>CM034148.1:744603504-747533504 GCA_019776745.2 Taxus chinensis | reverse complement strand
TAGGCCCGATGAGGGTACTCATGTATAAGATATCCATGAAGAAATATCGAAACCAAAAGAAGGAAAGAATCCTGCTAGAAGGAAAGAGAAAGAAGAAGAAGAATGAAAGAAGAAGAAGAAGAAGGAAGATGTTCTCACGAACACCCCCTAAGAACAACTTTCGAAACCACAAGCATTCCACGTAACTCAAGGGTAGCGAGGTGATGTAAAAGGCTTCGTAAAGATGTCTACAACCTGCTGCTGAGTTAGAATGTACTCCAAGTAAAGAACTCCATCCTAAATGTGCTGACGAATGAAGTGGATGTGTATCTCAATATTCTTGGTCTGCTGGTGCTCAACTGGGTTACGAGAAATGTAAATTGCACTTTGGTTATCACACCAAAGTACAGTTAGTGAATCCTGTGGGAATCTGAATGTTGTCAATAACTAGCGAAGCTAAAGAATCTGGTGACTCGCTATAACTGCTACACTGTACTCTGCCTCGGAAGATGAAAGTGCAATAGCCTGTTACTTTTTTACATACCCAAGCAACTGGAGAAGAACCAAGACAGAAAAGATATCCAGAAGTGGAACGCCTGTCATCAATAGAACTTGCCCAATTTGAATCTGTATACCCAACCAATTGAGTAGAGAAGCCCCTAGTGTAGTGTAGGCATAAAGTATGAAGTGCCATGCAAATAGCGTAAAATCCTTTTAGCAGCCTACCAGTGACTACTATGAGGAGAACGTGTAAATCGAGATACAAGGCCTACTACAAATGAAATATTAGGGTGAGTATGGGTCAAGTACATGAGACTCCCAACTAGCTACCCATACAATTTAGCATCACGAAGTGGTGTGGTACATTTGTATGTAAGAGTAACTCCAGACTGAAAAGGAGATGGACTTGGCTTGCAATAAGCCATATCAAAGTGCCTAATAAGATCATGGGTGTACTTTTGCTGACTCAAATGAATCCCTGAATCTATCTGAGAAATCTGCAATCCAAGGAAATAATGCAATAGCCCAAGATCTGTCATGTCAAACTGTGTAGAAAGAGCCCTTTGAATACTCTAAATTTGGGAAGAAGAGATGCTAGTAAGTAATAGATCATCAACATACAATATAAGTATCACAATATCCTCACCGACATGCTGGAGATACAATGTATGATCAGAGTGGCAATGAACAAAACTAGTAGATAGAAGAAAATAATCCATATTCTCATACCAAGCTCGAGGGGCTTGTTTGAGACCGTAGACAGACCTTCAGAGCCGACAAACAAGAGAAGAATCCTGAACAAATCTAGCCGGCTACTCCATATATATTTTCTCTTGTAGATCTCCATGTAAGAAGGAACTCTTCATGTCCATTTGGGTATATGGGCCACCCCTATGATGTAGCAAGAGAAAGTACAAGGCGTACAAAATCCATCTTGGAAACGGGCGTAAAAGTCTCAGAGTAATCAATACCTTCAACTTGTGAAAAACCCTTTGCAACAAGACGAGCGTTATACTTCTCAATGGACCCATTTGCTGTGTATTTGGTTTGGTATACCCACTTACACCTAACCAAATTTATTCCTTTAGGAAGAGATACCAAATCCCAAGTATGATTCTTCATCAAAGAATAATACTCAGCTGCCATCGCATCATCCCACTCCTGTATCCCATGAGCCTTTGAAAAGGAATATGGATCCTCAGAAACTACCCGACACAAAAGATCATAACCAGTAGAATATACATGATGATTCCTAGTGGGTGGAAGATCCTCTATGAAAGGTGTTGCCTCAAAAACTGTAGTATGAGCCCACTTAGGCATAGTGACTACATCAGTGGTGAATAGGATCCTCAACGACATCTATATCCTCCTCATTAATCTCCTCAAAGAAAGAATCCTCAAGAGGAGATGAAGAAGAATAAGGAGAGCATGGAAGAAGGAGAAGATTCATGAGGAGTGAAGCGCTCATCAAACTAAACATGTGTTTGAAAAAGAACATCATGTGTATCAGGATCTAAAAGACGATAAGCTCTCATGTCCTCACAATACCCTACAAAGATCAAGGGTTTAATCTTCTTATCCAAAGCTTTGATTTTCTTCTTTAGCACAAAGGCCCAAGCATGGCTCCCAAAGACTCTAAAAAATGAGACATCTGGCTTAGTGTTGGACCAAGCTTCCTCTGGAGTCAAATACTTAAGTGGTCTATGTGGTGTGGCGATTCTGAATGTAGTTAGCATAATTAACTGCTTCTACCCAATAGATAGGAGGTATATCTCTAGAATGCATCATACAGTTAGCCATTTCCTTCAAAGTTCTATTCTTCCTTTCTACTAATCCATTATGTTAGTGGATTATGAGGAACAAAATGCTAGTGAATAATGCCTTAAGTTGTAAAAAATTTAGAAAACTCATTGCTGAATTACTGCCCCCCCATTAACAGTGTGAAGGTTCTTTATACTACTAGAAGATTGTTTCTCGACCAAATCCTTGAAAACTTTGAAGTGTGAAAAAACATCACTTTTGTACTTGAGAAAATAAACCCAAGTACGCCTCGAGAAATTATCAATAAATGTAAGTGCATACTTAGCTCCATTGAAAGATGGGGTAGGAAATACCATCAAGTCACTATGCACAAGCTCAAGTGGTGAAGAAGCTCTCTTAGAAAAATTCTTAGGAAAAGGATCTTGGTGTTGTTTCCCTAATGCACAACCATGACAAACTCTCTCAAGACAAGAAACTCTAGGAAGACCATCTACCATACCATGAGTGCTAAACTCCTTCAAATATATGTAATTGAGATGTCCAAATCTTTCATGCCAAAGCTTACTCTCTGAATCTGAATGAGAAACCAATCCTGTCCCTGTAGAAGAAGTGTCATCAAAACCCTCAAAGTGATATAGTCTAGAACTATGATCAACAATACCCTAAGCAACAAGTGAATAAGGCTCCAACAAAGTTCTTACTTCTTCCCCATGTGGTGTAAAACTCACCTGTTTTCCCTTGACTATAATGAAAAATTTGATATAAAGAAAGAAAATTTGTAGTGATATTAGGAACATATAGTGCATCTTGGATATTTCCACCATCAAGTTGTCTATCACCTTTTACCTCAATAGAAAGAAAGGAAGAATCTCCAACCTCAATTTTGGAAGTAGAACTCAAACCTAGAGGAAGCAAAAGACTCCTTCGAAGAAAGTCATGTGATGAGAAGCACCAGAATCTATAACCCAATTGTCTGCAAGTGGTGAATGAGATCTTCCAACAACATTAAAGTGCTTTTCCATGCTGATTAGAAGGAGGTGGAGTGGAGATAGAATTTTTTGTGTTTCTTGACTGCATCCTCTAAGGCTTGCATTCTGCTTATAACACCTATTTTCTTCATGATTACTACCCCCAAAAAAAGAGCATGAACGGCTATACTTATTCTTGGATTTAGAAGACTCCTTAGGTTTTGAGTTGTTTTTCTTTGGGTTTAGGGAGCATTTTGAGATGGAGAAGGTGTGGATTTGGTTTTACTGTTTGGTTTTCCCTTGTCCTTAGGATTAGATGCAACTAATGCCTTTTGAGAGGTGGAAGACTCAAGGTGAGATAATTTGGATTCTTTCCTAGTAAGTCTTTCACAAAATATTTCTAAGTTAGGTATTTTGAAGGTGTCATGTAAGGCATCCATGCTAGAGAAAAATGTAGAAGAAAAAATTTGGAATGGTCCTCTCAACTTGGATAGAATCAAGTAAACACACTCTTCATCTTTCTTATCTCTTCCACTCCCCTTCAACTGTGTCAACAAATGCTTGAACTTGGTAAGATAGTCTATAATTGTTGGGAAAATATTTAGGATTAAGAGAGGTGATCTCAATTTCAAGTTGCATGGCTCTCATATGATCCACCTTACCAAATAAATCCTCCAATCTCTCCCTTATTTTGAAAGGAGAGTCACACTTTTCTAAATGAAATAAAAGACTTTCACTTACATAAGTTCCTACAAAACCCATACACTCATAAAATTTGCACTGGTACTAAAATTTCTCATATTCTCTAGTGAACACTGGTTGTTCTGAAGGAGTTAAAGCCCATAATCCTTTCCGCTTAATTATTGTTTCCATTCTTGGTTTCCATGTGTGGTAATTATGTGTTGTTAATGGCTCAACATGATCTAATGCAGAAGTAGATAAAGATGCCATCCTCAAAAAATCACCACAAAAAATGCAAGAACCAAGCAATACAACAAGACCCCCAAACAATGTAATAAGAGCCCCCCAAATTTTGGCACTTTATAACAAGTGCGTGTTACAGTATGGCACATTATAATTATAGTGCAATTCTGAAAATAAATATTTCCAATGGAAGGAGCATAAAAACACGTACTTTTGTAAAAAATGGCACTCAAAACAGGAGTTTGACCCTGATCAAAAGATACAAGTTTTCCAAAAATATGCTCTACTATTTATTTTATTTTCCACTAAAATAGAATAAAATGCTCTTGCCTTCACCATACAAATAGAATGAAAGGGAGGCTGGAGTTAAGCACCTACTAGTAAGGACCACAAGATTTAAGACCTCATATGACCATTCCATATGACCAGGGGCTAAGGATTCCATAGTATTCTGTGGATTTCACCTGAAATAGTAATCCAGTCGTGCACAACATCGGTCGACATTGGCCTACCAAAAAAGGAAAGCAACATCTTTCCGAAAAAGATCTCCTCTGCGCAAGCCAAAAATCCTATGCCACAAAAAAAACCATACCCAGATCGGGATCTCAAGAAACCCAGGAAAACCCATAAAAACTTCTAGATTTCTTTTTTCGTACAGTGCGAAATCTTGAGGTGAATCCAGTATGTTTTCTCTGCACAACAAAAAAACCAAAAAAAACCGGCTGCCTCCTGAAAATGGTCGAGTTTACAGCCGATCTAAGGGTTTTTCTGCCTTCCGGATCCAATGGATGAGCCTCTGATTTTGCATAAAAATGTATGCAAGAACAGAAAATACAAGTAAATCTTGAATATATGAATATATAAAGAATTTATTTGCAAAATAAAACTTACAGACGAATGTCAATAACAATCTCTTGCTCTGATACCATAAAAAGGAACGATAACCAGATCTTTCCAAGCCAAGAACACATATGCTAATCAAACATCATGATCAATAAGATGAAAGAAATTTTCCAGAATAAATTTATATAAACCTTTGCAAACAAATGAGCAACAATATCATTTATTATTATGGAACTCAATGAAATACAATGAGAATGGGCCTTGCTTATATAGGCAAGGAATAACAATCTAAGAACCAGTCAAGGTCGTAGATCAAGCCATAAATCATGGAAAGAACTAGTCATCAAATAACTAGTCAAGTTCATATATTTATGAGAGAACTAGAGATCAAGGATCTAGTCAATACCATAGATCAGGGAAAGAATACTATACCTAACAATTAGATAATATCTCCTAATATCTAAATAAATAAAAAGAAATATCCACACACATAAGTGGGGTGAGGATAAATACAATAATGTACTTAGGTGAACATGAGCTAAGGTAAATACCCACTCTAATAAGAACCAATCAATCCCTCAATCAAAAAGGCCAAAATTCCTTCTTTGATTATTGAAGCTTGAGAAGAGTTTGTACATAGCTTGAGAATGGAAATAAATTCGAGGAAGAAGAGAAAATAGAAGCAATGTGGTGTTTTCTATCTTTTTTAGGTACACAACACTCTGGTCTTTTTTGAAATCAATCACCAGCCCTTGGAATGACATTGAGAAGGCATTATATTCTTCGCAAGACACGGGCTTACAACTTCACAAATCCTCAATACCTTTTCAAATTTCTCTATTGTGAAGAAAAACACTCATGGTGGGGTTAAAAAATAGATCTTGCAAAGCAACCATTACATTCGATTTTCCAGTTTAAATATAGACCATTTGATTTTCTCCTCTAACTCTGAAATTGGGTCGTCCATGTGGAAGGAAGGGATTGGAGCGGTTTCCTCCACGGGGGAATCCTTTCACATTTTGTGATTTTTCATGAGATTTAGCAGTTTTCGGAACAAATTGTCCCTATAGGCCCGCTTCGAATTTATAAGTTAGACACGTGGCACGATCTTATTGGAAATGGGATCGCGAATCCTTTCTCATCATTTTAACCTTTTTCAGAAAAAGGCTCAAAAACTCAATTTCCTCCACCGGCCTGCTGCTCCGATTGAACTCTTGACATGTGGCATCTTATGATTTAAAATGGGGGTCACAACCCTTTTCTCAAAATTTTAACCTTTTAAAAAAGACTCAACAACTTCAAATTTTCTCTGGGGCTTTGAAAAGGACTCATTTATCATTTTTGCCAAAAGTGACAAAAAGTGTTAAGTTCACCAAAAAATCCCGTTCCTCCCCATCTAATAGGATCTGACCATGTACCTACATTCATTGAGGTCAAAATTTGATGGGGAAAAGAAGCCCGTCACCCTGAATGTGGAAAATACATAGAGAAAGAAAACTTCATCATTTTGAGTCCAATTTTCAAATTTCCTCCAGAAACCAGATGCATGGAGGCAAAAAAATTATTTGACGACCCAAGGCCATAGAACAAGTGAGAAATTTCAATCAAAAAAATGGAGGTTACAAAGAGGATATTACGTGCACAGACTAGGAAATGGAGGATTTCTAAAAATGAGCAAAACAAAGGTTTAAACAGCTCTAGGGCACAAATTTTGCTAATTCTTGAATCTCTAACTTGGCTTAGACACCAAAGAAGGGCATGAGCTCAAAAAATTTAAATTTGGCTATGAGAACGTAGAGTACTTTTTGGGAGACAACATATGGCTCTAGCTTGGGGAACATGGCATGAATTAGGCATGGCTAGGGAATGACATGAGGATCTAGAATCTCAAGTTTCAAAACATATTACGTTGACTAGTGCCTTATCCATTGGGCCTTACAGAGTCATGTACAATTCTAAGAAAGAAGGGAAGAAGGAGGAAACACACAAGCCAAACCACACACAACCAAAAAAAAAACAAAACTAAACCAAAACCACACAACAGAAAAGGGAAAAAAACACCTACAAAATCACCTATGTTATAAGGCACGGGACACCCCTCTTTCACTAATGATACAGTTTCAAGTATTTTCCACTTTGAGGCAATTCCAATGGTGTTCCATCCAAGTACAAGAGGAGAAAAGTATTCTCACCACAAGCTCCATGAATTTGGAATGGGCCGAGCCATAATGAATAAAAATTTCCATGGCTGCCCTTTGGTTCTCTTCTCTTGTCCCAAAGCAAGAAAAAATCTCCAACCTTGAATTCTCTTACCTTTTCCCCCTTGTCAAATATATTCTTCACTTTCAATTGGTGTTCCTTAATTATATCCACCACTTGGCATCTGCTTTCTCTCCAGTTTCTCCAGGAAGAGGATCCTCTTGTCAATCGAGTCTTTGTATTGACCATCTTCTTTTTCTTGCAGGAACTTGAGAGTTGGCATCTCAACTGTGAGAGGAAGCCCTACCTCAACTCCATAAAACATTTGGAAAGGTTACATACCTATTTCCTTCTTATGAGTGATCCTATCGGCCCACAATGCATCATATAACTTCTTGTGACAGTTCCTTTGATTCTCATCTACCAACTGTGCGAAAATGGTCATAATGTTATTTTTGCTTGACTCAACTTGACCATTTCCCTATGGATAGTAGTAAGAAAGAGTGAGAGAAGGAGATTCCAAAACCATAACAAAACTATGTGAGCTCCTTTGAAGAGAAATAGGTGGCATTGTCTACAACAATCTTCTATGGTACTCCAAAATGGAAAATGATATTCTCCTTGATGAAGTTACAGAATTGTTTTGGAGCTGGCTTGCTTGGTTGGAATGGCTTCCACCCATTTAGTGAAGTAATCAGTTCTGTGAGTACATAAGTATGCCCTGCACTTGAATGAAGATTCATAACACCAATAAAATTGAGACCCCATTACTAAAATGGTTCTTCAATCACCATAGGACTGAGTGGCAATGCAGCTAGTTGTGGCTTTCCAACAAATTGTTGGCATGCTATACATTTGGAAACCCAATCTTGAGTGTTTGCAAAGATGGAGGGGCCAATAATATATATCCCCTTGAGGATATTATGTGCAAGTGACCATTGCTGATAAATGTCCACCACAAGCTTGATCATGATATGCCCTGAGCAACTTTTGTTGTTGCTCCTTATCCACACACTAGAGGAAACAACCATCCCAGACCTCTCTTGTAAAGTGTATGATTCCAAATCACAAACTTGGTTGCTTTCATCTTGAGGGTTCTTTGTTTTTTGTAATCAAGATGAGGAGGATATTCTCCATAAGTGAGGTAGTAAGCAATATCAGCATACCACTCATTAGTAGTGGCGACAAAGAGCACTTATGGACTGTCTCTTGAAACAAGTCGAGCAAACATCATCCTTTTCTCCCTCCTGAGCCCTGAGAGCTTCATCCTCAACAATCAACTGGCACAAACCATTTCCTCTTACTAGATTAGAGGGTGTAATATCCAAGTCATACTCTTGGGTATTTGCAATCCAACTTCCTCTCTTAGCCTCAGGATCTTGTTGAGTCAAAATGGACTTGATTGCACTTCTAGGGACCATCACCACTTTATGGGAATTGAGAATGTAGAATCTAAAACTTTTAACAACTTTAAACACTGCGTAGGCATGTTTCTCTAATTGGTTTGTACTTTAGCTCATGATTTTTCAAAGGAGAGATCATGAAAGAAATGGGTGCTTCCAAACCTTCATCATTTTTTCTGAACAAGTACAACAGAGAGTGTATGTTCTGATGCATAACAATACATGATGAACTCCTTGTTGAAATCCGGAGATACAAGAGTTAGAGTTTTGGCAATGGATTTATTAATATCCTCAAATGTTGTTTTTCCTTTCTTATTCCACTTGAAACTTGCTTGAGGCTTCATCATGGAAGTTATATGCTTAGTCAGTTTAGAAAACTCAGGTACAAAATGATGAAGGAAGTTTACCTTTTCAAAGAATGAATGAACTCCCTTCTTGCTGGTTGCTAAGGCTAGTGCTTGGATAGCTCTGATCCTCTCAGGATCAATATGTGCTCCATGTTTGTTCACAATGTGTCCCAACAACTTACCTTCTATGACTCCAAAAATTCATTTCTTTGGATTTAGAGAAATGCCATGTTTCTTACACCTTGTAAGGACTTGCTCCAAATGACAGATATGATCTCCCCTCCTCTTTGAGAAAACCGTTAGGTCATCAAGGTAAATGAAAATGCAATATTTCAAATCTTTGAAGGTCAAGTCCATTGCTCTCTGGAAAGTGGCCCCAACATTGATCAAGCCAAAAGGCATTTTACTGTAGGAAAAAGTGCCCCAAGGTGTTGTGAAGGTTGTTTTGTTGCGATCCTCTTTCGCCACCTTGATGTGGTTGTACCTTGAGAATCCATCAAGCAAAGAGAGCATTTCAGATCCAGTGAATCTTGCTTGCAAAATGTGATCCATGATTGGAAGAGGGTAATTGTCCTTGAGAGATGCCTGATTCAGATTTTAGAAGTCTACACAAATACTTATTTCCCCATTCTTCTTCCTTACTGGCACAATGTTAGCCACCCATGTTGAATGGTGGATGGGGAAGGATGATTCTAGCATTGAGCATTCTTTGTAAGCTCTTCTTTGATAACATTGGAAATATTTGGATTGTAGGGCCTTTTTTTTTTTGCCTAAAGGGCTTAGCTTCTTGCTTCAAAAGAATGGAGTGATGCATTTCCTTTGGCTGAAAAGATTTTGAGTTCATCATAGGAATAGGCCAGGACATCTGAGTACTTTTTTAGCAGAGTAACAAATTTTCTCTTCTCTTCTGGTGAGCAGCATTTACCAATGTTAACCATCTTTGGATTCTCTGAGGTGCCAATATTTTCTTGATCAAAATCAGATGGACACCGAGAAGACTTTTTTTATTTATCTTGGATGAACCTGTCATGGTTGTCAAAGAGGTCTTCCAAAGAAACTAGGCCTTTGGGGATTTTGTTTCCTTTCAGTTTGATTACTCCCTCTTCCTCAATTCCCTCAATTCCTTCCTTCTCTTCTTTGGGGACTGATTCACAGTGTGGGTTTTCACTTCCTTTAAAGAAAATATTATTGAAGTTATCCCTTTGTTCTAAGAAGGCTAGGATCTGATTGTCATCATTGGAGACCTGCCAATGATTTGCATTGTCTGGTATGCTGGGTCTGAACACCATCTCAATGGTTACTTTATCCTTGCCAAAAGAAGGATGAGGTGTCACTAAGGAAGCTGACACTGCTATAGAATCAGCCTTTTCATTCTGCTCCCTAGGGATATCTTCAATGGAGAATGCATCAAAGGATTCAATGCAGTCCCACACTCTATTTCTATAGTGCCCGAGTCTGGGGTTCTTCACATGATATTGCTAGTGGACCTACTTTACCACAACCTCTACATCACCTTTGCATCTCAACTTCTTGATTCCCATGTCCTCTGCTGAATTCATTCCTAAGAGTAATGCTTCATACGTCTGTTGTATTATTTGTATTATAAAATTGTAGCTTGTAGGAAAAAGGATATATCTCATTGGAGGGAGAGTATAATACTACACCAGCTCCTGAACCTGCTCTTGAATGACTACCATTAAACTCCATTTTCCAAATCTGATCTCCTTATACCTCCATGAGGAGTGGCAAGTTCTCTTCCTTTTGTGATGTAAGGAAGTCGTTTCCTAGCCCACAATATTGAAAGAGGATGTTAGCTCTTGGATCATCATATTTCCTTACTGTGAATTTCATTTTCCTGACTGGAAACAAATTCTTCATTTCTCCTTCCACTGGGATAGTTGCAGATGACCAATCCATTTTTATTTCTCCACCTAGGTCTCTGCAAAAAATTCTACTCAATAGCATACCAAAAGAGGCTGGGATGTCTGTCACCAAGATGGTTAGGAGCATCTTCTTCTTCGGAAAATCATCTAATGCAACTTGATCATCCTTGATTCTTCCTACCAATGGAAATTGTTTGGATTCCATTGAATAGCATGTGCCATTTTCCTGTGTCAAAGTGAGGCCAAGAGCATTTGTAAATTTTGCTAGAATCACATTATCTGAGGCTCTAGAGTCTATGATGCAATTGTTCAACTGGAAGCCTTTGATGAGAAGTGACAGGTAGAAAGGCTTAACTCTGTTGGTGTTGGAGGCACTAAGGGCTAACATGTTTTGAGAAGGTGATATGGATGGTGTGGGTAATAGGCCTTTAGAGATTAGGCTTGAAGAAAAAGGGTTACTACCACAAACTGCCTTGATGAATCTGTCAAATTGGGTAGGATTTGTTTGTAGGTATTCAATCTTAGAGAGATGAACTTTGGTTTTGCTTGCATGCTCCACAAAGTCAAATGGAGTTATGGTAGATGAGGAAGAGGTTCCAGCAGTGGGAGAGGATTTAAATGACAGGTGTTTTGTTACTTTTGGTGTTTGTTTCTCCTTTTCAAATGTAGCAATTAGCTCAAAAGGAGGTGAGGGTCTAGCCTTTGATTGAAATGTAGATGTTCTTACAGAACCAATATTTAGAAGATAATTTCTCTTAACAACTTTTGAGTTGGGAGAAGAATTAGATAACTTACTTGGCACATCAGTGTGATCCTTGACAACTGGTGAATCTCATTTCTCTCTAGCTTATTCCATTGAAGGTGGTAATGGTGATCCCCTGATGATAATATTGTGTAGTGGAGGTTTTGGAGAGCTATCTTCTTTGTTCTTCATACTCTCAGTTGCAACTACTGAGGCCGAAACACCATTCTTGGATTGTGCATGAGTGAAAACAACACATGAAAAACTTGGAGTTTCTTCATCACTTTCCTCCTCATCAACAACGTATTAAATCAGGCCATTGTGCATTTAAACCTCTTCAATTTCAAGATAGTTTTCATAGTCATCAATGCTTTATTCTTTAGTTTCCTTAATGTTTTCTCCTTCTTCTGATTCCCCAGTTTCACAGATGGCATTGACTAGTGGTTCTTCAAGAGCAAGCCTACGAGGGGGTGGAGCAATTCTTGGTCTATCAGGAAGATTTGGTCCCCTTGCAGCATTCCTCATTGTGATTTGTGACAACTATTTCTTCAAAGCAACTGGGTCATGTGCCATTTCTTGGAACATTGGATCAGTGGTGATTGAATTTGAACTCTGACCTTTTTGCCTCCCATTTGGTCCTTTCACTTTTCCAAAAAGAATTAGATCATCACCAATCTCAATTGCAAAGTCTTTAGCTTCACTCAATGTTCTTGGTTGGGCTCTTCTTAGGTAGAAACCATCTTCTAATGGTAAAGAACTGATGAAGAACCTTTTCAAGTTGTTCTCAGAGGGTACCAAATCTTATGGGATCCTTCTTGTCAACCTATCATACCTTGCTACAAAATCTCTCATTGATTCGGATGTCTCCTTCTTCATCTGAACCAATTTGACTAGTAGATCCTGACAATCTTCTGTGCTCTTGAACCTATGTTCAAATGCACCTCTTATATCTTCCCAGCATGTGACAGATCTTGTGGGCAACATGTAGAACCATTCAGTAGCCTTTTCTTAGATTGACTACACAAAGAGCCTAACTAAAACATCTTCATCTTTAACTCCCAACACTCCACAAGCAGTGATGAATGCAACTACATGTTCTTCTGGGAGCTGAGAACCATCCCCTTTGAATTTTGGGAAGTTCTTTCTTGAGCCTCTTGGGAGCTCATGAAGTGGTTGTGGAAGAGCAAGTGGACCATTATTTCTTCCCCATGGTACGTTAGGCCTGCGTACTTCACGCTCATGATCACCCATTCTATTCTTGTTTTTAGCCTCCGTTCTTGCCAAGGATGCTTCTGCTACTGCTCTTTCTTCTACTTCAATTTGGAGTCTTTCTATTTATTCAAGTTGATCCCTTATCTCTTCTTCAGCTCTTGCCTCTCTTTTAAGCTATTCAAATGTGGGATCAACTTATCCTCCTTATCTCAGTTGCCGGGTGTATCTTCTATTAGCCAGCTTGAAAGTTTATGCTCTTCTCTAGGGTGCTGGAATTTGTCTCTGTCTTTCCAATTCGATAGCATGTTCCTCTTCTAGGTCCATAATCCTTATGAAAATGAAGTAATGATTGACACTTTGTTTATTATTCCAAATAGCTTCTCTCAGATAAGAAACAATGTCTTCTTGGATGTGAAAGAGTACATCAGGTCTCTTAACAGGAGGATTTCCCAGGATAGCCATGATTTACATCCATGTAGTATTTGTGATTATTCAATCTCCACAAACTTTTCCTCTAGAATCCTATTTTTTTTATGACCATGAGGTCATTTTTAGGTGTAGATGCTACAAAATCTGCCCCATGGTGGGTGCCAAAAACTGTTGGCGAGAAAATTTATCTTGTGGACAAATTGGTGGGTTTTTAAGCCAATGCTATGGGAATCTAACTCCCTCTACTTAAACAGTGATGCTTTCGTATGTGCATGTGTGAAAAAGTGGATTTCAATGGTGGCCTTTCGACCAGAGATCCAATAGGAGAAATCCACTGACCCTGTGGCAAAGCTAGTAATTTCTCACTAGAGAAGAACTTTGTCTGAGAAGGGGAAAGGGAGTGAGAATGGAGGTAGGAGAAACTAATGTTACGAGTAGAATAGCAGATGCCCACACACATTAATTAGAGATTTCATTTACATGCATTTATAGTTAGAATAAAAACAAACCCGCAGAAGAAGCTACAAGACCAAATGAAACTCATTAGTCGCAAAGTACCAATCAATCCCTCAATCAAAAAGGCCAAAATTCCTTATTTTATTACTGAAGCTTGAGAATGGAAGAAATTCGAGGAAGAAGAGCAAATAGAAGCAATGTGGCGTTTTCTGTCTTTTCTAGGTACAGAGCACTCTCGTCTTTTTTGAAATCAATCGCCAACCCTTGGAATGATGTAGAGAATCCATTATATTCTTCGCAAGAAACCATTACAACTTCAAAAATCCTTAACGCCTTTTCAAATTCCTCTATTTTAAAGAAAACGTTCATGGCGGGTAAAAAACGAGATCTTGCAAAGAAACCGTTACATTCAATTTGCCAGTTTAAATATAGACCATTTGATTTGCTCCTCTAACTCTGAAATTGGGTCGTCCATGTGGCAAGAAGGGATTGGAGTGGTTATGGGGGAAGCCTTTTGCATTTTGTGATTTTTCATGAGATTTGGCAATTTCAAACAAATTGGCCTACAACCCCGCTTTGACCTTTCAACTTAGACACATGGCACATTTTTATTGGAAATGGGATCGAGGCCCTTTTATCAACATTTTAACTTTTTTTGGAAAAATTCTCAAAAACTCAATTTCCTCCACCGACCCGCTACTCCAATTGAAATCTTGACACATGGCATCCTCTGATTGGAAATGGGGGTAGCGGCCCTTTTCTCAAAATTTTAACCTTTTTGGAAAAAAGGCTTAAAAACTCAAAGTTCTCCGTCATTCCGCTCCTCCGCTTGTAATTTTTGATGGTGGGCCTGAGACCTTGGCAGAGCCATAGAGCATTCTAGAAATTTTACTTCACTTTTGGGAATTTGGTTAAATTTCCAAAAGTGGCCCAATGGCCCACTCGTCTGCTTTGACTTTTCAATAGTGGGCTTCACCTTTGACTTTCTCCTTGCGGGCTTCAACTTTGAATTTTTCCCTTTAAATCTTGATCAAGGCTGTGGGTCACTTTTTAAATTTTTGCCTTCTTTGCAAAGAGGCTCAAAAACTCAAATTTCTTTGACATTTTTCTCCTCCACTTTGAATTTTCAAGTTGCGGGCTCGAGACCTTGGCAGAGCCGTGGGGAAAATTTATTATTTTTTCCAAAAGTGACCAAAAGTGTTAAGTTCACCAAAAATCTCGTTCCTCCCCATCCAATAGGATCTGACCACGTACTTGCATTCATTGGGGTCAAAATTTGATGGGGAAAAGATGCCCGTTATCCTGACTGTGGAAAATACGTAGAGAAATAAAAATTCATCGTTTTGAGTCCAATTTTCAAATTTCCTTCACGAACCAGAGGCATGGAGGTCAAAAAATGATTTGTCGAACTAGGTCATAGAACAAGTGAACAATTTCAATAAAAAAATGGAGGTTACAAAGAGGATATTGCGTGTACAGACTAGGAAATGGAGGATTTCTAAAAACGAGCAAAACAGAGGTTTAAATAGCTCTAGGGCACGAATTTTACTAATTTATTGAATCCCTAACTTGGCTTAAACACCAACGAAGGGCATGAGCTCAAAAAATTTGAATTTGGCTATGAAAATGTAGATTAGTTTTCTGGAGACAATAGGTATGAAGTATGAATTAGTGTGTGTAAGAGGTTTGTCATATCCTCAACCACCTAATTACTAACCTTGGGTTTGATGTTTTACTTGGGGGATGTGTAGTTGAGAAGAAGTGATGTGGCATCCTATAAGGAGCCATATCATCCCCCTCTTTTCCATTTTCTATTTATTCTTGTTTATGTGATGTATTGGGGGTTGCTCATTTGGATTGGACACTTGTTATTTTGGAATTTTCTTGGAGTTTTTACATGGAGCTTTTGGAAATTGCTTTGGGAAGACTTGATTGGTTTTGGAAGAGGGAAAATCTTGTTGAAGATTTTGGAAGCTTGTGATGGAAATGTAGGGCATTTGCATTTACTGTTCATTTACTTATTTATGTGTGTGTACAAAGAAAATGGTTATATGATTGAGATTTCTTTTGGGTTGGGTAGATTTTGGTCTTAAGAAAAGGTGTAGGAGATGGAAAATGGGACCATTTTGGGAGGGAAAAATAAATTGTGTTGTATAGTGCAGGGAAAAGAAAAATTTGTGTGGCATAGTGGAGAGAGTATGAGTGGGAGTTCCACCTTTGGGGAGAGAAAAGAGTAAACTTGTTATACTTTTGTATTTGCATTGGGAGGGAAAAGGGATCTGTTAAGAATTTTCTGTGCATTTGGAGGCTTGATGGGTGGAAATCCTATCTCATTTGGGAGTTATAAGGAGATGGTTTCTTTTTTTTTTATTCTCCCTTTGGCTTGATCTATAAGCCTATGTGTTGAAATGCATGAATTGTGTTATGGTATTTTTGTTTTGAATGTATGGCCTCAAATGTTTGTATGTCTGTTGTAATGCAGAAGCAAATTTGTAGTTTCCATTGGTTACAAACACTATTTATTCTACTATGGTTAGGGCTCAAGGACTGTTGATGCGTAATCACAGCACCCGTGAATGCATGAAACTCGATGGGTTGAAACTCTCAGTGTGATTGCATAACATGGAGCTTTTACTTAAGTGTAGGACTTTGCAATCAGGAAATCTCTTTGAATGAAGGTCAGTTCCTATTCCACTATTCAGATGCACACATTCAAATCATAGAGGATCTAATCTAAAACCTACTCTAACTTGCCAAGGAGACAAGGTTGAGAAGATGCAAGAAAATAAACCTAAGCTAACAGAGGTGATGCACTAAAGAAATGTTGAACACATAATTTGCCATTAAACACAAACCATTAAAATGTAATACAACTACCATGCACAAATAACCACAATTGTAATGAGAGGTCAGGAAGATGTAATGAACATAAGAAGGGGTTGCAATTACCCACAAACTTATTTTATTGCTCCAAAAATTTTATACAGTCCATTACAATGGCCAAGAAACAAGATTACATTTACAGTTTAGATGGGAGGTTTGAACTCCACAAATCCTCTTGCAGACAAGAGAAGAAGGGAGGGTGCAAAAAAAAATTGTCCAACCTATAGAAAAATGTCCCTCCTTATAATGTATAGGAAGAATGAGAGAAGGAGATAGAAGAATTTAAAAATCCTACTCTAACCACCCAAGAAATGCATTGAATTAACTTGCAACAATTATGGGTTCTACCACAAAACCCATGCCTCCATGTGATGTTCCTTGGTGGGCAAGAAAGGAAGCCCACACTTCATTATGGTGGTAGGTGAGAAACCTGGGACACCCTAAAAAAGGAGAACTATATTTCTTAATTTTTGATAACTTATTCTTAATAATTTTAATATATCTAGTCACAGTTGAGTATTAGATGCCGAGAGATTTCCAAAAAGTACTTTCTTGTGTAAATACAAGTTCCTAGTCAAAAGTTATGGCCAATTGAAGGTCAAGGTGTCATTCTATAAAAATGGTGGATTGAGAGTTCCATAACTCTAAAACCCGAAAGTCTAAACATTTAGAATTTCAAAGTTCAGGATTTTAGACATTGATTTGATATTTCTGTGTTTTTGGGCTTGAGAGTTTTGAAACTCCGAACCCCGAAACTCCAAAAGTCTGAAACTTGAAAGTCTGAAGTTTTGGACTTTCAGACATTGTGCCTTTTCAAACCTTTTGCACTATTCATCACCCAAATTTCCTTGAGAGTTCCGAAACCTTGAAACCCAAAGTTTTGAAACTCTAAAACTTGAAACTGCCACCACGTTGACCACGAAACTTGTGTTGACTTCCGAAATCTGAACCAAAGCTTGCTATAAAAATCACAAAATTCATATCACTTAAAATTGTAGGGTGAAATTTCATCCATTAGATTAAGTCATTTTGGGCCCTTAGATTAGGAATGCCCTAAAAATCCTTAAGCTTTCTTTCTTATACTCTTATGACCTAATTTTATCTCATTTTTGTTTTGTAGGTTTTTTGGGGAGTATGGAGGCCATGGCGGCCATGGAATCTTGGAAAGGTTCCCATGGAGATCATTGCTCATCTTTTTGTTTCATTTCATTTGTTTAGTTTGTTAAACATGGTAGGAACAACCCTTTGTGGGTCTAGGGTTAATTCGATGAGGAGTCTAATGTATTTCTTAGTTCTAGACATTATATTCTTTAATTTGGAGTGTAAAATTTAGATTTTCATTTGGATATCATTTCATTTTGTGCACCATTGTATTTATACTCACAAATATTGTACTTATAGTTTGTTAATAAAAAATATTTCACTTTTTTTTGCTATATATTATAGATTTGAACCTATATGTTTTTTTGTTCCTTTTTCAATCATTTCTCTATTTAAACATTTGGGTACCCAAAAATGGGTTTAAATGCTCCAAAGAATATATTTTTTCATTTACTAGTTGCTAGTAGATTCATATTATAATTTTAAAGCTCTAATTTTGATTAAATTCATCACAGATTTGTAAAGCTCGATAATTTTATTTTTTCGTCGAAAGTGATGAAACTACCACCTCGAATAGGTTGGTGGTCCTATGACCGCGACCCTTCCTAGTGGGTGGTTCATTGGCCACTGCTCTATGATGGGCGGCAGTTATGAAACTGCCTCTCTGCATCGAACGACATTTCTTTTTCATGAAAAGAGAACTTTAATCTAGTGTATTTTCCATCATGTTTTCTACTTTAGTTGATTTCTATGATAATATTAAATTTATTTAAGGTGCATACTTTCACTAATTGATAGGTTGATGTCATTTCTTCATTTTAAACCAATGTCAAGATACTCAAGAAAACATATACACCATCCCAATTACATTAAGGTAAAGTTCATTGTTTACTACTTTACTTTAGCCTATTGCATTCCAACATTTTCATATTTTGCATACAAGGGTAGTGGCATGCCAATATATTTCAACTTTTCCATATACTAAGTCTTATTTTCTAAATGAGAGTTTCTCTTTTCTTTCCACAACAAGGAAATTTAGGCATATATTTTTTTCATTCTTCTATTATAAACACAACCATTCCACCGAAGGAAAACACAAGCAACCATAATTTTATTTCCATTTTTCGAAAGAAATACATTTCCCATTTGAAAAAACTTTGAAGTCCTTTTTCTAATCATTAAAATATTTCAATTATAACTAGAAAGCAATAAAATCTTTTCTCAGAAAGATTACTTTATTCTTTTACAACATAGTAGTTCCTACTTTCATCAATTTCAACAAAATAAGTTTTCAAGAATGTTTCCCAAAATACAAGATTGAATCTTTTACTTTACAACAAAGGAAAAATCATTATAAGGGTGATCTCTTTGAATTCAAATAAGGGTAACTCCTCCAATATTAACCTCTATAGCTTCTCTTTTTCTTCAAATCACAAAACAAAATAAGGGGTGTAGGCAACACTCACCTCCCAACCTTTATTCCAACGAGGAGAAGAAGTTATTCTCCTCATTGGTCCCTATTATCCAATTTTTCCCCTCAAGAAAAATTGGAAAATATGATCTTGCATAGGAGAAAATGGAGATGGTGGTTCATTCATGCGATCTCACATTCGTTTCCAAAAGATTAGGTTGTAGGCAGACTCGGTAATGGAGAAATAAGGTTGTCAAATGAATGTCCAAACAATGTTGAAGGAGATCAAAGCTCAAGCATAAGAATGGAGAAAGGCTCAAAGTTTTAGGACTTCACATTTTTGGCATTTCATATTTCAGTGGCCGAATGGAAAAAAGGACTCAACAATGTCCAAAGTCTGAAACTTTGAAAGTCCAAAATTTTTAGACTTTCGAGTTTCGGGGTTTTGGATTTCTCAGCAAGCAAAGTGGGAAATGTGGAGGAAAAGTTACAAAATCTGAAACTCTGAAAGTCCAAAATTTCAAACTTTTGGGTTTTGGGGTTTTAAGGATCTTGATGGGACAAAGAAGAAAAGCTGAGAAAATGCCTGAGACCTAAAACTTTGAAAGTATGAAATGTCGGACTTTTGGGTTTTGGAGTTTCGGAGGTGTGAAATTCAGGGTTTCGGAGTTCTCCGGCGGTAAAATTGGAAAAGTGACCCCGAGACCTACATTGACTTCCGAAATTTGAAATCTGTGATGAATTTAATCAAAACTAGAGCTTTAAAATTATAATATGAATCTACTAACAACTAGTAAATGGAAAAAATTATTCGTTTGAGCATTTGAACCCATTTTTGGGTACCCAAATGTGTAAATAGAGAAATGATTGAAAAAGGAAAAAAAACGTATAGGTTCAGATCTGTAATATATAGCAAAAAAAAAGTGAAATATTTTTTATTACCAAACTATGAGTATAATATTTGTGAGTATAAATACAATGGAGCACTAAATGCAATCATATCCAAATGCAAATATAGTTTTTACACTCCAAATTAAAGAATATAATGTCTGGAACTAAGAAATACATTAGACTCCTCATAGAATTAACCCTAGACCCACAAAGGGTTGTTGCTACCATGTTTATAAAAATAAACAAATGAAATGAAACAAAAAGATGAGAAATGATCTCCATAGGAACCCTTCCAAGCTTCCATGGCCTCCATTCTCCCAAAAAAATCTATAAAGCAAAAATGAGATAAAATTAGGTCATAAGAGTATAAGAAAGAAAGCTTAAGGATTTTTAGGGCATTCCTAATCTTAGGGCCCAAAATGACTTAATCGAATGGATGAGATATCACCCTACAATTTTATGTGATGTGATTTTTATGGGAGTGAAAAATTAATTAAAAGCTAAGGGTAATGGGTTGAGTGGGGCCACTTAAGGGTTAGGGTAGATTATGACCTTAGTCTTAGGTTATTAAGTAAATAATTGAGATTGTAATTATAAGGATAAAGTAATTAATTTTGAAAACAATAACTTGGCTAATGAATTAAAAAGGGGTAATTATTGGAATTTAAAGGTATAGTTAGATGATCTAGTGTGGGGCATTTTCATTAAGGTATTATGAAAGTAAGAACCAAACTAACCTAGGAATATTGACCTAGCTGATATCTTAAATAATGTGTATTATCAGAAACCCTAGTACAGGATTTAAAACCAAAATGGTTTAGAAGGGATTATAATATTTAATTATTAATTGATTTTTAATAACCTTGTCGAGATGTGGAACTTATTAAACGAGAAATATTTAAATCTATTTTTTTGATATCTTGTTACAAGCTTCCTTAAATGAAAAATCTATTCTGTAATTTTCCTAATTAACTAATGGTGATTATCTTGGGTTTTATGCATGGAAATGTGGGCATTACACTTGGTATCAAATTCATGGGTTCAATGCTTCTACACCATTGGGCACACACGGAAACAAAAATAGTTAACCTAGTACAAACTACAACTAGATCACACAACATTGCATGATATTTTAAAATGTAGAAAACCTAGAAAACTAGAACAAAACCTAGATGATGATGAAAATAACTGCTCATCTTAATCTATGTAGGAGGAAAAAATTGGACGATGATTTTCTTACACGTCGAGTTGGATATGTCACTCCCCTAGAGCAGGTGGTTTCCACTATATTTCCATAGATACTACAAACAATACAGGATGTCAATGCAGCTATACGAGGTGGAGCAGTGGGGGGATGAGGTAGTTAGCATGATAGAGATCCATCAGTAGAGGCTTGTATCCCTTCATGACACATTGAGGAGTATAGAGGAGAGAAATCCAATGCGCAGTCAACTAGGTTAGATTCACCACAGAGGGGACATGAGGATAGGGCTATAGGTTACAGAGATAGATCTAGGAGCCCTAGGCCATAGGGATGATCATGTAGAGAGACCTAGGAGATGACATAACATCAGCTACAGATCATATCAGGGAGATCCTGAAGCTACACCCATCTCATTATGCTGGTGATACAGGAGGATTTTAGGTAGAGGATTCGTTAATGAGCTTGAACAGATGCTTCAAGCTGTGCCCATGTACTAGAAACATGAAGGATCGTGTTCTAATTCATCTTCTGAGAGATGGAGTAGGTGTTTGGTGGAGGAATGAGGAGTAGAAGCTCTACATAGAGTTAGAGACTGTTAATTGCGATATCTTTGAGGATCAGGTTCAGGAGTAGATACATATCCATGAAGGTTTATTCAGTAGAGGATTGATCAGTTTCATGACTTGCGTTCAGGCATCCATGACAATAGCTGAGTATGAGAGTTAGTTTTTTGGACTTGCTTCAGTATGTTGACTACATGCAGGATGAGCAGGTTAGGATTTAGAGGTTCATCAGGGGCCTAATATTTAATTTGGGAGGTGCAGTACACATTTATTATCTATAAAATTTAGCAGAGTAATTAAGAAGCCCTACATTGCAGAATAAAGCTAGGGGATTACATAACATGCTAGAGATAGAGTGAGGAGCTATATTCAGTAGATGTATTATAGTAGGTCATGTGGGTAAGCTCCTCCTCCTCATGGCAGAAATGGTTCAACAAAGCTATCTTTCAGGCCACCACAATAGCCACCTTAGTACTAGAATCAATAGACTCGACCACCCTTTAGGCCTCTGCAGAGAGGACATAGATGAGACCCCCACCTAGAGGACTAGTCAGGACACAGGCCCACCAAGGGCTTAGTCAATAGGAGCACATGTCCATAGTACTCACAATAGTCCATGATAGGGTCATCGAGGTATACAACATGGACTCCCAGAGAGACTGGAGGGGTTTCTGCTCATTACAAGGGATCATACACTTGTTATGGATGTAGTGTACATGGGAACCATTGGTGAGAGTGTTCATAAAACCTTATTTATCAAGGTAAGGCACCTATTTAAGAGTGTACAGTTGGTGATATGGAAGGTATCCATCGAATATATGCAGCGGTCAAGAACTTCCAAGAAGAGCATCAGGGTACAATATTTGAGACTACATGTAGTATTGGTAGTATCTCTACATCTATATTGTTTGATTCTATCTCTTCTGATTCATTTATTGCACCATCATTAATAGAGCGATACAAGATGGTGGTATTTAGGTAGGGATTTAGTTAGGATGTTGAGATGGCTTCTTGAGTCAAGATCTTAGTGGAATCGTTAGTTAAGGAGTGTGTAGTGGACCTAGGACCCTTCACCATAACCTTGGATCTTTGAATCCTTCCTTTCGGTTCATATGGAGTTATCTTGGATATTGATTGGTTATCTGCACACATAGAGCTAGAGTGGATTGTTACACCAAAGTTATATCTTGTGTGAAAAATTTAAGGGTTGAGTCGGTGATAGTTGGAGTTAGGAAACCCATATCTTACTTCGCACCATATCCACTATGTAACTAAATTGGTGTACGCAAAGAGGATGTCAGTTGTATGCCATCAGTGAAACTGACAGATCAGAGGATGAGACTCATGGACCTTCACTACATGATCAACCCATTTTTTAAGAGTTTTCAAATGTTTTCCCTAGTGATTTTTCAGGGTTAACCTCCCCCACATGAGATATATTTTCAAATTTATTTAGTTCCTAAAGCAGAGAATATCTCACACACACCATATAAGATGACCACCCATGAGTTATGTGATCTCAAGTTATAGTTAGAGGGCCTTCTTGAGAAAGGCCTAATATGTCCTAGTGTATCTCATTATGGTGCACCAATAATTTTTATGAAGAAGAAGGATGGATCCTTGCATTTGTGTATTGACTACAGATAGCTGAATAGAGTAATGATCAAGAATCCTTACCCCCTTCCACATATATATAATTTTTTAATCAGATGAAGGGGGCTATAACGTTTTAAAAGATAGACCTTAAGTCTTGTTATCATTAGTTGAGGATTGCAGAGGTAGATATCCACATGACAACGTTTTCCACTCTATATGGCCACTATGAGTTCATTGTTATACCATTTGGCGTGACGAATTCCCCCGTAGTATTCATGAGTCTGATGAATGGGGTATTTAGGAATTTTCTTGACCATTTTGTGTTCATGTTCCTAGATAATATTTTGATTTACTCAGGTACACGTGAGGTGCATGAGGAACACCTTCACCATTTTGTAGTGTTTGTTATCTTCAAATCAAAACACCCTATGATTTTCACAAGTGTGTATGTTTGAGCTCACAGTGTGATTGGATAACATGGGTTCTATCTCCAAGTTATGGGACTTGCTACTTGAGATAGACCTCCTGAGAAATATTGTTCTTAATCCTAAGCTACTTGCCACAATCTACTCTAATGCAGGAAAAAATATCTTGTCCTAATCTAATTTTGCAAGGGACCAAGGAGAGAGAGTGTATGAAAACAAAGCCTACACTAAAGCAGTGATACACCAGAATAGGAGAGTGTGAGAATAGTCTTCAAATTTGTGAAAAGTATAAGTAAAATACATACTATAACGGGTGATAATAGTTTTTGACATTCCAGTGAATGCATTCACAAAAATATTCCATACATGCATAATGAGAATGAATCCCTTTACAGTATAAGGTAGACACAATATATTTGTAATAAGTTTGAAAGGGAAAGTAGAAAGAAAACAAACACATTAGGGGAAGGAGTATCCATAAATTTGTATCTATTGCTTCATTGATATACAGAATCCAATCTATTATAGAATAAGGGCCTGGATCACAATGAGAGGAGTCCAATACAAGGGCCTACAACATATTGTCTTCACAAAAAAAATTTGATAGAGTTTTGATACTCAAAACTAACTCTCTCTTTACAATGAGCCCAACACTCCAATTTATAGATTTCTAAGAGAGAGAGAGAGAGGGAAAATGAAAATCCTAAAATCTATCCTTCAACCACTTGCAAGATGTATTAAATGAAGTGAAATGATGTTATGTTGCTTGAAAAAGGTTCCCCATACTATCCCATGACTTGCAGTAGTGAGAAATGTCAGCCCATGCTCCATTGAATACATCCCAACTCCCACATAAAACATAGTTTTGAACTTGGGAACGTTTTCTACAAAATCATCATTGAATCTTTATAAAATTCCATATTTCTCAGTTTTTTTACATTGTTCTTGGAACCATGATTCTAACGATACATATTTTTTGCATTTTTGTTGAGAAATGCAAAAGTTATGGCCTTCTATGTGCGAGTAACTATTTTGGGTCTGCTAGGTATTTCTATCATTTAACGAGACTAAGAATTGACTTTACTGGAGATGAATATGTTTCTTTTATTTTTATATATCTACCCTCATCAAAATGAAGAAATTCATTTTTTTCTTATTCTGGAAAGTCAAATTTTGTGAAAATTAGAGCTTGGGATCAAAAGTTATGACCATTTGAAGTTCAAGAGGGTCAGATATTGAATTTTCCTTTGCAAGCAGGCATATCAGCTATTTCGGGTCTTGGTGTCCCAGATGTCCCTTGTGTGAGTTGGGTATAAAACCCCCACTTTGTCTACATTACACTTGACCCACTTTGTAAATCAGGTGAGTCAGATTTTTGGGGAACTTGTGTCCCTCGCGTACCACTGTTGACCAGATCGTTGGGACTATTGACTGCCACTTCACTCGTGAGTTTCCTTCCTATCGGCTATTTTGGCATTTTGGGTCCTAGATGTCCCACGTGTACCTATGCGGTTTGGGCCAAAAATACCTAACTTTTCTGATTCCCTTGTAAATTGGTGATTTTGGCTTTTCAGATCTCTCACGTACCTATGTCTCTGTTGTCCCATGGACCACGTGGGATAAAAACTTCTGAATTATCCGCACCCTTTACAAATCGATAATTTCGGCCATGCGGGTCCTGTGTGTCTTAATGTCCTATGGACCACCTAGGACATTTTGACTCAACTTACTTGATTTTCACTCTTTTTGGCTATTTTAGGAAAATTAAGTTTTTTGGGTCCCGAACGTGCCGTGCGTACCTGTGCGGCTTGGACCAAAAAAACCTAAATTTTCTGCAATACACAAGCTGAAGCCAATTCTTTGGTTTTTTTACATTTTTTTTCAAATTCTTGTATTTTTTCCCTTAGACGGGGAAGTTAAAGAGGAGCCAAAGGAACCCCCAATACCTGATTTTTGGGCTCGAACCATTTCTTCTTGCTTATATCTTAAGAAATCATGTAAGTTATCCAATTCACCTTCAGGAGTGAATTTGGAAAAATAGTGTCTTCAAGAGCACAAGCTATACAAGAACCTGGAGAAGTGTGTACTTTTCAAGTTATAGGTATAATAGTTGGGTCACTTTATTTCCAGGGAAGGTATCACAGTTGATCCTTCCAAGATTAGAGCTATCATTGATTGGCTAGTTCAAACCAATGTGACAGAGGTGCATAGATTCATGGGATTAACAAGCTAGTATATGAGGTTTTTTTAGGAATTATCTCGTAATTCACATCCCATCACTTCCCTTCAGTGGAAAGGGAAGAAGTTTGTTTGGTCAAATAGATGTGAGAAGGCCTTCAGGACACTGAAGGAATACCTTAGGACTGCACCTATTCTAGCAGTGTCAAATCCTTAGAGATGATTCTATGTATGCTCAGATGCTTCTTTAGTAGGGATAGGAGGTGTATTCATGTAGGATGGTCATGTAGTAGCTTTTGTGTCTCACAAACTCAAGGATTATGAGCTCAACTATCCAACTCATGACCTATAGCTTGCAACAGTTGTGCATGCCTTAGTGTGATGGCAACATTTACTTTTAGGTAGGAGGTTTATTGTCAGAAGAGATCACTTGATTCTTCGACATATCTTCACACATACTAATCTAAATGCTCATAAATTGTGTTAGATGGAGCTTCTTTGTTAGTAGAATATGGAGATAGAGCATGTGAAGGGGAAGGAGAATGTGGTTGTGGATTCCTTAAGTCGACGAAGGGATTTGGTTATGGTGACAACAGTTTGTACAGACTTGAGGAAAAAAATATTACAATAGCTTCCATAGGACAACTTCTACCTTTCAGTTAGAGTAGAGATCAAGTCTCAAAGACCCCTTGAAGAGAATTATGAGGGATTTTCATTAGAGCTAGATGGGATTCTTAGACAAAGGGGTCATATTTACATACCCAGAGATGTAGTTTTGAGACACAATATTTTGAAAGAGGCTCATTGTGCACCCTATTCAGCCCATGCAGGGGTGAAGAAGATGCATGCCACTTTGAGACAGTTGTATCATTGGAGAATGATTTGGAGAGATGAAACTCATTTTTTGTCTCAATTTTTAGAGTGTTAGAGGGTAAAGGTTGAACATCAGCATCTAGCTAGCCTTTTTTACCCACATGTTATACCAGAGTGGAAATGGGACACCATTTCCATGGAATTTTTAGTAGGGAAACCTACATCAAGATACCACCATGACGCCATCATGGTCATGGTGGATAGATTGAAGAAAGTGCCTCATTTTTCTTTGGTGAAGACCACCTATACAACTAGTGTAGTGGCGTGAGTATATCTAGATGAGATTTTTAGATTGCACGGGATTTCATGGAATATTATTTATGACCGCGATCCCTTATACACCTCTCATTTTTTTACTACCATGCAGCATGCCATTGGGATGAACATTAATTTTAGTACAACCTATCATCCTGAGACAGATGGATAGATTGAGAAGGTTAATCATATTTTAGACTACATGCTTTGGATGTACATCATGGATCATCAGTAAAAATGGGAGGAGTATTTGTACTTGGTTAAGTTTTCGTACAACAACTTTTAGAGCTCTATTGGTATGACTCCATTTCAGGAACTATATGGATGGGAGTGTTAGGACATTGTTGAGTTGGGAGATGTTAGAGGTGTTCATACCCAAATTGATTCTTTCTCAGAAGCTGAGCAACATCACATGTTTGGCAAGAAACCTAGAGACAAGAAGAGCATGTAGTGTGTCATTTTGTAGCCAGTGATAAAATGTAGCTTTCTCTTTATCACTCAGATGTGGAGAAATGAGTAGCACCCTCAAGAGGATTTAACCTATCCTCACTAATTTATGGTTGTGACTTTCAACTAGGGTGAGGGGACCCTTTTTGTAGTTTGCTTTTTGTGGAGGAGATGGAGATATCCTTCCTTGTGAAATTATTAAGAAGGCCTTGAAGAAAATATGATCAATGCAACAAAACCTAACTCTCACGAGTTGTCACTCTAGATAATGGAGATATTTTCTAAGCAAGGTTTAGGCCACTAAAGAAAATGAAAACCTGATTGTTTCAACATGTTTTGGTAGTAAAAAATTATGCATTTGTATACACACATGAAAAACATAGGTAGTATGGGTATGATTGGTTGTTTTTAAATGAATTTTTGGTGGGAGGTGAGGCAAAAATGAACTTCTTTAACAAAATTCTTAAGAAATTTTACAAAAATGGAGAGATTGAACAACAAAATGCTTTAGGATAGTTAGGATGTTCCTTTAACCAGAATATACACTTCAATGGAGGCCTAGATCAACACTTTTCACACAAACTTCAAGGATCCAAAATGAAGGCTCAAATTGGAAAACTTAACTAAATATTATCAACCTCTGTTTCATCATGCCTAAGATACCCTCGAAGGATAAAAAACAATCTTATAATCATGCTAGGAGTCATAGTGATTTTAAATTTTTTTATTTCACTATCAAATGAAATCTCTTCTAATAAATGAAATTGCAAATGCCACCAAACTATCACAAGGATAAGATCTTGCGTGATTCATAAAGATTTCAATGTAAGATTGCAACGGGAACAAGAAAACTACTTGCAGACATTTAGGAATGAAGAAACCACAAATTTTGCCAAAAAATAACGTAGATTAACTCAAGTTTGATTAAATTTATTAGCAGGGGAAATTTTCTAGAACAATGTCAGAGCTTGTCAATGGCTATACACTCGTAACCACCTTGACATAATCAAATCTAACAGAAAGGAGATAAACAGGTTTTCTCAGATGATTTCTCAGAAGGACGGGTTCTATCAAAATTTTCTCACAGAAAAATTAGTCACGACCTCTAACACTCAGACCATTTGCATGACAAATTCATGCAATTTATAATACTTCATTTACAACAGAATTTTCCCCCAATACCAAGGACATTCAAAGCACCATTGCGTGTTGAGACTCCCAGAATCAGATTTTTGAACAAGTTGTTAGGTGTGCAGAGGGAAAATCTTTCCAAATATTTCCAACATTCAATTCTTCACTTGGTAAGTTGTTCTTCATCTCACGCGCCAACTACTTCCTCCTTCAATCTATCAAATCTAGTTCTTTGCATGCTAAGGAAAGAAAAATTGAAAATTAGATTGAAGCCAATGGTCAGATCACGCCTTGATGGAAAAATATGTCTTTATATTTTTCCCACCCAACCAAGATACCAAATTAATGTTCCTCTTCATTTTACGTGTAGGAGACTCATATAAATGATTAAAAAACTGTAAAAATTCACATCCCTAGGAGCTTTGGAACAGAAATGGCAGAAAATCAGATATAGATGCGCAGCTACTGTTGATCTCTCTTTTGAATCTGGACCATCCACGTAGGATATCCAAGTCAAGATGGGCCTAGGGATTCCCTTTTACCTTTTACACCTTTTGGAAAAAATACAAAATTTCTTAATTTTCTCTGCCCCTCCGCCTTTGAAAAATGGGCCTGACACGTGTCCCAATGTGAGTCCCAAAGGAACTGCAGCTAAATTCTGCTATTTCACCTCTTTTTTGGAAAAGGTAAAATTTTCCAAGTTTTTCTCGAGAGTCCGCACCTCCACCATTGACTGGAGAAAAAAATTGACTATTCTCTATCGGGCCCATAGGTCATTTTGATGATTTCAGTCTTTTGAATAACAATGGGCAAACAATCCAAGTTTCCCCTGATGGCCTGTCTCTCTACCTCTTAACTTTTCAAACTGTCACGTGTCTCAATGGATAATCTTGAGATGTTCCCCAAAAGTAGAGACCTTAAATGAGCACGGGCTCACCACGTGTCTCGGGCCCTTTAAGAAGTTGCTGAAAATTCTAAGGAAAGAAGACCCGGTGGAGACCTCCACGTGTCATTATGGCACAACTTCAAGAACTTTATAAGGCTTCAAAATGATTTTATAGGGGTGTGCTTCCATTTTAGAATCTTTACTCCATGTTTCCAAAAGGGAAAAATATTCCAACCTACTTCCAAAGGCCCGCATTTCCGCTTTTAACTTTACCACATGTCGTTTGGCATGGTCACAGTAAGATTTTTTCCATGTTGATTAAATTTTATTTTAATCAAAGCCTGGCAGTGCCACGGGGTGGGTAATTTTTTTTTTTCCAAAGTAGCCAAAAATAACAAGTTCAAAAAACAAACCCACCGTGCCCCATCCAATTAGAAGAAGCCACATAAGTACTAAAAGAACCAATCAGAATTGAGCAGAGCTACGGGACCAAATTTGCCTTTTTGCCAAAAAAGCAAAAAGTGACAAGTTAAAAATTTTCCTACCATGCCTTGACCAACCATAAGAACCCACGTGATTGCCAAATGCTGAGGAATAATTTTGGTAGGAAAAATATGCTCGCCAAATCGTCAAAAACACATAAATTCACCATTCATGCCCATAATCTGATTTTTCACTAATGATGAATTTTTTTGAAACAAAACCAAGTGAATCATGGTTCTAAGCATATTTCCACCATGGATTTGGATTTTCAAAGGCATACAAATATAAATTGATCATTCTCGAGCTTCCATGTTTGGGGAAAAATAGTAAAAACTTAAGAGCAAGCATATTTTGAAGAAATTAGGGAAAAAATAGTGTAAACTCAAAGATTCCTTCAAAAAAGGGCATGAAAATGGATTTTGCAAACAATTCAAGGCATTCAAATGGAGATAACAGCTTCAAAACATCCACATCGAGAGACGAAATGTTTCATAAGATGCAGATCAGAGGAAAATAAGTGAAAAATGGTGCGAGATCAAGATGAGCACCAACAAGAGGACAAGGTATCCCTTCGGAAGCTTTATTACAGGATATATAGCAATAGGATTTCATGACTAGACAGAGATTTTAGGAGGCATAGGATAGGTTGAAGAAGTATGCAGATCTAAGGAGGAAAAACTATAGTTTTGAGGTGGCCATGAAGGTGTTTCTTCATTTTAGGCCTCATAAGAGCCCTATCTGTTACGAAAAAGGCTCTAAGCTAGCTCCTATATTTGTGGGCCCCTTCGCGATCTTGCAGTAGATCGGTCCCTTAGCATACCATCTAGCATTGCCACCCAACTTGTCTCTCATCCACGATGTGTTTAATGTTTTTATTCTTAGGAGATACATTACATATCCTTCTCATGTATTGTATTGGACCGCATTGCAGGTGTAGGACCAGGGGCATGTGATGGTGGATCCCGTGTGCATTTTAGAGCACAGGACCCTGGGCCTTCGAGGCCGAGAGATTGACCAAGTTTGCGTCTAGTGGGATTAATACGATGAGACAACAACTACTTGGGAGGACGCCACACCTTTGAGAGCATAGTTCCCACACTTGTTCCATTGACTGCCACAAGAAAGTCAAGTCTAAGGGGAGGGGGATGTAGTGCCCACTCCTCTTCAACACTTATTACACACTAATTTTTGATTTATCATGGACTATTGACCTTGACCTTGGTGTGTTGTTTTGGATTAGCATGATGTAGATGGTAGAGATATTCTAACTATCGATATGTTTTGATTCATATTAAGGCTTGTATGGATTCTAGAGGTATGATAGACATTCTATGTTAATGATGATGAAATTTTGTTAGCTTATATATATACTATATATTCTTAATTCTTATCATTGTATTAACCATGATTTGTTGTTCAAACTAATCTTGTGATCTTATTGATATTGATGTAATGGTAGAATTGAAATGTTTATGAAATTGTAAACGAATGATATCATTTCTTAGCTTTAATGATGATTTCGTGATATGATAATGTTTTTGATGGATGTACATATATTTTATTATTGATAAATTTAATGCACCATGATGCTGAAGGAGTATTGTTTAATTTTGTAGGTGATTGTATCACAAAAAACAAAGGGGGTAGGATACCAACCGTAGCAGAATATCTGATGGTTGCAACATTGGTCACCATGGAAAACTTTGTGTTATGTTATTGATGTTTTTGGTTAGGATGTTAGGAGGTTCCCATGGGGGGGGGGGGGGGGGCGGGGTGTGTAGGGGAAATAACCTCAAATAGTGACCATGGGATATGTGTAGTTATTGTCACTTTTATTTTGATTAATTTGTGTGTATGTATTTTATTATTGCAATGTATTTCACTTTTGTTTTGTTGATTAAATGTACCCTTATTAGTAATTAAGTATGGTAATTAGGTTGATTTTTGGATGTGACCATAAGGGGGCATTTATTTGGGTAGATAGTCCTTTTGATCTTGTGATTTGAAGTTGGATTTAATTATTTTACTTGGTGTGTACTCAACCCATCTCCCCAAACTCGAAATTTGACATTCAAGCCAATTTTGGAGGCTTATGGGACAAGTTAAGCTTGTCCCACACCTCTTAAATTCATCTACCAACTATACCTATGGGGTAAGGGCTTAAAATTAGGCCCCATTATGTGATTTGGATGGTAAAAGGTGGATTTATTGCACTTTTTCTTACATTAGTTTTAATGGTGTCCTTTTGAGGTATGGAGTATGGATTAGTGTGTGTAAGAGGCTTTTCATATCCTCAACCACCTAATTACTAACCTTGGGTTTTATATTTGACTTTGGGGATGTGGAGTTGAGGAGAAGTGATGTGGCATCCTACATGGAGCCACCTCACCCTCCTCTTCTCCTTATTCTATTTATTCTTTTTTATTTGATGTATTGGGGGTTACTCATTTGGATTAGCCCACTTTTTCTTTTGGAATTTTCTTGGAGATTTTACTTGGAGCTTTTGGAGATTGCTTTGGGAATACTTTCTTAGTTTTGGAAGAGGGAAAATCTTGTTGAAGATTGTGGAAGCTTGTGATGGCGAGGTAGGGCCTTTTCCTTTATTGTTCATTTACTTGTTTATGTGTGTGTACAAATAAAATGGTTATATGGTTGAGATTTGTGTTGGGTTGGGTAGTGTTTTTCCTTAAGCAAAGGTGTAGGAGAAGGAAAATGGGACTATTTTGGGAGAGAAAAGGAAATTGTGTTGCATAGTGGAGGGAAAAGGAAAATTGTGTTGCATAATGGAGGGAGTATGAGTGGGAGTTGCACCTTTGGGGAGAGAAAAGGGTAAACTTTCTATACTTGTGTATTTGCATTGGGAGGGAAAAGGGATGTGTAGAGAAGTTGTTGTGAATTTGGAGGCTTGTTGGGTGGAACTCCTATCTCATTTGGGAGTTACAAGGAGATGGTTCCCATTGTTTTATTCTCCCTTTGGCTTTATCTATAAGCCTATGTGTTGAAATGTATGCATTGTGTTATGGTATTTTGGTGTTGAATTTATTGCTTGAAATGTTGGTATGTGTGTTGTAATGTGGAAGTAAATTTGTAGTTTCCATTGGCTGAAAACATTGTATATTCTACTATGGTTGGGTTTCGGGGGCCAATGAGGAGAATGGATTCTTCTCCTTATTGTAATAAAGGTTGGGAAGTGAGTGTTTCCTACACCCCCTATTTTGTTTTGTGATTTGAAGAAAAAGAGAAGCTATGGAGTTGGATATTGGAGGAGTTACCCTTATTTGGAGTCAATGAGATCACCCTTGTAATGATTTTTCCTTTGTTGTAAAGTGAAAGATTCAATCTTTTATTTTTGGGAAACATTCTTGTAAACTTATTTTGTTCAAATTGATGAAAGGAGGAACTACTATGTTGTAAGAGAATGAACTAAGATTCTTGAGAAAAGATTGTATTGTTAACTAGTTATAATTGAAATATTGTAATGGTTTGAAAGAAGGACTTGAAAGTTGTATTCAAATGGGAAATGTATTTCTTTCAAAGAACTGGAAATAAAATTATGGTTGCTTGTGTTTTCCTTCGGTGGAATGGTTGTGTTTGTAATAAAAGAATGAAATAAAGCTATACTTGATTTTCCTTGTTGGAATAGATAGAATTATTTTTGTGGAAAGAAAAGAGACACTCTCATTTAGATAATAAGACTTAGTGTATGGAAAAGTTGGAATATATTGTCATGCCACTACCCTTGTATGCAAAATATGAAGATGTTGGAATTCAATAGGCTAAACTAAAGTAGGAAACAATGAAATTTACCTCGATATAATTGGGATGGTGTATACATTTTCTTAAGTATCTTGAAGTTGGTTTAAAATGAAGAAATGACATCAACCTATCAACTAGTGAATGTAGGTACCTTAAATTTTTTTAATATTATCATAGAAATCAACTAAAGTAGAAAAGATGCTAGAAAATAAACTAGATTAAGGTTCTGTTTTTCAGGAAACTAAACCTCTGCCCTGTGTAGAGTGGCGGTTTTATGAACCACCCACTAGGCAGGGTGGCATTCATAGGACCACCGACCTGCTTAGGGTGGCGATTTCGTCACTTTTGACGAAAAAATAAAATTATCGAAACTGTGCAAAGTCGGGATGAATTAAATCAAAACCAGAGCTTTAAAATTATAATATGAAACTACCAACAACTAGTAAATGAACAAATTTATTTGTTGGAGCATTTAAACCCATTTTTGGGCACTCAAATGTGTAAATAGAGAAATGATTGAAAAAGGGAAAAAAACGTATAGATTCAGATCTGTAATATATAGCAAAAAAAAAATGAAATATTTTTTATTAACAAACTATGAGTGCAAGATTTTTGAGTATACATACAATGGAACACTAAATGCAACCATATCCAAATGAAAATCCAGATTTTACACTCCAAATTAAAGAATATAATGTCTATAACTAAGAAATACATTTAAATCCTCATGGAATTAACCCTAGACCCACAAAGGGTTGTTCCTACCATGTTTAACAAACTAAAAAAATGAAATGAAATAAAAAATGAGAAATGATCTCTACATGGGAACCCTTCCAAGCTTCCATGGCCTCCATGCCTCCAAAAAAAAAACCTACAAAACAAAAACGAGATAAAATTAGGTCATAAGAGTATAAGAAAGAAGCCTAAAGGATTTTTAGGGTATTCCTAATCTAAGGGCCCAAAATGACTTAATCTAATGGATGAGATTTCACCCTACAATTTTAAGTGATGTGATTTTTTGGGAATGGAAAATTAATTAAAAGGTAGGGGTAATGGGTTGAGTGGGTCCTACTTAAGGGTTAGAGTAAATTGTGACCTTAGTATTAGGTTATTAAGTAAATAAATGACATTGGAATTATAAGGATAAATTAATTAATTTTGAAAAGAGTAACTTGGAAAATGAATTAAAAAGGGATAATTATTGGAATTTAAATGTATAGTTAGATGATCTAGTGTGGGGCATTGTCATTAAGTTATTAGGAAAGTAAGAAGCAAACTAACCTAGGAATATTGACCTAGCTGATATCTTAAATAAGGTGAATTAACAAACCCTAGTAGAGGATTTAAACCTGAAATGGTTTGGAAGGGATTATAATATTTAATTATTAATTGAGTTTCGATAACCTTGTTGAGATGTGGAATTATTAAACGAGAAAGATTTAAATCTAGTTGTTTGATATCTTGTTGCAACCTTCCTTAAACAAACAAAAAAAATCCGTAATTTTCCTAATTAACTATCATATGGCTTACAACCTTCCCAGTGAAGAAGATCCCAATGTGTCGGTTCCTCTTGCAGTAGAGAAAACATATCATCTTGGATAGGAAAGGGGAGAGAACTATCTCCCACCCTCAGTGTTGCTAATCAGTTTCATTCATCCACATTGATGTGTTAAAAAAGAAAAGATGAAAATGTGTGTGCCTAGCAGTCCCTATGGTGTTATATGAGCACCCTGATTTTTTTGTAGTAATCATCTTTCTTCCCTACTATAAAAATACCTCCATAGATTTTGACATTAAAAATTGTCCATATCTCACTTATTTGCCATCAAAATATATTATGAAAAATGCCTTGTGACCACTAATATCTATAAGTATGATTTGTTCATAAAACATCCATGTTATCAAGAAATTGGTTAGCCTATTTTCTGCATAATCATTCATTTTGGTAATTATTTTAGCTTAGCGGGTGCTGAGCATTTTATTTCACACCCACTGTTTGATTGATCTTGTTCAAGTAATGGAGCTTAGTGGTCGCTAAGTGTTTTACTTGATATGAACCGATATAAATTATGTGTTAGACACAAAATAACTTATGAGTAATATAGAAGTTGAGAAATCCTTCAATGGTATATAGTGCCACACTTGGTTGTCGAAGGAATGTGTAGTCAATAAGATAAGATTATAGTAAATGAGATTACTAGTGATCAAAAACTGTGAAGATATTTATTTACATTGCTAGAAATGAAACATAGGAGTTGTAGAGGCTAGCGACCACTAGGATTCTGCACAACAAATAGACTGACAACATATGACAAGATGTTCATTTACACATGCTGAAGAGAATACTTTGATCCCCTATAAAATGTAAGCATTTATTATTTTGAATTCGGTGTTACAAAAATATCTTTTTGATGGAGCTTAATGCAGTTGTTATTTTCTTTCCCATCTATAAGGTACACTCAAATTCTAGTGAAGCGTAAAATTATGTTATAGTTTTTCTAGAGTAAAGCTTTAATAACTACAAAATATCGATGATCATGACATATATTAGAAATTTCATGCCACGTGGCAACATTTTAATGGATTACAATTACAACTTAATAATGTAGATTTTTATATGAAAAAAATATTTGTTAATACTATTGCTAATTAAAAATTTCTTAATAAATGTGTCAATTATATAATTGTGTAATTAACTGGTTCAAACTTGCAAGATGCTCCATTTTATTGGATGTTTTTTGAATTAATGCAGATGATAGCTAAAAAATGTCGAATTCACACTCAAAAAATATTAATAATAAACGAGGCGTGAGTCACTCTCTTAAAAATTTTTTTGTTTTGTAACATTCACTTCTATTTTCTTAATGGTTTTTTATTATGCTAAAATGAAAATTTGTCATTTTCTCGCAAGTTCACAAAGAAACTTTTGACGTTGTCCTAACAGTTTTTAAGTAGGTAGTATTAATAAATTTTATTTCCCTATATCCCACACTTTTCCTCGAATTAACACGAATTATATTTATAAAATACCAAATTCGCACTAGAAAAAAATTAATAATTAACGACGCATATATCGCTCTCTTAAAATTTTAATTTTTTATTTCCTAATGTTCACTTCTGTTTTCTAAATGGTTTTTTATTTTGCTGAAATTAACAATTTTTGTTTTGCCACGGGTCCACAAAGAAACTTTTTTCGATGTCCCACTTGTTTCTAAAGTAGGTAGTATTAATAAATTTTATATCCCCAAATCCCACGCTATCCCCTAAATTAATGTGCATTATATTTATAAAATACTGAATTCTCACTAGATAAAAAATAATAATTAATGAGGCATATATCGCTCTCTTAAAATTTAAATTTTTTGTTTCCTCATGTTCACTTCTGTTTTCTAAATGGTTTTTTATTATGTTGAAATTAACCATTTATGTTTTTCTATGAGTCCACAAAGAAAATTTTGTCGATGTCCCACGTGTTTTTAAAGTAGGTAGTATTAATAAATTTTATTTCCCTGAATCGCACACTATCCCCCAAATTAATGCGCATTATATTTATAAAATACCGAATTCGCACTAGATAAAAATTAATAATTAATGAGGCATATATCGCTCTATAAAAATTTAACTTTTTTATTTCCTAATTTTCACATCTATTTTATAAATGGTTTTTTATCATGCTTAAATTAAAATATTTTTGGTTTTCCTTAGTGATCACAAATTTTTTTTTTCGTTGTCCCACTTGTTTCTAAAGTAGGTAAAATTAATCAATTTGATTTCCCTGTATTCCACCATATGCCCCAAATTAAATGATAATATTAATGACGGGTTAATTCAAAGTATGATATGCAAAATCCCCCACATTAAATCCCAATATTTGAAATATCAAAATCCCACAGTTTGGCTTTAAGAAGGTGAAATTCATAATTCAAAATTTCTTATTCCTAATTTTTTTTTTCAGTTTTCAGAATTTATTGCATTGAATGCATTTAGAAAAAGCTAAAAAAATTGGAGAAATATATATTAGGGTTTCTTTTTTATTTTATAAGCATAGAAAAGGAGTTCTTGAAATCAAAATACAACATCTGCAGACACTAATTTACTGGTCTGAGTGCTTGACTCCTGAAGTTTTTTTGAATGGTAAGTTGAGGCATCGATCGTAATCACGTTTGGGAGTGCAAAAACAAGACAAAAACTAGTGATAGTCGATAGATCACGGGTGCAACTGCATATTAGGAGGCTGACAAAGGATGAAATCAAAAGAGACAAGTGAAATAGGTTGCAGATAGAATCTTGTTGATACTGTGTTTTAGTGAGAATACGGAGCTTTAACAGACATTATCAATCACGTCAAAATATCCAATATAACTAAAAAAAGTATTTATCAAAAACATATATGTTATTATATGTGTATCATAGCTGATAGCAGGCACTTGCAGCAACTTTGTATTTGCCTAGTTCTTGTGTTTTGCATTGCAACCCGTCCCTGCCTTTCCCTTTGGTTCCTTTGTAGTTCCATTCCATCTTCTTGTAAAAATGTTTTCTCTTTCTCAAACCACATTTTAGTCTTCCCATGACCTAAGATTTTGTAATCCCTTTTAAAATATTTATTCCTTACGAAAACTCATTTTTTATGTTCAGTCGTAACTCAAGTATTCGTGTCTGTTAAATAGTTTCCCTTTTCTTCCCATCTATCTCTTTGTTTTTTTTTTGTTAATAGTAGCAAAATACGAGTCACTTATTATATTTTTTATAAATAATAATGGTTTGATTTTTTATAGTTTAGGTAATCATTTTGACTTCTTTTAATGAATTTTTTAATATGAAATAATAGTTGTGACTAATTCTTCAATATTCGATTCACACTTGATTGCCACATTAATATCATAGTTTTTTATTTGTTTTTCCACGTAGAAATAATTAAATGCATTTTCTTTACAATTTTTTTATGTTTAGAAAAAAGGTAAGCTCATTATATGTTATCGTAAATATTATTAAATATAAATGTTAATCATTCTATTTACAAACATATATATTTCATTTACATTTAGTAATGACTTACTTGATAAATGAGCCAATATAAAGTAACAATATTTAAATTCTAAAATAACATATTCCAAGACTAGAGGTTGTTAAGCTCGATGTTTACAACATTTCCTAGCTATTAATAAACACCACAAGGCAACAAATATTACAAGACAAGACAAATATTAAAGAGTTTCATGAATACATTTTTCAAACAAGAATGAAGACTAGCAGCTGCTAAGATTATGGTTGACTTGCATATGATATAACTAAGACGGCTTGCCTGAAAACCAAGCTAAGCACCATTATTATATTTAGATTTTCATATTAATTTATCAGAATCCTACCATGATATTTGAAGCCTAGTGACCGCTAATGTCTAAGATTAGTAAATACCATTAGTGCAACATAAAAAAGACTTGGATTAATGACCGCTAGGATATTTATTACCTTGCATACATGACAATTAGTAACGACTCGACTAAAAAATTAAATAGCTCCTTTATTATATTTGGATGTTACATTACTACCTTTTAAGACTAGCGAGCGCTATGGTGGATGTTTACTTTCTTTCTTTGAAGATCCAAGACAACGAATAGTCAAAGAAAATACTAACTTGAAGCCTATCACATGATATTCAAAGCCTAGCAACTACTAATGTCGTATATTATTCCACTACATTTGTGTAACATAATAAATTCTTAAGATTACCACTAGCTAGGATTTTTTTTGTATTTACATTCAAAATAATGATTAATGACCAAACTAAAAAAATTAAAACTGAACTAAAATCCAACACCGATTATTTATCTAGGTAGCATCTGACTAAAAAATATTATTCAAAGTTTATTACATGATATTCCTTGTGGCTGGTAGGATATTTTTTGTCTTGCATTAAGGAAAATTTATAACGAATCGATTGAAAATATAACTATGCTCCCCACAATTATATTTAAATTTTAAAAGACTATTTTTATCGACTGATTACCACTAGGGTGGTTGCTCAGTAAATTTATTTCCTAAATACTTGTGATTCCAAATGAAACTTTAATCCTAGCGGCCGCTGAGATCAATAATATATTCTAAGTTTATCACATGAATTCCAAATGAAATTTTAATCCTAGTGGCTGCTGAGCTCAATAGTATATTCAAATCAATGTTTTTGCAACATCACAAAGGCTTGAGGTTAGTGTCTAGTAGGATAAGTGTTGTATTGCATACAAGACAATAAGTATTGAATTGATGAATACTCAAATACACGACTAGACAAAAAATATTCGAAGACAAAATGAACCCAAGTTCTTAGGCTATTGTTGAGTTACAAGAAGTTTGTAATCATCAACCCAAGTTCCATTCCCATTGAATTCATTGGATGTTTTCAATAATTGGCCATGGAGGCACCTTAAGGTAGAGGTCTAACTTCTCCATATAGACCAAGTGGAACATAGCGGGGCACTTCGAATACGGATCACACGATGGAAATTAAGGACCCAAGCTCATCTACATGTCCCACTTAGAGAAATTTATCGTCCACCACTCCAGTTCATAGATCTAGTATAATAAAAGAATTTACCATCAAAACTTTACAAGTAGTTTATAATCATCAACCCAAGTTCTATTTCCATTGAGTTCATTGGTTGCTTTCAATAAGTGGTCATGCGGACACCTTAAGGTAAGGGTCGAAATTCTACATATGGACAAAGTGGAAAATAGTGGGGTGCTTTGAATGTTCCCCGCAATTATATTTCAATTTTATAATACTATTTTTAATGATAGGCGACTATTAGTGTGGTTGCTCACTACATTTCTTTCCTGAATACACATTATTCCAACCAAAAATTTAAGCCTAGTAACTACTGTGTTAAATTTTAAGCCTAGTGGCCAATGGGTTCAATATGTTATTTAAATCAACATTGTTTCAACATCACAGAGGCTTAAGGTTAGTGGCCACTAGGATAGTTGTTGTCATGCATACATGACAATTAGTAATGACTTGAAAGATATTAAAATACATGACTAGTCAACAAATATTCAAAGGCAGGATGAACTCAAGTTCTTAGGCTATTGGTGAGTTAAAAGTAGTTTGTAATTATAAACCCAAGTTCCATTCCCATTGAGTTCATAGGATGCTTTCAATAAATGGTCATGGGGAAACCATGAGGTAGGGGTCTAACTTCTCCATATGGACCAAGTGGAACATAGAGGGGCTCTTCAAATGCGGATCACTAAGCAGATATTAAGGACCCAAACCCACCTCCATGTCATGCTTAGAGAAAGTTCTCCTCCACCACTCCAATTAATAGATATGGTATAATAAAAGTTTTTACCATCAAAAATTTAAAAATAGTTTGTAATCATCAACCCAAGTTCCATTACCATTGAGTTCCCTAGATGCTTTCAATAAGTCGCTATGGGGACACGTTGGGGTAGGGGTCTAACTTCTCCATATGGACCAAATGAAACACAGTGGGAAGCTTTAAATTCTCCCCACATTTATATTTTAATTTTAAAATACTATTTTTAATGACTGGTGACCACTACCGTGGTTTCTCACTACATTTCTTTCATGAATACTCATGATTGCAAATGAAAATTTAATCCTAGTGGCTACTAAGCTTAATAATATATTCATAGTCTATCGCATGAATTCCAAATGAAAATTTAAGCATATCGGCCACTGTGTTCAATTTTAATGCCTAGAGGAATGATGGGTTCATTATGTTATTCAAATCAACGTTATTACAACATCATAGAGGCTTGACGTTAGTGGCTACCAGGATAATTTTTTTCTTTCATATAAGACAATTAGTAATGAATTGATGGATATTCAAATACACGACTAGAAAAATAATATTCGAAGATAAGATGAGCTCATTTTTTTGGGTTATTGGTGAGTTAGAAGTAGTTTTTAATCATCAACTGAAGTTCCATTCCCATTGATTTCATTGGATTCTTTCAATAAGTGGCCATGGGGAAACCATGAGGTAGGGGTTGAACTTATCCATATGGACTAAAAGAAACATAACAGGGAGCTTTGAATGCAGATCTCTCAAAAGACATTAAAGACCCAAGCACACCTCCATGTCCCACTTAGAGTAAGTGCTCCTCCAATACTTAAGTTCATAGATCTTGTATAATAAAAGTGTTTACCCTCTAAAATTTATAAATAGTTTGTAATTATCAAGCCAAGTTCCATTCCCATTTAGATCAGTTGATACTCTCAATAAGTGGCCATGGGGACACCTTGAGGTTGGGGTCAAACTTCTCCATATGGACCAATCGGATATATAGTGAAGTTACTTTGAATGCTCTACCGTAATTATATTTCAAATTTAAAAGAGTATTTTTAATTACATACAACCCTTAGGGTGGTTTCTCACTACATTTATTTCATGAATACTCATGATTCCAAACAAAAATTTAATCCTAACAGTCACTAAGCTCAATAGTATATTCAAATTCTTTCGCATGAATTTCAAACAAAAATTTAAGCATAGCTACAACTATGTTTAATTTGAAGCCTATTAGTCCCTGGGTTGAATATGTTATTTGAATCAACATTGTTGCAACATAACAGAGGCTTGAAGTTAGTGGCCGCTAGGAAATATTTTTTCTTACATACATAACAATTAGTAATGACTTGAAAAATATTTAATCACATGACTAGACAAAAAATATTCAAAGAAATGATGATCTCAAGTTCTTGGGCTATTGGTGAGTTACAAGTAGTTTGTAATCATAAACCCAAGTTACATTACCATTGAGTTCATTAGATGCTTTGAATAAGTAGCCATGGGGACACCTTGTGGTAAGAGTTGATGTTCTCCATATGGACCAATCAGAAAATAGTGGGGCACTTCAAATGTGGATCCCTCGGTAGACATTATGGACCCAAGCCCAACTCCATGTCCAGCTTAGAGAAAGTGCTCCTCCAAAATTCTAGTTCATAAATCTGGTATAATAAAAGAGTTTACCATCCAAAAGTTACAAATAGTTTTTAATCAATCAACCCAAGTTTCATTCCCATTGAGTTCATTGGATTCTTTCAATAAGTGGCTATGGGGACACCTTGAGGTAGGAGCTCGAACTTCTCCATATGAACCAAGTAGAACATAGCGGGGTGCTTCAAATTCTTTGTGTAATTATATTTCAATTTTAAAAGACTATTTTTAATGACTAGAGATTGCTAGGGTGGTTGCTGACTACATTTATTTCTTGAATACTCATGATTCCAAATGAAAATTTAAGCTTAGTGACAACTGAGCTCAATAGTATATTCGAATTCTATCGCATGAATTCTGAACAAAAATTTAATCCTAGTTTCCATTTTGTTCAATTTTAATCCTAGTGGAAACTAGGTTGAATATGATATTCAATTAGTGTTGTTGTAACATCACATAATCTTGAGGTTAGCGCCCACTAGGATAGTTGTTTTCTTGCATAAAAAACAATTAGTAATGACATGAGGCATATTAAAATACATGACTAGACAAAAAATATTTGAAGATAGGATGAACTCAAATTTCTTAGGCTATTGATGAGTTACAATTAGTTTGTAATCATCAACCCAAGTTCCATTCCCATTGAGTTCATGGGATGCTTTCAATAAGTTGACATGGGGACACCTTGAGGTAGGGGTCAAACTTTTCCATATGGACCAAGAAGAACATAGCAGGATGCTTCTAATGTAGATCTATCAATGAAAATTAAGGACCCAAGCCCACCTCCATGTCCCACTTAGAGAAAGTCCTCCTCCACCACTCCAATTCATAGATCTAGTATAATAAAAACATTTAACATCAATGTTTTTAAAAATAGTTTGTAATCATCAACCCAAATTCCATTCCCATTGAGTTCACTGGATGCTTTCAACAAGTGGCCATGGGGACACCTTGAGCTAGGTGTAAAAACTTCTCCATATGGACCAAGTGGAACATAACGGGATGCTTTAAATGCTCCCCAAAATTATATTTCAATTTCAAAAGAATATTTTTAATGACTGATGAATGCTAGGGTGTTTTCTCACTACATTTATTTCCTTAATACTCGTGATTCCAAATGATAATTTAAGATTTACATTCATGGAACTCAATAGTATATTCAAAGTCTATGGCATGAATTCAAAATGAAAACTTAAGGCTATCTACGACTCTGTTCAATTTTAAGCCTTGTGGCCATTGGGTTTAATATGTTATTTGAATCAGTGTTGTTCCAACATAATAGAGGATTGAGGTTAGCGGCCACTAGGATACGTTTTTGTTTTGCATACAAGACAATTAGTAATGACTTGACGGATAATAAAATACACGACTAGACAAATTATATTTCAAGACAGGATGAGCTCAAGTTCTTGGGCTATAGTTGGATTACAAGTAGTTTGTAATCATCAACCAAATTTCCATTCTTGTTGAGTTGATTGAATGTTTTCAATAACTTTCCATGGGGACACCTTGAGGCAGGGTTCAAAATTTTCCATATGGACTAAGAAGAACATAGCGGGGCACATCAAATCTGGATTTCTCCGTGGGCATTAAGGACTAAATCCCACCTCCATGCCCCGTATAGACAAAGTGCTCCTCCACCACTATATTTCATAGATCTGGTAAGAAAATAGTGTTTACCATAAAAAATTTACTAATTGATTGTAATCATCAACCCAAGCTCCATTCCCATTGAGTTCACTATATCATTTCAATAAGTGACAATGGGGACACCTTGAGGTAGGGGTCAGAACATAGCAGGGAGATTTTAATGCTCCTTGCAATTATATTTCAATTTTAAAATACTATTTTTAATGACTTGCAACTGGTAGGGTGGTTTCTCATCACATTTCTTTCCTGAATACTCATGATTCTAAACAAAAATTTAAGTCTAGCGATCGCTAAGCTCAATAGTATATTCAATGTGTATTGCATGAATTCCAATTTTTTGTAATCCTAGTAGCGTTTGTGTTCAATTTTAATCCTATTAGTCATTGGGTGCAATATGTTATTTGAATCATCATTGTTGAAAAATCACTGAGGCTCTAGGTTAGTGGAAGTTAGGATAGTTGTTGTCTTTCATAAAGGATAATTAGTAATCACTTGACGAATATTAAAATACATAACTACACATAAAATATTTGAAGATAGGATGAACTGAAGTTCTTGGGATAATCTTGAGTTATAAGTAGTTTGTAATCATCAACCCAAGTTCCATTCCCATTGAGTTCATTTGATGCTTTTAATAATTTGGCATGGGGACACCATGACGTAGGGGTATAACTTCTCTATATGGACCACGTGGAATATAGTGGAATGCTTTGAATTAAGATTGTTTGGTGGACATTAAGGACCCAAGCCTAACTCCATGTCTCTCTTAGAGAAAGTGTTCCTCCACCACTCTGGATCATAGATTTAGTATAATAAAAGAATTTACCTTCAACAATTCATAAATAGTTTGTAATCATCAACCAAAGTTCCATTCCCATTGAGTTCACTAGATTCTTTCAATAAGTTGCCATGGGGACACCTTGAGGTAGGAGTCAAACTTCTCCATATGGACTAAGCGGAACATAGTGGGGCACTTTGAATGCTCCCTACAATTATATTTCAATTTTAAAAGACTATTTTTAACAACTGGCGACCACTAGGGTGGTTGCTCACTACATTTATTTCCAAAATATTCATGATTCCAATGGAAATATGATTCCTACTAGACACTGAGCTCAATAGTATATTCGAAGTCTATCAGATGAATTCCAAATGAAAATTTAATCCTTGCTACTGCTGTGATAAATTTTAAGCCTAGTGGTTGCTAGGTTCAATATGTTATTTGAATTAGTGTTATTACAACATCACAAAGGCTTGAGATTTTTGGATGCTAGGATAGTTGTTGTAATTCACATAGGACAATTAGTAATGACTTGACAAACATTCAAATACATGACTAGACGAAAAATATTCAAAGACAAAATGAACTCAAGTTCTTGGGCTATTGATGAGTTACAAGTAGTTTGTAATCATCAACCCAATTTTCATTCCCATTGATACTATTTGATGCTTTCAATAAGTTTTCATGGGGACACCTTGAGGTAGGGGTCTAAAATCTCCATATTTAGAAAAAAGAACATAGATGGGTGCTTAAAATATGGATCGCTCGGCGGACATTAAGGACTCAAGCCCACCTTCATGTCCTGCTTAGATAAATTTCTCCTCCACCACTGTAGTTCATATTTCTAGTATAATAAAATCATTTACCATCCAAAATTTATAAAACAAATTTAATCATCAATCTAAGTTCCATTCCCATTGAGTTCACTGTTTTCTTTCAATAAGTGGCCATGGGGACACCTTAAGGTATAGGTCAAACATATCCATATAGACAAAGCGGAACATAGAGGGGCACTTAGAATGTTCCCAACAATTGCATTTCACTTTTAAAAGACAATTTTTAAATACTAATGACTATTAGGGTGGTTTCTCACTACATTTATTTCATGAATACTCATGATTCCATTTTTTTTAAGTCTTGCAGGCACTGATCTCAATATTATATTCAAATTCTATCGCATGAATTCCAAATGAAAAGTTAATCCTAGCGGCTGTCGTGTTACTTTTTAAACCTAGTGGTGGCTGGGGTAAATATTTTATTTGAATCAGCATTGTTGCAACAACAAAGAGGATTGAGGTTAGCGGCAGCTAGGATAGTTTTTGTCTTACATACAAAAAAATGAGTAATTAATTGACGGATATTAAAATACATGACTAGAAAATGAATATTCGAAGAAAAGATGAACTCATGTTCTTAGACTATTGGTGAATTACAAGTAGTTTATAACCATCAAGCCAAGTTCCATTCTTATTGAGTTCATTGGATTCTTTCAATAAGTGGCCATGGGAAACCCTTAGACAGGGGTCGAACTTATCCATATGGAGCAAGTGGAACATAGCAGGGCTCTTTGAATGTGGATCTCTTGGTGGACATTGAGGACCTAAGCCCACCTGGAATGCCCAAATTTTACACATGTAAATAAAACAGTAAAAATACCAGAAAATTTTTTACTTACATAACTCACTACACAACACCACAAGGGCTCCAAGTAAAAAAAATCAACAATGCATAAGACACTTACATAGACATGAACCCACTGATACAATTAGATAACATAGGGTACCCATTAATGGCGTACTCAATGTACATAACGAAGACAATTACCAAATTATAGAAAGAAACGATGGGTAGACATACTCCACGACATGGCCTTTTTATGGTTTACATCTTCATTAAATTTAGGTTTCCATTGTATGACCTTATAGTTTTGAAGGGAATTAAACACATAAGGTTTAAAATTTCCTACTTTACAATCTTCAATTACTTTACTTTACAGGGAAATGGTCTTTGAAAGAGAATGCACAATTGATTCCTTTATCGAATCTCATTAATTATCCATAGATCATTTGTTAACTAAAGTCAATTTTAAGCAACGACGAGTCTCCCAATAACTCATTCTTATGTTAAAGGTTTGTTTCTCAAAATATGTTTAGTTGACATTTAATTTTACCCTGATTATGTAAGGGAACCAACCTTAAGTTGACAAGGGAAAAAAATATTACGATTCAAAGGAGGTGAAGGTTTAAGTTTCCCTTTCCTATTAAACTTCCTTCCATTAGAAGCATGTTTGTTCTCATACTATGGTTGTTTTAGTTCCAAATTTATTTTGAGTCAATTTAGCATTTACACGTCATAATCTTTTTCTTTTTAGTTTATTTTATTTGGTCTCTATATTGGCTCAAATGCCTAGTCCCACCAAAACAATTTGTATCCATTATTAACAAAAAGTCAATGCTTAAATAAACCATAAGGACTTCAAGAGAATTTTTTTTCATAAACCATTAACACATATACTCTTGATTTTCATCTCATTTACATTATTTCTTAGGTCTCTTATTGGTGTCACTTTATAAAAAAAGGAGGTACGAAAGTAATTGTCTAACATATTGAAGAAGTACATGATAAGAAGCATTATAACTACATACAAACCACAAGTGATTTGTTTTCAAGGTAAGATCCCATGTTTCTGTATTTCAGCTTCTGCATGTGAAATTTACATGATTGGATAAGTCATAAAATGGCATTACGAGACCACATTTCAAGTCGACATATTTATATTCAAATTCGTTTAAAAATAGTTAACAATTTTCTACCCACAACTTAACCTCAATCAAATGAGGTTTAGTTTAATTCCAATTTTCACTTAGGGCTCTACACCCTATTATATATCAGATTAAGGTGTGAAAACATATTTACCCTATAAAGCCTTCGTAAAAGACCAAGGTACTATATTGTCACTAGCCAAGGTAACAAATTTAGCTGTGAGGAACAAAAGAGATCATTAACAAGAGTTTAAGTCATAGTACAACTATTTAACTAGCCCCATTGTGTCATCTAGATCCCACAAAGAATTCATTTGATGATGAAGTTAATTTCTAGATCTAACTTCGTAAGACTTGGTAGTCCACTAGGATACTAATGAAGTGTTAGTTATACTTACTCCAGATAAAGTTTGTCCATGTTGTTCATGACCGTCGTCATGACAATGTCTTCTGAACATATGAGCTATGACGAAAACTAAAAATTGGATTCTTATTTACATAAATTGAAAGTTTCCATCGAGTGTAAAAGTTTAAATTCATTCCACGATTTTAATTTATTCTTCTTAAGATTAGGATTAGCTCATGTAGCAGATATGCACAAGTTTTAAACTAGGGTTGACTATTTTATTTATATTTATTTTTAACATTTTTAAGGTAAGGAACACAACGCCCCTTATTTAATAAAAATATTACACAATGGAAGTGCTCTTCAAGGTAATAAATTCAATTTTGTTTAGTATATATATCCAACTTTTTTACCTATGTAAATCTAAATCAAAATTGGACCTAAGATTAAATGCACATTTCCAAAGGCATCCTTAAACTAACATCTCATATGTATTAAAAAATTTCAAATACAATATTTATGTAACGTAACAATACATTATACATAGATACATTTTACAATAACCTATGTAAATTACAATAATGAACAAATAATTACACCACACCTTTTCACCATCTTTCTTGCATCCTACAAAACCATGTTAGCATGAAATATGTGATAAATCATTGGCATGACATCCACCTAGATCTAGATAATTAACATTTTTAGTTTTTCCATTTACATAATAATAGTAATTTTCATTCAAAAGGGAAAGGGTTAGAGAAACATATTTATTTTATTTCATTTCACTTCATTTGTTAACTAAGGAGATACAGAAAGAGATAGGGAGGGAGAGAGTCACTATTTTGCCAAAAGTTAATTTTTACACAACAAGTCACATGATAGAGTTTCAAACAATAAGTTCCAACTGTCAAAAATTTTCCACGGGGTTTGGTAACCCGACGGGGATACTACAACTTTTCTTTTTACATTTTCATGCTAGTTGAAAAAACGTTCAATTTAGGCTTGGAGGCTTTGAAACCACTTTCAAACGTTGTCTTCTGATGAGAGGAATTCACATGTAAGTTTATACGTGTCATCCTATAAACCAAGCATTCACAAGAACTGACATAAATTTAGAATGGTGAACGGTTTACGATTGGAGACTAGTTTTTTGATGCCATCGGTCATAATTGACCTAGTTTCACAAATGATCAAAAGTTAGCTTGAGGGCTTAGAAAACCATGTCAAAAACTAATGTTCAATGGATGGATGCACAACAAGAAATTTATTACAAGTTTCCCATATATATGGAGAATTACCAGAGTCGACGGGACTAAGAACTGGAAAACAAGGCTTCAAACTGGCGATGGGTTTTCCAGAGCCACCTGTTGTAATTGGTCCAGTTTGACCTACTCAAACTACGACTAGAGGCCTAAAAAATGCCTTTGCCAAACTATAAAGAAGATTGTTTTCCCCCAAATTGAACATTCTAGGAAATTTTCTAGTTAAAATTCTAGAGGGTTGCTAAGGCTGTCAAGTAGTTCGTTGCTCAGGGTCCAAATGGCAAGATGAAAAAAAATCCAACTTTTCATTATAGCACTCCCTAAAATGCACAAAACAGGGTAACATGGCTCCTAGAGGAGTGGAGAAAAGACCGTAAAAAATCAAACGAGGTTGAGCTAATGCTTAATGTGACTCTCTACATAACAAAGAACACAAATGATGCTTGACATCTCTTTTACTGGGCTCAGAAGTGGTATTTTGCAAGTCTCTAAAAATGGTGCATTTTTCTAGGTTTGCAAGAAATGAAATACGTATGTGTTTTAGTTGAAAAACCATCTAACCTCCCCAAGTAACCAATGAAATGAGAACCTATTTATAATACTCTGGGTTAACAACATATCAGATTGTGGTAGCGATCATAGTTGATATTCAAATGGTAAATCGATTACGTAAACCACAAGGTGTAGTTTTATTGTTTTACACTATTTAATGTTGGTTAAATCTCCAATTGTATAATAATACACTGGTTTAATATTGTATTAAACTGAAACTAGAAGAACCAAAATTACGAAAATTATATAAGATAACCTAAGGAAACCATGCGTGAGGGACAAAGAATTGGCCAAAGTGGCTCTGAACAAGCACAACGCGCACAAGCTACTAGGGTCTGAAATGGATGTCGAGATTACAAGGTTCGACTCATTATTTACAAAGATTTGGATCAGGGTATCATATCTGATACTAAGGGGTTCCATCTCTTATTTCATTACTACATCATGTAGACATATTGAATCACCTTTCATGGTTTAATGCTAGTTGCATTTTCTCAAAAGTTTCTAAAGCCTTTTCACAACCCATTTCGTGCATATCCTGCTGTCAAAGTTGTCATGAGATGAAATTTATTTGGATGTATTGTTGTTTAATACTCCATCTGTTGTTCGAAGGCCTTATCTTCCAAAATTGGAGGTCCATCAGAAGGTGTCTATGGAATGTATTTACATCCCCAAAACAAAATCCAAAATACCAGTCATGATAACTAGACTACAGGTCACCATCTTCCTCATGTTCTTCCTTCAGAAAGAGGAACCCTTCTAACTGGGTAATATATAGATAGAAATTCACTCCACGTTTTCTCTTCCTTGTCCCACCACGTAAGACATGTCAAATTTCCCAAACATTGTGAATCAGTGAGGCACTCTCTTATCCCTTTTGAAATCATATTATAGTGCAATAGGGTACCATTGTTTCAACCAATTGAAAAAACCCCCTTTTAATTTCTAGATAGATGTCCATTTCTTGATGTAAGGATACCATTATGTATAGTACTTATGAAGAGCTTGTTAAGGCTTATTCAATGGCGCTAAAGAGGGGTGAATTTCATTATTTTACAATTCCATATTCTTCTAGAACTTTGTCAAATTTATTGCCACATTTTAGGGATGTGGGTGTCCTTTTGAAGAGTCACAAATTGGACCCAAGTGGGTTTTGAGGTCTACTGGAATGGTAAGAGTGATATTCCTTTCATAGAAATTCCATAGCATACACAAGAGCCATACATTGCAGAGAAAATCTTGGAAATGTGATTTAGAAGGAAGGGATTTGGATTTGTACCTGCCAATGGTTCTTTTTGTAACCCGCACCCACTCCTCCTAGCAGCACTAACTTTTATCCACCAACTCACCTTTAATCTACATAGCATGTGGTCAAAGCTATCCACAACCCACATTTTTAGAATTTTTTCAAACAGTTCATTCACCTATGTATTACTTCCTCATTTTGCACCCATGTCTACCATAGAACTTAAAAGGGTACAACATTTGACAAAATTCCTCTATCTTATGTCTTTAATGGACATACATACCCTGTTCTAGTGGTCATATTTGGAATAGGCAAGGAATATGTGAGTAAAAGTAAACAGTTCCAGCTTATTAGACTCTTTTGTTGCATAGATGAATCTCAACTCTTACTATCTTATGATGAAACCCATGTTTTTTGTGCACTGTTGGTGGACATGGGCATCCAAGTAAGATCTTAAGAGCTTCAAAAATGGCATGGTTAGGGAGAGGGTGTTGTAAAATGTTGTATTTTTTCCTAATACTTGTAAACCAAACCTTTTGGATTAAGAGTTTCAAAAGCCTCTTTAATCATATCAATACAATGCATAGCCTGACAGACGTGACACAAGGACCTGTCTACCCATGACTTTAATCCATATTTTTGAAAGAGTTAACCTGCCTTGAGAGGATGTGGATATCCTGTAAAATAGATAGGTCTTATGCCATCATCACTCCACCATACTCATTTTAATTTTTACCTACCTTACACCTAAAAATTTCTCATAAAGCATCCCTCATTGCTATGCATCCCAAGATGCTAAAACAATTTATTTTATGTTCTCTCATTTTATATTTTAAATTTCATTATTATCATTAAGTCTCAATGTTCCCGTCAAAAGGGAATGTTGCACTAATCTTATGTCCCTCAAGTCTCGTATGCCTCCCTCAAGTCTCTTTTGCTTCCCTCAAGTCTCTTATGCCTCTCTCAAAGGGGTCAGTCACCCTATGGCCCTAGACACGTAGTTTCCAGACACCCCTAACCCAAGTGACATAATAAGTTATGGCTTACAAACCTGCTAGTTATCTATAACGCCTTGGGGTTTATCCCCTATAACAAATTGGGTCCATAGGTTCAACCACTCCATGGTGCATCCCATGACCCTATTCCACACATTACAACATTAGAACCAACATATCAATCATTTTTCAAACACCAAGTGGAAAAAATCAAAAGCCTTGGGCTAGGCTACAAAACCTTTAAACATGATAACCAAATTTAAATCCAAGTAAATAAAATGGCCACATAGCCATAGTAATTGCAAAATACACATGTTAGTGAAACAACCAAATAAAATTTCCAAAATATAAGAACACATCAATCAAGAAAACTGGTGAGTTCTTAGCAAGAAAAATATATATTTTTACTTTATGAATAAAATACGTGTAGAGAAATAACACATCACAATAACTATATATCCTTATACGACCACCAAAGGGGTACTCAACGAGTTGCTGGCACATGGATATCAAGCCTCAACTCATAAAATAACATATCAAACAAAATAAATATCATCATCTCTGTCTGAATCATCCCTCCATACTCCCACAGGGCTCAACATAGTCAAAATCACATAGGATTATTCAATGGAAAACCCAATAAGAGAGAGAAGGGGATGCTAGTTTTCATACATTGAGCCTAGGGTGGTGTGCATCCATAATATACTGACAAGCACAAATTATACTAAATAGATAGAAGTGGGTATTATGTCTATATAAGACTCCACTTCCTTAATCGTACTCAGCCCAAGATTATGAAAACTTGGTCCACTCCTCATCTCTCCACACATATGCTCTTAATGATTGTTCCCCTTAGGGTCAAAAATTTTAATTTTCACAACATAACACATAATTACATCACTAAAACAATGGTGATTACCACACATTAACCATAAGATCCTACGCATGGTATATATATATAGGGTACAACACAATCATTACTTTCACGGGTTATGATACATCACGTTTCCACATAATGTACCCAAGGTGCAAGTACTACACAATAGGGGTCATAAAATTCCCATATGCCCCTAATTCATAACATGAATAATCTCATATTACATAAATTAAACGCATGATGAACACAATGAATAACATTACAACATAGAATCCATTGTACGACATAATGGTGACACACAATTCCTCACTACACGATGGTTACCTTATTATACAATCCAATCTACTATACACCAATATTTTCCATAGAACACATCAACACACCTACATATCAAAAAATGATAAGACGTTCCAATAGACCGCCATCCATAAAAACAATTCTTCTCACACATACCAAGGAAACACATCACACATGGACTTCTCATTGAATCCACAAAAAGGAGAGCGAATACTCTCATCACATGCACATTAACATGATAACAAAAACATGCACTAAGCAACATGCACCACATGTGCATTCATAATATCACAGATTTCAACATTGGTAACATAACAACATATATCACATTACTCTTCTCATCTCCACCATCACCATGTAGAATCATCAAAACTCCAATCCATCCCAGAGGTTCGAGAGCATGAACCTCACTCTGATACCAAATGTAATGCCCATATTTGACACACATAAATACAACAATAAAAATACAAGAATAATTTTTTTGACTTACATTGCTCACTACACAACACCACAAGGGCTCCAAGTAGAGAAACTCTACAAAATATAAGACACTTACATAAACATGAACCCACTCATACAATATGAGAACATAGGGTAACCATCAATGGTATACTCAAATGATATAAACTAGGACAATGACCCAATTATAATAAGAAACGCCAGTAGGCATACTCCACGACATGGCCTTTTTTTATGTTTTACATATCTTCATTATATTTAGGTTTCCATTATATGACTTTATATTTTCCAAGAGACTTAAACACATAAGGTTTAAAATTTCCTTCTTTACAATCTTCAATTACTTTACTTTCCATGGCAATAGTCTTTTAAAAATAATGCATGATTGATTACTTTATCGAATTCCAGTAATTATCCATAGATCATTTGTTAATTGATGTTAATTTTAAACAAAAATGAGTCTCCCAATAATTTGTTCTTACGTGAGAGGTTGATTTCTCAAAATATTCTTAGTTGACATTTAATTTTACCCTAATTATGCAAGGGAACCAACCTGAAGTTGACAGGGAAAAAAATATTACGATTCAAAGCAGGTGAAGGTTCAAGTTTCCCTTTCCTATAAACTCCCTTCCATTAGAAGCACATTTGTTCTCATACTATGTTTTTTTTGTTCATAATTTAATTTGAGTCAATTTAACATTTACATGTTATAAATTTTTTCTTTTTATTTTTTATTTTTTTGTATCTATATTGGCTCAAATAACTTTTCCCTCCAAAAAACATTTGTATCCATTATTAACAAAATTCAATGCTTAAATCAACCATAAGGACTTCAAGTGAAATTTTATTCCTATACCATTATCACATATACTTTTTTTTTCCATCTTGTTTACATTGTTTCTTAGGTCTCTTATTTGCGTCACTTTATAAAAAAAAAGAATTACGAAAGTACTTGTATAACATATTGAAGAAGTACATGATTGGAAGCATTATAACTACACACAGACCAAAATTTAACCTTCTAATCAACCGAGGTTTAGTTTAATTCCAATTTACACTCAGGGCTCTACATCCTATTATAGATCAGATTAAGGTGTAAAAATATATTTAACCTATAAAGCCTCCAGAAAAGACCAAGGGACTATATTGTCACTAGTTAAGGTAACAAATTTCATTGTGAGGAACTAAAGAGATCATTATCAAGAGTTTAAGTCACAGTACTACTATTTCAATAGCTCCATTTGTGTCATCTGGATCCCACAAGGAGTTCATACGATGATGAATTTAATTTCTATATCTAACCTCATAAGACTTGGTAGTCCTCTAGGATACTAAGGAAGTGTTAGTTCTACTTACTCTATCTATGGTAAACACTGCATAGTTGTTGCTTCGAACAATGACTCTTAAGTTATAGAAATGATCTATAGAATACATTTCTTAGGTGCGGTACCATAAATTTTAGTTGTGAGGATTAATTATCTCTTAGGACGATAGCATTTCGAAAACTAATGTGGCTAAAATGAGAGGGAGGGTACACCAAGTGTTAAATATTAAATTCATTAATAATGCCAATTGCTAAAGGAGAATTTCAAGAGTAGTTGGAAATTTTTACCACCTAGCACATAAGTCAGGCCTAAAGAGGATACATTCTCCTTACTACTCACACAATAACCAATCCTGGAAGGGAACCACTTACTCTAGATAATTATTGACCATGTCGTTCTTAACTGACGGGTTCACGATGATGTTGCTAAACATACAAGATGTGTCAATAACTCAAATTAGGGATCTTATTTAGCTAAGATAGAAGGTGTCATTGATTATACAAGTTTAAGTTCATTCTAAGGTTTCAGTTTCCTATGTTAAATAATAACACAAGAGGGTTAGTTATACATGAATTTTTTATAGGGTTGATTAATTTTTTTATATTTCCTTATTGCATTTTGAAGGTAAAGAACAAAACACACCAAATAATTGATTAAATATTGCACACTGGAAAGGCACTATGAGATATTACATTCAAATTCATTTAACATATGTATTCAAATATTTTATTTATCATACATAAATTTTAATCAAAATGGCACCTATGATTAAATGCACATTTCCCAAGGCATCCCTAAGACTAACATCTCATACATATTACAAAATTTCAAATATAAATTTTTTCTGTAACATGACAATACATTATACATGTTTACATTTTACAATAACATATATTAATTAGCATAATTAAAGTTTACAGTTTTCCATTTACATAATAATAATAATAAATTTTTACTTGAAAGGAGAGGCTTAGAGACATATATTTATTTCATTTTGTTTCACTTAATTTGTTATTCAATATGAGAGAAGAAATAAGGAAGAGAAAGAAACACTATTTTTCCAAAAGTTCAATTGCACACAACATGTCACATGATAGAGTTTCAAACAATTATTTACATGTGTCAAAAAGTTTCCACTATGGTTTGGTAACTTGACAGGGGTACTACAACTTTCTTTTTGTGTTTCCCTGCTAGTTGTAAAAATGTTCAACTTAGGCTCGGAGGCTAAGAAAGTGCGTTTAAAAACTTTATTTCATTAATAAAATTCACTACTGGGAGAATTCCTACGTATCCACCCATTTACCAAGAATCAACAATGACTAACAGGATTAAGATCTGATGAATAGTTTACGATTTACGATCAGTTTTTTGAGGTCATCAGTCATGATTGGCCTTGTTGCAAATGATCAAAATTTATCTTGAGGGTTCAAAAAACTACATGCAAAACTAATAGTTCAATGGAAAAACGTGCAACAAGAAATTTCCAAAAATATCCCCTCTATATGGATATTTCATCAGAGTCAATGGGATTAAGAACTATCAAATGGGTTTCATATGGCGATGGGTTTTCCAGAGCCACCGGTCGTAATTGGTCCAATTTAACCAAGTCACATTATGACCAGGGGCCTTCAAATTCCCTTGCAAAAATATATAGAAGAGTGTTTTTTCCCCAAACCCAAGGTTCCAGGAAATTCTCTAGTAAAAATACTATAGGTTTCTGAAGGTGAATAAGCATTTCATTTTTTAGGGTCCAAACGGTGAGCCGATACAAAACCTAACTTTTCATTTTTAACAAATTCCTAGCACTGCAAAATAGGGTAACATGGTATCTAGAGAAATGGACAAGAGAGAAAAAATGGTACATTGGGGTCAATATAAAGTTTTATGCAACTCTCCCCATAACAAGGAGCACATACGAAAATCTTGAAACCTCTATTATGGGGTTCTGAAGGTGGTTTTTTGAGTTTATGAAAATTACGTTTTTCTAACTTTGTGAGATAGGAAAAAATGTTTGTTTTATAGATGACATTAGTTAACTCTCACCAATACTGGTGGACATGAATGCCCAATTACGACACTTTGGGTTAACAACGTATGAGGTTATAGGAGACATATCATTTGATGGTCAAGGTGCAACTTGGTTACGCAGATCACTAGATGGAGTTTTGTTGTTGTAAACTATCTAGCTTGGTTAAATATCCAAATGTATAATTATCTACTAGTTTACTATTTATGTTATATTACAAATTAGAGAACCAAAATACAAAAATTATAAAATATTTTGTTAAGGAAACCATGAGCGAAAATTATGAGAAAAGAGGGGTATGAGGGGCTTCAGGTTGTTTATACTCACGATCCACTGAGCCCCGCCACTTGACCATGTGTCTATGATTTCTACTCTCTGTTATGCTTGTGGATTTTTGCACCCAATACTAAAGCTCCTAGGCATTTGTAACTACAACATTATTTGATAGAAATAATTTTCCATTTTTTTGATGGGGTCATATCAATTCCAAGGCCCTCATTTTGTCACAACCTAAGGGGAATGTTAGAAAAAATTGTGTGGATCTGGATTTAAATATACCAGTTGCATTTTCTTGAAAGTTTCTAAATCATTTTCAGAAAACCCATTTTGTGCATATCCTACTGTGAAAGCTGTCTACAAAACCATGTTGTTTTAAAGAAATTTTGTCAAATATATCATGTACCTGTCATATGGCTTCTCCTCAATTTCACCTGTTGTAGATAAGATCATATCGATGGTGGCCATGAAAAACCGAATGAAATCCCACAAAATATAATACAAAATTAAAAAGATAATATTCTAAATAGATAATCAAGATCTTGTAGATGTGGTTTTTTCAAAGCTCTCCCTTGTTATGCCTCGAATTGAAAATAGATTAGATAGAATATTGATGTGGATGACACACAGTCTCTATGTTTTCCATCCTCTCTCAAGGATAAGACACATTGTACCCTCCAATGCAAGTCCTCAAGAATTTTAATTGAGTCATGTGCCTACCCCATATTTCATATTGTTTGTACCCTTTTGAAAACCCCATTTGATTGAAATAATAAACATTCTACTTAGTGTAAAAAGCACCCATAACAATTTCAACCATAATAGCTGACAAGAACCCCTTTTTAATTTCTAGATAGATGTACATTTCCTTACGCAAGTATGCCATTATTTGTTGGCACGAGGATGTAGGATAAAGGTTGTGGAATATACTTTACACCTGTCTATGGCACTGAAACCTCCAAGGTTGCTGTAACCAAGACATTTTCTGATCATACTATAAAATGATTTCCATCCATGAAGCCACATCTCTCTGGGAAATTCTATCAAGCACCTCAAATGCCACGTATATAGCTCCCACATTTCACATCCATGGCTTTCAGGCCATTTGCAACTATAACATTTGAAAAAATTCCTCTACTCCTACTTTTTTCTGCATACAAAAACATAACAACAGTAGAAAATGGTTTCCTCTCAGAGATATGGCATGCCTTAGATGTAGAGGATGGTCAACAGAGGGTTTCACGTAGAGGAAGAGTGCAAGAATCAAATATTCTAGAGATATAAGTGGGATAGTAAGAAAGGGCAATTTCAATGTCATAATCAATACAACATCTAATCGATTCACCATGCAACCCACACCTAATGCGCTCCTACCACTACTAATTGCTTCCATCACTTAACTTATCTTTAATGTCTGCATATCTCCAATCCACTTCTTTTTCCCCTTGATTATTCCTCTCCGTGGAAGGCATATAAATTAGAGTTTTATTAAATTTCCCTTTTTAAATTATCACTGGAAGTAAATTAGTGGCAAATTAAACCACATAAGCATTGTCTTTTTCTTAGACAAATCTTACACCGACCAATCCTCTTATACTTCATCTTTTTAGTATAGTAAAAGTGTGGAAATCTACTCTTTTCTCAAATATACAAATAGCTAAATCTCCTTAATCATCAACCCAAGTTGGCCATTCTCATTACATTTCACTGGTTTCCTTTAGTAAGTCATCATTGGGGACACCTTGTTGTCGGGGTCTATCTTGCGCATGCAGTATGTGTTCTACAAATGGAACATAGAGGGGCATCATCACTAACCTGCTCCTTGCAATTAGGTAATTGCAACAGATCTAAAATACCCTCAGGTTTCCTACCATAAAATGGTTGGAATGCTAGGGTGGTTTCTTGACTACATCTGTTTACTAAACTATTTGTGATGCACAACTCAGTTTGTGGTAATGCCAATCGTCCGATTAAGTTTGGTAGCTATCTCTCCAAGTCAATTACATGCATCTCAACAAAATGCCTAAACTCTATTTAAGCCTCTCTCTCTCTCATGTCTCTCTCTCCATTTAAGCCTAGAGGATGATCTGCCCTACTAATATTGCAATTTAGTTAACCAATGTTGCTTCATCATAAAGTCCGGACAAAAATGGCCACTAAGAAAGTTGTTGTCTTTTCATCCCTAGGAAAATTAGTAATGACTAAATGGATTTTGAAATAACCATGTAATCTAGACTAAAAATGTTCGAAGAACAGGATTTACTCAAGTTCTAGTGGCATCATTGGTGAGTTACTTGCATTTTGCCATCTTAAACCCAAGTTCCATTCTTATTGAAACCCTATCTGGACAACTTTCAAAAACTTGAATCCATGGGGGTTCATTTGAGGTGTTTGGTTGAAATTCTCCAGTAATCCACTATTCAGGAATCTATTCATGGTTCACTTTAGAATAGGCAATGGCATGTACGCTTGGCTGATATTTTGTACTTATGGCCTTCACTATGTCCCACTTAGACAATCATGCATCTTGGCACATAAATCCAGTTGCATGAATATACTCTAATAAAAGCATCTTATGGTCCTAAATTTACAAACAGTTTGTAATTATATTGACCAAAGTTACATTCCAATTGAGTTCACTAGATTCTTTACCATAAGTAGTCCACCCAAGCCACCACTATGAAGTAGGGGTCACAATATTTTCTCTCATATGGACCTAACTAGAGCATAATAGTTGTGTTCCCTTCAAGGATGCTATATGACATCACGTATGAGATAATCATCACAAATAGCACTATCTTTACCTATTAACAACCGCTATGGTAATTGCTCACTACATTATCCTTCATGAATACTCGTGGATTCGGAATCATAATTTAGTCCTTGCAACAACTTAGCTCAATATCTAACTACTTTGAAGTCACCATTGCATGAATTAACAATGCCACACACCTGCTCAAAGCCTAGTTTCCGCTACATGATTCTTCTTTCCTAGTGGCCACTGTGCTTCAATATGTTATTTGAATAGTCATACCCCTGCAAGATCAAGATACCCTTGAGGTTATCGACCACTAGTCTATTTATTTAATCTTACTTCCAAGATAATTCACAAACCTTAGCGTCTCACGGTGTATAAACAAAATAAATGACCTTGGGCACCAAGTAATACCTCCAATGATACAAATGAACTCAAGGTCTTGGGCTATTGGTGAGTTACAAGTAGTTTGTAATCATCAACCCAAGTTCCATTCCCATTGAGTTCATTGGATAGCTTTCAATAAGTGGCCGTGAGGACACCTTGAGGTAGGGGTCAAACTTCTCCATATGGACCAAGTGGAACATAGTGGGGCACTTCGAATGTGGATCACCTGGCAGAAATTGAGGTCCTAAACCTGCCTCCATGTCCATCTTAGAGACAGTGCTCCTCCACCACTCCAATTCATAGACCTGGTATGATAAAATTGATTACCATCCAAAATTTAGAAATAGTTTGTAATCATCAACGTAAGTTCAATTACCATTGAGTTCACAGGATGTGTTCAATAAGTGGCCATGGGGACACCTTGAGGTAGGGGTCAAACTTACATATATCGACGAAGTGGAACATAACGAGGAGCTTTGAATGTTCCAGGTAATTATATTTCAATCTTAAAATACTATTTTTAATGTCTGACAACCGCTATGGTGGTTGATGACTTCATTTCTTTCTTGAATACTCATCATTCCAATGGAAAATTTAAGCCTAGAAGATGTTGAGATCAATAGTTTATTCGAATTCTATCTCATGAATTCAAAACGAAAATTTTAGCCTAGGTACCACTACTATCAATTTTAAGCCTAGTGACCACTGTGTTCAATATGTTATTCCAATCGGCATCAATGCAACATCACAAACGCTTTAGGTTAGCGACAACTAGGATAGTTATTTTCTTTCATATAAGACAATTAGTAACGAATTAATGGATATTGAAATACATTATTAGGAAACAATTATTCGAAGACAGGATGACCTCAATTTGCTTGTCTATTGGTGAGTTACAAGTAGTTTGCAATCATCAACCTAAGTTCCATTCCCATTGAGTTCATTGGATGCTTTCAATAAGTGGACATGGGGACATTTTGACCTCAAACTTCTACATATGGACCAAATGGAACATAGTGGGGCATTTCAAATGTGGATTTCTCTGTGGACATTAAGGATCAAATCCCTCCTCCATGTCTTGTTTAGATAAAGTGCTCCTCCACCACTCTAGTTCATAGATATGATATAATAAAAGTGTTTACCATAAAAAATTTACAAATAATTTGTAATAAAAAACCCAAGTTCCATTTCCATTGAGTTCAATTGATGCTTTCAATAATTTTCCATGGGGACACCTTGAGGCAGGGGTCAAACTTCTCCATATTGACAAAGTGGAACATAGTGGGGCCCTTTGAATGCTACCCACAATTATATTTTAATTTTAAAAGACTATTTTTAACGACTGACAACCACTTGGGTGGTTTCTCACTACATTTATTTCCTGAATACTTGTGATTTCAAATGAAAATTTAATCCTAGCGGTCACTGAGCTTGATACTATATTTGATGTCTATAGCATAAATTGCAACCGAAAATTTCACCCTAGCTTCCGTTGTGTTCAATTTTAAACCTAGTGGCTACTAGGTTCAATATTTTATTCTAATCAACATTGTAGCAACATAAAAGAGGCTTGAGGTTAGCGTACACTAGGACAGTTGTTATTTTACATAGAGGAAAATTAGTAATTACTTGACGAATATTAAAATACACGACTAGAAAATAAATATTCGAAGACACGATGAACTCAAGTTCTTGGGATATTGGTGAGTTATAAGTAGTTTGTAATCATCAACCCAAGTTCCATTACTATTGAGGTCATTGGATGCTTTCAACAGGTGGCCATGGGGACACCTTGAGGTATGGGTCTGTTATCCTGTAAAATTGACAAGGGCAATTTGCAAGTAACTATACCAGAAATTTTGTTTTGACCCCTAAGGAAGTTTGATAACGTTCGATATAGCCCAAAATCCCTTTCAAAAATCAATTTATTTCATGACTTAGCCATTTTCAGCTTATCCTTTGGCGCAGAAAGTTGTGTGTTAACACTCACAAAATTGCGCCCTTTTGAAATGGGTGCCATTTCATTCGTTTCAACATCCCAAAATTTTTGCCTCCTGTTAAATCCCTTAATGGCACTGAGGTTGTTTGTGTTAATATCAATAAATTTGTGGTTAGCATTTTCCTAGGCACAATTTTCCTCGTGTGGACGCTCACGGAAACTGTGCCAAAAAGTGGTTAGTGTGGTCATAAATGCTAATTTTTCTATAAATAGAAACTTGCCACATGTCATTTTCACGAATTGGAAATTGTGAAAAGTATTCTCTCTACGCGTGTGTCAGTCGTCCTTGTCAGCCCTTGCGTGCCATTTTCGAGCTTATGGACCCCACCGCATCTTCCTTCATGTTTTATAAATCTAGGTAAGTGGCTCCTCTCCTAATTGTTATGGTTTTTTGTTTTGTTGTGTTAAATATTAGGATGTCATGTCAAGATGGTTGAAATCCAAATAACCTAATAAATTCCAGACTCAACTGAAACCCTCTTTTCCCCTCCTTCCAGATCTGTAAATTTTGAAGGCCCCTATCATTAAAGTAAATTATAAAACCATTTATCCCTTCTTGTTGCCTTGCCAAAAAACTCTTCCTCTGGACATCTGAAAGAAGTCCAAAAAAAAAGAGAGAAGTAGTGGATAATCAATAAAATTGACCAAATTGTTAATTGTTATCCTTTGGCACAATTTTTAGATATGTTACACGCTCAGAAAATGCGCCTAACTAATACGGTGCATTGTTTTTCCATGTTACAACCTCTTCCAGAGTTGTGTTTTGGTGCACTTTACTACTCATGTAACATGAACGTTTTCCGCACGCCCAGCCAAAGAACACTTACTAGATTTTTTCCTAAGCCACAAACATAACTTCCCAACACATCAACATGACATGTTGTATGCTATAGATCCGTGCCCCACACTTTACCCTTTGGCTCTAAAATTTGTCATGTAACACCTCTCAAAATTGTTCCCTTTCAAACTTGGTACAACTTTTCCCATGTCGACAGCTAGTGCCACTGCACCCTTGTCGACACTTTCCCAAATTCGCCAAAGCATAAGAATCTCCTGCAACCTGCTGTAAATTTGCACCTTGTGCCCTAAGGCTTAAAATTTCTTGTTGTCCCTTCTGCAAGCTAAACCTAACTATTTTCTCACACATTCTAAGGTGTTCTGTTATTCTTTAAAATTTCATTATGAATAACATGAAGGTTAACATGGATCTTCTATGTTGGACCTTCTTGATACTTCTTTCAGAACAACAACATCCATCCTTGAACTCACATATGTCTTTGTCAAGCAAGAAACCAACCTAGAAGCTACAAGCTAAAACTAAGCAGTCAGAGCAAGAAATGAAGTACAAGTACCAGAGACTCAGAATGCTTAACTCATATGATGAGTGTAACCTTAAAATCAGAGACTCTTACCTACGTCAAGTTGACATGGATGATTTCTAGGTAAGGACCACCAAGGTGAATAATGGCCTGTGGATGAATAACTTAATAAGTAGTGGATTGTACTTTGCAGTTGGGCTTTTGGTGAGTGCCATAAATAATGAGTTCATCATGTTGATTTCTTGATGTTATAACAAAGAAACTAGATGTGTTGAAAACAAAGAACATGAGATAATCATAAACCTCACAACTTATCACTTTGAGATGATTTTGGGCATTACTCATCACAGGTAATATGTGGAAAATAAGTATTGAAGACTGAAAGAAGGCATGGGATGATAATTAAGATCAATGAATGAAGATGATGAATGAACTCTATCTGAATAACAGAGAAGCCGATGACCAGATGGCCATAAACCAACCACCGTAATTATTTTAATGAAGAATTGAGTGATACAATCACATTCTTGAACAGAGTATTTGGGCTCCCTAAAGCCCATTATTTCCACAAGTGGATGCCAAGATACTTGGATAATATGAGCAAGAATGCCACTTGATAAATGCTTTGGCTAGGGTGAAATCACACGTGACACCATCTCACAGCAGCTTCAATAAGTTCTAACAACTAGGAAGTTCTACATGAATTCCTACGTTGTATACGCTGCTGCGTCAGAAAGGTATTTCATAAGGTTAACTTGAAATGGGGTATGGCCCCCATGTCAAGATATATGAGTTCTACCTAGAGCTAAGGCTCAAAGCCAACATCTCCCAGTTCGCTAAAATAAATGATGTCTTCTTCTATGAGTTAATCTATGTTTGTTGAGACCAAACATGAGACATAGTCGAACCAGCCTGAGCATGATTTCTACTATAAAGAAATGGGGAGCGTTGTTCACACAATTCCCCACATTCACATACCTCAGAGCTGTGATTTTCGAGGGAGAACCAATGAGGCTACCTAGGTTTGTAACGCTGAAGCAGGTCATCCTAGAATTATCAAGGAAGTTAACCACTTATCATGAAAATTTTATGAAGAGAAAGAAAGGAGGAACTCCATTCCCCCTTACAGTTGGTCGATACACCTACCCTACACATGCTAAAGCATGGGAGATGTATGCTGAGCTAGAGCTACTGAGTTTAAAGGAAAACTTCCCAACAAGACCGATCTTTGACTGTCAAGAGTTACCTCTCGAAGGAAAAAATTGATCCCATCCATGTTCTTGAGATTGAGGACATTTAGATAGACCTAACCCATGAGATAGACATTATGTGGAAGAATCACTCCCTTACTGGCTCTGGAGGATATCATCCACTATGGAATTTGCCATTGTCCCAAATAAATTCAAAGAGACTGATCAAGAAATTGATCATGTTTACATTGACATAGATGGGGACAATTGGCCATTCGCGGAGATCGACAGTGCTAAAGCACCAAATACCATTCATGAAAGGGTTAAAACCACATTGCAATGCACTGAATATTGGTTGTAATCAGAATGGCCTTAAATACCTTGGATTTGACTTCCCTACTTCTCCTTCAAGTAGTGCATCTCTAAGGCTAGAACCGTTTGCCAAAAAGGAAAAGGAAAAGACAGGGAGGGAGAACCAAATAGATAAGAAGAAACTCCTGAGAGGCCTTCCCTCATACTTCTAAGAAGCAAGTAATTGACTTGGTGTCTCCAGGTAATGAAGATACAACAGATGTTTCAACAGATACATCCACCTGAGATGTTATCACAACTGCAACTACAGAGGTACCCAACGATCCTTCTTCCGCTTCTCCTGCTCCTCATATCATTCAAGAATCTATTCCTATGGATGTGGCTTCTCCTCTCCCTTCCACCCTTCCATCTTTAACCTCTTCCATCTTATCCTCTCTCGCAGATATGTCACCCAATATTTCCTCAAACCTGACGAAGATCCCTTCCATTTCCACGTCCTTCTCTTCTCTATTAGTAACTCCAAGACCCATAAGCATTGGTGTGTTGGAATCCCTACCAATGCCACCACTGAGTGTTTCAACACACTTCATTGAGGCCTGTATAGTTGCTCCCCCTCTCACTTCTTGTTTCTTCTTCTTCGTCCACTCCCACTCCCATAAGTCCTCGTTGGATTTCTGACCATCTAAGTTAAATTAAGAGGAAAGTTTCCCATTGCAGCCATGGATTTCTCTATCATTTAGAAAAAGGGAACCAAGAAGCAAAAAGTTCTAACTCACTTTTATAAAGGAACTTTGAGGGAGAGAGTCATGGAGATAGCTTTCTTGGATCCCACCAAGAGAAAAGAAGATCTGTCTCCCACAGACTTCACAATGACTGAAGTCACAAATGGGGAATTTGTCTGAAAGCCTGACAAGGGGAAGCCTTGTGTTTGCTGTGGATGCTCTTTGCAAGAAGATCAAAGAGTTAAAAGAGTCGAAAAGGCTACTCAAAGAACAAAATAGACATCTCCTACAAGCATTGCAGAAAATGGGCAATGCTCCTCCTGTGATTGCCACCAAACCCATTCAAGTTCACAGTCAGAAGAAAATAAATGAATATGTTAAGATTGGTGAACAAGGCATAATATTGTCATCCTGGATTGAGCAGATCCTCAGAGATGGTGAGGAAGTTCTTGAGAAGTTTACATTCCTCTATAAGGATATAACTCAAGCCAATATGGATCTATAAGCAGTAGCAAGTTCCATATCCAAAGAGTTATATAACGCCATGTTGTAGCATGAAACATTCTATGCAATGGTTAACTACTCAACTGATGACCTACTGAATGTTGGCATTATCAATCAACTGTGTGCACATAATAAGGCTCTCACCGCATTATATTACCGGGTTGATCAGATGGAATATATCCTAGAGAGAATCAATAAATTGAAAGATGAAGCCCTAGAAGCACTATACAACATGGAGCAAACAGTTGCAAAAAAAACTCCAGGGATGCTCATTCAATCGTATAAGTTGAGGGAAGCATGATGACACATTCCAAAGTTTCAATGCTATTGTCACTCAAGGTTTGGCACCAGAGGTCACTTTCAACTGAGAGTCAATCAATAACCTCTTGGCCTACCATGATTTCATTGGCTTTTTAATCGATGCATGATGAAAATTTTGTTGAGTTACCTGACAAGCTCAAGAATGACAAAGAAACCTACGAAGTCATTTGTGACCATTTTAATGGTCCCGACCATGGTCAAATTCAATCAATAATTAGAAAGTTTGTAGAATATTGAGCGTAATGTCACATTGACTATCCTTGATCAAAAGCAAGACAACAAGTTTGAGCAAAGGGATGATGAAGAGTAGTTTCTCCTTTCTAGAATGCGTTGATCATGTCTTTTTAAAATATTTTAAAAATCATGTTGGCATACATGATGACCTCATCCATGTTGCACCATGGGATGTTTCCATCCAAAAACTTTCCTGAGTCAATTGTTGACTTTTTAGATATTTTCTAGATCTTTTGTAAATATCTTGTAAGATATTTTGTAAGTAGTGGGTTATGCTTTTGTCTTATTTCCTCCTCTCCTTATATAAATACTAGAATACTTGTTGTGTTCAAGGGTGAACATTTTTTTTATGAAAAGAGAAGCGAGGAGAGAAAGACTTTGTGTTTCCTTTCAACAAAATAAATATTAATACACATATTCAGACTTTGTGCTTAATGTGTATTTTATTTGCATCAGATCTTTGTTAAGTTAGATCTATGTTTTTATTCTGTTAGATTCAATCCTACTATTTTCATCTATTCATCAGGTATTGCTTTAATTGTTTATGCAAGTAAGTTTGGCTCTGTTTACTACTAGCTCAAAGCATAAATATTCTGACCTTTATGTCTTTGATTTCATTTCTTTTTTTCCTTCAAATCTACACTCCTCCATTCCTTCCCTCCTAGCTTTCTATTCATTTGTTATAACTACCTCTACTGGGATGAGATCCCAAACCCTCTGAAGTGAGAATAGTGTAGATTTACACAAATTCTTGTTTGATAGATTAGGAAATAAACCAGTTTCACTTTGCTGTCTCAAAGAGGGGCTATGCCCTGCACACTGTTGGCCTATTTCTGCATGACCTGCCTAACTGACATATTTTTAGAACCAACAGTTTTTGGCGACTCCGCTAGGGATCAAACTAAGGAAATAACTAAAAATGATGCAAAAATCACTACCATATTGCAAATTTTAAACCTTTGTTCAAAAAATAAAATTTTTACATAAGTGATCAAAACTAAAAATTTCGTTATGAAAATCCATAGATCTGGACCAGATAGGAGTTTTTAGTTCGCTGAGTTTGTACAAAAACTTGTATATTTTAGTAGATATGAGATTCTGACATTTCATTTTATTTTCAAAAACTTGCAAAATTCAGGTCAAAGATCCGGAAATCAGCCTACTGAATTGACCCGCTTTTATCCTTATTAATCTTTGTCAAAAAACTACAATTGGTTATTAAAACATGGTAAATTAAATATTGAAAAAAGTACATGCTGCTGATTTTTGCCAAAAAATCAGAAAATCAGCAAGTATAAACAAAAAGATTGTTGTAAATATGCTCCTGATTGTTGTAGATCTGAACAGATACGCTGGTGGGTGAACCATTTACTCATAGCAAAAGATCTCGTGCGGAAGTTGATTCAAATTTTAATCTACTTCAAAGGCACAATTTTAGTATCACTCCAACACGATTCACATCATTGAGTTCAGATGATCAATTAGCCAGAAGTGCCTCACCTCCATGAAAGAGCCAGATTTCACAGGGTGCCTCGACATGAACTTGCAGTGCTCTTTTGCTAAGTGGAACCACACGCCCTGCTCGTGTTCTTTTTACTAATTTTCAAATGGCAGAAAATCTACCTGTACCATGGGGAAACACCATGGGTCCTCTAGCGTTGTCGCATCTAGTCAACCCCCTCCCTCATAGAATTCACAAAAATTTCCCGTGATTTGATGGGAGTGGAAATCACAACATGGAAATGCATATATCTACATTTATTATGTCATGCAACATTCTGTACGTGACTCATGAGGACGTATCGGTATGTCTTTTTCTAGAGACCTTGCAAGGGCCTGCATCAGAATGGTTCCAGCATTTACCAGTCGGATCTATCACCAATTGGGCCACATTGCGGACTGCATTTGAAGACAGATACAAACCTTCAGAAGACGCATTTGCATTATTGTCACAAATCAATCACATGAAGAAGGAGACTAATGAAACCATGCGCAATTTTATCACCCAATTCAATTCAGTGATCAACTATGTGCCACTTGCCATGATGCTGATATTAAAGAATGAAAAGTGTTTCTTCTTGAATGCCATGAGTTTGAAAGTAAGTTTCTTAATTTTACAGGAATAAACACCCACCTTGGCCCTTGCTCAAGCTATGGCCATTCGGATAGAAGACAACCTTCTTGTATCCGGTGAGTTAAGATGAGATTCGTCAAAATCAAAGGCTTCAACTTCTTCTCAGGCTACCTCATCAGATCCAACATTCTAGAAGATGGAAAATGACTTTCTCTCATTAAAGAAGCAATTGGCTCAAACATTGTCTACTACTCTATACTGGGATATCCCATAAAGGAAATTGACTCCCAACAACACCCCCCAAAGGCCACGTTTGCCTACTACTTCTCCAAGGTTAGCAATTGAATCCCCTCCGGTTAATGCTTTGGTTGAAATCAAAGAATATGAGCCAAATTACAAAGAACCTTCGTCGCAAGGTGAAGATGATCAAGATGTCGGTGAACCGACTGGTGACTCTACTATTAGGTATATGGAATTTGAAGATGAGGAATCTGATGAATAAGAAGGTACCCAAGGGTATGTGAGTGGAAAATCATACGTGGTTTTGACTCGCTTGTAAGGAAAAGAAGCAGAGGTTGCTTCTAAAAAACAAAAGGAAAAGGTTGTGGTAACTCCTCCTCCAATGATCGTTAAAAGAGGTAATCCCCTTCCTACTCAACCTCTGGTTAAACCTTTTGTATTGAAATATTTTCCTCCTATTTCTCCTCTAATTCAACCTTCCTCCAGTACCATAAAGACTAGTAACCCTCCTCTACAGACATGAAATGAATGACTCATTCCTTTTTTAGCACAACCCTTGGTCGCATTCGATATAATTGATCACGCAAAAAAGACCAAGATCCAGATGTCTAAAGCTGAGTACCTTCAATCCAACCCAAAGTAGCTTATAATATTAACTAAGTATATCCAAAGCCAGGATGCCATCCCTCTTATTTCCCCAATAGGAATTCTTCTCATTCCTCTTGTGTCTCGCATAAACGTTGCCTCAACTTCCGCATCGGGGAAAAATGAACCTTTTTATCTATCTCTCCTGATCAATGGTCATAAACTAAGCAACTGTATAATTGATTCTAGAGCTTCTAACAATGTTATGCCAGTAAAGGTCAGCCATGCTTTGGGCCTCACACTTACTAAACCTTTTAGAAGATGCTACTCCATGGAAACCAAACAGGTACCATTGATTAGTTAGATCAAGGATGCGCAGTTTGCATTCGTGACATTTCCTGAAAAAAGGGTAAAAATGACTATTCTCGTAGCTGATATTCTAGTAGCATACGAGATATTGCTAGGGAAGAGCTTTTGTAAAGAAGTTGGTGGGGAAATTCATATAGATTGGTCCAAAGCAGCATACGAGATATTGCTAGGGAAGAGATTTTGTAAAGAAGTTGGTGGGGAAATTCATATGGATTGGTCCAAAGCAGGATTCCTGTCAAAGGGGTGATGCAGACATTGGAACCAAAGTCACAAAAGAAATATCTAGTCACCAACTCTGATGACCCTAAGGCTTAGATTCTTTTCGAATCATTAGGGATGGGGAGCTACTTCCTGTCCACCAACTTAGATAGAATGGATGTTCTCATCTAAAAGGAGGATCTCAACAAAGTATGGACATTGCAGTTTGATGGAAGTTGTGTGACAAGTGGATGCGGTGTTGGGGTTGTTCTAATATCTCCTGAAGAGGAGATTTCCCCTTTTCCTTTCAAGTTGCAGTTCTTCAATATGAATAATACTACTGAGTATGAATCCTTGCTACTTGGCATGTAAGCTGCAAAAGAGAAGGGAATCAAGAATCTAAGAGTGCAAGGTGATGCTGAGCTAATTTTCAATTAGGTAAAAGGGATATACCAAGTAAAGAATGACTGACTTAGACACTACCACAATGTAGTATGGGATAGCATCGAGGAGTTTGATGCTTTCTCAATCAAAGTAGTTCTGTGAGCTCAAAATGACATGGCTGATTCATTGGACATCTCAACATCTCTCATGATCCCTCACCCAGGGTTAAAAATGGATACATATACCATTGAAGTGGTTTTTCGCCCAAGTGTGCCAGATAATTCACAACACTGGCAAGTGTTCAATGATGACAACCAACTTATCTCCTTTTTGGAGAAAGCTGACAATTTCAAAGAACTTCATTTTGATGGATCAACTTCTACATTTCGTGAGTCTCTCACCAATCAAGCACATGAATCTGAAAAAGATACAGTGATATAGCTCAAAGGAAATAAGATTCTGAGAGGTTTGGTTTCCTTAGAACGATTATTTGATAATCATGACCATTTTGTAAATAAAAAGTGACAGGATGATCCTTGCTCTTCTCCGAAAACTGAATCCGTCAATCTGGCTACTATGGAACATCCTTGTTCCATGAATATCGGGAAGTGTTGTATGCTCGAGGGAAAGTGAAAATTCATTAAGTTGCTGAAAAAGTAGATGGATGTGTTATTACGGTCTTATGCTAATCTGAAGTCTTTCAAGCCAAAAAACATTTAGCACGACATTCCTCTCAAGGACGATGTCAAGCCTTTCTGTCAAAAACATTTAGCATGACATTCCTCTCAATGACGATGTCAAGCCTTTCCATCAAAATCAAAGGCACTACATTCCTCTCTATGCTTGACGGTTTTTCAGGTTACAATCAAATTCAAGTCATGCTTGAAGATCAATTCAAAATAGCATTCACCACTCCTTGGGGTACCTTCACCTACAATAGAATGTCATTTGGTTTGATCAACGTTGGTGCCACCTTCCAACGAGCAATAGACTTTGCATTCAAAGGTATGATGGGAAAATTCATCATAGTTTACCTAGATGACCTGACCGTGTTCTCTAAAAGACAAAGTGATCACTGCGATCATTTGGAACAAGTCTTGATCAGATGCCAAGAGCACGGGATTTCGCTAAATCCTAAGAAGTCAATTTTTGGGATCACCAAAGGAAAGCTGCTAGGACATGTCATCAACAGAGAAGGAACTAAGATAGATGTCAAAAGGGTCAAGGATATTCAGAGCCTTACTTTTCCTACAAGCAAGACTGGTGTTCACTCTTTATTTGAAAAGGTAAATTTTCTTAGACGCTTTGTTCTTGATTTTTTTAGAAGACTCGTCATATATCTAAGATTCTAATATGATGAAAGGGTTGCAAACATTCCGATGGAGTGAGGAAGGAAAGACATCATTTGAAGATGTAAAAACTTCCATCGTTCACACTCCTATTCTGGTGTTTCCTAACTTCAGCAAAGACTTCATCATGTACAATTATGCGTCTTTGCATACTGTATCAGCTATTTTGATGCCAAAGAACTCTGAGGATATTGAATCCCTGATTACTTTCATGAACTCTCCTCTTAAGCCTCATGAACTGAAGATGTCGCAATTGGAAAAGAATGCCTTTTCCTTTGTAAAAGTAGTCAAGAACTTCCGCTACTATATTATGAATTCTCATACAGTAGTGTTGGTTCCTGACATGGATGTTAAGTCTATCCTGACTCAATAGGAGTTAGGGAGCTTACAAGGGAATTAGATCACAAAGGTACAAGAATATGATCTAGACATCAAACCAACCAAGTTGGTAAGAGGTAAGGGCCTGTGTCAGCTAATGGCTGAAAATAAAGACTCAGAGGTACCTGAAGAGAAAGCTGATCACATTGATGGAGAACAAAATGAACCGGAGAAAGTAGATTATTTTCCCATGGTTCTATTTATTGCCACCAATGACGAATGGTATTCTGACATTGCATTCTTTCTCACCTATGGTGAGTTCCCAACTTAGATAACCACAAAGGAAAAGTGAACGGTGAAGCTCAGAGATGCAATATATGTCATATGAGATGATGGATTGTACAAATGCAGAATTAACAACATTTTTTTATGATGTGTTGACAAGCCGCAATAGGTAAAATTGTTGGAGAGTTTTCATGACTCAGCCTACGGTGGTAACTTCTCCTCATTAGTGATAGCACACAAAATCATCCGAGCCAGATACTACTGGCCAACGCTATTTCAAGATGCAACCACCGAGGTAGCAAAATGTGAACTTTGCCAACAGTTCGTTGGCAAACCAAAGATGGCTGCATTTCCCCTCAGGCCCGTCATTATTGATGAACAATTCAAACCATGGGGAATTGATTTCATTTGAGCACTCAATCGTCAATCAATCTTTGGACATAGTTACTTCCTAACAAAAATGGATTACTTCATGAAATGGGTGGAGGCATACTTGTCAAGCATGCCACTTCTGAAGTTGTTTGCAACTTCATCAAAGAGAATATTATTGTGAGATTTGGCATTCCACAAAAAATCATTGCTGATAACGCTTCCAACTTCTCTTCATGGGAGGTTATTGGTTTTTGTTATGGATATAGAATAACCTTGGCTCATGCCTCTGATTATTATCCTCAAGGAAATGGTCAAGCAGAATCAAACAACAAGAACCAAGTAACTATCATACAGAAGTTGGTTGATGAAAACCAGTGGTCCTGGCACAAATCATTGTATGATGCTTTATGGGTGGATCATATCACTCTAAAGAGGTCTCTCAGCATGTCACATTTCTAGGTGTTGTATGGGATCGATGCTAAAATTGCTATCTCCGCAGAACTTCCTGATCTACGCTTGGCTTAAGAAATTGAAGATGAAAATTTTCAAAATTCTCTTGAAAAGAAGATTATGTACTTGACGGAACTTGAAGAAAAATGAGTAAAAGTGGTCGAAAAGATCACTGAACATTAGAATCAAGTTAAGAGGTTGTTCGATAACAAAGCTAAGAAGAGAGATTTCCAGGTGGGAGATATTGTTCTTATGTGGGATAAACGAAGAGAACCAAAAGGTATGCATGGGAAGTTTGACTCTCTTTGGATAGGGCCATACAAAATCAAGCATCTCAATGGAGAGAATAGTTTCTATCTCTCATATCTAGATGGAACTGAACTCCCACTTCCCTATAGCGGGTAGCACCTAAAGATCTTGAGGAAGTAGAGCTTGCTCTCTTCTTTGTACAGTTTTCTTGTTCGTTGTGTGTTTGATTTCTATTTGTTGTATGTTCCCTTTCTTTTTCTTTTTGTTCACCCCCTAGTCACCCTTGTTTTTGACTCTCTGTAACCCAATGGACATGAAAAATTTGGGATTCTCTACCCTTAAGATTCACTCAAAGATAGTCCCCACAAAGAGCCAGCTATTATCCTGCAAAATTTACATGGGCAATTTGCAGGTAACTATACCAAACAAAAAATTTCGAACCCTGGGGAAGTTTGATAACATTCGATATAGCCCAAAACACCCTTTCAAAAAATCAAGTTGTTTCATGACTTAGCCATTTTCATCTTATCCTTCGGCGTACAAAGTTGTGTGTCGACACTCACAAAAATGCACCCTTTTAAACTAGGCACCATTTCATTCATGTCAACATCCCAAAATTCACACCCCCTTAAAATTCTTTAGCGCTGAATATGTTGTGTTAACGTCAATAAATTTGCACTAAGCATTTTACTAGGTGTAATTTTCCTTATGTTGATGCTCACAAAACTACGTCAAAAGTTGCTGGTGAGGTCATAAATGCCAATTTTTCTATAAATAGAAACCTACCATATGTCATTTTCACAAATTGGAAATTGTGAAAAGTATTCTCTCTGCGCGTGTCAGCCATCCCTATCAGCCCTCACATGTCGTTCTCAAGCTTGTAGACCCCCCAACGTTTTTCTTCATATTTTATAAATCCGGGTAAGTGGCTCTTCTCCTATTTATTGTTTCTGTTTCATTGTGTTAATTTTTAGTGTGTGTGTTAAATGGTTAAAATCCAAGAACCTAATAATTTCCAGACCCAGCTAAAACCCTCTTTTCCTCTCCTTCCAGATTTGTAAATCTGGAAGGCCCTTGCCACTGAAGTAAACCAAAAATCCATCTCTCCCTGCTTGCTACCTTTCCGTTTCTCTTCCTCGGAATCTAACGAATCCAACAAAAAGAGAGAATTAGTGGAAATAAAGAAAATTGCCAAAATCATCAACTGTTAAAGTCTTTAGCGCACTATTTTTCCATGTTACACCTCCCAAAGTTGTGCTTTGACGCACTTTGTACTCATGTAACACGAACTTTTTCCGTGCCCAGCCAAAGAACACTTACCAGATTTTTTATGAAGCACAGGCACAACTTCCAAAACATCGACAAGACATGTTGTATGCTACAGATCCATGCCCCGCGCTTTACCCTTTGGTGCTAAAATTTGTCATGTAACACCTCTCAAAATTGTGCCCTTTCAAACTTGGTGCAACTTTTCCCATGTCGACACCTAGCGCCACTGCGCCCATATCAACACTTTCCTAAATGCACCAAAGCATAACAAGCTCTTGCAGCCTACTGTAAACTTGCACCTTGCACCCTAAGGCTTAAAATTACTCGTTCTCCCTTCTGTAAGCTAAACCTAAGTGTTTTCTCACAGATTCTAACGTGTTCTACTATTCTTCAAACTTTCATTATGAATAACATGAGAGTTGACATGGATCTTCTGTGTTGGACCTTCTTGATACTTCTTACAAAACAAAAACATCCATTCTTGAACTCATATATGTCTTCTTCAAGCAAGAAACCGACTAAAGCTAAAGCTAAAGGTATGCAGTCAGAGCAAGAAATGAAGTACAAGTACCAGAGAGTCAGAATGCCTGACTCATATGCCTAGTGTGACCTTGACATCAGAGACTCTGAGCTGGGTCATGTTGACATGGATGATTTTTGGGTAAGGACCACCAAGGTGATCAATAACCCATGGATGAATAAGTTAATAGGCAGTGGATTGCACTTTGCAGCTGGGCTTCTGATGAGTTCCTTAAATAATGAGTTCATCATGTTGATTACCCGATGTTATAACAAAGACACTAGATGTGTCAAAAATATAGAACACGAGACAATCATAAACCTCACAGCTCATCACTTTGAGATGATCCTGGGCATTCCTCATCACTGACACTGTGTGGAAATAAGTATTGAAGATTGCAAGAAGTCATGTGATGATAATGAAGCTTAGTGCATGCAGATGATGATTGAACTCTATCTGAAGAACAAGAAGTCGGTGACCAGATGGCCACAAACCATCCACCGTAGTGATTTTAATGAAGAATTGAGTGATACAATCACATTCCTAAACAGAGTGTTTGGGCTCCCTGATGCCCATTATTTCCACGAGTGGATGTTGAGATACCTAGAGAATATGAGCAAGAATGTATCTGATCAATGCTTCGGTTGGGGTGAAATCATAAGTGACGCCATTTCACAAAAAATTCAACAAGTTCTAACAACTGGGAAGTTCTACATGAATTCCTATGTTGTATACGCTGCTGTGTCAGAAAGGGATTTATCAGGGTTAACGTGAAATGGGGTATGGCCCCAAGTTAAGATATATGAGTTCTACCCAGAGCTAAGGCTCGAAACAAACATCTCCTAGCTCTCCAAAATAAATGATGCCTTCTTCTATGAGGTAATCTATTTGTTGAGACAAAACATGAGACACAATTGAACCAGCTCAAGTGTGACTGCTGCTATAAAGAAATGGGGAGCATTGTTCACACAATTCCCCACATTCACATACCTCAGATATGTGAATTTCAAGGGAGAACCAACGAAGCTACCAAGGTTTGCAGGGCTGAAGCTGGTCCTCTTGGAATTTTCAAGGTAGTTAATCACTTATCATGAAAAGTGTATAAAGAAAAAAAAAGGAGGAACTCCAATCCCCCTTAAAGTTGGCCGATACACCTGACCTACACTTGCTAAAGCATGAGAGATGTATGCTGAGCTAGAGATGTTTAGTTTAAAGAAAAACTTCCCAGTAAGGCTGAACTTTGACTATTGGAGTTGCCTCCTGAAGGAAAAAATTGATCCTACCCATGTTCCCAAGATCGAGGACATTTGGATAGACCTAACCCATGAGATAGACATTAGGTGGAAGGATCACTCCTGATTGGCTCTAGAGGATATCATCCACTATGGTGTTTCCATTGTCCCAAAGAAATTCAAAGAGAGTGATCAAGAAATTGATCAGTTTACATTGACACAGATTGGGGTAACTAGCCATTCGCAAAGATCGATAGAGCTAAAGTGCTAAAGACCATTCAAGAAAGGGTTAAACCCACATTGCAGCACAGTGAACATTGGTGTAATCAGAATGGCCTTACATACCTTAGAGTTGACTTCACCACTTCTCCTTGAGGCAGTGCACCTCCAAGGCCGGACCGTGAGACGAAAGGGAAAGGAAAAAACAAGGTGTGAGAACCAAGCAGAAAAGAAGAAACTCTTGAAGGCCTTTCTCCTACTTCTGAGAAGTAAGTAGTCGACTTGGGGTCTCAAGGCGATGATGAAACAACAAATGTTTCAACGGATACATCCACTCGGGATGTTATCACAACTGCAACTACTGAGATACCCAACATTTCTTCTTCCGCTCCTTCTCTTGGCAAGTTTTAGATTAGGTATAGAGAGAAATCCTCTGCAAGCTCTCACATATGAACCTAAACAGAGGAATAGGAACCAAATTTTAATCTGGAGAGCTTTCCCACTTATACAAGGTCCCACACCTTGGGGAAAGTTCAATGTTATGCAATCACACTAGATGATTGTGCCTTAGAAAAGAATATTTTTAGAACTCATTTGGGGGTTTTGTGATTTTACACTAACAGTTACAGGATTGGAGGTTAAAGTGGGTGTGCCTCTCTACACTACTTTGGCCAATGGAATCGGATCACCCAAAAACCTAGGACATAAAAAGATCTCTTCACACACATCCAGGGAAGTAGTTACAGGAAAAGGAGAATAATGTATCTTTCTCTTTACACTTCTTCGGTGAGGGTGGCATGAGATCGTATAAAAAAATTGTGGTACAAGATATCCTTCTATACTCTCTTTCTCTACATGGATCAGGTACACATGTTCCATTTACATTTGTGTATTTTACATTTACATGCTTTCATATACATGCATCTTTCACATTGAATTTTTACACATACGTACATACATACATATTTGACTACTTCATCATTTTCTCCTTGTAGGTTCGACTGTATGAGAAACAAGAAATCAAATGGGGGAAACATAAACACTTCATAATAACAAACACTTTACTAACCATGTAGGTACATTACACACCGCAACAGCTAGATATGTGTTCCACCCTAGGTTCACTCACATCACCTTTTTTTTGCATTTTTAATCTTTAGATTCCACACTCCATATTTTTTTCATTCCTTTGTTTAGTCCTTAAATGTGTTTCTACTACACTCTTCATGGAAATCAGGTACGCATATTTATCTACTTTATCTTACTGAGATTTCTTCTCAACAACATAAAGTGGGGGGAAAATGTAGTCACAAAATAATGCACTTTAGAAATTATTTATCCCGGTATTATACTACTATTTAGAAGGTTCTTGAGTGAAGAAATTACTAATTAACCCTCATCTTTTGACCATCTTGTTTTATTTTATTTCATCATTACCTACCTCTTACACCCATATTCCCAGTCAAATTCTATCATCCTATGTTATTTTAGACTCAATTTGGGCACCCAAATTTGTATTGGAGTGTCAGTGTGTGCCCTAGTCCCACTAGGAGAGCCCTGGTCCCTTTTTCACTTTCCTACCACTTTATGGTCTCTTTATAGCCATTTTACATCTTTATCTTTTTGGTGGTCATCCATTTAAGGGTTAATTAAGAAATTAGATCAAGAGAAACCTATAAATATAAATTTATGAGACCATAATGAGGGACCTAGTGCTATTAGCTACTATCCTCCATGTAGAGTTGCATCCAAATCGATCTATCATCAAGGCACAAGGCTAGGACATTTACATCACACTTCATAGGGGGAGGGATTCTATTATATTTCATGCAAACATTCTATTACATTATCTACATTTAGTTATTTCTCGTTACTTCACAAATTGCAACTGCCACAAGAACACCTAGAGAAGATTATGCACACACTCACCAGAACTACATTTGGGTCTGAAATGTAGTGCATCTGTTGACACTAAAATTTTCCTTTGTAATTTCTATTTAATTAATGTATGTATTAGGAATAGGCTGTTGTTAAGTATAATTAGTAGTAGCATCCGATAGAAGATAACGGCACTGCCAATAATGTATAGTACGGTAATAGTCAAAAGTACAATAGGAATGTTGTGGTAAAAATTAAATATTTGTCGTAAGTGGTCTGGTAATGTTAAAATGTCAAAGTTTGGGTAAGTAGAGAAGTAGGGTCTACATGATTAGGAATTAGAAATATTATATTAGTAATAAGGACAAGGAGTGAGGTCACAAATATTTTGTGTATTTTATTTTTAAAAAGTCTAAAAATGTGGAACCCATGTGAAATGATAAGGTTTATCTTATCTTAAAAGATAAGCTTACATGTACAGATAAGAGTTAAGGTATGGAATATGATTCGTCAGAGTGGATTTCTTATCCTATCTTAGAGATAAGATGGATAAGCCTGGAAGTTCTATAAATAGAGAGGCCACCCCCCTCATTTAGCATAGAAAGAAGTAGTGAGAAATATTGTAGGAAGTGTGTAAAGGAAGCCATCAGTTTAAAGGTGTGTTGAAGAAGCCATTAAGAGGTGTAATTGTAAAGTTTCTCCCATAGTCTTGGTGAAAGGCAAGTGAAGTCAATAACACTTGAAGTACCTCATGGGTGAGATTATAACAATTTCATGTTAATATTATAATTTATTCTGATATTTAAGATTTATCATCATTCCTTCTTATCATAGTCTACGGTATTCTTGTGTTATGTTTGTTGTTGTGTTTCCATATTACATCCACCAAACTAAAGGTTGTGCATTAGTAAATAATCATAGCACAAGGAGTTCCTAGTGAAGAATTATCATAGTGCCGGATTGGTGATGACATTTTGGTTCCGTTACCAAGACCATTCCTTGTTGGTGGATTTTCTGGAGAGATATTCACACTTAGTCAAAAATCAATTGGAGGGTAACCTTATTTTTACTGTGCATAGTAGTTACCATGGTAAAGTCATTTTTGCCATGAATAGTAGTTACCATGGTAAAGTCATTTTTACTATGAATAGTGTTTACCACAGTAAAGTCAGTTTTTACCACAGTAAGTCAAGTTTTACCATAGTTACCGTGGTCATTTCTATTTTAATGTAGAAAGGTGTAAAGTCACTTTCTATTACAGTGATTCCAATTATTTGTGCACATAAGTCTTGTTGATTTTACTTGTGGGTTGGTATTTTATAGTGGTTACTTTTGAAAATGGGGAAGATTCCTGTTTTTTCAGCCCAATCTAATGAAGATGCTTCCTCTTTCATTCAAGAGTTTAAACGATCTTGTATTTGTAATGGCCTCATAAGAAGGGAACAATGGACTAAAATTTTTCCTACCTTTTTGGATGGTTCAGCACTTAGGTGGTTTGAAACACTAGGTGATAATGTGAAAAATTCATGGGATTTATTAACTGAAGGTTTTCTTGAAGAATTTGGTGAACAACAGAAATATGCAGATCTCATGATCGATATCACAAAGCTATCCCAAGGAGAGAAGGAGAAGATAAGGGATTATCATGCTCGTGTTCTAGAGCTAAGGAGGAAGCTCGATGCCCAGATCCAGAAGGAAGGATTATCGGATGGGTTGATGAATGGCGTGGATAATCTCCTATGTAAGCACTTCATTCTTGGGATGAAGCCAGAGATCAAACAACGAGTGAAGTATGACCTCCCAACTACCATTGAACAAGCAAAGGAGATTGCAAGAAGGCAAGAAAAAAGCATGGAAGAGGAGCCCAAAGAAATTGTTGCTAAAGGAGAGCCTACACCAGCACCTTTGGTCCAAAATCCACAACCACTCCCGGTGAGCACAAATATTTCTCCTAGTACATCTACTAAGTATGAAGATCTGCTCAAAAAGATGGGTCAGTTAACTATTAATCTTCTTTAAGGAAAAGAATTTAGTTCTCAGGGAGGAGATAGAGGTCCAAAAAGAAATATTTCTGAAGTTGTATGTTATGGTTGTTATAAAAAGGGTCATTATAAGTATAATTTTCTAGATAGAGCTTGTACATCTGGTAAAGGAGATAATGATAAAGGAAAAGCACCTATGAATTCTTTTGATGTAGTAGATAAGATCAGAAATAATGAAGTAGATGTGTTTATAACAAAAAGAAAGAAATAAAAAGATAATCAAGATGGAAATGATCCTAAGAAGATGAAAGGAGAAACTAGTAAGAAACATAGGAGAAGAAAGTTGGGTGTGCAAGATTTTTTGATTTCACAGGGGCAATGACCATACTCCATCTTGGAAGATCTATCCAAAAGGCTTGTAAATATTACTGTTAGTGTAAAATCACAAAATCACAGCAACCCTGGATGTAGATCAGGTTTCTAGGTTGATCACTTTGGCATCCAGTGTGATTGCATAACATTGAATCCTTTCTCCAAGTGTGGGACTTGAAAAATTGAGAAAGGATTCTCTAGAGAAGGCTGGTTCCTATTCCTCTGTTCAGATGCACACGAAATATGCAGAGGGTTTTCTCAAAACCTAATCTAATCTACCAAGGAGACAAGGTAAGAAGATGCATAAAATAAATCTAAGCTAATAGAGGTGATGCACCGAGGAATGAAGAAAACCTATTTTTCTAGTAAACACATACCATTTGAATGTGATATAAGATCATACACAAATAACAAAACCTGTAGTGAAAGACTAGGAGGATGCAAGATGAACATAGAGAGGGTTGAGAATCATCCACAGACATGTATTACTTGCTCCAAAGATTGATACAATACATTGCAGAATGCCAAGAGGTAGAGTCGTATTACAGTTTCAAATGAGAGGTTCGAACTCCACAAATTCACCTGATAGGAGAAGAAGGGAGGAGCAAAACAGAAAATGTTCGACCTTTGAAAAGAAGCTCCTCTTTACAATTGTTATCACCGAATCACAGCACCCCTGGAGATATACTTGAACTCACAGTGTGATTGGATAACACGGTTACTATCTCCAAGTTGTGGGACTTGCTACTTGAGATAGACCTCCAGAGAAAGCTGGTTCTTGCTCCTAAACTACCTGCCACGATCTACTCTAATGCAGGATAAGTTAACCGTTCTAATCTAAATTTCCAAAGGACCAGGGAAAGAGAATACATAAAATGAAAGCCTACACTAAAGCGGTGATACACCAGAAAAGGAGGATGTGAGAGTAGTCTCCAAATGTGTGAAATACAAAGGCAAAGTGCACACTAGAAGAGGTGATGACAGTTCTCCATAATCTAGAAAAATGCATTCACAGCAGTATTCCAAGCACACACAATGATAATGAATTCCTGCAAGAACATAATAATAGACACAATATTCTTGTAGAAAGATAAAAGGGCAAGAAGAATGTAAGGAAACACAGCAGGGGAAGATACATCCACAAATTTGTATTTTATTGCTTCATGGTATACACAGTTCAGTCTATTACAAGATAAGGGCCTGGATCACCATGCAAGGAGTCCACTACAAGGGCTTGCAACACACTGGCTTCACAAAGCAATTTTGGCAGAGCTTTGCTACCCAAAAACTCTCCCTTTTACAATGAGCCCAACATTCCAATTTATAGAAAAAATGAGAAGGAGAAGAGAAGGGAAAATGAAAATCCCAAAATCTATCTTTCAACCACTTGTAAGAGGCATTAAATTGAGTGAAATAGTCATACATTACTTGCAAAAGGCTCCCCATACTGTCCCATGTGCTACAGCAGAGAAAGAATGATGACCATGCCTCTTAATTGCACTCCCAACTACCCAATAAAACACTGTTCTGAACCTGGCCACGTTTCCTCAAAAATATCAATCAAATTTTGATCAAATCTAGAATTTCTTGATTTATTTTCATCGGTCTTGGAACCACGATTCCAACGGTACCAATTTTGTGCGATTCCGTTGAGAAATGCAGAAGTTATGGCCTTCTGAGTGCGGGCAGCTATTTTGGGTATGGCAGGCGTTTTCTGTCATTTTACGGGAATGAGAATTAACTGACTGAAGCTAAACACATTTCTGTAACGTAGAGGACATCGTGCTCATTCCAGAAAGTCCAATTTTATCAAAATTGGAGCTCGGAGTCAAAAGTTATGGCCGTTTGAAGTTTCCGGACCAAACGTTGACTTTTCTCCTCTGTCTTCAGCCATTTTGGTTTTTCGCGTCCCACACATCCCTTTGTCCCATTTGGCCCAGTGCTGAAGTTCCCTATTTCAGCTGAACCGGCCGGTTCATGTACTTGTGGCCCACATGTCCCATTTGCTTTCGGACCGTCTCGGACAAATTTTCCCGATTCGCCCGGTTCGGCCGGTTCGCGTACTTTTGTCCCACGCGTCCCGGACTGAAAGTTCTCATTTCGGCCGATCCGGCTGGTTCGCGTACTTCGCATACCTTCGCCCCAACTGTTCTGGGCTGCCTTGACTCATTTCGGCTGATCCAGCTGATCCACGTACGTTTTGTCCAGATGTCCCAGACTATTTCGGGCTGCCTTGACTCATTTCGCCCGGTTCGGCCGGTTCGCGTCCAGATGTCCCAACTGTCCCGACTATTGCAAGGACTAGGACTTAGCCATTTTTAGGATTTTTTCTGGCCCGAATTTTTTTTTTTGCAATTTTTTACATTTTCTCAAAACTTGCTCTCTTCTTCTTGGACAGGGGAGTTATAAAAAATATGAGGGGACCCTAGAAATATGAATTTTTGCCTGGACTCAATATAATTGCTTGGGACAAAAGAATTTGATGCATGTTATCAAAATTACCTTGAGGGGTGAATTTTGGATAACAACAATATATAGAAGGAATGAGAGAGGGAAGAGAAAGAGGAAAGCCAAATCTACCCCAACCACCTCCAGGTTGCATTCAATTCATCTCATTATGGCAGAAGCGGCGGATCCTGGCAAAATGGCGGGTTTTCTAACAGAAGCAGCGAACTGTCTGCTGCATTGAAGTTGTTTGTTGAAGCATTACTTCTACTTGTTATTTCATGCCAGAAGCATTTCTTGATTTTCTCTCTCCAAACTGAACCAAAATGTAAGATTGACGTCGGAATCATGTAGAGAATTTCACCAGCTTTCCATTGATATAAAGAACGTGCAAATCCAAGCTTTCGATAGAAAGTTATGGTGATCTGAAGATTTAGGGCAGAAACAGGCCCAAACGGGTCAGTGGGAAAATATTTGAACTTTTTTCATGCTCTGCCACTTGGATGACACGTGGCATGCTCTGATTTGCTGAGTAATTCTCTCTCCTCCACCTTTCGGCGGGCTTTTTGAAATTTCCCTATGGGCCCCTTAAACATGGACACGTGTCTTCTTCTGATTGGCTCGGGCTGACCCCTCAAAATTCACCCTTTGACTTTTGGACTCTTTCCCTTGCGACATGTGTTGTGATTCGATTGGTTCTTGGGCCTTTCGGCTCCTTCGCGCCCTTCACGTACTCTTGTCCCGGATGTCCCAAACCGTTTGGGACAAAAAATTCCAGTTCGCCCGAAATGGGCTTTCTCATCCCTCATTTGGCCGATGACACGTGGCATGCATTGATTGGCTTATGGCTCCTACAGATATCCATGTCTGCCGCGTACTTTTGTCCCACATGTCCCGAACTACCTAGAACAAAATCTTCCGGTTCGCCCGGTTCGCGTACCTTTGTCCCAGATGTCCCAAAGCAGTTAGTGCGAAAGTTCTCCTTTTCAGGTGAACCGACCGGTTCGCGTCATCACGGCCCAAATGTCCCAACTTCTTCCGGACTGTTTGTTCTCATTTCAGCCGATCTGGGCGGTTCACATACTTCACGTACTCTTGTCCTGGACTGTCTCGCTCAGCAGTTAGTCGTTTTTCTTCCTCTTTCGGCCGGATCGGCTTCTCGCGTCCCGCGTGTACTTTTGGCCCGATTGTCCCAAATGCTTAGCGGGCCGCCTGGAGGCTTTTCGGCCGATCCGCGCCTAGATGTCCCAAATGTCCTGACTATTCCTAGGACTAGGACGTAGTCATTTTTTATGATTTTTCCTGTTTCAATCTACTTGCCTGGAACTATAAAACTCTGATGAATGTTATCGAAATTTACCCGGGGGGTGAAATTTGGATAACAATTTGGCGACTTAGCGGGGTCACCTGCCTGCTAGGTAGAAGATCAGTGGCCTTATTGCGATCTATTGGGCATGGAGTCATAAGCAATAACCTAAAACAAGCCTAATATCTAATCCCAAGCCTGATACTGCAACTTCTTCTCCAACAACACTCTAAACTGTAGAAAACAACCTAAGAGCAGCAAAACCTGTACCGAAGCACTTAGGAAAACTGAAACCTAACTACAACAGGACAATGTGCACAAGCACTTGGAGGAATGAAAATCTAATTAATATTTACAAGGTAGTGAACTTCCCTCTAGAGGCAATGCTTGAGATAGATTCCATTGAATGGAATCTGCAGTTCTTCACCATCCACTGAGGCCAATTGAAAAGCATTGCTGCTCTTGTGCTTCGTGACCATGTATGGGCCACTCCAAATGGCATCAAATTTGGAATGTCTTCCTGGTTTTGCCCGATCTGCATCCCATTTCAACACTAGATCTCCAACTTGAAAAGATCTATCCTTGGCCTTTCTGTCAAAGGTCTTCTTGATCAAAGCTTGATCCTTTTCCATTGCTTGGGATGCCTGATTTCTGATCTCTTGCAGCTCCATCAGCTCTGCATATCTCACCTCCATAGGCTCAAATTCAAGCAACTCCAGCTACTTCATGAGTTCCAATGTTGGCAACTCAAGTGACATGGGCAAGATTGCCTCTCTTCCATAGACAAACTTAAATGGAGAATTACCTGTGGATCTTTTGGGAGTGATCCTATCAGCCCATAAGGCTGATTTCAGTTTGGTATGCCAAGCCCTCTGATTCTCATCAAGAGTCCTCCTAATGATCCTCAGCAAGTTCTTGTTTGTAGACTCGGCCTGGCCATTACCTTGAGGGTAATAGTTTGATGAAGTGTTTAGGTAGATTCCGTTCTTGACAACCCAATCAGTCACCTTAGATCCAATGAATGCCAATGCATTATCAGAGATTATTGTAGCAGGTACACCAAATCTGGTAGTTATCCCCTCGTAAAAGTCTAAGATGCTAGAATCATTTGCCTCTTTGAGTGCTACTGCTTCTATCCATCTGGTGAAGTAGTCTGTGGCTGTCAAAATCTATTTGTGCCCTTGGCTTGAATTGGGATTGATGGTTCCAATGAAGTCTAAACCCCATTGCATGAATGGCTGGTCAACTGAGATCAGATGTAATGGAAGGGCAGCGAGTCTCTCTTTTCCTGTGAAGAATGCACAATTATTACATCTCTTGATCCATGCATAGCAATCACTAAAGATTTTAGTCCAATAATAACTAGCCTTCATGATTTTTAGAGCTTTCACTCTTGGTGCAAAATGGCCACCAGCTGGTCCATCATGAAACTCTTCTAATACCTTTTGGATCTGACCTGTGCTAATGCATCTCAGCAGCACTCCATTCACATCCTTCTTGAACAAAACTCCATCAATGATGGTATATGGAACAACCTGCAACCTGAAGTATCTCCTCTTCGCTTTGCTCATTTCTGGAGGGCATAGGCCTGTTTGTAGGAAATGTATCATATTCTGAGTCCAACAGGGAGTGGACACATCATGATTTTCCTATTCTTGATCATCCTGTAATAACAGGACAACGTCTTCTTCATCTTTTGATTCATCTGGTTGTTTGGAAGCGAACTGCTCACACAAACCTTTGCCTCTTACCAGCTTAGTGATCTTGATCTCAATGTCATACTCCATGACACGGGTGATCCAACCTACCCTTTTCTCATTCAAATCCTTGTTGAGGAGGAAGTCCTTAACTCCAGCATGTGAGACCAGCAATTGGACCTTGTTGTTTGAGACTAAATGCTTTAATTTCTTCAAGCTTCTGATTACTGCAAGCACATGTTTTTCAATAAAAGAGTACCTCACTTCGCAGTCATGTAGGCTCTGGCTGAAGAAGGCAATCGACTGTTCATCATTATCTTTGTTCTGCTGTACCAGAATGGCTGAAATAGTGTCATCACCTCCAAATGCATAGAGGATGAAATCCTTAGAAAAGTCTAGGTTGATGAGAGTGGGTGCTTGGGAGATGGATTCTTTGATTGCTTCAAAACTCTCCTTACCTTCTACCATCCACTTGAAAGCCATGCTTTTCCTTAACATTTTGGTGATGGGCTTAACAAGGGCTACAAAATCTGGGACAAACCTCCGAACAAAGTTTATCCTTCCCAGGAAACTCTGAAGGGCTTTCTTGTGGCTTGGCAATGGTAGTGCTCTTATGGCTTCAACCCTCTCTGGATCAATTGCTAATCCTTCCTTGGAAACAATATGGCCAAGGAGCTTCCCTTCATGTGCAAGAAAGATGCACTTCTTAGGATTCAAAGACACTCCAAACTTTCTACACCTCTGAAACACTTGCCTGAGGTGAAAGAGATGGTCTGCTGCATTCTTTGAGAAGACAGTGATATCATCTAGGTATACCAACACTATCTTGTTGATCAAGCCTTTGAATGCCATATCCATAGCTCGCTGGAATGTTGCTCCGGCGTTCGACAGTCCAAATGGCATCTTCTTGTAAGCATATGTGCCCCATTTGGTTGTGAAGGCTATCTTGAATTGGTCTTTCTCCTTCACCATAATCTGATTGAAGCCTGAGTAACCATCAAGTAGTGAAAACCTTTCTGAACCAGCTACGACCTGCAATATTTGCTCCATGGAAGGGAGTGGATAATGATCTTTGAGAGAGGCTCTATTCAAATCTCTGAAGTCAACACACAGCCTGATCTCTCCACTCTTCTTTTTGACTGGAACTAAGTTGGCAACCCAACTTGAATGCTTGATTGGGAATATGATTCTTGACTCAATCAGCTTGTCCAATTCTTTCCTCATGAGAGGCTCCATGTGTGGATTGACTGGTCTCTATTTCTGCCTGATAGGCTTAGTATTTGGATCCAATTCAATGGTATGCTGAGATAAGTTGGGATTGAAACCTTTCAAGTCTTCATAGCTCCAAGCAAACACGTCAGGGAACTCTTGACATAGCTGTATGAACTCACACCTTTCTTGCTCAGTTACCATCTTTCCAATTTGCAATGGCTTGTTCTCTTCTACCAATATGGATACCGAATCTTCTCTCTTGACCTGAATGTTTGCTTTCTCCTTTCTAAACTGATCATTGGGGTTAAAAATGGACTCCAAAGTGATAAGTCCCTTGGGCAGCTTGTCAGTTCTTAGCTGTATCACTTGGTCACCATATTGCTGTTCCAACTTTTCTTGATTCTTAGCTGAGAACTCGGCTTCTTCTTGCATGAAATGGATGATTTTCTGGTCATTCTCAAATACTTTCCAACTGACATCGTTATCTGGCACTGAAGGCCTCACAATCACATGGATGTTTGGCTGTACCTTGTCTTGTTGAATGTTTTCCACAATGTCAAAGGCTGCCCCTACTGCTGCAAGCCTGTGAGCAGCTTGATTCTCTTTCCTAGGAATGGCTTTGATGCCGAAACCCTCAAAATCTTCAATGAGGTCCCACACCCTATTCTTGTAGCACCTGAGTAGATCATTCTTGGCAGCATGTTGTCCCTTGACCTGATTTACAATCAATTCACTGTCCCCAAAGACTTGCAAGTTCTTTATTTTTTTCTTGATTGCCCAATGCATCCCTTGCACCAAGGCTTCATATTCAACAGTGTTATTGGAGCATGCAAATTGAAATCTAAAAGCTGAATAGTACTTAATTCCTTGAGGTGAAACAAGCATGGCTCCACCTCCTGCACCTTGTCTACTCCTTGATCCATCAAAAAATAGCTGCCATACCTCATTGTCATCCTTGTGGTTTGGCTTGGTGATGCTAGGAATAGGTTGACTTTCTTTGTGTATACAATAGACTCCTAGCTCAAATTCTTCTATTCCTTAATAAGGATCAAAAGCATGCACCTTGCTTTCCCATTCATCAAGAGTCAAATCTGGGATACTTCCAACCTTAGTGTCAGCTTCATCAGTGCTAGGGTGATCTTCTTGATCAAATGCTGAGCAATTGACATTAATCTGACTTGGAGTGTAGGGCTCAATATGGAAGTTTGCAATAGGTTCAGATCTGATTGTGGCCTTAGTTCCATATCTTGTCCTGAATAGCATGTGAGACCAATCAGCGGAAAAATATCCCCCAATCTTGGCAGTGAAGTCCCTTGACAAACATAGGGCAAAGAGTGGTGGAAGGTCTATGACTGACACATCTTGTAAAACAACAACATTTGGACATGCGTGCAAGGTAAGACTCAAATTTCTAATCACTCCAACTGTTGCTATTGATTTCCCATCCAACTGCACTACTCCCTTAGATGTTATTTCATACTGGAGCCCTAACTGATCAGCTATCTGTTTAGGCATTACTGAGCTACTTGCCCCGGAGTCTATCATGCAATTTTGCACTAGTTGATTTCCAATGATTAACGAAACATAGAAAGGAGGGGGTTTCAACATCTTACCTTGTTGTCCTCCATGATTTCCCTCAGGCTGGGCAGCATTTGTAAGCACTTTGTCTTGTATCTGCTGATTCAAAGTTGGCCAGTCCTTCATGGCAGCTTGCAGCAGGTCTCTTTGGCCTGGGATAGCTAGGGATTCCCACATAGATATATTGACGTTTGTTTTCTTCATCTGATCAATGATACTGAATGGTGATGAAGGATCTCTCTGCTGTCCCTTGGTTTGCACATTTACTCCTTGTATGTGGGCAGCAATAGCTGGCATTTGAGTTGGCCTAGGGGCTGTTCTTGGCTGTCCTTGTGCATTTGAAGCGGGAATTTGCTTGCCAATCATTTGTGGAGCCATGGAAGGTTGTGGATTGGCTGGGGCTAATGGATGTTATTCACCCAAATTTCTCCTTTTTGACCTTGTGTTTGCTGCAACACCTTGAGAAACTGCCTGGTTCATGCCACAAAAATCCTCTGCTTGCCAATTTACCAATGTGGTGTCATTTAAGGCTGATTGTTGTTGGAATGTTTCTTGCTGAGGTGCTTCATGCTGCTGATCTCCTTCGTTGCTGGGCTCTTACGACCCACCGACGGTTTGCACCATCAGGGCCTGATTTAATGCACCATTAAAGCACATTGATTGGTTATGTGGCTGACTACACGGGAAACACCAATCATATTCCTAGACCATGTTATTTTGCACCGGTACTAGAGCTCTAGATGTGGATGCAACATTGGGATTATAGGGCTGAAATGGTCTGTTGGCAGGAGGCCTTGCTTGATTCTGATTTACAGCTAGATTGGGTGGCGTTTGAGGCTGATATGGTTGCCTATTAGGTTGAGCTTGAGGCTGATACGAAGGTCTAAAACCTTGAGCTTGCTGTCTTTTGAGAGTGACCAGCTCATTGCCTAGATTTTGCAATTGCTTCATAACCTCTTGAAGCTCATTTGGGGCACTTGGAGATGAAGTGGAAGCTTCATTTGAACTTTGATTTCTAGGAGTGGGAATGGGAGCTAAGACAGGTGCTTGACTAGTACTTGGGCTCTCTAAACTTGGATATAATGGCATTGGAGGCCTAGGAGCTAGCTTTCTAGCCTGGATAAGATAGTTTTCGACTCTAATGGCAATGCTATAAGTAGCAGGTAAGGTTGTGCCTCCCATAGATTGAATTAACATAGAAATATCAGAATTCAAAGCTTTAAGATAGTATAGAAAAGCACCTTCTGCTATTGGCCTGACTGCCACTAGAATCCTGTCCCAAGACCTTTGAAATCTGAAGTTGAAATCAGTCAACTGTTCGTTGGGGGCTCTCTTGATAGTTGTCAATTGTTCTAGTAGAGACAAATTGTCTCCCTTTTCTCCAAACTGCTCATGGAGAACTATGCATAACTGATTCCAATTTGTGATAGAACCAGCTTCAAGGCTCCTGAACCATTGCAATGCCTTCCCTTTGAATGATGATGCCAGCAATTTGACAGCCACATCCATTTCATTTATCTCATGGATTACACAGACGTTAGCAATGTCTTTGACATGATCACCAGGAGTGGTATGATTTTCTCCAGTGAAAAATGGAATGTTCTTCAATGTTGCAATTGGAACTGGATTATGTGCATTGAGGCCGAGTGGGCTGCTACCAGTGAAATTGACAAAGGGATTTAGTGGTTGCGCCATTCTGATTGTCCTGAGAACCGTTGTTGATACGAGAAAAGGTCTACCAGGTGGAGGTGTAGACAAAGTTATATTAGGTGGAGATGCAGATCTTTGAGCTCTTTTTCCCCTTCTTTCTCTGCCTGGAGATAGATGTAGATTAAAAAACAATCCTTCCTCCCTAGTTCTTGATCTGGTCTGTATTCTTCTCATAAATTTGCCAGGTTTGGACTGCTGCGACCAGCGGATTATGCCTCTTTTGGAGTCGCCAGATGTGCGATTTTAAAGCTCCTTCAAAGCTGGAACTTACAACAAGTGCACATCGATCTTGTTGTAATGAAAGTGAAGACCTCTAAGGTCCCGCCGGGCGTGCCAAAAATGTTAGTGCAAAATCACAGCACCCTTGGATGTAGATCAGGTTTCTAGGTTGATCACTTTGTCATCCAGTGTGATTGCATAACATTGAATCCTTTCTCCAAGTGTGGGACTTGAAAAATTGAGAAAGGATTCTCCAGAGAAGGCTGGTTCCTATTCCTCTGTTCAGATGCACACGAAATATGCAGAGGGTTTTCTCAAAACCTAATCTAATCTACCAAGGAGACAAGGTAAGAAGATGCATAAAATAAATCTAAGATAATAGAGGTGATGCACCGAGGAATGAAGAACACCTATTTTGCCAGTAAACATAGACCATTTGAATGTGATATAAGATCATACACAAATAACAAAACCTACAGTGAAAGACCAGGAGGATGCAAGATGAACACAGAGAGGGTTGAGAATCATCCACAGACATGTATTACTTGCTCCAAAGATTGATATAATACACTGCAGAATGCCAAGAGGCAGAGTCGTATTACAGTTTCAAATGAGAGGTTCGAACTCCACAAATTCGCCTGATAGGAGAAGAAGGGAGGAGCAAAACAGAAAATGTTCGACCTTTGAAAAGAAGCTCCTCTTTAAAATATATAGAAGGAATGAGAGAGGGAAGAGAGAGAGGAAAGACAAATCTACCCCAACCACCTCTAGGTTGTATTCAATTCATCTCATTATGGCAGAAGCGGCGGATCCTGGCAAAACGGTGGGCTATCTAACAGAAGTGGCGAACTGTCTGCTACATTGAAGTTGTTTGTTGAAGCATTACTTCTGCTTGTTATTTCACGCCAGAGGCTTTTCTTGATTTTCTCTCTCTAAACTGAACCAAAATGCAAGATTGACCCTGGAATCGTGTAGATAATTTCACCAGCTTTCCATTGATATAAAGAACATGCAAATCCAAGCTTTGGATAGAAAGTTATGGCGATCTGAAGATTTAGGGCAGAAACAGGCCAAAACAGGTCAGCGGAAAAATATTTGAACTTTTTTCGCACTCTACCACTTGGATGACACGTGGCATGCTCTGATTCGCTGAGCAATTCTCTCTCCTCCACCTTTTGGTGGGATTTTTGAAATTTCCCTGTGGGCCCCTTAAACATGGACACGTGTCTTCTTCTGATTGGCTCGGGCTGACCCCTCAAAATTTGCCCTTTGACTTTTGGACTCTTTCCCTTGCGACACGTGTCATGATTCAATTGGTTCTCAGGCCTTTTAGCTCCTTCGCAACCTTCACATACTCTTGTCTCGGATGTCCCAAACCGTTTGGGACAAAAACTTCCGGTTCACCCGAAATGGGCTTTCTCATCCCTCATTTGGCCGATGACACGTGGCATGCATTGATTGGCTTTCGGCTCCTACGGATATCCGCGTCTGCCGCGTACTCTTGTCTCGGACTGTCCCGCTCAGCAGTTAGTAATTTTTCTTCCTCTTTCGGCCAGATCGGCTTCTCGCGTCCCGCGCGTACTTCTGGCCCGATTTTCCCAAATGCTTAGCGGGCCGCCTGGAGGCTTTTCGGCCGATCCGCGCCTAGATGTCCCAATTGTCCCGACTGTTCCTAGGATTAGGACTTAGTCATTTTTTATGATTTTTCCTGTTTCAATCTACTTTCCTGGAACTGCAAAACTCTGATGGATGTTATCAAAATTTACCCTGGTGGGTGAAATTTGGATAACAATTACATATGGTCAACTCTTGGCTATGTCTTCTGAGAAGAGGCGGGAGCTGCAAAGTGGACTCAATGCTCGACGAAGGAAGGAGGTTGAGGTCCCTATTTTGGAGGCAGAGGCAGATCCCTATGCTCCACAAGCTGAGGTATTATGTAATGGTATTTCAATTCATGATGTCTCAGTTGATAGAGGTGCTACAGTTAATCTAATGACCGAGTCTGTAATGAATATGTTGGGTTTAAAAATTGATCGCCCTTCAACACTTATGTTAAGGTCATTAAATAAGGGAAAAACTAAACCAGAAGGTGTAGTTTCAAATGTGGCAATATCTGTTATGGGTGTTGTATGGGTGGTAGACTTTCAGGTGATGAAAAATGGTACTGTTGCATACCCAATGTTGCTAGGGAGACCATGGCTAAGGAGAGTTCATGCAAGAAACTACTGGAATGAAGGTTTCATAACACTTGGACGTGGTAGAGAGGGTGAAGATAAACGTGATCCCTCGGCATCATAAAACAGAACCTGTGGATTCAAGTGATGAAACTGATGATTGGAAATCTTCTGATTACTCTAGTACAAGTGAAGTGGACACTGAAGATGAAGAAAGTGAGGTTGATGTTTCAGTCATGGATATCCTTCCAGTCACACCGACTCATGACCCCATAAAATTATCTGAAGAAGAAGTTGATGATCGTCTCCAACAAATAAAGATTGGTGATATTGTGATGGAGAGTGAGAAGGAATACTACCTCCAGCTCTTTCGAAGGTACATACACATATTCACTTTTGATTACAAAGAACTCCGTCAAGTAAGTTGGGTAGAACATTCTATTGAGCTGGTAGATGGTGCTAAGCCCATAAAGCAAATGCCATATAAAATGAATCCTAATTTTTCCAAGACTGTAAAAGAAGAAATAGATAAGTTACTTGATGTAGGATTCATATTTGCTATGGAGAATTCAGAATGGGTTTCTCCCATTGTGATATCAATAAAAAATAATGGGAAGCTACGCATTTGTGTTGACTACAGGAAGCTCAATAAGGCAACAAAGAAGGATCATTACCCTCTTCCATTTTCAGATCAGATCTTGGATGAAGTAGCTGGCCAGGAGTGCTATAGTTTTGCTGATGGATATAGAGGCTACAACTAAGTTCGTATAGCAGAGAAAGATCGGCTGAAGACCACGTTCACCACTCCCTGGGGAACGTTTGCTTATAGAGTTATGCCTTTTGGGTTGTGTAATGTTCCAGAAACATTCCAGCGTTTGATGAATAGGGTGTTCGAACCCTACATTCGGAACTTCATCAAAGTATTTCTGGATGATTTTTGTATCTATGGGAGCAAGTTGGACCACCTACACCAGATGGAGACAACATTTCAAAGGTTAGATGAAGCAAAAGCCTCACTAAACCCTACAAAGTGTGTCTTTGGATGTTCTAAAGGCGTTTTGTTAGGGCATGTTGTATCCAGAGATGGTATTGGTACTGATTCTGATAAAGTTTCAAAAATCAAAGATTTACCATTTCCTATGAATAGAAGTAAGTTGAGATCATTTTTAGGCCATGTGGGTTACTATAGAAGGTTCATCAAGAATTTCTCAAAGATTACACAGCCACTAACCTAGTTCTTGAAGAAGGATGTTACTTATGAACTAGGAAATAAAGTGCATGAAGCTTTTGAACAACTGAAGGAAGCCCTGGTGTCTTCACCTGTTCTAAAGAATCCAGATTTGAGCAAGCCATTCATTATGTACACCAATGCCTCAGATGCAACACTAAGAAGTACTCTGAGCCAAAAAGATGAAAATGGGAATGAACATCCAATTTATTTTGGGAGTAGACAAATGACTAGTGCTGAGGTAAATTATACTATAACTGAAAAAGAGGCTCTGGCTATCATTTTTGCTATAAAGAAGTTTAGGAATTACTTGCTAGGGTAAAAATTTCTAGTTGTAACAGATCATCAGGCTCTAAAATATATTGTAAATAAGCCTAACCCATCAGGGAGGATAGCAAGATGGATAATTTTGCTACAAGAATTTTAATTTGATATTATAGATAAGCCAGGAAAGAAGCATGTCAATGCAGATGCACTCTCTCGAGCCTATGATGGTTTAGGATCATCTTGTGATGATGATGATTTCCCTGATGCATCATTGTTATCCCTTGACATAATCCCTAGTGAATACATAGATATTTGGAATTATCTGAATGAATTCAAGTTTCCTGATGGTGTCAATGCAAAGACTAAGAGAAAGATTACTCAAGCTAGTCGTCCATATTCTATTCTGCATGGAGTATTATTTCAAATTGGACCTGATGGACAATACAAGAGGGCAGTTGGACGTGATCAAGGGAAGGAACTGCTAGAAGAATTCCACAATGGTACATGTGGAGGGCACTTCTCTGGACAACTTACAGCAAGAAGGATCTTGGATGCAGGTTATCACTGGCCCACTCTTTTTAAAGATTGTTATAATTATTGTAAGACATGTGATATTTGTCAAACACATGGTAACCGTAAGACTTCATCAACTCCATTATGCCCTATTCTTCCACTTGGTTCCTTTGAAAAGTGGGGAATAGACATTGTAGGTCCACTTCCAACTACCTCATGCCAAAATAAGTATATTGTAGTTGCCACATATTATTTAACCAAGTGGGTTGAAGCTAGGCCATTGAAAACAACTTCCATGGATGAAGTGGCAAGGTTCATATATGAACGCATTGTCACTAGATTTGGTTGTCCATTAGAAATTGTAACAGATCAAGGAAGCCACTTCATTAATGAGGTGGTAGAAGCCCTAGTCAATAAGTTTTCTATTAATCACAGGAAGGCAACAATATACAAGCCAAGCACAAATGGACAAGTGGAACGAACAAATTTTGTGTTGTGTCAAATTCTAGCAAAAGATGCAGCCTTGTGGGTACATAAATGGGATAAAAGGATTCATGCAGCATTGTGGGCATATAGGGTAACATCAAAGTCAGCAACAAGATACTCCCCATTTCAGTTGGCCTATGACATTGATCCAGTTCTTCCTATTGAGTTTGATATTCCCACAGTCAGAGTAATGGAAAATGAAAGAATGGATGAAAGTGATTCAGTAAAAGAAATGTTGGTACATCTTAATTTGCTAGAGGAAATGAGGGAGATAACTAAGGACACAAGCTATAAGAAGAAAATGAAGCAGAAGGAATACTTTGATCAAAAGATCCGGTGGTCTCCATTTCATGCGAATGACTTGGTTCTAGTATATGATTCCAGATACAAAAAAAGAAAGAGAAAATTTCTTCCAAAATGGATGGGGCCCTACAAAATAGTAGCTGTGCATAAAAATGATATGTACCGATTGGAGGAATTGGATGGCACTCCCATTACGAAATGGGTCAACCATGACAAGTTGAAGATTTTCCAAGCACCAGAATAGTCTACTCCGAGGACGGAGTAGAAGCTAGGAAGGGGGAAGATGTCGACACTAAAATTTTCCTCTGTAATTTCTATTTCATTAATGTATGTATTAGGAATAGGATTTTGTTAAGTATAATTAGTAGTAGCGTCCGATAGAAGATAACGGCGCTGCCAGTATGACGCCGCCAATAATGTATAGTAGGTAATAGTCAAAAGTACAATAGGAATGTTGTGGTAAAAATTAAATATTTGTCGTAAGTGGTCCGGTAATGTTAAAATGTCAAAGTTTGGGTAAGTAGAGAAGTAGGGTCTACATGATTAGGAATTAGAAATATTATATTGGTAATAAGGAAAAGGAGTGAGGACATAAATATTTTGTGTATTTTATTTGTAAAAAGTCTAAAAATGTGGAACCCATGTGAAATGATAAGGTTTATCTTATCTTAAAAGATAAGCTTACATGTACAGATAAGAGTTAAGGTATGGAATATGATTCGTCAGAGTGGATTTCTTATCCTATCTTAGAGATAAGATGGATAAGCTTAGAAGTTCTATAAATAAAGAGGCCACCCCCCTCATTTAGCATAGAAAGAAGTAGTGAGAAATATTGTAGGAAGTGTGTAAAGGAAGCCATTAGTTTAAAGGTGTGTTGAAGAAGCCATTAAGAGGTGTAATTGTAAAGTTTCTCCCATAGTCTTGGTGAAAGGCAAGTGAAGTCAATAACACTTGAAGTACCTCATGGGTGAGATTGTAACAATTTCATGTTAATATTATAATTTACTCTGATATTTCAGATTTATCATCATTCCTTCTTATCATAGTCTATGGTATTCTTGTGTTATGTTTGTTGTTGTGTTTCCAGATTACATCCACCAAACTAAAGGCTGTGCATTAGTAAATAATCATGGCACGAGGAGTTCCAGGTGAAGAATTATCATAGTGCCGGATTGGTGATGACACATCGTTAAGTTAGTAAGCCCATTATTGTGGTAGCTGAGGTTAGTCAAACCCATTCATTTGCATATTTCTTATTTTATAGTTTTGATACTTCTTTTATCATCTATTAGGTCTTTACATCATCTTGGATTATTGATGGAACTCAGTAGAGAACAACGAATCTGATGCAACAGATAGCGAGGGTTTCAAAACATCTACTGTGCATGTGAAGATAGGTTTCAGATCTTTTACACATACCAAGTCACCCAGTTTTAAGACCAGAGCACCCATGGGAGTCTGAGTACCTCTCTAGGCATTCCAGTCTAGTCACATTGCTTAAATCCATCCTTTCTGAGGCTCCTACATAGTCGTTCCTAGTTCCTGATTTTCTAGTCATCTCTGCGACATAGTCCCATGAGCATTTATTATTCAGCTGAGTTATTTCCTTTTTTCTATCGCACAATAGGCTTTTAATTTTATTATATTAGTTTCTTAATTCAATTATATGCTTCTTTACTATTTTTTTATGTCCTCCTAGATTAGATTAACTAGCATACATTATTTCCATTTTTAGTTAATCAATCATTAATAGTCTCCATTATCACATTATTTCATCTCCCCTTATGCACCCTAATTACAGTTATCACCCATAATCATATTAGTCATCGCTAAACATATTTATTACCTTAATTGCATCCCAAAATATCTCGTTTATCCTTTATAAACTCACCACCTACCTCCATTTAATATTTATAACTACCCTTGACTTTATTGAATGCACTTCCACCCCATCCGACCACTATTTCCCATCCCTATTCAACTCAATATCTCTTCCAACTTTCCAGATTAACATTTATCCTAAATAACTAGATAATTAGGCATCATCTCTTGATTTTAAAATCATCCACACACACAAGATCAACAGCTCCTTGAAATCGACGGAAACCCTATCGGGCATCTATAACCCTATATATACACCATCACCCTTGTTCCCAAAAAGATGAAAATCTTGATATTTGACCTCTAGCAAATTTTTTAAAGGTTTTTTTCCTTCTTCTGAGCTACCACCAACCTCTTGAAGCTACTTTGGAGCATTTTTCTACTATTTTGGAAGATTTGGATCTTGGAGATTGTTGGAAGATCTCTCTCTTTTTCATCACTTCTTCATCATCAATTTACATATCCATTTGTAATTTTTGATCTTTGTAACCACCTCAATCAACATTTTTTTCTTCACATAGCCCATTTGGCTCTCATCAACCCTCTCCAAGCCCTAAGTAAACCCTAGTCTCCATCGATTGTTCCTAGTCACCATCGACCCAATATTCCTCAGCTATTTTCCCGCATCATGTCCCTTATATTCTCGCTCTCTATATCCCTGTAACACCTAGATACTTTGATCTATGTGTTCTTCTTGACTTATATCCCAGGATCTAAATCTTTTGACATAGTCACCATCAAATTCCTCTCGTCGATGTCAACCTTTATCTGGATTGTATTACTTGCATCAATTTATCACTATATGTATTATCTCATCTATAATTTAGCATATCTCTGAACATTTATGTTCTGGTTATCTTCTGTATGTTGGTTATTCCTTATTTTTCATCAATTTCCTAAACAAGTGGGTTGACATCCTTCCTTGGAAGTTCATCACTTATTGCGAATCTCTTTGGTTAGGAATCCCATCACACAGATATACTAATCTTGTCTTATATAGCTATCATTTGTATTGTTTAGGTCATCAGGTTCATGGTGGAAAGGATTTGTGTACTCATCTTCTATCACCATCACTATCAAACATTAGAGGTAGCCTTAAACCCTCCCATCTTTGTAGTTTCTTGTTTTCTAGCATGTTATTTCATTAACTTGGAACAGGACTAGACAACTTGTCAAAAAAATTTGGCATGCCTTGTGGGACCTATTCCTCTCACAATTTCCTTATTTTTAATTCCTATTTTACATTTTATTTTCCTCTTTTCATTAACTCTATAGGCTAGAGTTATTTTCTTGTGCGCTTGGGATTTTGCTTGCTTAGTCAACAACACATATGTAATTTGGAAAATAGAAAAGCGTATTCAAGTATTCCTCTTTTGATTTTTATTTTTCCATTTCTTGCATCAATATTTCCTTCCTTATCTTTCTTATCTTCATTGAACATCATATTTAGGTTTGGATCTAAAATGATTTTTTCCATATTTTCTTGACCGCATAGCTTAATTAGATGCTAACACTTTGCATTCGCATTTTTTCACACACAACTAAACCACATGCACAATCTACATATCTAAAAAATTTATACCTAGGTGGATCTTTGGGATTTCACCACCCAATAAGGAATCTGACATGGCATTCTATCTGTGTAGTAATTGTTTTGACTATTGGTATATAGGCTAAGCACCCGACACCCTTATTGTTGTAGTGCGTGAAGTGTGGGGGTAGGATGCTATATCAAGCCACATACTAATAGTATTCACAGACTCGTGCCTCACGTACCTTTCGGTATATTGAGGAATCCATCTTTAAACACACGTAAAACAATCCATAGAGTGGCCATTTCTCTAGTTTCCCTTTCAACCTCTTCTCTCATCACATTCTATAAATAAGCAAGATAAACAAAATTATGTTGCTTAACTTCTGTGTTGCATTAATAGTTTGCATAGGATTTTTATTTTTTATTTCATGCCCATTGTTACTCGCTCCTAATCTAAGAGAATTTGACAATCAACCACTTTTGATGACATCCATGTCTCAACCAACTCTTCACAACAAACATTCACACGTACTCTTGATTCTTCTACACCTTTGATGACCTCATCCTTTGCCTCCCTATCCACCATTCCTACGGTTCCTTCTTATGGGCCCCATATGGTTCAAGGAAACCCCAAATTGACACCAATCCCTTTGTCTACCATCACTTTGTCCCTTCTAGACCAGCCACACCTCCTTCCGCTACTTCCTCAGGAGTACTTGGAACCCTATTATCCCTCACAAATTCTTGTAATTTCAAGAACTCCTCGATGCTAATCTCATCATCCTATATGCCTATCTAGTTAAAAAATCCACCAACATCCCTATTGATGAACCTCCTCTTCAACAAATTTATAGTTGCCCCTCATAATCTGAATCTACTAAATTCCTCACCTCCCAAATCACCATATTTTTCCCTAGGGCCATGAACAAGATAACATTAGCCCAAAATGAACATCTCCCTCATGAATCCTTTATCAGGGTTCCCTAGACCCAATAGTCCACACAATTAGTGGTTTTTATCCCACATAATCTACCATATATCAATACCTTTGTGACCATTCCCACATCCTTCATTATTATTCCCTCCTCATCTAGCGTTATCATAAAAACTCCCTCCCAAACTCTTCAAGACTACAACAGATGTCCACTACCCAAACAATACTTTAAAGCTTGGTGCCTCTCTTAACATCCCATGTCCATTCCAATGTTGCTATCTCATAAGCTCCCCATTTGGATTTGAATCAAAATAACCAACCTCCACTCCGAAGAATATTTCGGCATGCGTTTCCCAATAAATCCCTTCAAACATCCCAACCACCTCATGCACATACCCAAAATCATCCAACACAAATTTAATCCACCCCCTATCACTTAAACAATAACCTTCACAATCTTATTTACAACATCCTACTTCATAACCCACCCAATCACAAATCTTTAATTATGTTTCTCCCCATCAAACACCCCCAAAAAATCCCACTTATCCTTCTAACTACCTCAAACCGAATTGGTTGAGCTCTTTTCTAGATCATGCGCCAAGCACATTTCATCTACCCTTAAAATTTAGTCCTTCTAAACATTTTAGGAAGATTTTACTAAGTCACACAAGTTATAACTACGCCTTGAGCAAGGCCATGTTAAAATTTGCTTTAATAAACCCAAGATTGAGTTCACAAAAACCATTCACCCATAATTAAAAATCAAAGAATGCAAAAAATTCTATTGTCGTTAAAACTTCTACCCAATCCACGTCTCATACTCAGGCTCCACAGAAATCACCTCAACGATTACTTAACTATACTCCTCTTGGTGAATCATACAAATCCATATTTGATAAGCTCATGGACATACACTTTATCCACCTATAAATGACTCATGTCCTAAAGCTGCATGGTATTGTGAGGATCGTTACTACAAATATCATCAAGTCTGTGACCATGACATCAAGAAATGTTAATACTCATGTCCTAAAAGCTGCGTGGTATTGTGAGGATCGTTACTACAAATATCATCAAGTCTGTGACCATGACATCAATAAATGTTGTAACTTTAAGGATTTAGTGTAATGATTTGTTGATTTCATATACCTCCAACTAGAAAATCCAAATGCTCCCCGTAATCAACCATTAGATGTTTTAAAAAAAAAAAATATATGAATCAACCACTAAGCAACTGAACCAACTCTCCCACATCTCAAGTACTTAATGCTCACGCAATTAACAACTTAAGTCAGGATTCAAAATATTCACCCACATCTACTTCTACACCTACAATTACATCCACATCTGTAACCATATTTACATCTGCATCTATACCCACATCTATACCCTCATCTATGCCCAAATCTATACCCACATTTGTATGTGCATCCACATTTAAATCATCACTTGAAACCTTAATGAATAGACATATCCCTTTGATTATGTCACAAGTATCATCCTAATAATGCCCTTGCCTCCAACAAATAATACAACTGCTATATAAAAACTTATAAATTCCACAAAATTTACAAGCCTTTTTTATTCTACAAATTGTGTTACTCAATAATATTTCCCATCCTTAACCATCACATCTAAAACATAACCCATGTCCAACACATTTGATCACACTTCTAAATACAGATCCAGTATCGAAATAATTTTTATTCCCTCCAAAGGTAAAACTTCACAATAAACATCTAAGAGCCTTGAAACCCCCATCCAAAAATCCATTCCTCATCTATGCGAGAAATTAGAGCTTCCCCCCCTCTGAATCCCCATGAATCCAAACAACCCAATATCTAACCATCATGTTGTATCCAAATCACTATACCCCTTGAATGGCATGATGTGAGTCATGTCATTCGGTGTGATTGGGACACATGGGATCACCTCTCAAGCTATGGGATTTGGGCTCAAGGTGAACCTCTGGAGAAGGCCAGCTTCGTGTTCCTAAACTAAACACAACACTACTTCTGATGTAAGAAAGATGGCTAACTAGTCCTATGCTATCATTTCATGGGATTTAGGGAAGAAGAATACAAGGAAATAAAATTTATTCTAGAAATGGTGATGCACCAAGAAAAGGGGTATTTAACTTTTGGAAGGGTTAATGTGGGTATGATGATTGCAAAGTTAGCCACCTTCACCTATTGCAACTTGGAAATGATATAAAATATCACAGATGAGAAGCACACATTCCTCTGTTAAACCTTAAACATACACAATAGAGGGATCAAATTTTATGTGATAAATAGATAATTTATCAAAGGGATAATCACAAGTACATGTCCAGTATTCACTTAAATGATAATAATAATGCAACTCTTGATCAGCAGAAGAAAAATATTTTCTACAACTGATGGGAAGTAAACACACTATTCTTTTCTCAATATGAAATGGATAATCTGAAATGAGGTAAATTAATCAAATAATGCTAAGGAATCACATTCACAAGGCATGTAATGATTAATCATTCAACACAATAAAACAGATTTTCAAGTGCAAGGAATAACTTTGAATATAATTAAAAGGTTTCAACAAAACTCTAGAAGCACTCTTTCAAGCTTGAAGAACAACTTTCCTCCAAATCTCTCCAAAATATGTCTCTCAAAAATTATATATCTCAAATAATGGAAGCATTCCACCATTTATAAGTTCCTAAGCAGAGCCATTATAGTTGGGCCTTTAACTAACATTTAACTAAAAATAGTAATGTCATTAATAAGAGGGAACGGGCTCCCATAAAAATAGTAAATTTGTTGTAAAATTTTGACCAAGTTAACCCTACAACTTTGACTATTTTCAAAGCTTGAACCTGTCCTTTCATGGCCGCTCATCTTTGTCCTGGTTCATCTTCATCTCTTTTCTCTACAAGATTTTTCTGTCCTTCCTCCCATATAGCCATTCAGTGTGTGTACTCGAAGAAACACTTGACAATACCCTGAGTTTCTTCATCTCTAGGTCCACATGCATAGTGATTGAATATGTCTGTTGTTTCGATCTCTTTTGTGATTCTAGACGGCAACCTTTGAAGCTTACTTATGACTTTCTTTAGTCTCCCTATGAATTTATGACATAGAACCAGTCGATCAATGGAGTCACTAATTGAAAGTCTTCGCAACATTGTCATCCCACTTCACTAAATCTTTAAAATTTTCTTTTATCTGGTCCTCGGGAAGAGCATCGATATTCTCATTGAAACACTTGCAGTAGGCATTATCGAACTATTCATAGATATCATTGAGGGCATATATAATTTCTACTCTCTTCTCCTCCATTTTTTTGATCAGATCTTTTAACACCTGACACAAGAATTCCATAGCTTTTTGATATTCAAACAATTTAGAGACATCATCAATTACCTCTTCTTGTAGAATTAAATCAGAATCTTCTTCTCGAATGTCATTCCATGTTTCCAAAGTCAAGTTTAAATTATTATTATCTTCAGAGAGAGATTCATCCATCTTAGCAATGGTGACTTTCGCAATCTATAAATTAGTATAAATCTCCACAACTTCCTTAATCAGAGGATTGGCCTCTTGCAAGATCCTTTCCATCTATCCATTCATTTGTTTTCCCTTTCTAGCCTATCTTCTCAAGCTCGATGATAAGAGATGTCATCGATTATATATTAAATTTTCATGGCCGTATTAGTTGAGATGTTAGTAGATGGAGTGGGTTGAGTTACTCTACACAGCAATGTAGTAAGCTACTCGACCTTGGCCTTAAGCTTGTCCTTGGTGGCCTTGTCTTTGTCGTATTTCTCCAAAAGGGCCATAAGAGCAATTTGTACATTATTCTTGGATCCTTCATGAGTAGCCTTCCCCAATGAGAAATTTGAGATCTGTTAGTTTTTTTTTGTGATGGTTTCTTTATTTTTCCCCTCAATAGGGGTAGCCACTTCTATCATGCACTCTCCTGATGGATTAACTGTTAGACTTGATACGGTTCTCGATCTCTTTGGCCTATCTTTTTGGCATGGACTCCAATATACTGAGATTCTATCACATCTCCCAAAGGTACCTTTTTTCTTTTTCTTAGGATTCTGTCTAAACAGACACTCTAGTATGGCTAGAGTTGAGGAAGATGGAGTAGTAGATCCGATACTTGAATTACCAGTTAGGGCAAGATTGCTATAAATTCCAGCTGATATCTGAGCAGAGGTGGTAATGATGGAAGGTGTGGGAGTGAGGAAAGCTATAGGAATTGACAAGGCAATGCATGGGGTTGAGATCGAAGAAAATGGGAGTGTCAAAAGGAAAGTGAGGAGGAAATGGGTGACCCAATATTTTCCCCAGCTGATAAAACTGAAAGTGACGAAAATACATGGGCCATAGAAGGAGATGGGAAAGAGGAAATGGTGGTAGAAGTGGAGGGAACTGATATTGGGAGTGATAATGGAGGAAGGGGAAGATGGGATGGATCTTGAATGACACTAGAGGAATCACTTACTTCCATAACCTCAATGACTGGTACTATAGATGTTGTAACCCTGGGAGTAAAAGACCTAGAAAGAGATGAGCCACCAACCACAAATGAGATCTTATTTGGAACTGTGGGAACCCTTGAGTCAATCTCTTGAAATTTTTAGGTGTTGGTTAGTTTACTGCTGATGTAGACCCTGTATTTGAAGGTTGATTTTCCCCTTTGGGTGAGATTCCCAAAGTGGCCAACCAACTAAAAGTTCTTTTTAAAATGGGCCCTGTCCTTTCTTTGGTATTGCTGCACTCTTCCACATACCAATAAACCCATGGTAGTGGTTGATTGGAAACATCATCATCCCTATATAATGCATCTAGGACCTCATCATTATCCTGTAAGTCCTTTGGCACATCAACCAACCCAAACTGCCGCACTTCATCAAGGGTTAATATTTCATAATCCCTTTGTTTCATGATGTATTCTTCTAAAAAAAGGATCCATGTCTTCTAATTGGGGCATATGAGCACTGGAATTTCTTGTCTCCGTGAAATTACCCCAATAGTCAAAGTTAGTTCGGGGATAGAAGGTCCTCATGGTTACCTCAGCCATTTTAGCATCCACATTTCTTGCCTTGTGGATAGCTGGGAAAGAATACATGCCAATTGACACAGGGAAATGCATTCCCACCTTGTGATGCTTATTTTGGGTTTTTTGGTAATCCAACAACTTCCGAACCAATTCTAGAAGAACCCACTTGTTAGTGGGGCCCTTGGCATCTTGCTTGGGTGCCTATGAAACATGGAATCCAAAGGTACATGAATGTGGGAAACTAAAGGTATATTTCTCCCCATTCTCTCACCTCTTGGAAAGCTTCATCGGAAATCTATCAATTATATAGCTCCTTATCGAAATGATAGAGGACAACAGTGAAGAAAGCATCACTAATTCTTTGGAAGTGCTTTCTCCCCTCATCTAGAGTAAGCTGGGGATAAAACTCGTATATTTGGGATGTGTTGCGAACACCCCTAGTGTTCAATCCTAAGAAATCCCCCATGGCAGCAGCTACATATACTAGAAAAGATGTCATGTAGAAGGATTTAGTTTCTTCCACCTTGCCCAACTAGTAGAAAATGTTGCTACTGATATGTTCATGCCATCGGATAAACTCGTCATTTGTCTTGATAGTTGCTATGTACAAGAACATCCATTCTTGGAATTCCTTTACAGGAGGAAGACTTGAAAATTTTCTCAAGAGTATAATGAGATCATTGACCTCCTAAATGAATTCTGATCAATGTATAGTCTTGGAAAACTTGGAAAAATTCTTAGTCATGTAGTACTTCATCATGACCTTTGAGCATACTTCATCTTTTTTATCACAGTGCTCAACTGCTATATCAAGTGAGATAGTGGCGTAATCTTGTACGTCTGGAAGTTTAAACAAGTATTCAAATAAATCTGGGTCTAGATGGATTACAACCTTATCATCGTTATCTCTTATTAACATAGATTCCTCGTCATAGTGGGCTGCTTCAGCTAGGATGAACTTGGGCATTGCACGGATGTGGGAAATCTAGCGGCAAGGGAAAGACCACTGTTGAAGATGGCCTGCATCCATGGAATTTTATTCGGAGCCTTTAATCTTTCCCAGAACTTGAGAAGATCAATCTGTCTGAGATCAGTGTCCCCGATATTTCCTAAATCATAGCTTAAGTAGGATTGGGGAGCAACTCCAAGAAATGTGTACTTCATCTTTTGTTTCCCCTTTGAAGTGGAGGTATACATCAAAACTTGTGTTTCAGGAGTTTGAATGTTACAGAAATTCTGAAAACGTGAGAGCAAGAAAAATCTAAAATCTTGAACCAAAAAAGTCCAAAAGTAATCACTGAAAGAAATCTCTGAAAAAGTTTTTCCGAAGTCAGAAGTGCCAAAAATCTAAAATTCCCGATTCTCTGAAAACCTGAAATCTGAATTCTCTGAAAACACAAAGCTGAAATCTCCAAAAACATGAAACTAAAATCTCTAAAAACCTAAAACTGAAATCTATGAAATTGTTTCCCAAAGTCAGGAAGTCTGAAAGAAATATCCAAAGTGAAAACTCTGAAATAAATCTCCGAAGCAGTAGTTCTCTGAAATTCTGAAATCAGAAAACTTTGAAGATTTTTACCAAAAAATTTCTCTGTAATAGTTTCCCAGCTTGTTATATTTTGAAGGAATTCTCCGAAATGAATTTTCTGAAAATAGTCTCTGGAGGAACTACAAAAAATAAGTGTTAAGAAGCCAAGATGGATTTTGAGAAATAGGAGGAAGTATGAGGGACCTAGAAAGAACCCCATACATGAAAACTTGGAGAAAACCTCCATAGCAAAACATGGTGAAAAAGAAAGAAATTACAAGAAAAATCAGAGGGAAAAGAAAAAGAAAACCAAATGGTAGGAGGAGGAAAAATACCTAAACCAAAAGAACATAAAACTAAAAACATACCTTGAAAAGGATGCCAAAAAGTACGAGAGTGAAAAATCAAAGTGAATGTGTGAGGTAAAAATAAAAAGTAAAAAATCTGCACTTATATAGAAATCCTGACATTAATGGTAAAAATCCAATCTGTACGGAGGTAGGTGAGAATTAATCATGCATAGAACAACCAAATTTCCGAAACCTGATAGCCTGAAATTCTGAAAAATTGGGATTTCGGACTTCGGAAAAATGGGAAACAAAAATATGAATTGGTAACTAAAAGTCTGAAACTTGAAAAACCAGAAAGTTTAAAAATTCAAACTTTTGGAGTTTTAGACTTTGGAAAAAATCAAGTGAAAATCCTAAAATGACTCAGAGAACTCCAAAAATCCAAAACCTGAAAGTCTAAATTTTCAGACTTTCAGAGTTTCAGACTTTAAAAGTCTTAGTCAGATTTAAACAAAATGAGCCAAAAAGTTCCAAATTTCCGAAAACCTAAAAGTCTAAAAATTTAGACTTTCGAAGTTTTGACTTCAGAAAATCTCAAATGCAATTCTGAAATTGAGCTTTAAAAGTTCGAAAGGAAAAAACCCCGAAGTCTGAAAATTGGAAATTTTCAGATTCTTGGCCTTAGAAAAATTCATTATGCGAGGATTTCCTTAAAAACATAAGTCTGACATACAACCTTCCTATGGGTAGGTTAAATGGTTAACACATCCCTCTTACGACCTCGATCAGCCATTTTGGGACCGTGTCCTTTACAATCCACCCAAAAAATATGAAAGTTATCATCGTTAATCCTCCTAACAAACCTATCTCATCTGCATCTTCATCCAAGGATAAGGTATCTATTCTAGCCTCTCCATGAGCCTAAAAGCTTGTTACGATAGAACAAATCATCTTGAAACAATTGTATCAGGCTTCCTTAAAAATTCCTGTTGATAAGATTATCGAAATATCCCCTCACCATTGACAGGATCTCATCAAATATTTACAATGCATCCTAATCAAATCCAATGCATCTCAACCTTTCTTAGTACTCGTTGCAATGCTTACATCTTCTATTATCTCCTTTGATGATTTTGGCATCCCCAAGATTCTACCTAAATATCATGTCCTTCCCTTCTTTATCACCATATGTGTCAATGAAACCTTCATCAGATGATCCATGATTGATAATAGTGCTAATATTAACATCATTTCATCCCACACATTTAATAAACTCAATCTTCTTGAAACTATTTTCACCTAATCACCCACAGTCCTCGAAGCCTTTAATGCCACAAACTCCCTACATTAGGAACGATCATCCTTCCTATCCATGTTGGTGAGAAAATTCTTCATGAAATCTTCTACACCATAGAAGGGGAATTCCAATACAACATCTTGCTTGGACACATATGGATCTGTGCTATACCTTACGTCTCGTTTTTCCTTCATCGTTGTCTTAAGTATGATTACGGGATGGAAATCCACACACTTTCCTCCTATCTTCATCCTTTCAAAGCATGTTATATGAATGACATGAAAAATTATGTTCTCATCCTCCAAAAAGACACATCTTTTGAAGCTTCTACTAGTTCATCTGAATCTACATCTAATTTTCCCAATGACAAATCCTTTGATACCAAATGCAACACCTCTCATTGGGGGAGTATCAACTCCTCACTCTAAATTATCTCCCCACACTCAATCAATTTGATACACCTGATAAAGCTACCATGTACCAATATAACGTCAAGGATATTATTTCCTTCATCCCACCTTACTTTAAAACCAATTTTTTTAATGGTGGAATTGATTTCCATTCTTCCCACGCCAATAATCAACCCCATACGAAGCCATACACCAATGACTTTAATTTTTTTACAAGTATTTCTCCTACACCTATCTCCACCACTATCCATGGAAGGGATTTGGTTTTGGATGCTACGAACAAGGTATACATGATCTTCTCCTTAATCAAATCCACCAACCCTAAGAGAAATATGGATTGGAATTCTAGGAGCACTCCACTAAATATCTTCCGTGAATTTCTTATGAATCCCACATGAACACGAAGCCATCATCTATTTCCTCGTCTAATAACCCCATGGACATGGATGACACTATTTCCCTTCCCCCTAAATTTTTTATTTAATATCTACGATCACTCTAGGACTAGTCACCTATTAGGCTGAAGGTGGAACTAGGTTCCTTCCTCTTAAATTCCTCAAGATGGAAGAGGAGGATTCCCCTACCATTGAATTTTTCAATTCCATGATGATGACTCTATCCTTTCCTATATGGGGGTGGAAGACTCTCATCTTCACAAGGCCTAAACTCCTGACACATCTAACCTTCTTAATGAATCCACCATCAATATCAACAGAGGGACTTCAAAAGATCTCCACATCCTCAAATTTTTCCAATATCTTGATCCATGAGAGTCATAAGCCTTCACCGGTTTCCTCTCCAAACATGACCACACCTTCACATGGTCATACACCAACACTCCATGCCTTAATAATTGTATCATCATCCATAATCTTATCAGCATCCCTAACACTAAACCAGTTAAGCAGAAGCTAAGTCATATGCATCCTCACTTATCCCTCCTTGTTAATGAAGAATTTCAATGTATTCTTTTAGCAAACTTAATCCAACCCATCGATTATCTTCAATGGGTCTCTAACATTGTGATCATTTCTAAAGCCACTGGGAAGATTTGCATCTACAAGACTTAAACCTCTTTTTTCCCAAGGATGACTTCTTCATTCCTAACATCGATTAGGACTTAATGGGCTGACACCAAATGATTTCTCTTATTTATGGTTTTTATTTTTACAATTAAATACTTATAGCACTATAAGACCAACATAATACATCCTTTATCAACCCTTGGGGAAACTTCTATTACCATGTAGTGTCGTTTAGTTTGAAAAATGTAGGGGGCACCTATTAATGTTCCATGACTTATATCTTACACGATCTCATCCAAAAAACTGGAGAGGATTATGCCAAATACCTCTTGGGTAAACCTAAGTATCAACAAGACCATCTTACCATCCTTGAAATCCTCTTTATGTTCCTTATTCAATACTTCAATCGCCTCAATCCCGCCAAGTGTGTGTTTGGAGTTATAACTGGAAAATTTCTTGGATTCATATTTTCCATAAAGGATATTGAAGTTGACCGCACCAAGATCAAATCCATCCTTGAGATTCCTCCTCCTATCAATCTAAAGAAACTTTGTAGTCTCCAAGGCTGACTTCAATCAATACGCTACTTTATGATCATTTCCAACCATTCCATCATCTTCTCCAAAAATACACCCACTTCAAGTGGGATAACAATTGTCAAAAATCTTTTTTTGAACTTAAAACTATCTTCTATCACAACCTGTGCTCATGCCTCCACACAAGGGGGAGCCATTGTATCTCTACATCTCTACCACTGACCATGCTCTAGGTGTCATGTTGGCACACTGTGATGAGTAGAGTAGGGAATAAATTGTCTATTATATCATCCGCACTCTTCATGACTATGAAACCTGCTACACAAAAGCTGAAAAGTTGTGTTGCACTTCCTACTTCGTAAATTCCAAGCTTCTCTATGAACTTCTCAACCACAACACATATGTCATCATTATCTCCAACCCCCTTAAAACCATGCATTCCAAACCCCATCACAATGATCGCATCACTCGATGGATCATGGTCATGACTGTGTTTGACCTACAATTCATATCCAAAAAGTTAATCAAGGGTCAAGGCCCCTCTTTCGGATAATCAACTCACCCACGACCAATTTTCTAATGAATTTATTAACATAATTGATCATGAGTATTCTCCCTACAAAATGGAATTTTTCTTTAATGGTTCTATGTGTTGAAAAGGGGGATGTGTTCTCATCATTATTATTCCTCCTTGGGGGAATCCTATCCCCGTCATCTACAAAATTAACATTTAATGTACCAATAACATAGCTGAGCATGAATCCCTTATCTTAGGCGTCTAAACTGATATCATCATAGGTGTCAAAATCCTTGACATCTATAGTGATTCCCAACTTATCATCAATCAATTCAAGGGAGTTTATCAATGTAAAAACAAAGTCCTCCAAAAACTCAAGCACATCATTGATTTTATCCTTAAAGCCTTCGATTAATACAATATCCAAACCATTCCTCATTCATCCAACCATTTGGCAGACACCATGGCATACCTTTCATCATTCATCCGTTTAAAAACCAAAGAATCCAAAATATTTGTTGTTGTACATCATATTGATCAACCAACCCATACAAATGAGCTTAGTTCTATCAATCTCATCGAAACTAACCAATCCGATCTTTGGTATACCAAGTTCTTCGATTATCTCTCTCAATCCAAAATACCCTCTGACCTATTTAAATATGGTAGGAGTTCATTCCTTTAATGTGCCAACTGATATGTTATCTTTGAAGGCATCCTATATAAACGTGGATTTGATGTATTTTTTTACGATGCCTTAAAATCCATGAATCTATATGTGCCTTAAACGATGTCCATGATGGTATTTGTTTCAGACACTTTAGTGGTTTGGACATCACTAAGCGCCTTATTTATATGGGCTACAATTGGTGCACCCTCAACTAAGATTGTTGTGAATATGTTAACAATTGTGTCAAGTACCAACAACATTCCAATCTCACTCATATCCCCAGCCAGACTTTACAACCAAATCAAGATCTATAACCTTTATCATAATGGGGACTTGATCTCATTGGTATCATTAATCCATATCCTTCCCAATGTTTTCATTCCTTCCTCACCACCACCGAATATTTAACTAAATGGGTAGAATCTGTTCTAACCACATCAATAAAAGCTAAAAAAATTTGTCAACTTTGTCTATCAACACATCATCTGTCACTTTGGAATTCCTCACAAAATCATCACAGATAACATAAATTCCTTAAAAAAAAATAACTTAAGAAGCCTTGCAAAACCTTAAATATCAAGCTTAGCTTCTCTTCTACATATTATCCACAAGCAAATGGCCAAACTGAAGTTGATAACAAAAATCTCAACAACATTCTTATTATTACTGTTAGCAAGGCGAGTTGAGATTGGTACCTCCATATCCCATTTGTTCTTTGGGATTATTGGACTAACATCTGAACTCTTATGACGCTACTCCCCTTCTCACTTTTCTATGGCTCTGAAGTCCTCCTTCCTCTTGAAATTCAAATCCCATATTTGCGCATTTCTCTTTGTGACTTTGTCTCTGATGAGGACTAACACCAAGAGCATCTATCACAACTTGAACTATTAGATGAATGTCGCTTAATCACCCTACAATATCATCACATCTATCAAGAACTTATCAAACATGCTTACAATAAACATATAAAATAATGTGACTTTAACATTGGTTACCTTGTCTTAAATGAGGATCAGAATATCATTACTCTGGAAAGGAGACAACGTGGGAATTTTTATCCAAACTGGATTGGACCATACATTATCACTCATAAGTATGGGTCCAGGACTTACCACTTATCCTCCCTCGATAGTAAACCTAAAAAGGAACCTCTTAATGCCTTGAACTTGTGGCATTTTTATTTTTAACACACCTACTATGTTCCATTAGCCACATTAACGATATTTTTTCATAATTAAACTTCCAATTTCCTATCTTAATGAATTGGAATCATGTGGTCTTCCTTCACAATCCTATTTTTGACCTTAAATATGAGCACCATAACTTTTCTCATAGCATATTCATTATGGACAAATTTCTCCCTTTAGGTGGAAAACCTCGCAATAATTACATTGATCTCCTTTTAGGTGTAGCCTGTACACATTAATTCCCCTCCCCAAGTAGTCTACTACACTATCCACAGCTCAAACTTAAAATAAAAAATTATGGGATGCTCATATGGAGTGTTCCCTCGAAGAACATTCATGAAATCAAACATATATTATCAAAAGTATATACTGATACATCAAAGTATTGATACAAAGGAAATTTTTGGTACTTCTAGATTTCCCTAAATCTTCTTAAACCATACCATTGTGGTAGATTATGTTGGTTTGTGAGATCCTATATGTCCTCCACACACATATGGATGGTCATCTCACTTGGGTTATGTTTAGGGTTAGGTATAGGGGTTATTGTCTGTCTTACACTAGGGTTACTCAGCACCCTTTATGTATCCCTTCATTTGACATTTATGAGTATGCCAAGACACTCTGTTTTCTTTCTCTACATGTGCAAGCTTTGTTCTATTATGTAATTTATTCAGTTGATTAATCAATTCTTCCTTGTGATTAAGTTGGAGCCATTATGATTCAACTAGAGTGCAACTACATCGTGGTGCATAGTTTTCGATACGATTTGTCAACTCTTTCATGGTATCAGAGATGAGATTGGGTAAACGGTGCACTTGTTTTTTAAGTTGTGATTACTCTTGGTTTCATTTTTTACTCCTCGTGCAAGTTTTTTTATCATTATATTCTGGAATTTTTTTGCTAACGCTCTTAACAAGATGTTCTTGGAAAGTTGTGTCATTTTTGTATGTTTTCCATACATGTGCAAGCATCTCCTTGACCTTTCAGGGGGGTTCGCATCTACATTTAGCTAGCTGCAGCTAAATCTAGCAAATCACTTGAAATAGAGGTTCTTTTTCTAGTTTTTTATTTTTTTATTAAACTTAAAAATTTCTTTAGATCTCTGCTTTTTTTTGTCTGCTATTTTTTTTGCATAGTTTCTGCAGAGATTCAGGTTTGTCACTGAACTGAGCCAATATTCTACCTTTTCGTGAGGAAGTGTGTTTTTCTTTATGTGGCCAAGTTGACCTACTTGTGTTCTTGTTGTGTGTCATGGCCAAACCAAATTGCTCTACCCACATTTTTTTGTTGCAGTGGTCGTGTCGTGGTTTTTTACTTGCCATAGTTTCTACCTGTCGTGACTATGTCTAAGGCATTTTTTGACCTTTCCAGTCTCTGGTTTGTGCTTGGATCTACGTGGTTTCTAAAACTACCTTAACGAGCTTTGTTCTGCTCACCACGTGGTCTACACCTCCTCTCCACCTGCTCAGGCCAGATATCCTCCGCCCTACGCTCTGCCCCGCACACGACAACTTCCTTGCGTGCATCGTGGGCTCCCAAATGAATTTCCTTGCATGCCTCTTAGGATTTAACATGACTTTCATGGGTTACACCTCCAAACTCGGCTTCCAAACGGCTTTACCGGCACCGAGCTCCACACAACACGGGACTGCTATCCTCCGTTTTTAGTAAGTCTGTTTAAAATTTCTGTATGGTAAGTATTTTTATATTAATTTCTATTCAAAACACAAAAATTCTTTTTTAAATCTTATAACAAAAATAACGTAAGCGTTTTTTAATAGAAATTTCTTTTTTCTTTTATTAATAGATCTTCTTTGATCTTTCTTTTAAAAAGGAAAGTATACTTACATATTTAATTTGAATTTAATATTTATTAGATCTCAACTAGTTTTCTGTAATTATTTAACATTTAATTAAATCTATTCCAATTAAATATGATATTCATTTATGATAAGTATTTTAAATTCGTCTTTTAAATTAACGTTCTTTATCGTTTTTAGTCCAAATAGCTCTAAAATTAGCTAAATCAGACTTTTCCAAATGGTAAATTTTTTAAACACGTTATTGTCAAAAAAAATTACTAATCATGCACTCAAGTGTGCAGAGACACTTTTAGTACTTCTTGTCTTCCGCGTGCCTTTTCGGCGTTCTGAAGATCATCAGAACTCATCCTGAGTTCATCTAAACATTGTATATTACCCTTATTATTGCTTGCGACTAATGAGTGCATCTGCCACAGTTTACAGCAAGGGAGCATCGTTTGTGATGAGAGATGCTTTTTCTCATAACCAGGATCTAATTTGTCCTCCTTCCTAGTTTTAAGCAATTGTGCTTGTGTACGGTGTCACTTTATTGTGCTTCCTGAAACACAATTGTGGTCTCCTCTCTTGCGTGTTATTACATTGATTGCAAGGTGAGTTACCAAGTGTTTCCAGATGCACGCTCAAACCTGATTGTATTTAACACACTAAACATTAAAGTGCCAAAATCAGGGGGTTATTATATTGTCTTGAATAGTTGTGTTTCTTTTTTGCATTTCTTCCCTTTGCTTACGTCATTCAACTTTTTCAAATGGAGATTGAAAATAATTATGAAACTAAGGGGTAAAGGGTTATTCCGCATCACCATGGGAATTGAGACTAGACTAGATGACCACCCTAAGAAATCTAAGTGGTTAAACCGAAGTGATGAAGCTTTAGGCCTTCTTTGCATGTCCGTTTCTCCCAACTTGCTCTTCCACATTGAGTCATCCGAAACACCTAAATTTGCATGGAAAACATTGGATGAAATGTTTGGACAACAAGATGACATGAGAGCGCATGAGTTGGAAAATGAACTACTAGGGTTAAATCCTAGTGATTTTGTAAACCTATAAGCATTCTTCTCTAAGTTTGTCCACACTAGATTGTTTTGAAAGGAATGTCAAGTAGAGAAAAAATATTCTCAACTAATCTTGTCGATTCTCTCTAAGTTAGGTCTTGAATATTTTATCTTTGTGTCAAGTTTTTATGCTACAAAAGATGCCTTGGGCAAGGATTGGAATATGCCCTCCTTTGAATTTTTTTCATCCCAACTCATTCGAGAGCAGGAAAAACTCATTCAAATGGGGTATCTCAAGTCCAAGTCAGATGCCCTTGTAGCAAGTACTAGTAAGGAAAATAATACTAAAAAGAAGAAAGAAAGAAAGGATCAACCTAAGAAGGAAACCAAGACCAAAACTAAAATTGACATGAACACTTCGACTTCTGAGCCTAGAGCACAGAAAGACAGGTATTTACGTTCCTATTACAAGAAGCCTGGTCATAAAGAGCATATGTGTATGAGAAAAAAATTGATCACCTTACTCAATTACTTGAGAAAAATAAAATTGGTGTTCCTGAGTCTATCAAACAAAATGCTCTGAAGGCCGAGCCTTCCACTACAAAAGGTTCTAAATATGATAAGAAGAAAGAAAAGGCCCTTGTAGCCAGAGTTACTCCTTCATCAATGTGGATTATAGATTCTAGTACCTCGCACCACATGGGTTCTTCGCATGTTGAGTTCTCAAAAATCGAGCCTTGTGGAATGTCCCAAATCATGATGGGTAATGACACGACAGTGTCAATTTCTGGTAGTGGTGGATGGGGGAAGCTTCAACCAACTGTTGAGCATTCATAATCTCTCTACCAATCTCCTATCGGTTTACCAAATTACTCACCTTGCTGAAGCAATGCGAGTGGAATTCGGTCCTAACTCGGTGCTTATTTATGAGCTTAACGATGACACTATAGTGGTTGAGGGAAAGGAGGATCTCCATTCACGGTTGTATACCTTTTCCCACTTTACTTTTGATTCTATACTCACTGCTTTTCTCACTCATGTAAACGAGGTTAGTAAGCTATGGCATGAGTTATTTGGACATCTAAATTATCGCTACCATGAACAATTGAGCCAAAATGAAATGGTCAATGGGTTACCCCACGTCAAGTTTTCAATAAGGGTCTTTGTGAGGGTTGTACCCTTGGAAAGCATCCTGAAAAGAGATTTGACAAAGGAAAATCCTAGAGAGCTACTTGTCCTTTCGATCTTGTTCACAGTGACATTTGTGGTCGATTTCCATCTCCTTCGTTTACTAGAGCTCTTTATGTGCTGACCTTCATTGATGACTATTCACGATATACTTGGGTATATTATCTTAAGCTTAAGTCTAAAGTCTTTGAACATTATTAGGAATTTAAGGCTCTTGTTGAGAAACAGGTAGAACATCCTATCAAAGTTCTTCAAACCGACAATGGAGGTGAATATGTAAACAATAGGTTCATGTATTTATGTACTTCTGAAGGGATATCCTTACAACATACAGTTACATACAACCCTTTGTAGAATGGAGTAGCAAAAATAAAAAACTATACTCTTAAAGAGATGGCCACTTGTATGATTCACTTGAAGTCTCTTCCTTTGCAGTATTGGGCTGAACTAATGAATTGTGCTAATTACATTCAGAACCATGTTCCACGCAAGGCATTAAGAGGGATGACACCCTTTGAAGCCTGCTTTGGATGCAAACCTGATGTTGAGCACTTTCAATTCTTCAGATCCAAGGCTATGGCTTGGATTCCCCAAGAAGAAATGCAAGGCTTTGGAGCCACAATCCAAACCTTGTATCTTTGTAGGGTATCCTAATGGCGTGAATGGATATTGATTGATGAATCCTAATTCTCATGAGCTGTATATTGAGATAAGTGTTAAGTTTGATTAGTCTTCTTCGACTTCTACTTCTCTACCTATTGAAGTTCTTCATCTCACTGATTCAGATTCTGACTCATCAAATGATGATGTTGTTGAACGTGTTCCTCTTCCTGATCCTCTCGACCATCAGACCTCTAAGTCTTCTTATTCTGACAGTACTGATGATGAGGACTGTGTCCCTTTTCACTCAAGTGAAGAATCTTCCAACTATGAGCCTGATCCTCCTAGTCCTCTTTGGGCTAGGAAAACTTTGCAAAGTGCTGGAGATTTAGTTTGAGATACTTTGGATATTGTTGGTGTGTGTATTTTCCACATCATCAAGTGAGTCATCTCACTTAGGTGAGATCGTAGGTCCATGTGTCATGTAGGGGTCATCATGAGATTCTGTTACGCGTCAGTGCATTAGCACGTCAGTGCGTCAGTACATCAGTGCATCAATGCGTCATATGCATCATTAGGAGTTACACTTATATTCTAGGAATGTAACTCCCCATCTCTACTCAAGTTGTCATGATTGTAGCACTGGGGGTTACTCAGCACCTCATATATGTACACCCCATTTGATCTATGAGATAGAGGAGATTTTTATGGCTTAACTAGGTTTTTCTTGTGTTTCAAATATTTGCATGCACATTTGGTTGATGCTCGCTCCTCCCAAGATCTCTTCACACTACCGTTCACACGTCTTTTGATGTGCACATCATCCCTTGTGATCCTCGTTTGTGGGTTTTAAACCCTATTTCATGGTATTAGAGTGGATCTTTTGGTATCAGAGAAAATCTAGTTCTCGTTGCATGTGTCGTAATGGATATTCCAACTGTGCTCTACTTGCATTGATTTCAGGCCTCATACCTCTGTTTGGGTTTTTTTGTGGTTCGTTTGGTCATGTTGGTGTTTGCGGATTTTTAGAATTCTTCGAGTTTTGCATGCATTTTTTTGGAGTAGCTTCATCTTGCATTTTCAAGGGTTCTTATTTTGTGTCAGGTGTGCTCCTTGCTTGTAAACACTCATTTGGCTCTATATTGATTTGTAGGGTTGGCCACACATGATTTTATTTTTCCACACATTTATGGTGGACATGGCATGATAAATGGTTTGAACAACTGCTCTTCTCGGTTCCCACATTGACTCCACCCTGTGCATTTACACAGCTTGATTTTTCCTCTGCGTGGATGTTGTTATGCCTTCTGAATGTCTTTTTGTAGTTTCTTGCTTGTTCAGGTCTTGCATTGGCCTCCACAACTCAAGGACTATTTTTGTGTGGAAACTTTTTTTGAAGCTTGCGTGAAATCACTAGCTCATGTAGTAGTTTGGTGGCGCTCTCATTTTTGGTTTCACACGCTTACAGCTCATGTTTGTTGCATTGTTCACCCATGCATTGAAAATCCATAAGAATGTGCAAAAATATTTGTTGTGCACATTAATTACTGGACAACTCACTTCTTGCATCAGTTTTTGCCTTCCCTGGTTCATTTTGGTTCTCACAATTTTCATCCTGAGCTTCTAGTCCATTGTTTTCATAGCTCTACATTCTCTTCGTCCCCTTCTCTGCACACTGCTCGTTCCAGCTTGGCTTCCACCACGGTGACCCCTCGAACTCTGCTCAACCATTTCACTCGGCACATTCACACAGATTCGGAGTTGCACTCCTTGCACCACATGGATGCATTTTTAGGCACCTACCTTCATTTTTTTTCTGGTTGCACTCGGCGTTGATTCTCCCTCTACCATCTCTAGCAATTCGTGTTATTGTTGAACTGCTTAGTCCCCTCCTGACGCTCTATTTGGGGTTAAATGGTTCTGCCAACACAAAAATGACCTGCATCCTCCCGCTTGGTTGTTACACTCACCTCTTCTACACGTGGCTTCCTTTTGCTCAGCCATTTCTCCTCTCAATGGTTCACTCCTATCAAACTCTGAGTGCATGCATTAATAACAGTAGGTTCAACGCCCTTTTGTTGGCAGCAAGCTGCAAAATTACAGTTACAAGCCACATGGCTCCATAACATAGGCCCACTACCTTTTACAAATTGTTTGGAGGTAAAAACAATAGGTTTTTTAATGTTTTAAGGATTAAAACATTTTTCACGGCATTGTAACATTTTAAAATTTGGGTTTTAGGTTGTTTTTGCTTGTAATTGAATCCCTTCCTATGAGCGTTGAAGACGGAGGGTGAGGTCTGGGGTTGGCAGGAGGCTAATCCCCCCTTCACAGTCAAAACAAACCCTATCTAAAATTCATGTTGTTTCCAACGAGTAGTCACAAGACACCCTTTGCACCCATTTTAGGTGTTTTTTTAATGCGTTTGCAGGATTTATTGTCTTTTTCCATCAGTTGCGGGAATCATTTTAATGCCATAACTTTTGACTCGCAGCTCATTTTTTAGCGCTTCTTTAGTCAAAGTTGCATGATTTTTCACAAATTACATGATGGAATTGTCAATTTTGTAAATGCACTACTTTTATAAAGTTCCACATTATGGGGGGGTTGATTGTACTCTTGGGTTTTCACACGCAGACGCATTATCGGCCGAGTCTGATGTCTTGCTTTTGTGTACCTTGCATCTTGCATTTTTTCATCATGGAGAGTGCTCTTTCTAGACTTGAGCATCGTAGGATCACCTTACAGCCTCCACCACTTCTCACTAGGAGAGAGACCTATTCAGCTTGGCGTGCTTCCATGGAACGTTACTTCTCCCATGAGGGTCTTTTACCCTTCTTGCTTGGGCCAGTTCCTGAACCCACTGATCATCATCATCTGGAGGACTTCCTTGACACTTGTGACCATGTCTTTGGTCACATGATGATGCATGTCTCTAGATCTCTCTGGTTTCACGTGGCAGACTCAGATCCACCTCACCATGTCTGGAGCATTCTTCAGTCCCTCTATGGAGACCCTTCACATACTTCCACCATTGTTGTTGTTGTTGATTCAGTTATCTCCTCCATTTATTCATGTGAAGGAAGTTCCACTGACATAGACTAACTTGATTCTACTTCTAATGACGAGGATTGTGCACCTTGTTCTGATGTCAAGAGCACTACAGAGGACTCTTCTCCTCTTTCTCTCACTATTCCAGAGAGTGTTGACACACCCCACATCTCATCAAATATTGAGCAGTCTTCTACTCATCCTCATACCGTCATCACACCTACCTCCTTTCCACTTCTAGTATGCGAGGCCCCTTCCACTCCTCTACCTTCATTGGATGACTCATACCTATCTGACATCACTCTTCTGTTTGTTGAGCCCCCTCATTGGGATGAGTATCTTCCTGACCTTAGTCATCTTTTCACAGAGTCTACTTGTGATGCACTACAGGTTTCTCATCCATCTATAGGTGCCTTGCAGGAGTTCATCATCTCTATTGTTGGGAGTGCCCCTTTCAGGAATCATGTCACTTCCACATTTCCAGAGACCTTCATTGATCCACCCTTAGCTGCGGATCCCTTTTTTGTTGTGGAGGATGTTTTGTTCCCTTCACATCACTTGGACATCCTTTCTGTGGGTGTTCCTCTTTTTCACTCTGACAGTACTATGCACATGTGGCATTACCTTCAGTTCTTTGGCACTCACTCACTAGACCTATGTCACACTTCCGTGCACCAGACTCAGAGTTCTTCATGTTGCTGCCTTCAGTTTCCTTTGTGGAGTGGGTGGACTTCTAGCACGTCATTTCTATCCTTCCTAAGGGCAGGCGCACAGTTTTTTTTGGGTGGCTCTTCTTCAGTCTAGAGGCAGAGGATCTCGTCATCGACATTCTTCTGGGAGACTTCCTATAGTTGCAGAGTTCAGATCCATCCATGGAATCTTCTGCATTCCTCTCATCTCCCTCTTCTTCTTTCTTCTTCTTCTTTTTGAGAGATTGCCTCTTTCTACATGGGTACCCTTTCAGGCTCATCTATGGCCGGGACCCATATTTGGCATCTTTCTTAGATTAGAGAGTGTTTTTTTCTCTTGTGGTGGATGTTTTTCCCACTAGGTTTTCCTTCAATACTTGGGACTTCTTTCTTGTACATGGGTACCTCATCAGGCTTTGCACCAAGACCCATTTCTCATTTCTTCTTTACCACCTCATCCTAAGTTACGATGAAGGGGGGGTGTTGGTGGGTGTATTTTCCACATCATTAGGTGAGTCATCTCACTTAGGTGAGATCGTAGGTCCATGTGTCATTTAGGGGTCATCATGAGATTCTCTTACATGCGTCAGTGTCAGTCAGTATGTCAGTGCATCAGTGTGTCATATGCATCATTGGGAGTTACACTTCTATTATGGGAATGTAACTCCCCCTCTCTACTCGAGTTGTCATGATTACAGCACTGGGGGTTACTCAGCACCTCCTATATGTACACCCCATTTGATCTATGAGATAGAGGAGATTTTTATGGCTTAACCAGGTTCTGCCCATGTTTCAAATATTTGCATGCACATTCGATTGATGCTCACTCCTCCTGAGATCTCTTCACACTGCCATTCACACGTCTATTGATGTGCACGTTGTCCCTCGTGATCCTCACTTGCTGGGTTTTTAACCCTCTTTCAGATATGAGATGTAATCACTCAGATTTTGTTGGAACCCTCTCTTTCTTCACCTCTACTTCTGATCCACAGTCTTTCTGAGAGGCTTCTAGTATTCCTGAGTGGGATTCTATAAAGGATGAGGAGTATTCCTCTCTCACAAAGAACAATACTTGGGATCTCACCCCTCTTCCAAAAGGAAGAAAAATCATTCGGTGTAAGTGGGTGTTCTAAATAAATTATGGAGTACATGGAGACGTTGAAAATTTTAAAGTGTGATTAGTAGCTAAGGGTTTCTCTCAGATAGCTGGGTTTGATTATAATGAAACCTTTACTCTGGTTGTGAAGATGACTTCTATTTGACTAACCCTTTCCTTTGCTGCAACAAATAGATGGAAAGTCCATCAAATGGACGTTAAAAGTGCCTTCCTTCATATAGATCTAGAGGAATAAATATACATGTAACAACCTCTGGGTTATGTCCATGATCCCTCCCTCATTTGTAAGTTAAAGAAGTATCTTTATGGCCTTAAAAAAGCCCCTTGGGGTTGGTATGCCAAGATGGACTCCTTTTTACTTACATCAGGGTTTACTAGGTGTCACTCTAAATCCAATTTTTTATATTCTATGACATGATGACTCCATACTCATTCTTTTTCTCTATGTTGATGACTTGTTGATCACTCGAAAACTCTTTCTCTATAATTTATTCTGTGAAGACCACCTTGGCCAACAGGTTTTTCCATGACTGACTTAGGTCTGCTTCATTACTTTCTTGGGATCCAAATTTCACAATCTGACTCGGTAATCTTGATTTCACAACCTAAGTATGCTCTTGACTTGCTTGCTCATTTTCATATGTTTGATTTCAAGTCCTCTCCTACTTCTTTCTTTTCTGGGGTTAAGTTGGTTTCTGATTTCTCTAATACCTTGGTTAATGGTACCCTTTATCAATAGTTCATAGGGAGCTTGATTTACTTGACTCACACTCGGCTGGATTTATCATATGATGTTGGGATCATGTCTAGATTCATGCAGCAACCACATGAGCTACATTAGAAAGCATCTAAATGAATCCTTCATTATGTTTGTGTCACCTATACTGATGGAATTAACTATCATGGAGGGGTGGATATTGACTTGATTGGATTCACAAATTTTAATTGGGCCGATGACTTAGATCATTGGAAATATAATTCTAGATATAGTTTCTCTATTGGTTTAGGTCCTATTAGTTGGTCCAACAAGGAGTATAATGTAATTGTGATATCATCTACAGAGGAAGAAAAAAAAGGAGAATTTAACACTGCCACATAAGCTATTTGGCTATAGGGTATTTTGACCAGAGTTTAGCATCCAACTTCGGTGCAGCATACCATTATCTATTATGATAACATGAGAACTATCTCTATTTACAGAAATCTAGTTCAGCATTAGCAGATGAAGTAAATTGAGATCCATATGCACTTCATATGAGAGCTTATTCGTGATGGTATTATTGGCATTCATTACATTCAAACAGCTAATCAAATTGAAAGACTTATTTACCAAGTCCTTCACTAAGATGAAGTTTCTTCACTTAAGGTCTCTTTTTGGGGTGAGGTCTTCTACAACTGCTCATCTTCTTTGGGCTATGTAGTCCTTCTTTTTGTCTTCTTGTTCTAGAAAGATGTTGTTTTTATAAGGGCACCTTATCAGGTCTTTAGTTGTCGGGAACCATTAACACATCTTTCTTAGTTGTTTAGGAGTGTCTTATTTTTCTATATAGCTCATCATATCCACTACCCCATCTTTGATGAAGTGGAGGTGTTGGTGTGTGAGATCCTATATGTCCTCCACACACATATGGAGGGTTATGTAACTTGGGTTAGGTTTAGGGTTAGGTTTAGGGGTTCTTGTGTGTCTTACACTAGGGTTACTCAGCACCCTATATGTATCCCTTCATTTGAAATTTACGAGTATGCCAAGATACTCTACTATATTTCTCTACATGTGCAAGTTTTGTTCTGTTATGCAAGTTATTCAGTTGATTGATCAATTCTTCCTTGTGATTACATTGGAGCCATTATGATTCAACTACAATGCAACTTCACCATGGTGCACAATTTCTGATACGATTCATCAACTCTTTCAGAGTATTTATTGAGAATTATGACGGCACCTAGAACATTGAAAATGTAATTCGTATGCTCAATCTATCGCTGGTCAAATTTTGGTCATCATTTAGACCCGACACGGTAAACTAGCCAATACGAGAGTGAAATGTGGCAGAAGAGGAGTGTAAGTGGAAGTCAAAAAATAATAATTTAATGACACTGGAATTCAAAACATGTATTTGAAGGGTTATCCCCCCTCTTTATTATCCCAAGGACCTCATCCAACATCAAAACATTCTTTCAACGAAGGGGTGTCTTTTCCTCCATGTTTAATTTCACCACATAGTGGGTCCTCTTATCCAATTTTTCCACACTTGGTAAAATTTCACAAAGAGGATGTCTAGTAGACCCTAGGGAAAAAATTATTTTTCATAAAACATTGCGAGACCTATAAGAAATTTTGTGTGTTAATACACATCTTTGGCATTACCAAAGTCTTCGGAATCATTTCTAATTTTTCTTTCTTTCTCAATTTGAAGAAGATCAAGGTGTACTCGAAATAGGACATTAGTCATTTTGGGAGAAATTTTGATCATCCTGGGTATAAATTGATTAAAATAATTAAATTATGTTGATAAGGTTTAATTGTACCTTTATGATCCTTAGATTTAGAGAAAATTCCACAAGACCAAAAAATTTAGAGCAAAATTTCAAAAAATAGTCAAACACGCCATTGAACAAGACACCTTAGTGAGCTGACTGTAAACAATGAGTTTGAGCCCTTCTATGTCGAGAAAGCTAGCTTTTCTCAGGGTTTGAGCTCATGATCAATCAGGGAAGTTCATGATGAATTATCTACCTAAGGTGTTAGTGAGGGAGATATCAATGTTGAATTTTGTTTGGTTCAGCTAGGTCATGAGTCTCAAAGTGAAGAGCTCACAAAATAAGTTGGCCTAACAAGGAGGGAAAAGATGAGTTCATAACCAAGCTCAATAGTGAGTACAATGGTGGCTGGAAAGCATACAAGATCAAATACACATAGGAGTGAGTTATGTTCAAGCTCATAAATGGGGCCATCAAGCGGCTTAGGGTAATATGACTCGAGATATTAAAATGATGCAACAAGTCAGCACAACTCACAACTCACAAGTGGATGTAATGAAGGATCTTGGAAGCTTTTAACACTGTGCATCCAAGCGAGAACAAGCTATAGTCTAAGTCGAGGTAGATGGACCACCAAATGTTAGAATGTGATTCGTTTATGGTGAGGGATGAGTGTTATAAGCTAATCATTTGAATGTAGGAACTTAGAACAAATTCACAACTCGAAGATGACTTCAGCATAATAGAGATGGCATCAACTCATAAGCCATGAGTTTGGGAAAGAGACAATAAGGTATTTTTCTCATAGATAAAATCACACAGTTGGAATGCCAAGTTTGAGGTAGTATAAAGTGATCCCTATAAATTAACAAGGAGCTTGAGCTTTAGGATCAACACCCGAGGGTTCAAAATTTTGATGCAAGTATGGAAAGATCAATCTCAATGGTCACTTAATGGTCCCTAACAAGGAGCTCAATAGTGTGTATGACTCTCAAAAAATAATGGCATTGGAACTCAAGTGGGGATAAAATTAGAAAATGGAGCTCCAGGGTGTTTGAGATCATGATGAGAAGACTCAGATCAATAAAGATATTGGCGGGGTAATATGAGCTCGGTCGAGCTCATTCAAAACTCAGGCCATGAGCAATAGCGAGTTGTTTGAATAGAGGAGATAATGGCATGTCACTTGCCCTAGAAATTTAGGAAAATACACACAAAGAAGGGTCAAATCAATTATAGTTTAATAGGTTGGAGCAGGGTGATGGGCGATCTGGCTCATCATGAAATGAGCTTGTTAAAGGAAATTGGTGAGGCTGAGTAAATGCATGACCTGGTTAAGCCAATGGCTCTATGATTATCAGATGTTAGATGGATTTTTTGGTCTTACTGAATCGATTGAGAAGGGTTGTTCATTAGAATAACAAGTCGCGAATGTTTTGAGGCTAAAAAGTGGTAAGTTCATAGGTCAGCCAAGTCTGTGAAGAGGAAGGAGTTCAAAACATGGCTCGATAGGGTAGGTGAACAATGCCTTATTTGATGCATGATGTCAAGGTGCTTCTGAAGAGCTTAAGGATTAGCTTGACATGGCCAAGTTGCGGGATAGACGAAAAGTTTCTCGAGAGGGTGAGCTCACATATTTTGGGTGTCGTTGGAAAGTGAAGTAAGCAATGTTCACTAAAACATAGATGCAGGAGCTCATAATGAATCATGTTAAAAAAATGAAATGAAAAGGTGAGATTGAGGTAAGAATTGGAGAAGTGAATCGATTTGAACATTCTGGGATTGGGAAGTCATTTTGGGGATTACCTTTTCAGAGGTTATGGAGGCAAGTTTGGTAAAACACAAACAAATGTCTGAACTCCAAAACCCTGAATTTCAGAATCTCAAACATTCAGGGTTCCAGATTCTCAATGTGGATGGAGCTTCGTGGTTCACAGAAGCTTGGGCACTTCCAAATTCTAATTTTATTTTATCAATGTATTTCCAAGTTAAATACCAAGACACGTGTCGAGCTATCAAGAGCACATGGATGTTTGAAATGGTTGGTCAGGTGAAATTAAAGCATAATGGTACAAGCTGAGTTAATGTTACGTATTGATTTGATGAAATCAACCTTATCAACATGATATGAGGAGCTCAGTGTTAAGATCGTGCAAAATTGGAAGTAAATGAATAAGAACGTGGAGGAGTATGGGGATCAGCTTGCGAGCTATTCTCAGCTCATTTGCAAGAGTTAATTCATGGGGCTCATTCCTAAATCAATTTAGGCTTAGTAAAACATCGAAGGACTCGAGGAAAACCAAAGAATGAATGAAATGGTAAAGGTGGGTAGTTTTTTAAGAGCTCAGTAGATGGGCCTAATGTGGCAAATTATGTAAGAAGATTTGATGCTAGGTAAGGAACATGTTAAACTCCACCATGTGAGCTAGGAAATAAACAGGGACCCCCGGTGATCCATTTTCAAAACCACTAGAGGTTGGAAAAGAAATAACTCTTCGAATCAATTTTGGAGTTCACCGAGCTACCAAAACATTGAATTTTCTAAGTTGGTGTGTAGGAGACCCTAAAAGTGATTTTCTCTCAGAAGAGCACAACTTTCTTCTCAGTTTCCCATTTTTCACAAAATTATAGTCACTGGAACCAGGAGAAAGAGATTTGTACCATGAAATCAACATAAGTTTGATTTTATGAGTTTTTAATTCCAAATTTATAGGTTTTCCTCATTCCTTGAGTGGTTCTTAGAAAGGTGGAGGTGAAATAAATTGGAAAACATGGCCAACAATAGTGATTATTTGTTTCCTACATTATGGCCTAGATTTTAGGGTTTCTAATTCTTTCTCTCAACAACTGAAAATTTTCTATAAATGTAAAGGGGTGCTTATTCTAAAGGGAGTTACACATTCTTCTAGGCTTCCCCTCTCTTCAAAAGTTGAGATGTTGTGAATTTGCAATCTCTCAAACCTTTCTTTTCAAGAATATAATGGAAATCATTGCATCTTCTAAATGTATGATGCATTTTACATGTTGTTGAAGTAATAAAAGTTTGTGTTTTGTGACTAATCTCGGCCCTTTCATCCTTCTATACTTTGTGCCTTTTCTCATGCTTTTAGGTACGCAATGGGAGTTCAAGTTTCTATTGCAAGTTCTTGGAGTTATGTGCTTATCAAATGGTGGAGTATTGCATGTAGTTGAGTTGTGTTTCTTATTCACCCTTATCAAGTTCATCCTTCTTCACTGGAAGACTGATAAATTTTTTTTATCGATTTTAACAAATAGACTGTGTGATTCCTAGTCTATGGTATTTTGTACCCTCTCTAAGTTGTAATAGGTGAATTTGACTTGTGGTGCACACACCCTCTTCAAATTAACCCTTCTTGAGTCTGGAAAAAACCATTTATTGGTGCATCATCACTTCTAGTATAGGTTTTATTTTATTACAAATCTCTTTCCCTAATCCCTTGAAATTTTAGCATATGTCTAGCTAGCCATTTATCTTGCATTAGGAGTAGTGTAATGCTTAGTTTAAGAAGAGGAAGTTGGCCTTCTCTGATGGTTCACCTAGAGCCCAAGTCCCACATCTTGAGCGGTGCTCCCATGTTACCCAATCACACCAAATTTCATGTTCACTTTTAGGCCATTCAGGGGGTGTAGTGATTTGAGGATAAAACTTTTTTTGCACACTCGGTGGGACCACAAGAGTTATATCTTTCACATGTGTATGTATTTTGTTCACTTTATTTTCTTAATTTCTTGTTCTCTTAGGGAAATTATAGCCTCAAGAGGTATACCCAAGAACAACTGGAAACTCCATTGGTCTAATTAACCCATTCTCTGAGTGTAGGCTTTCCTTTTTCACCCATTTTCACCCTTGTTTCTTCCACATATTTCGATTTTTCTCCCATTCATGAAACTATGAAATCATGGCTTCATTCATATAGTGGAATTCCCACTTGCAACATTTGAATCCCTATGAATAGATTCATTGTCGGTTTGATTTTTCATTTAACTGTGTAACTTTCCAAGAGTAAGGACATGCAGATTTTGGAGGAAATCACACATGTGAAAATGCTAAGTTGCAGCTTAAGTTTCAAAGAATGGAGGCATGCATGGTACAATCTAGAGCCATAAATCAAATAAAGGCATTCAATATTGGCTTCAAGGTATCCTATCCATGGGTTGACCCCATGTCAAGTGTTTATAGCTTGTAGGAAAAGATTTCTTTTATGACTGAAATGTTGCCTCAACTTGAAGGTTGGATTGAAGAGATAGAGGCTTATGAGTTTGATGCAAGGAATCCTTATCAATGGGTAAGTCCTAAACTACCACCTCTAAGTTCTCTTTCCATTCCTTAGTCAATGTCATTTCAATCCAAACCTCAACTTCCAAATTTTCATCATCTTCAAATGCTAAGAATTCCATTCCTTCACATCATATCTTTCCATCCCATCATGAATCTTTTGTTCTTCACCCTTCCAAATTTCCTTCTTTTTTTTCAAAGGCCATGAAGACAAGAAGCTACACCTCTTTCGCTATCTCAAACAGTGAGGGAATTTGTTGAATGCCAACACACCCCTCCTCTTATAGTTCCAAATCCATTTTGGGAACAACATGATTATACTAAAGATGAAGATAAGGATGTTAAGGAGATTAATAAGGATGAAATTTCAAAAAATATGAAGGAGTGGACTGCAATATTGAATGTAAAGCAAGTTCCTCTTTTAATTCAACCTTAATCTAGGGTTGAGATTCAAGAGAAGATGGTGGAGACTAAGTTTACAAAAGAATAAGTTCAAGAGGATGATGAGCATCAGCTATGTGTTCAGAGTGCAGCATACATGTTGGAAATATGTTTGTGGAGATAGGTAATTCCTCACCAATTGTAAATCTGGTCAAAGAATATTATGTACAACTTGAAGAAGGAAGAATCTCAAGTGTACAAGAATCGCAGTGTGAACAAATTGCTAGTTCAGAGGACACGATGTTTGAAGAACAAACTTGTCAACAGATAGACATTGGAGAAGAACATCATTCATTGGTTTTAGAGGAATGTTTCAATATACATAATCCTACGGAAGTTTTCCTTTCTTCTCTTTCATCATCTGGCTTTCAACATAAAGTGCCTTTTTCCTTGGAAAGAAGTTCCTACATTTTCAAGTCACCCTATTAGAGAAATTTTGGATAAATTAAATACCCTACAACTTTCATGGAATGAAGAAAGATAGGACCACATGCAAGAAACTAATTCAAATTAGGAAGATTTGGGAGGAGATTACATTATTGATAGTGTCTTGTTGTACATTATGGAGTCACATTTTTTTGATGAACAAGTAATGGTGGAAGAAAATCAAGGAGGTCATGCTTCCCTTAATTGTCCTAAAAAAAAGGTGAAATAATTTGATCTTTTAGGTTTCATGTGTGATGAGGAGGTTAGAGATGTAGAACTAATTTGTTTTCAGATGAAAGTAGAACTTGTGTATGATTAGTATGCTTCAAACACTTGCAGTGACCTTCCAGTAACTTCATTTGAGGCTGCAAGCAATCCAAAAGAGTTTCATATGGAATAATTCCTCATTGTCAAGGAAGGAAAAGAAAATGAAGGAAACATCACTTCAGGTCCATTTATTCATATGGGAGAAAGGAGGAAAATCAAATCATATAAAATCCCCTTCTTCAAGGATACCTTTAGGTGGACTTTCTTGTTCGAGTCGAATCCCAATGTGACAGTCATATTAAAAGGGATAGAGCATGTCCCATAAGGTATTTGGATTCTTTGAAGACAAACGAATAGTCACAACAATTTAAATTTACTTCATAATGTGGGGATGATTTTCAAAGTTCCAATGCCTCTATAAGACAAATGCAGAGCAACTAAAAGAAGCATATTTTCCCTTTCCAATTATTGTCTTGGTCAGCCAAGTGGGTAATTGGGCTTGTTTAAGTTTTTCACTCTTAGTCTCAGCTATGTCCATTACCACATCATTTGCATGGCTGCCCATTGTGAGGAGTGGAAGCTACTTTACACAACCAGTTGTAGGGTTTGTTTGGTTCACCTGTACTTCTAGTTAGTGTAGGGTAGTAATAGGTTTTCTTTCTATAGAATAAGCGCATTGCACACTCTACATGTTTCATTTGAGGCATGTATGATTTTTAATTGTTGTGTGTGTTGTGTTTTTTCATTGCTCTTATACAGCATGTCAAAGATGAAATTTTCAAAAGAACAAAAGATTCAAGTTTTAATAGAGTTATATATTGTCCCTATTTTAGAAAATGTTTCATTCAGAACTCCACAATAAGTTTTATAAGCAAGGCCATTACCTGATTGATTCAGTGTATTTTATACTTACAATATTATGTTCCAAGTTAGATTCATTTATCATCCTTCATTCTATTGTGGCCATTCTAATTTCGGTATGTAGGATGCAACAATGTTTAGGTATTAGGAGATCAAGAGTTTCATGGTTCAGCATCAGGTCTCAGATTGACAGTTATGACTCCATGCCCAACGGATAGATAAGAATAATTGAACCATCCTTAGTAGGCAAGCATCCCTGAGTGATCACCAAAAATGTTGTCCAATTTTTCCACACTTGGAAAAATTGTATAAAGAGGATGTCTAGTGGACCCTAGGACTGAAATACTTATTCATAAAACATTCTAGGATCTACAAGAAAATTTTTGTGTTAAGACACATCTGTGGCATTACCAAAGGCTTAGGGATCATTTCAGATAAAATTTTCTTTCTCAATTTTAAGAATGTCAGGATGTACTCGGAACGGAACATTGGTCCCTGTGGGACCACTTTTGATCATCATGGGAATAAATTGATTAAAATCAATAAATTATGTTGATAAGGTTTTATTGTACCTTTATGATTCTCATATTTAGAGAAAATTCCATAATACCCAAAATTTTAGAGCAGAATTTTTTAAAATGGTCTAACATGCCATTTAACAGGACATCTTGGTGAGATGCTGTAAATAATGAGCTCGAGCCCTTCTATGTCAAGAAATATAACATTTCTCAGGGTTAAGTCTGATGATTGGTCAGGGAAGTTCATGACAAAGTCTCTACCTAAGGTGTTTGTGAGGGTGAGCTCAACATCAAATTTTATTTGGTTCAGCTAGATAGGGAGTCCCACAGTGAAGATCTTGCCAAATAAGTTGGCCTAGCAAGGAGGGAAAAGATGAGTTCATAACCGAGCTCAACAGTGAGTCAAGCAATGGCTCTAAAGCATATAGGATCAAATACACATAGGAGAGAGTTACGTTCGAGCTCATCAATGGGGCTAACAAGAGACTCAAGGTAATATGAATCGAGCTATTAAAATGATGTAGCAAGCTTTATATAGGGAAACTTAGTCTCTAAGGCCTATGAGGAGGATCCAGGTCAACTCACAACTCATAGGTGGACATAATGAAGGATCTTGGGACTATGTTACACTACACATCCAAGTGATAAAAATTTATAGTCTAGCTCGGGGCAGACTGAGCACCAACCATAGAATGTAAGTCATTTATGGTGAGGGATGAGTTGTATAAGATAATCATTTGAATGCAAGCACTAAGAAAAATTTCATTGCTCGAAGATGAGTTCAGCATGATATATATGGCATCAATGCATAACCTGTGAGTTTGGGAAAGAGACAATAAACTATTTTTCTCATAGATAAAATCACATGGTTGGAATGCCAAGTTCAGGGAAATGTAAAGTGAGACCTAGCAGTTAACAAGGAGCTCAAGCTTTAGGATCAACCCTCGACAGTTAAAATTTTTTACGCAAGTATAGAAATCTCAATCTCGATGGTCGCTATCAGGGAGCTAAGGAGTGTTTGTGGCTCTAATAGATCAATGGCATTAGAACTTGAGTGGTGATAAAAAAAGAAACTGGAGCTCCATGATGCTTGAGATCATGGCGAGCCAACTTAGATTGATTGAAATAGTGGCATGGTAAATATGTGTTCGGTTGAGCTCATTCGAAACTCGGGCCATGAGTAATAGCGATTCATTTGAATAGAGGAGATAATGGCATGTCACTCTCCCTGGAAAGTTAGGAAAATACACACAAAGAAAATATTTGAGCATCAAGTATAGTTTCAAAGGTTTGAGTAGTGTGATGGACGACCTGGCTTGTGAGGAAATGATATTGTCAAAGTAAACTGGCGAGGTTGAGTAACTGCATGACCCGGTCAAGCCAATGGCTCTGTGATTATCATATGTTAGATGGATTGTCTAGTCTTGTTGAATCGATCGAGTAGGGAGGTTCAATGGAATGACTCATCTCAAATGTGTTGAGGTTGAATCACTCAGAGAAAATGTGTTTTCAGAGCTTGTGGACCTCATTTGATCTTGGGATTGAATTCGACAAGTAAGTCGAGTCACCAGCTAGAATGAGGTTGGGAATCAAACCCACAAGTGGTAAGTTCACCAGTTGACCAAGTATGCAAAGAAGGAGTTCAAAGTGTGGCTTGATGGGGTAGGTTAACAATTCCTTATTTTATGCATGATGTTGAGGTGCTTCTGATGATATTGAGGATCAAATTTACATGGCCAACCTATGGCATAGACGACAAGTTGCTCAAGAGGGTGAGCTCGCATATTTAAGGTGTCGTTAGAAAGTGAAGCAAGAATTGTTCACTGAAACATGGATATAGGAGTTTGTAATCAATCAAGTTACAAGATGAAATGAAAACACAAGCCCAAGGTAAGCATTGGAGAAGTGGAGCGAGTTGAACATATTAGGATCAGGAAGTCTTTTTAGGGATTTTCGTTTCAAAGGTTGTAGAGGTAAATTTTTAAAACACAAACAAATGATTGAAGTCTGAAAGTCTTAATTTTGGACTTTCGGACATTCAGGGTTCAAGATTCTCAATGTGGATGGAGCTTCATGGTTCACCGAATCCTAGGCACTTCTGAAGTCTGATTTGATTCATTCAATGTATTTCTGGGGTGGTTTTTGGGTTAAATGTTGAGACAAGTGCCGAGCCGTCAAGATAATGTGCATGTTTGAAATGGTTGGTCGGTTAAATTTAAAGCATAATGGTACAATATGAGTTAATGTTATGTATCGAGTTGATGAAATCAACCCGATCAACATGATATGAGGAGCTCGGTGTCAAAATCACATGGAATTGGAAGTAAATGAATGATAATGTGGAGGAGTACGGAGCTCATCTTGTGAGCTATTCTCATCTCATTGGCGAGAGTTAATTCATGGGGCTCATCCCTAAAGTAATTTGGGCTCAGTATAACATTGAAGGACTCAAGGAAAACCAAAGAATGACCTAAATGGTAAAGGTGGGTAGTTTTTTAGGAGCTTGGTAGATGGGCCTAACGTGGCAAATTATGTAAGAAGATTTGATGCTAGGTAAGGAACAGGTTAAACTCCACCATGCAAGCTAGGAAATAAACAGGAACCCGATTATCCATTTTCAAAACCACCCAATTTGGGAAAATAAATAACTCGCCAAATCAATTTTGGAGTTCACCGAGCTATCAAAACATTGAATTTTCTAAGTTGATGTGTAGGAGACCCTAAAAGTGACTTTCTCTCAGAAGAGAAAAAATTTCTTCTCAATTTCCCATTTTTCACAAAATTATAGTCATTGGAACTGGGAGAAAGAGATTTGTACCATGAAATCAACATAAGATTGATTTTATGAGTTTTTCATTCCAAATTTACAAGATTTCCTTATTCCTTGAGTGGTGTCTTGAAAGGTGGAGGTGTAATAAATGGGAAAACATGGCCAACAAAAGTGATTATTTGTTTTGCACATTATGGCCTAGATTTTAGGGTTTCTCCTTCTTTCTCTCAACAAATAAAATGTTTCTATAAATATAAAGGAGTGCTTATTCTAAAGGTAGTTAGACATTCTTCTAGGCTTCCCCTCTCTTCACAAGTTGATATGCTATGTATTTGTAGTCTCTCAATCCTTTCTGTTCAAGACTATAATGGTAATCAGTGCCTCTTTTGAATGTATGATGCATTGTACACATTGTTGAAGTAATAAAAGTGTGTTTTATGACTAATCTCTATCCTTCATCCTTCTATACTTATTTTTCCCTTTTCTCATGCTTGCAGGTACACTATGCGAGTTCAATTTTCTATTACAGGTTCTCAGAGTTCTGTGCTTATGAAGTGATGGAGTATTACATGCAGTTGAGTTATGGCACTTGTTCATCCTTCTTCACTGGAAGACTGATAACTTGTTTTTATGATCGATTTTAACAAAGGGAACACGTGATTCCTAGTTTGTGCTATTATGTACACTCTATAAGTTACAGTAGGTGAAGTTGACTTGTGGTGCACACACCCTCTTCAAATTAACACTTCATGAGTTTGGCAACAACCCTTTCTTGGTGCACCAACACTTCTAGTATAGGTTTTATTTCCTTGTAAAATTCTCTCCCTAATCCCTTGAAATGTTAGCATAGGTATAGTTAGCCATTTATCTTGCATTAGGAGTAGTTTAGTGCTTAGTTTAGGAAGAGGAAGATGGTATTCTCGAGAGGTTCACCTTGAGCCCAAGTCCCATAGCTTGAGAGGTTATCCCATGTTACCCAATCACACCAGATTTCATGTTCAGTTTCAAGCCATTCAGGGGGTACAGTGATTTGGCAATAACAAGCCCTCAATCCACCACATGGCATACCACCAGTATGCCACATTGCATGGAAACCAAGTGAAATCGGTTAGGCTATTGATTAGATCAGTGAGATCACTATTTACATTAGGTGAGATGTACATTACTCTCCATTGTCAATGTTCACGTGGGCTATCATATGCCACCGCCCACCTTTATTGGTTACCAACTCGCCACACACATGGTGTTAAAACCACATAGGTTAGTTGCATCAATCTACATGCCTTAGCCACCCAAATGGTAGGAACAAAGGAGAGATACATGGCCAAAACCATGTTTATTATGGGTGGTGAGCCACATTTAAATGCCACCACAAATATTTCCCCAACAAATCTTAGTTTTTACCCACGTAGTACATGTAAAGCAGTGGATGTGTGTTGGGGTGGTTCGAACCCCCAACCACCCATGCACAAAAAGCAAGTCTCGCCAGAACACCATAATGGGTCGGTGAGATATAAAAGTTCCTCGATGGGTTTTGTTAGATAGAGGTCTATGCTTTCCTTAAAGGCTTACTGAGGCACATTTGTAAAAATGCATTTTTGGAGCACTTGTGAGCATTTTTGTGAGTCTGTGTAAACTGGAAGTTTTTCCAAAACTTATAAATGATTTTAATGGATCTGTTGTTGTCCCATTTTGGGGATTTTAGAACATATTTGGGAGAGGTCTATTGCAGGGATATGTATGTGTGATTATTCCTTATTGAGGAAGCTATGTACGAGTGCATTTATGAGGCACTTAGGATCATTTCTGGCTCTCAGTCTAAACTAGAAAGTTGTCCAAAATTACAAGACACTCCTCATGGACTTATTAATTTACCATTTTGGAGGCTTTGTGACACGTTTTTGTTTTTATGAATTCATTAAAGTGTTTGGGTTCTGTCTGGAGTCATTGCCGAGCATGCATCTCACTAGAGGGAGAGTTTTGGAGATCTTATCTTCTGCTCTAGTCATTGTAATACAGGTTATTTATACTCAGTGGAAGTGGAGGAGATTATAATTATTCTATTTTCCAATTCAAATTCATTGCGAATTACCCGGTAATGGATCATCTTATCATCTAGTTTGGATTCATTTGGAATCAACTGGGTATGTGATCACCTTTGTGTTCTGGTTCGGATTCATTGTGAATCAACTAGGGAATTTGTTCTTCTGCACATTGTTCAGCTTATAATTTTTATTTTTGTAGAGGCTCATTGAGGCCATATAGTAGAATTGTAGTTGTTCATGGAGGAGAATTTTGTACTTCAGAAGACTGGCTCAAATTAATTTGGAATCAACTAGGTTTTGTTCTTATGGAGACTTGTTCAGATTTGTTCGAATAAACTTGTATCGTTTGGTTCATGGTTGCACATTCATCACTTCATTTTTAAGTTTTCATTTGATTTACAAATCAAAATTTTTGATGAATTGGTTCAATGTTTGAACCCAGAGACATAAGAATTTATTTTTTTGAAATTTTTTATCAACTCTTTTGTAGTGTGTGTGTGTTCACTTTTTTGCATTACAATTCTTTTAAGTTGATAACTTTTTTGGAGTTATTTTAACAAATTCCTATAGGGGTATAAGGTCATTTAAAAAATTCACATTTTTTTAGATCAGGTTAGTATCATAGCAGGTGACATTTCCTACAAACTTTCTCATCTCTGAGAAGGTTGATTGATCTGATAGTTTGATTTCTTCAGATTATGTAGTTGGTTCAACTTTTTTACAGGTACAGGTGAACCATAGGAAATAATATTTTTGGTTTCTATATTTGTGAAAAAGAGAGGGAAAGGTTTATCATACTTAGTAGTTTTCTTCCATTGAAAATTTGGATAAAACTTCATTTATATCTCTTATTTAGATTTTGAGTTCTTGTTACAGTTTGGGTATAAACTCATATTTATAATCTTTAGATATTTGATAGAATTTTGAATAGAAAACCTTACAGGAGATCATTTATTTTTAGCTCAGATATTCACTCTACGTAGAGGTTTGTGGTTGTGCAACATAGTGGCAACTGATCAACATTGACATCTGACATCGGGTAAAATTTTCACTCTGCGTAGAGGATTTATTTTTCTGTGCAACAAAGTGATACCTGATTGTCAACATCAACTGGAGACTTCCCATCGTGAAGAGGTAGAGACCATGCAGTGGGATGGATTTCATCATTGTTAATATTGTTGAATATTGGTTCAGATTGTCACTCTGAATAGAGGCTTGTGGTTGTGCAATAGAGTGGTAGGTGCTCATCGTGGACATCAGGCATCGGGTCGGATTTTCACTCTTCGTAGAGGCTCATTATAGTCGTGCAACATAGTGGTACCTAATTATCATCGTTAATTGGAGACTTGGCATCATGTAGAGGCAGAGGTTGTACAATGGGTTAAAATTCACATCAGACACTTCTATTTCACTTAGTACCATGTAGAGGTAGATACCATGCAGCAGAGTGGAGGTCAACAGGAAAGTGTCTTCTTTAATTAGCACCAAAATTGATTCTATTTAGAGGTATAGTTCGTGCATCAGAACAAAGGTCAGCAAGAGGTTTCATCAGTGTGGCACAAATACCACATGTCCTAGGATCAAGCCATTTGTTATATGATTGTGGAGTAAAATTGTTGGACCTTTGAGTCAACTGCGGAGACCTCTTCTCAGCAACACCAGGTTTGGAATTCACAAATCATTTTGTGGAAAAAAGTCCTTCTTATGGGGAGGTGTAATTTGGAGGACATATTAGGAATTTGGGAGTTTTCAAAATCTCCCTAAACTATTCCATTATGGTAGATACTTCAACAAGCTTTCCCACAGTACCTGGAAATGGAAAATGAACTTCGTATGCTCAAGTTATCACCGATCAAATTTTGGTCAACGTTCAGATACGGCAATGTCAACAGGCCAATATGATAACACGTGGCAGAAGAGGATTGTAAGCAGAAGTGAAAAACATTTTTTTTGTCATGTCGGTATTCCACACTCATATTAGGATGGGTTGGCCCTGTTATTTGTTGGTTGGGGGCTCTAAGCTAGGTTTGACACACTCTTTTAACAGAGGGGTTTCTTTGTCGTCGTGTTCGATTTTCCACATGGCCTACCACCACGATGCTAAATTACATGGAAACCAAACCAAATCAGTTGGGCTGTTGATTAGCTTAGTGAGCTCACTATCTACATTAGGAAAGCTATACATTACTCACCACTGTTAATGTTCATGTGGGCTTTTATATACCACCACCCACCTTTATTGGTTACCAACTCGTGACACACATGTATGGCGTTAAAACCACACAACTCGAGTGCCTCAATCTACATGCCTAAGCCACCCACGTGGCAAGAAAAAAGGAGGGATACGTAGCTATAATAACTTTTATTATGGGTGGTGAGCCACATTTAAACTCCACCGTTGATCATCCCCAAACAAATGTGGGATTAATACCCACATAGTAAATGTAAATTAATGGATCGGGGTTGGGGTGGTTCAAACCCCAAACCACCCATACACAAAAATCAATTGTCACTGCCACACCATAATGGCTCGGAAAGCTATAAAAGGGGATCTATGGGTTTTTGTGAAAAGAGGTATGTACCTGCCCTCTAGGCTTATTGAGGCACATTTTAAAAAATGCATTTTTGGAGCACTTGGCAGCATTTTTGTGACTCGGTGTAAACTGGAATTTTTTCCAGAACTCTGAGATTCTTCTAATGGACCCATTTTTTTCCAATTTCAGGGTTTTTGTTTAAGATTTGGGAGATGTTTGTGGCATGGGTCTGTATATGTGCTTATGCCTTACTTAGGCACTTAGGAGCATTTATGGCTCTAGGTGTAAATTGGAAAGTTGTCCAAAATTCCAAGATTCTCCTTGTGAACCTATTGGTTTCCCATTTTGGAGGTTTTGTGACATTGTTTTGTGTTGTGGAAGTTATTTAAGCATTTGGGTTCCATCTCGAGTCATTGTTGAGCATGCATCTCAATGGAAGGAGCCTTTTAGATATATGATCTTCTACATCAATAATTATAATTTAGGTTATTTCTACTCAGTAGATGTGGAGATAATTGTCCTTATAATTTCTAGTTTGGATTCATTGGGAATCAACTCGGTATGTGATCACCTTTGTTTTCCGATTTGGATTCATTATGGATCAACTAGGGAATTTTTCCTTGTACACATTGTTCATATCATATTTTTTCTATATATAGAGGTTAATTGAAGCTATGTAATAGAGTGGTACTTGTTCGTAGAGGATATTTTTCTACTTTGGAAGACCAATTTGTATTCATTTTGAATCGATTGGGTTTTTTCCTTCTGGAGACCATTTCAGATTCATTCTAATAAACTGGTATCATTTGGTTCATGGTTATGCATTCATCACTTCATTTGTAAGTTTGTATATTGATTTACAAATATGAAGTTTTAATGAATTAGTTCAACATTTTAACCCAAAGACGTAGGCATTTATTTCACCAAACTCCATTATCAACTCTCTTGCAGTGTGTGTGTGTGTGTTAAATTTTTACATTGCAATTATTTTAAGATGATAATTGTGCTCATGTCTTAGTTAATTAAGCTAAGAGAACTAAAACTAACACCTAATATTTCCAAAACAAAGCTAACTAAACATAAACCATCATACGAAGATCTTAAAGAGACTAAAAATCATCAACGTGTATAAAATTTTGAATAAAATCAAACTAACATGTTAAGCTTATTCTCTACTCTTTGAATGATAAACTAGAAATGAACCTATGTAGATCCTTAGCAATAAAAATGTGATTGTTTGTTTGATCTCAAGGGTTTGAGGATGGATTCTCATCAAGACATGGCTACAAGGCCATTTTGATTCTCTCTATATTACTCAAAGTTGGGATGGATGAAATACCAGATGAAAATATTATCTCAACATTAATAGAGGATGTTCAAAGATGAAAATGCCTATAGTTTAAGCTATATGCATGTAAAGGTGTGTCTTTATATGAAAGATCTTGGTCCTTTATATAACCTGAATGTTGGAGATAGATGTGTAACTTTGTGGATATGGGATAAGTGGAAAAAGTAACTTGTTATCCAAAATTCACCCTCAAGGTAATTTTGATAACGTGCATCAAATCATTCGGTCCTGAGCAAGTAGATTGATTCAAGGCCCGAAATCGTGTTTTTGGGGGCCCCTCGGCTTATCTCTAACTCTCCCATCCAAGAAGAAATCCCAACGAGTTAGAAAAAAGGAAAAAAATGTAAAAAATAAGGTTGCAGGATTGTTTTAAAGAATTTCGGGTCTGAGGGTTCGGGTCATACCAATGTAGGTCGTACCAAGGTTCGTCATACCAAGCTTGGGGCCGAAATACAAAGAAAATTGGCTAAGTCAGACATTTTTGTCCCAGGCAGTCCACGGGACAGTTGGGACATCGGGATGCGAGGGATGAGAAAATTCGAAATGGCCGAAAGCAAGGAAAATCATCAAGTTTTTGTTTCGCATGGTTTTGGGACAGCTGGGACAAAAGTATGCATAGGACACGAATTGGCCGATTTGCCGACAGACAGTCCATTTTAGGCGGTTCGGAGATATTTATCCCAGGCAGTCCGGGACAATTGGGACAAAGGTACGCGTGGGATGTGAGGGACACGAAAAGCCGAATCGGCCAAAGGCAAAGAAGAAAAGTCAACGTTTGACCCGTGAAACTTCAAAAGGCCATAGCTTTTGACTCCGAGCTCCGATTTTCACAAAATTGGACTTTCTGGAACGAGCATGACATCCTCTACGCCACAAAAACTAGATTTCTTATTTTTAACAAGGGAAGATACATTTAAATAAAATAAACATATTCGGCTCCAGTCAGTTAATGCTCATTCCCGTCAAATGACAGAAAACCCCTGCCACACCCAAAATAGCTGTCCACACTCAGAAGGCCATAACTTTTGCATTTCTCAACGAAATCACACAAAATTGGTACCGTTGGAATAATGGCTCCGATCCTGACGCACAAAAATCAATAAATTCCATATTTGACTAGATATCAATGGATATTTTTTTATAAAACGTATCGGGTTCATAATAGTGTTTTATTTGGTGGTTGGGAGTGCAATTAAGAGGCATGGTCATCATTCTTTCTCTGCTACAGCACCTGGGAAAGTATGGGGAGCCTTTTTTCAAGTAAAATACAATCATTTTACTCCATTTAATGTCTCTTACAAGTGGTTGAAGGACAGATTTTAGGATTTCCTTTTTCCCTTCTCTTTCCCTTCTCATTTTTCTATAAATTGGAGTGTTGGGCTCATTGTAAAAGGAGGTAGTTTTTGTAGCAAAGCTCTGCTAAAATTGCTTTGTGAAGCTAGTGTGTTTCAGGCCCTTGTTGTGGACTCCTTGCATGCTGATCCAAACCCTTTTCTTGTAACTGATTGAACTGTGCGTATCAGGAAGCAATAAAATATAAGTTTGTGGATGCATCTTCCCCTGCTGTGTTTTCTTGCATTCTTCTTGCCTCTTCAACCTCTTCTTTACAAGAATATTGTGTCAATTATTATGTTCATGCAGGGATCCATTATCATTGTGTATGTTTGAAATATTGTTGTGAATGTGTTTTGCTAGATTATGGAGAATTGTCGTCACCTCTTCTAGTGTGCACTTTGCTTCTGTATTTCACGCATTTGGAGACTACTCTCACACCATCCTTTTATGGTGTATCACCGCTTTAGTCTAGGCTTTCATTTTATGCATTCTCTCTCCCTGGTCCCTTGGAAATTTAGATTAGAATAGTTAGTTTCCCCTGCATTAGAGTAGATTGTGGTAGGTATTTTAGGAGCAAGAACCAGCTTCCTCTAGAGGTCTATCTCAAGTAGCAATTCCCACAACTTGGAGATAGTACCCATGTTATCCAATCACACCGTGAGTTCAAGTATATGCACTTGTATAAACCATAGAAGGGTGCTGTGATTCGGTGATAACATAACTTTAGTTTAGTTGACCAAAGATAGGTGAGTTTAGGGAATTGGGGTGTTTATAATTAATCAAAGATGATTAATATATAGAATAAATCTCATAGAAGTTTATTAGAGTAATATTTGTATGATTTGAGAGATATAAGATGAATTTGATCCAATACATGAAGAATTATTTATTTAGAGCCGCGGGCGTAATTAATTCATAATAATTAATTAACCCAAGTAGAAGTGAAAAATAATTAACAAAAGGTCGTTAATCGACTTCCTCAATGATAAGAAGGCTAATTAATTAATGAAATGTCCTTAATTAATGCATATGCATATGAATGTTAGCTAATTAGTGAAAAAGTGCTAATTATTATGATAGTGATGGTAAAGAGGATAGTTGGTGCAGTCTTAGCATTAAGAATATGTAAGCGGATTTTAGGTGTCTACATTTTCCCCTCTTTTTGGTGTTGTGAGTGACACCACTTCAAAGATAGTAGACAAGTATAGAAAAATAATTTTTTTTGAAGAGATAGAAGATAAATTATTAGAATGAAGGATTCCCCCTCGAGTGTCGATGGGGTGATGAAAGATGTCGATTAACACTCAAAAAGATGAAGGAAGTGAATAGAAGAATAGAAGAATTTATCCCTTTGGCCCCAAGTTACTTTGGAAGAATAGTGTTGAGAAGAGAATGATAAGGAAGAAAAAATGAATATGAAGGGATATGGAAATAGCTATCATCATGCATGATGAAAAAATAACTTTATTTCATCATTTTTCTTATGATCTACATCATCAGTCCTTATTAAAATGTATGCATACAAAAAAAGTGTACCATAATATGAAAAGTTGTGATGCTAACAATTGTTCATTTCCAAAAAAGCTAACTCCATGCAACATACATAATGCAATTCAATATGAGAAAGTATAAACGCTAACCTCATAGGGAAACAATTACAAACACACATAATAAAACAAACAATGTTCCAGATGGTTGTATAAATGTTTTTGTTATCAAGCTTCAGTTCTCAAATGTTTGACTGAGCGAAAAGGGTTAATGATGGTGCCCCAAATGTGGATACATGTGAGGGGAATAACGAAGGAAACTTGGGTCCCATGAAAAATAATTTTTACACTATTAAATAGTACTAAACAACTTGTTGTTCCCAAGAGTATAGCCATAGTAAGAAAACCAACTTTTTCAATGGAGGTAGCTTTAGATGATCTACAAGTCGCGTAGAAGAACAAGTGAGAATCAAAGAAAGATGTTTTGTATGAAATTTTTTATGGTTGAGTACAATAAATTTGACATAGGTTTCAATTGCGTGCATGTTTGTTACCAATGTTTTTGAAAGGATTTTTGAAATTACCGATGTTTAGGGTTTTTGAATGTTGTGAATTTTTAGAATTTTTCTTAAGCTATGTACAAGAAAGTGAAGATGTAAAGATTCCCCCAATGAGAGGTGAGAATGTAAAATGGAAATTATTTCCACATATATAGAAGAAGAAGATATATTTGATCAAGGCCACAATAGATATGTTCAACGTGAGTGTGCCCTCAGTGCAAGCTAGTCAAGAAACATAAGATAGAAAAGAAGTAGAAATTTTTTTTATTAAAATGGGGACAAAGGTCCTACACAATAAAAACGTACTCCTATAACCATGGATTTTCTGAATGAAACACAAGAATGGTGTGAATGATATGGAAGGATATGTAAAATGTAGTGAGAATATTGGTGATTAAACGGTGATAATCCCAAGGCACAAATCAGGTGACAAGATATGAACTAAAGTAAGATTTTGAAAAATGTCCAAAAAAATACAATTGGTAAGATAATAATCATGTTTTCTCATCGAGATCAAGTGTGTGCACATGTAGATGAATCACCTCTTGAAGGGGAGATTTGATAGACAACAAGTGAAGAAACACTAGCCAATCTGTAGGAATGATTTATTAAGAAAGGTGATTTGTGAATGGAGGGTGGAAGGAGATCTGTACATTTCTCCGCTGCCATCCAGGCATCCATAGCCTCGATGGAGATGTATTTGATTGTAGTTGTAAAATTTCTCTACTACTATTCAGGTATCTATAGCCTCAATAGAGATACTGGAAATACCCCAAGATATATATATATATATATATATATATATATATATATATATATATATATATATATATATATATATGTATATGTATATCAATTTGATTTTAATTTTTTGTTTTTATGTTTTTGAATGACTGATTTTCTTTTTCTTTTCTTTTTTAAAAATTTATTTCAGATCTCTTGTTTTACAAGGGGTTAAGAACCATTGATAGCTTGATGGAAGGATGTGGAAGTGATTTTGGTGATGAAATTGGCTAGTATCAAAAAATACGTCTGAAAAATCTTCACAACAAGTTTATTAGATGTGAATTGTGAAAGGATATCTAAGAGGTCATTCATTCTTTAATTTACCAACATGATGAAAGATCAAGGTCAAATGGATACCATAGAGATAAAATTTGCACACAGAGTGCCAATAGACTAACAAAAATATCATCAAATGGATGAAAATGGTGGGAGACTTATAAAAGAAATATGGAAAGCAAGGAAAGAACATCCATGTGTATGTAATACCTGATTGCAATGTTTGATCTTTGAAGCTCTGATTTTTTTTGTAATGTTTAATGTTTTCTCATTTTTTTGTATTTCTGAAATTTTTTTATTTGTTTAATTTTTGAATATATTGGGATCAACAATGTTACTCTGCATGATAAGATCCAGTAATGATGCTTGGATTTTTTTGATAAGAGAGACTAGGAGTTTTTGTTTATCAAGAGTGATATTATTTCCAATATCAATGATTGTGGTGAGGTCATATTTGATAAGTGACTGTGACTTATTAACAAACATGGATTTTTTATGAGGGATCCTAAATTCCCCATCCTTAGGTTTCTGCACTTTATGCCAGACTTGGTGGGTACATTGTTGTGCATTCTTTAATCGTGTTTGATTTTTAACTTTATGATTGTTTATTTTTGGGAGCTTTGGAGATCTTGGAATTTTTAATCTTTTCTTGATGGAGAAACTGTTCGGGTTTCCTATAAGCTACAACATGACTTGTCTGATCCCGAGAACTGGGAAAAGAAAGTGGATGGAGATAATTGATGGGAGGAATATGTAGAATGATGGTGGGCTTGCCCTAATTTCTGACAGAAGGATGATATCATGGGCTACCAGGAGGTGTCCCATAGATAGATAATGTTGATGGGATACTAGGATGTGGCCCAAGAATAGAATATGACGTGCTACCAGGAGGTGTCCCATACATAGAAGATGAAGGGATAATAGGACGTGGCTCCAAGATGGAATAAGATGATGGGATACTAGGATTTGGCCTAAAAAAAGAGGATGATGGGATACCTGGAGGTGACCCACAAGTAGAAGATGGAAGGCTACTAGGATATGGCCCATAGATAGATGAAGATGATGAGCTGCCAAGAGGTATCCCAAGGTGAGATTGAGATTGAGGAATATTCATAGATAAACAAGAATTTGATGATGAGAAGATAGGCCAAGGATAAATGCAAGACTTAGGAATTTCATCACACAATGAAGAATGTGAAGATGGAAGACTAAGAGTAGAATAAAGCTCCATGATCATAGGGTCTTCCTCTGTTTCTTGAAGAAAGGAATCAAATTCTTCCCCATAATACATGAACGTATTGAGGTTAAAATAAAATCCTTCTTCATGGTCCTCTAGAGGAATATAATCATGTAGCCCCATGAATGCTTTGATTGCTTATGCATTCTGAAAGAAATCAATCGGTATGGGTTGGTAATCGACCATGTCAGTTTGATTAGAAGAAATGAGTCTAACTAGTGTGGAAGATTTTGAAGATTTTTGACGATGATTGATAGAAAAAGGTTACCCAAGAGATGAAGAAGATTTGGATCTAGATGTCTCATGAGTGGAAGAATATGGGGACTTGGAAGAATTTGATATTGGTTCCCTAAGAATATGACATAGTGTAGGTAGACAAAGAGGGTTACTTAGCTAGTCAGTAGATTGCAACACAGGAGTTGACTTTGATGATTTTTTAGAGGAATTTTGAGTGGCACAAATCTTCAATGGAGGAAGAGGGTCGTTGAGGTGACTGATAAAAGGGATCCTATGAAGAAAGGGAGGACCGCGACGTAGGAGTCACATTAGATGTTTGATTGGGAGAATGTGGAGTCACACGTATCTTTAAAGGAGGAAAACATTGTTGAAGTGACTGATAAAGGAGGTCCTACAAAGAAAGTGAGGACTATGATGTAGGAGTCTCTTTAGATGAATAATGAAGAAGATCAGGTGTGAAGAAAGACAAGACTGCGGCTTAGGAGTCAAATTAGAAGAATGATGGGGAGAATTTGTGGCAACAAAAATTCTTAAAGGAGGTGAATGTTGTTTAGGATATTGATTACTCCCTAGGATAAATTTGATTGAATGAATCTCATAAGACTTAAAAGAATCCGAAGAATAGTTTCGATTGGAATCCTCATAAGATTAAGATGAATCAGAAAAATATTTTGGATTAGAATCAGAAGAATAGTTTGGATTGGAAGAAGAGTGGGGGTACTTGAATAGTAATTTAGATTAGAAGTGTCCAAACCATACCACCAACTATGAGTTGAAGGTGGGGAATGGGGTACCAAACTGAGTTCTCTAGCACGAAGAATCAAATGAGGTTTAATTGTGATGGGCCTATTTCGAGGTAAATTCCTAAACCTAGGTTCCTTATTGTTGTAAGCATGAGGAATTCTATGATAATCTATCATTTTTTGCATTTGTTTGGTCTAAATGCATAGACCTAGATTGCTTGATTGAACTCCTTCAAATGGAAGGAAGTTTCGTGTTGATTTGAGCATACTAATAGTGACCAACGAGACATTTTGTGAACAAATAGGTGATGCTTGCTTGATTTTCTGAAGGGTACCTAAGGAAAACACAAAGCTAACTAAACATAAACTATCATGCTAAGATCTTAAGGAGACGAAACATCATCAACATTCATAGAACTTTGAAAAAAATAAAACTAACATGCTAAGCTTATTGTCTACTCTTTAAATGTTAAACTAGAAATGAACCTATATAGATCCTTAGCAATCAAAATGTGATTGTTTTTTTGATAGCAAGGGTTTTAGAATGGATTCCCATCAAATCATGGATAAAAGGCCATTTGAATTATCTCCATATTACTCGAAGCTTAGATGGATGAAATGCAAGATGAAGATATTAGCTACACTAATGGAGGATGTTCAAAGATGAAAATTCCTATAGTTTATGCTATATGCATGCAAAGGTGTGTCTTAAAATGAAGGATCTTGGTCCTTTATATAACCTGAATGTTGGAGAGAGATGTGCAACTTGGTGCATGTGGGATAAGGGGAAAAGTAACTTTAGTTTAGATGACCAAAGCTAGGTGAGTTAACATGTGGTTTAACACTATAGTTAGTACTTTATGGCAAGTGGGGTGTTTATAATTCATAAATGATGACTAATTAATAGATAGAATAAATGTTATAGAATATAATTAGAGGAAGATTAGTATGATTTGAGAGATATAAGAGGAATTTATTCCAATTGATGAAGATTTATTGATTTAGAGCTCTGGGCATAATTAATTAACCCAAGTAGAAGTGAACACTAATTAATAAAGGATCTTTAAATGACATCCATAATGATAGGAAGGATAATTAATTAACAAAAATTCGTTAAGTAATGGATATGAAGAGGATTGTTAGCTAATTAGCAAAAACACACTAATTATTACGACAACGATAGAAAAGAGGATAGTTAGTGCAGCCTTAGCATTAGAATTGCGTAAGTGAATTTTAGGTGTATACAATAACTTTTTTGGAGTTAATTTAAAAATTTATCATAGGGCTCTGAGGTCAGTTAATTTTTTTTAATGTATTGATCACAGGGCTCTGAGGTCAGTTAATTTTTTTTAATGTATTTTCAAATCAAGGACAACTATCAAAAATTTTATGCTGCCATCTAATATCAAAAGCCAAAAATTCCAAATCAGAAATGCATAATTGTATACCACTCCCTCAAAGTCTGGATAATTTATTATATCATGGTAGTAAAGGATTCCCATATCAATTAACCTTCAAAATATAAAAATAGAATGCATCAATCCAAAAGCACAAATCCTCGAAAAGCTTCCCACATCAATCAACTTTCTCATTGAAATAAAACTTCCTGTATTGATCAGTTTGCACAATAATGATAAGAGTTGGGGCATACACCTATGAAAACCACCTAAAGAAAAAATATTCCCCACATACAAACTACACATAAACCCCTTGTCATGTCTATAGTAGGTATATAAGCACATCTTCCATCTTCCTCTTATGATCTTACATGTGAATAACTATCGTAGTTGTGCGTTAACACCTGCCATATGGTTGCAAGTGCATTTCATTAATCAAGTTTGTTATCACATTTTACTTCCAATATAATACCAAAGCATCTATACCTATGTGTAATCTTTACCATGATTAAAATTTCACTTCTTATATTTGGATCACCCTTACAAGGTTGCATTATATTCATACCTTTCATCTAAACATTTTTTGTTATCCCATCGTATCGCACTCACCAAAATTGAACACATATTTCCACATCTATGTTCACAAAGCACATCTAATATTTGAATCTCACATCTCCATTGTATATTAAATCTACACCTATCTCCATCACATCATCTTCATATACACATTAATAATCTAATCAAAATAACCTAGCCATGATCCATGTACTTTCTCTACTCATGAGCCCATGTCACATCAACACATCATATCTAATTTATACATTCAAAATTAAAAAATCTACTCATATCTATTTCGTCCATCTAAACATAGTTCATAACAACATCTCATATTGTATTCCAATCCAATTACCACATCTATGTCTAGACCAAATCAACACATTATCTAGTCTAAATAGACCACACCGTAAATTCATCACATCAATTACACATCTAATCTAATCAACACAGCATTTCTATATAAACACATCAATACATCATATCAACATATCATATCAATACCTAAATCAACATCTACAACCATTAAATCATTTTGACATACATAAACTACTCGACATAAAATAATCATACCTATCTTATAGCACATCCTTCCTCATATCTAGAAGCCCACTCTGTGGCCATATTTTTGTTCCCTCCTAGGGCACCATATCTCACCTTAAGTCTAACTTTGTGGCCATTTTCTCCTTTCTGTCCCACAAAGACACATCATTTCTCACTTCCTCATATTTGAAGGACATCGCATACTCGTTTTACCGACTTTGTTTCCTGGCATTTTGTCAAACCATTATCTTTACCATAATCATGTTTTTGCACATACTTTGAATGTCTTAATTTGACCCAATGATATCACATCTTGCACATCCATACAATCATATTCTCATTGGATTTTCTCCATACTGATGTGATATTCCATCTCACATGTTCGTAGGACATTAACATCGCCTTCATTGAGGCTATGTCATGTTTCCTACTGTTGTATTTCCAGGACTACTACCATATTACGTTTAGTTTATCCCATCCTTCTTGTAATTATCATATAAATCTCCACTTGTTGCATCATTTCATGTCTTTCCACTCTTTCCTCCCTTCCTCCATCTATCTTTGTGAACCTAGTAATCGATCCCTAGTTTGAGGGGGAGCACCTCAACCATCTTATATCAATTCTAGTTTTTGTCTCATGGCTTGCTTAACATAAACCATTTGAAAGAATGGGGAAAATGTAAACATCAAAATTTGGTTCACTAGCCCCCCATTTCATATTTTCTCACCCCGTTCATTGTCATTGTGCACACTTGCACCCATGTCCCTATTCAAAATCCCATTTCCCTCGTAAATTAAATCTAATCCCATTTGTTTCTATTATCCTATCTTAAATCTATCTTATCACTTTGATCTCATTCCATCATTAATAGTCTCCATCATCATATTATGTCATCTCCCCTTATGTTCCCTAATTACACTTATCACCAATAATCATATTAGTCATCCTTAAACATATTTATTACATTAATTACATCCCAAAATCTCCCATTTATTCTTTATAGACTCATCACCTACCCATAGTTAATATTTCAAATTGCCATTTGCCTTTATTAAATGCTCCTCCAACCCATCTAACCACTATTTCACATGCCTATGCAACTCAATATCTCTTATGAATTACCAAATTAATTTCTAGCCTGAATCACCACCTAATTGGACCTCATCTCTCGAGTTGTACATCATACATAACCCTATATATACACCATCAACCCCCCTTCCTAAAAGGATCAAAATCTTGAGATCTGACCTCTATAAAATTTTTGACTTCTTGTGAGTTACCACCAACCTATTTAAGTTACTTCGGAGATTTTGTCTACTATTTTTGAATAATTGGAGCTTGGAAATTTTTGGAATACCTCTCTTGTTTTCATCACTTCTTCATCATCCATTTGCATGTCCATTCATCATTTTCGAGTTCTGTAACCACATTAGTTGGCCTTGTTTACTTCACATAGCCCATTTGACACTCATTAACTCTCACCAAGCCCTAAGTCAGGCCCAGTCAAAGTTGAATATTCTCATTTTCCATCGACCCAATATATCTCAATTTTTTCCTGCATCATATCCCTTCTTCTATCAATCTTTTTATTCCTATAATACCCAGATACTTCAATCTTTCTGTTCTTCTTGATAGACATCCCAAGATCTCACTTTTCTATTACAGTCACTGTCAACTTCCTCTGGTCTCCATCAACCTCTATCTCGATTTCATTCCTTTCCTCAATTTATCACTGTATGTATTATCTAATCTTGTTTTAGCACATCTTTGAACATTTATATTATGATTATCTTCTATATATTACTTATTCCTTTTTTGAATCAATTTTCTAAACAAGTGCGCTGACATCCGTCATATGAAGTTCATCGCTTCTCAGGACTATATTTTTTTAGGAAAACCACCATTAAAAATCTACTAATCTTTTCTTGCGTAGCTATAATTTTTTTTTGTGCATGTCATCAAGTTCGTTGCGGAATGGATTTGTGCACTTGTTCTTCCATCACCATCAGTATAAAAAATTAGAGTTAGCCTTAAACCATCCCATCTTTAGAATTGCTTATTTTTTAGCATGTTATTTCATTAACTTGGAACATGGGTAGAAACCTTGTCAAACAACTATTATACTGGAGATCATCCTTCACATAGTTTTTCTCTTGATGATGATGAGTTTGACATTGTCAAATTCTAAAATTTTGATCCTTAGTTCGAGGAAGTATTAGACCAGAATCCAAAATGTCTCCCTGAATATTAAAAAAGATATCGTTATAATTTATATGCTAATAATTTGAAAATATATTCTATAGAAAATGACCCTTCTTCATCTACCATAAAGACAAGTCACGTTATTTCTATTAGAACTACATCCTTCACCATTACACATATGCATCTAATTTTTTCCATAAGAATCACACAACCATTCAAGTTCCATTCCAACATAAAAAATCCATATTATTCCTCATTATCCTACACATCAAATCCATTTTCCCACACCTATACTCATGTATCACTTATTAATTCTATGTATCCATACACCCAACTAATCCAACTTCACACATTCCAACATCTACATAATGTCAGCCAATACTTATTAGATACAATTTGTAAGATTGAACTATAGAACTAGGGTATGTGAATTCTCAAATTTACATACAGTCAATTATGTAATGAACACACCCATCCAATAGTTCCCATGCTCACCAATATCATGCACATTTCAAAATACCTAATGTTTGACAAATTTGAAGGCAGAGAAGACCCTTAAAACCATATACACATGTTTAAATATGTTTTTTATCTAAAAATCCATGATGATGCTCTCATGTTTCATACATTCTTGTTGTCTCTAAGTGGATAAGACTTGGATTAGTACACTAGCCTTAAAAAACATAATCTTACCTTGTGCGAGTAACTTGGTGGAATATTCTTTAACCATTTCTCAGTTAATGTTGTAAAGTGTACCACACTATCAAACCTATAAAATTTTAAATAATGTGATGATAAGCCTTTTAATGACTATGTTTCAAGTTGGAAATTGGTCCATGATCTCACATTTCACATTCCTTGGTCTGAACTCACATAATTCATTCCTAAAATTTGTGTTAAACACATATCACATACTCTAAAACTCTAACAATTCTAGTTATTTGAGGAAGCTATATTGATGTAAAAATGAATTAGGGATGTTCATGTTGAGTATTGGTGAAGGTAAAATTTCACAAGAATAATGATTTTTTGAAATTTAATAAAAAGACTCAGCAAATCAATCAGAGTACTTCTCAACTTTATGGATAATCAAGGTTCCTCATCGAATACTGCTAAAAACTCATTCACTGCTCCTAATAACCAAAACCTGCAAGACACAAAAAAATAACCTCATGGGACCCCTTTTATATGCATTGAAAATACACTCCCCAATATAGTTTAAAAGTTATTTAATTCTCAACTCATCACACTTCCTCCTATATGACAAGAATATCTAAATGTAACAAAAATACTATAGAGAAAACAAATCAACCAACAAGTGTGTCTATCATAGAATCATAGGTCATGCAAGAAAAATTCCATTAATTATGTAATGTTATTGAAGACCTCATCAATAGCATTTTTATCCATATTAACAATGATATGCCCTTCATAGAACCAAAACTTGGATGTTTTAAGATTTTTTTATCACTACATACACTTTTAACCAATCAGGTTATCCATAATACATCAATCTTCATCTTATCAAGATTTTTTAGGCATGATCCACAAATTTCACAAGAAATCAATATATCGATGCAAATTCCAAACCAACATATGAAATTGCACCTATACAAACATTATCACCGAATTTTAGACTCACATCCATACCCAATTGGCATACTAAAAAAAATCTGCTTATCTAATAAAAGATCACATCAAATAAAATATCATTGTATAACCGCATTGTTCAATATTCCACTTATTGTGAAGATCTACTATATCCTTAAAATCAATGAAATTGTCAACATAAAACCGTAACTATTTTCAAAATTCATGGGAAACCTTCATACTTTTTTTTTATGAAAAGGATCTTATATAATATTAAATGAAACATTATACAATATTTCTCTCAACAAAAAATTCAGGTGGTATGAGGAGGAACGCCCCAAAGGCCACAAACACACTAGGCCAAGCCTAGGAAAGCAACAAAAAATCAAAAACAGTTTAACACAAAACCATTCAAAGGAACATAAGGACCAAGAGAACTGAACGACCCCTGATAGACAGGGGGAAACAAAGGCATCCCTTCTTCTCCTTATATTACATGACAACAGTCCACTAAGCATGTAGAGGAGATAATGCAAGAGGAGGGACTGGGGAGTGGGATATCCAGATTTGAATCAGGAGAAGAAGACTCAAACACATGCCAACCACTTGGTACGATCGCCAGCTAGGGGAAATATCAACACTCATATTTTCAGTATGTTCAGGGGGAATCACTAACTTTTGAATTTCTCCCCCGCTTCAAAGGAACTATGAGTGTCATACTCATGACTCCTTTCCCTAATTCCTAGGAAGATAACTCTTAATGTTCTATAGAATACTCCTCATTATTATCCATATTTGAAAAAAGGATTTCTCTATTCTCCCTTATGTGATAAATTCCTTTTATGGATACTATTCTTCCCTTGAGGGCAATCTTCCTATAAGTGTCATAGAATTCGACATGCCCAGCATCTGAACGCTATATTTTCATTATCCAAAATTTTGGACATGTTGATGGTTACTTGTGCTCAGGAGAATCTTATCAAGTACCCCCTTTTCTTAGATCGATTTCAGCACAGAATATGGAATATGTTTTAAGGCCTACCTTATCCCTGGATATATCCTCCTTGAAGGAATCTTCCCAGAGAATTCCCTATATATTTTAGAGCACTCGAAAAATGTAGAGGGAGGTTCAGGAGATGCACCCACATTGGCATCAAGTGACAATATGAGTAATAAACCAGCGTTTCCCCACAACCAGGACGTGAGGAATAAACCGTCGTTTCCCCATAACTAGGACATGAGGAATAAACCAATGTTTTCCCCAAAACTAGGTACCATTTGTGTACACACCTATAACTATGCCCAAGCAGTTTTAAATACTTAAATTGTGCTAATTATCTCCTTTTCCGCAAATAGACGACATATCGTCAAAAGTGCTCATATTCCCTCTAATTTTCATCAATTAATTACAATACGCTAATTGATTAAGTCGCCTATCCAACTAACAACCTAATTAATGACCTTCCATTAATTATCACTTCCTCTATCTTGATTAATTAATTATTATTAATTAATTAGTCTTCCCCTTCATTTAAACTAGTAAATCAATATTTAATTGATTTAATCCCTTTCTAATAGCCTGAATTGCACTAATATTCTTCTAAATGGCTTCTATAAGCTTACACCTACCTATTAATTAATCACCTTTGATTAATTAAAATACCCCCCAACTCCCATGACTTGCTAAACATAGTATTAAACCCTTCTAAAGTAAGGTTACCTTTAATAAAGCAACCTTATCCATTCCTAATCATGTTTTACCTTTATCCCACATTCATGAGAATGTGTTGAATCCTTTATCCTTTGGGCTATATAAAGAGCCCTCCACCTACCTTTTTACTTACACCTAAACTCCTTAAGAGAGCAAATGCAAAGCATATAGCAAAGAGACTAAGAGCTTGCCTTTTGTTTTCTTGAGAGGTCACCATTGTTAAGAGCTAAAGCTTCTTATTCTTGCATTCTTTAAGGATCAAACAAAGTAAATTGTTGATTGCCATTGGAGCTAAATAGGTCCATGCATTTTGCCATGGTAATCTAGGAGAGTAGAGATGTTAAAATAGCATGCATAGTTTTGATCTCATGTTTTCAAAGTTATAATGTTAGTTTAGATCTTGCTTAGTTCTCTATCTTGATGGTGTTTATGCTTTGTTTTTCTAGCTAAATTGTAGAACTATTTTAGGTGGTAGTTATTGCTTCATTTGATTTAGCATTAAGAAAAGTATACATGCACACATTTGGCACGCCCGGTGGGACTTACTCCATTGTCCTTTGCACTTAATTTCAAGTTTTTGTAGTTAAGTTTCATTTTTGGTTACTAACCCTCTTTTACACATGTTGATCTAACTTATTTTTTCTTAACTTGTTTTGTTGAGTTTGCATGTGTTGAGTATTCCTTGTAGGTATAAAGGAGGTGAAGTTCTGTCAAAATTGGAATTGATGGGAAAATTTCAAGATTTCTCCATGTTTTCATTTTTAGAGCTTACTTTTTCAACATTCTACATGCTAGTTTTGTCAATTTCTTGAAAATTTTAAACTCTTGAGCATGTAGGTTAGTGTTTGATAGTGTTGAGTCTTCTATTTACATATTAATGTGGTGGGTTGCTGTCAAAATTTAATCTTGGTGAGAAAATTTCAAGATTTCATCATGTTTTCATTTTTAGAGCTTACTTTTTCATCATTCTACATGCTAGTTTTGTCAATTTCTTGAAAAATTTTAAATTCTTGAGCATGTAGGTTAGTGTTTGATAGTTTTGAGTCTTCTATTTACATATTAATGTGGTGGGTTGCTGTCAAAATTGAATCTTGGTTGAGAAATTTTCAAGATTTCATCATGTTTTCATTTTTAGAGACGTTACTTTTTCATCATTCTACATTAATTTTGAGTGCAATTTCTTGAAAATTTTAAACCCTTGAGCATAATATGCATAATGCGTAACCCATCTTCTGAAGGCCATAAATTTTGCTCCCGAACTCGAAATGACTCCATTTTTTTTGGTTGGAAAAGATATTGAAGTTAACTATGCAATGAAAACATAAATTTGACATTTATACTTATAAAAATTGTAAGTGCTTTTCTATTAGTTTAAAACTGGTCATTTTCTAACCCATGTCTAATGTTTTGATGAATGTTGTATTTCCATGCTTACTCAATTTAGACCAAAGTGTGTGTATGCTCTTCTCTTGCACCTTTTTGTGATATTGAGAATCAAAAACAACTTTGATCTCTATCTTTTTAACATTGGGATTAAACTTGGAAATTTGATTATTCATTTTGCTTAAGGGAATGAACCTTTTACAAAGTATTTTTTAATGGTCCTTTGATTTGAAGTTTATTTCCATTTCTATATAGTTGGGATAAAGTTTGTGTATGCTCTTCTCTTGCAACTTAAGGTGATCTTGAGAATCAAAAGCAACTTTAGTCTTCATTTTATAACATTTGGTAAATTGGAAACTTCATCTTTCACTTTTGGTTTAAGGGAATGAACCTTTTACAAAGCATTTTTCAATAGTCCTTTGATTTGAAGTTTTCCATTTCTATATAGTTGGGATAAAGTTTGTGTATGCTCTTCTCTTGCACCTTAGGGTGATCTTGAGAATCAAAAATAACTTTAGTCTTCATTTTATAACATTTGGTAAATTGGAAACTTCATCTTTCACTTTTGGTTTAGGGGAATGAACATTTATCAAGAATTTTGTATGGTTCATTGATTGAAAATATTTTCTTTACTTTTTAGTTGGATTATTTTTTGTGTATGCTCTTCTCTTGCATCCTTGGATGATCTTGAGAATCAAAAGAAACTCTTAATCCTCTTTTAAATAATGTGATTTTCTTGGAGAACTACTAACACTTGAGTGCAGGACCTAAAAATGCTTGTCAAAGAAAGGAGGAATCAAAATGAAATCAAAAACTACTAATACAGTTGTTATATAGGTTGCCAAAAGGTGTTCAAGCAAACCACACCTAATTAAACAAGATAAAAAGAACAATATATTAAAAACATTGTATTGCAGGTTTCAGAAAAGGGTACGTCCCTCTCCGCTCAACTGGAACATAACCCCTTTTGCATAACGCCTTAAGCTACAACAATGGGGGTGGTTCTAGGAACCCCAAAGTAGTCCACGCAAGAGGGAACCTTGTGGATGAAACGAGAAGTGCTCCACACTACCTACTTGACTAGTGATTCCTTTGTGAGATAGCGTTACAGGTTGTCCATTGTGGCGACCCCAGTGATAGTACACGTAGACGCACTAGTTGCCTACTGTTCTTGAAGGGGGTAAAGTAAAGCCGAGATACTCCCAAACTAGTCAGTGTGACTTTTTGGGTAAATCGCGCTCGCTCGTGGCAACTTTGTAACACCTAGGGTGAGAGAACCACCTAGGAGAACATACTTTGGCCAGGAGCCCACTTTGACCATTCTAAAACAGTGTTGAGTTGTGAACCACATTTTCATTGAGAAACGTGTGACATGTTACTTTCGCCTAGTTTTTACTTACCTTAGGGCGAGGTGAAACTCTGCCGAAGTGAAGCTAGCATTTTTCATCCCATTTTTGATTTGCTTCCTTCACATTCTTTTGACACTTTGTTGATCAAAAGAAGGGTGACTACCTCTGCGTTACCACTCGATTGTTTCTACCACTTTTTTGTCCATTTATGCCCATCCATGTTGCTAGCTGGGTAAGTTAAACGCCTAAAATGTGTGGAGATGTATTTATATCATTGGTAGCCTTTGTGATCTTGATACCCACGTTAGGATTGTCATCATAGTTAGGAATGATTCATCATTTGATCTCCCTTTGACGTGTTACCTTGTTTGCATTATCTCGACACAATTAAGATACTTATGTCATGTTTTTCATAAACATGATCTAAGTATCCACATTGTGGCATTACTCTGCGCACATTTTAGCACATCCTTAGTATACTTTGACTTCGTTTGATTTCAAACATTGTCCCAAATCTTAAAAAGTGTCGCTTACTTTGTTTGCGTCATTTTGATACCACTTTGACACTAATATCTCACTTCTCCGTGAAGCTTGATAGACGTGTCCAATTGGTGTGGTTGCATGGCTTACATTTGTAAACCTCACCCTTTAAACATTTAGGCCTTGTTGGTTGTTAAACTTGTCATGGTATCCTTTGATTGGGAGTTGAATTTACCCTTTGTTAATATTTACGCCTTGTTCATTTCGAGCTTGACATAAATATTGACATTGTGTTGATGATTTTTACATCAGACTGTCACTTTGCACACGCATTTTCATATGGTGTATTTCCTTGTTGATTGGATTTGGGTTTCACACTCGCATGATTGTTCCTTGTAAACTTATTTTCTAGGACAATCCCTTTTTATCTCATCGATATTGTGTCATCACGATGTCTATTTTCCTTAGACCTTCTTCAGAAAATCACGCATGCATCCCCATACTTACAGAATGTCTAGTTGGTTGTCCTTATGCTACCCAAATTGACATGTCACTTCCTTCCCTTTGAAGGAGTTCCATCACACTATCTAAATCTAGACATTTGTGCTTAAAACAGTGCCAAAAATGACTGACTATCGTGCGGTTCCCCATACTTACAAAAATATGGAACCTAGGTTTAGTAATTCAAAGCAAAAGATTCCCATTACAACTAAACCTCGTTTGGTTCTTCGTGCTATAGATCCCATACATGTAACTCATTCCCCACCTTCATCTCATAGTCATTGGTATGATTTGGACGCTTCTGATCCAAATTATTATTCGAGTTCCCCCACTCTTCTTCTAATTCTAATCCAAACATTTCCTCTTCTGAGGATTCTCCAAATATCTCTGAAGGATTCAGATCCAAACTACTATTCGGATTCATCTAATTTGACTCCTAAGTCATCTAATGTGACTCTTATGTCACGTTCCTCCCTTTCTTCACAGAACCCCTTTTATCATTCACTTTAACGACGTCTTCTTCCTTTGAAGATACACGCGACTCCAAATCCCTCTAATCAGAAGTATAATAAAATTATTGAGTTGCAGTCCTCTCTTTCTTCATAGGACCCTTTTCATCATTCATCTAATGTGATGCTTGAATCACAGTCCTCCCCTTCTTTGCAGGACCTTCTTCATCCATCACCCCCACAGAATCTTTCTTCTTTGAAGATTCGTGTGACTCAAAGTCCTTCGAGACAAATGTCTAACTCGACCCATGCATCGCAATCTACAGACTTTGGACTTAATCCTACTATTTTACATACAACATACCATTGTATAGGTAGGTCCACACCACCTTCTTCTACTCCTGAGCCATCTAGCTACACATTATCTTCGTCCCCCACATCATCTTCTTCTATCAATAATCATCAAACATATTCTAAGTCTTCCACACCAAGTGAACCTATTTCTTCCAATCAACCCCTAGGGATCTATCAACAACTCATACTGATTGACCTCTTTCAGAATGAAGAAACAATCAGGGCATTTATAGTGGCACATGAAGATATTCCTCTCGTAGATTACGAGGAAGGTTTCTCTTTAGACTTCGATGCGTTCATGTATTGTGAGGAAAAGGTTGATTCCTTTTATCAAGAAATGGAGGAAGAGCCTCAGATCATGCAACTTGATCCTCCTCTATTCTTCCATCTTCACATTCTTCATTATGTGATGAAACTCCTTGGTCTTGCATTGATGCATGGCCTATCTTTTCATCACCCAATAACTCTTTGTCTATCATAATTCCTCAATCACAATCTCTTATGGGGTCAACGCCAAGTAGCCCTTCATCTTCATCTAGGTGTGGGTCACATTCTAGTAGCCCTCCCTCTACTATTTGTGGGACATTTTTGAGTAGCCCACTATCTTCTATTCTTGCGGCACGTCCAACTAGCCCCTTGTCTTCTAGGTATGGATCACCCTCGAGTAGCCCATCATCTTCTATTCTTGGGCCACATCCTAGTAGCCCATTATCTTACATCTATGGGTCACGTCCTAGTATCCCTTCTTCTTCTATTCTTGGGCCACATCCTAGTAGCCCTTCGTCTTCTATCTATGGGTCACATCCTAGTAGCCCTTCTTCTTCTATTCTTGGGCCACATCCTAGTAGCCCTTCGTCTTCTATCTATGGGTCACGTCCTAGTAGCCTTTCTTCTTCTATTCTTGGGCCACATCCTGGAAGCCCTTCATCATCTTCTATCAGTAGCTCACCTCCTGGTAGCCCCTCCTCTTCAATTCTTGGACCATATCCATTTCATCCATCACATTATTCTTCTACCAAAGATGGTGGCAAGCCCATGGTCATTTCTCGCATCAGTTCTAAACGTCCACATTCACTTTCTTCTCCTTCTCGGGATCAGACAAGTCATGCGTTAGCTTACAAGAAACCCAAACAATTTCTTAATCAAGCTCAGATCAAAACTGCAAAGAGCTCTATAGCTCGCAACAAATCAAACAATCTCAAAATTCTAAATTAATCACGATTCAAGAATGCACACCAACGTAACCATCAAGTATGGTGCAAAGTGTGTAAACCTCTGGATGGGGAATTAAATCTCCCACATACGAAATCCATGTTTCAAAACAAATCACAGTCATTTATTGAGTGTGAACTCACCTCAATCATCGAGATCGGGGATAATATCACTCTCGATAAACAAACGTGCCTAGTCTCCCTTATTAAGGAAGTCACAAACATTGTTGTTGGATATTACCACACATAGTGACTTTGTTAGTCCCAACCTCTTAAAACTGTCAAAAATCTAAAAATAAAAAACAATTCAAAAATATAAAAAAACATTTTGAGAAAACACAACAAATATCAAAGGTATAAAGATCAAACATTGCAATCAGGTATTGTGTACTCATGGATGTTTCTTTCTTCCCTTCCTTGCTATTTTTTTTTCTACAAGTCTCCCTACCATTTTCATCCCTTTGGTGATATTTTTGTTAGCTTATTCACATGCATTTTGTGACATTTATCTCTATGGTATCTGTTTGACCCTGGTCTTTTGTCACCTTGGTAAATTAAAGAACGACTGACCTCTTAGAGATCCTATCACATTCAACATCTAATACACTTGTTGCAAAGAAATTTTGGACATATTTTTTGACACTAGCCAATGTCATCATCGTAAGCATTTCCACCTCCTTCCATCAAGCCATCAGTGGTTCTTAACCCCTTGTCAGACAAGAGAACTGAAATAAGTTTTCAGACAACAAAATAATCAAAATCAATCAAACATCAAAATTTAAAAGCTACATGGACGCCTGAGCAAAAGCAAAATTGATATATAAATCTCTCTTGGGGTATTTCCAATGATCTCTATCGGGGCTATGGATGCCTGACTGGTAGTAGAGAAATGTTGTAATTAGAATTAAATACATCTCCATCGGGGCTATGAATGCCTAGCTGGCAGTTGGAGCAATGTACGGTTATACCTTTCACCATCCATTTACAAAATCACCTTTCATAATAAATCATTCCTAATCACATTGGCTAGGGTGTCGTCATCTTGTTGTCTTTTAAATCTTCCCTTCAAGCGGTAATAAATTCCACGTGCACACACCGGATCTATATGAGTAAACAAGATTAGTATGTTACCAAGTGTCTTTTTTGGACCTTGTTCAGACTCTTACTCTAGTCCATATCTTGTCTCACGATTTGTGCCTTTGGCTAATCAAATCTTCCTCGCGAGGCTTCTAAGCTACATTCATATCATTCACATCGTTCTTCTACTTTTTGTTCCGTTCAGAACATCCCGTATGTGTATAAGATTAAAACTACGCGAAACAAAAACTTGATGATTTTTATTTTGGTTCACGCCATGTTTTGCCTAGGACACCTTTGTCCCAAAATTGGTACTTTCACAAAAACAATCTTCTCCTTCCTTTCTATCATGTGCTTGGATAGGCCAACTTAATCAATCTGGGGGCATCCTTGCTTCTTCCCAGCACTTCTTGTAGGCCAACTTGGTTTAACAGTTCACCATCATGTTGAACCTATCCATAATGGCCTTGGGTCCTGCTTCTACCTGTGAAGAGTTTACCTTTGAATACTCCCACCTAATCATTGGGAATTTTTTTTCTGCATTTTCACCTTTCTCATACGCACGTGGCCTTATGCCCTTGTACATCCCATATACCATTGGGGGCATCCACGCTTCCTCATCTTCCTGTACATAGTTTCATAAAATTTTTAAGATCAACCAAAACATTCAAATATGTTAGAAAAATCATCAAAAACATTCAAATATGTTTCAAAAACTTCTAAAAATTGAAAATCATCCTACAAAACGTCACTCTTTGGTTCTCACTTGTTCATGTGTGTGACTTGCGGATCATCTTGATCTACCTCCATCAGCAAAAGCTAGGTTGCTTACTTCATCTGTACTTTGGGGCACAATGAGTTACCTGGTACTGTTTCGTAGTGCACATTGATTTTCCATCAGACCCAAGTGTCCTCCATTATTCCCCTTGCATGTATCCTTTCTTGGGGCACCATCATCAACCCTTGTCGTTAATTCACACATGTCATCACTGAATCTTGATAATAAAACCATTACATTATGTTTCTATGTTAGTTTAGCTTGTTTACTTTCTCATATTGCATTGCATTTTGTATGTTGCATGGAGTTAGGCATCTTTCACTTTCTCATATTGCATTGCATTTTGTATGTTGCATGGAGTTAGTGTTTTCAGCAATGGACAATTGTTCGTACTATGGCTTTTCATGTCATTCTACCTTTGTCGTATGCTTATATTTTTCATAAGGACCGATGATGTAGTTCCTATGGCAATATGATGACATCAAATTTGTTCCAAATAAATAAGCGGCTAGAGGCTAAGCTCTTCTCTCCCCTCTTCCTCATTTCTTCTACTTCACTTCCCTTTCACCCCTAATTTTCTCTCTCATCGGGGCATCCTGCCTCCTCCCATTCTTCTATCTATATCTCACCTTTTTCGATCATCGATCAACTTCTTTCATCACCCCATCAACACTCGAGGGGGCATCTCTCCCTCCTACTAATTTTTCTTCTATCCCTTCAAAAATTTTCTTTTTCTGTCTACTATCTTTGAAGTGGCGTCACTTACGCCACCCCAAAGAGGGGAAAATGTAGACACCTATAATTACGCCCAAGCAATTTAAATACTTAAATTGCGCTAATTATCTCCTTTTCTGCAAATAGACGACATATCATCAAAAGTGCTCATATTCCCTCTAATTGTCATCAATTAATTACAATACGCTAATTGATTAAGTCGCCTACCCAGCTAACAGCCTAATTAACGACCTTCTGTTAATTATCACTTCCTCTATCTTGATTAATTAATTATTATTAATTAATTAGTCTTCCCCTTCATTTAAACTAGTAAATCAATATTAAATTGATTTAATCCCTTTCTAATAGCACTAAATTGCACTAATATTCTTCTAAATGGCTTCTATAAGCTTACACCTACCTATTAATTAATCACCTTTGATTAATTAAAATACCCCCCAACTCCCATGACTTGCTAAACATGTATTAAACCCTTCTAAAGTAAGGTTACCTTTAATAAAGCAACCTTATCCATTCCTAATCATGTTTTACCTTTATCCCACATTCATGAGAATGTGTTGAATCCTTTATCCTTTGGGCTATATAAAGAGCCCTCCACCTACCTTTTTACTTACACCTAAACTTCTTAAGAGAGCAAATACAAAGCATATAGCAAAGAGACTAAGAGCTTGCCTTTTGTTTTCTTGAGAGGTCACCATTGTTAAGAGCTAAAGCTTCCTATTCTTGCATTCTTTAAGGATCAAACAAAGTAATTGTTGATTGCCATTGGAGCTAAATAGGTCCATGCATTTTGTTGGTAATCTAGGAGAGTAGAGATGTTAAAATAGCATGCATAGTTTTGATCTCATGTTTTCAAAGTTATAATGTTAGTTTAGATCTTGCTTAGTTCTCTATCTTGATGGTGTTTATGCTTTGTTTTAGCTAAATTGTAGAACTATTTTAGGTGGAAGTTCTTGCTTCATTTGATTTAGCATTAAGCAAAGTATAAATGCACACAATTTGACAAACATTTTCTATAATCCTCTTCCTCCTTAAAATGAACCACAAAGAATCCCTTTGAGAAAAAAGAAATAGCGCATTTGTTTAACCAATTATCGGAAACACATTGTGTGAGGGCCGAAGAAACAGGCCACATTTCGTTAAATCTTCCTATCACCACTAACTAGGCTAGTGAGAGGAGATGGGCGCAAAAACCTCTGACTTGTTCAGACTAAGCGTTGACATTTCTTCTACCGGATCCACAATATATGCCTTTATTTCAGTCAGTCTTTGGTTTTGTGGTTGTAATGCCTCCTCGAATCAGGGAAATCTGGTTTCTATTTTGTGGAAGGGGCTTTCCCTCTTCCTGCGGCTTCCAAATTCATCCTTCGCAGAGCCCTGGCCTAGTTCCCGCAGCTAAAATCCTCCATCCGAGCTCGCACCGCCAGTTAGTTCCCGTCAAGGGCTAGGGTTTCGGGTAGCTTCGCCGCTCACAACCATCTATTACATTACATTTGGCTTCCTCATCTATTACATTTTATGATTGTGAGATCAAATCTGAATCACCTAGCACAAAAAGGCGGGAATGAAACATGTGATCCTCTATTATTTATCATTATTGGCATTAAAGCCTAAATATTCAAAAGCACGGTGATTGGAAAAATTTGATAGATTTCTAAGTGAAATCAGTGGTTACACATCGATCGATGTGTCTTAGTTTGCAAGTTCACCCCATGACAACTAAATTATTTTAATGATTTTCCCAGAAACATTTGAAAGCCATTTAGAGGATTTTGAAGATCAATAAGAGATTCCAAGGGCACTAATTACAAGGGACAAAAGGAAAGGAAAGGTTTTGGTGAAATTTTAAGAGGAAGAATGGGTGGTTGTTGAAAGTAGGGAGGAACAAATAGTAGAATCCAGTCCATGGAAAAATTGTTTTGTGTTTATTATTCTTCTTGTATTTTAATTTAAGAGAGGAGAGTGAATGTGAATTTGATAATTCCTCAGTTAAATTGTGTAAAGGCAATGTTTTGGTCATAATCTCACCATGGAAGGTTTTAGTGTAATATATGTTGTGTCCCTGAAATGATAGGGTATAAGGAGAACTTTGTCCTTCACTGGCCTACCTATCTTTGACGACATAGATAACATACCAAAAAAATTTAAAAATCTAACAATTTAAAGAAAAAGAGACACTAAAAACATAAATTAAACCCATAATTGATAAACACGCCAGATACACATGAACTATAACAATTAAATAATATCATACTAAAATTGAGTATTTACTGTTCTTGGTTTATTCGTAGTTTGTATGACGAGAATGGTAGGAAACATTGAAAATAGTTGATGTCATAAAATTCTCCTAATGTTTATATTTAAAAAACAAAAACATATAAACATTAGAAAGATTATTAGTAAAGCCAAAAAAATTGTGGAGACATTGGATACACTTGTTGGCTAGTGCATTTAAGTTGTGGCCTTTGCTGTACTTTTAAAAGATTGATGGGAACACTTGACCAATATACTTCTTTAAACCAGATTCGCTGAAATCCTTAAAAACAAGTGTGCAACCTACTCACTTGACTTGTGTTTTGTATTTCGTCACGATAAAAGCCACTGTCCATCTTTTCTTTTTCTTAATTGGGAAGGACGGCGTCACATTACTAAACAAAGAATTTAGGTAGCCAAAGTGCGCCCGCAAGTTTGAGTTTGACGGCCGTTTACATGTTTTTTCTTGACTGTAAAATATTCAGATATAAACGTCTCTTCTAAACTGCAGATTTAAAATATGACTGATTTTATATATATATATATATATATATTATTTGTTCAAAATTAATATTGTAAGAAGTATTTTATATAATTGTTAAGAAGGTTGTAGTGGAAAGATGCATATAATGACCTCTAAAATGTGTTGTATAGTCATTTGCTAAGGTTTAAATCGTAAGTGATACCAAATAATAATGGATGATGTTAGGATCGTGATAGATTTAGCATAATAGCATATGTAAAGTTTTGCATTTAATAAAAAAGACTATTGTATATAATTCGAAGGGCATTTTTTAATTTTATTGTTTTTATTGAAGATGATCAAGCTATTATTGGAGAGTTGGTCTTTAAACTCAATTTTTTTGATTGAAAAGTATAACCATATATTAAAGATGACATAAGAAGTACAATGCTAATAATACAAAATTGGGTAGAAAAGATCACACCCCATAAGCAAGATCAAAGTAGCCATAAAAAGGCTACGAGTAACAAAGTGTCATATCGATAGTAGCATTATCAATCAAAAAAGAAATTTACAAAAGTGCAGAGAACCAGAAAAAACTCCAAACATGGAGCTAGGCAACAGCAGCAAATATGGAAGATGGTGGCAGTGGCAGTGGGCTCTTTGGATGGTCACCACCCCAACTACCAAAAGTAGTGTCGGGGGTGTCATCAAGCGGCTCCCAACGATTTGCCTGTTGCTACTCCTCCTCGTTTCCCCCGTCGGGAGGGCGAGATAGCCAAAGAGAGTCATGGAAAATTTGATTGGTCGGGCGTCTGTCACCCGGAACCACCATTGCCAGAGCCCAACTGACCAATCACCCCGGTAACGGGTGGAGTCCAAGACAGAGGCGGAGAATGGGACCCGCCTATGAGGAGAGGCGCTACGCCGCCCATGGGAAAGCGAGTGGTGACTTTGCGAGTAGGAGCGGCGGCGAGGGGAATTTGGCGAAATACGACTAACTGCACAAGGGGCACTCCCCCAATGGTCCAAAAGAGTTTGCAAGTGCTCAACTTCAATGCGGACTTTCTCTGCCTGCACCTAGATCTGAAGCGAAACATTTGAGATGACAACAAGCTTATTAGAAATAGCAAAAATTCTATCCAATGTCTCCTTATTAAAAATAACAGCATTTCTAGATTTCCAAATGTGACATAAAATAACCGCTCTAAAAGAATGCCAAATGTTGTTAAATTTTGCAAGAATAAAGGCCCGATCCCCCAGAAGAATCATTTTCCACGTTAACAAGGTGTGCTAAAAAGGTTGAAAATGGGTATGAATCTAGCGCTAGGTAGACTGAGCATGAGGGAAAAACCAAAAGAGATGAAGAAGAGTCTCAATGTGGTTGCAGAAAGGGCAGCGCAGCGAGGGAGCTCCCAGAAGAACAAGATGTTTGCCCACTAGAAGCCCTTGATGAAGAATTCTACAAAGAAATTGCACAACTTTGGGATCTATAGGAATGGCCCAAACAACAATGAAGCACTGCTTCCACCCAAAATGAGTGGAATGCAGGCTCCAACAAGCATTTAACTTATTGAGATGAAGCTGCTTCTGGGTGAGAATCTTGTAGCCCACCCGAGGTTTATAATTTCTAAAGGGAGTGGCAGAGAGGCCAATGCTAATCAAACCACCACGGGCGTTGTGCAGTGACATGAATTTTATGCAAACAATCGCTAGGTATGAGATCTTGAATGATAGAAATGGCTTATTTTTCATTGTCATTTAGAGCAAAATTAGATTTTAGGCTATCCCATGGAAGCCAATCCTTAGTGAAAGGAAAAAAAATGTCCTGAATATACTAAATCCCTTTTTTGAAAAAACGCAAACCCTTGAGCTACAAGGAAAGAGCAAGGGGTTTGTTATGAAATTGAAACACCGGATTCCACCACAAACTAAAAGAGTTAAGAGAGAGCCTGTTCTGGAAACCATCACCCTGCTAGAGCAGATGCGGTTTGAGAAGTTCCCAAGCTTTCCAGATGCTTTTGGCCACAAAAGAGCCACCTATTTTAATAGTAGTAGGGCATAGAAGTAAGGAGTAGTAGTTCAAACCCTGCCATGCCTTTCGATTAAGGAGAGACCCTTGAGATATAAAATTTCTAAGAAGAATTTTCCAAGATTCCTCACCTTCAAGGCTACAAATAATCCCTTTGGTAGTAAGAGAAAACCATTGCATATGAATGTTGATTAGGCCAAGACCACCAATGTCATTAGGCATATAGCATATGTCCCAAGCAACTCTATGAAAGCCATGGTTCCCTTTGGAGTTAGCCCACAGGAAATCACACAAAATTTTCTCTAGTATGTGGTAAGTGGATTAAGAAGGTGCCCAACATGATGAGTAATAGACATGAGTGACAACTAGAACCTTGGAACAAACATGGAATTTTCCAGCAAGAGACAGATGCTTGGTAATCCAAAAAGAGATTTTTTTCTCAACTCGCTGAATCACATAATTCCAAAGGTTAGCAAGGGATGCCATAAAGGCAAAAGGAATGCCTAAAAATTTGAATTGAACACCAGGTTCAATCCAAAGCCATTGAAATCCCTCTAGCCAAGGAGGTTTGGGACCCATCGCATGTCTGTAACATTGGGTTTTCTTCCATTGGATAGCAGAACTAGAAGTAAGACAAAAAATATCAAGACATTTCATGGCATTAGTGATAGAGGCCTTTGTTTCAGCCAGAGTGAGAAAAGAGTCATCTGTAAAATGACCATTAATCAACTGCCTAGGAGAGGAAGGAAGTTGAATACCTTTAACAAAACAAGCACTAGCAGCATTAGCGAGCAAGTAGCTTAGACCTTCAGCAGTAATGACATAAGGAGAAGGAGCAAGAGGGCAACCTTTCCAGATGGAATGATGAAGAGAGAATCTCTCAGACTACCGACCATTGATAGTAATACAGGCACCCACATTTTGAAAGAGCATATTAATAGAGTGGAAGAATCTGGGTCCAAAACCGATAGCCCGCAACATGGCCAAAATGAAAGGCCACTCAACTCTATCATAGGATTTTTCAAAATCAATTTTAACAAACAGATTCGGTTGAGAATTCTAGCAGGCATATTCTGTGCCCTTCCAAACTGCAATAATTTTGTCCAAAATATATATGTTTTTGATAAAGCCGGTTTGCTCACTCCTGATGATCAGGGGAAGTAAATTAATGAGCCTAATAGAAAGATCTTTGGCAATAATTTTGTACGAGATATTGAGCAGAGTTATTGGTTGCCAATTAGTGATAAGATCAAGATCTCTAGATTTAGGAATGAATTTTATGTTGCCTTGGTTGATTAGATCGCCCGGGGTGTTGGAGGACATAGCTTCTAGATAGACCTGATAAAGATCCTGATAAACAGTCATCCAAAGAGACTGTTAAAACTCACAGGGAAAACCATCAACACTTGGGGATTTATCAAAGGCCATCTGTATAATAGCTTCCTTCAAATCATCAAGAGTGAGAGGTCTATCACAAGCAATGTGTTGACTTTTATAGAGCTTGCAAGGAAAAAATTCAATACATTGGAGGAGAGCAGCATCTCGAGCTGGAGTAGTAGGTTGAGCAGCAATAAGAACATGATAGTGATGCAAAAAAGCTTGCAGAATGTCAGGTAAGAGAATAAGCCTTTGATTGCCATCCTTGATTGCTTTGATTTTGGTGAGAGTTTGATTAGATTTAAGGGAAGCAAAAAAATCCCTAGTAACTCTGTCACCAATGCAAATCCAGTGCAGACAAGCTCAAACTTGGGCTCCTCTAGCCTTATAGTGCTCTTCAATTTGAAGCTTATGTTTCTAGTGAGAAACTTGCACTTGTAATTGGGCGTTAAAAGGAGACAAATTAAGCTCTTGAATAGCCATCAAATATTCAATATGAGAGGCTTCATGAGCATTCTTGCAAAAAAGAGCATCTTGTTTCCCATAGAGATGAAGGAAAGAAGTGGTATGAGTGATGGAATGAGACCACCAATCAATCCAGCCAAACCCATCAATAGGTCTTGGATCAAGATTCCAAATATGTCTTATATAATCCAAAGTTTTGGGATGAGAAATGTGGGATGTATTTAAATAGAACTGGCTGGACTTGGGCTTGGGACACTGAAAGTTCCATTGAATCCCAAAGAAGATAGGTTTATGGTCATAAACCAAAGTAGTGTCCACCACCGAGACCGGGAGGCTGTATGAAGAGTCAAAGGAAAACCATTTCTGCTCTAAAAGAAAAGCTCTGTCAAGACGCTTATAAACTATATCATCGCCAAATCTAAAATTAGACCAAGTGAACCAAGGAGTGGAAGCATTAGAGTTCTTGCGGTGGTTGGGATCAAATAGACAAAGTTTATTGCACAAGTAAAACCAAGCTTCATGTTCACCATCACACCAACGCATTGGAAGCCAGCCCAACTTGTCTTCAGGGGATTCAACGATGTTGAAATCACCACAAAAAACACCAGGTAGCAGAGGGTAGATGATCAGCCAACCACCGCCGAAAATAAGAATGCTCAGAGGCATCGTTAGAAGCATAGATATTGGCCAACCCAAGAATGTGGCCGTCAAAATAAAAAAGGGTTCACACCACCTGATGAGTGGGGTCAGAACCCTATGATATGATATTGGATGTGAGGTCAGGGCTTAAAAGAGTGAAAACACCATATCTACCATTATCATGAGCTGATATTTGGTAGAGAGGACTAGGCTAGATGGTATGCATAGCAGCAAGAATATGGAAGCTAGAGATTTTGACTTCTTGTAAACACAACACCTAAAAATTTGTAAAATTCTTACAACTGTCTCTGACAAGATATCTACGAGTCAGATTAGTAAGCCCCCTAACATTCCATGAGTAAAATAACATGGAGAACTATCAAGGTGCATGTTTTCCTCCTCGAGGTCGGCTAACGCTCCAAAGTGGTTAGAGAAAGTGACTTGCCATGCATTCCCATGAATAAAATCACTGAGCTCAAATTATCGGCAGGGTCTCTGTGAGAAATTCTCCTTGGAAGGAGGGGAAGGACTTCATGAATGGTGTAAGGTATCCTTTCTATCTGTCTGAGTAGCCGAACCACCGGCAGTGTTATCCAGAAATATTAAAGTCTCAGGAAATAAGGGGTGTGAAAGAGTAGGAGCTGGGGGGTGAGAGATGATGATAATTGCAACTTGTGGAGTCGGAGAGATGGCGAGCGTGGGCTTGGGAAGGGTCACAGTAGATGGCTTCAAATGAGCAGAAGTGGAAGTAACCACCGGTTTGTAAGTATCTTGTTGGGGCTTATTTTAGGCTGAGGCTGAAGGTTTTCTGCCAATGATAGTAGTCCATCCATCAGAGGAGGGAGTGTTGGATTTAGGGTCCATCGGGGTTTTTTCCAAAACCGGCGGTGGGCTTGGAATCATAAGAGGATAGTTCTTGATCATATGGTCAGCAGATTTACACCGAAAACAAGTGTTGGGTAGGTTGATGTACAAAACTTTATGTGCAAAGCGTGTGTCTCCAACCTAGATATCGAGGGTATCTTTGAGGTCTTTTGAAAGATCAATTTCAACACAGACCCGTTTCTGGGGTCGAGCCGAGTAGAACTTATGTTTCTCATGGAAGATGAGGCGACCCAAGGGTTTGATAAGTTGATCAATGAATCCCCACAGAGGTAAAGAAAGGCCTGGAAATTCAACCCAAACAGGAATTTTGAGTTTGGCTTGCTCAAAGACTTGAAAATCTCAAGTCCAGTGGGAGAAAACCACAAGAGTACTGTGAATAAACCAAGGACCATGGTTAACAACAGCTTTGCAATGTTCATCATTGGTAAAGCGAAATAGAAAGAAACCCTTGGTCATGTTTTGGACTCCCTCTACCTTGACTCCATGAGGTTGCCAATGATTATGAGTCCATTAGTGGAGGATACCTTCAGGGGGAACTCAGCCCACAAAATAAGCAACAAGAGAATATGATTCAAACTAGTTGTAAGCTTTGTCAAAACATGATAAATCAAGAACAATATTTGGGGAAGGATTATCAGTAGCCTTACCTCATCGAATACCTTCGAGACAAACTTCCTCACTTGTTTTGGCGCCATTGTCCAGAGATCTTGCAATAAGACCAGCATCAATAGATGCATGGCTCGAGGAGGTGGTCATTTTATAAGCCATCGCCCAAGGAATGGGCTGGCGATTGATACAAAATTAATGCAAATAATCCTTCTTGGATCTGTAGATCAGCGGTGTGACGTGATGGTGGCGTACGATAAGGTCGAGCATTCACTGTGAAAATAACTCACTGAGCCTAAACCCTAGCAGAGCTTGATTCTCCAACACAATATCATCTTCTCGATCTTTAAACTCAATTAAAAAAAGTATTGTATATAATTTGAAAGGAATTCTTTTTTTAATTGAAGATGACCAAACCATTGTTAGGGAGTCGGTCTTTGGATCTAACCAAAAAATGTATTGCACATGATTTAAAGGGAAATTGTTTTCTTTTTTTGTCTATTGAAGATAGCCACACCATTATTGGGCAGTTGATCTTTGGATTCATTCAAAAAAATTACATGTATAATTTCTAGGAATTTTTTATTTTCGTGTTGAAGAGGACTATTAAATTATTAGGGAGTCATTCTTTGAATTCAATCAAATAAAGTGTTGTATACAATTTGAAGGGAAATTATTTTTCTATTCTAGATGACCAGACCATTATTGGGGAGTCAGTCTTTAGAGTCAATCAAAAAATGTAATGTATATAATTTGAAGGACATTTTTTTATATTCCAGATGCCTGGGCCATTATTGGGGAGTTTGTCTTTGAATCAAACATTTACTGTTGCAATCTACTTGTAATCCACACACCCCCGAAAATAATCATGCCAAATGTCACTAATTGGGTCACGAGGGCATCTAAAAATGGCCTCACGACGGTAAAATGCATCTCATGCAGGTAAAATGCATTTCATGCCAAAATAATGCTTTCACAATGGAATAGCTCTTGAGTCAATAGGGGATTTATTGACCACCACAAGTTAGTGTTTTGGGCTTCACGTTTTCTAAATTCGAGGGGAGTGGTCATTGATCTAGAAGATTGCAAGGACACTCGAGGTTCTAGAAAATAGGCAAAGTGATTTAGAAAATGTAAATGGCAAGTCTGTGATCTTTGGCACTGCTAAAATGTATAGAGAATGCATTCAATCACCCTAATTCTGAAGATATTCGTAATTCAAAGTAGAGTTTATCTACAAATTTATATTTTGATTTCAATGCTCATTTCTAGAATCTATCAAGGGTTTCATGCATACAAGTTGGTGCAGGGGATGAAAAGTTGGACGCAGAGATAGATGGGCTTGTTTGCCAATATTGGACTTACTATTAGGGCCTATTATTTGGATCTCATAAGATAATTTCTTGAACAATTGGAAAGTGTTATGGAAGAATTTTAAAGCCTTTGAATGTATATTCGACATTTGAAATTGTTCACTATCAATTATAACATTACATGCATGTTGGTGAAAATAATTTTTCACAAGGGAAAATTGGGGCTTTTCACCAATGCTCTAGGACTAGGCCCCTCTACTTAGGAATGGGCCAACTCCATTTATTGAAAACAAGAAATATATACACTACTCTAACAATTTTGGGTGGCCTTTTGACTGGGGATGACACATGAATACTCCACTAAACCCCTGTGTAAAAAGGAGGTGGAGGAAAGGTGTGTGTATGGAGAGATGGGAGAAAGTGAGAATGTGGTTTTACTCAATAAATATAAATTTGAGTTTATTGAGATAAAACTATAATAAATTTACAAGTGAACAATGAGAAGACACCGTGTCAAGGAAAGAGGAACAAAACACAAGTAAATCCAAGTTTATTTCCATAATGCTGCACAAGTAACCATGCTCATGGAGTAAAGTTGAGATGGAGAGGAAAACATAAGACAAGGAGATAGAAGAATTTTAGTTTCTTGCTTGTAGTAAGATATTGATAGTGATCAACCAAGAAAAACTAACCCCTTGGAATGGAGAAGCCATTCCAATGTATAACTTTATAATCCATCTTTTCATCTATCCCTTACATGGCCTTTTATAGTCCCACCACTTGTGACATATCACATTCATCTATGAAATAAAAAAAGACCCTTTCTTATTAATAAAAAAGGGGGACTTTTACAATAAAAAGTTACAATGGTCACTTAAGTGAATAAGATGAAAGAGACATAAAGTACAATTTGTAATGGAGAATTAGAAATTAGAGAGAGAATGAAGAGGGAAGAGATGTATAATGAATAAGGATGGAGAAGCTTTGAGGTACTTTGTAGAGATTTACTCTAGTGAGCTATTAATATTTTGGCCACTTCCTAAGCTTGATAAAGCTTCCTAGTGCACTCATCTTTCATAAACCTTGTCTTCGCGTACTCCTCTGGATGGTCAACTTTTGTAGTCTGATCAGGTACTCTAAGAGGAGTGAGAATCCCATGATCAATATAAAACTAAAACCAAGAGAAAATCCTTCTTATACTTAAACTAACCTTCCATTCTCTGCAATGTAGTGATTTCTCTTTGATCTTTCATGTATTTGATGCACCTCGTGTGCAAAATGAGACAAATTTCTTGCACATGGTGATCTTGGTGATAATCTCACCAAATGACCATGGTGACCTATGAGGCACAATGAATTACAAGATCAAATCCTTTGATATGAGATGGGTGAAGGAGAAATACTGAATGAAGAATGCTTCCTTCTTTCGATCAATCCACTAATGAGATGGGAATCACTTTGAGACCAATTTTAGGGGACCAAGAAGTCTTCCCTTCTACCTGAGCCACAATTAAACTGTCAATCCTTTGTAAGTATGAGATAATCCCTATCCATTCTATCAAGTAAATCTCTTGAGAGGTGATCACTGCATTGTTATAGGTGGGGATTCACAAGAACTGAGAAAGAGCACTCAGAATGAGGATTGTCATAATTAGACTATCATTCACCAGAGATGTTTGTCAAATTGGGTCACATTGTGGTGCACAAGATAGAACTAGATTTGTGTTTTGAAACAAGTGACCATTTTCTCTGTGTAAAACACTTAAGAGGAATCCTTCCCTTTACAATTCCATGATATTTGATCCACACCGATGATATCTAATTTTTTGTATTCACTGTGAGACATATCTTGTTTCATGTATTCTGATCTTTAGCATAATTAGAACTAGTGGAATCGGAAGGAGATGAACATGTGTGACTAATTTGAGAATCTTATTATTTTTAGTAATCATTATTTTTAGAATTCCATTTTACTTACCAATTGCTTAATTTGGCACTTTTGAATTTCCTTGATGTTCAAAGCGCAATGGAAACTGTGAAAACAAACTATTTGAAACACTTATTATTTTTAGACAATGAGGCTTAGGAAGGTTTACATTTTTTTATACATGGGTCATTTCCACGTTGGAATGGAGTGAAAGTGGTCTCAAAATTTTCCATTTTGTAATGTGAGGCTTTGCTCCAAATTTCAAAGGATTTCAATCATTGGGTTTTTGTAGATATAAGAAAACATTATTTTTTGCTGAATATTTCAAATGGATGTATGAAATGATACAAGGAATCATTGGAAGCATGAAAATACTCTTCTTAAAGGATTTTTTTCAAGGAAGCTACATTCAAAATCTCATTGCAAACAGACACAGAGTTTTAGAAATATGAGCAAAAAGGGTTTTGGCATGGAGGGTGTTTGAAGAAATTTTAGCTGCATGAAGACTCTACAACAATACTAGGGAAAGAGAAAATCAGAATGAAATAAAAAAATGGTTAAGGATGAAGTTATACCTCTCTTAAATTCATTTTCCCTCTCACTAGCTCCATTTAACTCACCTTAAACCCAACCTAGCTAACCCCGATATGGTGGATTTTAGAGGTGTGGTTGTACCCTAAAAAATAGGTTGAAAAGGGTGAAATGGACTTAAACCTCTCCAAAATGTTCCATGGGTGATGATCCCATGACGAGGGGGTCATATTTTGTGAAATAGGTTAATTGATAACACATTTTTAACACCCTAAGTCATCATTTTGAGTGACGAAAGGTTGCCTCCATAGAGGAAACACATTTTTTTTGTCCCCAATGTCCCCTTATCTTTCGAGAAAAAGGGAAAAAGTGACATCAAGCCTCCAAATTGAAGTCATGGGGGATCTAAATGTCATTAAAAAGTAGTCAAACATCAAGTTAGGTGAGTTTATAGCATCTTCTAACCACTTAAGTGTCGCTTTAAGTGACACAGCCAACTCCTCCATAGGGGGATTGCATTTTAGTGTCCCCCATTTCCCCTTGCACCAAGGGAAAAAGGAAAAAGGGACATATAAGCTCCAAAAAATTGCTGAAAGATGATTGGCTATGGTGATGTCATCAAACTCATTATTAAAATAGACTAAGGAGTGTATTTTTAGGCCCGAGAGCAAGACATTGAGTTTAGAGTGCCAAACTTATATGATTTGACTCCAAAGGACCCATGGATGCCATTCCCACCATTTTTAAGACCTATTTCATCTTGAAAGTTTCATTTTTAGTCAAATTTCTAGTTTTGCCTATGCGGGTGCGTAAGTAAGCTGAGTTGCCACCAGAGTCCATAATGAGTATGAAAAAATCCAACGCATGGACCATGAGGAGGGTCCAATATACTCTAATTTGAACTTTTTTTAGGCTCTTAACTCTTCCTACGATGTTCAAAACCCTTTGAGAAAGTTTAACCTTTTAGAAAGATTCTTCTACTACACTGATAGACAATTTTTGACATTATAATACACCCATAATTATATATTTATTATTGCACCCCAAAGTAGGCTTTGTCATATTTCTAATTCCTATAATATGGATTTCCAAGACCTTGCTAGGCTTCGGAAACTTTTTGAACAAGGTGACAAGCTCCTTTGAAACATGCTTTTCCCAAAATCTTACCCCTAAAGACGTGCTTTTACCTAAAAGATTCCAAACCTCTCATGGCTCCATAGAAACTTCATGCAATTCCTTGGATTTTCTTATTACTCTCCCAAACAACCTCCAAATGGGTCATGCCCTTGTCGTTAGCTTCTAAAGGAGGTCGTCCTATTGCAAGAAGACCAAAAAATATCCCTTTTGAAGCCTCTGGGAGCATTTTTCTTTCTTAGATTTTAGTATCCTCATGAATCGAGCTAGGTACACTTATCTGCACATATAACACACTTGAAAATCATGTTATCATGTTTCTCTTGTCCAGAATGAGGGTGACACAATTAAAATGCTAGCTAGAGAAAATGTTTACACTGACTGGGAAAGGGATTTTCAACTGTGGGTTTTTATGTCTTGACAAATTTTTTTAATTTTGCATGTTAGGAATTTACGATGAGGACAAGGTCCTCAAACCTATGATTGAGCAGAAACTTAGTAAGTTGGGGCTCTCATATATTAAGATTCAACACGTAAATGACTAGATATTATATGGATATTTTCCATTCAGTCCAACATATAAATGTTATCCTAGCCTGTTTTAACCTAAAGCTAAAACCCTTATTGAGATATTTTTCAATCTTCATTCTATAACATATAAAGCTAGCCACACCAATTTTTCAAAGGAAAGCCATTGGGGAAAAAGAGATCTTATTGTAAGAGGAATTGCTTCCATTTACCAGTTTTCATTTGACGTAGCTTCTAAAAATAGTATACTACATAGGAAAAAGGCATTGGTAAAATATCCTTTCCAATTTTATTTATTTTTTTCCTCAGTTTGTAAAGTTCATTATTTATATGGAAAGTAAAAAACGAATTGAATAGTTTGGTAATATTTCCCTTTCTTGCACTTAGTTTTCAATAATACTTGACAATTGCTTGGATTTACTAATAGGCCATGGTGCTCTTAACACCACGAAGACATGTTAAGCCCCTAAGGAAATAAGAGAAACATAGATGGGGATTTAAGGAAAATATAGATGCTTTTGTATTAAGCCATGCCTTGCCCTTTTAGCTCCCTATGAGTATGCCTAGCCGAATGAAGCAGGAATTAAGAAGGGCTTATTTGACTATTAATTGCTTTCTTATGTTTTGGTAGCTTTGTTTTCAATCCCCCCCCGTTTTTTTTAATTAATTTTCACATGTCCACGAGTAAGATATCTAGTATAAAAAGTGCACAAAATCAAAATTACAAATATGTTCATACAAGTATGGAGCAGTTATACACATTCTGAGCCTTTAGGTGCATTTGAATGTTGGATATCATATTATGTTTTATTATTTTATATTTCTCTTTTGTTTTGTTTGAAATTGATTAGTGCCATTGTCATATCTTTGTTGTGGGGAGAGTTCATGATGTTTTGGATTGGTCGTTCGATATGTCAAAGGTGAAGGAGACTTTGTGGTCATGAATTGAACCCATGTTAACATTGATAGTCATTGACAAGTGTTTATGTGTTTTAACTACAAATAATTAATAATTTCATAGCTTTCCTTGTAAGTTTCATATTGATAGGTAATAGACGATGTCTTAAAGATTTAGATATGGTTATAGTTGATCGTAATCATTATGTCAATAGGGATGACATTGCAAGAGATGTTGCCCTCTTACTAGTACAATATGCTAATAATGGTGACACCATAACCTTTGTCTTGAGCTTAGGTGACACTGCTAACATCACCACCAGCACTGACGAACATGTTTTTTTGTTGCTAGCTTGGTGCACTTTGGAATTTCTTCTACAACTCTAAAATTCTGCATTCAGTCACAAAATGAATCCTGTCTTGGTTGCCTGGCCTGGTCTATTGTAATAGATAACGATTCTTGTGTCAATAGGGGTGAAGCTATACTAGAGGTGACCCTCTCACTAACATAATAGTCAATTGGTTGCAAGATACGTATGCTTGTTGCCTTCTAATACCAGGTTGGATATGACTCTTCAATGCATCTTGGAATTGATTAGACAACTCTATAGACCTTACGCACCTTACTACCCAAGTCAGTCATAGATCTTCAATGCATCTTTTAAGTGCTTCAACGACTCTACAAACCTTCATATGTTTACTATTCGCGTAACATGCAAGTGCTAGTATATTTTTGAAGAACATCCCTTTTTCTTCGAATATTATTCGCAAGTCGGTCTTTGGATTCAATTAAATAAAGTTTAGTACAAATTTGAAGGGCAATTTATTTTATTGAAGATAACTGGACCATTATATTAGGGGTGAGGCCTCGACTCAAACTGGAACAACTTTTGTCTAAGTGCCAAATTGTTACCGCTACATGGCCTGCACGGCTGCAATATTTTACCTAATCTAGTCTTACTACAAGGAAATGGCGGCTGTCAAATTTGAAGCCCCTTGGGAGCCTTAGTGGAACTCACGTGGGTCCATCTATACCTCGACAATCTACTTATGGTGATTTTTGTCTGGTTCAACGTTGGGAATCGTTTAATTAACTTCGTAGGGCGGATTGAGAGTCAATGTGTTCAACTTCTAAAGTATATAAGAATCCTCCCATGGTAGGCATCAATGTCCTCAGAGCCAATACAAATCCAAGAAATTCATAATATGAGGATAAGAGAGCGGAAAATGTGGGGAATTTAGGTATGATGTGGAGATGCGGTCTATCTGGAACGCAAATCATTTTACGTGATATGCATGGACCGAATGAATGGAGAAGACCGAATACAGAAAAATCATTGACGTGTACTTCGATTGATTGAGGTGGGTGAGGCGTGTTTCCTGACAATAATTCTCCTGTTTCGTAGATTCAAAACTAGACAGATACACGACGCGTGTGATGACGAGAATAAATCTACCGTTTACATTCCAGACAGGTGTTAATGTTTCTCAGGGTGTGTCCCCGGGCAGGCACTGTGAATGACTTGTGCGCTTCTGCGCCGGGGCCATGTCCAATGAATAAACTTTGCTTAATTTAAAAGGATTATTAAACAGTTTGAGAGATTGACAGATACCGAAGAATGGCATGAAGATAACCAGCCATGTCGGCCGAGAAAGCGACAACGTGGCAACCATATTCGTTTCACGATAGTCGTATCAGGCAATACCACGGCAATGGGCGACCACTGATATTCACTGTTTATTTTTGCATAAAATCACTGCGTAGCTTTTGGAGATGGAAGGGTCGTTCCACATTTGCTGGCCCGCCCATTTATTGAAGTTGGTTTGTGGTTGCCGTCCGCGCAAGTTAAACAAAACAGCCTTTTTTAAAGGTGTCTCTTGTTTCCCTATTTTGGCCATTCAATTAAGGTTTCTTTTGTTTCCCTAATTTGGGCATTCAAAAGCGACTGTAAACTTATGGCCGCGAAATGGGTTTAGCACAAATCCCAGTAGGTGAGGAAGAGAAACTGAGCAATTGTAATGCGGAAATCTGTTGATTGCCATGGGCGAGGGGTTTGCGCAGGGATCCGCTAACACCCACGTCGAGTTCATTTCCATGGAAAACAACATGGCCACGAATTTACGCCGGGGGATCGAACACGACACCTCCGGTACACAGGATGAAGCGGAGGATCACGAACATCGGAACAGAGATTCGAGCAGCAAGGAAGACGGTAGCGAGGGTGTGACAGACGAAGTAGAGGGATGCAAGCAGCCACAGAAGGCGCTGAGGTTATTTGGCGTTGTGATCCGAGAGAAGGGCAATCAAATCGACGAAGACGATTCAAACGGAGACAGGTCCAGCACGGCCCAGGCAAGGATCGGAGGTCCCGATTATTCGACCCAGGGGACTAGTCGAAAGTTCGAATGCCAATTCTGTTGCAGAGAGTTTTGCAACTCGCAGGCGTTGGGCGGGCACCAGAACGCGCACAAGAAGGAACGCCAGCAAGCAAAGCGAGCTCGAATGCAGGCGAGCCGTAGCGCCGCCTGTGCATCTGCAAATCGTGTGGAAAACGATTCCTACACCGTGTACAATCGGGTGCCCGGGTCGGAGCTCGTCGACCCTCACTCAGCTCGGCCGAGCACAAGCTTCCCGTCCGGCGCTCTCCACTTCAACGCGCCCGGCATTGCTCCCGCGTTTTCGCATATATTAGGTGGTTACCAGCAGCCGCAGCAGGTCGTTTTGGGATCGGCATTGCAAACGTCCTCCACGTTCGGAACAATTCATCCTAATTCCTGGTTTTACGTTTCGCCGCAGCCTGCGCTGTACGGTTTCTACGGCTCAAACAGTTACATTCGCGCCTTGCAGCCGGTTGCTGCGATGCACCCCTGCGAGCAGAGCAGAAATTTGCAGCCTCGGGATTCCATGTTTTGTGAGGGCGGAGGTAGCAAGGTTGAAACAGGACAGATGCATAGATCGGTTTCAAATATCGAGGATAACGTCGGTTTGGATCTTCGCTTATTTCACGGTCATGCAGGACGGAAGGGTTCCTATTGCTAACTCTGTTCCCGCCAGGGGTTATATTTGAGGGCCACTTATGCCTGTCAAACATGTTTCTATGACGGTAAATTTTTAATATTGTCTTTCAAAAATATAAAATTTATAGTATCTATTTTATATTTATTTAATTATTTTAAGTTATATTTGTATATTTTTTAATAATTTATGTATAAATATATATATATATAAAATATATATATATATATATATATATATATATAAAATAATGGTCAATTTTTAAATATGCAAGTTATATGTGACGGTTATTGCAAATATTTGTAAGTATTTTATGGTTAAAATCGTAAAAAAATGTCTAAACGGCCATCAAATTTAACCACTGGTTCCCACAATATATAATTATTTATATTCAATGCTACCTGTTTTTTCCCCATGATCTACCTTTTATTTGGGCCATGTATATATGAGAATGTATACATGGCCCCAGTATACATATCATGTTATACATATGTGGTTGGATACATTATCCATATAAATTGTTGAATGCATCAGAATAAATCATCATAACAATTAATTAGTTTCATACCAACATTAGTCTCATACCAACATTAGGTGTTGGTTTTAATACCTCATTTCAATGTGTAAGCATTTGTACATATCAAAGTAGAAAAATAGAAACATATTCAGAGAGTTTTGTTGTGGTCCTTGTATGCACCTAGTTTTACGGGATGCAAAATTATAAAAATATCTAATGATAACTACTAGCACCTCCAAAATATGATAAGACATTACAAAATGATCACAGCTTTCCCTCGCATATGCACTTTCCTTTTTGCCTCTTCTACTCAATCTTACTTTTTCTAACTTGCCCTAGCTACCAAGTTGGAAGGATTTTTTAACTTATCCCATTCATTCCTAGCACCTTCGATTTTGGTACCACAACATGATGGTGAGTATCGCGGGGGTTGCCTAAACCACTATGACACCTACACAAGATGTCATGATAGTCTTTCAACACTTACAATGGCCTCACAAGACACGAAAATTGCATAACCACCTCATATAGATGGAAATAATTTTTTCATCATTGCATGTCCTTCTCCTTCTGTCTTGTAAGCGTAATTTTTGGCTTTGATTTCCAATTCCACACATGATTTTCTTTGTTTAAACCCCAATTGACTTTCACATGATCCTCCTTGACTTCACTTCATATCTTGTTCAGATCTAATCCTCACCATTGATCAAGATGTGATCTAGAGTTTATGATTTTTAGATAGAATTTCTTCTTTAAGAACATAAGCTTATCATTTCACTTGGACCCCATTTTTTCTTGGCCACAACTAGAGTTTCTATCTTACTACTATTTTTGAGTTTTAGATAGAGAGACACCAATCTAAGCCAACAAAAACTACTTTCAATCCCAAGAACTTCTAAGGTTTTTTTTGCTTATTGTTGTAACCACATGGGAGATGTAGATAGAATCATACCAAGAATTATGATCTCTTTGGATAATCTCAATATGTTACAATATTTCCTTCATCCATCTCTTTTTTCCACTTCTGCTGCACAGCTTGTTCAATTGAGTATACAACATGAGAAGGTATTATGAGGGTTCAAGATTTAAATTTCTCCTAGCCACTTCTAGCTTGGAGAGAGGTTTATTGTGTTTTATTGATTTTTTATTTGCAATTTATTAGGTTAGAATTCATTGAGAAAACCATTGTAGTTTCATTTTAAAAATTCCCTTATACATAAAAACAAAAAAATAGAATAGATTTGGAAAATTCTAGCTTGTTGCATTTAGGATACATTTGTCTCTTGCTCTAACATTAATCTCACATCTAAGATTGATTACAAATTTGCATCCTATTTTAGCTTCATTTATCTGCATTTAAAATTTAAAATATGTTTCTTCACATATTTTGTATATAGAAAAGCATTCAGGAAAGAAGATAACAAATGTATTTTATTTGTTCATTGCATCAAAGTAAAAAAAAATATGAAAAGGGATCTTATATTATATTAATGCAATAAGATACAAGATAGCTTCCAACAAAAAAGTGGGCCGTATGAGAACATGCCCCAAAACCGCGAATAAGCTAGGCCAAGCCTAGAATAACAAGAGTCAAACTAGGCCGAGCCTAGGAGAGTACAACAAAAAAGGCATCTCCCAAAAACACTTAAAAGTCACTATAAAAAACAAAAAATAACATGCCTGAGGCAGGCAGATCCTGATCATCCGGTCAGCCCAAACCAAGAAAGTCCTTTCCAGCATCCAGAATCTCCTAGCTAGTAATAAGGTCTTCCTCCAAGTCTGCTTCCCTGTGCGTTGGAATGGCGGAGGTGGCGATGGGTGCCAAGTGACCTATTGTGAAGCAGTGGCAGAAAGAGAGCCCCTTCCCTGCTAGCAAGATGATGAATGTGGCAGAGATCCCAATCCATGCTGGCGAGGTGGTGAGCCCTAGCCATGCTGGCGAGTCGATGAATGCGGCAGATAGTCCTAGCCACGACGAAGAACACGTGAGTGACTATGTAGATGTAATGGCCCCGGAGAGCGGTGAGTGTGACTAAAACCATGACATTGAGATCGACTGTGCCGACCACCATGGGATGAAGGAAAGTTTTACGTAGTGAGAGACGAAGGAAATTGGGCAACATTGCACGGGGCTTCCCCCCAATGGCGCAACAAGGTCCTCTAGTGCCACCTTGTTTGCTTGAACTTGAATTTGTAGAAATACATAGGAGATCACCATAGATTTACTATAAATCGAGAAAGATTGATCAACTACAGAATTAGAAAAGAAAAAAGCATTTATTTATTTCCATATCCAAAATAGAATCTCCCCTCTGAAAACATGCCAAATTTGGGTGAACATAGGTAGAAGTTTTGGATTATCTCCTAAGAGGATATGTTGGCAAGTAAAACGGTGGGGTCATGAAGTAAAAAAAATCGATCTAGTTCTAGGAAATTTGAGCTTTGGGACAAAACCAGAAGACATGCAAAACTGTTTCTAGATGCTTACAGAAGGGGTAGTTGCGAGTCAAAATCCCAATTTAAACAAGATGAGCCCCAATATCAAGGAATTGGTGTAGAATACACTATAGAAAATGAACAATTTTGGGCTCCACACATGTAGTCCAAATAGTCTCAAATTGTCTACCCCAGGTAGACAAAGTGGTGTGAACTTCCCAATGAGTATTAAATTTTTCCACCATGGGAAAATGGGGTAAGATCCAATGATAACCTTTGCTAGCTTTGTATTTACAAAAAAGAGTATCAACATACCACTTCTAGTCTATCCACCATGGGAGAGAGGAATGCAAAACAATCTTATGCAATACGTGATCAGGAATCGAATTGATCACAATAGTGAAAGTATCCTAATCTTGGTTGGAAATCTGAAACAAAGCTTTAAAATATGCTAAGATAACCAAGATTGAGTGTTCTTGTGGAAGAAGTCCTTGATGGTGAAAATTTTGTGCTTGAATAATTTGAGCACGAAGATTCTTGGGACCTCTGCTAAGCATTTAACTTGGGATTGAAACATCGGTGACCACTAGAGAGATTGTTGATTGAGAGAAATCCCATTACGAAATCCATCCCCTTTCCATAAAAACTAGCATTTGACACATTCCCATGTTTTCCAAATAATTATAAGCACAAAGGTGCCAAGAATTTTGAAAGGCATAGGAGTGATGAGCAAATTGACAAACCCTAAGCTTTTCCATGTAGGTTTCCCATGAGGATATCCTTCCACAATGCCATGCCATATGAGAACTTTCCAAGCTTCTTGGCTAGTAATGCTTCTGATAATCCACTTAGCACAAAGAGCTTGTCCTTGGCATTGAATGTGAATAAGCTCGAGGCCTCCAAAATTGCGAGGAAGACAACATATATCCCAGGCTACCCAATGAAAATATTTTCCAGTAGAAGCATTATCCCATAAGAGAGCTTTGATTAGTTTTTCCAACTTCTGAATGGAGGATTTTGAAGGAACCCAACCAGATGAGTAGTAAACATGGGTGAAAACAAGAAATGTAGAGTAGATTTGGAATTCGTCAGCCAGAGATAAAGCTCTAGTGATCCAATATTCCAATTTTTTTCCCACCCATTGAATAACATAATGTCATAGTTCATCTGGGGAGGCTTGAAAAGAAAAAGGAATACCTATAAATTTGAAAATATCACCATGTTGTAGAATTTTCCAATCAAAGGTGGCAATCCAGTCAGGTGCGAGAAGGAAAGATTGCCAGTAACATTGTGTTTTTCGCTATTAAATGGATGAGCCAGAAGCTAGGATGAAAGTATCCAAAAATTACATAGCATTTCTAATGTTGGTCTCATCCTTGATAAGTGCAAGGAAGGAATCATACGTAAAATGCCTGTTGAAAAGATGAGAATTGAGCTCATCAGGCAGTTAGATTCCATGAACAAGACCCTGCGCTTTGGCATGAGCTAAGAGATAACCAAATCCTTCAGCCTCAAGCACATATAGTGTAGGGGCAAGAGGAAAACCTTATTTGATAGACCGGAAAATCCTGAAGGGCTCCGAGCTAAGGCCATTGATAGAAATTTGAGTAGAGGCATTTGTAAAAAGCATATTGACAGATTGAATAAAAATGGGTTGAAATCCAAGGGCCTAAAGCATGATGAGAATGAATGGCCATTCAATCCAATCATAAGCATTCTCAAAGTTAGTCTTGATATACATGGCATCTTGATGAGATATGGGAGCCCATTCCATGTCTTCCCACACTGTGATGATGTTATCCAGGATGAAACACCTTTGTATGAATCTTGTTTGCTCTGGATGAATAATAATATGTAGAAGATTATGTAATCATAGAGCTAATGTTTTTCCAATGATTTTGTAGGAGACATTCAGCAACGTAATCGAACACCAATAAGTGATTTTCTCAGGATCTCCTTGCTTAGGGATAAATTTAATGTTTCCCTTATTAATATGTGGCCCTAGGGATTGGTTCTAAAATCCTTCAAGATAGACCTAAAAAAGGTCTTCCTTGACAGAATCGCAATGAGCTTTATAAAATTAAGAAGGGAATCCATCGCAGCCCGACACTTTATCATAAGACATTTGCAGAGTGGCTTCATGGAGTTCTTCAATGTTGAGCATTCTTTCCCATATCACCTTTTGAGCCTTTGAAATCTTGCGCGACAAATCACCCAAACAATGATCAAGAGCAGATCGGAGAGTTGTGGAGGGTGGCAGAGCTTAAAATACGAGCTTGTAATGGTGCACAAAGGCTTGCAACATAATTTTTGGGTTAGTAATCCAAGATCTGTTGTCCATGATAGCTTGGATCTATTGAGAAGGATTTCTAGCTTGGAGAGAAAGAAAGAATTCTTTCAAAACTTGATCTCCAGTCTTGAGTCAATGCATCTGAGCCCGGATCTGAGCTCGTCTGACGTTATAGCTATGCATAATTTGGATTTTATGTTGGAGCATTGCAACTTACAGTTGCAGAGTGTCAGAGAAGGGATTGCCTTGAAATGCCACCATCGCCTGAATGAGAGCTATGGTGTTAGTGGTGTATGAGTGGTGCCAAATTTTTTCCAGCTTTTGGCCATAGATTCTAAGAAATCTGGTAGTCTGAGTCAGCACATATTTCCACGATTATATCCAGCTTGATTACATAAGCGGATGAAACCGCTGACACTGACTGGGTCGTGGAGCTCAATCCCAAACCCACTTGATATGATTGACAGTGGGGCCATGTTGCATCAAGGAAATATTCAAGAAGTAATTGGCCTTTATGAAAAAATGGGCGTGCATCATGCCAACAGATACGAAATCGTATAGGAGTGTGCTATGAAAGGATAAATTCAGGCAAGACCTCCACTGGCATAGAATACATGCTATCAAAATCAAAGAAGTTTTGAGATGACAACATTTCCCTATCAATCCATTTAAGGAAGTGATCTATCCCTCCATGAAGATTGTTCCATGTGTACCAAGTTCTAGAGGTGGGAAAGTGAGATGTGTTAGGATAAAAAATCCAAATTTATTTTACATGAAGTACCACACTTCCCTTTCACCAGGTGTCCACCTCATAGGAAAGTGGACACATTTATCATTAGGGGATTCAACCATATTAAATTATCCACTTATTACCCAGTATGCAATGGGAATAGAGGTGGCTATCCACCACCATAGATCATCCCTTTCGGTTGCATCATTTATGGCATAAATTTTTATGAGCCCAAAAGGGTGGCCATCAATATTAAAGAGACCCATATGAAACGGTTGGTGAGGTAAATTCCATGGTTAATTAATAAGGTCTTCCATTTAGGAGGAAAAAAAAAAATTAATCCCCCATGCCCTACTTCATGATTTCTAAAGAAAGCCAAGTTGTCAGGCCAGATGGATTTGCATACTGTCTCTAACTGAAAACCAGTAATTTTTACTTCATGTAAAAATAAAACATCCATATTTACACATCATTGTCAAGTTTCACACACCACATCTTTAAGATAGGATTGTCTTAGACCCCTAACATTCCAAGATAAAAAATTCATGGCAAATATTGGTCAAGAGCCATATCTCCATCCTCTAAGCCATCAAGGGCATCATATTGATTGTGCAAGAAACAAGTAGCATTGTGATGCAAAAAATCCTACAGATCAATTTTTTTCCTGTCAACATACTCAATGTTTTATTCCGCTTTGGTGGAATCCACGTTGCGTGTTGGGATATGGCCCCGAGAGATGCGCGAAGGACTTTGGGGTCATTTGGAAGGCCCTTGTGAGTTGATTGGTTGCAGTAGTAGAACTGAATCTAGAATGGGGATGTGAGAAATAGAATTTGACTACTCCATGAGAACTGATGTTGCAAGGGGCATGCTGGAATACTTTAGTGATGGGGTAGCCAAGATAACAACAACAGTTGGTTCTTTAGCAACAGTTGTAGGTTCCTTAGCTGGGATACTAAGAGATTTTTCCTTAACAACTGGTTCCTAATGGCCATGGGAGCTAGAGGATTTGGATTGTTGGGCTTTGCTCTTATTTCTTCAGCCCTCAAAACTTTTCCAATCTTCCTTGTGTTGGGGTTTGGCTGGCTCAGGTGTTGTTTTAGCAACAGGGTGGTTACGGGGTACATAAAGCAGATAATCCTTGATCTTATGATCAAACGCTTGGAAATGGAAGCAAGCGTTAGGTAGATTGATATACATGACCCACTGGGAATAGCATTTATCAGCCATTTGAATATCCACAAATTCTTTGAGATCTTGCGAGAGATCAATCTTAATGCATACTCGCTTCTGAGGACATGCATGGTAAAACTTATCAGCTTCCAAGATAACTAACCACCCAAGAAAAGCAATAATTTACGGAAAAAAAAGCATGCATGACATAGGAAGACTAAGAAATTCAATCCAAACAAGAACTTTAAGGGTGATATATTAAGATACCACGAAGTCCTTGTGCTAGGTTGTTATCACAAGCAACAAGTTACGAAGATACCAAGTGGCTTGCTTAGCCGTAATATTTTGCGCATTAATAGGGTATGAGAAACGAAAGAGAAAGAAACCCTTGGTCATGAGGATTCCAGATTGTGTTAACCTAGGATTTGAGCATACTTTCAAAGGGGATTTGACACAAAAAATACCAAATGAGGAATAACATTTCTAACCATTGTCAAGAAACATTATATTTAGGAATGGGAAGAACTACATTAGGGGGAGAAATATTACCTCGTGAAAGACCTTCGGGATAAACTTCCTAAGTCGCTTCGCCGGAGGTGCCATTGCTCACTCCACTATCTCCTGCCATGGTTGAAATAACTAGGTTTGAAGATGGTGAGGACATTATATATGGAATTCCAAGAGGGCAAGAAACCCTAGGAGAGACTATAGCAATAAATTCCCATAGAGCTCGAAAAGGTTGCGGTAAGGCGGTTAGAAAAGGGAAACAATATAAGAGTTGACTCCAGTTTTGCGTCAAAGTTTTCCTTATGACTTATAAATCCCATATCATCAAAGTAAATTAGATTTGCAAACTTCTTACAAATTTACATGTAACAACAATTAAGACTTGCATTCATAAATTATTGCGATGTCATTTAAAATATGAAATATCATTTTAGTTACTGTAATAAATTACCATTTATTTACTAATTTCATTCATTCATAATGATTAAAAAATATTAAAAAGAGATTTCGATTTGCATGTAGGGTAATATTTAAATTATATTTGTTTGTATTCATCATCATTTATTAGATTTAATTGGAAAAAGATTTGTATTTCTAGTAACTAGGTAGATTCATATTGTATTTTCCGGATCAAATTCAACATACAATAAACACATTTTTAATTTCATTAAACAATCTACAACTCATTCCAACAACAACATAATGTCACCATTTGTATAACCAAAACACCACGAAACCATTGAAAGTACATTATGGATATGTAGGAAAGTAAGCAATCATATTTCAAAACCTTTATTTTATACCATCTAAACAACTCTTGTACTATGCAAACAACACTCATAGGGATCCTATACTGGGTGCATCATCCATACATCCTCATATTTAAGCTATATCTTTCACTAAAATCTTGTTCTATCTAGTTCCATACAAAGGATATTACCTCACACCCTTGAATGAATTTGGATATTCACATATTTCATATAAGGTTAGGATGATTCACACATGTGCTCACTCTTTTAAAGAAAAAAATGAATACAACATAATGTTGAAATTATATGTGAATTCTTATGGTATTCATCTTCACCTATACTAATTTCTAGATAGAACTACATATTATTGAAAATAAAGTCCTATCTCCACAACCAACACTTACACCCATCCAAATTCTTGAATGACTCTAGGTACAGACGGGGATTTGAGTTGAACTCTCTTATCCTTGGATCTAGCCCACTCTTCTTTTTTCTTATCACATCCACATGACCATCCCCAAAATCACTAATTAAAAGGAAACAATCGGTTTCCGAGAGTCCCAAAAATAAATCTCTCTCCATTCACTGACATAAACATTGAACAAGATATTTGTGGTTTAGTCATCATAAAGTCCAAAAAATAAATAAATTGCATGCATATATAGTTTTATGGTTTTTATAAAAATTTATAGAAAATTAACACATCTAATTTGACATAGAGAATCCACCTCTCCATCACTTTCCATCAACACCTCCATCATTCACATCACCTAAATAACCCATTCAAATCTCTAGCATCCACATCACCCCGATCATCACATCATCTATGTTTGATATTACTCAAATTGGCCCATAAATATTTGAGTATCCATGTGTTGTGATGCTAAATGTTTTCCATGAAAAATTTAAAAATTTAGTCATGACAACCAAGCTTGTCACTTGAAGTCCCCTTTCCCGGTCATTATGAACCTTTCCTCTAGCAAAGCTATCAACTTATACAACCCCTTTGAGACTTTTTCATCCTCATTTTGGATGAGAGGAACTTGATAAAATATATTTCAAGTTTTTTTCATGTATAGGGAGGTATATCCAAGTGAATTTCATGAAGCTACTAAGCTCTGAAGTGGAAAAGAGCACCCGAAAGCACTAAAATGGCTGTTTTTTGCCATATTATAACAAGAAAAATCCTCTGGATGCTATCTACAAGGGTTTAACTCATATGGAGGTTATGCATAGGAGAAATTAAGATATCCATGATAGTTTGAATGCAATATGTGGAGGTATGTGGTGTTAGGATTCATCTAAGCAAGATTGGGTTACTACGGGTGCATGAAATATAACCTTCAATGGAGAAAGTGATCTTGTGCTGAAGGTTCCAAGATTTCTAGGAGGATTTGGGAGCTAAAATGATAGTAAATCAAAATATTATGGATTGCTCTACATGTTAAATACATCATTTTTTATCTTAAGCCTCACTATTCTCCATGGTAGTCTAGGTCACTGTTCTTGCTTTTTGTGCCAAAAGGGTGATTGGGAATAAAAGTCAAAATTAAAGTAGAATCATGTCCTAAAAATTATAGGATGGATTAAAAGGATGTTTTCTATTGAAAATAATATAATTTTTAACCATGGAACTAAATATTTTCTCTCGGGGTGGAAAAGACATTCCCATGTTCTAATTTTACATTGACATGATGACATCAACACACCACTTAAGTGAGTGGAACACTTTTTAACTAATTTATCCATTTTTCCTTGTCTGTTAGTGCAAGGGGAAATTGGAAAAATAATTTTTTCCCTTTTGGAATAATATCTATCATCACTTAAGTGACATTTTGGGCCGGTAGAACAACTTGTAAATTGAGTTTTACACCAGTTTGGACCCTTCTCATGAAAAACGCTACATTTGGCGCACTTTTACATGGTTTTCATCCATTTTCCATATTTCCCAACATCAAAGGGGGAAATTGGGACACAAAAGTTTTCCCCTCTTCATCCAACTAGACCTGGTCACATAAAGAACACCATCTCATATTCCAAAATCCTTTCTCTAGCCCTTGGATATATCTCCCTTACTCTCATATGGTAAAACTTGTCATAATATCATGAAAAGAACACTTTAGTGTCCCCATTGTCCCCTCACCTCAATTTTCCCCTTTTTTATGGCTACAAATCACCCTCTAACCTTCAATTTCCCCGGGTTAAACCATGTTGGGTGAATGGTGAGTTAAAGTGCTAAAAATCAAGAAAGGGTTAAAAATCCAACACTTAGCCATTTTAAATATTTTAATGTGATTTTTCCTTCAAATAAACCAAATAAATGTATTTGTAATACTGAAATTATCTTGAAACCTCCATGTTTGATAAGGAATATTTACTGATAACTCACAAATCCCACATCAGAATATCATGAAATGTTAATACTACCTTCCTTATAAAAACGCCTTTATTTTGGCACTAATCTTGCTTTAATTGATGTTATGGATAATTTTTAATTGTCTAAACAAATATGTAGCCAAAAAAATTTCCTTTTTAGATCTACAAAAATATTGTCATTAAAAACCCTTGAAATTCGGAGTAAGGAATCCTGAAGTGAAAATGAAACTTTTGAGACTACTCTTATATCATTCTGGCATCCATAAAACTACTAAATAAAAAGAGTAAGTTTTACCAGGTTCACACATACTAAAAATAATAATTTTGGGAAATGAGTTACTTTTTGAGTGACCATCACACCTTTCATGTCAAGACCACTCAAAATTTCCAATTTGAGAAACTTTCTAAACATAGACGTCTGGGGTGAGACCTGATAAAAAGAGTAAGTGTTGGGATTTTGGTCAAATTGATCATATCCATCAATATCCTACTCATTTCACTAAATTTGATCATCATTAAATTCAAATACTTATTTTTAGATCCAATTTCCATATTAAACATTGATTATCCCAATGTAGGTGACAATGATGTGACAAACATGGATCTAGAGGACCTAAAAACAAGGGTGCTAAGAGAACCATGTGAATATGTGGATGAAAAGATATTGTCAAGTGCTCTATTTAGATCTGGTGGAAATCCATTATCCATTTAAATAACATATCTTATCCTAGTTTTTTCCTAACATTATGAACAAGATTCGAGGACAATTCAGGAAAATGATAGTTTACTACTGGCATTAGTCACTCCAAAAGGTATCTCTCAATGCCTAAAAATTACCACTGGTCAAAATATGGTGGTCACCACTCATGAGTTTTCCTCTCAAGAATGGGAAATAACAAATTCATATTTGTAAGGTTTGGTAGTTGGATCATGGCTTGAATAGGGAATGAACTATTTCCTAAGATTCTATCTCTATATAAATTTTCCCTCATCAGTATTTCTAAGGTGACGATGAAAAAGGTTGATATCGAGAAAGAAATATCCCATTGGGATAATGTTTTCCCATTGATATATGACATGATTCATCTCAATTATTATTCCTTGGTGAGAAAGAATGTGTTCACGTCTGCCATTGATAATTTTTCTACTTTGTTGTTACACACAAGGAATGCCTAGGTGTGAAATGATGACTAATGTAATTTAAAAACTTGAATCTTTGGAGGAGCATGCATCTAATTTTTTTGAAGAAATTAGTAAAATTTGGTAGAATCTTATATTCCCTTCACTCAGTGAACTTTCATCCTTGGAGGGATTCCTAAATTTTTTCAAAAAATTAGTCCAAAAAGAGACATGAGATCCTTTCTCCTTCAACGAGGATAGATTGGAATCTCTTTCGAAGATTAGAGGATCCATCTCTAATACAACGAAAAATCATAAAATATGGTTCACGTAGTGTAAATCCCTTGGTGATATTCCTGATACTTGGATTATTGCTTTTGAGTATGTTTGTGTCACACAAGTAAAATAAATTGCACTCATAATAACTTTGTCTAGCAAATAGGTTAAGGGAAAGGATTTAATCCCTAGAGCATTTCCACAGAGTCCATTAAGAGAAATCTCTTCATCATAAGAAGATTTTTCATCTTCAAATTGGACACTTATCTCTTCTTCCTTCTCTCTCTATATTCTAATTACTTGTTGGGAATGTAAATTTTGGTCATTTCATCTTATTCACTTAAGATACCTTTTAATTTTTCATTTTGAAATTTCTTTTTCATTAATAAGAAAAGAACTTATTTTTTGTTCCTATAGGAATATGAAAGGTTAGAAGTGGTAGGGATATGAAAATCCTCTTGGGTGGAGATGATGAGACACTTTGTAAGGCTATATATTGGTATTTCTTCTCCATTACAAAGGGTTGAATGCTTTTCTCCTACTACTCCAAACTATAAGCTATTTTATTCTATATCGTTGTTTATGTCCTTCTACTTCATACTTTATAACTATGTAAGATTTATAATCTTGGAAAACAAATAAATTTGTGTCATTGAGGATTAAACCACTAGAAATTTGTGTATTTGATTTGTTAATATTTTTGTTGATTACATAGTTATTTATCTTCCTATTGAACGTGGACCTACTCTGGTTAATTTTGGTGAAATTTACAAGTTCCTACTCAGAACCTTAACCCTCTCCCTATTTTCCAATCTCCCCTTTACCACATTTTAGGAAAATTCCTTCCTTGTAGTCCAAGCAAGGAATTTTCCTTAGGTTTAGCGAAGTACTCCTGTATGATCCGAAACCTAACATCTACCCACATATTCTATTATTTCCTTCATTCAATAAATGAGATCCTCTCTATTCCTAAGAGGAGGGACCATGTCCTAAAATGTTGACAAAAATACTAATGTTTTCTACAACAAAATAGTTTTCCAATAGTTTTTTGACACCCACCATGGGGCATAATTTTCTGTCTTGCTCCTTATACTATCCATAAAATCCTAAAAATGAAATACCCTAAACCATAAAATTTCAAAAAATACAATCCTAAAAAATATGGAATTGATTGATTGGTTATCCATTACTGATTTCTGTAACAAATTTTTCATATTCCAATGTGTCTTTTAATATTACAGGGTATAAATGTATATATTACTATAGACACAAAATCACGCACTTGGGTACATTTCTAGGTCTTAAAATCATATTAGCATTCATATGATTCATAAGCTAGAAAAATAGTAATTGAAGACTGTCTTTGGCCACTTTTATGTGTTTCTTGTTTTCTATTTGGTCTTACACACCAAAAAAAATAGTTAGTATTTTACTTATTTATCTTTTATGGACGTACAAACTAGTGACCATCCATGACAAGAGTGCCCATGCACCCCTATCCCCTCTAGGTGCCCCTGAATATTTCTTATCTTCCTCGCTCCTTTTGGGTCTTTTTTATCTTTTGGACATGTTTTTTACTTATGGGTCGACCTTCAAGTTTTCAATTATGAAATTCAAATAAGGGAATCATATAAATACATAGTTATGTTTTCAAAATTAAGGACTCAACACTAAACATATACTATCATCACCTAATCTTGCATCCAAGAGAACCTAAATCACTTCAAGTCATCCATCTAACATCCATTCAAGGGAAAAAGGACTACATTTTATGCATACACAACATAAGAATGGTGAGTTCATTATTCCATCCACACGTTCTATTACATTTCTAAATCTTGATACAAACTGATATCAAGTGCACTTGTACAAGGGTATCCTAGGGAACAATATCTACACACACTCACTAGAACTACATGGAGTTTAAGATGTAGTGCAATGCTCAATAGTAAGGTCACTCTTAGGCTGACCGCCGAGGTCAGTATGATTCCCCATTTTGCATCTTTAATTTTTGGATTTGATGTGGTTTATAGTATTTTACAGGTTACAGGGTCCCTCAAGGATCAAAGAGTGACATAGAGGTAGTCAATAGGGAATATTTGCAATACTTGTACGACATAGTAAAAATCATATTCTGACTATTTGTGCAGTCATGGACACCCCTTTCCAACATCATTTTTGAGCTCTAGAATTTATCTTGAGAATTTACAACACTGTTCACTTCATGTTCAATAGTTTTCCTAGTCAATAGCACTTCTGGATCAATCATAAATAATCCAAATCATTATTTTTATATCTCTTTCTTAGGGTTTCATACTTACTCGCTTATTTAATTTTTTCATATTGTACTTAGAAGTTGTATATTATAGTGTACATCAGTTACTCTATAATTAGGGTTTAATAAATCTATTTTTTTTAAATCATCCGGTGAACCCAACCATTCAAACCCTTCCTTCTAAAAATGTATAAAAATATTTCTCCTTCTTCTAAATTCATGGATCAATCTTCCTATTCTTATTTTAATCCAACCAAGGTTTTTGGCATGACTACTACTACTTCTGATTTTATGCGATTTCAAACTTTGCATCCTCCTCTCTTTATTACTCCAATATCTTATCCAAACATCATTTTCGTCACCACCCACCACACATGTCCTCCTATAGATCCTACCATTTCTGTCCCACCACCTATCACTTCTATAGTTCCTGCCACTACCCCTAAGGGTTCTGACATACTAGAGAAACTCATGAATACACCTGCAAATATCTCCCTTTATGATTTATTGTGTAGTTTACCCAATTATCATCACACATTAGATTCCACCCTTCATTCCATTCACATTGAAACTAATAATTCATCTATTTAATTTTCTCACCTCATCGAATCTCTATAAAATTTACCACATGTTATATCTTTTAGTGATGAGGATATCCCTCCTTCTACTGGTGTCGATCCATTTCCAACTTTGCTTATCACCTCTAATATTGAAACCATTTTTATTTAGCATTTACTCGTTGAAAATGGCTATGCTATAAACCTATTCTATTTCTATCTCTCTCCCCTAAGGAAAATAGGCATTACTAAAAATATAATTAGCAAATCTTCTTAAGTCATTCTCGCCCATGATTCCACCACTCAAACATGCATCGACACAATGACCCTACCTTTATAAGTTGGACCTAAAATGGTTCCTATTGTATTCTTTCTTATTGATGGAACATTTTAATACAATTGCTTACTTGGTAGACCTCATATTCATGCAATGAATGTTGTTCCATCTATAGTTCATCATTGCGATAGATTCTTACATGATGGTTATGAACATACTATTGTTGCAGACCCCGAGCCATTAAATTTTTTCTGTATAGACCCTATTACCACCATGCCCATTCCTCCATCACACCCTATTCCATATCACAACATTGGTACACATGATGTTGGGAAATATAGTACTCCTAACCCTTCTGTTACTTCTCCATGCACTTTGTACAACCCTATTCATACTACTAATATCATCTAGACACAAAATCATGCACATGGGTACATTTCTAGGTCAATAAACACATACTTGTATTCATATGATTCCTATGCGAGAAAACTAGTAATTGACTACTTTCTTTGGCCTCTTTTATCTCTTTATTTATTTCTCTTTGCTCATACACACCTTACATCCCATTCTGAGATTTATTGCTTTATCTTTCATAACTCTAGACACAAACACCCAGCCCGGATGCCAGCGCCTAGGCACTCTCATCCTTATGGGCACCCCTGACCTCTTTTGTGTATCTTTTGGGCATCTTATTTTCCTATGGGTTGTCCTTCTAGTTTTCAATTATAGAATTCACCCAAGGGAATCATATAAATAAAAATATATGTGACCAAAATAAATGACCAAAATTAACGCATTTATTATCATCACCTAAGGTTGTATCCAAAGGTATATAAGAGCATCAAAGGCTCCCATCTAGCTTTCATTCAAGAGACAAGGAATTGCATTTTCTGCATACACTTCATAGGAAGGTGAAGTTAATTTATCCATCCACACATCTATTTACATTGTTATATCTATATATTTCCCGTTATCAAGTGCACTCACACAAGGAATTCCTAGGGAAAAATTATATCACACACACAAGAACTATATGGATTCTAAGATGTAGTGTAGTGCTTAGTCATAATTTCACTCAGCTACGTGACCATCAGGGTTAGTCCAAATCCCCATATTGGATATTTTATTTTCGAGATTTCATGTAGTTTGAGGGTTTTATATGTCATCTTCTTTTTACAGGTTATAGGAGAATTCTGTGATAATAGTACAACATACAAGTGACCAACTACTACTATCAACTACCACCTTGCGACATAAGAAAAAACATGTTTTGAACTCATGCATAGTCACAGGTGCCCAACAAACATCTCTAACACCTAGGCTCCCTCACCCTAGTCTAGTAACCCTGGTATGACCTTATCTGATAGTTCTAAAAGTTTATAGAGGTAATTACGACAATCTTCCCTTCATGTTTATTAGTTTCTCTAGTCTGCACAGTCCTAGCTTCAAGCGTAAAGTAAGCTAAGTCTCTCTCTCTCTCTCTCTCTCTCTCTCTCTCTTTCTCTCTCTTTCTCTTGTACTTAGGGTTCTATATTTATATATCTTATTTCTTGTGTCAAATATATACTTTAGCATTTATTTATCATACGTGACTCTATAATTAGGGTTTTACATATACCATATTTGTTAAATCATATTATGAACCCCACTCATTCAAATACTCTAGGATCTTCATTTTTCTTCTTCTATAAAATATTATTTCATGGTTCCTAAGGTTCCTCAAATATCTTTGTATGAATTAGTTCAAATTCATCCACCTTGTAGAGATGTTCTCCAAAAATCTCTAGAAAATATGTATCTACCTCGCAATATTCCATCTGCATAAGGAAGTTCCTTTTTTTATCATCTCTCCATCGACCCTATCCTTTGTGATCCTCCATCCAATAAACCCATCTTAGAGTCAATTCAATATTTTTATTTTTAAATTCCAAGAAAAAAGTCAAGCTACAAAATCAATGATTATATCTCTTAAATATGAAATTCAACATCTCAAGGATGCTTCCTAGGCTCATGCTAGTTCTTCTTCTACATCTCATTCTTCTTATCCTAATTCTATGTCTTCTACATGTACTCATATCGGTGAACCTCAAGTCCTAACATTACTAAACACTCTCAATTTTGATCATAATGCTAAGCAACATGACATTCTAAATACGCTCCTCAATTGCCCATTTATCAATTTTCCACCTACTCATTACTATCCTCCTTATCGACTTACCAACTATCAAGGTATCCCATTTTGCAATTATCATCGAATCAATGGACATAATGACAATGAATGAAATAATTTAAAATATGGATCAATCACCTTGATAATTAGTATTTGATCTCATTTGTTACATGCCCATATCTAAATGCTACATGCAATTCACCTCCCAAATCTTGTCCTTCTATGAAAAATGAACATCATGACATCACTTCTAATGTTTATTCTTTCGTATGTTGATCATCACCTATCTAATCCAATGTCATACCATATTAAAAATTATCTACCCTATCGTCTCTTCCTATTAACTCTTCTACAACACTACATACTTTAATTAAGCAACTTCCTCTACAAATCAATACAATACCTGCTTCACCTCCTACGTCTACCTCACATGGGTCCTCATCACCTCCTAAGTATAATTCATATAGGTGCTCATCACCTCCTCATTATCCTTCACATAGTTGATCACATCCTAGGTTTCTGTCACAGGTACTTCATCAGTCTCATACATCACCAATCTTAGAGCATGGTCACATGCCTTTATCTCATCACACATTGGGTGGAAGACCCTTTCCCTTTAATTTAATTAGATAGCTTACTCTATATCATACACTTGAGGGGAATCATGGTTACTTCCCCCCTCATAACATTATCAGGTGTCTATAATTTTTACTCTTACACTCCATCCTTCACATCTAGTCTTTCTCATTCATCTTACACAAATTGATACACCACTTGTATCATGATTACCCTATGACGCACTCTAGTTCCACGGTTCATACTCAACTACTGAGGGTATAAATATCAAATGAACCTTACTTCTACATTTTAGGATTTGTGCTTCATGATAATTCTTTCAAGCATCTCTTTCAAACCATTTCGTGATGATGTACTCTTGTTTTATGATTCATTCTTGACTTTCAAGGGGTCTTTTATAAATGAACCTAATCTCATACATATTCATCCATCATCCTCTTGGGGGGCATGATGTTCCTATCAAATTCACATTGTATACCATTATATCTAAATCATTCACAATATACTACATATCTTGGTTACATTTACTCTTGCTTACTTATGATTATATGTACACTTTTTTTCACATGTTAGACATATACTTAGTATGGAAATATCTTTCTACATATACACATGAATGTTCACTTCGTATTTAGTTGTGAATGCATAATTTATTCATATCATTACACGGAAAAATCATGCTTGACACTATACCTCTTACTAGTCTGACCGAGGCTCCTAGGGTCATTTACATCTACTACTATTAAACATCACAGGTGTTATTTTTTCATTATCTACTACTTCCCATTCCTACTAGCACACTAATTTACATTGATCTATACATACTTTTCCATAATATTTCTATTTCTAACTTGCTAATGGCTTCTTTGTGTGTAACATTTTCCTTGTAAGAACTATTTTCCATTGTTTTCTAGTTTATGCTATTGTTTGCGGGATTTTCCCTATGTCTTTCTTCATCATTACATGTATGTTTTTGGATGTTTCCACCCAGATTATATTGTGACATTGTGAGCGATGTCCCATGTTTGAAACCCACTTTTCATGATCTAATTTGTCTACAATATTGCTTATTTACATTATCTTGTACAACATGCTTGTGACGTTCGCTACTAACAAATGTTTCTAACCACTTTGTTTTTATGTTCCTTGGTTTATACAATGCACATTCCCTCCCCTTATAGGGTATTACATTAAAATTAATTTCAGGTCCTTTCCTTTGGGATACATGCTCTTATCAGTCACATGTGCCCCAAATGAGGGGGGCATACATTGGCTGAATCAGTCACCTAATACAATAGCTCAAAGATAGAGTACAAGCTTGCATAATACAAGACTAAAACAAAGTTTTAGTTACAAAACATTCTATAATATAACTTGGATCCTCAGTTTAGTAGAGATACCATTGCCAAGATATAGACACTAGTTATTAGGTGCTCCTAACCTTTCCTGGGAGCCAATGATAAGGGGAAATTACAATTACTTTCTTAAATCAACACAATCAACATCAGTTAATAGAAAAAATTTCACAGTACAGGGACAGTCCTTGAGCAATCAGAATGCATTCTATCTCCTTTCTACTTATAACAACACATAACTAAAAATGGATCACACCAGTTGTAGTGGTGTATAAATTTGGGAAGAATTCATGGAAGAAGAGTAACACTAGACTTCTCTCCCCAATAATTTTTTTTCGTGGCATGAGATCACCCAAAAAACTCACACTTTGCATGAGATCACCCAAAAAACTTGTTCTTGGTGTGAAATCTCCCCAAAACATTTCTCTTGGCATGAGATCACCCAAAAATATCACTCTTCTATAAAAATTTAAGACATTTTCTATCCATTTCACTCTTTACGGATCACGTGTACTCTTTCATTTTAATGTTTTTTCACATTTACATACTTTTACAATGTTTTAATAATATATTAATTTGAGTACTCTTTCGCTCTTCTTTGACATGTACATCCTTAATACACAACAAGAAGTATCTCTACATCAAGAAAAAAATAGCTACAACCAAAAGTATAATATGGTACAACTCGTACACTTCACCCCTAGCGTCACTTCCCCATTATTAGCTTCCATGCTTCATTTTTATCACTCCATGCTTTTACTTGTTTCTTCGGCATGCTATCTTCATCACATTCTTCATGGTTATTAGGTACACATCTCTCATCTACTTTATGTTATCAATTATTAACTCAACAACATAAAGTGGGGTAAAATGTAGACATAATATCACACACTTTTGGTATATTTCTAGGTCCATAGACACATAATTACATTCATATGATTCCTAAGCAAGAAAACTAGTAATTGAATGTTGTCTTTGGCCTATTTTATCTCCTTCTTGTTTTCTCTTTGGTCTTGCACACCTTACAACCCAATATAAAATTTATTGGTTTATCATTCATTTCTCTGCACACCAACACCTAGCCAGGATGCCAACGCTTAGGTTCACTTGTCCTTCTGGGTGCCCCGACCTCTTTCTATATTACTTAACTCATTTTTGCCTCTTTTATCTTTTGGGCATCTTATTTTCTTACGGGTCATCCTTCCAGTTGTAAATTACGAAATTCAACTAAGGGAATCATATAAATACAAAGCTATGTGACAAAAATAAAGGAAAAATCTGTAAGCATCTATTATCATCACCCACAGTTACATCCAAAGGTATCTAAGAGAGTTATAGACATCCATCTAGCTTTCATTTAAGGCGTAGATCTGCATTTCTTACTTCCTGTCTAGGTGAGCGTATGAGTAATCAAGAAACCCAAGACCAAATCGATTATACAAGGGCTCAGTACCTTGGAGATTGAGATGGATGATACGGGCACAAAGAAATCAGATGCATGATGTCAAAAATCTAGATCTGAAAAACACTAAACCAGATAAGATTAGAACACAATATGCAGGGGTTGCCCTGACGGTGCCGGTTCGAAGAGGATTTCAACTCCCTTGGAGGATGTCAACCCCCATGCTAGATAAGATAATTAGATCGTGAACAATAGTAAAAACCATAAGCAAATGGAATAATGAGAGTACTTAGCTCATGTCCTGCTATGGAAATGAACCAAGCATCCAGATTGCAAGATAGGAGAAACTGTCAGAGCTTTGTTCTTCTTTTGTCTAAAAATGTATCTTTCTTTTCTAAGTCTTCTGTTCTGGTTCTTGAAAATGTCTCCTCCTCCTCCCTTTTTTCGTTTTTGAAATATGGGGGAAAACCCCATATTTATAGCTTAGATATGAGACTAACTACACGTTAGATGATACCAAGGATGTAGTAAAGTAACCTGAGTTAGGGGTGTGATGTGATCATGTGGGTCCCATAATTTGAATTATTAGGCAAAGTGGGGGACATGATTTGAATGGGTGGTGAAATAAAGATTTCATTTTTAAAAGAAAGTGTCAGATGGTGCATTTTGAATTAAATAATTTATGAGATATGGGGGATGATTCCAAAAATTGAATCATCAAATGGGTCCATATGGAGCCCATTCATAATCAATCAAATAATATGAAAAAATAGATAACATTTTATTTAATCTAAAATAAAGAGAAGCGGAGATGGAAATTGTGTGAATATAAGATGTTGGAGGGGTGCTATACAAAAAATAGGTGTCTACATTTGCCCCCTTTTTTGAGTTGTTTGTGATATCAAGCCATGAGATGAAAACAAAAAGGATTACATGAAAGATGTGTCTAAGGATGGATGAAGATATGACCAAAGGCAATATGCCCCAGGAAAAAAAAAGGGATCAAAAATAAAAAAAAGTATGGCGGTGACTCCAATATCACATCGGTAGAGGAAAATTACAGTCTCAATGGAGACAGATGACAATGTTCTACAGACCTGTGAGTGGGTGAAGACCACTGTAGTATGGATGTAAACCAAGATAACCAACAGGTCATAGGAAAACATAAAAATATGTGTAACTAAATGTGAAAGATGTGCGTAATCCTTTGTCTGCGAGGAATCATGTGAAAAATCATGTATCCAAAAATGGATGAAAATGAAGATAATGATACCCTAACATAGGGCACAAAAAGACACAAAGTGAGTTATATGTGTTGAGAAGTATAAGCATGAAAAGGTGCCCTAACATAAGACATAGATATATGTTGAAATAAGATATCTCAGGGTGAATACTCATAAATGTGGATATGATGAGCAAACTGGATATAAGGATGAGATCAAATTCCTTAAAAGGATAATAAATATGATGGCAATCTTGTTTTATAAGAATGATGCATAAGTGTTAGAAAATTAGGAGGTGAAGAAGACAAAAAACTTTTATTTATTTGGTAAGCATGATAGAGATACTTTTGCGTCAAAATAAAATCAAAGAAAATATTCAAGGAAGAGAACAATATTATATAGGTGATGTTTGTTATGGTATCTTCCAAGACAAATGTCAAAAAAAAGATGGGAAGAGATTCTTAGAAATGGATATCATGATGTCCTTGCGAGAGGAATGACAAAGATAAAAGATGTGATAGGGTTCTCAAAAGACAAGAGGTCAACATGGAAAAGAGAAGAAAAAGAATGGTAATGAAAGGGATGGATAATGATACGTAAACGAAGAAACCATGACATTGACTGTGAATGCCAAATGGAAGAGATGTTGAGAAAGAGAAAAGGGAATAGACAAGAGGATTGGTTGATTATGAGAAGAGCAAGAAAGATTGAATATGAAGGTGATAAGGACATGCAATAGAGGGACGGAGAAGGAAGAGGAGAAAATAAAGAGTGAAAGGGGAGGAAGATGGTAACAAAGAAGGATTATGAAAAATGAAAAACAAAGAGAAGACAAGAAAAGAACAGAGAAGAGGATGAAATCATGAAAAAAGGAGAGAGTTATTTAAAATGAAAGATGTGATGAAGATTGGAGTAGACGAAAATAGACAAGTAATGGAAAACAAAAGCGATGATAGAGTAACGAAAATTTAAGGAAACAGATCATAGTGAGGAAATCTAAGGCAAAGGATATGGAACTGACCACATGGAAATACATGTGGAAGATGAGATTATAAAGGAAATGGGATAACACTGAAGAGTCAGGTTTTTATGGGGAAGTAAGGAGGAAGTGCGAGGTAAAATGGGAAGAAAGATGATATAGAGGAAGTAAAATAAGACGAAGATCAAAAAGGAGGAGAAAACAACGAAGAAAATTATTTTGAAGGAAGTGAACCAAGAATGAAGATATTTGGTAAAGAGTGGGAAGCATAAGGAACGTAAAGAACAACTTGAGGGAAGGAGTGACATCGATTGGAAATGAAATGGAAATGCATGAGATGAGGATATGCTGATGACGAGAAAATAGAGAGAAGGTGTATGATGAAGACAATGAAGAAATTGGCAAGGAAGAATGGAAGATGAAGAGGTGGTGAGGAAAAGGAAAGGATGGGATGGGAGAGGTAATTCCAGTGAATGGATGTTAGGAGATATCCACCGATAATGATTAGTACGAAAATATGAGACAAGAGATAAGAAAAGGGAGAAAGTAAACGAAGAACGGGAGGGGGTACACCAATGAAGGGACGTTAGGAGAAGTCCTCCAATAATGATCAGAGGACACAGAGGAAGGAAGGAATGAAGATAGAATGGAGGAGGTCAAAGAAAAGGATTCAGGATGTGTGGAATGGGGATGAGTGATTTTAAGGAGAAGTGCATTGATAAGTACTAGCACTGAAACATAAGGATATGATGAAATAATGTTAAGAGAAGATCAATGACAATGACGTGTAAGTATGGGGGTAAATATGTGGGAGAAATCTATAAGATGGAGTGAAAAGAGTAAAGAAAGGAGGGATAATGATATGTAGGAAGATGAAGATGAGCAGAGGATGCATTGGATGAGAATGGATGAGAGAGAAATGAAGAAACAAGACATGAAATGAACAGAGAATAAACGGTTAAGTAAGATTACCCAATGACGGATGATGGAGATGAATAAGGGACTAGTAGGAAGTGGTGTTTGCGAGAATGAAAGAGGAGATGAGAGGATGTGATGATGGGGAATGTCCAAAAAATGTAGATGGAGAGAATATGGGGTATTGAGGGAGTGCAGGATGAAAAAGCATGCTTAATAGAGACTCTTAAGTAAGATCGCCATGCCACAGGAGGATTTAAGTAAGATCACCAAACTGGAAGTGACAATATGGAAGGAGAAAGACAACGTTGTATTGGATATAGGTGTGGAAGGGTTGGTTGGAATGGATGGATATGACGAGAGGTGGGAGATAGAAGATGATGAAGAGATGATGGGAGACGGAAGGATCAGACGGAAAACCATTCTTAATAGAAAATATTAAGTAAGATTTCCCTACAATAGATATGGTTAAGTAGGATCACCAAAATCAAGAAGAAAAATAATGATGAAAATATTGAGTAGTGTATACCAAAATGGAACAAGAGATGAAAGGAGGTGATACCAATGTGATAACAAGGAAACAGAGGGGTTTGATGATGGAGGAACATATGCAATGTAGATGGAGAGTGTAAGGGTAATCCTTAACTGGGATGCCCACGTTGTGGTAGTGATGATGCAAGAGTGTTAAGTGGAAAAGGAAGAGTGGAAAAATGTTTGTGGGTGGTGGTTGTCATCTGTTGAAAGAGGAAATGGTGGAGAAGCTTCTACAGTGGAAAGATCTAAGGAAAAATATATACCTTAACTAAGGTTCTCTAAATATATGGATGGTTAAGGAAGATTGTCAAACTAAAAGTGGAAGAGAAAAAGAGAAACTCGAGAGGAAAGACAGGTAAGATATCTGGAATTGTGCAAGGGGATAGAATGGTGAGAAGGATGATGTCGAGACAAATGGTGATAAGTGGACATGGAGAGCGAGGATCAATGGATAAAAGATGGTGTTGAACATGTTGAGAGATAAGGAGCTGCAAGATAATGAACTCACCTTGAGAATAACCCTCAAGTAGGATTCGCAAACTACAATGGTGATAAAGTAGAATTCACAAACCGAAGAGTGTATTTGCAAACACATTCATGGATATGATGGAGAGATATAAAATTCATAGTGTGTAATTTCATATGAGTTTTATAAAATATGGTATGGATGAGATGAATGGTACATAGCTGTAGCAAGGGTGTAAAGGGAAACTATGTTTCGAATTAGATTGGAGATAAACAAGAAAATGCTACCACTCAAAGCATTGCACTTGTATCCAATAACAGGTGTTAATACATGACCAACGATAGTTAGTTATACTAAAAGATCATGAGGGAAATATGGATGGAGGATGTTTCTAATCCTAATATTGACATGACAAAGGGATAAAAGATGTGACTTGTACGTGGGAAGAGGGATCTCCAAAAGTGGTGTTCCTTAAGTCTATGCCCTAGTTCTGGGAAAGGGAAAGAGCAATAGCAGAAAGCTGATCAATGCGGGAAGATTTTAGAAAATGTTGATAAAAGGAAGGCTGATCAATAAGGAAAACCTTCCAGATATAATAATAGAGTAGCCATCCTTCGAGGGTATCGTCTACTTTATCCATAATACAGATGACAAGAATAATATGATAGTCGTCCTTCAAGGGATCGTTCTATTTCTTTTTATTTTGTTTAGATTTTGATTTGTATACTTTTCTTTTCTTTTCTTTTTTTGTATGAATAGTTGTCCTTTGAGGGATTAGATTGTTTTTTCTTAACTTTGATTTTTCCTTTTACATACATGAATTTGAGCTTCACATGGGGGAGAGATGGGAATATCTAAGTAAACCACTTAAGAAGGGATAAGGAATGTAGAAGAGACACCCTGGACCCTTCGCATGGCTGTAATAGGAGAATGGGAAGGTAATGGTGGTAATGGTTACATGATAACATCAAAGTAGTGAAAGCGGACCGTATAAGTTAGATTATTATAGTGATAAATGGAAGGGGATAAAGATGGCTGGACAATCTAAGGATGTAACTAAGTTCTCATTAGTAGATATGCTAATAGTAGATTGGTTGTAATTGCAATGCATTAAGAGGTTCCGTCTCTGCTTTACCACCACAAGAGATAAGACAGTGTAGTTGCAATAAGATGAGATGATAGCCAATCAGGAAATAAAACTAACATATGACCACAATGGTGGATTTAGATGAAAATAAATGATGATGCCCCAAGAGAGACATAAACATGGAAGGATAATCATGGCCTCAAAGGAGGGCTTGATGAAATAAAATGATGTCCTAAAAGAGACACACATATATCCACAATGGTGGACTTCGAAATGGTGCCCCAGAAGAGACACAAATATGGAAGGATAATAATGGCCTCAAAGAAGGGCTTGATGAAATAAATGATGTCCTAAAAAAGACACACCATATATGGTGGACTTGGAGAAAAAGTTCCCTCAATGGAGAAACAAACATGGCCTCAAAGGAGGGCTTCAATGAAAAAGATGATACTCCCTGAAAGGAGCACAAACATAAAAGAACAAGTATGGCCTCAGATGAGGGCTTAGAATGAGATGGGGATTTGGATATAATTAATTTAGATTGGATGGATGTGAAGAAAGGTAGATAAAACAATGTCAAAGAGTGAAGTCCCCTAGTAATAAGGGGGTTGTACAGATGAGATGTTCAAGGGCGAGGGAAGGTAGTTTCCCCAATGAGTTAAATGTGAAGGAGGTAAAGGATGTCGAAAGATCTTAGATGAGATTGTTTTAGATTTGGATGGGGTAAACAATCGGAGACCATTAGTGTGTTTAGACAAGATAAGTGACATTGATGAACAATGGCAGGGTATTCCTTAGGAGGAATGACATGGGCTGGATGAATATTAAGGGATGATGTGGATGGAGGGATAATGGGAGATCTGCCAAATGGGATATGGATTGGATTCAAGGTAGATAGAGAAGGAACTTCTCCCTGAATGAGGAAATCATCTTTCTCAATAAGGTTGTGGATGATTGACCGAAAGGCCTTACAATGTTCGATGTTGTGACCTGGGGTACGATGATAAGTGAAACTACAATTAGGATTGAACCATGATGGCTTGGGACCATAGGGATTAAAGGCTTTAATAGGAGGAAGTTTTATGGAAGATGTTTGAGTTAAATGTCGAAAAATGTCTGCGTATGTCCCCATTGAAGTGTCATGGGGAAGGTAACTCTTGTGGGTTTTGATAGGATGTCTCAACTTGGAGTTAGGAGAAAATGTAGATGTAGATTGGATGTGTGAATTTTGTGTTTTAGAGGACAAATCCAATTTGGTTGAAGGATGGTATTGCTTAGATGTGGATTGATTGTTGTAAGATGTTGTAGATGGAGAAACTGATCCTGTCCTAGATGTTGTGGCATTGGATTGTTGAGGAGAGGGAAAATCTAAATGTTTCCATGGATGCGCAAGGGACTATCGAGGATGTTTTCCCCGAGCCTTAGAGTTTGAAAGAGAAGATTTACCTCTAGTAGGGATGACAATAATTTCAACCAAAGGATCTGATAGCAGTGGTGTGGTTATTAATGGAGAAACTGTTCTAAAACAAGATGAAGATGTTAATAAAGAGATAGATGTTTGTATGATGCGATTAATGATATCTATATGAGACATGAATTGTGTCAATTTTAGTAGGGAAAGAGATGATTTTTTAGAGGGAGAAGGTAAAGCATATTTATTTAATTTAGGTGGATGTGTTGGTACAGTAGGTGATTTGAGGGGTATATTTGGTAGGTTTGCAAATCAAGAGGATTTGATTGATGTGATATGAGGATTGGGTAAAGAATATTGGGGTAGACTAGGTGATGTGGCCATGGGAAAGATTGTCAAAGTAGAGCTAGGTGGATTTGTTGATACGATAGGTATAGGGGTAGCTGGGATAGATAAAGATGTAGGCATTTTTGGAATCTATGGAAACGTGAGTGATGTGATAAAAGTTGGAGTAGACCTTATAGGTATGGGTAATGCAACAAATGCAAGAGCATTTTCGGATGCATAGAAGTAGAAGAGACTGGTTGTTTCATTAATTTTTAAGGGGTAAGAATGATATTTTTGATAAATGGATTGATGTCGAAGATAGGGTTACAAGGGTACATGTTGTAGAATTGGGTTTAGTTGGGATGGTTATGAGAAATATAGGTGTAGTAATAGGTGTATTTGATGAAGATGTCAGTGAATGAATAGGTGTGAGACATGTAGGGATATGTGTGGATACGAGTGGAGCTGAAATAAGTGCTAAGGATGAATATAATGTGATAGATTGGGGTATGTTTGAAGTGGCGGAAATGGATGATATAGTTGAATTTGATGTGGATGTGGCAAGGATAGGAGAAGGTACAGGTTCAGGATAGGTAGTGAAAATTGATGTAGGTGCAACTGGTTCTAAATAAGAGATGGGAATAATGTCCACTGGGGGAACATGTGGAGTTGATGACAAGATGGGATCTTGATTGACAGTGTCAACCATACAAGTGTTTGATAGTTGAGATGTAAAGGGGGTGACGTGATTTTGTTGGTGGTTGATTAGTTTATGCAGTGGAGGTATCAATTTGGATATCCCCTTGATTTACAAGTTGTTAGACACGATCTTTGAAGGAACGACATCTCTCAATGTCATGACCTTTGACTTGATGATATTTACAAAAGTTGGCCTTGTGATACCAAATAGGCTTGGCTTACGAGTTGTCTATAGGTCGTATAGGAGGTAGTTGGATAGAGTTTACACTCATCAACTTATCAAATATGGAAATATATGATTCTCCTAAAGGAGTGTAATTGGATGTTGATTGAGAAGATTGTTGTTGAGACCATGTGCTTGGTGTAGATGGGGATGAGGGTTCAATGACCACAGTGTTGGCCGCAGTCTTGAACTCACCATTATGTGTGAATGGTTTCGTGGATTTGATTTTTGATTTAGTTGAACTTAATTTAAGATGACCCTGCTCAATGGCACAGGTTTCGAGCTTGCGAGCCATTATGAAAGCTTCATCAAAGGTTTGAAATGATTGGATCTGCAAAGTGGATGATATATGTTTGGCACACAAACATGAGAATAAGTTGATAAGTTCGGTTTGCGGGATAGTGAAGGATAGTTGATTTATAACAACATGCCATCATGTGACGAAGTTGGCGATGGGCTTGTTTTCATACTGTCGAATGGTATATAGATCAGTGATAGTGGTCTTACGTGCGATATTGATAGAAAAGTGTTCTAAGAACAACTGTGCAAGTTGAGTGAAAGATAATAAGGAATGTTGTGGGATACTGTGGTACCAGTCCAGCCCGAGACCAGACAGAGACATGGGGAAAGTGCAAAGAAGTAAATCGTGATCATGTGCAATGAGACAACATGCATGTTTAAATGCGAGGAGATGTTGTTGGGGATCTTCTTTATTTTTGAACTTATTAAATGCAGGAAGCTTCCAATGAGGGGGATAAGGTTTAATTGGAACCGATGGATGAATCGGTTCGTTACAGATTTGTTCATAGGATAAGGTGTTCTTGGGTGGTATGGTAAGGGTTTCTAAACTGGGTAACTGATTCATTAAGGTGTAAATTGAATCACTCGAGGTGTTGCAAGGTTGAGATTGGATTAGCTGTGTAGTTTGAAAAGTAGCTTTGATAAGGAAAATAGTGTGTTTGTGGGTGTGTGGGTATTTGAGGAAGCATCTGATAAGATGGTTGATAAGTTTGTGGATAGGATGTTTATGGAATTGTGTGGTAAGGATGAACATGTGTCATGGGTTGAGATTGTTGCATAGGTTGACTTTGAATAATATGAATATGGTGTGTTTGTTGAAGCTGGGTAGGTTGTTGTGGTAGATGATAAGTAGGGATATGAGTGTTAAGGGGTTGAGACTATTGGAGCATAGGATGGGTAGGGGTGTAGGTATTCAAAGGATGAGATTGTTTGATGGGCATACTAGTGGCGGATGAAATAGAATTGACAAAAAGGGATGTGGGTGGAATGCGATCCACCAATTGAGGAGATTGGGAGGATTGAGAGATTGTAGGGGATTTTTGGAGTAAGAAGTCATACATGGGGTTAGTGTCAAGGTGGGGAGAATTTTGTATGACATGGTAATCTCATGAGGTGAGACCATGGAGACTGGAGATTGGGTGAATGGCGAAATGGCTTTGAGTTTATAATCCTGTCAGGTGATATTATCAGAAGGAAGTAACTTTACTAGATAGAGTAGATTGTTTGTTTGTCTCGATTTGAGAGAGAGAAACAATAGGTGTGAAGTAAAGAAACATATCTTTATGTATGTTGTTGACAAAATAATCAAGAAGAATATTTTTTAGCATCATGATTAATTTAGAGGATGTGAACAGAAAAGAAAAATAGCAGTAAAGGTACCTAAAGGAGTCTAAAGCTGGTTTTAGGTGGTTACGGATTGGGAGTTGTCTGAGACGGTTTCCTATTGGGTGTTTAGGTCCCAAATAGTTAACCAGGTGAGAGGAATATTTTGATGTGTAAATTATGTTTGTGCAGTTTTAGGCAGTGTGTGATAGGTGAAATGCAGAGATTTAAATTATTTTACTTAAGCTATGTGATCAGGTAGAATGCAGAAGGTTCGTTTTACTCCAAAATCGAAATGTGAAATTCGAAGCTAACAATCAATCAAGAATGGGACAATACAATGTACAAAAGAGAAAATAGGGAAAAATGAGAAATACCTAGAGAATTGCTTGTCGTGTTATTTGACTGTGTTTGATAGTGATGTATTTAGAAGCGCTGGTTAATGACCTGAAAATGCTTGGGTATGCTGAAATGGCATCATTTATGACCACAGGAGAAGTTGGTGAAAATGATTTGTGGTGTGTTTTATGTTTTGCAAAGCGAGTGATATCTGATGAGGTTGTTGGATGGTCATGAATTTGTTGATTTCACTTGGAAAATAAGACAAATATAATCAATTGATATGGTTAAGAAAGAAGATATAGATGTTATCAGAAGTTAAAAAAGAAACAAGATAATAATAATGCAATTAATTAAAAAGTTATAGAAAGCTATTAATAAATTATAAACAATTAAATTCTATAAACTATAAACTATAGTTTACCAATAGACTATAAACTACAGACCAATTTCTCTTATTAAAATAAATGATTAATGAAACGATGAATTAAATAAACATATAACACAAATGGCGAAATGATTAAATACTAAGATGTACTATAAACTATTCGTAATAACAATAATAATAATAATGATAATTTGAAAATGATTTGTGGTGTGTTTTATGTTTTTCAAAGTGAGTGATATCTGATGAGGTTGTTGGATGACCATGAATTTGTTTATTTCACTTGGAAAATAAGACAAATATAATTAGTTGATATGGTTAAGATGCAAAAGATATAAATGTTATCAGAAATAAACAAGAAACAAGATAATAATAATGCAATTAATTAACAAAGTTATAGAAATCTTCCTACAAATTATAAACAATTAAATGCTATAAACTATAAACTGATAGTTTACCAATAGACTATAAAATACAGACCAATTTTTCTTATTAAAATAAATGACCAATGAAATGTTGAATTAAATAAACATATAACACAAATGGCGAAATGATTACCTAAGATGTACTATAAACTATTCCTAATAACAACAACAATAATAATAATAATAATAATGAAAATAATTTGTGGTGTGTTTTATGTTTTGCAAAGCGAGTGATATCTGATGAGGTTGTTGGATGATCATGAATTTGTTTATTTCACCTGGAAAATAAGACAAATATAATCAGTTGATATGGTTAAGAAAGAAGATATAGATGTTATGAGAAAACAAAAAAAAACAAGATAATAATAATGCAAATAATTAAAAAGTTATAGAAAGCTATTAATAAATTATAAACGATTAAATGCTATAAACTATAAAGTATAGTTTACCAATAGACTATAAACTAAAGACCGGTTTTTCTTATTAAAATAAATGATTAATGAAACAATGAATTAAATAAACATATAACACAAACGGAGAAACGATTAAATACTAAGATGTACTATAAACTATTCATGATAATAATGTAAATAATAATAATAATCATCTATGCAAGGACCTCTGTAATGGGTCATGACGAAAAGAATTTGGAATACATTAAATTGATCCAAAGTCGACTCGAGGTGAGGAATGCTCAATCATGCAATTTTTTTTTAATCCACTTGAGCCACCCACATGTGCGAGACCAACAAATTGACTTTCAGTTAAACAATCTTGAAAAGAACATTTCCACATGGGTGAAGAAGGGGAGAGGATGATCAGAAGGTAGTTCAACTCCAAAATGGTGGATGGCACATCAATTCAAATTTTTCTTTACAAAAAGGTGTTGTGAGTATTGTTTGTAAAGGTGTGATAAAGAATCGTAATCCAATAGTAAAGCTGTAAAGAGACTTTATAACAACTACACATAAAGCTTGTGTGAATTTAAAACAGTTGGTCATATATGGACATATCTCGATGGAATGATGAGAATCAAAGAAACAAGAAATATATAATTGGCTATGCTGCCACAAACGTTGTTTGCTATAAAGAGACTAAAAAACCCCCTATTGACAGAGTTTGTGTGAATTTGAAGCTGAGTTATAAACAATTGGATGAATTATTACATTACTATTTAAAGGAGTGTAAGTGTCCTGCTACGAGGAGACTGGAAGTCACTGCCCACAGATCTTGTGTTGGAGAAGGAAACAGTTGGAAGCATCACGCATCAAATTTTTTATGAATTTGCATGGATATGGCTAGCAAGGTGTATAGATCAATGTTGAGGAGAAAGCGGGTCAGATGGCTGAGTGGGCGACGAGAGGAGAAGGAGGTCAGTGGAGATGGATTCAGGGAGATGAGGATTTTCAGAAGGATGGTGTGGTGTGGTGTTGCAGATTGAAGATAATGCGGTGGGGAAGTGGAATAGGTGTAGGAGTATGTTGGGAGAAGAGGAGAGCTCAGATGTGGGAGTTGGTGCAAGGTATGAGCCCGTGAATGGCTTAACGGGAAGGAAGGAAGGATTGAGTGGATAGGAGGTAGCGGGGGAGATGGAGATCAGAGTAGGGAAGGGAGACGAGGGGAAGGAAGTGAGATGGGTGGAGAGAAAAGAGACGGGTGGAAGGAAGCTGGACATAAGCTTGTTGGCAAGCCTGAGGATGGAGAATAGAGGAGAGATGTGTGGGAAGGAAGGGAGAAGTAGGAAGGAGAGGAGAGGGTGGTTAGTGGGTAGCAGGGGAGGACTTGTGGGAATAGTGGATATAAGGTGGTTAGGAAGGATGATGGTGTGTGCGTGGAACTGGGGAGTGGAGGAGAGGGAGGTCAGAGAAGGGAAGGGAAATGGGGGGAAAGAAGGGAGATGGGTGGAGAAAAAGGAGATGGGTGGAAGGAACTTCTAGACATAATCTTGCAGGTAGGTGAGATGTAGAGTAGAGGAGAGATTTGCGGGAAGGAAGGGAGAAGTAGGAAGGAGAGAAGATGGTGGTCAAAGAAGGGAAGGAAATGAAGGTAGGTGGGGAAGGAGCTTGGGAGGAGAGAAAGGACTATGGGGGAGATAGGAGTGAAGAGAGGAGAGGGATCTGGGTGAAGTGGAGAGGGATGGTGGTGAAGTGGGGAGAAGGGATAACAGTGGAGATGGGGAGAGGCGAGACGGTGGGAATGTTACGGTGGAAGCTGAGGAGAGTGGAAAGAGAGGGAGATCGGTGGGGTAGTTGGTTGATGGGTAGAAACGGGTTTTGGGAAATTTCAATGGTGTATGTGAGGTGAGGTGGCTAGCTTGGCCGAGTTGGCCAAGCTAGGGGAATTAGGGGCTAGGTAGGATAAAAATTTATTTATTGAATTTATTTTATTTTTTTTGATAATTTTATTTCCAATTTAACTTTTTTCTTTTATTAATTGTTATATTTAATATTAATTGTCTCTTTTTTAATTATTTAAATAATAAAAATTAATTCTTTACTAACTTCAAAAACAAAACTTCAATTTTTATGCTATTGCAAAAAAGAAACAAATGATAAAACTACTTATTTTAGAGCGGAGACAAAAAATTACAAAAGGTAAGTGACGCACCAAACAGACAAAGATAGTACTAAACCTATGAACATGTGAGTTAGAAAAATAAATGATGGAAAATATAAGATATGACAAGCACTAGAAGAACAAGGTTAAATTTTTAGATTCATATCCCATGCGGGTAAATAGAAAACAAAGAGCACGTACCTCCAAGGTGACTTAAATGATGGATTATACTAAACTGAGATCAACGAATATTAAGACCATGCAAACAAGTAGGTTAGATAAGATTAGTAAAATAACAAACAAAACAACCAGATCTAGGGTCTTGGTCCCACCGGGCGTGCCAAATGTAGATCTGCGTTTCCTGCTTCCTCATCTAGGTGAGTGTACGAGTAATCAAGAAACACGAGACCACGTCGAATATACAAGGGCTTAGTACCTTGGAGATTGAGATGGATGATACGGGCACAAAGAAATCAGATGCATGATATCAAGAAGTTAGATTTGAAAAAATTAAACCAGATAAGATTAGAACACAATATGCGGGGGTTGCCCGGACGGTGCCGGTTCCAAGAGGATTTTAACTCCCTTAGAGGATGTCAACCCCCATGTCAGACAAGATAATTAGATCGTGAACAATAGTAAAAATGACAAGCAAATGGAATAACAAGAGTACTTAGCTCATGTCCTGCTATGGAAATGAACTGGGCATCCAGATGGAAAGATAGGAGACACTGTCAGAGCTTTCTTCTTCTTTTTTCTAAAAATATATCCTTCCTCTTCTAAGTCTTCCATTCTGGTTCTTGAAAATGTCTCCTCCTCCTCCCATTTTTCGTTTTGGAAATATGGGGGAAAACCCCATATTTATAGCTTAGATATGAGACTAACTGTAGGTTAGATGATACCCAGGGTGTAGTAAAGTAACCTGAGTTAGGGATGTGATGTGATCATGTGGGTCCCATAATTTGACTTATTAGGCAAAGTGGGGGACATGATTTGAATGGGTGGTGAAATAAAGATTTCATTTTTAAAACAAAGTGTCAGATGGGTGCATTTTGAATTAAATAATTTGTGAGAGATGGGGGATGATTCCAAAAATTGAATTATCAAATGGGTCCATACGGAGCCCATTGATAATCAATCAAATAATATGAACAAATAGATAAGATTTTATTTAATTTAAAATAAAGAGAAGCGGAGATGGAAATTGTGTGAATATAAGATGTCAGAGGGCACTATACCGAAAATAGGTGTCTACACAAGGTTCAAGGGACTGCATTTTATGCATACACTCCATAGGAAGGGGAAGTTTATTTTCCATCCATGCATCTACTTAAATTTCTACATATAGCTATTTCCTTCAGTATGACATGCACTAATATAAGGGATTTCTGAGGAAAAATTCTATCATACAAAGACAAGAACTACATGGAGTTTGAAATGTAGTGCAGTGATGAGTTGAAAGTTCACTCAGTTAAGTGTACTGCTGGGGTCAGTCTGAATCCCCATCTTGCATATTTTTTTTTTAGGATTGTGATGTAGTTTGATGGTTTTGCAGATTCCATATTCTCTTTTCAAGTTATAGGATAATTATGGTGATCATAGTGTGAGATACATGCGATCAATAAGTATATCAGTGAAAATCTTGCAACAAAAGAAAAACCAGGTTCCAAGATCCTTTGTAATCACAGGCACCCAATAGAGGTATTTGGTATCTAGCCACACCATCCCTAGTCTAGGTGACCAAAATTTGGACTTATCCTATGGTTCAATAATTTTACAAAGGAAATTACAACATTCTGACCTTCCTGTTTAATCAATTTCTGTAGTCTGTATAGTCCTGACATTAGGAATAGAATCAATTGTTATCAACAAATCACAACACCCTATGATTTGCACAAGTGTGTTTGCTTGAGCTCACACTATGACCAGATAACATGGGTACTATCTCCAAGTTGTGGGACTTGCTACTTGAGATATAACTCCATAGAAAGCTAGTTTTTACTCCTAGACTACCTGCCACAATGTACTCTAATGCAAGAACAACTATCTTTTTCTAATCTAAATTTCTGAGGGACGAAGGAGAGAGAGTGCATGGAGACAAATCCTACACTAAAGCGGTGATACATCAGAAAAGGAGTGTATTAGAATAGTATCCAATGTGTGAAAAAATGGAAGCAAAGTGCATACTAGAAGGGGTGACAATAATTCTCCACAGTCTAGAAACTGCATACACAACAATATTTCATGCACAAACAATGGTAGAGAATCCCTACAAGAGACATAAGATATAAATAATATATTTCCATGAGGTTGAAGAGGCAAGAACAATGTAAACAAACACAATAAGGGAAGAGACATCCACAAAACTTTATTTATTGCTTCATTGGTATGCACAGTTAAGTCTATTACAAAATAAGGGCTTGGATCACCATGAAAGAAGTCCACTACAAGGTCCTGCAACACATTGGATTCACAAAACCAATTTAATAGAGTTATTCTACACAAAAACTATCTCCCCTTACAATGATCCTAACACTCTAATTTATAGAATTCTGAGAGGAGAGAGAGAGAGAAATAACTAAAAATCTAGAAATCAGCCTTCTCACAACTTTCAAGATGTCATAAATGGAGTTAAATGATGGTATGTTTCTTGCAAATGGCTCCCCATGTTGTCCCATAACTTGTAACAGTGAAAAATGTCTGCCCATGGTTCATTAAATACATCCCAACCACTAGTTGAAATTTATTGTTATGAACCTGGACACATTTTCATACAAAATCATCCATAATGTATTCATAAAATTCAACATATCTTGATTTAAGTGCATCGGTGTCGGATTCATGATTCTCATGGTACCAATTTTGCGCGATTTCATTGAGAAATGCAAAACGTTGTGGCCTTCTAAGTGTGAGCAGTTGTTTTGAGTTTACTAGGGATTTCTTGTATTTTACGGGAGTGAGGAATTTAATTTATTGGATCTAGAGTTGTTTCTTTTATTTTCATATATCTATCATAATTAAAATAAATTAAATCTAATTTTTGTGTTGTAGAGGACATCGTGCCCTTTCTGAAAAGTCAAATTTTGTGAAAATAGAGCTCTAGGTCAAAAGTTATGACCGTTTCAAGTTTGGGGGGGTTGAGAATTCTTGTGATGTGGGTATGGTGGGTTTTCATGTCCCATAAGTCCCAACATATTTGGGCCAAAATTATCTACCTTACCCATATTTGGTTCACTATGGATATTTCAACTTTGTGGGGAACTCATGTCCCTGAGGCAATTGCATCGTCTAGGCTGTTGAAATCCACCTTATCTGCATCCATCTTTGTTTCCTTTGCATGTGGAAATTTCACCTCCATGGGGAAATCACGTCCCTATGGTACTCAGACCACACGGGCCACCTTTCATAGCATCATCTGATTGATATTTTTTGTCCCGTGTGTCTGCCGTTGATTAGGCCAGGCAGGCCGTTGGCTTCTACCTTTTCTGCAACTCCTTCCCTATGGCCATTTCATATTTTTGGGTCTTATGCATTCCTTTCTCTTGGATATCCCATGAACCATGTGGGATAAAAACTTCCACCTCTTCTGAATTTATTTGGCTTGTGGCCATTTCGACTTTATGGGTCCCGACTATCCCATGTGAACTTGCGCTGCATAGGACAATTTTTTCCTCTTTTTCCGCAATTCGCTTGGATTAGGGTTTTTCAGCCTTTTTGAGCCCGACTGTCCTGAACATATTTTTATACCTTTTCCACAATTTGCTTGGTTTCATATTTTTTTCCTTTTTGAGTGCAACTTTCCCAGACATATTTTTCTGCCTCTTCCATAATTCATTGCCTCCTTTGTAAATCGGACCTGAACTTGGTACGACGAACCTTGGTATGAACTACATTGGTTCCATCCACAACCCCCAAATCTGATTTGCATTGAAATAGACCATTTACTTCATTTTTTGGATTTTTTGCAATTTTTCTCCAACTCCTTGGATTTTTCTTTGGACCGGGAGGTTAGAGAAAATCCAAAGGATACCCTAAAATATGATTTTTGGCCTTTCATCATTTCTTCTTGCTCCAGCCTCAAGTTATCAAATTTACCCTGAGGGGTGAGTTTTGGATAACATAAACTAAGTATTTCTCTCTCTCTTGGACTTGGGGTTCTATATTTATATAGCTTATTGTTTGTGTCAAATATTTACTTTAGCATTTATTTATTATTCATAACTCTGTAATTAGGGTTTTACAAATACGATATTTGTTAAATCATATATTATCACCCATTATGTCTACCACTTTGGTTTTTACTTCTCCACTTCTCGTAGCTCCTCCCAATTCCACATCTGACTCCACTCCTACCAATATTATTGATAATGTTATACAACTATACAATGATAGTACTTATGATTCTCATGATGAGGATGATGTCGTAGAACTTAATGATGACACATTACGTAATCTTAGCTTTACTCTCATTGAAATATATGAATCCTACTTTCAAGATATTTTTTTTGTTATTGGACCTCATGAATACTAATTCAAGAAGATCCCTCCTTCCGCTAATTCCATGATACCTTTTTAACGGACTGTACATATATTAGGCATTCTATTAGCTGATGGATCTCCCCAAGTTCATTCTACTCTGTGCTTAGATTTCTTCATAAGAACTCTCTTCATTAGTAATTCTTATTGTCCTTATGTTTCCTTTAACCCTAATTACTTTAAATCTATTTGTATACATGTTGGCTTGACTCAGCTAGCATTCACATTTTCTGATCTCCTTCCTACTCCTCGCTCTGCTCACATATATCATGGATTTGTATTCATTACTTCTTCTTATGGCATATGTGTCTTTCATTTGACAGTATTCCTTACACACACTCCTCATTCTTCTCCACTCACACTTAGGAAATATTCACTCAATTACCTAGGTGGCACACTCTATCTAAATCATACTACTATCACATTTCCTAATATTTTTTGCCACATTTCTATTTATAATAACTCCTTTGGTTATTCTTTGGATCTCACTCAATGGTATACACATGATTTTCCACAAATAACTCTCACTGATGAAGAATATGTGATGGACATGTATAATTTATGCCACAAGGGATATTTATAAGATCAACATCACACTATTTCTTGCCAAGTCTCTGATCCAACTCTAATAGGCTACAATCGTGATGATGACGATATTCTAGATGATTTTACTTAATTATTTTCCACATCACATACTTTGGGGGAAACATTATTTCTTCCCCCCACCTTTTGATAATTCCCAATTCTTTATATTCTCTGCACTCATACATTATGTTCCATGCTTTGCATCTAGTATCTCTATTATGCACATTGATACATAAATTTATATAACCATTACCCTATGTCACACTATAGTTCCATGGTTCATACTCAACTACTGAGGATCTAAATATGATATTAATTTACATAACTCATACTCTTCATGCTCTATGCTTCATGATCTATCTTTCTAGCACACATTTTCAAACCATTTCTTGATGATGCACTCTTGTTCTATGGTTCATTCTTGATTGTTGAGGGGTGTTTTATAAATGAACCTCATAATATACACATCCACTAGGGGGAATGATTTTCCTATCCATCTTCACACATTAGATACCATCCCATTCACACTCATAACATTTACATATCTTGGTTTCACTTATTCTTACTTTCATATACTTACATGTACACCTTGTTTCCTATGCTAGACGAATACTTAGTATGTCAATATCTTTTCTAAATACACATGCACATTCACTTTGTATTTTTGAGTGGATATATATCTCCTACAAGTCCTTACATGTTGCAGTGATGCTTAGAATTTTACCTCTTCCTAGTCCTATTGAGGCTACTAGGGGCATCTACTTTCTCAAACATTCCGAGCGCTATCACTTAATCATATAATAATTCTTATTATTACTAGCACACTAATTTCCTCTAACATATACATGCCTTAACATACTTTTAAAAATACTTTTTAACATGCTGATGGGTGCTTCATGTGCAACATTTTTCTTTTAGGACTATATGCCGCGATGTTTGTCTAATACACTTTGCTTGCCATTGTCTTCTATTGTATGCAATTGTTTGTGGGCTATGCCCTATGTCTTGTTTGATCACTATTTCTATGATTTTTTCCTCTTTGGCCCTCATTGTCTTGTGACATTGTGAGAGATGTCCCATGATTGAAACCCACTTTTCCCGGTCCATCTTGTATTTATAATTTCTTGTTACATTATTTTTTATATGACACGATTTCTACAATTTATACTAACACATGTATCTAGACAATTTGTTTACATGTGCCTTGGTTTCTACATGTACATCCCATCCCCCCTACAGGGATACAATTCAGCTCAACATCAAGTAATATATTTTTGTCTGAACACTCCTACCGATGTCACATGCAACTCAAATGAGGGGGGCATACATTGGATGAAAAAATCACCCCATACAACAGCTCAAAGCTATAACAAAGTACAATACAACATAGAATCCACATAGGTTATAGTTACAAAATTGGCTCAGATTTAGACATAGATCAGAATCACAACATGGAAACTTGCGCCAAGTCTTAGATATGAACTCCTAGGTTCCTTTATCCTCCCTTGAGCACTAATTTCATGGGGGAACAAACATCAATCTTCTTAGATCAACACAGTAAAAAGAAGCCTTCAGAATAGTTTGACAGTATCACAAACAGTCTCTAACAAAAAAATTCATGCTATCTTCATTTTAATCAGAATAATTATTACATTTGGAACTAATTTGGGACAATAGGAATAAAATGAGGATATACCATCTATAGTGGTGCTTATCGGGAAGATTCATGGAAGGACAATAAAACTAGATCTCTCTCCCTAACACTTTCTATTTGTCCTGAGACTATCCAAAAACTCCTTCTTAGCATGAAGTCACCCAAAAATCTAGAAATTGGTGAGAGATCACCCAAAAAATTTGCTCTTTACAACATTTTTAGGACAATTTTTATATCCTTTTACACTCTTCTACACCAGGTGCACAATTTCCTTTTACACAATTTTACATACTTTTACATACATGTACACACGTTTATCTGATTTATCATATATAGGATGTTGACTACATTATTGATATTCCTTTTGTAGTTCTATCCTTACCAGAAGAAATAAAAACAAGCACAAAAACATGTAAGATATGGTACAATACGTATGCTTTACTCCTAGGGTCAATTTATCTTCCTAGTTTCCACATTTCAGTTTTTGCACTCATTATACACTTCACTTGTCCACTTGGGATACATTTCACTGCACACTCTACATGTTTATCAGGTACACATATTATATATAATTTATGTTATCTTTTATTCACTCAACAATATAAAATGGGAAAAAATGTAGACTTAAAATCACGCACTTGGGTACATTTCTAGGTCCTAAAAGCATAATAGCATTCGTATGATTCATAAATAAGAAAACTAGTAATTGATGACTATATTTGGCCTCTTTTCTATGTTTGTTGTTTTTTATTTAGTCTTACACATCCTACAACCCAATGGGTATTTTACTTATTTTTATTTTATGACTCTAGACACCAGCACCCAACAATGACAGGAGTGCCCAGGTGCCCCTATCCCCTCTAGGTGTCCCTGACCTTTTCTTATCTTACTCACTCCATTTGGGTCTCTTTTATCTTTTGGGCATATTTTTCACTTATTGTTCGGAATTCTAGTTGTCAATTATGAAATTAAAACAATGAAATCATATAAATACATAGTTATGTATTCAAAATTAAGGACCAAACACTAAACATATAATGTCATCACCTAAGCTTGCATTCAAAGGCACCTAAAACACTTCAATGCATACATATAACATCAATTCAAGGGAAAAGGGACTACATTTTATGCATAAACAACATAGGAAGGGGAATTTCATTATTCCATCCAAACATTCTATTACATTACAAATTTCTACATAATTGACGAAGGAACAAAATGAGGCTATGATATATTTCATTTCAAATTTCATAAGTATGCTTCATAAAATTATAGATGGTGCAAGACCTTTTGAAGACAACTGATTGATATTCTTCATGAAATCTCAATTACTATAAGTTGGATTCATTATGAGAATATGTCAACACAATATCGTAGAAGAGGCCCAAGAAATTGTAGTGGATGTAGAAGATGATATCATCATGTCTAGAAAAATTAGGTAATGGTAAAAAAAAGATAAGACTTAGTTTTCTAGTGTTGGAACTATGGATCCTTTAGTGAAAAATATTTCCAATTACTTGTTTTATCTTAAAAAACATCTCTCTCAAAGTACCCCATACAAGGATAGATTGAGGAAGAACTACCAAAATAAGAAAAGAATTTATGGTGCACCTTAAAGGCTTACACTTGAAGCTCCACCTGTGAATGTCTCTTGTCAAACACATTCAGATGAGGAAAATAAGGAAGATGTTATTTTAGAGGAAGAATATGGATTTCTTATTAAAGAGATAGGATACAAAAAATTTGGCTTCTTTAGATATGCATATTAATCGATAGATGAATATGAAGATATTGTAACAGACATGAAAAACCAATATTTTACTATTTTCAAATGCTCCAAATCTCTTAAGAAAGAGAAATAATTTGGACATGTTGAAAAGGAGAAATAGGACCTCCAAAAGGTGAATCTACAGCCATAAAAATTAATAATCAAGATAGGTTATCTAATTCCAATATCCATGGAGTCAATAAGAAGAATCCTGAATATGCATCCCCTCTCAAGACATCTCCTATTCTAGGTAAGCTAAGAAGTTTTTTTCATTTTAAAAATAAATTTTCTACTCTTGAATCTTAAAAGAGTAATGAAAAATCCACCTCCATTCTTCCTTTAATAATAAAATATATTATTGCTTTCAATGTTAATAATAACCAACATACCGTTATTGTCTCAAATGATCAAAAAAAATTCTTCTTTGACCTTTAATATCATTGATCATGTAAATAAAGATAATATTCATATTTCTAAGTCAGAATATTTACAAACCCATCCTGAATGATTTGATAAGTTGGTCAAATTTATCAGAGGTAGTAAGTCAATATTAATTGTGTCACATAATTCCAAAGGATTACATTCTAATCCTTTACAAAACAAAAATCATAATCTCTTATCTTGTGATCCTTCATCTACCAAAAAGATTAAGAATTTTTATGTTTCTTTTCATATCAATGGATACCAATTGAATAATTGCATTATTGAATATTTTTTATTTGATAGTGTCATGCTAGGGAAATTTTCTCAAGATCTTTTCTTGAGTCTCAACCAAACATTTGGTCATTTATAATCAATGGAAACAAAAATAATTCCCTCTTGTTGGTAGAATCAAAGATGCATAACTTGCTTTCATAGCTTTTCAAGAGAAGCAAGTAAAGATAATAATTTTGGTGGTGTACATGCTAACTACCTACAATATATTTATTAGTAGAAGTTTCTATTGGGATGTTAGAGGAGAAATACAAATAGATTGGTCCTCTTCTTCAATACTAGTCAAGAAATAAATGTAAAATCTTCTCCCTAAACAAAATATGAAATATATAGCTCAAAAATCAGATGATCCAAGAGCACAAATCCTATTCCAAATTAGGGAGAGTGGATAGGTTATTTTCGATGATAGAGGGAACAATAATTATTTTATGAGTTCTAAGTGAGATGTAGAGTTACCCATCCTTGACGAAAGCCCAACTGAAATCATTGATGAGATTTTAAATATGGAATTTGATGGTAGTTTCTCATCAATTGGGTAAGGTGTCAAAGTTTTTTTTATCTCCTCCTAAAGGATATTTATTTCCATTTTCATATAATATAGAGTTATCTAATACTAACAACACAACATAATATGTAGCCTTGTTTCTTAGATTGAAAACCACTGAAGAGATGGGAATACAAATATTCATAGTATAAGGAGATGCAGAGCTTGTTGTAAAATATGTAATAGATGTGTTCCAAGTTAAAAAATCTTGTCTACATCATTATAGAAATAGAATGTGTGACTATATAGAGGATTTCAATGCATATTATATTAAGACATTTACTCATGATCCAAAGAGTAAAGTTGATTCATTGGTAGTGTCCATGTCTCTAATGATTCCCCATCCTAATTTTGAACATAAGTATTACATGGAAATTGTTTTGCATAGAAGAGTGCCTGATAACTTTGAGAGATGGAATGCATTCAAGGATGATGGTCATATCTTTTCATTATTGTAGTAGACAAGTGAATTAAAGATTGTGTATTTTACAAGAAGTGATTCCCTCCCATGGGAGTTTAAAAATGATGATACTAACGATACAAGAGGTGATCAAGTTGATGATTGTGGAATAGTTTAATTGAAGGAAAATAAAATTATGAAACGATATGTTTCACTGAAGGAATTGTTTGATAAAAAATGACAGGTTCATTCATAATAAAGATAAGGATAAACCCAAGTTTTTTTCTGAATATGAAAAATTAAAAATTGGAATAAGTGAGAAACCAAGGATGGTGAACAACAGTAAGTGTTGTTCTCTCTAGGAACGCATAAATTTTTTAATTTTTTTAAAGAAGAGTTATAATGTGCTAAATTATTCATATGAAGATCTCAAATCTTTCTAACCACATTCGATGCAACATTACATCCCTTCAAAACTTAATGTGAAGGAAAATATGATAAAAAAAGGCACTACGATCCTAATATCACTAGAACCATTAGAGAATAAGTTAAAAAGTTACTCTATGCTGACATCGTCTTCCCTATCCAACATCCCTTTAAAACATGATGTGAAGGAATTATGATAAAAATAAAGGCACTACAATCCTAATATCATCAGAACCATTAGAGAAGAAGTTAAAAAGTTACTTTATGCTCACATCATCTTCCCTATCCATCACTTAACATAGATAGCCAACATTTTTCCATTGAGTAAAAATAATGGTGAGATCCGCATCTCTCTGGATTTCAAATATTTGAATCAAGATTCACTAAAAGATAATTATCCTCTATAGGTCATGGACCACATTTTGCAAGCTATCAATGGGTCATAAATGATGTCCATGCTCAAAAGATTCGCAAGGTATAACCAAATTTATTGTTGAACCTTTTTCATTGATTGGTGTTGTCATTGATATCGGATGGAAGTGATGGAAGAAGATGTGATACAAAATTCCCAAGGTCAAATAGGATAAATCATATGTGAAACAAGTGTATGAGGTGTTTTAGTGGTGTGCAGTGGTTCCAGGCTACTTCATTGAACATTCAGAAGGGTTTCAGGATGAATTCTAGATCACTGTCAAGCTTAGATCAGTAAGATAGAAGTCCACTGAAAGAATTGACATGGTTGGTGCACTTGAAAGTCACATTGATTTATAGTTCTGAAAGTCACATTCACAATAGTCCAAAGTGCTGGAAAAAGCATGTTGGGAGAAGTAAAAAATTATAGTACTTAGAAAATGTTGGAGAAATTTGAGTAAGTTGTCTTTTTACGTGTAGTGCGGACTTTTAGGGTATGCAGATGGAACCGGTTTCCATGGGAACTAGTGTTCCCTGCATAAGGTTTGGAGCCGTAGGACAAGAGTTTTGTGTGTATTGCGGATTGGGTAAGCGATTCAGGCACAATAGGCCCCCGATGGCAGCAGTTCCGAATGAGTCGGTAAAACGTTCCCTACATAGTGGTTAGAGCAAGCTGCAGAACAAAGGACTTAATATCAGTGTGTTTGCTGAGATGAGTGATACATCGGGCACAAAGGCCCCCAGATAGAATAGTTCCATGTGGAGTCAGAAGTCATCTGTAAAGCTATTGCAGGATGGACATAGCAAAGGAGTCGGGTAAATGGAAGATTTGGAGTTTTGTGCGGATGGGAGATACGTCGGAGGAACACAGGGTTGAAATGAGTAACAAGTTCCACGAGAGGATACCTCGTTCCCCGCAGAGCAACTTATGAGGCCGAAAAACAAACGATCAAAGCAGAATAGAAGTGTGTGTTGTGCAGATGGAAGGAGTGATTCAAAAGAACTAAGCCCACATGACTCGAAGTTCCTTGGTACCTCTAGTTCTCCGAAGAGCCCGAGTTATCCGATTAACAAATGATTCTAGGGTTAGGGTTTACAGGAGAAAAATAAGCTCGAAACTGACAATCTTTACTGAATGAAAAATCCTAAACATTTGAAGATATATCTTTGCGAGGATGGAACGAAGGTATTGTAAAAAATAATCTTGTGAATTCATGCTTCGAGGACAAAGAGATAATCATGACAGAAGTTTTTGAAAACCCATGCAAGATGCATGTCCCAGGTGCTCGAGATTGCAACCAAAGTTTACTCATTCCCAGGTGAAAGATACTAGACAAAACTTTTGTGTACATGATGTTCAGGAGGTATAAAATGCTCTCAAATTGGTTTGAAACAATTTCTCACTCCACAGAAGAAGATATCAATTGCAGAAGTTCCCAAGGCTCGTGCAAACCAGGTGTACAAAATTCAAACTCATTTTTTTTTCATCATGGCTTCAAGGCATGCTTTGAAACTTTGTAATTATCTTGTATAAGGAATGTAGAAGGTGTATATGAAACTGCTGACGTCTACAAGTTGTGTGACAGAAGAAGTTCTCAATGACAGTATCCTTAAGGGGTTGAAAACATTCCTAAGTAGACCTAGTATAAAAATTGTGAATGCACTCACAAGTGTGTATCATATCTAGCTCGAATAGGAGAAGGAGATTACAGTGCTCTAACTTGTATAGCAAGAGTACCTCGGTTCAAATTTTAATATTTTGCCCATGCTCATGTCAATGAGGTGTAGTCCAAGCCTGCAAAAAACTACTAGTTATGCCTGAGTGAAGTTTGGACAGTGATATAAGAGTGAGCTTGAAACAGTTGAATTTGATTATGTTGTCATCATTTGGAGAGTGATAAAGTGGATTGAAATTCTCTTAGCATGTATCAATTTTTCATATAGTCAATGGTATAAGCTAAAACACAAAAAGTTCACTGAGTCACTAAGTGTTTGATCTCTCCTAGAGAGGTTGAAGAGACATGGAATCATCTAGCTCGAGGTAGTTGAATTCATGAAGAAGCCAACGAGCCATCAGACAGTTACAACTCCCACATTTTCTAAATTTGAAGCTCTGAACAAGAAGGTGAAGGGTCATTTTTTGTCTTGAACTAGAAAATGAAAAAGTTGAAAGGGTTCATTACACTAAAGGACAAGAAGTTGAAGAGACAATTTTTCTATGAGATGAGCTCGAGCAAATGGAAGTTGAAACAGGTCAAAGGATTTGTACAATTAGCTTGATGTATTGCATATAGTGAAGGAGGCTATAAAATAAAATCATGAGGGACATAGAAGTGGTTGTTGAAGTAAATGTTAACATATGTTGAGACTAAACTGAAAATAGTGAGAGAATGTGCTTGAGATTCTGAAAAGTGGGAATCAGACATTGAGAGATGAAATTACAGTGATGAACAGTGAACATGAGGCAGACGTAAGTGCAAAAATGAGTCAAAAGAAATTGTGAATTCTTCAAGAGATTTGAGAGCAGGTGAAGAGAGTCAGTTTGCGAATTTGGGGTCACAATCAAGTGCTTGTGCAACCAAGTTGAAGAGTGGTCAAATTTTGTATTCACACTGAGTTGTATCTTAGTATAATCGGAAAGTTGTAGCTTTCTGGCAAGTTGTAGCTTGCTTATGATCAAGTTGTAGCTTGATTTTGAAGTTGTTGCTTCATCAGTTGAGTTGTAGCTCAACACTTTTGTAACCATTGAGAATATAGTCTGTTGGTTTAGTGGTGTTTCTCTCCCAATTTGGGTTTCCCACTTAAATTTTCTTATATCTCTCTCATGTGTGATCATTGTTTCATTTAATTTGTGTTTTTACATAGTTCAAGAATCTAGGTGAAAGATGAATTGATTAAAATAATTTGAATTAAACATTGATTCACCCCCCTCTTAGTGTTCCATTTCCTAACAATTGGTATTAGAGCATGGCCATAGTGTGGTGACTTTAAAATCTCAATGGAGATGCAAATATTTCAACAATGGAAATCAATTAGTCAGCTAGTGGTTTCTCTACCTCCAAAGACCCCTATTCAATGGATCAAATTATTCCTTCTGGAGTGTCAGGATGAATTATTACTTAATGTCTATTGGGTTGGATATCTAGAAATTAGTTAATAATGACTTCACTATTATAGCTACACCCCCTATTGATGCAACATGAAAGAGAGAAAGTGAAAATAATTTAAATGCTATGAATGCAATTCTGTGTGAAATGGATGAGATTGAGTTCATAAATGTTATGCAATACACCACATCTAAAGAAATGTGGGAGAAATTGAAGAAAATATATGAAGGAGATAATAAGGTCAAGTTGGCCAAGCTATAAACCTACCGAGAATAGTTTAAAAGCATGAAAGTGAAGAAAGGTGAGAATTTTTCTTTATAATTATAGAGAATAGATTAAGTCCTAAATATTATTAGAGTCTTAGGAGAGAAGATAAAAGAAATTGTGGTTGTGTAGAAGGTGCTCAAATCCTTATCCTCAAAATTTGACTCTATGGTGTTAGCAGTAGACGAAGCTAAAGACTTAACCATCTTGACAATGTATGAACTTTATGGAATAATAATTGCATATGTGATGAGAATCAGTGAATCAAAGGAAGTAAAGAAAGAGGAAGCCTTCAAAGCTGATAAAGAATAACAGTGGAAGAAGAACAAATATGAGTCTAATATGGAGATAGATGTTGAGAAGGTGGAAGCCATGTTTGTAAAGAAGATGAAAAATCGGTTCAGGTAAGTAAAAATAAAAAATTCCATTTAAATGTTCCAGTTATGGTAAATTTATTCATTTTTCTTCCTAACAAACACAATAGAGACCAAGATGATGAAGAATGTTCTGAAAAGAAAAATAATAAATTCAAGAAACAAGGGGGAAAGAATAAATAATTAAAAAATAAGAAGAATCTATACACAAAAGAAGGTTCAAGATATTCATAGTCAAGTGATTCAAACAACTTTGAAAGTGATGATGAAGGAACAAAAGATGAGACTTTGTTTATGGCTATAGAGGTATCTGCTGCAAGCAATTCAAAAGGAAAAAATCATATTCAATATGAGAGTTCAAATGAAGAAGAGGCAGAGGTTAATATTGATGGTGAACTAATTAATTCCCTAGATTAGTTAAAACATCAAAGGAAGAGGAATCAAAAACTAAAATTGATGGTGAAAGAGTATGAAGGAAAAATTAGATTTCTTTAGGAGAAACAAAAGAAAGAAACTCAAGAACATGAATAAATGGTCAAATATTTGAATCAGAAATCAATTAGATTGAAAAATATTTCAAAATCAAGGAATAAGAACACCTAAACTTAAAATCTGAAATGGAGCTATTGCAAACTTAATTAGATCGGACCTCTATAAAATTCGAGACCTATTACAAGTTTCAAAAGAGCACAATTGATCTAGCTGATATTTTAGGAAAGCAAAGAGATCCACGTGGAAAATTAGGTTTATGATTTGAGAAGAAGAATGAGGATGACAAATCAGAAAGGAAGAAGGTGACCATTTGAAACAACTCAAGAACCCCCTAAAGCTAAGAGAGATGATTTTAAGAAGAGACATCATTCAAGGAGACACAATTTTTCTATGCGGTATGCTCATTCATTTTATGGATATTTTTTTCATGTAATTAATTTTCTCACAAATCATTAAAATTTAGGATGAATGCTAAAGGTCATGGTATATATCTTATCTTTTATCATTCAAGAAGAAAGGATGAGATGATTTGTTACATCTATCAAAAGTATGGACACATAGTCAACTGCTATTATCAAATACCTTCAAAGCATAACAAGAGTGTTTATAAGCTCAAATAAAATCCTCATGGTACAAAAGAACAAGTATTGATAGCACAAAATTCCTTTCAATATAAGAGTGAAGACATGGAGTGGTATATTAACAATAGGTGTTCTAGCCATATGATAGGAAACAAGAGTAAGTTCATATCTCTAGAGGAAAATGCTTTTGGTATAGTGATATTCGGAGACAATACATCAAGTAACATTTTTGGTAAAGCTACGCTAAGTTTTGACAATGGAAAAACTATCACTGAAAATGTGCTAAATGTTGAAGGATTGAAGCAAAATATTTTGAGTGTCAGTCAAATGTGTAAATATGGATATAATGTTTTGTTTCATGATAATGGTTGTGACATAAATAAAGATAAATCAGGTGAGCTGGTTGGAAAGGAAAAGAGGACCAAAAAAATTATGTATGTACTCAAGGAAGTGAATAAAGAATAATGATTCACAAGTGGAGTGGATGAGAGATGACTTTGGCATAGAAGATAGGGACATATAAAATTTGATAACAGTGTAAAAAATATCACCATAGTATGTGTTAAGAAAATTCCTAATATCAGTAAAATAATTGATAAGCTTTGTAAAGCATGCCTTAATGGGAAATACACAAAAAGAAGATTTAAGACAAAAATAATATTCTACTACATAACCTTAGGAATTGATACATATAGATCTTGTAGGAACAACAAGAACTGAGAGAAAATAGGGAGATAGCTATTTCACTTTTTTGATTGATGACTTCACTAGGATGACATAGGTTGATTTTCTCAAGGAAAATTTAGAGGCACTAGAAATATTTAAAGATTTCAAGGCACAAGTGGAAAATGAAAAGAATGCCAAAATAAATAGTTTAGGCTTTGATAGAGGAGAAGAGTTTTTTTTCAGCTGAAATTGATGATTATTTTGAGACTCATGAAATAAGAAGATAATTCTCAGCTGAAAAGACACATAAAAAAATGGTGTATTAGAGAGGAAGACCAAAAGGGTATAGGAAATGGATAGAACTATGCTCAATAAATCAAAATTGTTTGATGGATACTAGAGAGAAATTGTAGGTACAACTATATACATTTTAAATAGAGATCAAAGAATAATTAATAACAATAAGACACCATTTGAGCTATGTAAGGGAAGACCTGCTAGTGTGAAGAATCTTAGAGTATTTGAAAACAAGTTCTTCATCGAAAGAGATGATGACAATTTGGGTAAGTTTTATTCAAGATGCGGTGAAGGTATCTTCTTAGGATACTCATTTGTTAGTTCAACATATAGATGCTACAAAAAGAGCCAAAACAAGATAATGGAGAGTACTAATTTAATAATCTATGAATCTTTTCCAAAGAAATTTATAAGTCAGCCTAAAGAAACTCCACAAGATGCTGCAAATCAGGATGATGAAGAAATTTCAGAAGATGAAGAAGAAGAGAGACCTAATACTAAAGCACCCTCAAGGAAGGTTCAAAGAGATCATCCTTAAAGCCAAATCATAGGGAAAAAAGAAGCAGACATCTAAACAAGCAGGATGAAAAATTGCTCAAAATAAAGAGGACATGACTCTTTTGTCCAAAATTCAACCAAATAATGTAATGGAATAAAGTAAGGATCAAAATATGGTGAAAGAAATGAATGACGATTTGGACCAAATTGAAAATAATGAAACATGGGAGCTGGTACCTAGACCAAAGTACAAGAACATCATTGGAACTAAGTGGTCATTCGGGAAAAAATTAAAAGAAAAAGGTGAAGTGACTTGAAATAAAGAAAGGATGGTCTACAAATCTTATGCACAGGTGGAAGGATTAGATTTTGATGAAATATTTTCTCCTGTGGCATGGATGGAAGCCATTAGGCTCTTCTTAGCATATACAACTCATAAAGGTTTCAAATTATATGAAATCGATGTAAAATAAAAATTTCACAATGGGAACTTGAATGAGGAGGTTTACATTAAACAACCATATGGTTTTTCTCTTACTAATGACTTGGATTGTGTGTGTGGGATGAAAAAGACACTTTATGAGCTTAAACAAGTACCTAGGGCCTAGTATAGTGGGTCATATAAGTATTTGATTGAGAAAAGATTCAGAAAAAGGTGTAGCTGATAGCAATTTGTACATAAAGGAAGGAAAAAACATCTATTGATTGTTTTTGTTTATGTGGATGACATCATTTTTGATAAAAACAATGAAAGCATGTCACATGGATTCTTTGAGATAATGAAAAAGGAGTTTGAAATGTCAATGCTAGGTGAAAATTCATTCTTCTTAGGGATACAAATTATTTAGAATAAATAAGGAATCTTTATTTCACAAATAAAGTACATAAAATAAATGCTTAAGAGATTTTGAATGCAAAATTGTAAGCCAGTAAGCACTCCCATGAGTGTAGGATTTAACATCAGCAAGGAAGATAGATCACTAAATGTAAATTAGACCCTATACAAATCCATTATAGGAAGCCTATTATATTCAACATCATTGAGACCTGATATTATGCAAGTAGTTGATTTGGTGGGAAGATTTCAAGAGGACCCAGGGGAATTTTATCTCCAAGAAATCAAAAAATTATTCAGGTATCTAATGGGGGACATTACATTATGGTCTATGTTATCTACAATGTAATGAATTTCAAATCAAAGCCTTCAAAAATGTAGATTGGGCAAGAAATATAGCTAATAGAAAAGGCACAATGGGTGGATCCTTATTTGTAAGTAAGTGTCTTGTTCCATAGTTGAGTAAAAATAAGTCTCTTATATCTCCTTATACTTGCAAAGATGATTATATTGCAGCATCCATTTTTTGTACACAATTGACGTAGATGAAGCAAACCCTTGAAGACTACAAAGTGGAAAGTGAAGGCCCTACTCCTCTATACTCTGATAACACAAGTTCGATATGTATTTCAGAGAATCTAATACATAAGAAAGGGTGGCTGACATAATGAAAAAACCTTTGCTTGGATATATTTTTGAGTAACTTATGAATAAATTGGGGGTAAGATCAGACCCTAACAGTCACTAAACATCTTAGAATGATGGGGGGAGCAGCTCAGGTGCTAAATTTTCTCCAAGAAGGGTCATGTTGAGTTTAGACAGGGGAGTTTTTTCTCTAGCACAAGCTACAAGTTAAGAGGTCTATAATATTGATTAGAAGAAAGTGTAAAGAGTGAATATTCTAAGGACTAATATGAAGAGGATAATTACAAGTGTTAAAATGAAAAGGGCTTGTAGCTGGTTGAGTTCCATCAAGTAAAAGATAAACATATTTCTAGGGGGAGATTTTTGATGTAAGAGAAAGTTTTTGTTGTTTTTTTTCTTTCCTGCTAATCATGTTGTTGAGTTGTGCCCTTTTTCATAGATGTCAAAGTGGGAGTGATTGTGTCAGAAAAAATATTACATTGTATTACACATCTAAAGGTGTTGGTGAATTTTGTTTCCATCAAAGGTTTCTTTGTAAGTTGCCATCAATGAAAAAGGGGGAAATTGTTGAACCTTGTTTCATTGATTGGTGTTGTCATCGATTTCATATGGAATTGATGGAAAAAGGTTTGATACAGAATTTTCAAGGTCAAAAATGATCAATCATATGTGAAACAGGTGTATGATGTGTTTTAGTGGTGTGTAATGGTTCCAAGATACTTTAATGAGCATTTAAAATGGTTTTAGGATTAATTCACATCACTGCAAGATTGGTCAGTGAGATTGAGTCCACTTAAGGGATTGAAATAGTTGATACACTTGGATTAGATGATTTATAGGTGTAAATGCCACATTTACATGTTCTAAGTTATCAGAAAAGTTTGTCGAAAAAAGACAAAAATTCTAGTACTTAGAAAAATTTCTAGAAAATTGAGTAAGTTGTCTTTTTAGTGTAGTGTGGACTTTATGGGTGTCGATGGAACCAGTTCCCTAGGTACTAGTGTTCCCTGCATAAGGTTTGGAGCCACATGAAAAAAATTTGTGAGCATTGCGGATTGGGTGAGAAATGCAAGCATAGAGGACTCATATGTCACAATTACGGGTGGGACAAAGTTCCCTGTAAGTCATAGCAAGCTGCCAAAAAAGAGTTAGATCATTACAGAATGGGAAGGTGATTGAGGCATAAAGGGTCGTATAGGAATAGTTCCATGTGGAATGGATTTATCCGTAAGCTAGTATGAGCCGACATAAAATGAGAAAGGTGAATGAAGTGTTGTGTGGATGGAAGTTAAGTTGGAAGGACAAAGGAATTTTGGAACAAGTTCCATTGGAATATGTTTTAGCCAAAAATAACTATGACCTGAAAAACCAAGAAAAGAGAGTATATTGCAGGAGAGGAGTGCAAAAGAACCAAGCTTAGATGATCCAATTTCCTTGGTAGCACTAGTTCCTTGAAAATTTAATTTATCTGATTATAACATGATTATATGGTTAGGGTTTAGAGAAAAAAAATATTGAAACTTACTCTTCAACAAATGAAAAATATGGAATTTTTGAATATATCTCTGTGAGGATGACACAAAGGCATTGCAACAATTATTTTATAAATTAATGCTTTAAGAAGAGAGAAAATCATGACATAGCTTCTAAAAACCCATGCAAGGTGCATGTTCTAGGTGCTCAAGCTTGCAACTAAAGTTTCTCATTGCTAAGTGAAAGATACAAAACAAAATTTTGTGCACATGATACTCTGGAGGTATAGAAGTCTATAAAATTGGTTTGAAACAATATCTCACTCCACAGAAGAAGATATCAATTACAAAAGTTTCCACGCTCATGCAAAGCATGTGTACAAAATTCAAACTCATTTTCCTCTATCATGGTTTCAAGGCATGCTTTAAAATGTTGTAATTATACTGCGTAAGGAATGTCAAAGGTGTACATAAAAATGAAGAGTCTAAAAGTGGGTGAAGGAGAAGTTCTCCATGATAGTCTTCCAAGGGGTTGAAAAAAGGGCTAAGTAGACCTAGTATAAAATGTGAATGCACTCACAAGTATGTATCATACCTAGCTCGAATAGGAGAAGGAAATTAGAGTGATCTAACTTATATATCAAGAGTATCTCAGTTCAAATTTTTAATTTTTCCCATGCTCAAGTCAATAAGGTGTAGTCCAAGCCTGGAAAAACTACTAGGTTTGCTTGAGTGAAGTTTGACAGTGATGTAAGAGTGATTTTCAAACAGTCGCATATGATTCTTTTGAAATCATTTAGAGAGTGATAGAGTGGAATGAATTCTGTTAGTTTCTATAAATGTTGTAAATAATCAATGGTATAGGTTAATACACAAAAATTTGACTGAGTCATTAAGTGTTTGATCTTCCTAGGAAGTTAAAGAGACATGGAACCATTTAGATTGAGGTATTTTAATCCATGAAGAAGACAAAGATCCTTCGATAGTTACAACTCCTACTTTCTCATTTTAAAGCTCGAACAAGAAGGTGAAGGCTCATTTTTTTCTTGAACTTGAAAATGAAAAATTTAAAAGAGTTTATTACACTAAAGGAAAATAATTTAATGAGAGATTTTTATTTGAGATGAGCTCTAGAAAATGGAAGTTTAAATGTGAAAGGATTTGTACAGTTTCTTGATGTCTTGAATATAGTGAAGGCGACTATAAAATATGATGATGAGGGACATAGAAAAGGTTGTGTGAATGTTAAAATATGATGATTCTGAACTGAAAATAGTTAGAGAATGTGCTTAGGATTCTAAAAAATGAGATCAAACTTTTAGAGATGAGATTATAGTGATTTAATGTGAATAAGAGGAAAATTAAGTGCACAAATGAGTCAAAAAAAATTGTGAATTCTTAAAGAGATCTGAGAGTAGGTGAAGAGAATTAGTTTGCAAATTTCGGGTCACAATTAGGTGCTTGTGAAACCAAGTTGAAGAGTGATCAAATGTTAATAAACTACTTTTCTATAGGTTCCTTCAATTATGAGGGTCTTATAAATGGTTTTTTTTATAATTGCATATGAATTTCATACCATTTTACGCATGCGAGTTTTTGTGTGTCGTGCCAAAAACCTCCCCATTTGGCATCAAATATAAAAAAAATTTAAGTTTTTATTAACAATATGTAAACAATGACAATCAAAAACATCTTGTGGCCATAAATTTATAAAACGAGTATTTCTCACTCACCTTTTATAGATTCATTGGATGGATGGTCAACGACATATGGGGAAATCATTTTAATTGGTTGTGACATACTAATATTGGCATCATCTCCTCTATTTGTATGTGGAGAGGAAGAGATGATGTCTTTCTCTATTATTTGGTGGTTTGCATAAATATTGTATGTATCAGTTCAAATGCATTAAAAAAATAGAATTTTTTAAAGTGATCTTAATCAACGTACCTTTGTTTAAATGACAATAGTAATGTTGTAAAAACATTTCTTGATAATTTGATTCAACAATAAAAAACCATAGATAGACTCAAGTTAACCAAAGTATGCAATGGAACACTACCTCCATACAACACTATAACCAGAGAATTATCATAAGCGAGTCAAGTGAAAAATGATCATATGAGACCAAAACCCATAAGATCTCTCATAAATAAAATGATATGGATTTCCTTGTAGGAAAATTTTTCTTGTAGTCACAATTACCTACGAAAGTCGATCAATCTAGTCCATGTCGATTTCTTCTATATTCCCATCGTAAACATCACAATTGTGAACATCAGTTATTGTGTACATAAGACACAAGCTCTTAAATTTTCCATTGCTATCATAAAATCTGTAACAACCTTCCACAACTGATTCCCCCTAGTCTTTGACATTTTGCATGTATTTTTTTATCATCTCTTTTAACATTTTTGAAGAAACAATAGGCAAGAGCACAATAATTACACAATTTAGCAGAATAGCTCTGACAACTGTAAGCAAGATCATTATTACATCGGAAGTGATTACACTAAAAAAAATGTAGAAATATATGATCACACATTATTCATTGAATGGATTAGTTGACGAAATAGAATATATTTTTGAATAGAGCTATAAGGGATATGGACATTGACGGGTAAAGTCTTTGGTGTCTTTCATCCTTGCTGGAATATTTTCTTCCAATGCAATCACATAGTTATCTATAATTTATTGAGTTTCGACTCAGGATAACCTTTGCCACTTCAGCATCAATTTTTTTTCCCCCTATTTTTCACTTCCTTTAGAATTATCTTTTATTTTTCCTTTAGTCTCTTCTTCCAATAGTATACACAATTGGTAGTAGTGAGATTCATGCACACCATATTTTTCAACAATATTTTTTTCAATGCATTCTGCCAATGTATGATTACATGGATATTTACTTTTCATATATTTTAGAATTCTTTCTCTCATCCTTCTATCATATATTACTCTTTGGTAGTAAGTATCTAAAGTCTCCACTATGACACCTACTTCAATAAAGCGAGTTAGCCATTCTTTCCCAGCTTGCACTTTATCTATTAGAATTGATGCCTCCTCATCAATCATTCCTCTTACAGGCCTGTGTTACTTCTTTGTGAACCTTGCCAATGAATTTGGTTGAAAGTTAGCCTGGTTATCCTTAAAAGGAGAACAAGCCAGCCCACCCGATTTTAATAACTCAATGGTTGTTGTCAATTTTGTTCATATGTCCTTAGGTAAATATAGAAATTTCATTTTTTTAGGAAGACTCTTTGTCTTATCCAATTTGAAAATAGTAATACATTTCATCTCGAAACACTACATTGAAAGATGTAATAATATATTTATTTTCTTCATATTAAAAAATTAAATTTTTAGACCACTTGTTAAAATTAAGTTTCTTTACCTTCAAATCATCTGATTTTCCCACTCGAGCCTCTGAGGACATCCTTGGGATCTCCAAATCATTCAATCCTTGTAGAGTACATCAATAAATTTTTTATCAATCCAATTTTTGTTTACATTTTTTTGCTGCTGGAAAATTTTAATAATCACTTTGCAAGAAGTGTGTGAAGACAAAATACAAGCCTTTCTAGAATGCATCTTAGTATGTAATGACTTGGATTTTATTTCTGCCAAAAAATATTTTGGGCATAAATGGTATGTTTGTTGCCAAGAATGTAGAACTGTACTTCATCCCTTTTTAGGTCATCTAGATCCTTGAGTTGCACAAGTTCTTTTGTAGAAGGTAAAAATGGAAGAATAAGTGCATCACTCAGTGTAGGAATAACATTATTCAACATTGAATAGAAAATAAGGTCAACATTCTCATCATGCACATGACGCAATTCATATTCTCGAGGTGCCAAATGACAACTAGAAACTTTAATTAGACAAGCATCACAATTGAACATAAACAATTTTAATTGTTCAGGATTTGAAGTTTCTTTTTTCTCAAATATACTTTTCGCTTTCTTAAACAAAAAAGTCAGTTTATTCTTTTTAAGCCCTCACAACTTTGAATTAGATGGATCTATCTCTAATTTAGAAAAATAAGATATCCTCAGAGTTGTAAATAGCTTTGCATGTTTCGGTAAAGAAAGAAATTTTTTATATTCAAATAATGAAAAATAGAAGAGGTATCCTTGGTTTTATACAATGTTTTGAATACCAAATTCCTGTTATTTTGAAATTAAAGTGAATTTCCATAACTTGTTTTGTCTGATTGTATGAAATTCCCCAAGTTCCAACCATATTTAAGACAAAATCATGCCTTATTTTCTCTAGAAGCCTTCTTTTCCAATTTCTTAAACAATGAAACTTCTAACTCCATGTCATGAATAAGGCACTTATTCATTATGATGTCAGTGCATTCAACCCGAATAAACAATTTTTTCTCATCAATAAATTTTGAATTTAGTACCATACCCACTTTACTGACAATGTCATAATTAAAAAAACTAACCACAGATCACTGTGGTAATTTTACAGGGAATGCATTTCTACAAACCAATCATCGTCTCTCTTTTTCCAATCCTTTTCTCCTTCAATCAAAGGAATTTGCATAACAGAGTGCAGCCAAAGGAACACATATTCCCTGAAAAAAGGAATTAAACAAATTAATATTTCGTTAGTAATTGGGAAGGAAAAATATTGTTTCTCAACAATGCAATAAGAATGAGGTGCCATATCTTCATGTCATTTTTTTCATAGAGTAAAAGTTAATAGGAATAAATATTTATAGTATAACGGTTGCAAGACATACTCCAACCCTCCTTTACTAATAAAAAACAAGAAAACATTCATAATTTTTTTTATGCATTACACTAAGCAATTTAAACAGTTAATTGTTATTAAATTTGTTTTGTTTCAAGTAGTGAACTTTTAACTACAAGTGAAGACTAGCAGCCAATAGCATCTATATATTCCCATCACTATAATAAACATATTTGAGTTACACTACATCATTGTGAAAACCCGAAATCCAACATGGGTGATAAGGGTTGACAATTGAATATTTAATAATAACAAATATTACATGTCGTGATGTGTTTGGTTGTTATAATTATGTGTATTTTATAATTCTCGTAATATATATCATGTATATCACATAATTTAAATTTACTAGTATATAGGAAAATATCCTGTAGCTGCTAGGTTCAATTAGTAATCAAAAGTTATGATTTTCTATTATCCATCCTTAATAGTTTCTTATTTTAAAATTAGTGATTGAATAACAAAAAATTCATGGAAAACCCTGGTGTCTACTAGGATCCTTATGGTGGCTAATTTACCTAACGAGTGCTAGGATTAATATTACATGTTTTAATACGTGTATTATATTCTTTTGATTCTACATTTTGAGTCACATATATTAAGAAAAAGTGGTAAAAATATTCTTGTTTTGGATTATTTTTTGTCTTCTCTTGTCTTGGAACATCAAAGAAATGAAGTAACCATCCTCCCTGATGATCAATAGTCTTGTAAAATTTAAATACAATAATGGAGCATAGTTAGTTTTCAGTGAAGTTATTACTACTTTTCCCGTATAAAAGACAAAAAATATCCTAGTGGCCACCAACATCAAGATAGTATGTTAGGCTAGGTATAACATGTAATAGACTATGAATATTCTTGTATTAATTACGTGTATTGAGAAAAGTGGTAGATATTTTTAATTACATGTATTCAGGAAAATGGTAAATATATTTCTTGTCTTTGAATATTAGTTTTCTTCTCTTGTCTTGGAACATCAAAGAAATGAAAATTCTTGGCGACCGCTAAGGTATCAATGAAAAATTTTAGCAATAGCTAAGTATTTAATAAATAAAAAATTCATTGTCTACATTATCAAAAACTATAAGTGTTAGAGCATAATAATAGAAGTACACATTTTAAACCTGAAGACGTATCATGTTCATCTTGGTCCTCCACATTTTCATAAATTACACATTTTAAAAAATAGTGCGTAAAAATTTAGAAAACATCGAGGGAAAATATGTACATGAACCTTTCTCAGGAATAAAGGATCAGAGCCCATAAAGAGAAATGCTTGTTTTATGTTTACCAATTATTTGTTGATGAGAAGAACAACAAATGATAGTCTCTACAATATCGATGGAATCCATTTTAACGATGCAAAAAACAATCTCAACAACTTTGTTGTCATTGTTTGTAATTATTTTATATTTGTTAGACTATCCCTGGAAGAGCCAAGTCATTGAATATATACCTTCGAGAAGGCTGATGCCTTATGTAGTTATCATTTGATATTTTTTTGCATAAAATGTAATCCATATATTTTCATATAGATAAAATTTCTTTACAACTAGTAAGCACTATTAGTAAAGGCTAGCAATAAAGAAAGACACATATTTAGGAAATTTAAGATCAAAGTAGAGTAAATGAGACCGTTATCGTGGATCCTAATGTAAGAGGTTGCTAGAGCCACTTAATGATCATATATATATATATATATTATAAAATACCCTTTAATAGATCATGATTTTTTTATTATGCAGACTCTCTTATACACATATAAATTATGTGGAGAACATATATTTAAGGGATTTAAAATAATTACTTTTGAATACAAAGTAATATAAGGCAACCCATTACTTGAGAATAAAATCACCTTTTATGGGTTGTCTATGTGTCACCATTTCATTGGATAATTTATTTATGAGACTTGATATGACTTACTTTATTGGGTAGTTTTTATTTAACTTTTAAGTTGAATTCAAGAAACTAATGGTAGTTTATTTCACATACCCAGTCATGGTCATTGACCCATGCACGATCATTGGATCCTTTACCCTAGCATAAGTAGATCATAGTAAAAGAAGTATCCTCAAATCTTATATGGCGTGGTAGCCATGAAAAATAATGGGTGACTAATGACTAAAATGTAGTAAAATATTAAATGTATAAACCAGTAAGTTTAAGCATTGGAATGTTATTTGTCCATGGATAATGAATCAAATAGTAATGAATTAATTATTGGATGTGACTCCAATATTATTGCTAACCTTGTCATTAAAACGTAGACCTTGTTCGGGAAAATAACTCTTGGGTGATTAAATTTCCATTTGTATGCTCTCATTAACTTTAGATTGGACCTTAAATCTCATCTATTAAGATAACTACTAAATAGGCAGATTTTGTGATAAGATTTGCAATAAATATGTTCATTGGCCAGTCTCATCACCTTTTCCAATAAACCTTGATATTAAAGGAAATCTTGTATTAAATTCAAGCATGTGATGACATATTCACTAAATATATTTATCTTATCGGTTCCCCTTATTTTCACACCTTTTAGGTTTCTTTCATGAGATTTCATTTATTTTGCCATGGAGGGACCAATTTTTCCTTTCATGAATTTTTCTACGGCTATGAGTGAAATGGGATTTCATACCAAAATTTCATGTTTCCATTTGAAATCCATTTTTGGATTAAATCAGAATAAGCCTTGGTTGCAATTGAGGGATTTCTTAGAGATTAAAATATTTCTCTAGAGGGATGTCTAAGGATAAATATGAAAGTTACTTCAATGTTCATTTCTCATCTTCTTATAATACATACAGTGAATGATTGTTCTTTGGATATGGCTCGTCACTGGATCAAGCCAGTGTATAGGGTTGAAATGGAAGTGGAAATGAATAAAATGTTGAGTGAGTCGTTGCCCTTGATTTCTGATGTTTTCTATAAAAAGAAAGATTTTTTACACACAGATGTTTTTAAAGAGTTGTTCAAATGATTTATTGTCCTAAAGTGTTTCTTGTTTGAAGTGTAAAAATGGGGCAAGACACCAGTGATGGGTGGTAGACCTCACTCTACTTTCCTGACCTATATGCTATTTAAGCTCCACTACAACATGAACCAGAAAATTGGGATCTTCTTCACTGGCAAGTTTGTGAGGCACACAATTGGTTAAAGATTCAGGATAGTATTGGAAAAGAGCATCTTTTTTCAGAACTACCAATGGAAACCCTTTTCAGGGCCATTATAGTAGAGCTTAGGAATGGTCATGCATTTCAGATAAATTAATGTTTCTAAAATCCATTAGGCTGTATATTGGTTTTGGTTGTTGTATAACATTTCCAGTTCCATTTTTATTGAATCATATTGTCTAGCTTACTGGTCTGGGGTTTTTTGTATTCCCAACCACTTGTTTTCTTGGTATTGGACCTTGCATTTTTTCACCAAAGTATTATTTTATCATTTTAATTTTTAGACTAATCCTCTCATTGTATCTATAATGTAAAAGAAAAGGGACCCTTCAACTCTACTATAATTATAAAATATAATAAATCATTAGTAGAAGTTTATGTTATGTGTTGCACTAAGTAATTTAAACAATTACTTGCTATTAAATTTGGTTTGTTAAAAGTTGTCAATATTTTGGTAAAAGTGAAGACTAGAAAGTTTTCTATATATTCTAGGATATATTTCCATCAATCTAAAAAAACAACCTTTAAAGCTTTAGGCTAGAGGGGCCTTTATGAAAGACAAGAATTATTCTAACAGCCACTAATCTTAAGACTATGTTATGTTACCCAAACGTTGCGAAATAATCTATGACATTAGCACTCGATATCCTTCAAATATCATGTGGTGGAATTTGAATAACATATTGAACTCAGTGGCTGCTAGGCTTAAAATTTCATTTTCAAGTGTTTGTAATCCCGAAATTTGTTAAAAATTTGTACAAAAACAACTGGGTTGTAAGCCGAGAAAACCAAACATTGACAAAAAAAAGAAACCCAATCACTAAAAAAAGGGATAGGAACCAAAAATTACACCTGAGAGGCTGATTTGCATGGCTGTAAAGACATCCTCCCACCCACCGAGACACCGATGTGACCATTATGAACCAATAAGTTGTATTTAAATCAAAATTTTCTTCACATACCGGCCACACCAGCAGAGTCTGGAACATTAGGAGCTGAAATCTCAAGGAAAATCTAACTTCTCTAACCAAATGGATTCACCATGACCCTCATAACAAACAACATGAATGTCGAAAGCAAACCACATCAAAACTATGTTCCTAGAAGATAACTCGACAATAACCATCCTTCTTTCATCCATGGTTAGCCCCTCACGAATAATGTTAGGTAGTGATTGACCATTCCCAAAATCCTCCAACGCTTTAAAAAAGTTGATCCGATGTTAATTCTTAATGAAGTGGAGGGAAATATCTATCACCTCATCAATATTCTGCCTGACCAGAAGAATTTGGAACACGAACCAAGAGGTGAATTCTGAATTAACTCGAGATATTTTTGAATCCTCATAATTTTCTCATAGACAGAAAATGACACCACCCTGAAGATAATCCTAATATGAGCTTGAGAAAAGATCCCAAAAAAATCCATCTCATGCTTCACACCTTATAGGAATAGGAAAAGCAACAAATATCACTCCATACTTGTCTCTCAGAAGTCAACACCACCATCAGCCAGCACAATAAAATGAAAGAATAAAAAGGAAGATAGGACACCCAAAATTAAAAACACCTCGCTCCCCATTCCTGAGATATGATCTCTAGGAAATATTCCAATGTGCTAGCTTGTCCTGATTTTATTAGTCCATCTCTCTTAATGATGCCTTGGTTATCGAAGAAATTGGCGGCACAATTTTCTTCTCTATAATTATGATTTAAAACCCACTTAAGGATTTTTATCAACCAATGCAAAATGTTGGTAATATAATAATCCAACTTCTAGGACAAAGCTTTACCCTTTCAAACATCATTTATTACCACCTAGGAATCACCTTCAATTTCCAAATATTTATAGCTAATGTTGACCGCCAATTTGAGACCTTCCAACAAAGCTATTACTAAACTTCCATCTTCATTTCTAATAAAATTTCTTGCTCTTGATAGGTCCGTGTTTCCTTTCAAGGATCCATTAAAGTTACATTTTTGAAAAGTGGGAAGGGGAGGAAAATTTTGGATGGTAAATGCTTTATTTATACCAAATCTATGAACTGGAATGGTGGAGGAGAAATTTCTCTAAGTGGGACATGGAGGTGGGATTGAGTCATTAATGTCCGCAGAGTGATCCGTATTTGAAGCACCTTGCTATATTCTGCTTTGTTCATATGGAGAGGTTTGACACCTACCTCAAGGTGTCCCCATGGCCACTTATTTAAAGCATCCAATAAACTCAATGGGAATGGAACTTGACTTCATGATTACAAAATACTTGAAAATTTTGGATCATAAATGATGTTATTATACCAGATCTATGAACTGGAGTGGTGGAGGAGCACTTTATTTGAGCAGGACATGGAGGTGGGCTTGGGTCTTTAATTCTTGCCAAGTGATCCGCATTCGAAGAAACACGTTATGTTTCACTTGGTCTATATGGATAATTTTGATCCCTAGCTCAAGGTCTCCCCATGGCCACTTATTGAAATCATCCAATGATATCAATGGGAATGGAACTTGGGATGATGATTACAAATTATTTGTAATTTTTTTTATTGTAAATGCTTTTATTATACCCGAGCTATGAACTAGAGTGGTAGAGAAGCACTTTCTTTAAGTGGGACATGGAGGTGTGATTTGGTTCATCCTATCTTCAAATATTCTTTATGTAGTTGTGTATTTGAATATCTATCAAGTAATTACTAATTGTCCTATATGCAAGACAAAAACTATCCTAGCGACTTCTAACCTCAAGCCTCTGTGGTGTTGCAAGAATGTTAATTTGAATAACATATTTAACCTAACGGCTGCTAGAATTAAAATTGAACATAGCGGCTACAAGGCTTAAATTTTCTTTTGGAAAAATGAGTATTCAAGAAATAAATGTAGTGAGGAACCACCGTAACAGTTGTTAGTTATTGTAAATAATATTTTAAAATTTAAATATAATTATGGGGAACATAGTTAGATTTTCAATTGAATCCTTAAAAATTGTCTTGAATGCAAGAAAAAAAAAATCCTAGTGGTTGCTAACCTCAATCCTCTATGATTTTGTAACAACGCTAATTTGAATAACATATTGAACCCAACAGTTGTTAGGCTTAAAATTGAACCCAACGACCGCTAGGCTAAAAATTGAACACAACGGCCGCTAGGCTTTAATTTTTGTTTGGAATTCATGCGATAGAATTCAAATATCCTATGGAGATCAGTGGACGCTAGGCTCAAATTTTCATTTGGAATCATGATTGTTTAAGAAAGAAATATAGTGAGCAACCACCCTAGTTGTTGAAAAAAGTCTTTTAAAAGTTAAATTTAATTTGCAGGGAACATAGTTATATCTTCAATCAAGTCATTACAAATTGTCCATAATGCAAGACAACAAATATCCAATAGGTCACTAACCTCAAGCCTTTGAGATGTTACAACCACACTAATTCAAATAACATATTGAACCCAACGACCTCTAGGCTTAAAATTGAACACACCGGTTGTTAGGCTTAAATTTTTGTTTGGAATTTAGGTGATAGAATTTTAATATCCTATTGAGCTCAGTAGCCACTAGGCTTAGATTTTCATTTGGAATCATGAGAATTCTTGAAATAAATGTAGTCAGCAACCACCCTAGTAGTTGACAGTCATTGACAATAGTATTTTAAAATTTAAATATAATTTTGGCGAGCATCGTTAGATTTTAAATCAAGTCGTTACAAATTATCTTGAATGCAAGACAACAAATATCCTAGTGGCTGCTAACCTCAAGTATTTGTGATTTTCCTACTTCAATATGTAATTTTCCTAAATGGTAGTGGCTGTTAGGAATATCATGTAATAAACTTTGAATATCATGTTGTACTCAAAGGCCACTTGACTAAACAATTGGTGTTATATTTTAGTTCAATTTTAAGTTTTTAGTCATGTCATTAATCAGTATCTTGAATGGAAGACAAGAATTATAATATCGATTGATAATCTTAAGTCTTTATTATGTTACACCAACACATTATAATATTATACAACATTAGCAGATACTAGGCTTCGAATATCATGTGATAGACTTCAAATAACATATTGAAATCATAGTCCAAAATGTAGAATTTTTTTTTTTGGAATACGTGTATTCTTAAAAAATGTTTAAATTAATCTTGTGTTTGAGTATTTTTTGTCTTGGAACATCAAAGAAAGAAAGTAAACATCCACCCTAGTGGTCGCTAGTCTTAGAAGGTAGTAATATAACATCCAAATATAATAAAGGAGCTATTTTTTTTTGATTGGATCGTTACTAATTGTCATATATGCAAGGTAAAAAATATCCTAGCAGCCACTAATCTCAAGTCTTTTTTGTGTTGCACCAATGTTATTTACCAATCTTCGACATTAGCAGCTGTCAGGCTTCAAATATCATTGTAAGATTATGATAAATTAATGCAAAAATCTAAATATAATAATGTTGTTTAGCTTATTTTTCAAAAGAGTCATCCTAGTTGCATCATATGTGAGTCAATAAGAATCTTAGTAGCCACTAGTCTCCATTCTTGTTTGAAAAATGTATTCAGGAAAATCTTTAATATTTGTCTTGTCTGGGAATATTTGTTTCCTTCTATTGTCTTGTAATAGCTAGGTGATTTTGTAAACATCGAGCTTAGCGGCCTCTAGTCTTGGAATATGTTATTTTATTATTTAAAAATTGTTACTTTATATTGGATCATTTATCAAGTAAGTCTTTACTAACTGTCATTGAACTATATGTTTGTAAATAGAATTATTAACATTTATATTTACTAATATTTATGAGTGCATATAAATGGTTTATCTTTTACTAAACATAAAAAATATTGTCAAGACAATGCATTTAATTATTTCTACGTGGGAAAACAAATATAAAAAACTATATCTATCAATGCGATAATCAAGTGAGAATCGAATATTGAATAATTAGTCATGACTATTTCTTTCATATTAAAGAAATCATTAAAGGAAGTCAAAATGATTACCTAAACTATACAAAATAAAACCATTACGATTTATAAAAATAATAATATGTGACTCATGTTTTTCCACTAGAGATAGATGCGAACACTTACGGGAAAAAATAAATGGACGAAGAAGAATGAAAAATCAACCAAAAATACAAGAGAGAAAGATAGAAGGGATGAAAAGGGAACCCATTTAACAGACACGAATACTTGAGCTATAGGTAAACATAAAAAATGGGTTTTCAGAAGGAATAAATATTTTAATAGGGATTAAAAATATTCATTTATGGGTAGACATAACAATGCTTTTTGACAAGTATATGAAACGAAACTTCAAAGGCTCCAAAGGGAAAGGCAAGGATGAATTGCGGTGTAAAACACAATAACTAAGTGAATACATAATGACTACAATTTCCCGTCATTAACTTCAGTACACATACAATAACATAGATGATTTTTATAAATAAATTTTTTAGTTATATCTAATATTTTGATGTACTTGGTAAGGTCTTTTAAAGCTCTGTATTCTCTCTAAAACACAATATCATCGAGATTCTATCTACAACCTATTTTAATTTTCTCTTTTGATTCCATCCTTTTTTTGCCACCTGATATACACTTGCACCCATGATCTACCAAAAATCACTATTTTATGTCTTTTTTGTGCTCTCCTAAATGCGATTATGATTGTTCCCTCAGCGTACTACTAAAAAAACCTCTAGGAATCGAGCACTCAGACCAGTATATTAGTGCATGTGCATGTTGTATTCTGATTTCAAGAGCTCCTTTTCTATGATTACAAAATAAAAACTAAATGCTAATAAATATTTCTCTTGTTTATTTAGTTTTTTAAAAATGTATTCATCGAAAGAAATTCCAAAAACTAAAAAATAGTGGGAATAGGAAATCTCAAAATTTGAATTTCACCTTCTTAAAGCGAAAGTGTGGGATTTTTTATATTTCAAATATAGTCGTTTAGTGTGAGGAATTTCACATATCATACATTTAAATAACCCATCATTAATATTTTCATTTAATTTGAGGCATATCATGGGATAGAGGGAAATCAAATTGTTTAATTTTACCTACTTTAGAAAAAAGTGGGACAAGGACAAAAGTTTCTTTGTGAACACTCTAGAAAACCACAAATATTAATTTAAGAATAATAAAAAACCATTTAGAAAATATAAGTGAATATTAGGAAACAAAAAAAAATAAATTTTAATTGAGTGATATACGCCTCGTCAATTATTAATTTTTGTCAAGTGCGAGTTCGATATTTTAAAAACATAATGTGAGCTAATTCTGGGGATAACGTGGGATTCAGGGAGATAAAATTTATTAATACTACCTAATTTAGAAACAAGTGGGACATCAACAAAAGTATCTTTGTAGACTTGCGACAAAACGACAATTGTTAATTTCAGCATAATAAAAAACCTTTTAGAAAACATAAGTGAACATTAAGCAACAAAAAATTTAAATTCTAAGAGAGTGATATACACCTCATTAATTATTAATTTTTATCTAGTGCGAATTCATTATTTTATAAATATAATTCACGTTGATTTTGGCTATAGTGTGTGATACAGGGAATTAATATTTATTAATACTACCTACTTTAGAAACTGGTGGGACATCATCAAAATTTTCTTTGCGAACTTGCAGGAAAATGAAAAATATTAATTTAACCATAATACAAAACTATTTATAAAATAGAAGTGTACGTTACGAAAAAAAAACATTTAAGAGACCGATATACACCTCATTATTATTAATTTTTATCAAATGCAAATTCAATATTTCTTAGCTATTGTCCATGTTGATTAAAAAACATCCAATAAAATGTGGCATCTTGCAAGTTTGAACCACTTAATTACACAATTATATAATTGACACATTTATTAAGGAAATTTTAATTAGTGATAGAATTAACATATATTTTTTACCTATAAAAATCCACATTATTATGTTGTAACTGTAATCCATTAAAATGTTTCCATGTGGCATGAAATTTCTAATATATCTCATGATTCTCGATATTTTGTAGTTATTTACGCTTTACTCTAGAAAAACTAAAACATAATTTTACGCTTCAACTGAATTTTAGAGTACCTTATAATTAGGAAAGAAAATAACAACCACTAAGTTCCATTAGAATGATATTTTTGCAACACTGAATTCAAAATAATAGATACTTAGATTTTATAGGGGATTAGGGTATTCTCTTCACCAAGTGTTAATGAACAACTCTGCATGTCGTGTGTTGTCCATCTACTTGAGGAGAAGAAGCCTAGTGGTCGCTAGCCTCTACAACTCCTAGGATTCATTTCCAACAATGTAAATAAATATCTTTACAATTTTTGATCACTAGTATTTTCATAAACTATAATCTTATCTTATTGACTATACATTCCTTCCATAACCAAGTGTTGCACTACATACCATTGAAATATTTATAAACTTCTATATTACTCATAAGTTTGTTTGTGTCTAACACATAATTTATATTGGTTCATATCATGTAAAATACTTAACGACTGCTAAGCTCCAATACTTGAACAAGATCAATAAAAGAGAGGGTGTGAAAGAAAAAGCTTACCGAACGATAAGCTTCAATACTTACCAAAAGGAATGATTATGTGGAAAATTGGCTAAACAATTTTTTGATAACATAGATGCTTTATGAACAAATCATAGTAATAGATATTTTTGGTCTCTATGCATTTTCCATAATATATTTTGATGCTATATGTGAGATATGGACACTTTTTTTTGTCAAAAGATATGGATATCTTTGCATAGTTGGGAAGAAATATGATCATTATTTTTTTTTCAGGGTACTTGTATAACACCATAGGGACTACTGGGAAAAAACCTTTGCATATTTTCCTTTTTTAAACATCGGTGTGCATCAATGAAAATGATTAGTGACCGCTAATCTATGCTACTTATCAGGAGGAGTAGATTAGTGGCCATTAAGCTCAACTTATTTTATATTTTGAATATAGCGATCAAACAAAATTTTGTATCAAAGTAAATGATTAGTGACCATTAAGTTTGATTACTTATAGGAAGGAACTATTTACCAGAAGCTAGGCTAAAAAATATATTATTTCAAACATAGAACTCTAATAACAAATAATAGTAATAGATATTATTGGGTGGTAGGCATTTTTTGTGAAATTTCTAGATGCAAGTTTGTGAGATATAAAAATTGTTTACTGTTGAAAGCTAAAAAGGTCTTTTGAGAAAGTAATATATTACCGACCTCAAGGGTAAACTTTTTATTAATTTTAAAAATAGAGATTAAAATAGTTCTTATAAAAGAAATGCCTAGCAATTGCTAATCTCAAATACTTACATAACATAGTGCTATGTGCTTATTGTTTAATGTTAAATGAGAAAGGAATATATTAGCGGCCTTTCGGCTAAACTGTTTCTTAATTAAGAAAATAGAAATAAAATTAAGTTCATATTATAAAAAATGCTTAGCAACCTCTAAGATACAATACTTACAGAACATAGCGCTTGGATAACAAATCATATGAATGGATGAAATGGCATCGCTAGGCATTTTTTATGTAAGTTCATATTAGAAAAATGCGTAGCGACCACTAAGCTAAATTACTTACTAAAAAGAGTGGTTTGGCGCTCATTTGGCTATACAATTTCTGTTTTTAAAAAAAATCAACCTAATATTTAAATCATTATCTGTCTTTATGAAAAATATAAGAGTTAGATCATAATAATAAAAGTACATATTTTAAACGTGAAGACATATCCTGATCATCCTGGCCCTGCATATTTCATGAAATAACCCATTAAACAAAATAGTCCTAAATGTTTTACTAAAACTGGAGGGAAAATATGAACACGGGTCTTACTGAAGAATGAATACTCCAAGACTGTGAAGAGAAATGCATGTTTTATGTTTTCCAATTATTCGTTGATGACAAGGCTATCGGCTATTATCCTTTATATTATCGATGAATCTATTTTAAAAAATGCAAAAAAAACAATTTAAATAGGTTTGAAACCATTATTCGAAATTATATTATATTCAATGGACTATCCTTGATAGATCCAAGTCATTGAATACAAACATTTGAGAATGATGAGTAACGACTATATATTTTGCAACCGATAAGCGTCATTAGTTATTGAAAGAGAAGGATTTTCTATTGCTACGACTAAATTTTTTTGTAATTAACATAGCCACGCAATATGGAAATGTTATATCATTGTAACAGATGTACATCATTTAAACCTGAATACATGTTCTTTCCATCTTGTCCTCGTATATTTTCTTAAAATAATCCTTCAAAGAAAATATACCTAAAGGATCAACCACATACGTAGGGAGAAGGTGAAGAAGATTCTTTTACAGGATTAAATGACGGAATTCAATTACATTGATAAAAAATTTCTGATATAGTATGCCCAATGGTTTGTTTGATAAAATAAACAAACTTTTGTAGGAATAGGAAATTCAAAAAAATTGGCTTAAGTGCTATATGTGCGTGTTAGGCTCTCTCCAATCCTCGAAGCTAGTTTTGCAAGATAGCTATGAAAAAAGAGGGTGACTTCTTCCAGATGCTAATCGCATAAATAATAACATGACTAACAACTATAATTTTTATCGTAATGTGTTTGTTGGATTGATAGAAGTTGATAATGTTGATTAATGTAAGAGAAGTGTGGTTGTGCAGATATGTAGTAAATTTCGAGAAGTCGTTTCACAAATGTGGAAGGTGTTATTAAAGAGAATGTTGAAGAGGGTATTGAGAAAAGAATGTTAGTGGAAAGCATGTTGTGTATAATTTGTGTAGAAGGAATTTTCTATAACCAATATTTTTGATACAATATTGTATCGATCAATTTTTTTCCAACATAGTGGTTCATATTTCCCAACTATATGATCTGTATCATGAAATAAGATGAAGTATGGATGTTTTAGACTATTTTCATTAAATTATAAGTAATGAGTTTTTTTATTTTAAGACCACACTGATATTTTTTATTTCTAAGGAAAGTAATAGAAGGGAATTGTCTATCCTCGAGACTTGTCTGGATCTTGATGGTATGATCAAGATCTACGTTGTGCTAGTCAATAATTCATGGTTGAGGCTTAACTTTTTTTCTTTTCTGTCTTGTGATTTTTTGTAATCAGATTTACTCCTAGGATTTTTTTTCTACCTAGTTTGAACTCATGGCTTTGGGGCGTGCTTCCATACCACCCATTTTTTTAGTAAATATTCTTAGATCATTTTACTTGTTAATAGAATATAAGATGTTATTCATAAATAAAAATAACCATCAATCCTAAATTAGTAAATTAAAAGTATATGTAAAAAATTATTGAGATTACTCTATGGACCAAATATATAATTTTTATTTTTTAATGATTATTAATAGTTTGAAGATTAAATTATGCAGTATCATGATATTGAGTACCAAGGTTATCCCCGACTGTAGATTACAGACCCTATTCCCACCCAATGTAAATTAATAAATGTATAAATGAATAAATTAAAGTGCTGGAACATTGTTGGTATGTTGCTATTGAATTGAATAGTAATGAATTAATTAATAGAGGTGAATCTCATATTATTGCTAACGTCACCATCAAAAAACTTGTGTGAATATAATTCCTTTTTTACTCTTTCATTAATAATAGATTGGACCTTAAATCTTATATATGGGGAGGCTACTAAAAAAGAATATTTTATAGAAAATCACATGATAATATTGGAAATAAATATGTTGATCATCAAGACTCATCACCTTTTCCAATAAAGATTGATAGTAAAGTCCCTATAAAGCTTGTATTAATTACAAACATGTAATGGAATAGTCACTCCAGATATTTACCAATCCTATCCTCCTTATTTTTACACCTTTCATTTTTAATTCACTGGATTTAATTTCATTTTTCATTTCCTTTCTAATGTTTCCTTTCATGCAATTTTCCGCATCGATGCGTGAAATGGAATTTTATACCAAAATTTTGCATCATTTTTTGAAATCCATTTTTTGAATTCAAACAAAGGAAGACTTGGTTTCTATTGAGGGAGTTGTTGGAAATGAATATATTTCTCTATAGGGGCATCCGAGGGTAAATGCAGAAGTTTCTGCCACGTTCGTTTGCCATCTTTTTATCATACACCTGGTGAAGGACTGGGCTTTAGAGATGGGTCATCATTTGATCAAGCCTGCATATAGGGTTGGCATTGAATATGAAATAGAAAAAACAATGCGTGCATCGTGGCCCTTGCTATCTGAGGCTAATTACAAATAGGAAGATTTTGTAGACGTGGTTGTTATTTCAGAGTTTGTACAAATGGTTTGATGTCGTAATGTTATTCATGTCTGGTGTGTCCAAATGGGGTGTGACAATGAGGGAGATAGATAGTTCACTCTCCTTTCTTGACTTGGATTATATGCTTCTTCTACTACAATACAAACCAGCATGTTGGATCTTTGTTTATGGGAAGGTCATGAGGCATATGATTGGTTAAAGAGTCCAGTTGCTGCTAGAAAAGAGCATCTTTTTACAAAACCGCATGTGGAAACTATTTTCATCCCCATTAAAGTGGAGGTTTCAAAGGTATCATCTAATTAAAATAAATGATTTCTTCTAAAATCCATCAAGCTGTAACTTTTTTTTTTTGTTGTTATATAGCCTTGTGAGGTGGATTGTTACGAAATCATCCAGTTTGTCTTACTAATCTAGGTTTTTTATATTTCCAGTCACTTGTGTTTTTGGCATAGGCCCTTAAGCATTTTTTCACCAAAATATTTATGGATTGTTTTGGGTTTTTAGAATGATCCTCTCATTGTATTTGTAATGTAAAGGGAAAGGGACCCTTAAACCCTCCTTTACTTATAAAAATAAAGAAATTATTAATAAAATTTTTTGTTGTGTTGCACTTTGTAATTTCAACAATTAATCACTATTAAATTTGTATTGTTTGAAGATTTCAATTATTTTCTGGAAGTGAAAAATAGTGGCCAATAACATCAATATATTATACAATATCTTTCCTTCAATGTAAAAAACAATTTGTACAACTTTAAGATAGATGAACTAATAGTGGATTGATGGCTATCTTCCCATCACTTTTAAAAACAATTGAGTTACATTACATTAATGTGGAAACCTGGGGGTCTTCACTTTTGAAAGTTATGGAGGTATTTGAGAAATGAATAAATTTAATTCTCTTGCCCTAATAATAGAAGATATTGTAAACAACTCTATTTATTTTACAAAATCCTCTCCTCCAATAATCCGTCTGGGGAAATTCATGTCATTAAAGTTTTTTCATGTTTTCCTCCATATAGTTGTAAATATAAACACAAATTTTCTTTACATACCGATTCAGTTTTGTTTCTTATGGTTTTTTGGATATCACCAATCAATAAATGTAAGAAGTAGTAGTTGTATTTTAAATATCTCGGGTAATAGAGACATTGTTTTATTGTTATAAAAAAATTGGCAAACTTGGATATGTATGATGTTTTCTAAATTTTTTTTTGGCCCAATGCAATGAACAACATCCATCTTAAAACTGAAAATTGTTTGCATTTATTAGGGTTCAATACTACTATTGTGAATAAGTGTAGCTTTGTACCATTAAAATCATCCAAAGGTATTTACAGAAGGCTCTGCAAACAATGTGGAGTAAGGTGTTAAAACTAACATGGCAAGACATGATTTCATATTGTATAGATTATCATACGATAAATCAGAAAGAAATATCATATTACAATTTCTTTATTAACACATCTATTTGTTACATATAGGCTCCCCAAGGTTGGTTGTACTGCATATGAACATGGTTGTTTACATGTAATACGACATAATGAAAATCACAAAAAATCTTAAAGAGAAATATTTAATTGGCTATGGTGCTATAAGAAATCTTTATAAATGTGACCTAAATATTTCGAAGCTAATTGCTATAAATAGAATGTAAATTCGCTACCCAATAAGCTTGATTACATTTGAAACTGATGTGGAAATAATTGGAATCATTGAGCATCAGAACCTTGAGAGTCTGCATGGATGTTCACTTTCTCCACTTGGAAACATGATGTTTTATGAGTACATGGTAAACAAAATTTTTGTAGACATCCTACATGGTGAGTACAATGATAATGTTATGAAGAAAAATGAATATGTACATTGTAGATTAAATTTTTGAAATAGAAGTGTCCAATCAACCTCTAAACTTCTTAGTAAAATGGATATTTGGAAAATCTAACAAGTGTTTTATTAATTTTTATTTTTGTATAGGATCTTCAAAAAATATTACGCTATATTGGAATGATCAGCTAAAGATGGCTTGTGGTGTTGAAGAAGGATAGCCATATCTTTATTATGATTGTAACCCACACATTGTTTACAGGGATGTGAAGAATTCTAACATTCTTTTGGATTATAATTTTGATGCAAATTTTTCATAATTTCACATTGTTAATTGCATTTCCTTGGCCAAACATCACACCTCTACCTATGTTATCAGTACCATAAGTTACATTGACCTAGAATATGTAAGAACATCAAGGATGAAAGAGGATGACATATCAATTTTGTTATTTCTTGACTAAAAACACTACCATTATGGCACAACGAGTGTTTTGATTGATATAAACTATAAAATAACGGTTCAATGTATATCCAAGGGCATAAGAAAACATTTCTCACAAACATTTTTCTTGAATTGTGTTAAGGATTATTTTATTTTCTTTCCCACAGAAGTGACTCATTGTTTATACGGAGAATGGAATAATTTATAAGCATAAATTATACTATCATTCAAAGTAATAGAATTTGTGATATACATAAACCGCCAAAAAAAATTCTTTAAATGATTACTCCTAGATATAATTTATAATAATAAACACTCTCGAATTTTTAGAATATAAAATACAATAGTTTAGTTGTTACAAGGTATATTTCGGGGTGAGAACGTAATTTTATTGTGAGTTTCACTAGAATTCAAAATAAAACCACTAACATTTAATGCAAGTGTAAAATTTAAGGATACATGCATACTAAAAATTAAAAGTATGTGCCTTGAACTTTCAAAGTTTGAGATTCACACTCTGAAAGTGCGAGTGTGAGAATTTGCACATTCAAGGTGCGAATCTAAAATTTTTAAAGTGTGGGGCTCGCACTTTCATAGTGTGAGGCTCGCACTTTCATAGTACGAGGCTCAAATTCATCAAAGTGTGAGGATTTCACTTTGAAAGTGTGAGGCTTAGGATTTTCATAGTGCAGGGCTTACACTTAGAAAGTATGGGGCTCTTAGAATATCAAGAGCATGGGGCTCGTACTTTGAAACTACAAGGCTCTCAGACTTTAAAAGTACAATACCTACACATTTTGAGTGCGAGGATCACCCTTTCAGAGTGCGGGGCTCACACTTAAATACAACGGGATCATGAATTATAATAGTTACCTGAAACTAACCTTACATCAAGGATTTTTCACTTTCATTTAATACAATGGGCTCATGACTTATAAGATTTAGCAATCTCTCACTTTAGATCGAGGATCATGAGTTATAAGAGTTAGCGATCATTCACCTTAATACAATGCGCTCAAAAAATAATAGGTAGCATTTGTTCATGAATTTGAACTGTCTTTAGCAGGAAGTTATTGTTAATTTTTTATTGTTATTAATCCAACGGTCTCATGCTTGATAATAGTTAGGATTTTCTAAACTTACATACTCTCAACATTGAAAATCTAAAAAATGGCAAAATTGGAATCCAATAATAGCCAAATTGGAATCTAATAATAGCGATATTGGAATCCAATAATAGCGATATTAGAATCTAATAATAGAAAAATTGGAACTAGAAGAATTTAAATAATGACAATATTAGAATCCAATATTACTACTAATGGATTCAAATAATAGTAATAATGGAATCCAATATAGACTAAAATGGAATCCAATATACGTAAAAATGGAGATGGATTTCTACCAATACTTGATATACTAGAGTCCAGATTTACTGGAATACTTCCTAATTTAGTGAAATAAGTGTTTTATATACTATTGTTTTATTTCCATTTATATGCTTTCTATTATGAGGATCCCCAATTTTTTGTTTGATTAAATAAAATAACTTTTATTATCCTATCTTTTACATGGAACCGATGAGATGAAGAAAATACCTATTGTTAAATGGGTCAACATTTTAGTTTTTAAAGATTATGCGGAAGTGGTGATTTTGAACTAGGAAAAAGAAAAATCAGGCTCTAAGTTCTAAATGTGTGTGGAAGCCTCTCTCCAATCCTCAAAGCGTGGTTGGCAAGATTGCCTCAAAAAAAATGAGTGACCTTCTTCCATAGGCTAATATCATAATTAATAATCTAACTAATGACTACAATTTTTGTAATTTATTAAATGTATAAATCACTAAATTGAAATTATGGAATATTGTTGGTCCGTGGATAATGAATTGAGTAGTAATGAATTAATTATTGGAGGTGACTGTCATATTATTTCTAACTCCGTCATCAAAAATATTGTGTGAACAAAATTCCTTTTTTTATGTTTTCGTTAATTACATATTGGACCTTAAATCTTATATATTAGGAGGCTACAAACTAGGGGGATTTTATAGAAAATTAAGGGATTTGCCAAGCATTTTTGTATAAGAATAGTAATAAATATGTCGATTGGCCAGACTCATCACCTTTTCCAATAAAGGTTGATATTTAATCCCCTAGAAAGCTTGCATTAATTAAAAGCATGCGATGGGATAGTCACTCCATATATTTACTAATCCACTCCCCCTTATTTTAACACCTCATGGGTTTATTTGACAGGATTTCATTTTGTTTGTCATGGCGCTTCTAATGTTTACTTTCATGTCGTCATCATTTGAAATCAATATTTTTGATTGAATCATGGAAATACATGGTTTATATTGAGGGAGTTCTTGGAGATGATTATCTTTACCTAGAGGGACATCAGAGGGTAAATGTGGAAGTTTTTTGACATTCGTTTTTCATCTTCTTATCATACATCTGGCGAAGGATTGGGAGTTGGAGATGGTTTCTCACTGTATCAAGAAAATATATAGGGTTGGCATAAAAATGGAAATGGATAAAACCTCAAGTGCATCGTGGCCCTTAATTTCTAAGGCTCATTATATACATGAAGGTTTGATAGACATGGATGGGTTTGGATATTTTTACAAATAGTTTGACATCCTAATGTGTTTCAAGTATGGTGTGTCCAAATGGGGTGAGAGACCGAGGATGGGACCTAGTTCAATCCACTAGGTCAACCTGAGTGATATGTTTGTTCCACTGCAACTGGAACTGACGTGTTGGGATCCTCTTCATAGGTAAGGTCATGAGGTGTACGAATGGTTAAAGATTCAGGCTACTTCTAGAAAAGAGAATATTTTTCTAGGACCTCCTGTGGAAATTGTTTTAATCCCCGTTAAAGCGTTTGTTACGTAGGTGTCATTTGATTGAGTTAAATAAGTTATTCTAAAATCCATCAATATGTATATTTGTTTTGGTTGTTATATAGCATTACCAGTTCCATTGTTATCAAATCATCTTGTTTGTCTTACTATTCTGGAATTTTTTGTATTCCCAACCGCTTTTGCTTTTTCTATAGGACCTTGCATTTTTTAGAAAATGATTAATGAATCATTCACATTTTTAGATTGATCTCTTGTTATATATTTAATGTAAAAGGAAAGGAACCCTTCAACCCTCGTTTAGTTTTAAAAAACAAAAAATCATTAATAAATTTTTTTGTTATGCGTTGTACTAAGAAATTTAAACAATTAATCGCTATTAAATTTAGATTTTTTGAAATTCTCAATTTGTTCCTGGAAGTGAAGACTTTGTGTCCACTAGCATCTATATATTCTAGGATATATTTCCATGTATGTAATAAAACAATATGTATAGCTGTAGGATAGGGGAGATAATTGTGGACTTATGGCTATCTTCCCATCACTGTAAAAAACAAATTCGAGCTACACTACATCATTGTGGAAACCTGGAGGTCTTTAGTGTCCATATCTATGGAGGTATTTGAGAAAGGAATAAATTAGCAACCTCTAGGATAAACTAGTTTTTAATTTTGAAAATAGATATAAAAAAAAAAATTATTAATGAAAGTTCTTAACAACTATGAAGCTCGAATAATTATAGAATATAGCGCTCTAGGATTATTTTTTATTATTTTTTGAGAAACGAATAGATCGGTGACCTCTAGGTTAAACTGTTTCTTAATTACAAAAATAGAGATAAAAAATCATATTAAAGAAAATGGTTAGCGACCGCCATTATTAGGCTTCAAGAAATTCTACGAGATTGAAAAATCCCCCAAGTGCATTAAGTGGTTGAGGGGAAAGTATCTATTGAATTTACATTTTGAAAGATTCGATAAAAAAAAATCTTTTGGAAATGGGTAAACTTTGACATTTTTTTGTTTTAGTGGCCATACAAATGTTTGAAACTCTGATTACCTTGTAAATTTATGATTTTGATTTGTAGATGACATTAGTAGGATTCTGAAGCTTCTTAGAGCTCAACACTTTCTGGTAATACTCGTTGTATGGACCTTAATGGCTTGGCATTGTGTTTTTCAGCTCATCGTTTGTATCTGTTAACTAGGACAATGTTTGTAGTTTTCAATCTTATAACAGACAAGCTTATGGAGGTCACACCGTGAGTTCGGATATTTTTAAATTTTCTTTGTTATACTTCCAATAGGCTGTTAAGAATTTCATTTAGAGTGAAAGTTACTATCTAGATGACATATTTGAAATAATTCCAATTGGTTTGTTGATATATGACCTGACATGAAATCCTAGGGAGCTCTTTGATAATAAACTTTCTGGACCCATTCTGGCATCTATGGGGGCTTTGAAAAATCTTTTGAAATTGTAAGTCATGTCCTTAAAGGATTTTATAGAGCATAAACAAGAAGTCCAACTTCCATGAATGAACATTATATTGAATTGATGATTCATCTTGATTATAAATTCAAGGAATTTGAATGGATATAGATTGAATGGATTTCTTCCACAGGAGTATTGAAATATGAGGAATATAGTGGATATGTGAGTTATTCATATTGAAAATATAATTATTTAACTCCAAAGGTCATGTTTTTGGATCTATATGCTATTTATTTTCATTTCAACGGAAATTGTAACTTAGTGTGCTTATTTTCAATGTAGAGATCTTTGTGTCAATCGATTAATAGGTCCTATTCCTCAAGACCTTGGGCGGCTATAGAACTTAGTCTCACTGTATGTTCCTTTCATCTATACATAAATGTAAATTTTTGGCAGAATTTTGTTGATGTTCAAATAATATTAGAAATGAATCGTATGAAGGATACAGAAAAATAACAATTTATCAGGGGAAGTGCCATTATAGATAGTTAACTGTTTCGGCCATGACACATTTGTGAGGATTTGTTTTTCCAAATTTTTCATTGTGAAGTTTTGAAACATATGATTTTAAAATTTAATTCTCTTTCCGTAATAATAGAAGATACTCTAAATGGATAAATTTATTTTACATAAACCTATCCTACAACAATTTGTCTACGGAAATTCCTATCATTAAAAAGTGTTAAGTTTTCCTCCAGACAGGTGTATATTTAAGCACAACTTTTCTCTACAGGCCAATTCAATGTTGTTTCTTATGGTTTTTGGATATCAAAAATTAACTCATGCAAGAAATAGTATTTGTCTTTTAAATAGACTAGATTCCAGATATTTTCTTCTATAGTTATCAAAAAATTGGAAAACTTGGATATGTATGATGTTTTGTAAAACAAGTGGCCCAGTGTAATGAAAAAAATCTATCTCAAAACAAATTTTTTTTTGCATTTTTTTGGGTTTGGTACTAATATTGTAAATAATTATATCTCTTACCATTCGAATCATCCAAACACATTTAAAAAGGGCTTTTCAAACAAAATGCAGCAAGATGTTAAAAATAACATGGCTAGATATGATTTCATATTCTGTAGATTAATAGAAAACATATTAGAAAGAAATATCTTATAACAATTTCTTTATTGAAACATCTATTTGTTACACTTAGGTTTTTCAAGGTTGGTCATACTTCACATGAACATGGACCTTCACATATATGACGACATAATGAAAATGAAAGAAAATCTAAATGAGAAATATCTAATTGGCTATGGTGGTACAAACACTTTTTATAAATGTTATCTAAACAATTCTAATCAATTTTTTATAAAGAGAATCTACAATCTCTACCCACAAAGTTTGCTTGAATTTGAAACTGAGCTAAAAATAGTTGGAAGCATTAAGCATCTGAATCTTGAGATTCTAGATGGATATTCACTTTCTCCACTTGGAAACCTATTGTTTTATGATTACATGGTAAAAAAAATTCTATGGGACATCCTACATGGTGAGTAAAATTATTATGATATGAAGAAAAATGGATCCATACATTTTAGATTCATATTTTTAAATAGGAACATCCAATAAATCTCTAACCTTCATATTAAAATGGATTGTTGGAAAATATAACTAGTGTTTTATTAATTTTTATTCTCGTATAGGATCATCAAAGAAGATTAAGCTAGATAGAAACACTTGACTAAATATTTTTCATGGTGCTGAAGAAGGATAACCATTCCTTTATCATGACTTTAACCCAAACATTGTTCAAAGGGATGTGAAAAGTTCTAACATTCTTTTGGATTATAATTTTGATGCAAATTTTTTAGACTTTTGCATTACCATGTGCATTTCATCAGCCAAATACGACACCTCTGCCTATGTTATGGGTACCATTGGTTACATTGACCCAAAATATGCAATAACATCAAGGATTAATGAGAAATATGATGTATACAATTACGAAATTTCTCTTCTAAAGTTGTTGACGAGTAGGAATTTGTGGCCAATAACTAAAATCTACAAAAGTTTGTAACATTTATGTTTGTTAATTTTCATTCAAAACTTACATTGTTCATTGTTTAAGTATTTTTATGGTTTTTTGTCTAGAACATGGAGTAATAAAATGTTGATTGAATTGTATTTGACATTAGCAAGTGAACCCATATTCTATCAAAAGTAGGCAACAACACAGTCATGGAAACTATTGATGCAAAAGTTACAGCAACCTACAAGAATCTTGGGATTGTAAGAAAAAAATTCCAGTTGTCCTAGCTTTAAACCAAGAAACGACCCTCTGATCAACCCCCCCATGCATGACATTGATAGACTTCTAAAGTTGATGTCACCATTTCCTTATCCTATGCAATTTCTTAATATTTGAACAAACCAAATGACCCCTATTAATAATTACAAGAGGTATTTGGATGGATATGAAGATGGTAAGAAAAGAAATATTATAGGGAGCACAAGATGCGCTTCTGATAGGAATTTTTTTGTGAGATTTAGTGAAGTGATTTCGTTAAAACACTATTTGGATGGAATGAGACTTGGACGGTGTTGTGACAGAAAAAAAAAGCATCCCTAGGAGTGCTCTCTATCCTCGGGTGTCCTTTTCTAAATGACTGAGCTGATTTTCACATAAAGAATGACCATTTTTTCTTGTAACAACCCATAGTTTTTCCATAATAATTAAGACCACTTGGAACCCTTAAAACAGATAAAAGTGTGCCCAAATTTCTTTTTTAAGGGGAAAAATTGGGTTTTTTGGAATTTTCTTCCCTTTCCACTTGCCCAATAGGATTTTTTTCATCATAGCTAAATCAATCCACTTTTGATACTAGTAGTAGTGCACTCTTCGTCTGTTGTCTTCTCATAAATACTAGTATCTACTTTGATAGTACCTCCACTTCTACTTTAGTCAACACTAATTATATCCAAAGTGGTAGTCTCATTCAAGAGGAAACAAATGTATTCATGTTTTGCGTAAATAAAATTTTCTACAAAATGCGACCATTCCTCATATAAGATTTGCAAATCTATATGTATGAATTTGTAACAAATTTTAAATGTACAGATATAAAATTTCAATGTAAATGTGGTGAAAAATCAATTGTGTTATCCTGAGCTACTTCTATCATCAACAAAATCAAAGCATGGTGGGATATACTTTGAGTTCATATGCATAGGAAGCCATTCATTCTCCAAACCTACATGCTCAGTGAAGAGAATGGAGACATGGAGTATCATATACACCTCTTGTTTGAACCGACAAAATATTTTCATATTTACTGTGTTCTCTAGAACATGCATCATTGATTTAGATTTCATAATCTTTGAAAATGATATTCCAATGAAATTCCTCAAGAACAACAAGGGTTTGGCACTTTTACAAGGCTAAGAGAATGGGGTATAAGAGGGATACTTGTGAAAATAAATAGTAGAAAAGAAGTATACCACATTAAGGGTTGTGATGCCAATGTATCTCATTCACATGGACTAACATTGGGAAAAAGGTGTTGGTATTTATTGGCTCAGAAAGAATACAATTGTGGCACAATTAATCATTTTGATTTATCTAAACTATAAAATATTGGTTCAATGTATCTCTGAGGGTGTGAGACTATGATTATCACCAAAAAAAGTCTTGCATTGTGTCAAGGATTATTTCATTTTCTTTCTCACGGAAGTGAATCATCGTTTATATGGAGAATGGAACAATTTAAAAGCATAAATTCTACTATATTTCACAGTAATAGAATTTGTGATATACATAAACTCCCAACTATATTGTTTGTTGTTAATGATTACTCAAAGATATAGTTTATATAATAATAAACACTAGTGAACTTAAGGTTATGTACAATCTAAGAAAATAATACTTGGTTGTTACAATTTATATTTCAGGTTTATAACATAATTTTATTGTAAGTTCCACTAGCAAAAAAAAATAACACTACTAACATTTAAGGCCAGTGTCAAATTTAAGGGTGCACATAATAAACATTGAAAGTGTGAACCTTGCACTTTGAATGTACAAGCCCCCCACTTTCTAATTTTACACTCTCACTTGTAAATTTTGAGGCTCGCACTTTCAAAGTGTGGGGCTTGAAATTTAAGAGTGCAGGGCTTGCACTTTAAGAGTGCAGGGATCACACTTTCAGAGTGCGGGGCTCTCACTTTCAGAGTGCAGGGCTTGTAAATAAGCTTTAATTGTGAGGCTCGAAACTTCCAAAATGTGTTCCTCGCACATTCAAAGTTTAAGTCTCAATTTTTTTGCAACTTTGAAAGAGTGAGTCTTGCAAATTTGACAATGCGGCGCTCACAATTTGAAAATGTGTGGTTCAAACTTCAAACTTTCTATTGCAGGGATTTATTGTTATTTTTAATTTTTAATTTAATACAATGGGATCATAACTTATAATATTTAGTGGCCACTAACCTTACATAGAGGCTTTTGTACTTTCATTTAATACAATGGGATCATGAATTATAATAGTTAGTGCAAGCTAACCTTACATCAAGGTTGTTTCACTTTCACTTAATATAATGGGCTCCTAAATTATAATAACTAGTGACCACTCACCTTACATCGAGGCTTTTGCACTTTTAAAGTGTGAGAAAATTGCAAGCATTGCCTTTTGAAATTACATGGCTTGTACTTTGAACTTCCTTTTACAGGAAGTTATTGTTAATTTTTTATTTTTATTAATCTAATGGGCTCATGCCTTATACTAGTTAGTGGCTACTAGCCTTAAATACTCCCAACATGAAAATCTAAAAAAAAAAATTGGAATCCAATAATAGCTATATTGGAATCCAATAATAGCGAAATTAAAATCCAATAATAGTGAAATTAGAATCTAATAATAGCGAAATTGGACTCCAATAATACTAAAATTCGAACTCCAATAAGTGTAATAATGACAATATTGGAATCCAATATTGTTACTAGTGAAATCCAATGATAATAATAATGGAATCCAAAATAGACTAAACTTCGTGAATCCAATATAGGTAAAAATGGTGATAAAATACTTGTGTCGTAAATGAGGTAATACAGTACCCTTGGTGGTCACTAGAATATGTCCAGATTGAATGAACCAATCATTAAGTGGTGCACTACATGCCCTACACTTGTTGCCCATTGTTCATAATTCTCCTAGAGTCCTTATGCAAGGGTGAATAGCTAGAATTGATTGCCACTCTAAGTTTGGGTTCACTCGTGCACATTCATTTACATGAATATGGTAGGTTTATCTATGTAGTATATAATGTACCCAACAGTGAGTAGTGAGATGTGAATCAGTTGTGTTACATAACCCATTATTGACGTAGGCAATCCTTGTGAAATGAATTAGAGTGACTTTTATGCTTACTATTAGTTATTTATTCTATGGCCTTGTATATATCTTGGAAATAGAGTATGATAGACTTATTTGATTTTGTTCAAAGATTCATAATTTAAGTAAGTAGCCTATAATGATCTATATCTATGTCAAGGAACCTCAAATTGGAATAGTTTATAGAACCATTTGAGTTGATTTTATCAAAGATAATTGCAATAATAACTTGTAATAAGAGTTATGCTCGAGTGCAATAAAGTGATATTATACTGAGTATGTTTCATAGGCCATCCATAGGTGATAACTATTCTATGAGAAGGTGGATCCTAGGAATGATGAAATCTCAGCATCAAGACTAGGCATAATTTGAAATGTGAAATAGAGCTCGCACTTGGATGAATGTAGAAGCCCTTCAAGGGACCGTACATGATCATGCAAAGATTATGACCTTACATCATGAGCTCTTCACATACATTTTCAAACAAGGTTAGAGATGAATAATCAAAGTATTTTTTTTCACTAGAACAAGTGTCACAGAGAGTTTACCATACTAATTTAATTATAAAAGTATGTAGCTCATAATTGACAAAGCAGACCTGACGTGGAGCATCTAGTGGTTAAGCAAAATTTTAGAGTGATAGAGAGATAACATTGACTCAGAATATGAATGTGAGCCTTTATCTTAAGGTAAGAATCCCATCATTCCCATGGCATGTCAGACATGGCATATGCACAAGGGACCTAGTTACAACATTTAAAGTTCTACATCCCCCCTTTAAGTTTTTAATTTAAAATTGTATGCTATAAAGGATATCCAGACATACTTGAATGTCCAAATAAAAACTGTTATCCTTATTCTTTCCCCAAGGTAAAATAGATCACCCACGACCCCGTGTTGATTTTGGCATGCTCTATGAATGAAACCTATAACACAGAGTGTATTCATTCATATATGGTAGAAAAGTGACAGCTTTAAGGCTCAACAATTTAGATATTAGGGTCATATAAATTTGAAGTTTATGATGAAAGGAACATAGAATTGCAAAGGATACCTACATTTTTTATGGATTCGAGGAGCTCATCGGGCTCATGCCATTCCTTGGAGAATCGGATTTGTTTATGAAATTGGCTAAGGTGTGGGGGAGTTATTGGAAGCTCCCCAATGTTGTGCTAATAAAGATGCACCTCCCAAAGTTTGGAACATACCAACACTAGAGATCGAAATGAATGAGAGGCCTCCATGTGTCTAGAGCTCTTTTGGATATTTACACCGTGCCATTGAAAGGATCTTCGATTCAACATGAATATTCCATCTCCTTCGAGCTCTTTCCTAATTCACAATTTGGAGAGACCAAGTGGAAGACTCATTAGTTAATGCTAGAGCTCCATTTGATTGGAAGTTTTCAACTAAACCCATGGAGTACACTACTATAGATGAGAGATAGGCCGAATTTTTAACAACTAAGTATACAATTAGATCTCAAAAGGAATGTGACGCGTGTCTCAATGATGCTCCATATAATTTTAAGTACAACAACATGAACTAGATTCAGGGGTATGATATTGGAAAATCAAAGGCAGGCCAGATGGAGAGTGCCAACGTATCTCCAAACCCCTTTTTTGTATACTGAATATGCATGGTGCGGGTTTCCAGAAGGAATGAATTACTCATGCCGCCATGTATCTCTAGGGGCAGAATTATTGGCTTTTACCATATGTAACTATGTACAAATCTTGTAGGAAAATATGATAAAAGGATGCATAAATTGAAAACTTGAGTGAAAGCTTCACCTCTTGTGCAAGAATGTATGAAAATGGTTAAGAGCATAAGGAAGAGTCCTGAATTGTATTATATGAAGCTTTGAGCCTTTTTTAATTATACTACATTTATGGACAGGATTCTGTTAATTTTAGCTTCTCCCACTTAAACCTTGTGATTCAATATTCTCCTATATTATATGATCCTGGACACTCAAATGTATGTGTGGGATATGTGTTTTTGTAAAGGTATCGATGCCCTCTACACCATTGAAAACATGACAAATCATTCTTACCAGGCTTTAGTGGGTCAAAAATTTTTCTTGTAAACCCCTTCCTAAGCCACTTAATCTAGATAAGTCTGATCCCTCTCTTTAACTACTAGATCTTATCCCAATACTTCAAGTAATCTATATGTGTCTGTAACAACCTTAGCACACCAACTGTTTGACAATGTGAAAACAGGCTCATGACAGTTCTTTCGATGTAGTGTTTTTCAGAGGAAGATTCTTCAATAGACCTAGAAATACTATTTCTAGCCTTCAAATTAGGATTCAATGTGTGCATCATCTGGGATAGAGTTAAATGAAAAGGATTCATAAATAAGTATTCCCTGAGGATCTACAAACATATTACAATTGATTTATGAAATTTTAACGTAAGGGGGGCATATTGAAGGTTTAGGAACATTGTTTCAATTGTGCCCCTCTCTCTTTCTTCCTTAGGTGAAGGAGCTTGTGGAGTCTAAAAATAGTGTTCAGAGCTTCAGAAGATGGCATTTACTAGGATCTTTCCCACTAACAATGTACCATGTACCTTTAGGTAAGCAATATATATCTATTTCGTGAAAGCATGTATCCATCCTTGGCTAGTAAATGATGGTCTCTTTCATAATTTTCATCAAAACTCAAATGCTTGTACTGTCCACACTCTCAATGTTTGTTACAAGTTCTAGGAGCGCATGTGGTCCAAAGACATATTTTTTAGGTGGTGTTCTGTGAAAAATCTAAATCTGATCCATGGTGCATTCTGTCCATCCCATCTCATCTTCACAAGCTATTCCACTTCAGGAAGTCAGATTTCATATAAATCAATTTCCAAAACATTTCTCTTGGAGCTCTAGAAAATCTATCTTTAAGGCTCACCTTAAGTGTAAGCTCTTTCGAGACTCTAGTCATTTCCATATCTGCTTGGACACATGTTAGCATGAGGTTAAGGTGCACATAGGTTATGTCCCATATATATGGAGTAATTTGTGGAAGGTAGATTAGGAGACAATAAAATTCTCATGTTTTCATGCAGATGTGCAACTTAGGAAATTGTTAATAGGTCCCACAGCTTGACAACTGGTACCCATGCTATCAAATCACTACTGAATGTTTTAACCTTCTGAGACCAGGCCATTAGGGGGTCTACCCAGTCATTTCAATGGACCTCTAAATTTATTTTAATGCATTATCCTAGGTGATTTAGTATATTCAGGTTAGAAAACCCTTGGTGATCTTTCCAAGGAGTTTCATTGAAAAAACAAAACTATCATCCAATTGTGGGAAGGGATATCATTAGCCTTCCTAGGACTGAAGCAACCCATTTGCATAGGTTGAAAAAAAAATACCAGGTAAACTTAGAAATGGAATTGAATCAAATGCCTTGGAGCATGTATCGAAGTGATTTAGGAAGATTTGGGAAGGCACATCCAAGAGACATTTGGGGTAATTTCATCTGGTCAAAATAACCCAGTCTCTGACGGTGCCTAGGACCTTTTCACATGCCATTTCCACTTGTTGTTGACCCATTTTCTTCTTCCAGGTGATTTCAAGAGCTCCAGATTCCATGAAGTTAGTGTAGAAATGACAATCATATCCCTTCATGGAACTAAAACTTACAAGCTGTAAAATATGGTGAAATTCATTTTTTCACAATGCACTTTGACGCAACGGCTCTGCATCAGCAATGTATAAGTCAGATCCATGACCATAAGTGGATTACCCATATAAGCAGGGTCAAATTCTCTTTTTAAGGGATAAAATAAAGCTTAATCAAGAACAATGATATCCCCACCAATGGATTCCAAATGCCATTTTTAGTCAAGATCATATATTTTTTGCATGGAGACATATTCCATCATGGAGGCTTGAGATATCGTTCATTTCAAGTTACCCTAGCTAGAAGTGAGTTTGGGAGTTGGCCAGATTTTTTAATAGGACACAGTGTCAGATCCAAGAGCTTGGTGCAATTTCCATGTTCCTTACATCCCTCAAGAGAAACTTGACTTCATGGTTGAAGTGTTGCCTCAGCTTACACAATGGATTAAGGACATTGAGGCTTATGAAAAAAGTGTGAGATAACCTTGTCAATCAGTAAGTCAATCACGAACTCCATGTCCTCCATTTTCTCTTTCTCAAGATTTATCATTTCAGCAGTGTCATGAATCAAGCCCCTCACTTGTTTGTCTCAAGTGTTGATCCCATTTCTCCATTCCCTTGTCTTACATCTCATTTCAATCCTTCTCCCCTTTTCTTTCTGAAGCAGTCATTCCCTCCAAAGAAATAAGAAGTTCCACCTCCATCCCAACCACAAACAATTGTATAGCTGGTTTAAACCCCAACCTATCACTCCTCTTGCTTTCCCAAGTCCTTGTTGGCAAGAGACTCAAGAATCCAGTCAAGGAAAACAACAAGAAATGGAGCCTAACAGAGAATAAATGACAGACAATATGAAGAGTTGGGCTGCCAAATTTGGGTTTACAAAGATCCCATTTATGGTCAAGCCAATAGAGGAGTTCAGAGTTGAAGAGCCAGTGGTGGCTGAGGCTAAGTTTGTAGCAGAAGAAGAACAAGAATAATAAGAAGAAGATCAATAGTATATTTACTCTGAATGGAGTATCCCTAATGGCACTTTGTCTGAAGAGGAGGATGATCTGATCCAAGCTACACAACCAGTTCAGGAGGAATAAAAATCAGCTCCAAGTCCCATTGAAGAGGAGTACATGGGAGAGATCAAATCAGTGTTGAATCCACTCAATGAAGAAAGCATCATTGAAGATTTTTTTCTTTGATTCCAAGGGCCTAATTTGATTGATGAACCCATAATGGAGGAGGACCCTACAGTTTCAGAGGCTCCAAGTGTGGAGTAGGCCACAAAAGAGCCTTTAGTTCTTCCTCCCACTTCATCCTCCTCAAGCTCTAATGTTAAAGAAGAGTTTGATCTTTCAAACTTCATGTTTGAGGATGAAGGGAACCATGGTGAGATAGTTGTAGATTCAGAGGACACCATGGAGGAGGTAGATCACCTACAACAGGACAACAAGGAGGAAGATTATCTATCTTACTTGGAGGATTTCTTTGATAGAGAGGAGCCTAGGGAAATTACATCATTTACTCCTCTATCACCCACCTTGCAAGCATATGAGCCTGCTGCCATGGAGGATAACATTCAAGTGTAATAACCTACACTTCACAACATCCCTGTAGAACCATGGTTGGAAGATATGATTCTTCCATGTGTTTCACAGGAGAAGGAAGAGAAAAGGAAAGAATATTTCATCATCTCTCACATACCATCCATCTAAGAAGGTCCACAAAAAGACTCCATTTTTGGAGTTGAAGTTCAGAGAAATGGGCATATCCAAATGATCAGACCATTCCCAATCAAATATTTGGCTTCATTGGAGCCAAGGGAGAATCCAAAACTAGTCATGCTTGCTTCTAAGCATGAGGATGAACATCAAAGTACTAAGGTTCATCATCAACACCTCCAGGACTCTAATGCCAATCAAATTGAGGAGGTAATTTTGGTTGATGTTGATACCTTGCTGATATGGGTGGAGACCATATTATTGTCATTTTTTCACTCATATAGGTAGCCATATTCAGTGTCAAATCATTTGCATGGCTCCCCATTTTGAGAAAGGGAAGCTACTTCTCCCTTCATGTATCAGGCTTTGTTTAGCCTCTTTCTCTCTGGTTAGTGTAGGAGTAGGAGTAGACCTTTTTTTCTGTAGAAATGCTTGTGCACACTTTGCATGTCTCATTTGAGGCATGTATGATTTTGTCTTTGTACATAAGTTTTGTTCAAGTTTCTCTAAAGCTACCAAGGCCAGGCCCTTCAGTATTCATAGTAAAAAGAACCATAGTTTCCTGTAATAGTTGCTAATTTCAAAATAAAATAAATACAAAGCAACTAAAAATGTTTTCGAGGCAATCCATTTTTGGTACAGGTTTAGGGTCACCAAGTACAAGTATTCAGGCTCGTAGTGGCTCAAGGATAAGGTTTTCAAAGCAAAAGGATCAGTGTCAGAATATCATTCTTGAATCCAAGCCCAATGGATGCTTCAAGTCCACTGATCATTTCATCTAGCAAGAAAATGCCCCTGTGAGTCGCCAAATTGTAACCCATATTTTGCCCTTGGGTAAAATAGATCACCCATGACACTGTGTAAAAATAAATTAAAGGAATGGTTCCATCATACCAGCCCATGCTTCAAATCTAATAGATAAGTTACAGGAAGGCTCTATAATCGAATAGCAGGGTTGGGGAAGGAGAAAAAAGTCTTAAAGAAACTAGAGGCGCAAAGGAAAGGAAATGGTGGAACTGCCAAGTGTCAAAATGGCACACCTCCAAAGATAAAATCTAAAAGGGGAGACCCAAATAAGCCCCAGGCCTCCAAGTGTCTAGAGCCCTGAAATTTACACCAGCCGTTGAAAAGTCTTCGACTCAGCGGAAGGTGCCAAGTGTCATCTCGAGGCAATTCCAAGATGGGAGGCCAAGGTGGAGAATCAAACTTACACTAGCCCTCCATGTATAAAATGGTCAATAGAGGTCAAATCCAAAAGTGACAGTGGGCCCAAAATGACTAAGTATAAGAGTGCAGATGGAAGGTGCCACGTGTCTCAATGACGCTCCTTTAAAGGTAAATCCTAAGAGGGTTTTCAAATGAGCATGGGCCTTCCACATGTCCCAAGTATAAAAAGGGGATAGGGTTGAGGGTTTAATAGTAAAAGCAAAGGTAGGCCAGTGAATACGGCCAAGTGTTAGCACAATGCTATTTCAAAGATAAAATTTAGGGTGGTTTTCCAAACAAGCGCCAAGCCTCCACATGTTCAGGGTTAGACTTTTGGCCCACCAAGGAAAGAGACTGAGGAAAAATACAAAGGATCCCAAGGAGCTCGCAGAATCCACCATGTGTCAGTATGGTGTCATTTCAAGAGCATAAATAAGGCACTGAATCTCCAAGAAGCACGAGGCTACCATGTGGACCCTGTATGGACAGACTCTTTAAATATTGTGCTCTCGTAACTCTAATACTCAAATAGCCATATCTTTTTGTTGGAAAATCAGATTTGGACGGGAGAAGACTTTTTGAAAATTTATTAATGCCCTCTATGCCATGGAAACATAAAATAACATTCTTAATAGGATTTGGTTGGTGAAAACTAGGAAAATGTCTTCCAAGCCATTAATATAGAATCTAATTTCTTCAACTACCAGATCTGATTCAATTCGATCTGCCATTCTTATTCCTTAGCATGCCAAGTTGAGAGGCAACAAGACATGAAATATTGGGGTGGATTTGATAGGGGCATTGAATGATAGTGGTTGATATTTCAAAGTAGGATTCAATGAGTAGCTCAAGGTGGTTGAAGCAAGATTCAAATTATTCCCTCCTCTCTCTCTTATTCTTCCTATATATTGTAACGAAGGAGGCATATTAAAAGTTTTTGGCCATTATTTCTCCTGCCCCCCTCTCTCTTTCTTCCTTAGGGTAGAATTCAGAGTCTAAGCCCCCGTTCATCGCTCTATAAAGCCATTTCCTTTCCTCTTGCCTACTAACGATGTACCATGTAACTTTTTGGAGCAATAGAATCTTTTTCGTGATCCATCTTTCCATCCTTGGCTTATTTTACTATCTCTTCTTATCTATCATCATTTTAGGGTGTATTGTGCATACTCTAATGTTTGTTGCAGGTTCTAGGAGCCGTAATTAATGGGTTTTGAAGTGGTGTTCTATAAGTAATCTATCTCTATTTCATGGTGCATTTTGTCCACCCTCTCCTCTGCTCACCTCTCTCCACTTTAGGTAGTCAGATCTGTGACTCAACCACTTCCTTTTCTATTGTATCACTACTTAGTTTAGGCTCTTTCACCCTCTATCTCTCTCCATGTCCCCTTGGAATGGTTATATTAGGATAGAATAGGCTCTTCCTGCACTAGAGTAGCTTGTGGCAGGTAGATTAGGAAGCAAGAACCAAATTTCTCTGGAGTTTCATCTCATTTTTTGTAGGTCCCGCAACTTGAGATATGGTCTCATGTTGTGTAATCACACCGAATGCCCCACTCCACAATCAGGCCATTTGGAGGTGTTTTGATTCTGCACTAATAGTTACTTAAGGACATTCATTGTAACTTATATTAGATTTGGACATCGGTACAAGTTATGTGACCATTGTGTTATGGCGAAATCACAGCATCCCTGATTGCTAATCAGTAGATGGTTGAGGTAGTCAATGTGATTCTTTAAACATGGAGTTATCCCAAAGTGTGGGAATTTTTAATTGGAATAATCCTTGAGGTGAAGCCTAGTTCGTATTCCTCTATTATGATGAACACATCCAAATTCTAGAGGATATTTTCTAAAACCTACTCTAACTTTCCAAGGAGACAGGGTTAAGAAGATTACAAGAATTTACACCTAAACTAACAAAGGTGATGCACCAAAAATAATGTTGAACACCTATTTTGCATGGATATGGAAACCAAAAACCAGATTAAGGAAGATGAAAACACACCACATATCAATCCACTAATGAGAAATCCACTAACTATTAAACACAAACCATTAAAAATGTAATACAACCACTGTGCACGAATAACCAAGATTGCAATGAGAGATTATGAAGATGCAATGAACATAAGAGAGGGTTTAAATTCATCCAAAGACTTCTATTATTGCTCCACAAATTTGATACAGTGCCTTACAATGGCCAAGAGGCAAGATTGCATTTTACAGTTTAGATGGGAGGTTTTGAACTCCACAAATTCACTTACAGACAAGAGAAGAAGGGAGGGTTGCAAAGCCAAATCATCCAATATTAGAACAATTCTCCTCCTTACAATATATAGGAAGAATGAGATAAGGGAAAGAGAGGGAAGAAACTTGAAATATTTCTTCAACCACCATAAAATGCATTAAAATCTTCTGCAACAATGATGGGTGCCACTATAAAAACCATGCCTCCTTGTACTTTTTCCTTGTTGGGAAAGAAAGGAACCCCATACTTCATCATTGTGTTAGGTGAGGAACCTGGAACATCCTCTAAAAATGGTGGATTAAATTTATTCATTTTGAATAACTTAGTCTAAGTTAAATAAAGATAGTTGTGGTAGTTCTGTAGAGGATAGTGAGAGCTTCCCAAAAAGTCCTATCTTGTGCAAATCCAAGCTCCCAGTCAACATTTATTTCCATTTGAAGATTGTAGTGCCATATTGTATTAATGGCAAGTGGTTGGCCTTCTCCTTTCAGATTCCAAAATTTCCTACAACCTCCGAAATCCAAAATTTCAAAACATCTGACCTCTTGAATTTGGAGGTTGAGTTATTGTTCATCTTCTAATTTAGTTTGAGAGTTCTGAAACTCTGAAGTTTTAAATTCAGACTTTCGGTTTTGGAACTTTGCCTTTTCAGGGGTTTTTTATCATTATTCATCCACCTAACCTCCAAACCCCAAACCTCTGAAACCCCGTAGTCTGAAATTTAGACTTTGGGTTTCAGACCTTGACATCCCTGAATGTGACCTTCAATTGAAAATTGGGACTTCCAAAAGTCCTAAATTCCTACCGCGTTGACCCTGAAACCAAGTTTGACCCCCAAAATCCAAACGCTTTCGCACTTCAAAATTTTGAGATTTTGGGAATTTGGTTGCTTTTTTCCCGTTTTGTTCGGTGAAGACTCCGAACCTCCAAATCCTGAACCTTTAAAACCCTTAACCATTGAAGTCAGAAATTTGGACTTCGGACCCTAATATTCCTGAAATTTCTAGCACCGTTGACTCCAAAAGGGGTGTTGACCTTCAAAATGTCAAATTCCTGAAGTCTAAAACTTTGGTCCTGGTCCTCCATTTTTTCATTCGATCTTTGATATTCTTCGATGTTTTCTTGGCCAAATTGGATCTTGTCCATTACTTTTTCCAACCTTGCATTACCATTGCTAAGCCCACCTACAACCTGGTTTTCAAAATTGAGATGTGAGCTTCCATGGCCAAATGACCCCTTTAATTTCCTAGTGTGCAAGGTTGTGTCTATCCATTTTGCATGAGGGGAAAAATTGGATAACACATTGATGTGGTATAATTCCTTGGCTTACGTACTAGGGCATCTTCCTCAGTCTAAAACATATGGCACAAGAGATGGTTGTATCGAATGGATAACAAATCATTATTACACCTTGAGATACATTATTGGAGGGTAATATTTAGATGTAGTAACTCTCGACATCATTCCATTAGAAATGGATGAGATTGGTTTTAGTGAACATGTACCTCACCACTCATCAAGAATTCATACAAAATGAAGGATATGGATTGGAACTTTGACTGAATCATGGTTTGATTTTCTAGTTTTTTACTTGTTGGGTCATAAGACTAGGTGGATACTTTAGTGAGTCATTAGACTCATATGTATTAGGAAACCAACCCAGAAAAAATGACATAACAAATAGGGGTTCATGAGGGAAATAATTCAAGTCCACACCAAGGATTCAAGAACATATAGGGAATATTAGGTGGAAAAATAAAGTAGACATATACCTTTGTATCTATTTTGAGCATTTTTGGTTTCCAATAAAAATAAAGGAGTGTATACCCATATATATCATGCTCTTATTTGAAATAAAAACAATAAAATACCCATTTGGGAATTATTTGAAATTTGATATACTCCAGTTGCAAGACCCCTCTGGAAAGAGTAAATTTTTTTGCTATAGTATATCGAATTTTCTTGTTGACTAAGTTGTACAGGAACAACAATAACATTTTGTTATACTCTTCATTATAGGATGACCGTGAAGATAATAAGACAAGGATTTGAGACACCAAGAGAGGGTACACTTCATGGTAGGTTTATCATGGCTATAATGGTTTTGAATTTTTTTTTAGTCAAATATTTGCTATGGAATCCTCATAAAGACCAAACAAAGATTATCTATCCTAATTTGGAATCAAAGGGGTGCAACAAAAGGTAGTCGGCTAAAGTGCTACAGCTCCTAAGATCAAACACTAGGGTAATTTTATGAATGGTAGAATAATAGTTTGGAGACATTTCGGTCAGCTATAGAAATATCTTCGAGACAACACAAAGTTTTAGATCAAGAAGTGGAGGAAAATAATATTTTTGGGGATTAAAATCCTCCTGAAGGGGAGGTGTGATCTAGAGATTAAATAAGTGAGAAAATTTTCACTAAATATCCCAATATCATCATATTACAGTAGAAGGATTCGAGAGATTTATAGTGCCTATTGGAACAAGCAAAATGGATACCATATGCTCCAGATTGAGTTTATGATGGAACATGGTTTTTGTAGGAAAGAATAGGGCATAGTGACGTAGAGACTAGGCATGTTGCAAAACACAAACATGTGTTTTCATGACATCAAAAGTTATGTAGAGAATAAAAATAGTGTTTTTAAACCTTTGGTATTTGACAGGTGATAAAAAGGTTTTCAATAGTGGGGTCCACTCTTGTTTATTAGGGGAACCCAACTATCATAGTAATCTAAGTAGCTCATTGAGCTCCTTGGAAAACTAAGAATGAGTTTACCACACTCAATGGTGAGTCGATTGATCGAGATACTTGGCAAGTTGATGAATACAATAACAACAAAGTTGCATTAGGTGAGTTAGTGGTGATTTAACCATGGAAAGAATCTTGGCGAGATCAAGAGGGAGTCAACCAACCTTGTCACACAACTAGTAGCCTAACAAGAAAGAGAAATGGTGAAATGGTGTGACCCAATCCGCTGGTTATATATTGATCTCCGAATATGTTAAATCCCTTAACACTCAACTTACCACCAAATGTGGAACTATTATCCCATGCATAACAAACCCAACAAAGGACACGACCACAGGACTTGACAACGAACTCCAACATAGGGATAGCTCAGTATATGAGGGAATAGCTTTATGATGCAGCGATTATTGAGAGATACAGGAGGGATGAAATAAGAAAACTTAATGGAGTAACAAGATATGTGGTAGGAAATGAGAAATATTGGTGCAACGGCCAAGGGCTTAACACTAAAAATAGGCTGGTGGTTTGAACCACGTATCTCCCCTACCCAACATGCACTCTATAACCAAATCACCTAACTCAATGATTTCAAAATACATTGGACAATAAGGGCCTAAACATGTATTTAAGGGATTGGCATGAGTATATAGACCCCCCACTCAAAACATAATAACTTCTCCCAAATCAATTGTAAATTAGAGTGAGGGATAAAATCCTTAGAGAATATAAGGGTTATATTTAGTGAAAATAAGACCTATATTTTTATATGCATGATGAAGAATAAAAACCTACTTTTAATATCCATTACTGTAAAAAATGGGAGCTAGTTATTTTTAATTCACCATATTATTGTAAAAGGACATTTGATTCCTTTATCTTCTCGTGCGAGCCTGAAGTCTGATCTTAGAGCTAGAGAGACATGATATAGCATTGGAGAAGTGTATGATGGAGCTTTTATTCTTCATACACTGGGCATATCACCTAGTGTATACCCTTTTTGTTCTTGGATTCATAAGTCTATAGCCAAGTGCTTCATCACTGTATCCCAAGAAGATAAGTTTTTCTGATTTCATATCAAGCTTAGTTAATTGTTTCTTAGGAATGTACATACTTGATTTAGATCCAAAAAACTCTAAGGTTTGAAATAGATGGCTTATGCACTGACCATGATTCCTATGGTGTTACTCCATCAAGAGTTGCAGTGGGAACTATGTTTAGTTAATAGACTACCATTTTAGCTGCTTTGGCCCAATTGTTTTTTGATAAATTGGCATCATTAATCATACATTGCACCATATCCATGATAGTACAATTTTTTCCTTTCAACAACAACATTTTGTTGTGGTGTGTGAGAAGGATCCATTTGACAATGAATGCCATGTGTTTTCAAAAAATCATTGAGCTCATTGGTTGGTGTATTCTCCCCCTCGATCTAAGCAGAGTGTTTTTATTTTCCTACCAGACTCGTTTTCAACAAGGGCTTTGAACTTCTTGAAAGTTTCAAAAGATTGGTCTTTTATAGAAAGACAATATATCCACATTTTTCTTAAAAAAATCATCAACAAAGAGAATGAAATATTGAAACCCAAAGTGGTTAGGTCTCATTAGTCTACACAAATCGGTATGCACAAAGTCAATTTTTTCCTTAGCCCGAAATGTACTATGTTTGAATAGTGCTCTATTTTGTTTTCTTGCGAAACAATGCTGACATTTATCTGTACCCTTTTTTAGAGGTGGTAAACCCCTAACCATGTCTTGTCAACAAAGTGTGTCAAGATATCCACAACTCACATGTCCAAGTCTTCGATGCCATAGTTGAGTTGATGATGTATCCTTGGCTACAAGTGCTTGATCATTACATTGAACAAAATCCAACTGAAACATTCTTCCCACACTCAAAGCTTTTGTAAAAATTTTGGAGCTTTGTCACTTATCTCGAATTAGGCACATATTTTTACCGTCTTTACAATCAAAATCAATTTCGATATTGTGATCTAATAATTGACTCATGGATAACATGTTTGTTATTAAACCAGGGACATAAAAAACATATGTAATTTTACAATTATGATGCCCAAGTGGTAATGAAATGCAACCAATGCCTTCAACACTCTATGATGTATCCTCAACTAAAGAGACATGATTTTTGATGGGTGTTTTACTCATTATGAAGAACCAATCTTTCTTTCTTGTCATGTGTTGATTTATACCCGAGTCGACATACCAAATTTGATTCATAGAATTGTATACTTCATTTGATTCTGCATAATATAGGAATTCATCATCATCAAATTGTTCTTCTTATTTGGGCTACATTTCCTTGTTGAGTTAGTTTCTTCTTCCACTTGTTATTATTTTGTCCACATTTACTCTGTTGTTGACCATAATTTGTTTGTTGGTAATTAATTTTTTACCACTTGATGATCCTTGTTGGAATGTGTTAGGTACCAACAATATTTTAACTCATGTCCTTTTTGACCAAAAATAAGACATTTTTGTTGGTCCTTTTAGCCTTGTTGAGTATTACCTTGCTTCTGAGGCTGTTTACTAGAATTGGCCCGTTGTTTTTCTTTTTTGATTAGAAGTAAGTGCCTGCTCTTAATTTTTAGTAGTTGAGTGAATAGCTTCCTCTTTTTGTAGAATATTCACTAATTTTTCAAAAGTTGTTTGACCAGTTATGTTTAATGTGGTCACAACAATCCTATAAGAAGGAGGAAGAGCTCTCAATATTATAGGCATGAGTGATGTGTCAGTTAATTATTCTTCCAAATCTTGAAGTGATGCACACAAAGTTGTTACTCTTCTCAAAAACATTTCAAAATTTTCAGTTGGTTGCATTTTCATTTCAATAGTTGACTCTAGAGATGAAGTATTTTGTTCTTAGTTTTTGACTCATATACTGTTTTCAGCTTGTCCCAAGATTCTTTTACTGTTTTGGTCTCTTGAATATGAGGTTGTACCTCATCTGAGACACTAAACAAGATTATTAACTTTTCTTTCTGATTTTAATGAACAAATGTAGGTTGTTGTGTAACATTTTTTGTAGATCTTGTTAATGTACCAGAAAAAATGGACCATAGTATTTAAAAATCAAGTTGTGTGTGAAATTTTGTTTTCCATGCTAGATAATTATTAGAATGAAAAATTTGAGAATTTGGAAAAAATAATTTTGGTGACGTAATTGTGGCCATTGCGAAAAGTGATAAACAATAGAACAAAAAATTGAACACTTTTCCCCTCTTAAAGCATGCACACCCCACAAAAATATTATTTTATTTATTTTGGGATCCTTTTCGGCAAGTATAATGATTTTTTTTGTATAATTGGCCCTATTACAAATTTGGCTTTGTGGCCGATATACAAAAATAAAAATCGCTCTCTTGGTTGATTTGAAAAAAATAAATTTTTGGACTCTTTAGCCTCTTTTGAAATACAAACAATCTCTAATTTGTTCAAATTTTTACAAAACAAAGCTTATTAAAATCTAGACCAAGATGTAAAGCTAGCAAAAATACACATTTTCAAAAAAAAATGACACCTCAATCCGGAGGGTACTAGTCGAAAGTTATGAGTTTTTTAAATTGTGATTTCAATATCTTTTTGGGCCCTTTTCCAAAAATGGAAATATTTTTTTGGGCTTCTAATTTTTTCCATGACGTCCAAAAATGGAAATATTTTTTTGTGCTTCTAATTTTCTCCATGATGTCCAAAAATGGAAATATTTTTAACAACAATTTTTAAAACCAAACGCAGATAACGAGTTCCGTGCATGCGTAGTGCATTTTAGGACACAATTGTAGTTCAATCACTTTTCCTAAGCGTTATAATAACCCTTGACCACCTATTTAATTATTGATTTCCTCCTTGCTTTCCCTTCACACAGGTATATTACTAGGACGCAAGATCTTTTGCAGGAAACGTTGAATTTATTTCTTACTTTGCGTTGAATTTGTTTTCTTTTTCATTACATGCATGTCTTCTTCTTCTCTTGATTGCTCTTCAATTTTGAATGCAATCTCTAGGTTGATTAGAGACTTTGGGGTGTCGCTTTGGACAAAGATCTTCTCATTGGCACGTAGAATTTTCTTGCCAAATATATGAAAATAAAAAGAAAAAAGAAGAGGAAGTAGAAGTTATGTGGGGAGCTTGAAAATCTTGGGTCCCCACAATACAAAAATATTATATATATATATATATATATATATATATATATATATATATATATATATATATATATATATATATATATATATATTTACAATACTTCAAAAAATTTTAAAACTGCACATAAAAGTGAATTTACAAGGGCCTGTGATTTCACTCCAGGTGTTCTTCAATTGCAAATCAATCCGTTAAATTGGGATGTCAATTCGGGTAGAGGCTATGAAATGGCTGGGGGCATCTATGGATCCTCTTAGCTATGTAATTTCTCCATATTTCCCTAAACTTCCCTAAAACTTCCTACACTCCTCTCTAGATTAGAATACTACTCTGATAGCAAATCTTGTCTGCAACCCATATTAAATTACAGAAAACAAGATGATGCTTGCATAATTTTATTAATATGAAATAAAGCATTACAAACAAATGAGAGAGATGCAATATTTATAGATATTGGACAACTTCTATCTCATCCACAATATATGGAAGCAAATCAGCTAATCTGAGAAAATATGTAGAAATAGCATATTGCACCTAACTGCCCCTATTTCCACTCATGAAAATCATCCAGGAATAAAATATGCAAGATAGAACATGATTCCAAAAACATTGGGATGAGAGCACTATCACTTAGTTAACTAACAACTAAGGACAACTAATGCCTATTGACATAAGTTTAAAGTATTTACATTAAATACTTTAACTTATTACATTTATTCAAATATCAAATAATGATGAATTAAGATAAGTTTTATTCCTAACAGGCATTACATTATGGATGGTAATGTCTCGACATCAAGACCAAGCACACCATATTGTAGAGTTGAACTTGCACTTGGAAGATTTAGACTCCAGAGAACGTCTACAGGATTAGAAAATTTATGATTTACAAAGGATCCTTTACTCATTACCTACTAATATAGTAGAAGTGTGCCAACATAAGAAGCATCGCATAGAGAGTTCACCATCCCTATTCAATATAGTATGTGGCCTAGTCGTATGACCCAACCATTATCTAATGATTGATAGATCAGACCGTTGATTACAAAATCTAGAGTTCCAAGCCATATTCTTACACCTTGTTAGTGACATTCTATGGATGAGAATGTTGAGGTACACGTTCACTCTCAAGATGATATCAGTTTGGATATCCAAACAAATGATATCATGAGAGTGCAACGTGTACCTGAAAATTCCCCTCCAGAGAATGTCATCTCAAGGTGTAATAAGGTGCCTTGGAACTCTAGATTTTGTAACCAACAATCTGATCTATCAATGATTAGACACTGGTATGGGTCATACGATTAGGCTACAAATACTTTAGTAATTCAAAAAAATAATATGCACCACGAAACAAACATGGAACATATGACATACCAAATAGGGGGTCATTCCATAACAAAGAGGTAAATCGGTGGAGAAGTTAGGTATTCAGAAAAGATTCACATACTGATAGGGAATACTAGGTGAAAAATAAATTAGTCATCTAGTATTCTATATATTTTGAGCATTTTCGGTTGGAAATAAAAATAAATTAATGTATATCCATATCTTATATGTTCTTATTTGTAATAAAAAATAAAATACCCATCTGGGAAATATTTTTACTTTGATATACTCTAATTGGAAGACCCTCTGGAAAGGGATGATTTTATTATTGTATTATATAAAATTTTCTTGTTGACTAAGTTGTACATGCACAACATGGAAATTTTTTCATACTCTGCAGTACAGGATGACCATGTAGAGAAGATGATGATGATTGGAGTTGTTAAGTGAGGGGACACTTCGAAACAAGTTTATCATGCCTAGTGTGTTCTTGAAAACATTGGTAATAAAATATCTACTATGGAATCCTCTTAAAGACCAGAAAGATATTATCTATGACAATTTTTCATCGAAGTGGTGCTACATAAGGTATTATTTGCAATTGCCAAAGGACCCATGATCGAAAAATAGGTTTATTTTCCAATTGGAGGAATAAGAGGTTGGAAAAATTTGAGTGAGGTGCAAAAATATCTTCAAGACATCACAGAGTTCTGAATCCAAAAGTTGAGGAAAATACTCTTCTTGGTGAAAAAATGCCTCCTTGTGGGGAGGTGTGATCTAGAGATAAAATGAGTGGGAAAATTTTCCACAAATATACGAGGATCATTATAGAACAGTAAAAGGCTTTGAGATATTTTTAACGCCTATTGGAACACATCAAATGGATATTGTATGATATAGATGCAATTGGCACTAGGAAATTGTGTTTAAAAGAAAGAGACATACACAATAATGCAGAGGTTTCACACGTTATGGAACACATACATGTGTTTTCATGATTTAAAAAGTGATGTGGAGAAAAAAGAGTCTTTGTGAACCTCCGGTATTTGATCGATGATAAAAAGGTTTCCAACAATGAGGTCTACTCTTTTTTCGAATGGGTAACTGGATATCGTAGTAGTTTAAGTAGCTCATAAATCTACTTAGCGAGCTAAGAACAAGTTAACTGAGATCAATAGTGATTTAATGAACCAATATTCTTGGTAAGCTGATTTACAATCTAAAAACTGAGCTACATTGGCCGAATTAGTGGTGAGTTAACCATGACGAGATTTGCGATGAGCTCAAGAGGTAGTCAACCAACCTTATCACACAACTGAAGAGCCCTACGGGTGGGAAAAATTTTACAATGGTGTTCCCCAAGCCAAGATGATAAAAAAATCAAAGGAGTTTCATAATTAGTGTGGAATTAAAAGGAGAGAATAAAATTTTTGCCAGATGTAAAAAAAAAATCTCTGAGAAGAGATGTAAATGCTCAGAATTATCTCTGAGAAGAGATGTGTATAAATTTCTCAAAGAATGTAATTACAATGGCTACCTTCATGAGGACATGTTTGTCTTTCCCTTTTGGGTTATATATATTTATATAATAAGTTTATAAATATGAAGAGGCACATAAAAGAATGTGGAAGGTCACTAATCTCAAGGGAGACAAGGTGGTTCATCTTCCATGAGTAACATAGGTGACCATTTCATGAATTTAATATTTTTTGAATTGTATTTTTAGGCCTTTAGATTTAGATTACAGGGGTAAAGCATTACCGAACAAATTTCAGCATACTTTCGTCATGTTTTAAATATTCCAAGATTATTTTGCATTTTGAACAGATTCAATTAGAGCTCTGGTGCAGACGTTATGGTTCCCATAAATTGACAACATGGCAATTAGCAAGAGTGTCATACGGCATTATGAAAGACAACTTGGTGCATTGGAAATGCATGTAGTGGAAAATTGGAAATCTTGATGTAACAGGAAAGGGATCATTAGTAAAAATATCCCAATGGTTTGAACCATGGATCTCCCCTACCCAACATGTACGTTGTAACCAACTCACTTAACTCAGTGAGGTGGCTATACATTGTCTGATAAGGGCCTTAACATGTACTTCATGGGATGGGGTGACTATATAAACCCTCCCACTCAAAACAAAAGCACTTCTCCCAAATCAAGTGTGAATTAGAGGAGTGAGGAATACACGCCTTACAAAAAATTAAGAAAATATTTGGTGAAACGAAGACCTATGTTTTTATAGGAATGGTGAAGAATTAATAAATATTTTTAAATAGGCATTATCATAAAAAAAATGGGATTTAATTATTTTTAACTTACCATATTATTGTAAATAGCCATTTGACGCCTTAATCTTCTTGGGCGATCTCGTAGTTCAAGTTTGGAGCTAGAGGGATGTGATATAGAACTAGATAATCATATGATGGATCTCTTATTTTTCATAGGATGGGTGTATCACCAAGTTTTTTTCTTCAAGGCCATGGAGGAGAGTCGTATTTTTGAGCTCGTCGATGACACTAAGATCTGAACTAGCTCTATGTAGAGGCTGAAGACCATGCATCAGAAGAGAAGGAAATAGGAGGGTGGAACTCATTGACAGCAGGAACTATCTGAATTATCTCTTTGTTGAGGCTAGAGAATGTGCAATAGAGGAGAATTCAACACGAGGTATAAAGACAAAAATTATTATTGGAACACTAAGAAGCTTTCCAAGACCATTTTTGGTTATGCAGGACCGATTGGAACAAAATTTCAGGTTGATCTGACACGTTCATTATATAATTGTAGTTTTATTTTTACTTATAATCGAAACATTATAATGAAATGGTTAGGCTATTAGCAAACCGAGAGATGTAAGCAATTTCTGAAGTACATTATTAACTCTTGTGCAGTCTCAGTTATTATTATTGCATTGTATTTTTTAAATTAATTTATTTCAAGGTAAAATCCTAATTTAAATAAGTTTCATATAAGGATCCATTGGTCAAGGATTTTTTTCTACCATTTTATGGATCAATTTGGTATCAAATCTGGTTGTTTATTTCAATAGAATTATGTTGTAGTGCAATTGATTTACACAAGTTATTTTAGTGGCCCATGGTGCTCACTATTATAGGAACTATGTTATCGATGGTAACATCTTAACATGAATATTGGAAACATTGAATTACAGAGTTAAACTTGTACTTGGATTATGTATTATAGAGTTGTACTCAGAAAATATCTAAGTTGTAGAGGAGCCATGACCCCTTACTTGCTAAGTTGCAAGAAGTGCGCCAAAAAATAAGCATCATAGAAATAGTTCACCATCCCCATTAAGCCTAGTATACATCTAATGTTCCATAAGTAGATAAGACATATATCATTGTTGGTTACAAATTCTAGACTAGACAACCCATTAGTTCAAAATAAGGACTATAGATAAAGGGAAAAATCTTGTAATTTCTAGTGTAATTTAATGTGTAGAGCCCTTATAACCATAGAGAACACCTTTTGGACCTCCTAACTTGTTTTCAATCTATGAGGATACCTAGATAATTTTTTCTATAAGTTGGTGAAGGACATATAGTACAACTTGTATTCAATTAGGATATCTGTAAAATTTATGTTAACACTTACGTGGTAGACTGTCTTGACTTACCTAGTAGGAATTTTCCTCGTGCCAAAACATACAGAACATGAGATAGTTGTTTCTAATGGATAGCAACTCGTTATTGCACCTTGAGATAAATTATTGGGGGAAATTTTTTCAGATCTATTCACTCTCGATATCATTCACTTAGAGATGGACGAGATCATGTTGGGGAACATGTACCTCATTTATCATAAGGAATTCATAAAAAATGAAGGAGATGGCTTGGAAATTCAACTGGATCTTTTCCTTATTATCAAGTTTGATAGTGGTTAGGTCACATTACTAGGAAAAGAATACTTTAGTGAGTCATTAGACTCAAATGTACTAGGAAACTGACATAGACTAGATGAGATACTTGACGGGGGGTCATTCCATTACCAACAAAGAAATCAGTGAGGAAGATAGGTCTGCACCAAAGATTTAGGTACTGATACGGAATCTTAGGTGAAAAATAAATAGTCTTCGACAATTGTATCTATTTTAAGCATTTGGGGTTTCCAATAAATATAAATTAATGTATACTCATATTTTATATGCTCTTATTTGTAATAAAAAATGAAGTACCCATTTGGGAATTATTTGTACTTTGATATACTACAATTTCAAAACCCTCTAGAAAGGGAAACAAATTTCAAGACCATCTGGAATTTTCCTGTTGACTAATCTATACATGAATAAAAAGAGACTTATGTCATACACTGCAGTACATGATGAACGTGTAAAGAAGGTGGTGAGTATTGGAGCCTCCAAGTGAGGGGAAACTTAACAAAAAAATTATTGTGGCTAGTGTAAAAAATTTGTAATCAATGCTCTACTATGGAATCCTCATAAAATATAGATAGAGATTATCTATCCCGAATTGACATCAAAATGGTGTAGTAGGAGGTATTGGGCCTAAGTTCCATGCTTCCTAGGATTGAACCATAGGGTGACTTTCTAATAGGAGGAATAACAGTTTGGAGACATTTGAGTTTGTTTCAGAAATCTCTTTCACACAACACAGTTATTAATCTATAAGTGAAGGAAAACAAGGTTTTTAGGACAAAAATTCTTCTCGTGGGGAGGTCTTATCCAAACATAAAATTAGTGGTAAAATTTTCCCCAAATCTCCTAGGATAATTAAATTATAATAGAAGTCTTTGATATATTTCTATTACTTATTGGAACATACAAAATGCATACCATATGATCTAGATGCAGTCTACGCTTGAGTAGGGTGTTTGCAAGACATAGTAGGGCATGATGACATAGAGGTTGGGTACATTGTGGAACATAAACAAGTTTCATCATGACGTTAGAAGTGATGCATAGAAAAAAAGGTGTTTGTGAACCTAAGATTTTTGACATGTGATATTAAGGTTTGCAACAGTGGGGTGCACTCTTGTTTCCTGGCGTAATACTCTAAGTAGCTCATCGAGATACTTAATGAGGTAAGAGAAATTTTAGTGAGATCAATGGTGAGTTGATCAATCTAGATACTCAAGGATTTGATTGATGAGATAACAAAAAAGTTGTATTTGGTGAGTTAGCAGTGAGTTAACCATAGTGAGCTACTTAATGAGCTTAAGAATGCGTTAACCAACCTTACCAAATAATGGGAAAGTCCAAAGGGAAATAAAAATGGTGAAATCGTGTGGCTTAAGCCATGGGTTATACGACAAGCTTGGTATATGATAAATCCCTTAACACTCAATTTCCCACCAAATATGGGACTAATATCCCATTCATAAAAATACTGACAGACGTCTCATCCAAACAACTCAGATACCAACTCATACACTAGGATAGCTCATTAGACACAAGGAAAACATGACGATGTGGAAATCAGAAGGAGTGAAAGGAAAGCCAAGTCAAAATATCATGGTGTAGCAACAAGACATGTGGCGGGTGGCAAGAAAGCTTAGTGCAGCGGCTAAAGGCTCGGTGTTAAAAATAACTCAGTGGATTGAACTGTGGATCTCCCCCACCAAACATGCATGCCATAAAAATCTCACCTAAGTCGGTGAGTTGGATAGATATTGGTAGATAAGGTCCTTAAAACATATTTCGGGGGATGGGGTAACTATTTAAACCCCCCACTCAAAACACAGACACTTCTCCCAAATAAAGTACAAATTAAAGGAGTGAGGAATAAAAACCTTATAGAATATTAAGGTAATGATTAACTGAAAATGGATAACTATGTATTATGGAGATAGTTAATCTAAGCTATGAAAAACTATAAATAAAGTAAATAAATGAATTAAAGAAGTATGTAAGCAAGCTAAACGACTATGCAAAAGGAAATGCTAATGCTAATGTGTAAAATAGAGTGAGTAAAGAACTTAACTATTAACATATGCATGTCAGAGAATGTCAAATAGGTAACTTGAAAAATAAGGAGTAGGAACAATTTGTAGAATTATAGAAAATAATGGATCTATAGTATCTAACTGGACTAGGGTGCCTAGAGGAGGACTGGGACACCTGCAGGTGCTTTAGTATACAATTTGGGTTCCCTAGTCTGTGAAAAATCTCTGAAACTAGTTTTTACAGGGTTGAAAGGTTTTCCAAAACCCTCATTGTGTGTCACATCAACCTTGTTGTCATGTGCTAAAAGTCACCAATACTCTAAGATGAACTAAATTCCTACAAGAGCCCAAAAAAAAATGCATATGAAGGGGTCAAAATGTCCTCAATGGCCTGTTATGTTGGAAAAGTAACACCCAAAGATTTGCACATTACAAAACCCTACTTTAGACTAACATGGATTTTTCTCAAGATGTGGGACCCTTGTAATTGAGACACCTCCAAAGAAGGATGGTTTCTGACCTATTCTAATGCTAACCTACTCCTAAACTATCAATTATAAGGGACCAAAGAGAGAGAAATAGATAAATGTAAATCCTAAAATAAGCGAGGAGATAGCACAAAAATAAGACTAGAGAGATTCCTAGTGAGTGAAAGTGGAGGGAAATGGGGAATAAGAGGGTAGATAAACTACCACAGTTCCAAAACACATTCAAACCTCCAATTTCGTGGAGCGAAATAAATTTAAACCCTGTAAAGGAATACACTATACACAATATACCTACAAAATATAATAGAAGGAAATAAATGCAATATAAATCAACCTAGGGAAAGAGGAGCCACAAAACACTAATTTAATTTCTTAAAAGTATGCATAATCCATTACAGTATAATTTTAAGGGAATAATCCTTCACAAAATGCATAAATTTGAGGCCTAGAGCTCACAAAAGTGCTGGAATAATTTTGGCAGAGTTCCTTTACAATTTCAAAATCTCTCCTCCAAATGAGGGGAATTTACATATATAGAAAAAAAATAATCTACCAACCAACATCCTTCATTAAATGCCTATATGTAGGTATGGGTAGCCATGATGGTTCACTTTTCAATGGTACTTTTCTTGCATGGCGAACATAGGTGCCATACCTTGTTAATCCGGTTGTTGAGCTACCTTGTACGGTTTCATTAATGTTTGGCCATATGTTAAACAATTTTTTGTCTCCTGATAGAAACCACTAGCTGACGCACAACTAGAAGGGAAGATTCACCATCGATGATAAAAATACTTGTCATGTGACAAGAAGAAATGTTGTGACATGACAGCGAGGGGAGGTTGATGTGGGACAACAAAAGGATGTTGACCCACAACAGGAGGTGATGCTAATGCATGACGATAGGGGCGGTGGTGATGGGGAAGGTAGAATGACATGCGTTAAGGAGAGGATATTTTCACATGATAATATAGTATGTTGTCACGTGTCAAGAAGAAAAATTTGACACCCGAAAAAGAGGAAATGTTGTTGCGTGAAAAGAGGATGGGGTTCAAACATGAAAACAAAGTGTGGTTAACGCTTGACAAGAGGAAGCAATTGTCACATGAAAACAAGGTGTGGTTGACACAAGATAGGAGGAAGAAATTGTAACGTGACATCAAGGTGTAGTTGACATGTGACAACAAGGTGTGGTTGACGTGTAACAGGAGGAGGTGGTTGTCGCGTGATAATAAGGCAACAATCCACACATTTTTCCAGTTTGACCATTAATGCAAATGCTACTCCAAACCTTCGCCACAATGATGAACCTTTCCGCGAGATACCTTGTAAACATCTCCCATTAACTATCAATGTGTAGACCTATAGGTTGATTCATTTTTCAAGGGGGTTTAAAAATGGATAACAATTGGTGACTTATAGGGTGATATGTCTTCTAGATCTTAGAGACCAGTGATTTTGCATCCATTAGGCATGGAGTCATTCTGATTACTGAAACTGGTTTTATGTCTGAAACATCTTGTTTCTCTGGGACACTACTGAGACATTTCTTTATCATTGGATCTTTCCTAAAATTTGAAAATGCAACATCAAAAAATCACAAGCATGTAAAAATAACAAAAGCATACATATCCAAAAATGGAACATGCAGAGTGTGCACATGAACTTATCTGAAAGAAAACCTAGCTATAACAGAATGATGTGTTGCAAGAACTTGGAGGAACTACAAAGTCTAAAATAATATTTACAAGAAAGATATTCCATCAGTAATAATGCTTGAAATAGATGCCATTGACTGGAATATGCAATTCTTCTTCATCCAACATCATTAATTAGAAAGCATTGTTTTTTGTGTACCCTAAAATCAAGTAGGAGCCACTCCATATTGCATAAAACTTAGAGTTCCTTCTAGGTTTATCTCTTTCTGCATCCCATTTCAAAACCAGGTCTCATTCTTTAAAAGTTCCACTTTTGGCCTATCTGTCAGAGCTCATCTTGATTTGAGCTTGGTCATTCTCCATTGTTTTCATGGCCTGGTCCCTTAGCTCTTCCAACTCCATGAGCTCTTCATACCTAACTTCCATAGCTAGAAACTCAAACAACTTTAGCTACTTGATAAGATCCATGAATGGTAATTCAAGGGATATTGGCAGCCTTACATACCTTCCATAAACCAAATTGAAAGGAGAAAAACCAGTTGATTTTTTGGGAGTGATTCTATCAACCCATAAGGATGATTTCAATTTGGTAATCCAAGTCCTCTGATTCTTATTTAGGTTTCTTCTTATTATTCTTATCAAGTTCTTATTCGTGGACTCTGCTTGTCCATTACCCCGAGGGTAGTAGTTAGAAGAAGTGCTCAAACAGATGCCATTTATAACAACCCAATTAGTTATCTTTTCTCCAATGAAATATAAGGAATTATTTGATATTATAGTGTAAGGAACACCAAACCTTGTTGCAATACCTTCGTAGAAATCCAGAAGGCTAGCTTCATTTGCTTCCTTAAGTGTAATTTCTTCTGTCCACTTAGTGAAGTAGTCTGTGGTCGTAAGAATCCATTTGTGACCTAGGCTAGAACTTGGATTGATCACCCAAATAAGATATATCCCACATTACATGAAAGGATTCTTAACTGAGATAGGATAGAGTGGGAGGAATTTTATCTTCTCTTTACCTATGAAGAAGGCACACTTCTTGCATTTCTTGATCCAAGAGTAACAATCATTAAAAATATTAGGCAATTAATAAAAAACCTACATGATTTTAATATCCATTGCTTTTGGGGACAAAATGACCACCTATCTCTCCATCATGAAACTCATGCAATACCATCTCTATATGATTTGTCTTGATGCACTTTAGGAGGACACCATTCACATCTCTTTTGAACAAAATATTATCTACAAGCACATATGGGATGTAATGAAGTCTTAAATATCTCCATTTGGATTTAATCCATCCATGAGGAATTTGACCCATTTATAGAAAATATACAATATTTTGATTCCAAAAAAGAATGGGTTTACCACCTACAACTTGTTCTTGATTATCTTCCAACATCATAACAAATTTTGCCTCCTCTCTTGATTCAACATGCTGATTAGAAGCTAGTTGCTCACACAACCCTTTTCCCCTAACTAATTTGGTCACATTTATATCAATATCATACTCCATGACCTTGGTTATCCATCCAACCCTCTTTTCATTAAGGTCCTTGTTCAAAAGAAAATATTTTACACCAACATGTGAAACTAATAGATTAATTCTGTTATTTGATACTAGATGTCATAATTTATTTAGAACTCTAATCACAATAAGGAAATGTTTCTCAATGAATGAATATCTCACCTCATAATCCTGAAGGTTTTAGCTAGAGAATGTGATTGGATTCTCCAGTACTTCTTGATTTGGTTGTATCAATATGGAAGATATTGCATAAATTCTCCCAAAAGTGTATAAAATAAAGTCCTTCAAGAAATTTGGATTTATGAGGGCTAGAGCTTATGCAATGGCCTGATGTATAGCTTCAATGATTTCTTTTCCTTCAACATTCCATATGCAAACCATGGTCTTCTTCAGAATTAGTGTGAGTTGTTTGACAAGATGGAAAAAGTTAGGAACAAACCTCCTAACAAAATTAATTTTCCCCAAAAAACTTTAGAGAACCTTCTTATGAGTTAGCAATGGTAATGCTCGAATAGATTCTACCCTTTCTAGATCAATTTCCAACCCTTCCTTAGACACAATGTGGCCTAAGATATTTCCTTCGTGAGCTAAGAATATACACTTTTTAATATTCAAAGACACTCCAAATATCCTGCATCTTTGGAACACTTGTCGGAGGTGAAAGAGATGACTTGTTGCATTCTTGGAGAATATAATAATATCATCTAGATACACAAGAACTATCTTATTGATAAGTCCTTTGAATACCATATCCATCGCCCTTTAGAAAGTGGCTCCAACATTTGACAGTCCAAATGGAATCTTCCTATAAGCATGTGACCCACTTCATGGTGAAGGTTGTCTTAAACTAGTCATCTTCTTTCACCATGATTTGATTATAGCCCGAGTAGCCATCTAGTAATGAGAACCTTTTGGAACTAGCTACCACCTGCAAGATTTTCTCCATGGAAGGAAGTGGGTAGTGGTCCTTGAGAGAGGCCTTGTTTAAGTCTCGAAAATCCAAACATAACCTGATTTCCCCATTTTTTTTCCTAACCAGTACCATATTTGCTACCTATGAAGAATGTTTAATTAGAAATATGATGTTTGCTTCAATGAGTTTGTTCAATTATCTTTTCATGAGAGGACTGATATGAGGATTGACTGGCATTTGATTTTTCCTGATGGGTTTACCTCTCGAATCCAGATCAATCGAGTATTGTGCCAGCTTAGGATGAAATCCTTTCAAATCTTCATATCTCCAAGAAAACACATCTAGGTGTTCTTGGCAAAGTTGTATAAATTCATATTTTTCTTGTTCAGTGCTTACCTTGTCAATTTGAAGTGTTTTTCTTTCTCAAACAAAAAATTTCTCTGAATCCTTTCCTTTGACTTGAATGTTTACTCTTTCCCTCTGGAACTGATCATTGGGATTGAATATTAACTCTAGAGTCATTAAACCCTTTGGTAGCTTATTTTTCCTCAATTGAACCAGTTGATCACCATATTGTTGCTCCAATTTATCCTAATTTATAACTGACAACTCAACCTCCTCCTGGAAGAAATTAATGATCTATTGATCATTCTCAAATACCTTCCAGCTCGTGTTATTATCTGACATAGCTGTCCTCACAACTACATCAATATGTCACTGCTCTTTATCTCTTTAAATATTTTCCACAACATCAAATGTTGCTCTAATCACTGTAAGCCTATCTGTAGCCCCATTCTTCTTCCTTGGTATGGCTTGAATATTGAACGCTTCAAAATCATCAATTTGATCTCATACCCGATTCTTGTAGGCTTTGAGAAGATCATGCTTAGCAGCATATTTTCCCCTAACCTGGTTGACAATTACCTCACTATCCCAAAACACTTGTAAGTTTTGTATACCTCTCTTTCTTTACTAATTAAATCTATGTATCAAAGCTTCATTCTCAGCGGTATTGTTTGAACAAGTAAACTGAAAATGGAAATCTGAGTAGTACTTCATACCTTGTGGTGAAAAAAGCATTGCTCCTCCTCCAACACCTTGCCTACTCCTTGAGCCATCAAAAAATAGTTTTCATACTTCATTATCACCCTTATCATCTGGTTTGGTGAGGCTAGGAAGGGGTTTGTTTTCCTCGTGTAAACAATAAACTCCCAACTCAACCTACGATATTTATTTGTATGGATCATATTCGTGAATTTTGTTTTCCCATTCATCAAGAGTCAAATCTAAGATGCCCCCAAATTTGGTATATATTTCCCGAGTGTTTGGTAAATCCTCTTGGGGTCAAAGCATATAATTGTGTCCCACTTTTTTGTAGTTTTTTTACTTTCAGCAAACTATGTCTGACAACCAAAACATGACCAAACACATAAACATGACCAAACATGCATTTTTAAGAGGCTATAAATACCAAGGTGCAGGGCATCCAGAATTTACCTGATTTTTTAAATTTTTATATTATTTTTTAATTATTTATTTACTAGTCAAATTTTAAAATATTTATGGCCACAAAGTGGGACACACTTGTATGCTTTGATCCCTTGATCAAAGGCTAAGAAATTTACATTGATTTGGCTTGGTGCACAAGGCTCGATATGGAAATTTGTAATAGGTCCAGACTGGATTGTAGCCTTAGCTCTATACCTTTTTCTGAAGAGCATATGTGACTAATCAACTGATAAGTAGCCTCCAATTTTTCCAGTGAATTATCTTGACAACAACACTGCAAAGAGTGGTGGAAAGTCAATCACTGATATATCCCATTGAACTGTGACATTAAGACATACGTGTAATGTAAGGTTTAAACCTTTTATAATCCCAATAGTCCCCACTTCCATCCCATATAACTATACTACTCCTTTGGAAACCAGGTTGTATTTCAGGCCCAATTGATCTGTAATCTATTTTGGCATTATTAAACTGTTAGCCCCCATGTCAATCATGCAATTGTGTACAAGGTTGTTCCCAATAACTACAGATATATAGAATGGAGGAGGCTTCATGTTTTTAACTTGCTGACCTCCAGGAACTCCTTATTTTGGAGTTGTGTTAGTCATCACCTTCTCTTGATTTTTGTATGACTCATTTGATGTTGACCAATTATCCATGGCTACTTGTAAAAAATCTCATTGGCCCGAAATTTTCAATGATTCCCACATAGAAATGCTTACATTGGTCTTATTCATTTGATCAATAATGTTAAAAGGAGATGGATTCTCCTTCTACCACCCCTTACTCGGCATGAATTTCTCCTACGCATGGGTTACTATAACTGGTACCTGAGTTGGCTTAGATGATAGTTTGGGCTGATTTTTAACGCTTGTGGCTACACTTGGATTGCTTATACCTCAAAGTGTGATAGAAGGCTGAGAAGTAATTGGATCAGATGAATAACCTTCCTCTATATTTTTTATTAGACCTTGTATTGGTTACTAAAATTTGAGAAGGGGACTAATTTATTCCACAGAAATCCTCAACTTGCCAATTCACAAGTGTCATCTCATTTGGAGGTACTTCCTGATTAGCCACCTTGCTGTTGACACATGTCATAGTCACCATCAATACTTGATTTAAAGAACCATTGAAGCATGTTGCTTGATTATGTGGTTAGTTGCATGGGAAACACCATTCATATACTTTTACTATGTTGTTTTGAGTTGGAACCAAGGGCCTAGATGTTAAAAATACATTAGGGTTATATGCTTGGAATGGCCTAATTGTTTGGGGTTGTCATTGGTTTTTTTTTGTAGATTGAGTAGGTGGCTATTTTGGATGATATGGAGGTTTATTAGGTTGGAACTGGGGCTAATAAGGTCTAGAATTTTGAGATTTCATCCTCTTAAGAGTTACCAACTCATTTCCTAAGTTTTGCAATTGTTTTATAAACTCTTGGAATTCATTTGAAGGACTAGAAGAAGAAGTGGATGCTTCTTTTGAACTTTGATTTCTTGGAGTAGGGATGAAAACTATTATAGGTGCTTGATTAGGATTAGGAATCCCCATGTCTGGATAGATAGGCATAGGTTTCCCAAGTGCAAGTTTACCAACGTGAATTAGGAAATTCTCAGCTCTAATAACTATGTCATAGGCATCTAGTAGGGTTATTCCCCCCATATATTTTATCATAACAGATATATTATAATTTAGAGCTTTAACAAAATAGAGAAATGCACCTTCAATTATTGGTATGACAAAATTAGGATCCTTTTCCATGATATTTAGAATCTGGAATTGAAGTATATCATCTATTCAGTTGGTGCCCTTTTGATTGTAGTCATCTTCTCTAAAAGAGATAAGTTGTCAGCCCTCTCCCCAAACTGGCCATAGAGAGATGTCTACAATTGATCCCAATTCTAAATTGATCCTGCTCCCAAACCTCTAAACCACTGCAATGCTTTTCCTTTGAAGGAAGAAGCCAAAAACTTGACCATAACATTCATCTCAACAATCTCATGTATGGTACAAACATTTACAATGTCTTGAATGTGGTCGATGGGAGTTGTATGATTTCTCTAGTGAAGTATGAGATATTATTTAATGCTACTATCGGGACCAAATTTTGTGCATTAAGGGCAAGTGGACTGCTACCTATGTAATTTGAATATGCGTTTAGGGGTGGCTAATTTGGTGGTTATAGATGAGCCATCCTGAGTGGCCTAACAACCCTAGTTGATTGAAGAAAGGGTCTACCTAGTGGAGGTGTTGATAAAGTTATATTTGGTGGAGATGGATACCTTTGAGCTCTTCTTCCCCTTCTTTCTCTATCTGGGGATAAGTTTAGATAAACAAATACCCCCTCTTCCATAGTTCTTGACCTTGTTTGGATTCTTCTCATGAACTTGATACACTTGGCCTACTGAAACCACTCTATTTAAATGATAGAGTCACCAAATGTGTTATTACAAAACTTCCAAAGGCTTCAATATCACCAAAACACACACCCAATCTTGATAAAAAAAAATGAAATTATTGATTTCTATCCCACCGGGAATGCCAGAACTATTATGTCTGAAAAGTAGCACCCTAGGATTTTCACATTACAAAACCCTACTTTTGACTAACATAGGATTGTCTCAAAGTGTACGAACCTTGAAATTGAGAAAAATCTCTAGAGAAGGTTAGTTCCTAACCTATTCTAATGCTAATCTACTCCTAAACTATTAATTCCAAGGGACAAGAGAGAGAGAAATACATAAATGTAAATCCTAAACTAAGGGAGGCGATAACACAAAAACAGGACTAGAGAGATTCCTATTTAGTGAAAGTGGATGGAAATGGGGAAGAAGAGGTAGATAAAATTCCATAGTCCTAAAAAAAATTCAAACCTCTAATTTCATGGAGCACAACAAATTTAAAACCTATAAAGGAATACAATATGCACAATATACCTGTAAAATATAATAGAAGGCAAGAAATGCAATATAAATCAAGATAGGGAAAGAAGAACCATAAAACACTAATTTTATTTCTTAAAATGATGCAAAATCCATTATTTTATAGGCACAAGGAAAAATTCTTCACAAAATGCATAAATTTGAGGCTTGTAGCTCACAAAAATGATGGAACAATTTTGCAGAGTTCCTTTACAGTTTTAAAATCTCTCCTCCAAATGAGGGGAATTTACATATATATAGAGAAAAGGGGCTACAAACCAACATCCTTCATTAAATTCCTATACCTATGTATGGGAAGCCATGATGGTTCAATTTTCATTGGTACTTTTCTTGCATGATGAATAAGGGTGCCATACCTCATTAATCTAGTTGTTGAGATACCTTGTACGATGTAATTAATGTCTGACCATATCTGGAACTCTTTTTTGTCACCCAACGGAAACCACTAGTTCACGCACAACAAGAAGGGAAGATTCACCGCCGATAAGGAAAAGAATTTTTACATAACAAGAAGAAATGTTGTTTCATTAGAGCAAGGGGAGGTTGATGAGCAATCGCAAAAGGAGGTTAACGCATGACATGAGGAGATGCTGAAGCACAACGATAGGTCAGGGGCGATAGGGAAAGTAGATTGATGTGCATCAAGGAGGGGATCTTATCACACAACAAGAAGGTATGTTGTTGCATGTCAAGAAGAAATGGTTGCATGCGATAAAGAGGAAATGTTGTCGTGTGACAAGAGGAAGGTGTTGATGCATGACAAGAAGGTGTGGTTAAACCACAATAAGAGGAAGCAATTGTCACATGATAATAAGGTGTGGTTGACATGCGACAAGAGGAAGTAGTTATTGTGTGACAAAAATTTGTGGTTAATGCACGACAAGAAGAAGCAATTGTCACGCGAAAGTAAGGTGAAAATCTATACATTTTTCCACTTTGACCATTAATTCAAATCCTGTTCCAAACTTTCATCACGGCTTGCAAGCTCGCCATGAGATACCTTGTAAATTAATCCCATTAACTATCAATTCCCAGACCTGTAGGTTGATCCATTTTGCAAGGGGGGTGTAAAAATGGATAAAACTTCCACAATGGTTGAATTATTAACTGAGCACTACATTTTATCTCAAACCCTTTGTAGTTCTATGTGAAATTTTGTGTAAACATGCCCTAGGTTACTTTTTTGACAGTCATATTTTTTGAAGTAGTGAGGACTAACTATGTCTACAAAATGTAATGGAATGTGTGGTTGGAATAGAATAGAATCCCTCTCCCTATGAAGTGTGATGTAGTTTTCCTAGCCTTGATGATGAAGCTATGTGGATACAAGTTATCTCCAATGTAATATATGGATGCAATTCTAGATGAAGTGATAGTAGTAAGTGATGTTAGGTCCCTCATTACAGTCTCATAAATTTATATTAATAGGGTTCTCTTGATCTAATTTTGTAACTAACCCCAAAAAGGATGACCAAAAGAAAAATAAAGATGTGAAATGACTAGAAAGAGCCAAAAACATGGCAGGAAAGTGTGAAAAGGACCGGGCCACCTGTAATGGGACCAAGGCAACCAAGGGTGCCCCAGTACTAGACTAGACGCCCCCATTAAGGCTAAAATTATAGGAAATGACTGAAATAGACTTGGCATGTAGCTGAAAAGGTGTGGTAATGATGAAAGAAATAAAAAAAACAAGATGGCCAAAAGATGGGGGTTAATTAGTACTTTCTTCACTCAAGAACCTTTTCAATAATAGTATGAATCTGAGATAAATACATGTCTAAAGTTGCATGATTTCGTGACTCTATTTTTCCCCCACTTTATTTTTTTAAGGTGAAAGATCGATAACATAAAGTAAATAAGAGATGCGTACCTGATTTCCATGAAGATTTTAGTTGAAATGCACAAAAGGACTAGACAAAGTGTGGAATGACAAAAATATGGAGGAGTGTGGAGACTAAACATGAAAAATGTGCAAATAAAAAGTGATGAGTGTTAACCTAGGGCTTGACATGTTTTTCATTTTTACGGTATGTAATGTACCTACATGGTTCGTAAAGTGTATGATATTGTGAAGTGTTATTTTTGACGTTGTTGTTGTTCTTTCCCCCAATTTTATTATCCGTTTATAATATGGTCAGACTTGCGAAGAGAAAATGTATCAATTAGTGAAATATGTATGTATGTAAATGTATAAAACACAAAGTAATAGATGCATGTATATATAAAATATGTAAATGGAAAATGTAAATAGAAAATGTAAATGGAACATGTACACCTGATCCATGTCGAGAAAACTAATGTAGAAGGATATCCCATACTTTGAGTTTTTTGGGAGATCTCATGCCAGCCTAACTAAAGAAGTGTATGGAGGAAATTCTCTTTGTCGTCCAAACTCTAACTACTTCCTTGAATGTATATGAATAGATCTCTTTATCATCTTGTTTTTTTTGGAAATCTGACGCCACTAGCTATAGTAGTGTAGAGAGGCACACGCATTGTAACCTTCAAACCTGTAACTACTTCCTAGAATGCTGACACCAATTCATGTAAAATCCACTATGTATGGAGTTCATAGACTCATCTGAACCCACTTAATGTATGTAACCTAACCAAATCAATGTATAATCTGTGGGTTAGAATGTACTTAACCCTAAATGATGCCCACCCCCTTTGGGAGTGCATGTGGTGTTGTTGATAGAGTAATACAGCCTCAAAAAAGGACCATCCACATGTCCTCCATAACCTTTCTCTTCAGGGGGAAGTGAATGCATTTGGTATAATTCAGGGCACACATAAACAAAGGATGGCTAGCCAAAAAAAGTGTTAGTAGGAAAACACATGTATGTTAGAAGAGAATGTGTGAAGTATGTAGATAATGTAAAAAATACCATACAGAGTAGTGGAAAAATGCAAGAAGACAAGTAAGCCGCAAAAAGTGGGTCACAAACATGGGACATCACTCACGATGTCAGAAGACATGCAAGGCCATCATGGCCACTAAAAATAATAAAGTGTGCACACAAAACATAAGGCAAGGCCCGTATACAAGAAGCAAACAAAACAGACAATGTAACAAACAAGTAAATAAGAAGTATTCATGGAAACATGTATTAATGGAACACCCATTAGCATGTTAGGTAAATAACCAATATGTCAAAGCATGAATAATCAAGTAATGTAAAGTGATAAGTAAAAAATGAAAAAAATAGCACCTATGAGAATCGAATGTGGATGTCCCCAGTGACTAGTGTAGGAGGGTAGAAGGAAAGCATCCATGCTACACATAAAAGATTTGTATCTACCATCATAATTAAACAAATATGTGAACACACATTTATAAAAGGTATAAATAATGACATAAAATAAATCAATCTAACATGTGTAGTAAAGTGATCATGTAAAACACTAGTAAACAAGAGTAAATGCCCCTAATACAATGCAATATGTTGTGGATGGATGGAATGGAATGAAAGATGGAATGATAGGATACACATTCCCCCCAAGTGAATTGAAGTGTATGAATTGATGTTCATATTTTTCCCCCTCAGCAGTCAAGAATGAATTGTAAACGAGAGTGTGTCCTTAGGAAAGGAAGAGTAGGATGTTGTGTCTAACGTGTGGTGATGAATGTGTAGGTGTAGTGGTTGGATGTGACCAAGAAATTATGTGTGCATGAGCCCTATAGCTGAAGCATATATCATGAATGGATGAGTGTATAAGTGATGATGTAGCCTAAGTGTATAACACTATAAGATGAGTGTATGAGTGATGATTTATCCCTAAGCGTATATCACTATAAGATGAAAGGAAGGAGTGGTTATGTAACCTAAGGTGTATACCACTAAAAAATGATAGAATAGGTGATGATTTATCCTATAGCGTATGTCACTAAGTTGGAAATTTCACATGATGAAAGGTTGAATGATAAGCATGTGATGAATATAAGTTCCATTTGATTTATAAACCCTCGACAGACGAGTATGGACTAAGGAACTGAAGTGTGTCATAGGGTAGTGAGTGAAATGCATAGAAAACAATGTAATATATGTGATGACCATATGATTAGTAGAATGTATAAATAAACTATGTGTAGAATGTAAATGTAAGACATGTCGAATGTATAAAATGTAATGTATAATCACATAGTGTAAGAAACATAGACATATGAGTAATGTAGCATGTAGGGATGAATGTAACGATAGAATCATATCCAATGAAGACTAGTGTAGTATATAGAAAAATTATGACATGAAGACGTGCAGTGTATGTTGTATGGTATATGACTATGTATAGGATATGAGAGAATATGCGTAAATACCCTAATAGTGTATGATGTAAAACACGTAAGGTGAGAATGAGTATAATGTAAGATGTATGAATGTGCAAATGGCACAATATTGTACAAAAACAAAGAGAATGTATGGTGTATGGTGTATGATGACCAATATGTGAATAGATGCAGTATTTAATGCCTAGAGTGTAGTGTGTGGGGTTCAGTGTAGTAGTAATCCCTCAACAATCAAGTGTGAACCAAAGCACAAGAGTGCGTCATTGGGTAGTGGTGTTAGAATGTATGATGAATGTGACTATGTTAAGGAAATGTGGGGATAAAATAGGGTAGAACTATTTAAATATGCTAGAAAGAAGGGGGGAATTGGATGTTATGCCCCTCAAATGTACGTAAGAAGATCATGTAAAGTCATCAAGAAGATCCTCATCCTCTAGATCATAATCAAATAGATAAGCATTAATGACTTGATAAGCAATAGTGTATGACTAATCAGGAAATGATCCATTAAGGTACAAGTTGTACATACCCATAGAATATTCCTCACCAGTTAATGGAGGAAGAGGACATTCGTGCATATACCAATGAGTAATATTCTATGTATAACCTAGGAAATAACTATTGCAGATGAAAATGCATCCAAAAGGCATGGGGAAACACATATCTGTGTGATCAGGATACATATTTCCCCCAATATAATAAATCCATGATTATGCTAATGATAGTGGAGAAGTAGTAGGAGTTCTTCCAAGAAAGACATCAAGGTGAAACACTTGAAGACCATAGGCATCCGCAACATGAACCAACCCACAATATAAATGAGGGTCATATGGTGGAGGATGAATGTCCTCAATAGAAAATCATAATCAATCTAATCTCACATGTGTACATATTATTTTTGGTGAGGTAGGGTGCAATGGAATGTGTTCCCCATATGAATGATTGATGAAAAGTGTGTAATTGAAAAGTGGGCATGCTAAAGTAGAGAATGTATGTGGAGGTGGATGTGATAGATCGACATCCATAGAATGGAAAATACCTTGATAAGGAATCAGAGTAGTAGTAATAGCAGGTGACATAGGAGAAACTACATCTATCATATACATGGTACTTTAAAGTTGTTGCAAGTGAGGTGGTTCGTCCATAGGTTTTGGATCATTTTTGGTATTTATGCATGGGATAGGAAGACTTGTATTAGGATCCCAGTCACAGTATTGAAATGGAGCACGGTAACAAAAAATGGTATACTCCATTGCATCATGTAATAATTAAACATAGTTATGGACAGTAGAAGTGACAACTTGCATGGCATGAAGACATAGCCTACCAAGTAGACAGTTATAGGAAACTATGAAATCAACAATGAAAAAGAAAATGTGGACAGTCTAAGGACCAACATTGATGGGAAAGGTGATGTGACCAAAACATGGAAAAATGGAACCATCATAGGCATGCAGTGAAATACTAGAGGGACTAATGTCACAAGAAGTCAAGAAATGATATGGGACAAAAATTAAGCTTAAATCCATTTTCAATCAAAGTACGCTTAAAAATGAAATTATAAGTGCAAGAGATAATATGAAAAAGCATATCATTGTAAAAAGTAACAAGGTCATCATGAGGAGTAGGCAGGAAAGTAATATTCTAAGATAATGCATTGGGAGCAGTATTATAGAATACATTTGGATGACCATTGTCAAGGATATGAGTAGTGAGTAAAAGATTAATGATTTTATCTCATAATTCAGGATGAAGAAGTAAAAAATCATGAATGGAGATAGCCATGAAGAAGGAACCCTAAGAATAATGAGGATCCTAGGAGTATGCAGGTCAAGTTGCGTTCACCAAAATAATTAAATAAAAATGGACTAACTATGTAGTATGGAGATAGTTAATCTAAGCTATGAACAACTGTAAATAAAATTAATAAATGCACTAAAGAAGTATGTAAGTAAGCTAAACAAATTTTCAAAGGGAAATGCTATCCCTAATTTTTAAAAGAGAGTGAGGAAAGAAATCAGCTAATAAGATATGCGTGTCGGAGAGTGTCATAGAGGTAATAGGAAAAATCATGAGCAAAAATGACTCTATAGAATTCCTAACAAGAATGGATCTAGAGGATCTAACTAGACTGGGGTGATTGGAGGAGGACTGGGGTGCTTGCGGGTGCTTTATTCTGCAATCTATTTTCTCTGGTCTTTGCAAAAGCTCTAAAATTATTTTCTATAGGGTTGGAAAGTGGTTTGAAACCCTCATTTTTTGTCACATCAACTTCGTTGTCCTATGTTGAATTCCACCAAAATTTCAAGATGAAAAAAATACCTGCAAGACCCCAAAAAAATCATTAAACCCAAAAAAAATTAATAATGCATATGAAGGGGTCATAATTTTCTTAGCTTCCACAATGGCAGACTTCCTAATTGAATGCCACACTACATCTCAGACCCAATGTAGTTCTATGTGCAAGTGTGTGTGAACATGCCCTTGGTTTCTCTTGTGTCAGTCACACTTTATGAAGTAGCAAACAATAACTATATGTAAAAAATGTAATAGAATGTGTGCATGGAATAGAATAGAATCCCTCCTATGAAGTGTGATGAATATGTCCTACCCTTGATGATGGATTTATGTGGATGTAAGTGATCTCCAATTCAATAGATCGATGTAACTCTAGATGAAGTGATAATAGTAACTGATTCTAAGTCCCTCATTATGGTCTCTAAAATTTATATTTATGGGTTTCTCTAGATGTAATTTCATAATTAACCCCAAAAAGGCCAACCACAAGAAAAATAAAGATGCCAAATGACTAGAAAGAGACCTGAAAGTGGCGGGAAAGTATGAAAAGGACTCGGGTACCCCTAGTGGGACCAGGACACCCACGTGTGCCCCAGTATTGGCTGGGGCTCCCCAATTGAGGGTAAAGAGATGGGAAATGACCAAAAAAGACTGGGCATGTGGATAAAAAGGGGTGGTGATGATGAAATAAAACAAAAGAAGATGGCCAAAATATGTGGGTTAATTATTAATTTCTTCACTCAATAAATTTATAAATAGTAGTATGAAATTGGGATAAAGAAACGTATAAAGTGCATAATTTTATGAATACAAGTAATATTTTGTGAAAATAGGACCTATTTTTCAATAGGAATGGTTAAGAATTAAGAGCTACTTTTAAATAGGAATTTTTGTAAAAAATGGGAGTTATTTAATTTTAACTCCCAACATTATTATAAAAGGACATTTGATGCCTTAATATTCTCATACGAGCCCAGAGTCCAATCATGGAACCAGAGTGATGTGATATAACACTTGAGAAGAATATTATGGTTCTTTGATTATTCATACAATGGGGATATTTCCAAGTGTGTTGCTATGAGGACATGGAGGAGAGTCATATTTCTGATCTTGTCGACACCACTAAGATCTGATTTAGCTCTATGTAGAGGTTGGAGGTCATACATCGGAGGAGAATTCAACATAAGGGTGGAACTCATAAGTACTAGGTACTATCTGACTTATCTCTATGTAGAGGTGGGAGATCATGCAATATAGGAGAAGTCAACAACATGTGTACAACTTGAAAGTAGTGCCAGAACACTGAGAAATTTTCCAAGACTACTTTGGTTGTTGTAGTACTGATGGGAACCAAAGTTCTGGTTGAGCTGACACATTAATTATATAATTGTAATTTTATTTGTACTTATAATTAGAATGTTATAATGAATCATTGTAGCTATTAATGAACCCATAGACTTAGGCAATTTCCAAACTCCATTACCAACTCCTATGTAGTGTCGGTTACGTTTCTTGCATTGCATTTTTGTAAGTTTATTTATTTTCAGGAAAAAATGGAATTTAAATAATTTTCCTATAAGGATATGTTTTTCGAGGAAACAATTTGATCATATTAAAAATCAATTTGGTATCATATCTTGTTATTACTTTCCCCAGCATACTAGTGTAGTAGAATGGATTTATACCAGTTCTTTCAGTGGCTCATGGTGGTCACTATTCTAGGCACTATGTTATAGATTGTCATGTATTGGCATCTAGACCAGGCCAGGGAACTGTGGAGTCGAAATATTTCTTAGAGGATGTAGACACTCACCAACGTCTACAAGTTCAGACAATTTTTGACTTACAGAGGATCCTTGACTCCTTACCTGCTAAGCTCATAGAAGCGTGCTGATAGAAGAAACATCATAGAGATATTTAACCATTCTTAATTAGGATAGTATGCAACCATTACTCAAAAACCAAACATGAAGTGGAGCATTATTGGTTTTGAAATCTAAATCAGATATCTCATTAGTTAATAACAAGTTTTACAGCCAAAGAGAAAACTCCCATCATTCTCATTGTAAGTCGGCATGTAGATCCCTTAATACCTAAGAGGACACTAATTAGACCTCCTGATGTTGTTTTGCGATGTATGAGGATATCTAGATAAAATTTTATAGTAATTTCTAAAGGACATCCAATGCAACTTATACTCAATAGGTACATTAATACAAGTTACATGACAACTAACATGGTACACTATCTTCTCTTAACTACTAGGAATCTTACTCACACCAAAACATAAGGAAAATGGGGTGGTTGTGTATAAGGGACAACAAAATTTTATTACACCTTGAGATACATTTTGGGAGGGAAATTTTCAGACCTAGTCACTCTCAATATCATTCCATTTGGGATGGACATGATTGTCTTAGGGAACATGTACCTCATCAGTCATCATAAATTCATAAAAACAAAGGAGATGGCTTGGAACTTTGAATGAACCATGTCTTGATTGTTGATTTTGATACTGGTTGGGTTGTACGACTAGGAAATTAATACTTTAGTGATTTATCATAATCATATATACCTAGAAAACAACCTAGACCAGATGACATACTAGATAGGGGGCCATTCCATGACCAAAAAGGAAACTGGTGAAGAAGCCAAGTCCACACCAAAGATTCAGGTATTGATAGAGAATCTTATCTGAAAAATAAATTATTCATCTAATGTTGTATCTATTTTGAGATTTTTTGGTACCCATGACTTACATGCTCTTATTTCTAATAAAAAAATTAAAGACCCATTTGGGAATTATTTTTACTTTAATATACTCCAATTGCAAGACCCTCTAGAAAGGGATTTTTTTTATAGTATATCGAATTTTCTTGTTGACTAATATGTATAATAAAAACAAGAAACTTTTCTCATACTTTGTAGTATAGGATGATAGTTACGAGAGGATGATGAGGATTGAAGCCTCCAAGTAAAGGGATAATTCGCAAAAGTTTTATCATTCCTAGTATGTTATTGAAAAAAAATGTATTAAAGCTCTACTATGGATTCCTCATAAAGACAAGAAAAATATTATCTATGCTCATTTAGCATCAAAGTGGTATAATAGAAGGTAGTGGGCTCACATTGATCAAACCATAGGCCCTAGAATTGTCTGATTGGAGTACTAAAAATTTGGAGACAATTGAGTCAGATCTAGAAGTATCTACAAGATAACAGAGTCATCTAGATAAAGAAGTGGAGGAAAATAATATTTTTTAAGACAAAAACAATCCTAGTAGGGAGGTTTGATCCAAAGATAAAATCAGTCGGTGAATTTTCCATAAATCTCCTAGGATCAGTACAATATAGTAGAAGGCTTTGAGATATTTCTAGTGCCTATTGGAAAGTGTAAAATGGATACCAGATGTAGTTTGCGTTGGAACAAGAGGTTTCTAAGAAAGAGTAGGGAATAGTGACGTATAGGTTGGGCATGTTGTGGAACACAGACATGTGTCATCATGATGTCAAAAGTGATGAAAAGTAGAAAATATTATTTTCAAACCTCTATTCTTCGATGGGAGATAAAATGTTTTACAATAATGTGGTCCACTCTTGCTTTGGAGGGGGACCAAAACACTATATTATTTTAAGTAGCTCATCAAACTATGATAAGACCAAGTTGGCTAATCTCAATGGAAATTTTATTGACAGAGCTACTAGTAGAGATGATTGATGAGCTAAAGATTGATTTGCATTAGGCGAGGTAGTTCCATGTTAATCATGGAGAGCTGCTCGGTGAGCTCAAGAAAGAGTCAACCAACCTTTCCACACAATTGGTGAGCTCGAAGGGATAAAAAAATTGTGCAACGATGTAACCCAAGCCACAAGTTATATGGAATTCTTAGGATATCATAAATATATTAACACTTAATTACCCACCAAATGTGGGACTATTATCTCACACATAATAAACCTGGTGGAGGACTCATCTAAATGACTCGCTTACGAGCTAGGATGTAGGAATAGCTTGATGATGCAACAATGAGTAGGAGATACATATTGGCTAAGGAAATACAACTCAAAATATTGGTAATGCATGTGGGGGGAAACGGAAAATCTTAGTGCAATGGCTAAGCACTCGACAGTAAAATTAGCCTAGCGTTTTATAAAAGGAACGATAACCAGATCGTGCCAAGCCAAGAACACAGATGTTAATCAAACATCACGATCAATAAGATGAAAGTAATTCACCAGAATAACTTTACATAAACCTTTGCAAACAATTGACCAGCAATATCATATATTATTATGGAACTCAATGAAATACAATGAGAATGGGCCTTGCTTATATAGAAAAGGAATAACAATATAAGAACCAGTCAAGGTTGTAGATCAAGCCATAAATCATGGAAAGAACTAGTCATCAAAGAACTAGTCAAGTCCATATATTTATGAGAGAACTAGACATCAAGGATCTAGTCAATACCATAGATCTAGGAAAGAACAAGTCAATACCATAGATCAAGGAAAGAACTATACCTAACAACTAGATAATATCTCCTAATATCTAAATAAATGAAAAGAAATATCCACACACATAAGTGGGTGAGGATAAATACAATAAAGGTAAATAATGTACCTAGGTGAACATGAGCTAAGGTAAATACCTACTCTAAAATTTTAAACAACAAATATCCCCACCCAACATGTACATCGTAACAAACTCATCTAACTTAGAGATTTGGATATGCATTGGTTGATAAGTGCCTTAACATGTATTTCGAGAGATGGGATGACTCTATAAACTCTCCCCTCCCCCTCAAAACACAAGCACTTCTCCTGAACCAAGTTTGAATTATATAAGTAAGGAAAATAATCTTGAGAGAATATTAAGAAAAAATTTGGTCAAATGAAGACCTAATAATTGATATGAATGGTAAATAATTAAGACCTATTTTTAAATAGGGATTATTAATAAAAGGAAGTTAATTATTTATAACTCAACATATTATTGTAAAAGTCCATATGATGCATTAATGTTCTCGGGTGAACCTAGAGTTTGATCCTGAGGCCATAGGGACATGATATAACACTGGGGAATCATATGATGGAGCTATGATTTTTCATATGATGGGCATATCATAGAGTTTTTTTCTTGAAGCTCATGGAGGAGATTCGTATTATTCAGCTTGTTTATAACACCAAGATCTAACTTAGCTCTTTATAGAGGCTAGAGGCCATGCAATGGAGGATAAGTCAACATGATTTTGGAACTCTTCAACACCAAGCACTAACCGAATTATTTCTGTGTAGAGGCTGGAGAATGTGCAACATAGGAGAAGTCAACAGGATGTGTAAAGTTGGAAAGTAGTTCCAGAACACTGAGAAAATTTCCAATACTAGTCTAGGTTCTACAGGAACATTTAGAACCAAAGTTTGGGTTAAACCGCCACATTCATTGTAGAATTCTAATTTTATTTTTATTTATAATTGGAACATTATAGTGAATCAGTTCAGCTATTAGCAAACCCAAATACATAGGTAATTTCCAAACTCTGTTATCAACTCCTATGTAGTGTCGGTTATTTTTATTACATTGCATTCATGTAAGTTGATTTATTTCGGGGTAAAATAAAACTTTAAATAAGTTATCTATAAGGATATATTGGTTAAGGAAACAATTTGATGAGTTTAGGGATCATATATTGTCATGTAAAAACTTTTGAATTTTTTATTCTAAAATTTTTGCATGGAAATATCTCCTTAGATTTCCTTACTTTCATTTTAGTTTCATTATGAATGTTTATCTTGTATATCATTGATCAATAATTTTATTCATCCATCTATTGATATCTTAGTAGGTTTATCTCCTCTATCTTGACTATGCACCTTGGAAACCCTAGGTTGACTTAGTTTATGGATCAATTCCCTCTAAATATGTAAGCTTAGTACTCATTTTAGTGCATTTAAATCTATCCAATATATGTTGGTTAATGTGTGTTTCTTACTCGTTGTCTTGATATGTGTAGATAATGAAATCATGTCGTAATCACATTGGTCCCCTAATGCAGCCCTATAATCACTTCCTCATCCTCAAAACCTTATCACATACCTCCTGCACCCCACACATTTTAATTTAAATTACTTTAATTAAATTAATGCCATTTACCTCCATACATATTAATTTAATTATTTTAATTAAGTTAATGACCTTTTACCAACACACACATTAATTTAATTACTTACATTAAATTAATTCACTACCCTCACACACATATTTAATATAATTACCTTTATTAAATGCACCTCACCTAACCATCCCCATCATTTGACCCATTAACCTAAACCCTAAACCAATGTCCTAAATAAAACCTAACATTAGACCCATCCCTTCACCTCACATTTAAAAGGCTCCTAAGGTTGGTTATCACCCCAAGAAAAAGAGGATACCCTTATCAAATAGCGGAGCAACTTCCTAGGTAATTTTTGAACAACCCGAGATATCTCGCCTAAACCGATGTCGGTTCACCCTAAAACGATGTCGGTCCACCCTAAACTGATGTTGGTTATACCAGAATGGACCAAATGGCCTATTTAGACCCATTTATAGATTTGTAATATGGGTTAGAAAACTTCTGATCTCAAGTTTGATCTCTTTAGATGCGACAACAAAACAAACATTGATTTGCAATCAACAAAGGCAACCAAATACACTAGCACAACAGTGAAACTTTCTTTCTAGCATCCTCCAACGTAGCAACTTCTTCATTATTCTTCAGACCTAAACCTAACAGAAGAGTAAGCATCCTCCTTCTATATATTTAATCTTCTTATCATTATTTGTAGTATTTGTGGTAAAGAAACCTAGTCTTTTACCCTCTGTCCATTCCCTCTCTCCAATCGCAGCCACCTTTCATACTGAATAATCTTAATACTTGGCCCAATTTCTTATATGACCTCCTCAGTAGTCTCAATCCTTCACAACATATCTACACCCCCTTTGTGATCAATCCCTGTCTTCTATCCACTACACTTTTTCCCCAAAACTCCAAAAAATTAGACTGTGTGATCCCACCAGCCCCCAACTTAACCATTGTTGGTTTTCTTTAACTGTTGTCGGTTATAATAAAACCATCATCAGTTCTATAAAATCGTGGTTGTTCTCTGTGTCACCTAATCCCTACCAGAATAACAACCTGTTTGTGACCCACATCTAACTTTACCTCATTTTTTCTGACATATACCTACTTGAACACCTATTTGACCTTCAGATCTGTATCTAACCTAGCCTGTCAGCTCAGATTCACCTACAACCAATGTACTTAACCTATGTATCTCCTTCCAGCCTAGCCTATTAGATTATATCTAGCCTATTGCATTTTGTATGAGATGCCTAAATCGTACTAATCTACAGTAGGATAGTATTTTATTTATTTCAACATTGAATTGTTTTAAATAGTGGACTGACAGCCATATAAGAAGTATCAAACTTCCAAGATCTAGCATATGCTAGGCATTCCACTACATATATTGTTTAACTCTCTTTGGTGGTGCTTTTTTGGTTCTTATACAGGTAGTTCCTCCTAGCCAAAAGGAAGGTCTCACAATCACTTTGATTTAGAATTTAGATACGCGCACATACAACCTTCAACCATCCTAAAATAGGTATTCCTCTTACCACCTTTACCTTATCTGTTTTGTCAAGTACTTCTTAGAAAACTAAGAAATCAGGTGAAACATTTTAGAACGACCAGTGGGACCCATTCAGGGTTCCTTGCATCTTTCTTCATTCCTAGATGAAAAATTGTGTGTGTTTGTTTCCCTTCTAGTAGCATTCACATTAAAACTTTCTCCTTGGTAACATTCTCTTCTTTCTACTTTCTCTAAAAGACACATTTATTTTGGTGTATGTAAAAAGAACCTTCTTATTCTTATTTTCTACATTTTATTGAAAGAGCATACCTCTTCTTGTTCATCTACTTTTGTCATTGAATATCATACATTCAATTTGGGTTTAAAACAAGTGCACTGCATTCTGATTTAACTTATTATCCCACATTAATTGAGGGTAAATTATACGCTGGAAGTCATGACCAGCTGATGGTTGACAAACAAATCATAGAAAATCACTTCTATCATTTTCTCTTTCTATGAGTCTTACCAAACTACACAAAAATTCAAAATACATACATTCTTAAACAACATCCTACCTGGAAGAAGCTGTAGGTGATTAGATGATCATGACACAGTGGGCACCCAGCTTGCTGCTCTGTTGAATCATACTTCAGAGAGAATCCCGCCCCCGCCATAACATTGCTAAAACCTCACTATTTAGAATTCTTTCTTCATAGAAATCCTTTCTCACCAAGAAATTCTATTGTTTTGTTCATAACAGTCAATCCATACAAATAGCATAAGCTAAACAAACGTAATAGAATAAGCACTCTAGGGACATTCTTTCTTAGTGTTCTACTTGATTTTCATTTTGATGTGAGATCTTTCGATCTTTATTTTTGTCTTTCCTTGCACACTCTCAATCAATAGTCGGTGTTTTTCTGACTTTGTCTGAGTGTGCTTGGACCTCATCTACATCATTCTTAGACTTTTAGGTTTGATTCAACACCAGATTTTTAAATCACAACCATATTTTTTATTATTTGTTTCAATCTCATAGTAACCGGATAAGGTTATCTTTAACCATCATCAGTTTACATTCCAACCGGCATCGATTTAACCCAATCGGCGTCGGTCTAAAGTCTTTTTGGATACCTATCCAAAAGACACCTATTTCACTTTCTAACCTGTAAAAGGATCCTATCACCTTTCATATTGTAATTAGTTCAATCAAAGTCACCTTACGTCTCATCCTATGTGAAAATTGTCAATCTGGGACCATCACTTAACAGACTGTTGGTTTTTCACAGTAACCGGCACCAGTTAAGCCTAGCCAACATCAGTTTACCCAAACCGGCATCAGTCACCCTGTACTATTTTACAGCTCACTAACAAACCTAATTCACTCACCATTGACTATTTTCCTAGTTCTGTTGTGTTCTGTGCCATTCAGACATAATACAGTCTCACCAAATTAGTTCCTACCCACATGGTGTTGACCCGTAGTCAGGAAAGTGCCCTCGTATTTCACACTAGTGACTACTGCTCCCACCTAGCCCTTCATAACCTATTCCTTTACCACCTTCCATCTCATCATCTATGGATCCCAATCAACCTATCACCATTCCTACAGGTGACAAAGATTTTTCACGACTCTTGGATCAGAATCATGTGGCTTTAAGCCACTACCTCACCCATGCCTCCATTCGAGATGTCTTGGGTCAATTGATCTATGGCATGCCTGTATCCTTATCTCTATCCTTAATGATCGCTTCCGCCTCAGCTCCACCTCCTACCATGGTGACCTCACCCATTTTATCCCCAGTTGTGTCGCAACTAGGTCCCACGCCAGCTTTGACTGCCGCATCTGCCACCTCTTTTGCACCTACAGTCTCCACCATACCTTCATCTACCGCCCAAAACATAGCATCATCTACACTTGTTTTCTCATATATACCAGTCACAATGCTACCACCCTTGGTGTTGGTAACCTCTGACCCATTTCAAAATGTTGTCCTTTCTATTCCCCAATCTCTACCTCCAATCTCTACCAGGGTCACTATGAGTGTCCCACCCTCACATACATACTACCAGCCACCTCCTATTTCATCAGTCATTCAGTCTAGGTATATACCCTTTATGTATGTCTCTCAATTCTCGCATCCTTATTCGACACCACCATACTCTGGAATGTCGTATTCTTTATATGTCCAACAAAAACCTCCTTTCGCTCCGTGGGGTACCCAATATTCACAAACTAACAATGACTTTATCAAGTTAATGATAGGAAAGATGTAGACATTAGAAGCATCTATTTTTTGCTCCCGTAATTTTCTCACCTATGACAATATTTGTAATGAGCTTATTCACCCACCCATTCCCATTCGCCCATATCCCGTTGTTGGTTGGATATTTTGTCAAACCAAAATATGAGGTTCAACCACAGTACATGGGATTAAATCCCTCCTCAAAGACAGGTGAGGCTACCTGTTTATTGCTAATCTAAAACACGGTAAACAATATATACAGTATTCACACTAATCTAACCATTGGGGGTTGGAATGAAATCCTGAAATCCACATTCACAGATTCAAGGGTATTTCTTTCTTAAATGAACTGGATTAGAAACTGTTACAATGAAAGAAGCACAATAGAAAAGAAATGGGAGAAACGTATTTTCTTTCGAGTAAACGCAGAGCACGAAATAATCATATGAGTTTTAGATCACAAATATAATGTCTGAAATAATCAGAAACACTAAGATGCTATGCAAAGAATAGCTTAAGATCATGAACATAAGAACATTGTCTTAAGTAAGATATATTCCACAACACAAAGTCTGTAAAACGATATCAATTCCTATTCTTCAAAATGATTGAATGAAAACAAAAAGTTTTTCTCCTTTCCAAATAGCCCCCTAAATATTTCAAAAAAATTCTCGACCCTTTTGAATGCACAGGCATCCCTTATTTATAACAAAAGGAACTAGAGATAAAATAGGGTAGATCTGAAAAAAGTAGCATGTTAACTAGAGTTCAGTTTTGCATGATTCTCACGCAGGAGATCAAGTCAAAGTATGAATCAAAAATATGACAAAATGGAAATAAAAATGACATGTCAATCTAAAAATAGAAATGACATGGGACGTTGGGACTTAATCCGAATCATCATCTTTTGCTCCTTCCTCTTTTTCTTCCTCCTTGCTGAGACTGTTTGCTCTGAAATTCCTGGAACTTTCGAATTATGCCTTGCATTTCGTTCTCATCAGGTGCTGTGGAATGATCATTCCAAATTTTGCAAGTTTCATGAACATCGCTGGTAGTGCCGGGAAGCTTTTTCAATCCTTTGCTGAGTTTTTCTTAAGGCCTCCAAAGAATGCTCAATCTTTACCAGCCGGTCCATCTTTTCAAGATCAAAATCCGAGCATTGATTCATGCTGAAAAGACTCTTGGAATTGTTTGAAGAGATCATCTGCTGATATTTACACCTGAATTTCCTACTGACACCTTTGAACAAATCTTCAACAACCTCTTCTTCTAAATCACTTTTCCCATCAATCAGTTTATCCCTTGATTCTCTCAACTTAGCGCAGGTTTCGTTGAGAATCTTCACCCTAAATCTGATGGCCTTGGCTAGCTGGAAATGCTTATCCGTATGAGGGGAGAATACCTTCTTCGACCAAGAGATGTGCTAGTATTTGCTTTAACACTTGGAGAGCTTCATAAGTCAAATCAAGCTGTCCAATTTCTTGAGAAATCTCCTCATCCATCTTTTCTCCATCTTTCTGAATGTCTCCCACAGATTGATGAACTTTCACAACGCTTTGTATTACTTCCTTCCCCTATTGGAGCAACCTTTGGACCCATTCATCAACCACCCTTCCTTGTTTAGCAATCTTCTCAATTGCAGGCACTGATGAGAAATTGAATCCGACAGGAACAGAAGAAGGTGGTATGGATTCAAGGGGTTTTTGAGAATTTAAGCAAAACCTCTGTCAACTACTCCACTTTTCTCTTAATTTCATCTCTGTTGTCCTTTGTTTCTTTCAACTTTTGGCACAGGATGTCTATGGAATCCTTTGCATCTTGTTGCGCCCCTTCTGCTGTTACTTTCCCTAGAGCCACCCTGGTTACCTGATAATCAGCAGCTGTTATATCCTCTCTAGTTTTTTCAGCTGAGGGAGTGGCAATCTCTGCGAACTTATCTCCTGAAGCATCTACCAAAAACCCTTGAAACTATTTTGGGTTTCTTGGATGATTTTGCAGTAGAAGCCTTGAGTGAGCTGAAATCAAAGGCTGGTAGAGGTAGCAATCACTTTCCTCTTCCTCGGAGTTTGCTCAAGTAGCCATTGTGGCGTATCAGAGGAAATTGCCAATGTTGTAGTAACTGGTATTCTACTCTCAAGGGGAGAAGATTCTACTATTGGAGGGGGAACAGTAGCCAACGTGGTAGTAGATGCAACAAAGAGAGGTACAGGTTGGGGTTGTGCTGGTGGATCACTATGGGTTCCAGCAGAGAGGGGTGAGAGTCCAGAGAAAATACCAGGCCATACGTAAAGAAGTGGATGGGGAATGAGGAGGTTGGAGTGGTTGTTGAGAGGGAGGCACAGATTCAGTTTCCAAAGCCTGGGATGCAAGAGACAAAGTTTCTTCAGTTTGATAATCAACAAATGATGAAGTCAAGAGTTGGCTTCCTCCTTCTTCCAAATTAATTTCTCCTATTTCTGGTGGTGTTGGTGAATCTGGCACATTCACTGTTTCTACAGGAGAGACAATTGAAGAGATTTCTCTTTCTTTCCTCTTTTTGACAATCTTGACCCTTTATAGGCGCCTTAGAAGACTTTCTGTCCTTTTCCTTTTTGGAGGGCCCCCGCCTCCGAAGCAGCCAACTTTGGAAACTTGTCATCTTTAAAATTCATTCCCCAAGAGGAGAGCCATTTTTTGGTGCGAGCAAGAATGAGAGCCGACCTATCATGTAATAGAGGCTTTTTCGCTGGCTGAACCAATCAATAGGTGGGAAAACGTATTGATCCTCATTAAGCCCATCATAGGAAATATCCAACACACTTTCATTTTCAGTCGTGCCATCCTGGCAAATCAGAAAGCTCCATTGTCTGAATCTCATCAATAGTCAACCTACTATTATCTTTTCTGTGAACCGCAACTTCGTTACGCCAGAATCAACCCATATATCCTCAATGTCAGGCCTGTGCAGATGTTGGGACTCCATAGGCTCTAAGCACTCCTCGGATGTCAAAACCATCCCGAGACTTCATATGCTTTTTCAATTTTTCCTGAAGTTTGCATTCAACATTTTTGGCCTTTGCTACTGTCGAGCAAGTATATCTTCCGATAGAAATTGGGAAGGATACAGCTGCCTTACGCTTGCTTTAGTTGGAATTTGTGAAAATCCAACAGCTGTCTGACCAATTCTATCAATATCAATCTATCCCCTGGATAGCGAGGCAGACGGAAAGGCTCTCCCGAGTACATGACTGTTCGAAGATATGTAAACTTCTTGAATTGCAAGAAGTTACACCCCCCATTTGGAAACTTCAGTCCAAGCCTCGTCTGAGACTCTTGTCTTTCTTAACCCTGGGTTCAGCCGACAGATATTCTCGTAGAAGAAGGCATCATTTACCCTTCTAAAATGTTCTTTGGACCCCTTCTTTGTTATTTGAGGGAAATATTTATAAACTGGGTTTGTCGTTCTGCTTCCCTTAGTATCCAGCCCGGGATAGTTCCTCATCCCGGCTGCTGCGTATGCCACATATGAAAAATATATAAAACTTTCCAGTCGATAAGACCGTCGTCATCTGAGAATCAATTTCATTGCTGATAAGGGTCCCCCAGTCAATCCCTTGTTGATTCTTCTTGATGGTGACCATAAAACTGATACATCCATCCATGAAATACATTTGATTCAGGCAAGCCAAAAACCTAGCTCAGCAGGGGTGATAATATCATTGATTTCTTGTATGAAATCACATCTGGGGATATTCCTTGGAAATCTAGATACTGCTTGGTTTAGCCTTGACCAGGAACTTCTTGTTGACAATCCTTAATGGAGTCTTCCTGATTACTATCCTAGGCCTTTTGAGCCGACTTGATGTTCAGGTCCCCATACTCTTTGAAATTAGGTAGTTTTAGAAGATCATCAAAATATGCTCCATCTAGCCTGATCACTACCTCACCAGCCTGGCTCTTCACGGAACGAGAAGCTGAGTCATAACTAGATGCACAAGCCAAAACAAATTATGGACATTGGGTGGACACGGGAAAGCCTGCTGCAAGGGGCAAGCCACTGTTAGCTAAAGCTGTCATCCATGGGGTTTGAGAGGAACTCTTCACCCTATTCCAGAAGTCATCCATATCTATATTGCCAAGTTCAGTGTCCCTTAAATCATAATTGTAATCAATATATGATGGAGATTCTGGCTTCTTGAATTATTACTTCATCCTGCTAGATTTCTCGGCCTTCTCCTAAGATGGACCAGGGTCCGACATGAAGAATATTGGAGGGAGAAAGGCTTGAAACTCAGGAGATGTTATCCACACTGAAAATCCTGATTGACTGAATATGCCGGAAGAATAGAAGAGTCCGACACGTTGAGGAGGATGTCGGAAAAACCCTGAGAACCCGACAAGTTTGATATGTCGAAACTTTGGCAAAGCCCGACACTTGCGTTGATGACGGGAACTCAGGGATACCCGGGCACTTGCTTTTGATGTCGGAACTTTGAGAAACCCCGACACTTCAAACTTCCAATATACTTCGGGCCTTTGACTCTGCAAAACAATCTTCAAAACCCGAGAAGCAAAAAACAGGGTTTTTCTTTGAATTCCAAATATACAATCTCCTTTTGTTATTCATGCATCATGCATATAATTGAAAACTTCAAGAGAATAGAACCAAGTGATAGTTCAGAAGAGATCAACCCTAAAAAACCTAAAACCATTTCCAAAGCAACACAGAAAGAAGAAGGAAAGAAAACCTTCAACACCCGGCAAGAAATTGGGAATAAAATACGCTCAATCAATCCATAAAAACCAAGAATAAAGAAGGGAAAGAAAAATACCTTCAATTCGAGAAATGTAAGATCGAAAATAGACGATCCAATCGAACAAGGTGAGTTTTCGGGTTTTGAAAACGGAAAGAGCATGCACAAAAATTCCACGAATTAAAAATATGAATGGTAAGAATGACGTGGAAATCCGCGTATTTATAAGAAAATTGGTAATTAATACACTTCATCTCGGCACGTGCCAACTCACCGACCCACTCGGCATAAATGCCATGTCAGCATGTTTGGGAGGTCTGAAAACCCGACACGAGGGGACTTAGAGGAATTCGGGTTTCGGGTTTCGGAAAACATGATGCATAAAGCATGAGGTGCTTAGATGCTACATATGCCCTGAAAACCTGATACAAAGGATTAAGTGGACTTCGGGAATCGGAAAACATGGGGCATAAAACATGTTTTGGATTATGGATGTTCCGATGCGCCGGGGGTCCGAAAACCCGATTTTCTCAATACAAGGCGGGTTTCGGGTTTTCCGAAGACAGTCAACATAAAGCATGTTAAAACTCATGTCGAGCTGTTGGTAAAACCCAAAAACCCGATTTTCTTAAAAAGAGGCCATAATGCAAAACCAACTTCGAAAATTTCGTAGGGGTTATCCGATCGTTTTGTCATGAACTCAAAACGGGGATAACACCCGTACACTAAGAGATGCCTAAGTTTAAACTGCTTTAAATAGTAAGGAAGACCCACAACAGCATTTGCGATCTTTCAAACATGGGTGTTACTTAATTGCCCATGATGATGCTTTGCTTTTGTGAACCTTTCCCATGTCCGTAACTTGTCCAACATTGGACTAGTATAGTGGATTTCCTAGAAATTACATCTTCTCATTCAACCAAATAGCCCAAGACTTCTTGGATCACTTTTCAATTAATGTCGTCAAGAAGGTTACCATGAGCGATCTTTATTATACGCGTCAATATGACAATGAATCTATCATAGATTTTGTCACTCGTTGGCGTATCCTAATCAACCAACTCACTTTCCAATTACAACAAACTGAACTCATAGAGCTCTTCATCATGAGCCTGTGCTAGACATATCTTACCTACCTTACAGGTGCAAACCTTCCGAACATTTGATGAGGCTTTCACCATGGCACGTAAGCTTGAAATTCGTGCCATCAAAGAGAAGAAGATACAATTATGAAACAAGAACTCTTCATTTAAATCACATGATAATTAATTTGCCTCTTCCTCAAAACCTCAGACAAGTTATTCCAAAGCCAAGGTAACGACCAACGCAGTGGTACTTAAGGCTGGCCCTACCCATCCATCTAATCATGCTAAACCTTCATCCAATCTGTCACCGGTCCAAACCTTCCAATTCAAATGAGAACAAAAGAAATACACCTCAATTAGGGAACCATATTTATTTATTTTAGAAAAACTTATTAAAACTAATGCCATCACCTTCCTCCTATTAAACCACATACTGGTTTTTGACCCCTCTTGGCACCCCATACCAGGTTGGTATAAGGAAAATGACTACTATAACTATCACCATGTAAATGGTCACAGTGATAGCAATTGTATCACCTTTAAAAACATTGTTTCAGGGAATGCTCGAGAGTGACGAGTTAGTCCTGGATAACCCTAATGCACCTGCCAATCAAAACCTTCATATATTCAAGAAACCCCTAACCATTCCCCATCTAATGATCAAACTGGTGATGCCTCACACAACAAAATTAATACACGTGAGGTACATGTTATCTTTACCAACTTACCACTTTATTTCCCAAATATCTCCTATCCCCTCCATCGAGGAAATCCTAGCCCGAAAATCCTCTACCCGCATAGGAACCTACTTTATCCGTTCCTCTACCCATAGAGGAAATCCCTTCACCTCCATGTACACGTGTGGAGGAGTCTCTCATTAGCACCATTATCATTTCCCCTTCAGCTTCCCTACCCAGTGAGCCACTATCAATTTTACCTCCTCCACCCATAGAGGAGTACCCATCGTCTTCTCCACCTATTCAGGATCCAATAGATTTGTCCATTACCACTCGGTGAAAATTCTCCATTAGTTACCCAAGATCCTGTGGACCTACTTTTGGATCTCTTACCTACAGAGGCCAAAGCCAGTGAATTCCCTATTTCTCAAACACATTTTATGGGAATCACCACTCGACTCCACATCTACCTCATCTACCACAGTGTCGTTCTCATGTTTTGGTCGACTTCCTGGACTATGTTGATAGGGATCTTCACTTTGGGGGTGTCTCTTACTCCCGGTCTCAACCCAAATGCAATCATCTTCCACTGACACTTCTACCATTTATCCAAAGATGTTTCAACAACCCAAACCGCACATGAACATAACTCTTGATACATCTTCTATTACATCATCTTCGTCTATACCCGCCCCTCTACTTGCTAGCCGATGTGTTCCAACACCATCTCTTGTATCTAAACCCACTGGTGTTTTAGGGGTCACACCCACATCAAACCTTTCACATCCTTCTATTAGGATACACTTGACCATATCTTGCCATATACCTATTGAACTAATCCTCTCAACCTAAACAAAAAACCCAACCTTCTAATCCGCATGCACCAACCTCACCAACTACACCTTTATCACCTTCACCCCTACCATCCATCTTGGGACCTCACCCCTCTACCTTAACAAAATCTACTCTCTCCTAGGGGTGAAACCTAAAATTCCCTTGACCCCTTCACCATAGCCTATAGCTCTACCTAGGAAAACCTTGCATCCTTCATCACCATCTATAACTTCTTTGCCTCCTATCCCACCATTACCTGTCTATACCTCCTTCACTACCTATGCACATTTTCTTCCACCTCACTTATACCTCCCTCTCAACCTCGACCAACACCTACCGCTGCACCTCAGTTGTCCCCTTGGGTCACTCGTCCTCTCCCACCATCTACCTTACCATCTACATCGTACGTGCTCCCCCTACACCTCTACCTAAGAAAAAGCACCAAAAATTGAAAAAAACCGTTAATTTCCAAAGAGGTGGTTAAAATTACCCCTCTTTTCTATTGTTGCACCTACACCAAAGAAATTACAACCCAAATCCAAGACTGCATCACCTCAACTACCACCACAACTACCCAATCTTCTAACCAAACCTACTTTCACTTCGCATTGTGATCCACTGGTGGGATCATACACCACCATCTTGGCTAACCTCCTAGAAAGCTCTGCTATCACCCTCCCTCCTCTTAGACCTTACGACCCTCTTAAACCTAAACCAGAAGGGTTTGATGATACTAAAATTTGCACTTACCATCATGTGCCAGGACATGATGTTGAGAAATGTAAGGGTCTAAAGGTTTCCCTCATTCAATTATGTCCTTCTGACCCCAATTTTGATGACGATGACCTCCTGGATGATGAACCTATTTCACCCTCGCCACCTTCTTCACATCTTCCTCCTACACCTATACCACAACCTCCATCTTCACTGCCACGACCTTTCTTTCCATCTCTGAAATTTGAAATCAACATGGTCAATATCCGACGAGATTTCTCAACCTTCTCCTAAATGCCGGTGTTGGACACTCATCGCAGAAGGCTCTTATCCACCTCTTGGTAAATGTCCCTCCTACCGGTATAACTTTCATGGTAACCCCACCCCATCCACCTCTCTACCTCAAATTAATATGGTTCACATGTCATTACCCGAGGACAACAAGACAAAGGGAAAGATAATATAGCTGATCCATCACCTAACCACTTACCCAACATACCAATTACACCTACACCTAAATTCACTATCCGTGGTCTAGCATATCCTATTTCTATTGGGGTAACACACCATGTGATGCTCAAACAATTACACCAATCTCCTCTCAAAATGTCCTTATACAATCTCATCCAAACCTCAGAGTCACATCGTCAAGCCTTCGTGGAGGTCCTTCAATCTATTGAGGTTTTCCCTAATGACCCCACACCTGTAGCATCTATTATCACACCTCATCATGTCACCTCACTCACCACATTGCCATCTACCTCATCACCTCCACCTATTCACCAAGTTTCTATTCTTAGTTTCTCAGATGACAAAATTGCCCCCCACCAAACCGATGACCCAGATCCTACACTTTTCATCTCCATCCATATCGATAATATACATGTCCGACGTGTTATGATTGATGGGGGCAATAGCATTAACATCATCTCCTCTCACACATTTGAACAAATGCTCATACCCAACAACTGCATGCATAAACATGCAGTCATGTTGCATTCATTCAATGATGCTATCACCTCTACACTTGGCACTATAATCCTCCACATTCATGTGGGTCCCCATACTATTCCCAAGTTGTTATACATTTTGGAAGGGGAGTTTCAATATAATTTTTTTCTCTCGGCAGACACTGGATTCATGCCATGGGTTGTGTTCTTTATAACCTTTTCACCGATGTTCCTCCATTCCAGCCACCAATATATCAACCACTTCCCTTGGAAGGTGTTTTTCAACGCCTCACTATGGGGGAGTATCACCTATATAATGTCAATACATTCCTTACTCCACAAGAGTATGGAAACCTTCACTAGCATCCTACTATGATCACCACATAGATTGAGCGTCTCCTTTATGGTCCTCCCCACCTCCGTACCCATTTACCTATGGGGTACTTAATAACTTACACACCCAAACCACCATCATCTGACCTTTCGGTTGAACCAACCTACCACTTTGCTCACATTTCCTACACCGTTGTGCCTGGAAGGGTTTTAGGCTTTGGCCTTTATGAGCAAGGTCGTCACACCGTTATTGACCATGCGTAAACATAATGATTCCTTTTAACCTGTTAAACTACCTACCAAAAAGCCCCGTATATTGAACTCAGCTCATTACATTGACCTCTCCACCACCTTCACCACCTTCACCAACAGAGTTGATGGATCTTGAATCTATCCCTCCTACCTTTTTTTTTCCCAAATACCACTCCTGACATGATAGGGGATGATACTCCATATATTAATGTCATTCAATGTCAGCCATTCCATACTCACCTCACCTTGGTGCTGAAGACTCTTATATTCACATTACCTTATGAGATGTAAACAATGTTGAATGAATTGACTATCGAAGTCAACATCCACACTCAGGACGACCCCCACATTCTCAAGATTGGCCAATCTCTAGATGCTGCTGAACCAACTTCTTTTCTTAAAAATCATAGCCAATCTCACCTGAATACCTCACTTATTTTCTTACAAAATCCCATGCTTCACTTGGTCCTATGCTAACATGCCTGGCATTTGTCCCACTACCCATAAAACAAAAGTTGAAGAAAATGCACCCTCGCATTGCTCTTCTTGATCCCAGACTAATTACTGATCCCTGTCACCTCCACCAAACTAACATCCAACGCTTCCTCCATTCCAGCCACCAATCCACATTCATATACTGGCCAGGACCAAGCTGTTCCAGTGATCCCAGATTTGTTGCTCAACAGACCCTGGATTCGATGGTGTTTTTTCAACACCTCACTATGGGGGAGTATCACCTGTAAAATGTCAATACATTCCTTACCCCACAAGAGTATGGAAACCTTCACCAGCGATCCGATCACTATCTATCACTTCCTCCATTCCACCACCAAGGTATATCAAACCTGATCCCTATGGGAATCATCAACGACTCATATACAGGTCGAGTATGGAAACCTTCACCAGCATCCTTATGATCACCACATATCTCCTTTATGGTCATCCCCACCTCCGTACCCATCTTACCTATGGGGGACTTGATATTTCCACTTACACACCCGAAATGCCATCACAAACCTGACCTTTTTCGGATGACCTTCAATCACTTACCAACCATCGCTTCGCTCACACTCTCATACACTGCTATGTTTAGAAAGGTTTCGGCTTTGGCCTTTATGAGCAATTTCCTCACACCATTATTTCATGTACCACGCGTAAACACAATGATCGTAGTGGAATCGGTTTTACCAAACTACCTACAACAAAGCCTCGTATTCAACTCATTAAAGACATTGACCCCTCTCCACCTTCTTCACCTACCCCACCTTCACCACCTTCACCAACAGGGTCGATGGATCCAAAATCTATCCCTCTTACCTTTTTTTCATAAATACCATTTCATTGGGGTCTCTTACCTATCACCACGATAGCAAGGCTCCTTCCTCTCTTCCTTTCTTGTATCCTGACATGATAGGGGATGATACTCCTTCTATTAATGTTGTTCAATGTCAGGATGATGAGTACATACTCGCCTACCTTGGTGCTGAGGAATCTTATATTCACCGATCGTTACCTTCTAAGATGTAAATAATGTTGAATGAATCGACTATCAAAGTCAACATCCACACTCAGGATGACCCCCACATTCTCAAGATTGGCCAATCTCTCGATGCTGCTGAACAGGAAGCCCTCACTTCTTTTCTTAAAAATAATAGCCATTCTTTCACTTGGTCCTATGCTGACATGCTTGGAATTAATCCCACTATCATGGTCCACAATATTGTAACCATTCCCAATGCCAAACCCATAAAAAAAAAAGTTGAGGAAAATGTGCCCTCGCATTGCACTTCTTGTCAAAGAAGAACTTCAATGCCTTCTCTCAGTTTCCTTCATCTTAGCCATCAATTACCCTAAATGGATTTCTAACATCGTCCCTGTCACTAAGGAAATAGGGGGAATTTGCATTTGCACCGATTTTTAGGATCTCAACCTTGCTTGCCCAAAATATGATTTTCCTCTGCCTGGTATTGACTAGTTGGTTAACCTTACCACTGGCCATGAGATGCTATCACTTATGGATGGTTTCTCGGGTTATAACCAAATCTTTCTCGCTCCAGAGGATCAACAAAAAACCACATTCATTACTCCTTGGGGGACCTTCTTCTATCAAGTCATGCCTTTCAGCTTTAAAATGCTGGTGCCACCTATCAGCGGGCTATGACCTACATTTTCCATGACATTATACACAATATATTATAAATATTATGTAGATGATCTTCTCACCAAATCTAAACGTCAGTGTTGAGTAGCTCACCGTCCTTAAAACCATATTTGACCACCTCATTTAATATTACATCCACCTTCATCCTAAAAAGTGTGTCTTCGCGATTCTCTAAGGAAAGCTCCTAGGATTTATTGTTTCCCTCCATGGTATAGAAGTTGACACTGCTAAAGTCAAGGCCATTCTTGATATGCTTCCACCCACTAACCTTCACCAAGCTTCATAGTTTGCAGGGTAAGTTGCAATCTATTCATCAATTTATTTCCCAACTCTCCGACCGTTGTCAACCATTTCATCACCTTCTTAAAAAGGATGTCTCTTTCAAATGGGATGATGACTTCCACAAAGCTTTTGAGGCCTTAAAACAATACCTTCTCCAACCACCTGTACTTGTTCCACCTAAAGATGACCAACCCTTCTACTAATACATCTCTGTTACTGATCTCTCTTTAGGGGTTGTGGTCACTCATCGTGATGAACAACATAGGGAGTAGGTGGTTTATTACATAAGCGGTACCCTTCTGGACTATGAAACCTGATACACTCACCCTGAAAAAAATTTCTTAGCCTTAGTTTTTGTTGCCACCAAACTTTTCCATTACCTACTCAACCACAAAACCTATGTTGTGACCAACACTGACCCCTTACACTTCATATATGCTAAACCTTACAAAAATCAACATGTCACACATTGGCTCATGCTTCTTGCTGACCTAAACCTTGAATTCATCCACCAAAAATCTATCAAGGGCTAGGCCATTGCTAACCAGCTCGCTGATGTGCCTCTTTCTGGGAATCAATCTTCAAACTTTGATTTCCTTGACAAGTCCATTGCTAACCTCTCTTTGGATGATAATCCTTACCAAATGACCTTATTCTTCGACAGTTCCAAATGTCAGCATGGGGGTGGTGCAGGAATTATCCTCATTCCTCTTAATGGTGAACCCATGCCTTTATCATTTAAACTCAACTTCGAGTGCACTAACAATATTACTGAATACAAAGCACTCATATTGGGTCTCATGACTTCCTATGTGTTAGAGGTTAAGTCCATTAATATCTTTGGTGATTCTCAACTGGTAGTAAACCAAGTCAATTGTGTTTATTAGTGTCATAATGAAATACTTCAAGAGTACAAATGTTACATCAACATCATGTTGACTACCTTTGACAGCTATAAAATTCAAACCGTTCCATGATCCACTAATAAATACGTGGATACCATGGCCTACCTCGCTTCCCAAATACCCACTTCACCTGACGATTCAGACATCTTTGTTACTGTCAAACACATACTGAGACCTTCTTATAAATCTTGTTGTGTTAACCTCGCCTGAACTACCTCATTAAACACACAAGACCTTTGGTATAAGTAGCTTACGGACTACCTTTCCCTTTCTATATTGCCTCCTAATCTCACACATAATGGACAACACGCCTTTCTCAAAAAGGCCTCTCGTTATGTCATCATGGGTGGCCTTCTCTATAAATGAGGCTTTGATGGTATTCTCTTACGATGCCTCACCAGCTCTAAAATCCCCTATACTGTTAAATAAGTTCACAATGACATCTGTGAAGGTCACTTTAGTGGCCTTGTTATTACTAAACACATTCTTCACCTAGGCTATTATTGGCTGACCCTCAATCATGATTGTTGCGACTATGTTATGCATTGTGTAAAATGCTAGCAACATGCCAATCTTCATCATACACCTAGTCATTCTTTATAGGTCACTCGTGACCTTTGGCCCTTCTCTAAATGGGGTTTGGATCTTATCGGAGAGATTAATCCCCATTCTTCCCAGCGCCATCAATGGATCATCACTGCTACTGAATATTACACCAAATGGGTTGAATCCATACCCCTCATCTCTACTAAAACTAAGAAAATATGTGAGTTCATCAATCATCACATTATTTGTCGCTTCAGTGTTCCACATCGTCTTATCACTGATAATGGAAAACAATTCAAAAAAAAAACTCTACAGAAAATTTGTGACACCTTTGACATCCAACTAAGCTTCTCCTCACCATATTACCCACAAACCAATGGCCAAGCTGAATCCACCAACAAAAACCTACACAAAATTCTCATGAAAGTAGTTAACGATACTGGGAAGGATTGGCATACGCACATTCCTTTCACTCTTTGGGCATACCATACTAGTATTCGCACTTCCACTTCTGCTACTACCTTTTCTCTGGTCTACGGTACCAAGGTTGTTTTGCCTCTTGAAGTCCATATCCCATCTCTCCATATCTCTCTTCAAGATATGCTTACCGATGATGACTTTTTCCAAGACCATTTAGTACAACTTGAGTTATTAGATGAATGTCGTCTTCATGCTCTCGACCATCTCCAAGTCTACCAAAAATGCATCAAGCATGCCTACAAAAAATGTGTCCATGAATGCACCTTTAAGGTTGGTGACCTTTTCCTCAAGGAAAATCAACATGTAACCAAAGCAGAAAATAGAAAATGGGGCAAATTTTCTTCTAATTGGCTTGGACAATACATCGTGACCCATGACTGTGGATCAAGTGCTTATCGCTTGTCTTCACTTGATGGTAAGCCCGAACCTGAGCCCCTCAATGCCTTGCATCTTCAACCATTATACTGTTGACCTCTAGTCCTACATCACTATTTATCTAGTTCATGCTCATCCCTTGAGTTCCATTTACCTTTCTCTTTTCCACACCTTATCCCCAACGACTAGACAAGAATCATGTGATTACCCGTCACCCTTTTGCCTTATCTTAAATATGTTCACCATGACTCTACACATGGCATGATTCTCATGGATACTTTTTGTCTTTTTTAAGATGAGATCCCATGGTCGTTCACCCATGCCTTCTCAACAAGAACAAAATTCTTCGTTATAGTCTAGTCCATGAATTAAAATCCAAAAAAAATTATTTCCAAAAATAAGGGATTAACTCCTTGAGTCAAACTTCCAATATAAAAGATGAATCCCTCAAAAGGAAATCTGTCACCTTCAATTGTCACTATAAGTAGACTACTCCCTTGAGGGAAAACTATAAAAATCTCACAACTCTCTACATAGTCTTTCCAAAAAGAAGACTATTTTTCTCAAAAAAATAAAAAAAATAATACCTATTCAGAATCTTCCAGCATTGATCAGCTTTGCGAATACCCCAAGAAGACATATATTCATCCCTTATAGACTTCCCGCATTAATCATTCTATCTAATAAAGTCAAAAATAAAAGAAAAAGAAAACTTTTTCATCATGGAATTTTCTATTGTGATCTTGGATTCCTTGCCCAAGGCATTTTTCTTCATAACATATGACCTGATTCCCTTCACCTCCTTACCCATTGTATTTTCACTTCATACCTCAAGGGACTTGCTGAACCAATGACATTTGGTGATCATGTGACAATTTGTCACTCTTAGAATTATCAATCATGCAATGTATTTAGGGTCTTATGTTCACTAGCCTATCTGTAGATGTGTTTCATATGTTTTGATCATTGCCAATTGGGTGGCTTTCTTGCCTCCTCTTATCTATTCTCTTATTCATTACCTTTTGATCTTCCTATATAGGACTAGACCCTCGACACTTGTCTTTTGGAATTTTATTCTCCCACCTCAATCAGCCTGAAATCACCTTTACCTATCTACCTATATCTCAACCCAAACATCAATGAACTCAACCTAATTATACCTATGACCTGGAATCAACACTACCTATTGACCTAAAATCACCTTTACCTATCTACCCAAACCCATCTACCCTACCTATCTACCCTAACCCTCACCCCAACCTACCCAAACACATATCCCTACATATCTACCCAAACCCATCTACCCTACCTATATACCCTAACCCTCACCCAAACCTAGCCAAACCCATCTACCTCGAACCTATCTACCCTAACCCTCACCCAAACCTACCGAAACCCCACCCACAACTATCTACCAAAACCCTCACCCAAACCTACCCAAACCCATCCACCCACAACTATCTACCCTACCCCTCACCCAAGCCACCCTAACCCCTTCCGTCTCCCTTCACCCTTTTCCCTCTCACCTAATCCTTTCCCATCTACCCAAACTTAATTGACCTTGGCCTACTCATCACTATGACCTAGACTCAACCTTACCTATCAACCTACCTACTACTTCTTCTATGTTCTCATATTCTTCCCTAGCCTGTGGGAGAGCTACATCAGTCTGCGGTCCCTTTTTGCCGAGACTATGTAGGTAGCACTTCTAGGGCGTGGGGCCCAGGAAGGTTAGCTCGGCCACTCTTTACCCTAACCATTTCCCCTGCCTTTTCCTAATTTCTTGTTCATATCAAAGACCCAAAAATCTATCACATATCCACATCATTCAACCTACATACACTCCTCATGTTTCACATACTTTTTTACCCCTATCTTGGCCTTACCCGTCCCGTGACCTAGATATTTGGACCCAGAAAACTATTTGTGACCTTTGAACCAATGTGCTCGCTATACCTTGCAACACCGTTACCCGTGTTGTTTGACCTCATGACCTTACCTAGCCTATTGCGGTGACTATTTATCCTGACCCTACCTTTGGTGTACCAGAACACACCTAAATGTTCCTGCACCTAACCTACATCGTGTTTCATTACCATATCCTATACCTTGGATAATAGAACCACTTCAACCTTGTTTAAATAAACCTATTAACCTTTGACGATGTAGAGTTTGTAATCTCTTCAACTTGGTACCGTGTCACAGTTTATACATGTGCGTGCGTTCAACTACCCCTACCTTTGACCTTGGCTCATTTAACTATATGCTCGATTTTCCCTTTACCCCATTTTCCCCTTTTTTCCCCATTCTTCTTCGCATCTAATTTTATCAAGCCACTCGCCAATTCACCCTATCACCTCATCAATTCCTAGTTTGAGAGGTATCACCCTCATTCCCATTTGGGGCAACCACATCTTATTTTTATTAGCATCACTTACCAATACAAGCTACATAACAAAAAGGGGCAAAATGTAGACACTAAAATCATGTCGTAATCACCTTGGTCCCCTAACGCAGCCCTATAATCACTTCATTGTCCTCAACACCTTATCACCTACCTCCTACATCCCACACATTTTAATTTAAATTAATTTAATCAAATTAATGCCATTTACCTCCATACATATTAATTTTATTATTTTAATTAAGTTAATGACCTTTTACCCACACACACATTAATTTAATTACTTACATTAAATTAATTCACTACCGTCACACACCTATTTAATATAATTACCTTTGTTAAATGCACCTCACCTAACCACCCCCATCATTAGACCCATTAACCCAAACCCTAAACCAATGTCCTAAATAAAACCTAACATTAGACCCATCCCCTCACCTCACCTTTAAAAGCCTCCTAAGGTCAGTTTTCACCCCGAGAAAAAGAGGAGACCCTTATCACATAGCGGAGCAACTTCCCAAGAAATTTTTGAACAACCTGAGATATCTCGCCTAAACCGATGTTGGTTCACCCTATACCGAAGTCGGTCCACCCTAAACCGATGCCGATTATACCAGAATGGACCAAATGGCCTATTTAGACCCATCTACAGCTTTGTAATACGGGTTGGATAAATTATAATCTCAATTTCGATCTCCTTAGATGCGACAACATAACAAAGATTGATTTATGATCAACAAAGGAAACCAAATACACTGTGCACAACCAATGAAACTTTCTTTCCAGCATCCTCCAATGCAGTAACTTCTTCATTATTCTTCAGACCTGTACCTCACATAAGACCGTAAGCATCCCTCCTTCCATCTATTTCATTTACATATCATTATTTGTAGTATTTGTGGTAAAGGAACCTAGTCTTTTACCCTATGTCCATTCTGTCTCTCCAATCCGCAACCACCTTTACCACGCAATCATCTTAATTACTTGGCCTAATTTCCTATTTCACCTCCTTAGTAGTCTCAAAACCTTCACAACATATCTACACCCCCTCTGTGATCAATCCTCATCTTCTATCCACTCCAATTTTTCCCCAAAACTCCAAAAACCCAGACTATGTGATCCCACTAGCCCCTGAGTTAACGATCGTCGGTTCTCTTTAACCGTCACCGGTTACAGTAAAATCATCATCGGTTCTATAAAACCGTGGTCTGTCTCTATGTCGCATGATATCTGCTAGAATAACAACCTGTTTGTGACCCACATCTAATTTAACCTCATTTTTTTCTGACATATACCTACTTGAACACCTATTTGACCTTCAGATATGTATCTAACCTAGCCTGTTAGCTCAGATTCACCTACAACCAACCTACTTGACCTCTAGATCTCCTTCTAGCCTATCCTATTAGATTATATCTAGCCTATTACGTTTTGTATGAGATGCCTAAATCATACTAAACTACATTAGGACAATATTTACTTTATTTCAGCATTGAATTGTTTTAAACAATGGAGTGACTGCCATCTAGGAAGTATCGCACTTCCAGGATCTATCATATGTTAGGCAGTCCACTAAATATATTGTTTAACTCTTTTTGGTGGTCTTGTTTTGGTTCTTATACAGGTAGTTCCTCCTAGACAAAAGGAAGGTCTCACAATCACTTTAATTCAGAATTCAGATACATGCGCATATAACCTTCAACCATCCTAAAACAAGTATTCCTCTTACCACCTTTACCTTATCGGTTTCATCAAGTACTTCTCAGAAAACTAAGAAATCAGGTGAAACAATATGATTATAGAATGGACCATATAGGAATGCAAGTTGTTTAGTAAAAGTATCAGCATGTCATCCACCTCTAGTGAACCCAATGTGAATCCTTCAAACCTTCTGATCGAGCACTATTCATTATAAGCATCCATATTAAATTTTGACCTCATCTATACATCCAAATATCCTATAAACAATAAGAATTTTTCTACACAGACATAATCTCCTAGTGGAAATATTTTCTATTTGTATCACATCAGCTTTCAGATGCCTTCGATCCCTGTGAAAATTATCTTATATGGCCGATCTTGTCTGTTTCCATTCTTACACTTTCTAGATGCCTTCAACCCATCTTCAATATTTTTGGTAGGGTTGATTCTATATTTTTCTCTAAATATGTCTCATGAAGAAGTCATCCCTTGTGTAAATATTTGAAAGGGTTGATTCCATATTTTCCTCTAAGAATGTCTCCTGAAGCTTCCAATTTTAAAATATATCTTCTCTTTGATATTTTTATTAAAAGTAAATGCTTTAAAATTCTCTATGAGATATTAATTTGTGCCTACATCTCCTCCTCATGCTCCCAAATGCTCTAGTTTTCTTCATACAGGAAATAACCTTCCTAGAAACCCCAATCTCACATGTGAAACTCTACTATCAAAACCCTATCCCTATGAAAATTCATGGTAGGGTCACTCAGTAGAATGTAATGTTATTGAGGTTGTGAAGATATATCCTAGATCCATCATCAAAAATATCAAAAATAATTAATACTTTACCCTTGACAAGGGTGAAGGTTTTTGAAAGATATCCTTTGATGCCATGGGAATGACCATACCCCATCCTAACTAGGGGATACTCTATCATTATCAGACTCCTCCATGCAAGAATGATCATGATGAATATCCTAAAACCATGACTCATAAATATGATAGTGATGAGAACACACACTAAAATGAAGGTCATTATTCTTTTATGGATCCTAACATTGTAATAATCAAAGTCCTAAATTATATATCCTTATCACAAAATTTCACCACAACTAGCATTATCAAAATTAAAAATCATATTTTATGGCTAGCATCTTAGAATATGGTTTCTATGACACCTTCTTATACACCACATTCATTGGTGGATGAATAAGGGAATCTTATTCCTCTTCTACCAATCCAGAACAATATGTTTCAAACTTTCCAAAAATAACCTTTAACTCCATACATTACTACAATGGGCTTGGGTGAGACTGTCCCTACCATCTCTTATGATGGATATATAGATCCAACCATCTACCATAATACCGTTATAAATATATACAAGGAGTGGATTCAAAAAAATACATATGCAACTACTAAGCTTCTAGAAAAACATTTTGCGGGTGAAGCACTAGAATGGTATAACCAACTTTCTCCCAACTCAATAATTGACCTATAAGTTTTAGTCAAAGATATCATATAATAATGTTAACAAAATAAACTTCCTAAAAATACCTTTAAAATATTTTTAAAAATTAATAAAGGGGCCCTTGAATGTTGCTAAGGATTTATTAACAAATGAAACAAAACCATATAAGCTAACCACAATCTTGATAATTAAATTCTATGAATTTTTTTTCTTAAAAACATTACACCTACTCTCTAATATAAAGTTAGGTCCTTTTTATCCTAACATGTTGGAAGAAACCGTCAAACAAATGAAAAGATAATTCTCTCCCACTATAGAATATTGTCATAGTGACTATAAATATCTATGGAAATCATCCCTTGAATTATTCTTTAGCTCTTAGTTCAATTACTCTACCATTATATAAGATGATTATGAGAAATATAAATATTTAGAAATAATCCACCCATTAAAATAAACTTCATTAAATCCACATGAACAATATTGTGGGCACCATAGATCCTTGATAAGATAAAAATATCATATATTCTCAATATGTCAATGTGGCTAAGGTAATCTATAGATGTAAAGCTACCCATAAATATCTTGTTTTCAAGCCAAAAAAATCCTCTAATATTCTACCATTTCTTAATACTTCTCAAGACCCACCAATGATGGAACCAACTCTTATATTCAATCATCCACCCATGGTGTCACAAGGAGTACCAAGTAAATTTCTTATCCCACCTTCTTCTGAAGACATATCTTTAACTACATCATCATAAAATTTGGATACATCTTCCATTGTGTCACCACCACAATATCATTATGGAAGATATTCCAAGACTAGTTAGAACATCTTAGATGAGATAAATTATCTTAAACATAAAATATCCTTTATATATAACCCATGTGTGCCTCTACTTAAAATTAAAGGCTTATTATCAAAAAGTTGCAAATATTGTAGGATCCTTCTTATGTGGCTCCTAAGAATACTATGGTATTGCCAAATCTAAAAATTCATCACATCAAAACTACAAGATCATCCTTACAACACTCACATATGGGTTTCTTAGCCATTGAGCTTTTAGAGTATGACATGATTAATGAAGAGGTCTTATTTAATTTGGGTGACGTACTCTTAATAATTAGTGTTATCTTTCATGATGTTCAAGTCTTTAGTGTTATTGTGGATGAAGTATCTAGAGTTAACTTATCTTATTTCTCCTTCATCAAGAATCACAGTTATTATTTCAATGAACTCAAGAATATCTTCTTGAATTGTTGTGTATTTGAAAAAAACAAACAAAAACCCATAGGATATTTCAAGCTACCCATCACATCTAGACCTAAAATAATCTATATCAAACTCATGGTTCGAAATCATCCTCTCTCGTATAACCTCTTATTGATTAGATGATGGACACATCACATGTGTGCAGTTAAATCATCCAAATACCAAATCATTAAATTCATCCATAACAACCAACACTTTAGACATGATACTAATCCCAATCCTTGTGATATCCCTTTTGATCAAAGAACACTTGACAAAAAGAACACAAGAAGTCTGCACAGGAGAGTGATTCATATTCAAAGGTGCGAATGGATAAGGTGAACGCGCATGCATAACAAAATTTAAGGTTTCAGGACTTAGCCTTTTTCAGTCATAAAGGACTATTTTTTATAGATGGAGTGCACAACACACAAACAAGATAGAGACGTGTGTGCCATGCATTGGAATTTTTTTTAGTATTGGAAAGGAAGCACTTTTCATGGACACAAGCCTAAAATAAATCTGCTAATGTTAGTTAGCTAGTACTAGTCTATTGTTAGCGTAGTTACATGTGTGGCTAGTTTTATAAAGGTGCAAGGCTAAGAATAGCACACAACCTATTTTGGGAATAGATAAGTTGTGAAGGGAAAGTACCCACCCTTATATATATCAAAGGGAATCGCGATATAAAGATATATGTTGTTAAATCTTCTACATGCATACTACTAATATTGTAATAAAGCTTCTGTAAAATTATTACAGTAAATATGATGGAAGATATTGGCTGAATGTAAGTGTTAGCTCTATGTGTATCTAGATCTAGTATGTTTTTGATCTCATCATGGTTAGTACGTAATACTTATTTTCCTTATATATAGATATAGTATGCTTTATGGAATGACGTGTTAGTAATGGAACTATATATGTTAAGTCTTCATCATGCTAACATCCTATAACAACAACCCTAAAGAGGGTTCTGGTATATTTACGTGCTTTGGGTGAGTGCTCAGTTTAGGCTAAGTGATGTGCTAGCGCATCTAGGGTTTCATAGGGTTTGTATCACTGAATTCTAGGTTGCATCATTGGTTCCATTACCAGGACCTCTTTTTTAGTTGTTTTCAAGATGGTTCGCAATAAAGACATACTGGTTGACCCTAACAAGTATTGAAGAATAGACACATGATGTGGAAGAAGAGTACACATGGTGGTTCTAGTATGTTTTTGATCTCATCATGGTTAGTACTTAATTATTATTTTCCTTATATATAGATCTAGTATACTCTATGGAATGATGTGTTAGTAATGGAACTATTTATGTTAACTCTTCATCATGCTAACATCTTGTAACAACAACCCTAAAGAGGGACCTAGTATATTTGGGTGCTTTGGGTGAGTGCTTAGTTTAGGCTGAGTGATGTGCCAATGCATCTAGGGTTTCATAAGGTTTGCATCAATGAATTTTAGGCTGCATCATTGGTTCCATTTCCGAGACCTCTTTTTTAGTTGTTTTCAAGATGGTTCGCAATGAAGACATACCGGTTGACCCTATTAAGTATTGAAGAATGGATATATGATGTGGAAGAAAAGTACGCATGGTGGTTCTAGTATGTTTTTCATCTCATCGTGGTTAGTACTTAATTCTTCTTTTCCTTGTATATAGATCTTGTATGCTCTATGGAATTATGTGTTAGTAATGGAACTATATATGTTAAGTCTTCCTCATGTTAACATCCTGTAAAAACAAACCTAAAGAGGGACCTGGTATATTTGCGTTCTTTGGGTGAGTGCTTAGTTTAGGCTGAGTGATGTGCTAGTGCATCTAGGATTTTATAGGGTTTTTATTACTGAATTCTAGGCTACATCATTGGTTCCATTGTCAGGACATCTTTTTTAGTTGTTTTCAAGATGGTTCACAATGAAGACATACTAGTTGACCCTAACAAGTATTGAAGAATGGATAGATGATGTGGAAGAAGAGTACACATGGTGGTTCTGAGTTTAACACACACACTTGGGTAGAACATAATCTATATGACAAATTATATGAGAGATTTTTCACTATCTTTCTAGTAGTATTGTACGAGTGTCTAGTTGCTTATGCATCTAAACAAAATTAGAGGTATCGTGAACTTGTCTAGACTTAGGAATAATTTGAGGCCCTTTATGATGCTGATATGATTTAGAATCGAGCTGTGGATATGTGGTTTCATGGTGTCTTGAACAGTTATATCTTGGAGTACTCAATTTCCACTTATTCATGTCCAGAGGTAGCTAAATTCTGGTTCTTTCGATATTCATGGGGAGCTTACCTACAAGGCATTCTAATAGCAATCAATATCCTTATGGTAACTTTGAATCTAGAGAGTAAACCAATGGCTAAATAAACACCACCACACGCGGGGGTAGGAGCAGGATTGGTGAAAGATGAAAGACCTAGCAGCAGAAAGGAAGAGAGAGGAAAGGTGGCTTAAGTATAATGAGGCACATGAGAGGGAGATAGAGAAGGATCATACCATTGTAGAAAGTATGGAATTGAGGAGCGAGATGGATTGTGAAGGATTTGAAGCTCACATAAAAGATGTGGAGCCAGAGCATCAAGAACTCCCCCATCTTGGAAAGCATGATAGGGATCCCCCGTCAGCCTCACGTAGAAGTGCGCCAGTAGAGACCACCTAAGTCATGGTCGTGCATCTGAATCCACCTGGTAACCTTTCCCTTACATTTGGATTTTCAACTTCTAGTACAAAAATTAGTCAACAAGCTAGATAGAGCAGTTGGAGAGTAGGATCGAGTCTTATAAGAGGCACAACAATGGTAGGACAAATGACTTCATTGCTATATTGGAGTACCTTTTTGGGTGTATCATCAACATAGAATACAAGTGCACCAATTTTTGGATTAAATTTTGGGAGTAGTAACGCTTCACAAATTTTTAGGGTTCAGTTCAGTTCTACTATTGGGACACAGGGAAGTACATCTTCTGGTCTAACCCTAGTTACAGGTTTAGGATCAGGAGGCATAGGTAGCTCTGGTTTAGGAAGATTTGGTGGTTCTGGAGGTAGGGGAAACACATGAGTTTCTGGATCAGGTGGGAAAGGTCCGCACCAACCCCAGAATATTTACATGGAAAAATGTCTCTTTGTCTTGAAAAGTATATGGGCATAGAATATGTTTCTGAACATGTGCATATGTGTGAGATACTATGGCATGTAGAAGGAAATATAGCTTCTAAGCATAGGGAAAGCTAATTTACTACTACGTGACAAGGGCGTGCCCACAAGCTATACAAGAAGTTTTACCCTGATCAGACCTGCATAGATTAAACAGCTTTAAAGGATGCATTCCTTAAATAGTTTAATATTCCCAAGTTTAAGCAGAATAGTATAAGTACGCTCAATGATATCAAGTAAGGCACTACTGAAAGTGTTAAAGAGTATGATACATGGTTTAAAATGTTGTTATCAAATCTTTCTTATGACATACACGTAAGCCAAAATGCACAATGGTTTCTAGGGGGCTTGATTACCCCTTTTATAAGGGCATTATCACATAAGACATACACTGATTTGCGTAAAGCAATTGAAGCAACCTTGTGCGCTGAGGTAGTTGGGAGTATACATACTGGGGTGAGCCCATTTTTAGAAGCACAAATAACATCTATGGAAAAATAGTTGGAGAAAATATCAAAAATTTCAACACGTGATATGCGCACAGGGATTTGGTGCACAAATTGTGAAGTAAAAGGTCACACAAAGGATAGTTTCCCTCGCAGAACAATGTGTTCATTGCTGATGGATTGTGAAATATGTCACTTAAACCATGATGCTAGCTATTTCTCGTTATTACAATGCATGACAACGAAGAATGTTTTAAGATAATGTAAAATATGTAGGTCCACGACTTATGACATAGAAGACTACCTGTTTATTGGATAAATCCATGATGCTATAGATATTAGTGTACGAAAGACAAGATTTTCAGATAACTCTAAGGGAAAGAATGAGCATCACAACTACGATCACAATCAAGCACGCTATGATCGGAATGAGGGGAATTTTGAAGGCAGTCATGGCGGAGGTAAAGGATACTACACTGGATTCGGAGGACGAGGCTGTGATGGTGGAACAAGTGAGTTTCCTCATGGAACTTGTTATACATGAGGATCTCCTGACCACTATACTGGTGCTCAATTTAATCTCACCATGTTCGTTCAAAAACATCTTAGTCTACATGGTTTGAAGCTTTCTTTTTCTCCATGTATGGATTTTTGAAATCTCTTTCCTTCATTTGGTTACCATGGTCTTTCCTTTCCTTTGGTTGAGGATCACAATATGCCCATATATTATTTTTTGTTTCTCTGTCAATGAGAAAGAATTTTTAATTCGGGTGTGAATTTCGGTTTTCCCCTACCTTCTAGTTTTCCACAGTCATGTTTCCCCTATTAATTTTTATCCCAACATCTGTGGAAATATGGTCCTTTCTGATTGGAAGTGGCCTGATGGGTATTTTTGGTGAAATTTTCCAGTTTTTTCACATTTGTAAAAAATATCAAATTAGCCCCACGACCCTGATAACATCTAATTATTTGTTCAAAAAATTTGAAGTAGTAGGGAAAAATTCTTACTTTAACCCTCGAAGAAGGAAGCATGGCAGTGTTTCATGATATAAGTGGGAAGGTGGGTTAGCAGAACATTTTGAAGTTTTTTTCCTCTTTGTATGAGGCAGAAAAGTTATGAAATAACCCAAAACTCCGTTGGGGCCCACATAAAATGTTAGAAGTGGAGAGGTGGGTTGCCGTGGTAATTTGAAACTTTAAGGCCTGCTTTAACTAAAAGCTTGGAAATGTGAAGGGTTGATTCTCATTTGAGGATTTGCCTCTGATTCCTACCTTAGAAGTTGCGCCAAGGAGACACATGGAGGCTTCCGCTGGCTCCTCTCTATACTTAAACTTTTCAAGAAACTTTCTAAGGCCTGGGACATGTGGAGGGACCACGCATGTTTGGGGACCTTCCCCTATACTTTAATTTTAAAAGAGTGCCGAAGGGACACTTGGAGGTTTCCACTAGTCTTTAAATTCTTTCGACAAATTTTTCGGCCTAAGACACATGATGAGCCCACACTTGTTAAGGGTCTTTGCTTTTGGGAACCATATCAAAAGTTCACTAAAGAGACATGTGGAGGCTTTTGCTGGCCTCTTTTTATACTAAGAATTTTTTAAAGGCCAAAAGGAAATTTTTTGGGGCTAGGGCACATGGAGATCTTGCACTCATTTGAGGTCCTACCTCTAAACTTCATCTTTGAAGTTACACCAAGGAAACACATGGAGGTTTCTGTTAACTCCTCTTTGCAATTGGCTGACTCGAACTAATAGTGTAGGTAATGTGGAATAATCCATGTGTGGAAACTCATTTCTGAGAGGCACGAATGCAAGCATCTATGCGAGGGAACTCATTTCTCAAAGTGTATTCTTGAGGGTGAAAAGGATTTCTTGTCAGATCCAGCTATACAGAGCCACCTAAAAATGATTAAAAAGGGGATTTCTTGCATAAAAGAATAAAATAATGATTAGAAGGACTATCAAAACATTGTGGCATGGCATCCTAGTCATGGTTGAGGGTCTGAGAAACATGATCAGTTCATAATTTGTCCACCTAGTAGCTTTTGGGTGTGAATTTGTTAAACATCACTTTCTGAGACAAATTGGTAACAAGTAAAGGATTCCTCAAATATTCTTATTTTTTGGGGGAAAATTTGGGATGAATGAGCAAGTGAAATGTATAAATGAAATGATAATATTCTTGCAAAAAGGTTAGGGTTTTAATTCTTATGAGAAAATATGAGAAAGCACATATTCCTTCGATACCATATGAGAAACCTGTTAATATCTTTTGTTTTAGATTTGATCGTGTCAAGATGGTTGTGAGTGTACAACCATTGACAAGATCTAAGACTATTCAAGAAGCTTTCCCCTGCTGATAAATCTAACATATATCGAATTAATCTGTGTTGATTTCGAGAAAAATTGTGTCTACTTTTATTTCAGAATGTTTTCAAATGGTTTTGATGTTTCTGTTACAATATTGTGTTAAAATCCCTCTGAATCACACAGGATCTCATCCCTATGATAGTTTAGTGGCATTTTCAATTTCATTATGAGAAGAGCCTTCATCCTGTAATGAAATAAATAATTTAAAATCAATTTACTATCATTTTGTTGATAAATATTGTCTGTAAGCCTTTGAGTGTATCTTAGGCATGAGGAACCAGGGGTCTTTAATGTTTAATTGAGTCTTTATCTTGAGCCTTCGAGTTGAATTCTCAAAGATTATGTGAAACTGTGTAGATCTGGGCCTCCATTGATGCACACCTTCTAGTTGAAGGAATATTTTTTCTATTCTGAAGCATTCTGTCATGTAGTTTTCCAATTGTTGTGAAGGTTCTCAAAGATCTAGCAAAATCAACTTTATCTTGCTTAATCTCCCACCAAAAATTATTCAAGAACAATGAATGCTACTTGAACTACCCTTGTTTTCCGTATATGCCCACAAATGAATAAATTATACTACCAAAATATGCAGAAGCAATCAAGATTCCATAATGTCTTTAATAACCTTAACCTTGTTTAGAAAATATCACCATTCTTTAGGAGTGACAACTCGTAAGATTAAAATTGTGGTGCATTGATCATATTTTCTCAAGGTTTCCTTTCAAATTTGTGCAAAGAAGGATATCTTCATTATCCTTCACCAACAAAGGTTACAAAATGGGTCCTCTCACCCTGGTTGAAAGGCACAACATAAAGCAGTGAGGATAGATCAAATCCTTTTGAAGGTACTATCCATTTCTCCAACATCTGAGTGACAAAGAGCTAGCTGAATCACCTCCTCGGCTACAAAACAACATATATTATGATTCATCTATCTTTGAGTATCTTGTTAAATCTGTGATGGTACTCGGCTTCCAAGGGAGAATCAATTTGGATACCAACACACTATACCTGCGTGAATGTCCTGAGAATATTACATGTTATTTCTGCGGAAAGAACCATAGCTATGTAGAGTTCCCGGACTTATATGAGCATCTAAGTAAGTAACATAAATAAGAAAACAAAGGTGCATGGATGGTTAGGATATAGCGTGTTGCAAACAATCAATGGATGCCTAAGATGGAAGTAGGATCCGAGGCACTAAAAGTGAAGATCATGACCTGTGCTGAGGCAACATGTGCCAGGGGGCATTACAGAAGAAACCAACCATCATTAAAGATGATGTTCTTCATGCACAGTACCCAAATCCTACCTATCAAAAGGAGATTTATCAGGATACATTAGAAGTTCTAAGGAATATTCATGGTAAGATACAATACTTAAAGGAGCAGAAGAAAACATTAGAGATGTTCCAAACCAATATATATGACTTGATAGAAGTGTGAAATTTTTTGTGCCATCAGAACATCATTCCACTATTAGGGAGTTGGTTAAAATGGAACACTCTACGCACAAGTACTAAGACCGGATGATAGATCCTACATGTAAATATCCCTCCTCATAGCCTGGATTATGATAAGGAAATCACTCTGAATGCTGTTGTGGATGGGTGGTTTTTGAGTAATATACTGATTGATACAGACATGGAGTCAATGTTCTTACCTTGGATGCATGGGTAAAAATGGGGAGGGCCCCATTGTAGCCATCCTCTAATGTATTATTTATGGATAATCATACTAAGGCCACTCCCATAGGAGTTTTCAATGATGCATGCATTACCATACAAGGAGCCAACTTCACTTGAGACTTTGAATTTTCAGTGTTGGCAGAATCAGATAGCTTCCCAGCTTTATTACAGTTTCCTTGGTGCTATGAAAATAATGTTGATCTTCGGTGCAACAAGTGCTATATCGGTTTTGAAAATAAAGAGGAAAGGGTCATTATCCCTTGAACAGATGGAAATTTCATGTGCTATGTTGAGCCCTTAAGTGAATAAGATCTTAATAGAATTTATGTATGCGCCATCCGAGATCTAGAGATGATTGAACCAACCAAAGAAGGAATAATTTAGTCAGACGATGCACAATCTATTAGAGATACTACAAGTGTTGCTTATGATAATTGGGCTCACATCACTTATGAGTTAGTAGGGAATGAACTAAAGAGCATATTACCTCTAGGAACAAAACGGTGTTATGTCAGGAGGATAGGTAACAACTCAATACCTTGTTACATAGGAGGAGGGGATCCCATGGTATTCCTGCATGCCATGGAAGAAAAATGGATAGACCCACTAGAGAGGAGAAATATGCTATAATTTACACTATGTGTGACAATAGCACACTGGTGGGTGGTACATAGGGATAATTTCGTCGAATGGGATGCAATTAGGGTTTTTTTTACTACTAGGTTCTTTAGGAGAAATGCACCTACACAAATCTATAATTATCATGGTGATCGACCTGTTCGACACCATGTTTAGAAGTGTGAGAGACTCTGGATAGAAGGTAAGGAAGCTTTACCACCCTCACTATGGGTGCACTAGTTTTATTCCACTTTACAAGGTTATGCACATGCTTGGTATGTATATGTAGAAATCAATAGAGAAACTGGGAATTGGAAGAATTTAATTTCAAGAATGGCCCAGATGTTTGACTTCTTCTCTACAAAACCTCCGATAGAAGAAGCATTGAAAGTTATCAAGCACATAACTATTGGGGATAGTTCCAAAGCTGAAGAAATCCTCTATGATTTATTAGATTAAGAGGACTTAGGGGTATGTCTTGATAAAGAACCAATGGCCGATGCAAGATTACTTTAGTGAGCGTGCCTTGAGAAAGATAAAGGAAAAATGATCTACTTAGTAGATGGTGAAGGTGTAGATAATCTGGATGTAAACCATTTAATAGGAAGGCGTGAGGTATTGGATAGTGTGGATAAGACCACATGTGCCTATCATGAACCTATGAAGAAAAAGTGAGTGAATATTGGAATAGATACTGAGCCTAAGGAAGCGATAATTGGAGACTATTAGTCAGACTCTGAATTGGAAAAAATCATAGAGTTACTAAGGGACTATCAGGACCTATTTCCTATAGGGTACCATGAACTCAAAGGTGTGCATGAATTATTATGGGAGATGAAGATAAAGCTTAAAGAGGGTGCGCACCCAGTTAGAAATGGATCTTATAGAATGAACCCCAATTTGCATGAAAAGGTCAAAGAAGATATTGATAACATGTTGAAGTATTGAATTATCAAGCCCCTTGATGAGACATAATGGATTAGTCAAATGGTAATCAGTATCAAGAAGGATGGACGGATTAGAATATGTGTGGACTACAGGGAGCTAAATGTTGCATGTGTAATAAATCCATTCCCTATGCCATTTACTGAGGAAATACTATAACGAGTTGTAGGGCACAAAATATATTCATTTACAGATGGTATCTCTGGGTATCATCAGGTTAGAATTTCCCAGGAGGATCAGGAAAAGAATACATTTATTAATGAATGGGGTAGCTTCTCCTATACTATCATGGCTTTTGGTCTGACAAATGTTCCTACTGTATTTTCCCACACAATTTTTGAAGCATTCAAGGAATTTATTCACAACTTCTTACAGGTAAATTTAGACGATTAGATGGTGTATGGATTAATTAAGGATCACTGTGACAATCTGCGCTTAATGTTTGAACTGTGTAGGCAGTTGAGATCTCTTTGAACATCAATAAGTGCATATTTGCAACACCATTTGGGATACTTTTAGGACACATAATATGCAAGGAGGGTTTATTAGTTGACCCAACAAAGGTTGCAGTCATTATAGGCATAGGGGAGCTTACCAATCAAAGCGAGATGCGTAGATTTTTGGGACATATAGGATATTACATAAAATTTATCAAAGGCTATGCCAAAGTTCCTGCACCCTTAGAAGAGTTACTGAAAGGGAAAAGTACGTTCTACTGGGGAGAACAACAATAGCGCATTCGAGACATTAAAGGAGAAACTTACTACCGCACCTATTCTACGTTTTCCTTTGTGGGACAAACCATTTCATGTACATGTTGACACCTCTGACATGGCCATTAGCATGGTGTTGGCTCAACCTAGAGAAGGTATTGTAGATCATCCTATTTGTTTTTCTAGTAGAAATTTGACTCCTGTAGAACAAAATTACACAACTACAGAGTGTAAAGCTTTGTTAATGATCTATGCGTTCCATAAATTTTTCCAGTACCTACTAGCTACACCATTCATCTTTTATACAGATCATATGGAATTGAATTATTTGGTAAATAAGCATGTTTTACAAGGGAGCATATGTCGATGGGTGCTCTTATTCCAAGAGTTTGATTTAATAGTTGTGCTAAAACCAGAAAAAATTAATTCTGGACCAGACCATTTATCAAGAATACACTTAGGAGAAGAAGCACAGGAAATTGAGGATACCATGTTAGATGCACAGTTATACAAGTTACAATGCGTGCCATCAAAAATAGAGGACATAGTTGTCTTTCTACGTACAGGGATGACACCAGCAGGAATGAAATCCTTGGAGAAGAAACAGATTGCTATATGCACTGCACCTTATCTGTTAATTAGTGGTGACTTGTACAAAATGGGCCGGGATGAAATATTACACCGTTGTGTATTGGAACATGAGCGTACGGGAATTATGGAAGAGGCTTATGGTGGAATTACAGGAGGCCACTATGCAGGTGATGCCACAATGTGAGAGATTCTACTCATTGGATTATGGTGGGAGAACCTCTATAAAGATTGTAAGGAATTTTGTAAGGCATGTGATCATTGTCAACGTCTTGGAAGACTAGGTTAGCGAGATGAAATTCCTGTGAGACATGTTGCTAGCAAAAAACTATTTGAAAAATGGGCTATAGATTTTTTGGTTCCTATTTCACTAGCTGCGCGCAAAACTAGATCATGCTACATTATAATTTGCAAAGAATATCTGACAAGGTGGGTAGAAGCAACGCATACCAAGGAATGTACAGTGGCTACAACATCTTGGTTTCTATGGGAACATATTATTACAAGGTATGGATGTCCTTTGAGTTTGACCAATGATAGGGGAACACGTTTTCTTAATGAAACAATCAGAATTTTATTGGATGAGTTCATGATTTCACACCATAAGACTACACCCTATCATCCTCAGGAAAATGGGAATGTTGAGGCTTTTAATAAAATTTTGGGCCACACATTGACAACAATCTATGATGTTGGAAGAAAGGATTGGGATGATAAATTATGTGTAGTACTTTGCGCATATAGAACAACATATAAAAGGTTGAAAAAAGCCACACCATTTCACTTAGTCTTTGGCACAAAAGCCGTTCTTCCTATGGAATTTATGTTACCTTCTTTGCGTATTGTGCACACTGGAGGTTTAGTTATTGAGAAAGATTTAGAATAATGGATTGAAAATATAATTTAGCTAGATGAGCAACAAGCCATAGCACATTAAAGTTAGAAGCAAGAAAAGGCCAGGTAGAAAACATGGCTTGACAGAAATATAAGGGATAAGAAGCTTGATATTGGACAACTAGTACTTCTTTACAACTCTATGTTCTTGCACCATCTAGGAAAACTTAAGGTACATTGGTTGGGGCCATACGTTATCACTTACATCCTTGAAATAGGCACTCTCCAGTTCGAAGCACTTGATGGAACACGGCTACCCAGTTAATTCAATGGAAGTAGGCTGAATCCCTACTATAAATAAGTATTCTTGGTGTTTATAATAAGGCAATATTTCCATTTAGATTAGGTTTTCAATTCTGTATTTCCTTAATGTGTTTCCTTCTTTATTGCTATGCTTTTTCAGGTTAGCTGGTGTGTTGTGAAATAGGCATGCTTATGCTCATGAAGCTAATTACTATATGAAGCATGTTTATGCGCAGAGGACTACACAAAATTTTACTGTGGGGTGGTTGTCAATATCTAGGTACAAGATTGTCGGAATTAAAAGGTAAAAATAATAAGCTGCTACGGGTGCTCTTCAAGCCAATGGATTGCTTCTACAAAGTTACAAAATATGGAGATAAATGAAGGAACAGTATAACGTGAGGTAAGCAAAGGCCATAACAACTATCAGTAGAAGGTGCAATAATGAGGTACTTAGCTGCAAAGAAGCACGCTGAAGATAATTCTGTGACCAGAAGGTAGGAAGGTGCATTAGAAGGTTATAGATGAGGTTTGAAGATGTAACACGTGAAAAGGATGGAATTGGTCAATTAATGAGAGGATATTTGGTAGGTGAGGGAGAAATGAATGCATCAAAAATTTTAAAATCTATATAAGTATGGGATGTGAGTTCATTTTTAATTTTGGGATTAAGATTATTTGAAAATGAGCCAAGTGCAAAGAGCCAAGTGATCATATTGATGTGTGAGAGGTGTGTAACAAGTCATGACGAAGATATTTATGCACAGAAAGAGCTTGCATCCTTAGTGGTGAAGGGTTTGAGTAAAGCAAGGTGAAAGAGAGGAGTTAGGTCACATGATTTCACCTAGGGAATGTTGAATCGAGCTAGGTTTTGATTCACACATTACAGAATTCAAGAGGAAAGGATATAAAAAGGATTGTAAGGTAGAAATGGCACCCAAGAAAGCAGTTGTAGCAGGAGTGAAGGGAAAGAAGAAGGTGGTAGGAGAAGAAGAGGAGATGGATCCAAATAAAATTTTTTAGAAATGCAATATCCAGAGGGGGTTTATCATCAGCCAAGAGTGGTATTCTCACATAAGAAATAGTAAGGTGAGTGAGTACAATCACCATACCATAGATAATAAGAAGGAGTTTGACATTTTGCTGAACACAAAGACAAATAAACACACAGCGGAAGACATGCCACTGTATAATGATGCTGGTGAGAATCTCTTAAAGAATATTGGATTTTACTAGCTATACGAACTCCCTTACTTTGGTAAATATGAGCCCTTGTACTAGTGGCTCATGAGTAGAGTGCACGAAGATTTTTTCTACTTTGTAGGATGCTGAGCCATAATTTCAGCTGCGCTCATCTCCATGGTAACGGTGTTGAAACACACAGTATAAGATTTGAAAGATGACTTAACGGAAAAGGCCACAATATTAGAGACCAGAAAAGAGTTGGGGTACTTAAAGGGTTTGCATGGCATGGACATTGATAAATTAAAGAAGTATCTAGTTGTGCAAGTAGACGCACATCTTATTACAAAGCTAAATGACCAGGAAAGGTGGTCACAAGTGAATACCATGTGGCTGCACATTGCCAAAAAGATGTATGAAGGGGTAGTATACAATATTTCATGCAATATTATAGAAAATATCATTGAGTAAGTGCACACATGAGGAAATATCAAGTTTGGAGCTTTTCTATTATCACTAGTGTTCATGGAGATTGGAGTACCTGATGGACCAAAAGAGAAGATATGGGAGTATCTCATGGAGCACAAGTTACCTGTAGAATGATTAAAAAAGTACCTGTGTGAAGGATCCATGACAAAACAGGTCAAGTAAAGAGCTGAAAAATTGTACGATAGACTCCACATGGCCTTTGAAGAAGAATGGTGTATCCCCAAGGAATTACCTTTGGTGGTTGGAAAGGCAATTTAGTTTGATGTATACTAGCATTTTTGCATAACGCGGTTCTCCATGAAGGATTGAGCATGGAGCCCTTGGTGTAAGTTACCATATGCCTTCACAACAAGATACCTCTAGGTGTCAGTACACAAGTTCTTAGACGTGTGTCACCTCATGTTCAATGTGGACAAGGTAGATTGTGACTACCACATGCTAAGGAAGAAATATGTGTATCCATGGCAGGGTGCATATATTGAAAGGCTTATTTCAGATGTATTGAGAATTAAACCAAAAATTCTAGTTGTGGGAGATGTTAGAGAAGTGCTGGTGTACCTCCAACTGAAACCCAAGTTGGAGAATAACACGTATGTGGTAGATGAGTTCGTACTTCCAAAACCACCGAGGGGTAAACATACAATGGAAAACATCCCAGTGACTAAGCCTATAGAGCCAATTGAGGTAGAGGATGAGGAGGATGAGCATGAAGGTAGTGGTGGTTTGGAGCATAGAGGTAGAAAACATCCTACGAATAGGGATGAAATGTAGTGCGCCACTACACCACCTCAACCACATGAGGGGGATAATGAGGACTTGGATGCAGTATAAGGAGAGCACAAATTTAAGTAGGTGTTCAGGAGAATAAGGACCCAAGGTGCTACTCCACAAATAGTGTGCATGTCACCTAGACTCTCCCCACAAAAAGAGACAACCGCGAAAAGGAGAAGGAAACTAAAGTTGAATGAGGAGGTGGTATAGTAAGAATAAAGTGCCCCTACTTCTCCTACACCTCCAGAGAATGTAGAAAATAAAGATAAAGAAATGAAGTAAGGAGAAGCAGAGGAAAAGGGAACATATGAGATAGCTATAGAGACTACGCAAGACATGGAAGCATAAGTTCCAAATCTGGAAGCTCAAGTTCCTAAGCAGCCTCGGTCTAGAAGGACCAGCCATGGGTTATACAAAGGATGCAGGCAAAATTTTACACGCCTATTTCCAGAGCATACTGTCATAGAAGGAATTATATGGCTGGGAACTAATGGATGAATTTATGGCCATAGTGCGCACCTGAAAGTAGTTGTCATGGTATATGCACACACACATGGATGAGCTAGATTTTGATGTGTGTGAGGAATCATGTGTATCAAGGAGGTTGAAAAATACACCTTAGGCTAGACACATGAAAATAAAGCCTACTGTTATGCCAAATGAATAGGTGAGAAATGCATTGTTCAAAGTCTCAACAGAGGTGGCGAGGTGGAATATGGAAAATGATGCCCGAATTAGGGTGCTCAGGGAAGAGATCAAAACTAAGGATGGGGAAATAACATGCCTAATGCAGGAGAGACACTTAGCACAGAAAACGAACGCTATATTTATCAGTGTCACAGAGTAAATTAGTGACAATGTCATAAGAGCTAGGCCACACTTGGAGCCAAAGGTACCATAGACATTTTTTTAGAAATACACTATGGAGGAAATTTGGTGGACCTAGCACTTGAAAATGATCCTCTGCGCATGCCAATGCCAAAGGATCCAGCATAAGAGGAAGAGTGAGAGAAGGTTTCAGTGATGTAGAAGATTACATCCTATGAAGGAATACTGTAATCACTACAAGAATAATTAAAGAAAGAAGACCAAGCATTGAAAATCTACATAGCTCCGAGGCACTCATCAACATAAAAATCCTGGAGGAGAATAATGTAGTCTAGAAAGTAATGAAGGAAAAAACATTATGCCACATAGAAATATTATCAATGGTTAAAGAGAAGTACAAGGCACTGGAAGCAGCACAAGAACCACACAAGAATGAGATGGAAGAACTTGGGAAGCTCATTGCAAAGAAGATGTACTTACTAGAGGGAAGGATGACTGCAATTTCCAGCATTGTGTTGGTACTTTAAAATGAAAAAGGGGAGATTACGAGGGATGAATTGGAGTCCATTGTTGTGGACATTCTAGAAAAAAGATAGGAAGCACTCATTGAGTGGCAGACATTAGAGGCTAAAATAAAATAGGAATATCCTGAATTAGTTGTTCAGGCTTAAGAAGAGACTGTGGAGTAAAAATATTCTTTCATAAATTCTTTCCATTCTTTTATTCTTTACTTAAGTTTTTGGATATGACCATTGTCGGGGCGATAATGAAATTAGTGTGGGGTAATGTTGATCAAAGAACACTTCACAAAAATCACACAAGAAGTCCGCGCGGGAGAGTGATTCATATTCAAAGGCGCAAATGGATAGGGAGAACATGTGTGTGGAATAGAAGTTTATTTTTTAGAACTTAGCCATTTTCGCTCATAAAGGTCTATTTTTAGAGATGGCGTTCAGAGCAAAAAATTAAGGCAGAGACGTGCACACCATGAATTGGTTATTTTTGGAGGATTGGATATGAATAAATTTTCATGCACACAAGCCGGAAATAGATCTTCTACTGTCAGTTAGCTAGTACTAGTCTATTATTAGCGCACTTGCATGTGTTGCTAGTTTTGTAAATTTACGTGGCTAAGAATAGCATGCAACCTATTTTGGGAATAGATAAGCGGTGAATGGAAATTCCCCACCCTTATATATGTATTAAACTATGTAATAGATATACATAGAGGGGATTGAGATATACAGAGACATGCTGTTAAATTTTCTACACGCATACTACTGATATTATAATAAAGCTTCTTTAAACTTATTGCAGTTAATATTATGGATGATATTAGTTGAATCTAAGTGTTAGCTCTATGTGTATCTAAATCTAGTATGTTTTTTATCTCATCACGGTTAGTACTTAATTCTATTTTTCCTTAGATATAGATCTAGTATGCTCTTTGGAATGACATGCTAGTAATGGAACTATATATGTTAAGTCTTCATCATGCTAAAATCGTGCAACAATAACCCTAAAGAGGGACCTAGTACCTGTAGATTGAGAAACAGGGACAGAAGCCTATACAATTTTATTAATCTCAATCAACTAAAAAATTAAAGTGAATAGGCTGCAATATTTATAGATATTGCACAACCAAATACATCTGGGAGAATAAGTTGCACATGTGCAACCAAGTGCCAGAATAAAGAAGCTTCCAATAACATCCGGGAAGCAACAATTACATAAAAACAAATATATTGTTGAAAACAATATAATAGTATGTATAAAGACAAATATGGTTGATTAACCATATAACAAAATAACAAATTAAATAATTAAACTATGCATAATTAAATATTAGGATAATAAAATTTATCCTAACATTCCCCCCCTTAATTGTGCATTGTCTGAAGAGATGAGGAGAGAAATGCTCTGAACAACTCGAACTTGTCACGTGCAAGTGACTTTGTGAAAATATCTTCTCGTTGTTCAGCCATTGGAAAAAACTGAAGCTGGATGTTCTGCTTCAACACATGTTCACGTATGAAATGAACCTGAACTTCAATGTGCTTTGTTCTTTCGTGAAAAACTGGATTGCGAACAAGTTTAAGAACACCTTCATTGTCAACATACATGGTAGTAGGTTTGTCCTGTGGTATTCCAAGTCCTTCCAGTATGCGACGTAGCCAAATCACTTCACAGACAGCTTCTCCTGCAGAACGATACTCGGCTTCTGTGGAAGAGCGAGAAACAAAGTGTTGTTTCTTACTTCCCCATGATATTGGTCTAGATCCCATAAAGAATACAAATCCAGAAGTGGATTTTCTATCATCAATGTTACCTGCATGATCTGAATCCGAATATCCAGTCAAGAAGAAGTTTTCATTCTTCTTGTATTCTAGACCAAGATCCACTGATCCTTTGAGATATCTCAAAATGCGCTTTGCTGCTTTCCAATGACAAATTTTGGGTTCCTGCATGAACCTGGATAGATAGCTCACTGCAAAGCTGATATCTGGTCTAGTGTAGGTCAGGTAAATGAGACTCCCAATCAGCTGTCGATAGAGAGTGGCACTTACCTCAGGAGATGGATCTGAACGAGATAACTGTAATCTGTTCTCCATAGGTGTATCAATTGGTGTGCAATCCATCATCCTAAACTTCTCGAGCGTTGTCTTGGTATATTTCATTTGAGTAACAAAGATATGATTCTCTTTCTGCCATACTTCTAGTCCAAGACAGTAGTGCATAAGCCCGAGATCTGTCATGTCGAATGATCGCTTAAGATCTTTCTTTGTTTCATCAATCATCTTCACTGAACTGCCAGTGATGACTAGATCATCGACATAAACTACAACAATCACCATCTCCCCCCCTTGCTTTTTGAGGTAGAGATTGGGATCGTATGGATTTCTGACGAATCCATGTTGTACGAGATGCTCATCAATCTTGATGTACCATGCCCGGGGTGCCTGTTTGAGGCCATACAGAGATTTCCTAAGTCTGCATACCTTTTCTTCTTGACCAGGTACACCATATCCCTCAGGTTGAGTCATGTAAACTTCTTCTTGTAAATCTCCATTCATGAAGGCACTTTTTACGTCCATTTGGTGAACTTTCCATCCAAACTGTGCAGCTAGAGCAAAGATCATCCTGATCGTTTTGATCTTAGCTATGGGAGAAAATGTCTCCTCATAGTCAATGCCTTCTTTCTGTGCATACCCCTTTGCTACAAGTCTTGCTTTGCACTTGTCCACTGTCCCATCTGCTTTGTACTTATTTTTGAATATCCATCTGCAACCAATGGGTTTCTTCCCTGGTGGAAGATCAACAAGCTGCCAAGTGTTATTCTTCATCACTGATTGATATTCAGAATCCATGGCATCTTTCCAAGATTTTGACTGTAGGGCTTCCTGGACTATAGAGGGCTCATCTGATTCAATAACTCTACTCATCAAAGAAAAGTTAACTTCTTCTCTTGCTTTACTGCGAGTCCGTGGTCCAAGGGTGGATGTATCTGGTGGAACATCCAATCTTGCATCTCGTAATGTACTTGTACACCATTTAGGCATACGTTGAACTGTTCCCATGGGTTGTGGTTCTATCTGATCAACACCATCATCCCCATCATCACTTTCATATTCTGAGGGAACATTAGCTTCAAATTTTACAACTAGGTGAAAAATCTACATCTTGCGAGTCCGGAGGAGGAGTCTCTGCGTCCTTCTTCTCGAAAAACTCAACATCTCTGCTTGTGTAGACTTTTCTGGTCTTAGGATCCATCAGTCTGTACCCAAGAGTCTCTTCACTGTATCCAATGAAGATGAGATTTTGTGACTTCATATCTAATTTCTTTCTGTTCTGTTTGGGTATGTGCATGCTGGCTTTGCACCCGAATACTCTGAGGTGTGAAATGGATGGTTTCCTTTTTGACCATGCTTCTTGTGGTGTAATTCCATCAAGAGCAGTTGTGGGCACTCTGTTTAACAAATACACTATTGTTTTTGCTGCTTCTGCCCAAAATGTCTTTGCAAGTTTGGAATCATCGATCATGCATCGCACCATTTCCATGATAGTACGATTTCTTCTCTCAACAACACCATTTTGCTGCGGTGTGTGTGGAAGAGGAATTTGTCGACAAATCCCGTGAGTTTGTAGATAGTCTCTGAACTCATCACTGGTGAATTCCCCCCCTCGATCTAAGCGGAGAGTTCTGATGTGACGACCAGTTTCTTTCTCAACTGCCACTTTGAACTTTTTGAATGTTTTAAAGGCTTCACTTTTCTTGCGAAGACAAAAAATCCACATTTTCCGTGAATAGTCATCAACACAGAGCATGAAGTACTGGAACCCTGAATGACTTGGCTGCATCAGACCGCACAGATCAGTATGAACTAGGTCAAGTTTACCATGAGCTCGAAAATTACTCTTTTGGAATGAAACTCTGTGTTGTTTTCCTGCTAAGCAGTGAGGACACTTGTATGTATCCTTCTGAAGAGATGGTAGCCCATGTACCATATTACACCGGTGAAGTGTTTCGAAATATTTGAAACATACATGCCCAAATCTCCGATGCCACAACTGGGCTGAGGTGGAGTTTTTAGCCACAAGTGCTTGATCATTTTTTTGAATGAAATCAAGTTGAAACATTCGTCCCAAATTTGAGGCTTTTGTAATTATTTTCGAGCCTCTGGATATATCTCGAATCAAACAAATTTTCTTGCTGGATTGACTATCAAAGTCAATTTTCAGGTTGTGATCTAGGAGTTGGCTGACTGAAAGAAGATTCTTTGTCAACCCAGGGACATATAACATCTGATAGTCTGCATTTGCGTGAACCAAGGGGGTAGAGAAATGTTTCCAATCCCCTGAACTAAATATGAAGAATCATCTCCCAACGAAACATGATATTTCAATGGTGTGTCCCTCATTGAAATAAACCAGTCTTTGTGGTTGGTCATGTGTCGAGTGGCTCCCGAATCAACATACCAAACGTCACTAGATGACGTGGATGGTTCACTTGATTGAGCAGTGAACAAGAAGTCTTCATTATCTGACTGTTCTTGTTGTTCAGCAATATTACCTTGCTAGTGGGGTCTTCTTTTCCAGTTCCCCTTTTTCTACCCGTCATATTTGTTTGAATGTCCCTTGTAATATTGTTGTTGTTGTGGTCCAGAATTGTTTGATGAACCTTTCTTATAAGTGTTAAACCAACATTCTTGCAAGTCATGTCCTCTTTTGCAAATTAGACATCGCTTCTTCTGTTGATTGTCCCCATGATACTAATTCTGATGTGGGGGCTTCTGATAGGATTTAGGTTTTCCTTTACCTTTTCCTTTCCATTTTTGATGTGAAGAAAGTGCCTGCTCCTCTTCATCATCCTTGTTGTGCATTGCTTCCTCTTGTTGCAGTAGGTTTACTAGCTTGTCAAAACTAATTGTCGTATCTGACAAGTTTAGAGTTGTGACAAAAATGCGGTAAGAAGAAGGGAGAGCTCTCAGAACAATGGGAATGAGAGATTCATCTTTGACCTCTTCTCCTAGGGCTAGAAGTGAAGCCCTCAACTCTGTAACTCTTCTTAGGAAGGCTTCAATTCTCTCATTCTGCTTGAATTTCAATGTATGTAACTAACTCTACAAATTGAGTATGACATTCTTGTTCTTGGCCTCATATATTGTGCTCAGCTTATCCCAAGCTTCTTTTTCTGATGTGGCATCTCGAATGTGGGCTTGCACATTGTCAGATACTCCAAACAAGATGATGAGTTTTTGTTTCTGATCTGCTCTATCAAATTGTCATTGTTGTGTTGCATCAGTTGGTGATCTGGTTAGAGTACCAGTCACAACAGGCTAGATTTCTTCAAACTCAATCTGTGTCTTTATTTTTGTCTTCCATGCAGCATAGTTGCTTCCTCTAAGCAATTGTGAATCCGGAAGAAAAAATTTGGGGGCATTTCTGCCCATTTTACAGAGATCACTGACAGGGTTTGGCTCTTATCACTCCAGGTATTAGGTCTCCCAATCTATGTACCGTCAATCTGATATACCGAACCTTTCTATATACGCGCCCTTCCGATGTACCCGTCGGTACGTGGAAGAAGCTCACCCTTTCTATATACCCGGCGGTACGTGAAAGAGGCGTTAACGTACATGAAAGTATTCAATACGTGGTACCAAGATAGTACTCATGGGGTCTGTGCGATTATTGACACCGGCTCAAACAAATATCCTCATACGTGCGCGTAACTTCGCTATATACTCGGATAATTTCTCAGTCCGGATTTATGTCTTGCAATCATTCACAGATGGATGGGATGGTTCATGGTGTGTGCACTGTGACCTTATTACTCCCCGTCGATTTATAGGATCGATGCCCATACGACGTTATTGCAGCTATATTAGGCGTTAAGTGCAGTAGTAGTCACGACGGCTTTACCCGTAAGTGCTTCCCAGAGGCACTGTATATACTGAACGCTGCGAATGAGATCTAGGATCTTGTGAGTGTTACAGAACCAATTTTACTGTTTTTTATTACAATTCTGCCAGTTTTGCTGAGCAGTTACAAAGTTTTGCAGTTGACTATGGCAACCTGCAAATTAGTACAATATGCAGCAATGTACAATTTACATTCAAAAAATTGTACAATTTTAATGACAGGCAAAAAATTTCAGTTTCGAGGTCTTGGTGGCCTCCTAAGCCCAATACGACCCAAAATGCTAAAAATTGCAAAATAATAGCTGAAAATGCAATTTTTAGATGAGTCTCCTTTTACAAAAAATGTTTGGAATGAAAAAATAGACTAGATGGGAGAAAAAAAAATTTACCCTAAATTAGGGATTTCTCCGCTAAATTTAGTTAGTTGTAACTAAATTCAAAAAAGTTTGCTAAATTTAGCAGTTCCGCCAAAAATTCCGCCAGATGCAAAAGGTGAGTTTTTTAGTGTTTTTGGTGGGATTTGATACCCAAACCTCTCACTCCCAAGGTGCATGCACTAACCAACTTGCCCACATAGGGCGCTTGAGCTATGAAAGGAAGGAACTTGTATATATTGACAAGTAAATTGACTTACCTCTTGAAAATGTGACTTGGCTGAGAAGATGCCACGTGGTGCATGCTGGTGAAGGTGGATTTAGGGTTGTAGTTGCTTAAAAAACATATTTGAAGCTTTGTTTTTGTTGGTTTTCCTTTGTATGGCTGCATTTCCTTGCTCAGGCCACGTTTTTTAGCTTGCCACGCACTGATTTTGCTTGTTGTTTGCTTGTACAGGCCGCATTTCCTCCTTTGGCCGCGTTTTTGCCCTTGGCCGCTGTATTTTTTGTTGTTTATTACTATCTAACCCTGGATTTCTTTGTGCAGGTCGATGGAGGCAGCAAATGGCGCGGTTTTTGCTTAAAAAAAGACGTTTTCTTGATGCAGGCCGCGCAGGGTCCAAAAAAAACGCGTAGAGGACTTATCTCAGTCTGGTTTGGCCGCTTTTCCTCTTCTTTGGCCGCATTTTTTACTCTTCTTCCACTCTATATTTTGTGCAGGTCCAGCATGGGCGCCTCCTTCCCCTTTTTTTAATTATTTTTTTCTCTGTTTGCACGCTGAGGCGTCAGGAGGTAGATGCATGGAGAGTGGATTTCCACTTTTTTTTTTTGTGTTTTCTTGCTGTTAAAAAAATGCCCCAGTTGTTTTCTCCTTCACATGGCTCTGAGTTTCAGACATACCATGCTACATGACATAGTATATGCCGATGAAAACAATGTCAATCAAATAGATATGAATTTTGCACACATACCTCCAATTACAATAGCTGTTACTTGTAGCTATCACTAGATGCACCTCTAAATTAGAGGGAGAACCCCTGGTTGGGGAATTCCTTTTTTTTTAAGATATAGGCCTGCAGCGAATTTTTCCTGGTGCAACCAGCACCAGTGCAAAAAAAAATTGCCTTCCAAGCACCTGGAAGGAACAAGAGGATGTGGGGAAGGCAGGGATGGGGCTGGGAGTTTGCACGAGGCTGCACAGGCTCTCAAATGCTGCAATTACATCTCCAATCTCCTCTCTCTTTGCTGCTCTCTCTTCCACACCTTCACAGGGCCAGATTCTCGCTCTGGTACCAAATGTAGATTGAGAAACAGGGACGGAAGCCTGTACAATTTTATTAATCTCAATCAACTAAAAAATTACAGTGAATAGGCTGCAATATTTATAGATATTGCATAGCCAAATACATCCAAGAGAATAAGTTGCACAGGTGCAACCAAGTGCCAGAATAAACAAGCTTCCAATAACATCCGGGAAGCAACAATTACATAAAAACAAATATATTGTTGAAAACAATATAACAGTATGTATAAAGACAAATATGGTTGATTAACCATATAACAAAATAACAAATTAAATAATTAAACTATGCATAATTAAATATTAGGATAATAAAATTTATCCTAACAATACCATTGTGTGTTTTGGGTGAGTGCTCATTTTTGGTTGAGTGATGTGTCAGCATGTCTATGGTTTCATAGGTTTTGTATCATTGAATTCTAGGCTGCATCAATCCCACTACCATTTCTTAATGATCCTTTCCTAATTTTAACTACTCCCAAGATCATAAGTATTCCCTACCAATAGATCTTAGATCTAAGGTCTGAAATCCAAATTACATTGGCAAATTAAGATGACAATGAACCTAATGGTATTAAATACATTTTCAAAAAAATAGATTTACTAATGATATTTTGCATTGGTTACCTTCAGTTATTGTACATCGAGAGAATTTTCCTCCTCAAACTGATTTGAAGGAGCCAAGGAGGAATGCCTCAACCTCTAGCCACCTAAAATATAATGAGTTAGTAGTTACACGATTCTTTTTTGATCACCCTCCATTTTTACCTAGATGTTTTAGAAATATTGGTGTCTCAATGAAGGAGGTGGTGACAGATCCCAAAGGAAAATGTATTTCCTTCGATACAGACTACATTGTTTTACATGACGAGTCAAAGAACTTGGAAATATTACACTCTGAATGTGCCTTGGCTCAAATATATTCATATATACTTAAAAATAATTCCATTGACATGTTTTATGGGCATCCTTTATATGATACTAGCGATAGAAAGGAAGGGGAGGAAACACTTCATTATTTCGCACCCATTAGTCCACTGCTTATAAATACTCCATGGAACGTAGAGTAGATCCTAGACCACACTCCACATTACATTCCCCGTAGTAACTCCATTACCTATAATATATTCTAAGCTATCCTCTACACTCAACACTATCACTGCTGCTCATAGCATGGCCATTGTTGATGTTACACCCAAATAGGTCACCTTAGATGCTAGGGTATTATATGTACGATATTCCAGCTCTACGTAACGTAGAGAAAGTAGGGCATACGTGGGTCTAAATAAGGATTGATAATATCATGGGCCTCTCCTTACCATATAAAATGATCAAGCTATTTTAGAACTCTTATATGAATAAGAAGAAAAAAAATCCTTGACGTCATCATAATTTGGGGAAGTTCTCAAAGATAACTATATGCTTTGAAGACTATGTCACTACTATCAATCCTATCAAGGATGAAGTAGAGAAAGTACTTGAAGCCCCAAATCATTTCAACTATGACAATGCTATTTTTCTTGAATGAACGATTAATGTATAACTTGATGATGATCTCACACATGTATTGATTCTTGGTGATTACTTTCCTCACTTACGTGACTGCCATATAGAAGTCCTACAAAAACATGAGGTATTATCATGGGGATATGTTATTAATCCTAAATTTATCTCCCATAACACAATCATATGTTTTTTTAAAATATGAGTTTAGAAAATGTTATAATGATTTACAATAAGGTGAAAATGATAAGCAATTTTTACATATGTAACTATGAAAGAAAATGAAAGAGATAAAGCACTTATTTTGATTTCAATTATCCCGAAGCATATCTCAACTAGATGAAAATGATAAAAAGGTTGAGAATAGTGTTGGAATTAATCAGTATGAGTTATTGAAGCTATAAGCTATCATAGAAAAATGCACTTGAGTAGCACTCGCAGGGAGGGAACTTGCGGAACATGAGACGTCTATGGGGCGTTGGACTTTGCCAAAAAAGTTTGGAACCCTATTTCTTTAGTTTTGTTAGGGTTTAACACTTATTCATCGATGATCGCTAGTATGTTGCACTTAGATCACCAAGGTACCTAGAAATATTATACAAAAATAATATCATATAAAACCCTCAAGTGACATCAAATCCTAAAAAGAAATATGAAGAATGAGGGGTTGGATTGTACTTGACTATCAACAAAGTGAACTTATGACGAAGTGCTTCACTACGTCTCAGACCTAATGTAGTTCTATGTGTTTGTGTGTGAAATAGTTCTCATAGGTTTCCCTTGTGTTTATGATGCCAAGATAGTGGGAAATCGCTAGATAGAAAAAAATGTGTGGATGGAAAAATAAAATTCCCCATTCCTATGTAGTGTGTATATATAATAATAATCCCAAGATGTAGACCCTTTGATATGTAGATAAATAGCCCTTTTATATAAATTTCCTGCCATTGCAATGATATGTATGTTGTCTTTATATAGGTTTCTCTTTCTTGAATTTTGACAGTAGTGACCTAACATACAAACTATGACCTCAGGATAGGTTTAAGAAAACCAAAAAACAAGACCAAAAATGTAAAAAATGTGAACATGAAAAAAAGGACACATGTGCACAATTTAGACAGCAGTTCCTAGGCATTAGTGTGCATTCCTTGGCATTGATGTCTAAATACAACTTATGAAAAATGTACAAAGATTGACTAAAAGCAATCTCTATGACTTGACCAAAAATGGGTGGAGAGGTGAGAGATAAAAACAATAGACCCACTCAAAGCAAGACGACAAACTAGGTAGTGTGTCAGAAGATCTAGATATAAAACAAATGTAGACATAAAATTATGCACTTTACACATAATTTAGCCTAGTCTTATACTAATATTTAGAATTTTCTCAAGTGGATAAATTTCTAATTAATCCCACCTTTTTTCCACCCTTATTTTATATTTTATTTTGTCATTCCCACATATTTAATTGCACTTATCCACTCATTCCGTAACTTCGCCATCATTCTAGCCCAAAAATTAGGGTGCTCCAGCCTAGACTGGGGTGCCCCGTGGTGCTTTGGTCCCAATTTGGGCACCCTAATCTATGCACATCCTTTCCCGCTTCGTTTTGGGACCTTTCTAGGCATTTATTGTCTTTATATTCTTCCCAATCAGCCTTGTTAGGATTAATTATAAAATTAATCTTGAGAACCCTATAAATATAAAGGTATGAGACCATAATGAGAGTCTAAGGTCATAACATTACACACTATTATCACTCCATCTAGAGTTGCATCCATTGCATCACTTACATCCACATAGTTCTAGGAGAACTTCATCACACACACTCTACATAGGGGGAGGAATTATATTGTATTCCATACACACATGGTATTTACATTTTCTATAGTTACTATTGCTCGCTACTTAAAAATGTGTGACTAGAAAGAGAGCACTTAGGGCATGACATGCACACACACACACACACACCAAAAATACATCCAAGTCTGAAATGTAGTGCAATGCTCAGTGATAATTTCACTAGTTTGGCGGATGAGGTCAGTCCGACCCACTCATTTGCATCTATTTTATTTCTAGGGTTTGATACTTCCTTTTGTATTTCAAGCTATTACCTAGATCATTTAGAAGATCCAACACAACAAACGAGAAGAACTCGAAGACACCTTGCGATAAAAACAAACTCAGGTTATGAGAATTTATAGTGCTCAGACTACTTAGATTATAGACCAGGGTGCCCCATTACATTCCAAGGTACCCAAGTCATCTCAGATCCTCTAGATTTTTCCTTCGCATGGTCCCTGAATGTTAGTCTACACTTCCTGATTTCATTTCTGGGTCCACAACAACTTGCGAAAGTAACTTCTAATTAGCTAAGCCATGTCTTTCCTTTCTCTTACATATTAGGGTTGTATTTCACTTAGAATAGTATACTTTCATTTATTTCATACTTTTAAGTCCATTTACTACAATGTTTTAGTCCTCCTAATTAGATTAACACTGATACCCTAATGTCCCCTTTTAGGTCCACTAGATCCTCATTTTTGTAATCATTATGGTGAACGTGAAGTCCCCTTCTACCACTTTCTAGGGTTTAGTATTCCCATATTTTCCACCATATCTTCTCTTTATCCAGTCATGGCCTAATCATCGTATCTTACCTATATACCTACCAAGATCACTAATGTTGTTACTACTACCACCGAATTCATTCATGTGTATACCCAACACCCCCAACAATTTTTCATGCCTGTACCTTACCCATCCATAAATTTCATTACTACCCATTGCAATCGCATTACACCACCAGTTGCTTCACCCATTTATTTTCCTCTACCTTTCATTCCTTCTGCTCCATTAGCTACTTCCAAAGGTTATGATATTATTGACCAGCTCAATAATACACCCAGTAAGATATAACTTTATGACTTATTGCACAACACGCCATATTTTTTGAACACACTAGAGCCTACCATCCATGCTATTCATGTTGAATGTGAGCACTCTACTAAAGCTTTAGCCCATCTCATTCAATCTATTTGTATTTTTCCTCTTTCTATCTCCTTTAAAGACAATGACATATCAACCGTCGCCAAAAATAAACCTTGTTCCCTATTGCTCATTATCGTTATCATTAGCACTACTTGTATCAAGTGTGTCATCATCAAAAATGGATGCACTATTAACCTTTTTTCCCATTGTTTCTTACAACAATTAGGTATCAATGATAGTCTCATCTCCCATAACTCAACCCTCATCCATGGTTATGATTTGTCCACTCACACATATATCGGCACTATATCTCTCCATATTCACGTTGGCCCTAAAATAGTTCTTATGAAATTCTACATCCTTAATGCTTCTTTGCAGTTTAATCTTCTCTTAGGAAGACCTTGGATCCATGCCATGCAAGCCATGTCCTCCACTGTACATCAATGTGTTAAATTACTTCATGATGGTCATAAACATACTATCACCACTGACCCAAAACCATTCAAATATTGCTGCATGTATCCTTCTACTTCCATTCCAGTCCCACCTCCTCAGCCCATTCCGTATGCTACCCTAGATAAATATGATGTTGGTCAATCTAGTACACCCACCTCTAATACCCTTGACATCACTTATCCTCCCATTACTACTCACACTTCGGCTATCTTATCACCCACTATATTTGTCCCTTTCTGTAATCCACCTCCACCATCTTCTGCTTCTCCTCCCAATTCTACTTCCACACTACCTCCTAATGTTCTTGATAGTGCTACCAAAACTGATGATGCACATACCGATGTTTCAAACGAATCTTATGATGAATTTGATGTTTTAGACATCACTGACCAGTCACTATAATAATTGGATTTCACCCCTCTAGGTGTGGAAAAATATTATTTCAATGAAACATGTGTCATTGATGGCATAGGTGAATATTTTTTCAAAAAACTCCATCCATTATTTCTATGGTACTATATAAAGGATTTTTTAATAGTGTCGATGGCACATGCACCTTATATATCAATCAAAAATTTTGGGAACACATTCCTCTTAACCTCGCTAGCTCCAATACTATCTTTATACGTGATTGCTTACCCAAATTTGGCATGATGCTTAATGATATATTTCCAAAACTCCATTCACCCCACCATTGTCACAGTTACTTCCATATTACGGAAGCTTATGACTTACAAGTTTTTCACTTAACAATATTTTTTACACGCACTACCCGTGGCTTGCTATTTATGCTTGGATGATCTTGACTTGATTTTATTGGTGGCACACTTGACCCACTTTATTCTTCACTCTCATTCCCCATGCCTTTCATCATAATATCTATTTCTAATGATTCTTATCTTGTATATGTACTTAACATTTTGCATTGGTGTGCTCATGGATGCCCACCAATTACTTTTATCGATGAAGAATATGGAATGAATGTTTATCTACTTTTTCGTAATGCATCTTTATATGATGCACATCATTCTATTACCTACCAAGGTTCCAATGTAGCTCCTACCAGTTTTAATCAAGACAATGATGATTTTCTTGATGGAGTTTCCTAGTAAACTTTGTCACACTATCTATCAGGGGGAATTGTCATTACCCAATCTTCCCTTCTTCATATTAGCATAGTTACACCTTTATGATTTAGATTATTCTTCTCATAATGTATCCCTCTTGCACATGTTAACACCCTCTTTACCCAATGATACACTTCATTTCCTCAGTCCATACTCAACTGTCGAGGGTTTACCAATCGAATTGACCTTACATGTGGCATTTTCCTCATCCAACATTTATTGTGTTAGTGACATACACCATAAGTTTAATTGTCACACCTTCCTATAATCTTATAGTGGTATATTCTCTAGGATAAATCACCACCCCTTATTATCATCTTGTAGTGGTATACGCTTTAGGCTAACTCACTACCCCTATTTTATCATCTTATAGTGTCATACACCTTAGGGTACATCACCACTCCCCTCTTATTCATCTTATATTGACATACACTTTAGGATAAATTGTCACCCATTCTCACTTTTTCATTTCATAGTGATATGCATTTAGGGATAAAACATCATTTCTACATTCAACAAGTACAGGTATACGCTTAGGCTATAGGTTCCATGTACATATTTCCATATGTCTCACCTCCTACACTCATCCTATAGTGATATACACTTAGGGATAAATCATCACTCTGTTAAAAAAAGTTGTGATATATGATTTGGCTATATGATTGATGCACATCTCCCTCCACATGTCATATTTCATCACCATTGCATATATACACTTATCACATTGCGCTATATAAAACCAACACTACTCGACCATTACCCGATGACACACTCTCGTTTATGGTTCATTCATGACTGCTGAGGGGGAAAAACAAATTAACCTCACTTCATACACATTCCATCCAGCTAGGGGGCACATTTTTGCTATCATCCCATCCATCTTCAACATACTGCATCGTCTTGGTCTCATTTACTATTTCCTACTAGTGTTTTGCATGCTCACATTATTACACATTTTATCTTACTTTCTTATATGTGATTATCATACACACATAAATATTCATGCCTTTATTTAGTGTGATTGAAGATACAAAACTCTACACGCGGAATGGATGCTCACCTTCTACCCTTCCTATACTAGTCACTGGTGGCATCCACATTTGTCCTTTCCAGGTGGTATTGTTTCATTTTGTACTTAGCATCTTATACTACTTTCTCATACACATTCTTGACATACTGGTTATCACTCTCACATTCTAACAGGTGTTCCATGTGTAACACTTGTTTTGTAGGATTACATGTTTCCATGACTACTTGTTTGTTTCTAGTAGTTTTCTTTGTTTTCTATTATATGTGAGATTTTCCCTTTCCTTTTGTGCATACTTGTATGTTTTTTGTGGCCTTGATGGCCTTGCATGGCTTGTGACATTTCAATTGATGTGCCATGTTTGCAACCCTCTATGTGTGGTCTGCTTATTTTCTTCTATGTTTACAATATTGTCCTTGGTAATTTCAACATTGTCTACTTATTTTACACTTACCTTATTACATGCATGTGTTTTCGGAATAACAATTATATTGTCTAGATATCCCCTTTTATACATGCCTCTGTATCTACTAAGCATTTCCCTTTCCCCCTGCAGGGAATAGTTCTATAGGTTAGAGTACGATTGGGTCCTCTTTTGGAGCCATATTTTCCTTTCTGCGACATTATATGCACCCCCAAAGAGGGGGGGCATCATTGAGGGTTTTCTACTAACACAATGTATTTACACCATTTCAGACACGACAAGTGAGTTCATCCCATTATATGAACTCCATACACAATGGCCATAATAGGATATGGTGTGCTTCATTAATTCTATAGAGCGGTTATAGGATTAGGGGTTATAGTGGGTCTTCCTCTCTAAACTTCTCCATCTAGTGGAATCAGAACACCTAACAAACTAGGATAGTACATAGATCTCTTCAAACATTTTAGTACAAGTAGTTTAATTTGGAGGACACGATGCATTTCCTCCCTATACTTCTTCAGCCAGGTTGGCATGAGATGTTCCAAATAACTCACAACAGTACATGATATCTTTATACACCCTTTTTATCAACATGGATTAGGTGTACATATTCTATTTACACTTTTTCTAGCTGAATTTACATTTACGTAATTTACACATGTGTATTTTACATAACATTTTTACATACATACATATTTGAATACTTGATCATTTTCTCCTTACAGGTCCATTGTATGAGAAATAAGCAATCAAATAGGTAGCAAAAACAACAACAAAAAAAAAATGACAATGACAATGACAACACACTACTATATGTATTTGCATTTACTAACCATGCATGTACACTACACAAAACAACAACTACACACGCATTCCTCCATACTTTCAATCTCATAACTTTTTATGCCCATTTTAATCTTTAGAATCTGTGTTCCTCCACATTTTTTTTTTTTTATTCCATGATTGAATCTAGCCCATTGGCATGTCTTCTTCTACACTCTACATGGATATGAGGTACACCTCTCTATCTACTTTATATTACCAAGCTTTCCTTTCACCAACATAAAGTGGGGGTAAAATATTGACTCAAAATTATGCACTTTACACATAATTTAGATTGGTCTTATACAACTATTTAGAAGGTTCTCAAGTGGATAAAGTAATAATTAATTCCACCTTTTGGAAGCCCTTATTTTATATTTTATTTTTTCATTTAGACATATTTTATTGCACTTATCCACTTATTTTGTAACTACCCCGTTATTCTAGCCAAAAAATTAGGGTAACCCAGCTTGTACTAAGGCACCCCTGGGTGTCCTGGTCCCACTTTAGCCCCCCCAGTCTATGCACATCCTTTCCCACTTCTTTTTAGGGCCTTTCTAGCCATGTTTTTTCTTTATCTTTTTCCCAGTCAGTCTTATTGGGATTAATTATGAAATTAAGATTGAGATCCCTATAGATATAAAGCTATTAAACCATAATGAGAGTCATAGGTCATAACATTACACACCACTATCACTTCATCTGTTGGGAATATTATAGTGTAAACATTATATTATGATTTGTTGTGGAACAACAAATTATTACCTGGAATTATATGTGAAGTTGTTGTAAACAACTTCACGTATTTAGCTTGTTGTTTACAACCACTCCTAAATTATAGGAGGTTGTTTTGCTATTTGCTTGGCTATTTATTAGCCATGTATTGTGCGTATGTGATTGGGGAAATGAAGATCAATATATACATTTTCTATTATTCTGATTCGAACCTGTCATATGGTAGCGAGTTTGATCTGAGAATAATTTTGAAGGGGCAGTCGGTACGCAGGCTGTGCAGTTTGGAAGTGTCGTGTCCACATTGAGTGGAGGATCTAAGAAAAAAATGTGCCCCGCAGCCACAGTGTGGAGGATATAAAAACGTATGTCGCAGGTTTAGCTATTACAACACTTAGCAAAACGCAGGTTTACAATGTTTTATTTGCCATGCCACTTGCCACTTGCCACGCGGGGGGGAAGGAGAAAAATGCCCAGGTTTCATCTGCCACACAGCCACATCATTTTTTGAGAAAGCTGACTTTGATTGAAAAAGATTTGTGGGATGTGGTCAAACCAAATGTGACAACACCAACAAATCCAACAGATCTCGCAAAGTGGAATATCAAGGATCAAAAGGCCTTGGGAACTATTGGTCTCGATTTGTCTAAAGCGTACCTGCACCACGTAGACTTCACAAAGTCTACAAAGGAAATCTGGGAGACATTAAATAAACTGTTCGGATCTGAAGCAGAAAGTGCAAAGACAACACTGAAGCAAAAATTATATGGGTTAAAAATGGATGAAAGTATAAAAATGGCAGAACACATCAGCAAGTTCCGCTCTCTTCTCAATCAGCTTGTAGGTATTAATGAGAAGGTAAAAGATGATGATGCCAAAGCAATTCTCTTGAATAGTTTTCCTAAAAAAATGTCTCATATGGTTTTTACTTTGAGCAAGATTAAAATTGGTTTAGAAGGAGTAGTTTCTACTCTTCTTGATCAGAATGAACCTTCAGAACCAAAAGAAGAGGTCTTATATGTACACAATAAATCTAGTACATCATCAAAGAAGGGTAAGTACAATTCAAAGCACATTCGTAAAAAGGGACAAATCAAATGTTACTATTGTAAAGAAGTGGGGCATGTCATTTTAAATTGTAAAAAGCGGGCACAAGATCTACTGGATGATAAGATTGATCAAAAGGCTTATATTGTTGAAGAAGAAACTGACTGGGAAGATTATGCAACTGATGAAGAACTTTCTTGCCCTAGCGATGAAGATTATCTCTTCTAAAAATAACCAAACTGGAGGTAGGAGGAAATGGAGGATGGAGGCTACTCAACACTTCTCGTCAGTCGCCAATGACGAGGTCGTATTTTGTGGTGGTGACATATTTATTTCTAGTTGTGTGTTTATTTTATCTGGTGTGCAGAATAAAGAGCAACAGTCTGTGTATGGTTGCTTGGTACATGCGAGTATTCCTATATGTTCTCTTGAAGTGTTGTGATGTGGCGTGGAAGGTGTCAGTCAGTGAAACATTTGTATAGGAAGGCAGCTGGTGTCTAGAGGAGAGGAGCAGTATGCAGACCTAAAAATATGCGTAGGCATATGATTCTGGTTTTAACTACACTTCACCCCATGTTCACACTAAGGGGGTGTATGTTTGGAATATTATAGTGTAAACATTATATTATGATTTGTTGTGGAACAACAAATTATTACCTGGAATTATATGTGAAGTTGTTGTAAACAACTTCACGTATTTAGCTTGTTGTTTACAACCACTCCTAAATTATAGGAGGTTTTTTTGCTATTTTCTTGGATATTTATTAGCCATGTATTGTGTGTATGTGATTGGGGAAACGAAGATAAATATATACATTTTCTATTATTCTGATTCAAACCTGTCATCGTCTAGATTTAAATACATTGCACCAATTGCATCCATATACTGTCATGCATCAACGCTAGGGCATCTTCATCACACATGCACTACATAGGGGGAGGGAATATACTCTATTTCATGCACACATGCTATTAACATTTTCTCTATTTTCTATTTCTTTCTACTTCACAAAGTGATACTAACATAAGAGAACCTATGACATGACATACACACACACACACAAACTACATCCGAGTCTGAAATGTAGTACAATGCTCAGTGATAAGTCAACTAGTTTTGTGGCTGAGGTTAGTCTAACCCATTCAATTGCATCTTTTATTTTTCTAGAGTTTGATACTTCCTTTTATGTTTCTTTTTATTACCCATCTCATTCAGCAGATCCAACATGACAGACGAGAAGCACTCAAAGACACCTTGTGACCATAGTAGACTCAATTTTTGATCATTTACAATGTTTAGAGCACTGAGATTGTAGACTAGGGTGCCCCAGTACACTCTGAGGTGCCCCAGTCATCTCAAATCCTCTAGATATGTCCTTCACAAGGTCCCTGAGTGTTTATATGTACTTATTGGTTTCATTTCCAGATCTGCGACAACCTCTGATAGTCACTTTTAACCGGATAATCCATTTATTTCCTTTCTCTTGCATATTAGGGTTTAAATTTCACATAGAATAATCTAATTGCATTTATTTCATACTTTTTATACTGCATTTACTACAAATTTTTACTCCTCCTAATTAGATTGACATTAATACTCCTTTTTCCCATTTTAGGTCCACTCAATCCTCATTTTTTTTAATCAACTACATACTTGGCGATATAGTAAAATAGTAGTAAGTGTGTGATTTTTTTTTCTACATTCCCTTATTTATGCTATTTGATTGAAATTCAAGTAGTATAAAGGAATTAAGGAACATACCTGTGAGAAGTCTGAAGTAGCCTTGTTATAGAAGCTACATGTAAAATATGAACATATAGCATGGTTAACCATGGATCAACATTTAGACCCATGTGGCATAAATAGAGATAGAAAACCATTGTGAGGAGTGCTTATCAAGATTGATCATTTGATTTGGAGAATTTGGAGATTTCTAAATTATCTCTGATGGAGATTTGATGGCTAGGTAGTGATCAATACCTAACCCAATTTCGTATGTGTGAAAAAAAAAATGAATTATTTGGGCATCTTGTAGTTGGAGGAAGATTGTTAGGGAGAGTTGTATAGTTTTAGCCTCCAACTATGACTAAATATTTGAAATGTCTAGCCACTATAGATGGAAAAATATATAATTTTGTTTATTTCGGTACATTTCGATCTAATGAGATTAATCCTTATAGGAGTAGTATAGGAAAGGAAATGATGTTTCATTCCCCCACTCCAAGGGTGTCGTCACGATGTGTATATATTCCATGTTGGGTCATATGGAAGTGATAGAAAATGTGAAGTGACTTCCGATGTTAGTTCATTTGGGAAAGTAGTGATGCAAATCGAAAGTTAGGTCATCTAGGAGGAGTAGTAAAATACATTGTGTTGTGTCACTTGATTAGTTTGATCTGATTAGTAAACAATAGTGATGAGATTGAATGTGTATGGTAGATTACTGATGGAGATATTATTCGCTTGTTGTTTCTAGGTTAGTTCATTAGGGGGAATCGCTAGAAAGTGGTATGAAATATCACATAATGTATGACTAAATTCTCGATAATGATAAATTGGAGAGTTGGAATGACTATGTATTCATGTGAGGGGGATCACAAGGTGATCCTGATTATATGCCACCCATTTTGGTGAAAGGGGAATGATAGTAAGAATGAACACTGAGCCAAAAGTAGATATGTAATGATGTGATAGCTAGTAAAATGAAGTGGATAAGATGTCAAAATATGTGTGTGTGTGTATCGAGTTGAAGATGTGTGAGATTAAATATAATGTCATGTAATGTGTATCATAAAATAACAAGAGAAATGTTAAACCAAATGGAAAAGATGGGGGATAAAATGGAGAAGCGAATCTCAAGATATGAGTAAAAATGTGTGGCATGTATTAATTGGAAGAATATGTCCAAATGCTAACTATGGCCAAGTTGGAAATTATGAGTTCCTATAAATAGGAATAGGAATAAGTGAGTAGTACCTTAATTTTAACTTTGAGCAAGTGTTATATTGAGCTCTGATCTAGGGATGATGCCACAAATTAGAGCAGTGAAATTGAGTCAATACGAGATGGTGGTGACAAGCATGGTGTACCATATGACAGCTGAGTTGGTAAGTATGATTTTTACAAACAATATGTATAAATGAGCTTGTTTTTGTGATCTTTTGTGAAATTTGTGTTTTTAAATTTCTAGGCATTTATGACCTGGGAAAGAGTAGACAAGGTGCTAACATCCCTTGGGATGAAAACGCCCAGATCTAGGCATTGGTGACCTGCACCCGGGCGCTTGTGTCTTGTTCTTGCGTGTTGGTCACCCAAGAGGATGTTTTGAGCCCATAATGTGATGCATGTGAAAATTGGTGATTTTTGATGTTATTAGTAGTTTTTGTGTATATGAGGTGAAATTTCGTGTTTTTGCTCGTGTTTTGTGTTTTGCACAGGGATATTCTTTGAAGATGTTTATGTGGAGGGTGGTACTTGAGTAAACTATTGGGATTACACCTATCAGATGCAGAGTGGCATATACTAGACCATGTTGGCTTGTGGAAGATAACTAGATTGGGGGGTCACACACCCCATAATATGTTGATGATTACTGCATTCTGTGAGAGGTGGTGCAAAGACACTTGTACTATGTGGTTTCCTACCAAGGAGATTACTGTAACCTTGGAGGATGTATATCACGTATTGAAATTATAAGTTATGGATGAGAGAGTCCAGGTGATGGAAGTAGATGATGCAAAGTGACATATGAGAGTAGCTAGGTGGTATTTTATAGGGATATTGGTACATATAGAGATCCATATTAGCTTTGATGCAATACTAAGATCAAATGTTTCGTGATTACAGAATTTTATTGCTGTTGTGATTACATCGTCAGTGACAGTGAAGGGTGGTGGTGTAGGCATGTTATACTATTTTCCAGCGTATAGAGGAGAGTGGGACAAGATATATATGGGGACATTATGTATTGGCACATTTGCAAATGGGGGTTCATAGATTTACACAAAAGGACCATGGTAGTGGGCTTGGAGTCACTACAATATTACATGCATGGGTGTATAAGCATATTACTATATTGAGGCCACTTGGTTGTCCACATGTGGATTGGGTGAGGACAAATGTATTCTCTCTGAGATGGGATGGTGTCTAGAGAAGGAGGATGGACATTAATACATATAGATCAATGATTTATCGTATGGGACCAGGGGCCATTATATCAAGTCCATATCAAGCCTATGGAGGGTTTCCAGAGGATGGAGTAGAGCTATGATGTATCCAATGTACTATTTGGCTAGATGACCAATTTCCATTGGTGGCCGAGCTATTCCAAGAAGAGCATGTGTCATGGTAGTTTGGTATGGCTTATGATGTACCCCGAGAGCCATATGTATGGGTGTGAATAACAAGAGAACCGAGGAGACCAAGGGAGAGACAAATACCCACAGGAGCACATCTAGTGCACCCTGGTCTAGATGAAGTTGATGCAGCGAGAGAACCAATACATGTAGATGATGTAGGATGTACCAAGGCATATAGTACATTGTTGGCATTGCACCAAATTGTGCTATTATTTCTAGTTAATGTGTATACGGTGAGAGAACTGCCAGTTGGAGGATCATAAGTGAAGGAAGATTCCCCTAACGGTGATGACATAGTTGCGGTGATAATAGAGCATGAGTATTTATTTGTTGATAGTTGGGATTTTTTACTTATTTGTAGTCTTGTGGTTATCATGCTAGTAACTATCATTATTCGTGAATTGATGCAGGGGATTATTATTGGTCACTAATTTTCAACACATCAATCCAAAAATTGATGTGGAATGTGCCCACAGATCTACTATTAGGTGGTGGGATGTTAGAGAAAGTAGATGTTATTACAGGTGGACATGCTCATTTTTTTGATTCAGTGGTAATAACAAAAACATGTACTATTTTTTTGAGTGAGAGAGACGAGGCATGCGTGGATAATCAACGAGATACGGAGGGTGTGTTGGTACCCAAATTTATCCTCCCTCAGAAGTTAAGCAACATCAAAGGTTTTTCAGGAAGCTTAGAGACAAACAGAGCATGTAGTGTGTCATTTTGTAGCTAGATATGAAATGGAGCTTGCTCTTTGTCACTTAAATGTGGAGAAATGGGTAGCAGCCTCAAGAGGATTTGACCTATCCTCACTACTTTATGGTTTTGCATTTCAACCAGGGTGAGAGGACCCTTTTTGTAGCCTATTGTTTGTGGAGGAGATGGAGGTATCCTTCCTTGTGAAATTATTAAGAAGACCTTTAAGAAAATATAATCAATGCAACAAAACCTAACTCTCATGAGTTGTCACTCTAGATAATGGAGATATTTTCTAAGAAAGGTTTAGGCCACTAAAGACAATAAAAACCTAATTGTTTCTACATGTTTTGGTAACATAAATTATGCATTTGTATACACACATGACAAACAAGGGTAGTATGGGTATGATTGGTTTCTTCTAAATGATTTTTTGGTGGGAGGTGAGGCAGAAATGAACTTGATTCACCAAGTTCTTGAGAAAATTTACAAAAATGGAAAGCTTAAACAACATAATGATTTGGGATAGCTAGGATGTTCCTTTAACCAGAATATGTCCTTCAATGGAGGCTCAGATTAGCACTTTTCACAAAAACTTCAAGGACCCAAAATGAAGGCTCAAATTGGAAAACTTAACTAAACATTATCAACCTGTGTTTCATCATGCCTAAGATAACCTCAAAGGCTAACAAAAAATATTATAGTCATGCTAAGACTAATAGTGATTTTAAATTTATCTATTTCATTATCAAAATAAATCTCTTTTGATAAATGAAATTGTAAATGCCACCAAACTATTACAAGGATAAGATCTTGTGTGATTCACAAAGATTTCAATATAAGATTGCAACGGGAACAAGAAAACTACTTGTAGACATTCGGGAATGAAGCAAACATAATTTTTTCCCAAAAATAACACATATTAACTCAAGTTTGATTAAATTTATCAGCAAGGGGAAAGTTTCTGGAAGAATATCAGATCTTATCAAAGGCTGTACACTCACAACAACCTTGTCATGATCAAATTTAACACAAAATGAGATAAACAATTTTCTTTAGATGATTTCTTAGAAGGACAGGTTCCATCAAGCTTTTCTCTTAGAGAAATTAGTCCCGACCTCTAACACTCCAACCATTTTTATGATAAATTTTTGTAATTTATAACATTTTACAACAGATTTTCCCCCCCCAAAAATCCAAACATTGAGTGTATCAATTCTCGCCATGATCCCGATCATGATTCCAAGAATCAAATCTGTAAAACATTCTTAGGTGCTCATGGTGTATATCTCTTTGAACATCTCCCACATTCAATTCCCTCATCTCATAGATCACTTTCCCCCTCTACTCGCCAACCACTTCTACTCCTAATCTATCAAATCTAGTTCTTTGCATTCTCGGGAAGAAAAAATGGAAGATCAGGTCAAACCGAGAGGTCGGATCTCTTCTTAATGGTAAAAGACATCCCTGGATTTTTCTCACCAAACCCAAATATCAACAGGTATTTTACATGCCAAGGAAAGAAAAATCAGGTCAAATTCGATAGTCAGATTGCATATTTATTGGTGAGAGACGTTTACATACCTTCCCCACCAAACCAGGATACTAGATTAATGTTCCTCTTCATTTTGCATGTAGCAGACTCCAAGAAATGATAAAAAACCATAAGAAGACACATCCCTAACAAATTTGGAGAAAAATGGCTGAAAATCATATACAGATGCATAAATGTCGTTGATCTTTATTTTGAATTTTTGTCATACACATGGAAAATACAATTTAAAACGGGCTTGCAGGTTCCTTTTTCCTTTTTCAAATTTTGGGAAAAATGGAAAAAATTCCCATTTTTCTCTGCTCCTCCGCCTTTGAAAAATGGGCTTGACACATGTCCCAATGTGGGTCCCAAAGGAACCACAGCTAAATTCTTCTATTTCAACTCTTTTCTAGAACAGGAAATTTTTTCCAAGTTTCCTCCGCAGCTCCACCCTTCCGCTTCTAGTCTCTGATGTGGGTCCTAGCGGAATAAAGCTTCCTTTTTTACTTTTAACTCCTTTTTCCTCAAAAGGAAAATTTTCCAAATTTCCCCCGAAATTCCGCACCTCCTCCGTTAACCTTCCCATCAAATTTTGAATCATCCTTTGTTAGGCCTATGGGCCATTTTGATGTTTTAATCCTTTTGATGACAATAAGAAAAAAATACAAGTTACCTCTGATGGTCCACTTCCCCACCCCTTTGAATTTTCAAAACTAATGTTGACCTCCCTCTTGTCGGGCTTGCGGGCCATTTTGATATTTTAACCCTTAAGAGGTGAAAAAACTAGGTTGTCCCTGATGGTCCGCTTCCCTGCCTTCTGACTTTTCTAACTACCATGCATCACAATGGAACATCTCGAGATGGTACCCAAAAGTTAAGACCTTGAATGAGTGCAAGCTCACCATGTGTCCTAGCCCGAAAAAATTTGTTTGAAGGCTTAAAGCTCAGCGGAAGGCATCATGTGTCAAGGTATGAGGAAATCTCTTTTATCTGTTGAAAATTCCAAGAAAAATGCAAAGTGAGTAAAATCCTCCAAGTGTCCTCCTAGTGCTTCTTTAAAATAAAATTCAAGGGCTGGTCCTCAAACATGCACGGTCCCCTCCACATGTCCTAGGCATCTCCAAACATTATGAAAAAAGACTAAGTATGGGAAGACCCGACAGAAGCCTCCACGCGTCTTCATGGTGTAATTTTAAAATGGTGCCCAAGAGCGGAGACCCTGAATGTATGAGAGCTCACCACATGTCCATGTTCTACTAAACTGTACCAGTTCCATTGAATTTTGTCGAAGTCTGGGAAAAGCAGCGAAAAACCTCCATGTGTCCTCCTATCACAACTCCAAGGCCAACCAAAAAGCAAATCTTCAAATGAGCATCGTTCCTCCACGTAGATAGGCTCTTTAATTTGAGGCGATTCATGAAAATTTTGAAGTACCTTACCGAGCCGCGTCCAACTAAAATAGGCCATGTTTCCTGTTGATGCAAGGATGTAAATTTGATCGGGAGAAACACCCTTCAAATTGTAAAATGTGGAAAAATGACCATTTGAGCCCGAAGATGAAATTTTCTCTAAGGACGGAGAATTTTAGAAATGTTACAAGGCTCAAATACATTGCTTTGAGCTACATCCATTCATTTTTATTCAAGTATTTAGGGTGAAAACAACAAGGATTACAAATCCTGACTATGGAAAATTGAAAGAACAGGACAACTTGAGTTTTTATAGCTAAATACAGACCGTTTCAGATGAACAAAGAAATGAGGAAACAAATTAGGATCTATACGTAACCCTCGGTCTAGGAAAGGACTGACTACATAAATAAAATGAGGGTGAAGGCTTTTCGGGAACAATACAGGAAGATAAAATGTGATAGAGACCATAAATTGATAGATTTTTAATGGAAAAATGGGGTGAGACTATTTTGAGCACCAACATTGGCTCTGAGTTGGGGATGGGCACTCCCTCCAAGTGCCACAAGAATAAAGGTAGACCATGTGCCAAAAACAACCATTGGGAAAAGGATTCAGCTTGCAAAACACTAAACCGGAACCATCCCCCAAAAAAAGAACCAAGAAACCAACAAAACCAGGCCACCAGGGGGCCAGGAGGAATAAAAACATGAAAAATAGAAAACAAACCAACAAACTATACACTACACAGATGATGCCCACCTTGATTTTGGGGAATCAATCCATGAAATGTTTCAAATTCTTTCCATTAACAAACAATTCAAGCAATTCCCCATCCAAGTCTTTCACGAAGAAAGTATGTTCACCAATTCTAATATCAATGGAGTAAGGGCCCATCCATAATACATAAAATTTTCCATGATTTTCCTTATCTTCATACCTGCTATCCCATAACAACATGAGATCTCCAACATTGAAAGCTCTTGGGGTGGCCTTCTTATTGAATAAATTCTTCAGCTTTTCTCTGAAATTTACATGCCTTTGGTGGGATACCCTCCTTTCTTCATCAAGTTCAACAATCTAGTTAATGTGGGCATCATATGGAAATACTTCTTGATCTTCTAGTTGTTGAATGAACTGATACGAGGATAATTACATATGTAGGGGCATCAGATCCTTAGTTCCATACACCAACTCAAATGGAATCTTTCTATTGGCTCTCTTAACAGTAATTCGGTCAACCCAAACAGTAAACTTCAACTTCTCACCCCATTTTCTTTTGTTCCACTCCAAGGTTATTTTGATAATCTTCAGCAAGTGTTTAGTACCGGACTCAGCTTGTCCATTTCTTTGGGGATTATAATTAGAGGCATATGTCAAACTGATCCCATATTATTTTCACATTGCCACCAAAGGTTTTAGCTCTAAAGCTCATTGCATTATCAGCAAACATTTTAACTGGCACCCCCAAACCTGCAGATGATACGGTTCAACATAAAATCCATGACAATTTAGTGTGTTTCTCTTTTGGTGGGGATTTCCTCCACCCACTTGGTGAAGTAATCAATGGCTACAAGAATTCATTTATGGCCAACACTTGAGGGGTCTAAAATCTCACCAATGAAATCCATTCCCCATTTCTCGAATGGGGCTACAATTGATATAGGATGCAAAGGTAGGGAGCATGAAGCTTTTAGTCTTCCAGAGAAGTTCTAACAACTCTCACATTTTGTAACCAAAAGAGTTGTATCCTTGAAGATGGTTGGCCACCAATAACTAGCCCTCAGGATCTTGTGTGCTGTAACTCTTCCAAAAAAATGCCCCCCCACAAATTCCTCCATGAAGATCAGAAATTATCTTGGGTTCTTCATCTTTAGTAATGCACCTTAAGAGAACTCCCTTAGGGTTCTTCCAAGATAACCCATAATCAATAATGACATAATTATGGGAAGCCAACTTAAGGGCCCTTTTTTGGTTCTTACTCAAATACTCAGGGTAGCATAAATGTCTAAGATAAAAAATCACATCCTTACACCACTCAAAACTCATCAATTTTTCAAAGACATCTACCATTCCTTCTTCTACCTCATTTACGTCAATAGTTTGCAAGTTTCTCTCAGCCATAATATTAGCCAATCCTAAACCTCTCACCAACTTTTTGGTTTGGATATCCAAGTCATATTCTTACAACTTGTTTACCCATCTACATCTTTTACTTGAGACTTCTGTCTTTGATAAGATGTCTTTGACCATGGTGTGGGAAACATAAACAACAATTTTGGAACTCAGAATGTAAGGCCTGAAAACCTTCGCTACTTTCACCAAGGGAAATACTTATTTTTCGATAATAGTGTACTTTAACTCAGCCCTGTGCAATGCCTTACTAGAAAAGGAAATTGGCCTTTCAGCCTCTTCAACATCTTTCTACGACAAGAAATATGCAATAGTGTTCTCTGAAGCAAAAGAAACATTTGGAAAGGCTTCTTATAATCTAAAGCTACTAAAACAGGGGCATGCTTTAATGCCTCCTTGATCCCATTGAAATCTTGAATGGCATCCTTCTCCCATTTGATGGCCTAGTCCTTCTTCAACATACCAGTGATTGGAATGGTCAACTCAGCAAAGTTTGCTATGAATCTCCCGATAAAGTTTATCTACCCAAAGAAGGTTTGAATCCCCTTCTTAGTTCTTGGAATTAGGACCTTACTGAATGCCTCTACCCTTTTCGGATCAATCATTACCCATTCTTATGACACAATGTGACCAAGCAATTTTTCCTTTTGTACTCTGAAATGGCACTTATTTCGATTGAGTGAAATGCCATATTCTCTACACCTTATTAGAATTTTCTCCAAGTACTACAAATGATCACCTATCTTTCTAGAGAACACAGTTACATCATCTTGGTACACAACAATAAAATCATTGATGTAACCAGAAAAAGCAACATCCATTTCCCTCTGAAAGTTTACTCCAGCATTCATCAATCCAAAGGGCATCTTGACATATACATATGTTCCCCAAGTGGTGGTAAAGGATATTTTAAATATTTCCGATTCCTTCACCACAACTTGGTTATAACCAGAGAAACCATCCAGGGTAGAAAGTATCTCAGAACCAGTCATTAGATGTAGCATGTTCTCCATGTTTGGTAAAGGATAATTATCCTACATGGATGCTCTGTTCAGATTTCTGAAGTCCACACATAGCCTGATGTCACAATTCTTCTTTCTGACTGGTACTAGGTTTGCAACCCAAGAAGAATACCTTGTAGGCTGAATAATTCCTCCATCCCTTAGTTTATTCAGTTCCTCTTTTATTTTGAGAGATAGGAGTGGATTGATTAGCCCTTTTTTCTTCTTATATGGTTTTGCATTAGATTCGAAGGGAATCTCATGTTGAAACAAATCCTCTATGTATGGATCTAGTTTAGAATAAGTCCAAGCCATGCAATCTTGATATTTTTTTAGCAATTGGATGTAAGATTGTTTTTCCTCCTTGTTAAGATTTCTTCCCAACCATATCTTCATTGGTTTCTCCTTTGTACCCAGGTCATTCTCCTCAATATCCCTTGAGGCTGCTATATATCTGTTAATAATTCAATCAACATTATCAAATTTAGATTCAAGAGCAGCCAGTCCTCTACGAATGGTATTAGTCTTTAGTTGGATGATGCCTTTTCCAAACGAGGTTTCTTTACCCTCTGCTATGCACCCCCATTGGCTCCTAGTTAATATTTTGATCAGTAAACTCCCCTTTGTCCTGCATAAATCTTCTAACCTGAGCATCATCATTAAAAACTTGCCACTGTTTAATTTTGTCAGGTACAGATGGCCTAGTTAACACCTCAACATCATATTAACAATATGGGGATATTGTACAACTATCAAATTGAGCTCCCAATACTGCAAGTTTTTATGCCAAATCATTGAACCCCCTATCATGATGCATAATATTGAATGAATCAAACATCTCAATGAGATCCCAAGTTGGATGCTTGTATTGTTTTATTGGTTGATTTTTTGTGGCATAAAGTTTTATGATTTTCTTTACAATTAATTATGAATATCCTTTGACAATGATGTCTTTAACACCATATTTCCAACAAATCCTCACACCTAACAACAATACCTCATATTCAGCAATGTTATTAGTGAATTCAAAGTTGAGTTTGAAAGAAAAGACAAACTCTTCTTGACCTGGGGAGATCAGAACAACACCAACACGATTTCTAAACTTGGAGCAAGATCCATCAAACAATAAATTCCACAGAGAGCCTGCCTATTCAAGACACTTGAATTCTTTAATCTTGTGCTCTTTTCCATCATCAAATCCTACAAATTTATCAGCATCAACACTTGTGTACAATACTTCATTAGATGCATTGTTGGGATCTTCAATAAGGTGCAACATATTCTTTTCCCCATACAACTAAAAATGGCTGCCCTCAATTGGGATGGTGGAATAGGACATATCCATTTGAACACTTGCACCAACACTTGCATCCCATTTTATAGACAACAACATACCGCACTTGGCTAGGCAGTCAATAATAACTACATCAATCCTCAAGTTCCTTCCCGAATAGGCTATAAGTTGTACCACCAGACCTTTCACACATCCCACCAGTGGAACATCTCTGGGATCCATGACATTGCACTTCCCATATGTTGTTGTTACCTTGATGTTCAGTTCATTCATAAATTCCAGAGTTATAACATTACATGATGCCCCCGAATCAAACATACATTTGTGTAGCAGTCTATCCTTAATGATTAGAGTGGTGAAGAATGGATCAACATTTAGTTGTGAATCTACCAAGGATGTCCCCAAATAAACCTCAGGTGGTTCATCTAGCTCCTTTGATACTGGTGGTGCTTCTAGTTCTTCAATGATTGGATGATTCTCCACAATGTTTATATTTCTTCCTAGGGTAGTCTTCTCCTCTTTCAATCCAAAATACTCCAATGCCCTCTTCTTGTGCTCAGGAATCCTAAGAAAATCAAAAATTTGAAACTGAGATCTTGATCTGACTCAAGACTTGGACAATATCATAAAGGACCGACTTTGGCAAGGCAACATTGGAAGGAAGGTTGACACACTCATTAGATGGCACAAGAATTTTGACAGCTTGGGCTTGAGGAGGGGTATGAGTTTTGTTAGGGACAACAAGTCCCTTGGAAGATGCATATTTCTAAGGAGCCTCTTCAGGAATATTTGAAAGCAATGGATTTTTTGGTTTGGCCTGAGGCCCTATCCCTTTGAAAACCCTACTTCTTATGTTGTACTGCTTCTCTTTGTCAGCAACATTTGATCAACAATTTCCTGACCTCCTCAGATGGGATTCCTCCATCATACTTTTTTATCATTAAATATCTCAAATATTTAAAGTCATTACTAGGAAATTCAAAAGCTAGTATAGTATCTACTTCTAAAGTATGAGAGGGAGGAAGAATAGGTACCTGGTGGATGCAATCCCAAAAATCAGCAGCATTTCTAGAACTTATTACTTCAATTAAAGTTGCCCCTTTTTATGAGGTAATGGAGCAACCCATAATGCAAACATCATCATCATTATCATCATCATATTCTTCTTCTTCTTATTTCTTATAATCCTCACATGAAACATAGGGCATGAAACATCTGTCACACCAATAAATGAAATATGTCTCCTCCACTACAGCAACTCTGGCAGCCAAAGGATCAGGTACCATTCTATTTTCCCTAGCCTGGGACTATTTACATCCAAATTCAATAGTTCTCTTGCCTCTGTCATCAGATCTTTTATCATTCCTATGATGGTTTATAAACCTATCTTGGCCTTGTTACTTGTGCTGACCTTGTGAAATTTTCCCAATTCCTTTCTCTTCCTAGGCTAATTTGTATGAGATTTCTTTTACAGCCCCTACCAGAGTGTTAACAAGTTCCTCCGAATCAGCAGACTGACTTATTCGAGGATTTTCTAGGTTAAATTAGTTTTACACCCTCCCTTTTTGGAGGCTTTCCAATTTCGTTGATGTTGTTTTCTATTTGCAAAGCCATGGTGAAGGCCTACCTCAAATTAGTAGGGATTTTTTCCCTCAAGTAGTTAGCAGTTTTTTTATGAAATGCATCTGAATACTTGATCAAACATGATTCATTACATGGTCTCAAACTAACTAGAAAAATCCTCAAGGTCTTGTTAAGCCTTGTGTTAAAATCATGTACTAACTCACTATGATTCTTCTTGATGTTTTCAAATTCTGATAGAAGAAACCTAGGGTCAGTTCTATCACCATACTGCAATCTAAATGCATTGTTCATCTCTGTCCAATAATCAATGGAATTATCTGGAAAAGCTTAATACCAGTCCCTTGCATACTCTTCCAAAGTATGGATAAACAATTTGACATATACATCTTCATGTTTAATCTCAAATTCTTCAATCATATTGATAAAAAGCTTTAAATGTTGATCACCAGTTATAACGTTGTTTCCTTGTAAATTTGGTAATCTATTTCTTACATCATGGGGAACTGTAGTTGGATAACCAGCCATCCCTGTAAAATTTATAGGACCAAATATTTTTACAGCAAATGGAGGTGTGGGTGGGGGGTAGCGCCATGTTGTTTTGAGGATGTGACCCTAGAGGGCAAAAAAATTGATAAGGAGCAGAGGGTATTATAAATACAGGAGTATAACTTTCAAAATGGATATCCCCTAAAGGACTTGTTTCTTGGAAAACCCTATCAAAATTTGAAAAGGCATGGGTAGAATGAGAAGAAAACTTTTCAAAATCAAATGAAGGCCCCTCTCCAGTTGGAGACTTCAGCTCCATAAAGAGGCTACCTAATTCAGAATCACTTGGATGACAGTCCTCAATGATAGGCCGATCACTTTCATCAATGAAGATCCCTTTTCTTGTCTGTTGATCTCCAATCACTCTCCAGGATTTTCTTCCTTCTGACATTGTTTTTTCTAGCTCTGGAAACAATGTCCTAGTAGGATCCCTAGCAAAGAAATATCTTCTTCATTCTAACTTAGCAAAGATTAGTAACATATATCACTTGACAAAGGTTAAGACACTGGTACTTATAAAGAATCATATCAACAAGTATTCGTCACTAAGTATTTCCACCTTAATTGTGTAAATGCACTAAAATATGATATGTCAAATGTATGTCAATGCTAGAAACTGGAAATGGGATGATCTAATTTTTCTTTACCTAGATTTATCAATGAAACCTAGTGCAATAACACTAGACAATGGAAATATTGCACATAACACTCGGAGAATATAAGAAATGTTTACTAGGGTCTTAATATGAACTGCGATCTCTATGTCCCTGGTAATGGCTCCAATTAGGTGTTGGTACCCAAATTGATTCTCCATAAAAAGTTGAACAACATCACAAGTTATGTAGGAAGCTTAGAGACAAACAGAGCATGTAGTGTGTCATTTTGTATCTGGGGATGAAATGTAGCTTGCTCTTTTTCACTCAGATGTGGAGAAATGGGTAGCACCCTCAAGAGGATTTGACTTGTCCTCACTACTTTATGGTTGTGCCTTTCAACCAAGGTGAGAGGAACCTTTTTGTAGCCTGTTGTTTGTGGAGGAGATGGAGATATCCTTCCTTGTGAAATTATTAAGAGGACCTTGAAGAGAATATGATCAATGCAAAAAAAACCTAACTCCACAAGTTGTCACTCTAGATAATGGAGATATTTTCTAAGCAAGGTTAAGGCCACTAAAGACAATGAAAACCTAATTGTTTCTACATGTTTTGGTAACATAAATTATAAATTTGTATACACACATGACAAACAAGGGTAGTATGGGTATGATTGGTTATTTTTAAATGATATTTTGGTGGGAGATGAGGTAGAAATGAACTTGAATCACCACATTGTTGAGAAAACTTACAAAAATGGAGAGATTGAATAACAGAATGCTTTGAGATAGCTAGGATGTTCCTTTAACTATAATATGTGCTTCAATGAAGGCCCAAATCAACACTTTTCACACAAACTTCAAGGATCCAAAATGAAGGCTCAAATTGGAAAACTTAACTAAACATTATCAACCTCTATTTCATCATACCTAAGATACCCTCAAAGGCTAACAAACATTATTATAGTCATGCTAGGAGTCACAGTGATTTTAAATTTGTCTATTTCATTATCAAATGAAATCTCTTCTGATAAATGAAATTAAAAATTCCACAGAATTATCACAAGGATAAGATCTTGTGTGATTCACAAAGATTTCAATGTAAGAATGCAACGGAAACAATAAAACCATTTGCAGACATTCAGGAATGAAGAAAAAACAAATTATTCCCAAAAAGAATGAAAATTAACTCAAGTTTGATTAAATTTATCTGTAGGGGAAATTTTCTTGAACAATCTCAGATCTTTTCAATGGATGTACACTCCCAATGACCTTAACAAATCAAATTTAACACAAAAGGAAATAAACAGGTTTCTTTAGATGATTTCTCAGAAGGATGGGTTCTATCAAGCTTTTCTCTTATAAAACCTTAGTCCCGACCTCTAACACTCCAAACCATTTTGCATGATAAATTCATGTAATTTATAACATTTTACAACATAGTTTCCCCCCCCAAAAATCCAAATATTGAGTGTACCAGTGCTCGCCATGATCCTGATCACTTCTATAAAAATTTATCAGGTGCTCAGGGTGTAGATCTCTTCAAACATCTCCTGCATTCAATTCCCTTCTCTGGTAGATCACTTTTCCCTCTACTCGCTAACCACTTCTGCCCCTGATTTGTCAAATCTAGTTCTTTGCGTGCCCGGGAAGAAAAAAAGGAAGATCAGATCAAACCCATAGGTTAGATCTCATCTTAATGGTAAAGTATGCCCTTGGATTTTCCTCACGAAACCAATATATCAACAGGTATTTCATGTTCCAAGGAAAGAAAAATTGGGTCAAATTCGACAGTCAAATTGCATATTTAATGGTGAGAGACATTTCTAAACCTTCCCCACCAAACCAGGATACCGAATTAATGTTCCTCTTCATTTTTTCGTGTAGAAGACTCCAAGAAATGATTAAAAAAACCATAAGAATATGCATCTCTAGGAGCTTTAGAGAAAAAGGAAAATTAGATACAAAAGCACAACTTCCGTTGATCTTTATTTTGAATTTGGGTCGTCCACGTGGAAGATATAATTTAAAAAGGGCCTATGGGTTCCTTTTTCCTTTTACAAATTTTTGGAAAAATGGAAAAATTTCCCATTTTTCTCTGCCCCTCCGCCTCTGAAAAATTTTCCTGAGACGTGTCCCAATGTGGTTCCCAAAGGAACCGTGGCTAAATTTTTCTATTTCACCTCTTTTTTGGAAAAGGGAAAATTTTCAAAGTTTTTCCCATAGCTCTGCCCTTCTGTTTCTGGCCTCTGATGTGGGTCCCAGGGGAACCACATTTTTCTTTTTTACTTTTAACTCCTTTTTCCTCAAAAGGAAAATATTCCAAATTTCCCCTAAAATTCTGCACCTCCACCGTTGACCTTTCCATAAAATTTTGACTTGTCCTTTATTAGGTCTACGAGCCATTTTGATGCTTTAATCCTTTTGATGACAAGAGGCAAAAAATGCAAGTTTCCTTCGATGGTCCGCTTCCCCACCCATTTGACTTTTTAGAACCAACCTTGACCTCCCTCTTGTCGGGCTTGTGGGCCATTTTGATATTTTAACCCTTAAGAGGAAAAAAATCCAAGTTACCCCTGATGGTCCACTTCCCCACCTTCGGAATTTTTAAACTGCCACGCGTCACAATGGCGCATCTTCAGATTGTCCCCAAAAGTTGAGACCTTGAATGAGCACGGGCTCACCAAATGTCCCGACCTAGAAAAATTTGTTTGAAGGCTTAAAGCTCAATAGAAGGCACCATCTGTCACGGTTTGAGGCAATCTCTTTTGGCCATGTAAAATTACAAGAAAAATGCAAAGTGAGTGGAGGCCTCCAAGTGTCATCCTTGCACTTCTTTAAAATAAAATTCAAGGTTCGGTCCTCAAATATGCGCAGTCCCTCCACATGTTCTAGGCCTCTCCAAACCTTTGGAAAAAAGACTAATTATAGGAAGACCTAGTAGAAGCCTCCACGTGTCTTCATGGCACAATTTCAATATGGTTCCCTAGAGTGGAGACCCTGAATGAGTGTGGGCTCACCAAGTGTCCCTGTTCCACCAAACTATACCAGCTACATAAAAGTTTGTATAAGTCTAGGCAAAGCAGCAGAAACCTCCACGTGTCCTCTTGGCACAACTCCAAGGCCAACCAAAAAGCAAATCTTCAAATGAGCATCATTATTCCACATAGACAGGTTCTTTAAGTTGAGGTGATTCATGAAAATTTTGAAGTACTTTATCGAGCCATGTCCAACAAAAAGAGGACAGTTTCCTGTTGATGTAAGGATGTAAATTTGACCGGGAGAAACGCCCATCAAACCATAAAATGCGGAAAAATTACCATTTGAGCTAGGAGATGAAATTTTCTCCAAGGACATAGAATTATAGAAATGTTACAACGCCCAAATACATTGCTCTGAGCTACATCCATTCATTTTTCTTCAAGTATTTAGGGGAAAAATGACAAGGATAGCAAATTCAGACTGTGGATAGTGGAAAGAATAGGACAACCTGATTTTTTACACCCAAATATAGAACTTTTCAAATGAACAAAGAAATGAGGAAACAACTTAGGATCTATACGTGACCCTCGGTCTAGGAAAGGATTTACTACGACAACAAAAGGAGGGTGGAGATTTTTTAGGCACAATACAGGAAGTTAAAATGTGACAGAGACCATAAATTGATAGATCTTAATGGTAAAATGGGGTGAGACTATTTTGATCACCAACAGAGTGCAGGTGGAGGATCCGTAGCACAAGATGTGTTCACGAAGTTTGTGGAGTTATACCTGGAATTTTTACAGAGAAATTATTCAAGATATATTTATTTGTTAGAAATATGGAGATATATAAAGGTCACGAGTATAGGCATAGATTGAGTGGTGAAGCATGTAGTTCTATACCTCCCATAGTTATATACAGTGACACCAGTAGTGACGTATGAAATTTATTAATGTGGTGTCTTGCCCCACAGTGATTGTATTTTTTGAAAATATAATTTTTATCGTTATACATAGTCAGAAGATTGGAATTAATGTATTGGGTTGATGTCATATGGATATGTGATGTAATGATTGTTGTTTGTATGTTTTCATTTGATTAGCATTGTGTAAATGATAATGTTTATTAGAGCGTAGATAGATAAGTCATGAAAAGTTGTATTGTATTGTATTAATAGTGATTAATGGTAATACATGTATGTATAAAATGAATAACGTGTAAAAGCCATGTGAATGAAATGATTGTAAAAGTGTATATCATCACTTTTTATTATGATGAAGAGGGGGGAGATGATCGATGCCCCCAGCGTATATGTACAAAAATGAGGTTTTTGTATATAAGCCCCTTAGCAATCAAGAATTAACCTCGAATAAAGAGTGTGTCATCAAGATGTTGCTGATAATGTACACTAAATATATATAAACTAAGAGTATAACATAATTTTGAAGTGAGGTTCTTATTGTAATAGATCCCTCAATAGTCATGTAAGAACCATGAGAAAATGAGTGCATCATACGGTAGTGAGGTGAGAAAATTCACCTACAAAATATTAAGTGAGCATGGAGCAGTGAAAGCATGTGAAGTGGAAGAAGCATGAGTGTATGAGACAAACTAAATGCCTGATGATATGGTGCCAATGATGGGAGGTCCAATAGTGGGAAACATAGATGTCGATTGATTAGAAATCCAATGTGAATCAGGAGCACTATGCGGTGGATGGGATGGTGTAGCATTGGATGAATGAGATGGATAGTTTACATGAATAATGACCTTAGGTGGTGGATGAATAACTACCTTAGAATTAGGAGAAGCATATCTAAGTTAACTGAAACAGTAGCATGCTTACGCAAAATTGGAGAAATAGACTACTCACGAGTGAGACCATAAAAAAAATGACAACCTTGTCATCTAATTGTTATAATTTTTCATGAAGGGCATAACAGTCATTGCCACGATGGCCATTAATGTGATCAAAGTTACAATAAGGATGATCGTGTTAGTGATTCAAGAGGTGCTAGGGATGATGCTAAATAGAAGGAAATAAAATTAAGTGATTTTAAAAAAAAGAACGCAGCACATCTTAACGCTTAGTAGAGTGTGATAAATGTAATGGTTCTCAAGTAGGAGATGGAAATGACTTAGGTAGACAACAACACAATGGTGGAGATAGAGGATCCTTATTTGGTGGAGGAGATGGAATATTCTTACGAGGTATACGAGATGGAGACCTTGATGGACCCGTGATAGATGGGATAGGTGAAAAAGTAGAAGATGTAGCAGTAGGAGAAGTAGAAGGTGGATCTATAACATGTGTAGAAATTAAATTTTTTCTAGATCAATGACCTTATAGCATAACAGTGTAAATGACTCACATGTGTCATATAGTAAGAATTATTTTAAAGTAGGAACTAAGCAACGATAAAAGATAATTTTCTTTTCTACATCAACAAGCCAAAACACTAGCTGATGCATGTAAGAATTAAAGTGTAGAATGTATTCAAGAATGAGTTCCTTCTTTCCTTAATGTAACCCAGGTAGGTGATCATGAGTGACTCTAGGACCATTGTTTAGTATAAATCATCTACAGAAATCATCTTCCATGTCATAATATATACTGATAGATATAAAAGGTAAATGATTGTACCATTAAAAATATTCACACACTGAACTATGATATTTTTTTAGCATTAATCGATTATTCGCATAGGACTCCATAGCTAAACGATAATCCTTGAGATGTAGATATGTATTTCTAGTGCTGTGACAACATGAAAATTTTGGCATAATGAAATCCTTAGGAAATGGTGAATAGTAAATTTTCTTGTGAATGGGATTAGCATGAAAAGAATTATTATCAATAAACACATAATAGAATTTGGTTTCAAGAGTGAGAGATTGCACCTGAGATTGTAATTGTCCAATAACATTCAAGACTGATAAAATATCATGGGAAGGTACCATAGAATATATGAGATGCACATTGACATGCTATAATTTTCCATTATGAGTGATCATGTGAACATAAGAATAAGAAGTTGAGGATGAAGATGGAACATAAAGAGGAACAATAAAAGGAATGATATGTGAAGAAGGAATAATAACAGGAGAATAAGATGGTATATCAATAGAAAAATTAGGAGTAACATAAGAAGAAGTGATAGGAGGAGAATCATCATGCATGCTATTAGATAAAACCTCAGAAATAGATGAAACAACATCTTTGAAAACATGGACATGATAAGAAATAAGCAAGAAAAAAGAGAAGAAATATCAAAATATGTATCCTTACAATAATGAGAACCATGTATAAAACTAGGAGAAGCATTAGATATAACTTTACATTCATCTTGATTATTATGAGAACTAACATCCTTTGAATTTACATTTTAATTATTATTTTTAGCTACAGTATCACAATAAAGACTAAGAATATAATCAATAATAACATCATCAAGACTTTCAACATAAATAGGAGGAGTAATCCTGGTGCCCATGGAATAATAATGACTATAATAGGAAATGATTTGTTCTGGAGAAATAATGTTACAAGAAGAATCAGAAAATCTGGTAGGATTGTTTTATTCATGGGCCAAAATTTGTCTTTGAATATTATCATCAACACAATGATTGCGATAGAGATTGCTAAGTTCATCCTAAGTAGCCTCATAATAAATATGGTTAACACTCTCATGATGCATATCTTGACTAGAAGAAGGAGGTTTACTCTTATCCATTAGGGTTTTTTAGATCCTAGGGAAAGGAGTTCTAAGATATGGGTTCACAAAAATAATTCAATAAAATATGATATATTTTTATTAAAATATGAGTTTAGATACTACTAAAATGATGTAAAATAAGGTAAAAATGCTAATAAATTTATATATATATAACTATGACATAAAATGAAAGAGATAGTGCACTTTTCATCATTTCTCTTATCCCGAAGTATATCTGAACTAGAAAAACTGATGAAATGGTCAAGAAGAGTGCTTGAATTACTTGATATGAATTAAGGAAGATGTAAACTAGCTTGGAAATGGGAACTTGGGTAGGTGTGAGGGTAGGCGAGACCTTTTTGGGTTGCTGGATTTTTCAAAAAAAATCACAAACCTAGTTTCTTTAGTGCCATTAGGGTTTCACACTTATTCTCTGATGATATCCTATATGTCATTCTTAGATCGTTTGAGGTAAATGTAAATTGGAAACACAAATAATCTACTATAAAGCCCTCAAACAACATAAATTCCTAAAAATAAAGATGTAAAATGAGGGTTGGGACTGTCCCTCAGATGTAAAAAAAGTGCACTTATGACTGAACGCTACACTTCATCTTCAATGTACTTGTGTGTGTAGTACTACTCCTAGATGGCCCTCGCGCCGATGACGCCAAGATGGCGGGTGATAGTTAGATAGAATACAAATTTGTGGATGGAAAATTTAATTTCTCCTTCCTATCTAGTATGTATACAGAATAATAATACCAACATGCAGTCTGTTTGATATGTAGGATAGATTATCCCTTGATGGAAATTACCTACGATTATAATGGTATGTATGTTGTGTTTATATAGGGATATCTTACTTAAATCTCGACACTAGTGACGTGAGATGAAAACTAGGACCTTGGGATAGGAGTAATAAAATAAAAAATGTTGATTGCAAATGTCAAAAATGTGAACAAGAACAAAAAAAACATGTGTGCATAAGATGTATAGGAGCATGTCGGTGCTAGTGTCCAGTCCTGGGCACTTGTGTCTGGAGACAACTGACGAAAAATGTGAAAAGGATGACATACAAGGATAGTTGTGACCTAACTAGAAATGTATGGAGAAGTGAGAGAGTTGAGAGATAAAAATAATAGAGACACTTAAAGCAAGAAGACGAACTAGACAGTGTATCACTAGTGAATACTTTTCTTATGTAAGATTGATATATAAAATAACATACTTGGTACTATAGTAAAATAGTAGTAATTGTGTTATTTTGTGGTCTACAAGAACCATAATATTCACATTTCTCCCTGAATATCAACTACCTTGAATACAAAATGGGGAACCTACTATTATGTGAAAATGCCCTTTGGATTCAAAAACACTAGCACAACATATCAACATGCCATGACACACATATTTCAGGACCTCATACAAAAAATAGTCAAAGTATACATTGATGATCTACTCGTAAATATTGATGCAATAATGATCATGTTCATGACTTAGATATTTCCTTAGGATTTCTTCACAAATACAAGGTTTGACTCAATCCTGAAAAATTCATTTTCATGGTGACACTAGGAAAACTCCTATGATTCTTAGTATCCAAAACATGGTACCGGTGTCGACCCCAACAAAAGTTAAAAGCTATTCTCAACATACGACAACCATCCTCCATAGGAGACATGCACTTTACTTGGTAAACTTGCAGCAATCTGACTATTTTTCTTTGAGTTTACCTCTCGTACTCATGCCATAAATTGTCTTCTTCAAATATCTAATAAAATAGAGTGGATGAATCAGTGTAAAAAAAAAATCAACAATGTGAAACAATTCATATCCTCAATTCCAACAATTCACCCTCCTTTGCTAGATTGACCATTACTATTATATAAATCTTCCATTACAATGTCCCTCGTGTCAATATTAACACATGAATATGAAAAGGGGAATGATAATGCCATATATTATGTTAGGAAATCCTTACTAGACCATGAAGCATGATACCCATCCATTAAACTAGATTGTGTAGCCATACATTATGAAGTTGCCAAGTTGCGTCACTACATGTTGTACAAAAGTATTTATGTAATTATCCATAGAGATCCCTTGCAGCACTTCTTCACGCATGCTATCCTCCCAACATATCACATTGGGAATTATATGGCCCTCCTTATGGAATTTGACCTCTGCATCATCACAGGAAAGGTGGTAAAAGGCTTGGTCATGAAAAACCAATTGGTTACCGCCCTTATCTCTCCTCCTCAATCTATTCATGATGCACTACCTGATGTGGACACTGCACTAATTAAACAAATAGAAAACACTATCTCCATAAAAATACTACTACATCATACTTCATGGCCGGCCTTGAGGCATAATCCTTTGATGCCAATATTGAAGCACTTCCCTCACATAACACCAAACCAATGGAAAACATCATCGAGGATTAGGTCACCATCGATCTCCATAAGGATACATGGATGGCTACACTTTGACACGAAAAAGCAACTCCAAGGAGATGGGGTTGGATGTGTACTCACCGATCGCTCGGGGCCACAATTTCCCTCTTTCCTATTGCCTCGAGTTCAAAATTAGTAACAACATGGCTGAATATGAGGCTCTTATCATAGGTATACAGGTCTCCTTAGTTAACAATGTCTTTTATCTCCATTTCATGGGGGATTATGAGATGGTGTGTTAATAGGTTAGTGGTGTATATCAATGTCATAATGAGAAAATTAAGGTTTATTACGACCTAGTCCATAACTTAATGCCACACTTCACTTCACTTTCCTTCCATTGAATCAATCCTACGTGAATAGCATACCTTGGATGTTTCATTAGCCACGTTTTCCACTCAGTTCTTATCACATTGTAATTCTCATGACGATCCTCTTATAATACAAATCCATCAAAAACTCATCCACTTCACTTCCTCGAGATATTCAATACGTCTGTTAGATCGAGCAAAATAGCTGACCCTTGGTATATTGATATTCACAAATTCATGTACCAATAGACCTATCCATATGGTACCGAATAGCAAAAAAAAACCCACACATACGTAGAAATGCTCTCAAATACGTACTCAAAATGACATCTTATACTAATCAAAAATTTGAAGGCACCCTACAGTGATATGTTAAAAAAGTAGAGGTACCCATTATCTTGAAGGAAACACATGGGAGAACTTGCGGTGGCCATTGTAGCAGTCATATTACTACATACAAGTTCCTATCAATGAGTTATTACTATCCAACACTAGAATACTACACTCATGCCTTTGAGAAAATTTGCAACCTTACAAATATCATGATGAAATAATTCATTCACCTTTGGCTGAGTTACAATCTGTCACGACTCCCTAGCCCTTTACTATATGGGGATTGGATTACATTGGAAAATTGCCCTCGGTCTAAGGTGGTCATGTCTTCATCATTATAGCCACATAATAATTTACCAAGTGCATTGAAACCATGCCCTCACTAATATTTCTAGTATTAATACATCTAAATTTTTCCTTAGAAATGAAGCAACTTTACGAATTTTCAAAGTCAAACACCGATTCTCCACACCATATCATCTACAATGCAATGGACATGTCGAGTCTACGAATAAAATTCTCAACAAAATCTTAAAAAACATGATCCTTGAATCATGCTCAAATTTTCATACGAAGCTATATCCTACATTATGGGAATACTACACTAGTTTCTGTATGGCCACTTGTGAAAACCCATTTTCACTAAGCTATGGAGCTAAGGTGGGAATTCCCTTCACTCTAGAACTCCTTTCATGTTTTCATTCCAGATAAGGAACTCTATGAAGTGCATCTCCATGACATTGATCTACTAGAAGAATGACGTGATAGACCATACAACTATTACAAAAACATAACATGCGTCTGCTGAAATAACATAACACACTTATTCATCCATGTAATTTTGACTTGGGTGACTTTATCCTTAAACTTGGCTATAAACATGAGAAAGAAGGTAAACACATTTAAAAATGGTGGGGTCCCTACATCATCAATGATATTTTACGTCATAATATATATCATCTTCAAAAAAGTGAAGGCCCCTTCTTCAAAGAACCAACTAATTCTCAATTCTTAAAAATGTTTCACTCATGAAGAAACTCAAGAGTTTCAATACTCGACTACCATCTCTCAACCTTATTTTCAAATTAACTACATCATTAACCTTCTCCTTAACAACTAACCACATTATGGAAAAAAAATTATTTGTCTACCCCAACCTTTCCCATTGCATCATTGCAGTATTATTTGCATCCTCGCTTAGGGCTCATGGCATTTCTTGGATATTTTTTACCTCTTTGACAACCTTATTCTTATATCATCTACCTCACAATTAATTTATGTTACGAATAGTCTTTCTATTTTCCCTTTAGGTTAATCATCCATATTCTCTTTCTTTACACAGTCAATTTTACAAAAATATCTCTTTGTAGATTCTACCATATGGTTTTTTTGCATTTTTTTGCATTGTTACCCACCACTTGGCTATGACTCTATGACACCATACCACTATGACTTTACAACATCTAGAAATTACAATACGACATCAATCCCATGGGCCCTTAGATAGGTGATGTATGTCTTATTTACTATTAACCCTCTATATTTTCCTTTCATTTTTACTTATACAGGGTTTTAGCAGCATTGATTACGCCTACGCATGGAAGGATGAGTGAGAATTTTCATGTTGGCATTGGTATATATATTTCATTTTATCTAGTCCTTTCTTACTTTCATTATCTAATTTTCAGTATCGGTGTTACAAAAATGTTTCATTTCTGTTGATCACCACAATTTTTTCATTTGTGACTCGTGGTGATCAACGGTTGGGGCATATGTATACACCTAATTTTCCACTTGTTTATCTTTCATACTTGTTACTAAAAATTTCCCTTGTATAGATAAGGGTCACTAATGCATCTATTTCTTGAGCATGTACCATAAGGGGCCTTCATAGAATGGGGAATGGTTATTCACGTACTGATTATTTGTTAGAGAAACTACACAGAGAAGGTGTCGCTATTTAGTCTTGGCCTTATTTGTCCTTGCACTAGTTATCCTTTGTCCCTTTAGGTTCCACACACATTGCATTCATGGCATTATGCTTGTTATCTCTCCATTTGGCACTTTTCTCATCCATTCCCATGATCTAAAACACTTCTTTTTTCTTTTTTTGACACATCACCTCATATCACCATCTTTGGACCGATGTCATCACCTGTGCGAGATGGTGTCGATATTATGTTTTATACTCGATGAAGGCCATATCCCGCGGGTGATGGAGTCCTATATATACAATAAATATTGACATTAAAAAGAAAGGAATCAAGAACCTTAGGAAGTTCCATCTGATTTGTACTTTTATGCCATCTTCGTATCTACTCACTTAGCTTTTGGTTTCATCTTGTACTTTACTTGGATTGGATTGGAAACTCTTCTTCTTGGTTAGTCTTCTTACAATAATGGTTATCTATAGTGAGTCTAGGATAAGAATAGTGTTCCTCTTCTCCACCTAATAAACTATTCTCTCTTTGCATGTTTCTTCTCTACATATATATATATAGATGCATCAGTTACCACCTCTAAACATACAAGGTGAGTGCTCTAACTATCTTTGTAATTTTGCATAGATTATTTCATCTCCTTCCCTCATTTTCTTATGTTATCTTAGTGTTATATATGTTTTGATAATACTTATCATAGTACTCTGATTCATGATAATCTCTTGTTGTCAAATTTTCACCCCCTTGCAAAATTCCATAACTTGGGAGAACTAGATTTGGGCAATTTCACGGTGTTTTGAACAAGAGTATTAAATGTTAGATATTTCCCATGTTTTGTGAAATTTTAATTACTTTAGGCAGTTTCTCTCCTTCTCGTCAGGCTCAAAAGATCAATACTTGGCCAAATCTTGAGTAAAAAAGGGGATACAAATAGAAAAAATTGTTTTGGGGCATTCTAATATATTCTCCTAACTTCCTTACCGAAGAAAAATCCAAAAGAGTTACTCAAAATCAAGAAAATTGAGAAAAGTGAAAAAATGGCCTATTTTAATGTATTGCAGGTCCAGGGAGGTCATATGGAACTACTGCAGATAGAACTAAGGTTCCATTAAAAGGGGATCATCTGGTCCTTTATATTATGGTGCAATGGAATGCGGTAAATTTAGATGGCGGGGATTTGGGTGGAATATGTACCACGAGTAGTCAAGTTCCCCGTGGGTCCAATTTGTCCGTAATGAATGAAGGAGGATGAGGTTGTGTGTAAACTAGATGAGGCAGGATTTGCGGGCCCAGAAGGACAAAATAGAACTAGAGCCACGGGGATGCGTATTCCTCGTGGGTGATAAAATTCTGAAAAAGTGAAGGGCACAGTTTTGTGTGGGATGCATAGTGGTGCGGAGAACACAAGGGATCGAGGAGATAGGTTCCCCGTAATGGATTATAAACCCACAATACTAAGCAAGCGTCGGGTAGAATGGTATGCGGTAAATGCAGAGAAGGTGTACCCCGATAGCCCTTAAGACCTGTGTACCCAAGTTCCCCAGATAACCAATTTAAATAATTTGGATAGGAAAAGGGGAAAGTTGACTTTTTAATTGCGGACTGTGGACCTGGTAAATGATCCAGATCCTAACAATTTTGAAAATGAGAAAAACGACACCCTCATGGGCATAAATTTTGATTGGTTTCTCTAGTTTTCAACATCTTAGACTTTGTGAAAATGTCTCATCAATCCCTACGCCATGGAATCAAAAAAATATTGGGTTAGGTGAGGATAGGTTGGTGAAAAAGGAAAAAATTAGTCTAGGATGAAAAGTGCACTTTGAGTTTTACTAACAGCGGGAATTAAATACAATATGATCATTTTTCTTCTTCAAAAAGGAAAAGGACATTGCGGAATGCATTTTTCAGGTCTCCCATATTGTTTTCCAGTGAGTTAATTAATGTTTTTGGTGGGTGATTGGGAATTTAACAGATTTTAATCTCTTATATCTCTCTCATCTTCTGTTATATATTGTTAACTTCGTATTTTGAGAAGGGGATATTCATTGTATTAGAACTATTGCAAAATAGTCCTAGAACAAATGCGAGTTGCAAGAATCAAATTTGGACATCTTTCATGGTGATCCTTGCCTCTTCCTCCTCGAATGCAATGGGTTGTGCATTCATGAAGCAATAAAATTCTTGTTTTTTGGCTTTCTTTTCCCTATCATTGTTGTATTACATCTTTCCCTTTCCTTCTATTGCATGTGAAGGTGTTGTGTGTATCTTTTATCTCCTTGTAGGCTTCAAATGTTTTTCTCCCTAGGGAAATGGTGATCTGAATTTTGATGCGGACTGTGTCTTACCTTTTCATCCCTGTCCTTCATCATTTTCTTCCCATTTTCCACTCATTGGAATGTCTCCAAACCCGCTTTTTGGTGTTATCACCTCTCTAGTTATGGATTTTTTTTCATGCATCTTTATAACCCTCTTTTTCTCTTATCCCTTGGAATGGTTATTTTAGGATTACATAGTTGGATTTTAAATCCTAGGAGTAGTTTATCATTAGGAATAGGTAGAGGAACCAACCTTCTCTGGAGGTCCATCTAAATTAGCAAGTCCCACAACTTGAGAGATGGTCCCATGTTTCATCATAATTATTGGTCATTCATGATCATATCCAAGGTGCAATTTTGAGCTGCAATAGTTGCTTAATTTTCAATACTTTCATTTTAGTTAAATTGTGCATGCTTATCTTGTCTATCATCGATCCATACGTCTCCTCATTGAAATACCAATATCTTCGTAGGATTCTCTCCTCTATATTGATAGCAGGCCTTGGAAATCTTATGTTTACTTAGTGTAGGGATTACTGTCATCTAGATATGTGACCCTAGCACTCGATGTAGCCCCTTTAAATCTATCCAATGTATGTCATTTAATGTGTATTTATTACTCATTTCCTCAATATGCTTATAGAATTGGTGATTTATGATTGCAAGTTAGTGAGACACATTATTGGGCAACCATGCAAAAGCCACATGAAAGGATAGGTCTAGTCAGAAAATTAAGCTATAAAGAAATGAATAACTTGAATTTTACCTTAAATGAACTGTAGTTGATTAAGATTTTATGGTGGAGCTATATCAAGAATAGATCGGAACATTTTAGGGTCAATCTCTATTATGTAGTTAGAGATGGTTTCGCTTAGTAATTTACTGAAGGTAACACCAAATATGCACTTATGTGGGTTTAGGGGAACATTGTACAACAGTAAATACTCAAATATGAGGCAACTATTTTTCTCATGGTTTTATGGATGGGTGGATTTTGTGAGTAATTCATCAACATAATTTTCGATAATTATATGAATTAAGTCATGAAATATGTTTGTCATGGCATGTTGGTATGTAGCACTAACATTTTGTAACCAAAAAAGATATGGAAATGTAGCAGAATGTAACCTAAGGGGTTGTGAAGGACAGTTTTTCATTAGTAGGGTTGATTTTGATTATTTTATATCCATTAAAATAATCCATAAAATATAACATGTCATATCCAACTATTAAGTGAAGAATCATACCAAAGTGTAGAAGTGGGAAGTTGTCTCTAGGACAAGCCTTATTTTGATTTTGATGTTTAGTAGAAAAAAGAATCTTTTTGTTATGCTTGGCCACATGGAAAATATTAGATACCCTATGGGGTTAATCAATAACATGAATGAATATGACATCTATGAGTTTCTAGATTTATTTTTGACCAACAACACCACCTTAATGTGTATTTGAATTTTTTTTATTGAACTAGTTTAGTGATGTCATGCAATACAATGTTATTCATAAAAACAATTGGTCAATGTTAAACATGTCATTGTAGGTCCAATCCAAGAGGTCACAGAATTATTGCAACCCTTTTTATTTATCCTCTTGTTATGTGTCATTGAGGGTAGTCGTTAAGATTATTAAGCAAGGGTTGTACCTAGTGTGAAATTTGAAAGAAGTAGTTTATTCCTTAAGTACTGTAGAGTGATATTAAATGTATGAATGAGTAGGAATGTTATCCAAACTATAAGTTATAATTTTAGAATAAATTACATCCCCAAAATATGTACGAGGTTATGACATATGAGGAAACCCATTCTTATGATATAAGGGAGGGATATCGTCATATGCACCCGCATACTAATGGAAATATTATTCATTTAAAAACATATTTAATGATGGGATATTAGGTGGTGTACTATTATCAATAAGATTTTTTTTGACAATATGCAAGCGTGAGGTTGAGCTTGCAATCAATACTTTAGGTAAAATTGGATGTTATGTTGGAAGGAACATTGGAGCTAGTGCAGGTTTACACAAAGGAAATGAGGAATATCCAAGGCCTTATTTAGATTGTTGTGAATTTATTCTAATAAGATCATGAATTCATTTTCCATGACAACCAAGATAACATCCATTAAAAAATTTCTATGATAAATGTTGATATCCTTTACCATAATATTGATAAGAGGGGGGATGGGGCCAGATGCAAGTGATAAACATAACATTAGGAATTGTAGCAGAATTTTTTTTGAAGGGCGTGGGATCAACTTCAATGTTATAATTAATGTGTGATAGGAAAATTTGAGACAATTATACAAGATCATAGCTACCATATGGATAACATGGATTTAAGGGCATCCTAATACAAAATTGTAACCAAATCATTGGGCGTGACATGGAAAATAGTGGGGAGAGTGTGAGATCCTAAAGTATGGTGTAATGTGATATTTCTAAGGGGATGGCGTGGTGTATTATCAAAGCCACATATACTGATAGGGGAGGAATAAAACCTTGTAGTGCGGATGGCCAAATGTTTACACACTGTTTAGATTAAAACTAATACTAATTTAAATTTTATTTAGTGAGGTTAGATTTACACTAAATGGATGCAAGCTACATACATATGGATATTTTTATTAATTAACTTACAACATTAATTGTACAATATTAAAATAGAATTCTAAAGCATGTAATATAATATATGAACTTGAAAATACAAGGGAATTGGTGAACTTATCTTGTTACAGAAGATTTGGGGAAGTTGTGGGACAATGTAAAACTGAAACAAAGAGATATGAACTTGGAAGTGTATTGAAATTGAGACTGTAACTACTAATTATCTTAGGGAAGGACCATACCAATCTTCCATGACCCTACCATATGGTCTTGAACATTTTGTATGGAATTTGGCCTACTTTTTTTCTACTTCTACAACCTTAGTAGTTGTTTCCAACATAGAGTTGTCTTTCACTATCAAACCCTAGTTATCGATCTTGTAGTGAATCTCTTTGAATATAGTAAACATCTTCTCAAACCATAAACATGGATGGAGATTCCTACTAAAAACCTTAGTTTGGTTGTACGAACCCCCATGACCACCAAAGTTGACACTACTTTGAAGAGTCCTTAAACCACACATCATTCTCGAATTTTCATTTGGTATCTAGATAGATGAAACATATTTGGTAAATTATTAGTTATTGCTCAAATAGTTTTAGGAAGGATGTTTGAGTTCTTCAAAATGAGAGAGAGTGTTTTAATGACCTCATAATAAGCTTTATACTTGATGTGGATGCTTCCTTGATAATTCTAGATAAACTACTGCATTATTTATGGAGATGCAAATGCCTTTTGCAAGTGTATGAAATGAATGTATCAGTGCATTTCCATGAGATTTATAGGTTATCAAATTAGTTAATTTTTTGTTTCATGTATAGGGATATTTAGCTGATTTATCAAACAAAAAGAGACACAAATGACATATAGGACCCTACAAAATATATCAATTTGGAGGAAAAGTTAGAGGACATGTCATTCTTAGACTGTATAGGTCGGTCATGACAAAATAAAAATTCCCGATCAAACCATATGACCCTAATTGGGGATAGATAACATGTAAAATAAAGTTTGGATCTTGTAAATTGATGTTTATCAATAGATTTTTTGCATTATATTATTAGATTTTCTCGACAGTTTGGTGTGCAAGGATAAATGATTTAAACAAGATACCTCACAAAGTGATAAAGGGGAACAGAGAGACGGTATTTATCATGACAAGAGTGCATTGTCAAATCAAGTGTTTTGAAAATGAAAAAAGAAAAATATGATTGTTTACAGTGGTTTTAGGGGAATAATATCCCTAATAGTTCTAAAGATAAAATATAATAAAGAATAGAAGTAGCCAAAGTGTGAATGAATGTTAAAGATGTTAATTAATAGTCGTAGATATATAAATTAAAAAATCCCTTTTAAGATCTATGTCCTTTTTTGTTAAAGTAATGACATAGTCTTAGATACAAATAATACTTATCTAATGATATGTCATTTAAGAGAAGATAATAACTTGACCTTGAAGTATTTTTAATAGAATTTGATAACCATATCTAATTGGGGAGGAAATTTCAAAACTAATGCTTGAAAATTTTACTTGTGCATTGATTTTGATTATCTTGCAGTAGATACCTACAAGGTATAAAGCAATCCATATTTAATAAACTTGTTTCCATATTGTGTCAATATCCTATCCTTGCTCTCTCTAACTGATTTTATGGAAGATATTATTTAAAATAATGTCAACTTCTCTTTTTTTCTACAAATATTTACTCAAAATCGTGAAGTGTTCATCTTCAATTGAGCTCCTTATATTTTCTCAAACTCTCAATGTCATATTTTTCCATCATTATGAATCATTCCAAATATGGTATCGAAGCAGTGTAATGGTTGTATTTTTTCTATTTTATGCTCAACATTAAATTTGAGTTTCATTTGACCATCCAAAAATACTTTTATGCTTAAGGACCATCATAATTGTTGCCCTTACATTTTCCTTTAACACATTGGTTGTTGAAAACTTTCAAGTCCTTGAAATTATGATTGGATATATATCTAAAAACTAGTGGTCGCTCCTAGTGGAGGAAATTTATGCCGTTAGTGTTAGTGATTGGGAGGAGTGTAGGTGTATTGTTTTTTTTTGGGTGTTATGTATTGTTCGTTGAGTATTTTGCAAGTTTGGTTTTCTAATGTGTGTTGTGTGTTTGGTTATAGGGGAGTAGCATGGGTTGGGTTAGTGTACATTTTTTGTGGGTACGGTTGACTAGGGTATTACGCGTTACTATTATGGATAACTATTGAAATGGGAAGGATAAATTTTTATATGAGGAAGAGGGCATTGTTTTTAATGGTCCTTATGCCATGATAATTTGAGGTGAGGTGGCTATGAGCATCTACAATACACCTAACAAAGTATTGGTTGTGTCATCAAAATTAGTTTCTCGTATAGTTCTAGCGACATCTTCTAGCATGATACACGAGGCATATTTATATTCATATAAATGCAATGTCAAGAACCTTTTGTATTCATATTATTTTTTATGACATTGATTAACATTAAGCAATTGTGAATAAGTTGGGTAAGGGAAGTTAGCTATGTGAAGATATGTATAATTGTTGCAAAAACTTTGGCTGATGACCTAGACTTTGAATAGTGGAGGCATGTATGTGTGCAATAGTTTTCATGGCCGTGACTTCTATACCTAATGTAATTGAAACATCGATTGGTTGTGTTGTAACCATATAAATATGTAAGGCCATTGTGGCATGAATAGAGGGTGCTAGAAAGATGGGTGCATTAACTCTAGTTGTTAGGCTTATCTACTCAAATGTGGTGACTTCAAAATTTTTAATAGGTATTATTAGTTGATATATATTAGCATACGTATTTTAGTGTAAGCATGTTTGAATGGTAACATTTTTATAGCCTCATCACCTAAGCTCCTCCATAAGATTATGAATATGTTATACAATGTCTAAGCTTACATTGCAATCATGCACCATTGAGTGCAACTTCCATCTTTATGGATAATGGTATAAATAGTAGATATATATGTGACCGAACCAAGCACATCCTCTATAGAACCAACCTCAAAAAATTTAAGCATCTCATATCTATACTTGCTACAAGTCACTATCTTTAAGCATAGAATTTGAATCTGAAAAATTTATGCACTGCACTAAGAATGTGAGACATGAATATATAGAACTAAGAATAGGTACTTACACAAATTTTGGATTGGATATGTCCAGAACATCCTTTGTATCTAATAGCATATTTTGCATCATTTTATACCAAAAAGAGCACAACACCAGGTTTCATAACTCCAAGTATACTATAAAATTTGGTGTCAAATAGACCCAAAAGAACTCTTACAATTTACCATTATCGATTGTTCATACATACCCAATATGGCAAATAAATCATGCCCTCCTCAGCAATGAATTCAAGCACCCCACAGTGTGACATACGTTGTGTGGTTGGATTTTGAAGCTCAAAAAGCATGGGATAGTCTATGTGTAAAGATGTTGTAAAACAAAAAAACATATCCAATTAGAATAAAGATCTATACCACAAAAGAAATAAACTCTAATATCCATCAAGATGCAAATATGGAAAAAATGGCCAAAATAGAGTAGATGGAGACTAAAACGTATTATGGAGCCAAACAAGCATTAGTAAGGCGTAAAATCACCTAGACGATCAAGTACCGATGGAGGTATTATAACTAGAAGTTGAGAAAGGCATTTGCATTAGTTACAAATTCAAAAATCTTAGTGAAAAAGATCAAAAAAGCATTTTTTCATAGAATAATATGGATAGTTCTAGACAGATTTAGAGTGATATGAAATAGTTTCAGAATCCGGATTGCGTTCAAATAATTACAATGGACATACCTTTGTCACCAATTTATAGATGTGGCTGCAAAATGAAACCAAAGAACCATCATCAGAACTATACAAGAATATTAACTTCATCACAATACATACTATATGAAATCAAATGAACATATCCAACTGGACCAGCCAACTAATTTGAGGTGTTCATTTTTATAGTACCCTCCAATAATAATTTTGTAACAATGAGATTTGCACAAAATGAAATGACATATGCTAACTGCATCAGACAATTAATTCCACAATCAGTGCCCTCCCATAGTAAATTTGTAACAAGGAGATCTGCAGAAAATGAAACAAATATATTCTAATTGGATGAGATGATGAACTAAATTCAAGTGTTCTTTTATTATCTACTTATATTCTAAATGGATGAGATGATGAGCTGAAAGGGTACTGAAAGGCACAAGATGTTGGCATTAAACAAGGCTATACTAAAAACAAACACAGGAATATACAACAATTATAAATACCTGTTGCATACAACATTACAGAAGGAAAATACCAAATTGAAATAAACAAGAAACAAGAAAGTTTTTAACAGGGTCTAATAATAATATTTCCTTTGTAAATGCAAATAAAATGTTACCTCCACACACCAAGCCAAGTTGCAAAAGAAGTATTCTTGCTCTGATGTAGGAACTAAAACACAATGCGTTCTAAGTTTTACTAAGTTAATTTGGAGCAGTTTTAATGTTATACTACATAAGTTTGTACATGAATAGAAGCTTCCACAATCACATCATGAAATTAATAGTATGCTTGCATCTTGGTGGAATTCTCCACAATAGGAAGTATGAAAGGGTAAGGTGGCTTGCACAATATGAAAAAATGTGTGGTTTACAATCGGGACATTATTTTATATCCTTTGCATATTACATTTAGGACAAATTTTTGTGATGCTATGAAATAGATAAATTGTTAGATAAAACTGGTGCAAATCACATATCTATTTAAGAGAATACGCATGCATCAACATAAACCAAATTTGTGGGAAATATTGACTCCTTTCTTTAACTTTATGCAATGCACTCAAAAACAACCTCGTATTGCAGAAGCTGAACCAAGTCATTTGTGGATGAGGTATAATGATGTAAATCACATATATTGGCCAAGTTAAAATAAATATATCCAACAAAAGCGGAAGAGAATTTGTGCTTGACATCATTCATTTATTTCAGAGGATTTCTTCAAACCAAAGAAAATTGTGCCTTCACCTATGCTAAGCAACATGCCACTCTGGGTAGGCTAGAAGTGTAAATGCTTATAGACTCTCTATGTACAAAGAAGCAGATAGCAATTTGTTGCTTATGAAATCTTTACACACAAAGAAAAATATAGTTGTATTGCATAATTATGGTCTCGGCGAGGCTGATTAGGATTGGCCATGTACTCAAATGCACTACAATAAGGCATTATATTAAGAGTATAACTTCATTTTTATTGCATTATTTATCAAATCTGTATCCACTAATGAAATTCAACAGATACTAAAATGATTTTCCAAAAGAATGTTACAGTTACACGGCAACATCTAAAAGGAACACTTTAAGCCTGAAATACCTTATCAATAAAAGAAGTTAGATAACATTGGTAGGTCTACTTGAATGAAGTAGGATACCCATATCCTCTGAAAAACTGCAACCATAACCAATCATTAACATATTTTATCGGAAAAATCCTCATTTTTACCCAATACACCACTAGAAAACACATTTAACTCAGTTAAGGATAAATTCAGATTTTTTGTGAGCCCTTAGTATGATAGGACCAAACACGATGTTGTGACTCAATTTTCCTATGTGAGGTACCAGCTTAAAAGTCCTGAATTGATGTTTCCTTGAAAGGCATTAATAAACCTGATAGGCATATATTTTCATTTAATAACCTACCACTTCCAAAAATTAGGCAACAAATAGAAATAAAATGCATACCATCTTGAAACAGTTCGAGAAATCAGGCACCTTGAATTTGAAATAAAAAACACTGCAAAAACCAAATCACAACATCACCTGACCTAATCAATTAAGGAAAAAATTAAAAAGGCTAATATATTCCCTTAATAAGTAGAAGTAATGTATACATCCAATCAGTCTCACAAGATACTTGGATTTTTGTTAGCATCATAAACTGTGCAACAAAACTAAATTATCAAACATAAAAAATTAAATCATTTCACAAAGATGAAGGTGAAAATTATGATACATTTGATCTTATGAAAGCAATATCAGAGTCTATGTTTTTGAACATAGAAAAAAGCTTGTTTAAACCTAGTCATTTCTTTATCACCTGCAGGTCATGCACAATGCATCTTCTTATAGTGTAAGCCTATGTTTATAGATCTCTTTTCTTAGCATCACCAATAATATTTGCAAGAACATTGTCCTTGTTTGAAATGATGGAACTGGTTTGCATCCCTCACAACAATGTGTCTTACAACAACCTTGGAGATGAACTCGGTTACAGTGTGGCAGGAAACACATATGTGGAGGTTTTTCACAACTCTGATAGTTGTTCTAGAGGGTGTATTTAACAAGATAAATGCAATTTCTAGCTTCTCCCTATGGTGGCATATCTCCAAAGAAATTTTCTTCAATTTTTCATAGATCTTTTGTGTTTGTAAATTTGATCTGTATTCCACACAAAATGCATGTATCGTTTTAGGGATTTCAATCCAACTACACCCAGGTGTATTTTTTATTCCTCTTTTTTTCATTAATCTCATTACCATTTGAACCACAATACACCTACCCACATCTGCATATATTTTTGATAGAAGAACATATGTTGCAGTTTTTTTAGGATCTAGTTCAAAAAGGAGAGGTGCAGTAAACACTCCTAACCCTATATTTTTATGTGATCTACAAACACCAAGGAAACATGTCCACACAACTGAGAAAGGTTTAATTGGTAGTTTTACAATAAAGTTTAGAGTTTCCTCAAGATAGCCAGCACCGCCAAGAAGTTCAACCATGCACACATAGTGTTCAATTGTATGGTTAATGCAATAAGAGTTGTTCATGTCATCGAAGTATTTATAGCCTTTATACACTAAAACCTGCATGCAACTTACATGATCAGGGTATGTTCTAGAGTGCTCCATTAGTTTGAAAAAGATTGAGAGAATTCTTGCAAAATCTATTTTGTGCATATACTATAACCATGGCATTCCATGAGCTGACATCTCTTTGAAACATTTTTTCAAACAGTTTAAGTGCCTTGCGTATGCTTCCACATTTTGCATACATGTCTGTTAGGGAATTCACAACTACAACATCTGAGAAAAATCTGCTTTTAATGATGTTATGATGGATGGCCATACCCTGTGTTAATTCTCCCATTTTGCCGCATGCTGGGAGGATGTTGAAGAATTTTGTGGAGTCTGGCATTACAGCTGTCAATCGCATTTGCTGAAAAGTTTCTAAGGATTTTTCAATAAAATCATGTTGTGCATATCATCCTATCACTGATGTCTATGAGACCACATCTCTCTGAGGCATTTTTTCAAATAGTTCACGTGCCTTTTATGTTAGCATTTGAGGCGATTTGTAAATTTGTGGATATCATTTGAAATCCATGTACCTTACGAGTTATATTTTCAATTTCCATTTAATCTTAATTTCAACTCTATGTTCTCTATAGCCTACCTTCACATATTTGAGAGTCCCCTTCGAGATTGTGTAAACTGTTCCTACCTAGATTTTTGCATGGTGAAAAGATGTAGCTTTGCCAAAGCATGCAATGTTCATTTCATCACCAAGGGTGTTAATTACATTAAAATTGACAATCTAAACTTCTCCTTTTTCTTTGGTGTAGTCATGTACTGTTCATGTGTGAATGAATCTCACTTCTAGTATCCACGCCATATGATATGGATGTAGTTTGTTAATAGTTGTTGGCTTGCCAAGTGGTTTTCCTGGAGCAGTATTTGCCATTTTTGGCAACTCATACAAATTTTAGCCTAGCAATGCAAAAGAAAATATGGGGTTTATCGTTATAGCATGAACTAACTTGAACATGAACTAATTCTTAGGAAGGGTTAAGGGATTTATACTGACTTGCTTTTATATATTTTATTGTTCTTTATAACAATTTTAGAGCCCTGTTACGATTATCTATTCAAATTTCATCCTTTTGTTTTTTATGTGCAACTCCAGCCGTATGATAGAGCTTTTTTAAAAAAAACAAAGGAAAATCACAAAACCCCGCTACATTTCTCAATTCTGGCCATATAACCTCAAAAGGGGCTGCACCTTCCATGAATTGACCAATAACCTCAAAAGGGATCTATGAGGAAAATTCAGAACAACCCGCATGCAATAAGTATATGGGCAGTTCCGGAGACCTCCCAATTACAATGTAACAAGTGTTGTACACACAAAGTACCCTCCCATAGCCTTGCAGGACTCGAAATAGATTTCCACCAACCGTGAATTGGGCACACAACCTGAACAAAAAAAGTATAGCTATCAAGCCACAATTCAATTCTAGGACGTAACTATTCCAATTTTTTTAATTAAAAGATTTTTTTTTGATAAAAAATGGACGGATGTAATTGGGTATTGTTCAAACAACAAACCAGTCTTCAAATACCATGTTTTTCAGCTATGCAATTAAATCTAGGTGGTCGTATTTAGGTAAGGCAAGCTTACCATACAGCCCACTCCATCCTTCACATAAAACTCAATTCATCAGATTATTGCCATCCTTGACATCTACAACTACACCTACTCGGATATTGGGCAGTTTAAAATTTCATGTGCATCCTCAGGCAGATGTGATCCAAGTTGAGATAGGGACCACCCCAACATTATGATTAGAAAGAGAGATCAAGGCCTTGTCTAGCTACCCAATAATGTTCTATGGCGCATTCTACAGTCTGCAATCTGCAGGTATGACATCTAGAAGTTTTTTAGAACTTGTTTCCGTATCCATGTTAACTCCAAGATCATTTACCCATCTCCACCAGCTGTGTAGTATGTTTAACAACCCAAATGCAATTTCTAACTTAAGACAATTATGCCATGGGAATACTTACCTTATCAAGCTCAAAAAAAATTACTGTAAAAAAAATCATTTCAGAGTTTACAAAAAAGTATATATACTTTGTCGACCTGAGAGCGTCAATCAAAAGGACTAAAAAAGTATATTTGAAAGATGTTTTGAGGCAGCTAGCGATTGATGTCAATGTGTTGAAGCAAAAAAGGCTTGAGCAAGATGAAGTTATGAATACTTTGACATAAACAAATATAGAAGTCATGGCACAGACACTGAAAGACACTTCCCAAATTGGAAATTTGAATGCGCAGTGACACGATCTGGAGAAGCATGTTAATAAGGAGGCAGCAACATTGTTGAATCAGTTAGAAAGAATGCTGGAAAAGTTTACTGAGAAGAGAACTTTGTACTTGGAGACAGAAAGAAGTACATTTTTTATTGCAATGCTCCATGTTGCACAAAGTATTGAAGAATTTTTCCAAGTTGTTCCATTTGACCCTACTTGTGATGAGTTAGGTCCTTTTTAAGTGTTGATTTCCGTCTTACTACTATTGTAAATGACACCATAGATAAAAACAACGAATTGAGAAATCGAGAGGCAAAACTTGAATTCAATCATTAAGAGAGCATGCAAATACAAAGATCATTTGAAGACCTCACTCAGAAATTTGAAATCATTGAGCAAGAAAGAGAGTTAGATGTTAAAGGACTCCATAAGATCCATAAGAGGCTTGGGAAGTTGATTGAACCACAAGAAAGGATGAATGTGGAGGATAAAGAGATGCCTGGTAATGTTTATTCGTTTCTCAATACCCATTTCAATTCTTTGGTTTGGGCAGATGAGCCCATGAAAATCCCCGCATCCCAATGAAAATGTTCAATTTTACAATACAAGTACTCGAATTCAATATGAAATTAAGTTGAAGCAATCTGATGAAGAAAGGGTGAAAGTGTGGATCCCTCGAGATGCTGGTGGATGTCATTCAAGTGATAGAATATCAAAGGCTACACAAAAGTGTCGAGCTTGAGGGCCCAGGAAAGAATTTGAAATCGGGGTTACCTGAAAATATTATACAGGATGTAAACTTTGTGGAGAGACCTAATTTACAAAATTAGCAACTTTGGGCAATTGGGGATCTGGCAGCTGCAAACGAATTGCCCTTAGCTACACAACCCTAGGATGCTGAGCACAATCCTAAGGGCATTTAAAAAGCTGTTGATATAGATGCATAAGGAAGAGCAACGTGTCAGACTCGCTCCAAGGAAGGATGGTTACCAACATTGGCTTCTAAGTATTCAGACTCTGTGTTGCACGCATGGAGTAAAGTTGCAATTATTACTTCCACTTATCTCTTTAACCTCTTGGCAGTAGTTTAGGATTTTAGAATGATTAAGAAATTACTATTGTTCCATGTCTCTTAAAGACATTTTTTCATACTAGGAATGGGCATGTAGGAAGGTGAATGGGATTTTGGATGGTGGTTGTGAGCAATAGTGTATGAATTTCATGTAAGCAGCTAAAATTGGGCATTACGTTTTGTACATATTGTTTAACGTTATTCTATGGTTTACCCGTCACATCAGAGCTAATGAAAAGGACAAAAGGATATGAGCTATGTAAATGGATGTAGCTGCCTCTTGACCATATTAAGCACTTGCAATTCATGAAAATTATCTATACATCTTGTATGAAGTATGAGATAATTCCCATTGCAATCATTATGCCTCCTTAGCAAGGAAATTTGTGTTTCATAGTGATTCCCAAGTATGTTTTCTTTGTAATGAACCTATAAAACGTTGTCTAGTATTCATAATTATCCCAGAAATTGGGGCATTCTGCACCCATTTCATGTGCCTATTGTATGCCATTCATGCCTTCGAAATTACATCGTTAGGGTTTCTTTGAAGCATTTTGTCAAACAATTGGCATGTCGATCCAATTTCATCTTGGGAGCCTAAGTCAAGCTGGCAAAGAACAACTAAAAGTTGATATTTCTGAATTGCCCAGAAAAATGCTTCAAAGAGTTTTTATTTCATGCAAAGTCGGGACTTGCGGTAAGATGTCTGATATAATGTCAAAGAGGAAAATATGATCTTTGTGTGCAAATGCTAAATATTTTCCACTAATTCTCAATAATATAGGTTGCAAAAGGGTGCCAGAACAGCAAGTGCTTCACGTGTAATTGGCATTGACATTCCTTCTAATAAATTTGAAATTGGTATTCTAAAACCTATTTGGCCTGTACTGATATATAGTTTCAAAATTGTTGGGTTCTTGATATTCAATTTTTTCTATAGTCTCGCTTAGAACTAAAACGTCTTCCATGCACTACTACATGGGTCCCTAGTTTAGAGATGAAAGTTTACTTTTGTCTCTAACTCATTTTTGTTTTGTCTTTCACTTGTTTTCCTCATTTAATTTTAATAATGAATTAACTTTCACTTTATAAAATTGGGGGGAAATGGGGGAAACCCTAAATTGGGGGAAAATGAACAGGATCAAGATCAGGCTATTGTTCAAATGGCAGTAACACGAGAGATGGGCAGATGTAGAGGTAGAGTTAGACTCCTGCGGTTGATAATCTTTCTCTGGGTTTGTTGGATATTTAGAGGGATTGAGTAGGAAATATGGGAGGAATTCGAGTGAAGAATAAGAAGGGTAATAAGGGAAACAATAAGAATAGATGGAACGTGGTGGAGGAGAAGAAGAAAAAGCAGATAATTGAATGTATATTTAATGACGCGGATGAGAACTCCAACAACATTGAGAAATTCGACTACAGGTGGCGGTTAGTAGTGGGTGATATGTGTTTGGGTCTGTCTATTTCCAGTTTACTGATAGCCTTCAACAAGCGTTATGGCATGACCTGGGAATACTACACTGGCTGTGATCTCCTGGTCAAGACTATAAACAATTTACATGGAGGAGGAGTTGGGGTCGAGACTGTAAACCCCAACTCATCCTGGCAAAGCTTCCTCTGCCCCCCAGATGGCAATAATGGTGATGCAGGAGCATGTCATAATAATGATAATAATAACCCCCATCTTGATTGGAATTCAATGGGGGAGATCCTGGCAAGTCTTCCTTTGCTCTCCTTGATGAGGGAAAAGAGCATTTCCAAAGCATGGAACACTACAATAGGGGCCATGAATTTGAATATGGAAGTAGATCTGGTAACCCACCACATAAACTAGGGGTACCACGGGATAGTTTTTTGTCTCTGCTTTAAACTGTTGGTTTCAAATCTGATTACAGTGGAAGAGATGTGTAAGGAGAATGGATTACTTGTGGGCTGGTTTGTACTCACTGGAGCTAAGGCTTTGCGCCGCTGATGGAGGGTTTTTTCTCTTTGTTTACTGAAGTTATGAGAATCAGCTTACCCCGATATTGTTTAACCCTTTAACCAAACATCGCAGGGTTTTGCCTGATTTTCCCCTACCACTGTGCTGGACATGGGATGGCAGTGGAACTGATTTCTGATTCATACCGCTTTAAGGTCATTTGCCATTGCTAGCAGACAGGAAGAGCCATGTAAGCCTGAGTCTGTGGTGTATGATTCCATTACTAATGTGTGGAGGACAATCTCCTCCACATCACGCATCAGCCCCAACCCCATCTCCAAATCGTGCCTCTAGAGAAGCACACTACATGAGGGCATGGTGTACTATACAAAATCATACAGTCTAAATCTGGCTTGTTTTGACATCGCCTGCAATGAATTTAAGATTATGGAGATTGAAGGAAGGCTGCCTCCCATGGTGGACTACTTGGATAATCGTAAGAACTTCCATGCCTATCTACCTTCCTTGGTGGTGTGTAGTGGGAAGCTTATTCTGGTGGGGATATTAGGGAGGAGGGACAGGGAACGGGCACAGTCCTTTTTGGGTTGTTTTCCTATGATCAAGAACACGTTGGTAGGGTCTGTGGGAGTTGGATTTAACAACAAATAATAAGAGTTGGTCTCTCATTTTAGTTACTCCCATGAATTTGTTGGAAGACCTGGTGAAGTCATCGGATGGAACTGATTTTATGGTAGGAGCATCTGATGGTATGGAAAGTACTTTTTTTATGCTTAAAGGAAGCATGTATATGTTGAGGTTTAATATGAGCTCCATGAAATGGAGCTTGTTGCCAGGATGTACAGTTAGACAGAGTTAGCTTCCGGAAGAAATATTTGGCCATCCAGGGCCAGTCCTGATTCTGCCACATCTCGTTCTGATGGTACTACTGCCAGTTCAGATCCATGTATTCATTAATTCTGTATATAATTACATGCAACCATGAATGGACAAGTTATCAACTGGAAAGGTAAGGTGCTCTGTACTTTAATTTGATAAGCATATCACAATTATAATTTACATTATCTTGATAAAAATAAATACCCAGTTGAGAAACTAAGGGAGAAATTTGATGAATGGTTGTTGTGCGTTGGGCACTTAGGGAATCTTTGGTAATCGAAGAGTCTGGATGTTCAGATCAAAATCATATGCCACACTGAGGATAACACACAATACCCTCACATTTATGGACATGAATCAGTTGGGTATGTTTCTTCTCTTTTTTATTCCCATTCTCTGTCAATTACATTGTTTTGTTGCTCATTCTTTATTGTATACAATGCAGAAGAGTGGAAAGTGTAAAGGGTGTTGAAGAGGGGTATTTTGTGATCCCTGTGTGCTACTGGTGTGCTGGGATGGTCTTCCCGCAAGAGGTGTGGCAACAGCCAGGGGCGTTTCCCATCGTGAGTAGGTCCAACGAGGAAGTGGGAAGAGGGCTCGGTGGCCAGGCTGATGCTCTCCATCGAGTGCCATATGCAAAGGATTTCATTGACATTAGGGCTTGGGGTGTCAATAGGTTGCATTGTCTTGGAGTTCCTTAACAGTCATCATAGCTTCACTGAACTGTCGAAATCTAGGTGCTTTTATTGTCCCCTTCACCACTTTATGGAGGATGCATGCACAAGATAGTTGGGACAAGTTTAACCTGGACCAGTGAAGACAAATGTAAGAGGCACTGTGAGTATACTTTCCACATTACAATAATTTAATATTATTTTTCAGATTAAATGATCTCTTTCTAGTCTATTAAAATTTTTAGTTGCATCATCATGGATCAATTTTTCTTCTAGTATTCTATTGAATTTCCTTGCTTCCATCTCAGTAGATGCCTTCTTGTTTTAATGCGTGTTATCATGGCCAAAACTTCCTCATCCGTAGTTTGATCTAGGTAAGGGATTTTGATTCAGCTTCTTTTGAATTAAAAATATTGCAGTTCTTAGTATACTTTATTTTTTGAAATTTGATAGTAGTTTTTAATTTATCCCATCTTTTAGCGCCATTTCAAAATTCCTGCATTTGCGAATTTGTAATTGTTCTTCTCAAACAAATCATAATGGCTTCCAATGTATAACTCTATGTTTACATGTAATTTAAAGAATGATTTTATTTAATTGTAATTCAAATCCTTTAAGATGTTCTAGAGAATGCCCCTTTCTGAATTTATTATTAACTATTGGAATTCATGATTTCATCGTTGTATGCATGCTCTGTCTCTTAGAGTTCACTATTCTTTGAAATTAGGGCTTACCATTTATTATCCTAGCTACATGTATTATTACATTCCTTGTTAGAAATTCTACCAATTACATTTGCTTGAAATTTTCTAAGGCCTTTTCAACATGTCCATTTTGTGCATAGCCTATGATCAATGTCAAACACATCTCTTCTTAGCATTCTATCAACTAGTTCACTTGTGTTGTATATGCTTCAACATTTTGCATACATGTCTACCACGGAATTTGCAATCACATCTAAAAATTTTTATCTATCATTTATGTTTTTATGGATGTCCTTACCATCTTCTGAAGCCACAATTTTGGGACAAGCAGGAAGGATGCTGGCAATGGTTGTGGAATTTGGCTTGAAATTTGACTATTGCATTTTATTGAAAGTTTCTAAATCCTTTTCAGTATATCCATTTTGTGCATAGCTTGTGATTAATGCCATTTTCATATTTGCAGCAACTTATAACATGCATATACTTGGTATAATACTAGATGACATTTCTTTCAATATATAACTTTTTACCTTATTAATATCAACCAACCATCTACATGCCATCAATAATAAATACACTTGAAAATTAAAAAAATATTTCACCCATTTCAATTTGCATACTCTCTACTTAATTGTGATTCATTTTTATTTCCATGCTATACACACAAATTATAAAAAACAGGTTTAATAGGACTTCGGTGACCAACATTAAAGGATATGATATTTTTGCTCACACAACATAATCAACCACAATCCAATTGTTCTAATTAACAATTCAAGATAAAATTCTTTTACAAGTTCATTAAATACCAAGATAAGCAGAGTAAATCCTCTCAGGTTTAATTACCTAAAGTGGGAAGAAAATGAATATTCATAGATTCTATAAAATAAAAAATTGCATTCATATGCTAATTCAGGGGCAACATCACCGTTGCAAACCATTGTAACTATTAGGTTTTTCTCTAAATGTAGTGAGAAGATCACAAATCTTCATAGATGTCGTGAAGTGAAAAATTGCATTTTGATTCATATGTTAATTTAGGGAACAACATCACCATTGCAAATCATTGTAATTTTTAGGTTTTTCTCTAAATGTAGTTTTGGTTGATACATTATGAGAACTCGATCTAGTGATCCATGGAGTTCTCCATCAAAAAGTCTATTGCTTATCTTATGCGAGTCAGGTCTACATACTACTGGGGACCATATGGATTACTAAAAATTTGAACTAAGACTTTCCTGCTTTCATATTTTGTTATGTTAATTAAGGAATATGATAATTATGTAAATTCTTGTATATAGCTCTTTTCTTCTACATATACTGTGAAAAGTTTGTTTCATTTTATTCTTTTATGAGTTAGATGGCTACAAATTGCTTATGCATGGCTGGTGAAAATATTTTGTTTATATGGAAGGTATAAGGAGAATTAAATGGGTGATAAAATCCTAGCTAAATGTGTGAGCACTAGCCAATGTCTTGTATGACATCAGACCCTTCTTCCTAGCTTGTTATGGCTATTACTTTTCCTTATTGTCAATGTAATTTTGTCTTGGAGGCAATAAGGAGAACCATCACGTGTTCATAGGGTTATGAAAGAATATTCGGAGCTACTCGCAAACCATTATTGGCTATGGAAATCTCAAAGGCCTTGCATAACGGGGAGGTATGAAAACTGAAATATTGAGCTTTTGTTAGTTTCACTACCATCTTATAATATTTCTTTAACATTGAGTATAACTTTTAACAGGATCTTTCTTAAACAAAAGGAACCTGGTTGCAATCATGGAATGAGAGACCATTTCGTATTTCTACAAATGAACTAGACAAAATGAGTGGGTCTCTAAGAGTATTTTCTATGGGAAATAAGACAATTGTGGAAGGAAACTACGGTAAACGCTTTGATAATCTTAAGTTTCTTCAAGCAGGAGATAAAGTGCCTAATCTGCCAATGGATGTATCAAAGCTCACTAGTTTAAGTTTCATAGACTACGTTGTAAATGAAAACAATGTTTTGAGTCAGCTTAGGGTAAGTAGTCCTCCCCATACAATACTTTTTAAGTATTATCAATGTGTTTTTGTCCATAGCAAAATTTATTTTCCCATTCCAACTGCAAAGCTTTTTTGGTTGCATTTTGATTTAGTAGTAGTTTGTTTTTGGTTCTTTGTGGTCCTTCACAATAAATTAACATGATCTCATTGTATTTGCAGAGTCTGTCAAGGTTGCAAGCAGTCAAATTCTCAAAAAACTTTAGCAAGTGTGATACGATTCGCGGTATCCCAGAATTTGAGAATCCTAATAAACTCAGACAGTTGGTTTTGAATAGTCTAAATGTTACAGAGATCTCATGTTTGGTTAGATTTCATAATCTAGAGAAGTTACAACTGTATCACAGTTGTGTGTTGGAGGATTTAACCCAAGGGATTAGTGAGCTCTAGATAAATGAATTCCCCTTCAGAGAGCCCAAGCAAAAAATGATTGGAACAATGTGTCTTGCCAACTGCATCAAGGTGGTACTCATCCAATGATTCATTTTTTTACTGTCCTTATTAGATGCAAACATCCGAGTGAATATCACATAAGGAGTTGGAACTTTTTCTCCCTGGTAGGACATGGTTGTTTAAATGCTCAATGACTATAGGCTTATCCTGAGTTTTGAATATTGATTTTAGTACTGGGTTTCACCCATTGTTCTAGTGTTAGAGGGTTTTTCCACAAAATAGCTAGTCTTATGTGCTTGAGATTGATTAAGAATCATTTGCAGAGAATCTTCATTTTATGGTCCATACTAAAAATGATGTTACTCAACTCTTTATTGTTGATTGGTTCCATCTTATAGATGAATTTTGATTTGCAGTTGATTTTCTATTTGTGACAGATAGAATTTATGGTTGACATGAAGTGTGAGGGATGTGTTTCATCTGTTCGGAACAAGCTAGAGCCATTGGACGGTATGTGATGATTTTCATTTGGTATAAAATTGGAAGTATTATATGCTCATGGCCCATAAGCAATTTATTTTTGCATTTCCATGTCAGTTTCCTTGAACTAGAACATAAATAACAATTTCATTACTTTCCAGGTTAATTCCTATAGATGGTTGATTAATGGTCATGACTCATGGTGGTATCCTTTTCTGCATAACTGTCTTTATATTTTTTTAAAAATATGGCTACCTTGAATTGGTGGAACATATATCCTTTCTCAGGTGTGAAGAGAATAGATGTAGACCTACCTAACAAGGTAGTCAGGATACTTGGTTCATCGCCTCTCAACTCTATGATGACAACTCTTGAAAAAACTGGTCGGAAAGCTCGGCTGATTGGTCAGGGATTACCTGAAGGTATGGTTGTTTTTTATATTCACTTTTATCATTGACTCTTTGAGCCAATAAGCACATACATTTTCATGATTTTTTTTGTGGGGTGGGGAGGATAAGGGGTTCAATCATAGATGTGGGCATGTCATAGATGTTCTTGAGATTATCGCATAGGGAGATGGCTTTTCCCCTGAAGGCGGATCGGTGTACGGATTCGACAGTGTCCATCCGACCAGTATGTTAACTCCAGGAGCAGCAATATCCGGCTATAACCAAAACAATTTAGTATGGCTAGTTGGTAAGAAAAATGGGAAAGAAATCAATAAGGAATTAAAATCCTAGATCTTGCCTTGAGAATGTTTTCAGTAAGTTTGTTGGGTCCTCGTGAAGAAAATTTGGCAATAACTGGCGATGGCTTGAAGCCTACCACCGTTTTTGCTGGAAGAATGATTGCATTTGTTTTACTGCTCATCATATTCACATGAAGACATCATCATTTTAGCAAGGTGGTGACATAATTAAAATGTTCAGTGAGCTGACTTTGTGTTTGAAGATTTTAGGAGAATTACTTGGTAGATTGTATGTAAGCACGGATCTGATTTCTAGCCTTCTTTGAGACTTGAGTGGCAGGAAAAGCATAAACAGAAGGGAAGAACTTGTTGGTGTCATCAGCAATGATCATTCCCACACCACCTGCACTTTAGACGTTGTATCTCTTTGATTGTCTGCTTTCGTCCACCGCATCCTCAAAACACAACACAATTTTTCCCTTTGCTTTCTCATCATCTAGTGAATCGCTTATGCACTGCCTACACCATGGAAAATATGCAATTGATTTTCTTAGGTTTACTAACTCTCTTCTATTTTGACTTTTGATCTACCACTGATCTATCTATTTGAGTACATTATTATTCTGAAATAAATAACAATGAATGGTTGTGCTTAAACATCACATATGTTTGCACAGTCTAAATTTTAATTATTAAAATACTTTGACAGTATTAGAACACTCACCCTACAGAAGTACTGGAAACATTAGGTGCTGCAATGTCCCCTCCATAAACAACAGGATAATAGGTTCCGTTGAACTTGAAATAGTTCAATGCTTGTCCCTGAGGAGCCACAAAAGTATATCAAACAACATGTAGTGTCAATATGGACATCATTTATATGGAATGAATAGGAAATCTAGAAGATAATTTCTGTAACAAGATATTTATTGAGCGTGAACATCACATATATTTGTAAGGCTGATCAGTTAACCAATCAACGATAAATCTCTCTGAAAAAACTGATAAACAACCCATTAGTTAGTTGAGATAAATAAGGTCTTGAACACTAACCTCAAATGTTGAGTTGTCACCCAAAACCACCTTGGAGTCAAAAAACCTGTCAACTGTGCTTGCTGCCATAGTGAGAATCTCAGGGTGTAGCATTGACTACCGTGTAAGAATAAGGTCCATCGTTCCTAGCAAAGCAAATAACCAGGATCCCATTCTGCACTACATGAAATGCTCCAATGGCTATTCCATCTTTCAATATATTTGGGGTTACAAATGAAGGAGCCCCAAGGGAAAGAGATAATATGTCTACGCCATCCTTGATTGCATCTTCAAAGGATGCAAGTATATCTGCATCAGAGCATCTAGCCTCGGAGCACACTTTGTAGGTAGCAATTCTAGAAAGGGGAGCTCCTCCTCTAGTTACTCCTTTTTCCAAGCCATAATAGCTTGCATTTGGTACTGCTCTCCCTCCTACAGTTGTAGCGGTGTGGCTGCCATGTTCAAGTGAGTCCCTTGCAGATCCATAAGACTTACTTGGCTTTGAATATTTATTCATATCACTACCCGGACCATTATAAATGTGAAAGTTTGGCTCATGATCAATAGACATGGATGCTCCCTCCCCATACGAATGCGCACCAATCAGTTTTCTGTCATACAAAATGGAGAGAAAATGATAAACATGTACATGCTCCTTCAATATTTGTTTTTCTGTAATCTGGAAGGATCAATGAATACCATGTAGAGTTTCTAGAAACAAAACTCTAACAAAAAATTAACGCAACCAATCAACCCTAGTCCTTCAATATGAATCAATATGAAGGTCCTAAGATTTTACTTATCCACAAATTCTTCAAGAATTAAAAAGTAAAGATTTAAAGTACTGGACCTCAAACAACATTTTATACTTCATATTCCTCATTTCATTTAAAATAATTAAATAGATTAACAGCCCAAATATTAACAGCCAGTCATTACCAAGAATGGAGTGGTAAGCACGTACTAATTCCTTATTCAAATGCTGCCTAAGTGATAGAAAGGCTATTAGTAGTTTGTTTGCAGGTAACAAGTAATAAATTTGCATTTCAAACCATATGTTTCCATTTCCTTTCCTTTGATCAATCATTTATGTAATGAAAATGAATAAAGCTTTTAAATAGTACAAATATTCTTAAATTCGATAGCTCAGAATACCACAACTGGGAGGAGACATTTAAAATATTATTTTCGTAGTGCTGAAAAAGGAATATAATATGGGTACAAACCTGTTGCAATTTGATGAATTGAAATCTTCCAAAAGAACACATTTTCCAATTCAGGCCACACACCTACATGCAAAGCAAAGCTTTAGAAAATAAGCATACTAAAAAGAGAAGGGGGGGCATATAATTTAGGTACCATTACCATATATACCTATGTCAAGTAAGCCAATAACCACATCGCTTGTAGGAGCAGCATGCAATCCAGAATCTAGACTCCCTTCCTCAAAGACTTCCGCCAAACCCAGAAAATTTGGCTACTACTTCATATCTTCTCAATTGTAACAGTATTGTATTCTTTTCCAAATAGCTTATTTTATTTTTTATACAGTTCACTTACTTGGAAGTTATAGGTATCCTCCCTTGGGGCTTTTTTTCACACATTAACTGTTGATGGAGAAGATATTTGCAGTTATAAGCACCTAAAACTTGTAGGACTATGCCACAATGTATAAATTTAGTTAACCAAATTAATAAGCATTAGATAGCCTTGTTTAAGCAAATATAGTACATGGGTTACCAAACATGTACTTTACAGTTTCAAAAAAGTTTGCAGCACAATCCTCACTATTATGATCAGTTTTTTTAATGAATAATGCAGCAATGTGACTGCATATTTTGTTTAGAAATTAGTTCTTGGTTACACCAAAACAATCAAGAGGAAATGGATACGACCAAGGTTCGTATAACCATTATATAGAAAATTTGTTTGTGGCTAACACATGTAGAATCTATGTGTGCAGGAAGATCAGTGTTATTACAATGAACACAGTATCACACGTTCCTCCAAGTTTCAGATTCCACCCCACTGATGAAGAACTGGTAGATTATTATCTCAGAAAGAAATTTGCTTCTAAAAGGATTGACTTGGATGTTATCAGGGATATTGATCTCTACAAAATCGAGCCTTGGGATCTCCAAGGTATTTTTACTATACTACTAAAATGGTAATGTCCTCCTTCTACAAAGTGTTAGAGATATTATCAATATTTGATTTTGGTGTTCGTATGTGAAATGTTTAAAGAAATGCAAGATAGGATCTGAGGAACAAACAGAGTGGTATTTCTTCAGCCACAAGGATAAAAAATACCCAACAGGCACTCGCACAAACAGGGCTACAGCAGCTGGTTTCTAGAAGGCCACAAGCAGGGACAAGGCTATATATGCTAAGCTTAATCTCATTGGAATGAGAAAGACTTTAGTTTTCTACAAAGGCCGTGCTCCCTAACGGACAGAAATCTGAATGGATCATGCATGAATACCGACTTGAGACAAATGAAAATGTCACTCCTCAGGCAAGTAAATTAACATTTTTTTTGTTTCAACTTACAAAATATTTTAAGAAAATTCTCATTTAACCTACTTTGGTTATATATCCATGGTCCAAATTAATATGAGTGCATCCATGTCTGTATCATCCATTACCAAGAATGACTAGAGGAGGTTAATGGGACTAGATAAGTATAGGTAGCTAAGAAAAGACACTGGGAAAAATGTTGGAAAACAAAACATTTCACATAACATGAGAAAAGTAATCTCCGTCGTCTCCATATAAGAACAATAATCCCCATTCGAAACCTGCAATAAAAAAGGCTTTGACATTTAGATTTCTTATTGTAGTGAAGTAGAAGACGATACCACACTAACAACTTATTTTCCCCTTACTAACCTCTTAAAAGTATTCACAGGAAGAGGGATGGGTTGTTTGTCGTGTGTTCAAGAAGCGCATTACAACTCAGAGGAAAGGAAATGAGCATTGGTAATGGGATTAGTGCAGCTGGTGGTGTTGTCACCAGTAGTAAAGGATGAGATGTGCTGTGATTGATCAACGAGATTCTACTCCTGTTGCTGGTGGAAAAGTGATAACTCTTGCATTTCATGAAAACTAGCTTCCCATGAATTAGCCGCTATGATATTACTAGCACTAGACTACTACCTTGCACACACATCTTGTTGCTACTGCAGAATATCCCTAATCATCTGACTATGGTATTCTTGCTCCAATTCAAAGTTGAACTGTTGTTGAAGGTCGCTTCCAATTCCAACTTCGTCTGAGAAATTGTTTTGTGTAACCTCTCCCAAGGAAAAGTTTGAAAATCTCATAGAAGATCTCTGCAAATTCTCTTCCAGTCCCATCATCTTGGAACTGACATGATCTGCTGGTAGCATGCATCCAGTCTGAGGATCAGCATAGTTATCATCATACATGGTGCTAGTTTCCTTCCAATTTGTTGAATCTATAAAGGTTTGTTCCTGCATTTTTAATGGCCTATAATTCTCAAGATGTCACCTCTAAATCTATTAATTTTTTTGGGATTTTATACATTTTCTATTATATCTTTCATGGTAATAATCACAATGTCATGAAGATTTCTTTGTCAACTATTTTTTAAAATATGTAGCAGCTGTAAATACAAAAACTTTATATCGATTGTATTTAGGCCTAACATCAGCTCGACTCTCCTTCCTTTTAACATGTATCAAAGGCCAAAAATGGTAACCCCATACATGCATTCTTATGGTTAGGATATGGATCATAGAAATATTTAGGATCAATTTGAGATAGAGCATCGTAAAAAAACTCTCATTAGTTTATTTTTTGTTAACCTGGGAATAGAAATTCATAGATTTATTTTGATGTGTTGTGTTATTTGAAAATTCAAATCTGCACATTTCTTAAATTTCTATGTTGTGGATTTCATCCAACCCAAACTTATTTTTTGGTACAGAAGACGAGAGGCATAACCTGAAATTTGATGTTCATTTTATCTTTTTTTTTTTTATGTAGTCATGTAGATGACTGTTGTGCGGAGCTCAAACATATATTAATTTCTTGTGAACCATATCTCATATTATTTTTCAAATGAACAGGGTAGATTGGCTGCAAGTCATTCAAGGTTCCCATCTGGCATCTAGGCTCTATTCGAGTTTGTCCACAACAAGGGATGGAAAATGGGCATATATTCAAATGCAGGGTATGTATAACATTGTTCCTATTCTAAACATGATTTTTTTAATTTATAGTGTATTATATTTTATAATGACAATTATTTTTTGATCGGGTATTACACAAGTAAAAAATTTCAGGATCTAGGCAAGTAGCAAGATTCAAATACGTTTTCTATATGAGTATTTGAATTTCTTTCTCTGCTAAACACTAAAAATTAATTTATTTGATGTTGAGGATCATTAATCTGTTTCCTTCATATTTTATGTTATATAGCTATTGGCGATTTTAGATATATAAACTTTTATGAGGCATATAGCATTTAACATTTAGGATTTATTATCTTAACAGACCACCTTGGAGAATTGAAGCAATTGAGGAAAATACCAATTATGTAACGACCCAAATAATCACACACACGAACAACACAGTGAAATACAGGATAATTTTTTTTTTGACTTGCTTGACACATAACATGACGCAACATGTCATCACCAAGTATACAACTAACACTGTGAACAACTTGATACAAGGATGGCCATAAAGGCAGCACGGAAACGTTCACACATATCAAGGACAATTTACTTTTCTTTTTGACAAGACAACATAGAAGTACAATCACAGAACACACTCATAGTCAGGGCCAACCACAAAGAGATATTCTTGAGGGTTATTTATTTTAGAAGGACATCTTGCAATTCTTAGCTTACGTTTTCAAGGAGACTCAGGATATGAATCATACAATTCATCTTACCAAGTTAAATTTATTCTTTTTACACAGAGTAATTATCTTTAAATCTTCTCTATTATGACCTTTATTTGCTTAATTCATTTATCAAGAAAAAGGAGAATTTCAATTCCACCAGGCCATGTGCTCACCACTAATGCTACTAAGATTCGTTCTTGCCCACAAGACAACATGGTTTTAAGTTCAACACACTTAAGAGAAGAGATATAAGGTGCCTTGAAAAAGGGTTAGGGGGAGAAGGTCGAGATGAAACATTTTTAGGACCTCATTAGTTATTGCCAGTATTAAATTGAAGCTAGGGCTCTTAACCAGATTTAACAACAACTTTACTTAGGCTTCGCTAAAAGTATTATCAAGGAGTAAAAGAATTTACTTTCCAAATGGCTGAGAGATAGATTGTGTGGTTTCAAAATTGTTTTCTCTTGTTTATTAAATCTTATTATCCTTAAACAATTAACAGTTCATTTCACCTTAGGGTCATTTTACAAATTTTACCATGAAAGGCATAATGTTCACTAGAGGAGCTAGGGTTATCGTGTTATAAAGTTTACTTGCAATGATAGTCTTGCCCTTGTCTACTCAGAGAATTTCTTGCTCTCAAGTTGGTGACCCCTACGTTACTTTATTTGAATGCAACTTTTAATTTAACTTCCAGAAGTATTTAACAATCCCATGTTAGTTTACTTATGACACTTTATTACTAAGTCATGGCAAGGTTTAACTCAGAATTTATTCTCAAGGCCAAGTTGAAGCAACACTCATTTACGAGAACAAAACAAGATTACATCATTTCCTAAAATACTGATGCACCACAAGTCACTCAACCATAATAACCAAATTTTCTTATAATTTCAATGATGGTCAAACAATACAAGGTTTCCAAAGTTCAGATGAAAAAGTCCACAATACTTTATACTAAGACATTAATCCTCTTTTAAACTTTCCACTGGTCGTTAACTACAGTTGAACAACATACAAAGGTTTTCAAGCAAAGAATCTTCTCAACTGAGGTTGATGACAAAAGTCTACAAATCTATCCCTCATCTACACGCAAAATCCATCTGCAGCAAATTTTCTACAAGAGTCAGTTCACGAGAACTGAGCAAGATAAGGCTACACAAAACCACCATAACTATTATCTAACAATATCACGAAAAGGAAGCACTTTATTACAAGAATTGGTTCAAACCTCTAAACACTATCAACACATCAAGTTATAATAGAGTCTTCATCATGCCAATCAAAGAAGGAGAAGACCTTGTACTTCAGTTAGGAGAAAAAGCAACGAAAGTAATAATCACATGAGAATGGCCCTTGGCCCTATAAGGAGATATAAACAATTTAGCAAAGAACAGAATTCCCATCAAGTAAGTAAATAACAATAGTTACAAGATTGAGATTTGATATATATACACCAACCATCTAGAAAATTTATCAAAGGTACCATACGCACAGACTAACATAATATATTTCTAAAAGAACAAGAGTTGATCGGCCCAAGAAAGGGGAACCACGGGTTTCAACAATTAACACTAAAAGTCATACATAATTGAGTTTCAACCGGAAATCAAATAGAGTATACACACAGCATAAGTTTCGAAGCGAAGGCAAGGTATACTAGTTTTGACCATTAACTACAAGATTTTCCAATCATCCAAGAAGGGTCAAAGTCTTACAGGCTAGTAGCAAGCATGCGAGAGAAGAAGGGGGTTCCGTCACACAAGAGTATACAATAATGTCATCAACAAATTTTATAACACTAAGGATTTGCAAACCTCCACTACAATACTAATGTTTGGTTAATTTAAAATAAATTACCCATATCCCAAAACAACCAAATTTTACGGCAACCCTTGGTAACGCAGTCAACCGTCGCACAAATAGATACAAACATAATTTCTAAGTGACTTTATCAAAACAAAACCTTCCGCTATGAATTCATAAGGTTATCACACGAAAGTTGAGTTTTTCCCGAAGGTCAATCACATTTAAGGAAATCTCCATCACAAACTAATACAGTAATTACGTGCATAAAAACTGACCAATATTAATTAATAGCGTTAACATTACAAGGGAGAAAATAATGCCAGTTAGGAAAAACAGAAGAGCGCCATCAGCAATAATTCACAGAGGGCGATTGGACCAAAACTATTCTAGTGTCAACGAGGTACTGGATTCGCACAATGAAACCTCGAGCTTAGTTGATTCGAAAAGCTAGTTATGATTCAAGTTGATAGGGATGGTCAAGGTACTTCTTGAGAATGGCCTTGCAAGCCTAGAAAGGCGATGAAAGGTAAGATAAGAGTCTAAACACGTGATCAGGAAAACACATCGCACACAAACGTTTTCATTCTAAAAGTTTACTACCGAAACTCAAGCTGGCTAGCCCCAAGCATTGATCACACAATCTTACAACCTTTCTTTCTCGATGCCAAAAGGTGATCAAAGGGACTTGCATAGGAGCTAACAAAATAACGTCAAAAGACAAACTTGGGTGCTAGGGAGGGCTTCATAATTATCGTAAACTTACTTCCATGATAACGAAAATACTAGTTTGATCAACATAATAACTTGCAACTCAATCGCAGAGAAGAATTAATACATAAATAAACAGACGAAGTTCTATCACTCGAGCAAGAGAAACATAACATCCAGAGGAGAGGGCACACGCATCCTTTCGATCAACATACTGACAATGATAAAAACTAAAACAAGGAGAAACGAGCAGAAAGGGGAAATCTCCCATCATGACATCCAACTGACAAATCAATGCAAGGAAAAAGTGGTTCGATTTCACAATAATTTTAAATAAAAGTAACAGTAGAAAGGTGTAGAAATATCTTGCCTATTTCTCCAGCTTCAACAGGTCGTACAGACTCCACACGGGCCAGCATAAAAATTGTAGGTACTAGAATCCGGGTGCACCAGTTCTAAGTGGTCCACCAGTCGAAAGCATTCATTCTTCCACCTCACATGCAAAGTAAGCACCATGACCACTGTAGAAAATCCCATTCCAACTGCCAATCCAAAACCCATCCAAAACCATGGAAACCCTTCATCTCTCTCTTCCTCATCATCCATTGTGGGTACTGGTGGAGCAGACTGTTGTAAATGAGGTAGAGAACAATTTCTCTCAAGAGGGCATCCCCACAGATGTGGATTTCCTAAATATGATGATGAATTATCAAATGTTAACATATGACCATCCCTTGGTATCCTGCCTGACAGATTGTTGTAAGACAGATTTAGATATCCCAGAGAATCGAGAAGACCAAGCTGTGATGGAATCTATCCTAAAAGAATGTTGAGAGAGAGATCCAACGATTCCAACCATTTTAAATTTCCCACACTATCTCGAATTGGCCCATTCAGAGTGTTCATGGACAGGTTGAGAATAATCAATCCTTTTAGATTTCCAACTCCAGGAAAAAAATGACCACTCAATCTGTTATTTGACAAAACAATGCATGTGAGGCTGTAACTACGTATTCACAAACCAAGTTTGATCCTTTGATATTTAGATGTAAACCATCCACATAGTTGTCTCCATCCTTTTCGCTCTCACCAATCGTCCAGCTCTCTCTCCATCCAGTTCGCTGTCTCCCATGGCTCTGAAATTGAGATATGTATCCGGGATCTCACCAAACAAAAGATTTGAAGAAATTTCTAGAATTTGAAACTCTTCCATTTGGCCGATCTGCGGAGGCAGTTTACCTTCGAAATTGTTGGATCTCATTACAAGAACTCGCAGACTGGAACAATTTGCAATCCAATCAGGGATGTTCCCTGTCAAATTGTTTTCCCCCACGTCGAGCACCTCTAAGTATGATAAATTTCTTAGAGTAGAAGGAAGAAGTCCCTGCAGGTTGTTCTTTCCCATGTGCAATGACCTGAGCTTTGTCAACATGCCAAGCTTCTCAGGAATCTCACCCTTGAACCGATTATCTGCAATATTAAGGATCAATATCTCTGATAAGCTGGCTAGATTTGAAGGAATTTCTCCTTGCAAACTGTTATTTTGCAGACGCAGAATCTGAAGATTTGGCAGAGCATCCAGACTAGCTGGAAGAAGACCTTCCAAGACATTTTCTCCAACATTGCATAGATCTCCTGACAAGTTCATACTTGCAAAGCAAATTGTGCTTCATGAATACACTGGAATGGAACAGATCCGCCTCAATGAGATCCTCTTCCATGGGTTGCATCGTGAAACAAACAGAAAGGTTTCAATAGAAAATCTTTGCAATAAATCTCATCAGGTCTGCTGGTAACACTCCTGCTGTCACTTAATCGATTTTGATACAAAATATCTTGAAGGAGAATCCCAACTTTGAGGATGCAGTCGAAATTGAACGGATAACAAAGTAGTTGGATAGCCTGCTCGTTGGAAGCGCTCAAAACGGCTTCTGCCTCACTGAAATGCTCCTGCCGCCTGGCAATTTACTGTTACAGGCTGTTTGCCATGGAGATCTGGCAAGAACACACCTCGCAGCACCCACGAAAATGGAGGAAACGCACCTTCCTCACTCGCTGAAGCTCCACGCCCCTCCTCCACAAGGAACCAGTCTCCAGAGGAGCCCACGCGGCCAGGAAGAAAGCTCGAACAAAAAACCAGACAAAAACCAAACCACAGACTCCCCAAAACAGGGGTTTCCTTTCCCCAAGACGCGGCAGACAAATGCATCAGGAAGTCAAAGAAGTAGAGCAGGTCATAAAAAAATACAGGTCTGAGTGGTTGAAAAGTTGCTGGAAGAGACAGGCGGCCAACTGCCCCGCCCACTTGGCATTCAAACCAAAAAAAAAGACCAATCACGCCTAGACTTTACTAACTCCACCCTCCACGCCAAGAGGGAGATAAAGCATGCTGACCGAGACAAGGTAGGTTAACTATGTACTCCATATGTACTATTTTAGACAGTTTGGGGTGATGACAAAAAAACATCTATGGAACAGTGAACAGTATGCAAAACCGGTTTTATTGTCATCCATATTCGTCTTACAACAACATGTTCAAACAAGTCTGCATAGGTTGCACTTCTATAACAGTTGAACAAGAGTTTCCTTAAGGACATGTTAATAATGTATGTTATGGAATTGGCTTGAATTAAATGTCAGTCTTGAAGTAGCAGAGTCAATCTAAATTATCGATGGCGGTAACTATCTTCTCTCAATATTTCTCTCCTTACAATTTGAATTATTTTTTATTCTTATCATCACTGCCATCTTCTTTTTGGTCAACGATGGAGGAGGAAATTTGAATATTGCTGAAATTTTAAGGTCAATGGAAAGAGTGGATAAATTCTGTATGTTCATGTAGGATAACATGTTCTTGCTCATGCCATGCAGAATCACTTTAATATGTGCCAGTCAGCTTCTTGTTTGACTGGAATAAATACACCATTACTTGTTTTGCATATTGCAGGTTCAGTAAATGCTGGAAATTGTATTGAGTTGGCAGCACATCTTAACGTTGATGGATTTCTAGTCAGAGGGGCTTCTTTGAAGGTTGGCTGCAACTATTTTATCCTCTTTATACCTTTTCGCTGAAGTTATTCAAGCTCTTCAGATTGTTTACTTGAATGCAAACTTTTCTCATCTTGGCCTACAAAAGCTCATGGTCAAGTTATGCTTGGAGGTGACTACACTCTTTGTTATGTGAGCTTGTATCATTAGAATAACTTCAAGTATAAGAGTAATGTTATTATGTATTGTATTTTCAAGTTACCTGTCACATTATGCAAAGGCTCAACATAGGCATGCCTTGTTATTCAAGATGGCCTTTTTTATGAAAGGTTGATGGTTTCTTGTTATATGTTTAATTCAACCTCAGTATTTTAATGAGATATTTGTTAGTTATAAATTTTCAAGTGACAGTTGATAAACGCAACAAGTCATTATAATCTTTGTTTTGATGTAGACTAAAGATGAGTTGTTTGGTGCTATTGATAGTAGAGAATTGTATCAAAGTTGGGACAATCAAAGTGAAGTACATGAAATGACAGCTACCGACAGAGAGACACTGACTCAAAATTAAAGTTAAGAAAAAAACCTCAAAGTAGCACCAGAGAAGCAGACTGATTGCTTGAAGCTGGGGGTGGAGAGAAGGTGTTAATATTGTATGTAAAGGGTTAACGGCATTTAGGCACCCTTTTGTATTTTATCATTGTATTTAAAGGGTTAACAATATTTAGACACCCTTTTGTATTTTATCTTATTTGATATTAATAAAATGTTTGTGCACCTATTTGTTGGGCACAAAATTTAAATCAAATTGTTTTTAATTTATAATATTCCTTACCAATCTACTCTGACATCATAGACAATATGTAGCCGTCGATTGCGCTATATGATATTTGGTTATTATTTATTCTTGAAATTCAGATTTTTTATTATTTAAATTCGCATCGTCTCTAGAGAGACAATAAAAATTGAATTTAGTATTGTCTTTAGAGAGACAATTAGTATTTTGTATTGTCTCTAGTGAGACAATAATGATATTGTCTCTAGAGAGACAAAAACTATAGTCTCTCAAGAAACAAAATATGTATCAATCTATATTGTCTCTAGAGAGACAATAATTAGAGACAATATTAGAGACACCCACTTTGAGACAATAATAGAGACAATATACAAATTTTTTATTGTCTCTATTTGAGACAATTTGGTTAAGTATTGTCTCTATTATTGTCTGAAAACAACCCCCCTTGTAGTAGTGATGGGTGTTGTGATTTCCAGCTAACGATTTTGGAGTCATAGAGTTTGTTAATCCTAAAGATCATCCACAATAGACACAACCATAACCAAATAGATAAACAAAACAAAATAAAATTATAAGAGATAAGGCAGGGGGAACCTGTGCACCCAACTGTTTAGCCAAGAGTGTAATATGTAGAAGTGATCACTAATTACTTTTTACTTTTTGCTTAAGAGGGCTCTTTGTTCTATCCATCTTGGGTTTCATATTTGTTTCGTGAACAGATTACTTTCCACCATGTGAAATATATAGAAATTCCTATTTTCCATTTGGTTATGATTCAGAAGATCCTCTCATCTATATAAATTAATGAGATTAAAACAACAGATCTGTCTGTAATGGTCTTATAATGTGACCAGGGCCCTCGAGGGAGGGGTACTCACAGACAAACCAGTAGTTGAGATGTAACTGAGAAGTGAACACGCGCTTGACAATTGCATTTGCTTAAAAGCTTTAGCAGCCTTTTCAACAAGCCCATTTTGAAGATATCCTGCAATCATGGCATTCTGTAAGACCACATCTGTTTGAGGCTTTTTGTCAAAAATATCACGTGCATTGTTAATGCTTCCACATGTTGCGTACATGTCTACAGGGAACCTGCAACTACATTGTTTGACAAAAGCCCATTCTTTATTATGTTTTGGTGGATGTCCATACCCTGTTTCAAAGCTCGTATTTTGACACAGGCAGGGAGTATGTTGGCCAAAGTGAACTGATCAGGTTGGACGTAAAGCTGCATACAGGACAGGCACCGCAAGAAAAGGGCATGACATGCATACAGGCACAAACGATGCATAACAAGGATGACAAGCAGCTGAAACTCGACACTGGCGTGAAGTACTTAAAGTAGCACACCAGTGAAACAGGTGAATGCTAGGCGCATGCAAGCTGATAACAGGTTGGTGGAGGTGGCATGGTGACAAGCACCTCAAGCAGCTGGGCGTCGTCGTTGGAGGTCTATTGCAGGGTAGCCACGCCTCTGGCAAAAAAATACATTTCATGTTGAAGGCCTTGTCACGAGGATATCTCTTTCCCTTGCATTGGTTCTTGCAGAAGGGTTATTTGTGTGTTTCTATCTTATCCAAGAACAGAACCTTGATGAAGGGGATGTTGAAATATTATTTTTAACCCGTGCAAAAGAGGATTCAAAAATTTGATGTCCTATTGATGAACTAGACCTTGATGAGGATGTGGACGTAAGATCTTATCCTATCCTTAGACAAGGCCTTGATGGGATGTATGTTGCTACTAATATTTTATAGGAATTGGATGTCGCTGCTTCGAAACCTATTGAAATTGATTAGGCATTATTTGATGTGCATGTGGTTGCATTACCTAGTTTTGAGGCTATACTTAGAGGATTCATTTGACTTATTTTCCATGGTTCCTTTTGATAATGTTAAGAAACATCTATAAATTATGTTTTATGTTGTGATTTTGGATTATCATGGGGCTATTCATTTTCCTTCAATTGAGAAAACCATTTATTGCATTTTGCATATTTAGAATCAACAATTTCACATATGATTGAAAATTTTTATACTATTGCATTTTGAAATTTTATTCCACTCACTAATAGTCAAAATAGTTTTACAAAAACTAAATTTTGGATAAATTTCTATGAATAGTTAACATGGATTGTGTATTCTTCCACATTTTGTATATATGTTTACTAGTCAACTTACAAATACATCTAAAAAATCATATTTCCATAATGATTTAACAGATGACCATGCCCTCTTATAAGTATTACATTTGGAAAGTGTTGGAATAATTATGGAAAATATTGAAGGGAATGGCTTGTTTTTTCGGTGTTGTTAGAAGTCCTTTTCAACAAACCTTTTTTGTGCATACTTTGAAATAATTTCATACCAAGATACCACATTTGTTTCAAGAATTTATTAAAATATATCACATACCAAGCATATGCTTTGACACTTTACATTCCTATTAGTTTTAAGGATTGAAGATTCTCTTTTTTTCGGAATAAATGGTTATACTAAATTATATTCTGACAATGGCATATATAGTCCTATTTCATTATCAACTGAAAACAAATTCGAACATTGACTATATATTTTATAAGAAAATATTAAAACCACATTTATTTCTAACATTTATGCGAACAATTCACACACCGACGGTATAATTCCCACACAATTCCACATTTTTGTACATATTTACTAAGTGTATGTTCATTGTTTGAAAAAACGGATGAAAAAAATGTGATCTCATTGACATAAATAATTATACTATATGCAAAAAAAGATGGTTATTGAAAAGGACTAGGAACATTTCAATAAAATTTAATTAGTCAGTGCAAAGCCAGTCTCTACAACCTTTTCCATCATCCTTTCAGCAGCTGCAAAAATGGGAGTTTTAAAATGGGTCATGAACATCCTTTGAAGCATAATGGAAACAAATCCATTGTTAAGTATATAAATGTAAGTGTCCTTCTAGATATATATGCGAATTATGAGAGAATACACGAGGAATGTTAACTGTTTCATAAAATGTCTCAAAAGACATGTGGTCTTTTGAAATGCCATGTGTTGTCACGTAGAAGAAAATTATCATTTAGCCGAAAATTTGAAAACATGTGTCATTAAGAGCATTGGGTCCTTATGCAAGTTTATCATTTTTCGACTCCGATAAAATTTGGGGTTTTCAGAGTCAAATTGGGAATAGTTATGCATATTATGCCTTAATGGAACTATTCCATTTGTTCCTCCATTACATGACATCACGACGGGAATTATTTAATAATTTTGAGTATATATTTGTTAAAATAGGAGAATTCATCACTTAAGTCGCACTTGGGATGAACTAGTGGACTAGTTATTTTGTTACATGTGTTCTCTTATCACTCACTTCGAGCATCCTCAACACTTTTGGTCTATGCCATGATGATGAGATGGACATGAAAAAAGTGATAACCACTCTTTTTATTTCTAAATCATTTCCTGTATCGTGCCCACACAATATAGAGGGAAATGCTCCTTATTTGGACCTAGGTGCTATAAAAACAAAAAAATTATGACTTAACCCATTTAAAAGTCTTGGAAATCCTTGTAATCAGGGCTATGGGATTTCAATGCAAGTGACAGGGTTTTTAAAGCCTTAGATAAATAACTTTGCCGACGATTTTTTATTTCAATTTTTTTTTCCTTTCCTTGAATGTTTGGAGACATGCCGCTAATACTGATACATATTCATAGCCATTCCATGACCCATTTGAATTATGTGTTTAGATTTTTTAAAATTTGGAGCTGCCATTATTCCTTTCATTAAGAGTACAAGAAGGGAGCTTCATTTTCATTTTGGTAGGTTTCACTCATAATTTCGTACTTTCTTGAGCTTTTCCCCCTAAAATTGTGACAATTTACATCCATTTTAAATTTTTCTATTTTCATGACTTATTTTCCATTAATTTTTAAATATTATTTAATTTTGAGATTTGGCTTCCTTTTTCATAGCCTCATCTACACATTCATTCTATATGCTATTGAAATTTCTCATTTGGTTCCAAATTTACAAATTAGATTCTCGAAATTATTATTGTAAAGTTACGTTATGAGTTATACAAAAAATTATTGTTACTTGAAAGAAATATCTCTAAAATTTGTGACAGTAATGTCAAGTAGTGGATCTATTAGATTTCTATACTCAAATGCAAGATCAAAAAATAAATACAATGAAATCATGATTTTTAGCAGTAGCCTAACTCATGTAGCTAGTTTTCCAAACTTGTTTTAGTGTGTAAAGATGGTATTAGTTTGATTTCAAAGCTTCAGTGGTTATATAAATGAGACAAAAGACCCACATGGATAAGGCATTTATTAACTTGATGCACAACATATTAATGTTACTATGGGACTTCATCCTCCACACGAATATATGGTAATAAATCTTAAAGCATCCCAAGATGAATTTCAATTAACTGCAAAGAAATACAAAATTATGACTGGTAAGTCTTGGTTGCAGGTAAAGAATAAAGGTCCTTCTAGACTGTAAAAGACTCTATATAGAGTAGATTTTTTCGAATAAATCTGCAATATAATCACCTTTTTCTCCATACTCTTGGGATTTAGACTAACTAAACAATTTCATAATTGGATGCACCCCTTAAAAAATGTCATTTGTGCAAGAAAAATAGATTTCATTTGGGGATAAATTAGTAGTATAAACATAGAAAAGAAACTCACCTAGTTAAATTCAACCAAGACATTCGATATGACTTCATATTTGATGTAAACTGTGGAAAAATTTATGATCTTGATTGGCCTCTCTAGAATAGGTAGATATTAAGTCATTGAATATTTATGAATTTCAAATCGCGTATATGAATATTTCATTTAGATCACGTATGAGAAGAAAAATCTTCACTTCAGGAGAGTGAATGATGCTTTAAATATGTTAATTGTGAGAGTTGTGGAAGGTAACACGAGAAAAAGGATCTCTAATGAAGAAATTTTTTTTATCGAAACATATGGAAGACTCTTTATTAAATTTCAAGGGCTCACATAGCTAATAATAATAGGTTTTTAAAGCACACATCTCAAGCTCCCAATTTTTTGTAGTGATAAACTGGTCCTCATTGAATTTTGTAGGTAGTTTTGTACTCTGCAAAATCTATACATGGAAAGAGAAGCACAAGGAATAAAATTTAAAATTTATTTGTGTCACTCTCCATGCATAAGAAATTCAAATGTTCATAATTTGGAAAGAACTATCACACCATTTAAAATGTACCCATTCTATAAAATTTTCTCATATGATCGTAAACACTATTTCAAGAATAACCTTAGACTTCCCTCAAGTTATCATCACATTCCTAATTAAATAGTTTTGGGAGGATTTTGAGGATAAAATTGGAATACAAAAAGTGGATTAGCCAAATTATTTTAGTAATCGATTCTAAACGTATCTAGTTGAATAAACTTGGTCACTTTACAATTCCCTTACAAATTTTCCAACACATTCATTTTATCACGTGTTTTACCACATACTCCTTTGATATTTCTCTAGTTGAAACACCTAGCTTCTTAGATCTTGGCCAAATTACCCTCATTGCACTCACCTTTCTTTCTTTTGTATTTAGATTTTATTTTGGATTTTTAAAAAACTTTAAGTGCATCAATGGGTGTCATGTGGCCCCATCAATGCTAACACTTCTTGTAGACATTTGAGACTTAGATCTTGACTATTAAATCAAATTTTGTGCTGATGTTGGACAAGTGGCTTCAATCAACTAAGTATTTCCCATGAACATTTTAATTTTTATCATTATGCCTTGTTAGTTTACCAATATGTGACATGTGGCCATAATCAAAGATACCATAATATACTCACTATCAATACCTTGGCTTAGGCTTGGTTGTATCTACCTATCACCAATATTTGACACATGTTAAATATAAAATAAGTATCCTATCATGATGATTTAAACTTTAAGAATTCCATGCACTTATTTCCTCGATTTGTGCCATTTGTCACTTATCCGTTTTCTCTAGATCCATGCGAAACTAATTTTGAACTGCATATAAATATGATGATTGATATGTGTGTTGGATCAATTTTCATGGATTTATCAGTTGTTTTCAACCATATTTATTTCACACATAGTTAGGCTATCTAAATGGACTAGTCATTATCTCAAATCGTATCCCTAGATGGATATTCCTATAAAAAAGAAATAAAAGTGTTAAGGGCACCCTCGTGCACCGCCTATATTGAAACTACTACAATTTGGCCTGAAAATTCCTATCATTCTCAACCTAGCATGTGATATCTAGATAGATCAATTAGATTTGGAAATTTCTTTAACCATGCTTTCTTTAACTTGTCTTTTAATAAAATAATTTGAGAGAGGATGTTTGAGTCTTTGTGGATGAGATATATGGCTTTCTTGACATTATTTGTAGCCTCAAACAGGATATAGGTTATGACTTAATGAATTCAAATGTGACAGTGTAAGATATAAGAAGCTTAGTGCGCCTTTTGTAAGTGTATGTTGTGAGTTATCTAGTGCATTGTCTTAGGATTTATAAGTTTACAAATGAGGCAATGTTTACTTGCATATAAAGGGTGCTATAGATTATTCATATAAAAAATAATCGAAATGGAGTTTAAGACATAAAAAAAAATATTAATGTTAAAGAAGAGATAAAAAACATGTCAGTCCAAGACTGTACAGATGGGTCAAGACTGGATATAAATTCCTAACCTAAATTTATGACCATAACTGGGAATAAAAAAATTCAAATTCGATGTTTAAGACCTATCAATTGAAGTTTTTCTACTGAAGTATTGCATTATATTCTTAGGAAGTGTTGACATGTCGATGGGTAAGGATAAACATGATAAAAGAAATAGACCACATAATATGCTAAGAGGGATTGTAGAAATTGTATTTATCATAGAAAGAGTGCATCGTCAAATCAAGGGTTTCCAAAGTAAAAATTACCAAATTTGAATGTCTACAATAAATATACAAATATTCACTTACAAGATACTCCTATGGGTAAAATTCACATAGTTTCCTTTCCCATCACAAGTGATCCTTCAAAACTTATCCTAGTATAACTTTGTATCTATCTCTCTTTATGTTGAGGTTTATACAGGAAATCCTCACACTAAATATTTAAGATCTCCTTCCTATCATGACTTCCATATATGTATTGGAAATTCCACCAATTAATTCTTTAAGAAATTTCATATTATAAAAGACTCCATTTCTAGTAGTGCTATTCATGCCTACTTTTTATTTATTTTAATTGAACATGTTACAATTAATTTTTCTAAAATATATTTTAATTGGTAATGACACACTTTTTATGATAATTATGTTACCAATAAATGATACTATTTGTAAAATACCTATTCATATTACTCCTACTATCAATGTCCATAATTTCATATTAAGGATATTGCCTCCTCTTTCTCCTTATCTTATCACAAGACAACTCTTACTTTTAATACAAATAGTCTAAAATGTAAAAACATTAAAATAGTCAAGTAAGCACAAAATCATTCAAATATTTTTGAAAATACACTATAATGACCTACATACGATTTGATTTTATAGATGTTCACTTTTCATATGTTGTTTTGCATATAGTCTGATTGATAACATATTTCAAATATGTTGTTTATATATGTGTATTCATGAGTACATTGAGTTTGATGCAAGACACACTCAGGATTTCACATGATGAAATGTGCTAGCCTAGATCCATCCTAGTGTACTTTTTAATATGGGGACATCTCCTATACTATTTATGTACTTTTGTATCAATATATTTACTTTCCTTTCATCATTATGATCAACTTAATATATTGTCTGTTATACTAAGTTTTTGACTAATATGACTAGCATATGTGTCTTATGCAATCCTAACTTATCTTGATTTATGATCCTCCATGTTATTATTTTCTATTGCATTCCCTCTCCTTATTACATGTATGTTTAAATTTTTTAATGCGGTCTTTAAATTTTTCTATAATTATCTTTCTGACACTTTGTGATATTTGTTTGTGGATTCTATTAAATTTTTTATTCTTATTGTGTGTGACACCTTTTTGTCCCTTACTTGTATCTTGTTGACATTTTCTATGACTAATATATATGAAATTTCTTGTGTAAACTTGTATAACTTGTATGAATGGTTTGTGTTAGTGATTTTTTTTTCAAGGACAAAATGTGAGTTTTCATCAAGACTCATGAGACAAAGACCCTTATATTCGGGAATGGGGAGGCTCCCATTTATTCAAATATCGAAAATATGTATAATAGACTAATATATTGGGTGGCTAGAGGTTAGGGAATGTGAATAAACACACTTGTTGGGACTTCAAGTTGAGACTGAAAAGGGATAAATTTGTAGGTAAGGAGAGAAAGAAATGAAAAAGGGAATTTTACTGAAGAGAAGGAATCATATTTAATCAACTAAAATTTAGATGTGATTATAGCTTTTATTAGAGGAAATAAGAAATCATAAAACAACATTATGTTAATATAATGAAGTGGAAAATACAAGATAAATACAAAGACTCATCAAGATATGTTCATTCCACAATGAAGGCACAAAGTCCTATAATTTCTTACAAATTCCAACATATTATCCACTGAGTGACAAGATGATATTGGAGGAAAAATGTCTTAGGTAGGAAACAAAATAATACAATTAACTATAAATTGAAAAAACTCATCCTTTAGAATAGAGATATCCTTACAATTTATAGCTAAAGCGAGTGACTCTTTGTATTCCCATACAATCTTTGAACTTAAAGTGTAATCTAAATGAATAAATAAAAACTTTAAGTGACCTAATTCTCTTTTTAAAAATTTATTACATAATGGATATAGAGAATGTTATAGAGATAAATGGAGAGATAAAAGGTGATCAGAAGAAGATACTTCAGGATGATGTTCTATTCTCCCTTCATTGTGGACATGAATTTTTCAACTAGGTAAGATCTTCCTTATATACTTATCTAATTAGAGTATGTATTTTACTGGACATATAAATGATGCTCCACATGCTATCCCAACTCTTCATCTTTGGTAATGCTTGTAAAACTGTCTTTTAAAACTTCATCTCTTTGAGCAATGGTAGGATGAAAAAATAAACACCTTGTCACAAATATGAACTGATGTCCTCCACATGAGAAAAAATAACCTTGAAATAATCATGAAGATTGTACTCATATCACACATGCCTTAGACTCAAGAACCATGAGAACTCTTAGATTTAATGGTATAAAATATTCGTGAGAATCCTTAGCGGAAAAATGTTAATGCTATAAAATGGAAACACTTCCTCTTTGCGAGATGGCACTAAGAAACAAATGAATGGGAAATATATTCTTGAATGATATGAGTGCTCCCTATCATTCCTCTTGAAAGAAGAATGGTGACGAGATAAAGAATACATCAAAAACATGGTTCCCATCATAAAATCATTGAACTAATTCAGCTAAGTGTTTGACGCCAAACAATCCTCTTGTGCATGCTAACTCAAGTTAACAAATTAATTTTCCATTTATCCAATTATATTCAATAGTATTCAATGATTATTTTGGCCATGATTTGGATGTGATTTTTATTGTTGAATAAATTGTCCAAATCACTTTATAAAGGATTAGTTTTAAAAATACTTCTGATAGAAAGTTATGCTTCACATTTTAGACAATTTTCTCCTCTAGATCAATAAGAAATAGTAAAATTAAAAGAAGTGGGAATAATGTTGAGGGAAATCTAACTCATCCATGTCTCAAAATATAATCGACATGATCATGCAATATATTAACTAGATTAATTAATATTTTAAAACAAACATTTCCTCCAAAATTTATACAATTTGGCTTGTTGAGAAACCGGGAAAATGCAAAACAATATTTAGTTGTTCTCGTGGGCTTTAATAGAGTGTGGGAAATATCATTAATTCTTCATTTCATAAGACATATTCATCCAAATTAATTGGTTTCTTTATTCATTTGATTAGTATGGAGGAGGATAACTAATGCTCTAAATTTGAGGAAGTTCTCTTGTCGGGTTAAGGAGAAAATAACAAAAAACGTTTTAGTGCAAATATGATTTTTGAGTATTTTTAGAAACCAAAAATAGTTTTACTCATATATCATGATTTATTTCATCTTATAAATTTAATTATAGCACAATTTGTTTTTTTGTAATGATATATAATTGTCAAAAATTTCACGAGTTTCCTCTATCTGGTTTCCGTGAAATGAACAAAACAAGTTTTGGGTGGTTTTGCAAAATAGTTGTTTACCAACTATGTTTTTCAAATGGACATAAAATAATCTAATTCATCACATGAAATACTTATTATATAATCTTCAAGGAATTTTTAATAGGATTATGTGGTTGTAGGTTGAGTGGGATTTGACGAAGAAATCAAGAGATGTGAGTTAAAAAGGGTTTGAGTAATCTAGGGAATAAAGGTGTGTTTAGTGGACATGAGAGATGAGAAAAAAGTTTTTAGTGGATTCACATGATGAACTTTAATTTTTTTTTGAAAACATGGTTTTAGAGGGAAGTGTATATTTAAATATGCTTTGTACACGGAGGTGGAAATTTGCATTTGGAAATTTGACTTTTTAAATGCAAAGTGAAATGTCTACCCTATTTACAATTCCCACCTCCTAAATGTGTGTCAACAATGATTAGGTGCATTTTTGGGTAGAAATTTCACCTCCAAAGTGTTCCTAGTGCAAATGGGAATGAAAAGTGCACCTCAGGTTAATGTGGTGGGACTTACATATACAAACTCACTTCATTTTATGTTTTTATCCATTACTTTTTACTATTTTCGGTCAACCAATGAGAGTGAGGTTCACTTATGTAGTTGGAGTATCAAAATGGAAAATGAAAAGTTCATCTCACTTCTAAAAGGTATCAAAGATTTCAAAGTGTGCCAGGTACACTTAATCACATCATCATGTAAATAGAGAATTAGATCGTGGAGTGCCCTTTGTACCATGGTGTCAAAAAATATTATTTTCAGGGTGTTTAATATATAATTTTGATTGGAAACGGTCAAATAATCCACTGATAGAGTTTAGAAACTTCGAAAATGAGTTCTTCATCAATTTTTATTAAACTTACTACTTTTTCCCTAGAAGGCGCCCTAGTGTGTTGAATTGTTGTAGGAATTTGAGAAAATTATGAGCCAACATATCACTTGGGTCATGAAGGGGGATTAAATTTTGTTCTAATTGCCCATTTTTAGGCTCCTAACTCTGATCAAGTTTCCTGAAACCTCCAGTTAAAGTTGTGTTGTTTGGAAAGACCATCGTGCCTCAACATTTTGATGGTTTCTACTTTTTTGTGATCCCAAACTTTGTATTACATATTTCATTTTGTAATAGACCATGTAATATTTCTGATTAGTATGATTTCAGATCCCAAAATATCCTAATGTTCATAAAACATTTACCAAACGTTGACCCTTATTTAATGTTCACACACTCATTTTCCTCAGAAAGTACTTGAAGATAACGCTTTGCCAAGACCAATCCATATATCAAAATATATATTTTAAACCATACTCTAAAAAAAAAACTAAGATTCCTTTCTATTGAGTACAGTCTGGGCTCTTGAAATGATTGAAGAATCCTAAAAAATTTTCCTAGAAGTTGGATTTTGAAAAGAGATAATTTGGCGATTTTGACCAGTTTGGAAAAGTTTAATCGGAAAGAGAAAAAAAATTAATAGGGTTATTAAGTAAAATGCCTGAAAATTTTACATGCCAATACTTTCCCATCCTCTTTTTTTCTTTTTATGTTTCATAGTTTCTACCTTGCATACTCATCGAAGAATATTATCTCAATAGTGGAAACCTACAAGTTCCCTGCATATGATCCAATAGTCACTTAATATATATCTAGAGATCATTTATTTTGATTTGATTTTCTATTTCCACATGTTACTCACATAAGGTATAATATAATGGGGTTATTTATAAAAATATATATGCACATTAGGAAAATAAATGAAATTCATACTTCATTCATAGAATGTCATAGGGTACACATATTTAAAAAATTATATATTAAACAATAACAAGTTACACAAATGGAAAAAACCACCTATTAGGGATAAAACCATTAGATTTCAAATTCTTGAATGGAATCTTTCCTCATGTGGGTGGATATATAGTAAATCATATAGTAATTACATTCTCATAGATATATTACTTAGTTAAAATAATGCTCTATTGCCTTTTAGTAAAGATTATGGGGAGTTTTACGACTTCATTACCTTTTGATATACATAAATCGACAATAATTTCATGTTTTATGGTATGAGATCATGTTCCTTCTTATCACGTTACTATATTCAAGATAACACATCTAATAATCATAGGTACATCACAAGGTGGGGGCATGCCAAAAGTCACCCTTTTAACTATTTGACCTAGATTTATCTGTAGTAGTTTGGTTTATGGGAAGAAGATTATTTGGGTGAATATAAATCCTTGTGACAACATTCTTATCACTCTTCTAGTAAGGATTTTACAGGTGAATATAAATACCTATGAGATTCCTTCTTATTCTAAAAGGTTTCTTGGGATGTGTAAAAACTCTTGTGTGGCCTTTCCATTTCATATTTGGTTATTTGGAATGCAATTACTCTATTTTTAGCATCTCCATTCGAAAAATTAGGTACTCATTACCTCCAATCCTTGAGTATACCAATTGCATTGAATATATCCACGTATGATGAGTTCAAGATCTTCTACTTCAAAAAATAAAATGGGTTTACTCATTATATAATTTTGATTCTTTTACTAGTTATAAATTTAATATTGAGTTAATTTTAAATTATTGTTATGGACATTGACTACATTATGTGTTATAGGTCTCATCATGGAATATTCCAACATGCAAGTGGAATCAAAAACCTCAAACAAATACAAGTATGCTTACACAATTAGGTATATTTTCCTTTGATGCAATTTTCATTTGACACTTAAAGGGTCGGTGAGTTGTAGACACCAACATATGGAAATTTATCATTTGGAAATTAAAGTTTTTGATTTGTATCTAAAACATCACTTGTGATAACATTCCAAATTTAAATGACAAATCATTGTCTCTCTTATATGAGTTTATTATCTATTCACACAACTTGATTTCACACATAACTAATTGCACTAGTACATATTATCGTACTTCCCCTAGACATCATAATTAGACACATTTTATAATCCCAACACATGCCTATATGGGACTATCTATATGGGAGAAAATGTCCAATAATTTCTTCCAAAGATAATGCTTTCATTTCAAGCCACATAATAATTAGTATTTAAATTTTATATCTTTATTGGTTAGTTCATATCATATAACATAGTTTTAATTAAAAATTAAACCTACAAAATCGTATATAATCAAGTTTAGTTCACACATTCACCTAACATGGAAATTTCAATACCATAATTTTAAAATATTTTCCAAAACCACTCCAATATTTCCTAAATAAGAAATCCAAACCATATTATTCTTTCGTATAATTATGGTTGATTCAAATTATTTCTTAAGTCAATTTCCTCATAATCTTAAAAACCCCATTTAACTAAATACATACTTTAATACACCAATTCAAATATGCATTATGAGTACATCTTGAAATCATTTTTCTGAATTTCAACACCACATTCACTTAATATATTAATCCCATATTATTTGGTAGTTTTAATATGTTATAAAATATAAATCTCAATGTACCATGATCCTTATGTTTATGGGGTTGAAACCATAATGGAAGTTATAATAGTACACACATAATGGTTGATTGATTTTACGATAAATATTTTTTCATACCATCCCTTCCCTTATATTCACTTATAGCTTTATAATCCAAAGTAAATCCATTTGGTTTCCTCTAAATGCATTCCATTATACAAGATGTATGATATTCCTCTTTTTACATCTTATAATTTCTTCTATGAATCAAAAGTGCCATTCATTATAAAAATAAAGGCCACATCAATTATTAGATTTTGTTTGCGAAAAAATAAATGAATTTTTTTGACATAGTAGAATAGTTATTCCAATGGTTTTTATGGCACAATGGGATTATTGATTTTACGTAAACAATGGTTTATTTATTGTAGGGTCAATATGTTTTCAAGACTAGCCACTTAAATTCATCCATAGTGGATTAATAATTAAGAAAACCAACATATAATTTAGTTAATATAATCATTACCACCCGAAGATAGATATTCCTCTTGAGCACATCTCAGAATCACTTCTAAAATTTTAAAATCCTCTTTTATTTCAAAAAATAATTTGAGAGAAGTTGGTAAATTTTGTGTAAAGAAACATACCAAAATATACCAGAATGAATCTGTCAATTGTTCTGATGAAAAAATAGAAATGGAACCCCTACTAATATCAATTTTATTTGAATATGGTATGTATGTGTTTTCTTTCTTTTCTTTCCCTCTTCTTCGATGTAGATCCATAATACCAAAAAAATGTCTAAATTCATCTAAATGAACGTATTTGAATCCAAGTGATATGCCTCTTTTGTGCATGCAATTTATTTTTTAGTTTTTTTATGTAGTAACCTATGTACCGCAACATATCATAATCCTTAAGAAAATGAGAGTTATGCCACAATGTAGATTTCTAGTGCACATTCATAATGATTGATTAGTTGTGGGATAAAAATGTTAACATGATAGACCATCCCCTCTCCTCCTCACTAGACTCATTATCCTGAATATTTTTTTATTATTACATTTAAATATATATCTTTCATATGGATCTATTCTTTTAATAAAAATATTTGAACTCCTTACATGTTTCGAAATACTACACCCAATATATCCTCCCAAAATTAATCAGCTATAATGAAATAGTAATAATGTTTTAGCAGTAGGTGGGCCACTTCTATTAGAATATAACACTCATTTACATAATGATCATTATATATAAATGGATTTATGTGATTGTAAACTAATGTAATATTATTTTTTAAATGAACAAAGGTTTTAATGAAGTATAATAAATTCCAAGACACACTAAAGATGCATATCCATCTTAGGTTTATTTCCAGTATTTTAAATGCATAAAGGAGGATATTCAATGACATGAAATAATACACAATAATCTCACAATCAATTGTTAACCATTATGAAATATGTTGAAATATTTATAATGAACTAAAAAGGAATATGTAAATTGGAGTAGTAAGACATCGATTTAACAGAAATGAAAATGCTTTTGTTTATTGGAAACACAATAGACTAAGAGGTGGGGGTGAATAATTCATTTAAAAAATTAATTCCATTACATTCATCATTCATTATCATTCATGATTCGTAAAACCATTATATCATTCAATCAAAGCATGTACAACATCCATATAAGAAGGATAACAAAATGAACACAAGATAAAGAGTGGAAAACCCTCAAGGGGAAGAATTATATTAATAAAAAAATGGAATCCTATGGATATTATAATTAGAAGATATTTTTTAGTGAGGCACCAACCCCACAAGGATCACTAACCCAAAGTTTAGTCAGAAACCAATCCTACAAGGAGCACCAAACCCTAATTAGTAAGGTACGAACCCTAAAAGGAGGCTAAAACCCCCTGGGATGACCAAGAACAAAATAAAACACCTAAATATGATGATAAATTCTAATTTATTTCTCCAAAAACTGATGGTGATCACTAATCCATCTCCATGCAATAAAAAACCCTCTAAAGCACGGCTTCTTATTTTCTCGAACATGCACAAACATGTGTTGATTAGGTCCAATGACCTGTAGCTCCATATTATCTTCCCTACTTGGCTCAATATAAATTTTCATTACTCTATTATTTACCTCTCATTGAATCCTCATACTCTCCTCTAACTCGCTCAAACCCATGCACGCATACTGGGTATTCTACTCAACTAGGTCATGTATGGACGATATGCTTCAACTCACCATCATAAAATGAGAATATTGTAATTATACTTCATCATTTTCTATGCATCATGTTATTCAAATATTTTCTCATAATGAGCTCTTCCTTCCTTCCAAAATTCGCTACCATATCATAAATCTAACACCCACAAATGACCATTTGAAATGCTTATATACCTGTCTCTTGGTCATAATACAATATAGGTTGGACCTCATAGTGAACAATTAATATGAACATCATGAAGATATAAAAATTTCTATCATATTATAGGTCAGTTATATCATCTACATCTCCAAAACTCTAAATTAGGTCTTCAAGAAGCCCAATTGCACGAAAATAACAAACCATGATAAAAATAAAGGATCAAGACAAAAAAAATTCCACCAAGGAATGATAAAAACTTATACAAGTTTTATAATTCCTCAAAAATCTCTAGTAAACATGAAACACTCAAATAAATCATCTTAAGCTGTGAAACCATCTAAAAAAATTTGGTCATAATTGTGTACTAAAACCTAGTCCTCAATGATGAGACTCAATATCACATGAGATTTAATACAACATGAAAGTATTATATATCATTGGAAAATATTGAATTAAGATATATCACCATGTGATCATACATCCATAAAGTAGATATTATATTTCTCAAAATGATTTTACAAGATGATTTCTCGAAATTTCCTTTTCATCCCTAAAAAGTAGTCTTCATAGATATGACACACTTTTCATTCTAAAAGAACAAACATGAAATAAAACCATGATTTAAATTTAATACAACTACTTGGTTTCCATAAATTGTAATTTAGTAATTAGGTTCAATGGATGACTTTTGCACAAAATGAAAAAATTCATAAACTTGCATTTTTTGGTGATGCCCACATACTATCACAAGATCTAAAAAAATCAATGCTAAGCTGGAAGATTATTCTACAACTACCAAAAATAAATTTTGCAAAAAAAAATCCATTATTTACCACTACAACCATTTTACTCCAAGTCTCTTCAAAGAGAGTATTTGAAGAGGCTTAAAAATTTATTTAGATTATTAATGGTTGTTCATAAAAGAACGATGATAAAAAAACCTCATTCTTCTTAGAAAATATTCATTTCTGACCTACTTAACTATGCTAGGAGATTAGGTCCACATGAAAATAACACACTCCCTAATGATCATATGAAAGTGAAAATTTAGCTCTAAAAATGACCTCTGAAAAACCCAATTTTGGTAACAATGAACTATCTTAAAAAAATTCATCACCTAATCCTGAAATATTTTCCACATCATAATATAAACCTTCTTTGTGGATATCTAATTCTTATATATTCTTATACATAGAGGAAAATCTCCAATCGCAATAACTTACCCATGCACAATTGATTTTTCTTCATATTATTTGTTGAAAAGGACCTAGAAATTACCATAACACCTGATATATGACCTTAGACACCATCTACACCTATCCTAGAATATCACAATTCCTTCCACATGATTTTACCAACTTGATATTCTTCATTTCACATTATACAATCCCATTCTTCTTGAAATAGGTCTATAACTATGCCTATAATAGACTGTACCAACACATATTTCTCATAAAAATACCTAATATACATCTTACAAACTCATTCTGTAGCACCACCTACAAATAACTACTCGAGACCAAGAACAACCTAGGTTTAGTTAGAAGAATTCAGGAATAATTTAAAAAAAAAAAAAACCTTAACAAATTTTTTTTCCAGAGTCCATTACAACAATTATCAAAGCATCCTACAAAACACTAAGAGGGTGAAATTCATCCCTAGCACAGATAGGTTATGTTCTTACGAGGAACGAGAAGAAATTTTCCTGGGTGTGAAAGAGAGGTGCGGAAAGAAAATTTTATTCCAGGCATGGACGAGAGGCATGAGAGAAACTCTTTTTCTTCTGGGCACACAAGACAGGTGTGGAAGAGACTCCTTTTTCTCCCGGGCATGCAAGATGGGCGCAGAAGAGATTCATTTTCTCATGTGCACGCAAGACAGGTGCGCAAGAGACTCATTTTATCATCGGTGTTCAAGACGGGCATACAAGAGGCTCTAGGCTCACAAGATAGGTGCGCAAGAGGATCTGGGCATGCAAGACGGGCATGCAAGAGGCTTTTCCTCATCTGGGAAATCCAGAAGGCCATAATGTTTGATAGGGAACTCCGTTTTTGGAAAACAAGGACTTTTCGGAAAGCTCTCGACATCCTCTTTGTATAGAAATCTTAATAATTTAATTTGGATAAAGTTTTAATGGTCAATTTTTAGAAAACTCTCTATAGGATTATAAAATGAGAACTTGTAAAATTTGACTTAAAATTTTTGTTCAATTCAACCTCCTTCCTTTCTTAACATGCTAAAAAAACATGAAGGGTTTCTATTAGAGGTATTTAGGATTTATTTCAAGGGTTAATTTACTCGATGGATTTGCAAATCAAGATTTCCAATTTTACACAGCAAGAAGTATACGATTTTGCCTTTGCTTGATCTGAATGGTTGTTTAAAATTTTCCTAAGTATTTTATTTTGGTTGGGGTCATTTTATAAACTAAAATTTAATTGTTTCATTTCATTTCCTAAGGTTGTAGGGTTGTTCTATTCAATTTTTGATTAATAATTGCCAGTATTAAAATTATGCAACATAGCTCTACAATTTCAAATTCGATTTGATCCATTTACATTTACCAACATAAATTTATGAATTCATTCTAATCCAATCACTACAATAGTTTGTTTCCTTCAAATCATGCATTCCAAAGGAAAAGATTAATATATTCTCTTCATACATATTCCCTTTTCAATATTTCAAACAAATATTTAAAATACATTGCAAACACAAATTTCCAATGAAGACAATATCATCTTAATAGAACTAAATAACTTCTATTGACTTTTATGATTCTTTTACAACTTTTTTTTCCATTTATCAAATACAACTTACAAAGATATAAATCTTTCCTTTCTTTTATCCAAGATAGAAAACATAGTACATCTCTTTCACATTTTGAATTACAACGTTCATAACCAATACAAAACATCTTTCCATCACCAATAATATACAATGTCATCCAATTCAAAGTGGGAAATGGTTGCAATAAATAATAATCTTAACAAGGATTTTCAAAACTAGATTTTTCCTCATCTCTAACAAAAAAGTATGAATATCCTCCATTTTCTCTAATTCAATTTGATCACAACAGAACAAGGGGAAAGGCAATGCTCTACACCTAACCAAGACATACAATGAAAAGGAGAAGCCACCTTTCTTCATTGGGCCCCGAGCCCTAACCATAATGTAATCAAATATGTGTTTCAACTCATGAAAACAACTGGCTTCCACAAACACACATGTAATCTTTCACATACACATTTTATATTGAAAACATAGTTCAAATAAAAAAAACAGTTTTAACAACCACAAGATAAACACACAACAATAGTCAAGCTTCATCAAACAAGCCAAAGGATCAAGAAACTATGGGGGATGCTACTTATGCTTCTCAGAGGGGAAATTGGTATCACCACCTAAGACAAACCACAAAAATATATATATCATTTCAATCCCTGACAAGCCCTTATGCCTCCCCCAAGAACCCCTTATTCCTCACATTTCCTTATGCCTCCCCAACCTCTTATGACACCCCATAACAAGTAAAGAATTGCAAACCATGTATTTTTACAAGGTGGAACCAAAATTCCAACTCGCTCCACACTTATACCTCCCCAAATCACTTATTCCTCCCACACGAATACCCCATAGTCTTCTCCTACACCATCCGTAAGCCATCTACCCAACTAGACAACAATTAAAACAACACATTCAAACATTCAACCATTCACATATGCATAAAATAAAAGAGGATAATTTCCAAGAGCTAAGTTCTTACCTCTCCATGATGGAGTTTATTCCAACATTGTAAAACAACAGGCTTTCCAATGTAAAATAGTCCAACATCAACATTCACAAGCATGCAACAAAACTCCAATCTTCTCAGAAATTTACAAGAACTCAAACAGCCCAAGAGAAGTCACCCAAGATGAAGTGATGAAAGGGAAGTAACCCGGAAAAATTATTCAACAATCTCTCATTTTCTCCAAAAGTAAGAGCTCCCTCAGCCAAAATAATTCACCTAAAAGAAGTACGCAAAAGTGAAGCAACCCAAAAACAAGATAAAGAATTCCAATTTATAAAAGAGGAAAGGGAAGAGGATGAGGTGGATCCAAGTGGGATGCCACCTCACACATCCTCAACTCCAACTCATAAGTCAATTTCATTCTCTAATTCATAATAAATAGGTGGGTGAATAATACGATAGTTTTATTTACACACTCAACCAAGCCCACACCCCAAAAGGACTGAAATTAAAATATGTAAGAAAATTTTAATAAAAACATTCAAATTGACTTACAAAAATGCATAAAGAAGGGCTAAATTTAACTCTCCAACCACATGCAAGGTTGGTATACAAATTCAATAGGTATGGGACAAGTTTAACTTGTCCCACAAGCCTCCAAAAACAACCTCTAAGGAAAAATTTGAATTTCCAAGAAGGTGGAGTGTTTCATTCTCAAAAATAAACTTACATATCTCTTACACATCTCTTTAAACACTTTAATTTTAGGCCAACAACTCAAATAATTACTTTCTTATGACCCAATTTGATTAATTAATTTTAACAATATGATTACTCACATTATTTACCACAATTTAATTCAATAATGAAAAGGGAAAGCACGTCAATTATAAACACATACAATATAAACAAAGGACCAATTAAAAGAAAAACATAAATCCCTTGGTCAAAATCAAAGCTGATCCCCCCCCATGGGAAACCCTAACAAAAATCAAACACATACAACAAATACAAATTTCCATGGTGACCATGTTGAATTCATCTAGAATTCCAATGTGGTTAGTCTCCAATTCGCCAATGTTTGTTGTGATATTTTAACCTGAAAAACACAATAACTCCTTTGGCCTCGTGGCCATATCAGAACATTCAAATGAATATAAATATAATTTCAAAATCATTAATATATATATGAATCACAACAACATCTAGGGAATCAACAATATTACTTATGATTTCATCAAAAACTATACCACCATCAAATTTAATTCAATTTTATAGGTCTTCTCAATATATCCAATTATCATATGTCCTAACAAAATCCATAAATATATATAACCATGTCCAACAGCATGTCAACATCTATATAAAATGTCTCTAACAATCATCGTGCATCATATGTGAATCAGAGTCAATAATAGTCCATGCTCTAACATCTAATCATCATACTAAATCAAAACTATAATAATGTCCATAATATAGTCAGAAGTACCCTGATCAGTATCAAAATATGTCAAAGGGAAGTGGGCACTACACATTCACACATTTTAGACATCTCTCTAACCATGTTTGACCTTATACCATCCTTTTTCCACCTTTAGAGATCATACAAAAGACCATACATTATTTAACCATGCAATCTCACCTAGTCCTCGTGCCTTTACAATAATGCAACACATCATAAAAATATGACAATGAATCAACAAAAAATCATGAATACCTTTGACATCAATGTGACAGTTGACATCAATGACAACAACTAGACACAATTTCCAACATTCTCCCCCCTTTTTCATTGATGGAAATCACCTTCATAAATATTGATGGAAACCACATATGTAAACACTTAAAAAAATATCTTCAAACCTCTTTTCATGTTTTATAGTAAACTCTACCCATTTGACATCTATGAAAAAGGTTACAAGACAAATTGACATAAAAATAAATGACAACAATTCCTAGACACATACTTACATGCTTCATCTTTTTCTGTAATCTCCATCTTGAATTTAACTGATGCAAATGATCCATGGACATGTATTTACTTCATTCACAATGATCCCTTAAACATATGCATAATTTCAAACTGACTTAGGCCTTGATAATGCATCACGTGACATTTATAACATGAGAAAAATGACACAACCATACATCTTTCCCTTACTTCTAGGCATCTCAAATACATCATTTATACTTAGTTTTTTGTGTCAGTAATCTAAAAAAATATACCTTCGTACACAAGTTTGTTAGGTCTCCAAACAAATCCTCAAAAATATCAAATCTTTATATATTTGTAGATCACTGTTAGCCTCCTACTTGAACTACTGTGACTCCATATTTCAAGATACATTTAACGTTCTTATTAAACAACAAAAAAAATTGACCAGATTAACACACCTTTGAAAAATTATCAACTAATTTTTCTATGACTTGGGTGATGTTCTAAATAATTTTTTGTCATGCTCTTGTTAGAATCCAAACCTATCTCCTAGACCTCTTTTATTCTTGAGATTTCAATCACCATTTGGTACTTCAAACTTTCTTAAGATCATACATAATTGAATCAAACATTATGAGAATTATTTAAAGAAACCTTGTAGTCCTCAAATTATCTTCATTGGTCAGTAAAATTTTGTTAACTTGACTAGGTCTTTATGAATTTTGATGCACTTCTTAATATTCTGTTCTATCTACTTAATAATGATACCTTTTTGCTTACATTTCATGTTGATATTCAAGAAACACTTTTTCTTATTCTTCAATGACTTCTCATTTGGTTTTACTCCACCTCTTATGACCACCACCTTGTAACATATTCTCTGAATGTACTCATGGTTGAATCCTAGAATCATATAATGCAACAAATCTTCATCCACATACTGACAACCTAGAATATTATAGACTCCACTTATCTCCTTGAACCCACTTAATTATAAAAGTTTGAACTTATATAAGACATATTATAATCAGAACTAAGACATGACCTAGGTCATCAAAGCATAGAACTAGAAATTGAATCAAGAATACAACTCATCTTCATACATGTTGATACCATGATGATAATTTTACAGTACCACACTTAAAACAATCAAAACAGCCTTCTTTACACATTTAGATTGTCTTACACCTCTGTTTTCATGCTTCTCAATCATTTCTTTCAAGACATTGACATAAACTTGTAGGAGTTAACTAACCTAGATAATACATTGTCTCCCTATGACACCATAACAACATCATAGTCCTTCATACTTTCTGATTCATTGTAGTACCATATAACTCCTATTATTGACTGTTTGACAGAGATCGTATTGAAGTTCCTTCCATACATGAGATCTAATAATATAGAAATCATATTTTGTTTGTTGAAAGATCATATTTTATACAAGAAGCAGATCTAAATCTCTAAGATGAAGAAGAAGGTACCAGTTCTATTGATGAACATATTTCTAGCCAAAAAATCAGCAACTTGAAGCCCAGATTAATGTAATATACTGCCCTCCTCATGCAAGGATTCACTTGCAAAATTGAATCTTACTCATGTTATTGCAACGTTTATTGAACATGAGTCAAATATTTACAGGACCAATAAGGACTAAGATTCCAGGGTCCTAGTATTGTTCACATGAATAAAATGACTATATCCTTATCTTCTCTAAACACTGCATCTACTGCAAATATGGGATGCCATCCATGGTTAAACTCAAGACCTATGTATATGCATGAGGTAATTATCAATACAACCATACCTAGAGAAAGTCTTGATTAATTAGAAACTCAAACCTATAAGTATATTTAACCTGTGAAACCTTCTAGCTTATCTTGTTTACAGCATATAGGGGTTCAAATGGTTTCTCAGTGATGCATATTTATATCTCCAGGATAATGCATTGGAAGTAACAGGGAATGTTGTGTAGTAAAATAATGAAGGGTATGGCTTGAAGAACATGAAATGAAGGCCACCAGAATGGAGGGTAGAGGAAAATATATGGAGTGGGGGAAACAGGAATGCTTGTGGCTTCATGTTCAAAAATTTATAAGATCCTCAATGATGGGTATATGAGGCATAAACCAAGGATCTGGTATGTATGCATAGGAATGGAAGACCTCACTATCTAGAACCACTTTGTGCAAGTGGTTGGCTATGTAATGGTAGCCTTCAGAGAAAGACATTAAGGGGAGAGTGAAATATGAAAGGGGATACATTCGACAAAAAAAGTACCTTTTGTAGATATCTTATTTATTTGTTACATGGTACATGGAGGATAGTGCGCAACATCTTCATGACATAAATTATTATTTTTAGAGTGTAGACTTAGATCTTCTTTAAAGCTTGATGTTCCTGGCATTGATATGAACAACGATAGAATTTTCTACAAAAGAAAATAATGTTTAAAGCATAAGAAGAAATAATGTAATGTATTTAGTCGTGTATGTAAAAAAAAAAAAAAAATTATATTATTTTATACATTATACAAACCCATTTTTAGACATAGGTCTTGTAATGTATTACATGAAAACTTGTTGAGACCACAATAGCGATGGCACACTGAGTTTTGTCTCCAATATGAATGAAACGAATACTATAATAGGAAAAAATATTCTAAACAAAGGTACAAAATTTAGGAAATCATGTTAAAAACCACAGAATGCTTATTATCACTCAAGTGGATGTATACAAACTACCATCATTGTTAATTAAATACCTTGTACAAATAGAATTTGTATGCATAGATATTCACTAATATGTCAGCATTTATATCAACAAACACAAAACAAAAAGGTATATTCTAAGTATTTGTATTTTTCTTACAGGAACCCATATAAACCAGGGGTAGTCCATAAACAAGCTAAGAGAGGGAAATATTAGTGATAGACAAAATAAAATACAAGCATTTAAAATCAAAACATACCTTTATACACCTTGAGTAACTTGACCAAGACCTTATCATGACTGTGGTGACATAAAATCACAAAGATACCTCTACCATTTGACTTTTTAAGACTCGCAATAATTACAACTCAACAATAAAGCATATCCAACCTTTTCCACTTAGTCCTTTTTGGCACTTCAAAAATCTAACCATTGATTTCACCTTAAGATCATTTAAGGACACTCGACAATAAGGATAACGGTTTATTTTTTTAGCTTGGGGAAACCAAGGTATATATATATATATTTAAAAGGATAGTTTCCTCTTTAATCACCTAAGGACCCAAAAGTTATCAAGAAGCTCACATCTACAATATTTTACTCATATATACATATATATTTTATAAATTTTAAAAAGATTACCCATCCATCTTATTATGCTTAGCATTGGATTATTACCATGTCCTAGAAGGGTTTTCAACACAAAATTTTATCCCAAGAGAACTTTACCATTACTTTTTTGAGAAAACTACACATGGTTACATCGATTCTTTCCAAAATGACACACAAACAAAAGGGACAAAAACATTTAGGGAATACGAAGGTAACAACATTGATCAAATCTGGTATATTGTTCTTAGAATTCCTATAATCCATAAAAAATCATGCGTAATAATGCGATAATAAAATTTTATATTTTTCCACAGTAGTTAAACAATTCAAATTTTTAGGAGTTAAGACAACGTTACTCCAAAATACATTAAACAATGACACAAGACCTCTTTTAAATATTCCTACGTGACCCTTTCCATATTTGTACAACATAAAAAGTATTTCTAAAAAAGAACTTTCTAACCAAGATTAATGAAATAATTTACAAGTCTCATCCTCATCTTCCCGCATAAGCAATCTGTAAAAAATAATAACCTCAGTCAGTTCATGAGAACTGAGAAAGATAAGACTAAACAAAGCAATAAGAAGCTACTACCTAACAATATCTAGAAAGGAAAAAATTATTCCAAGGATTGAATCAAAGATCTAAATACTAACAAATCCTTAAGTAAATAAGGAAAATTCCACCATGCCAATCTAAGAAGAAAAACCTTATACTTCAGTTATGAACAATATTTCAAAAGCAACGAAAGTTTAACAATCGTTCGAGAAGGGCCATTGGCCCTATAAGTTAGAAACAACCAATCTAGTGGAAACGAGGTTCCAATTGAATAATTAAATATTCATAATACTGAAAATTGATATTCAAACCCAAAATCTAAAATTATCGAAAGATACCACCAGAATAGGCTACGATACTAGATTTATAAAAATGAAAAAACTGAACAATCAATCCAGGAGGCACCATGGGATTCAAAAGTTAACACAAAAAGTAGAGTGTATTAAAATTTCAATCATGTAATAATATAGATTACATGATTGAAATCTAATACTCGACCAGCACTCAACATTGTTTAAAAGGGAAAGCAAATAAACTACTAGTTTCAGCCATTGTCTCGAAGGTATTGCACAATCATTTAGGAAGATGCCATTGCCCTTATAGGCTAGTAAAAGGGATTTCCGTTAAACAAGAAGCATTCACAACATCATCCAAGTTTTATAACACTAAGGATTTACAAACCTCCGTAATAAGTGCAAAGTTCGGTTTAATTAAAAGGAATATTCTCTTTCTCAACACATAATCTTTAAAATCAACCCTCGATAACATAAACAAACCATTCTAATATAGGTATTAACATATATTACTAAATTTCCTTATCATTATAACAACATTAAGGTATTTATATGCATATAATATGACCAATTAAATAAAAACATTAACATTATAAAAGAGAAAACAACGAGATAAAAAAAAGAATATACCACCAAAAGTCTTTTCGAAAGAGAGATAAACCAAAAAAATTCTAGTAATAACATGATACTAGAACTGTACAAATGTAACATCAAACTTAGGTGATTTAAAACTAGTTACAGTTCAATATTGAGGAGGATGGTCAAGGTATCTCATAACGAAGACTTTACAAGTCTAGGAACAAGTCTGATGATTAAAAAAGATTATACACAAGAAAGATCCAAATATGTTATACTGAACTTCTACATTCAAATAGTTTTTAAACCAAAACTCCAACCCGGTGTAACCCAAGTATTGATCACTCCACCCCAATAACCCTTCATTCCCAGAATCAAATGGTTATCAAATGGGGTTTGAGAGTGAGTCATCAAAGTAAAACAAAAAGATGATAAGCTCATGAAAAACAAGAGCTTCATAGTTACCACAGGCTTGTTTTCCCAAAAAAAATTACTAACTAAAAACAACATAATAACCTTTATACTTAAATGAATAAAAGTAAATATAAAGTTCTAAGGTTGATCACTTGAGAAAGAAAATGTAACAACCCAAAGGAGGGGAAAATACATCTTAGCTGTCCACTTAACACTGAAAACTATTATAACAAAAAAAACACGAATATTTCAAGAGAAAAAGAGGTATTTCTTAGCAAGGCGTCGAACCCACAACAAAAGTAGCAGTGACAAACCAATTCAAGGAAAAGGATGTTTCAATTTCATGAAATTTTTAAATCTAGCAAAAGTAACAATGAGTAGAATTACCTATCCTATTTCTCTAGCTTCTGCAAGTCACGAAAACCACTCTCAGGCTTGCAGCATGATTCCTTAGGTCAAATATCTATCCACATACATGTTAGCCCTAAAAAACTGCTTGTTCTCACTTTAGACAATCAGGGATATCCCAAAACCATGAATTGCATCTTCTTGAAGTGACAAAGATCTCAAGGATTGCTATGACAATAGAAAAAACACAAAAATGTAAATAATAGAAAGGCCCAAGAACACGTGGGAGAAAGGAGAAAATCGAAACCACATAACCTTACAAACTTACTCCCAGTATATGTCAAAATGGAACAGTTGGATCAGGGAAAGAACATCCATTGGAGCACAAAGGAAATTGTTTTCAAAATATTTGTAGTCGCAAGAGCCTAAGAGGCCAGGCATGAAAAATGTGTAAGTAAACACGAGGCATGTACATTGCTTGTCAAAATTCCTCAAGGAGATGGGGTCTCAGGAAACACCATGCTTATAGGATAAGCACACAAAGGGATCTGCTATAGACATCCCTACTTCACATAAGAAACAATTAGGTGAAAAATCTACCCAGTCACCTTTTCTTAGCATATACACAACCATAAACCAAAAAGGAAGATTTGAAATAGATAAAGATGTCCACCCCAGCTTAAAGGAGAAAGCAAACTATATCATCATTCTAGTTGCAAGTGCCCAGGGAGGAAATTATACAAAACACATTGAAAGGATTGATTTCAATGGCTTTTACCCCCTAACCCAGTCTCCATAACTACTATACTCACAGCGGTCACATAAAAACAACATACCCAGGCACCAAAGGAGAAAACAAATCAGAGTAGAAAGAAAAAACCACCAAACAAGTATGTGGCAAGGAGGGGGGAAAATTAAACGATAAGGGGAAAATATTAAATTCACCTGGGAAATGCATTCAACATCCACCAAATAGGGACCAAAAAAAACATAAAATAATTTCTCCCATAAATCCACGCTAAGCATGCTAATTAAATGGCCTAAAGAAAAGAAAGGGAGGTAGTCATCCCACTTCCAAGACATCTCCATGCCTCCACTTGCGAGGAGACAAAGGAGAAAAGGAATCCAAAGATATCACGCCAAACAATAATAAATTTCCTAAATTTTCAAAGTATGTGTGGGGTTTATTGGTGCCATTTTTGAGCTTGCACCGTTTTGCCCTAAATTTTTCCTTCATTCTGCGTGCTCTGAAATGTTTTTCTCTCGAATTGGTGGTCTGAAACTTTTCCCTCCGGTCGAATTCCTTGAAATTCTCACAAACTTGTTGTTTTTCCCCAATTTGAAAGAAATCTGAATGTGTGCCCTATTTTGTGGCCTAATTTTTCCAAAATCTACGGGCTCTGCCATTATTCATTTTTACCAAATCTTGGAAGTTTAAAATTGATCAATTTACACTTGTATGCCATTGAAAATCCAATTCCATGATAAAAATTCTTTGAAAACATGTTTCAGTTGGATCAATTTTGAGAAATTTGTCGTCCTTAGCAAAAAAATTGAATTCTAAGACATCCTTGACATTTATTGTGTTTTGACGATCAGACAGTCATCATTTTCCTAACAATTTCTTCTTCAGTATTCATTGGCAACATGGCTTGTTTTAATTGGCCAAGGGACAACAAAAAATTGTTTTAACTTATCACTTCTTACGTTTATGGAAAAATGGGGAATTTGGTCGAATGGCTCCACTTTATTCTGATTGGTTCTAATGTTGTTTATGTGGCATGTTTTGATTACAGGAGGAGCGGCTAGTCATTTTGAGAAATTTTTATTTTTCAGCTACTTTGGTTAAGAGTTTCAAATTGCACTATGGATCCGCCAAGTGCTAATCTACCTGAATTCAAGCAGCGGAGAAAATTTCTAAATTTTGCGAGAAAATGATGATGTGTCCTCTTTTGATTGGATGAGAAGAAGGGGGTCTTTTGTGCCTTAAGGAATTTTGGAAAAAGAGTTGAAGTGCAAGGAAAATGCCTAGGGTCTACAACGAATCACAGAAAGACACATCGCAGGTCAAAGGCAGAACTTCTGGCCTCGGCGGAAAATTGAGATTTTTCCCATTTTTTGGCATAAAGATATGAAATTAAAAGGAGGAGCACAAGCCCACAGCTTATCAGTGACCGACATGTGTCTGGGACATAATCGGAGGTGCAGCCCTACGGAGATAAGTTGGAAAATTTTCCTTTGTCCAAAAAAGATGGAAATGTGTAGAATCGGTGCGTGATTCTAATGGCGCCCACTTTGGGACACATGTTAGGCCCATTTTCATGAGGTGGAGGTGTGGGGAAAAGTATCAAAATTTTCCAATTTTTCCAGAAAATTTTAAAAGGTAAAATGAAGCTCCTAAGTCCACATCCAATGGAATGGTGCCATGTGGCTCACTCAGAATAAAAAGGTCAAAAGGGTAAAAATGTGAAACCCATGCCCGTTGCAAAATAAAATCTTCCCATGTGGTCGTTTCTTTTTAAAAAATGAAAAATGGAAAAATGCGCCTCTAAAGCCCATCTTTAATGGTTTTTTCTCCATGTGGAGGGCTCATCTTAAGAATTGAAAGTTGAATCTATGGTAGTTGTGCATAATTTTTTCTCCACCGCCATTTTTTTTCCCTATAATGCTCCAAGAAGTTTGGAGATGCATTTTTTAAATAAAGTTTCATCAAATTTTTGAAAAATTCATGTCGTTTGTGCCTGCAAGGACCAATGCAATCAGTTTTGAGGATCAATTTGAAGATCAGAGATGTTTTTGAAATGAATTTTTTCCCTAACCTGTCAAAAAATGTGAAATATCAGATCCAAAAGTTACAGAGTCAAATTTTGGAGGGATAAGGATGAAATAATGAAAGGAAGGGGGTCCACATGCTTTGAAGATGAAAAATGTTCCTCCACAATGGATAATGATGTGAATTTTGTAATGATTCATCTCTTTTTGAGACAGCTGGCAACTTTTTGGACATGTTCTATTAAACGTCCCTGCTTGCGAATCATGAGAAATTTTTGTAACAAATTTGATCCTTTGGCATATTATTTTCTTTGAAAAGAAGGGTTGAAGGAGATTGAAAGCTATATATTTCATGAATTTTTCATGTAACAAGTTAGAAGAGTTTTAAAAATCCTGGAAAACTAAAAATTTCACAGGAAAATCTTGGGAAGAAGCCCATTCTCTGAGTGACCACTTGAGAAAGTCATGTAACTCTCTCTGTATCATATTTCAAATCATGTTAAGTTGGTTTGAACATGTATAGCCATTAACAAGATCTGAGATTATTTTTTTAAAACATTCCCCTGCTGATAAATTTGATCATTTTTGAATTATTTTGTGTTGTCTTTTGGAAAAATCTATGAATTCTTACATTTTTAAATGAATTTCAAATGTGTTTCTTGTTTCCAGTTGTACTCTTGTGTTTAAAATCTCTCTTGATCATACATGGTCTCATTTCTTGTGATAGTTTAGTGGCATTTGCAATCTCACATTTAGAAGAGCTTTCATCTTACAAAGAGATAAACAAATTTAAAATCACTTTACCTTCCTTGATTTTAGAGATTGTTTGTAAACCTTTGAGTGCACCTTAGGTCATGAGTAAATAGTGATTTCTTAATTCTTCATTGGTTCATTATAACTAAACATTTTGTGATAGATGATCAAGGATTGTGTGGAAAAGTGTAGATCTGGGCCTCCATTTGATGCACATATCTTGGTTGAAGGGATGATTAACCATTTTGTTACTTTCTATTGTTAAGTTTCTCCATATTTTTCATGAAATCCTCATAGATTCTGGTGGACGTTGGTTTGTCTTATCTAAACTCCCACCCAAAAAATCATTCAAAAAAACTAATAATACCCTGTTTTACCCTTGTTTTGACCTTTATACCTATAGAAGATCAAAATCCATTTCCTAAAGTATGTAGAACAGATCAAGATTTCAAAATGTGTTCAGTAACCCTTGCCATGCATTTTGAGTATCTCCATAATTTGGAAGTGACAACTTGATAAAGTCATATTTGGAATGTTGATCATATTTTCCCAAGGCCCCTTCATACTATTTGTTCAAATTGAGGAATATCTTCATCTCCTTCACCATTTTAGGGTTTCAAAATAGTTCCTCTTACCTTGGTTCTAAGGCACAACCTAAAATAGTTAGGACAAGATCAAGTACTATTCGAGTGTTATCCATCTCTCCATAAATCTGAGTGCCATTTAGATCATATCCATGGGTACAAAACAAAACACATCAATGATCCATCTATCTATAAGCTTCATGCCATATCTTTGATGCTACTCAGACTAAAAAGGAGAACAAATTTGGGTACCAACACTAGTGGTGCCATTGCTAGGGGACTTAGTTGAATTTTATCCATGTTCATACATATTTGAAATATTTGAATGCATATCAAACGATGGTAATGTCTCTTAAAAGTTTTGTCTACAAATATATTGTTAAAGCATCATTCTATACTCATATTTTTAATGTGTATGAAAATTTTCAAACTCATGTCTACAATTTTATCAGTTTCCAGCAGTAGTTGCACTTCATTTACATTTACGGTTGATAGATTCATAGAAAAGGAAGATCTGATCTATAAATTTTGGCAAGATTTTCAGTGCTGATAGGTATTTGACAGAGTATTTTAGTGCATTTACATGTAGCTAGGGTGAATGTCCTTAGTGGCGAATCCATGTTGTTTTGATCTTGATAAATACCAGTGTCTTAGCTTTCTATCATTTGTTTTTTTTGGTGTTGCTAATCTCTGCAAAACTGGAAGGAATAAGATCTCTCTTCATTAGAGAATCTAATAAGAAGTTGTTTTCAAATTCAAGGAACTCAGAGTTAGAAGGGAGAAGTGTTTGGAAGGTGGTTAGAGAGCAGAGCTCAAGGAAGGAAGTTCCCTTCATTGAACTTGAGATTGATCAACTTGTCATTGAGGACTGCAGTTCTTCTTCAGGTAAATCTGAATTAGATATTCCTCTTGAACATTTTCATTCTCCATTTAGAGAGGGATGTTCATTTGTCTTTGAAAATATTGCTCCTCATTCTACCCCTATTTTTTCCAAATCGGCTAGAGTTTATCAAGAAGCTGATCCTATAGGGGATGTCCATTTTGAATATTACATTTCTATTACCCAAATACCTCTCATTCCTCATCATTCTATTTCTCCTCCAAGATCACCACCTCAAAATAACATGGCTCAGCCTCCCCCTAGACCTCCATTTGTTGTTAACACCTTTGGTCCTATTAATTTTAGAGGAATGGATGGCTACCCAAATGCTGTCCCATCAAGATGTCAGAAATATAGGTTGCCAAAATTCTAGGGTAACAATGCTATTAAATGGTGATCAACATCTCAAACTTTTTGATAATATGATGGAAGATTTTGAGATAGATTTTGAGGATGTGTATGTCAAATTTTTCATCCACACACTTAGAGGAGGATGCAAGGGACTGGTACAAGGCTCTACCTGATAATTCTATTGATTCATGGATATAAAATGAAAAATGCATTTAGGTTGCAATATGGTGACAAGACTGATCCTATATATCTTTTATCTGAGTTTGAGAATATCAAGAAGAACCCTAATGAATTAGTCCATGACTTCAACACAAGGTTTAACAAAACAAGACATTGAGAAGGCTGCCTATTAATTTGAGGCCATGTGATAAGTCATGTTTGATCAAATATGCAGATGCATTTGATAAGAAGGCAACCTACTACTTAAGAGACAAAAACCCTACCAAATTAAGGTAGGCCTTTACCATGGCACTGCAGATTGAAAATAACATTAAGGCCATTGGGAAACCTCTCAAGAGAGATGGTGTAAAGTTGATAAACCCTAAAAAACTCAAGCTAGCAAGAGCTGATTGGAGGAGGTTGTGAAAAAATTTGGCAGGGGCTGTCAAAGAAATCTCATACAAGTTAGCCCAATCAGAGAAGGGAATTGGGAAAACTTCATAAGGTCAGGAAAAGGCAAAAAACACATGATAGATTTTCCAGTTATCCTAGGGGTGATCAGAGATCGGATGATAGAGGTAAAGGACCCATGGGGTCTACAAATAGACATTCTCAAGCACATCAAGGAAGACTGTTACTTGATCCCTTAACTGCTAGGGTTGTTGTTGTTGAGAAAGTTACTGATATTGATTGGTGTGATAGGTGTTTTACCCCATCCTCCATGTGAAGTGGACCACAAAGATGGTGAAGCTAATAATGATGATGGTACTGATGATGATATCAACATGGTGGGCTGTTCTTCAGGCTCACAAGAAGGAGCAACATCAACTGAGGTAATAAGTGCAAGGACAACTGCAACCTTTTGGGATTACATCAAATGGGTATAATTCCTTCTTCCCTCTCATACTCTTGAATTAGATGTAGTGCAAGATTTTGAAATTCCTAACAATGACTTAGAATACTTAAGAGCTTTGATGATTAAGAAGTATGATGGTGGTATCCCTTCAGAGGAAGATAGACAATTGTTAATGAATGTTGTTGTGGCTCAAGAGAAAGAGTATAACACTAGGAGCAAGGTTGTTAAGGGAGTTGGGCCTCAAGCCAAACCTAAAACACCCTTGCTTACAAGTATTCCCAAAGAATATCCTAGAAGAAAAACACCTGCCAAAAATTCTGTTGTCCCAAGAAAAAATTTCAGTCCTCCTCATGCCCAAGTTACCAAGAATCCCATGCCATCTAATGAATCTGCTTGTTTCCCTTCCAATGATTCCTTGCCAAAGAATATACCCTATGACATAGCCCAAGTATTGAGCCAAATCAAAGTGAGTGTTCCAATCATTGAGGTTGCTTAGGATTCCTGAGCACAAGAAGAGAGCATTTGAGTACTTGGGATTGAAAGAGGAGAAGAGTACCCCAAGCAGAAATGTAAACGTTGTTGAAACTCCTCCTCAGATCATTTATAGACCTTGAAACACCACCAGCATTAGAGGATCTTGGAGAAACACCTGAGGTATACTTGGGGACATCCTTGGTTGATTCCTAATTGAATGTTGATCCATTCTTTACAACTTTGATCATAAAGGATAGACTACTTCACAATTGTATGTTTGATTCAATGCATCATGTAATGTCATGCCTCTAGAAGTCATGAATGAGTTGGATATCAAAGTGAAAATAGCCTATGGAAAGTGTACTACCATGGACTCAAGAGAAGTGTTGGTAGTTGGTTGTGTGAAGGGTTTGGTGGTACAACTTGCATCCTATCCGGGAGGAATTTAAAACTTGATGTTGTGATTGTTGATTGCCCTGCCAAATGGGGTATGATTTTGTCAAGAAAGTGGGTTGCAAGTGTTGGTGGGAGTATTCCAAATGGACATGTCTTTTGCCACTATTCCCATATGAAGTCAGCCTTTTCAAGCTCTATGGAGAGAAGAAGATGTTACACCTTATTGAAGATCCCAACAATGCTTCCTATGAGGTGTTGTTTGCTGATGTTGATGCTGATAAATTTGTTGGGTTTAATGATGGAAAAGAAAAAAGTATGGATCATTCAAAGTGCCTTTAATAGGTAGGTTCCCCTTGGACCTTGCTATTTGATGGAGCTTGCTCCAAATTTGGAAATGGTGCTGGTATAATTTTGATTTCTCCTAGCTTTGGAAGAGTTTGTTTTTTTCTTTAAGCTTAATTTTGAATGTACTAACAACATTGCTGAGTATGAAGCCTTGTTGTTGGGTATAAGAATTGCATGGAAGTATGGTGTCAAGGAAATCATTGCAAAAGGAGATTCAGAGCTAGTTTTCAAACAAATAAGAAAACTGTATGCTACAAAAAATCAGCAGTTGAAACAGTATAAACATGCAGTTTGGGATCTAATTGAAATGTTTGATTCCTTCAACATTCTGTATCATGACAGAGTTTCAATGTTGCTGTTGGAAAGTTGGCAGTGTTGGGGTCAAGATTTGGAAATTGCACCATTTCACCTTATTGTGAGTACAATATTGAAGTGTTAACTAGGCCAGCTATCCCTAACAACATCAAGCATTGGCAAGTGTTTAATGATGATGCTCAAGTGCAAAGGTTCTTACAAATTCAAGGTGATTTTACAAATAAAAATATTGATTGGGAACATCATCAATAGAAACAATGATATGCTTGAAGGGATGTTTTTAAGATATAAATTGTACTTGGGAACTAATCATATTCACCAAGAAAATTTTGGTGTGGGAAGTAGTCTAAACAAAGAAGAAAAACAATCCTATGTTCAACTATTGAATAGATATCAGGACTATTGTGGCTTGGTCTTATTCAGAGTTGAAAGCATACAAAGAGGACTTGTTTCAGCATGAGATTCCTCTTGAAACAAATGCCAAGACCTTCAGAAAAAATAAGAGGCCAATTAAAATCCACTCTTCTCCATGAAAATGTAAGATGAATTGAACAAACTAAAAGAGGGATGGATCATTCAGTTCACAAGGTATTCATCTTGGGTTGCAAACCTTGTGCCAGTCAGAAAGAAAAATGGAGATATCAGACTTTGTGTAGACTTTAGAAATCTAAATAGATCTTCATTGAAAGACAATTATTCTCTGCGAAACATAGAAAGCACACTGCTATTAGTGACTGGATTTGAATTGTTGTCCACATTGGATGGTTTCTCTGGCTACAACCAAGTTGTTTCCATTAAGGACTCTCAGAAATATTTAAAACTGCCTTTACCACTCCTTGGGGAACATATGTCTATGTAAGAATGCATTTTTGTCTTATGAATACTGGAGCTACTTTCCAAAGAGCAATGGATGTTGCTTTTTCTGGTTACATAAATGACTTCATTGTCAGTTTATCAGGATGATGTGACTGTGTTTTCATCAAGCAGAAAAGATAACTTGCTCTTAACTTGGAAAGAATGTTGATCAGATGTATAGAATATGAAATTTCTAATCAATCCAAAGAAGTGTCATTTTTAGGAGTAAAAATGCCAAGTTGCTTGGTCATATTGTTTCAAAGGCTTGGGTGTCATGATTGACCCTAAGAGGGTAGAAGCAATCAGCAAGGTTCCAATTCAAAGAACAAAGAAGGGCATCCAATCCTTCTTTGGGAAGATCAATTTCATTAGAAGGTTTGTGTCTAATTTTGCTGAATTGAATCTTCCTATTACATGCATGTTAAAAAAAATATCAAGTTGTCAAATGGGAGGAGGCTGCTATTCAGGATTTTGAAGGAATCAAAGAAGCATTAAAACATGCACCTATCTTGGCAGCTCCTGAATTACAAGAAGCGTTTCTAAATCTTCTCCTTTTCTTCTAAAAATACCATTGCATCTAATTTGCTACAAAAGGATGAATATGGGGCTGAGAGGCATATTGCCTTCTTTAGCAAGGATTTACAATTGCTGAGTTAAAATACACAATCATGGAAAAACAAGCATTTTCTTTGGTGAAAGCAACAAAGGTTTTCAGACCTTATATCTTAAGTTCAAAAGTTGTTTCTTATGTTCCCCACACCATGGTAAAAGACATCTTATCAAAGATGGAGATCTCAAGAAGAAAGATGTAGATGGGTGAACAAACTGTAGGAATATGACATTGATATCCAAACCACAAAGTTGGTGTGAAGTTTGGGTCTTGCTAATTTCATGGCTGAGAGCAACTTGCAAATGTGGAAGTGAATGAAGTAGAGGAAGAAAGGGAAGATTTTCTTGAGAATTTGGTAAGTTCTGAGTGGTACAAGGATGTAATATTTTACCTCAGAAACCTATGTCTGCCCTGATCATTTGAATAAAAATAAGAAAAATGCCCTCAAGCTGGCTTCTCAAAAATACATCATCACTGAATTTGGGCTAGTTTGGAAGAACCCTAAAGGTGTCCTCTTGAAATGTATAACTGAAGATGAAGCTCCCAAAATAGTTTCTTATTTCCATGGGGGAGTTTATGGAGGACACTTTGTTGGAAGGGTTACAACACACAAAATTTTGAGAGTATGATTATTGGTGGCCTACTCTCTTCAAAGATGCAACCTTATTGGTTAGAAAATGTGAAAGCTACCAGCATTTCTCTGGAATAATGAAAGCTTTAGGCTCCCTTCCTTTGCAGCCTGTATCAATTGAGGCTCCTTTCAAAAAATGGGGAATAGTAATTCATTGGTGAGATTTCAGACCCTTCTAGTTCTAGCCATAAGTGGATACTTGTAACCGTAGATTACTTCACCAAGTGGGTAGAAGAAATTCCCACCAAGAAAGAAACACACCAAGTTGTTATGGACTTCTTGTTGAATCACATCATATGCAGATTTGGTGTGCCAGTAAAGATTGTTGTTGCCAATGCCATGTGTTTCAGAGCTAAGACCTTGATGGCAATGTGCAAGGAGTATGAAACCAATCTGACTTATTCTTCAAACAATAACCCTCAAGGCAATGGACAAGCTGAGTCTAGCAATAAGAACTTGCTAAAGATCATTAAGAGAACCTTGGAGTTGAACAAGAGAAAGTGGGGTGAACAAATGAAATTTGTAGTTTGGGCTAATAGAATCATTACCAAAATAGCTACTTGTAAGAGCCCATTTGAGTTGGTGTATATTTTCAACTCAATCTCTACTTCCCCTTCATCTGTAATTTGTGAGCCAATATCAAATTAAATTGACTTTAGTATTCCAAAAATGATGAAGATCAAGAGGTCAGTCCGCTATGAAGAAAGGATTAATCAGTTCTAGTTGGTTCTAAGATTTGCAACAACATAAGATTCTCCCACCAAATATTCATCTTCAGCAACGGCTCTAGACATAAGTGTGAAGAGATTATTTCAAAAGAAGGTCAATCACTAGGGTACTATCAATGTTGGAGATCATAGATTTGTTTGGGACAAGTAGGAATGAAGATAAGGCGCACACACATCGGTAAATTTAATAACATGTTTAAATGGGCCCCTCCATGATACCAAATTGGTTCAGAATACCTTTTTTCTCAAGGACATTAACGGGGAAAAGCTCGAAGTACCTATAATGGAAGGCATTGACTAATTGCTTGGAGGTCCCAAATTTTGACACTATTCGCACCAGCTGTTATCACCAGATCACATCACCCTTCTGTTTCCATAAAGCACATATAATTGAACTTACGGTGTGATTGGATAACATGGGTACTATCTCCAAGTTGTGGGACTTTCTACTTGAGATAGACCTCCAAAGAAAGCTGGTTCTTGCTCCTAAACTACCTGCCACAATCTACTCTAATGCAGGGGAAACTAACTATTCTAATCTAAATTTCCAAGGGACCAGGGAGAGAGAATGCATAAAATGAAAGCCTACACTAAAGCGGTGATACACCAGAAAAGGAGGGTGTGAGAGTAGTCTTCAAATGTGTGAAATACAGAAGCAAAGTGCACACTAGAAGAGGTGATGACAGTTCTCCACAATCTAGCAAAATGCATTCACAAAATATTCCAACATACACAATGATAATGGATCCCTGCAAGAACATAATAATAGACACAATATTCTTGTAGAAATATTAAAGGGGCAAGAAGAATGCAAGAAAACATAGCAGGGGAAGATATATCCACAAACTGATATTTTATTGCTTCATGATATGCACAGTTCAATCTATTACAAGATAAGGGCCTGGATCACCATGCAAGGAGTCCACTACAAGGGCCTGCAGCACATTGGCTTCACAAAGCAATTTTGACAGAGCTTTGCTATCTGAAAAACTCCCCTCTTTACAATGAGCCCAACACTCCAATTTATAGAAAAATGAGAAGGGAAAGAGAAGGGAAAATGGAAATCCCGAAATCTGTCCTTCAACCACCTGTAAGAGGTATTAAATGGAGTGAAATGATTTTATATTACTTGCAAAAGGCTCCCCATACTGTCCCAGTGCTGCAGCAGAGAAAGAATGATGACCATGCCTCTTAATTGCACTCCCAACCACCAAATAAAACATTGTTATGAACCCAGCCACGTTTTCTTAAAAATATCGATCAATCTCTCATAAAATCTAGAATTTATTGATTGATGTGCGTCGGGCTCGGAGCCACGATTCCAACGGTACCAATTTTGTGCGATTTCGTTGAGAAATGCAAAAGTTATGGCCTTCTGAGTGCGGGCAGCTATTTTGGGTCTGGCAGGCGTTTTCTGTCATTTGACGGGAATGAGCAATAACTGACTGGAGCCGAATATGTTTCTCTTAATAAATATATCTACCCTCATTAAAAATAATAAAGTCCAATTTTGTGAAAATTAGAGCTCGGAGTCAAAAGTTATGGCCGTTTGAAGTTTCACGGGTCAAACGTTGACTTTTCTTCTTTGCCTTCGGCCACTTCAGCTTTTCACAACCCATGCATACTTTTGGCCCAGATGTCCCAAAATGCCTTGGATGAAAGTCTCATGTTTCGACCGAATCGGCCGGTTTCGCGTCCTCCGCGTACTTTTATCCCAGATGTCCCAAACTTGACAATTTTTTCTCTCGGCCGCATTTCAGATTTTTGCGTCCCTCACGTCCCGCACGTACTTTTGGCCCGACTGTCCCAAAATGTCCTTCTCCAAACCGCCCGATTTTGCGGCCAAAACGGCTGATCAGCGTCCCGTGCATACCTTTGGCCCGGATGTCCCAAACTGCGCGAAAACAACACTCAGTCGATTTTTTCCACTTTCGGCCGGTTCGCCTTTTCGCGTCCCGCGCGTCCTTTCGTCCCAACTACTCCGCGGACTGCCTGGTGGCTTTTCGGCCGATTCGTGCCATGACGTCCCAACTATCCCACAACTACTGTGCGGACTAGGACTTAGCCGATTTTCTTCATTTTTTCGGCCCCAAGCTTGTTTTTTGTTGCAATTTTTTCACATTTTTTGAAACTTGCTGGATTTTCTTCTTGGATGGGAGAGTTAGAAAGAAACAGAGGGGACTCCAAAAACATGATTTTTGGCATTGAATCAATATACTTGCTTGGAACTACAGAATTTGATGCATGTTATCAAAATTACCTTGAGGGGGTGAATTTTGGATAACAATCACTTATATTAAAGTCATTGTTCATGAGCTCTGTTTTTGAATTTTTATTGCCTTTGTGGTGATGCAACTTCTTGCGAAGCCATTATATATTGTATATATTATATCTATATATATATTATATATATATATATATATTTATACATATATCCCAAAGTGGAATTCCACAAGTCTTATTTGAATCTTGAATGGCACTCTGGTAGGGAGTGCAACTATCCCGTAATCGAAGCCAATGTATTTTGGGATTTTTCCAGATTGTATCTATTTTCCCTTAAATTTTTCCTTCATTCTGTGCGTTCTGGAACATTTTTCTCTTCAAATTGAGGTCTATAACTTTTCCCTCTAGTAGACATGCAAATAAATGTTCACAAAATTGTTCTTTTTCATAACAATTTGAAAGAAATTAATGTGTGCCCTATTTTGTGCCCTATGATTTTTGCCAAAAAGTATGAAAGTTACCAAATTTCTTTTTAGCCGATAAAAAGTGGAAGTTTAAATTGATCGATTTACACTTGTATGGGGAATCATTGAAGAATCCAATGTCCAGTGGGATAAAAAAAGCTTTGAAAATTGTCCTTAGCTCAATCAATTTTGAGAAATGTTAATCGTCCTTAGATGAAAATGAATTGAATTTGTGGGCATCCTTGAGTCATTTTCTTGTTTTGACGGTCAGACTAGGCATCATTTGTGGCATCAATTTCTTCTGTCAGCATTCATGTGTCAATGTGAGCCGATGATTTGTAATTGTCATATCCATCTTTGAGTATTCTTTAACTTGGATCACTTTGTGGCTTTTTGTAGTGAGCAATGTAAGTCAAAAAATAATTGGTCCCATGGCTATTTTTACTGTGTTTGGTGTCTAATGTTGCTTACACAAGTTAATTGATAAACAAAGTAGGGGCAACAAAAAGGAGAACTTTTATTTTTAAGCTAATTGAAGATGAGATTTTCAAATTTCCCCATCAGAGTTTCATAGCATAGTGGGGTAATCATAACCCTAAAGAATTCAAGCCATAGAAACAGTTCTAAACAATAAGTTTACCAAAAATTCCTTAAAAGATCTTTTGATTGGATGAGATACAAGTTAACATTTTGTGCCTTAAGGCACTTTCAAAAAGCACTAAAAGTGAAAGAAAATTAATCCCGAACAAATCATCATAGTCATCAACGTGGTAGTTCAGAGGCATCAATAGGGCTATCAAAATTGAGTGTCCTTTTTTTTACAGTTAAATGTATGAAACCCTTAAAAAGGAATAGCAATCCCAAAGCTTCTTCAGCATTTCGACACATGTCTGGGAAAGAATCAGAGGTGCAACCATTGGAATAATTTGGAAAATTTTCCTTTTTCCAAAAAAATATAAAAATGTGTAAAATCGGTTTGCGATTCCAATACCCACTTTAGGGACATGTGTCAGGCTATTTTCATGAGGTGGAGGTGTAAAATATCTTATTTTTATAATTTTTTCCAAAAAATTTAAAAGAAAATCTACAGCTGCTAGTTTCCCACTTAACAATGGAATGGTGCCATAAGTTGTTCCCCGAATCAAAAATAGTATCAAAAGGATACCCAAACTGTGAAACTCTTGCCCATTGCTCATAAGAAAAGTGGGTCCATGTTAACATTTCTTTAAAAATCCATTATTTCAAATTAATGAAAAATGCTTGAGCTATAAAAACAAGAAGATCCAATGGTTTTAGATCTCCACGAGGGCTCATAATGCTCAAAAGTGAAAGTTGAATCTAATAGTGTGCATAGAGTTTTCTACCCTCAACTTCTTATCACTACTAATCTCGAATGTATTATTTGGAGATGCATTTTTTACATCGCAACCTAGAGACGGCCGATCATATTTTTGAAAAATTCATGTCGTTTGTGCCTGCATAGGACTTAATCATAATTTGTTTTGAGGATCAATTAGAACCCATTTCTTAGATATTTTTGAAATGAATTTTTTCCCTAACACACAAAAACTTGAAATATCAAGGATCCAAAAGTTACAACGTCAAATTTTGGAGGGATAAGGATGAAATAATGATAAGGAAGGGGGTATTCATTACAAGAATGAAAAATTTGCCTCCACAGATGGATACTGATGTGAATTTTGCAATGATTCATTTCTTTTTGAGACTAAACTGGCAAATTTTTACCTATGTGTTTTTAAACCATTTGTATGCGAATCATGAGTAATTTTTGTAACAAATTTGATTTTTGTAACATACAATTTCTTGGGAAAGAAGGCAAATCTAAGGAGATTGAAAAATAGGGATTGCATGAATTTGTCAAGCAAAGGGTCAAGGAAATTTAAACAATCAGAAACTAAAAATTTCATGTGAAAATCAGAAAGAAGCCCATTCTTTGAGTGACCACTATGAGAAACTCATGTAACTCTCTGCAAGGTATCAGACTTCAAATCATGTAAGTAAGCTTCACATGTATAACCATTAACAAGCTCTGGGCATTGTTTTCAAAACATTCCCCTGCTTGATAAATCATGATCAAAAACAAGGCATTTTGTGTTGTCTTTGGGAAAAATTTGTGAAGCTTACATGTTGTTTAGAATGCATTTCAAAGCCTGTGTTTCTTGTTTCAAAAGACATGTTTTGTTTAACAATGCGTCTCTTGATGCATACAAGGTCTCATTTCCCATGATATCCATGGCATTTTCAATCTTACAATTAGAAGAGTAGGTCATCTGATAAAGAGATAAACAAATTTAAAAGTTAAAGGGAGTTTACTTCCTTGATTTCCCACAAATTGTTTGTAAACCTGCTGGGCAGCAAACCTTAGGTCATGATTAAATAGTGATTGAATAAATGCTTCATTGGTTCATTCTAACTCAATAATAATGTAAATGATCAAATTGTGTGGAAAAATGAATGGGGCCTCCATTTAATGCACATATCCTGGTTGAAGGGATTTGATTAAGGCCATTTTTATACTTTCTGGACTAATTTTCTCCATATTTTCCTGAAATCCTCAAAGGTGTCTGTGGGACATTGAAATTAAGTTTTGTCATAAACTGGCCCACCAAAAAATCATTCAAAACCACTAATCCTACCCTTTTTACCAAAACACTGTTTTTAAGCTTTATACCCATAGAATTGTTTTTTAGTCCATTTTTAATTTATGTAGAAGCGCATCAATGTATTTCAAAATTAGTTAAACAATTAGTAACCCTTCCTTGAATTTAAAGTATCTCCATAATCTTGAAGTGACAACTTATTTATTTCAGATTTGGATTGTTGATCATTTTTTAAAAGCCCCTTCTAGTATTTTACAAATTGATGATGATATCTTCATCTCCTTCACCATTTGAGGCTTAAAAAATAGGTCCTCTTACCTTGGTTGAAATGACAACCTAAAATAGTTAGGACAAGATCAAGTCCTTTACTTTGAGTGGGGATCGCGATCTCAAACATAAGAGGTATGCCTTGTGATCATTAGATTCATATCCCCGTCGACTAACAAAACTGACACACAGGCATGGTCCATGAGTAACTTTAAGCTTCGGTTGCCATATCGGTAATTTTCTCAGTAGCGCCAAAAGTCGCATCTACACCAATTACTTGGGTTCACAAGGTGAGCTTCGATACTCGACAACAGGGATACAGAATGACAAGGCATCACTAGCAACAAGGTTCCATGACAAGGAAAGGAAGTCAGCACCGAATGGGGCATTACTGGGAGCAAACAAAAGGATACAATAAAATAACATAAGATAATTAATATTGATATCAATAACAAATGACAACAAAATAATAATAAAAAAAATCATCGATCAATAATAAAATAATAATAATAATATCATCATCTTTTTATTATTTTTACTGTTCACAATAATTATTAACCATAACGATATTGACCGAAGGACAACACAACAAATAATAATAATAATAAAATATTGACAATTAAAAATAATTATTATTATATAGATATTAATTTTAGCTAGACATGGCCTAAGAACACCAAAATGACATACAAGTCACCCCTTTGGATTCGAGAGCACGATTTTCCTTTAATAGGGTAATCGTAAAGGACACTATAAGGTACACAACTAGAGGCATCAACAACGACATAGGGATGAAGATGGAGAGGAAGGATGTTAATCCTTCACTATGACTATTTTGAAGTCAAAAAATGGTCAACAGGGCACACACATCCATTCCACGCTTAGCAATAGGGTCACTGATGTAATAATTGGCATAACTATCAAATGGGGCATTACATTCTCCTCCCATTACGAAAGCATCATCCTCGATGTGACATAACATTGGAGGAAGGAAGGGCAGTAAGCAACAAGGAACAGATAAAGATGAAGGTACACCCCATGGCTAAAATTCTAGTCGTTAAAGCACAGCCACAGGGTAGCCTTGGAAACATTTTTGGTGGAATGTTTAACTTTCAAAGTTATGTGAATATTGACAGTTCCCACTTATTCAATATTTCATTAGTCTCTTTCCATTTACATTATTCCTATTTCATGTTCTTTGAAATTTCATGGTTGTAGAGTTTTAGATTATTCTTTCTTATGGGTTCCCAACATGAACTATTCTATCACAACACCCTACCAGAGTCATACACAACACTAATGATTCAAAAGAATAATTTTACATACTTTCATTATTTTACTGCACCACAAGATCTTAACCAAATATGGAGGAAAACAGACATGGTTCACATAACATAGCACTTGTCACACATCTATGACTGACATATAATACTCGAACAATAGTGTACTACAACAACCATAAATTCCCACGATTCAACATATGAAGATTTCACATAACTTCCAGAAAAATAACATCAAATACATAGTGTCAACAAATGCATAAAATTCATATCCACAACATCACAAAAAATATCTAACTAACATGAGTAACACATACATCATAACACCACTCCCAAGACATCACAACAACTCCACATACCTCCTGAAGTATCAATGATATGCACAAATGTCTTATGACTCCCTTAAGTCTCTTATACCTCCCTCAAGTATCTTATGCCTCCTTCAATCTCTTATGCCTCCCTCAGGTAGTAATAAATAAATAAAATTTCCTTTTCACTCCCCAAAGAGGTCAGTTTCCCTATGGCCCTAGGCACATAGAGTCCATCACCCCCAAAGGAAGTGACACAATAACTTGTGGTTCGACAACACACTAGTTATCTGTAACTCCTTGGGGCATACATCCATAAAACAAAGCGGGTCCATAGGTCCAAAGATTCCACGGTGCATCCCATGACCCTATTCAACACATCACAACAATTGAACCAACATAGAAATTTGATTCAAATGCCAAGTGGCAAACTACAAGCCTTAGGCAAGGTGGTAAAACTTTAAAATGTAAAAGAAGATCTAAATCCAAGAAAAGCAAATGGCCAAATAGCCATAGTTACTGCAAAAATATACATGTTAGCACCACAAACAAAAGAAACGGCCAAAATATAAAACATGGAAATAAAAAAAATTTCCGGTCCTTACAGAAATGAAATAAAAGTTTAATTTATGAATAAAATACACATATAAAAATAACACCTTATGATGACTATGTGACCTTATCTAACAATCAAGAGGGGGTACTCAACAAGTTGCTGGCACTCAGAACATCGAGCTTTACCTTGCAAAAAAACATATCAATAGTGCAACTTTCATATTCTCTATTTGAATCATCGCGCCACCACTTCGAAAAGGATAAACATAGTCATAGATACCCTTAGGTTGCATCCATACAAAAACCAGAAGGAAAGTGAGAAGGGGGAGCACAGGTCATCATCTACTGAACCTAAATTCAGCTCGAGTTATTGGCCCATGGTACACATTCCCTCACTCCAAACATATACTTTTACCGATTTTCCTCAGGTTCGGTTAGCGTAAGTTTCACAACATAACATGAAACTACATCACTATACACAATGGCGGATCATGCACCTTACCATAACATCTCATGCATGACACTAATACAGGGTATATCACATACATTATATTAACAGTTTACCACACACCACATCACCACATGATGCACCCCAAGTGCAATCATTGTAGGATAGGGATCATATACCCATCATATGTCCCTAAATCATGACAAGAATCATTACATATAACATGAATTACAATTATGTTGAGCACAAGTACAACATACAATCAACTACTATATAACATGGGGACACACACATTTCTATATAGATGATAATGACATCATTAAGAAATTCAGTTCACTACAACCCAACCTTGTCATATAACATATTAGCACAATCACACATAACAAGATGGTACATCACACTCAAATTCTTAGATAATTAATGAAAAGGAGAGAGAATAACCTCATCTCCAACACATCAACATGCTAATAGTTACTCACTAAATGACATGCACAACATGTGCACTAACAATATCAAAATTATGACATAGTTCACATCATGCTTATGTCACATTACTCTTCCAATATCTACCACCATCACAACTCCAATCTATCCCAGAGGTTTGAGATCATGAACCTACGTTCTGATACAAAGTGTAACACCCACTATTTCACACACAAATACAACACTGAAAAACTTGGATAACTTTTTTTTACTTACTTGGAGTTTACACAACAACACAAGTGACTAGAAGGGGCTACGACCAGCTCTCAATGTGCTTGAAACAATGTTGATAAAAAGGAAACAAGGAAACATATAACCCCCAACATGCACAGTTCAATTTTCTCTTCGACAAGGCACAACAATAAAAGTCCAACCATAATACACTGTTACAGTTAAGGGCATCCCACGGTTTAAAATCCTCTAAGGTTATGTATTTTCAACATTGTCTTTAAAACTTAGCTTTTCGATCTAGAAGATTCATGTTTTGATTCACACAATTATTTTTAGAAAGGTGAACTTATTTCTTTTATACTATTGACTAATTAGCTTAAGACCCAATTTTCTAAAATAAGATCATCAAATATATTTCAATAAGTTGCTTAATTTTTTTGATCTATAAAGGACATTCTACGTTCCTCAAAAGGTTATTTATTCCTGCTCAAGTTATTGAATCTTGTTTCCTACCTCTATAGCACAAGGTGACGAGTACAACCTCCAATTGAGGGAAGGTATAGTTTAGCTTCGGAATTATAACCTCCTTGGCAAGGGTCAAATGTTTTACAAAAATTAAGAAAATATTTACAAAGAACTTTGATTTATGGGAAGAAGATCGAATTGGATTCATATTTAAGATCACATTAGTTATCAACACATATTTTATTGGGCTAAGCAATTATTCAGAATGATTAGAAATTTTACTATACTTCACTTGAAGAGTTTGACACAAGAAAACAATTTACTTTTCAACGGTTGAGAGATAGATTGCATGGTTTCTTAAACTATTACCTTCTACTTATTAAATCTTATTATCTTCTAAAATCTAACCATAGATTTGACCTTAAGATTGTTTAAGGACTCCCGATAATAAGGATAATCGTTTATTTTTTTAGCTTGGGGAAACCAAGGTATATATATATTTTAAAGGATAGTTTTCTCTTTGATCACCTAAGGACCCAAAAGTTATCGAGAAGCTCGCATCTACAATATTTTACTTATATATACATATATATTTTATAACTTTTAAAAGGATTACCCATCAATATTATTATTCTTAGCATTACATTATCACCATTTCCTACAAGGATTTCCATCATAAAATTTTATCCCAAGAACACTTTAGCATTACTTATTTTGAGAAAACTACACATGGTTACATCGATTCTTTCCAACATGACGCACAAACAGAAAGGAAAAAATAATTCTATGGAATTATGATTAGGGAACAGGAAGGTAACAACATTGATTAAATCTTCCATATTGTTCTTCTAATTCCTTTAATCCATAAACAAAATCATGTGTAATTAATGCGGTAATCAAAATTTATATTTTTCCATAGTAGTAAAACAAGTAAAAGTTTCAGTAGTTAAGACAATATTACTCCATAATACATTAAACAACGACACAGGTCCTCTTCTAAAATTTCCCATGAGACCCTTTCGAGAGTTTTACTATATAAAACAATTATTAGTAGAAAAGAAATTTATAACCAATATTGATGAAATAATTTACAAGTCTCTCCCTCATATACCTGCATAAGCATCTACAATAATTAATAACTTGATTTAGTTCTTGAGAAATGGGAAAGATAAGACTACACAAAGAAACACTAAGCTACTATCTAACAATATCAAGCAAGGAAAACATTCTATTCTAAGGATTGGATCAAAGCTCTATATACTAATAACTCCTTAAGTTAATGAGTAAATTTCCACCATGCCAATCTAAGAAGAAAAACATTATACTTCAGTTATGAACATTGTTTCAAAAGTAATGAAAGTTTAACAATCATTCGAGAAGGGCCATTCACCCTATAAGTTAGAAACAACCAATCTCATGGAAATGGGGTTCCCATAAAAAAATTAAATAGTCATAAGACTGAAAATTGATATTCAAAACCACAATCTAAAATTATTAAAAGATACGACAAGAAATAGGCTACGATAATAGATTTCTAAAAGTGAAAAAAATGAACAATCAATCCAGGAGGCACCATGGGATTCAAAGGTTAACACGAAAAGTTGAGTGTATTAAAATTTCAATCGTGTACTAATATAGATTACAGGATTGAAATGTAATACTCGACCACCACTCAACATTGTTTAAAAGGGAAAGCAAACAAACTACTTGTTTCGGCCATTGACTCCAAGATATTCCATAATCATTCAATAAGAGGCCATTGCCCTTATAGGATAATAACAAAAAGTGAATGAAAAATGGAGCTCCGTTAAACAAGAAGCAATCAAAACATCATCCAAGTTTTATAACACTAAGGATTTACAAACCTCCCTAATAAGTCTAAGGTTCTGTTTAATTAAAATAATATTCTCTTTCTCAAAACAAAATATTTAAAAGTAACCCTCGATAACATAATCAAACCATTCTAACATAGGTATTAACATATATTGCTAAATGTCCTTATGCAAACAACACCTTCTATTATAAATTAATAATATTATCAATGCATAATTAGTTTTCCCCAAATGTTAATAAACTTCATATCAAATTCTATCATAAACCATTGAGGTATTTATATGCATATAATCCAACCAATTAAATAACAACATTAACATTATAAAAGATAAAACAACGAGATAAAAAAAGTAGAATATGCCACCAAAAGTCTTACCGAAAGATAAATAAACCAAAGAAATTCTAGTAATAATAGGGTACTAGAATTGTACAAATGTAACAATGAACTTAGGTGATTCACAACTATTTTTGGTTCAATCTTGAGGATAATGGTCAAGATATCTCATAAGGAACACTTTACATGTCTAGGAACAAGTCTGATGATCAATAGGAATTATACATAAGAAAGATCCGAATATATTGTACTCAACTTCTACACTCTAAAAGTTTTTAAACCAAAAATCCAACCTGGCTTAGCCTAAGTATTGATCACTCCACCCTAACAACCCTTCTTTCCCATAATCAAATAGTTATCAAATGGGGTTTGAGAGTGAGTCATCAAAGTACAACAAAAATATGATAAGCTCGTTAAAAATAAGAGGTTCATAGTTACTGCAGGCTTGTTTTCCCAATAGAAATTACTAGCTAAAAACAACATAATAACCTTGATACTTAAATAAAGAAAAGCAAATAAAAATGTCAAAGGTTGATCACTTGAGAAAGAAAACGTAACAACCCAAAGCAATGGAAAATACATCTTAGCTATCCACTTAACACTAGAAACTATTATAACAAAAAAAATACAAATATTTAAAGAGGGTAGGAGGGATTTACCTGCAAGGCGTCAAACCCACAACAAAAGTAGTAGTGAAAAACCAATTCTAGGAAAAGGGTGGTTAAATTTGTTGATATTTTTAAATCAAGAAAATTTATAAATGAGTAGAATTGTCTTTCCTATTTCTTCAACTTCTGCAAGTCACCAAAACCACTCTCCAGCCTGTAGTAACATTCTTAATGTTGAATCTCCCTCCACATACATGTTGGTGCTAAAACACCCCTCGTTCTCATGTTAGATAGGAAGGGATATCCCAAAACCATGAACTGAATCTTCCCGAAGGGACAAAGATCTCAATGAGTTCCATGAAAGTAGTAAATACATAAAAAGTAAATAATGGAAAGGCCCAGGAACACGTGGGAGAAAGGAGAAAATAAAAAACCATAGAACCTTACAAACTTACTTGTATCCTACGTCAAAATGGGATAGTTGGAGCAGGGAAAGAACATCCATTGGAGTAAAAAAGGAAACCATTTTCAAAATAGTTTTAGTCGTAAGAGCCTAAGAGGCCACGCATGAAAAATGTGTAAGTAAACATAAGGCATGTTCTCTACTTGTCAAAACTCCTCAAGAAGATGGTGGTCTCAAGAAACACCATGTTTATAGGATAAACACACAAAGGGATCTGCTACAGACATCCCTACTTCCCATAAGAAACCATCAGGTGACAAATCTACCCAGTCTCCTTTTACTAGCATATACACAACCATAAGACCAAAAGGAATATTTGAAATAGATAAGGATGTCCACCCCAGCTTAAAGGAGAAAACAAACTCTGTCATCATTCCAGTTGCAAGCACCCAGGGAGGAAATTATGTAAAACACATTGAAAGGATTGATTTCAATGGCTTCTCCCCACTAACCCAGTATGCAAAACTACTCTACTCACGCAGCTAGGTCAAAACAACATACTCAGGCACAAAAGGAGAAAAAAAAAATAGAGCAGAAAGAAACAACCACTAAACAAGTATGCGGCTAGCATGGGGAAAAATTAAATGATGAGGGGAAAATATTAAATTCACCTAGGAAAGGTGTTCAACATCCACCAAATAAGGACCAAAAAAACATAAAACAATGTCTCCCATAAATCCACACCAACCATGCCAACTAAATGGCCTAAAGAAAATAAAGGGAGGTAGGCATCTCCACACATCCACTTTCCAGGAGACAAAGGAGAAAAGGAATCCACATATCTCACGCCAAACAAGATAAATTTACATAATTTTCTAAGTATGTGTGGGGAAAATGGGGAATAAACCAGGTGATTGAAGTTTTGAAAACAACCACTAGTCAACTATCAACCTATTGATGCGTAATCACAACACCCCTGAATGTTTGTAACTTGATGGGTTTGAAACTATCAGTGTGATTGCATAAAATGTAGCTTTTCCCGAAGTGTGGGACTTTATAATCAGGAAGGCTTCTCCGGATGAAAGTTGGTTCTTATTCCTGTGTTCAAGTGCAATACAAACAATTTGTAGAGGGTCTACTCTAAAACCTTCTCTAACTTGCCAAGGAGATAAGGTTAAGAAGATGTAAGAAAATAAACCTTAAATTAATAGAGGTGATGCACCAAAGGAATGTTGAACACCTTCTTTGCAATTAAACACAAACCATTAAAAGTGTAATAAAACCACCATGCACAGATAACCAGGATTTCAATGAGAGACTAAGAAGATACAATGAACATAAGAGAGTATTGAAATCATCCACGGACTTATGTTTATTGCTCCAAGAATTTGATACAGTTCATTACAATGGCCAAGAGGCACAAAATTGCATTACAATTTGAAATGGGAGGTTTGAACTCAACAAATTCACTTGTAGATCAGAGAAGAAGGGAGGGTATATGTAGAAATTTTCCAACCTTTATAAAAATGCCCCTCCTTACAATATATAAGAAGAATGAGAGAAGGAGATGAGAAGAATTCAAATTCTTGCTTCAACCACCACAAAAGTGCTTTGAATTCACCTGCAATAAGGATGGGTTCTACTGTAAAATCCATTCCTCCATGTATTGTTCCTTGTTGGGAAAGAAAGAAAATCCATACCTCATTATGGTGGTAGGTGAGACCCTGGGACACCTCAAAAAATGGAAAACTATATTTTTCATTTTTAAGAACTTAGTCTCAATAATTTAAAGATATCTTTCCAAAAAGTCTTTTCTTTTGAAAATTTGAGCTCCTAGTCAAAAGTTATGGCCATCCGAAGGTTGAGCTGTCATTCTGTAAAAAAGGTGGGTTGTTGATCTAAGAGTTTCGAAAGTTTGAAACCTGAAAGTCTGAAATTCCAAAAGTTTGGACTTTCAGAATTTGGAATTTCAGACATTGAGGTGTTATTTCATGATTTGCAGCTCGAGACTTCTGAAACTCTGAAATCTAAAATTTTAGACTTCAATTTTTGGGATTTCAGGCTTTTACTCACTACTTTTATAGCATAATTCCCAAAAAATTCAAGATTTTGAAACCCAAAAGACCAAAAATTCAAACTTTCAGACTTCAGGATTTCAAACATTTCTGCTCCATTTATGGCATGCTTCACAAGGTCTCTAAAACCCCGAAAACCCATTAGTCCAAAATTTTAGACTTTCAGACTTCGGGATTTTAAACATTTGGGGACAATTTTCAAACTTTGCACCTGAGAGTTCCAAAACCCAGAAATTTAAAAGTCCAAATTTTCAGACTTTCGAGGTTTTGGGTTTCGAACATTTCCTACCCATTTCTGTCCTGCTTTTCTTCGAACTGCCAAAAATGCTAAAACTAAAAACTTCAAGCCTTTTCTCCATTTTTATTCCTTGATCTCTGATCTCCTTCATCGTTTTCTTGGCCTCCTTTTATTGATCATTGCATTTCATTGACGATCAAGTCCACAACCTGATTTTTAAAATTAGATGTGAGCTCGCACAACTTAATCGCCCTCTCCATTTCTCCTATGCAAGGTCGTGTTTGATCAATTTTGCTTTAGGGACAAAATAGGATAACACAACTGCGATTCTGCAACAACAACAATATCCTTCTCTTTTGTGCGAACCAAAGCTTGGTCAAGGGGAGCAAACAAAAGGATACAATAAAACAACATAAGATAATTAATATCTATATTTATAACAAATGAAAAAAAAATAATAATAAAAAATAATCGTCAATCGATAATTAAAATAACAATATTATTATTATTATCCCCTTTTCATTTTTTTATTTTTTTTATAGTTCAAAATAATAATTTTTCCATAACAATATTGACCGAAGGACAACACGACGAATAATAATAATAATAATAATAAAATATCAACAATTAAATAATAATAATAATTATTATATAGATATTACTTTTAGGTGGGGCATGCCCTAACAACACCAAAATGACATACAAGTCAGCCCTTTGGATTCAAGAGCATGATTTTCCTTTAATAGAGGTAATCATAAAGGACGCTACAAGGTCCACAACTAGAGGCATCGACAATGACATAGGGATGAAGACGGAGAGGAAGGATGTAAATCCTTCATTGTGACTAGGTCGAAGTCAAACAATGGTCAATGTGGCACACACATCCATTACACACTTAGCAACAGGGTCACCAAGGTAAGAACTGGGGTAAACATTGAACAAGGTATTACAATGCCTTATTTCATTACAAAAAAATAAGATAACAGACACCCGCATTACAAAAAAAGTAACTCTGCAAAATTTTGCATCAATTCCAACCATCCACGAGTGTGACACTCAACAAATTTTTATTAAAGATTCTTATTATAAATAACTATATAAATAGACAACAATATGTATGTACCATAAGTTATAGGTGTTTTTCAAGTAGTTTTTTAAATAAAAATTATAAAAAAAAAATTCAAAAGTTGTTTGTCTTGTGTAAACCTTTCATATTCTCAATCAGATATTAAAATGGTTTGTAAGTGATTTTATTTCTCATTTAATTTTATAAAGTTTTGCATGCAGGATTTCATTACTATTAATGGAAGTGTCCTTTTTTGATATCATTTGAATAACCTCATAACTCCACTTAAGCATTCTTGATCAAATGTGAAAGTGGATTTTACGAACTTGGTGTGGAGATCAAAAAACACTATCACATGGGTGTTAATGGAAACATGTTAGTTTCAATCCAGAAACTGATTGTACATATTCGTACCCAATTTATCAATTGATTTATTTAATTTTTTGTAGAGCTATCATGGCAGATTTATTCAATAATGAGAAGTCCCTAAAAATTGAGGTTTCCCCTATAAATGTGTACAGCACAAAAGAATTGTTCTCTATGACATTTCCGACTTTTTTTTCAAAAGGAAAATGCATGTTCAATTAACCTAGAATGAAGTCGTTTTACATGAATATGTGTTACATTTGTTGCGGTATCGTGACAATTAATTTGGAAGTATGTTCATTATATTATTATCAACGAAATGAGTTTCATTGGAGCATAGTTGCTGACCAAAATAGAATTCCGCTTACGAGAGGCTCTCCCGCATTCAAAGACATGTCCATAATCCCTTCTGTATTAACAATTCCCAATAAACAAATTCCCCTTTCCCCTCTTCCTCTGCCAAATTCCATCTTTCCATTCTCATATTGTCCATTCTGCCTCTGCACACAACACCTAAACCTCCCTTTCAACATTTACATTGCACAACTCACAGGTGATAACTAATGTAAGCATATTTGATGAAAAAACATTAATATATCATTTTAGTGTGCTAATTTAGGTAGTTCTATTGTAATTGTATTTGATGACATCACCCTATATTGTTTGCAAGGAAATGTGTTATGTGTGTGTGAAAGGACTGTCAAAATTTGTGAAATCAAAAGGAAAACATTGGTGTAGAAGAGCACATTGAAGGTTGTTGCTTTGATGTTGAATATATTCCAGGATGGATAAGAAGAGATATATGACAATTATTGTGGGGAGTTTGACAAAGTGAATGTATATATAAGTGAGTGTAAAGAGCATGACATCCTCATTATGTGAATGTTTGGCTTGATATTTTATTGACAATTTCAGGGCCTCCAAGGCTTGCCAACGGTGAAGGAAATATCCATGCAATTGATAGGAATTTTCTTGAATTTGAAACATACTACCTTAAAATTCATTCTCCTCCTAGGGTAGGAAATAACACCCCTTCACTTACATCTCAAATTCAATAAGACAGATGGTTATTTGCATCACTAGAAATGGAAATATACTAATTTGTTGTCCTCTCAAAATTTCCCTCTCTTTTGAGAGTCAGAGAATTGAAAATTTATAGTTAGCACTCTTTAGTGATGTTCTAGTGAAGTGAAAAGTTGAGGAGATGGTAAAAATTCACATTTTTTGGAGTTATTTCGGTGATTTGCATGTCTGTTAGACATTTTTATCCCTCATGTCTAAAGTTCTACTGGGCCTTTTGCTCCCCGATCAGCTGCATTCTCTGAAATTCTTTAACTTCTGGTTCTGTCAGAACTTTTTGGCCAATTTGTCCCAAGTTCACCCACGCCCTCTATTCCCCGATTGGCCGCATCACCTGCATTGGGTCCTTCACATACTTTTGTCTAATCTACCCCAAAAGTGTCTGCAATTTTTTTCCCTGCATCGCGTGCATTGGACAAATCAGGTCTTCACATCCCTCACATTTCCAAGTTTTTGGACCGCCCATGCTCATTTTTCCTGCATTACCCACATCACCCGCGTTGGCCGAATAACGTTTTCACGTCCTTCATGTCCCAAATGTACCAAAGACCATTCGGGCCAGTTTTTTCCACTCTTCCTAATTCTTATCTTTTTGAGTCAATGAAAGATGAATTTAATGCACATTTAAGGACCTTATCTCTCTTAAACAAATATTTAATGGGACTATCCTCTATGCATTTGACTCATTGCTCACTTACCATCATTTGCTCAGATCCCTGCAATTAAGGTCATTTGCTTGTGCTCCTGCTCCCTTTGCATTTTTTATTGTAAACTCGACCCTTGAAGGTTTTCCTTTGTGCATTGCAAACATGAAGATCAAATTCCAAGGCCATGAACATTTATCACCTCTTTAGACTTTTATTCTCGATATCGGGGATAGTGAGGTTTGGCACCTAGATTTTGGGGATTTTTGCAACAGATTAACTTGCCCTAATCCTTCCCCCATGGCACAAATGATCAATGAAAATGGACTTGCTTATACAGTCAATTTCCCTATCTCTGTACAATGTGCCGACACCTTGCTCACCTGTGGAGCTCATTTTAACTTGAACACCAAATTATTGACTAATGTGCATGGGGAGTTGATTGCCAAACTGGATGTTGCTTCCATTACTACTTCCCTATGCATTCCAGAGACCGAAGACTCCATTGTTCTCACTCAAGCTCAAGCTCATACCTTTTTCGAGCAGGACAATGATAAATATAAGGCAAGAATAGAAAAATCATTGTTGAAGAACCCTAAGAAGGGAGCATCTCAACTTTCCAAGGTGTTATTTAGGGTTGATTTCAATGAAAACCTATTTGATTTCATCATTTTGCTAGATCATGTCATGGGATTACCCTCTACCAATGAATTTCAATTCTGGATGTGCCCTTTCATCAACATCATCTGTGAAGGTGATATGAACATAAATTATGTAGAAATCATCTGCATGAATTTGACCAAGTGATTGTCTAATGTGCAGTAGACTAAGAAGTTCTATATGACTTCTTATCACATGTATTCCCTAGAAGCATCTAGGTAGTGGTTAAAATTCACATACATGGAGAGCCAGAAGGATGAGCCTATTTATGCATATTGCCCCCAATGTACCCTTGAAACTAGAAACCACAATTTCAGAAGAGTTAATTATGCCTTTACCATGTATATTGTAAGGATTTTGGAAGGTGATACTGCCAAGAGGTTTTCTGATGAAGTCATGAACCTGATAACTAAGTATAGATCTTTCTTTATACAATTCAGGAGGTTTTCATATATCAGGTTGGTTGGTTATGAAAAAACACCTCTCAAGCTCCCCATGTTTTGTAATGACAAGATGGCTCTAGTTGAAGTGTGTAGGAAATTACATGAATTACATCGAACCTGCAGGGAAAAGAAAATCTCTGGTCTACACTTCCCTATTTCTTTGGGAAAACTATACATGTAAAATATCCTTGGATGCCCAAAATGTAGAAAGGGTCATTTCTCCCCTCATTGTCCACTTTTTTAGACCTTGGAATTGTTTTGATTTGAAGAATTTCATTGATCAAAACCTCAGAATCAATTATCATCATAGGCCAGATACTGAGGGTTACTGGACTGATTGTGCAGACGATTGTGAAGCAAGGTGGAGGCACTATGGTAGACTCTCTCTACAACTGATTACAGAGCTCAATCTCTATCAAATTCCTGAAGGGTTCTAGGATGATGATGAAGAATTGTAATCTTTTGAATATGAGACATCAAACAAACATACTCCTTTGGAAGATCTGGATTAGTACAAGAAGGAGAAGGATGACTTGGTTGAGATTTTGGCACCTGTCCTTGTAAGAACCAAAGTTTAGTTTTGACAGGAAGGTTCGAGAGCTTAAGAAGAATGAAAGTGGATCTTCTTCCAGAGGTACTTAAACACCTAGGAAGGAAACACATACACCAAGCACAAAGGTATCTATACAAACCCATCCTCCTTCCACAATTAAAGAACCTTAATCATCTACTCCTTCTTCTTCTACTCATGTGTACCAAAAGAAGATAAAAGAGGTTAAACAATAGCCAATTGAGGAAGAACCCCTTATAGAGCATTCAGGATTACCTTCAGGGCTAGAGAACATTATTGTTCTCAGTGAAAGTGATGATGGTGAAGTACCAAATCCTGCAGGAACTTAAAAAGTTACAGTAGAAGATGAGAAGGATGTGCCTAGCACTAAACCTCTTAGTACCAAAGATTCCTCTACACAAGAAGCTCCAGATGCCTCACTCACCTCTTTACTGGAGGAAACAATGGTGAATACTTTAAGTGTCATGGGTTCACTTGCTCTTGGACCTCTTGTCCCTTCTTCTTATTCTTCTACTTTTGCATGGGTGTAACCCATGGTTGATAATAGGAAGAGAAAACCTTCTTCCCATTTGACAGGGACAAATTTTTATGTTGCGCAGCTTGGTTAGGTACTACTCCTCCTCCTCCAACAAAGAGAGCTAAAACAACGTCAAGAATAGTGATAGATTCTCAAGGCTAGCAATTTCTAGAGGTTGTAAAGCCTAAGGTGTATAAGGCAAAGCAAGATCTATTAGCCTCTGACCTGGAACTTTCTAGAATTCTAATGGGAGAATCTACTCCTGAGATTGAGGTACATAACCTCTAAGAAATAGTAACCAAGGTTATTGAGAGAGTGGAAAAGGGTAAGAAAACTATAAAATAGTTGGAAGAACAAAATCAAGTTCTTTCCAGCTTCATCAAGTCATTATTTGCTAAAGATAAGGTTTTAGATCCTGATCCACTAGCTACCCTTCCACCTCCTATGATTCTCAGTCAGGATGAGGTAAGAGTATCAAGGATATACACAGATATTCCACTTATAGAAGGGATATGGAAGCCATGGTTGATGACATGATCATTATAGGCTTGAACTTCATTTTAGAGGACTTCAAACTCAATGAGAAGGTGTCTAACCTAAAAAAAAAAAAACTCTCCTCCTCTATTAGAACTATGGATAAAGAAATGAATCTTTGGAGTAGTTATGTCACAGATCTTTTCCCTGATGGGACATGGTGATGAAACGATATTTTTGGCTAGTAAAGTTTTTGATGATGCCAAGGACAACTTGTCAGGGTCATGGGTGTTTAGTGTTGAATGGAAAATAAAAGTTTTGGAAGTAGCCTTTAGGAGAATTGAGAAATAGTTGGCAAAAGGGAGAATATTTCAATACTTATGTTACATCTTCCTTTAAGGATATTAATTGTCATCTTCATGATGAAATTTCAGGTGTTCCTTTCTCTCTTAAAAATATTAAAACTCAGTTCAGGGCATTTTTCAAAGAATACCTGTTCAAAGAAGAATTGATTACCAAAGAGAAGATAAAGGATATTCTATCTCTTCAATCTTCCATTGAAGAAGCTAATAAAGAATACCTGGAACATATCAAGTTTGATAAGGACATGGAGAAATGTCTAGGCACTTGGTCTCATGCCACTACCAACACATCAATCCCACGAGGTAGGGAGATAGCTGAGGCATTAAAAAAATTCAGGAAACATATTCTCAAGTCAGTGGACCGTCCTTAGAAATAAGCGGATGTTTTCTCTCCTAGTTTCTCCATTTCTCCTTCTTTTCCTAGAATCGAGATCATTGTAAACTAATTAAGGACATTTTTTAGTGCACTTCCTTAAATAATATTTTATTTAAAAGAAACGGTTACCAAGTGTAACTAATTTATAAGCTTTATAATGGGCTCTCTATGCCATTTTCAATGGATGGAACTCTGGTTATTTTTGAAAGTGTAAAGGAGTAAAAATCTATCAATACAAGAAGATCTCTCTTTCTGTTTCTATTTGTGCTTGTTCTTTCCTTTCTATCTGCTAAAATTTATTGAATCATTAATCTAATTACATCAAGAAGCTTTGTATTCTTGTGGATGTCATCTTTGGAACTTTTTGTCTGTGAAATAACATCTTGTGGTTTTAATGCAAATGATTCTTTTCTATATGATTCCATTATGGAATTTGTAAGGAATTCTTTTGTTATCTATATTTCCTAAGAGTGCTATTCTACCTTCTCCCATTCCTTATTTCGTCTATCCTTTTGTATTGATGATCTATTATATATAAAACTTTTATGATATCAGAGTTCCTCTTTAAAACCAAACATTATACATTTGTGAATAGCTTTTTGTTTTCCATAAGGGAACCTCTCCCATTAAAAAGGAGGGACTTTCTGTCCCCTAACTGTTGTTTTCAATAAAGTCCTTATTTGACAACCAATGGTTTTTGGTGACTCTACTTGGGATTTGTTTTTGAAGGATTCCAGTTTGTGAACAATCTCTTGATCATTCTTTGATCTGGTGACTCTACGGTTTACTCATGGTAGGAGAGCCCTTGGTATTGAAGATTCTCAGTTTCATCTCCTAGAGCAGCAAGGTTTTCCTCTTCCTTCAAAAAGAAGAAATAGAAGAGCTCGTTCCACAAGCACACCCTCTGTTGAAGAGAGAACTCTTGGAAGTAGAATTCCTCAAGAGCAACTCATCCCTAATCTTCGTGCTTTAACTCTTCCTAGTGTTTTAGTTCCTCTTCAAGTAGTCTTTCCAAGGATGGTAGTTCCATTACCTTGGGGCCATTGTGTTGGGCCTCTTTCCCTTCCTCAGCCTTTGTATGAGTTACCAAGTGTTAACAGAAATAACTTTCCTAAGTTCAAAGGTGGTGGTAAAGTGCACCCAATTGAAAATATTGTAGCCTTCATAGTGCATGTGGAGTCCTTGGTGTATGAAGATGTCTCAGTGAGAATGTTTGTAGATACTTTGCAAGATAATGCAGCAGATTGGTTCTATCACCTTCCTGCTGGGGCCATTACCAATTGGAATACTATGAGGACAAGATTTGAGAACCATTTTAAACCCGCAGAAGATGTGCATGCTCTACTAGCATAGATTTCTCAAATCGAAGAAAGAACCACAAGAGCCTATGAGAGAATGTGTGGCTAGGTTCAATAAGTTGATTAATAAGATCCCACTGGACACCTAGCCTTTGGAATAGATTCAAAAATGTTTTCCCTAAATGCTCAATTGCCTGAGGTAAGCTATGCATTAAGGAGAGCTAATCTTGCAACATTGGATGGGGATCAAAGATTAGCCGTTAGTGTTGAGGATGACCTGATCATGTCTGGGAATTCGAAAAGAGATCCTTCCAAGTCTAAAGCATGTATTTCTTCTTCTTCAAATTTTGGAGCTAATGCAGATCCCTTAGTACCAAAACTGGCCAATGACCTCATTGTTATCACGAAACAATTGGCTCAACATGCTCCTTATAAATATTTCCCAAGAAGAAACTTCCAACCCATGAACGGTTTTCCCTCTTCTCAGACAAGGTTGGTAATCGAGGGGACCACCCATCAAGGTCCCTATCAATGAAATTTGTGAAGTTGAGGAACTCGAGGAAGAAGCTAATGAAGAATTTGAAGAATCTGGAGAGGAGGCTAAGGAGGAATTGGAAGAACTTGATGGATCTCAGGTCAATTTTCTCACTACTAAGGGTGTTGATGAAGAAGATGATTATGATGAAGTAGTAGCAGATATGAATAGAAACTCATATGCTATATGACATGAGAATAGACCAATAAGAAGGAAAAAGTGATGCAACCCCTCAAGAAAGCTAAAGAGTATTCCACAAGTATCCTAGTTGTGGTAAGAAGAGGATCTCTTGTTCTTATTGCTTCCACACAAAAGGTTATTACTTATAATCCTTCTCCTATTTCTACTTCTAAAACATCTTTTTCTCCAGCTTCAAAACTTGATAAGACTAAAATTCCTAGTGATGATTCCCCATCTACATCTGAATCTTTTGATATCATTGACCATCTTAAGAAAACAAAAGTTCATATTTTAGAGGCTGAGTATTATCAAACCCACCCCAAAGTCTTTGCCAAAATGGTCCACTTTGTCAATTCCAATTCCAAAACTACCTCTATTGGCCTTTTACCTACTCCATCCTCTACACGCTAACCAAATCTTGTGGCTACAGTCACCTCATCTAATGAGAAAATCAAACCTTTTTATGTGACTCTTCTTATAGCAGGCCATAAACTTAGCAACTGTGTCATAGATTCAGGAGCATCAGATAATGTAATGCCTGCCAAAGTGGCTCATGCTTTTCGTCTCACCCTCACACGCACCATTGGTTCATGTTATTCTATGGAGAGTAGGGAGGTGCATTTGGTGGGAAGGATTAAAGATGCACAAGTAGCTTTTGCTGCCTTACTTGAGAAAAAGGTTTTGGCTACTATTCTAGTAGCAAATATACCTCCTTCATATGGTATGCTGTTAAGCAGGAATTTTTGTAAAGTGCTGGGAGGAGAAATTCAAATGGATTGGTCACATGCCCTTATACCAGTCAAATGAAAAATTGAGAATCTCCTACCTGAGAAGCAATCATCAGTACATTGTGTAAAAAACAGATGATCCCAAAGCACAAATACTCTATGAAGATATTGGACATCGTAAATATATGATTATGTCTCCAGAGGAAACTAAACTTCCTAAAGAAGTACTTCATCATCCTAATGGTGTTTGGAATCTAGAATTTGATGGAAGATACTCCTCAGCTGGTTCTGGAGCTGGCATGGTGTTGATGTCTCTGGAAGGAAAGTTTTACCCTTTCTCTTTCAAACTTTAGTTTGAGAATACAAATAATACAATAGAGTATGAAGTGCTCATCCTTGGACTTAATGTGGCAAAACAAAAAGGTGTGAAGAATATTCTGGCTTGTGGAGATGCAAAACTAGTTGTTAAACAAGTCAGACACCTTTTTCAAGTAAATAATACAAGGTTGAAGCATTACATAAATCTAGTTTGGGATTCTATTGAATTTCTTGATGCCTTCTCCATTGAAGAGTTTCCAAGAGAAAAGAACACCAGGGCTGATTCACTAGTTATTTCAGGATCATTGTTGATACCTCACCTTGATTTCTCTCAAGATAAATTCACCATTGAAATGATCCATAGGCCAAGTGTTCCTGATAATGCAAGTAACTGGAAAGTTTTCAATGATCATCAAAATTTTCTTTCTTTCTTGGAGGTCAAGGATAAATTTGAACAATTGTGCTTCGAAGGAAGTGACAATTTTCCTCGTGAGAGTGTATCTTCCAATGAGGAGGGTGTCAAAGAGGAGACCGATCAAGATGGGTGCATCAGAATCAAAGGTAACAAGATTCCTAAAGGGCTGGTGAGTTAGGAGGAATTGTTTGATAAACATGATAAGTATGTTAAGTCTAAAGCTTCTACAGGAGAGTGGAAATCTATTGAGTATGAAAATATTAACATTAGGAGCTCTGCTGACCCCAAAATGGTGAATGTTGGACAATGTTGTATGCAAGAGGAAAAGAATAAGGTAGTGAACCTCTTGAAGAAGTATATGGATTTTCTTGCATATTCATATGATGATCTAAAAGCTTTCCAGCCAAAGGAAATGTATCATTTCATTCCTCTCAAACCTGGGATTAAACCTTTCAAGTAAAAGAAAAGACAGTACAATCCAAAGATTATTGATAGCATTTTTTAGGAAATACAAAAATTATTGAAAGCTAAAATTATCTTCCCCATTCACCATTCCACATGGATTGCTAACATTGTGCTTGTCAGGAAGAAAAATGGTGAGATTCGTATCTGTGTTGACTTCAAGAATCTGAATCAGGCTTCTTCGAAGGGCAACTACCCTTTTCCCGTGATCGATCAAGTTTTACAAGATGTTACAGGGTCTGAAATGTTGTCCATGCTTGATGGATTCTTAGGCTATAATCAAGTGGAAGTTAATAACATAGATTAGCACAAGCCTTCCTTCACCACCCCCTGGGGTACTTTTGCCTACAAGAGGATTCCTTTTGGACTCATTAATGTTGGTGCCACTTTTCAAAGGGCTATGGACTTGGATTTTGGAAGCTTGAAAGGAAAGTGTATTGTTGTGTATCTAGATGACCTAACTGTGTTTTCCAAAACTACAGCAGATCATTTTCAGCATCTAGAAATAGTTATCTTGAAGTGCAGGGAACATGGGGTCTCTTTGAATCCCAAGAATTTTTTCTTTTGTGTCACGGAGGTAAAATTATTGGGGCATGTTGTCTCTAAATATGGAATCAAAATTGATCTTGAATGAGTCCGAGCTATTCAGTAGATTCCTCTTCCCACACATAAGAAGGGAGTGCATTCTTTCTTTGGTAAAATCAACTTCATGAAAAGATTCATTCCTGATTTTGCAGAGCTGACTTTGAATATTTCTCAAATGATGAAAGGAAAAAAAATGTCTGGCTGGTCCTTTGAAGGGAAAGAAGCATTTGAAGGTATTAAAAAGGCTATTTCTAGGACTCCTATCTTAGCATGTCCAGATTTTAGTAAAGATTTTATTATTTATTGCTATGCCACAAAAGCACCCTGACATCTATATTAACCCAAAAATATTCTGATGATCATGAGCTCCTAATCGCATTCATGAGCTACATTATTAAAAATCATGAGTTAAAATACACCATGATGGAGAAACATGCTTTTGCAGTGGTTAAAGTTGTAAAGGAGTTTAAATTTTATATTCTTAACTCTCACTCTGTGGTGCTTGTGCCCGATACAACCATCAAGTCTATTCTTACATAGCAAGAATTTGGAACTAAGAGAGGAAAGTGGGTAGTAAAGGTTCAAGAATATGATATTGACATTAGACCAACCAAAATAATTTGGGGTAAAGGCTTGTGTGAACTCATTGCTGAAGGAGCTGGTCATGAATTACCTAAGGATGAGGTTGATGTTCCTATTGTTCTATTTCTCAGCTCGACTGATGAATGGTATGCTGATATCACTCATTTTCTCACCTATGGGGAGTGTCCCTCTCACTTGATTGGTCCAAGGAGAAGAGAGCTATCAAGCTAAGTTAAGCACAATATGTGTTGTGGGAGAATTCATTGTTCAAACGTGGAGTGGATGGAAGATTTTTGAAATGCATTGACAAAGAAAAACAGAAGAAGCTTTTTTGAGCTTTCCATGATCAAGCATGTGGAGGCAATTACTCATCTGCAGTTACTGCTCACAAGATTCTTCATGCTCGATATTATTGGCCTAATTTGTTTAAAGATGCATCAAAATGGGTTGATAAATGTGAAGTTTGTTAGACCTTTGTGGGAAGACCCAAGTTGGTTGCCTTGCCACTTAAACTAGTTGTAATTGAAGTGCCCTTTCAATAGTGGGGTTTACATTTCATTGGAACACTCAACCCATCTTCAAGTTCTGGACATACTCATGTGTTGACTGCCACATATTATTTCACTAAGTGGGTAGAATCCATTCTAGTAAAAAGTACCACTTCTTGAAGTGATATGTAATTTTATCAAAGAAAACATCTTGGTAAGGTTTGGAGTGCCAAACAAGATTGTGACTGATAATGCTTCAAATTTTTCTTCTGTTGAGATGATGAATTTCAATTATGGCTATGGAATTTCCCTTGCTCACTCTTCAGATTACTATCCTCAAGGGAATGGATAGGCAGAATCAACAAATAAGAATCTGGTGGTTATAGTAAGGAAACTGGTTAATGAATCTCAGAGGAACTGGCACAAGAAACTCTACGATGCTCTTTAGGTAGATAGGATTACACCTAAAAGAGCTATTGGAATGTCCCCTTTTCAAGTGGTGTACGGTGTGGAAGCCCAATAACAAGTGACAGTGGAGCTACCATCTTTGTACTTAATGAAGGCCATCGAAGACACTAGTTTTAATGATTCTTTAGACAAAAGGATCATGTATCTTCATAAGTTGAATGAAGACAGGCCTACAGGTTTTTGATAGAATATCTACCCACCAGCAGAAGGTAAAATATTTGCTTGAAAAGAAGGCTAGGTCTAGAAATTTCCAAGTTGGAGACATTGTTTTGCTGTGGGATAAAAGACATGAGCCTCGGGGAAGCCATGGTAAGTTTGATTCTCTTTGGCTCGGTCCATTCAAAATCAAGAATTTTTCTGGTGAAAATTATTTCTATCTTGATTACATGGATGGTTCCTCTCTCCCACTTCCTTATAGTGGGTAGTACCTGAAATTGTTCAAGTGCTAGGTAAATAGGAAGTCTCTTTGTATATTATGTATAGTGTTTGTTGGATTCTCCCTATTTCTATTTGTGGTGTGTTTTTCCCTTATTTGTGTGTTGTCTTCCGTATTGGTTTTCCTTTTGACTCTGTGGCCAAATGGATTACGCACTGGTCTTCTTCCTCTAGGTTTTATAGAGTTCATGCCTTGTCTCATTCTTCTGATCTAGCCAAGTCATCCCTAGAAAGAGCCAGCTATTGTCCTCTCAAAATTTCCCCTCTTTTGAAAGTCAAAAAATTAAAAAAATTTAGTTTACACTCTTTAGTGATGTTCTAGTGAAGTGAAAAGTTGAGGAGATGGTAAAAATTCACATTTTTTGGATTTATTTTGGTGATTTACAGATCTGTCAGACATTTTTTTCCCTCATGTCCTAAGTTCTGTCAGGCCTTCTGTTCCCCGATCGGCTGCATTCTCTGAAATTATTTAACTTCCAGTTCTGTAAGAAATTTTTGGCCCATTTGTCCCAAGATCACCCAGGCTCTCTGTTCCCCAATTGTCACCCGCATCGGGTCCTTCATACTAATAGTTTCGGTGCTTTCTCTCCCTACATCACACGCATCAACTAAATCATGTCTTCATGTCCCTCGCGTCCCTCATGTTTCCAAGTTTCTAGACCACCCATGCTCATTTGGTCTGCATTACCCACATCACTCGCATCGGCCAGATCACATTTTCACATCCTTCATGTCCCAAATGTACCAAAGACCATCCAAGCTATTTTTTCTGCTCTTCCTGATTCTTATCTTTTTGAGTCAGTGCAATATGAATTTAATGTGCATTTAAGGACCTTCTCTCTCCTAAACGACTATTTAATGGGACTATCCTCTATGCATTTGACTCATTGCTCACGTACCATCATTTTCTCAAATCCCTGCAATTAAGGTCATTTTCTCGTGCTCCTGCTCCCTTTGCATTTTTTATTGTGAACTCGACCCTTGAAGGTTTTCCTCTGTGAATTGCAAACATGAAGATCGAATTCCAAGGCCAAGAACATATATCACCTCTTGAGTCCTATTTTCTCGATATCGAGGATAGTGAGGTTTGACACCTGGATTTTGGGGATTTTTGGAACAGATTGACTTGCCCTAATCCTTCCCCCATGGCACAAATGATCAACAAAAACGGAATTGCTTATGTGGCTGGTTTCCCTATCTCTGTACAATGTGCCGACATGGTGCTCACCTGTGGAGTTCATTTTAACTCAAACACCAAAGAATTGACTAATGTGCATGGGGAGCTGATTGCCAAACTGGATGCTGCTACCATTACTACTGCCCTATGCATTCTAGAGACCGAAGACTCCATCTCTCTCACTCAAGCTCAAGCTGATACCTTGTTCGAGTAGGATAGTGATAAATATAAGGCAAAGAATAGAAAATCATGGTTGAAGAACCCTAAGAAGGGAGCTTCCTGAATTTCCAAGGTGTTATTTAGGGTTGATTTCAATGAAGAGTTGTCTAATTTCATCATTTTTCTAGCTCATGACATGGGATTTCCCTCTACCAATGAATTTCACTTTTGGATGTGCCCTTTCATCAACATCATCTGTGAAGGTGATCAAAACATAAATTGGGCAGAAATCATCTACATGAATTTGACCGAGCAATTGTCTAATGTGCAACAAATTAAGAATTTCTATATGACTTCTTATCTCATGTATTCCCTAGCAGCATCCTAGTAGTGGTTCATATTCACATACATGAAGGGCCAGAAGGATGAGCCTATTTATGCATATTGCCCCCAATTTACTCTTGAAACTAGAAACCACAATTTCAGAAGAGTTAATAATGCCTTTACCATGTATATTGTAAGGATTTTGGAAGGTGATACAGCCAAGAGGTTTTCTGATGAAGTCATGAACCTGATAACTAAGTGTTGAGCTTTCTTTATTCAATTCAGGAGGTTTTCATATATTAGGTTGGCTGGTTATGAAAACACACCTCTCAAGCTCCCCATGTTTTGTAATGACAAGATGGTTCTAGTTGAAGTGTGTCAGGCAATTAGATAAATTGAATAGAACCTACAGGAACAATAAAAACTCTAGTCTACACTTCCCATTTTCTTTGGAAAAATATACATGTAAAACACCCTTGGATGCCCAAAATGTAGAAAGGGCCATTGCTCCCCTCACTATCCACTTTTTTAGAACCAGGACTTGTTTTGATTTGAAGAAGTTAATTGATCAGAACCTTAGAATACATTATCATCACAAGCTAGATACTGAGGGGTATTGGGCTGATTGTGCAGATGATTTTGAAGCAAGGCGGAGGCACTATGGCAGACTCTCTCTACAACTGATTAAAGAGCTCAATCTCTATCAAATTCCTGAAGTGTTCTACGATGATGATGAAGACTTGTAGTCTTTTGAATATGAGACATCAATCAGACATACTCCTTTGGAAGATCTGGATTGGTACAAGAAGGAGAAGGATGACTTGGTTGAGATTTTGGCCCCTGTCATCGTTAGAACAAAAGTTTGGTTTGACAGTAAGGTTCAAGAGATTAAGAAGAATCAAAGTGGATCTTCTTCTAGAGATACCTCAACGTCTAAGAAGGAAACACATACACCAAGCACAAAGGTATCTGTACAAACCCCTCCTCCTTCCACAATTAAAGAACCTTAATTGTCTACTCCTTCTTCTTCTACTCATGTGTACCAAAAGAAGATAAAAGAGGTTAAACAAGAGCCAATTGAGGAAGAACCCCTTATAGAGAAGTCAGGATTACCTTCAGGGCTAGAGAACATTATTGTTCTCAGTGAAAGTGATGATGGTGAAGTACCAAATCCTATAGGAACTTTGAAATTTACAGTAGAAGATTAGATGGAGGTGCCTATCACTGAACCTCCTAGTACCACATATTCCTCTACACAAGAAGCTCAAGATGCCTCACTCACCTCTTTACTGGAGGCATTAGTGGTGAATACCTTAAGTGCCATGGGTTCACTTGCTCTTAGACCTCTTGTACCTTCTTCTTATTCTTATACTTTTGCATGGGTACAACCCATGGTTGATAGCAGGAAGAGAAAACCTTCTTCCCATTTGACAGGGCCAAATTCTGATGTTGTGGCAGCTTTTTTAGGTACTACTCCTCTTCCTAAAACAAAAAGAGTTAAAACAACTTTAAGAATAGTGACAGATGCTCAAGGGTAGTAATTTCTAGAGGTTGCAAAGCCTAAGGTTGATAAGGCAAAGCAAGATCTGTTAGCTTCTGACCTGGAACTTTCTAGAATTCTAATGAGAGAATCTACTCCTGAGATTGAGGTACATAACCTCCAAGAAATAATAACCAAGGTTATTGAGATAGTGGAAAAGGGTAAGCAAACTATAGAATAGTTGGAAGAACAAAACCAAGTTCTTTCTAGCTTCATCAAGTCATTATTGGCTAAAGATAAGGTTTTGGATCATGATCCACTGGCTACCCTTCCACCTCTTATGATTCTCAGTAAGAATGAGGTTCAGAGTATCAAGGATATACATAGATATTCCACTTATGGAAGGGATATGGAAGTCATGGTTGATGACATGGCCATTGTAGGGTTGAAATTCATTGTATAGGCCTTCAAAATCAATGAGAAGGTGGCCAACCTGCAACAAAAACTCTCCTCCTCTATTAGAACTATGGACAAATAACCAAAGCTTTGGAGTAGTTGCATCACAGATCTTCGCCTGATGGGATAGGCTGATGAAAAGATATTGTTGGCCGGTAAAATTTTTGATGATGCTAAGGACAACTTGTCAGGGTCATGGGTGTTCAGTGTTGAATGGAAAATAAAAGTTCTGGAAGAAGCCTTGGGAGGATTGACAAACAGTTGGCAGAAGGGAAAATGTTTCAAGACTTGTGTTGCATCTACCTTTAAGGATATTCATTATCATCTTCATGATGAAATTTCAGGTGTTCCTTTCTCTCTTCAAGAGATTAAAACTCGGTTTAGGACATTTGTCAAAGAATACCTGTTCAAATAAGAATTGATTACCAAAGAGAAGATAAAGGATATTTTATCTCTTCAATCTACCATTGAAGAAGCTAATAAAGAATACCTGGAACATACCGAGTTTGATAAGGACATGGAGAAATGTCTAGGAATTTGGTCTCACACCAATACCAACACATCAATCCCATGAGGCAGGGAGATAGCTAAGGCATTAAACAAATTCAGGCAACGGATTCTCATGTTAGTGGGCCGTCTTGAGCAATAAACAAATGTTTTCTCTCCTAGTTTCTCCTTTTCTCCTTATTTTCCTAGAATCAACCTCATTGTAAACTAATTAAGGACATTGTGTCGAGCACTTCCTTAATTAATATTTTTGTTAAAGGAAATAGTTACCAATTTTAACCAATTTGTAAGCTATATAATGGGCTCTCTATGCCATTTTCAGGGGCTGGAACTCTGGTTATTTTTTAAAAGTGTAAAGGAGTAAAAAGCTATCAATACAAGAAGATCTCTCTTTCTGTTTCTATCTATGCTTGTTCTTTCCTTTATATTTGTTAAAATTTATTGAATCATTAACCTATTTACATCAAGAAGCTTTGTATTCTTGTGGATGTCATCTCTGGAACTTTGTGTCTGTGAAATAACATCTTGTGGTTTTAATGCAAATGATTATGTTCTATATGATTCCATTCTGGCATTTGTAAGGAATTATTTCTGCTATCTATATTTCCTGAGAGTGCTATTCTACCTTTTTCCATTCCTTATTTCTTCTATCCTTTTGTATTGATGATCTGTTATATCAAGCACTTCTATGATATCAGAGTTTCTCTTTGAAACCAAATATTGTACATTTGTGAATAGGTTTTTTCTTTCCATAAGGGAACCTCTCCCATTAAAGAGGAGGGACTTTATGTCCCCTGACTGTTGTTTTCAATAAATTCATTATTTGACAACCAACACATTGTCATAGGTTTCGTTTTCTTAACAGGCCTTAGTTGCTGAATGACACTTGACTCTCATCATATTTACTCCAAAAGGCATTTACAAACGGGCCAGCCCTCGAATAATACAATGTGTTTTAAATGATTATCCATTATTTTTGGTTGAGAAGATTAAGTGTCAATTGTTACCGAAAAAAAACTCAACATTTATTTTTATCAAATCCTAACTTTGTGTGTGTACAAATAAGCCTAAGCACAGTTTTCAATTTTTAGAATACTTCATGTGCACCATTGTTGAATGAAATTTGTGGATACTTATGTTTAATCTAATTTCATAGATTTAATTTTCAATATAAAATGTGTATCACAGAAATTGATCATTCATTGGCATCAAAGCTTTTATAAATAGCATTCTAATTGTTCATTATGTCTCATCGATATCATCATTCCAGTCAATCCTTTTTATTGAATACGAATCTAAATTTTAAGGGCCCCATGTAGAGATGAGGTATAAGGGAAACCATAATGTTAGAGATTACATGAGACTGCCATGTAATGAAGTTGATCGAAGAAATGTCTATCATAATTTAGTAGGATATTAAAGGTGTTGTAGTCTGTCCCACATACGTGGACGGTGGAAGGTGCAAATTGTTTACTGATTTGCTCTTTTTTGTATCCAAGACCTTTAAATGGGGATGGCGGATCATCTCATAATTCCATGAGTGGGTTTCCATGAGGCCTTAGGAAAGGAATAAGATTTTTTCCCCTTAAGCACATCAAGATCTCCTCGCCTCATTGAACTACACATTTATATAATGAAAGGAATTGTTTAAATGAAATCTTAGCACTTACATTGTACATGTGGTAAGTGGATTAGTAGTGTGGATTTCTAAGGTTGGTCAAGAAATATAATGCATGCATGTTCATGAAGATTTTAGACAACCTCACAATTGTTATTTATATTTTCACAGGTAAATGTATTCTCTTGAAGATCATGTTTTTATATCGTCTTTGAGTGATGGTGGAAGGATTTAAAGTTCTACCATAGTTCACCATTTCGTTAACAATATCCCATGATATTACATGTTGTATCACATATGAATCCACTTGCATTTTTGAGTTGATATACACATATTAACTATGATTACATACATTCTTTTGTCACTTGTTGTGTTCTCAAATAACCAATGAAACTAAACAACCATTCTTATCATCTAAATTCTAGGCAGATAATCTTATAAAAAGAAACACATATAATTTAAATCCCCACATTAGAATGGAAATTCCATATAATTCGAAGTCCTATAATAGAAACAACTCTAGATAAGATTTCAATGCCCCAATCTCAATCAAAATTCATTTCATGACTAGTCACATTAGTAGTGACTCTAGAAATGTAATTTATTATTGGAGGGAAGAATATTGATGTTGTACATGGTATGGAATATTGATATTAAGGGAAAAAAACTTTCCATTTTCCCTTCATTGTAGTTACAGTTTTCACCTTTTTTGTTTTCCACTTTCAAATAAAAGTAATCCCTCATTACATGTGACCATAAAAAAGAGAAATAAAAGAATTTTTAAATTGAAGAATATAATGTATATGTTTCTTCTAAATGGTATTATTCGTCAATTTCTCAATGGTGATTCAAGTTCATATGTAAAATTCCCCATTAGTATAGAGGTAAAAATGTGCACATTTGATAGATAGGTGGAAACGAAGTAGCGATGCTATGTCTTGAGCTAAAGAATATGTGTGTGTGTGTGTGTGTGTGTGTGTGTGTGTGTGTGTGTGTGTGTGTGTGTGTGTGTGTGTGTGTGTGTGTGTCTATATATATATATATATATATATATATATATATTTCAAGTAAAGTTTGGATCATTTTGTATTAATTAAAATTAAAATGATTTTACTTGAGGAATTTGATTATTTATTTTTTATTTTTAAATGTAAATATGTCTTTCACATCCACCTTAATCATGCCCATATGTTCACACATAGTTGTATTCTTTCGAGAATATGTATTTCCAAGGTATGGATTGTTTTGTTGGATACCCTATGAATCCACTCACATTGTTTAGATTGAAAGATGACAAAATATGTTTATCTGCCTCTTTAGCTACAATTCATTTTCTACCTAAGTTGTACCTCACTTTCGATACTATTCATCATTCCTTCATATGTTAAGAACAAGTCCTACCTTTGAAATTGATTGTTTGAGGTATGCCTAAAAAAATGATTTCCTATTTGATTGGTCCTATCAAAGGTGTACATACTTCCATACCAAGTGCAAATAAATCCCCTTGGCTATTACTAGCATAAAATCGTGTTATTATCTTCAACATTTACTAATCCATCATACATGAAAGGATATATCAAGTCACATTCTATAAAGGATATACCAAGTCAACATTGGATGCCAATTCTTCTCGACATGACACTATCTCTAAAGTATCCTCTAATACATGCAAAAAGAAACTATTGAAATCAGGAGTTTGGAGTGGTAAGGGCTTGCTTTTTGAGGATATCTCTAAACTGTGTTACCTCAATCATCTCTACACCACACACCCTCTACTTCAAGCAAGTGACAAAACTAGATTTTGGTTGATATGTGTCTTGTTAGAAGAAATAATATTTTTAAAACAACCCTAGAACATTTTCGTCAACACATAATATTACCTCCCTCGATCACCTTCTTCACTACTCCTTATCACCAACTAAATTTTAACTCCTTCAAACTTAATTTCTTCAACACAACTATTTTGGTGTCTCCATTGCACACCACTCACATTATTTTTTATTTTATTTTGATGTAGATATTTGTAACGACCATTGAAAACATCCACTCGATACCAAGGAACAACCTAGGTTTAGTTAAGGAAAAGTTATGGAATAATTTATTTATTTTTTAAAAAGTGTTCCCAACAAAATTTCCAGAGTCTGATAAAATAGTTAACAAATCATCCTACAAAACACTAAGAAAGTGTAAGTCATCCTGAGCATAGATATATTATCTTCTTGCGGGGCTTGGGAAGAAATTTCCCTAGGTGTGGGAGGCGGTCGTGGGAAGAAACTTTTCTTCAAGGTGCAGAAAGAAACTTTTTCTCTTGGGAACGAAAGACGGGCATGGAAGAGAAATTTTCTCCTGAGCATGAAAGGTAGGCATTGATGAGAATCATTTTCTCCTAAGCATGGAAGATACTCTTTTTCTCCCAGGCACAAAAGTCAGGCGGGGAAGAAACTTTTTCTCTTCTTCGAACTTCAGGAGGCCATAAATTTCGATAGGGAGCTCATTTTTTAGAAAATGAAGACTTTCTAGAAATATCTTGACGTCCTCTTTGCACAGCAACCTTAAAAGGTTAATTTGGGTAAGGTTTTAAGGGTATACTTTGAGGAAATATTTTTTTTCTATCACTAAACATGCGAACTGGTTTTTTTAACTTACACAAATTGTTATAATTTAGTATTCTTTCTTTCCCAACATACCAAAACAAACATGGAGCATTACACTTGGATAAATTTAGGATGGATAACAAGGATTTATTTGTTAATCTAAGATCAATTCGACATTTCTCAATTTTGACATCAAAACGACTGTAGTTTTTCCTTTGTTCGATTTGAAAGGATCGTTAACCATTTATTAAGTGGTTTAGTTTGTTTGGGGGTACCGTAATCATATTAAGCTTAATTCAGTGTTTCATTTTATTGTTTATTGTTGCAAGGGTCATTCTCTACATTTTCAATAAAAATTTACAGAGTTTACAGTGAAGAAAAATTAAATATTTACTTAAACACAAACATATCTATTTCTATCTACCAAACTTTAATATATGGATTCATTTCCAACTCAAATCTAAAATGTTAAATTTGTTTCAATTCAAGTTGTGCAAAAGCCAAAATGCAGTTCTAATTTTCAAATCATACATTTCAGTAGAATAGAACATTATGACATTTCTTCATACGTATTCACTTTTCATCTTTCCAATAGAGATTTCAAAATACATTTCAAACATAGGTTTCTAAGAAACGCCAAACTATTTGAACAAGGCAAACAAATTCCATTAATTCAAAATGATATCTTTATAACTTTCTTCTTTCATTCGTCAATTTCAATATACAAAATACAATTTCCTTCTCATTCATTCAAAAATAGAAAACAGAATACATATCTTTCACATTCTGAATTACAACATTCATAGTCAATACACAATATCTTTCCATCACCAATAATATACAAGGTCATCCAACTCAAAGAGGGAAAGGGTTACAATAAGAAATAATCTCAACAAGGACTATCAAAACTATTTTTCCTCTACTCTAGAACAGTAACATGCAGATCCATCATTCTGCAATCTGATCACAACAGAATAGGGGGAAAGACAATGCTCTCCACCCAACCAAGATATCCAATGAAAGGAGAAGCCATCCTTCTTCATTGGCCCCCGAGCCCCAACCACATTACAATAAGAAAAGTGACTCAACTCATGGCAACAACAGGCTTCCACATCACAATGAAAATTTTTCACATGCACATTTCATATAAAAAACACAGTCTAAAACAAAACAACAATTTTAAAACCACATGAAAGACAACAAAAAATACTCAGGATTCTTCATGCAAGTCAAAGGAGCAAGAAACTATGGGGGATGCTACTTATGCCTCCCAAAGGGGAAATGGGTATCACCACCTGAGAAAAAACTACCAAAATATAACATTTCAAGTCCCTGACATGCCCTTATGCCTCCCCCAAGTACCCTTTATTCCTCACACTTCCTTATGCCTCCCCAACCTCTTATGGCACCCCATAACAAGTAAAGAAATGCAAACTATTTCTTTGTAATGTGGAACCCAAATCCCAACTCCCTCCACACTTATACCTCCCTAAAACACTTATGCCTCCCATAAAATATACCCCATAGTTTTCTCCTACACCATTTGTAGGCCATCTACCCAACCAACCAACAAATAAAAAAACACATTCAAACATTCAACTATTCACATAATCATAAAAATGAAAGAAGAGCATTTCAAGAGCCAAAATCCTACCTCTGCATAATGGGTTTTCGTTCTAAGGTGGAAAAACAATAAAATTTCCAATGCACAACAGTCCAAGAGATCAACAATCCAAGAGTATGCCACAATCTCCATTCTTCCTCTAAATTTGCAAGAGCTCAAACACCCCAAAAGAAGTCACCCAAAATGAATTGATGAAAGTGAGGCAACCAAGCATAGGTATTAAAAAAAATCCCCAATGTCTTCCAAAAGCAAGGGCTTAAAACAACAAAAGAAATCGCCCAAAAATGATGCATCCACAAGTGAAGCCACCAAAAGAGTGTAACCCCCACAACAAGCAAATGAATTGGAATATAAAGGATAGTGGAGAGAAGAGGATGAGGTGGATCCATGTAGGATGCCAATTCACACATCCTCAACTCCAACGTCAAAGTCAACTTCAATCTCCAATGCACAATAAATAAGTAGGTGAATAATATAATAGTTTCACTTACACACTCAAATCAAGCCCACACCCCATAAGGAATGAAATTAAAAATATGTAAGAAAGTGCAATTAAAACATACAACTTGACTTATAAAAATGCATAGTAAAAGTCTAAATTTAAATCTCCAACCATAGGTAAGGTTGGTATATAAATTTAAAATGTGTGGGGTAAATTTAACTTGTCCCACAAGCCTCCAAAATTAGCCTCCAAGGACAAATTCAAATTTCAAAGAGGGTGGAGTGTTTCGTACTCCAAAACGAACTTGCATAGCTCTTACACATAACTTACACATTATTTACAATATTTAATACAAGAGCCAACAATTCTAATAATTACTTTCTTATGACCCAATTTGATTAATTAATTTACAACAATATCATTACTCAGATTACTTTACCACAATTTATTTAGTTAAAAGGGGAACACATCACTTATAAAACACATACATACTTAAACAAAGGAACGAAAATAAATAATAACACATAACCCTTGGTAACATTTAAAGGTGATCCCCCCATGGGAATCCCTAACAACAATCAAACACACACATACGAGCAATACAAGTTGCCATGGTGACCTTGTTGAATTCATTTAGAATTCCAATGTGGTTGGTCTTCAATCCCCCGATGTTTGTTGTGACATGTTTATGTGCAAAACACATAATACCTCCTTCGGCCTCGTAGTCGCATCAGAACATCCAAAAAAAATATAAAATATAACTTCCAAAATCACCTATACATGAATAAAAACAACATCCAGGCAAGTAACAATATCACTTACGATTTCATCAACAACTATATCATCATCAATTTTAATTCAATTTCCTTGGTGTACTCAACATATCCAAATAACACATGTCTGAACAACATCCATAAATATAACCAGGTCGGACAATATATCATCCTTAATATATAAAATGTCTCTAGTCATCATCATGCATCATATATGAATCATAGTCAACAATAATCCATAATCTAACATCTAACACCATACTAAATCAAAACTAAAATAATGTCCATAATATAGTCAGCAGTATGATCAAGATCAAAAGTGTCAAAGGGAAGTGGGCGCTACAATATTAATATGCATCAGATTTGTGGAATGGCCCATGACCAACACATAAATTGAATAATTTTGAAAGTATCTCTAAATGAAGGTTAAGAATAATATTAAGAGAACAAATCAATGAAATGTACACTGCCTAAAGAATATGGGAAAATTTTAATCCAGGTGTCCTATATGGAAGTTTAAGTTCCCGAGGGATCAACAAAGATAAACAATGATGTTCTTTAACTTCTGCGAATCGTTTAAGAGAGAAAAAAAGTGATCAAGTGAAAATCACTAACACACCGTACTTGGTATTTGGATATCATTATTTGGATATCAATGTGTATCTCCTTGCACTAACTTCCGAGGCTTCTAACAAGGAACTGTCGACCTATCCTTAAAAATGAATTTAATTTTATTCCTTTCATTAAATTCTCCAGCCCCCTCGGATCGCTTAGAGTTTGATGCTATTTACCTACCCCTTTTATTTCAACCGGCAATGGTTTCTTCCGTTTAGATAGCAAAACTGTTGGACAAACAATCGCTTATTTTGTGAATGTATTTCAAATTCTTAGCCAGATATAACATCCCCCATGATTAGCGCAGCTTCTTATAATTAGACCCTGTTTGGTGGTTTAGGGACAGGGAACAACAATGTTATTCAAACAAATGCTTCTTCTAGAAATTAGGAACTCGTTGCTATTGAATTGAGATTGAAACCAAGCTTTCTTATACAAATTCCTGTCAAATCGTGGCTCGAATGGTAAACATCAAGAGGTTGACATTTCTGGCTCTGCAATTCATCTCCATTTATGTAGCAGCAGATGATGCTCCCTTTCCGGAAACCAGTTTAGTAAGGTTTAACAACAGAACTCTGAAAACTACTTCGAGATTAAAAGCAGGATACGATCTCTATGCTGGTAGAGTCTTTAATGTGGAAGCATATGGTGCAGTGGGCAATGGAATTCAAGACAATACGCAGGTTTTTTATTGTTCATTTTGAAATCTTTAAATTTGAGCGTTGGAATCACACTGCCATCTTCAGCTCTAATCATGTATCAGATTCCAAATGTTAAAAAAAATACTGATAGGAGCAAGTCCGAAAACCAATCTAAAACACCATTCTTAATGTTTTTTACTTGTGTTTTTTCTTGATTTCAAGTAATGATATTTGGTTTGTAGGCATTTGCAATTGCATGGAATGTAGCATGCAAAGCATCAAAGGCTGTTTTGCTTGTGCCCGGGAAAAAGATATTTCAGATTAACAATTCAGTTTTCCAGGGACCCTGTTCGCCTGGTTTCACTTTTAAGGTAAAAATCGAACGGATTGCTCTTACTGGTTTCATCTGTAGAGATTATAATGTCACTATCGAATACCATTATTTTCATTTGCAGATAGAAGGAACGATAACTGCCCCTCAAGATCCAGCAAAATGGAACAATACAAACGTATGGTTGACATTTCAGGAACTTAAACAGTTTAAATTAACGGGTCCTGGCACAATAAAATGCAACGGGAGTTTATGGTGGGAGGGATGCAAGCAGACAAACGATAATAATTTTGTAAAGAACTTATTGCTCAAGTTCTTTTTTGATTTATAAAACAACTGGGTATTACAGGATTCTCATGTGTTGTTTTCGTAATGTTTGTTGTAGGCTTCTTGCCGATATCCTCGAAGACCTGTTGTAAGCATCTGGTTCACGTATTATTTACACTACAGAATCAGCGGAAACAATATTCCACAATTCTAACAATATTTGTGTCTATGTATAGGCCGTGGATTTTGCGAATAGCAGTTGGATAACCGTTGCGGAGTTGACAATAACAAAGAGTCCAAGCATTCATCTTACTTTCAATGATTGTGAATTTGTTAGAATCCGTGCAGTTCAAATTATGTCACCAGCATACAGCATGAACACCGACGGAATTGATATACTCACCTCCAAAAACTTTGAAGTCATCGACTGCGTTATCAGCACAGGTATATATTTTTATTTATGTATTTCACGAAGTGCTGGAAATATGAAAGGGTTATATACTAATGATATGGATTGCATTTTGTTATTGGAAATGGCTTCTATTTAGGTATTAATAAAATTGGGTTGTAGTGTAGTTGTAAGTATGATGGTGTAAAAGGTATTGTTTAACAATTTGTCATGATATAAATCTTATGATCCCGTCCCTAATAAATTTGGTAGAATAGAACATCTCAGTACTTAAAAATTAAGCTTAAGAATTATATAAGTATACATAATTTATACAATTTTAGAATTCAAACAAAACACCTTCTTAACATTTAAGATTCAAATATATTAAAATATGATAAGTAACTCACTAGTTTATGGTGGCACCTATCCCTTATTTTTTCTCTGTGAAACTTGAATCATAGTTACCAAATATAGTACTTTGACCATAATTTTCCTCTTTTTTAATGCTACCCCAAAACTACACACCAGCGACTAATCTCCACTCAATATGCACCCGGTCAATACTGGTCAATGCATTGTGATGGATGGTCATGATGCATTGACCGGGTACATATTGAGTGAAGGGTAACCTCTTCGAGAAAAACACAAAAAAGTGAGCCTTCGTTAACATAAGAAAAATTGTAATATAATTTAATTGAAAATAATTAGACACAAAATAAATATAATTAATTAATAGTTTTTATTGAATATATTTTGAAATTAATTTTTAAGTTATATAAATATTTTTCCTTTTCAACATTATTTTTTATAATTTAATTGTCATATGACCATTATTATATCCTAATTTTAGGAATGACCATTTTGAGTCCCCCGTATTGTACACTGCAACGAAAGTTACTACCTTGCCCTGAATTGATAAATGAATGAGCATACATGAGTAATTTGGAATTTTTTATTAAATCCTTAACCATGCAGGGGATGACTGCATGGCATTAGGCAATGGGTCCTCACATATATTGATCAGGAATCTCACATGTGGTCCAGGCCATGGGATAAGGTATATTAACAATCTCTTTTCCCTGTTATCGTAGGGATACAAACTTATTATGTTGTTATCTTAATCGTAATACCCATAAACTGTGGGTAAATAGGCTGATCTTCAAATACCATGCAGTATTGGAAGTCTTGGAAAGTTTAACTCCTCAGCAGAGGTTTCTACCATTCACATAGACGGCGCCAAGTTGACAGAAACCCAAAATGGAGTAAGAATCAAAACATGGCAGGTACTCTCCATAGTTTCTGTAGAATTGGAATTTGTACTTCCAAACTTATATGCTTTCAAAAATAATAGAACAGTGATGGCGTCTATGAGAAAATGTTCGTATGACAGGGTGGTTCAGGGATGATTAGCGATATACAATTCAAGAACATTGAAATGGTAAACGTGCACAACCCAATAATCATCGATCAATACTACTGTGCAAATACGCCAAATCTTTGCCACAACCAGGTACTTTCAAACTTTGACTCGACTAAAATGCCGAAGCACTGTTTTGCTTGTTGATTTTAATAATCTAAAGGTCTGTTTGCATTGAATTTGCAGACCTCTGCTGTAAAAATAAATGGTGTAAGATTCATGAACATTTCTGGCACATCAGCATCCCAAGTAGCTGTCAAACTTGCATGCAGCGACACCATAGCCTGCACAGGAATACTGATGAAGAATATATCGTTGAAGCTCAATAAAAGCGGTCAAGCCTCCTCTTTCTGCGAAAATGCACACGGAACGGCGAGAGGGCCTGTCAACCCTCCGAGCTGCCTTAAAAAAATGACATAAGTTATTTTATACCTTCATTTATTACTCCAGCTCTCCTAATAACTTCAAAATAATGCTATTGACAATAGTGTTCTTGTTTCAACTGACACAGTTCGGTGCCATTTGAAGAGCACAGAATATAGCAAACATTAACTATTGGATGGTGGTGTCTTCTTTGGTCACAGTAAGGCAATCTGTTTAAGATGAACACTTAAATCAGAAATGGTACTTCTTGTGTGCATATGCCAAAGGTGGCGCGACCGATATTGATGTACATTGAGTAAAAATGAATTTCGAAATATTCTGTAATATTGTAGTATTTTATTTCTCTGTTGCTCTTACTATAACAGACCCAATTTCTCACTGTAAATATATGAATAAAATTTATGCTAATATTTTTTAAAAAATCATCATTTAAATATTAAGATTTAAAATTATGAGTTTCATATGAGTAAGAACTATGGTTGTTTTATTTATAAAATTAAGTTGAGAAATTAAAGTAATTTTATTTAATAGGTATATAATTAATAATTCTTTTTTTTAAATATATAATTGTTAAGCCATTATTTATAAATTATAGAAAAAATTATAATAAGGTTTATTAATAAAGTTAATACTCTTATGTGTAAGTGCCTTGGAAACCCATATGCTCCTTCAACATGTTATAATGTTTAACATTTTGATCAAGTTTAAGTAGGCTTTTAAGGATCTTTTTTTATATTTCAAGGGAATTTTACTTACGATGGCAAATTTAATAATAACACAATGATAAAGTTACTATTACGGCTATATTTTAACATACAAAGATTCAATTACAAGTTATTCCTATTAAGACTTCTATAGATATATTGGAGACTACACTAATGGATTCTTTATGATTTGACACATTATGCAAAAAAAAAATTCTATGAAAGGTATTCATGCCCCTTTTTTTCTTATTTCAATTGAACATGTTACGATTTATTATTCTACTATATCTATTTATTGACGACAACTCACTTGCTTTTGTTATTCATGTTACCAATAAATGATGTTATCAACCTAAGATATCTATTCATCTTCCTCCTATTCTTAGTGTTCTCAATGCCATGTTTCAAGGTCCATACCTCCTCGCTTTCCCTATCATACCACATGATAGCTTTTGTTTTTTACACAAATAATAAAAAATATAAAAACATTAAAAAAAATCAATACACGGAGTACATGTGATTTGATTTTCTATATATTAACTTTTCATATTTTTACTCATGTATAGTTTGATGGATAGCACACTTTATATATACTATTTACTTATGTGAATTATTAGGTACCTTGAGATTGATGCAAGATGTACATGGCATTTCACATGGTGAAATGTTTTTGACTAAGTCCATCCTAATGGCCTTGTTAATATGGGGACATCCCCTACACTATTTAGGTACTTTTAAAAATTAAGTTACTTTAACTTCCTCATTAGTTTTAATTTCTTATATTGTTTTTAATGTTATTTTCTAATTAATATGACTAACATATCTGTCTTGTGTACTAGTTTCTCTTGATTTTTGAGCCTCCATTCTAAATTTCTTTGTATTGTATTACCGTGTTTGATTACATATATGCTTTGTTTCATGTATGTGGCCTACAAAATTTTCTATGATTATCTTTGTGACACTTTGATAGTCTTTGTTTATAGATTCGATTACCTCTTTCTATTGTTGTTGTTGTGTGTGTCATTTTTACGTCCCTTACATGTATCTTATTACCCTTATCTACAACAAATATATGTGACATGGCTTGTCTACTTGTATACTAGATACTTCTATGCTTGATTTCCAATGCCCTCATTTCAATTTTTATTGTTATATCTTTATTTATGTCATAGTTTCTACCATAAACCTTCTAATATCCATCCATGTGATTCAAAAGTAACTACTTGATACATAAAACATAGATAAACATCGTTTATTTTGAGCTAAATGTTCTATTTACACATCTCACTAACCTAAATAGGTTGATTTTAGTTGGGGTTTTACACAAATCTCTATGCACATTAGGAACATGGATAAAAATTGAAATTCAAATATAGAATGAAATTGGGTAAAAATACTTAGAATAAAATAAAATATCGAATAAAAACAACCTAGAGAACAAAACACATGCTAAAGACAAAATCACTAGATGTTATAGTCATGAGTGGACATTTTCGTCAGAGGGGTAGTTTTGTTAGAAAATATAGAATTCTTGAATATCACATATAATTATAGCTTTATAATACAACTTTATAAACATGTTACATAGTTCAGAGAAGGTTTTATCGAATTGCGGCAAAAATTATGGGGTGTTTGATTACATCATTTCCTTTTGATAAGTCTTAGCAAAAGCACAATTTTGCAAGAGGGTATGGGATCATAGACCTTCTCATTTTTTATATTCAATATAACACATCTAATAATCTCAACGACATGATTTAGAGGAGGCATGAGACAAGTCACACTTTTTACTTTATGTTATTTTTGACTTCATATTATATCTATCTGAAGTAGTATGTTTCATGGGAAGAAATATTTTGGGGCTACTAGAAATTGTTGTGACACCATTTTTATCACACTTTTAGGGTGAATTTCATATGTTAATATGAAAACCTATGACATGCCTCCTTATTATATAAGAATAAAGTGATGACTAAAAACTCTTTTGTAACATTTCCTTTTCATGTTGGGTTAAGTCACACTCAATTCCTCTTTCTTGGCATCTCCATTAGAAAATTTATTTACTAATTTCCTCCATTCCATTGATATTTGAGTTTCAATGAAAATATCTATGTATGAAAAATTTGAAAGTTTCTATTTTGGAAAAGTAAATGAGTGCACTCCTTATATGATTTTGTCCCTCTTACTAATTACAAATTCAATTTTCAAATGTAAAATATTTCTTCAAATTCGAGGTAAAGTTCAAATATTTTTATAGGTATCAAATACACTGTGTTGTAGGTTTCATCATAGAAAATTCCATCATGCAAGTGGAATAAAAAACCTCAAAAAATACATTGTAGTCTTACAAACTTAGGTGTAATTTCCTTAAAGAATGTAAATTTCATTTCAAAATTAAAGGGAGGGATGTAGAATCCTAAATTTGGAAATTAAAATTTTTTATTTGTACCTAATAATCATTTTCACATACATTCTAATCCTAGATTTCCTATCCTTATAACTCTTACATTACTTTTCTCTCCATTCACACGAGTTTGTTTCTCACATAACTAATTGGATTAGTCTACAACATCCTATTTCTCCTAGACATCATACCTAGAAATGTTTAGGAATTGCAACACACATGAATGATGGGTGTCATTATTCCCTTCATTTAATGAACTCATGGTTGATGTCATATTAAAACCAAGGGTATGCTGGAAGCTATATGCAACAAGTGAAGTCTCAGAGGAGCTAGTAATTTACTGTAGGTACTAATTATTTTTATTTTTGTGGGGGGCTTTAAAGTGTTTTAAGATTTCTTGGAAAAATCCTTATTAAATCTAAACTATAACAAACTTGCTGAAATAAACACACATTGCTGAAATGAATAAATCTTGTATAATTGAACACATTGTTTGGGAATAAAGACACTTTACATAATTGAACACACTTCTAGAAATAAACACACGTTGAAAATGTTGTTTAAAATTCTTTTAAGGAAATAAAAATGTAACTATAACACTTGCAGGGACAATAAATAACTCCACAAAAAAAAATTTAATTGATGAATCAAAAGTACTTTCAGAATTGCCAAATAAAATATTTATACACATTACTTGAAAATATAAATACCAATGAAAGAGAAAATCCTTCTTCTTGGAGGAGTGGGCCCTTTCTCCACCTTGAATCAGGAGTTAACACAATAAGTTTCTCTCAAAATAAAATGGCTATTCTTATTATTGAATTGATTATTCTTACAAAAAATTCCTCTCTAGATCTATCTTCAGTTCTCTATGTATATTTCCCAATCAGAAGATGCATTTATAGTCATGAGTGTTCTCTAGTTTCCTTTCCACCTATAGATTCTAGTGAAAATGAAATAGTGCACAAAATATAGAAAACTAGCTAGATATACAGTTGTTGGTCTTATGTATGTCTTTTTGGAGTATGAAGAATTGAAATATTGTTTGTCTATTTCTGATTAGAAGTCTCACTCTTCGCTCCATAGCCAAATTTGTATAGAATAAGAAGATTCCCATTGATTATGGAACTTTGAAGAAGTTATGGAACCAAAGGGAAACCTTCAAGAACTAACTGCTAAAGTTCTAGAACTAAGTGATGGAGTTTAGGAGCTAAGTGATAGAGTTCCAGAGCTAAGTAACAGAGTTCCGTAGTTAAGCCGCATTTTGGCCATTTTCTCAAAAATGTGCTGGTTACTTCATAATTTGCTTATTCTGACCAAATATGACTTGTTTATTCGAAAAATTGAATTTCCACGCAATTTTTTAGGAATTATATATTTTTTAGACATTTGAACTAAATAAAAAAAAAGATGGACAATTACATCCTAGCTTATATTTAGATCAAACAAAAGTTATGAAATGGAAAAAAACTTGATTAAAAGGGGAATAAAAAGAGAGTATTTAGTACACATTGACGAGGCATATTTTAGCCTCATCATCTCCCCCACACTTACTTGTTTGTAAGTCCTCTTACAAACTCTATTCTTTGAAAGTGGGATCATGAATTCTGCATTCCAAATGACTACTAAGGTCAAATGGTTGAAATTGAATGTCCTTGTGCTTCTGATTAGAACTATTGTATCCTGATCCTTCCTCTAGATCCTTCTATCAATCCTCAAAATGAGTGGGATCATGAGGTTCTCTATTCTTCCATGGAGACATGGGTGTAATAAGGAGAGGAGGCCTTGTTGACATACCCATCCACATACCTCTGTGTTTTTCACAAATTTATGGAATGAGTATACATAAACTTCTTGCCCTTTCTAGACTCCATATCAGATTGTTTGGAGAGATAAATTCTCTTCTTCTTAATGCTGCAATAAGTAATTCCCATATCTTTAGGCATCCATCATAAATTTCTTCAAAATTTTCCTCTTCGTATGAGGTGAATGCATTAATACTCCTCTATAGGATAACAATGTAATGTTCCCTAAATCGGCTATCAAAGGAATCAGGTCTGAAATATATAACAAATGCATATGGTTTCTCGTAATGAGCTCTCATACAGAGGCCAGATGAACTATCCTTTATTAATTGCTAGGCTATTTGATTTTGGAGCACAAAAGAAAATGTCTGAAGTTGGCCTTGCCCCACATAAAGATTAATCATAAAACCTATGGTTTTTTCTAACATAAAGTTGCAGAGATAAAATTCACAAAGAATATTCTTCTGCTCTGGATTGGCCAAAGAATATGTTACCATGAATTTTTCTTCATCCTTCAATTCATGTGGAAGGCCACATGAAATCCTCAATAATTGCCATCAGATAAATTGTTCTTATAGAAAGACATTGTATACAGGATATGGTCTTCTCCATGTTAGTAATTTTTCACTCATCATATAGACCATCTTTATTTTTTCTAAACACTTAAACTTTTCTTCACTTTTATAGAATTTTCCTTCCCATTCTTCACTTCAGTTTTTCTCTTTTTCCATTTGAATTTTTAGTTCATGATTTGATACTTTTAATGCATTCAATCCTCTACAGGTCTCATCCCATATTTTTTTGAGTGGCAAGTAATATAGCTTTGTTTGTATAATTTGATCCATTTAATATACTTTTGTCATAGTACTCTGTTCAGCAATCAATTGTAATTCCTTTTCTTTTTCAGCCATTTGCCATTTTATTAATTCCAATTCTTCATTCTTATATGTTAGCTTAGTTTTCAATTGTTTAATAAGCATTTCTCTATGCTCCAATTTTTATTTGAGGAAGTTCAATTCCTCATCTTTTTCCCTAATTATAAGTTCTTCCTTAGACAAGAACAAATCCTACCTTAACTATTGTTTTTCATCTTTTACTGGGAGTTCCTCAGGAGATGAGCATTGCTCCTCCACCAAAGGGAATTGTCCTTTTAGCCTTTAAGATTCCAGTTGTTCCTCCTCATGTAACAATATTGTTGAGCCATCCATTTCCTGAAAAGCTTGTTCTTCCAATAGTTCAGATCCTTTCTCCAACTCCACAGTTTAACTTTGTAGAGGAGGAGAAGTTGTCATGCTTCCTAGAATATCAACAACTTTTTTCTTTAAATCCTCTTATACTTGAAATATTTCCTGACTAATTTTCATTATAATTTTTATGAATTCTTTTTCTTATAAGAGCTTCAACATTTCCTGAAGTGTGATTTCCTCTTGAACTTCTTATGATTTTTACTCCAAAGTCCATCTTGGGTGAACTATCACTATCAGAAACATGTATTGGTTCTTCTTGTATTATTAAAGGGGAAGGATTCTCTTTTAAAGAAAGGGAAGATTTGGAAATTTTTATCATCTTCTCAAATCTCCTCCTTTTTGGTATTTTAACCCCACTTATTTCCTTCTTCTTCTCATCAGGGGGATTAATTTCCAAGTTACTTTTAAGAGCGAAAGGGGTTGGTATTTCCCTTCTGATAATATATGGATTTTTCTAAATTTGTGGAGGAATTTTTCCCATGCTTCCTCCCCATTTTTCTTAGAGAGAAAATGATGTTGACAAACCAGATGAATTAATCCATGGTGCCTAATTTTTCCTACTCCCCAAGAATATCTCTGAGCCATGGTTGGGATGAAATCAAAGAGGAAACCAGGATGATTTACTATATACTCTTGCTTTGTTGCCCCATACCTAAGATATATTAGTATTTTAAGGACCTCCCTTCCAACAATCCCATATTGGCCATACATGTCAGGTATTTTACCACCCAAAATGCTAATTTGTTGAAGGGTGTGGGTAGGCTAGCCGTTTTTTACCCCTTTTATGACTTTCTTGGATGTATAAACAAACTGGGGCTCAGGTTCACCTTCCTTTCTTAAGGTTTATACAAATTCCTTCATAGGTTTGGTACATTTACAATTAGTACACTAGATACATTGCTCATTATATTAACAATAAAGGGAATTATAATGACCTTAACATTGGTCCTAGGATATTCCAAATTAACAACAAATTATCTTACTAGTTCATCATTCTATTTTGAGAAATTCCTCAGAATCTCATGCCAACCTGCATGTTCAAAAACGGTCGTTACTTCTCCATCTGCAAAGAGTTTTGTATCTTCTTTTGGTTCTTATTTATTTTTGATACCCATGGCCAAGAAAACAATTCAAATTCTTTTCTTCTTTCAAACCCTTTCTCTTCCAAGAGATAGCTATAAAACTTCTAGACTTAGCTAGGAAACTACTCGATTTAGCTACAAAACTCCAAATATGACTATACTGTTACCTCCTTGAATTTTTTGCAACTATTATCAATTTCCTTTTATTCCGCCTAAATGACAGTTCATTATTAATACACCACCACTTAATTTATTTAGTAGGCATCACCTCATGATTATTTCTCTTAAATCATAATGTGTAATAAATACTTATTATACCGCCAACTTATATCAAGTCCAATCACACATGCAAACGTTTAATTTAACCCTTAATAGGATAAATACATAATTACAATCCTTACTGATGTAATCCAACCAACTTGATGACACATTATCCCTAAAAAAAGTGAAAAAAATGGTTAGAAAAGATAGATGGAATTTAAAATAAGTTCATTTTATTTGAATCAGAAAATTATTGATGAGACCAGCCACGATTTCTGGTTTTTAATGTGAAAATTACTCTGATCTAATACACAAAATATATGAAATAGCTACACAGACAATAATAAAAATCAGCAACACTATATTATTCTCACACTCATTTTTATATTAATTCACTATTTCATTACACTCCATTATATAGGAGATGTATACTAAAAATTCTCACAACAACCTTTGTCTACATATACAACCATACACTTGTATGGTTTCAACCTCTCACCAATATAATAATAAAACAATAGTAATTGTTTTATTATTCCAACTTACTAACTTACCAAATACTTACCACATTTTACATTTACTATTTACATTTACATAGTAAAATGTACTTTAACTCATTTACCATAATAATAATTACACATGTAATTATTATTCACCCATACATACAAATGGAGCACTAAAAGATATTTCCTAACATTCCCCCCCTTAGTGCAAACATGGGTAAAACTTTCCTTTGTAGTTGCACTTACTTTCATGATATGATGATTTTAGAGGATGTTCATAAACATAATAGATGGTTTTTCATAAGGTTTACCGTAAACCAAAAATGAAGGTTTTGCAACTAGTTTACCACAAACCAAAAGGATGATGGTTTTACATAGTGTTTGCTAACAACCGAAAATGGTGGTTTTACAAGTGGTGTACCACAAACCAAAAATGAAGGTTTTGAAGTGGTTTACCTACAACCACATCATGATGTGTCAAATATAATTATCATCTCTCATCACATTTCACTGCATGGAAAAATATCGGAAATATAGCTGCTTAAATATAGAAAATACCATAAATGAAGAAAACTAGAAATGGAACATTGAGATCATATTCCTCGTCAATGTGAAATTTCCTTTATTCTACAAATCACAATAGGAACACTGCAACCAAACACTCTACTAGACATATAAATAAACAACATGAACACATTGTATAAAAAAATAATCACCATAACTGATACGGTCATGTCGTTGGTAAATGACGAGAGGTCGTTGAATGACCTCCAACCCCCTGTGACTCCTTCCTCCAAGAACTTCACTTAGTATAGAAATTCTTTAGAATTATAGTCAATTTCATCTGTTATTTGTTCATCTTCATTGTCTGAGCCTTCTTCAGTGACTATATTTTCTTCATTTTTAAGATTTCCATTGAGCAACTCTTTAGCTAGATCTCTACAAAAACACTTAGTATAACCCTTTTTATTGTAATAGAAACATTCAATTCCATCCTTTTTTTCAAGAAATTTGTGTATTTCTTTTTAACATACAAAGAAGTTTCCTCTTCTATATCTTCTTTAGTTCTTTTCTCTTTAGCTAAGAGAGTTGAAATCATGCCCTCTAATGACTAAGAAGACATTTGCCCTAGAGTAAAGACAACATTATTATACTTGGATGGCAAACTATTTAATAATAGGGCTTTTGCATCTTCATCATCAACATGAGCTTTAACTTCTGCTGGTTGTCTAAGAAGAGATCTCAATTCATTTATATGACTTGACATTGGGATGTAGTGCCCAGTTACCTTTAACACCTTTTAACATTGATCCTAATACTACTAAATATATTATGGAAATTGTTATATTTTTGATTTAGTATGATGTTAAATGTTAGATCATGGATTATTGTTGATTTTGGTTCATATCTGATCCATGGTTTTTATTAGAGACATTTTATATATTGTTGTTGATATACTATTTGAAATAGTTATATTATAGATGATGTTAAGATTTGTGATAATTGGATATTTTGAGTAGGCCTGGAAAATGAAAAAGAGCTTCTTCCATGCTCGGGAGAAAAAGTGTTTCTTCCGTGCCTAGGGAAATTTCTTACCGCACTTCGCAAGAATATAATCTATCCGCACTAAGGATGAATTTTTCTCTCTTTGTGTTTTTTAGGATGTTTTGATAACTATTGTAATGGACTCTAGAAATTTTGTTGGGAACACTTTAAAAAAAAATTAATCCTTAACTTTTACTAACTAAACCTAGGTTGTTCCTTAGTCTCAGGTGGGATACTTTAGGTTGCATTACACTTGGTATCAAAGACATGGGTTCAAAATATTGAACCCTTGGGAACACTAGAAAACTTGAGACATGAACTTTAAACCTAGTACAATATTAAACCTAGCACACTTTTAAATCTAGAAAACAACTTTGTGTGGAAATTGCATATTTAGTGAACATGGAAAAATGAATAAAACCTATAATAATGAATTAACTCTCACCTTGGTCTATGAAGGAGGCACGGATAAGACGAGTGGTGTTTCTACATAGACCTAGGCTTACCACCACGAGATCATGATGTAAAAACTATCCTACCACACATTATACAGACACTTCAGGATGTTAATTCCACTCTACGTGGAGGGACCGTTGGAGCACATTTAGTAAGACATGATAGGGTGACATCCATTAAGGCTCATGCATCTCCTCAACATAACAAGGAGCATAGAAGAGAGAACTCTCATGTGGAGTTAGTCAAAACAAAGTCCCCATAGAGGGTATAGGGAGATTGAGTTTTAGGACACAAAGATAGATCCCAGAGCCCTAGCCTTAGAGATGACCATGCAGGGAGGCCTAGGGTTCATTAGAATACAACTTTAGATCATGTCAGGGAGATCTTGAAGCTACGAACATCACATTATTTTGGTGAAATAGATGGATTTCAGGTAGAGGCCTAGTTGGAGATCTTGAGTGGATGCTTCAAGCTCTGATCTTGTTCTACCAACACGAAAGCTTGTGTTGTGATCCATCTAATAAGAGATGGAGAAGGTGTCTGGTGGAGGACAGAGGAGTAGAAGCTCCTCATGGATTCTAAGATAGTTACCTAGGAGATCTTTGAGGAGTTTGTTTAGGAGTAGATATTTGTCATGGAGGTTCATAAAATAGAGTAGAGATGAGTTTCATGACCTTGGATAGGCATCTCTTACATTGGCAGAGTATGAGAGAAGATTTCTAGATCTACACCAATATGTTGATTACATGTAAGATGAGCAAGTATGGATCCACAGATTTATCTGGGGCCTAAATCTTGACATCGGAGGTGCAGTTTGGATCCATTATCAATCGACATTAGCTGAGGCTGTTGAGAAGACCTATATTACAGAGGAGAATCAGGGAAAGACGCAAGCATGCCAGAGACTAAGTCTAGAGTCACACCCAACAGATGGAGGATAGTAGATTGAGGGGGTTAGTACCTCCTCCTCATGGTAAATAGGTTTCAACAGAGTCATCTTTTAGACCGCAGCAACAGTAGCAGTAGTCTCACCCACCTTATAGACCTTCATAGAGATTCGATGCACAGAGGGGTCGGAGTATGGGGCCTCCTTCTAGGGGTCCCATCAGGACACAAGGTGTCTAGAGAGCTCATTCAATAGGAGCTCACAAGTAGAGGCCTCATCAGACCATAGTCGGATCATCAAGATCCACACCATAGACCTCCAGAGTACCAGTCATACCTACTACACATGGCAGAGGATCAGATGGTAGTTTTGGTTGTGGCCTTGATGGAAATTTTTGGAGGGACTACCCTTAGAACCTGTTATCCAAAATTCACCACTTGAGATAATTTTGATAACATGCATCAAATTATTTAGTCCCGAGTAAGTAGAATTGATTCAAGGCCAAAAAATCATGTTTTTTGGGGTCCCGTTGGCTTCTCTCTAACTTCCCCGTCTAGGAAAAAACCAAAGAAGTTAGAGAAAAATTGAAAAAATCTGGAAAATCTGCTCATTCTAGTGTTTTGTGGAAAAATCAGACATTTTTGTTCCAGGAGGTCTGCGGGACAGTCAAGATGTAGGTACGCATGGGACACGTAAAGATGAAATGGCCGTAGGTAGTAAAAATCAGAAAAACATGAAGTTTTCGCCCCGCATGGTCCATGGGAAATTTCAAAAACAGGTATGTGTGGGACATGAAAAACTGATTTTTCCGCAAGTTAGTATATTACAGGTGGTGTGGAGAAATTTGTTTAGGAGGTTCAAGACAAAACTACCTGTGGAACGCACAAATGCGAAAAAGCTGCAAAATGAACCATATGTTGCGGTGAATGTGGAAGTCAACAGCCCTCACAGCCTGGTCAATGGCAGATGCATGGGACAAGGAAGCCCGAATCGGGTGATGTAGATATGTTTGTCTAGGGGGTAAGTGCAGGAAGTTGATGGAAAAATATAGGGTCATCCGTGGACATCATATTGCAAATAACAACATAATATCAACTTGTAGGGATTATTAGCAATACATACACTCAAAATTAGACAAAATTATATTAAGATGAATCGTATCATCTAGAATCTAGTTTCTAAAATACTAATTTTTGTAAAAAATGGACAAGATTAGCTACATTAAACACTCAAAATTCAATGACTTGGTATTTTTTTTAAAAACGCCGATAAGATTATAGTCTGTTTGCCCACAATTTGGATGACTAAAAATTGATATATATTTTTTTGTCCTTTGGTGAGAAGTTATATGCCACTATCTATCTTGGGATGGATTTTATTTTGTATTTTTTTTAGTAATATTTTATTTTTTATGATTTTTTCCGTGAAAGTGGTATGAAAACATAAAGAAAACAAAGCACTTTCTGTTTGCCCGCCATAACTTCATCAAAAAATATTGAAATCAAATAATTTTTTTTTGAACATGTATATAATTTCACCACCGTTAGGATGGTATAAGTTTTATCACATTCTGATAAGTGAAAACAAATTTTGCAGTCTTAAACGTAGACATAAACATTCACAGGAAAAAGTGTCTTAAAGACCTACTATTAGTAAAAAATTATAAAATGATATTTATCCTCTTCTATTCACTTTAAAATCAGTATTTATACAAAGCTAATAGTCTCCCCTACGCAATGGTACCATTTTTATGACATATTTTTTACTTTTCAGCATGGTTCAAGTCTGTGGAAGACTAAATTTGATGTTTTGTTGTTTTTAATGTAAAATTCAGGATTTGATGTCCACTTAATTATCCCCCAACTTGGTGCACTTACCCTAGGATAGTTAGGACACGCGGACCCGATTTTGCCGAAATAGCTGCAATGCAGAGAAAAAAGTCAGTGTTTGACCTCCTGAACTTCAAACGGCCATAACATTTGACTCTAAGGTCTGATTTTCATAAAATTGGACTTTATGGAATGAACACAATTTCTTAATTTTGATGAGGGTAGATATATTAAAATAAAAGAAACATATTCAACTCCAGTCAATTAATGCTCATTCCTGTCAAATGATAGAAAATGGCTGGCAAACCCAAAATAGCTGCTCACACTCAGAAGGCCATAAATTTTGCATTTCTCAACCCAAAATTTGTACTGTTGGAATTGTTGCTCCAAGCCCGATGCACAAAAATAAAAAAAATCTAGATTTAATGAAGGATAGAAAGATATTTTGCAGAAAACATGGCCAAGTCAAGAATAGTGTTTTATTTAGTAGTTGGGCATTCAATGAAGTATGGGCTGCCATATTTCACTGCTGCAACTCATGGGACAGTATGGGGAGCTTTTAGGAAGCAACTAAACATCATTTCACTCCATTTAATACCTCTTACAAGTGGTTAAAGGATAGATTTCAAGATTTCCATTTTTCCCTCTCTCTCTCTCTCTCTTCTTATTTTTCTATAAATTACAGTGTTGGGTTCATTGTAAAAAAGGTAGTTTTGTGGTAGCAAAGCTCTATCAAAATTGATTTATGAAGCCAATGTGTTGCAGGCCCTTTAGTTGACTCCCTACATGGTGATCTAGGCCCTTATCTTGTAATAGATTGAACTGTGCATATCATCAAGCAATAAAATATGAGTTTTTAGATGCATCTTCCCTTGCTATGTGTTTCTACACTCTTCTTGCCCTTTCAAACTTCATTACAAGAATATTGTGTCTATTCTTATGCTCTTGCAAGGATCCATTATCATTGTGTATGTTTGAGATGTTCTGAATGCATTTTTCTAGATTGTGGAGAATTGTTATCACCCCTTCTAGTGTGCACTTTGCTTCTGTATTTCACACATTCGAAGACTACCCTCACCCCCTCCTTTTCTGGTGTATCTCCTCTTTAGTGTAGGTTTTCATTTTCATGCATTCTCTCTCCTTGGTCCCTCGGAAATTTAGATTAGGAAAGATAGTTTTGCCTACATTATAATAGATTGTGGCAAGTGGATTAGTAGTAAGAAGCAAATTTCTCTAGATGTCTATCTCAAGTAGAAAGTCCCATAACTCAGAGATAGTACCCATGTTATCCAATCACACCATGAGCTCAAGTATATGAACTTGTGTAAAGATAAGGGTGCTGTGATTCGGGGATAACAGAACCTTATTAACATGGGTAAGACACAGATATCAGAGCCTACTGTTGGTGACATGGGATGTAGTCATTAGATCTATGCAATGGTTGAGAAATACCAGGCTGAGCATCAGAGTACCATGATTGAGACCATAGGTAGCATTGGTGGTATTCCTACCTCCATTTTGTTTCATTATGGATCTTCAGATTCTTTTATTACACCATCTTTAGTAGAAAAATGCAGGCTGGTGATGATTAGGAAGGGTCTTAGTTAGGACATTGAGATGGCTACTGGAGCCAAGATCTCTATAGACTCCTTAGTTAAGTAGTGTGTTGTGAATTTGGGACCTTTCACCACTACCCTGAATCTTCATATCCTTCCTTTGGGCTCGTATGGAGTCATCTTGGGTATGGACAGGTTGTCTACACATAGGGCTAGGATGGATTGTTATCATAAGACTATATCTTGTGTAGATGATCTAGGAGTTGAGTCAATGATTTCGGGTGATAGGAGGCCTATCTCCATTTGCACCATCTCCTCTATGTAGCTTAAGCAGTGTGTGCGATGGGGTTGTCAGATGTTTGTTGTCATAATTAGTGAAAGATTAGAGGATGGATCTAGTGGGCCATCGCTAGATTACCATCCCATTTTCAGAGAGTTTTCAGATGTCTTTCCAGGGGAGCTACTGGGATACCGCCCCCACGTGAGATAGATTTCAATATAGACCTAGTTTCGGGAGCATAACCTATCTCACGAGCACCTTATCGAATGACCACACTAGAACTTTGTGAGCTAGAGTTGTAGCTTGAGGGCCTTTTGGAGAGAGGCCTAATCAGTCCTAGTGTATCCCCTTGGGGTGCACCACTGATTTTTGTGAAGAATAAGGATGGATCCTTTTGGTTGTGTATTGATTACTACTAGCTGAACAAGGTAACTATCAAGAATCATTACCCCCTTCCATGTATAGATGATTTGTTTGATCAAATGAAGGGAAGCCATTGTTTTTTCTAAGATTGATCTTAATTCAAGCTAACATCAGCTAGGGATTGCGAAGACTGATATTCATAAGACCACTTTTCAGAGGAGATATGGGCACTATGACTTCAAAGTGGTGCCTTTTGGTTTGACGAATGCCCCCACGATATTTATGAGTTTGATGAATGGGGTATTTAGGACTTTATTAGATCGCTTCGTGATCATCTTCCCAGATGACATTTTTATTTACTCACATGCACATGAAGAGCATAAGGAGCACCTTCCCCAGGTTCTTCAGTGCTTTCGTAAGGAGCAACTTTACAAGAACTTGGAGAAGTGTGCATTCTTTAAGATAGAGGTACATTATTTGGGTCACATCAATTCTACGAAAGGTATCATAGTTGATCCTTCTAATATTAGAGCCATTATGGATTGTCCAGCACCCACTACTATGATAGAGGTGTGTAGCTTCATGGGATTAGTAGGTTATTATAGGAGATTTTTTCAGGACATCTCTCAGATTGCATACCCCATCACTTTTGTTAAGTGAAAAGGAAATAAGTTTCATTGGTCAAATAGATGTGAGCAAGCCTTCAGGACACTGAAGGAATGCCTCATGACAACACCTATTCTTACAATGCCGGATCCACATGGTGAGTTTCTCATATGCACGGATGCTTCTTTGGTAGGGATTGGAGGTGTATTGATGTAGGAGGGAAGAGTGGTGGCCTTTGAGTCTCACAAACTCAAATATTACGAGCTCAATTATCTGACTCATGATCTTGAGCTTGCGGCAGTTGTCAACACTTTGGTTCGATGGAGACACTTTCTTCTTTGTCAGAGATTCACACTCAAGAAAAATCACTTGAATCTTCACCGTCTCTTCACACAACCCAATCTCAACACTCGTCAGCGGCATTAGATGGAGTTTCTTTGTGAGTATGATATGGAGATATAGTATGTGAAGGGGAAGGAGAATGTGGTTGCAGATGCTTCAGTAGATAAAGACATGTGATTATGGCCACTTCAGTGGGCACAAATTTGTGGAGCAGGATTCTACAGCAACTTCCTCTTGATAGCTTCTAAATTATAGCAAGAGTAAAAATCGAGTCCCAGAGACCCCTTGAGGGGAAGTTTAATTGTTTTCTCATTAGAGGTAGATGTAATTCTTAGGTACAGAGGTCAAATTTATTTTCCTAGTGATAGTGGCTTGAGGTAGGACATCTTGACAGAGGCACATCATGCACCCTATTCAGCCCATCTCGGGGTGAAGAAGATGCACGCTACCTTGAGAAAATTGGATCATTGGAGAGGAATTTGTAGATACATGGCTCAGTTTGTGTCATGCATCAGTAATCCAGCTGGCCTTATCTTTCATCATGCTATACCGAAGTGGAAGTGGGACACCATTTCCACGTACTTTGTTCTTAGGATACTGATGTCAAGATATCACCATGACACCATCATGGTCAGGGTGGATAAATTGACAAAACTGGCTCAATTTTCTCCTATGAAGACCACTTATACAGCTAGTGCAGTGGCATGGGTTTTATCTAGATGAGATCGTCAGGTTACATGGGATCCGTAGAAGATCATTTGTGACCGCGATCCCTTGTATACTTCCCATTTTTAGACTACCATGCAACACGCCCTCAGGATGAGGATCAACTTCAACATGACATATCACCTCGAGATAGATGGATAGATGGAGTGGGTGAATTAGATTTTAGAGGATATGGTCAGGATGTATGTTATGGATCATCAGTCGAGATGGGAGGAATACCTGTACTTGGTGGAGTTTTCATACAATAATTGTTTTCAGAGTTAAATAGGCATGGCTCCTTTCAGGCCTTGTATGGCAGATAGTGTAGGACACCTCTTAGATAGGATAGGTTAAAGGACAGGGTTTTCTCTTGGACAAGCTTTGTTACAGGAATGGAAGCAGAAGGTGTTTTTTTATCAAATAAAGATTGCAGGAGGCACAAGACAAGGAGAAGAAGTATGTAGATTAGCATAGGACTGACTGTAGTTTTTATGTGGGCATGAAGGTTTTCCTTCGTGTCAAGCCACATAAGTTCCCTATCCGTTATGAAAAATGTCTAAGTTAGCTCCTAGATTCATAGTCCTTTTGAGATCTTGGAGTGTATCGGCCCTTTGGCCTACAATCTAGCATTGTTGCCTAGCTTGTCTTGCGTACATGATGTGTTTCATGTTTCAGTGCTTAGGAGATACATTGTTGATCCTTCTCATGTGCTAGATTGGATGTCATTACAGGTGCAAGGTCAAGGGCAGGTGATGGTGGAGCCCATTCTCATTATAGATTGCAGGACCCTGGGCCTTCGAGGCGAGAGATTGATCAAGTGCGGTGAAGTGGGATAGATATGATTAGACTGTAGCTACTTGGGAGGATGCTACTTTACTATGAGTTCAGTTCCCACATCTATTCTAGTGACTTACGGGAGGGAGTTGAGTCTAAGGGGAGGGGTATGTACTGCCCACTTCCCTTTGACACCTTTTGACATTGATCCTAATACTGCTGACTATATTATGGACATTGTTATAGTTTTGATTTAGTATAGTGTTAGATGTTAGATCATGGATTATTGTTTATTTTGGTTCATATCTGAGCATGGTGTTTATTAGATACATTTATATATTGTTATTGATATACTATTTGACATGGTTATATTATAGATGTTGTTCAGACTTGTGATAATTAGATATTTTTAGTAGGCTTTGAAAATGAAAATTTAATTAAAACTGATGATGATATAGTTGTTGATGAAATTATAAGTGATACTATTGATTATCTTGATGATTGTGTAATTCACTTATATTGATGATTTTTGAATAATACTTATATTTGTTTGGACGCTCTTATATGGCCACAAGGCCGAAGGAGGTATTTGTGGTTTGCAGGTTAAAAAATCACAACAAACATCGAGGGATTGGAGACCAACCACTTTGGAATTCTAGATTGCATTCAACAAGGTCACCATGACAACTGTATTTGTTGTGTGTGTTTGATTGTTGTTAGTTATTCCATGGGGGGGAGATCACCTTCCAATGTGACCAACGGATTTATGTATTTATCTTAGTTGGTCCCTTTGTTAATGTTTTCATGTGTTTATGTTGTGGTACATTGACCCCTTTCATTATTTATTAAATGGTGGTAAAATTGTGATAATCATGTTGTTAAGTTATTTTAATTCAGATATGTCATAAGGAAGTAATTAATAGAGTTGTTGGCCTTGAATAAAATTTTTGTAAGAAATGTGTAAGTAATGTGTAAGAGATATGTAAGTTGATTTTGGAGTATGAAACACTCCACCTTCTTTCAAATGCAAATTTTTCTTTGGAGGCTAATTTTGGAGGCTTGTGGGACAAGTTAAACTTGTCCCATACCTCTTAAATTTTTATACCAACCTTACCTATTTTTGGAGAGTTACATTTAGACTTTCTTTATGCATTTTTTTAATTCAAGTTGTAGGTTTTAGTTACACTTTATTCATATTTTAAATTTCATTCCTTATGGGGTGTGGGCTTGAATTGAGTGTGTAAGTAAAACTGTCATATTATTCACCCACCTATTTATTATCCATTCGAGAATGAGGTTGATTTTTGTGTTGGGGTTGAGGATATGTGATGTGCCATCCTTCATGGATCCACCTCACCCTCTTCTCTTCCCTCTTCTATAAAATTCAAATTCCTTACCTTGTTTTAGGTTGCTTCACTTTTGCATACTTCATTTTGGGGGTGAATTTTGTTTTGATGTTTGAGAGATCTTGCTTTAGAGGAATTTAAAGATTGTTGAATGCTTGTGCTTGGTGGATATTTTTTGATTGCTTGCATTAGAATAAAGTTGTTTTTTGGAACTTGGAACAACTCCATCATGGAGAGGTAGGATCTTGGCTCTTGAAATGCTCTTCCTTCTTTATTTTATTGTATATGTGAATGGTGGAATGTTATTGTTGTGAATGTTTTGGCATGTTTGTGAGCTGTTGGGTAGATGGCATAGGAATTGTGTAGGAGAAGGCTATGGGGTTTATTTTGTGGGAGGCATAAGTATTTTCGGGAGTTATAAGTGTGAAGGGAGTTGGGATTTTGGTTCCGCCTTACAAAGAAATAGCTTGCATTTATTTACTCGTTATGGGGTGCCATAAAAGGTTGGGAAGGCATAAGGGAATGTGAGGAATAAGGGGTACTTGAGGAAGGCATAAGGGCATGTCAGGGCTTTGAAATGATATATTTTGGTAGTTTTTTCTAAGGTGGTGATACCCATCTCCCCTTTGGGAGGCATAATTAGCAACCCCCATTGTTTCTTACTCCTTTGGCTTGTTTGATGAAGCCCAAGTATTGTTTGTGTTTTTATCTTGTGGTTGCTAAAAATGCTATTTTGTTTGGGACTTTATTTCAAATGTGAAATTTTCATGTGAAAGATTTCCTTTGTTGTGTGGAAGCCTCTTATTCCCATGCGTTGAATTGCATTTCTTATTGCATTGTGGTCGGGGCTCGGAGGACAATGAAGAAGGATGGCCTGTCCTTTCATTGGATGTCTTGGCTGGGTGGAGAGAGTTTCCTTTCCCCTGATTTTGTTGTGATCAAAATTGAAATAATTGGAGGATCTTCATGTTGCTGTTCTGGAGCAGAGGAAAAAGATAGTTTTGACAGTCCCTTGTGATCTTTCTATTTGTAACCCTTTTCCCACTTTGAAGTGGATGACCTTGTATATCATTTATGATGTAAAGATTCTTTTCATTGGCTATGAAAGTTGCAATTTGAAATGTGAAAGAGATGTACTCTATTTTTGTTTTTTGAATGAATGAGAAGGAAATTGTAATCTATATATTGAAATTGAAGAATGAAAGAAGAAAGTTGTAAAGATAGCATTTTTGAATTAATAAAAGTTGTATTATTTTCCACAAAATGGAGTTACTGCTGTTTAAAATCTATGTTGAAATATGTTGAGGTATTTTCTATTTGAAATAAAGAAATACATATGAAGAAAATACGTTGCTTTGTTCTTTTGAAAAGCATGGTTTTGAAATCATAACTATATCTTTTGGCTTCTAGACATTTTGATTTAAATCAACTTAGTATGTTAGATTTTGTTTGAATGAATTCAAAGTTAAAGTTTGGTAAATGCAAATAGATTTATTTGTGTGCAAGTATAGATTCTATTTTTTTTCACTCTAGAAATCTACAAATTTTTATTAAAAATATATAGAATGACCCCTGCAACAATGAATAATAGAATGATACATTAAATTGAACTTAATAAGACCAAAATGACCCCAATAGACCTTACCACTTAAGAAATTTTTATAGAACATTTCAGAATCAGGATGAACCTTTTCACAATCATTTGTTGTCAAATTGCGAAATTTCAAATTGTAAATCAATCAAATAAAATTATACATTTTAATCCATCCTAAATTCCCCTAAGAGAAACCCTCCATGTCTATTTGGCATGTTGAGAAAGGAGGGAGGTCGAATTCAACAAAATTTATAAGTCAAATGTTACCAGTTTTCATTTTATAAGCATGTAGAGCGTTTTCATAAAATTGAGACTTAAAAATTTATCCAAATTAAATTATGAAGGTTGTTCTGAAAAGCGTACGTCAAGATATTTCTAGAAATTCCTCATTTTCCAAAACCCGAGTTCCCTATCAAAATTTATGGCCTCATGAAGTTTGAAGAAGAGAAAGAGCTTCTTGTGCACCTAGGAGAAAAAGAGCTTCTTCTGCGCCCATCTTGCGCCCCCAAGAGAAAAAGAGTTTCTTCCACACCCATCTTGCATGCCCGAGAGAAAAAGAGTTTCTTTCGCACCCGTCCTTCCGCGCCCGGGAGAAAATTTTCTTCCCACGCCTTCTTTTCGCGCTTGGGGAAATTTCTTTCCACGTCCCACAAGAAGATAATCTATCTGCGCTAAGGATGAATTTCTCTCTCTTAGTGTTTTGTAGGATGTTTTGATAATTGTTTTCATGGACTCTAGAAATTTTGTTGGAAATACTTTTTTAAAAAAATTAAAAATTATTCCTTAACTTTTCCTAACTATACCTAGGTTGTTCCTTGGTCTTGAGTGGGAGACTTTAGGTCGCATTACATTGTGACTTCTTCATTCATTTTAAATTTGAATAATTGCAACTTTAAAGAGAATTTTTCATTATTTACTTTAGCCCCAAAAGTTTTGTTTTGTAAATCCCATATTTCTATAGAAGATTTTTCTAAATCTACATGATGTAATTCAGAATCCGAAAGATCAAGTCCAATTATTTCTTTAGCCTTGTCATCTCTAGTTTCCCATTCGACAATTTTTTTGTACATCTGTAGGTGCTTTTTATTTTCCATCTACTATCCTCCATAGGTTTTTATTCATTAACTGCATCTGAATTTTTACTCTCCATGTATGGAAGTTTAACCCATTAAATTTATCTAATGGTGTATCCATTTTATTGAATCTAAATATCCAAAAAATATTGAATGTAGATTTGAATTACCTTTGATTCTCTGATTTCTTCAAAAAAAATGGAGCGATCAATGTGCTGTATAGTAAATTGTACATTTCTCCCAAATGAAAAACTGGGCTCTGTTGAAAGTTCTGTTGTAGCTTCTTGTATAGCAGATCATTCCACAAGAAAAATTCTGGAGAAACCTAGATCGTGAAAAAAATGTTACGAGATATTATTCAAGACATATTTAACCTGGTTTGGTACCAAATGTGAAAATTAATCTAATCTAATACACATAATACATGAAATAGCTATGCAGACAATAATTAAAATCAGCAACACTATATTATTCTCACAGTCATTTTTTTATTAATTCACTATTTCATTACACTCCATTATATAGGAGATGTATAATAACAATCCTCACAACAACCTTTGAATTCATATACAACCATACACCCATATGGTTTCAACCTCTCACCATTATAATAATAAAACAATACTAATTGTTTTTATTATTCTAACTTACTAACTTACCACATACTAACCAAATTTTACATTTTCTATTTACATTTACATAATAAATGTACTTTCACTAATTTACCATAATAATAATTACACATGTAATTATTATTAACCCATACATACAAATGGAGCACTAAGATATATTTCCTAACATTTAATTGGGCCTTTTGAGAGAATTTTTTTTTTCGGAAGAGAATGTCATTTACTGGTTTTCATTCCGTTCCCTTTTTTCTTCCTTTTCTTTTTTTTTGTGGACAAGAATGTCATTTACAAGTCTTCATTCCCTTCCCTTTATTTAGATCATTGAATTTGATTACTTGATCATTTTGTAAGAACTAGGTTCTTCCATATGATCAAATTTCTTGTCTATTTCAGTTTTCTTTAAGAATTCATCCATGTTATGAGGCTTCCTATAGAGTTTTAGTCTGTGTCTATTAACCAAAAGTGTCTTACTGGTGGCATCAATGGGAATAAGCTAAATATATCCATTATCATATATCTGCTCAATCTGATAATGTCCTAACCACCTGGTTCTCAACTTGCATTTGAATTACTACTACTTAAAATCAAATAGTAATATCCAATCTCCTATCTTAAATTGCATTTCCTTGATATGTGTATCATGCCACTTATTTCTTTTGTCTTGTATTATCTTTGTCTGTTGAAGTGCTTCCAGTCTCATTTCATCCAATTCATTGAGTTGTAGAATTTTTTCCTTTTGTGTTGTATCCATTTCAATGCCCAATTTAGCTATTGTCCTCAATATTTGTACTTCAAATTCAATGGGTATGAAGGGCTTATTTCCATAGAAGAAATCATATGGTGATAATCCTATTGTACTCTTCCAAGTTTTGTTATAAGCCTATATAACCTTAGGTATCCTTTTCACCTAATCTCTTCTACTTGCTTCAACTATTTTGGTGAGAATACTTTCCAATTCCTTGTTTGCCACTTTTGTTTTCCCATTGGATTGTGGGTGATAGGGAGATGAATTCCTATGATTGATTTGATAGTACATTGTGAAGGCTTGGAACGTATTAGACATGGGACTATGGGCCTTGGTCTTAAATTATACTTCTTGAGTGCACCAAAATTCATCATAATTTTGTGCTAAAAGAAATCAGCAACTGCATCTTCATTAGCATTTGTTAAAGCTTGCACCTCTTCCCATTTTGTTACATAATCAGTACATATAATAATGTGCTCCTTTCCCTACGAATAAATACTAAAAGGACCAAAAAAATACATCCCCCACCTTTCAAATGGTTCAATCATCACTTGAGGTTGCAGAGACATTTCACTAGTAAAATTTGGTTGTCAACCTTTGAAAGGGATCACACTGCCTGATTTATTTCCTCACATATTTATACAGAGATGGCCAATAATAGTCATCTCCACTTGGTTAATAATGACAAGTCCTAATTATGTCAAAAATTTAATCTTTTCTTGCAAGCCTGCATAAAACCTAATTAGGACCACATTTAAATAACATTTTAATTTATCCATTTAAATTGTGCACTGTTTTTTATTAACCATTTCATTTGTTTCTTAGTAAAAGAAGGAGGAAACTTCCTTGTTGCAAGATAATTTTCCATGTCAGCAAACCATGGTGTATCATTTAAAATAATAAATAATTATTGATCTGAAAAGTTGTCACTAATTGGTTCTTGTTCCCCTGTAGTGGTTAATCTTGATAAGAAATCAACTAACACAAAATATTTTCTTAGATTATCCACAATATTAATATCAAATTCTTGTAACAGTAATAACCATATGATTATCCTATGTCTAACCACTGATTTTCTCATTAGATATCTAATTGTTGAATGATCTGTATGTAAAAATATTTTGTAGCCTGTAATATAATGTCTAAACTTATTAATTGAATAGATCACAGTAAGAAATTCTTTTTCAGTGGTGGTGTAATTTATTTTAATGGGAGTAAGATTTTTACTAAGATAGTAAATAGCATACATTTTTGCCTCTTCATCTTTGTATCCCAAAACTGCACTAATTGAGTTATTTGAGGCATTTGTTTGGATGTGAAAAGTTTTATCCCAATAAGATCCTCTTAATATTGGAGAAGTGATTACTTTTTCCTTAATCTCTTCAAAAGCATGTTGACATTTTTCATCCCAAAGAAATTCAAAATTCTTTGTAAGTAAAACAAACATGGGGGCAGTAATTTTACTAAAATATTTAATAAAATGCCTATAGTACCCAACATGTCCTAAGAATGACTTGATATCCATGGGGGTTTGAGAAATAGGTAAGTCTAAAATAATCTTGATTTTTTCTTGGTTGACTTGAATTCCTCTTTTTGAAATATGATGTCCTAGAACAATTCTCTCATCAACCATCATCAAACATTTATCATGACTAAGATACAAATGGTGTTTCTCACATCTTGTTAATATTCTATCCAAGTTTTTCAAGGAATCATCAAATGTGTCTCCATGCAGAGTAGAATCATCCATATATACCTCTACACAATCATTAGTTAGATTTGTAAAAATTTCTAGTACAACCCTTTGGAAATTTGTTGGAGCATTACATAATCCAAATGGGAATACCCTATAGGAAAAGGTACCCCATGGAAAAGTGAAGGTAGTTTTGTCTTGATCCTGAACAACCACCTTGATTTGGCTATATCCACTAAATCCATCCAAGAAGAAAAAATATTGTTTACCTGAGAGGTTTTCTAAAACTTGATATATGAATGGTAAGGGAAAATAATTTCTAAGTACATATTTGTTCAATTCCCTATAGTAAAAAAAATCTCCATTTTCCATTATTTTTAGGCACAATTACAAGAGGAGACACCCACTAACTATCTCAGATGGGGTAGATAAAGCCTGGTTGTAATAGCTTTTCAATTTCCTTCTTGACTGTGTCCCTTAAGGATGGATTGATCCTTCTCCGAGGTTTCCTAACTGGTTTAACATTTTTAGTATAAATTTGAAGGGTGAAAATACTTGGGTGGATTCCTTTCATGGCTTTATAGTCCCAAGAAAAATATCTAGTGTGAAATTTTAAAACATGAAACAATTTAGCTTCTTGATAATTTTCAAACCAGTTGTTAATGTTAAAAATCTTACCTGGTTGAATCTCAATTTATTTGGTTCCAGTGTGTTATGAACTGATTTGTTGAAAAAGTTCCATTAGGAAGTTTAGTGGACATCAATAAGGTAAAAATATATGATATGCATAAATGTATCTAAAGTTCCCTTGAGAAATAATACTGGACAAAGGATAGTAAGTAGAGTTATGATACTTATCTTGATGTTGGTGAAGGTCCTCAACACTGAAAATTTCTAGATATTCCTTACTATTTCCTCATATGTTTGAGATTAATGCTACTGATTCTGTAGCTATTTCTTCCCATCACGAAAAGAATCCATGTTCCTCCCAAGTAAAATTGTTTACATCTGCATGGTATTGACGTGGTTCCGAAGATAAGTATGAATGTTCCAAAGCCAAGTCTGAACATTCTAGAACTAAATCCAACGGTTCAGGAACTAAGTCTAAAGGTTTTGGTACTAAGTATCAAGGTTCTTGAACTATGTTCAAATGTTCCCAAGATAATTGGTAATCACTTAATGGGTGATTAATAATATTATTCACCTCCCGTACATGATCCTGTAATGTTATCATAGCCAAAGAGGACAAATTTGGTTTATTATTATCGAGATCATCAGCCCATAATTGTTCTTGATTATCAATAAAAGGTCTTGCAGAAGGATATAGGGAAATTTGTTTAGAATTCTTACCATTACAGATGGTCATATCACCTGATTTAAAATCAATTAATTCAAAAACTGTAGATAACCATGGTCTTTCGAAAATGATGGGATATCCAAGTGTTTTACCTTCTGGTCATACTATAAGGAAGTCCACAGGATACTCCCATGACTACACCATGACTGCAACATCTTCAATGAGCCCTTCTTTTTTAGCTACTAACTGATTTGCTATGTATAATATAGTGCTAGTAGGTTGTATACCTACAAATGGTAATGTTTCCAAAGTGCCTATTGTCATAACATTTATATATTCTCCCAAATCAACCAAAACATTATGTATATGTTTGTTCCCTGTAGTGATAGAAATAATAGGGCTTCCAGGATCCCCATATTTAGGAAGTGAGATTTTTCCTACTATTAAATCAACAAGTTTCCCATCTACCTTAATACTCCTAGGGTACTACTTCTTCCTTCCAGGTATTTTTAAGCATAACATTTTGATTAATTTGTTTAATTCAGGAATGCCTTTGATTGCTTTTAATAATGGTATTTCAATATTTAATTTCCTCAACTCCTACACCAGTTCAGATTCCTTGGTCTTAATAACTTCATTAATTCTTTCTGGAAAAGGATTTTCTATACAATTGTTATCTGGTTGTTTCTCTTTTTCTTTTCCAGCAACCTTAGGGATGACTGAACTAGGGGTTTCAATCTCATCTAACATTGCATTAATTATAAAATTTGGACTATTAATTATTTTTCCAGATTTGGTTTGAACATATTTATAGTCCATGGCATTAAGATCAACCATTTTTTCTTGTTCTGCTTCATAAACAAGAATTGTTTGTTTAATTTTTGGGATTAGCCACTGGTTATGCTGGTACTTGTGTTTGAAATATATTTTTAGTTTGTGAACCTTATTCCGGGGAGCCCATTATGGCTTGTTGTTATTGGTCAGGATATGTCTTCCCTTGAGCATAATTATTGTTGTTCCACCTAGGTCGTGACCATGCATAAGGGTTACCTTGACTAGACAAAGGTTGATGGTGTCATTGAGAATAACAAGTTTGTCCTGCCTAATCCCGGGGATTCCATGTTGGTTGAGGGGCTCAAGGGGATTGTCCCCATTTTTTTTGGTACTGTCTACACTGCCCATGGCATCATCTAGGGATTAGGAACAAATCTTAGTATGAGTTGGCCCTGGCTAGCTTGTCTCTAGACAAAATTTAGTTATTTGTGTGGTGGATGAATTGCTGGTTTGTTTAGGATAATTTTTTATGAATGGAAGAAGAGAACAAGCATTAATTTCATGTTCCCTAGATTCACAAAAAATACCTATTTCTATTCTATCCAGAGGACAATCTCTTATTACATGCTTCTTTCTGCATATAGTACAATACATAGCTAATGGTTCAGTATTAGAATTTTCTTTGTCTTTCAATACATCCATGGTTGAATTTAATTGAACTAAGATATCAATTTTAAATTTTTCTAGTTCATCTATAAGTTTGTTCATGTCGAGATTCGTATCTTTCACAATTTTTCCTTTCCTGGGTCCACCCCTTGTTCTTGAATAACTTCTACAAAGATATTTAATATCGTTCATACTCAATTGATTGATGTTTCCACCTCCCATTAAGTTAAGGGCTTCCTTAGATTCAATATCCAAGCATTTAAGAAAAACGGGTTTTTGTTATCTCTTCTTAAAGTACAAATCCACATGTTTTACTTATGAAGAGGAACTATCTAAATAATCTTTCAAATTTTCATCCTCTTCCTATTTGATCCTAAAAAAATATTCCTTCATGTTTTTCCCTCTACAATAGTCCTGATATTTGTCTAAGAATTCAGTTTGCATTTTCACCCAAGTTATAATGGAATTGGATGTTAATGCCATAAACCACCTCATTTTTGTATCTTTCATGGTAGATGGGAATAACTTAAGTTTTTTACTATCTCTTTTGTAGTCATAGGTTTGAGATAATACTTTAAATTAAAAAAAAATTGGTTACAATCCTCAGATGGCATTCCTCTAAATGTAGGAAAGTGTGCAGGTGAAATATTCTTCATGGGTATATCATCATGCTCTAATTGAATTAGATAAGTAATATTCATAATAGGTTCTCTTTCAACTTCTCAAGCCATATCTGCAATATATTCAAACAAAAATTTCCCAATCAATGTGGTATGTGATACGCTTTGGCGAAGGTGATAAGTCAGGAGTGGGATGTTGATTGTTTAATTGAGAATCAATACTTTCTCTAAATGGGTCTTGGGATATAATCCTTCTTCTAAAAGGTCCACCCCTTCTGGTGATTTGTCAAGAAATTCTAAAGGCAGGAGTTTTTCTTCCTGTCGAACAGGGGACAATGGTGCTTCTAATTCTTTCTCAACTTCCTTATGTGAACTAGAGGATGTTGATACTTTTTGTTGAGATATTTTTGGGAGAAATCTACCATTTGAGTCTCTTGGTCTACTCATTAATTTTATGATAACGTAGGGAAGATTTTTCAATTACTAGATGTGTGATTGTTTTTGTTGTTGACACCTAATTAGAAAATTCTAACTAGTGTAATATGTGACAACGACACCAAAAATAAAAGGTGTCAATATTCCCTTCATTTAATCAACTCATGGTTGATGTCATATTAAAACCAGGGGTGCGTCTGAAGCTATATGCAACAAGTTAATTCTCACACGAGCTAGTAATTGACTGTAGATACTTATTATTTTTATTTTTCTGTGTGGCTTTAAAGTGTCTTAATATTTGGTTGGCCAAATCCTTATTAAAGCTAAACTAAAAGAAACTTGCTGAAATAAACACACATTGCTGAAATGAAAAAATCTTGTAGAATTGAACACATTGCTGGAAATAAACACACTTTAAAGAATTGAACACACTTTGAAAGTGTTGTTTAAAATTCTTGTAAGGAAATAATAATGTACCTATAACACTTTTAGGGACAATAAATAACTCCATGAAATAGATTTTAATTAATGAATCAAAAGTACCTTCAAAATTTTCTAATAACATATTTATCCAAATTACTTGAAAATATAAATATGAATGAAGGAGAAGATCCTTCTTCTTGGAGGAGTGGTCCCTTGCTCCACCTTGAATAAGGATTTAAAACAATATATTGCTCTCAAAATAAAATGGCTATTCTTATTAGTAATTACTAAATTATTCAATCTTACAAAAACTTCCTCTTTACATATATCTTCAGTTCTCTATAAATATTTTTCATCTAAAGATGCATTTACAATCATGAGTGCTCAATAGTTGTCTTTCCACATACAGATTCTAGTGAAAATGAAATAGTGCCCAAAATAGCTATGAAATTTAGAAAACTATCTAGATATACAGTTGTTGGTCTTACATGTCTTTTAGGAGTATGAAGAACCAGAATTTTTTTGTCTATTTCCAATTAGAAGTCCCATTATTGGCTCCATAACCAAATTTTTATAGAATAAGGAGATTCCCATTTATTCTAGAACTTTGCAGAAGTTTCAGAACCAAAGGGAAACTTTATAGAACTAATTCCTAAAGTTCCGGAGCTAAGTGATGGAATTCCGGAGCTAACTGATAGAGTTCTGAAGCTAAATGATAGAGTTTTAGAGCTAAGCCATCTTTTGACCATCTTCCTCGAAAAGGTGCTGCTTACTTCATAATTTACTTATCCAGACCAAATATGACATGTTTATTCAAAAAACTCGATTTTCACGCAATTTGTTAGGAATTATAGATTTCTTTTTATAAACTTGAACTAATTCAATCAAAATATGGTCAATTACATCCTAAATTATATTTAGTTCAAACAAAATTTATGAAATGAAAACGAACTTGATTAAAAGGGGAGTAAAAAGAGACTATTTATTCCACATTGATGAGGCATATTTTAGCCTCATCAATGAATATATGGGAGCATGAGTATAAGACTTAAACATCTAATAATCCACTCTAAATACAATTTTTTCATTTCTAGAAATGTATATTTTATCAAATTTTCAAATTATATTTTTATGGGTTGTTTCATATCCTACATGTTAGACTTATTACAAAATTAGTTCTAAAAAAGACTATTAAAAATAGTTTAATAAACCTATTTTCCTCAACTAAATGTTTTAAGATGATAAATTCAAAATACATTCCAAAACCACTCTAAGATCTCCTAAATCCATTCATTTATAAACCGAATCTAGTAGCATCCCACATGTGGGTTTGAAGAAATCCTAACATGGTTTAAGAATGAATATTCCCAATATAGAAATCTGAATAGAAAAAGAAAGGATTAAACATTCACAAAAATTTCTTTTCATTTTTAAGTAATAAAGTTTCCAAAGTAGAATTAGCCATATAGATATCATATTATAGGTTGAGAACCATGTTTATTTTAAGTCGTCTTCAAAGTAGTGTCAATGTAGGTGGTTCTAAATTTCAATTCAATCAAACCAATAAATTTTTTGTAGGGTATGGTACATGTTGTGACAATTTGAATTTATTTTACATCATATAGAGGTAAACAAAAGTGTGCTACACAAGGGGTTTTAGTGTGAAAGTCAATATAGAGTGTCGTTGCATCTTAGAAAGATATAGAACACCAACATATCACCCTATAAAACCATATGAAAGGTAATGGAATATATGATGCTTCCATATCTATGAAAAATTTGAATACATTGTCATTTTGTCACTCATGTTTAAGAAACAAAGCAATTTCGAATCATTTCTAGTTTTCAAAGTCATTAAACACTAGTAATTAAACTTCCATCCTATCTAATTATTTACGTGAAGCTACTATTTTCTTACACCCTTTTTACAATAAGAAAATTATGGTTTTTTTAAATTGTATTTGATTTAGAGAGGTCGCATTTAAACTAAATTGATGTAGGTTAGATAAAGTGGCTAATTTAATTATTTGAATTCCAACATTAATTACACAATATCAAAATAGCATTCTGAAGCATAAACACAATATAATAGGTTGAAAATTCAGAGGAATGAGTCCAATTATTTTCAACTACAAAATATTATTACAAGTTCTGGGATTGGATAGTGATGGAACATGGAGATCTGAACCTACCAATGTTTTGAAACTAAGACTACAACTCAAAATTATCTTGATGAAGGATCATATCATTCTACTAGGATATTACCATATTGTCTTGATCATTATTTATGATCTTATACCTACTATGTTTCTACTCCTATAGCTTAATGTGGTTGTTTCCTTCGTAAATTTATCTGTCTGTATCAAACCCTATTTATTGTTGATGCAGTGAGGCTTTTTGAACATATTAAAAATAATCTCAAACCCTAGACATGGATTAAGATTCCTGTAAAACAAATTTTATTCAGGATTTTGGTCACCTCTATGTATTTCTGACCTTCGACCTACTTTGAAGAGGCCTCAAATAAAAAATCATTCACCACCTATCATGTGATATCTAGATAGATCAAATAGATTTCAAAAATTATTTTAAAATTGTTTGTTTGACTTTGGATCTTGTTAAAATGCTTGGAGGATGGAACTTTGAGTTTTGCAAATGATAGAGAATGTTCATTGACCTAGTAAGAACATTCATACCTAAAGTGGGTATTTCTCTGGTCACTTTAGATGTGATATTACGAGATTTAGGGGTATTTTATTTCCTTTTAAAAGAGTAGGAAGTGAGTGTATCAATGAATTGCCATAGATTTATATGTAATAAAATGAGGTAGTTTTTACAAAAAAAATATATTAAGTTTAGATAAAATATGAGAGACATGTTGGTCCAACGTCGTACATGTAAGAAAATACTATATATAAAATCATAACCAAATTGTATGACCCTACCTTAGATTATAAAATATTCAAAATGAAGTTTGGAACCTATTACTTAGTATCTTATTATGGATGTTATGCCTTGTGATCTCAAATTCTTTTGACATGTTAGTGTACGACTAAAAACAAGCTAATGAGATACCTCATGAAGTGCTAATCAACATAGGAGAGATGGTATTTATCTTATCAAGAGTGCATTATATAATCAAGTTTTTTCAAAGTGTACATTTCCAAATCTGAGTGTCTACATATTTTCCCCATTTAACTATGAAATAAAAATTGCATGCCTAAAGAAAAGTTTACCTAAATGTATAATCACACTTTTCCTTTTCTGAATGTTTTTTTTGTTGTTGTCCATGTTGTTCTTATTCTTGGCATAACCTATGATGAAACATGCAATAAAGAGTCTTGTCAATGTACATGACTAATAATTTAACTTTAAATCAGTTGAAACTTGCAACATGAAAGATTTTCATTTTCATATAACTGAAATGAAAATATTTAAACAAGGAATACACCAATATTCTTTGTGCAAGAAGATAACATTATGATTTTCTTGTGCTTGGATATTTTATTGTTATATTTTATGAAGTTTGTAAAAACGTTGGAGGTGACAAGTTCCAAACTATACATAAAATAAACTAGAATGTTGAGTGCATGTAACACAACATAGAGATGTAGGAAAGAGAGAAGATGAAAGAGTTAAAAATACAACCTTACAATGGAAAATAACCAGGTATCAAAATTATTTAGATCCAACAATATGTTCCCCTTTTGAACGTGAGAGGAGTGGAATGGTTAACTATGAATACCTTACCTACTTTTATAACTTCCTTAACCACATAGATCACACTGTCATAAATGGATCTATGCCTAATTTTGTAAATAAGGACATACACTATAAGAGAGGATAAGTTCCCCAGAACACTCCTTGTATTTCTCATAAATAATAACAAGTGAATAAAATCCTAGTAGAAATTGAAAATGTGTCATAATGCCCGATGCAGAAAGGAGACTCAATCCCCCAAGATATATAAAATTTGAGTGGAAAATAAATTCCACAACGAAGCACTCAAGTACTTTTTACCCCTTGCATTGACTTGAGATGAGAGAACATAGATAGAATTTGTGTTAAAAGCATGATAATTTACTTGAGAACTAGAAGCTTCCGATAAAACTAAAATTTTTGTCCCCCTGGAAAAATGTATGTCAAGGTCAGGACCAATATATACTCTTCTCAATGTGTTATTTTTTTCTGATATTTTTTGTTTGACTATGTTTCTGAGTGCATGCATCATATCTATAATTGTGTGTGCCCCTAAAATTCTAGATGTGTATGTTATACGTTAGAAATGAACCAAGATGGATGTCTCCACTTTTGAGGAATTTGAAAAAAGCATGTTGAGAATGTGGCTTAAAATAAATAGATGTGTGCTACTATAAGATATGTTTTAGAAAATTTACTAGAGTAGAGAGTGCCGAAGCAATGACCACTTGGAATAACCTATAGCTATAAAAAGGAAGGTCTTGGAGCATGGTGAAAACCATGGTGTGTAAGATGACAAATGATGGAAATAGATATTAAATATGTATTTGGAAAAATAAATAGTCTAAATTCATATATGTAAAACAATAGTGCAATTAGAGATAATAAGGATGTAAACAATGTAACACAAAGGGTGTAAAGACTGCAAACATGAGGCACCGATAATGCCATAAGAGAATCAAGCCATGTAATACTATAAACAAGAGGAAGAAATAATCAAGAAAGATAGCCATGATGCCACATACATGAGACACCCAGAGTTTCACAAGACTATTAAGGCACATAAACCATAATTAATGAAAATACACAAATAATGATATACACCCACAAATAAGTATGCATGAAATAAGAAAACATGATAACACGATATAATAGTCAAAATAGCTGAAATATGTGAAATAAAACATGTCGGTACTACACAAGACACATGTGTTGCTCATGTTAGTCTAAAAAATTAAAAAAAGTACACATTGTATGTAATTGAGCTTAAATGAGGAAATAGAAAGAAAATTTAATTGAACAATAGAACCTATAAAAGATGCAGGGATTGTCCGCAAGAGAAGAATTTAAGGAGTGATGAGTGATCTTATAAGTGTGTAATAATCTACGAATTTTGTATTAAATTCAATATCACAAGTGAACACGTGTGGAAAGAAGAAGACACATTATTTATTAAACCAGAGTGATAGTGCAACATGGATAGTGTATGTTGCTAACAACTCAAGGAAAATTCAGAGATCCTAATTTTATATTTTTACAAATATATGAATGATTTTATACCATTGTAATGCATAAATATTTACAGAAAGGGATGAGAAAGTAATGTGAAAGATTAAGTACGATATTTCCATAAATCAATGATGTTCATGTGATTTTTCATAGGCCTTCCATCAAGTTTTTCCAAGAGATAAAAATCGGGGCCAAGTTATACAGTGACAGTATGTGGGCCTATCCAAATATGATTCTATTTTCAGTTTCAATGCTTTCTCTACATTATTGTTCTTTTGATTTTCTTTAAAAACGAGGTAACCCACTTGAAACTCATGGGGATGTAATTTTTTTTGTAAACATGTTTAATGCATTATTCATACATATAAAGGTGTTATAATTATTGTAATCACTTGGATTCAATCATCTCTAACTCATGTAAGTTATTTTTATGTTACTTGTTATTTTTAATGATGCGAAAGTAACAATATCTCGAATTCTAATCGTAAAAAAAACATTAGCTCTGTAAACTAGAGAAAAGGGTCTATAGTTTGTAGCTGTATGAAAATTGGTGTGGTAAGCCCACAGGTCATAAAATATTTGGTTATGCCACTTAGATCCATATTTATCAACTATTTTGTGCAGGATTTTTACAATAGTTTTATTAGTGGCCTCACCTTGGCCATTACCTTGTGGGTAGTAAGGTGTAGAAAAGGTATGCTTGATCCATATTTCAGCCCAAAACTTTAAAACAATATTTTATTTAAAAGAAGGCTCGTTATCTATAACAATAGAAGAAGGCATACTGAAATGTGTGATGATGTGTGCAAGTAAGAATTTTAATATGTCATCGCTGATAGTAGATTCTTAGGGTATGGCCTACACCCATTTAGTGAATGAAATATTTTGTGTCAGTAATGACTAAATTGTTCTCTTGTCTATATTTTAAGTTCACCTTTCTAGCTAAGTATAAATCCCATATAGAAAAGGGATATGGAAGAGAAATATGTTATTATGAATGAGATGCGACATGATGAAGGTTTCTATGGCATTGAAACTAGTCACAGTATTTACCATATTCATTAACGTATTTTTTCATGGTGAGTCAATAACATCCTTCTCATAACAATTTCTAAGAGATAGCATTATCGTTAAAGTCACCATCACACCCAGTATTAGGAAACTAGGATAATGTGAGTTTGGCATCAATATGAGCTAAACAATGAAATAGGAAACCATAAAATGATTGTTTAAAGAAAGAGCCTCTGAATAAGAGCATAGAGAATGGCATCATTACAGAAGTGAATGTTTTCCTGTGGTGCAGCATTTCCATTGAGTTATTGTCGATAGAGGTAGTTATGGATGTTGGTGAATCACTCGGGACTATATGTACTATACATAGTAACTAAAATACTTAGAGAATAGATAGTGTAAGAATAAATATAAGTTTTACATCATTATCATGTAATAAAGGTGGCATAATCTTTGGTGATGTCCAAAGTAATCCGTGAAGCAAAACTAGTCATAGCATTTGAATGAGTATTTTCTTTTGGAGAATGGCAAGTAATGGAATATGATTCAAAATGTGAGAGAAAATTTGTAACATTAGTATTTTATGGAAATAAATGTTCTTTCTTTATGTCTGTAGAAACCTAAATTTGGTATCTACGGCTTCATTCGTTTGCATGCGCATGTTTAATCATTTATTCAATCATTCCCCTTTATTTAATTAAATGCCCTCCCAATACTTATTAATTAATTAAGAAATATTAAATAATTAATCATTTATATATTTCACATCCCCAGTTATCCCCGTCTACATTAATCCTTATTAATTAATTAATACATATTAATTAATTAATCATTTAGATCCTCACAACCCTAATCAACCTTCTAATTAGAATGCTTTTATCTTACACATAAATCCCTATGCTTTTTCTACCAAATAGTATCTTCTAACTACCTTGGATTTATCTCCAAGTAACATCATCCCGCTCACATGCTTTAAAGCACTCGCCCAAGCCTTAAAAGCCGACAAATCCCACCTTAAATAAATATTCATTCCCATTCGGGAAACTTTCCCTGTAGTTGGTGGCCACCTAGCCCAGTGTGTCATCGACCCTTATAAAATTAATGTTTTCTTTCCATTATGAGGATGATGCAATCAAAAATAAATCACTCAATCCAAAAATTAGGTGCATGCAACCCTCCTCCTTCTTGAGCAGTTCTGAGACATCCACAAACCTCTTGGACATCTATTCAGATTTTTTGCATCACTCGTGATCATCTTTCCTATGATCTTCTTATTGTTATCACATTATCTTAATCATATTATTGTATATGCTTTGATTCTAACATCTTGTAGGTACAAATAATCTTTAAAAACACTCAACATCCTTCTCCCACAACTCCTTTTTGCTTGTAGGTTTCCATTTTAATCCTTTGATCCTCGACATTTCATTTATCTGATACAGTTGCCATTGATCTTCCCTATTCATCATCGACTAGGGTCTTGTCTATCCAAAAACCCATCCAAATCCTCTTTTCTATCATTTACCCTACTTCTTTCCACTTGTTTCACTCCCGTAGAATCTCTTACAATAGCTACAGGTCGTCATCATATTTAGATCACTCTCATAACTTGGAGGTCTACATATTTTATCTGTAGGTCCAAGTCCATCCTCACAGGTCACTTTCAACCTACCTGTGCATAGTTGGTGTCATCCTCGACCCAGACTAAGTAACACATACTTTGTAGTTATTATTATCTAAATAGATGTAGACAATTTTTTTCGATTTTTTAGATTCAATGATAGGTCTATTTTTGCATGATTTTTCTTTTACATCCTCTTATTCAGAAAATAGGGGCTTTTATTCACTAAGAAAGTTAACGCTTCTTGGATCCACTTTTTCGGGAAGCCCCCACCCCTATCTATCTGACCAAATCTTGTTTCAATATTATTCACATTTTTGGCATTAGTAACAATTCATCATTCAATGCCCATGTTAAACATCACACTTCCAAGGTAACATAGATGCTCTTCATTTATGAGTTTCTAGTTTCTTTAGTAGCTAGTGCATTAATTTGTTAATGAATGTGAAATTTAGACAAAATTCCTTGCATGCCTGGTGGGATTCCCTTTAGGTTATCCCTTTTTTAATATATCTTGATTTTTCATACTAATACCACAATGTGAGGCTTCAATTTATTGTTTATTCATGTTGGGTTAGTGGATTGGATCGCTCATCACTCGAGGTCCTGCAAAAAAAATAGGAAAATTACTATCCAAATATTCTTCTTTTTCCTATTTTCTCCTTTTACATTATACTTTCGTTTCTTGTCTGTGTACTCATTGAACATCATATTTCATTTTGGGGTTAAAAGGAATCTTTACTTTTTAATCCCTCTTGATCATATAGTTTAAGTAGGGGGTTCAATCTTCTGCATCACATGTATTATCAAACAACCTAAAACATCACAAATAAATTAAGATATCAAAAAAATCCTTTCACATGGTTCACAGATTAGGAGTTGATCACCCAAGAGGAGACTGTTCCAGACATTTCCCAACTACAACTTACCTGAGACCAAACATAGTTTTCCATCTCCTAGGTCATTTCACATCCATCTACTTCACACTTTCTTAATCAAAACATAAAAAGGAATTTTTTCTTGCTTTCTTGTTTAAAAATGTAACCAAAATTTTCCTTAAGAAGTTCTCAGCAGTCCTTTGTGACCCCATCCAGACCACCAATTTCTTCTAGGGCTTATTCAATCCTTATCTATGACTATCTTCATCTTAAACCTCCTATCTCTCACCGATATCGATCCATAGACCATGCTTCACCCTCACTACCTTATGCATCATCCCCTTTATTTGCATCACCTTATACTCCATTGCCTTATATCTCATCATCTTTATCCTCATCGTCTTTAGCCTCATCCCCATGAATCATTCCTACTTCTACCCCATCTTCTTTGTGCTCATTACTTCATGCCCTCCCAATGTCATCCGACATCACCATACCCACTACCTTTATGGATATTCCTCAAAAGAACCCTATCTGTGACTTCCTTGTTTATAAGTATCAATCACCAGATCCTATTCTGTCTTATGACATCTCTCCTCCCATCTCACTGAGGGATACCTCTGATGATCTTACCATATTATATCTCCACGTTCTTTCCCCATCTCTACCATCTCATTATGATCCCACTTATCACCATAATCCCATATCCCCCAAAGAAATTGAATACTCATAACATGAAATCTTAAAACTACCACTTCATAACCCTCCACCAGTAAGTTCATATTGACCTTCTCCATCACACTTATTTGACCCTTTCTCAATGAATACCATAAATTAGACACCTCTTTCCACATCATTTTCACCCATTTCCTCATCTACTTCCATCCTAAGGATTGATCCCTTATCCCCTTATAACATTATTCCTATATCTATCACATCTATTGTCACTTTACCTACCTCTCTTACTTCTACCACTTCTCTTACAACCACATCCATTACTACTCTCACTACATCTGCATCAGCCTTGGTTGTGCCTATATCCTCATCTGCACTCATTTCTACATTAACATCCTTATCACACATTTCTTTTCCTATGCCCACATCATCTGATACTATATCTACCTCGACATCCTTAACACCTATCTCATTACTTATGACCATCACAGTTACCTCATCTTCCATATCCACATTTTTTTCCATGCCTGTCACACCACGCCAATCCACTCATTTGTGTTTTGAAACTCATACCTCCTCTACCCCCATCGTAGACCATCCACCATATTCCGAATCTGACATAGATGTAAATAATTGCATCATCCAAATGCCTCTCATCATTTCCACACCAACACATATTACAGATCCCACAACTCCATCTGCCTTATCTAATTCAACATATTATTCACCTCTATCCCCATGTACTCTAGTGGATCCTATTCCTCTAGAAACATCTATTTCACCCTTACATGTCCTACATTCCATAGATTCAGTACTAGTCCCTCTTTCCATACTTCTACCTATACCTACCACACTAAAAAATTTCAATGTATCCCCATTATCTCCCTCTTCCTCCACATAGCCTTTGTCATTTGAAAAATATTACAGGGCACTTCAGCTTGTAGTGGTTAAAGGTGACCATCCTATCTAATCCACATAACCAGACATTCCCACATCGAACCAATATTTACCCTCCCTAGAATACATCATGCATAAGATACTTCTATTATACTCCACCACGCCATCAAAAGATTTCCTAGTAGAAATTATTGTCATCCCTGCTAAGGGTACTCCAGAAAAATAGAAATCTAAATACCTTAGTGTCCTTCCATAGCGTTCCCTTATGAATCCTAACAAGAATATCAAATTCCCTTCAATCAATACCAAATCTACATCTTCCATCCTGGGGCCGTATCCATCCATCTTAGGCCCCCCTCCTTCATGATGAGCCAAAACATCTGATTCTTTCCTTGGAAAAACTCCTTCCTCTTGATCACCTTCATCTACCCAGTCATCCAAGCCTAAATTGTCCACCACCGTTTTCATTCTAGACCACTAGGACCACGATCCAATCAACCTTCATCCTCACCATCTAAATCATCTCGTAGGACCCCTCATGGTGTATACATTTAATTCTATAGCGAGGTCTTCCAAGACTTATCACAGAATTTTTCAAGTATGCTTTCTCCTATCAGAACCTTTAATCCGAGCCAACTGAAGCCATCATGGTTAAATTGGTATCATATTTGGGCCTTCCATCACACTTTGAGTCACAACACAGAGCACTATAGGCCCCATAAGAATATCGTTCATGATCTTATCGAGCAGGATGACCTTCTTGACAAGACTACTTCTTCTTATACCACTTCATCCATAGCTCACCTAACTTATTTTACCTACTCTCCATCCATTCATCCTCATGGATCATCTCAGCCATCAACACCATCTCCCATCCCTCCTCCTCATTAGGGAACTCCCTTGTTCATTGATATTATTCACCTTTATAAACCATATTTCTGACATCCATATCCTTTGACATCCACTATTTTATCCATATCACTTTTTCTAGGGGATCGTATTCCCCCCATTGTTATTGATATTTTTGCATCCTTCTTCTCATCTCCATTGATTCATCCTCCCACACTAGGGGTATTTCATTGTAGGACTTGTCTGTTCACAAATCAATTCGTTTCCACATTTGACATTGTCTTATCTCATCCACCTCAGTGCATCTAATCATGTTATTCATCCTTTCCTCCTACGACCACTTGTGTGGCCATATCTTTCCCTCCATTTGGAAGCACCATTGCTCTCCTTTAATAACTCACCATTGTGGTGAATTTTTTTAATGATATGTATTTACCTTATGTTGTCTAGTCCTGACACATCTTGATTCTCATTTCTATCCATCATGTAATCATATTTTTCTCTCTCTAAGGGGACCATTCAATCATCTTAAATGCATACCTTCCACTACCTTGAGGGGAAATTAATTCTATTATTTTCACTTGTTTATCTCATCCCATATTCCAAAACTCAACGCTAATCTCTTAACTTTATCAGAACATCACTACTCTAGAAAGAAGGCAATGTAGAAAATTTTCCCCTAATTGGAATAGACCATATGATAATCTGGAAGTGGAAATTCTTAAAACATTATGCATGTGACCATTCTATTGTTAGCACATTTAAGAATGTGCCATTAGTCATGAATTTATATCATTCCCCCATCTCAGCCCCTTCCACATCTCTTCGTGATGATTTGGAACTATGTGGTCTTCTGTCACTTCCTATATGTGACCTTAAATATGGGCACCACAACTCATCCTATAAGATTTTCCTTATGGATAGGTGCATCCCTTTGGTTGGAACCCCACAATCATGACATCTATTTCCATCTTAATTACCTATTGGAACCATGTAATGGGTCTAGGAATGTCTCTTGCACATTATTTATCCCATCCTAAGTGGTTTACTTAGTATCAACGTTCCCCCATGCAAAATGAAGAGTCATGGATGATCAAATAAAAATCAAAGTTATCAAAAATAGACTAATCCCTCGAAGGACAATTGTTCATGAAAAAAAAAGAACAAAAAAATGAAATAAATCAAAAGCATGAAATAAAAAAAGAAAATAAAAATAGATCGATCCCTAGAAATATGAATATCATAGATTATTATTGTAATCTACAGTTTATATAAATTAGATGATACTTTCAAAGGATGGCTACTCCTTATGGTTTTTTAAGGCTTCTCGCATTAACCAACCTCCCATTTTATCAACATCCTAAGAAAGTTTCCCGCACTAATAAACATTTTATTTCCCCTTCCAAGAGCTAGGGCATAGTTTAGGGAATTCCACTTTTAGGAGAAACCTCTTTCCTATATCCAATTTTTAACTCAAACCCCTTTTTTCATGTGAACATTAGGTTTATGAGATCATCTCATCCATTACTTCCATATGATCTTTGAAATGACTAACTATGATTGGTTATTTTCTAACATCAGCTTTAGTCGCATATGCCTTACATTACATGGATCCCCTTTTTGTTTACCTCCAATGCGGTTGGAGGCCTATTTCCTCATTTTAATGTAGTGTCATTCACACCTATAGGTCTCCAACATTACAAGGAAAATTTTTCCTAAATCCTATCACATTTTTCTTTCAGCACATCTTTCTTCATCTCAATCATCTATATTTTATCTATCTATCTTACAACATATCCATTCTTAATTTATTTTCATCACATCTTACCCATATACATTTTAATCAACATGATTAAATTTAAACTCAAAACATATAGTCCTAATCAGCACATCACACATATATATCATCATTCTAGTCATACAAATACCAATTTTAAATAAACATCTAATCATACATTTATTTCAAAATCATCATCAAATGAAAAACAAATATGAGTCCCAAAAGAAACCATCATTATCAAATCTAATAAAGAAGCTATAATTACGAGATAATATAAAATCATCACATCAAATTAAGATTCATCACATGACATAATAAATACAAGACAATCCATGAAAAAATCTTATATCATATATAAAAATGTTTATCAATACATCATGGCCCTCTAGGGGATCAGTAAAGTGAATATCTAAGGTTATCAAGTCCTCATCTCCTGGGGTGGGCACAACACCTGACGCAATGCACATCTCCACCACCCTCCTGACCTCCCTCTACTTGTAGTGTTTGTGCCACACTAGTTGTACCCCTAGATGGCCCACCCCTTCTAACCTCCATACTCTTAAGATGTTCCCAATACCGTAGGGTCTTTGAAAACATCTCGAAAAAAATACCCTCATTTTATCTAGCCTCTATGACCAATGCTCTATTTATGTCCATAAAAATTATGCTAGGGGGTGCCACCTATCTTGATCAGTGTGGTGCTTCTTAAACACCGTTGATGTACTTTGTCACTACGATAGTAGATAAATCTCTAAAGTGGTCCCTCTAGGCCTCCTTCTACCAACATTAGTGGTCCCTCTCCTTAATAATATAGTCTCTCTCTTGAGTGAATGCATTCCTCTGCTGCAATCACCTATTCCTCTCTACTCTCATCTGATATAAATCGTCATGGAAACATGCCACTTTTGCAGCCTCTCCTGCTCCACTTCTACCACTTGCTAGACTGGCCCTGTCCTCAATCTCCTCCTCTCCTCCCTCCTCAACGACTTGAGCTTCTCATGATTTTGTCTACCAATTGGAGTATTCTTCTCCTAATACCACATCATATTCATCATCCCACATCACAATCTCCTCCTCCACTGGGTCTGTGACAACATGACTAGGTAACTCTCTGTCCAGATCCTCCCTCCTGTACAAAATTGGATCATAAGGTACTAATTGAATGACAAAAAATTGTTGTCTCACCATGTCAAATAGAACAACCTATATCATCTTTGGCCATATCCCCTAAACCCATCTCATCCACTTCATCCTCATTAGCTCGACATCTACACCAAGTGAAGTGGGGAAATCCTAAAATGGATGCCATCTAACCTAATCAATATTTAGCTCAATAGTATGATCTACATACCAATTCACCCCTCTCTTTCCACTTTCTACGAAGGCCTGATTGACCCTCCATATCATAAATTCTACTTCTAACTTAATATGGTCACCTGTGATTCATGGAATCCCTGGGGGCGTAATCACTGCAATATGCTCGTAGGCCTAGCAGTGTAGAAAGAAGCCTTCATCTAACCCTAACCTCCTACATGTCCCGCATCTAGATAGCTCATGGTAAACCTGAACCAATATTCAGGTACCAATTGAAAACACTATCCGACAGTCAACAATATTGGCCACCACATGGGTCAACACCCATGGAAACCAATCTCTTCTTGAGTCTAGAAAATCATATCAGAACACTGGGATCATAACCATGTAAATCCATTGGTTGTGTTCCACCCCAACCTCATATCTATTCCCTAAGGATAATACACCTTAAAAATATCTGATAAGGGACAGATTGGCTCCAAATAGCTGCGTCAAAACTACCAATCTATCATCAAAAGTAACGGGAACTATAAGATCCCCCATAATCACTATGCTGATAACTCAATACACATCCTCTAGGGTGATAGTCATCTCCCCTATCCTGAACCAAAATGTACCACTCTATTTGTTCCATCACTCCACAAGAGAAATCTTAAGCCCCACATATAATGGGATCCTCTGATAGTGTATAGATAAGCTTAATCCAATAGTAGATAAATGGTCCCACTGACCATTTGTTACATCACCTCTAATCTTCTTATATAGATCTTATACCCGATATCTCAAATACAAGGTATTGCTAGCCTTCAATCACAAACAAAACATACATACATTATACCTATGATCCAAAATCCATCCAAAGTTTCACCCAAATTTAAATCTAAACCCTAATATAGATAATATTACCCTAGTCGATGCCGATCCAAGTCGGGTCAACGCACTTGGGTCACTGCCAACAACCCTACAAGCATCCAATTTTTACATAATAATGCAAAATAAAACATGAAATTAAATAAAAAACCATAATGAGTTTTGTTACTCACCATCCTCCACATCCTCTGACATTTCCTTGCAACTCTAGCAACCTCCATTTCCTCAATCTCTCTTTTCTCGGGCTGGTCTCTCTCGTCAAATCTGCACATTAAAATGAGATTTTTTAGCTGACCATTGGGCTTAAATATCCCATCGACACCTGGTCATCGTTGACCCCCTTGGGTAATCATTGATTGTCCTCAGTTGTAATTAACTTGCCTTACCTGCACCCATTTCGGGGCCTTTTCCCTTATTTTTTGCATCCCTTTCTAGGAATCATCTCTTGTTGACCTTTAATTCACATTTATGGCCATCTCTTAGTTTCCCCTTTGGGTATTTTCATATAACATTTTCAACTATTTCTTCCTCTAGGCATGTGTATTATTTAAAACCACACTTGTGGCCATAATTAATCTCCCTTCGTGCATACATACTCTTCAAGTCCACATTCATGGCCATCTTTTTTCCTTCAAGCATGATAATCATATTTATTCCATAATTCCACACTTGTGGCCACAATCACTCCTCTATTGGGATTTAATTTTATAATCCTATCCAATCTTTGCATGAAGTACTCATTTGAGGCCATAATCATCTTCCCATTTGAGCATTACATTCATTATATCATGTCCACTTTTTGTGGTCATATTCATTCCCGTACTTGGGGAAACATTATTTTTCATCAAATTCCACCTTTGTGGCCATATCGTTTCCCCACTTGGGGCATTTTTTACTTTCTCCTTTTTTCCTTTTTGGCCATACCTTCCCCCTTTGGGGAAATTTTTTTTGTTCTCACTTTCTCATCTCACCTTATCAACCATTCTTTGTGTCCCATTGGGCACCATATTATACATCCTTATCCCTTGTGGATGCATACCTATTCATCTCATTTGTCATGTATGAAGGATTTCACATACCTTTTTGCATATAGTTGCACATAATTTGATGAATTTTCCATGACCCGTTGGTCATCCCGGCCTACATTCATACTATAGTGATCTTCACCCACTTAGTGGTCCGTAGAATGTTGTTTCACATCTCTGTTGAGACTGCAATTATTTGCTATCAATGTGATATTGGAGTCACCACCATAGTTTTTCATTATTACTGTGAATAATTTTTCACTTGGGGAATCTTGCCTTTGTAATCATTTTACCCATATTTTCATCACCCACTCGCACTTCATCAAGAACCTATTTTCCTATGGGTCGTTAATTTTCTTCGATGTCATTGATCCAACATTTGACGGGGGAGCTTACCTTCAATCCTTTATTATAATCCAACCCTTGTTTTTGTCTCGTGGCTTGCTACGAGAATTAAATCAAAAACATGCGGCAAAATATAGACACCTAAATTTGGTATCTATGCCTTTAGTCACTTATGTACGCATATTTAATAATTTATTCAATCACCCCCCTTTGTTTAATTAAATGCCCTCTCAATTCTTATTAATTAATTAATTAATATTAATTAATTAATAATTTAAATATTTCACATCCCCAATTATCCCATCCACATTAATACTTATTAAATAATTAATTAATATTAATTAATCAATCATTTGGATCCTCACAACCCTAATCAACCTTCTAATTAGGATGCTTTTATACTACCCATAAATCCATATTATTTTATACCCAATCCTATCTTCTAACTACCCTGGATTTATCTCCAAGTAACCTAATCTCACTCACATGATTTAAAGCACTTTCCCAATCCTAAAAAATCATGACCAGTGGGGAAATTTTCCAGTTATCTCAATTTTTCCCTCGACAAAATTGATCAAACACAACCTTCCACAAGAAAAAATCGAAGGATCGGTTCAATCATGCGAGCCACATTTCAAATATGAAAACCAATCCCAAATCTGAGGGGAAGGTGGGCTCTATAATAGAGTCCAAGTAGGGTCAGAAAAGGAGGTCAATGGCGTCAAAGGAAACAAGAGGGTAAACATTAGAAAATCGGAGCAAGGCCTCAAAGTTTTCAGAGTTAACATACGATTCAACTCGAGGCCCTGAATCGGATAAGTATAAGAAGGGTCAACGAATGGCACCATGTGCCCCAATGACACACCTATAAAGGTCAAGCCCAAAAAGTAGTCCCCAACAAGAACCAATCCATGACATACTCGGGATCTAAAGTGGGGTATAATCGACCGTTGAAAATTCATAGACTCGCGGAAGCCTCCATGTGTCTCATCAGAAAGACTTCAAAAGGCACGGCCCAGAGAAGGACCCTGAACTAGTGCAAACCCTCCACGTGGTCAGATCCCATAATAAAATCTAGCCCCAAATTAGTTAAGTATAGAAGGAATGGTGGAATCCACCACATGTCTCTTTGGCGCAACTTTAAAGGAAGAAGACAAATTCGGTCCCCCAAATGAGCACGGAGCTTCCACGTGTCCTAGGCCCAAAAAGAAGAAGTCAAAAGGGGAAGAACTGGCTGTTGAAAAGTATAAATAGGGCATATATAGTGGAATGTGCCACGTTCCGCAACGGTGTAAATTTAAAAGGTACAGCCCAAAGTCTAGTCCCCAAACAATCGTAAGCCCTCCACGTGTCCCAGGTCCAAAAAAAGGGACAACAAATACATTGAAAATTCGAAGCTCGAGATAGGCCTATGGAGGCCTCCATGAGTCTCATCCATACAGCTTAAAAAAAAATATGGAAGCATTCTCCCAATACACACTGAGCCTCCATGTGTCTAGGGTAAGACACATGGCCCTATCAAATAAAAGGGACTTAGTGAAAAAAAACAAGAAATAGAGAAAAGCCGCAGATGGAGCTACGTGTCTCTTTGGCACAAATTTAAAGGAAAAATCCAAAAGTGGTCCCCAAATGTGCACCATCTCTACACGTGGTCATGTTTTAGGTCAAAGTGGGAAGGCGGGCCTTGGAAGGATTTTTTTCGAAAAGCGGGCCGACGAGCATGGGGAAGAATTTTCGCCAAAGTGGAAAATGCGGGCCGGTGGGCTCGGAGATGATTTTTTGAAAATGTAAAGTTGTGGGGCCGCGAGAGTTATTTTTACATTTTTTGCAACTTTCATAAAAGCACAGTTTGCAAGTGCAGGCCTACGAGCCTGAGGAGGTTTGTTCACCAAATGGAAAATGAGAAAGCTATGGGCCTACGGAGGCTTTTCGGTAAAAGTGAATTTTGGGCCTGTGGAGCTGTGGGAGGTTTTGTGAATTTTTCATTTTTGTCGCAAAAGGTGCAAAGTGAATATTAGGCTCACGGATCCGTTTTTGAAAAACTTTTATTTTTGCCATTTTTCTATGGATTCGATTCGAATATTCAAACGGGAATAAATTTCGATCCAATGCTCAAAATTCAACAAATTTGGTATCGTTAGAAAGGTCTGGACCTCCTCTATGCCAAGGAAGAATAAATTATTATTTTCAGTAGGGTTTGATGGGTGAAAATTTTGAAAAAGTATTTCAAGCCATTAATACGGGATCCGATTGCTTCAATTACCCAAATCTGATTTGATTTGCCATATTTCCATCTCCAACATGCCAAAAAAACATGGGAAAAAAAATTGACATATTATAGGTGGATTTATAGGGCATTAATGGTTGATGGTTGAGCTTTCAGAGTAGAGTGAGTTTTCTTCTTTCTCTCTCGCCTCTACATTATATATATTGTAAACACTTCTCATTTCAGAAAGGAGACATTCTGGGTGTGGGGAAACTCAGTAAAATTTGTTTCTTGACTCCATTTGAGTTATAAGCCTTCTCCTATGCCTGACAAGTGTATTTCTGCCTTTGAGAAGAAATGTAATGGTCTATGTACCTTATAGAGAAATAAACTCATGTTTTTTTGGTGTTCTTCAACCCTTTCTCATGTTTTATTGTTTCTATGTTCCTCTCCATTTCAAATCTATTTTCTGTGTATGTATTTCACGTTTGTAGGTGTAAGATATCACGTTTCATGGATTTTTTAAGGTGGATTAGGATTTGGGTCTATGTCACTTCTATCTGACCTCACTTATTTCCTTTTTCCATGTTTCATCCTCTCTCACCAGAGTATCTCACCTCTTTCCTTTTCTCATGTATCACCACTTTAGTGTAGGCTCTCTTTCACTCTCTCTCTCTCTCTCTATTGTTGTCTCCTTATAAGGTTAGATTAGGACTAGATAGCTTTCCTGCACTAGAGTAGCTTATAGCAGGTAGTTTAGGAAGTAGAACCAGATTTCTCTTCAAGTCTTTCTTAGGTTCACAAGTCCCACAACTTGAGAGATGGTCCAATGTTGTGCAATCACACTGAATGCCCAACTTAGATCTGAGGCCATTCGGGGGTGTTGTGATTTTTCCTCAACAGTTTTGGCACACTCGGTGGGACAATGAGGTTAGATTTTTTTCATCTTTCCGAGGTGTCTCATTATTAAATAGAAAATATTAAGCCACCACACAACTCAGAAATTTTCACATGCCTGGTGGGACAGGTTTGAAGTACCTTACAACTTCATCTTAGTAAGTTGGTGTGTTCCTATTAAAATTCAGCCTTTTAAGGCACATGCAAAGCACATCTGGTGACTCCATTTGGTCAACAACCCATATCTTAAGTTTCATACCTTCTCCTATTCATTTCCACCCACATTTTCTTTTCATATCTTTAATTTTCTTCCACTCAAGAAGTTGTGCAGTTATGACTTCTTTACCGGCATGGAATTCTCATTTACAGAAATAAAACTATTTCCCTATATCCCTACAGTTTCAAAATCCTCCTCCAAATCAGTTTTATAAGCCCCATTATCCCGGAAATGCATACAACCCACTTTTTTCTAACCAAAATGTTTATGAAAAATAGGTTTATGCAGATGATGATGGAAACTCCTTGGCCAAAGTTGATTTTGAGAGGAAAGTTCAAGAGATGAAGATGGGTATGATGCATCTCAAAGTCAAGTGCTTTATGATAGCAGTTAAATTTGGCTACAAGGACCCTTGTCTATGGGTCAGCCTTGTACCATGTTGGTCTAGCACCTAGCAGAAACTGCACTTCATCACTGACAACCTGTCAATGGGGGAACCTTGCACTACCATCTTACAATCTTCCCACTCCACTGAGTCAACTTACAACATCTTAGCACATTGCGCATGTTCCTAAATTCTTACGCACTTCCTCCACTAAGAATTCCATCCCTTCTACATCCCCAAGCTTTCCATCTCACCTCAATTCTTCTTCCCTTTTCCCTTATGAATTGAAGTCCCCTCTACCTAGTTATACAATAAATGAACAACCCCTTACTAATGCCCCTTCCCCAGCCAACATCATCATGTTCGATTCCTATAGGATAGTTTATAATGGCATGACTCATGCAACTCTTATTGGGAAAATGAAATCATATGGCGCTTGCTCTAGAGAAAAATCAGTTAGCTCTAAAGGGCGCAGTTCTAGAGGAGACTGAGTTAGTTGTAGAGGATAAACCATGCATGCCATAGCTTCACGTGCCCCAACCTGCAACTGCTCCCCCTCAGAAAGAGAACCATAAATTTCTAGAGGCTAAGAGTGCAGATCAAGCCATAGAAGAACCTTCAGTTCTTCCTCCCACGTTATCCCCTTTAAGCTCTAATTTTGAAGAAGATGTTGAGATTTCAAACTTCATGTTTGAAGATGAGGGAAACCATGGTGTGAAAATCACATATCCAAAAGACACCATGGATGAGGTCAAGTGCATGCAATAGGAAAATGATGAGGTAAATTATCTGTCAGACTTAAAGGAATTATTTAAATGGAGGGGAGCCTGAGGAGATCACATAATTTTTCCTCCCCATCATCCACCTTCCAAGCACATGATTCCACTACCATGGAGGAGACATCCAATCGGAGCAGGTGAACTAAGATTCGAGGATATTATTCTTCCATGTTCTTCTTAGGAGGAGAAGGGAAAGAAGCATGAGGTCCCCATCTCACCCACACCATTCATCCAAGATGGTCTACAAGAAGACTCCATTTTTGGAGTTGTAGTTCAGGGCAATAGGCATATCCATCAGGTTAGACCATGCCCTATCAGGTACCTAGGTTCATTGGAGCCAAGGGAGAAACCAAAACAAGTCATTACCACTTTAGGGCATGAGGATGAGTATCAAAGCACTAAGGGTCACCATCAACACCTCTAGGAGTCCAATGCAAATCATCTTGAGGAGGTATTTTCCATTAATGTTGATACCTTGGTGATTTGGGTGGAAGATCGGCCTCTTGTTAGTTTCTCACTGATTATAACTGCCATGTTTAGTGCCAAATAATATACATGGCCATATTTTTTGTGAAAGGGAAGTTATTTCTCCCTGCCTATGGTAGCCTTTGTTTAAATTTTCTTTGATAGGGTTAGTGTAGGAGTATGAGTAGATTTGCTTTCAGTAAAAAAAGTGCTTTTACACACTTTGCATGTCTCATTTGAGGCATGTATGATTTAGCTTTGTACATAAGTTTTGTTCATATTTCTTTGGAAGTATAATGTGCCATGCCCTTTATTATTAATGATAGAGAGACCCATAGTTTCCTGTAATAATTGATGATTTCAAATGAAAGAAATACAAAGTAACTAAAATCAGGTTTTGAGGGAGTCCATTTGTAGAGCAGTTGAAAGCCCCTGGTCAACAAAATTTTCTACTCTTAGAACTTCATCTCCATGTTTTTCTTTAAATAATTGAGAGTGCAAACAATGAGGTAGGCTATGGGTCACCAAGGGTAGGTAGTTGGGCTCGTGGTTTCAGGGAAAAGATCAGTACCAGGCTATCATTCATGACTCCATGCCCAATGGATTCTTCAAGGCTATTGGTCTCTTCATCTAAGAGGTAGATGTCGCTGTGAGTCACCAAACTGTCATCTCAATTTTGTCCCCGTAAAAACTGATCAAACACGACCCTGAAAAGTTAAAAATCAAAGGTTTGGTTCAGTCATGCAAGCCCCATTTCAAATCTGACAATTGATTCCAAATCTGAGGGGCAGGTGGGCTCTACAATGGAGTCCAACCAGATTCAGCAAAGGATGTCAGTGATGTCAAAGGAATCCAGTGACTCAACAAGAGAAATCAAAGCAAGGGCTCAAAGTTTTTGGACTTCACATATGATTCAACTCGAGGCCCTGAATTGGCTAAGTATAAGAAGGGCCATGTGCCTCAATGATGCATCTCCAAAGGTTAAGCCCAAAACGTGGTCCCCAAAAAGTGCTAGTCCACCACCTAGTTGGGATCTAAAGAGGGGTCTCATCGACCGTTGAAAATTCACAGACCGGTGAAATCCTCCATGTGTCTCATTGGCACGACTTCAAAATGGGAAGCCTAAAGAAGGACCCTGAACTAGTGCCAACCTGCCACGTGGTTATAGCTGGAAAGCAGAGTCGGCCCCAAATCGGTTAAATATAAAAGGAATGGCAGAATCCCCCACATGTCTCTTTAACACAACTTCAAAGGAAGAAGGCAAAGGCAGTCCCCCAAACAAGCATGGTGGTTCCACGTGTCTCAAGCCTGAAAAGTAGAATTCAAAAGGGGCATAACCAGCCATTGAAAATTCTAAACAGGGAAGAGCCAGCAGAAGGTTCCACGTGCCTATATAGCGTAAATTCAAAAGTTGTGGCCCAAAGGCCAGTCCCAAACAAGCATAGGCCCTCGATGTGTCCCAGATCCAAAAAAAGGGACACCGGCCATTGAAAAGTCTAAGATTAGGATAGGCCTATGGAGACCTCTATGTGTCTCGTCCACACAACCTCAAAAGAAAAATCTGGAGGTAGTCTCCTAATATGTGTTGAGCCTCCATATGTCCAGGGTCAGACATATTGTCCCACAAAACAAAAGGTACTTAGCCAAAACACAAAGAAATAGAGGAAAGCCAATAATGTAGCAACGTGTCTCTTTGGATCAACTTAAAAGGAAAAATCAAAAAGTGGTCCCAAAATGTGTGCCAGCTCTACATGTGGCAATGTTTCAGGTCAAAGTGGGAAGGTGGGCCTTGGAAGGATTTTTTCCAAAATCGGGCCGACTGGCCTCAGGAAAACTTTTCGCCAAAGTGGAAAATGTGGGCCGGTAGGTCTGGAGATGATTTTTGGGAAATGTAAACTTATGGGGTTGCAGGAATTTTTTTTGCATTTTTAGCAACTTTCATAAGAGAGTAATTTGCAAGTGCGGGTCCGCGAGCTCGAGGAGGTTTTTTTGACAAATGGAAAATGAGAAGGTTGCGGGCCCATAGAAGCTTTTGGGGAAAAGTGAAATTTGGGCCTGTGGATTTGTGGGAGGTTTTGTGAATTTTGTGTTTTTTCGTAAAATGCACAAAGTGAATTTCAGGCCCATGGATCCATTTTTGCAAAACTTATTTTTACACCATTTTTGTACAAATTCGATTCAAATATTCAAATGGGCATAACTTTCAATCCAGTTCTCAGAATTCAACAAATTTTGTACCGTTGGAAAGGTCTCGACCTCCTCTATGCCATGGAAGCATAAATTATTATTTTAATAGGGTTTTTTGGGTGAAAATATGGAAAAATTATTTCAAGCCATTAATACAAGATCCAATTGCTTCAATTACCTAGATTTGATTTGATTTTCCATATTTCCTTCTCCAACATGGAAGACAGACATGGGAAACCAAAATTAATAGATTATAGGTGGATTTGTAGGGCATTAATGGTTGATGGTTGAGCTTTTAGAGTGGATTCTGAGTTTTCTTCTTTCTCTCTCACCTTCATGTTCTGTATATTGTAAACACTTCTCATTTGAGAAAGGAGACATTCTGGGTGTGGGGAATCTCAGTAAAAAATTTTTCTCAACTCCATTTGAGTTGTAAGCCTTCTCGTATGCCTGACAAGAATATTTGTGCCTTTGAGAAGAAATTTAATGGTTTGTGTAGCTTATAGAGAAATAAACTCATGATTTTGTGGCATTCTTTAACCCTTTCTCATGTTTTATTGTTTCTTTATTCCTCTCCCTTTCAAATCTATTTTCTATGCATGTATTTCATGTTTTCAGGTGTAAGATATCATGTTTCATGGAGTTTTGATCGTATATTAGGATTTGGGTCTATGTCACTTTTGTCTGACCTCACTCATTTCCTTTTTCCTTGTTTCATCCTCCCTCAGCAAAGTATCTCGCCTCTTTCATTTTCTCGTGTATCACCACTTTAGTGTAGGCTCTCTTTCACACTCTCTCTCTCTCCATGTATCCTTGGAAGGTTAGATTAGGATTTTATTATTTTCCTACACTAGAGTAGCTTATGGTAGGTAATTTAGAAAGAACCAACTTTCTCTAGAGGTCCATCTCAGGTTCACACGTCCCACAGCTTGAGAGATGGTCCAATGTTGTGCAATCACACTGAATGCCCCACTCAGATCCAAGGCTATTCAAAGGTGCTTTTATTTTACATCAATAGTTACTTGTAGTTGGTGGCAATCGAGCATAATCATCATTAACCCTTATAAAATAAGTGTTTTCTTTCTATTATGAGGATAAGGCAATCAAAAAATCAATAAATCAAGCTATAAATCATATGCATGTGACCATCCTCGTGCATGAGTAGTTATGATACATCCACAAACCTATTAGACATCCCTTCATCTTGCTTACATCATTCACGATCATCATTCGAGAGATATTATTATTGTTATCACTTTACCTTAATCATATTATCATATATTCTTCAGTTATAACAACTTGTAGGTACAGAGAAGCTTCAGAAACACTCAAAATCCTTCTCCCACAATTCTATTTTTCTTACAAGAGTATATTATCATCCTTTCATCCTTGGCCTTGCATTTTTTTGATACACACGATGTCGATCTTCCCCAGTCGTCATCGAATAAGGTTCTATCTATCTAAAAACCCATCCAAATCATCATTTATCTCATTTATCCTACTTCTCTACTTCTGGTTCAGTCCTACACAATATTTTAAAATAGCTATAAGTCTTCACCAACTTCATATCACTCAGAAAACTTGCAGCTCTGCATATTTCATTTACACCTCCAGTCCATCCTCCAAGGTCATCCTTGACCTACCTATGCGCATTTTTGGATTACAATCTAGATTAAATACTTAAATCAACTATATTGGTGTTTCTTATTCCAAATATATGAATTTGATTTGGCTAATATTGGAATCCAAAAAGGGTATTTTTCGTAATTTTTTTAGATTCTATTATTAGAATCCAAAAAGGTTTTGAATTATATATCATGTTTGAGGGATTCCCATTTTAGGAGTTTACAATTTTATAGTAAGATTAAAAAATACTTATTGGAATAATAAATACATTTATAACATTGTAATCCATAACAAATACTTATATTGTCCATTTTTATACAATTTTTTTTATCTTGTATTTAATGAGCATATGTCCATTCTCATAAAAAAAAAAACATTTTTATCTTGTATTTAGTGGGCATATGCCCATTCTCATATAAGAAATCATAGCAAAAAAATAAACTCAATACAGAAAGAAATAAAAATTTAGATGTGATTTATCTTAACTATGGGGTAGTGCGCATTTGAATGTTGTACATTTTACATATTTTAATCATATATATTTATGTGACAATTGTTTTATTATAACATGGAATTATTTGCATAGAATGAAGTTAGGAAATGTGTTATGAAATATTTACAACATAAAATGATGGTAATAAAAGAATCATTAAGAGATAGTCTATAACAAAAGACCAATTTTAATATATTGTGATAAACTACAAAAAAGAACAAGCCAAATAATTTTTATTTATTAATAAACATAATAGTAACAATTAAACTCAATCAAGCTCAATAATCATGGAAATGTATTGTTGTGAGATAATACAAGTCATAATTTTTTATTTTTTTATTTTTTTACATAAAATGATGGTAATAAATTCAATATTAATGAATTTTAAGGAGAAAAAAGAACAAAAAAAAATAAATTTATCTATATAAATTCAATCAAGTTTAGTAATTATTTTTATAAATGTTTGTGAAGACTGATGTAATTTTGGGTGTGGACACACATGATTTAACCATGTCATATTAAGTGTGAATTTTTTTCGATAATACATTCAAATTTCTACCCTCAAAACCAATAACTTATTTTCATGGAAAATGAGATCTTTGTATAACCCTGTCAAAGCTATATTTGAGCATTATATACTAATCACATCATTTGGATGAAATGCAAGAAAGAACTTAAAAATTGTAATATACACATTTTGATCACTACATATTAATAACCATGAATAACATCACTTCAAATAGAAAATGGCAAAAATAACTATAAAAATGTAATAAAAACAATTTGATATATTGATTTGTTCCATTGTTGTTTGAAATAGAGAACATCCCTTTAAGATGTCTCTTACATCATCTGCAACCCCTACCAAGAATAGTTCTGTAAAAAACTATGACAGAAGCCACTTATTATATTAAAATTCTATGTCAGAAACCTTTGCAGACATAATTTTTTTTTTTTCAAGAACTCCATTGTTGAATACATTAACTATAATCATAGTTTCACATTTGTATGAAAATTCTGGTAGTTTCCAAATTGTTCCCAAATCTTTATTAAATTTATCTCCCTCTTTTTTGGAAAGCTCCATACCACAAAAAAACTAAGGATGCACATCTACTTTAGTTTTTCTACATTGGCATCTATATCCAACGTAGACCATGAGAATTTAATTTGATAAAAATATTTAGATACAAAAGTTAGAAATTGGAAAATAGACATTTGTTATTAAACTTCATTATTAACTTGTATTCATTTCAAATACGATAATAATATTTAAATAAAATACTTTTACCTATTTCTTTACACATATTTGTTAGTTGTAGATTTTCTAGATTTTATCTAGCTGCATCTCCACATAAAAACTAAAAGTAGGATATAGTTATTGAATTTATTCCAATTAATATTTCCAAATGGAAAGGTTTAATTTTTTTACCTATATCTTTACATATATTATTTGGATATTCTCCAGTTGTATCCGCACATAAAAATTTAAATTAATATATATTTATCAAATCAATTCAAACTAATATCGACAAGTAAAATGCAATATTAAATTTTAAATGATACTTGTTAACTATTCATAAGCTCCCACATGTGCATACATAGGACACAAATGAGTTACATCTCTTAATCATGTGCTCCCAAATATGCAATGATCTCAATCATTTGACATAATGTTTAGGGATGAAAACTCCAAATTCATTCAGTTCGATAATATCCAAGGGCTTTGAATGTTGTTAATCTATATCCACTATCACATCTTCCACCTTCATACCAGTTGAATTATGAACACCATATACTTAATAAACCACTCACATCCCTAGAACTGCATTTTCTACATTTTTAATTCATAATTAGTTATAATTGTATCATATTCATTGGACTATCCCTGACAGAGCCAAGTGGTGCACTACATACCCTGTAGAGAGATCAAATCTTATGTAGTTCTCATTTTATTGTGTGTGTGTATATATATATATACATATATATATATATATATATATATACATATATATATATATATATATATATACATATATATATATACATATATACATATATACATATATATATATACATATATATATATATACATATATATATATATACATATATATATATATATATACATATATATGTATATATATATATCCATTCACATTTAGGAAAAATGAAATAAGAATAGATATTGTAAATGGTCATATGTCACTTGTCATACAAGAATTATAGAATATAGAATTGAAAGATGTGCATTGTGAGAGTTTCAAGAAGATTTGAAGAAAATGTTTATGCTAATTAATTTCTCCACTTTATTTATTAATCATTTCCACTTTAAAACTTTCATAATAGATATAACTTTAAGTTCAACATATATTTTTAAATTTATTTTAACATGGGAAGGAATGGGAAGTTGTGCATTATTACATCCTTTATAGAAGTTGTGTACATTTATAATGGACATGAGCCCATTCTCATACAAACATTTTGTGTTTTGAATTAATTAATAATTGTATTATACTATTTGGACTATCCTTGACACAACCAAGTGATGAAATACATATCCTTGACACAATCAAGCCTTATGTAGTTCTGGTCTCAATATCTATATCCATTCTTATGTAGTTTATTTTATATAACTGTTAGAAAAATAATATAGATAAATTTAATTCCATGTCATTTTTTTTATAATAACAATAGATGGAAAATTAGGATTTGTTTATGGGAGTTCATTTTATGTTTCCCATCAATAATATAGAAATGATGGGAAACGTAAAATGGAAACCCAAAAACACATAACACTAGTACATTTTTTAAAAAGGAAGAAAATTAACATCTCGTTGAGAAGGTACATGGTTCAATAACATAGAGTGGACAAGAAAACTAACACTTGCTAAATAAGTGATATGTATTGGTATTTTGTAGGAGCTACATGAAAATGACCAATATCAATTTTGAATGAATTTTCATCAAATAAAAAAATATGAATCTTTTCATCAATTTTGAGCTAGTCCTAATAATAATTTCTCTTTTACATACTGGTTTACCTCTTGAAAGTGTGAATCTAAAATTATTTTAATATAATTTTAACTGGCCCAATTCCTTGTCCATATTCATGCAGTGGGAAACAAATGATCCAAATGAGGCTTATGTAGTTTGATTACTTTGTTTACAATTGTTACTATCATTTCTGGCTAGACTAAGATTGGTGGATTCAAGTGCAGGCACCACCAAGTGTTGCACTACATATGCTCAAGAGGGATAAAACCTTATGTAGTTCTATTATTTAGTTTTAGAATGGGAGGGAAATATTGAACTCAATCATTTTTGTTGGACTAAGAATTATGTCTTTTGTATTTAATTGTCTTGTTTTGGCAGTTACTGTTTATTTTTAACACAATGTATTTATTAATTAAAGGTATTTTGTTTGAAACACATATTCCATTACAAAATGAGGATCAACCCATTGTAAAAAAAAAGTAATCTTCATATTTATTTCAAGCCCATTCAAAATGGGAAAATGCCTATTCTCGTATAGAAAGTGTAGAAGAATAGACAAAATAAGAGTATATGTTTAGAACGGCCATATGTCCATTCTCAAATAATAATCATGGAAGAATTGTGGGAATTTTTTTATCTTATCTAAAACATAGAAGAACAAAAAAGTAAGATCAATATATGTTTAGAAGAGGCATATGGAAGACAAATATTACTTTGCTTTAGAATTGGGAAAATGCCCATTTAACATATAAAAATCATGAGAGAATAATTACTCATAGAAGAAAAATTTAGTATTTTTTAAATTGAAGATAAGTTTCAAATATACTTCTAACTCTTCTCTATTGATTTATTACGAGATGAAGAATATCATCTAGCTTTATCTCTTTTGTATTTTGATATGGTTATAAAGATAATGCCATATTTTTGATCTTTTATATTTTTATGTGTTTTAAGAATATAACTTCAATCTTTTGTAAGACTTGCATAGTATTATTCTCCATAGTTATAAAATGATGTATCTAAATATGACCATTTATAGCATGTTTCAGAGTCTCCATAAGATCATTCCCTTGGGGAAAATGTTTAACTACATAGAAAACATTGGAAATCATTGAATGTAGTTGAATTGTGTCCATGTGTGTCTATATATATATAATTATATGTAATTTTACAAAATATATGTAGCCCAAAGCAGAAGGACCTAGGTAGGGCTATTTATTTTTCGATTTGGGTGGCCTAGTTATGTAGGCTTTGATGGGAATGCGAGATGTGGAGGTGCATCTGGGAGGGTGAGATGATAAGGTGAGATCAGTGGGAAAGTTAAGATTCTGAACTAGGCGAGCGAGTTGATCTGCTTAGCTGTTGGCCAAGCTAGGCAAGCGATCTCACCCACTGAGCTAAGTAATATTAAATGATGTATCTAATGATAAAGTTACCATTCCCATAATTGGAACCATAAAATAATAACAGAGATAAAATGTAGCTTATTTTATAATGGACAAGTGCCCATTCTGACAGCCTTTATAGAGTTATTAAAAGGAATAAGATCTATATTTCTTGTATTACAATGATTAGAATTGGCATACCCCCATTCTCATACAAACAAACATTTTGTATCTTCCATTTAATGGTTAGGTATCCATTTCTATAGAGGTATTAAAATGTTTAAGTTCAATATCGTTTGTATCGAATGGGAAAATACCAATTTTCATTTAGGAATCATATATGAAGAATATAGATAAAATTTAGTTTCTTTTAGAAGTGTAATTATTAAACCTAAAACATGGCTGCGATATTGTTTAATATTTATATTTGTTTTTTACCATGGCATAGTGAGACTATTAATTTGCAAATACATTGTTTAGCACATTTTATTAATTGAAGGTACTTTTTTGTCAAACACATATTCGACCATCCATTGGAGGGAAATTGAAAAAATTAACCACAATTAATTCACACCACTTCGTGGCATTTAAATGATGTATCTAATGGGAAAATACTTGTTCTCATAATTGGAATTATAAAAGAAGAAAAAAGATAAAATGTAGCTTGTTTTATAATGGACAGTTACCCATTCTCCTAGCTTTCATAAAGTACTTGTTTACCATTAATTTTTAAATAAATTGTTTACAAAATTTTGTTAGATGAAGGTACTTTTTTGTCAAACACGTCTTCGAGCACTTGTTGCAGGGAAATTGGTAAAATTAATGACAATTAATTCTTTTGTGGCATAGTAGAGAGAATTACGATGGTTACTCTTTTCGACTATGGTTGAGATCTTGGGAATCACAAGGTTATTTATAGTGGGTGAATCTATCTCTTTCTTGTTCATCATTTTCATTTTATTTTTCATCCAGTTTCTACTTTTTGGGCTACCTGTATTTTGTAAAAATATAGACACTTGTATATATATATATATATATATATATATATATATATATATATATATATATAGACACACACACACACACATAGATTGAATGATTTCCCATTTTTTTGTGTAGTTAAACATTCAGGAGGGGGTGTGGGGAAACTAATCTTTTAGGAGAGGGTGCTAATATAAAAAAATTATTAGATATTACAAAAAATACAATGTTAATTGTATGAGAATGGGCTTGTGCCCATTATAAACGTGTAAAATTCTGTAAAGGATGTTATAATGCACATGTTCCCATTAAAAAAATAGATTATCTTCCCATAGACCGTTTCGTCCTATGAAGCAGAAAATTTGAATAATATTTTTGAGATATAGTTTTTTCTCTCCGCTAGATTATTTTTAACGCTTTCCACTTTGGGTTCCCTCTATTTCCTAAGACTATTTTGGCTTGTGAAGAACCGTATTTGAAGAAAATTTGAGGCATAGATAATTCAACTCTTCTCTGAATAATTATTATGAGATGAAGAATATGATTTGTTTTTCTTTCCCTTATATTTTTTTCTTGGTTTATAGATAATGCCCTATTTTTTATCTTCTATATATTTTTATTTTGGTATTAAGAATACCATTTCAATGTTTTTGAGATATGTGTAGTTGTTAACCTAATCTAGTTGCTAATACGGGGAGTTAATTCTTTTTTAAATTGAAGATAAGATTCATAGATACTTCTAGCTCTTCTCTCTTGTATTCCGATTCTCTGGGTATAAGGATAAATTATAATACCATATTTTATAACTTTTTTATTTTTTATATGGGTTTTAAAAGTATCACTTCAAAAAAAATTAATACTTGGATAGTTTTTATCCTGCATAGTTATCAAATTTTGCATCTAAATATGACCATTTCATGCATGTTTCAGAGTCTCAACATAATCACATTCCCTTACAAAAAATGTATATTATTCTCTGCCTTTGTAAGATGGGGATTTGCCTAAGAAATCCACTACCAATATTACGTTAAGATGGGAAGTTACCTGTTATATTTTTACCAAAGTACAGATTGGGATTACCACCTAGGAGGCATTTCTTAGTTGACAAATTGGGAGTCAAGTTTATCAAAAAAATAAATTATAGTTTAATAATTCTTCTTTCATCCATAAAATTATATTTTTTTGTTCATGATCGATGTTCATCAAGGTTAGATAATATTAATCAAAGTAAAGCATTTTATCCAAAAGGTGATTCATTTGTAAATTGACCTTGCATCAATCGTGAGTCATGTAAAGTAAGGCATTTTATCCCAACAGTGAATCATTTTCTACTTGGCCTTGCATCAATCGTTAATCGTGTCACATTTGTCATCCTTGATATCATATGTTTCTCTTTGCATTGTTGAATGATTTACCACATACACAAGGCTAAGGTAAACATGGTTTATCCTTCGAGATTAAAAATGTTGCAATTAATTACTCTGATGTTAGCTTGCTGAGCAAAAGTATTATATTGTATATTATTGGGTATTAGAATGTTTACAATGGGAAAAAGCTAAATTTTGATTCTAAATATTCTTAAACAAACTAAATTCTATTTCTGTTATTGTACTTTGATTCATACATGAGAAGGGGCATCTACCTATTCAATATAAGTAAATATTAAATTTTAATAATTTGTAGACCTCTATAAAGGATGTGATAATAGGAAGATGGTTTGTACAAGAACTTAATCATTTAATACCTCTGCATAGGCTATGAGAATTTATACCTCTATAAAAGTTGTGAGAATGGGAAAAATTTGATTCAATATAAGGAAAAAATGTTTTGTTTCCCAATTCAATTTAAGACAAGGTTTTTTTAACATGAGAATTGACATATGCCCATGATAAATGTTCAAAATTCTAAGAATTTTAATACAATCAATGTTTTAAAAATGTTATTTTAGTATTATTTATTTTTTTAGTATTTTTATAACTCTCTAAAACATTTAAATGGGTCTAAACATTATGACATTAAATTACTAAAGCATTTTGATAATTTTTTAAATAAAGATATTGGTCTCATGTTATGTTTCATGTCACTCAATTTTTTAAAATAGGATTTTGAATATGATTGAAATTAGTCATATCGCAATGCCACCAAACATTTATATCATTTTGGCTAGACTTACCCTGACGTAGACTAGTTGTGATTCTGCGAAGTGTTGCACTACATACCCTCGAGGGGGATCAAGCCTTATGTAGCTCATTATTTTGATTTAGAAAGGGCATCTTGGCTCCGCCAAGTGTTGTACTACATACTCTCAGGAAGATTCCCGTTCTTAATAATTTGATTTAGAAATGGTAGATTCCCAATCTCTTCCCTTTTTCATATGGGCATTTGTCCATCCTCTAACAAACAAACATGTATTTTTGTGCAATTTCCTAGTTTGCATCGAAGGAAGACCATTGCAATCAAAGGAGGACCATATTAGAAGATGAATGGTGTAAAAACATTGTGACAACCTTTATAGAGTAAGTAATTGTATCATATTGGCTGGACTATCCTTGGTGGAGCCTAGTGTTGCACTGCATACCATTGAAGGGAGATCAAACCTATATCTCTAATTGTTGTTTATTCTTTTTATTTTGGACACTCTTTATTTTCATGAATAATATAAAGGAAATTTATTAGAAACAAAAATGAATATTTCTAACTCTTCTCAATGTGAAGAATAACATCTGGTTTTTCTTCAAAAGTAAAATGAGACCCAACCCATTTCATCTTCATGTCATGAATACATATGTATCATTTTGGCTTGACGATCGCTGAACGAGCTAAGTTATGCCTCCGCCAAGTGTTGCACTATATACCCTTGAGATAGATCAAGCCTTATGTAGTTTTATAGTTTTGTTTAAGGATATTTATATTTATGGGCATTCATCCATCCTTGAACCAAAAAACATTTACTATTGGATTGTTACACATAAGTTACATGAAAGGAGGACGATTACAATGGAAGCACACATTCTCACAACCTTTCTAGACTTAATAATTGTATCATATAGGAAGCATTATCCCTTTCGGATAGCCCCTATGATTTTTGTCTCTCTCTCTCTTTTCATGAAAAACAAAAATGAAAATTTTTAAATCTTTTCAATGTAAAGAATAAAATCAGTTTTTCCTTTCATTGCAAAAAAATGGGGAACAATCCACTTCATGTTCATGTATTGTCCATTTGAGTCGAAAGATATCCATATGTAGTTTTCCTTATGCCTATTTTTCTTTTTTATTCCTATTATTAGAATGAGAACATGCCCATTATTAAGATGCTATAAGAAATTGATACGAACATTTTTATAGTTTTATCTCTGCATAATAAATTTATACGAATTGAATGGGTAGATGCCCATTTAGTTATAATGTGAGTAGTAGAAGAAAATTATTATTAGTTTATCACTTCTATAAACTTAATCATATCTAACTCCACAATGAAAGATGCTAGTGGAGAGATAAAATTTACTTTACCTTTGTTTAAGAATGGGTAGTTTTCCATTCTTTCATACAAAAAAATAAATTTAATTTTTTCATTTTTTCATGAATACAATTGTATCATTTTGTGGTAGACTATCCCTAGAAGATCCATGTTCTACCTATGATAATTTTTTCTCTACATACCCTTGAGAGAGATCAAGGATTATGTAGTAATATAGTTTTTTTAGGAATAGTTCTATTTAAGGCATTTGACCATCCTCGAACAAGCAAACATTTACCATCAGATTGCTTCCCATTTCGCATGGAAAGAGGATGATTGAAATAGAAGGAGACATTCTAACAGCCTTTATTGAGTTAATAAGTGTATCATATTGGATGGACTATCCATAGAGGATAGCTCCCATGATTTCAGTCTCTCACTCTTTTCATGGAAAACAAAAATGAATATTTCTAACTCTTCTGAATGTGAAGAATGACATCTACTTTTCCTTTCATTGAAAAATGGAGAAAAATCCACTTCATGTTCATGTCTTACCCATTCAAGTAGACAGATGCGATATCTAGTTTGCCTTATGCCTATTTTTCATTATGATTCCTATTATTAGAATAGTCATATGCCCTTTATGAAGATGCTACAGGAAATTGATATGAACAATTTTGGAATTTTATCTTGCATACAATGAAATTTTTCTGATACATATATTTCAATAAATGTATAATAATTGAATGGGCAGAGGCCTGGATTCAATTATAATATGAGTAATAAAAGAAAATTATTGTCAGTTTAGCACTTCTATAGACTCAATCATATCTAACTCCACAACGAAATATTGTTAGTGGAGAGATTAAAATTTACTTTTCCTTTGTTTAAAAATGGGCATTTTTCTATTCTTCCATACAAATAAACAAACATTTTTTCTTCTTGAATACAATTGTATCATTTAGGCTAGACTACATACCCTTGGGAATATGCCCATTCTCATAGTTGTATTGAATTGATTTAGAAATGGCAGATTCTCATTCTCATAGTTGTATTAAATTGATTTATAAATGACAGATGCTCATTCTCATAGTTATATTAAATTGATTTGGAAATGGAAGATGCCCATTCTCATAGATGTATGAAATTAATTTAGAAATAGCAAGTGCAAATTCTCATAGCTCATAGTTGTATTAAATTTACTAAAAAAATGGAAGATGCCCATTTTCATATTGGATTAATTAACATATTTTTTAAATACTGTCTGGAGAGGGATCAAGTCTTATGTAGCTCTATTATTTATTTTTAGGAATGGGCGTCTTGGGGGACCCTTAGGAAGATGTTGATTCTCATAGTTATATTAAATTGATTTACAAATGGAAGATGCACATTCTCATAGTTGTATTAAATTTATTTAGAAATGGAAGATGCCTATTCTCATAGTTGTATTGAATTGATTTAGAAATGTCAATTGTCACTTATCATAGCTCATAGTTTTATTAAATTGATTTAGGAATAGTGATAAATTTGTTAATTAGTTTTATAAAATTTACTTATATTTTTTCAATAGTAATTAGTTATTTTATAAATATTGTTTATCCATTTGATAATATAATTACATGTTATTAATATGTTTCTAGTTATTATAGTAATGTAAGTTTGTTGGCAATAATAATTCTTGTATCTATTTATTAATAATATTAATTAATGTTGTTAATTGATTAATTTTCTTTAATCCTAATATCATCATATGTTAAATACATATTCTTTTATTTCTCATTTTTTTAAATAATGTTTTTTTTGTCGTTAATTAGTTTTATAAATTTTTATTATATTTTTTACAATTTTAAAATGCACTACAATTAGTTGAGTATTATAAATAATGGCGATTAAGTGTTTAATTAGTTTTATAATATAAATTGATGTTATTAAAAGGTTTCTAGTTAATATAGTAATGAACGTTTGAATAATAATAATCCTTTTATTTAATATTATTTGATAGGAGAATTTTTTACTAATTAATTATAATATTATTAACTAATTATTTAAATTAGTAGCAATTCAGTGGTAAATTTCTTTTATAAAATTTAATTCCATTTTTATAAAATTATACTATTTTTTAAAAAACAATTATTTTTCGTTTGATAATATATTTAGATGTTATTAATATGTTTCTAGTTGATGTAGTAATGTAAGTTTGTTGGCAACAATAATTTTTGTATTTATTTATTAGTATTAGCAATTAATGTTAATTAATTAATTATTTTAAATCCTAAGATTTGAAGAGCCTACAACACTATTTTAGCAATCACAACAAAATAACCTGCAACAAATAAGTAAAGAAAAAGAACTCAAAATGATATTGAATCGTAGACATCTTTGAGGAAGAAACCTCCTTTAAGAAAAATCAATACCATATATTCGTGGATGCTTCATGGAGCCTCAGCACCTTCTTCTATACTAATTGCTATCCAAGAAACTACTACTTCCCACACATGTGGGATTATTCAATTATGCTGAAGGGATGATTTACAAAGAATATGCATCTAAAGTAACTTATCTACTACAAAGCAAATAGAACGTTAGGAGCATGGTTTCCTAACAGAAGATTAAATGTTAAATACATATTATTTGATTTCTAATTTTTTGAAATAATGTTGTTTATGATGTTATTTAGTTTTATAAAGTTTTATTATGTTTTCCATAATTTTAAAATGCACTATAATTAATTAGGAATCATATTTATAAAATTGAATAATATAATTAGGTGTTATTAATATGTTTCTAGGTAATATAGTAATGTAAGTTTGTTGGCAATAATAATTCTTTTATTTATTTATTAATATTATTAATTAATGTTGTTAATTGATTAATTTTCTTTAATCCTAATATCATCATATGTTAAATACATATTCATTTATTTCTCATTTTTTTAAATAATTTTTTTTATGTCGTTTTTTAGTTTTATAATATAACTAGATGTTATTAAAAAGTTTCTAGTTAATATAGTAATGTATGTTTGTTGGTAATAATAATCCTTTTATTTAATATTATTTGATAGGATATTTTTTTACTAATTACTTATAATATTATTAATTAATAATGTAAATTAGTAGCAATTTAGTGGTTAATTAGTTTTATGAAATTTAATTCTATTTTTATAAAATTATAGTATTGTTTAAAAAACAATTTTTTTTCGTTTGATAATGTAATTAGATGTTATTAATAAGTACAATTTTATTATATTATATTTTATTATATTTTTTACAAGTTTAAAATGTTTTACAATTAATTAAGTATTATAAATAAAGGTGATTAAGTGTTTAATTAGTTTTATAATATAACTAGATGTTATATATATTAAAAGGTTTCTAGTTAATATAGTAACGTACGTTTGTTGGTAATAATAATCCTTTTATTTAATATTATTTGATAGGATAATTTTTTACTAATTAATTATAATATTATTAATTAATTATTTAAACTAGTAGCAATTCAGTGGTTAATTAGTTTTATAAAATTTAATTCTATTTCTATAAAATTATATTATTGTTTAAAAAACAATTATTTTTTCGTTTGATAATATAATTAGATTTTATTAATATGTTTCTAGTTAATGTAGTAATGTAAGTTTGTTGGCAACAATAATTTCTATATTTCTTTATTAATATTAGTAATTAATGTTGTTAATTAATTAATTTTGTTAATCATAAGATGTGAAGACCCCGCAACACTATTTTATCAATCAAAACAAAATATCCTGCAACAAATAACTGAAGGAAAAGAACTTGAAATGATATTAAATCGTAGACATCTTTGAGGGGGAAAACTCCTTTGAGCAAACTCAATACAATATATTCATGGATGCTTCATGGAACCTCAACAACTTCTTATATACTAATTCCTATCCAAGAAATTACTACTTCCCACACATGTGGGATTATTCAATTATGTTGAAGGGATGAATTACAAAGAATATGCATCCAAAGCAATTTATCCACTACAAAGCAAATAGAACGGTAGGAAAATGGTTTCCTAATAGAAGATTAGATGTTAAATACATATTATTTGATTTCTAAATTTTTGAAATACTGTTGTTTATGTCGTTATTTAGTTTTATAAAGTTTTATTATATTTTCCATAATTTTAAAATGCACTATAATTAATTAAGAATTATATTTATAAAATTGAATAATATAATTAGTTGTTATTAATATGTTTCTATTAATATAGTAATGTAAGTTTGTAGGTAAAAATAATTCATATATTTATATTATTTGATAGGGCAACTTTTTACTAATTAATTATAATATTTATTAATAAATTATTCACATTAGTAGCAATACTAATTAATTATAATACTATTAATTATTAATATCATATCTTGATTAGAAACACTTTGAATACTATTATTACTTGTTGTTATTGATAAATTAATTTTTAATAATACAAACATGTTGTTATTAATTAATTAATTTTTAATAATACCCGCACAATTGTTTCAAATTTAAAAAATTTAGTGATTTCTTTTTGGAAAGCTCTTAAAAGGTCATTTATTTTGGTATTTTTGATTCAAATTTTGAAATTTCGGAACTCTTTTTTTAGATTTGGTCATTTATCATGGTAGGTTTGATTCAAATTATTAATTTTAGGCGTTCTTTTTTATGAGGCACTTTTTCAGCCAAGTGCATTATAAAAATATTTATTCTGAATGAATCAGGTTTTGATTTTTTTGTCTATTGCGACTGATATTTTTTCATTCAAATATTTTCGTTAGGAAAGCCGAAGAATGTAGATGTAGCTAGAGAAATAAAAATATATAGAGATTTTATAGAAGAAAGAAGAAGGTATATCCACCAAAAGCAAGAGGTATACGAAGATACATAGATTTTGTAGAAGAAAGAAGAAGAAATAGACATCGATACAAAAATTTTGCAAGGAAGAATTTTAAAGGTTTCTTGAAGGGAAAACAAGAATAGAAGAGAATGCTATTCTAGGTTTTGATATCTCAGTTTTTTCATGTTTTCTTATAAATCCTAAAAAATATATAAACACATAACTTTTTGTTCACAATAAATAATCTGAACTATTTTACCATATATCTTGTTTATTTTTATATCTTAAAAATGTATCGAATTGTTTCCATTCATTAAAAAAAAAAAATTAATACATAAATCAATTTATTTACATGTGTAAATGTCACAGCTACCAAATAAAAAAATCAAAATTATTTCATTTAAATGCATACCTATTTATGGTGTAAAAAAATGATTAGCTGGATTAAATATCACCTATCTCTTTTTGTGTCTTTTTTAATAACCTCTGCAACACATTTCTTTTTGAATAATCTTTGTATCTAATCAGGTCAAAACCTTTCATAAGAAAAAAAATGTAATGCCCCGTTGGGCATCGACTCCCGTTTCTGACACCTGCCCTCCACTGCCACCTTGGCCGACCAGGCAGGGCTTGTTTTCACGTGGATGCATTTGGTGTCCTCCCAACCACCCAACTTGTAGACTTTGTGACCATCACGTTTTTTTTTCTACCTTGCGTGAGGAGTCGGTGGAGTCCTTCTTGCTGGTGGCCGCAACCATTTATTATATTTTGATTTGCAAATCTTCTTGGCTTCTTGTTTGACTACCTGCACTTGTTTCATTTTACTGGCCGCGTGAGTTTTCTGTTCCTTTGTCGGACTGCGTGTGGGTGGTTGAAACGCCTTTTCTTCCTGGTTGGTGGCAGACAGCATTAAGTTGGTATGCAGTTGCGTGAGAGTTATTGAGTGCACTATCTTGAAGTTTCAAAACGTGGTCAGGGCTCTCTCCTCCAAACTGCGTTTATCCTCGATGTGAATAGCTGAGGTGAATGTATCAATCCACTTCATTAAGTTTGTGGCAACTTCTGGTTGAAGGTCTTTATCTCCTTGGCATCAAATCTGAACAGAGCATGAAGGAGTCTTCAACTGTGACAGCTAAGAATGATTGTCCAAGGTAAAACAGTGGTGGTTATGTGATCTCAAATGGGTAAGAACACGCATGGAAGGTGTTGAGGCCACAAGCTTCAAAAGGTGAAAAACAAGTCTCAATACCTCCTCAACCTTGATCAGTGGTCTTTTACCAGTCTGTACACTGTAGATTGTAATCACAGGGAGCAAATAGATGATTTTCATGGCATTTTTTTTTCTTCTCCTGGTTCCTCCCTGCGTGCGTGGGTTTTGATGAAGCTTCAGCGAGTGAGGTAGGTGTGTTTCCTCCATTTTCTTGGGTGCTACGAGGTGTGTTCTTATCGGGTATCCACAGCAGGGACCCCCATCAGTGTTTAGCCAGGCGGCAGGCATGTTGTAGAATGGCAGAAGCCTTTGTGGAGCGCTCCCAGCAAGCAGGTTGTCCAACTATGTTGTTTTCTGTTCTGTATCAATGCATCCTCAGATTCGGGTCTCTCCTTCAAGATATTTTTATCAAATCGACTATGTGACAGTGAGAGTGTTACCAGAAGACCTGATGAATTTTCTTGCAAAGATCCTCTATTGAAAACTTTCTGCTTGTTTTACGATGTAACTCATGGAAGAGAATCTCATAGGCATGGATCTGTTTCATATCAAAATTTTCACGAAGCTCAAATTGCCTTACTACTTGCTCAAACCCCTCTGCTGGTGTCGGCTCGAATTTGGCTCTGGTTTCATTTTGCGTAACCCTTTTTGGCTTTGTGACGATGTTGTAGCTTTAATACCCAACAGAGGTGAAACATTGTTGTTGTTTACATTCCTTTAGTGGATTGGTTAAAGAAAGGAAAGCAGTGATCGGGATGGTGGTGTCAAACAAGATGCAAAAATCAGTAGTTGTGGCAGTGGACAGCTGGTCTCTTCTGGTGAAAATAATGTTAAAGGTGACAGATCACACCCATGGGCACAGGAGATCTATGCAGTGTTGGAGAAAATGTCTTGGGAGATGAAGGTAGTAGGATATCTTTCAGATTCAGAACTTGTACTGAGTGAACGGGAAAGTAAAAGTATTCCTTTGCCACCATAGTGAGAAGATGGCAATTGCATTTGGATTGTTAAGCCTTCCTCGTGGGACAGCTCTCAGAGTTGTCAAGAACCTTCATGTATGTGTTGACTGCCACACTACACCAGGTTTTGTCCAAGATTGTTGCAAAGCAAATTGTTGTGAGAGATGCAAAGCGGTTGCATCTCTTTAAAAAAGAAAAAGAAAAAGAAAAAGAAAATGTTCTTGTAGAGATTTTTGGTAATGCCAGGTGAAGCAATCTGCAGACATAGTCTGGCACTATAACAAGGTGCACTGTGCCAGGTCTGCAGTGATAAATAAGAGACCAGATTTTATTTTTTTCCAGCTTCTTAAATGGGCTCCAAAAGTGGATTTTCCATTGTGCTGGATGGATGTCCATGTTCCGCTGTAGCTTTCCCTTTTGACACACGTTGGGAGGATGTTGGCAAGTATTTTAGACCACCCACCCTGGCCGTGAACTCCTACCTATGCCAACGTGAAGATGGTCGATGTTTGGGCGCCTAACCAGCTTGAAGAAAATGGAATTAGGCCTGGATTGTTGTTGCTGGTCCAGGCGTTGTCCATGAAACCTTCTGTATCTAGAGAAAAAAAGGCAAGATATTTCTACTCTCTTCTTTTGTTACTATATTTAAAATTATTGCAAAATCAATCCACTTTTTCCTTACATTGTTTTGTCAGTTGGATGTCATGATGGGAGGTTTCCCCTTTCTACTTGTTTCTGCTTGTTTTAGCTTTTATCGTTGTCAGTATGTTGGTCGAAAGGATGCGTGTGCCCTATTCTCTGGGTGTTATGTTTCTCTTGCTTGAGTGATAGACCTTCGTCTGTTTGTTTATGTATTTATTCTTCTCTGCGATTGAGTTGCAAGTTATTATGTTGATCAAACTAGTATTTTCGATATCATGGAAGTAAGTTTACGATAACTAGGAAGCCCCTCCCTAGCACCAAAGTTTGTCTTTTGACGCTCCTTTGTTTGCTCCTTTGCAAGTCCCTTTAATAACCTTTTGGCATCGAGAAAGGAAGGTTGTAGGATTAGTGTGATCAATGCTTAGGCTAGCCAGCTTAGAGTTTTGGAATTAAAACTTTTAGAATGAAAAGGTTTGTGTGCAATGTGTTTTCCGTCTCACGTGTTTAGAATCTTATATTATCTTTCATCTTGTTTCTACGCTTTTATGGCCATCCTCAGGAAGTACCTTGACCATCCCTATCAACTTGAACCATAACTAGCTTTTCGGATCAACTAAGCTCGAGGTTTCTTTGTGTAAATCTAGTACCTCGTTGACACTAGAATAGTTTGGTCTAATTCCCCCTCTCAGAATTATTATTGATGGCACTCTTCTATTTTTCCTAACCTGCATTATTTGTCCTTTGTAATGTTAACGCTTTTAATTAATATTGGTCGGTTTTTATGCACGTAATTACCTTAATATTTTGTGATGGACATTTCCTTAAATGGGATTAACTTTCGGGAAAAAAACTCATCTTTCATTTGATAGGCTTATGGATTCATAGCGGAAGGTATTGTTTTGATAATGTCACTTAGAAATTATGTTTGTATCTATTGTGCGACGGTTGACTATGTTACCAAGGGTTTCCTTAAAATATGGTTGTTTTGGGGTATGGGTAATTTACTTTAAATTAACCAAACATTAGTATTGTTGTGGAGGTTTGCAAATCTTTAGTGTTATAAAAATTTGTTGATGACATTATTGTATACTCTTGTTTGACGGAACCCCCTTCTTCTCCCGCGTGTTTGCTACTAGCCTGTAAGACTTTGACCCTTCTTGGATGATTGGAAAATCTTGTAGTTAATGGTCAAAACTAGTATACTTGCCTTCGCTTCGAAACTTATACTTGTCTTCGCTTCAAAAATTATGTTGTGTGTATACTCTAATTGAATTCCGGTTTGAAACTCAATTATACATGGCTTTTTGTGTTAATTTCTGAAACCCATGTTTCCCCTTTCTTGGGCCGATCAACTCTTGTTCTTTTAGAAATATATTATTTTAGCCTATGCGTTTGGTACCTTTGATAAATTTCTAGATGGTTGGTATATATATCAAATCTCAATCTTGTAATTATTGTTTAATTACTTACTTGATGGGAATTCTGTTTTTTTTGCTAGATTGGTTTTTTTTTTTCCTTATAGGGCGAAGGGCCATTCTCATACAATTGTTACTTTCGTTGCTTTTGCTCCTAACTGAAGTACAAGGTCTTCTCCTTCTTTGATTGGCATGATAGAGACTTTATTATAATTTGATGTGTTTATAGTGTTTAGAGGTTTGACCCAGTTCTTGTTAAAGTGCTTCCTTTTGTGGTATTGTTAGATAATAGTTATGGTGGTTTTGTGTAGCCTTATCTTGCTCAGTTCTCGAGAACTGACTCTTGTGGAAAAATTTGTTGCAGATGGATTTTGCGAGTAGATGAGGGATAGACTTGTAGATTTGTACATCAACCTCAGTTTAGAAGTTCTTTTGCATGAACCCTTTTTATATTGTTCAACTATTGATAACATCTAGTGGAAAACTTAGAAGAAGATCAATGTCTTAGTATTTTGTATCGTGGATTATGTCGTCTTAACTTTGGTACCTTGAATTGTTTGACTATCTTTGAAATTATAAGAAAATTTGTTTACCGCTTGTTGAGTAACCTTATTTTCCTTTTTTTTCGTAAATGAGTATTGTTAAACTTTATCCCTACGATCAAATGTTGAGCTAAATCTTTCTAAGACTTAGTAATAGTGTGTTATAAGTAAAATAAAATGGGTTGTTTAATACTTATAGAAGTTAAACTAAAAATTTATATTGCAAATAAAATTGTGTAGAGGTGACCAACTTGAGAGCATGTAATTCCATAAGTGATCAAAGATGAAACTATCCTTTTGTTAAGTAACATTTTATCACCTAATATCCCTTGCAACACTAATGAACACTATCCCTTTTATGGTGAAACTCTTAAACGAACGTAGGGAAGATCTATGGTTAGATCTGGAAGATAATAAGATTTAATAAGTAGGAGGTAATACTTTAGAAACCACGCAATCTATCTCTTAGCCATTGGATGGTAAATTGTTTTGTTTTTATAAAACTCATTTAGTAAAGCCTAAGTAAAATATTTAATAATTCTAGTTAAGTTCTCAAGTTTCAATTAAATCTTGGTAATAAAAAATGAGGTCTTGAAGATGATTTCAACTCAACCTTCTCCCTCTAACCTTTTTCCAAGGTGCCTTGTCTTTCTTCTCTTAAGTATGTTAAACGCAAGCCCATGTTGTTGTATGGGCATGAACAAGTTCTAGTAGCGTAAGCGTTAATAGATGGCCTTTTGGAATTAAATTACCCCTTTCTCTAAATGAACGAATTAAGCAAATAAATGTCATAATAGAGAAGATTAAAGATGATTACTCAGTGTAAAAAGAATAAACTTAGCTTGGTGAGATGATTTGTATGCATTATATCTTGAGCCTCCTTGAAAACGTAAGCTAAGAATTGCAAGATGTATTTTTAAAATAAATAACCCTCAAGAATATCTCATTGCGGATGGCCCTAACTGTAAGTGTGTTATGTGGTTGGACTTCTATGTTGTTTTGTCCAAAAGAAAAAGTGTAGTATCCTTTTGGGTGTGAACATTTCCGTGCTGACCTTGTGGTCATCCCTGTAACAAGTGGTTCCTAGAGTTGGTTGTAACTTTGTGACGACATGTTGTGTCGTGTTATGTGTCGAAGCAAGTCAAAAAAAAATTATCCTGTCTTTTACTATGTTGTCTATGTGTGGAAATTTTTGCGCCGTTACACTTGGTATCAGAGCATAGGTTCATGCTCTCAAACCTATGGGCCGGATTGGTTTTGTATGGTGATTGTGTTACATGATGTTGTTTCATGGAGATGATGGTATTGCATGATGATGATTTATATTGGAAGAGTAATGTGCTTTAACTGTGATGTGATCCATGTCGTAATTGTGATTTTTTGAATGCACATGATGTGTATGTCACTTTGTGCGTGTTTGTAATCATGTTGATATGTTGGGGATGGGAGTATTCTCTCTCCTTCTTGTGGATTCTATGAAGAGTTCACGTGTGAATTACTGTTTGTGATGTTTGAAAATAATTCTAATGTGGATGACAGAGTGTTGGAACATTGTGACATATTGTGATATGTAGGTGTATCAATGTGTTGTATGACTAGGTTGATGTTAAAAGAAATGAGTTGTATCATGATGTTTTTACCATGTTTTGAAGAAATGTGTGTACCACCTTGTATGTAGAAATGGATGTTATGTTGCGATGTACTATGTTCATCGTATGTATGATTTGTGCAAATATGTAATGCTTCATGTTGTGATTTGGGGTCATACAGTGAGTGTATGAACCCTATCGTATGGTGATTGCACTTTGGGTGTAGAATGTGGTAAAGTGGTGTGTTACACTCAGTGAATGTATGATTGTGATCTACCTTGTATATGTACCACCATTATGTTGGTGATGTAGTTACATGTTATGTTGTGAACCTTACGCTAACCAACCCTAAGGGAAATCGGTAGAAGTGTATGTTGAGAGTGAGGAATGGTGTACCATGGGTCAATAACTCGAGCCGAAATTCGGTTTAGTAGATAACAACCTGTGACTCTTTCCTCTCTCCCTATGTGGTTGTATGTATGCAACCTAAGTGCAACTATGACTATGTTTAGCCTTGTAGAAGTGGTGGCGGGATGATTCAGATAGAGGTGATGAAATTGTACTATTGATGTTTATTTTGTGAGCTGAGGCTTGATGTTCCGAGTGCTAGCAACTCATTGAGTACCCCTTGGTGGCCAAATAAGGCCACACAGTTATCGTAATGTGACATTATTATAAGTTGATTTTATTTGTAAATTGAGCTTTTTACTTTATTTATAAGGACCAGCAGCTTTTCTTGATTGCCATGCTTTACAATTTCAAGCATTTCCTTGGTTTGTGGCACTAACATGGGGATTTTGATACTAACTATGGCTATTTGGCCATTTATTTTGCTTTATTTTGGGTCTTCTTCTAAATTTGGAATTTTTACCGCCTTGCCCAAGGCTTGTACTTTGCCACTTGGCACTTTGATTGGATTGTTATGCTGGTTCTATTGTCGTGATGTGTGGAATAGGGTCATGGGATGCACCATGAAATGGTTGGACCTATTGACCCACTTCGTTGTATAGGGGTATGCCCCAAGGAGTTACAGATAACCAGCGGGTTGTTGAACCACGCGTTATTATGTCACTTGGGTTAGGAGTGTTCGAACTCTATGTGTCTTAGGCCATAGGGTCAACCGGCCTCCTTGAGGGAGGCATAAGAGTTTGAGGGAGGCATAAGAGACTTAAGGGAGGCATAAGAGTTTGAGGGAGGCATAAGAGTTTGAGGGAGGCATAAGAGACTTGAGGGAGGTATAAGAGTTTGAGGGAGGCATAAGAATTTGAGGGAGGCATAAGAGATTTGAGGGAGGCATAAGAGACTTGAGGGAGGCATAAGAGTTTGAGGGAGGCTTATGATATTTGTCTGTATGGTTGATGTTTCAGGATATATGTTGAGTTATTGTGATGTTTTGGTAGTGGTATTTTGATGTATGTGTTACTCTTGTCAGATGGATATGTGTTGTGATGTTGTGGTTATGTCATTGATTCCCTTGTGGACACTATGTACCTGTATCATTTGTTTGGTGTTATGTGAATTTGTTTCATTGATGCAAATTGAGGAAATGTCTGGTGGATTGTAGTACTCTTTTGGTTGAAGTATTTATGGTATGTCAGTCATTGATGTGTGTCGAGTACTATGTTATGTGGACTATGCCTATTCCATTCCATATTTGAGTAACCTTTTTGTGGTGTAATACAATCATGAAGTATATACTTGTGTGCTTGTGAATCTATAGTGTCTTTTGAACCTGATAGGGTGTTGTGTTAGCAGTTCATGTTGGGCATCCACAATAATGAATAAACCAAAACTCTTCCACATGATGAAATTTTAAAAGAAATTAAACCAAGAATAATGCTAATGGAAAGAGAACTAATGAAAAATAAATAAAAAAGAGGGAACTGCCAATCTTCACAGAACATTGAAAGTTAAAATTTCTACCAAATGTTCCTAAGGCTAGCCTTGTGGCCATGCTTTAACCAACTAAAATTTTAAACCATAGGGTGTACTTTCTCATTTACCTGTTCTTGTTTGAGTACCATTTCTTTTCCGTTGTGTTATGTTGCATCGAGGACGATGCTTTCTTAAGGAGAGGAGAATGTAATGCCCCGTTGGGCACCGACTCCCGTTTCTACCACCTGCCCTCCACTGCCACCTTGGCCGACCAGGCAGGTCTTGTTTACACGTGGATGCATTTGGTCTCCTCCCAACCACCCAACATGCAGACTTTTTGACCATCACGTTTTTTTTTTCTACCTTGCGTGAGGAGTCGGTGGAGTCCTTCTTGCTGGTGGCCGCACCCATTTATTATATTTTGATTTGCAAATCTTCTTGGCTTCTTGTTTGACTACCTGCTCTTGTTTCCTTTTGCTGGCTGCGTGAGTTTTCTGTTCCTTGTTGGACTGCGTGTGGGTGGTTGAAACGCCTTTTCTCCCTGGTTGGTGGCGGACAACATTAAGTTGGTATGCAGTTGCGTGAGAGTTATTGAGTGCACTGTCTTGAAGTTTCAAAACGTGGTCAGGGCTCTCTCCTCCAAACTACGTTTGTCCTCGATGTGAATAGCTGAGGTGAATGTATCAATCCACTTCATTAAGTTTGTGGCAACTTCTGGTTGAAGGTCTTTATCTCCTTGGCATCAAATCTGAACAGAGCATGAAGGAGTCTTCGACTGTGACAGCTAAGAATGATTGTCCAAGGTAAAACAGTGGTGGTTATGTGATCTCAAATGGGTAAGAACACCCATGGAAGGTGTTGAGGCCGTTCTAAGCAGTCCACAAGCTTCAAAAGGTGAAAAACAAGTCTCAATACCTCCTCAACCTTGATCAGCGGTCTTTTACCAGTCTGTACACTGTAGATTGTAATCACAGGGAGCAAATAGATGATTTTCATGGCATTTTTTTTTCTTCTCCTGGTTCCTCCCTGCGTGCGTGGGTTTTGATGAAGCTTCAGCGAGTGAGGTAGGCGTGTTTCCTCCATCTTTCTTGGGTGCTGCGAGGTGTGTTCTTGCTGGGGTATCCACAGCAGTGACCCGCATCAGTGTTTAGCCAGGCGGCAGGCATGTTGCAGAATGGTAGAAGCCTTTGTGAGCACTCCCAACAAGCAGGTTGTCCAACTATGTTGTTTTCTGTTCTGTATCAATGCATCCTTAGATTTGGGTCTCTCCTTCAAGATATTTTTATCAAATCGACTATGTGACAGTGAGAGTGTTACCAGGAGACCTGATGAAGTTTCTTGCAAAGATCCTCTATTGAAACCTTTCTGCTTGTTTTACGATGTAACTCATGGAAGAGAATCTCATAGGCATGGATCTGTTTCATATCAGAATTTTCATGAAGCTCAAATTGCCTTGCTGCTTGCTCAAACCCCTCTGCTAGTGTCGGCTCGAATTTGGCTCTGGTTTCATTTTGCGTAACCCTTTTTGGCTTTGTGACGATGATGTAGCTTCAATACCCAACAGAGGTGAAACATTGATGTTGTTTACATTCCTTTAGCGGATTGGTTAAAGAAAGGAAAGAAGTGATCAGGATGGTGGTGTCAAACAAGATGCAAAAATCAGTAGTTGTGGTAGTGGACAGCTGGTCTCTTCTGGTGAAAAGAATGAAAAGAATGTTAAAGGTGACAGATCAATAAAATGGTGCATGCTCTTTGTGTAGGTGATAGATCACACCCACAGGCACAGGAGATCCATGCAGTGTTGGAGAAAATGCCTTGGGAGATGAAGGTAGCAGGATATTTTTCAGATTCAGAACTTGTACTGAGTGAACGGGAAAGTAGAAGTATTCCTTTGCCTCCATAGTGAGAAGATGGCATTTTGCATTTGGATTTTTAAGCCCTCCCCGTGGGACAACTCTCAGATTTGTCAAGAACCTTAATGTATGTGTTGACTGCCACACCGCACCAAGTTTTGTCCAAGATTGTTGCAAAGAAAATTGTTGTGAGAGATGCAAAGCGGTTCGATCTCTTTAAAAAAGAAAAAGAAAAAGAAAATGTTCGTGTAGAGATTATTGGTAATGCCAGGTGAAGCAATCTGTAGACATAGTCTGGCACTATAACAAGGTGCACTGTGCTAAGTCTCCAGTGATAAATAAGAGACCAGATTTTATTTTTTCCATCTTCTTAAATGGGCTCCAAAAGTGGATTTTCCATTGTGTTGGATGGATGTCCTTGTTCTACTGTAGCTTTCCCTTTTTACATGCGTTGGGAGGATGTTGGCAAGTATTTTAGACCACCCACCCTGGCCATGAACTCCTACCTATGCCAACGTGAAGATGGTCGATGTTTTGGCGCCCAACGAGCTTGAAGAAAATGGAATTAGGCCTGGATTGTCTGTTGCTGGTCCGAGTGTTGTCCATAAAACCTTATCTATCTGGAGAAAAAAAGGCAAGATATTTCTACACTCTTTCTGCTATTATTTTATTTAAAATTATTGTGAAATCGAGCCACTTTTTCCTTGCATTGATTTGTCGGTTGGATGTCATGATGGGAGGTTATCCCCTTTCTGCCTATTTCTACTTATTTTAGCTTTTATCGTTGTCAGTATGTTGGTCGAAAGGATGCATGTGCCCTCTCCTCTGGGTGCTATGTTTCTCTTGCTTGAGTTATAGACCTTCGTCTGTTTGTTTATGTATTTATTCTTCTCTGCAATTGAGTTTCTAGTTATTATGTTGATCAAACTGGTATTTTTGATATCATGGAAGTAAGTTTACGATAACTATGAAACCCCCTCCCTAGCACCCAAGTTTGTCTTTTGAATTTTTTTGTTAGCTCCTTCTGCAAGTCCCTTGGATAACCTTTTGGCATCAAGAAAGGAAGGTTGTAGGCTTACTATGATCAATGCTTGGGCTAGCCAGGTTAGAGTTTTGGTATTAAAACTTGTAGAAGGAAAAGTTTTGTGTGCAATGTGTTTTCTATCTCACTGTGTTTAGACTCTTATATTATCTTTCAACTTGTTTCTAGGATTTTAAGGCCATCCTCAAGAAGTACCTTGACCATCCTTATCAACTTGAAACATAACTAGCTTTTCGGATCAACTAAACTCGAGGTTTCCTTGTACGAATCTAGTACCCTCGTTGGCACTAGATTAGTTTCAGTCTAATTCCCCCTCTCGGATTTGTTGTTGATGACACTCTTCTATTTTTCCTAACTTGAATTATTTCTCCTTGGTAATGTTAACGCTATTAATTAGTGTTGGTCGGTTTTTATGCACGTAATTACCTTAAGATATTGTAATGGACATTTCCTTTAATGTGACTAATCTTTCAGGAAAAAAACTCATGTTTCATTTTTTAGTCTTATGGATTCATAGATGAAGATTTTGTTTTGTTAATGTCACTTAGAAATTATGTTTGTATCTTTTGTGTGACGGTTGATTGTGTTACCAAGGGTTGCCTTAAAATATGGTTGTTTTGGGATATGGGTAATTTATTTTAAATTAACCAAACATTAGTATTGTTGTGGAGGTTTGTAAATATTTAGTGTTTTAAAAATTTGTTGACGACATTATTGTATACTCTGGTGCGATGGAACTCACTTCTCCTCTCGTGTGTTTGCTACTAGCCTGTAAGACTTTGACCCTTCTTGGATGATTGGAAAATCTTGTAGTTAATGGTCAAAACTAGTATACTTGCCTTTGCTTCGAAACTTATGTTGTGTGTATACTCTAATTGAATTCCAGTTTGAAACTCAATTATACATGGCTTTTTGTGTTAATTTCTAAAACCCGTGTTTCCCCTTTCTTGGGCCGATCAACTCTTGTTCTTTTAGAAATATATTATTTTAGCCTATGCGTTTGGTACCTTTGATAAATTTCTAGATGGTTGGTATATATATCAAATCTCAATCTTGTAATTATTGTTTAATTACTTACTTGATTGGAATTCTATTTTTTTTGCTAGATTGGTTTTTTTTTTCCTTATAGGGCGAAGGGCCATTCTCATACGATTGTTACTTTCGTTGCTTTTGCTCCTAACTGAAGTACAAGGTCTTCTCCTTCTTTGATTGGCATGATAGAGACTTTATTATAATTTGATGTGTTCATAGTGTTTAGAGGTTTGACCCAGTTCTTGTTAAAGTGCTTCCTTTTGTGGTATTGTTAGATAATAGTTATGGTGGTTTTGTGTATGCTTATCTTGCTCAGTTCTCGCGAACTGACTCTTGTGGAAAAATTTGTTGCAGATGGATTTTGCGAGTAGATGAGGGATAGACTTGTAGATTTGTACATCAACCTCAGTTTAGAAGTTCTTTTGCATGAACCCTTTTTATATTGTTCAACTATTGATAACATCTAGTGGAAAACTTAGAAGAAGATCAATGTCTTAGTATTTTGTATCGTGGATTATGTCTTCTTAACTCTGGTACCTTGAATTGTTTGACTATCTTTGAAATTATAAGAAAATTTGTTTACCACTTGTTGAGTAACCTTATTTTCATTTTTCGTAAATGAGTATTGTTAAACTTTATCCCTACGATCAAATGTTGAGCTAAATCTTTCTAAGACTTAGTAATAGTGTGTTATAAGTAACATAAAATGGGTTGTTTAATATTTATAGAAGTTAAACTAAAAATTTATATTGCAAATAAAATTGTGTAGAGGTGACCAACTTGAGAGCATGTAATTCCATAAGTGATCAAAGATGAAACTATGCTTTGTTAAGTAACATTTTATCACCTAATATCCCTTGCGACACTAATGAACACTATCCCTTTTATGGTGAAACTCTTAAACGAACGTAGGGAAGATCTATGGTTAGATCTGGAAGATAGTAAGATTTAATAAGCAGGAGATAATACTTTAGAAACCACGCAATCTATCTCTTAGCCATTGGATGGTAAATTGTTTTATTTTTATAAAACTCATTTAGTAAAGCCTAAGTAAAATCCTTAATAATTCTGGTTAAGTTCTCAAGTTTCAATTAAATCTTGGTAATAACAAATGATGTCTTGAAAATGATTTCAACTCAACCTTCTCCCTCTAACCTTTTTCCAAGGTGCCTTGTCTTTTTTCTCTTAAGTATGTTAAACGCAAGCCCATGTTGTTGTATGGGCATGAACAATTTCTAGTAGCGTAAGCGTTAATAGATGGCCTTTTGGAATTAAATTACCCCTTTCTCTAAATGAATGAATTAAGCAAATAAATGTCATAATAGAGAAGATTAAAGATGATTACTCAGTGTAAAAAGAATAAACTTAGCTTGGTGAGATGATTTGTATGCATTATATCTTGAGCCTCCTTGAAAACGTAAGCTAAGAATTGCAAGATGTATTTTTAAAATAAATAACCCTCAAGAATATCTCATTGTGGATGGCCCTAACTGTAAGTGTGTTATGTGGTTGGACTTCTATGTTTTTTTGTCCAAAAGAAAAAGTGTATTATCCTTTTGGGTGTGAACGTTTCCGTGCTGACCTTGTGGTCATCCCCGTGACAAGTGGTTCCTAGAGTTGGTTGTAACTTTGTGACGACATGTTGTGTCGTGTTATGTGTCGAAGCAAGTAAAAAAAAAATTATCCTGTCTTTTACTGTGTTGTTTGTGTGTGTGAAATTTTTGGGCCATTACAAAAACAATTTGATAAAATTAGTACCACATTTCTCTTTCTGTATCTTTTTTATTACAGTTGCAACAAGTTTCATTTTCAATAGTTTTTGTTTTTAATAAGCCCAAATACTATCACATAACTTCTTATTTCTCTTACCAAATCTCTAAATGGAAAATACGAGGCCATAATAGAGAAAAAAATCAAAACCCTAGCCATTCAAAATCATCATTTTTATATAGTAATTGACCAAGAAAAATTGCCTCTAAGAAAAGACATTGATAATTTGAAATTTGAATTTAACATACTATAATAAATCACAACCCTTTAATGAATAAATGCCTTTTATATCCTAATATAGTAAGTCTCAAAATTTTAATCTACCCAACCATTCTAAGTCACTACCCTTTTAATGCTTATTTTCCATTAATACCCTTTAATGCTTAAATTTATTTAATATCCTAACATCCTAAGTCTATCATAAATACTTAACCGTGAAAGGGTGCATAATTAGATGCTTTAATGTCATATTATCCCAATGTTTAGGAAAATTTAAATGTTTTGAAGAGGTATTAGAATAATGAAAAATACATAGTTATATTTTTGTACATACATTTAAAATTTAAATATATAATACATTGACAAATCACCTCCTTTTAATGCTTTAATATGATGTTATATGCTTTAATATGTTTAGGTGTTTGAATTTTTTGGAAGCATTTAGTTTTTTTAAATAGCTATGTGAATAATGAAACATATATGTAAAAAAATATGTTTTAGAACATTGAAATTTAAATACATTTTATTTTATTTTATGTATTTTTATTGTGTTTTAGAATGGTCACCCATAGAAAATGTATTTTCTTTTATCCGATTTAGATCCAGAACATATTCTAGAACATCATCAAATCTGCAAGATTTAGGAGAAATGTTATTTGGAAAAGGATGTATTTGTAGAAGTGGATACATTGGGGTTCATCTGGCATAGAAATATCATAAATATTATGTATTACCTTTGGAATGAGGAGTCTGAGTTCAACAAGATGATGGTATACGAGTACATGCCCAACGAGATCTTGTTCGAGCACCTACACGATGACCAAGATGGAGACGACCCATAAATGGTTTCTCATGTGGACATATTGTAAAACTATTCTTGGGGTATCTTGGCGGGCTGAGGTATATGCATCATGATTTTTCACCTCCAATGTCTAGCAACATCTTGTTAGATGTTGATTTTAATGCCAAAATTTAGATTTTGATCAATCTAGAGAGCTAAATATGTTTTCAAATGAGTATATTGTCATATCCCATGGATATATGGCACCATTTTACCTTCATGATATTTTTACCAAATGATTTAGTGTTATTCCACAAATATTCTTTGACATTTTCTTGTAAAATTATTGTTGTGTGCAGATTATGCAAACAAACTGAAAGTGTGCGAGAAAATTGGTTTATACAGATTTGTAGTAGTAAATTGGATTCTACACCCATCATACTCCTTGAATCAAATCTCTCTATGTGGTGAGAGGTGGTTCCACAACCAGTCACCAATCCATACATGTTGGTACCCTTTGGCGTTATTGCTAGTGACCCACCTCGTGCTCCGAGTCTCAACTACTCGTTGTTTGGTGGTAATATCATCCAACTCAACCTTGACCTTGGGTCGGTGGATTATAATGGTCAAACGAGTCACAAACGTAGTGCCATGGAGATCTACCTTTCATACCCTATAGAACTACCTAATCATTTTATTTACCTCCTCAATGTGACGGCTTTGCATGCCCTCCACCGCCATTTTTCAGTGATGGGGACTATATACGTCTCTCGGAATTACACAATTTTTTTGCTTAGCCATCTCATTCTCCATTATAATATTGACTATTTAATGTTAACAAGCTCATGATCTCGTTACTCTTCAATTAAATTTTAATTGTGTCTATCAATTGTTTTTATTATAAACCTATTGTTGGGTGTTTTTTATTTGTTGCATATTATTCAATATATGAAAAGGAAAAATATAATTTTACTAGGAAAATGTTCTCCATTTAATAATAAAATTATATATGTGTGTGTATTTTAAATGTAGACAATCCACATAATGAGTTATTTAAATGAACATGAAATTGGTTGTTAATAGAATTTTTTTTTACATTTTTTAAATATAAAATTTTACAATTAGTTATTGTGGCAATCAAATTGTAGCTTCCACCTACATGTTTTATGTGGTAAAGACAATTGTAGACAAATATTGTTGAAATTTCCACATATATAACATTGATAGGAGAAATAAAATAAGAAATTGTGGAGTTTCTTCAAGGATTTAATCTATAGCAAAACCACATTTTGGTGAAAATAGTGGAATATTCACAAAATCAATTGTAGAAATGTTACAATCATCACAAAATGTGGACAATGTACAATTGAAAAATGGAGGTTAGTTATAAATTTTATGAATTGTGGCAAAACTACATTAATATATAAAAATGTTGATTAACTACACTTTCAATGCCATAATTTAATTATTTGGAATACTATATAACCATAAAAATAAAGTTGAAAAATTATGGTAAAATATCAGATGTGTTGTAGTGTCTCTCTCATGTTTTGTATAAAGTTATAAATTATTTGAAACTATCCTACAAAAATAAATCATGAAATCATGAAATTTAAAATATTATAATTTATTATCATACCTATTTACTGTGTTTTAGAATGGGCACCCATTATCATGACTTGTATAAAGTAATGAAATTTATTGAGCATTTTTACAATGTCTTGTATTGAATGGGCAGATGCCCATTCTCATATAGTAATCCTAAAAGATCTGCTTGGGAAGATAGGAATCATAAACAATATTACTTATTTGAGGATGTAGAGAAAATGCACATGCTTGTATTGAGCATTTTTACATTATCTTTTATTGAATGGGAAGTCACCCATTCTCATATAATAATCCTAAAATACCTACTCGTGAAGATAGGAATCACAAACAATATTGTATGTATGATAATGTACTAAAAATGCACGTGCCCACTGTCATAAAATCAATATTGCTTATATGAGATTGTTTAGAATGGGCACATGCCCATTCTAAATAAAAACATATTACTTGTATAATAATGTTTAGAATGTGCATATGTTTGTTTAGGATGGGAATTTTAAATTTTAGAATTTATCATCATTCCTATTTATTGTGCTTTAGAATGGGAACCCATTCTCACGACTTTTATAAAGTTGTGAAATTGATGGAGCATTTTTACATTGTCTTGTATTAAATGGGCAGAAGTCCATTCTCATATAGGAATCGTAAAAGATCTATTTGGGGAGATATGAGTCAAAAATAATATTTCTTGTATGAGAATGTAGAGAAAAATCACATGTCCATTGTCATAAAATAAGTATTTCTTGTATGAGAATATTTAGAATGGGCACATGCCTATTATAAAAAAAGATATTACTTGTATTATAATGTTTAGAATGTGCATATTTTTGTTTAGAATGGACATATGCCCTTTATGAAAGGAATAATCGAGTTTTATTTATTATAGAACGTGCACCCATTCTCACATCTTGTTAAAAGAGTTATGAAATTGACATAGCTTTTCTTCATTTTCTTGTATTGAAAGGGCACATGCCCCTTCACATTTAGGAATCATAGAAGACTTATTGGGAAATAGGAATGATGAAAGAAGAGTATGGATTATACATGCTCATAGCTTTTAAATAGGTATTAAATTGATTGATCATGTATACATTGTATTATATAGAATGGGAATACGCCCATTCTTATATAGGAATCCTTAGTTTGGGTAGATAGGAATCACAAACAATAGTGCTTGTATGAGAATGTGCCCATTCTCATAAAAAAATATTATTCAATTACATTTGTACACATTCCCATTCTCAAAACCAAAAATATTACTTGTATTATAATGTTTAGAAGGGGATTATGTCCTTTATCATAGGAATAATAAAATTTTCTTTGTTTTAGAATGTGCACCCATTCTCACATATTTTTAAAAAAGTTACGAAATTGATGTAGCTTTTTTGCATTGTCTGTTATTGAATGGGAAGATGCCCCTTCTAATTTAGGAATCATAGAATAATTCCTTGGGTAGAGAGGAATAATAGAAGAAGAATAAGAAGAATATGGATTAAAAAGTCTCACAGTTTTTAAATAGGTATAAATAGGAATAATATGAGAAATCTCATAAAATCAGCATTTCTTGTATTAAAATGTTTAGAATGGACATATGCTCATTCTCATGAAAATAAAATTGTTTCATTTTGTATTGAATGGGCATTGTATTTTTAACCCTCTATTCTCATATAGTATTCCCATGGGTAGATACACATTTGAAAACAAAAAAATTGTTTTTTCCTATATTAAATGGGAAGATTCCCTCTCATAGCCATTAAATACGTATTAAAGAATGGGCAGTTGAGAATTTTTTTCTTGTATTCAATAGTCATATTCTCATTTTCATTCTCATTGTAGAGGTATCCCAAAGTTAAGTTTAATATTGCTAAAATTAGACTATGTTAAATGAGAATATGTGTATTCTCCTTAATATTTATTTTAGAATGGCCATTTTCCTATTCTCATAAAGGAATCATTAAAAAAATTTCAATTATTGTTCATACTAGAGATAACTAAAAATATCATAAAAAGAATTACAAAGATAAAATTAGAATATGAAGAATGGGCATATTCCTATTTTCTATAATAGGATTCATAAGAGAAAGTTCATTATTGTTCATAAAGATAAGTGAATAAGTATAATAAAGAGAATAGAGATAACATTTAATTCTTTAGTGTGGGCACTTCCCTAGTATCATTGCCTTTTTAGGTTTATCAAATCCATCGTACACTTCATAATTATTGATCTGATTCCTACATACCATACGAAAATAATAAACTGTATGCATGATAGTTCGATGAACATGCCTGAATTTTGAACTCATAATAATGTTGAATTAGCATTAAATGAATATTACAAAATGGTTGACTGTCCTTTTTATCTACATACTGCATAATACCAATAAATAAGGTAATATTGCAATCTCTATTGGAAAAAAACTATTACTACCTAATTTTATAATCATATAGACACTACAAATATGATAAGTAAGAAAAAAATTATTCATCATCACAATAACCAATATAGAAAACAAGGTAATAGTAGCATCTAATAATGATACAAATGTCAACATTAAATAATATCATTTCGCATTTAATATTTTACATAAACATAAGTCATACATCGTTACAGGAATAAATAGAGATAAAATTTAATTCACAGTCAATATTTTACATAAATAAAAGTCATACATCAACATAAGAATTAATAGAGATAAAACTTAATTTGTTTCGTAGTGGACAATTTTCCATTCCTGCAGCCTTTATATCGCTCTCAAAATGATTTAATTCAATATATCTTCCTAAATGTGAATGGGCATATTCCCTTTCTCATATATGAATCATAGAAGAATAGAGATAAATTGTACTTTGTTCTACAACAGCCAGTTCGTTACTATGTAAGGAAAAATAACCAAATGATATTTAAATTTCTATTTTTATGTTACGATTCTTATGTGAGAATGAGCATAAAGAATGAACATATGACTAATATCATATAGGGATCACAGAAGAATTGATATAGAATTTACTACATTCTAAAACTATGAAATCATTTTTTCTCTATTATTATGTTTTGATTCCTATGTGAGAGTGGGCATATAGAATGTGCATATGTCAATTCTCATATACGAATAATAAAAAAAAATATTAGAGATAAAAATAAAATGTTGTGCAATGGTAAATTCTCCACCATGCAAGGGAATCAAAACCATATGATATTCTTCATCTCAGAATAAATCAACAGAGAAGAGTTAGATAAATTCATGTCTATGAACAAATTGGTATTTCTCATAAATTTACTTGATAAATTTTGCTTCAAAAGCAAAAGTAGTCCAACGAAAGAGAGAACCAAAAAACAAAAGTATTAAAAATCAACAATAAAGTGGTCTAACGTAATTGAGGATCCCAAAGCGGAAAGGAAGGAAAAAATAATTTTTTTATGTTTGTATGAGAAAGGCTTGTTGCCCATTGTAAAGAATTTTTCACTAGTAATATTTTCTATCAACAAGAATTGTGAGAATACACAACTTCACACTTTAAAATAAAGAAAGTCTGTGAGAATGCACATATTTTTCATTCTGAAATAAAGTGAATTATGTCTTCTATAATTCTATAATTCTTATAGTAGAATGGGCATATCCCTCTTTTTAACTTCTTGTCGTATTCTACATTTCCTATATGAGATTGGGCCTCTACTCATTACAACATTTTTTATAATAGACTTTTTTTAATCATTGTCATATATTAAGAAACATCCTCTTCCTTCTTATTTTCTGTATGAATCTCGACATACTCCTGTTCTATACAAAATACAAATATAACGTATATTCAATAAAAAATATAACGTCTTTTCAATACCAAATACAAATGTAACATCTATTCCATCGGATTGATACATGATGGACACCCAAAACCATCAACAACGCTAATTCATTATTATCATTTTCTTAAATCTAATATTGACTCATACTGTATTGCTACTTGAATAAACTAGGTATAACATTATTATCAAATTTTCACTTAAATTGTAACTTAAAGGACACCCATAAGACTCAAGAAAGCTATTTCAATATTATCATTTTATAAGAGTCTAACTTTTTGCATAAGAATGTAGTTTATAAATTATAATGCCCATATAAAGTTCTTATTCACCATTTTTGTCTTCCTTTCCAATAATGTCCCTCATATCATCCTTAACCATCTCATCCTGCTCTCAATTGTTGAGGTAAAGCTTGAACCTACACTTTTTTCTTTGCTTCTCCAATTGAAATAGCCTCCTCTTAATATCCATAACCATATTTTAAAGCCCAGAAAGTTTCTCTTTGATGGAATATTGATAATTACTAATTTTCTTCAAGGCCCTGAATATACTTCATACATGTGCATAAAATGGACACCCCAGACTCATCGAGGGAAGGAATGTTCTTTTCGAGCTGCAAAACCCTGAGTGAATTTTTTTCCAATGTCATTCTCTAATTAGACTCCAGATTTTAGTTTCCTTTTGAAGGTTTACCATTGAGCTACACCCTTAATCATATATCTTATATTGGATATATATAGTTGACTTGTGGCTATCATAACTTCTTATCATTATGTATCTCGTTTATATAAGTTACATTTTCATTATTGGGTCAGCCTTGGTGTTTGCCATAGCATAGGAGTAGTATATATAGGGGTTAGTAGGTAGTAGTTGATCATCATATACAACATTTGAGTCTTATTGTCTAGTTTGGAGGTTGCCGCCTCGAAGCAGCTAAGCTATTATTCTTGCACATTGAGATAATTTATCTGAAATAATGTGTTCATTGGTGTTATATTTCTGATAATAATCATATTTATACAAGTAATTACATTACAAGTGGTATTAGAGCTTGAACTCGGCCAACACTGCGTCAAACCCTAATTGTGAAGGTTCGTCCATATCTCAAAATTGGTAGCGAATGTTTCTGCAAATTTTTCTGTCGTGTGGTGAAATTAATCAAGTAATATACCCTCTAATGTTTAAGAATTTTTTACTTTTTTTTAAAACATTATAGTGGTTTTATGTTTTTCCATAATTGGGCTACCTAGGGTGTAATTTGTGGATTTTTTGAAAGTTATTTACATTTCTAGAAATAAGATTAAAAATTATTTTGAGTTCGTTCTTTGGGTTTTATAAAATATTTTTGAATTCCTATTAAAATCCCAAACCCTAACTTTCGACCTTGATCCTTAAATCTTACCATTTTGGAGCATCATGGTTGGGCCTTTGAAAAGAGCCAAAAAGAATCCCATCACTCTAGGAAAAACCCTTGATAAGGATGACATAATATTTGAGGAGTTAGAGTCAAAAGGGGTATCTAAAAATTCCTTAGGGTTAGTGTTTACTTCAACTGACAACAAGGTGAGTTATCTTGAGTTAGAGTTACAAAACCTCAAGGGTAGAGTGGCCAACAAAGAAGATGTAGAAAATATTGGACAACGATTAGAGTATTTGATTCACCAATTTAGTTACAATATCATGGGTCATCATATCCTTCCTAATTAGCCACAACTCAATCATACTCATATTAACCAGGGTAGATCTTTAGGTCAAAGTAATAGAAAAACTAGCCATGGTGGATCTGCAAACAAGGCCAATCCAAATACAAACTTTCTGCAAGCCCATAACATGATTCCAAAAGTGGAAATGCGTAAGTTTTATGGAAAGGATCCACTTAATTGGATTAACCAGATGGATAATTTCTTTGATCTTCATCAGATTCCATCGGAACAAAAGGTTACCATGACATCATTCTATCTTGAACCTGACCAATTCATTTGGTATCGATGGTTATGTTCTCAAAGGAGAAAGAGTGGCCTCAATGTTACATGGATAGTATTCACCGAATATTTGCAATTTCACTATAGTTCTAGTGTGTTAGAGAATTCTTTAAGTCAATTAGCAAATCTCAGACAAACAGGAACAATCAAAGATTACATCCAGCAATTCCAAAACCTTTCCTTATGGGTAGAAAATATTCCTGAAGATAATTTGAATGACTTATTTCTTGGGGGTCTTAAAGAACAAATTGAGACTGAGATGCGTATGTTAAATCCTCATAAGGTTTTAGACTTTATGATCATGGCATGTAGGGAAGAAGAAAAATTTCTTTCTAGTAGGAAACAAACTATCAGTAATATCAGAGATCATAGCACCCTTCCACCATCATTCCCTCAGCTAGTAAGACTGGCACCTCAACAAATTGAAGAAAAGAGAGCCAAAGGGTTATGTATTAATTGTGATAACAAATTTGGGTCATAACATAAGTGTGCCGAAAAGAAGTTCTACATTGGGGGACCTACTGAAGAAGAATAAAATGAAGAAGATGAAGAGGTAGGGCCAGAGGAGGAATAAGGAGATCCCCAACCAACAATATCCTCCCATGTAATTTCTGGTATTAGCACTCCCCAAAATCTCAAAGTAGTTGGATTCTTAAAAAAATAGATGGTAACAGTGTTGATTGATTTGGGAAGTAATCACAATTTCATCAATCATAAGTTAGCGGTACACTTGAATTGCTTTGTTTATCCAGCTCTAGAATCTCAAGTCATGATCGTTGATGGGAAAAATCTTAGTTGTTCAGGAAAATTTAATAACATTAATCTCACCATGGGAGATTACTTGCTAATTAGCAATATGTATGCGATTGTCATAGGAGGAGAAGAAATTTTGTAAGGATTTTTGTGGCTTACCACCTTGGGAACCATTGAAATGAATTTCAAAGATTTTTTCATGAAATTTCAGTCAGAAGGGAGGACTTTTAAACTAAAAGAACTAAGAGAAAAGTCCCCATAGATGGTAAGTTCTCATTAGATGCAAAAACTTCTTAGAAAGGGTGTAGAAGGGTTTGTGGCACAACTATTTTCATTGGAAGAACATCATTTCAATACATTTATACCCGCATATATGTAAGAATTTATAGATGAGCACTCAACAATTTTTGGAGAAATACCCAAGGGTCTATCTCAGAAAATAGACCATGACCATGTCATACAGATAGTACCAGGGAGTCAACCACCCAACATCAGACCTTATAGGTACCCATATATTCAAAAGTGTGAGATTGATAAGATATTTCAAGAGATGTTAGAAGCAGGACTTATTTGTCATAGACAAAGTGCTTACTCTTCTCCTGTAGTGATGGTATGGAAAAAACATGACAATTGGCACATGTGTCCAGATTACAGGGAACTGAATAAGTACACAGTTAAAGATAAGTTTCATATTCCTATAATTGATGATTTTCTAGATGAGTTACATGGTGTTTTTTACTTTATAAAACTTGATCTTCATTCTGGATATCACCAGATTAGAATCAGGGATGAAGATATTCATAAAACAACCTTTAGGACACATGAAGGACACTATGAGTTCTTGGTAATGTCTTTTGGACTAACAAATGCACCCTCTACATTTCAAAGCTTGATGAATTCCATCTTTAAGCCATTTCTTCGAAAGTTTTTTTAATTTTTCTTTGATGATATATTAATCTATAGTAAAACATGAGAGGAACACCTACATCATACAAATAAGGTGTTGCAAACTCTTGAAAAAAATCAATTTATGAAAAGCCTTATAAGTGTTCTTTTAGTGTCAAGGAGGTTGAATATCTGGGTCATATTGTCTCTTATGAATGTGTTAAAGTGGATCCTAACAAGATAAAATCCATGCTTGATATGATGGTTCCCAAAATCCTAAAAAATCTCTGAGGATTTTTGGGGCTTACAGGTTATTATCATAGATTTGTAAGGAATTATGGAAGCATCATAGCACCAGTCACAACTTTATCGAAGAAGGTCTCTTTCCATTAGAACAAGCAAGCTACTGTGGCCTTTGAGAAGTTAAAGGAGGCCATGTGCACCACTCCAGTTCTAGCCACCCTAGATTTTTTGAAAACATTCATTTTTGAATGTGATGCTTCAGGGTATGGTATGGGGGAAGTACTCATGCAAGAAGGGTGACCCATTGCCTTTGAGAGCCACCAATTCAAAGGTAATAATATCTCTAAACCAGTTTATGAGAAAGAAATGTTAGCAATACTTCATGCAGTGAAGTAATGGAGACCATATCTAATGGGACGACATTTCAAAGTAAAGATAGATCATGATAATTTGAAATACTTCTTAGAGCAACGTTTATCATCAGAAGAACAACATAAATGGGTCTCAAAAATGTTGGGGTGTGATTTTGAGATAATATACAAGAAAGGGAAAGAGAATGTAGTTTTTAATGCTTTATCTTAGAAGGATGAATTTTCCCATTTATTGTTGTGTGCCATATCTGTATTATAGGATGATTGGATAGAGGATGTAAGATCTAAATGGAAAAAATAACTAGGTACAAAAAATCTAATTCAGAATCTCCAACAAGATCTAAGCATTTCAGAAACATTTGTATGTAAAGGAGATGTTTTATGGTATAAAGATAGATTATATCTATGTAAGAATTCAATCCTTAAAATTAGGGTTCTATGTGAGCTCCATGCTTCTCCAGTAGGGATTCATTCTGGCTTCTTAAAGACTTATCATCAAATCAAGCATTATTTTTTCTGGGAAGAGGTAAAAGGAGATTTCCAAAAGTTTGTGCAAGATTACATGGTTTGTCAGCAAAATAAGGGTGAAAAAATTAAGTCCCCAGGTCTTTTACAACCTCTATCTATTCCTACCCAGAGTTGGTAAGAGGTGTCCATGGACTTCATCAGAGGATTGCCTAAACCAGAAGGTAAAAATGTAATCAGGGTGGTGGTGGAAAGACTCACCAAATATGCCATTTTTTTTTGCTTTATTACATCCATTTATTACGAGTATAGTAGTAATGGCCTTGAGGGATACAATTCAAAAGCTACATGAGACACCAAATATTATAGTAAGTGATCGAGACCCTATCTTTACTAGTAATTTTTGCACTGAATTGTTCTAATGCTTGGGCACACAACTAGCTCGTATTTCCTCTTATCATCCTAGTATGATGGGAAAACAGAGGTGGTAAAAAAGTTTTTGGAAGGATATCTTCATTGTTTTACATCGGATAAGCAAGCGAGATGGGTCCAATGGTTACTGTTGGTAGAATGGTGGTATAACACCTCATTTCATACTTCATCTAAAATGTCTCCTTTCTTGGCATTATATGGTTACCATCCACCATATATCATTTAGTCTTTGAGAGTCCAACTAAAGGTTGAAGAAGTTGAAGAACATATTCAACACCAAAAAGAGGTGATTTCTAGTCTCAGGGAGAATTTGGCCATGTCACAAAACCGCATGAAGCAGCAGGTAAACCAACATTGCAGTGAAAGAAATTTTGAAGTCGGTGATTGGGTTTTTGTGTGTTTACAACCATATAAGAAAATTTCCTTAAAACAAAAGAGAAAGGATAACAATATTTCACCTAAGTATTATGGTCCCTATCAAGTGTTAAAGAAGATTAAAAATGTAGCATACAAACTTGAACTTCATCTAGCTACTCAAATTCATCAAGTCTTCCATGTATCTTACCTAAAGAAGGTAATTGGACAGACAATATTGACCTAGACAGTGTTACCCAAGCTTGATGAAGAGGGAAGAATCATCCTGGCACCAAAATGCATCCTTTAGACATGCATTAAGTGATTGAGGACATGGATCATCACTGAGTATTTGATCAAGTGGAAAAATCTAGACAATGAAGACACAACTTGGAAGGATGCAAATTTCCTGCAGCAACATCTAGATCTTCTCAACATTAGGAAAAAGGTTGCTTTGAAGAGGAGGAGCATGCTATGACCTTAATCACATATCTTATATTGGATGTATATATCCAACTTGTGGCTATCATAACTTCTTATCATTATGTATCTCTTTCATATATGTTACACTTTCATTAGTGGGTCACCCTTGGTGTTGGCCATAACATAGTAATAGTATATATAGGGGTCACTAGGTAGTAGTTGATCATCATATTCAACATTTGAGTCTTATTTTCTGGTTTGGAGGTTTCCCCCTCGAAGTGGCTAAGCTATTCTTCTTGCACATTGAAATCATTTATCTGAAATATTTTGTTCATTGGTGTTATATTTATGCTAATAATCAAATTAATACAAGTAATTACATTACACGTAGAAACATTGGCCACGGTATCAATACCCTTCTTCTTCCTCAATTTATTCATTCATTCATCCAAATTATAAAAGTCATCTAGGTCCTCCAAAACCTCCATCTCCATATTACCAAAATCATTCACAGTGTTTATCGATGGCATAAAGGACTCTTTTATGTCATCTAATCCCAAAGAGGAGGTATCCTCATAGTCCTCCTACTCCATATACTTCTCATCCTTAACATGCTTTACATCATCATTAAACAAGGAAATAAACTTCTCATATTTTTTGAAATCTGTAGAACCCAAATGGAACAAGGCCATCATAAATCTCTGATGAAGAGTGATTTTTAAGTTTTGTTTTTGGAAATTCTTGATTGATTTGTGCAAGGAATGACTCAGAAAGAATGTGAAATTATAATTCATACCATGGAAGAAATGAGTTAACAAAGGTACATGGTGGGCATAAACTACTTTGTACCTACCCTCCAAGGTGATAAATTACATCAAGTGTATGGAAATTTCATTGAAAGGATCAACCAAATAATTTCTCTCAAAACTTGCATAGTGATGTTTTAGTTTCTCTTTACCCATAGAATTTTTTCTAATATCCTCATCACAATTTTTCTTCAGTTTGTAAATAGCCCTCCCTCCCCCTGTTGTTCATCCCAACCACTATAGTAATAAAATCCATATAATTTTTCATAGAAAAACACATGATACTAGACAGACCATCCTTTCAATGAGTATAAAAATCCTTGCTTAGGGTTTCTTCATTGCCTTTAAAACTTTGAAATAGAGATAAAATACTTGCATTTTTTAGCATCATCAAAACTATTCTGCTAATCCAATTGGTTGAATAAGTTCTAGATGAACGAGTTCATTGCCTATTTTTTTTGTTTCTCTATTAAAATGGTAATAAAACCAACCCTATTCAAACCCTTCTTGTCCATTTTAAACCAATGATCATTCTTTATCAGTCCCTCGTCTAGACCAAATGTCCTTTCTAAACCCAACACAAGCACTTATATCATCCAACCTCTAACATGTCTCCTCATTAATTATTACTCTTCCTTTATACCGAATACTGACAAAGAATGATTTTCAATCATTACAATAACATAGAAAGTTCAAACTCTTTAACCTTTATTTGAAAGGTAAACAACAACCTTGATCCCTTCCCTATAGACATGATTATAGGAAATAAGTTAAAGGATGTTTCCATGGCATTCTCCCATTATTTTTATATTAATAAAATAAATAATAAACTTAATCATTTTAATAACTCTTTGAAGGGTGTGAGAATGGGAAGCTGACCATTCTGAATATAATTCAATTCTATCTACATTCTTATTTTATGAATCCTGAATGAGAACTCACATTTGCTCATTTAATAAATGATTGAACATATTACTTAATTAAATAACTATGAATAATGTGATAATGAAGAGCTACTCATTCTAAAATAAAGTAAATTGTCTCTACTTTTCGTAACATACAATTCAAATATGAGAATAGGAAATATCCCATTAAAAAAGAAATTAAATGTAATCCCTATTCTTCTACAATGATTCCAATAAGAGACTGGGCATCTACCCATTCAAGATAAAAAATGTTCGTATATATGAGAATGTGCATATTTCTATTCTAATCATTGTGATACAAGCAATATTGAACCTAGTCATTACTAATGCGAAAAGTAATAAGATATAAGTGTGAACAAAAATGGTTAATCTAATACAAGAATTATTTAATTTAATCAATTTAAAACTACATGAAGGCTGTGAGAATGGGAAAATTTCCATTTTAAAATGAATTAGATTTTCTCTATATTCTCATTTTATGATTCCTATATCGGACTGGGTAGTTATTCATTTGATACAAGATTGAACGTAATCATTTTAATACCTATGAAGGATATGATTATGGGGAACTTCCCATTCAAAAACAAATTTGATTTGATATGTTTCTCTTATATGATTTCTATATGATAATGGGTAACTGCCCATTCTAAAACATATTAAATTCTATCTATATCCTTCATATATGGTTCATTTTTAACAATGGGCATCTTCCCATTCAATACAAGAAATAAATACTTGTTTGTACGTATAAGGGCATAAGATCCTTCTAAAAATTGTAATACAAGTAATCCTGAAATTAAATATTTTAATATCTCTATAGATATGGATACTTGACCATTGAATGGAAGATAAAAAAAATTGTATGAGAATTGGCGTATGCTAATTCTAATCATTGTAATACAAGTAATATTGAACTTAATTTTTTCAATAACTTTATGAAAGTTGTGAGAATGGGAAAGTTTCCATTATAAAACAAGCTAGATTTTATCTTTATTCTTCTTTTATGATTTCGATTTTGAGAACAAGCATTTTCTCATTAGATACATCATTGAAATTAATTATTTTAATTCCTATATGATAATGATTAACTTTAATATTATTTATCTCGACACTGAGCTCACCCACCAACCTTCCAGGTCAACCTCCCCTGCCCAGCTGGGTAGGTCAACTAGCCCACCCTTCTCGGTAAGTCATCCCCCAGCCCAACTCGAGATGTTAGCTTGTGTGCCTAGCTTGGTAGGTCAGGTTGTTCGCTCAGCTCAGTAGGTCATCTCGGTCAGTCATCTCGAATAGCTAGCTCAACATGCCAACATAACCTCTAGCTTAGTAGATCATCTCTCCCACCTAGTATAAAATGTCAACTCATCCACCGAGCTTGGTGAGTAAGCTTTCCTATCGAGCTTGGTGAGTTATCTCGCCCACTGAGCTCGGCTGGTCAACTTTCCCTCCCATCTTGGCCTACGGAGCATGCTCGCCCATCTCATCCTATGCATTTTACCTTCCCATCTTGGCCTGCAAAGCTAAGCCACCAAGCTAAGAAAATAAGTAAGGATTCCTAGGTGGTAACCCCACACTATACTTTGGTAAAAAGAAAACATTTAGTTCCCCGTCTTAGCATGAAGGATTGGAAGTGGGTTTTTTAGAATCAAAAATATTTTTTTGTAAGGGAATAATCTTGTTCAGACTCCAAAACATGCATCAAATGGTTACATTTATAGGCATCTGTTTCTAACTATGAAGAGTAATAGTATTCAAGTCTTTCAAAATATTGAATTGATTATCTTAAAACACATATCAATAATACAAAAGATTACATACATGACATTATCTTTATACCCAAATCAGAATACAAGAGAAAGAAATCATGATGATATTCTTCATCTCATAATAAATCAACGAGATAAGAGTTAGAAGTATCTTTGAAACTTATATTCAATTTTAAAAAATAAATCTTTATTGTACAAATAGAAATTCTTCTTCTAATAATGAATCATTCTTGGCCTATGGAAATCACCCACACATCTTGGAATAAAATAAATGCTTGTTAGGTGGGAAGACAACTCTGTAGTTTGGTAAAATCATAACAAACAGCTCCCCATATTAGCATCTATGATTTTTTTAACAAATACACATTTCTTTCAAAACATTGAAGTGTTATTCTTAATACCTAGATAAAAAATATGGAAGATCAAAAAAATGGCATTATCTTTAAACCCAAAACAAAGCATAAGGGAAAGAAAACCAAATGATACTCTTCATCTCATAATAATTCAACAGAGAGGGGTTAGAATAATTCATGCCTAAATTTTTCTTCAAATCTTGCGCGTCACATGCCAAAACAATATTAAGAAACTGAGCGAGCTGAAAGTGGTTAGGTTCAACAAAATATTAGCAGAGAGGATGAACGATATCTCAAAAATATTATTCAAATATTCTACTTCATAGGAAAAAATGGTCTAATGAAATGGGAAGCTCAAAAGGGAAGGGCAAACAAAAAAAGTGGAAACTAGATGAAAAATAAAATGGAAAGGAAGAACAAGAAAGAGATAGTTTCATTGACCCACACTGAACATTGCAATTCCCAAGACCTATCCCATCATCCAAAATAGTAACCATCATCAATCTCTCCACAATGCCACAATGTGGCATGAATTACTTAATTGGAATTAATTTCACCAATTCCCTCCAATGGATGGTTGAAAACGTGTTTGAGAAACAAGTACATTCAATTAATAAAAAATTAATAGTGGAAAATAATTTATTTCCAAATTAATCGTCTCTATATTCCATAAGTCAAAAATAATATAAATATTAAACAATATGGTAGCCATGATTTAGGTTTTATAATTACTCTTAAAATAAAATTTAAATTTTCAAACAAATTCATAGTTTATTGCATATAAAATAAAATATAAATTTTAAACTTTATCATAGTCATGATTTAGGTTAATTACATTTTTAAAAAAGATAATTTTTAAACATTATCATAGCCATTTTTTAGGTTATTTTTTGCATTTGAAATTAATTGATATTAATTTATACTAGAGAGGGAATAGTTAGGGAAACTATATATGACATGTGGTTTACACAAAATCACTCAAATGTTGAATCGTTTACTTTATTAATCACTCCATGAATTCTAGATAGGAATGTCAACTTAAATAAAAAAAGGGGATGGGGTAGATTGATCTAAATCATATATAAGTATTTCTTCATTGATTACAGAGGACAATCCTATATTTGGTACTAATACCATATTTCATGACATCTAAGTTTTTTTCTAATTTGAATTTTTCGTTAAATTTAACCTTGAGTAGTGTTTTTTAATATATTTCAATAGATATCTTTGATATTTATAAAGTTTCATTATAAATATATTGAATATGCTTGAAAATAATTACATCTCCCATACGTGTTTGTGTTAAAATCACTAATACTATAGCATGGTTGTGAAAATGATAAAAGCTATATAACCTTTATTAGACACGTCAAAGGTTAAGATTATATTTTCTAAATAATGGGATAGTACCTTGCGAGAACATTTAAAGCAATTAGTTTTTATTCCTATTTGAGAAAAAAATATTATTATCTTGAGGCAGTACATATAGACAGAATGGGCACATGTTCATTCTCATACAACAAACATTTTTATCTTTTATTGAATGGTCATATGCCCATTCTCATATAAGAATCATAGAAGGAAAATATAAGTAGTATCTTGAGGCAATACACATAGAAAAAATGAACACATGTCCATTCTCATACAAAGAAACATATTTATGTTGTATTGAATGGGAATATGCCCATTCTTATATAAAAAATCATAGAAGAAAAATAGAGTAAATTTTTAATTTTTTCTTGAATGAACAGTTTCCTATTCTCACATCCTTTAGTGTGATATTAAAATGATTAAGCTCAATATTTCTTCAATAATTTAGAAGGGTTAGAATATGCATATGCCCATTCTCATAGAAACAAAGAATATTATTATTGTTATGAGAATGGGTTTATACCATTTCTCATACAAGTAAAGTTTTTTATCATTGTGATGAGAATGGAGATATGCCATTTCTCATACAAACAAATATTGTTATCATTGTGATTAGAATGGGCATATATCCAATCTCATAAACTAAATATAGAAGTAAATAAAAATTCTCCTACTTCAAACATAAAGAATGAATAACAATTATATCCTTTTTTGAGAATGTTTAAAATGGACAAATCCCCATTCTCATAGTCAGTGAATATGAGAAGTATGAGGAATTCTTGTAAAATTAATATACGCTATGTTAATATGATGAAGATATTTGGATGAAGAGGTTAACAATAAAGTTTCTAATTAACTTTTATTTAACCTCTATTTGTTGATTTCTTATCATTTAAATTCAACCTCATTTATTTATTTTTCATTAATTAAATTTTAAAGAGTCAATTATAATCATAGTTATGAAATCATGTTATAAATATATTCATGTCAATTTTAATTATATGTAAAAAAATTAAGTATTTTCAGACCTTACTGAATTATACAAGTTCACAACTCATTTTCTATGTGCATTCAATAAACTTATAGTTGTACATACATGATAATTTTTAGTTTATTTTATGCAATGGTTTAATAGATTTTCCATCATCTCGCAAACTATGTATTTTAGGTTGTAACAAAAGAACGGGTTTTTGCATTTGTAGAGGATTATCATGTGGACTTGTTTTCAAAAGGAACAAAAGTTGCAGAGGGAAGAGTATATCGAAGTAGGAAGACACTACATTGCAAAGATGTGGGCAATGGATTTATTGGTATTAGTCTTAACAGTGTATTGGATAAGGGAGTAAATTTTCCTTTCTCAGTTAATTAATTTGAAACCTTGGATGATGTCAGTAATAAAGGATAGTACATTTCTTGAGAAGAGATTGAATTTTCAAAGCATGTAGATTCATTCATTCCCCCTTTATTGGGAAGTGAAAAAATTTGTAGTGGTTCATAGGATTACAATGTAGAGATGAAGGAGATTTTAGAGAATACAATGAAAGCACCATCAATACAAGACCCAAAGATAGAAGACATTTTGTCACAGATAATGTCATTCACAAACACAAATGTTGTAGTAGAGACGATGACATAGCCATTGGTTATATAACTCATGTGCTATAAGTTCATGAAATTAACAGGGAGAGGTTGGGTCCTTCGAATTTTGGTGTATGGATAGATAATGTGGTAAATATGTGTTTAGAATGTTCATACTCGCTAGAACCTAATAAATCAATTGTTTGTCCAATAAAACATTTTATTTTAAATGAAATAATAAGTTCCCTTATGATTAAGCAAGGGAGTTCTCAACTAGATGTTCTACACATTATACACAATGATCAACACAATTTGAAGTTCAAGGGAGATTTTACAAAGTTAATCCATTACTATTATATTGAGTGTAAATTTGTAGCAGAGGGAACAATTACAAACGTATTTGAAAAAGACATGGTACATTTTAGTATTTCGGAAGGCAATATCTTAAGTGTACATATTGATAGAGTATTCTAGCCTCCTTGTAAATGATGTTTCCTATCTAAAAGATCTCTCATATAGTGGCCTCCTATGCAATTAGATGACATAAACAATTTTCATATCGATATTAGATTTAAAGAAGTCCCAAAGGAGGTTAAGGTCATCATGTGGGATGCATTACATGAGCGATAACCTCATTTTATTTTTCAAATTTCATATGATTCCACTAATCAAAATCAATCCAACAAAGTGACAAGAAAATCTTATAATGCTACAAAATATCAGAAGCTGGATATGCCTAAAGCCAATCCATCAAATCAAAATTTTTATAAGGATAAAAAATGGTCAATGTTTTTTAGAAGAAGTGGAAAATGCAAAGTTTAGATGTTGTAAATATAATTGTCTCAAAAAATTACTTCTTTCTTCAATTAGAATTCATTAATTTTTGTCACACAACTAGATCCTTAAATGAAGTTGACAGAAAAACATTGTGTTTCAAGCATTAACAACAAATGCCATCTTCAATGTTGGTAAGAAAACTATGGAGATACATAAAATGATATTTGATGGGATGGATGTTTGTTAGAATGCATGGCACAAAGTATATAGGTACCCAAATATTTCCTTCTATAAACATAAATATGAATCGATAAGTGGAAATAGGCTTGTAGTGAATGGCAACATTGGAAAAAGAGAAACAAAGGTCAAACATTATTGTAACAATTTCCTACATATCAAGAATTTTTTAGATAAATTCAGATATCTCTCCACATCTGACTCACTCTATAGGACAATATGGAGTAAATTTTCCCAATAGGTTTCTTCCTTCATTATATACCCAAAATATACTGTGAAAAAATGCAACAAAGAACTTGAATTCTCTAAAATTCGTTAGGTGTCAAAGACAAGGTTAAGCAACATAACGAACAAAAAAATTTCGACATGTTTTCATTGAAAAACATAATTTATTTTCCAAGTGCGATGAGTGCATAGATTTTATTAACAAATGTATAGAAACCGCATGCCCAGAAGGACTCACAAAGATTGATTAGGAACAAGCATAGCATAATGAATATATTCAAAGTAGTTGGACAACTTACTATTCCCATAGATTACAGTTAGAAGAACAACCTCATAGATTCTTGAGCTTTTTGTATGAAAAAATGGATAAAATTAAAACTTCCATACCCATGATGGGTAAGAAAGAAAATTCAATAAGTAATGTTATGAACCTACCTGTTACTTTGACTGGTATGCTCAAACATGGACACAAGATAGGGGGTATAGGACATTTTTCCCTACCATTTCTTGAAAGTGGAGTAAACTATACAGTCACATCATTAGATTTGTGTCTCAGGAAACTTGAAGAACATGTAATTGATGAGTATGAAGATTTTTTGTATCATTGTGGATCATCCAAACAACCATTGCATGATGCATTATTACAAAATGATGTGCATGAAAATTGTAAAATGAACATGGAAATATTTGACCATTCAAAATTGGTTAGTGTTGGTAGTAGGAACAATTCTTTCATAAAGCAACCACCGATCCACTACTTGTAGTTGGATAATGCTTCAAGTTATAACAATAATCTTACATTATTTACATTTGTATCAATGTTGATAGAAAAAATGGTATTCAACATTATGTATGTAAGCTTCCCTCTAATGGGACATACGCTTGAGGATATATATGGGACTTTTGGAAGAATAAATGCATCGTTACATAAATTAGACATGTCTTTTTTTACCAAATATCATTGACTCTTACAGAACATGCCAATAAGGGTCAAGTAAATTTTACTCCATATCTTATTGAGGAAGTGTATAACTTTAAGGAATTTGTGGAGCCATTATTATTAGATGGAAACCATAAGATGGTGGGTATCAGCAAACCAATGTTTTTTCAGATTCCATGTTGTGGATGGCATACCAATGATGGAGTATACAAATACATTAAAGGCTCAACAATGGTCTCATTGCATCCATATATGGCATATAAAAGATAGTGGTGAACCAAGATTTTTGGAAGGGAAAAATCCTTTGGCAACTTTCAATGAACTCAAAGAAATGGAAAATATAAAAACATACTAAAAGCATATACAGAGCATTGGGGGAAAAGTGCATTAGGAGAATGTAGTGAATATTGGCTTATGAAGATCATGTATTGGGAAAACATTTTATGTTCCTTAGATAGACCATTTGTAAATTGTAGACGAAGGTTGAATGTTTGTTTTTGTCCGAAATCAGTATAGGAGAAACACATATATAACCAAATAAAAGGAGCCACACATATTCACAAAGAAGACTACCCTAGTCAACATATCCCACATAATAATGATATTTATGCCGGGCCTATTTTCAGAAGATATAACCAGGAATTCAATCTGTTGATGGATGTGTTCAAGGGATAAATGTTACTTGTACACCTAGGAAATGATAATGAAAATATATGGATGGAGAGAGAGCAGATGGGGATATTTTCCTTCAAAAGGGACACAATGATGTAATTAAAAAGCTAAGAGTTCAATATTGGAAACCTGCAGGGAGAGGATAAGGTAAAACATTGTATCAAGATTGTTTAAAGACAAATAAATCATGGACAATCCTAAATGAACCTAAAGTAGATATCAATGTGGTCTTGGCCTAAGATGTGGGTTTTCAAAAAATATTAATTCCAAAGCTTGGTCCTATAAAAATTCCAGTTGTATTATTATTTTATAATTAAATTAAAGTCTGAGTATTATATTACTTTGGAAGATTTTTCCATAGTATAATTCTATAAAACATTGTGTTTCTTATGTCACTCTTAAATCTTATTAATGTATTATTAATAATATGATTCCCTCTACGCAATTAATTTAATTTGAAAAAAATCATTAACTATGCTCTAAGTAAGTTTACATGGAGCCGAGTCTTGTGATTTAAAGGGAGTCTGATGTGATTTACAAGGAATTCATTTCAAAAGATTAATGCTTGTGATTTTTCTAGGAATTAGTCTTTATTTACGCATTCATCACAACCACAATATTATAGGTTATTTTCCTAAAGCTATGTGCATATGTCTAGATATTTTTTTTTGTTAATTATTCTAAAACTTTATAAAATAGAAACCTTTCTTGAAGTGTACATACAAAATTATCCGCCTAGAATCCCCTAATTATTGAATCCAAAACTATAGTATTGGGAGGGGAAATATATATTGTTTAATGCTCTCAACAAGAGTGTTGGAAAATGCGCCATGAATTTACATATTGTCTGTCAAGGTAAAAAGTTTCAAAGGAGGTAAAAAAAATCCCTCGTATATGATTTATAGAAGAAAAATAGATACAAAGTTGATATAAATAAGAATAATTAGGAACATATTTGTACTATGAGTGTGATGAGAATGGGCATATATCCATTCTCGTAGAATTAATAGTTGCACCTTATTTCATAAAACATGTACCCATATCACATTGTTTTAATTTTTAGAAGAGATCAAAAAGCCTCATATAAGAATCGTAGAAAAAAAAGAGATAAAGCATGAACACATAAAAAGAATTAGAAACATAATTGTACTATAAGTGTGGTGAGAATGTGTATAATACCATTTTCATAAAATCAATATAGAATTAGGAACATGCTTTTATGGCACAGTGTAAATATTGGAATCTGATATTACACTACTTAAATTCCAATAATAAACATATTGGTGTTTGACACCACAATAGATAAAAACCAATAATGGAAATTTAGGAATCCAATTTAAACAACTATAAAACGAGAAATAAGAATACTATAAATCTATATTCTCAGTAAAATATCCTTATCGAATGAAATTACAGTTTAAATATCTTAAGAATAATTTCTGCCATTTTTTAAATTCAGTGATATCTTTGTTTTTACATGTTTTTACTTTTACATCCTCTTATCTAACAAATGGGGGATGACATCCACAGAGGAAATTAACTCTTCTCAGGTCCACATTTTCGGGAAGCCCCCGCCCCTATCTATCTGATCAAATATTATTTCAATCTTATTTGCAATTTTGGAAGCAACAACAATTCATCATTCAACACTCGTATCAACCATCAAAAATCCAAGGTAACATAAAACCTCTTTCATTTCTAAGTTTCAATTTTCTTTAGTAGATAGTGCATTAATTTCATAACAAAAAATAAATTTGGACAAGAGTCTCATCAACATCTTAGACTTGGTGCACCAACAATTGTGAATTCCCAAATATTTTTATGTGTTATATTTTCAACATACGAGTGGCTTATAAACCCAACAATATTACTTTATACCTGGTGAAATTGTTGGTTCATAAAAACCCCAGTTAATAAGAAAATGGGAAGGTCTCACCTTGGTGAGTAATATAGATAATGCCAGCTCCAATGCCTATAGAGGGTCTTTGTATGATAGAAAAGTGACATGCGAGCATGAGAATCTACAAGTATCTCTTCTTCGTACCTGACCTCCCGAGGTTGTGCCAAGACAGCTGGTGGGAATGGAATATATGAGAATCTACAAGTATCTCTTCTTCGTACCCAACCTCCCAAGGTCATGCCGAGACAGCCGGTGGGAATGGAATATATGTAGATACAGACAAACTAGTTTAAGTAATCTTATATCCTCAACGCACAATAATGGAATCTGTGAATCTAAGGCTAAGAAGGCTCTCCTAACCTGAATTGGTGTAATGGATCGTTCAGATATAATAGCTTTTCGGAGGCTCTAATCAATGTCGAGCTCTGCCGAGATCCTATCTAATGGATGTTGGATATGTGGAAATTGACTTGTAGGTGCTTCGTATATGTTTCCAGACAATGGCATGGAAAATGGTAATGCGAGATGTAGTGGGTTTGTAGAAACTATGGGTGATTTTCTGGTCTAGGCATGAAAATGTTGGATTGATTGGCTTCTATGTTTAATATGGAAAATTGTGTTCATGATATATGGCATGAGTGGTGAGGATCTGAATACCAACGTATATAAACTAATATCAATATTTAACTCACTTGCAGGCCCATTGGGTTGTGGGACCTGCGGATCAAAACCATGAGTTCCGTGGTTGTTGTGGACCTATTATGGTCATGTGAAGAATCAATCTCTTCTTCCGACTATCTAATGGTCATAAGACTTTTCTGCTTCTACGTTTAGTACAAAGGAGTTGTGTGATTTTCTCAGAATACCTTACAGGTGTTCTGACAACTTGTATATGCAACACTGTGTCTATGTCGATGAGAAGGTCTCTTGCGTCTGGCTGCGGAACTAATGGATCATAGCCAAATATTTTTTCTCTTTTGAGTTCTTATATGGTCATGCGGATATCCTATTAGGGCAACCTATAGTTGGGTTGAATTAACAAAAATGTGTATGCTTTTTCGTGTTCAATATTCAATTGTCTCAATTGTTCACTAATTACTTGTTGGTTTGCTGTCGTTTGAAAAAACTTTAATCCTGAGCCCTTTAATCTATATCTATTAATATTGTGAAGAGATTTGGGTGAGGTACTACGGGTTCAAATATGTAATCCTTGGGATCTCTGGGTCTCGTAATTGTCATGCCAAAAGATAATACAAATTTTAACTTAAACAAATAAAATAACTATGAAATATATATCTACACTATGCTGATGTTTCTCTTATTTTTGTATTTTCAATGATCTGCATTTGAATGAAATTAAAAGAGTAGCTATTCTAATATATTCAGATGATGGACATTTAACCTAATAACAAAATTAAAACATGCAAATTAGAATCATATAGCAATTTGCCTATGCACTTGTGAATTTATCCTAAATATTTAAATAAGTAACTAGTTTAATCAAAAGACTTCCAATCTTACCTCAGAAGTGAGAAATGAATCATAGTTTTTTAGAAACTATCATTGCCTAGAACTTCCCTGGAAATTATTGAAAGTGAACTTTAACAGAAACAAAATGATTTTCTACTCTATTTGATATATTCTAAATACAACTTTGATAGCTCAAAACTGGAGTTTACATAACAGTGGTAAATCCAGTCATGTCATGTCTTGTCCTCTCAGTGTGATCTCCTCATTCCTTCATGTTCTCGTGAATCTAGAAAAATGTGAATGTGATAGCGTCAACAAAAGAAGATACTTGAAAAAAGGTAGATTTGGATATAAACCAAATAAAATGCAAGTAAGAGAGGGATAATGCAAGAGAACAGAGCTTGACTATGCAATTCCTAGTAAGATTTATCGCGGGAATACAACGTAAAATATCTGAGAATTCTGGGATCTATTTCTTGTGACAAAATAAAACCTATAACTCTAAGATTATCAAATGGATTCTAATCTAAAATTAAAACTACCTTATGCTAAGCTGACTATATGGGACAACAATGAAGTAAGATGAAAGCAATAAGATCAAGTGAGCTCTAAAGTAGAAAGGAGAAGCTGAGAACTCATGTAAATTCTAAATCTATTGAAAATCATGGAAGAATTTCAGAACACATATAATAATCAAACATGGAAGGAGAGGGGACATTTTGCTTGAGAAAAAGCTGGTTATTTATAGAATTTGGATTTACCAGAGGGTAAGTATAAATTGAACTCTTCTAATATAAAAAAAGGGAAATGAATATTTACCAGGCCGGAAAAACATAAATCCAAGATTTAGTGGTTGAGAAATGTTGGTGAAATTTGAATTTTTATGTTTGAAAAAATCGTCAGAATGCTCTAGAAAACATGTACAGGACCGCCACCGTACGCAGGGGGGGAATTATAGGACCATCACCCTATCTTGGGTGGCGATCATGGGACCGCCACCCAGCACAGGGTAGCGATTCTATAACTTAAAGACAAAAAATGCAAGGAAAAGGGGAAAGAGATTAGAATAAAAGATGCAAAAGCTAGACAAGGATTTCTAGGATGTAAATGTATACTTGGCAAGATTTTATGGATTCCCAACACCTTGTGAAGAGATCTGAATCATCATTGGGGGTTTCTGTAGCCTCTTTCTGGTATTACAGTACCTACATTTTTGGGTATGTACATATTTCCCCCTTGGAGAAGTGTTTTAGCCATGAAGCGGCATAAAATGGTGGATTCGAGTATGGAAGTACCAAAATGGGGAGTTAGAAGCTATACTTGACATGCTTGTGTGTCGAAACGTTGCCATCCAAATTACCTCTATCTGTAAAATGAAAAAGGGACTCAAGTGTAGAGAGATAAAATAAATCGAAAAATAAATACTAAATTAACATGAAATGAGGGACTTACCATTTGTGCGTGGATGAGAACTTACCTCCCTCGGCACTCCAACTCTGCGTAAGAACACTCAAAACAAAATTAGAATACTATATATATATATATATATAATGAGCTCATTTTACTATTCATTTACGCATGTTGATTTGGTGGTTTTTGAGCTCTGGGACCCATGGTAACTATTTTTGATGAGAGTATAGTTAAAATGTTCATTGTGAAATCGTGATCATGTCTTCGAGAGCAAGACATCAACTTGTAAAGTCTTAGGTTAGTTCTTTTCAATTTATCATTGTTAAACCTAAAATGTAAAAATGTTGAAAAATTTGTCTTGGGGAGATCATTTTTGGAAATGTTAGTTCCAAATGAGACTCTAGGGGGGGGCACCCATGGGGTAGGTCTTTAGTTCAATTAAAATAGTGCATTTTTGCCTTTTAAAGTGTTTTCAGGGCTTTAGAGGTGTTCCACGATTCGGGACAGGACCGCCACCCTAAACAGGTTGGCGGTCATGGGACCACTACCCTATAATTCCAGCGGCTACGGGACCACCGCCTCATAAGGTGGTGGTTACAGGACCTTTGCCTTAGAAGGTGGAGGTTAGGGAAGTGCCGCTCTGCACATGGCAGTGGTTTCAAACAGTATGCAAAAAAAGATGTAATTTTTAATTATTTTTACATTTTGGACATTTTTATATGTTCTTGATGATTTTTCCAGTTGGATTATGTTACTAAGTTACTCCTTTTCTCTATTTTGGGTGGATGCAGAAGGAGGAGTATATCAAGTGGAGTAGAGAGAGGGAGTTTTATTGGCCCCAAGTAGTGTTAGAGACACTGACCCAGGCAGAGCAAGATACTCTATAAAGGGCCAGTATTTGGAGGATTGCATAGGTTCCTCATGTTGCACCTGCTAGTCACATATTGTGTAACTTATTTTCATACTGGGATGGATATCATAACACTTTTCGATTTCCAGGAGTTAGGGGTGAGTGGACTATTACCCTAGAGGATGTATATCGCATACTGGGGGTCCCAATTCTTGGGAGGTGACTATCTCTTAAGACAACGATATCCAGATCTCCAATGGTTCAGTGGGCCACCTACATGGGAGATGTTGTTTTCTCCATGGGATGGAAGAAGGGGGTGAAGGTCCATTCCATTGTTTATTCTCCTATCCATGTTCTCTGCTAGGATATTATGGGTATCTTGGCCTCGCAGTTGATTGGGGATAAGGGAGGGGATACTCTTTTATAGTACTCGGATCCCATTATTACATAGATTGAGGCCCATGGATGTGTTTACACTTGGGGAATAGACATTCTTGGGACCACCTATCATGATTTATATAGGGTGGTCAAACTACAAGGGTAGTCATTGAGTCACCCTACTCTAGTTATGAGTTGGATCTATGAGAGCATCATTCCCTATGGGAGAGGTGTACAAGTAGAGGATCCCGGGGCTGTCAGGGCAACAAGATGGATAGGGATGATTGTACTTAGGAGGCCACACTAGTAAGTGGCTTCTCTGACTATTACAGACATGGAGGTAAGTCCTTATCAAGCCATTGTAAGGTTATGGGGAGAGGAGACACACACGTTGATCACCTGCTATACTATAGGTTAGCTGATAAATAGGACGGGGAAGGTCAACATCCACCCCTTTGACAGAGTACCACAGTAGTTTGGCCTCCCCTATATTGATATGTTTCCTCTAGCTGGGCCATTATACAGGTCTGTTCATGAGGCCAGGGGAGGTTCTAGAGGCTGAGGCTGGACCATGGTTACTCCGGGAGTTCCCATTGTAGCTAGACAGGTGGTTCATGCCCGAGGGGTATCCACTGCTCCTCGAGCACCTTTACTTCATATCGGAGCCAGTCTTGCTCATAATGGAGGGGGAGATAAACCCATTGATGTGGACTCAGACTCTGAGGAGTTCATAGGAGAGGAGATAAAGGAAGAGACAGAGGAAGGTGAGATATGTGGGATGGCCAAGGAGGATGAGAGTGACTCTGAGTGACATGACACTCAAGATATCTTGAGGGCTGAGAGGGTAGAGGAGAGTGCAGAGTAGGTGACGCTGATCTCAGAGGAGTTTCCTTCTCAGGAAAATGGGGGAGATGATGATTTAGTGGTAAGAAGTCACTTCTTTCTAGATTTGGGGGAGGTTCTGTAGTCTGCAACAATGTTTGTAGCAAGCACAGAACCTAGGGACCCTACCTAGATGCCTGGAGATCCGAGTGAGATTCTACTCTTTTCTCGATTTTGTTTTAGCAAGAAATTTTTCTTTGATATTTCTCCTTTGTTGTTTCATTTGTTTTTGACTTTATTTTTGATGATTTTCTAACTTGTTTATTTCTCTTTTTATTTGCAGTGACTGCTAAGGAATGGCGAGACTTGATTCGTCGAGTGTGTGTGGACACCTTGTTACTCCCCTCGGAGACTACTCAAGCTAAGATTACTACGGACGTTGGAGATCCCTTAGTAGCTGGCTGACATACTGATGTTTTTGCCCCTATCTGGAAGGCAAAAAATTTAGTGACCTCTCTCTGTACTGAGCTGGCTGGATATGGGACTGCTAAGTGCTTAATGAGGATTTCTTCTCACAGTGAGACCACAGCTATTGGTCATGATCATGAGCCCTTAGTTCATTCAGAGGGTTGTCATAGCAAGAGTCTTAGATGCAGCCATGCACCATCTGAGGGATTCCACAGGGATTGAGAGGTTATGGTGTCTTTTTGTAGTGATTTTTGTCAGATGTTTATACGAGTGTTTTTGTACTTTTTGGGCTCATTGAGCGTTTTTAACATGCCTAATACATGATGGAATTGTATATAAAACATGATTTATATATATACATATCTTTTTTTGGATCTAGATCTTCTTGTATCTAAAATTTTGTGACTCGTTTCCCATGTGTACACTAGATGTCTTTAGAATTTTTGATTTTATATGCTTTTCAGAATGTATGTAATGGATGACAAGAGATAACATAATGTTTTTTATTTATTTATTTTTGTAATGTTGATACGTGATGATGAAAACAAATTATAGTACTGAATTTTTCGTTTCTTTGGGCAATTTTTTTTGCACAAGATAATACTGAGAGGGGGGGTGAATCAATATTATGATATTCTTTTAAATTTAACACTTAATCTCATATCTGTAATCACAATTAATCAGTTTCACAGAGAATATATCAAAGCAATCAATGAATGGAAAGCAAACCAACACACTGAAAATAGACACAGATTTATGTGGAAACCCTTTCGGGAGAAAACCACTAAGAAAATCCTAGTTATTATATTTCTCAAATGTTTATAGGCACTAACCTATGGGAGACACCAATCCCCAAATTACAATTTTTGTAGGCACCAACCTACAGGAGCACCAACCTTCCTCACAAAAAATCAAACTCTTTTCTATCTTTTATGTTGTTGTTGCTTCAACAAGTGATATAACAAAAATGCTGCTCAAAATATCCATTTTTATTTATTTTAGTCCCTTCACATAACTAAATCGTTGCAACTTTTCATTAAAAATAAATCTACCCTTCACTCCTTTTTATTTCATATTCTGCTCTTCCTTTTCTCTCTTCACACAAAATATTCAATATTTCTGCTTTTTTAAAATCAAATGATTCTATCTCCTTATATATCCTTCTCACAGCCTTGCGAAAAGACACATCATTCTAACCAACACAACCTTTCCATTATTTAATTAACACAACTTAATTGAGTGCATTAGTCAGCTTAAAACCGAAAGTAATTAATGCAGCCCATAAAAATTATTAAATTCACATTTAAACAATGCAATATACTCCACTAAATGCTCTGTCTCTTTCTGTAATAAAAGTGTTGTCATCATTAAAACGCTGCCAGCCATCATTAAATCTTCTTTTTCACCATTAAACATGGCATATGAACGCCTTAAAATGCTGATATATTTCTCATATGTATAGCTTTGTATATCTCACTTATACCATGTAATAATACTTCTTTTCATGTAGTTACACTTTTGTTTTCAGCCTTTCTATATTGCTGGTTATTTCCGTTACTTTCTCCCATTTCTGTCAACATCCGTCAATAGTTCCGTCAACATCCGTTGTCAACATCCATCTATATTTCCATGAACATCCGTCAATAGTTCCGTCAACTTCTATTGTCAACATCCATCAATATTTCTGTCAACTTCTGTTACACATTTCCATTAACCAAATACATCAATGATTAAACCTTTGACATCAATGACAATATTTCCAAAAATCTCCCCCTTTGTCATTGATGGAAACCTTCAAAAAAATGTTTTTCTGTAACTACCCCTTTTTGTAACTCCCCCTTACAGTCATTCTCCCCCTTTGACATCAATGGCAAAGGGCCAATCTAGGAGCTAAATACAACAATGTTTAGCTCCCCCTAAACCGATGATTCTCTTGATTTTTCAATGGGAAGAAGTAAAAGATATTACTCCCAACTTCTGCCATAGATATTCAAATGTCTCCTTTAGAAGTGGATTGGTGAAGATATATACTATCTGTTCAGATGTAACAACAAATTCCAACTTTACATACTTTTCTGTCACCTGCTCTCTTAAGAAGTGATATCTTAGGGGAATATGCTTTGTTCTGGAATGCATAACTGAGTTCTTTGAAATACTTATCACACTATTATTATCACACAATATGGATATTGGATAATCATACTCTACTTTGATATCTTTTAAGGTTTGCTTCATCCATAAAATTTGAGTACAACATAACACTACTACTATATACTCTTCTTCTGTTGTGGATAAGGATACAGAGTACAACATAACACAACACTACAACATAACACTACTACTACCACAATATGAGGCTGTCTCCATGGAAAAATGCTCCTCCACTTTTACATTTTCTATCATCAACACATCCTACCCAATTTGAATCAGTATAATCTACCAATGTGAATTCTTTACCCCTTGGGTACCATAACCCATAATCCGTAGTTCCCTTTAGATATCTAAATACATGTTTTATAGCTTGCACATGTGTTTCTTTTGACCCTGCTTGAAAACAAGCAACCATACCCACTGATTGCATGATGTCTGGTCTAGATTCCATCATATATAGTAAACTCCCAATCATTAATCTATAGAGAGTTTAATCAACATTCAGAGATTCATCATCTTTTCTCAACTTAGTCTCGGTAGCCATAGGTGTGCTAACAGGTGCACACTCCCCCATACCAAATTTCTTCAAGATTTCCTTCACATACTTTGTTTGGGATATAAATATTCCTTTATCAGATTAAGAAATTTTCAATCCAAGGAAAAATGATAACTCTCCCAACATAGACATATCAAACTCCTTTTGCATGTCTTTTACAAATTTCTTTTACATTTCCTAATTGTCTCCTCCAAAAATTATGTCATCTACATATACAACAACAATCAGTTGGTTCTCACCTTTAGTTTTAATGTAAATATTGCTATCAGCAAGTCCTCTCTTAAACCCTTGGTCTTATAGTTACTTATCAAGCCTTGAGTACCATGCTCTGGGTGCTTGTTTTAATCCGTACAAAGCCTTTTTCAACTTAGACACATAATCTTCATTTTCTGATAGGAGGAACCCTTCAGGATGTTCTATGTATACTTCTTTTTCTAACTACCCATTTAGACATGTTGATTTGACATCCATTTGATAGACTTATAAGTTCTTGAATACCTAAAAAGCAAGAAACATTCTGATTGCTTCTAATATAGCAACAAGAGCAAAAGTTTCTTCAAAATCAACACCTTCTACTTGAGAATACCCTTTACATACTAACCTTTCCTTGTTTCGAATGACTTTCCCATCTTCATTCAATTTATTTCAAAATATCCACTTAGTGCCAATCACATTCTAATCCTTTGGCCTAGGTATAAGTTCCCATGTTTCATTCTTCTCAATTTGATCTAACTCTTCCTCCATTGCCTTTATCCAATGTTTATCATAGCTGGGTTTTGCAAAGTTCTTCAACTCTATTTTGGATAATAAGGATAAATTTACTGGTTCTGATGCACTTACAATTCTTCTTCTTATCTGTACTCCATCATCAAGGTTTCCAATGATCTATATTTGAACATGATTCTTCTTAACAAAACAAGTTGGCATTTTGGTGTCCTGCCTTTCAGATTTACTTAATTTTTCAACATCTTCTTCCTGTTATTTTTCAACTACTACCTCAGGTATTTCTAAGGGATCTTCTATAGGTTCTTTAGCTTTTTGATTCATGATTTCATCCACTCTCACATTTGCACTTTCTACTATAGTTTTTAGTCTTTTTTTATAGCATCTGTAGGCTTTGCTTTTAATAGAGTAGCCAAGAAAAATTCCTTCATCCACTCTTGAATCAAATTTACCAAAGTTCTCTTCATTTCTTTTAATAAAGCATCTAATCCCAAACACTTTGAAATATTTTATAGTAGTTGGTCTTCCTTTCCAAAATTCATAAGGAGTTTTGTCATGATTAAATATTACTTTCCTCTATTCAATATATGAACAGTCGTATTTACCTCTTCTCTCCAAAATTTATCTGATAGCTTAGATTCATTTAACATGGTTCTAATAATTTCTTGGATGGTTCGATTTTTTCTTTCTACCACTCCATTTTGTTGTGGAGTCCTTGCAGATGAGTATTGTCTTTTGAATCAATGATCTTCAAAATATTAAATGAATTCATTTGAGGTGAACTCACCTCCACGATCTGACCTCATGCACTTTATTTTCAATCTAGTTTCATTTTCTACTAAAGCCTTGAAAGCTTTGAACTTCTCAAATGCTTCTATCTTTTCTTCTAGAAAGGATACCCAAGTCATTCTAGTGTAGTCATTAATGAATAACATGAAATAACTCTCACCTTGTATGCTTTCTGTTCTGGCAGGTCCACACAAATCCGTATAAATCAGCTCCAATGGTTTGGTGGTCGACTACTCCTTCATTGTAAACCTTTCTCTAGTTTGCTTTCCATGCTGACATTACTTGTATAGAGTACTTGCAAGTTTCGTTACCTTAGGCATATCGCACACATCCTGCTTGTTGCTGATTTTCACAAAATTATCAAAATTTATATGCCCCATCCTTCTATGCCATAGCCAACTCTCTTCAACCTAACTTAGAAAACATTTCTCTACTTTTACTTCTCTGAGCATTTATAGGTTATTTTTGGCTCTATGTGCATCTACTACTAACTCTCTTGTGTTTTCCTTCCTTATCTCACACCCTTCAGCATAAAACATAAGTGTGTGTCCTTGATCACACATTTGGATTACACTTAAGAGATTATGCTTTAATCCATCAACATATAACACATTCTTTGTTTTTGTTTTACCATTATCAAGACTCATCATATCTTTTCCAAAGATCTTTATTTAGTGTTATCATCTAATTTTACCATACCTTCATTTACTTTCTTCAATGAGATGAACTTACTTTTATCTCCCATCATATGTCTTGAACATCCGCTATAAATGTACCACAACTGCCCTTCATCCTATGCATGGAATGTTGTTTAAACAAGCATAGATTTCTCTTTATCTTGCCAATCATCCTCTTTCTTCTAATTACAAAATTTTGTAGCTTCTTTCTTCTTTATTTTTGGAGCATTTACCTTCTGGTTTGATTTGGATGGTTCTACAAAATCACTTCTATAAAATCTTGCCATATGTTTATAGTTATTGCAGTTATAACAAAAAATATCTTTAACATAGTTCGATAAAGGAGTAAAGGAGTTGTGATTTCTATTTGAGAATCCATTCACACCTTTGTTCTTTATATTGTTGTCTCTCACCCATATCCTACAATCTATTGCTTTACGACCAAAATGATTACAATAGAAGCAATAGCCATAGAAAGAATTTTCAAACTTGAACATGTGAGTATATCTTCAAGGATTTGGTCTTCTGAACTTGTTCTCATATTTTTTTTCCTTGTAAGAAGTGTTGATCTTCATAAATATATTCGCCCTTTTCAACTCTTCATTCTTCATAGGTTCCTTAAGTGTCTCTACACAGGTCTTTGATTTCTCTACTCTTGTCCCTTTCGATGACTCTATACATTTTGTGTTAGTGGTGTCTTGTCTTTCGGTATATCCAAGACAGGTCTTATCAGATGTTGACTTTTGTTGGTTCATAATTTCATTTAGTATCTCAGTACTTTTCTCAAATTTTAGATTACTTGTAACTTTAGCATTTACCTTTTCTAAGTCCTTTCTCAAAGCAACGATCTCTGAGTCATGCTTTTCGCAATCTTCTTCCTTAGTCCTTAGCTGATTTCTTAATTCTTCTTCAACTCATTTTTCTTCTTTAATTTTGGTTTTTAGATCCATGATCATCTTTCCTGTTTCTTCAAGAGATTGTGATATCTTAGCTTCAAAGTTATGATCTTCTTCTTCATACTTTAAGATCTGTAACTTTTGTTTCTGATTTTTCTTTTTAAGAGCTTTCAACTCTCCCAAGGCATAGATAAGTTCCTCTTAAAGATTCACTTCACCTTTTTCTTCCATGTCTTCATCTCTTTCTAAGTCATCATTTATAGCCATGAATAATATTTCTTCATTATCGCTATCTGAGTCACTTATCCCACTTTCTTTAGATGATCTACTACTTCTTTTTTAATATAAGATTTTCTTTGCTTTCCAAATCATTTCTTGCCTTTGTTTTGGTTGAATTCCCATTTGAATTTAGGTTTTCTTTCCTCATCATCACTATCTTCTTTCTCTGGAAAGTTAGCCAAAAAATGACAAATTTTACCATAGTTAAAACATTTAAATGGTAACTTACCTTTGTACTTTCCAGATCCTTTATTTAAATTTTGAATGAACAAGGTTTCTTTATCATATTCTTCACTGCTTGAGTTCTCATTTGACTCAAGTTATTTGATTTTCTATTTGTTTAAGACTTTGAATGCAGCTTCCTTCTTTGATGGTCTATTTGACTCAGTCCTTATTTCATACATGGTCAGTATTCCATGTAGTTTGTCCATGCTCAACTTATCAAGATCCTTCATTTCTTCAATGGAAAACACCTTAGCATCAGATCTTAACTTTAGAAATCTTAGAATCTTTTGAACGATTATGGATTCTTCAATATTTTTGCCTAACTGTCTTAGGGTGTTGAAAACCTCATCCACATGAAGAAGATAGGCTGCAACATTCTCCTCATCCTTCATTTTTAGGCTCTCAAATTGTCTCCTATGAGTTAGAAGCTTAGCCCTTCTAACCTTGTCATCACCTTCATAGATAGTTCGAATTTTTTCCCATATCTCCTTCGCTATGTCACATTGCATTACTTTAACAAATTCAGATTTTGACAGGCCACATAGGATAACATTCATCGCCTTGGCATTATTTCAAAAGCCTTCTTTCTAGCTTGATCTGTTGGTGCAATTGATGGGATTTTATATCCAACTGTTACTAATTGCCAAATATCAAACCCTAGTGCCATTAGATATGTTTTCATTCTTATGCTCCAAAATGCATAGTTTGTTCTATCAAACAATGAAGCCTTGTTTGACAAAAAACCTTCTTGTACTTGATGAGTAGTCGTATGTGCTTATGAGATCTACCTTCCAATTGTTAGATTGTTATTGAAGGCACCTGATCTAATACCAATTTTTAAGAACAAGATAATACTGAGAGGGGGGGTGAATTAGTATTATGATATTCTTTTAAATTTAACACTTAATCTCATATCCTAAATAAAAATTAATCAGTTTCACAGAGAATATATCAAAGTAATCAGTGAATGTAAAGCAAACCAACATACTTCAAATAGAAACAGATTTACATGGAAACCCTTTTGGGAGAAAACCACAAAGAAAATCTTCTTTATTATATTTCTCAAATTTTTGTAGGCATAACCTACGGGAGACACCAATCCCCAAATTAAAAATTTTGTAGGCACCAACCCCTTTTTGCTAAGCGCCAACTCAGAAAGAGACACCTATCTCTTCAAATATGAAGGCACCAAGCTTGCTCACAAAAAAAAACTCTTTTCTATCTTTTATGTTGTTGTTGCTTCAATAAGTGATAGAAAAAAACTGTTGCTCAGAATATCCTTTTTTATTTATTTTAGTCCCTTCACACAAATAAATCACTGCAGTTTTCCATTAAAAATAAATATGCCCTTTACTCCTTTTTATTTCATATTCTGCTCTTCGTTTTCTCTCTTCACACAAAATATTCAATGTGTGTGCTTTTTAAAAATCAAATGATTCTATCTCCTTATATATCCTTCTCACATCCTTTCGAAAAGACAAATCATTCTAACCAACACAACCTTTCCATTATTTAATTAACATAATTTAATTAAGTGCATTATTCGGATTGAAACCAAAATTAATTAATGCAGCCCATAAAAATTATTAAATGCACATTTAAACAATGCAATATACTCCATTAAATGCGTTGGCACTTTCTTTACTAAAAGTGTTGTCATCATTAAATCTTCTTTTTCACTATGAAACATGGCATATGAATGCCTTAATGATATCTTTCTCATATGTATAGATGTCTATATCTCGCTTATACCATGTAACAATACTTATTTTCATCTAGTTAAACTTTCATTTTCAGCCTTTCTATACTGCTAGTTATTTCTGTTACTTTCTACCATTTCCGTCAACATCCGTCAATAGTTCTGCCAACTTCCGTTGTGAACATCTATTAATATTTCTGTCAACTTCTGTTACACATTTCCATTAACCAAATACATCAATGATTAAGCCTTTGACATCAATGACAATTTTTTCAACAATGTTCACTACTTCTTCTTGTTTTGGAAAAACATGATGAATAAATAGTGATAAAGAGATGAACTTGCCCCATTCCTAACTCCACACAACTAGTAATATGTGAGGGCTCATCACAAAGATTTGGGAATGGCACAAATTGTATGAGATTGACTGAATGGAAATGGTGAGAGAAAGACAAAGTTTTGATAGAAATCAAATTCAGGCTTACGTACTTACTTTTACTCATAACTACTACATAGTTTAGAATGCAACTTATTTTCCAATTTATCAAGACTTAGATCTATGGATGGCAACTTGGTTGACAAAATATGGTTTTAAGGATTTAATCTCTTTGGAATTTGGATATTTAACTTGTCTTGGTATACTTTTCTTTAAAATATTAATATTCACTAATTTGCATGAATAGACCCCCTACACCCTATCTCATGCTACTGGTAGGAATCATGGGCTCATCACCTAAGGTAGGACATAGGTGAGTAAGGGAACTTCTTTCCTTTCTCAACCTAGTATCACTAGTAAGAGATGTGGGCTCATCACCAAAGGTTGGTTGGGATAAGAAGTGTGTAAAAATAAAATATTCTAGTTGGTTTAGTATTTTTGTTTTAACTTGACATTTATGATTCATGGGTTTGGATTATCCTTGTTTCAAAGAGATATAAGAAGGATATATGTGACACCAAGAGTCTTTTAGAATAGACCATAGGTAAGAAGAACTTAACCAAGTAGAAAAGAAAGAGTATGACTATTAAAGTAGGTCTTCGTATGGTTTTTGTCAAGACTTTGTCTGTTGAATTGATGAAATGATTTTGGAACCATTTGATGATATTATGAAAACTGAAGAGGTGTGATTTTGAATGCTATTGCCAATATAGAAGCTTGTAATGAATTGCTTAAGAATAAATTCCTTAACCACAATAGTTACGAAACAAGTGAACAATATAAAACAACTAAGTGATTAAATTCAATGTAGGTAGATATAATATACATATGGTGATGTTGATGACCTATGTGTAAAACCGTTTAAGATGCAAGAAATTGACAGTTTCATTGAACTCCTCACCTTCTAGTGTACACAAGAGATACACACCATTTCTATAGTCTTTCATGACTCGGTATGGGCCCAACCACTTGGGCCAGAATTTCCTTCCTTCACCGGTTTTCTTATCAATCCGGCTATCTAGTCTTAGAACTAGATCTCCCTCGTATATTTCTCATTTGTAGACTTTTTTGTTATATTGCCAGCACATCCGGTCAGCATGAGCTCTATGTCATTGTTAAGTGTTTAGTTTGGCCTCATCAAGGCTTTCTCGTTGAGAGAGGTGTTCCTCTCTATAGGATTCTTCTCTAAAAATCCCTTGTAATGAGATGCGGAGACTGGGTATTTCGACCTCAAGCAGGAGAACTACTTCTGCCTTGAATACTAATGAGAAAGTGGTTTCCTATGTTAGTGTCCTTATTGAGGTTTGATGGGCCCACAAGGCCGGGTATAATTTTAAATGCCAATCCTGTTTGTTCTCCTTAAATTTTTTGAGGAGAATAGCTTTTAATGTTTTGTTTGTTGCTTCGGCTTGTCCGTTGGCTTGAGGGTAGTAAAGACAGGCCATATGATGGTTTATCTTAAATTTTTTACATAATCCATGGACCTCATCATTCTTAAAGGATGTTTCATTATCTGAGATAATGACTTGTGGGACACTGTACCTATAAATGATTTGATTCGAAAGGAACTTATCGATTACGGAACCTGGTATGGTGGTGAGAGGCATGGCCTCTACCCATTTGGTAAAATATTTTGTGGCCCTGATTATAAATTTTTTGCCATCTATTGACGAGGGAGAGAACTTCCCTATTAAATCTAGGGCCCACGTGGAAAATGGTGATGGGGTTGTGATTGGTTGCAGAGCTTGTGCTAGCATGTGAATCTCATGGCAGAATTCTTGGCATTTATGGCACTTGTGTAAAAAATCTACTACGTCATGTTCCATAGTGGGCCAAAAATAGCCCATCTGATGTATTTTTCAAGAAGTGGCATGACCACTAAAGTGGCCTCCACATATCCCACTATGGGATTCATAAAGAATCTTTTTGGATTCTTCTATGTCAACACATCTTAAAAGCATTCCATCGAAGGATTTACGATAGAAAACCTATTATGAAATAACATATTTAGCAGTGATAATGCGTAACTGACTTCTTTGTTGTGATGTGGCACCTTCTGTGTATGTATGGCCTATGATAAAATTGTAGATGTTAGTGTACCAAGGGCATGTAGACATGGGGGGTCTGGTTTTAAAAAAGTATATGAATTCATCAAGAAATTCTAGATCTACCAGATCACCTCCATCTAACGGATTGTCTGCTAACTAGTCTGTAATGATTTGTCCTTTAACGGATTTCCAATTTATAAATGTTAATTCAAACTCACCCATTAAGGTTTTAAAACGTCCAAACTTTTTAGATAAAGACCCTTGCGTGAGGAACATTGGTAAATGATTTGTCTTTACAATGAACCTTGTTTCTTGATTTAACATGTAATGTCTTAAACATTTTTTTGTGAAGACTATGGCAAGGAATTCTCTTTTTTCCTGTGTATAATGTGTTTCATAATAAAGAAATGACTAGCTAACGAGGATCCCAGCTTCAAAATAATTGGTTCTTCCTCCATTCCAATATTTATGTCAATTGTTTCTTCGATTAAGGAAGCATTTCCTTCTTCAAATTTAGGCAATGTAAGAGGTTGTTCCAAACTTTCTCCATTCTCTAGCTCGTAGATATCAAGATTCTATCATGGGATTTCCAAAATAGGAAGAGGAATGTGGGATTAAGGAAATATCCACTATGTGATGAGCGAGATGTAGCTCTGCATAGCCATTTAGATATTCAAGAGTGACTCTATCGCTGTCAAAGTGATCTGAGATAAAAAAACTCATTCTCAGCCTCTATATGTGTTAGGAGCGGGTTTGTTGGTCTTTTACGCACCAATGGTTCAGTATGAAGTGATACCATGAAACTTGTATTTTCCAACTCACTATTTGGAGTGAAACAGGAAGCTGAGGTTGCTATTGAATCGAAAAGAAGGTTATGATCTCGTGGGATTGCTTCGATTGATATGAAGTTGAATCGTTTGGTTAGATCTAATACTGTAGTTTTATAGAGTTGTAAATGCTCAACTCTAGTCTCATATACTTCAGAGACCTGGTTTGCAACTAGTTACGAGTCTCTTAGCACTCTGATGTTATCAACTCCCATCCTTTTTGGCTATGATGAGGCCAAGGAGGAGGCATTCATATTCAGCCCCGTTGTTTGTACACTCAAATATTAACTTAAAGGTGAAAGGTAGGATCTTTCCCTTGGGAGAAGTAAATATCACACCTGAACCAGCTCCAAAATGACATCTAGCTGCATCAAAGTGGAGGGTACAATATTTTCTTGGAAAAATGGATGTTGGGACATTCCTCGTGTCTGTTTCTTCTACCTCGGTTACTTCTACCATAAAAACTTCATCTGATGGAAGGGAACCAATTCCTAGGATGTATCCCATATCCATAGAATCAAATGGTAGGAGAATGGGTAGATAATTTCTCTAGTAATTCTATAATTTTTTGCGGTAGTCCCCTAATGATACCGTTTCTATGACGTTAGTCTCATTTTTGAGTGCTGGAATGCCTTAGACTAGATTTGTAATTTCTAACACTGTTGTAGGTATCAAACTTCTCTTCTAGTTTTGAATTGATCGGTTTGCTAAATTGATTCGTTAGGAGTTCAAAATAAGAGTGAACATCTGGGTATTTTCTTCAAGTTCTCTAGGTGTATATCAAATGGTTTTTGGATAACCTTGTGCCACAAATATTTTCCCTAGGTGCAAAAATCTTATAACTTGGAATAAACGTAGAAGGGATTGCCTTCATGTGGTGTATCCATGGTCGACCGAGGATCATATTATAGGTTGGTTTCCTGATCTATAATATAAAATTCAGTGATGACTATCTTGGGTCCTAAGGTGATTGGTAAAACTATGGTTCTAATTGAACTGGCCTTGAGGCTATCATAACCTCTTAGCATATTTCATGTTGTGGAACAATTTGTTTCTCCATATCCTGGCTTTTGAAGAGAAGAGAAGGGGACTATGTTAACTGTTACCCCCATCATCAATCATTACATGCTTAACATAATTATTGTAAATCCATACCTGTAATATGCAAGTTTGGGTCACCTCTACGCATAATTTCAGCATATGTGGGCATTTTGCCTTATATCAAATATAAACTCAATATCCCTATCTAGCTGCCCTAGAGGGTAGAAATCAAAGTCTACATGGTTTACTTGCATTTAGGGAGGATTGATGTTAATTAAATCACCAAGGTCAAATGCTTCTAAGAGAGCAGCCCTATCAGTGGGAGAATTCTTCAACAAATCCAAGAAGGAGATGTGAGAGAAGGTCTTTTTTAAGTCATTAATTAAATCGTAAGCACCTATGGGTTTTACCAATGTTTTTTGAATGTTGTCTAGTTCTAATAGATACTTTGGAACTAGTTGAGAAGAATAATCTCATGTTCTTGTTATAGTTTCTACTTGTAACTCAATGTCTAATTCTACTAATCCAACTATCTTGATTTGTGGTTGAGTTCCTATTTGGGGTGTGACTGGTGGATTTAATGAAGTTGAGGCTTCTCGATCATTATTTCCTATCATAACACCCTTGTTTGTTCCATTTGGATATAGCCTGTTATTGTTAGAGTTATTTAGGAGCAGAACATTAAAAATATTGAGGGGTTCATTTTGAGGGGAAACTTCCCCTATGTACGTGTTTGGCATGGGTGCTATAGAATTTTCAAAAAACATATCTATAAAGAGTTGTATTTGGTCTTCTGGCAAACATTGCATGAATTTATTGTAGTCATGGCAAGTCCTAGTATTATGGCTGATGTTTCTCTTATTTTTGTATTTTCAATGATCTGCATTTGAATGAAATTAAAAGAGTAGCTATTCTAATATATTCAGATGATGGACAATTAACCTAATAACAAAATTAAAACATGAAAATTAGAATCATATAGCAATTTTCCTATGCACTTGTGAATTTATCCTAAATATTTAAATAAGTAACTAGTTTAATCAAAAGACTTCCAATCTTACCTCAGAAGTGAGAAATGAATCATAGTTTTTTAGAAACTATCATTGCCTAGAACTTCCCTGGCAATATTGAAAGTGAAATTTAACTGAAACAAAATGATTTTCTACTCTATTTGATATATTCTAAATACAACTTTGATAGCTCAAAACTGGAGTTTACATAACAGTTGTAAATCCAGTCATGTCATGTCTTGTCCTCTCAGTGTGATCTCCTCATTCCTTCATGTTCTCGTGAATCTAGAAAAATGTGAATGTGATAGCGTCAGCAAAAGAAGATACTTGAACAAAGGTAGATTTGGATATAAACCAAATAAAATGCAAGTAAGAGAGGGATAATGCAAGTGAACAGAGCTTGACTATGCAATTCCTAGCAAGATTTATCGCTGGAATACAACGCAAAATACTGAGAATTCTGGGATCTACTTCTTGTGAAAAAACAAAACCTACAACTCTAAGATTATCAAATGGATTCTAATCTAAAATTGAAACTACCTTATGCTAAGCTGACTATATGGGACAACAATGAAGTAAGATGAAAGCAAGAAGATCAAGTGAGCTCTAAAGTAGAAAGGAGAAGCTGATAATTCATGTAAATTCTAAATCTATTGAAAATCATGGAAGAATTTCAGAGCACATAGAATAATCAAACATGGAAGGAGAGGGGACATTTTTCTTGAGAAAAAGCTGGTTATTTATAGCATTTGGATTTACCAGAGGGTAATTATAAATTGAACTCTTCTAATATAAAAAAAGGGAAATGAATATTTACCAGGTAGGCAAAACATAAATCCAAGCTTTAGTGGTTGAGAAATGTGGGTGAAATTTGAATTTTTTATGTTTGAACGAAATCGTCAGAATTTTCTGGAAAACCACGTACAGGACCGCCACCCTACGTAGGGGGGGAATTATAGGACCGTCCACCCTAATCCTGGGGGGCGATCATGGGAATGTCGCCCGGACAGGGTGGCGATTCTATAACTTAAAGACAAAAATGCAAGGAAAAGGGGAAAGAGATTAGAATAAAAGATGCAAAAGCTAGACAAGGATTTCTAGGATGTAAATGTATACTTGGGCAAGATTTTATGGATTCCCAACACCTTGTGAAGAGATCTGAATCACCATTGGGGTTTCTGTAGCCTCTTTTTGGTATTACAATACCTACATTTTTGGGTATGTACATATTGCCCCCTTGGAGAACTGTTTTAGCCGTGAAGCGGCATAAAATGGTGGAATTCAAGTATGGCAGTCCCAAAATGGGGAGTTAGAAGCTATACTTGACATGCTTGTGTGTCGAAACGTCGCCATCCAAATTCCCTCTATCTGTAAAATGAAAAAGGGACTCAAGTGTAAATAGATAAAAATAAATCGAAAAATGAAATACTAAATTAACATGAAATGAGGACTTACCATTTGTGCGGGGATGAGAACTTACATCACTCGGCAGTCCAACTCTATGTAAGAACACTCAAAACAAAATTAGAATAATATATATATATATATCTATATATATATATATGCATATATAATGAGCTTATTTTACTATTCATTTACGCATGTTGATTTGGGGGTTTTTGAGCTCTGGGACCCATGGTAACTATTTTTGATGAGAGTATAGTTAAAATTTTCATTGTGAGATCATGATCATGTCTTCAAGAGCAAGACATCAACCTGTAAAGTCTCAGGTTAGTTCTTTTCAATTTATCATTGTTAAACCTAAAATGTAAAAATGTTGAAAAATTTGTCTTGGGGAGATCATTTTTGGAAATGTTAGTTCCAAATGAGTCTCTAGGGGGTCACCCATGGGGTAGGTATTTAGTTCAATTAAAATAGTGCATTTTTTCCTTTTAAACTTTTTTTAGGGCTTTAGAGGTGTTCCACGATTTGGGACAGGACCGCCACCCTAAACAGGTTGGCGGTCATGGGACCACATCCCTATGACGGCAGCGGCTACGGGACCACTGCCTCATAAGGTGGTGGTTACAGGACCTTTTCCTTAGAAGGTGGAGGTTAGGGAAGTGCTGCTCTGCACATGGCAGTGGTTTCAAACAGTATGCAAAAAAAGATGTAATTTTTAATTGTTTTTACATTTTTGACATTTTTATATGTTCTTGATGATTTTTCCCAGTTGGATTATGTTACTAAGTTACTCCTTTTTCTCTATTTTTGGTAGATACAGAAGGAGGAGCATATCAAGTGGAGTAGAGAGATGGATTTTTATTGGCCCTAAGCAGTGTTCGAGGCACTAACCCAAGCAGAGCAAGATACTCTATAAAGGGCCAGTATTTGGAGGATTGCATAGGTTCCTCATGTTGCACTTGCTAGTCACATATTGTGTAACTTATTTTCATAATGGGATGTATATCATAACACTTTTTGATTTCCAGGAGTTAGGGGTGAGTGGACTATTACCCTAGAGGATGTATATCGTATACTGGGGGTCCCAATTCTTGGGAGGTGACTATCTCTTAAGACAACGATATCCAGATCTCCAATGGTTCAGTGGGCCACCTACATGGGAGATGTTTTTTTCTCCATGGGATGGAAGAAGGGGGTGAAGGTCCATTCCATTGTTGATTTTCCTATCCATGTTCTTTGCTAGGATATTATGGGTATCTTGGCCTCGCAGTTGATTGGGGATAAGGGAGGGGATACTCTTTTATACTACTGGGCTCCCATTATTGCATAGATTGAGGCCCATGGATGTTTTTACACTTGGGGACTAGACATTCTTGGGACCACCTATCATGATTTATATAGGGTGGTCAAACTACAGGGGTAGTTATTGAGTCACCCTACTCTAGTTATGAGTTGGGTGTATGAGAGCATCATTCCCTATGGGAGAGGTGTACAAGTAGAGGATCCCGGGGCTGTCAGGCTAGCAAGATGGACAGGGATGACTGTACTTAGGAGGCCACACTAGTCAGTGGCTTCTCTTACTATTGCAGACATGGAGGTCACTCCTTATTAGGCCATGGTAAGGTTATGGGGAGAGGAGACACACACACTGATCACTTGCTATACTATAGGTTAGCTGATAAATAGGATGGGGAAGGTCAACATCCACCCCTTTGACAAAGTACCACAGTAGTTTGGCCTCCCCTAGATTGATATGTTTCCTCTAGCTGGGCCATTATACAGGTCTGTTTGTGAGGCCAGGGGAGGTCCTAGAGGCTGAGGTTGGACCATGGTTACTCTGGGAGTTCCCATTGTAGCTAGATAGGTGGTTCATGCCCGAGGCGTAGCCAGTGCTCCTCGAGCACCTTTACTTCATATCAGAGCTGGTCTTGCTCATAATGGAGGGGGAGATAAACCCATTGATGTGGACTCAGACTCTGAGGAGTTCATAGAAGAGGAGATAAAGGAAGAGACGAAGGGAGGCGAGACAAGTGGGATGGCCAAGGAGGATGAGAGTGACTCTGAGTGGCATAACACTCAAGATATCTTAAGGGCCGAGAGGGTAGAGGAGAGTGCAGAATAGGTGGCCCTGATCTCAGAGGTGTTTCATTCTCAGGAAAATGGGAGAGATGATGATTCAGTGGTAAGACGTCACTTCTTTCTAGATTTGGGGGAGGTTCTGTAGTTTGCAACAATGTTTGTAGCAAGCACAGATCCTAGGGACCCTACCTAGATGCCTAGAGATCCGAGTGAGATTCTACTCTTTTCTCGATTTTGTTTTAGCAAGAAATTTTTCTTTTATATTTCTCCTTTGCTGTTTCATTTGTTTTTGACTTTATTTTTGATGATTTTCTAACTTGTTTATTTCTCTTTTTATTTGCAGTGACTGCTAAGGAATGGCGAGACTTGATTCGTCGAGTGTGTGTGGACACCCTATTGCTCCCGTCGGAGACTACTCAGGCTGAGATTACTGCGGATGTTGGAGATACATTAGTAGCTGGCTGACATACTGATGTTTTTGCCCCTATCTGGAAGGCAAAAAATTTAGTGACCTCTCTCTGTACTGAGATGGCTGGATATAGGACTACTAAGTGCTTAATGAGGATTTGTTCTCACAGTGAGACCACAACTATTGGTCATGATCATGAACCCTTAGTTCATTCAGAGGGTCGTCAAAGCAAGAGTCTTAGACGCAGTCGTGCACCATCTGAGGGATTCCACAGGGATTGAGAGGTTATGGTGTCTTTTGGTAGTGATTTTTGTCAGATGTTTATACGATTGTTTTTGTACTTTTTGGGCTCATTGAGCGTTTTGACCATGCCTAATACATGATGGCAATTGTATATAAAACATGATTTATATATATACATATCTCTTTTTGGATCTATATCTTCTTGTATCTAAAATTTTGTGATTCGTTTCCCATGTGTACACTAGATGTCTTTAGAATTTTTGATTTTATATGCTTTTCAAAATGTATGTAATGGATGACAAGAGATAACATAATTTTATTTATTTATTTATTTTTGTAATGTTGATACGTGATGATGAAAACAAATTGTAGTACTGAAATTTTCGCTTCTTTGGGCAATTTTTTTTAGAACAAGATAATACTGAGAGGGGGGGTGAATCAATATTATGATATTCTTTTAAATTTAACACTTAATCTCATATCTGTAATCACAATTAATCAGTTTCACAGAGAATATATCAAAGCAATCAATGAATGGAAATAAAACCAACACACTGAAAAATAGACACAGATTTATGTGGAAACCCTTTTGGGAGAAAACCACTAAGAAAATCCTATTTATTATATTTTTAAAATTTTTGTAGGCACCAACCTATGGGAGACACCAATCCCCAAATTACATTTTTTGTAGGCACCAACCTACAGGAGCACCAACCATTTTTTGCTAAGCACCAACTTAGCAAGAGATACCTATCTCTTCAAATATGAAGGCACCAACCTTCCTCACAAAAAATCAAACTCTTTTCTATCTTTTATGTTGTTGTTGCTTCAACAAGTGATATAACAAAAATGCTGCTCAAAATATCCATTTTTATTTATTTTAGACCCTTCACATCACTAAATCGTTGCAACTTTTCATTAAAAATAAATCTACCCTTCACTCCTTTTTATTTCATATTCTGCTCTTCCTTTTCTCTCTTCACACAAAATATTCAATATGTCTACTTTTTTAAAATCAAATGATTCTATCTCCTTATATATCCTTCTCACAGCCTTGCGAAAAGACACATCATTCTAACCAACACAACCTTTCCATTATTTAATTAACACAACTTAATTGAGTGCATTAGTCGGCTTAAAACCGAAAGTAATTAATGCAGCCCATAAAAATTATTAAATTCACATTTAAACAATGCAATATACTCCACTAAATGCTCTGGCCCTTTCTGTAATAAAAGTGTTGTCATCATTAAATCGCTGCCAGCCATCATTAAATCTTCTTTTTCACCATTAAACATGGCATATAAACGCCTTAAAATGCTGATATATTTCTCATATGTACAGCTCTGTATATCTCACTTATACCATGTAATAATACTTCTTTTCATGTAGTTACACTTTCGTTTTCAGCCTTTCTATATTGCTGGTTATTTCCGTTACTTTCTACCATTTCTGTCAACATCCGTCAATAGTTCCATCAACTTCCATTGTCAACATCCATCTATATTTCCGTGAATATCCGTCAATAGTTCCGTCAACTTCCGTTGTCAACATCCATCAATATTTCTGTCAACTTCCGTTACACATTTCCATTAACCAAATACATCAATGATTAAGCCTTTGACATCAATGACAATATTTCAAAAAATCTCCCCCTTTGTCATTGATGGCAACCTTCAAAAAAATGTTTTTCTGTAACTGCCCCTTGTTGTAACTCCCCCTTACAGTCATTCTCCCCCTTTGACATCAATGGCAAAGGGCCAATCTAGGAGCTAAATACAACAATATTTATCTCCCCCTCAACCGATGATTCTCTTGATTTTTCAATGGGAAGAAGTAAAGGATATTACTCCCAACTTCTGCCATAGATATTCAAATGTCTCCTTTGGAAGTGGATTGGTGAAGATATCTACTATCTGTTCAGATGTAACAACAAATTCCAACTTTACGTACTTTTCTGTCACCTGCTCTCTTAAGAAGTGATATCTTATAGGAATATGCTTTGTTCTGGAATGCATAACTGAGTTCTTTGAAATACTTATCACACTGTTATTATCACACAATATGGAGATTGGATAATCATACTCTACTTTGATATCTTTTAAGGTTTGCTTCATCCATAAAATTTGAGTACAACATAACACTACTGCTATATACTCTTCTTCTGCTATGGATAAGGATAAAGAGTTTTGCTTCTTACTTAACCACGATATGAGGCTGTCTCCATGGAAAAATGCTCCTCCACTTGTACATTTTATATCATCAACACATCCTACCCAATTTCAATCGGTATAAGCTACCAATGTGAAGTCTTTACCCCTTGGGTACCATAACCCATAATCCGTAGTTCCCTTTAGATATCTAAATACATGTTTTATAGCTTGCACATGTGTTTCTTTCGACCCTGCTTGAAAACAAGCAACCATACCCACTGATTGCATGATGTCTGGTCTGGATTCCATCATATATAGTAAACTCCCAATCATTAATCTATAGAGAGTTTAATCAACATTCGGAGATTCATCATCTTTTCTCAACTTAGTCTTGGTAGCCATAGGTGTGCTAACAGGTGCACACTCCCCCATACCAAATTTCTTCAAGATTTCCTTCACATACTTTGTTTGGGATATAAATATTCCTTTATCAAATTAAGAAATTTTCAATCCAAGGAAAAATGATAACTCTCCCAACATAGACATATCAAACTCCTTTTGCATGTCTTTTACAAATTTCTTTTACATTTCCTAATTGTCTCCTCCAAAAATTATGTCATCTACATATACAACAACAATCAGTTGGTGCTCACCTTTAGTTTTAATGTAAATATTGCTATCAGCAAGTCCTCTCTTAAACCCTTGGTCTTATAGGTACTTATCAAGCCTAGAGTACCATGCTCTGGGAGCTTGTTTTAATCCGTACAAAGCCTTTTTCAGCTTAAACACATAATCTTCATTTTCTGATAGGAGGAACCCTTTAGGATGTTCTATGTATACTTCTTTTTCTAACTACCCATTTAGACATGCTGATTTGACATCCATTTGATAGACTTATAAGTTCTTAAATACCTAAAAAGCAAGAAACATTCTAATTGCTTCTAATATAGCAACAAGAGCAAAAGTTTCTTCAAAATCAACACCTTCTACTTGAGAATACCCTTTACATACTAACCTTTCCTTGTTTCGAATGACTTTCCCATCTTCATTCAATTTATTTCAAAATACCCACTTAGTGCCAATCACATTCTAATCCTTTGGCCTAGGTACAAGTTCCCATGTTTCATTCTTCTCAATTTGATCTAACTCTTCCTCCATTGCCTTTATCCAATGTTTATCATAGCTGGCTTTTGCAAAGTTCTTCAACTCTATTTTGGATAATAAGGATAAATTTACTGGTTCTGATGCACTTACAATTCTTCTTCTTATCTGTACTCCATCATCAAGGTTTCCAATGATCTATATTTGAACATGATTCTTCTTAACAAAACAAATTGGCGTTTTGGTGTCCTGCCTTTCAGATTTACTTAATTTTTCAACATCTTCTTCCTGTTATTTTTCTGCTACTACCTCAGGTATTTCTAAGGGATCTTCTATAGGTTCTTTAGCTTTTTGATTCATGATTTCATCCACTCTCACATTTGCACTTTCTACTATAGTTTTTAGTCTTTTTTTATAGCATCTGTAGGCTTTGCTTTTAATAGAGTAGCCAAGAAAAATTCCTTCATCCACTCTTGAATCAAATTTGCCCAAGTTCTCTTCATTTCTTTTAATAAAGCATCTAATCCCAAAAACTTTGAAATATTTTATAGTAGTTGGTCTTCCTTTCTAGAATTCATAAGGAGTTTTGTCATGATTAACTCTTACTTTCCCTCTATTCAATATATGAACAGTCGTATTTACCTCTTCTCTCCAAAATTTATCTGATAGCTTAGATTCATTTAACATGGTTCTAATAATTTCTTGGATGGTTCGATTTTTTCTTTCTACCACTCCATTTTGTTGTGGAGTCCTTGCAGATGAGTATTGTCTTTTGAATCAATGATCTTCAAAATATTCAATGAATTCATTTGAGGTGAACTCACCTCCACGATCTGACCTCAGGCACTTTATTTTCAATCTAGTTTCATTTTCTACTAAAGCCTTGAAAGCTTTGAACTTCTCAAATGCTTCTATCTTTTCTTCTAGAAAGGATACCCAAGTCATTCTAGTGTAGTCATTAATGAATAACATGAAATAACTCTCACATTGTATGCTTTCTGTTCTGGCAGGTCCACACAAATCCGTATGAATCAGCTCCAGTGGTTTGGTGGTCAAATAATCCTTCATTGTAACCTTTCTCTAGTTTTTTTTCCATGCTGACATTGCTTATATAGAGTACTTGCAAGTTTCGTTACCTTAGGCATATCCCACACATCCTGCTTATTGCTGATTTTCACAAGATTATCAAAATTTATATGCCCCATCCTTCTATGCCATAGCCAACTCTCTTCAACCTAACTTAGAAAACATTTCTCTACTTTTACTTCTCTGAGCATGTATAGGTTATTTGTGGCTCTATGTGCATCTACTACTAACTCTCTTGTGTTTTCCCTCCTTATATCACACCCTTCAGCATAAAACATAAGTGTGTGTCCTTGATCACACATTTGGATTACACTTAAGAGATTATGCTTTAATCCATCAACATATAAAACATTCCTTGTTTTTGTTTTACCATTATCAAGACTCATCATACCTTTTCCAATGATATTTTATTTAGTGTTATCATCGAATTTTACCATACCTTCATTTACTTTCTTCAATGAGATGAACTTACTTTTATCTCCCATCATATGTCTTGAACATCCGCTATCAATGTACCACAACTGCCCTTCATCCTATGCATGGAATGTTGTTTAAACAAGCATAGATTTCTGTTTATCTTGCCCATCATCCTCTTTCTTCTATTTCCAAAATTTTGTAGCTTCTTTCTTCTTTATTTCTGGAGCATTTACATTCTGGTTCGATTTCGATGGTTCTACAAAAGCACTTCTATAAAATCTTGCCATATGTTTATAGTTATTGCAGTTATAATAAACAATATCTTTAACATAGTTTGATAAAGGAGTAAAGGAGTTGGGATTTATATTTGAGAATCCATACACACCTTTGTTCTTTATATTGTTGTCTCTCACCCATATTCTATAATCTATTGCTTTATGACCAAAATGATTACAATAGAAGCAATAGCCATAGAAATAATTTTCAAACTTTAACATGTGAGTATATCTTCGAGGATTTGGTCTTCTGAACTTGTTCTCATATTTTCTTTCCTTGTAAGAAGTTTTGATCTTCATAAATATATTCTCCCTTTTCAACTCTTCATTCTTCATAGGTTCCTTAAGTGTCTCTGCACAGGTCTTTGACTTCTCTACTCTTGTCCCTTTCGATGACTCTATACATTTTGTGTTAGTGGTGTCTTGTCTTTCAGTATATCCAAGACAGGTCTTATCAGATGTTGACTTCTGTTGGTTCATAATTTCATTTAGTATCTCAGTACTTTTCTCAAATTTTTGATTACTTGTAACTTTAGCATTTACCTTTTCCAAGTCCTTTCTCAAAGCAACGATCTCTGAGTCATGCTTTTCGCAATCTTCTTCCTTAGTCCTTTGCTGATTTCTTAATTCTTCTTCAACTCATTTTGCTTCTTTAATTTTGGTATTTAGATCCATGATCATCTTTCCTGTTTCTTCAAGAGATTGTGATATCTTAGCTTCAAAGTTATGATCTTCTTCTTCATACTTTAAGATCTGTAACTTTTGTTTCTGATTTTTCTTTTTAAGAGCTTTCAACTCTCCCAAGGCATAGATAAGTTCCTCTTAAAGATTCACTTCACCTTTTTCTTCCATGTCTTCATCTCTTTCTAAGTCATCATTTATAGCCATGAATAATATTTCTTCATTATCCCTATCTGAGTCACTTATCCCACTTTCTTCGGATAATCTACTACTTCTTTTTTGATATAAGATTTTCTTTGCTTTCCAAATCATTTCTTGCCTTTGTTTTGGTTGGATTCCCATTTGAATTTAGGTTTTCTTTCCTCATCATCACTATCTTCTTTCTCTGGAAAGTTAGCCAAAAAATGACAAATTTTACCACAGTTAAAACATTTAAATGGTATCTTACCTTTGTACTTTCCAAATCCTTTATTTAAATTTTGAATGAACAAGGTTTCTTTATCATCTTCTTCGCTGCTTGAGTTCTCATTTGACTCAAGTTATTTGATTTTCTATTTGTTTAAGACTTTGAATGCAGCTTCCTTCTTTGATGGTCTATTTGACTCAGTCCTTATTTCATACGTGGTCAGTATTCCATGTACTTTGTTATGCTCAACTTATCAAGATCCTTCATTTCTTCAATGGAAAACACCTTAGCATCAAATCTTAACTTTAGAAATCTTAGAATCTTTTGAACGATTATGGATTCTTCAATATTTTCGCCTAACCCTCTTAGGGTGTTGACAACCTCATCCACATGAAGAAGATAGGCTGCAAAATTCTCCTCATCCTTCATTTTTAGGCTCTCAAATTGTCTCCTATGAGTTTGAAACTTAGCCCTTCTAACCTTGTCATCACCTTCATAGATAGTTAGAATTTTTTCCCATATCTCCTTCACTGTGTCACATTGCATTACTTTAACAAACTCAGATTTTGAGAGGCCACATAGGATAGCATTCATCGCCTTGGCATTATTTCAAAAGCCTTCTTTCTAGCTTGATCTGTTGGTGCAACTGATGGGATTCTATATCCAAATGTTACTGATTGCCAAATATCAAACCCTAGTGCCATTAGATATGTTTTCATTCTTATGCTCCAAAATGCATAGTTTGTTATATCAAACAATGAAGCCTTGTTTGACGAAAAAACCTTCTTGTACTTGATGAGTAGTCGTATGTGCTTATGAGATCTACCTTCCAATTGTTAGATTGTTCTTGAAGGCACCCGATCTAATACCAATTGTTAAGAACAAGATAATACTAAGAGGGGGGGTGAATTAGTATTATGATATTCTTTTAAATTTAACACTTAATCTCATATCCTAAATAAAAAATTAATCAGTTTCACAGAGAATATATCAAAGTAATCAATGAATGTAAAGCAAACCAACATACTTCAAATAGACACAGATTTACGTGGAAACCCTTTCAGGAGAAAACCACAAAGAAAATCTTCTTTATTATATTTTTCAAATGTTTGTAGGCACAACCTACGGGAGACACCAATCCCCAAATTACAATTTTTGTAGGCACCAACTCCTTTTTGCTAAGCACCAACTCAAAAAGAGACACCTATCTCTTCAAATATGAAGGCACCAACCTTGCTCACAAAAAAAAAAACTCTTTTCTATCTTTTATGTTGTTGTTGCTTCAATAAGTGATAGAAAAAAACTGTTGCTCAGAATATCCTTTTTTGTTTATTTTAGTCCCTTCACATAAATAAATCACTGCAACTTTTCATTAAAAATAAATATGCCCTTTACTCATTTTTATTTCATATTCTGCTCTTCGTTTTCTCTCTTCGCACAAAATATTCAATGTGTGTGCTTTTTAAAAATCAAATGATTCTATCTCCTTATATATCCTTCTCACATCCTTTCGAAAAGAAACATCATTCTAACCAACACAACCTTTCCATTATTTAATTAACACAATTTAATTAAGTGCATTAGTCGGCTTGAAACCAAAATTAATTAATGCAGCCCATAAAAATTATTAAATGCACATTTAAACAATGCAATATACTCCATTAAATACGCTGGCCCTTTCTTTACTAAAAGCGTTGTCATCATTAAATCTTCTTTTTCACTATGAAACATGGCATATGAATGCCTTAAAATGCTGATATCTTTCTCATATGTATAGATGTCTATATCTCGCTTATACAATGTAACAATACTTATTTTTATCTAGTTAAACTTTCATTTTCAGCCTTTCTATACTACTAGTTATTTCTGTTACTTTCTACCATTTCCGTCAACATCCGTCAATAGTTCCGCCAACTTCCGTTGTGAACATCTATTAATATTTCTGTCAACTTCTGTTACACATTTCCATTAACCAAATACATCAATGATTAAGCCTTTGACATCAATGACAATTTTTTCAACAATTTTCACTACTTCTTCTTGTTTTGGGAAAACGTGATGAATAAATAGTGATAAAGAGATGAACTTGCCCCATTCCTAACTCCACACAACTAGTAAGATGTGAGGGATCATCACAAAGAGTTGGGAATGGTAAAAATTGTATGAGTTTGACTGAATGGAAATGGTGAGAGAAAGACAAAGTTTTGATAGAAATCAAATTCAGGCTTGCGTACTTACTTTTACTCATAACTACTACATAGTTTAGCATGCAACTTATTTTCCAATTTATCTAGACTTAGATCTATGGATGGCAACTTGGTTGAAAAAATATGGTTTTAAGGATTTAATCTCTTTGGAATTTGGATATTTAACTTGTCTTGGTATACTTTTCTTTAAAATATTAATATTCACTAATTTGCATGAATAGACCCCCTACACCCTATCTCATGCTACTGGTAGGAATCATGGGCTCATCACCTAAGGTAGGACATAGGTAAGTAAGGGAACTTCTTTCCTTTCTCAACCTAGTACCACTAGTAAGAGATGTGGGCTCATCACCAAAGGTTGGTTGGGCTAAGAAGTGTGTAAAAATAAAATATTCTAGTTGGTTTAGTATTTTTGTTTTAACTTGACATTTCTGATTCATGGGTTTGGAGTATCCTTGTTTCAAAGAGATATAAGAAGGATAGATGTGACACGAAGAATCTGTTAGAATAGACCATAGGTAAGAAGAACTTAACCAAGTAGGAAAGAAAGAGTATGACTAAAAAAGTAGGTCTTCATATGGTTTTTGTCAAGACTTTGTCTGTTGAATTGATGAAATGATTTTGGAACCATTTAATGATATTATGAAAACTGAAGAGGTGTGATTTTGAATGCTATTGCCAATATAGAAGCTTGTAATGAATTGCTTAAGAATAAATTCCTTAACCACAATAGTTACGAAACAAGTGAACAATATAAAACAACTAAGTGATTAAATTCAATGTAGGTAGATATAATATACATATGGTGATGTTGATGACCTATGTGTAAAACCGTTTAAGATGCAAGAAATTGACAGTTTCATTGAAATCCTCACCTTCTAGTGTACACAAGAGATACACACCATTTTTGTAGTCTTTCATGACTCGGTATGGACCCAACCACTTGGGCCAGAATTTCCTTCCTTCACCGGTTTTCTTATCAATCCAGCTATCTAGTCTTAGAACTAGATCTCCCTCGTATATTTCTCATTTGTAGACTTTTTTGTTATATTGCCAGCACATCCGGTCAGCATGAGCTCTATGTCATTGTTCAGTGTTTAGTCTGGCCTCATAAAGGCTTTCTAGTTGAGAGAGGTGTTCCTGTCTATAGGCTTCTTCTCTAAAAATCCCTTGTAATGAGATGCAGAGACTGGGTATTTCGACCTCAAGCAGGAGAACTACTTCTACCTTGAATACAAATGAGAAAGTGGTTTCCTGTGTTAGTGTTCTTATTGAGGATTGATGGGCCCACAAGGCTGGGTATAATTTTAAATGCCAATCCTGTTTGTTCTCCTTAATTTTTTTGAGGAGAATAGCTTTTAATGTTTTGTTTGTTGCTTCGGCTTGTCCGTTGGCTTGAGGGTAGTAAAGACAGGCCATATGATGGTTTATCTTAAATTTTTTACATAATCCATGGACCTCATCATTCTTAAAGGATGTTTCATTATCTGAGATAATGACTTGTGGGACACTGTACCTATAAATGATTTGATTCGAAAGGAACTTATCGATTACGGAACCTGGTATGGTGGTGAGAGGCATGGCCTCTACCCATTTGGTAAAATATTTTGTGGCCCTGATTATAAAGTTGTGGCCATCTATTGACGAGGGAGAGAACTTCCCTATTAAATCTAGGGCCCACGTGGAAAAGGGCGATGGGGTTGTGATTGGTTGCAGAGCCTGTGCTAGCATGTGAATCTCATGGCAGAATTCTTGGCATTTATGGCACTTGTGTACAAAATCTACTACGTCATGTTCCATAGTGGGCCAAAAATAGCCCATCTGATGTATTTTTCAAGAAGTGGCATGACCACCAAAGTGGCCTCCACATATCCCACTATGGGATTCATAAAGAATCTTTTTGGATTCTTCTGTGTCAACACATCTGAAAAGCATTCCATCGAAGGATTTACGATAGAGAACCTATTCTGAAATAACATATTTAGCAGCGATAATGCGTAACTGACTTCTTTGTTGTGATGTGGCACCTTCTGTGTATGTATGGAATATGATAAAATTGTCGATGTCAGTTTACCAAGGGCATGTAGACATGGGGGGTCTGGTTTCAAAAAAGTATATGAATTCATCGGGAAATTCTAGATCTACCAGATCACCTCCATCTAACGAATTGTCTGCTAACTAGTCTGTAATGATTTGTCCTTTAACGGATTTCCAATTTACAAATGTTAATTCAAACTCAACCATTAAGGTTTTAAAACGTCCAACCTTTTTAGATAAAGACCCTTGCGTGAGGAACATTGGTAAATGATTTGTCTTTACAATGAACCTTGTTTCTTGATTTAACATGTAATGTCTTAAACATTTTTTTGCGAAGACTATGGCAAGGAATTCTCTTTTTTCCTGTGTATAATGTGTTTCATAATAAAGCAACGTCTAGCTAATGAAATAGACTACACTTTCTTGTCTTTCATTGTCTTCTTGAGCCAACATGCAGGCTAGTGAGGCATTAGTAGCTGGTGAATACAGTATCAAAGGATGATCTGGTCTAGGAGGCATTAGCATGGGCAGAGACAATAAGAAGAGTGTAACTACGTTGAAGGCCTCATTACATTCTTCTGTCTAATCAATGCTATAATATTTCTTTAATAAATTGTTGATTGTATGAACAACGAAACTTAAGTCTGGAATGAACCTTCTAATTACACCGAGTTTCCCAAGAAATGATCTAATACCAGACTCATCCGATGGTGGAATCATTTCAAGAAAAATCCATATTTTGGCTGGATCGACATCAATCACTCATGAGGATATAATGTAACCAAGAAGCTTCCCATCTGTCACACCAAATACACATTTCTCTAGGTTCATTGTGATGCCATATTCGATCAAGCATGAGAGGATGATATGGAGTACCTTTGGGTGATCACATCGCTTCTTGGCCTTGGCCAATAAGTCATCCACGTAGGATTCCACAATTTTATAAATATGGTCGTGGAATATGAACGTAATTTCACGTTGGTATGTAGCACCATCTTTTTTAAGACCGAATGGCATGATAGTGTCAACAATAAGTTCCCCAAGGAGTTATAAACATGGTCTTGGCTTGATCTTCCTCAGATATTTTAATCTGATTATACCTTGAGAACCCATCCATGAGGGACAATAGTTCAAATCCACCTATTACATCAACAATAACGTCGATGGATGGCAACGGGAAGTCATCTTTGGGGCAAGCTTTTTTAATGTCTCGAAAGTCTATGCTAATGCATATCTACCCATTCTTTTTTAGAATAGGGACAATATTAAATACCCATTATGAATAGTCAACTGGTTTGATGAATCCCACTTAGACAAGTTTCATTACTTCTTCTTTCACCATGAGAGTGAATTTTGGTTTCATTGGTCTCAAATTTTATTTAATTGGCTTTGCATCTAGTTTGGTGACAAGATTATGTACCGTGATATGTTGTGAAATTCCTGTCATTTCTTTGTAAGTAAATGTGAAAGTCTTTTAATGTTCCTTGAGGATTTGAGTGTGTATTTATATCTCCTATGGAGTTAACGAGGATCCCAGCTTCAAAATCTTTGGTTCTTCCTCCGTTCCAATATTTATGTCAATTGTTTCTTCGATTAAGGAAGTGTTTCCTTCTTCAAATTTAGGCAAGGTCAGAGGTTGTTCCAAACTTTCTCCGTTCTCTAGCTCGTAGATATCAAGATTCTTATGTGGAGGAGATTCTATCATGGGATTTCCAAAATAGGAAGAGGAATGTGGGATTAAGGAAATATCCACTATGTGATGAGCGAGATGTAGCTCTGCATAGGAATTTAGATATTCAAGAGTGACTCTATCACTGTCAAAGTGATCTGAGATAGAAAACTCATTCTCAGCCTCTATATGTGTTAGGAGCGGGTTTGTTGGTATTTTACGCACCAATGGTTCAGTATGAAGTGATACCATGAAACTTGTATTTTCCAACTCACTATTTGGAGTGAAACAGGAAGCTGAGGTTGCTATTGAATCGACAAGAAGGTTATGATCTCGTGGGATTGCTTCGATTGATATGAAGTTGAATCGTTTGGTTAGATCTAATATTATAGTTTTATAGAGTTGTAAATGCTCAACTCTAGTCTCATATACTTCAGAGACTTGGTTTGCAACTAGTTGCGAGTCTCTTAGCACTCTGATGTTATCAACTCCCATCCTTTTTGGCTATGATGAGGCCAAGGAGGAGAACATTCATATTCAGCCCCGTTGTTTGTACACTCAAATTTTAACTTAAAGGTGAAAGGTAGGATCTTTCCCTTGGGAGAAGTAAATATCACACCTGAACCAGCTCCAAAATGACATCTAGCTCCATCAAAGTGGAGGGTACAATATTTTCTTGGAAAAATGGATGTTGGGACATTCCTCGTGTCTGTTTCTTCTACCTCGGTTACTTCTACCATAAAAACTTCATCTGATGGAAGGGAACCAATTCCTAGGATGTATCCCATATCCATAGAATCAAATGGTAGGAGAATGGGGTAGATATTTCTCTAGTAATTCTATAATTTTTGCGGTAGTCCCTAATGATACCGTTTCTATGACGTTAGTCTCATTTTTGAGTGCTGGAATGCCTTAGACTAGATTTGTAATTTCTAACACTGTTGTAGGTATCAACTTCTCTTCTAGTTTTGAATTGATCGGTTTGCTAAATTGATTCGTTAGGAGTTCAAAATAAGAGTGAACATCTGGTATTTTCTTCAAGTTCTCTAGGTGTATATCAAATGGTTTTGGATAACCTTGTGCCACAAATATTTTCCCTAGGTGCAAAAATCTTATAACTTGGAATAACGTAGAAGGGATTGCCTTCATGTGGTGTATCCATGGTCGACCAAGGATCATATTATAGTTGGTTTCCTGATCTATAATATAAAATTCAGTGATGACTATCTTGGGTCCTAAGGTGATTGGTAAAACTATGGTTCTAATTGAACTGGCCTTGAGGCTATCATAACCTCTTAGCATATTTCATGTTGTGGAACAATTTGTTTCTCCATATCCTGGCTTTTGAAGAGAAGAGAAGGGGACTATGTTAACTGTTACCCCATCATCAATCATTACATGCTTAACATAATTATTGTAAATCCATACCTGTATATGCAAGGTTGGGTCGCCTTTATGCATAATTTCAGCATATGTGGGCATTTTGCTTATATCAAATATAAACTCAATATCCCTATCTAGCTGCCCTAGAGGGTAGAAATCAAAGTCTACATGGTTTACTTGCATTTAGGGAGGATTGATGTTAATTAAATCACCAAGGTCTAATGCTTCTAAGAGAGCAGCCCTATCAGCAAGAGAATTCTTCAACAAATCCAAGAAGGAGATGTGAGAGAAGGTCTTTGTTAACTCATTAATTAAATCGTAAGCACCTATGGGTTTTACCAATGTTTTTTGAATGTTGTCTAGTTCTAATAGATACTTTGGAACTAGTTGAGAAGAATAATCTCATGTTCTTGTTATAGTTTCTACTTGTAACTCAATGTCTAATTCTACTAATCCAACTATCTTGGTTTGTGGTCGAGTTCCTATTTGGGGTGTGACTGGTGGATTTAATGAAGTTGAGGCTTCTCGATCATTATTTCCTATCATAACACCCTTGTTTGTTCCATTTGGATATAGCCCTGTTATTGTTAGAGTTATTTAGGAGCAGAACATTAAAAATATTGAGGGGTTCATTTTGAGGGGAAACTTCCCCTATGTACGTGTTTGGCATGGGTGCTATAGAATTTTCAAAAAACATATCTATAAAGACTTGTATTTGGTCTTCTGGCAAACATTTCATGAATTTATTGTAGTCATGGCAAGTCCTAGTATTATGGGCTTGAATCTTGTGGAAACCACAATACAAGTTTGGATTTTAGTTTCGAGATTACTTGTTTGAAGCATGTCGTGGTCCAAAACTCTGATTAGGTTGCTAGTTTTTAGAGTTTAAACTTTGAGGCTATTGCCTTTGGTTTTGACTCTATTATCCAGTTGGATTTTGATTTGGACCTTTTGTCTAGAATTTTCATTGTTGTTATTGTTGTGATGGATGATTAAAATCGATTTCATTGATCATTGGAGTAAAGTTGTTATTCCATTGATTGTTAACGAGTGGTGAAATATTTACAACATTTGCCCTTTTAACCTAGACTGTTACTCCATCTGTTGTAACCCCATGGTTTTTGTTAAGGATCTTGGGTCCTTGATTGTATTTGCGGAATTAGGATAGGTTGTAGTGTTTTGATTGGGAGTGATTAATTTCCTGTTTTTTCCATAGGTCTTATGACCGTTGTCTATTTCCGCTTGATCTATTCGGAAAGCACTTTTGAGTACTTCATTATAACTCCTTAGTGGGAACTTCTGGACTTCTTCCTTTATGTCTGTATTGAAAATATGAAGGAATAAGTCACATAGTTCCATTTGATCCATGTTTGCAGCACTTGCTGATGAGTAGAGGACTGTACGCCATCTTTGGATAAAATGAGCAGCAGATTCATTGTGCTCTTGTTTAATGTGAAGGAAATCACTGATCCCTGTCCTTAACAATTTGTTCATGTCAAAAGCTTTGATAAACTTTGACACAAGCTATTTGAATGAGTGTCTTGAGGTTTTAGGTATTATGTAATACCAATCAAGGGCAATACCCTCTAAGGTTTTAGGAAATATTTTAGCAACGACTGCATACCAAGGGAACAATTCTTGAATGGCCATGGCATAGGCCTTGATATGTGTATTTGGATCTCCCTCCCCTTTATATTTGGGTAAATTGGGAAGAGGTCTTGGAAGCATGACACTTTGTATGGTGAAATCTAGGGGATATTTTAAATATTCTAAGTCCCTACTACATAGGTTTTGACCATTGATGGTGTCTGCTGAGGGGGTGGGGGGTGGAATGGGTTGTTGATATGGCATAGCATATGTATTTGCAGTGACATAAGGAAATGCATGTGGTTGAGTGAACATCTCGGGAGGGGAGAACATGTCTCCTTGTCGTGATTTTTCATAAATGTTCAAGTAGGGAGGAGCATTTCTCTAGTATGGGTTGTTTGGTGCTAAGCCAGGAGGTATCATACTTTCAACTGGAGCAGTGTTTGAAAACACAGTCCTAGTTAGTGTTTGTTGTGGAAAGTTATATGAATGTTGAGGAGGCATACATATTGTGCCTGTTCCTATGAGGAGGTCAACTTGGCTGGGATGATGTAGAGGGTTGGGGATTCCTGCTTGCCTAAAATATGAATTTTGATTTGCTTGAGCAAGTTCTAATCCTCTAACCTTCTCAACTAAGGCTGAGATGACCTCGATTGGTGAAGAAACAATGTTTTTATTTAATGGTGTTTGTTGCATAGCTTGAGGTTGTAAAGGGGTATGGTACCTTGCTATGAATTTATCATTACCCTTCCAAGCTTCAACGAGAGTATTTCCCATAGGTAGAGGAATGGGGATGTTTTCTTAGAGTAGGGTATCGAGTTGTGTTTGCAAACTTCCTATAGGTGGGTACATGTTTTGGAAGCGTTTTTCACTTCTAGCATAACGCGCTAAATACTCCTCATCCAAAACTGGGAGTGGATATGACTGTCTACTGATTTTTGTTCTGAACAAAACTCGAGAAGATGAAATAGAATCTCTAGTAAACATCATATTATTAGAGCCTGAGGGCTATGGTTGTTACGTTTGTGTGATCTGATCCAACTCCTCAATACAAAATGAAGAACTAGATCTATTTCTTTGAGGAGGAGTTTTTGATGGTAATTAATTACTTGAATAGTTGTTACGCCATGCAAAAAGTGAGGGTGATAGTTTTTTATTTGTTTGACCATAATGCACTTCAAGACCTGAGAGAGGTCTGCCATATGCATCGTATCCTGACATATTCGGGGGGTATATAAATACCCACAGAATAATGGGAAAGAGTGAAGGTGGATGAAAGAAATGAAAATAAAATGGGAACAATTGTTTGCTTCACGTCGGGTTCACCAATTTTGTATGATAGAAAAGTGACATGTGAGCATGAGAATCTACAAGTAGCTCTTCTTCATACCCGACCTCCCGAGGACGTGTCGAGACAACCAGTGGGAATGGAATATATGCAGATACAAACAAATTAGTTGGGAAATCTTATATCCTCAACGTGTAATAATGGAATCTCCAAATCTAAGGCTAAGAGCACTCTCCTAACCCAAATTGGTGCAATGGATTGTTTAGATATAATAGTTGTTCGGAGGCTCCAATAAATGTCAAGCTCTACCGAGATCCTATCTATTGGCTATTGGATACGTAGAAAATGACCTATAGGTGGTTCGTATATATTTCTAGATAAGGTCATAGAAAATGGTAATGAGAGATATAGTGGGTTTGTAGAAACTATGGGTGATTTTCTGGTCTAGCCACAAAAATGTTGGATTGATTGGCTTCTATGTTTAATACAGAAAATTGTGTTATGATATCTGGCGGGAGTGGTGAGGATCTGAATGCCTGCATACGTAAACTAGTATCAATATTTAACTAACTTAAAGGCCCATTGGGTTGTGGGACTTGGGGATCATAACCATGAGTTTTTGGTTGTTGTGGACCTATTATGTTTGTGTGAACAATCAATCTCTTCTTCCGACTATCCAATGGTCATAAGACTTTTCAACTTCTATGTTTAGTGCTAGGAGTTGTGCAATTTTCTCATAATACCTTACAGGTGTTCTGGAAACTTGTATATGCAACCCCTTATCTATGTCGATGAGAAGGTCTCCTACGTCTAGCTGTGGAACTAACGGATCATAGCCAAATATTTGTTCTCTTTTGGGTTTTTGTATGGTAATGCAGATATCCTATCAGGGTAGTCTATAGTTGGGTTGACTTGACTAGAATGTGTATGCTTTTTCATCTTCAATATTCAATTGTTTCAATTGTTCACTAATTACATGTTGGTTTGCTGTCATTTGAAAAACCTGAATCCTAAGCCCTTAATCTCTATCCATTAATATTGTGAAGAGATTTGGTTGAGGTACTACCAGTTCAAATACATAATCCCTGGGCTCTCTGGGTCCTGTAATTTTCATGTAAAAGACAATCAAATTTTAACTGAAGCAAGTAAAATAACTATGAAAGATATATCTACACTATGCTTCTATTTCTCTTATTTTTGTATTTTCAATGATGTACATTTGAATGAAAATAAAAGTGCAACTATTCTAATATAGTTGGATAATGGAAAATTAATCTAATAACAGAATTAAAACAAGCAAATTAGCCTGATATAGCTATTTGGTGGTGCACTTGTGAATTTATCCTAAATATTTAAATAACTAACTAGTTTAATTGAAAGACTTCCAATCTTACCTCCGAAGTGAGAAATGAATCATAGTTTCTCAGAAACTATCATTCCCCACAGCTTCCCTGGCAATATTGAAAGTGAACTTTAACTAAAATAAAATTATTTGCTACTCTATTTGATATATTGTAACTACAACTTTGATAGATCAAACCTGGAGTTTAGAGAACAGTGGTAAATCTAGTCATGTCATGTCTTGTCCCCTCATTGTGATCTCCTCATTCCTTTTTGTTCTTGTGAATCCAAAGAAATGTGAAATTGATAGTGTCAACACAAGAAGATACTCGAACAAAGGAAGATTTGGATATAAACCAAATACAATGCAAGTAAGAGAGGGATAGTGCAAGTGAACAAAGATTGACTATGCAATTCCTAGTAGGATTTCCTGCAGGAATCCAATGTAAAATACCGAGAAATCTAGGATCTATTTCTTGTGACAAAACAATACCTGTAACTCTAAGATTATCAAATGGATTCTAATCTAAAAGTGAAACTACCTTATGCTAAGCTGACTATATGGGACAATAATGAAGTAAGATGAAAGCAAGAAGATCTAATGATCTCTAAAGCAGAAAAGAGAAGCTAAGAAATCATGTAAATTCTAAATCTATTGAAACTCATGGAAGAATTTTTTAACACACAGACTAATAAAACATGGAAGGAGAGGGGGCCTTTTTCTTTAGAACAAGCTGGGTATTTATAGCATTTGGATTTACCAAAGGGTAAGTCTAAATTGAACTCTTCTAATATAAACAAAGGGAACACACTATTTAATAGGTGGCCAAAACATAAATGTAAGATTTAGTGGCTGAGAAATGTGGGTGAAATTTGAATTTTTATGTTTGAAGAAATCATTGAAACGTTCTGGAAAACACGTACAGGACCGCTACCCTGCGTAGGGGGCGGTTACAGGATTGCCGCCCTGTCCTGGGTGGTGGTCATGGGACCGCTGCCCAGACAGGGTGGCGGTTCTGTAACTTAAAGACAAAAATGCAAGGAAAAGGGGACAGAGGTTAGAATAAAACATGTAAAATCTAGACAAGGCTTTCTAGGATGTAAATGTATACTTGGTGAGCTTTTCTTGATTTTGAACACCTTGCGAAGAGATCTGAATCATCATTAGGGTTTCTGTAACCTCTTTCCAGTAGTAAAGTACCTACATTTTTGGGTACGTATAGTCTCATCTTGCATTATTATAATATTTATGTATTGTGAAATGAAAGATATAATGGATCTACTTTTATTAGAGATTTTAAGGCCTGAAAGATGGATAAAATATTTTAGGCCCAAAATATGGATTAAATTTGTGTAATGAAAGATTATCAACTAATATAAGAAGATAAGCTTTATTAATGTTAAGACCTGCGTTGTTTTACAAATTTTAAACATTGAAATACTTTTGATTTGTCAAAGTTGAGGATAGGAAACATTGTTGTTTTTTAAATATCTAATTTTAAAATTCAATGTATTTCTATCTAAGTGAAAATTTAATTTGCTTGAGAGATATCACTTCTTCCATTTTGTAGTCAATAGCATTTCAAAAAGTAAAAATTAATGGAAGGCACACTAGTTATGATTATATGGTATTAGAAATGTTATTTATTTAATTTTTAATATACATCTCGTTGTTCTGCTCTTTTCATAAGTTTATGTATGCATACATAAGGATTATCTATATGTATATATACAAATATGCATACATATTTATTTATTATATTTTACAGTAAAATAAATAATGGTATCATTTAGTCTCACAGATAAGATTTTTCCTCCATTTTTCAACTTATTGTATGACTTCATTTCTTATTTAGACATGTTATCAAGAACACGAAAAAGGAAATACTATTTGGAAATTTTCCTTGACATATGCTCATTTATGCCATCAATGGTTATGCACATAAATCACTTAAACATTGTTATACACACACACACACACACACACACACACACACACACACACACACCACACACACACACACACACACATGTAATGAATCGATATAACACCGAATCATATAGTATTCAAATAATTTGGGGTTATAGTTTTAATATTAAAAAATATATATATGATGGATTTTTGTTGGGAGGCCGGGCTGACACAACCCCAACCCCTGAGCTCACTTGTATCTCTGACCACTCATGCTATCATACCACACAATTCCTTCCCTACCCCTAGAACTACTTCCCTTATAGACAGTTAAAATTTATACAGCCAAATTCCTCCAATATATACATTATCTTCATAAGAAATTCATTATTCAATATGTCTCTTATCCTAAGTCAAAAATACCTCACAATATTTAATCCATGTAAATATTCTCTCACATCCCATAAAATCATTTGACAACTATAAAATATCATTTCAAACTTCTCAAAACAACCACATAGAAGCTAAAATCAAATAAAATAAAACAAAATAAACCAATTTCATAACCTTCATAGGCCCTACACCTCGTCCCCCAACATTCCCTTAGTCATTTACCCATATCCTAAATCAAAAACCCCTGATTAGAAGTGTTTTCAACCACTTATATAGTTGTTTCCCTGTAAAAAGCTTATCGATGGTGATTCAATTGAATCGTTAGTGATTATAAATAACACCTTTTTTCTCTCTCTCAGGATCTTCAATGGAAAATCTTGGACCTCCTTTTCAATCATGTACTTCATTTTTTGACACTACAACATCAAGGAAATATTCAACTATAATAAAGCATCAACATCAATCATTTTCAACCATTTTTCTAGTCATCTCCATCAACCAACTTCCCAATAATGTGATAAGACAACACTTCAACTTAGATCCTTCCCAGTGAAGATTTGAGTCATATTTTCGCTCTTCATGTTAGAGTAGGTATTTACCTTAGCTCATGTTGACCTAGGTACTTTATTTACCTTTATTGTATTTATCCTCACCCATTTATGTGTGTGCATATTTCTTTTATCTTATTTAGATATTAGGAGATATTATCTAGTTGTTAGGTATAGTTGTCTCCTTGATCTATGGTATTGACTAGTTCTTTCCTTGATCTATGGTATTTGCAGTGAAATGTATAGATTCACCTCGAGATTTGCATCACATGGTTAAGAAGCCTAAAGTTTTTTCTGGTACAGAAGATCATTTTCCGATTGCATGTAGAAGAATTTTGAATCTTTCCTTTTTGGTAGGGGTCCATGGATGCTGTGCACGTTTTTTACTATTTCTGGAAAATATGCAGGTTGTTATTTTCGGCAAATAAAGGGCACTGTCTACATAGTCCAAAAATAGTATTTTTTACTAGAAGAGGCAGTTGGATGTGACTTTCTTGAAAACACGCGACACACCCCAAAATAGTAAGTTGTGCAAACACCCATTAAAATCCTTAGCCTTTGGTCATATGGTATGGGCATATGAGGGCTTAAAGCTTGTGATTCCTACTAGTAGGTACTTAACTTCAGCCCCCTTTAATTTTATTTGTGTCGTGAAGAAAACAAAAATTTATTTTGTTTTAGTGGCAGCTAGAATAAATAACAGATGAAAATATTAAAAAGCTTGTAGTTTTTGATCGGTAACTCAGTTTTGAGTGCCGTTTTTTGAAAAAGTGCTTATTTTTTAGTGCTCTTTCCATTGGAGTTATTTATTTTGAGACTTGCACTATAAATATAAAGTGTCAAATATGGAGGAGTGTTGTCATCAATTGTGGACACAATTTTGGCTGAGCCCGATGTGCTAAACTTTTGGGAGTTGTAGTTTATACCTATAACGGATTCTGAGAATGATATGCTTTTCTCTGAAGTGTGTGGACTTCAAGAGGATATAGTAAAATTTTTAGAAGAAAATAGATCGCTCAAGAAGTGAAATTATGTTCTACAATCACTCATTCACGATAAGGATTAAATAACACACTCCTTGCAGAACAAATTTGCTAGCCTATAACATCACCATCATATTGTGGACAACCACAACCATGCTCCTAATGCACTTGCAGTTATTGCTCCTAAACCCACTGACATTGATCTATCAGTCTTTGAGTCTATTCCTGCTCTCGATGCTCATACACCTATGAAGCTTGTTACTACATGCTCTTCCACATCTGTGCCTATTACAATACCACATGTTGTGTATCCTATTTCTGCTCAGCTGCATGGCTTTCTTAAGAAGCATATTACTGCATTCATTTCTCACATGCTCCGTTCTATGGATCTCACTAGTGGAGTCAATTACAAACATTCATAGGGTATTGTTTCCTCTATTCCACATGTTAAGTGGAATTCTCGTCATGACATTGGTTTTTGAGCAGATACTTCATTGGGATCACACATTGACAAAGCTCCTTTTTTTGTTCGTTTGACTCTTTATGAGGATCATGAAGCAACACATGAGTTCTACACCTTCACTTAGGATTGAGAAACCTAATATTTCCATTGTCAGACATGATCAACCTGACACACATTCTAATGTTCTTTTGCATGCACCCATTGTGCTTTTTACACCAAGTCATATGCAGGCATCTTCTTCATCCATCTGTGTTGATTTGGGATGGATATTTGATCACTCGTGGAGATGACATAGGCATTCGCTGAGAGGAATCTACAGGTGTGCCTCCTCCACCATTCATCCTCTAGCTCCACTTTCTAAACCTTATGCATTGTGATGCTTCTCGTTTTGAGTATTTTTCTTTAGCAGGTGTAGTGTATGTCTCTTGTTTGTTGAGATTTTTTGTATCTGTATTTTCAACACTTTTTGGCATGTTGATAGTCTCTCTTGTAGGGGAGTTATTCTGGTGGATGCCAGTGTTATTTTGTCAGTGTTTGAGTAGTTTTTTTGATAACTCATATAGATTAGTAGTGTCACTCCACCCATTCAGTAGTATGGGAGGGTGTGGTGTTGATCCTGCTTCTTTGGGTTTCATGTCCTTGCCTTATTACCTTAACTTTTCTTGGATTGTGACACTCTGGATTTTGTGTCCTTGCCTTGTTTCTTTGATTTTTATTCTTAGATCGTGGCACACCTATTTGCATCACTCCATTAACATGTCTCCTTATATGGAGCTATTCTGGTGAAACCCAGTGTCAATTGCTTTTGAGTTTTTTGATCAAGTAGTGGACTCAGACCACAGTGCACACCAAAATTCTTCAACATTGTATGATTTTTTGGAGCTGAGCTTCTTGGGATGCCTTGGAGCGGGTTTTTACTCTCTTTAATTTTTTGTTACTGGTTTTGGGTACCTTGCGGTTTCCATTTTTCCCAGTTATTGTACATGAGTACCTCATTAGGCCTAGTTTCTGGGACTCATACTGTAGACATGCCACTTCTATTTTGGCCCCTAGCTTCACTTGAGGGGGGTGTGTTAGAGTAGGTATTTACCTTAGCTCATGTTCACCTAGTTACTTTATTTACCTTTATTGTATTTATTCTCACCCACTTATGTGTGTGGATATTTCTTTTATCTTATTTAGATATTAGCAGATATTATCTAGTTGTTAGGTAAAGTTCTTTCCTTTATCTATGGTATTGACTAGATCCTTGATGTCTAGTTCTCTCCTAAATCTATGGTCTCGACTAGTTCTTTGATGATGAGTTTTTTCCTCGATTTATGGCTTGATCTACGACCTTGATTGGTTCTTAGATTGTTATTCATTGCCTATTTAAGAAAGGCCCATTCTCAATGTATTGTATTGAGTTCCATAATAATATATGATACTGCTTCTCATTTATTTGCAAAGGTTTATGTAAAGTTATTTTAGAAAATTACTTTCATCTTATTGATCGTGGTGTTTGATTAGCATTTGTGTTCTTGGCTTGTTTACAATCTAGTTATCATTCCTTTCACTTCATTCATTCAAAAGTATTCATATATGTCTATTTCTCATTTACGAGTCATGATAAACTTTGAAATCAATTAAAAGCATCATTTTAGAGTTTCAATCTCTTGTTTTTAACAAAATTGTCAAAAATATAGAAATCACTAGCAAATCACCCTAATTGCAAGTGATTGACCTAAATCATGAATAATTCCTATCAAAATTATATTTTTACCAATTTATCAGCTTTATATATTTTTTTAATCAAGTCCTTACCATATAAGATGTTGTTTCCAAGAATGGTTCTCTGTTAGATGGTAATTACTGATCACTCAAATATGATTACTAGTATTTATTATCTTCCTATAGTCGAACACCCTTTCTTCTGGGTAGAATACAAAATTTTACATGAGATTAGACTTTTTTCCATCCAATTCACTGTTGAAGAATAAGACATTGAGGATAAGTTTGAATTCCTACAAAAAACCCAACACAAGACAAATGATTATTTTTACGACTACTTAGAATACACACAAATTGTGTCTACTCTCACTTGGGTGAGCTTTGAAGTTGCACAATACTTAACCTTCAACTTGGAGTTATAAAGATTCTCATATTCTATCCGTACATTTATATCGATCACATATCTTTGTCTTTATCTATGTTATTATCAATTCAGTTAATTATTAATAAATCAGATTATATTCTCCAAGGATGTCCCTTTGGATTCATGGAATCATCCTTTACCGAGAAAATATTTTATCCATTTATCTAATCCATTATGTTTATTGTCTTTGATTGAAACTTTCTTTACAGGATGGGAAGACTTATACATTCCTCTGATCTAAATAATTCTAATCAAACATCACTTGCGACATCCATCCTCATGCCTATCGATAAACCCCTCCGTCTTCTGAGGTCAATTTTTTCTTATTATTTCATTTCATTAAGTCAAAGTAGGAAATTCAAAACATCTTTGAATATTTTGGCATGCCCAGTGCCACCCTTTCCCCTTTCTTCATTTCAAGTTCATTAAAAATTCAATTTTTAGGCCTTACACTTTGTAATCATTAGCGATCTAGTCAAATCGTCAACGATTGGGAGAATCACCAATGATTCCTGTTAATCACCAAAGATATCTGTAGCTGCTTCTTAATACCATTCAATCAGCCTCTAACATTAGTTTCTTTTTTTCTTTTGTTTTCTGCTAACATTTTTGTAAACTGCTGCTTTGGAGGCTTCTGCTTGTTTCCTTATTGCATTAGTAAAAACTTCAAAAATATAAAAAATATAAAAAGGAAGCGTTTTAAAGGTGTGTTTTCTCCTTTAATTTTTTTTGAGGCATTGCATTGATCTGTCTGTCCTCATCAAAATCAATTATTCTTTTGGGATTAAAGTGAACATTTTATCTTGCTTTTTCATAAAGATTAATTAAAGGATTAATTTATTGTATTCACATAATATCCTTCACACACAACTGGTTGTCTGTATATTGGCTATGCACCTGACTCCCTTATCACTATAGGACCCCAAATTGAGGGGGATGACCCCAATACCAAGCCCCGTACTAGTACCAGCATATATCTTTCACTCAGTAACCATCAGGTATATTAAGGAATCTAGCCTTAAACATTTCTAAAACCATTTGTAGATTGTCATTTCCTAGGACCCTATTAACCATTTTAGACATTTCACCTTTCTCCTAAAGTAATCCAGATAATAAAAATATTTTTGTATGATTTTCTTGCTGCGTGTATTCAAATTAATTATCTTTAGTTTTCATTTATTAGGTGATTGTTTGTTTGTTATTATGCTACTCGCAAGACAACAATATTACATCTAAAATTCTTAAAACATGTCTAGTGTATTTCAGAAATCTGCGCAACATGCCCATCAAACCTTACAACATGCTCAATGAATCATTGATAAATATGAAACATTCTTATAAAAAAGATGATGATAAAATCAATAACAACCACATTCTCCTAGTATCTAGTCAACCTCATCTATGATACCCAATCCTTTCAGTCCATGTTTCATTGATAGTGGGGATTCTATTTTTTCAAAAGTATTAGATTCAAACCCCATTGCTCTTAATGCTTACTTGGTTACCTAGGGTGTTCATCTTCATTCTTTTATACCTGAAACAAAAGCTTATGTTTCTGAACCTGCATGCAATTCTTCCCACCTCATTGATCCTTATCATAAGCTAGTTATTCAACATATATATTCATATCCTACTTTCAGCCAACCAGAACCATCCAATGTTCTATATTCAGTTCATATTTTTGAACTTGACATGGTTTCTTCATAAGACACAACTACTCAAAAACTGACATCTTCACCGGACCCTTTGACTAGTTCCACACCACTTCGAAACAACACAAATGCTTCTTCATCCACACAAATCCCTCCAACATCATCTACCATACAAAAACTCCCATGAGTTCTACTACTATTCCTATTACTGTATCTCAACCACTATCATCTCAATAAACTACTCCACCTCTTCAAAACAATACAATGTCCATCCCTACATCTATACCTTTAATAAACACTAGTGCTATTGCCAGTACTCATCCAACTTCATAGCAGTCCTCAACCCAACTTATTTCAAACTATATACCTCAAATATAACAACTGCCTACTTCCTCCCAATCTATACTACAACAATAACACCCTCTTGTACATGCATATCTTCTTTTTAAAAATAAACCACAATCACAAACCCTTACCTTAACTTGTATTCCCTTCTATCATGCACCTAAAGACTCATAACCTCATGTCTATGCATCTATTCCCTTCTAACACATACCCCAAGAGTCAAAACCTTAGTTAAATTTATCCATTCCCACCCCATATCAATATATCTAGCCTTCACATTTATTAGTCTCACAACCCATTTACAACACCCTTATAAATAGTGCTCAACAAAACAACCATTGTCAACAAAATATCCCTAAAAAATATCAACCATATCAACAACCTAATTCATTTTCATTTATTCAACATAGATCATCTTTGTATAGTACACAAATACCACCACAAATAGACCACCTTCAAGCTTTAATGAACATGATATCTAAACTTTAATCTTCATTGATGGGCCCTAAAAACACATTATCATATGAACAAATCTGCCATGATCTTAAACATCCATCATTTCCTTAAAAAAAAATCCTCCTCACTAAGATCTTTTGAAATTTGTCAGATTTTATAGAAAAGAAGACCCCCAAGAACATATCCAATCTTTGTGGCATATGTTTTATCGTATAATCCATGAAAAATATTTGAAACTTAGGATAATTCCCATGTCTTTATTCATCCATTGCTTGGACTGGTATAACATCATACCGCAGTATTGCCTCTTCTCATTTGTACAACTCTTTCTTGTAAACTTTTCAATCAATATCACCTACAAAATGAATGTTAATGACCTAGATGTATTAAATAGTTTGAATATGATTCCAACATATATTTTGTCTCCTATTGGAGGGGTTTCATTACTAAATTTTCATTCTCTCTCCCACAACAAGAATTAATATAAATATTTTCCCATTCATGTGCCAAACACATCTCGTCCACACTCAAAATCCAGTCTTTTCATATGTTTGACAAATATTTTATAATGGCCCATAAAATTTAACTTCAAGCCCTCAAATAAGGTATAGTAAAACTTAGACTGAAGAAACCAATATAAGAATTCTCATGAAAACCATCCACCAATCCAGATAAATAAAAATCATTACCAAATATCATAGTCGTCAAATCCTCTTTCAAAGAGCATTTGACCACTAAAAGTTCCCATCCTCAATGTACTTATACTCCTATATGTGAATCATATAGTGTGGTTTTTGATAAAATAATCGTTGCTAACACAATTTATCTTCCTCATATTCATCCTATCGACACTTTTGTTTCAAAATCCTCTTGTTTTAGGATAATGATTATTACAAGTACCATAGAGTTAAAGGTCATGACATTAAAAGGTTTCATTCATTTCAAAATATCCTCCAAGATCTAATTTGATAAATTTGAACTACATTTAGAAAATCCTAATGCACCGTAATAAACTTAATCTCAAAATATTTCAGCAGCCATTTCCAATTCATTCCCCATCGAGTAGTATACCAAAAGCTAACAATGTTCAATGCTAGCATAACCTAAACACCATCAATAAGAAACTTCGTATCACTAAGCCTATTCCCATGTTTTCCTCTAGTAATACCTCTAAACCAACAAATGACCAACAATAAAAAATATCACCAGAACCTTTCGTTAAGAATAAACCTTCTACATCCCTAACTACCACCTCTCTTTGTGGCTCATCTACGAACCCATTTGTAGAAACAACCCATTATCTAGATTATGAAAAGTTTGTGCGATGATTTTGTAGCCTAATATCACCCACATAACCTTCATAGGTTTATTCCACATCCATCTAAAACAATTACTATTATATCGAGAAATCAACTAATTACATCTATACAAATATCAAAATATCATCCTTCTATTCTAGTGTTACATCCTTCATCTAAATCACCTATTTCCATTACAAAATAAAAAACTATTCATCTAAAAAAAACCAAAAAAAAACACACCAAAATTAATTTCTCCTGTAAATCTCAAACCAAAGGAGACATCATTACCTTTGACATTTGCATCAAAAGGACACTATACAAAAACTATAGAAAATATTCTTCAATAATCACTAATAGTGTTACCCCCCTTAAGCCTTCTATCTCTTGAAGCTGGAAGCCATCTTGGCATAATTTCAAAGCCTTCTGTGATTACCATCAAATGACAAAACACTTTGTAGAATATTTTACATTCTTTCACACATTAATTGAAAAATATTGAAAGCAAAGGTGTTCTATCTTTTGAGTCACATAAATAACAGAAATCCCACATAACATCTACAGTTACACCCTCATCCACATCTAAGGAGTCCTCAATGAAGGTTCTTCCTCAAGAAATCATTGTTTTCCACATTACCACTCGTGCATTTATCCATGAGTCTTATCTATAAGAAATAAATAAATATAAGACCTTTTTCGCCATTCCCCCACCTCAAGATCTCACCTCTTCTTCATCTAATGATAAATCTAAGGTTTCCAGTTCTCTTTCTCCTGATACATCTAATCATACATCGCATTGTAAGATAAAAATATTCATCCTCGCTGCCCCACCATCTTCCACTATAGTAAAAAAGGTCATTATTAAATAATTACACCAAGCTCATGTTAAAATATCACTTTATGAGCTGGTCTAGACATCACCTGCCTACAATAAATCCATGCTTGCAGCCCTTTAGTCCATATATGTACCCAATACCCACTTTATTTTACAAATTTTTTAGGTTCTCTAAAAGCATCCACTACCATATCCTTTGAGTCTTCCAAAATACCATCACCTCAGCCAGAAGATCATGACTTACCCCTCTTCATTATAGCCCAAATAAATGATGTCCTCATTAAAAGGGTCACGATATATGGGGGTTCCACCATCAATATTATATCATCTATAACCTTCAACCAACTGCAACTACAAAACACTATTATTTCCGAAAAACCAATATTACTTAGATATTTTAATGAAACAATCACGCCATGTTAGGTACAATCATTCTACCTCTTAAGGTTAGCATCAAAAGTCTTCCTGATCTCTTCTATATCATAGAGGGGGAGTTCTAATACAATATATTGTTATGAAAACCTTGGATACAAACCATGTGTTGTATCTATTAGATAGTTCAACGATGTATTAAATATGAAAATGAAGTCCAAACATTCACAGTCATTGCGGATCCAAGTCCATTTTTTGAATGCAATATGACATACTGTCGAAATGATGTTCTTGTACCTAAATAAAAATAAAAATCCTACAATGAATAATCCACCAATACATACATCCCATCATTCAAAACAAAAGATTATTTCTACCTTGGTGACCTTATGGAATGTTTCTTGTTGGGGGAGTATCGTTTTCTCATGCTTAATTTCATTCCTACACCTAAAATGTATGAGAGACCAGAAGAAAAACCCATGTATGGGCCTAATATTAGATATATTATCTCCTATGGCCCCGTGTATCTGAAAACAAACCTCTTCTATGGAGGGATTGACCACCCTTCTTAAAAATTCATCCATCAAAACCATGTTATACCCTTCCTATCAAATTTCAAATATTTTTATACTAAAATCTTTATAAAAATGTACCTTTATCATTGTGCATGAAAATGATTTGGTTTTGTATGTTACAAATAAGGAATACATGATTTAAATTTCCAACATTCCCTTAAACTACACAAAAAGTATGGGATAAGATATGAAAGACTCACTACCAAATCATCTACGCACACAATATCTTTACATATCATAGAATTAGAACCATCGCTCTCCACAAAATTTTTATGACCCCATGGACATTGATGACACAATCTTCATTCCACCTAACTTTATTTTTAGTCAATAATATATCTTTAGGAACATTGACATATAAAACCAACCACGTCACTAAAACACTTCCTCTCATCTAGCGAGAAATGATTGAAGAAGATTCACCCACTATCAAAATCTTGTAATGTCGTGACAATCAAGGTATCCTCACCCGTATGGGAGCACAGGACATTTTCTTTCAAAAAAATTACCACTTGTCACAATAACCCTTTTAAATGAATCCACTATCAATGTTAACATATGAACCCCCCAATAACCCCACATAGTTAAATTCAGTCAATCACTCAATCCACAAGAATTAAATAATTTCACTAACTTCTTATCTAAGTACATTCGAGCTTTTTCCTAGTCATATAGTGATATGCAAGGCATCGATATGAACATCTTCTTACATAATATCATCACTTATCCCAATGATAAAACACTAAAATAAAATCTCTGTAGGATGCACCCTCGCATAGCCCTTCTCATTAAAGAAGAGTTACAATGTTTACTTTTGGCTAATTTAATCATACCCATTGACTATCCACAATGGGTTTCTAATATCGTACATGTAACCAAGGCCTTAGGAAAGTTACACATTTTTAATGACTTCTGGGATCTTAATATCACATTTCCTATAGATGATTTCCGTCTTCTAAACATTGACCAACTTATCGATTTAACAACTGACCATGAAATTCTCTCACTTATGGATGGTTTTTAAGGTTATAATAAAATCCTTATTTCCAATGATGATCAACATAAAACATATTTTATTACCCATTGGGGGACCTTTTGTTACCACGTCATGCCCTTTGAACTTAATAATGTAGGGGCCACTTATCAACTCTCCATGACATATATCTTCCATGATGTTATTCACAAAATTGTATAAGATTATGTAATTGGGATCCTAGGGAAATATAAAAAATGAAGCTATCATCTTGGTGTCCTTGATTCAATCTTCTTTCATATTATCCAATAGTTCATTCATCTCAATCTTGATAAGTGTGTTTTCAGGATTCTCGCTAGCAAAATTTCAAGGTTCATTGTACATATCCGAGGTATTGAAGTAGATCCAACATAAATCAAAGAAATATTTGAAATTCCTCCTCCATGAAACCTCAAGAAATTTTGTAGCCTTCAAGGTAAAATACAATCTATCTTATGCTTTATATCTCAATTATCAGATCATTGTCAACTGTTTCATAATTTTTTTCATAAATATATTGATTTCAAATGTAATCTTAATTGTCAAAAGGATCTTCATGAACTCAAAAAATACTTTTATCGCCACCCATACTAATGAGGGGAAGCCATTTTACCTTTATATATCTGGTATGGATCATGCCTTAGGGGCCATGCTCACTTATCATGATGAAAAAGGTCATGAAAAATATGTCTATTACATAATTCACACACTCCATTAATATGAAACTCATTATCCCAAAGCCAAAAAATTATGTTGTGCTATATACTTCAAAACTTCCAAGATTTTTCATTATCTCCTCAACCATAAAAATTATGTCATGACCATATTTAACCCACTCAAAACTATGCACTCTAAGCCATATCATAGTGACCACATAGGATAGTGGCTTATGATAATGACCAATTTTGACTTAGAATTTATATCCCAAAAGTTTGTTAAGGGCCACGCAATCATGGATCATCTTGTCAAAGCACCCCTTTCTGATACTCAATTGCCTCATAAATAGTTTCTTGAAAAAACTATCAACACTATTAATGTACATGAATTCACACATATCAAAATGAACCTCTAATTTGATGTATCTAAATTCCATCAACAGGGACGGGATGGTATCATCATCATACCTCCCTAGGGGAATCTTATTCCTATATCATTCAAACTTAAATTTGAATGTACTAATAAGATGGAAGAATAAAAATATTTAATATTGGGTCTTCAAACCGCTATCATGCTAGGCATTCAAATCTTAGAAATATATGAAACTCACAACTTGTCATTAATCAAAATAAAGGAGAATACAAATGTAACAATGAAATCATGCAAAATTATAACTCTAATGATGAATTTATCCTCAGAGTCTTTTTTGATTACACCATTCAAACAGTTCCACGATCCTATAATAAATTCATAGACACTGGATTGTTTATGGTCTCTCATCCCCATATCAACTGAAGAATAAAATGACAACTCTAAATTATTCATAATCATTTGCATATTAGATCAACCCTCATACCAGAATCAACTCCCTTCTATCAGCACTATCAAAAATCATCTAAATGATCTTTGGTATTCTCAAATATTTAACTATCTTTTGTAATCCAAATTTCCCCCTGACCTATCCTGAAATGCTAATGATCATTTCTTTAACATGTCATTCATTGTGTCTTTATAGCTAGTATCCTCTATAAACTTGGTTTCGATGGCCTTCTATTAAGATGTCTCAAGTCTCAAGAATCTATCAAGTTAATCCAATAAGTCCATGACGGTATATGTGGTGGACATTTTAATGGTAATATTGTTGCTTAATGTGTCCTACAATTGGGCTATTATTGGCCTATGATAAATCATGATTGTTGTGCATATGATAAGAAATGTGTCTAATGTCAACAACATTATGACCTCATCCATGTTCCCAATTAATCATTACCACCCTCTCTTGATGTATGACCTTTCTCACAATGGGGGTTATAACTCATTAGAACTATCAATCCTCATTCATCTCAACAACATCATTATATCCTTATAGTCACTAAATAATTTATAATATGGGTTAAAGCCATTCCCTTGAATTTAACTAAAGAAAACCAAATAATCAACTTCATTTATCTATACATCATACGTCACTTTGGTGTTCCTCATTAAATTTTTACATACAATGGAAAATCCTTGAAAAACATGGATGTTAAGAAACTTTAAGACACCTTCAACATTAGACTTAGTTTTTCATCATGATACTATCCCAAAGTCTATGGAAAAGCCAAATCCTCTAACAAAACACTCAACAAAATTTTCATGAAAACAGTGGACGAAGCAGGCACAAATTGGCATTTCCAAATCTCATTTTCTCTTTGGGATTATAGAACTAGCATCCATACACCTACAGGTACTACACCCTTATCATTATTTTATAGCTTTGAGGTGGTCTTACTCCTTGAAGTTAAAATCCCATCACTCCATGTATCTCTCAAATATTTTAACCCCGATGAAGAATATAGCTAAGACTATCCAGCACAATTAAAATTATTAGATGAAAAATGTTTAACAACTCTTGAACATCATCATCTCTATCAAAAACACATCAAACGTGCATACAATAAACATGTAAGAGAACATGAATTCAAAATTTGTGAATTTGTCCTCCATTAAAATGAAAATGTCACTTCTTTAGAATGGAGTAAACATGGGAAGTTTTCCCATAATTGGATAGGTCCATACATCATTACTCACAAGTATGGGTCAGGAGCACATCTTCTAGCATCCCTTGATAATAAACCTAAAAAATTACCTCTTAATGACTTCCACGTGTGAACTTTATAATTGAAAATTTTGACCTTCATGACAGTCGTTACATTAAATATCTCTTTATATCACCAAACCAATCATTTTATCATCAGAATGATTTTAAAGCATGCGGTTTTCCATCATTATCAAAAAAACCCTAAAGATGAGCAGCACAAAACTGTTCATCACATATTTCATATGGATAAGTTCCTCCTTGACAGGAACCACACATTAATTACATCCATATACCTTGTACCAAATAAAAAACATGTCATGAGGCACATATATGTAGGTCATGTACACATATCTCTTAGCCTCCTTGAAATGGTCTATTAGGGATTTTCCCTAAGCTCAAAATAAAGTAAAAAATATATATGGATGCATCTTCTCAAAAATTCAAAAATAATAGAATGATCCCTCAAAGGAAAACTATTCAAAAATATCAAAATCATATTGTAAAAAGGAAAAGTAGACTGATCCCTTAATGAATAACTTCCCATAAAAATTATATACTGATCTCTCAAAGGACGACTATCTCTTTAAAAATCAAAAGTCAAAAAGTAAAAATTGTATACCATTCCCTTAAAGGATGGATACCCATCTTAAAAGGATTCCCACATTGATCAACCTTCAAAAAATCAAATATCAAAGAATCCTAGGAAATCTTACCACTTTGATCAGCTTTCCCGTCAAAAGAAAACTTCTAGCATTGATCAGTTCACTTCAAAAAAAGTAAAATCTGTATAGATGGGGAATTTCTCGATGAAAATGTTGAAAAGGAGAACCCTACTTTCCCACATTGACATACACATGTCAAACTCCTTTCATCTCCTGGGAAGGTACATCTTATCTCTTCATCTCTATACTTGAGTTCCCACATCTAACTAGTTACGTATAGTATTGTGTTAACTATTATTCTTGACACCCAAGTACAAGTGATTTCACATTTTATACCCATAACATATGTATCAAATCCAATATAAAATCAATGATTCGACTTTTACTCCTCTTTCAAAAAGTTAGTATACATTTTGATAAAATTACATAACACATTTAAGTCACAACAATATTCATATATCATCATCTTAACTCATATAATCATTTCAATCCCATAAGTATCAATTACAAACATTAAAAACATATAAAAAATACATCAAAATCAACACATGAATGAATGGGCTAAAAAAGATTACCATATATATATATATATAACTATGATCAAAGTCTCAAATACATCATCAAGGAGTCCCCTCGGTCCATATAACACACACTATATATCAACGCTTCATAAGATCCATAGATAAATCAAAATACCAATACAAGTTACATTTATCTTGTAAACTAGACACCCCCAAGAAACTCTTTGGCATGGAAAACACTTCCATCACCCCCCTTCTCCCCATGGTCACCTACAACTCCTTCATCTGGTCCTCAAGGTGGCTCACGCACACTCCCCACACTAACACTAGGAGCTACTCCTCACTACACTAGATGATCAACATAGATAACTGAATTGGGAAAGTATCGCATCACTATAACCTCATAATAAGTGAACTCTACCTACAAAGATTGATAATCAACATAAATAATCATGCCTTGTGCACCCTTCTGACTACTGGCATGGACGTGGGCTGATAACTCTATACCTAATAATAAAGATCCTATAATACCCATAGCCCTTTTAAGGGTCTCTCGCAGCTATCTATACCCATCCCGATTAGTCGTTGCATGCATCAACTCTACTCTAAGACCATCCTAGTCAATAATAACACCATCCCTCTCACCGATCAAATTATCCCTCACTCTAATCAAATCATCCATCTCCCTCGACAAACTATCTCTCTCATCCTCCAATGTGGCTTTCTCAACCATCAACTATGTAACTATAGGCCTCAAGGTCCTTCTCATCATCACTAACATAAATAATATCTTATGTTCCCTCTACTCGAGTATGTTCCGTCCTCCCTCTCCAAAGTAATTGATCTCTCTCAAAAATTCTATAAGCACCATTCCACCACTGCTTATAACCACTACTCACTGTAGCATCATCAATTGGCACTAAGTCACCATGCTCATATATACCCATGGTTCCCTTCTCGTCAACTATATAATAGGATTCCATCCCAACTCTACTTTGGGAGTATCAACATCTCCCTCATCCTCTCTATATAATACTGGAATATTGGGAACATCTTAAATCAAACCAAACTTTCATCTAACACAGCTAAATCTAATGAGCTTTCAGTCTCTCCCTTATCTTCTGTGCATCCAATACTTTTATTGTAACCCATCAAACTCACCCTCTAAACCCAACACACTAGAAAATTAATATAAGGTATACATAGAAAATTTCCCACCTATAAAAATGTAAGGACATCTCTATAATGAGCATCCCTCCTCTTCCCTCTTGATTTTTCAGCATCTCCTTACCACCTCATAAATCCAATTGATCTACCAATCATATCGACACCTCCCCATGGAAAACCATGCAGATGATCTATAGCAATATGCTCAAATTCCCAACACTGTAATGAAAATTCCACATCTATACAAAATCTATTATGGACACCCAAAGCCCACAACTCCATGTATCTATGTGTCAGTAGTGTGGGGGACCAAGAAAAAACAATTACAATGCTCCATCATCTTGACAACTACTCTTTTCATTATCCATGCAAATATCCCTCCACCAAAAACAAGAACAAAATATAAGAAATACCCATTATCAACATAATCATCCAAGTACAACCCTCTCTCTACATGAAATATAGAGACTGACAAAAACAACCCACTAAAGTATATCTCACATTAACAACATCATCTCCATACAATCTCCTGATCACATCCTCCCTCTCCTTCTCATCAATATAATAGATACCCTCCCCTCAGACTGGTAATCATACGGGTATCCTTCAAATTGATCAGAAACTCACCTGTCAGTAACCAAAATGTATAGGTTGTTGGGTCCCATATCTATATCAACACCAACAATAATCCTTGACATCTATGAATGTGTCTATAATCACACATCCTTATAAATCCCAGTACCTCCATATTCCTTCAATCATCATTAGATATATCCTCCCATACCTCTCCTATGACCACTAGAATCCTATCTCGGATAGTCAGCTTTGCATTCACTAGCAACAAAAAATACACAAAAACACATATTATAATTCATGTTTACTACAAAAACATTAAAAGATATATCAACTACATTAGTCATTATCCAATTAACATAGTTACAGATAAGATAGAAAAATCACTGGTGATTCACATAAATTACTGGTGATCAACCTAAATTATTGATGATTATGACAATTATAAAAACAAAACCTCCGTACACGTAAAAACAACCAAAACATCTAAAATAGATAAAAATTCAACACAATTAAAAAAATTATGCCCTTACCTATGCCTATGTGGGTCTCTTGTGCCTATTTGATGACACCATTACCTTCAAGTCATGTTTTTCAATCACTCAATCTCCTCAAATAACAAAATTAAGTCTTACAAATTAACTATTCATCACCTAGGGATTTTATCGACTCCCCCAGTTTTTGCAGGAATCCCTGACGATTCCTTGAAATGTCAGTGATTCACCGAAATCACTAGAAATCATTATGAATAGCTAGTGATTCATCCCATTTTCACCCTAATTATCATTTTCGAAAAATCAACACCACTTTGACCCATCTTTCAACAAATTGTCTCATTTAAGGTACCCGAATCATCATAAACTAAATAATCCACATCAATTTTTGTTTCCACTAGATATGTCATACGTCTACGGGATGTGAATGCTTTCACCCCGTCATCACTTGACTTCCCTATCATTATATCCTACCCTTACAAATCATATTTTTATAGGTAACAAACCATGTAGTTCCCCTATCACGTGATTCCATGGTAGCACCCATTGTTCGATACCCCATCTTGGGGCAATGTTTAAAGAAACGCATATCAAACCTACCCAAACCAAACCTGGAAAAATGGTGTTTCTTACAATACACTACAGTCACCCCATTTTGTTAGGGGATCACCCACACAAATAAATCTATCAAAAATTATTGTTTTCTTGGACTTTTCCTATACGAAACTACTCAATAAAAAGGGGGAAAATGTAGACACTTAAAATTTTCACCGCCAAATTCTTTCATCATATACACCATCCTCATAGTAAAGTCATTATTTAATATATGTCTTATACTAAGTCTAATATACCTCACAATATTAACTGCATATATATATTCTCTCACATCCCATAAAACCATTTCACAGTTGTAACATCCTATTTTACTCTTCTTAAAAAAACCCAAAACCATTTAGAAGAAAACAATAAATAAAAGAAAACAAAATAAAATCATTTCATAACCTTCCTAACCTCTACACTATTGAATTTTTTTACACCCATGTAGAAAAGGGAAACTCAAACCTTTGTTTCAGATGGAAAGGATTTATGTGATAGACCTAGCTAAGTGAATGAAGGAAGGTTTCTTAATGTTTTCAGTTGTGGTGTTACGAAGTGCAAAACCTCATATATGTTGTCATTCCACGTTTTTCTTCATCAAAGTTTCAAAAAATTCCCACAGAACTAAAGCATAACCCTAATAAAGGTGGGAACAGTTGCAGAACTGGGGAGTTAGACTCTGGAACAACAAAAAAAGTTGATGTTTTATATACAAAAAGGTACATTATAAATTTGAAGGTACATCAATTTTATTATTTCTTTATGTTTAAGTGCTATTAATTATGTATTGAGTTGTTTAGTTCATTATACAATCATTACCTACCATAAAGATGAATGTAGAAAGAAATAGAAAACTCAATTACAAAAATTAATTTCATTTATTCATAAAGAAATTTAGTGTTTCCCACACAAGCCATGAGATGTAACTTATGTTTACTTAAAATAAAATGTGCATGTACATCAAAGTTGAAAGAAAAATAATATAGAGAAAACCCATCATTACCTTTTGGGTCTTCTCTTGGTCTTCATCATCTCCAGTTGTAGTCCATCTTCATCTTCATCATCTACATTATCCCCATCTATTCCACAACTCTAGGAATTACTATACCTATGGAAAAGAACAGAGTTATTGTCAATAATTGAGCTCTGAATTTAATCATTTATGCTTGTGTTACAAAACTTCAGGAAAATGATATCTTTTCAAGCCATACGTATGCATAAGATACATCAGATGAGATAGATGCACCGAATCAAGAAGTATCATCTTACAGAAGCAAAATGTACCATTCTCATAATCATGACAGACAAGAAGAAGAAAAATAATTACAGTATACAAGAGAGGTTGCAAGAATTTTATTTTTCTAAGTATTTTCGTAAGTGCAAGTACATGTAGAACATTAAGAAAGTAAAAGTTATATTTTCTATGAATTAACTATTACTGCCAATAGGTACAATTATTTTTTCAAAATTCAAAAAAGATGAAAATAGTGCAACTTCATGGAACTGAAAAAGGATAAAACAAATTTGTATATATTCACATCACTTTACAGTAACAAAAAGATTACTCACAAAACAAAAAGATATGTTACAACTAGAAGCCACAAATTGAAAGGGATGAAGTATGTTCATCAAGAGAAACATTAAATACTTCCAAGAAGAATGATAAGAATTCAAATTAGGGAATGCTACAAAATTAAAGGCAAATATCAAACACAACTTCATTCGATCAGAGATTGGAGAGAAAATTATATTCATTCATGAAGCAAAAGCACAGAAATTTTAGAATGAAAATATCTTACATGAAGATATTTCATACCTGTAGGTACATATGGTCAATTACAATAGCAAGATTCATTACAATAATTAGATTTCATACAGGATATATTATGTGATTCATCATAAGGTCCTTGAGCTCAAATGTGATCAAATATTTTAAAGATTCATCATTTCAAGAATAACATAAATAATGAGAGTTTTTCTATCAAAGATTTTTTGAAAAATCGAGATCAAATGCACCCTCAAGATAACAAGTACTTACAGCTGAACATTCATTAATTAAAACATAGAAAGCATTGTGAATTATAGATAGAAGCAATAAATAGTTCAACTGCTATTAAGTTGATGACATTGAAATATGATGACAAGATGGCTGCAAATGAACACCTTTCATAGATAGGCAGAGGCTCGAGGTCATAAATAAACATAGTTATAGCAAAAGAAAGCATCTGGACTTGTAAATTACCATTTAGGAAATAAATTTATCTACTCAAGATACAAGTAGGACCTGAAACAACAACAAGATGAATTTTATCTTTCCAAGCTTTCATAAAAGATGTGCATCCATTTTCAAGTATTCATAGGAATGAAAACATCTGTAAGGTACAAAAGCTACAAGAACTAGAGATCAAAAATTTCATAATTAGAAATTATGAATCCTCTAGAAAGTACTGGATACTATTAAAAGCAAAGTTTCAAATAGCCATTTACAACAAGATAAAAGATTCAAGATGCATCTCAGAAAACCCAAGATTAAGAATCTTTCAATCTTTTTGCACAAATTTAATTCAAGGAATGATTAAAGGAAATCTTTCCAGCAACTCAATACTGAGATCTCGAACCTTCAAATGGCCCAAAATAGAACTCAACAATTATTCTAACCTTCAAAATCCACGATATGCAGAGTTCTTACAAATCAGAAAAATTTATATTTATTGACTCTTAGAGTGAGAAAATAAAGCAAATGAATAATGCAAGGGAATCACATTAATGAGTAAGAGATGCAAATCAGAGATAAATTTTGTGCAGTCAATTTCATTATTAGTCAAGTAAAATATTAAAAAAAGGTACAAAGACACTCATGTTGAAAGTTTGAATTAATTAGTCATGTCCACTTTAAATTGATTGAATGCACTTAAACATTAACTCAGAAATACTTAACAAAATGCATCAGAACTTGAGAAACATTTGGTAGATCAAATAAACTAACAAGGTCTCAAATTTCCACTGTAACCCTTGAAGGCTAAGTAAATATTCATTATTTTGAGCCATAGTATAGCAATATACAAATACAAATTCTAAGAGAAGAACTCCAATGTTCACGGTCATTAAAATAATTATCAAATCTTTGCAAAGGATTCAAAGATAGAAGCAAAAATTACACATTTTTTAGATAAATCGTTGCAGAACCATCAAATGAAGTTTAAAGGAACACAAATGGAGAAGCATTTTTGAAGCTTAGAAGAGTTTGCATAAGAAAGAAACTAGTGAAATCAAAAATGCAAGAATTTTCAAATTTTTTCAACACTAAATTGAAGGAAAGAATGGAATGAATGTGTATACATATAAAATGATGCACAAAGTTTTACCTTTAGGAATATGAGCGTGGTAATCTCGAATCAATAGAAAAGTATGCATGCACAGAATAGAAACCATTGGATCGAAGAATGCCAATAATGGTGTCCGACTCGTCAAATAATAAACAATGAAGCTTAAAACAATGACGAAAATGACATAGAACATGAAAGTTGATAACTAGAACACCTCACAGAGGGAGCATAATGAGCTCAAAAAGCATGTTAATGGAGGCCAAGTGGAAAAAATGGTCAGGGCTTCGAAACCATTGGCTCAAAAATGAGCTCAAAGGCACAACTAAGTGATGAGGTAGTTAATTTTTTTCTATGCGTAACTCACCCAGTGAGTTAATCTCGAAATGGCATAAGATGCAAAGTAAAATTCCAACAATGCACAACAAAAATCCTAACTCAACCAATGAGTTACCATAACTCAACCAGGGTTAACGAAAGTACAAACGTGGCAATCAATACTAAATCCCTAACTCACCATGGTTCGATCAAACATTAGTAACAGATCATACGAAGGGGAGAGATCCTAAGTGGGGAGGATTCTTTCTAACCTTGGTATTTTTTTGTTGACTATGGTCTTGCAATCATTATCATTGATTCAGGTATTGCCTTGGTCCAAAAAATCCATGTCTATGCCATGATTAATAGATCAAAAGGATTAAAGGGGATTGATTATTCAAAGGAATGATGTGGAATACAAAATCAGAAGGGGCCCAAATATTACTTAAAGTCAAAGTATATGTCACTAATAATCAAAGGGGTCACCAATCAAAGAGGACATATTAGATCTTTTGACCAAATTTAACACCATCAATTGCCATGCACCTCATTATGGAGGGAATCAAAATTATAAGAGATACCAAGTTTATTAAAGTGACTAACGGTACCAACTGAGAAAGGTTGAATCTTTTGAAACCACTTATAAAACTATTATTATTTTTGAAAGTGTTAGAGGATAAGTATGGCTTTGGCATATGCATATGACCAAAAGTTATATACTTGCATGTGAGAACCTTCCATCAAAGAAAAAGATAAGGAGTGTCAACTTTTAATAATTCCAAGCAAGAATGATTATTTTAATCATGCATCATTAAGACAAGTGGCTTGAAGACAAACCTATATCTCACCTGCATGTGAAGGGATACTTGCAGCTGAAGAGAAGGATAAGAATATCAATTATTTATTCATCCAAAATACCTTAAAATCTCTAAGGTGACCATACACATTATGTAGTGAATTAAAAGAGTCAAACCTTTTTGACTGAAAGTCTAATTTTGGAAAATAAGGCTATTTTTGCCTCTTGTAGCAACATGTGTATTTTATCCTTATTTATTATTTATTCATTAAAAAGGTGAAAATTAGCATGCAAGTGTAGTTAGAATTAGTCTATTTTTAGGGAGATGGGGGTGAATAATTTTTTCTATTTATTGTGTGCATTGGCAAAGAACAAGGGTGTTCTTTAAAGAGTGGAAAATTTTAGATGTACTTAGTGTTGAAGAAATTTTTTCCAAAATTTCCATTGAATGATAAACAGTAATAAGTAAATTTCCTTTCCCATTATTTGCAGTAGTGTGTATATATATGCAGTTTATTCTTGTAAGTTCATTATCCCCTGGATTTTATTAATCTTTTTTATGACTATTTAACATGTACTGCAAATTTATGTTTTCCATTAATTTTAGTAGTGTAATTATCTGTTGTGTTATTTTGAGTAGTCCCTCAATAGAAAACTGTTTGCCTTGAAATTAGTTGAAATACCTTCGGTCATGGTTCTTGATTGTGTAACTTATTCTCAACTAAATTGTGCATGTTTCTCACTCATACTTTCCTTAATGATTTATGGTGTATCACCCCATTTTAATTTCAATTTTAGCTCATATTTCACCCTTAAACCCCACTAGTTTTAGTTTTAGGGATACATCCAAAGAAGGAACTGACCTTGTAATCTTAGAAGATTCATGTCATAATAGGGATACCACATAGCCCGTGAGGTTTCATTAATTATAATCTGCTAGAAGTGAGGGAGAGAAAAACTTAAAACACCTGGTATGCCTCGACACAGGGTGCACTTCAGAGAGATAAGTGTTTTTGGCACATGCCTGATGGGATCAAGAACTACTATTGATGAATTCAAACAATTGAAGATTCAGAGTCAGAATCCATTTGGTGACTCTCATGAATCAGATTTCTAGACCAGTTCAACACTTTTCATCACCAAGGTAACATTAAAGTTTTCATCTTACATCCTTCTAAGGTAATTTTCGAAATATTCAGACCTAGTTATTTTGTCTGTTCATACCACTTTATTTTCATGAGAAGAAGACCTATTTTTCCTTATTATACATCTTTGATGAGGTCATGTGAATCAAGACATAAATTCCTCATTGGAATTATGTCTATCCAAGAGTTGTATGCTATCATAGCCACAACATGTTCTGCCCATATTCTCCTTTAGATCAATATTATGACCCATATCAAAATGAATATCCCCATAAACCAAACCCTACACATAAATACAATTATCAATATGAAAATGGTTATATTACTCAAGATCATGGTTTTGCAGAAGGTTATGTTAATTGTACTACAAAGGAGGAACAAGTTGAAGGTAGAATTCATGAAATGGAGCAGATCATGTCAAGGAATGAAAGAGCAGATGCAAAAATAGGTACAAGGTAAACAACTTGGTCTTAGGCAGCCATATCAATGGGGAGGTCCTACACCTAGTTGGATTAGTTTATAACAAAGGCTTCAGGTAATGAAAGAATATATTAACCAAATGTTGGGGCATTAGAAAATGATAGGCATCCATTTGAGGAAACCCATAAACTAGATGTTCTCACTTACCTTCCTAATTAAAATTCAAAGCCTAGATATCTTTCTTAACATCCAATGTAACAAGTTTTTCAGTTTCCAAGTTTCTAGCCTACTGCAAATTCTTCTCATTTTATTCTGCAATCACATACTGAATGTAAATATTATTTTTCAAGCTTTATTTTTACTGCTATTCTAAATACAGATATTATACCATGGTCCTTTGTTTAAAAATTGCATGACCATCCTAAAATCCTACCCACCCCTTCTCCTTCATATGTAGAACCAATTCATGAAGGATAAAATAAGAATATCATCTATGAGGGATAGAAAATTGAAGAAAATAGTAGGCTAGATTTTCTACAAAATTTGTAGTAATAGGTTTCAAAATTTCAGTTTGATTTTATTCCAAAGTAGGAGAAAAAAACCCTGTAGAAGTTATAGTTTTATTTTGTAAAAGATCAAACACAAGTGAAACATGATCAATAATCTACATAGTTTGAGTGTAGTGTGCACGAAGGCACCATACTCACACTGGTCATTGATTCATCACAACTTGCAGTCTCATGTAAAGAGGAAAAATAAGTTTCAAATGAAGATGAGTGCAAGAAGGTTAAGATCCAAATAGAATTTTTTGGAGAGCTTGACAGTGAAGAGGTTGATTTCTTGTCAGATTTGGAAGATTTCATTCGTGATGAAAAACATATATAACTAATTTTTTTCACATTTTCATCATTCGTCTTCCAAAAGCAAGAGCCTCTTGGATCTAAAAAGGAGCAAGAAATCAAAATAGATGCAGATCCTTTCTTTCCCCATTTCAAAATATTAGTTTTAAAGAAGAATATTGCAGAGAAGTCAACTCGTGATACAAGAAGGAGATGATTTTTAGTTTCCATACTGCATGATGGATCTGAATAGTGGAAAATAATTTGAAAATATAGATAAAAAATCAGTCATGACACTCATAGTACATCCAATTGAAGAGGCTGAAATGACTCCAATTTACTCAAAGAATGATAAGGTACAATATTTTTATAAAGCAAATGAGTGTCCAAATAAATTTCAGAATGTACCCAAATATAAATAGTATCTTGTAGAGGAAAAACAACATTCAAATTTATCTCAGAATGAGCTTAGTGATGAAAATAAAAACAGAGAAAAATATTAGATCAGAACACTTAGTTTATTTGTGTTCAAGAGGCCATGTCCTATTTGGTGTTCGAATAGTTTTTAGCCAATTATAGGAGTAACATAATTAATGCATGTTTTTATAACAAAAGGAAGAGTAAAATGTTCTCTATAATGATACCAAAAACCTTTCAGAACAACATACATATCAGATAGATGTGATTTTAAGCTATGGGACTGATCTTGTGAACAAAATAAAGGTACATGTCTCATTTCCCACTTCTTCATGTTACATTTTTTCCAAGCTGAATTCATGGCATTAGTTTTTGAGAAAGGGAAGTTGTTTTTTGCTACTTCTTTCCAGTTTCATTTAGCTTCAATTTGTAACTAGTTAGAATAGGTTAGAGTATGATTCCCCTTTGAAAAAGTGCATTTCATGCACACTTGCAATGCTTTTCAATTTCATAAGTGCATTCATGCACATTATCTAGTTTAGAAGATATTTTCCCAACTTTAGTTTGTTTTTCAGAAAGGTTGGTTTACAGGAAAGAAAAAAAATTTGTATTTGGCTTTTGACTCCATACCCAATGGAAAAGAGGAAGAAACTGGTCTTAAAGCTATCAGTCTACTTTACCTCATAGGATCACCATAAATGTTGACATTTTTTGCACTTGTGCAAAAAAGGGAAACTCAAAGATTCCCTTCAAGTGGAAAGGATTGATGTGATTGAACTAGCTAAGGGAAAGAAGGAAGGTTTATTAATGTTATGAGTTGCAACAAATTGAAACAGTGAAGCAAAAATGCAACTATGTGTGTTGTAGAATTCGACACCTCACATGTGTTGTCATTTACAATCATCTTCAACAAAGAAATACAGAAGCCCTGAAGGACTAGTTACATAGCCTTGATAAAGGTAGGGAATCACAATCAGATGTGGAATTGTCATCCCATAACAGGAAATAGAGTCATTGTTTGCATGCAGAAGAATACATTATTTAGTTACAGGTACATCAAATATTATCATTTTTTATGTTTAAGTGCTATTAATTATGTATTGAGTTTTTCAATTCATTATACTATCAATATTTATCATAAAGATGGATGCAGAAAGAAATAGACAACCCAATTTAATAAATTAATGTCATTTATTCATAAATAAATTTAGTGTTTCCCACACAAGCCATGGGATGTGACTTATATTTACTTGAATTAAAAGATGCATGTACATAATGTTGAAAGAAAAAGAATATAGAGATAACCCATCATTGCCTTTTGGGTCTTATTTTTGTCTTCATCATCTCAAGTTGCAACTTTTTCATCTTCATCTTCTACATTATCCTCATCTGTCATCCGCAAGCTACATCACTATACCTGGGGAAAAGAAAGAAAATGGTTGTCAGTAATTGAGATGCAGGTTTAATCTATATGCTTGTGATATTAGTTTCAGGAAGATGAATCACTTGAAATAAAGTACGCATAAGATACATGAAAGGAGCTAAATATAGAATCAGAAAACACACTTATATAGAAGCAAAAGTACTATTCTCAGAATCATGATAGGGAAGGAAAAATCATTACATGGATATAAGAGAGGTTGCAAGCCTTTTATTTTTCTAACTATTTTCTTAAGTGTGCAAGTACATGTAGTAGATGAAGAAAGTAAATATTATCTTTTCTATGAACTAACGGTTACTTCTACAAGTATAGGTAGTTTTTTTTCAAAATAAGAAAGATGAAGATCAAGTTTATTTCATTCAAATGAAGAAGGAAAAAATAGATCTCTAAAGCTACATATTCACCCCATTCAGACAAGAACGAGAAAACATTTAAGATCCAAATAAGAAGAGTCCCTATAGTATTCATGTATCCATCGTATAAAAGGAGTTTGAATTCCTTTAAATATCCAGATCATAAAAGGAACAACATTATCATATTGAAGATCTAGGACCTGTAGGTCAAGAAGAGATACAAGTATCATATTTGAATGAGCAACACGCAAAGCAAGTTACAGGTACCCTCCACAAAATATTTTAAAAGATTTCGATTCATGGTGTCCATTGTCGAGAAATTGACAAGGTTTAAAGTCATAAAAGTAACTTCACTAGAAATACTTGTGTCATTTGCACAAAGATTATACAATACCATTTCTTCAACTTCAGTAGGAAGAAGAAAGTTACTACAATATAGTTTTACTCCATAGAGCACCTTTAGGAAGAATTACAGAGTACAAGTTAAATAACAGACTGAAAAAATATCTTACTAATGATATCAAAGTATAATTTCAATTTTTCGTGATTTCATTTCATTGATGGAAGGTAGGAAACTTTCATTCAAAGTTCATGAGCAAAGCTACAAATTCTAGTATGCATATCCATCTGTAGTTCACTATGATCTTCCTAGAAGTAATTACTAGTTTGAAAAACTTATAATCAAAGGAATTTAAGCTACAGGAAACCAAGATACAATAATAAGTATCACTCCTATGGATGTTCAAGAAAGTGAAGCTACTATATTACTACTTCAAACTGGAATTAATCAAGTTACAGAAGAATTTTATCATCTTTCAAACAAAATTACAAAGTACTGAAGGTGAGCTACCTCATTATTTTCTCAGTATACTAAAGAGGAGAATCACCTTCCAAGAAAATGGCCATAGATTGCAAGAACAAATCTTGTGTAAGTGGAAACTAAGCTACATATCCAAACAATAGTGCAAAAATAGGAACTAGGGCTCTCCTATTGAGAAAATAAAGGAATGAACACATTCAAAATAGAATATCAACCTGGATATGCAAAATCCTATGAAAAGGTAATATGCCAGATTTCGAGATAGAAAAATCCCTCCATGAAAAGGTATATGCCAATTTCGAGAAAGAAAAGGGAAAAAAACCTTGCTCCAGAAATTAATAGGAATGCCAAACAAATATGAATACCTAGATCTAGAAGTATTCAAGCGAGAAATACAAATACCAATCTATTTTTTGAAATACCCATATGTTTTCCAGAAACAAAAAATCAAGTGAACCTTCAAATATAAGCTTGAAATAGGATCAACGAACCCAGAAAGTCATTCACTAGAAAAATCATTAGTTGGCTAAGCAAATATAAAGTACCCATAAAGGATTTCAGAGTGCATATACAAAGAAATGGGTCAAAACCCTTTTAAGAGCACTAAAAGACAGAAATATAAATGAATACACAGTCCATTCTTCCTTCTCAAAATCACAGTGAGAAAATATATGAATAAAGGTTAGGAAATAAGCTTATTTTCTCGAAGACCGTTACAAAGTTTCTAGGTTTTTTGTAGAGATAATTGACAAGGAACAAGAACTCACCATTTTGGAGTCATTCTAAAGTAACCCTCAAAGTGTAGAGTAAAACGACAAACACCCAGAATGATTTTGAGCTCAAGGATCAAAGTCATATAAGAAAATTCAAATAAATACAAATATTTTGAAGTATTAGAGCCATAAAGTCAAAAACATGACTGTGAAAAAAGTTACAAAGTTTGAGGATCAAGAAGCTCGCCTTGTTAACAACGAAGAACTTTATTTTATTAGAATAAGATTTAGATGCCGAAGAGCTCGCAGAGCTCAAGGATTTAAATAATGGTGGCTCATATTTTGTAGCAAGATCATGATAGAGATCTTAGAAAAAGCAAAATTCATGCACAAAAACCTTCCACAATGCCTCGAATAAATATTTGGATCTCAATAATGGCGGCCTTGTGGAATTTTTCCAGGGAGTCACCACTAAAGTAAGCTTAAGAGTATGAGAAAAATATTTAGGTTTTCAAAACTTTTACTTGCCAACTCGACCATGGAGTCACCTTACTCGCCCATGGAGTTAATCTCAACCATCACAGAAGAAAATGACAGAGATCAATGGCCATCAAGGGAACCGTAGCTTAACAATGATTTAGAAGTGATAGTCACCGACTTAGCATGGAGGGGTGAGTCATCGTGATGAACACAAATATTATATTTTACCTTCCCATCAGACTATATATTATGTGTCATAATGGTGTATGGTCCAATAATCATATGTTTTGCAAAAAGGGGGGCCATTTTAATAATTAATAAATCTAAAATTTATGCACGTCATGCCTATGTAAAGTTCATAAGATCAGGGGCCTTTATGATGGTGTCAAAGGTTTCTAACTTGTAAGGAGGTAATGTTACCTGAAATACAATGTGAGGCCACCTATTCCTATCATTTTTCTACAAGTGGATAGAGGATAATAATGGTTTTGGCAAGTGGCACATGAAAATTCAAAAGGCATATTTTTCATGTGAGCACCTTCCAGGAAAAGATAAAGGTAAACAAGTTTCAACTCAAAGAATTCCAAGAAAGAATGATTATTTTCATCATGCTAGAATAAGACAAGTGGCTAGAAGACAAACCTATACCTCACTTGCATGTGAAGAATTACTTGTAGCTGAAGAGAAGGCTAAGAATAAGAAATAATTTATACATCCAAAATACCTTAAAATATCCAAGGTGACTGTACACATTATGCAGTGAATTAAAAGAGTCAAACCTTTTTGACTGAAAGTGTAATTATGGAAAATAAGGCTATTTTTGCCTCTTGTAACAACATGTTTAATTTTAGGCCTTATTTATTATTATATTCATTGAAAAACGATGAAATTACAATGCAAGTATGAGTTAGAATTAGTCTATTTTTAGTGGAGTGGGGGTGAATATTTTTGCTATATATTGTGTGCCTTGGAAAAGAACAAGAGGAGAACTTATTTGGATCAGCTGAAGCCATTGTGTGAGATTTTCCCTCATATGAGAATAAATTGTTTCCTTTCAAAATTTAGTAGTAGTGTGTATGTATGCAGTTTATTCTCGTGAATCTTATTCGCTTAATTTAATAAGCTTGCTTAGAATATTTTAACTTTACTGTAAATTGGTGTTTCCTTGCTAGTTTTAGTGTGCAGTGATCTACACTGTTGTTGTGAGTAGTCCCTTAATAGTAAAATGTTTTCCTTGCAATTAGCTGAAACCCATTGGTTCGTGATTGTGCAACTTATTCACAACTTATTTTTCATGTATCTCTATAAAGTTTCCCGATACTTTTGATGTATCACCCCATTTAATTTTATTTTTGGCCATATTTTACCCTTAAACCCCTCAATTTTAGTTTAGGATACATCAAAAAAAGGAAAAAACATTGTAATATCAGAGATTCACCTCACAATATTGAGACCCATAGCCCATGAGTTGTCTCAATTGTATCTGTAGAAGTGAGGGAGAGACAAATTTAGAACATCTGTTATCCATCAACACGGGGTACACAGCTGACAAATAACATATACCTTGTCTGCTAACATTCCCTTAGTCATTTACCCACATCTTAAATTAAAAACCTCTTATTAAAAGTGGTTAAACCAGTTTTATAGTTATTTCCCCGTAAAAACTAGATCCCCAGTGATTCATTAAAATCGTCAGCGATTATAAATAGTACCTTTGTGCTCTCTCTTAGGAATCTTTAATAATAAATATTGGACCTCCTGTCTGATCCTACACTTCATTTTTCGACACTACAACATCTCGGACATCTTTAAATAGAATCAGGAATTCTTTTGGTTATCTCCATCACCCAACTTCCCAAGAACATGACAAGACAACACAACTCATATCCTTCCCACTTAAGATTAGAGGAATCTTTTAGATCTTCAGGCATTCAAAGGTATTCATATATCTCTATTTTTCATTTTCAAGATATCATAAACTTTAAAATTAGTCAAAAACATGTTTTTAAAGTTTCAAGTTCTCATTTTTAACAAAATTGTCAAAATTACTGTAATCACTAACATTTCACCCTAATCGCTAATGATTGACCTAAATCACCCGTGATTCCTTAAAAACTGATATTTTTACCAATTTATCAGCTTTATATAATTTTTAATCAAATCCTTTTCATTTAACTTATTGTTTACAATTATGGCTCTATGTTTGATAGCAGTTCCTTGCCTCTCAAATCTGATTACAAGTATTTATGATCTTCCTGTAGTCCAACACCCTTTCTTCTGGGAACAATACGACATTTTACACGAGGTTAAAATATTTTCCATCCAATTCACTATTTATGAGGAGTACATTGAGGATCGTTTTGAATTCTTGCATGAATTCCAGCAAGAGATAGAGGATTTGTGGTACCAATGCCTAGAATGTGCACAAATTGTAATTACCCTTTCTTAGGCCACCTTTGAATCTGTACAATACCTAACCATTGACTTGTATTTCTAGAGCTTCTCATTTGTTATTCGTGCATATATATTGATCGTATATCAATGGATTAATCTCCATAATTATCAATTCACTTAATCATTATAAACAAGATGACAACCTCCAAGGAAGTCCCTTTGGATTCCTAGAATTGACCTTTTCCTATCAGCTAGTTTATCCATTTATCTAATCCTTTATGTTTATTTTCTTTGAGCGCAAGTTGCTTTGCAAGACATGAAGACTTATACATTCATCCAAAATCAGTAATTCCAATCAGACATCAGCTTCAACATCCATCCTTGTGGGTATCTATAAACCCCATCATTTTCTAAGGTCATTTTTTTATTATTATTTCACTTCATTAAGTTAAAATAGGAAAGTGAAAAAATATCTGAACACCCCTATAAAATGGCATGTTCTCACTCCCTTATTCAATTCAGCCCCCCCTTTGAACCCTCCATGCATACAGGTTATCCCTTCCTCTCTTATAATAGCAGAGTCCCCTATGCAGGCCGATTGAAAATTTTTGCAACCAACTTCTATTTGATCCTTCCACACACATGCAAATAGAAACACACACACACACACACACACACACACACACACACACACACACACTCACACACACACCCTCTATCAAGCTCCAATGTAGAAAAACTTGTAACCACAAATCCACTTAATGAGAAAATGAAAAGACAATTGTAAAATATAAAGATGTAAATGACATTTTAGGTTTTTCATCCAGTACCTAAGATCAAGGATTAATATGTACTTAATCTAATGGCTTAGTTTTCATCCTGCAATATTCAATTTAAATGGGATTTTTTAAGGTTACCTTAGGAGTTATTAATTTCTAAAGTTTTAGTCTATTTAAAAAGAAAGTTGGGTTTGGAAGTTACTTTATTAAAAATTATAAATGGGTATGTCTCAAATTTATTATTGATGAATAAATTAGAGGATTAATATGGTTACCCAAATGAATCCAATTAAATGATTAGTCCTAGAAATTTATTATTAAATATAAATGTCAAGCTAACCCTAACATAGTCTTATGAATATCGCAACTTCTCTTAATCGAACCATGCTTGAGACCTGATAAAATAATTTAAAATGAGATATATATAGTTATACCAAATTATATATATATAAATGTATTAATAAAATTTTTGACCCTTTAAAGATAATTATATTTCTATGAAATTAGACATTAGTGGTTCATGTCTATTCTTTTTATGCTCCAACATCGTATTCTATAAATAAAGTCATCTGAGTTAATGAAAGCTGGTATCTTTCATCTCATGACACAACCTCTCTTATCTCACCTTATATTGGTATTCATTACATAAAAACAAGTATAATGTCTTAGTATCTTTTATGTTTGGTTGATGTATTATTAGGTAATATGGTTGATCGGGTTTATAACCTAGCTGAATTACATTATGTTTTAATGTAAAATTGTAATAAAAAGCAAAATTAAAAAAGTATTCTAATTTTTCTAGTTTATTGGTTAGGATTCAAGTCATAAAATTGTGGGCCCTAAAGGTGGTATCAGAGTGAGGTTTCAACCACAGGAACTCTGGGGATTATGGAAAATAAATTTATTTACATTGGATTAATTAATCAAGACCTTCTAAATAATCATTTCCACTATCAAAATCTCTAAATAAAACTATCATCTTCCTTCACTCACAAGATGTTTGGATGTTGTATGAGATGTTGATCCTTTGGGGCTCTGTGATGTAGGTCACCTACACTCGATCCCAGTGTAGTAGGATTTGGACCATAGATATTCGAGAGATTTCACTAGATGACGGGGATGTTATAACACTTCCTTCCTGTATAGTGAGGGATAGTAGAGGAAGTTGGTGAACTAGAGGACATTACTCAACTAGATGAGGCTACACACTCATTGAAACATCAACATGGTAAACAGGGATGGGTGAGTTCTTATATCCCTTTTATTCATTTTGAGAGAGTTTCTATGATTTTATAGATGAATTCTCATGATACTCTGGGGCTGCCATGGTTAGATCAGAGTCATTCACCTATTAGGGAGATCATTGAGCATCATCGAAAGGACTGTGACATCTATAGTGCTATAGAGTATCTTCTTGATTTACAACTACCTTCTTAAGGAGGGATGGATGATGGTTGTAGAGATGATTCATGGCTCTTGAGCCTTGAAATTTCCTTTGGAATGAACACTTATGATAAATGTTAAGGTTTGACTTGTTATTGACCTCCTATGAGACACAACAGGCATTTGATGGAGGAATGAGGAGTGGAAGCTCCATCTAACACGGGAGATAGTTACTTGGGATATGTTAGAGGAGTTTTTTTTGGAACTGATATTTTTGAGAGAAAATTCTTCAAAAGAGGATTGATGACTTCCATGAATTGCATTGGGGATCATGCACAATGATGTAGTATGATTCTCATTTCCTAGACCTCTTGCACTATGTGGATTGTTTATAGGATAAGAAGTTATAGGTGAATAGATTCATTAGGTGCATGAATGTAGAGATAGATTAGGATATAAGGATTTTATCTCCGTTGAACTTGGATAATGTGGCGGATAAGGTGTATTTGTTAGAGGAAAATAGCGGTAAGGAAAAGGAGTACTGTGATAGGAACAAGAATAAGATTCAGGAGCGGATGTAGTCATTCCATGATCATAGGTAACGATGTGTAATGCCACCACCTAGAGGAGGCATTAGGCAACAAAAATAATCCCTGATTCCTACGCAATACCCACACCCGCATTCACAAAATTATCCACACTAGCAGCAAAAGACTATACATACATAGGATATATGCAGAAAGGAAAAGGCCGAGGAGGTTTTTTTTTTTTATAGGAACATGGGACATGGATGTCAAAATGTATAACCACCACACACACAACAGTTCACCATTACTACACCCATAGGTTCAATACACTAGAGTACAGGTGGGACTTATGTATAGAGGAATTCATTAGGATGTTACATCTTTGGGGCCCATGATCACTACACCCACCATCTTCTACATAAACCTTTTTTTTAATAGAAAGAAGGAACCTATATTTGAGTATATAACAACAGATGTGGAATCGCCTAACCATTTCTATGTAGCACTAGAGAACTGCCACGTCGAGCACCAAGACACTATTATTAAGACCACATGTATTATCAAGGGTAATTTATGTATTTGTGTTATTTGAATATGGATCTTATAATTATTACATTTCAACTTTTGTAGTAGACCCATGTGGGCTAGTGGCCTCTAGGAAGTCATATAAATGGTAGGAAGAGTAGGCTACTAGAAAAAAAAAACTTCTTTGCCAAATTCATACGGAGTTACATACTTTATTTGGGAGTGTTATCCACTAATTTAGACCTTTTTGATTTACCTATCGGATCATATGACATAGTTTTGGGTATGGATTGGGTTAATTCTCATAAAGAAAATTAGAGTTTTAGAATATCACTATTGAGTGTCAAGATTACTTGGGGATTTCAATTGTGATTTCTAGTATTTAGAGGCTTGTTTCCTTGTATATGATATCTGTTAAGAAGGTCAAGAGAAACATGTGCAAGGGTTTCTGATGGTGTAAATTAACTTGCAACAATTAATATGTTGTTCACTAATTCACAATCATTTAATCATCAAACGAAGGGATGTAAAATTTCAATAATGCTAGTGTTATATGAACAGTTACAAAGAATTTAGGATGTATTGAAAGAAATAACTGTCACTACTATACTAAAAATAAAAAAAAATGTTAAGTACAATATTTGAAACAAAAATCAGGACTTAAAGTAAATGGCTTCTAACACTATGAATGAAAGTAATGCTTTTGAATTTAGAATGCAGATAAAGTAACAAATTGAGTTATAATCTACTCATGCAATGAAATAGGGAAAAAAACTATCGAGGGGTTTAACAGACAACAAGTGGGCCCTACTTTAGGTGTGAATCCCTCATAAGGCTTAGAACTAAAAGATACTAAATAGAACTATGATTATTTATTTAATTGGAATGAATATTACATTTAGGAATGAAAAATACTTCTCTGGTTTTGTATCCTCTATTCTCCAATTCTATATCTAGCTCTCTAGTTACATCTCGAATATTAATCTCTTTCTCTTAGACTCCTCAATTATAAAGAAAAGTGAGAAGAATATATTGACTAACTGTTCAAATAGACTAAGTAAAATATCTTCTACAAGACAAGCGGAATATCTCAAATAGATTAACAAAAGTTTGAACACATGTAATAGAATTAATTAACAATTTCTTAGATATCAAACAAATAACTTAAGTAACCATTAAGTTCATTAGATCACAAATTTAATTGATCAATCATTTCTTTAGTGAGTTGGAATAAATAATCTGGTCTATTGTTGAGTTATATTCCAATTAGGACGTCCTAGTTATAATTTCCTCTTCATCAAAACATACAAACATGAGTTTATTTATTCACGTTCCAATAATTCTTCATAATCATGAATTCATTTTTATATTTGATATCCTTTATCCGTAGATGAGTTGTTGGAGGAAGGTCCTTTTCCTATAGAGGAGTGGTTGTAGGTGGTTCCTTTACTATAAGTTAATCCCTTTGGCTTTGTGTAAGTTGTTGTAGGTAAGTCCTTTGTTGCATAAAATTTGCTACATATAAAAAATTGCTTGTAAAAAATATTTTCATCACAAAAAAAAATCATTCAAACACTTATTACAATCAAGAGAATAAATGCATACTCAAAATAAAACAAAATAAAGTTAACTAGCCATAACTATATTAATTATTATTAATGCCATAAGTTCAAGTTATGATAGTAATTCTAGGCATTATAACTAGGAAATGCATGGAAATGGCCTTAATGTCTTAAAAATTTATAGAAGATTATTTTTTTATAAGGGAAATTTAAACAAGTCATCAGACCCCCAGGATTAATTCCGTAAATATCCCCATTTAAGTGGTTCAATTCCCTACTAGATGATGTAAAATTCTTATTTGAAATAAATTGGAGTGTCAACCCCTTCTGGTTTTATTAAGAACTAACCATTGTTCATCCTTATCCTGCTCATAACCCTTCTTTATATCATTTTGTTTGAATGGTCTATCACCTTTACATGTTGGTATTGGAAATTGGAAGATGAGGGGATGATAGCCAATGGGAAGCCAGGAACCTACACATTGGGTGGAAATTTCAGTGTATGCATTCACTCTTCTTATAGTTGGCATGATATTAGGATAATAATGCATTTATTTCACGTGTAGCTAAGGATACATATCATTCCATTGCACCCTGTATGCTTGAACTATCTTAATTCTCTGCTCCTTAATCATGTTTTGGTATTCATTGTGTGTTTCTTTTCTCATTTGCAATATTCTTTTTTTTATTTCCTTCTTCTACACATACTTTTCATACTTCTCTACAACTTCTCCATTTTTATTAGCTTTAGCCTTGACCATCACTGACTACACCTTTTCCTATTCATGTAGCCCTCCATTTGTCTTTCCCTATCCAACTCATTTAAAAAATAAGAGCAAAGTGCTTTAACCGTAACATCTCTAATTTATAGGACTGGAACCCAATCCCTATCATGCTCAAGATCATAGTTGTACATGTATATTTGAAAAAATAGGAGCTAAATATCATGAGGAATGTTTAGATATAATCTAAAGAAGTTCTTATCTGCACTTATATAAAATGGTATGTCAGAATTGATACAAGTGAGTTTGAGTTCTGACATATCTTACATTAAGAAGATAATGTAAACATTGGAGGGAGGCTTGTATTTGATTATTTCATGGGCCACCTGAAGGGTATCTTCTTACTTTTTATTTATCCTTTGAATTTCTCTATCTTTTTCCTTAATTTATTACTTGTGCTAGAAGATGAGTTCTTATTTTTCTCTTTCCTAATTTTCTTTTAACCTGTTAACATAGGTTTCAAATTTATTCACCTAGTTATCAAGTAGTGTTATTTGTGTTTCTCTCTCCCTACAAACTAGTTTTATAGACTCTCTTTTAAATTCTTGAATGAATTTTTTTTTTTTACAATAGGGAGACATTTACTTGTTGCATGCAAGCATGTGGTAAAAATGGTGGTGCTAGCTCCAACACATGCTCTATTACATCATCCTCAACTACAAGAATATGTTCCCATAATTTTTCAATTTATACAGACATCTTCCCTTCCTCAATTCAATGTAACAGGTTCTCAATGCCTTCCTCAATAACTTAGGGCATGTGATAATATTCATTTTGTTAACCAATTTCTTATTATTTTTTTGTCCGAGTCATGACCTTATGTTGCATGAACCATTTTGTCAACTTGAGTTTATTCTACATGCTCCTCCATGGACTCTCCTTTTTATTACATGTTTAGTTTCTCCTCCAACTTCTTTATCTTTTCAAAAATTCCTTCCATCACACACACTGTGTCTACATCCTTGCCATGTTCTTATATTCCCTCCATGTGCTCCTCAAATGTATCCATGGGCTTAATGTTCTCCTCTAAAACTTCCATGGCACTATCAAGTGATATGGTCTGTGATTTTTTTGTCTTGGAGGTTTTTATCCTTTTGGTTTTTAGTCTATGAGAATGCTTTGGTTGTGTCTGAGTGGACTTGGGGGACTTCCTTTTACCCTTGGAGGTTGATAATTTTGGAGTAGATAATTCTAAGAGGGTTTCAAAAATAAATATTCTTTTAGGGGAGACAAGAACAATATTTTATTTAATAGGTGGTAAATTTTTAGAGGTGGGGTGTTCTTTAGGTTATTGTTCAGGTTGGGAGATTGATGGTGTACATACTCTAGGATATGCTCGTAGGTCTTCTCAATACTCTTTATCTTCTTTATTTTCCTTCCCAATAAATGATTTATATTTCTTGACATTGAAAAATCCTACCACCTTATCTTAGGATGATATATCTATAGGTTATTCTTAACTATCATGCTTATGAGGATGTGATGTGAGGGTGGAGACTCACCCTTCTATGTCTCCCTAGTCATCTTCTTCAATGTATCATGTAGGAAATTGGGAATGTTCACTTGACTATTGTTATTTAAGTTATTTAACAGTTTAAAGTGAACCGTGTTCAACCTAGAATATATTCCCTCACATGTAAAATACTTAGTAACATAATTTGAAACCTCATCCCATAAAGGTTTTAGAAAATTTATTTTTGTACCTTGACTATGTCTGAGATAAATTGGTCATCAAAATCTTAAAATTCCCTCGTACTTATCTCTAGATTAACATTCTCTGGAAATAGTTCTCCTTGTGAAGTTAGTCCAGTTACCTCTGCCAAGGTTTCATCATTTATTGTTACTGATAAACTCCTAAATAATTGATTCATTGAAACGATGAAATCACTTTATGTAGTCTAGCCACTAGTTATCTCAAAAATACTATAAAATATGATGGTTTTTAATAATATGACAATTCTCTGTGGGTTCATGGTGTATCAAATTTCATTCCATTTTTGATATGCAACTTTCTCCTATCTCAATATGCAATCACATATTTTTTATCTTGAAGAAACAATGCACAATTGAATTGTTTCAAATGTATTTGATTGTTATTTAGATTTTATACCAAAAAGACATGCAACATGGTTATAGGAGAGATCATTTATTTATATTACCATATGCACCGTGCAAATTGAATTGATTTGATAATATGGACTTATGTGGAGGGACACATCATAACATGAAAAGAAGTTGTATTTTAAATGAATTGGATACATGTTGACTTGGAATAAATGATAATAAATAATAATCATGTTAATTATACTATAATAAATTGATAATAGAGTGCACTTATCTTGATGTCTATTTAGATCGATTATTGTGTATGATTATTTTTATTTATTCCATTTTGTTGCATGAAAACTTGCTTGATGTTACAGATGTTTCTACGATGATGCATGTGTGTGTTAAATTTATATTGGAATCTCTTTAATAAAAGTATGTAACTCCTAGAGAGGGAATGTCGATCTGTTTGGGTATCAGTTGTCTTTGTTTTCATCTTTCACACGTGTAGATATATTTGATCTTCTTCATGCAATTATGTGCTCTATCATACACAAAAACAAAATAGGGGTTTGCTACATACTACTTCAAGTGGACCTTAAATCATTGCATGCTCTCCTTGTGATGGATATTATGGACTCTCACAACCATCTAACATCAAAACCCTGTAAAATAAAAAATTTAAGATATAAATTGTGTTAGCTAATTATTGTTGATCACTAAAAGGGATAATCAAAACACTTTTATTCTCCCTTGGAATAGTCAGCAATCTTAATATACCAAGACCACTAAAATTCCTCAATCCTCTTGAATCTCGGAAAATGAACCAGTAGGCTCAAATTTTTATTTCAATTCTAATGCCCTTACTTCCATATTTCTTTGTCTTCCTCTAAATGGATGCATGAATGTATTTTTGTCAACAATTTTCTTATACAATCTGATCCTCTGAGAATTCACTAATAACTTTAACCTCATAGGATCTATGGTGGTGAGTTTCGTATCTTCATTAGAGAATATTTTCTCAATATCATAGGGGCCTAGCCACTTTCTCTTGAGTTTTCCTATATGGTTCTTGTACTTTGAGTTAAACAAGAGTGTTGAGTATCCTTCTTTAATAAACCTTGTCTTGATGTATCGGTCATGCAATTTCACTCTTTTCTTCTGAACTACATTTATATTATGTACTTATTATCCTCTTAATTCATCCAACTCATTGAGTTGGTGAATTATTTTTCTTTATGCCTCAAATAAATCTATTCCTAGCTCAAGTGCAATCCTTAGTGTTTTGTTCTCAAATTAAATTGGAAAAGTAGAAGTCTTACCATACAAGAGTTCAAATTGCGTAAATCAATTTTTTTCATGTTGTGTTAAATGCCCATACTACCTCTTGAAGCCTATCTACCCAATATTTCCTATGGAGTGAAATGGATTTTTTCAAGATGACCTCTATTTCTCTATTTGTTACCTCATCTTGGCTATTAGATTGGGGATGATATGTTGTAAACATCCTTTTCATGATTTCATATTCCTTAACTAGATAGGAAATTACATCAGTAGTAAAGTTTATACCCTGATCTATAACAATCTCTTTTGAAACTCCATACCTGGTGAAGATGTCATCATAGAGAAACTTAACTACTTCATCACTCTTCTAATTTCATAATGCCTTCACCTATGTCCACTTGGTTAGATAATATGTGCATACAACGATGTGTTCCTTTTGCTGAGATTTATGATCTATAAGGCCAAGGAAGTCCAAGCCCCACTTTTTGAAAGGTTGTAAGATTTATTGAGGCTGAAATGTAATTTCATCAGATTTGGTAGGATTTCCCACCGTTTGACATCTATCACACCTCCTGGTGTAGAGTGCTACATCCTTATGCAATTTTGGAAAATAATAACTAGTTGTTAACACCTTGTACAATGTTATTGTATGCAAGGTTCACTAGGGCAAGATATTAGGATATAAAATATCTCCTTTTCATATATGCACATCCTCATGATTTGATCATGTCTTGAATGAAATATAAATCCATCTATCCAAGAAAAATGTACACTCCTTTCAACTAGGTATTTATTTTCAAAGTATAAGTAATGTGGTGGTGTCTTACCTAATACCAAGTAGTTGGATATATCTATAGACAAAGGTGTTTTTACAGATATAGAAAATAAGTTTACATCTCAGAAAGATTCATCAACTACTTATTCTTCATATTTGATATCCATTTTTGATAAAAAATAATAATATGGTACTAAGTTTTCCTTTCCAAACTTGTCCAAAATGGTGACATCAACCTCTTGAAAGAGGATAAACCACTTGAATATTCTACTACATACTACTATTTTATTTATCAAATATTTAATTACAACATGGTCAGTGTGAATGAATACTAGATAACCTACGATGTAGTGTATAAATTTATTTATAGAATACACAACAGCTAAGAAATCCTTCTTTGTTACAAAGTAGTTTACTTTACCATGCTACAAGTTTTTTCTAACATAACAAATTACATAATTAGGAACTACATCCTTTTTTCCTAATACAACTTCAATGTCATGGCATGATGTATTAGTATGTATGTGGAAGGGTAGTTAACATTTTCTTCAAATTTTGGAATGTAGTCTCACATTTTTCAGTTCACTCAAAGGCAACATCATTTCTTAATAATACAAACAATGGCACTGCAATCTTGTTGAAATCTTGTATGAACCTCCTGTAATAACCATCATGAACTAGAAATATCCAAAAAATTATTATTTTTCTTTGGGGTTGGCATATTTACAATAACATATATCTTGGCTGGATAAACTTGAATTCCATCATAAGAAAGATAGTGTTTTAAAACTATACTTTTAGACATCATCACGTAGTATTTTTCATTACTTAAAGACATATTGTGCTATTTTCATCTCTTCAATACTTTGTCCTTGTTTTTCATGGATTATTCAAAATTTCTTCCATTTACTGTGAATTTATCCATTTATAGCTCCATACATTCATTTTTTAGATATGAAAATATGCTCAAGACTACCCCATGCAATGAAGCAGGTGCATTACACCAACTAAATGGAAGAACTTAATAAGAAAATGTTCCCCATGGGTATGTGAAGGTAGTTTTGTCTTGATCCTCTGGTGTAATCTAAATTTGATTATAGCCACTACATCCATCAAGAAAAGACAAATAATTTTTACTAGCCAAAGTGCCAAGTATTTTATCAATTAAAGGAAGTGGAAAATAATCTTTATTTCTTGTTGCGTTCAACTCTCTGTAAATTACACATATCCTCCATTTTCCATTCTTTTTTGGAAAAATGACAATAGGTGACACCCACTGACTATCTAATATTGGGTATATAAATCCAACATCAAGTAACTTCTTCAATTAGCCTTTTACAATATTTCTCATCATTGGGTTCATTCTTCTCTGTGGCTACCTGATTGGATTACAAATCTCCTTGATATAAATATTATGAGTGAAAATCTTAGGATTAATCCTAATCATTTCACCATAATCCCCTATAAATCTTGCTTTATACTTTTATAGAATATCAATCAACAATTTCTCTTGCTACATACTTAGCATCTTGTTCACATTATGTGGACTTCCTAAAGTTCTTTGTAATTTCTTGGAGAGATCCATCATTGAACATCATTGATGTTAAAATAATTTAGTATGCAGTCATGGGGAATAATTTGATGAAGAATAAAATTCTTACCTCGAAAATACATGGTGTTTTGTTGCAGTAGAAATTGGTTCAAGGGGAAGTTTAAACACCTTAATCAGTCATCCACTTCCTCATTCCTTGCATAATTATTTTCCAAGACATTGGAGAGAAAAATATCTTCTTCTTTTCCTTTAATTATACAAGACTTATCCAACATCATGAGTTGTTCTATATATGTTTTATATACTTCTTGTTCTTTAACCCAAATGCTTTGATATTCATCATTCAATAGTTGGGCAAGAGGATAGAACATCATATTTTTAGTACCAATTCCATTATAAATAATCATGTTTCCATACCTACAACCTATGAATGCATCAGCCGTGTCCAACCATTGCATTCCTAAGATGATAGGATATCCTTCTAAACTTTCCATTTGTTGAAACATAATAAAGTTATCAGGGTATTCCTAAGATTCCACTATAACAAATATGTCCTCAAGAACTCCTTAAGATCTCACAATTTATCTATCTGCAAGTTGCAAGGTTGTAACTGTTGGCCTTAGTCCTTCTAATTTCATATCATCCATAATTTTCTTGTTCATGACATTAATGGCTACTCCCAAGTTAATCAAAGTGTTTCATATTGTTGTGTCATTAATTGTAACATTTACCATAAGCCTTCCTAGATCTATGTACTTGGGTAAAACTGAATTTCCAAGAATAATAGTAGCTAACTGTCTAATAAATTGTATAATGGATGGATCCTTATTCCTTCTACCTGGTTGTTTTAAGCATGGGTGCTTTACCAACTTGTTGTTTACGAGAACATCCTTAATGGCTTGAATAAGTTAAATTTTGACCCAAATATCCTTTAGTTGATTGAAAAAAGTAGAATCATAATCTATTTTGAGGTCAATCTTCTTTTATTCTAATCTCTCTAGAAAGGTTGGGTCATTAGATTACAATTTACCCTTTCTAGAAGTTTATTCAAGTTCCTGAAGATAAGTTTGCAGCGTTTTCTGGCATTTTTATGGACCAATTTGCAAAAAAATTGGTTCATCTACGATCTCTATAATAGTGGGTTTACATGGTGGAGGAAGTTCTCTTCCTGAGCGGAGACGGATATTATTAACATCAACTTAATAGGTAGGGTATTGAGTTGGTTCAATTATATAGGCTGGTTGAGAAGCTTTGTTATTAGGGTTAGGAATTGGTTGAGTTGTTAGTTGTGTAGGATATGGTTGAGATTCAAATTGGGGGTTTCACATTATAGCTTGTTGTTGTGGATAATGAGGTTGCTAGTAAGATTGTTTATAATTAAGAGGTGGATTATTCCATTGCTTCCCTCCTCTCTAAGGTTTCTGCCATGATTGAAGTGGTTGTTTTCATTGTTGGCATAAAAATTGAGGTTTCCAGTACTCTTAGTATTGGATAGGGTATGGAGCCCAACCTTGTTGAGTATTATCCCAAGGTGGGGATTACATACATGGATTACTAGCTGAAATTTAAAAATATGGCATAGGTTATTGTGACATACCTCCTTTTCTTGGCAGCCATGAACTTCTTTGAGCAACGTACAAGACTTTTGTATCCTTTTTTTCTATCATCTTGAATTCTGGGGAAGCCTCCATTTCTTCTGCAATGCTAGCCAATCATCTGCATTCATAGTCAACTTTATTTATTTTGCAAGAGTGGCTTAACTCCGTAAATGCTTCTTTTGCATATTCCCTTTTATTTTTATCATGCAAAGCATCAAGTTGGTTGGCCAGTGTCATTGAATATATCCTATTTCTTTTTATTGAACGTGTTCACAATCTTTGATTTGGATTTGTCCTTAATTAGTTTGGTAGTTGATTTAACCTTTGATCTAACACTCCTTATTCTCTTAATAGTTTCTCTAGAGTAATTTTTGCATACTTCAAAAATATCATAGAAGGTAGATTTTGAAATATATTATGCTCCTATTAGATCCAAAGAATCCATATCCTCATCACTCAGTCCTTTCAATAAGAGTAACTTTAGATATGTAGGGGTTAATCTTGTGTGCATTTAATTCTGGACACAAAACATATATCTGTCCAAATAAACTTCAAATGAATCATCTTTTTTTTTCGTCATATTGAATATTTCATCACCTCCTCTGGTGATTAGTTTCCTATAATCTTGGTATTTGGTAACAAATGTTTCCTTCATCTACTACCAAGTAGTGACATCCAAGATAGTGGCTTGTCTAATTGCAGAGGGGATGCGGATTGGCAGAGGAATTACATAAATTTTTCCTTTTGGGGAAATGGAGCTGCGAGGGATATTTGAAGTTTTTTTCCTTTTGGGGTAAAAATGTTAAAGTGATGAAAAAGGCCACGGGCCCGCTAAGTAAATTAATGCCTTAGTCCTTTTTGTTTTAAAGGCAAGGCAGAGTGGCGGATGTTTAGGACAGTTTGAGAATTTTAATCTTTTTCATAAAAAGATTAAATTCTTAAAAGAAGGTGTGACCCTGATAAAGAAGAAAATTGAAGGCTTGCACGGGTTGGTGGGCCACCGAATGAAAAAAGGGAAATGTTTCCTTTTTAGAAAAATGAGTTAAAATGGTACTTTGAAGCATGGCTCTGCAATGAATCAGAGGGAGACACATGTTAAAAGAAATATCAGAGGGGATTGTGGGCCACTGGTGAGTTTTGAAAAACTTTGAAATTTTGTGAAGAAAGTATGAAGCAAAAAGGGGAGTAATGGCCCCACAGCGAATCAGCGATTGCCATGTGTTAAGGACATAAGTGGAGGTGCAGGTATGAGGGGATGATTGTGAAAATTTTCCTTTTTTACAAAAAATATAAAAATGTGAAGAATCGATCCGTGATTCCAATGGGGCCCACTTTGGGACACGTGTGAGACCCGTTTTCATAGGGCGAAGGGGTGGAGAAAAATGTCGAATCTTTACTTTTTTCCAAAAGTGTTAAAATGTCAAAAAATGATCCCAAGCCCATTTCTAATCACACTGTGACACGTAAAGGGATGAGATTTAAGGGAGAAAGGAATATTAATAGTAACTATACTTTTTTTAGTTTGGTGACCATTTTTTCTCCAGGAAGTGTGGAAATGCATTTTTTGCATCAATTTTAATCAATTTTTTCACAAATTTTGTGTCATTTGTGCCTACAATGACCAATGCAATTGGTTTTTGAAATTCAATTTGTAGATATGAAGTACTTTTGAAATGAAATTTTGTTCGGGCCCATCCAAAAATGTAAAACATCAGATCCAAAAGTTGAAGAGGCAAATTTGGAAAGTTTAAAGGTGAAACGATGGAGAGGAGCATGTTGCATGAAAGGAGGAAAAACGTGCTCCCAGATGAGAATATGATGCAAAAATTCTCAATGATTCACCTTTTTTTGAAACACTTGGAAATTTTTTTTGCTAATATGTTATACTTCCTTGTCCGATAATCATGATGGAATTTTGTAACAAACTTGATTCTTGGCATATTCTTTTCTTGCGAAAGAAGGATCAAATGTAATAGAGAGATATATAATAAATTTTTTGAGACATGCAAAGGGTCAAGAAATTTAAAATCATGAGAAAATTTTGAGAGAAGCTCATCTTCTGAGAAACCCTCCAAACAACCTAGTTAATGTCTTCTGTGTTAGATATTCATTTATGTTGATCAGTGGATCAATTTCAGTATCAAATGTTCCCAAAACATCCCTATACCATGCCAGTGTAGTAGATAATTTAGAGATATTTCCAATGACTATAAGAACATAAACAACGGACACTCTGAGCTCAAGTTATGTCTGGTCAAAGTTTAGTCAACATGGAAGTCAACTTTGGTCAATAGGTCAACAAGTGGACCAATGGGAAGGTGACACGTGGCAATTGGTGACAAGGAAAAATTGATGGTCTTACATTTTTTTAAAAATCATTTCCATGGTATAGAGCTTGTCGCAAGCTTTCTGACACATTTTGAATGGACCAAATTTGAGTTTGTATGCGAAAGATATACATAGTCAAAGTTGTGGTCAAACGATGGCGTGACACACTGTGACGTGGACAAATGGCATATTATGGGCGTGACACTTGGCATGTTTTTAGTGGATTTGGATTTAAAATAATAATAATAATAATATTTTATTTAATCTATTCCATAGGAATAAGCCTAATCTCATGGGATAAGGAGGATTTTGTGGACAAAAAGCTATTTAAAGGTTTATCCCATCCTTTTCCCACCAAATGTGGGGTCAATGGCTAAATTGGGCGCCTAAACCTATGGAAGGGGGATTTTAACCCAGCACCTCATCTAAAAAAATAAGCGACCTTACCAACCCGCCACCCTCTTGTAGTGGTATAAGTAAAGCTCACTTGTACTAGTAATAAACAAGTGTCAGGTCTGTGTCAAGCCAATAAGCAGGCAGTTTTGGAAAAATTTAATTTTGAGGTACTTCCACTCAAAACCAGATCTTGAGTTGTATATGAAATTTGTTTATAATTTTTAGCTAATCATGATGGTATGATCAATTTTCACATTTGGAGTTTTTGTGATAGAGTTATGTTCTGTTAAAGTCACATGAAGGCGTAGAACCAAAGGGAGACACCGCTGCAAGTGGATCAGGGCGGTGAAGGAAATAGGCTGAGCTCCATTAAAATCCTTCGAAGCTCTGAAACAATTTTTTTTAGGTTTTTGATTCATTATTGGTTAATTTAAATTTTATTGTATTTACATTTTTTAATATTATTAATGGATTGGTTCATCACGAACCTAGGGACATAGGAATTCCAAACCCCGTAAACAATTTGGTGTTGTGATCTAATTTTTATTTTTAGTTTCTGATATTTTCAAGTAATTTAAATTCAGAATATGAATATGGATGCAACTATAATCACTAATTGATAAAATTTTAAAAATCAATTAAATCTAAAATAATGAATTTCGGGGATTTCGAATGAACAGTGAAATTCTAAGTAAATTGCAAACTTAATTTCAGTTTCAATTCAGTCCTAAATCAGATTCTAATCAATTTTTGGAGTATAAAAGACTTCAAGTTGATTAAAAATTTAATATCCTTTGAAGCGATTAAAAGTGTTTATTTCAAGCACCCGTTTTTGGATCACATGTTAAGTTGGTTACAAGTGTATAGCCATCACACAACTCTAAGATTGTTCCTGAAACTCTCCCCTACTGATGAATATAACAAGATTTTGAATTAATCTATGTTTTTTTGTGAAATATGATGTATTTTATCATGTTTAAATGTCTGTAAATAGGTTTCCTTGTTCTTGTTGCAATCTTGCATTGAAATCCTTAGGAATCACACAGATCTCATCTTAATTGATAGTTTAGTGGCATTTGCAATGTCATTTATTAGAAGAGATTTCATCTAGCATAGAAAATAAGCAATTTAAAATCACTTCACCTTTCTTTGTTGATAGAGAGTGCTTGTAAGCATTTGGGGGTACCTTAGGCATGATTTGATAAGAGATTTTGATGTTTAATTGAGTCCTTTAACTTAAACTTTTGTGTTGAGGTCTCAAATATTGTTTGAAGAGTGCAAACCTGGGCCTCCATTTGTGTATCTCTTCTGGTTGAAAGAACATCCTAACTATTTTGAAGAATTTTATTTGATATTTGTTCAAATGTTGTAGAGGTTGTCAAAGATCTGGCACAGTCAAGTTTGTCCTGTTAATATCCCACCAAAAATCATTCTAAACAACTAATCCTACCCCATACTACCCCTGGTTTGACCTGTATACCCACAGAAGATCAAAATCCATTTGCTAAAGTATGCAGAATAGATCAAGATTTCAAAATGTCTTCAGTAACCTTTTCCTTGCATTGAAAGTATCTCCATAATCTGGAAGTGACAACTTGTGAAAGTCAAATTTGGAGTGTTGATCATATTTTCCCAAGGCCCCTTCATACTATTTATACAAATTGAGGGATATATTCATCTCCTTCACCATTTCAAGGTTACAAAATAGGTCCTCTTACCTTGGTTGAAAGGCACAATCTAAAATAGTTAGGACAAGATCAAGTCCTATTTGAGTGTTATCCATCTCTCGACCAATTTGAGTGTTAGTTAGATCACATCCCCAGATACAAAATGACATACATCATGATCTATCTATCTTAAAACTTCATGCCATATCTTTGATGCTGCTCAGACTAAAAAGGAGAACAAATTTGAGGTACCAACAAATTCAATGCATTCTAGGATGGTTGGAGCAGGATTTCAAATTCCTCTCTCTTTCTTCTCTCATTCTTCATATATATTTTAAGGAGGGGAATTTTTAAAAAGGGGGGTGATTTTTCATTGCATCCTCCCTTCTTCCCTTCTTTGTAAGTGAATTTTCTAGAGTTTAAACCTCCCATCTATACTATAAAATACAATCTTGCCTCTTTTTCATTGTAATGCAATGTATAAAATCTTTGGAGTAGTAATAAAGTTTTTGTGGATGATTTTCAACCCTTTCTTATGTTCCTTGCATCTTCCGGATATTTCCTTGCAATCCTCATTATATTTGTAAGGTGGTTGTATTAAATTTTTAATGGTTTTTGTTTAATGGTTAAGTAGGTGTTCAACATTCCTTTGGTGCACTCACCTATGTTAGTTTAGATTTAATTTTGTGTAATCTTCTTAACCATGTATCCTTGGCAAGTTAGAGTAGGTTTTAGAGTATATCCTCTAAAATTTGGATGTGTGCATCAGAATAGAGGAATAAGAACCAGAATTCATCCGGAGAGCTTTCTCGATTGCAAATTGACACACAGGGAAAAAGATCCATGTTATACAATCATACTGAGAGTTTTAACTCATCGAGTTAAAGACATTCATGGGTGGTTGTGATTATGCATCAACACAACATAGATTCTTATCCTTCTGTCCTTCTTAATACATATGACCATTGGACCTCACCCATTATGATTCCTCCACAGACTCAATGATGCCTGAAGTAATCATATTATCTATCTCCTCCTTAACCCATACATGCAAGTTCGGACTCATCCGATAAGGTCTCTTCCGAATCGGGCACACACCTTTCTTCAGTTTGATCCTCATTTCCCCCAAGGAGTAGTGACACACCTTCAAGCTCATATTACCTACGTGGTAAAAAATCCTTGAAACTCATGTAAAAGATCAGTGACCTTAGAAAACCTCTTTCTTCAACAAATAATCCCCAATGATAGCTTCCTTATGTTCTACCTCACAACCAATGTTAACCTTCTTTTTTTTTAAAGGGCTCATGGTAGGAGCGTGCTCACTCATCATTTCTATCCATGACCTCGCACGTACCCACATAATGGTTAACATTAAGACTCTCCATTTCTTCTCCCTCTATCACATGGAACTTTTTTCCTTTTTCTTTTTCAATACATGTGTCATCAAGCTCTATCTCTTCAGATTCATTTTCATAAAAATGCGTCTAACAAAATAGATTCACCCCAACAACTCCAGTATCATATCTTTTTCCATCTTCTCCCATTATAAGGTGTTTGACAACCTGTAACACCTTATCCATTGATTGCTTGATATTCTGATACTTGAAATCTTGAATGAGATCAGTTGTTAACTCCTACCAATTCCTTTTCTGATAGTGTGTCTCTAGGTGAATGTACCATGCGTGCACACAACTTTGTAAGGTGGAATATAGCTTGTGCACCCATAGTGAAGGGGGTAAATATTTTTTTCCTTCTATCAAGGCATTCTCACAAGATTTGACATGAAACAAGGTGGGTTCTTTGCTATAGTAGTCTTCTATGACAGTGGGCGCATTGCTTCTAGATAACCTAATAGAGAATGTGAAACTCACCTTGCGTCATTCTAGGAGACTCTCACGATGTCTATCCCACCTAATGTGATGTAGTCCTGAGAAGGTTATAGCTAAGCATTCCTCTTCTATCATTTTCATTTTTCCACTGAGCCTTCATTTCCTCGTAGGAAATCACCATGGTTAGGATCCCCTAGAGTAACTTGGAAACTTCTTCCCTTGTAGGCACTTCAATGAGCACACATTTTTTATGCTTAATATAGATCCTCTCAAATGTCCCCCAATTAACTCATAAGTCACATGCACCCAATTTTCAACATGCCATGCTAGTTCTATCACTCATAGATTGAGCACCATCAAACTGGATAAATCCTTTGGTAGGATGAATTATCTCAAGGTCTCTGATGGAGCACTCATAGATTTTGTCAAGGACTTCTTCTCCCAAGGGATTAATGTAGGGAATTGATTTCCCATATGTCAAAGGTATGATGACCCATTCCTACGTGTTCTCAAAACTTATACACCCCTTGTTAAACCATAGTTTAGCATTATTTTTGTTATACTATGGGCACCCAAGTAATGTTGGAAAGTTGTCTGCCTCGGCTAGCACCGCCAAGACTTCGCAGTATCCAGTTGAACTTGGCCCCCCTGAATAATGATAACCCGCATCTTTTAAGACTCTAATAGGATGTAATGCGGGCCTCCCCATTTGATGCCAAGGATCTAGAGTAAAAACATTGACCTCCATCTCCTGTGTCAATGAGGATAATTACTCAGAACTCACCCATCTATAACAACATTTAGTGTGATCTCCTTATTGTAGTCAATGTTGTGAGGAGGAAGGTTAGCATACAGAAACTTCATCTCACATTCTCCTCCATCGCGTGGTACCTTCTCTCGTAACCATTCTCCTAGAAAGGGAATGATATTATCCATCCTTAGCATCTTGAATACTTTCCTGATGTTATCTAGGTCCTTCTATGGAGCCCCAACATTCTTCCTTTTCTTTAAATCCTTTGACTACTCCTTCAAACACTAGATCTCTCCTTCTAAAACTCCAAATCACATCAATTGTCTCTGTATACACCTCTTTTTGATGAGAAGGGTCCATATACTTCCCATGTACTACTTATTTCTCTTATAATGAGGGCTCTTTATCTTGGGATCTCCCTAGCGTGCTTGGCCTCACCCTTGTGGTCGTCACTAGGATAGGTATTAATCCTGACTCACATGCCACTCTTGGAATCTACTATGAGTCGAACTTATTTATTCTTACCATCCTAGTGCCTTTGTCTTTCCGATGCTGCTGGCTCATTATCTCAAATACCTCAGGGCACTCCTACTTATGTTTCTTTTCGCACCATGAGCATTGTAATAGATCAGGAAACTCATGCATATAATGCTTTTTTGACCCATAGTTATAATAGGTTCATCATGGGAACTCACTTCTTCCTCCATAATTTCCATCACCATGAAATCCTATGCATAAACCTTCTCCCATGCAGTCCTCCATCAGCATACCCTTCATGGTAGAAATTTTCATGCTTAGAACACTACTCACAAGGATTATTCTGGCACACCACCAAGATCAATGGCATCATGAATATGGTCAATCAGTCTACAATCATTGGTGTTAATGGGCAGTAGAGGTAAAAATATTGCAATAGCAAGACACATTCTTATGGATCGCACACTACAGTAGTGGGCAGCTAATTGGCATCATGATCCCCGTGAAAATTCTCATAGTTATACTAGCATGGCACATACTAATTTTTGGGGGGAAACTATCCTTTGTGTGCCCTTCTACTTCACAATCTATGCACCAAAGACCACGACAAGTCTCATGTGGCACGTTCGTAGAAAACTTCTCCAACTACTTGGCCATCGAAGCAATTTTAGCTTCAAGAAAGGGGCTAAACACCTGTATAAACGCTTTTGATAGCCTTAGGATGCAGCGAATCCTCCAAGGCCGCACGCGCGGGTCTGTGAATGTCTTATTCAAAAGAACTCTACTAAATGATGGTTATCAACCCTTAGACAAACCATTGAGATATTCTGAGAGGGGTGTATATTAGAGGACAGTTTTTTGTAGACACCTATAATTTAGGTAAAGCAATTTAAATAATTAAATTGCACTAATTATACCCTTTCCCACAAATTGACGACATATTCTTCAATATCACACATTTTCTCTGCAATCATCATTAATTAATTAAATTGCATTAGTTAATTAAACTCTTCTATCCAATGACAATGTCAATTAACGAGCTTCTGTTAAGCATCTCCCCTTTCTATCTAGATTTAATTAATTATTTCTAATTAATTAAGCTCCCCTTTTTAACTACATTAATTAATTATTTCTAATTAATTAATACCACTTTTCTACCTAGACTATTTAATTATTATTAATTAACTAGTTTCCTCTTCCATTATAATCAATAAATCATCATTTATTTGATTAAATCCCTCTAATAGTCTAAATCATGCTAATTATTCCTCTAAATAGCTTTTTATAAGCTTCCACTGTTATGTTTGTGGAGCCTATTTTTATGTTAGAGTATGGTACACCTTCCATGTGTTATACTCGGGTAACCGTTATGGGCTTGTTTTTGGGCCCATGTTTTTTCGGTACCCCATTGTTTTGTAAAACCCCGCCTATTTGGTTACCCATGGTTTTTGCCCTTGGTTTTGATACCCACAGTTTTGTATCTAACTGCTTAAGCAGTTGTCTATTTATATGGTCTTATGCATATGATAGATGTACAAGAAAAATGTATTATAGATGTGGTTTGAATTCGGGTGTGAATTCTGTAGATTTTGTTGAGCATAGCTCCAAACGGATCTGGGTATTGTATTGAGAGAGTGGAGACTTGTAATAAAATCTAAGCAAGTGATTCTTGGTGGATGTAGCCCAAATTGGGGTGAACCACGTTAAATCTTGTCTCTCTGCATTGTGTTATTTATTCTGCACTTTTATTTACGTTCTATAATATTTTCTGCATATTAGTTTCTACTATTACAATACTGTAAGGGATTATTCCACATATTTTATCCTCTTAATTCCTAACAATTGGTATCAGAGCCTGGGTTTGGTTTGCTGAAGTGTTGAATCGCAGGGAAAGTTTTATCTTGAGTGGGAGCTATGGTAGATGATGGAATATCTAGGGTTGATAAATTCAACGGGGCAGAATTTCAGTCTTTGGAAGATGCAGATGGAAAGATTACCTTTATCAGAAGGATCTTTATACTCCGCTGTCTGAGAAGGTGAACAAACCCTCGAGTATGACAGATGTGGAATGGGATTTGTTGGATCGGAAGGTACTTCGAATGATCCGTCTGTGTCTTGCATCTTCGGTATTATTTAATGTTTTTAAAGAAAAATACTACAAAAAAGATCTAATGGATGCATTAGGGAAGTTGTATGAAAAAACCCTCTGCCTCTAATACAGATATTTTTAATGAAAGAGTTGTTTAATATGAAGATGTCTGAGAATAGTTTAGTAGCAGATCAATATTAAATGATTTCAATACAGTTGTGAATATGTTATCTTTGGTATACAATAGAATTTGATGAAGAAGTTAGGGGGCTTTATTAATTCTATGCTCTTTACCTGAGAGTTGGAATAGCCTGGTAATGGTGGTAAGTAACTTAGTTCTAGCCAACTCAAAGTTGAAGTTTGAGGATGTTGTAGGGGTGGATTCTAAGAGAGGAAATGTGAAGAAAAATCTCCGGGGAATCATCTAATTCAGGGAATGCTTTGACAATGGAAACTAGAGGGAGACAGAAGAATAGAGGAAACCGTGGGAAAATCAAAAGATCGGGCAAGGTCAAAATCCAAGAACAAGATTGTATGCTGGAATTGTGGAAAGCCGGGGCAATACAAAGAAGGACTGTTGGGAGTTTCAAGATAAGAAGAAACAACAAGAAGAAAAACAAGGAGGCAAATGTGGCAATGGGTAATGTATGTCAGGATGCTTTGATTCTTTCTTTGCACAATATTACTAAATCTTGGGTTTTAGATTCAGGGGCTTCTTTCCATGCTTCTCCACATAGGCATTATTTTGTTGATTATGTTCAAGGAGATTTTGGCCATGTTTTTCTTGGTGATGATGAGCCTTGCAGCATAGTTGGAAAAGGTTCTGTTCAGGTTAAGATGCAGAATGGGAATACTTGGCTATTGAAGGATGTCAGACATGTGCCTACATTAAGACAAAATTTGATATCGGCAGGGCAGTTGGGAAGTGATGGTTGTAATGTGATATTTATAGCAGACTCTTGGAAGGTTACCAAGGGTGCTCTTGTGGTGGCAAGAGGTAAGAAGGTTGGAACCTTGTATTTAACCACTGATAGTACTAATGATTGTAATCTTGTGGCTTCAGATGCAGATACAACATTATGGCACTATAGGCTAGGTCATTTGAGCAATAAGGGCTATGAACATAATAAAAAAGAATTTTGCCTCGATATACCAGAAACAGGTTTGGATTTCTGTGAGAACTGCATATTATGGGAAACAGAAGCGAGTAAGGTTTCTCAAGGTTGGACCTACAAAGAAAGAGATTAAGTTAGAGCTGGTACATTCTGATGTGTGGGGGCCGACACAGGTATCATCTCTTGGGGGTTCAAGTTATTATGTTACTTTTATTGATGATGCAACAAGGAAAGTTTGGGTTTATTGTATTAGAAACAAATCTAATGTATTTGACACTTTTGTTAAATGGAAAGCCTTGGTAGAGAATGAAACAGGTCTTAAGCGGAAATGTCTCAAGTCAGATAATGGATGGGAGTATTGGCAGCAATGAATTTAATGATTACTGTTCTAAGAATGGAATCCGCAAGCAAAATACAGTTCCAGGAACTCCGCAGCAGAATGGGGTATCGGAAAGGATGAACAGAACAATAATGGAACATGCTAGGAGCATGAGGTTACATGCAAGACTGCCTCTTTCTTTTTGGGCAGAAGCGGTGAGCACAATTGTGTACTTGATAAACAGAGGACCCTCAAGTGCCTTGGATGGAGGCATACCTGAGGAGGCATGGTATGGTAAGAAAGTTGATTATTCATTTCTTACAGTCTTTGGATGTGAGGTGTTTGTTCATATAGACAAGGATGATAGGACCAAGCTAGAGGCTAAATCAGAAAAATATACTTTCATTGGTTATGGTGGAGATGACTTTGGATTTAAATGTTGGAGTATTAAGGACAAGAAAATCATTCGGTCTAGGGATGTAGTCTTTAATGAAAAAGTCATGTATAAGCAATAGTTGCAGGAAAACAGGGAAGAATCCAAGAAAGAATATGCAGTGGTAGAGGATCTTCCAGATGGGAAAGTGACCCATGAATCAGTTCAGGAACCCCAAACTCCTACAGTGAGGAGGTCTTCTAGGGTAAGAAAAGAACCTGAACGTTTTTCTCCTTCTCTTTATTATTTATTACTCACTGATAGTGGAGAGCCAGAGAGTTTTGATGAAGCAATGTAGGTAGATGCCAGTAAGAAGTGGGAGCAAGCCATGGATGAGGAGCATCAAGCTCTCATGGAGAACCAGACATGGGATTTGGTAAAGCTACTTGAAGGAAAAAGAGCATTACAGAACAAGTGGGTGTTCAGAGTCAAAGAGGAAGAAGGAGGCAAGAAAAGATACAAGGCCCGGTTGGTGGTCAAGGGGTTTGCACTGAAAAAAAGGTATAGATTTTCATGAAATTTTTTCTCCTGTAGTAAAAATGACTTCTATTAGAACTGTTCTAGGAATAGTTGCAGCAGAAGACTTACACTTAGAACAGCTTGATGTAAAAACTACATTTCTCCATGGTGATTTGGAGGAGGAACTATATATGCAGCAACCAGAGGGCTATGGGGTCAAAGGTAAAGAGGAGATGGTGTGAAAATTGAAGAAGAGCTTGTATGGCTTGAAACAAGCTCCACGTCAATGGTATAAGAAATTTGACAGCTTCATGATGGAGAAAGGTTATATTAGATGTCATTCTGACCATTGCATATACACAAAGAAATTTGAGGATGGCAGTTATATTATCCTTTGTTTGTATGTGGATGACATGTTGGTTGCAGGTAAAAACATGCAAGAAATAAAAGTACTCAAGAAGTAGCTAAGTGAATCCTTTGCTATGAAGGATTTGGGTGCAGCCAAACAAATCCTTGGTATGAGGATATCTCGGGATAGGAAGGAACGGAAGCTGACTTTATCTCAAGAAGAGTACATTAAGAAGGTCTTGGAGAGGTTTAATATGTAGGATGCTAGACCGGTTTGGACTCCTTTGGCAGGCCACTTCAAGTTATCAAAGGAGCAGTGTTCCAAGACAGAGCAGGAAAGAAACCAGATGTCAAAGGTACCTTACTCATCAGTAGTTGGTAGTATGATGTATGCTATGGTGTGCACTAGGCCTGATATTGCTCATGCGGTGGGAGCTGTGAGTAGATTTATGAGTGATCCAAGTAAAGAGCATTGGCAAGTAGTAAAGTGGATCCTTCGGTATTTGAGAGGGACCATGGGGACAGTTTTGTGCTACAGTGGATCAGACACCACTTTACGTGGTTATGTAGATTTAGACATGGTTGGAGATGTAGACAGTAGGAGGAGCACAACAGGTTATATTTACACTGTAGGTGGGACAGCAGTGAGCTAGATTTCATGACTACAGAAGCTGGTGGCTTTGTCAACCACGGAGGCTGAGTATGTTGCTGCCACAGAGGCAAGCAAAGAGATGATTTGGCTACAACAATTGCTTGAGGAGTTGGGGTATAAGCAGGAGGAATGTAAGATATATAGTGATAGTCAGAGTAGATTCAGACATGGTTGGAGATGTAGACAATAGGAGGAGCACAACAGGTTATATTTACACTGTAGGTGGGACAACAGTGAGAAGGATTTCACGACTATAGAAGCTGGTGGCTTTGTCAACCATGGAGGCTAAGTATGTTGCTGCCACAGAGGCAAGCAAAGAGATGATTTGGATACAACAATTGCTTGAGGAGTTGGGGCATAAGCAGGAGGAATGTAAGATATATAGACACCTAGCTAAGAACTCTGCTTTCCACTCTAGGACAAAGCATATACAGTTGAGATATCACTTCATCAGGACAGCTTTGGAGGAAGATAAGTTGAAGTTGGAGAAGATTCATACCAGTCAGAATCCTACAGACATGATGACCAAGGTGGTCACAAGGGATAAACTAAAGCTATGTTCATCTTTGGTTGGCCTTCGCGGATGATAGTGAAGGGTTGAGAAGCTTTCTCAGTGGAAATCAGTCTCTAAGTGGGAGATTGTTATGTTTGTGGAGCCTATTTTTATGTTAGAGTATGGTACACCTTCCATGTGTTACACTTGGGTATTTTTACGGAGCAAATTTTCATGGGTGGTTTATTAACCCATGGGTAACCGTTATGGGCTGTTTTTGGGCCCATGTTTTTTCGGTACCCATTTTTTTGTAAAACCGCTCTTCGGTTACCCACGGTTTTGTATCAAACTGCTTAAGCAGTTGTCTATTTATATGGTCTTATGCATATGATAGATGTACAAGCAATGTATTACAGATGTGTTTTGAATTTGGGTGTGAATTCTATAGAGTTTGTTGAGCATAGCTCCAAACGGATCTGGGTATTGTATTGAGAGAGTGGAGACTTGTATAAAATCTGAGCAAGTGATTCTGGTGGACGTAGCCCAAATTGGGGTGAACCACGTTAAATCTTGTCTCTCTGTGTTGTGTTATTTATTCTGCACTTTTATTTGTGATCTGTAATATTTTCTGCATATTAGTTTCTACTATTGCGATACTGTAAGGGATTATTCCGTATATTTTATCTCTTAATTCCTAACATCCACATGTATGAATTAATCACTTTGATTAATAAATAAATCTCCTCGAATCCGATGGGTCACTAAAGGACAAACTAAACTCATATAAGGTTGACTCAACCCTCTCTAAACCTCTCTTATCCACATCTAACCCAACCTTTCCATTTATCCCACATGAAGGAGGATGTAGATATTCTTCTATCCATTGGGCTATATAAAGATCCCTCCTACCTTTACACTTACACCTTTACGTTCCTAGCTGAGCATAAAGCCTAAGCTATAGCCATTTAATCATCTTGGAGCATTCTTCATTGGAGGAGCTAGCTATTTTCATCTTTTGTATTCATCCATCCAAGTTTTAAAGTGATATGGGGATATGTCAAATGATCTTGTACCCTTGGATTGACAAGACTCCATTCTTGAAAACCTTGGGATTCAAACATACAATCAAACCTTTTATTACTAAGAATCTAAATAGGCTCATTTCATTTGATTAACATTAAATAGAGATAGAGATTAATGGATTAACATGTTAGTTTGAATATTTGTTCATATTCTAATGTAAAGATGTTAGTAGATTAGTATTGCTTAAGCTCTAAGCATGATGTTGCATTGAATTTGATTTATCTTTGTTGTAGGAATACTAGGTATTATTTATAACTCTTTTTGCATTTCTAACAAATACGTGCACCCATTGGCATGCTCGGTTGGACGGGTCCTTAGTCCCTTATAATTCTAGCTCTAATTTTATTGTTATTTCAAGTTTTTGGCTAACCCTTTATATACACATATTGCAAATAATGTTTGAATTTCTTAGGATTTTGTTAATATTCCATATGTAGGATCTCATTTAGAGCTTTAATTATAATGGGTTATTGTCAATTTCAAGCTAACATACTAAAATTTTGAGTATTTTTAGATTTTTGGTTGTCTTTTGCTAGTATTACATGTGTGAAATAATGTTTAATTTATTATGATTTTTGCTAAATTTGCATGTGTTGAGTCTTTTTTAGGGGTTGTCAATTTTGAGCTAACATATAAATTTTTTTACCTTTTTGAAGTTGATTATGTTAAAATTAAGTATATTTGACATCACCTAGGAAAGGGGAGTGCAGGCACCCCAAACCTTGGCACATGCACCATTATGTTAGTGCACACACCACTGTAGTATTGTACCTTTTTATTAGACCAACACAGGCACCCAAACCTTGGTTGACTCACCCTAACCTTGGTGCAGGCACTATTATGTTAGTGCACACACCACTGTAGTACTGTACCTTTTTTTTGGCCTAGTGTCAGCACCCATATGCTAGCGCAGGCATCTCTCGGGTAGTGCACATGCACTTTCATAGCTTTTGTACCTTCTATTTTGCTTTCCCAAGTGCACACACACATAAATGGGTGTGCATACACACTGAAGGGAGCACACACATCATTTTTTGCACGTAGACATACTTCTCATTATGTTTTTTTACACAGAGGCATGCACACATTAAAAGGGAACGCACACGCCAAAATGGGTGTGCAGAACTGTTGGTAAATAGCCTATCTTCCAAAGGCCATAACATTTTCTCCCAAAATCAAAACGACTCCATTTTTATTGCGTTGGAAATATACTGAAGAGAAATATGCAATGAAAACATAAATTGAGTTTTTTGAGTTACCAAAAATTAAGGTTTTCATTTTTTTATAAAAACTACTCATTTCAAACATGTCTAAATGTTTTGGAAAATTTTGTCTTCGATGTTCTAACACCTTACAAGTTTTATTTTGAATCTAACTTTTGTTTTGTAGGGTTTATTACATTTTGATAGTAATTTGACTTGTTTAAAAGGTTAATGAACATTTCATGTTTAATCACGAGATTAGAGTGGTGTATGCTCTTCCCCTCACACCCTTTTAGGTGACGTTGTGAATCATAAATGATTTCTATGTATCTTTTTTTTTCTGAAAGATGCTTGTTATAAAAGAATGAATGCCAAAGTTTTATAAAAATAACAAATATTTAATTTGAACAAATTTTTTTAAATTTTTTATTTCATAGTTGGTTCTACATCACGTATTCTCTTCTCATGCATTCTTAGCATGATCTTGAGAATCAAAAACGATGTTTTATCCTCTTTATTATTTTTTATGGAAAATTACTAATCCATTGTGCAAGACAAAAATGCTTGTCAAAGAAAAGGTGGAATTGAAACAAAATTCAAGCTACTAATACAATTTCCATGCAGGTTTCCAAAATGTGTTCAAGCAAACAACATAAAATTAAACAAGTTAAAATCACACCACATTCAAAACACTATATGTCCAATCCACTTAAAACTAGGACATAACCCCTTGACATAAGCCTTAAGCTAAAATAATGGGGGTGTTCCTAGGAACCCCAAAGTAGTCCATGTAAGAGGGAACCTGTGGATGAAACGGGAATTTCTCCCGCTCAGCCTACTTGACTAGTTTTTCCTTGTGAGTTAGCTTTACTGGCTATCCGTATGGTGACCCCAATGAGAGTACATGATGGATGCACTTGTTTGCTCACTTTGATTTAAGGGGGTTAAAGTAAATCCAAGATAATTCCAAATTAGTTATTGCAACTTTTGGGTAAATCGAGCTCACTTAATACAACTTTGTAACACCTAGTTGAGAGAACCACCTAGGAAGATATCATTGACTAGGAGCCAACTTTGACCATTTCAGAACATTTTTTAGTTGTGAGCCATTGTTCATCATGAAACATAGGAAGCGTTACTCTTTTCTTTGTTTTTCACTTACCCTAAGGTAAGGCCAACCTAACAAAAAAATGTCAAATGCTAAGAGCTGGTTCGACTGAACCATACAAAAAAAACAAAATGCATGCCAGCAACTTTGGCCAAAACCAAATCGAAACAATGAAAAATCAATTCCCCCATTGCAGTTTCCAAGGCGAGCTGGTCGACGAGGACCAAGAATAATTAATGCAATTAAGGCTCTGCCTTTTTTTTCCTTGCTTCCCCATGCCACCGCCACTTGAGTTGGCGAACTTTAAATTTCAAATTTCCATGCAAAAACTGAATTTGGCTCTATCTCCAAATAGATGCCACTATTTCCTACCTGCCCCGCCAAAACTGGCGCTGTCCACGTATGGATTGAATGCTTTTATTAATGCCAATGAATGCCTTTCCTTCCATCCTTATCCCTTTCCTCCAAGGGTCTGCGCACCCCTTAGATTAGGGATGAGTTTAGGATGCATATAGTATTCAACCTAGGTCTTAGTTTAGCCTTAGGTTATTAGGGCTTAGGGTTATTTTCCCCCTTTTTTTTTTTTTTAAATAATTAAAAATCCACTTAGGATAGTAGGGAAGCAATGCATGTTTGGACGATGGTTAGGAGGCATTAGGATTAGATTAGGATACTTGAAGAGCCAAAAAAAGGAAAAAGAACATAACTCAGATGGAGACAAGTAATTTTACATCATTTAAGCTTCGCTCATTTTTTTATGAAGATTGTTTCCTTAGATGAAGGCCCCTACTGACAATGGTCACAATCACCTCCGTTGGCATGAAGAACTGACACCTATTTAGTTAATTAGACTGTAAATGATTGTCTAAAAAAACATTATTTTGATACCTCCCTTTGATCAACTGAGATGTGATGCATTTTATTTCACATTGAGAGTTGGATCATCTTTTATTGGGTTTTTCACAATGAAAATCCATCACGATGCTCAAACCTCTTAATACTTGCATTCAAGTTCCACACATTGTGTTGCAGGTAAACAATTTGTAAACTATGATTTTACTACTTTGATAGGTGTGACCTTTCTAGACCACTCTTAACTCACTTGAAGAAACACTTAGCTACCTCAATAGACTCAACCAAAAAATCACCTACTTTACTGACTTACCCATCTTACCGAGCTCGAATCAACTCACTGAGCTCAAATCAAATCGTTGTCCCTAAAGAATGATGGTGGACATATTACAAACTTGACCATTGAGCTATGTTTTGACCATACTATTCAGTGAATCCATTGAGTTCTTGACAAACTATCTTGTCTATTTTGACTGCAAAATGTTCCTAGATTTTATTACTTTGATGTGTTATGCAATGTGATTTTGCCTTTCTTTTGGACACAATTGGAATCAAGATGTTTCTTCCAAGACCCATTTATGGAGGCTCATAATTTCTATATTAATTATATGATAAACATCCCATAACCCTTTGAATAGTCTTAAAAAATTGGAAAATCTATTAAAACGAATCCCTCTAGGAATTTCTTTCTACACTCAAATGAAGACTTTATATTTTTATGGCCTCTGGGATCTAAGAGCTGCTATTTTTGGAAATGTTGATTTTTTTGTCTTGGAATTAGTTTTTTTCAGAACCCCCAACATGCTTGGAGAATTTCACTAATGTTTTTTTCCATGGTTTCACACACTTTATTTTTTAGAAAGTTGATGATTTTTTACTTTTCTACTTTTTGTATTTTTTCCCTTTTCCCCCGTATTGTCTAATTTTTTATCTCGATTGTTTTCAGAATTTGTATTTTTGAAAGGTTTTGATTTTATATGAAATTTTATATTTCATATTTGTATGAGTACCACATACTTACTATTTTTATAAATTTTTCTTACACACCTCTGATTGAAGAAAAATTAGCTTATCTGGAAACTTTTTTCTTTTGGATGTAAATGCTCAAAATAAAGCTCGAACCGTCCGTCGGAATGGCGGGAAATTGAAAAAGAGGGAGCTAGGGATCAAAAACTAGGGTTTCCTTCCATTAAAAATTAGGGACAACCTTGGTTTTTATTTTTTTACTTATTTTAGGCTCCCTCAGGACAAAATGAATGGTGAAAATCTCATCCAATTTTGATTAGTTAAGGGGTTGGGAGATATGATACTTATTTTCATGTTTTTGGCTATGGATTTTTTTTTCATCTAAGAGAAAAAAAAACGGGAATAATTGTCTATAGAAAAAGAAATTTTTTGGGTGATTTGAAAGTAGTGTATCATGGAGGAATGAAGAAAAAAATGGAGGAATGGAGGAGGGAAATGTTATTTTATATAACTTTCAATGGGGCAAAGTTTTTCTCTAAAACAACAAGGAAAAAGCAACACGCACAATTAAAAAATTTGACATAATATTGGATTTTTAATAATTCTTGGGCTTGGGTGAATTCTTGTGTTCCAATTTTCCCAAGGGAATGTGAAATTTTGTGAAGTAAAATTTTTTCCCTCTGCTCATCTTGACAAGTGGCGGATAGAGATTGGTCACAAACAAAGAAGAGAGCCTTAACAAATCACTTGAAAAACTCCCAAGGGCTGAAATTGGGTCATATGGAGGACCTGGAATGTAGGTATAGGCTTGGGAAAATTTTATGTTATCCCAAGATTTTTAAACGGGATAGAAAAAGTGTAGGAAAATGCACCTTCAACCTAGTGGAAAAACTGACTATACATTTTTATTTGATGACACAGAAGCTGAGAAAGAGTGCAAAAAAGAGGCTTAGCTAGCAAGATTGTGCTTCATCGGGGTCACATGATGATCATGGGGGATATGTTGGGATTTTAGAATTTTTATGTCCCAACTATCCCAAGGGCATGGTTTTGATAAGGGACCAATTTCTACATGACTTGCTGCCATCACCTGGTGATTTACACGTGTCCCTTTTTTGTCATTTCCTTCAGAAATTTGACGAAGTCCTAAAATTCATACCAATTGGAGAGAAGCTTGACAAATACTCTTAGTTTAATGGAGCATACAACTATTTTTAGGTCAAAAAATGAATCTAAAATCACTGACAAAAAAAAAAAAGAATTTGAGAGATTAATGGGATGGATTGAATTTTGATCTTATAGATATATTAAATCTTTTCCAGATAAAATACATAGGATTTTTTCAATCAAGAGTTACAGCAAGCTATATATGTTGAAAACAAAGATTTGGGAAGAATTTCCCAGTCTTGTGAAAAAACTTTTTAATTCACATCATTTATAACATTGAATCACATTCACTGAATATTTTTTTCAAATTTTTTGGTCCAACTTTTCTAAGTGATAATCAGCTTAAACCAAAAGCTCCGTCACCTTCAAAAACGTGCTTTTGAACCTGTTCCTTAAACTCTAAGGTCTCTATCCAAAGCATCCTTACTAAACAACTTTTCAAATTCTTGTCCATGTTTTAATTAAAACTCATGATGAATTTGAGGGGAGCCTTCAATTTTTTCTGGGACTGTCAAGTCAGTCCGATAAGGAAAGGCTAAATATATATCATTTCACTACATGGAATCCTCACCAATGATTAGTCACTTGGAATTAACTACCTTGAGTTTACAAGAGGATTTCCATGATCTTGATTTCACAAATTAAAACACATGGATAGGCTAAAAATAAACACATATGAGAAACTTATAGGATTGAATAGGCATTGACCACAAAGGGGGTCACGGTAATGGAGACATTTAGTAGGTCCAAAAAAATTTGGATATAATCAATTAGGAAAGTTTCAAAATTTCATGGTTGAAGAAATTATTGCAAATAGAAACATATGACTTGTAGAAATTTATCAATGTAAAAAATTTTAATCTAAAATGGAAGGAATTGCTTTATTAAAAACAAAATTCAATCTTATTTGATGGTAGGGCTTAATATACTTTTGCCTCTTATAGAAATATTGTGACCATCCAACGTTTGTAACTGATAAATCGATGCATAAATTCTGTAGTAAATTTTTACTTTAAATGGTCCAAAACCACCAATACTTTGAGATGTCTTTATGGAAGTAAACTTAGAGTGATCAAAATCACCAATCCCATTGAATTGTAAAAATAATTGTTCTTGGTATTTTTTTTCATGTCAGGAAGCCTTTGGTCTTAATTTTTCCATCTTCTGAGTCAAGTTGTGCTACATCACTTATGGTCCTTCAGGCTTGTGCCAATTAATTTTCAAATTGTGAATCAAGTGTTTTTTTAAGTAACTAACCCTAAAAAAATTGTAACCCTAGTTCTACAATATTATCTCTGGAATTCTCCCTGAAGGTTTCCACTTCAAGCTACATCTTCTCACAAGGAGTTATTCTCCATGCTTAAAAGGTTTTCAATGTTCGGTCAAAGGTCTCAAATGACTTTGGTTCACTCTGTTTCACTTGGATCTAGTTCCATAAGATGCTCAGTTGAAGTGCACTAGATCTTAATAGCAAGGTAACAAATGCACTAATGCAACATCGCCATTGAATTTATCGAGGATTTTCAAATTTTTGACACATTAATTGCACTCACCATACCACCAATTTTATATTTTAAATCCAATTGGATCATGAGGCCATGAATCTTTTACAGTTTTTCCCTTTCAACCTTTTTCTCACCGGATGAAGCTCCTTAGATTCATGAAGAAGTGATCCATAACCTTATGATTTGTAAAAACTTCTAGGCCTAAGATCCTTTTCATGCACCTTCATGTACTCCCCTATGCTCCTATGAGCATACTTACCAAGGTATTTTTTTATCCATGTTTACCTCCCTCACAATACAAATTGTTCCTAACAGGATCCATATCATGTAAATTTACGTGACTAATTCCTCCAAACTTTAATAATTCACACTTTATCCATCCAACCAACAAACATTTTCCTCATGCGTTAAAAATCCATTTTTTAATGTTGCATCTTGAAAGGCTTACCCCACATAAAAGCATGTGAATGTTTTTCCTTGGCATATCATGAATCTAAAACTATTGATCATCCCATGGAATCACAAATTTTTCCTATGAGTGAACAAAACTAAATGAAAGTGAAAAGGGAAACCTAATCTCCATGGAAATACAATGCTCCATTTCTTAGTTTATTACAAATAATAAAATGGATTTCTTATTTATATAGGAAGTTTTCATCCTACTCCCATAAAGGTGATACCGGGAAACAATGTAACATCCAGCGCATGGAAACCAAACACTTGAATTTCTAGTTGATTTGCAAAGATTTTAAATGGTCTAAAACCAATGAACTTGATCTTTCTTGGGTTGATTTAAACTGGAATTCACCTTCCAAAAACCATGCCCATCATCCACCAAAAAAGAATTTTTCTTAATTTCTTACCATGTCAAGGCCTTTGTCATTAAGTTTTCTATTTTTATTTTCCATCGTGCAATCCACGTTCCATGGCCATATTAATTGCATGATAAGCATCAATTGAACATTTTTCTCATTGTAGACCAAAATCATTACATTGAGTGTTTTTGTTATTTAGTCTCAATTACAGTACTACTATGGTCATAAATGTGTTGATTCACACAAGCTATTATTGGACTGAGTAACCCAATGATTTTTGTGAGCCAAATCTTTCATTAAGCTTTATATGTCTACTTTCGGTCTTGCACGGAGCCTATTTTAATTGTGGATTCCTGTTCCATTAAATCAATGAATCATCATTTAGTTGATTGAATCACTATAATCAGTCTAAGAGTCATTGCTACAATATTCCTCTAAATAGCTTGTCTAAGCTTTTCGACTGTTCAGGTTTTGTGGCCAGGCCCCGATTTTTATGTTAGAGTATGGTACACCTTCCATGTGTTAGCACTCGGGTATTTTTACGGGGTCCCGCTCGCCGGTGAAGCGGCGTCAGGGGGGTTCGGGGGAAAATCCCCAAAAAAAAATTTTCATGGGCCTGGTTTATTAACCCATGGGTAATGGGTAACCGTTATGGGCCCCATGTTTTTTCGGTACCCATTGTTTTGTAATACCGCCTCTTCGGTTAACCCATAGGTTTATGGGACGGTTTTGTTTTCTACCCATATGTTTGATACCCACGGTTTTGTAAAACTACTTAAGCAATTGTCTATTTATATGGTTTTATGCATATGATAGATACAAGAAAATGTATTACGTAGATGTGTTTTGAATTCGGGTGTGAATTCTGTAGAGTTTTTTGAGCATAGCTCCAAACGGATCTGGGTATTGTATTGAGAGAGTGGAGGCTTGTAATAAAATCTAAGCAAGTGATTCTTGGTGGACGTAGCCCAAATTGGGTGAACCACGTTAAATCTTGTCTCTCTGTGTTGTGTTATTTATTCTACACTTTTATTTGCGATCTATAATATTTTCTGCATATTAGTTTCTACTATTGCGATTCTGTAAGGGATTATTCCGCATATTTTATCTCTTATTTCCTAACAATTGGTATCAGAGCCTGGTTTGGTTTGCTGAAGTGTTGAATCGCAGGGAAATTTTTATCTTGAGTGGGAGCTATGGTAGATGATGGAAGATCTAGGGTTGATAAATTCAACGGGTAGAATTTCAGTCTTTGGAAGATGCAGATGGAATATTACCTTTATCAAAAGGATCTTTATACTCCGCTGTCTGAGAAGGTGAACAAACCCTCGAGTATGACAGATGTGGAATGGGATTTGTTGGATCGGAAGGCACTTGGAATGATCTGTCTGTGTCTTGCATCTTCGGTATTATTTAATGTTTCAAAGGAAAAGACTACAAAAGATCTAATGGATGCATTAGGGAAGTTGTATGAAAAACCCTCTGCCTCTAATAAGATATTTTTAATGAAAAAGTTGTTTAATATGAAGATGTCTGAGAATAGTTCAGTAGCAGATCATTTAAATGATTTCAATACAGTTGTGAATATGCTAGCTTCCAGTTACAATAGAATTTGATGAAGAAGTTAGGGCTTTATTAATTCTATGCTCTTTACCTGAGAGTTGGAATAGCCTGGTAATGGTGGTAAGTAACTCGGTTCTAGCTAACTCAAAGTTGAAGTTTGAGGATGTTGTAGGGGTGATTCTAAGAGAGGAAATGTGAAGAAAAAGCTCTGGGGAATCTTCTACTTCAGGGAATGCTTTGACAGTGGAAACTAGAGGAAGACAGAAGAATAGAGGAAACCGTGGAAAATCAAAGATCAGGCAAGGTCAAAATCCAAGAACAAGATTGTATGCTGGAATTGTGGAAAGCTTGGGCATGCAAAGAAGGACTGTTGGGAGCTTCAAGATAAGAAGAAACAATAGGAAGAAAACAAGGAGGCAAATGTGGCAATGGGTAATGTATGTCAGGATGCTTTGATTCTTTCTTTGCACAATATTACTGAATCTTGGGTTTTAGATTCAGGGGCTTCTTTCCATGCTACTCCACATAGGCATTATTTTGTTGATTATGTTCAAGGATGATTTTGGGCATGTTTTTCTTGGTGATGATGAGCCTTGCAGCATAGTTGGAAAAGGTTCTGTTCAGGTTAAGATGCAGAATGGGAATACTTGGCTATTGAAGGATGTCAGACATGTGCCTACATTAAGATGAAATTTGATATCGGCAGGGCAGTTGGGAAGTGATGGTTGTAATGTGATATTTACAGCAGACTCTTGGAAGGTTACCAAGGGTGCTCTTGTGGTGGCAAGAGGTAAGAAGGTTGGAACCTTGTATTTAACCACTGATAGTACTAATGATTGTAATCTTGTGGCTTCAGATGCAGATACAACATTATGGCACTATAGGCTATGGTCATATGATCCATAAGGGGCATGAACATCACAAAGAAGAATTTTCCTGGATATACAGAAACAGGTTTGGATTTCTGTGAGAACTGCATATATGGGAAACAGAAGCGAGTAAGGTTTCTCAAGGTTGGACCTACAAAGAAAGAGAGTAAGTTAGAGCTGGTACATTCTGATGTGTGGGGGCCGGCTCAGGTATCATCTCTTGGGGGTTCAAGTTATTATGTTACTTTTATTGATGATGCAACAAGGAAAGTTTGGGTTTATTGTATTAGAAACAAATATTGATGTATTTGACACTTTTGTTAAATGGAAAGCCTTGGTAGAGAATGAAACAGGTCTTAAGCTAAAATGTCTCAGGTCACGATAATGGAGGGGAGTATTGCAGCAATGAATTTGATGATTACTGTTCTAAGAATGGAATCCGTAGGCAAAAATATGGTTCCAGGAACTCCACAACAGAATGGGGTATCAGAAAGGATGAACAGAACAATAATGGAACGTGCTAGGAGCATGAGGTTACATGCAGGACTGCCTCTTTCTTTTTGGGCAGAAGCGGTGAGCACAACTATGTACTTGATAAACAGAGGACCCTCAAGTGCCTTGGATGGAGGCATACCTGAGGAGGCATGGTATGGTAAGAAAGTTGATTATTCATTTCTTAGAGTCTTTGGATGTGAGGTGTTTGTTCATATAGACAAGGATGATAGGACCAAGCTAGAGGCTAAATCAGAAAAATGTACTTTCATTGGTTATGGCGGTGATGACTTTGGATTTAAATGTTGGAGGTATTAAGGACAAGAAAATCATTCGGTCTAGGGATGTGGTCTTTAATGAGAAAAGTCATGTATAAAGCAACAGTTGTAGGAAAACAGGGAAGAATCCAAGAAAGAATATGCAGTGGTAGAGGATCTTCCAGATGGGAAAGTGACCCATGAATCAATTCAGGAACATCCTCAACAGGAACCCCAAACTCCTATTGTGAGGAGGTCTTCTAGGGTAAGAAAAGAACCTGAACGTTTTTCTCCTTCTCTTTATTATTTATTACTCACTGATAGTGGAGAGCTAGAGAGCTTTGATGAAGCAATGCAGGTAGATGCCAGTAAGAAGTGGGAGCAAGCCATGGATGAGGAGCATCAGGCTCTCATGGAGAACCAGACATGGGATTTGGTAAAGCTACCCGAAGGAAAAAGAGCATTACAGAACAAGTGGGTGTTCAGATTCAAAGAGGAAGGAGGAAAGAAAAGATACAAGGCCCAGTTGGTGGTCAAGGGGTTTGCATAGAAAAAAGGTATAGATTTTGATGATATTTTTTCTCCTGTAGTAAAAATGACTTCTATTAGAACTGTTCTAGGAATAGTTGGCAGCAGAAGACTTGCACTTAGAACAACTTGATGTAAAGACTACATTTCTCCATGGTGATTTGGAGGAGGAACTATATATGCAGCAACCAGAGGGCTATGAGGTCAAAGGTAAAGAGGAGATGGTGTGCAAATTGAAGAAGAGCTTGTATGGCTTGAAACAAGCTCCACGTCAATGGTATAAGAAATTTGATAGCTTCATGATGGAGCAAGGTTATATTAGATGTCATTCTGACCATTGCGTGTATATAAAGAAATTTGAGGATGGAAGTTATATTATCCTTTGTTTTGTATGTGGATGACATGTTGGTTGCAGGTAAAAACATGCAGGAAATAAAAGTACTCAAGAAGCAGCTAAGTGAATCCTTTGGCTATGAAGGATTTGGGTGCAGCCAAAAAAATCCTTGGTATGAGGATATCTCGGGATAGGAAGGAACGAAAAGCTGACTTTATCTCAGGAAGAGTACATTAAGAAGGTCTTGGGAGAGGTTTAATATGCAGGATGCTAAACCGGTTGGGACTCCTTTGGCAGGCCATTTCAAGTTATCAAAGGATCAGTGTCCCAAGACAGAGCAGGAAAGAAACCAGATGTCAAAGGTACCTTACTCATTAGCATTTGAAAGTTTGATGTATGCCATGGTGTGCACCAGCCCTGATATTACCCATGTAGTGGGAGATGGTGAGTAGATTTATGAGTGATCCAGGTACAGATCACTTGGCAGGAAGTAAAAGTGGATCCTTCAGTATTTGAGAGGGACCATGGGGACAGTTTTGTGCTATACTGGATCAAACACCACTTTTGTGTGGTTATGTAGATTCATATATGGCTGGAGATGTCGATAGAAAGAGGAGCACAATAAGTTATATTTTAAATTATAGGTGGGGAGAATAGTGAGCTGGATTTTCACCGACTACAGAAGTTGCTGGCTTTTTCAACCATGGAGGCTGAGTATGTTGCTGCCACAGAGGCAAGTAAAGAGATGATTTGGCTACAACAATTGCTTGAGGAGTTGGGGCATAAGCAGGAGGAATGTAAGCTATATAGTGATAGTCAGAGTGCTAGAAACCTAGCTAAGAACTGCCACAGAGGCAAGCAAAGAGATGATTTGGATACAACAATTGCTTGAGGAGTTGGGGCATAAGCAGGAGGAATGTAAGATATATAGACACCTAGCTAAGAACTCTGCTTTCCACTCTAGGACAAAGCATATACAGTTGAGATATCACTTCATCAGGACAGCTTTGGAGGAAGATAAGTTGAAGTTGGAGAAGATTCATACCAGTCAGAATCCTACAGACATGATGACCAAGGTGGTCACAAGGGATAAACTAAAGCTATGTTCATCTTTGGTTGGCCTTCGCGGATGATAGTGAAGGGTTGAGAAGCTTTCTCAGTGGAAATCAGTCTCTAAGTGGGAGATTGTTATGTTTGTGGAGCCTATTTTTATGTTAGAGTATGGTACACCTTCCATGTGTTACACTTGGGTATTTTTACGGAGCAAATTTTCATGGGTGGTTTATTAACCCATGGGTAACCGTTATGGGCTGTTTTTGGGCCCATGTTTTTTCGGTACCCATTTTTTTGTAAAACCGCCTCTTCGGTTACCCACGGTTTTGTATCAAACTGCTTAAGCAGTTGTCTATTTATATGGTCTTATGCATATGATAGATGTACAAGCAAATGTATTACAGATGTGTTTTGAATTTGGGTGTGAATTCTATAGAGTTTGTTGAGCATAGCTCCAAACGGATCTGGGTATTGTATTGAGAGAGTGGAGACTTGTAATAAAATCTGAGCAAGTGATTCTTGGTGGACGTAGCCCAAATTGGGTGAACCACGTTAAATCTTGTCTCTCTGTGTTGTGTTATTTATTCTGCACTTTTATTTGTGATCTGTAATATTTTCTGCATATTAGTTTCTACTATTGCGATACTGTAAGGGATTATTCCGTATATTTTATCTCTTAATTCCTAACATCCACATGTATGAATTAATCACTTTGATTAATAAATAAATCTCCTCGAATCCGATGGGTCACTAAAGGACAAACTAAACTCATATAAGGTTGACTCAACCCTCTCTAAACCTCTCTTATCCACATCTAACCCAACCTTTCCATTTATCCCACATGAAGGAGGATGTAGATATTCTTCTATCCATTGGGCTATATAAAGATCCCTCCTACCTTTACACTTACACCTTTACGTTCCTAGCTGAGCATAAAGCCTAAGCTATAGCCATTTAATCATCTTGGAGCATTCTTCATTGGAGGAGCTAGCTATTTTCATCTTTTGTATTCATCCATCCAAGTTTTAAAGTGATATGGGGATATGTCAAATGATCTTGTACCCTTGGATTGACAAGACTCCATTCTTGAAAACCTTGGGATTCAAACATACAATCAAACCTTTTATTACTAAGAATCTAAATAGGCTCATTTCATTTGATTAACATTAAATAGAGATAGAGATTAATGGATTAACATGTTAGTTTGAATATTTGTTCATATTCTAATGTAAAGATGTTAGTAGATTAGTATTGCTTAAGCTCTAAGCATGATGTTGCATTGAATTTGATTTATCTTTGTTGTAGGAATACTAGGTATTATTTATAACTCTTTTTGCATTTCTAACAAATACGTGCACCCATTTGGCATGCTCGGTTGGACGGGTCCTTAGTCCCTTATAATTCTAGCTCTAATTTTATTGTTATTTCAAGTTTTTGGCTAACCCTTTATATACACATATTGCAAATAATGTTGAATTTCTTAGGATTTTGTTAATATTCCATATGTAGGATCTCATTTAGAGCTTTAATTATAATGGGTTATTGTCAATTTCAAGCTAACATACTAAAATTTTGAGTATTTTTAGATTTTTGGTGTCTTTTGCTAGTATTACATGTGTGAAATAATGTTTAATTTATTATGATTTTTGCTAAATTTGCATGTGTTGAGTCTTTTTTAGGGGTTGTCAATTTTGAGCTAACATATAAATTTTTTTACCTTTTTGAAGTTGATTATGTTAAAATTAAGTATATTTGACATCACCTAGGAAAGGGAGTGCAGGCACCCAAACCTTGGCACATGCACCATTATGTTAGTGCACACACCACTGTAGTATTGTACCTTTTTATTAGACCAACACAGGCACCCAAACCTTGGTTGACTCACCCTAACCTTGGTGCAGGCACTATTATGTTAGTGCACACACCACTGTAGTACTGTACCTTTTTTTGGCCTAGTGTCAGCACCCATATGCTAGCGCAGGCATCTCTCGGGTAGTGCACATGCACTTTCATAGCTTTTGTACCTTCTATTTTGCTTCCCAAGTGCACACACACATAAATGGGTGTGCATACACACTGAAGGGAGCACACACATCATTTTTTGCACGTAGACATACTTCTCATTATGTTTTTTACACAGAGGCATGCACACATTTAAAAGGGAACGCACACGCCAAAATGGGTGTGCAGAACTGTGTAAATAGCCTATCTTCCAAAGGCCATAACATTTTCTCCCAAAATCAAAACGACTCCATTTTTATTGCGTTGGAAATATACTGAAGAGAAATATGCAATGAAAACATAAATTTGAGTTTTTGAGTTACCAAAAATTTAAGGTTTTCATTTTTTTATAAAACTACTCATTTCAAACATGTCTAAATGTTTTGGAAAATTTTGTCTTCGATGTTCTAACACCTTACAAGTTTTATTTTGAATCTAACTTTTGTTTTGTAGGGTTTTATTACATTTTTGATAGTAATTTGACTTGTTTAAAAGGTTAATGAACATTTCATGTTTAATCACGAGATTAGAGTGGTGTATGCTCTTCCCTCACACCTTTTAGGTGACGTTGTGAATCATAAATGATTTCTATGTATCTTTTTTTTTCTGAAAGATGCTTGTTATTAAAAGAATGAATGCCAAAGTTTTATAAAAATAACAAATATTTAATTTGAACAAATTTTTTTAAATTTTTTATTTCATAGTTGGATTCTACATCACGTATTCTCTTCTCATGCATCTTAGCATGATCTTGAGAATCAAAAACGATGTTTTATCCTCTTTATTATTTTTATGGAAAATTACTAATCCATTGTGCAAGACAAAAAATGCTTGTCAAAGAAAAGGTGGAATTGAAACAAAATCAAGCTACTAATACAATTTCCATGCAGGTTTCCAAAATGTGTTCAAGCAAACCACATAAAATTAAACAAGTTAAAATCACACCACATTCAAAACACTATATGTCCAATCCACTTAAAACTAGGACATAACCCCTTTGACATAAGCCTTAAGCTAAAATAATGGGGGTGTTCCTAGGAACCCCAAAGTAGTCCATGTAAGAGGGAACCTTGTGGATGAAACGGGAATTTCTCCGCTCAGCCTACTTGACTAGTTTTTCCTTGTGAGTTAGCTTTACTGGCTATCCGTATGGTGACCCCAATGAGAGTACATGATGGATGCACTTGTTGCTCACTTTGATTTAAGGGGGTAAAGTAAATCCAAGATAATTCCAAATTAGTTATTGCAACTTTTTGGGTAAATCGAGCTCACTTAATACAACTTTGTAACACCTAGTTGAGAGAACCACCTAGGAAGATATCATTGACTAGGAGCCAACTTTGACCATTTCAGAACATTTTTTAGTTGTGAGCCATTGTTCATCATGAAACATAGGAAGCGTTACTTTTTCTTTGTTTTTCACTTACCCTAAGGTAAGGCAAAACTCTAATGAAATAAGGCCAACATTTTTAAACCCCAATTGATATAATTACTTCACTTTATTTTGAGACTTTGTTGATCAACAAAAGAGTGACTAACTTTGTGTTATCAATTGATTGTTTCACCACTTTTTGTTCATTTACGCCCATCTATGTTTGTGACTGGGTTGTTAAACATCTAAAGTGTGTGGAGACATTTTCATATCATTGGTACCCTTTTTGATCTTGATACCCAAGTCAAGATCATCATCATAGTTAGGCTTGATTCATCATCCTTAACATCCTCGGAAAGGTTACCTTGTTTATATCGTGTCACTAAAATTTTTGTATTTACGTCATATTTCTTGTAAACTTGACCTAAATATCTATATTGTAAGGTTATGCTATATATGTAATTTAAAAATTCATAGGTATACTATCTCTTTAGTTTGATTTCAATTATTACCTCGATTCTAAAGAGTGTTAAGGGTTACCACATGTGTATGTTATATCAATATCATCTTGATATTAATACCTTACTTTCTCATAAATTTTGGCTAACATATCTTAGTGAAATTGCTGTGTCACCCACAAACGTAACTGACACCCTTTGGAGTTTTTTCTTGATTGAATTTGGGATTGCTTCTAGTATACTTTGTTTGGAGGTGAAGTTAACTTCTTTTTATTACTTATGCCTTGTTCCTTTCTTTGAACTCGACATAAGTAGGGACATTTTTTTAATCATCATATGAAACCACCTACCATTTTGAAAAATGATATAGGAAGTAATCCATTTGACTAATTGGTTTACCAACAAACTTTGTGTGATTTTGTCTCATTTGTCACATCGACATATCCATTTTAGACAATCACTTTGATCCTTTGATTCTTTATCGTTCATTAGTCTTTGGTCATTAATTTGTCTTTGTGTTTTGAACTTACTTGATTGTTCCTTGTTTTTATCCATCTTATAAATTCATTTCCAGGAAAATCTTTGTGGTATTTGATTCTCTTGATATTATTTTTTTTCCCTAAGTTCATGATCATTTTTTATCACATCTTTCAAACCTTGGCAAAAACATTCAATAAGATTTTGCAACAATTGAACATTTGAAAATTTTCCTTTGTATCCTTTATGTTGCTAAAATTTTGATCAATCCTTTGACATTTATGCATCCATCCCTTGTTGGATTATCAATCTTGAGTCCTCACAATGTATATTCTCCTTAGCTTCCCTTTTGGAAAATCACACAAGCATCACCATATTTATGAAATGTCTAGTTGGTTTTCATTATGCTGCACAAATCAACATGAAACCTTCTTAACTTTGAAAATGTTTGATCATAAAATTTAGGTCTAGACCTTTGAACCCAAAACATGCCAATAATGAATGATTATCATAAGGTCCCTTATATAGATGACAATAAGGAATCAAAATTTCATTGTTCACATCAAAAGACTCCCATCATGACCAAACCTCGATTGGTTCTTCTTACTAGAGAACCCATTTGGGTAACTCGTTCCCTAACTTCATCTCATAGGCGGTGGTATCATTTGGATGCTTCTGATAAAAATATTATTTGAGTTCCCCCAACTCTTCTTATAATTCTAATCAAAACATTTCTTCTTCTTCTGAGGATTCCAATCCACATATTTCCTCTGACTCTTTTGATGATTCAAATCCAAACTACTATTTGGATTCATCTAGTTTGACTCCTAAGTCATCTAAGTTGACTCCTATGTCATGGTCCTCCCTATCTTCTCAGGACCCTCTTCATCATGAATTTAATATGAATCCTACATCACGGTCCTCCCTTTCTTCACAGGACCCTTTTTATCAGTCACCTCAATGATGTATTCTTCCTTTGAAGATATGCACGAATCCAAATCCATCCAATCAAACATCTAGTAGAATTCTTCAATCACGATCCTCTCTTTCTTTGTAGGACCCTCGTTATTATCCATCCAATGTGATTCTTGGATCACGGTCCTCCCCTTCTTCACATGACCTTCTTCATCAATCACCCCCACTAGGTCTTCCTTCTTTGAAGATTCATGTGACTTAAAGTCCTTTGATTCAAATGTATGAATCAACCCATGCGTCACAATCTAAAGACTTTGGACTTAATCCTACTAGTTTACAGATGATATCCCATCATATAGGTAGGTCCACACCACCTTCTTCTACTCCTGAGACATATAGCTCCACATCTTCTTCGTCTCTCACATCATCTTCTTCTATAAATCATCATCAACATCTTCTAAGTCTTCCACACCAAGTGAACCTCTTTCTTCTAATCAACCCCTAGTCATCGATAAAAAACTCATACTGATTGATCTATTTTAGAACGAAGAAACAATTAGTGCATTTATAGGGGCATATGAAGATATTACTTTAGTAGATTACGAGCAAGGATTCTCTTTAGACTTTGATGCATCTACGTATTATAAGGAAAAGGTTCTTTCCTTTTATCTAGAAATGGAGGAAGAGCCTCAGATCATGAAACTTGACTCTCCTCTTATTCTTCCATCTTCACATTCTTCATTATGTGAAGAAACTTCTAGGTCTTGCATTGATTTATGGCCTATCTTCTCATCACCTAATAACTCTTTGTCTATCATAATTCCTCAATCACAATCTCTTATGGTGTCAACGCCAAGTATCCCTTCATCTTCATCTAGGTGTAGGTCACCTTCTAGTATCCCTCCCTCTGCTATTTGTGGGACATTGTTGAGTAGTCTACTATCTTCTATTCTTAGGGAACATACAACTAGCCCCTTGTCTTCTATGTATGGATCACCCTTGGGTAGTCCATCATCTTCTATTCTTGGGCCACATCCTAGTGGCCCATCATCTTACATCTATGGGTCACATCCTAGTAGCCATTATTCATATATTCTTGGGACACATCCTAGTAGCCCTTCATCTTCTATCTATGGCTCACCTCCTAGTAGCCCAACTTCTTCAATCCTTAGAATGTATCCTTTTCATCCATCACATTATTCTTCTACCAAATATTATGGCAAGCCCACTGCTATTCTTCTCATCAATTCTAAACGTCCATGTTATTCTCTCACTTCTTGGGATCATAAAATTCAAGCATTAGCTTATAAGAAACCTAGACAAGTTCGTTATCAAGCCAAGATCAAAAATATGAAAAGATCCAAAGCTACCAACAACTCCAATGATCATAAAATCTAAAATCAAACGTGATTCTAGAATGCACACCAATGTAACCATCAAGTATGGCACAAAGTGAATAAACCTATGGATAGGGAGCTCAAACTCCCACATAGGAAACCCATGTTTCAAAACAAATCACAGTCATTTGTTGAGTGTGAACTCACCATGATCATCAAGATCAGGGATAATATCACTCTTGATAAACAAACATGCTTATTCTCCCTTATCGAGGAAGTCACACACATCATTGTTGGATTCTATCATACAGATTGACATTATTGGTCCCAACTTCCAAGAAAATAAATAAATCATACAACATTAAAACATTAAAAAACTAGAACCAAACATTGCAATCAAGTATTGCGTACACATGGATGTTCTTTCTTCCCTTTTTTTCATATTCATCTACAATTCATCTACCATTTTCATCCCTTCGATGTTATTTTGGTTGGCCTATTCACACACATTTTGTGAAATTTATCTCTGTGGTATCCGTTTGACCTTGGTCTTTCATAACCTTGGTAAATTAAAGAATGACTAACCTCTTAGAGATTCCTATCATTATTCTCATCTAATAAATTTTTTGGGAAGAAATTTTGGGTGTATTTGTTAACACTATCCAATGTCGTCATACAAATAACTTCCACATCCTTTCATATATCCATCAGTGTTTCTTAACCCCTTGTCAAACAAGAGAGCTGAAATAATTTTTTAGAAAGAAAAAGAATCAAAATCAATTAATCAAAAAGCCAAAGCTCAAAGAAAAAGCAAATTGATATATAAATCTCTCTAGGGGTATTTCCAATAATCTCTACTGGGGCTATGGACACCTGAATGGCAGTAGAGAATTGTTGTGATTAGAATAAAATACATCTCCATCAGGGCTATAGACACCTGCTTCATAGAAGAGCAATGTACGACTCTCCTTCCATGATCCATTCGCAAATAACCTTTCAAACTAAATCATTCCTACACATTGACTAGTGTCTTCACTTACTATCTATTAACTCTTTCCTTCAAGACATAATTCATTTCCACGTGCACACATGGGACCTCGATGAGTAAAATAGGATTAGTATGTTATCAAGTGTTACTTTTTGTACCTTGTTCAAACTCTTGCTTCAATGCATGTCTTGTCTCATGATTTGCGCCTTGGGCTGATAAATTTTTCATCGAATGCCTTCTAAAGATTTTCACAGCATCTTCTATTATTTAAAAAAAAAATTAGAACATCCATGTGTATATGATGGACTTTTTGCTATGTTTTTGGACACCTTTTTCTCCCTTTAATAAATCAATCACCCACTTCCTTTCTATCACATGTTTCTTGGCCATCTTATGCTAGGGCATCCTTGCTCCCTTATGTTTGAACCTATTTTATATATTGGCCTTAATCCACATTTTATCTATGAAGAGTTTGTCTTTGAATAATCCATGCCTAATCATTAGGGCATATCACATCTTCACTTTCTCTAATGCTTGACATTTTTCGCTTGTACATCCCATCTATCGCTAAGGGCATCCATGCTTATTTGTCTTCCTCTACATCGCTTCAAAAAAATTACAGAAAATCACAAAAACATTCAAATATGTTTCAAGAAAAAAATAAATAAATCATCCTATAAAACATTTCTCTTTGGTTCTCATCTAAGCTTGTGTGTGACTCACTGATCATCTTCATCTACCTCCATCAACAAAACTGGTTTTCTTACTCTGTTTGTACTCTGGGACACAATGAGTTGATTGGTATTGTTTCATAGTGCACGATTACTTTTCATAGGACAAAAGTTTCCTTCGTTATTCCCCTTGCATGTATCCTTACTTGGGGCACCATCTTTTATCCCTTGTCATTAGTTCACACAAGTCAGAATCAAAGGTTGATAATAAAAACATTCCTTTATGTTTCTCTATTAGGTTAGCTTTTTTACTTTCTCGTATTGCATTGCATTATGTATGTTGCAAGGAGTTAGGAATCTTTTACTTTGTCGTATTGCATTACATTTTGTATGTTGCAAGGAGTTAGGAATCTTTTACTTTTTCATATTGCATTACATTTTGTATGTTACATGGAATTGGTGTTTTTAGCAATGGAAAATTGTTCATAGTATGGATTTTCATGTCATTATACTTTTGTCGTATACTTACATTTTTAATAAAGACTGATGACGTAGATCTTTAGCAATATGATGACAATAAAGTTATTATAATACACTAGATGAAAGCTTGATCTTTTCTTTTCATCTTCGTTCCTCTTCTACATTGTTCTCCTATCAAACATTATTCTTCTTATTCACCTGGGGCATTTTTCTCCTCCTCATTCTTCTATCCTTTCTCTCACCTTTTTCAATCGTCGATTGCCTTCTTTCATCACCTCATTGACACTCAAGAGGGCATCTATCACTTCTATTAATTTTTCTTCTACACTTTCAAAATTTATGCATCTACTATATTTGAAGTGGCATCACTTACACAACCCTAAAGAGGGGCATATTTACACACCGATAATTTACCTTGAGAAATTTAAATACTTAAATTTTGCTAATTACCTTTCCCACAAATTGACGACATGTCGTCAATATCACACATTTTCTCTGATATCATTGTTAATTATTACATTACGTTAGTTAATTATCTCTTCTATCTATAAAAGATGTCGATTAATGACCTTCTGTTAATCTGCTCCCCTTTCTATCTAGATTAATTAATTATTTCTAATTAATTAAGCTCCCCTTTCTATCTAGATTAATTAATTATTCTTAATTAATTAATTCTCTCTTTTATTATAATCAATAAATTGTTATTTATTTGATTAAAATCCTCTCATAACATAAATCATACTAGCTATTCCTCTAGAAAGCTTTTATAAGCTTATACACCTATTAATTAATCACTTTGGTTAATTAATAAACACCCTCAATCCCCATGAGTCACTAGAGGACAAACTAAACTCTTCTAAGGTTGACTAAACCCCCCCTAAATCTTTCTTATCCACAACTAACCCAACCTCTCTATTATCCCACATGTAAAGGGATGTAGATATTCTTTTATACATTGGGCTATATAAGGAGCCCTCCTCCTACCTTTCTTACTTACACCTAAATGAGCATAGAGCCTATACTATAGCCATTTTATCATCTTAGAGAATTCTTTCATTAGAGGAGCTAGCTATCTTCATTTCTTGCATTCATCCATCCAAGTTTTGAAGTCATATGGAGAGATATGTCATATGGTCTTGTAGCCATGGATTGATAAGACTTCATTCTTGAAAACCTTTGGATTCAAGCATACAATCAACCCTTTGATTGCTAAGGATTTAAATAGGTTCATTTCATTAGCATTCGCATTAGAGATAGAGGTTAATTTGTTTAGCATGTTAGTTTGAATCCTCGTTTCATGTTCTAATGCAAATATGTTAATAGATTAGTCTTTGCTTAAGCTCTAAGCATGTTGGTATATTGATCTAGTTAGCATTGTATCGAAGCTATTAAGTGTTAGATTTGATTTCCTTTGCATTGTTAACTAATTCATGGATACACATTTGGCACGCCCGGTGGGACTTACTCCATTGTCCTTTGCACTTAATTTCAAATTTTTGGGTTGACAACGACCTGATGAGCAGTGCTCAAACTCAAGGATGAGGATGGATGTGGCATTAGATGAACAACCTGCAATACATAATCACTGAAAGAGGAAGTTGAAGATGAGGCTATGATGGTAGCCAATCCTGCAAAACATGAGTACATTGAAAGATAATAACAATCGATAAGTAATGATAGCAATAAACAGGGGCAACACAAAATTCAACAGTGTCCAAACCTCTGCAACAGTCTCTATTTTGTGCACAAGTGATGCATGACAAGCTCAAATGGACTCTCAAGACAGGTCGAAACAACTGCAAGAATGCTAAAGACTCAAGGATAAGTTTTCTTGTACAACGCAAGAAAATTATGATTATGCTTCATTTTGAAGGGGGTGAAACTAGCTTCATAGGTTCAACCTGATGACTTCGGGTGGGTTCTCTGCCAACTGCGGGGAACCTCCCCTTTGCAGTGGTGGATGAGTGATTTATGTCACTCAAGATGTGGGGATTTATGGATGGATTTTTAAGGCATATAGGTGTTTTAAAGTATAGGTGGGTCCACTAGAGAAGTGTTATGGGTAGGTGTTCTTGATGTGCTAAATATGGATTTTGGGATTAACTTCCCAAATAAAAGCTAAAAAAAGCATATTTTGGGATATGTAACTAGGTAAGTTAAGGATAATAAACATCCTAGGGAGGAGAAATGAAAGCTAATTAGAGTTAATTAGCTAATGAGATGAGGGATTAGCAAGGTGATTAATGATGATTGTGAATCAAGAAGTACCAAGGTAGATGGGCTAATGGATTTCAGAAAGATGGGAATTTTAATACATAAGAAATGAATTAAAATCAAATGGGTCTAGATAAGACCATTGTGAAAGAAGCGAACATGGGCAACAAGGGTAACAATACCAAATTTTGGTGATCTATGGTGTTATTAGTCCCATACATAAACTACCACCATTCAAGATCCCTCCCCATCCTACTCCACTTCCGTGACCAATTCATTTTGTTAAACAAACTATTCTTTATATTGATGGCCAAGACACATTTTAAGCCTCGTGTTCACCATCGCAATGTCTTTCTTTCATCATCCAATAGATCTCTATCACTCACATACTTATTGTAGGGGGTCATTGTACTTCCCCCCTTCTAGCACTATCAATTGTCTCTAATATCTACTATCACACTCAAATGCTCTGTGCTTCATGATATTATTTAGTCTTTGCACTATGATCAAACCCTTTGATACACACATTGTATCGTCATTACCCTATGATGCACTCTATGTTCCACGGTTCATACTTGACTGACTGAGGGTCTAAATCTGAAATGAGCCTCACCACATTCACTTTTCACACTCTATACTGTCATCTTCTATCTTTCTAATGTACATTTTCAAACCATTTCCTTTTATTGAGTGCACTCTTGTTCTATGATTCATTGCTTGATTGTTGAGGGATCTTTTATAAATGAACCTCATATGTACTTTCATCCATTTATGCGCTGGGGTTTGCGCGCAAATATGCTCCTATCACATTCACATAGCATACCATTCCATCTCATTTAGATCACTCACAACATTTGAGTATCTCTGGTTGCATATACTCTGCTAGCTTATTCTACTTACATGTACACTTTGTTAGATTCCATGTTAGACAAATACTTAGTATATCAATATCTTTTGACTATATATATGTTAACGATTATCTTTGCAGATGAACCATCAAAGTTGTGGGAAAACCTTAGGGATGTGGGACTTGACCCCTAAGATAACCTCCAGGTTTTATAGAAGCTAGCTCTTCTCTAATTACTGGATTGAGATAAGGGTTATATGAGAAAACAAAACAATATGTAAATCCTATCTAAGGCGATGTGTCGAATCTTTACTAAAAATCACTATTTTGAAGATATTTCATGGCTTGGTACATATAAGGTGAGCTGAAACTTTTATGGTATCATAATTACGTGCTGTTGAATGAATCTAAATTTATGTAAAATATTTAAGTGCATGCAACACGATAAACATTTAAACATTTTATCAAGAACTAAATTAAATAGAAAACAGGGAGAAACAAAGGACATAGAGTATTGATCAAATTTTTCAGTGCCATTTCTAGAATAAGATCATCTTATTTATAGAGGAAACAATACATAAGACCAAAATGACATAGATTACAACATTTAGATTACACTAGAGCCATTGTCAAGGCTAATGAACACAATATAAAGTGAACCTAAAATTCTCTTCTCTGTTTAGAGCTCTAGTTACATTCTTGGTTCTCATGTCTTTTGGTGATCCTCCTTGAATACTGACATAAGAACCTCTCTTATAGACCCCATTAGCTCTTGCTCTAATCACACCTCTAATAACAGATAATTACCACTCATCTACATTTAGTTTCTAAACAATAATGTGAAAGGATTATCGACCTTTGGACTTCTTCAGATCTCAACTGCATGCTTTGGGCCCTAGAGATCACATGTCAAATCCTTTAGAACCAGTGCGAGTCCTCTATGAGTGTCTGGGTTAGTTAGGTCCTTTTGATAGTGGTAGTTACCTTTCTAACATGTGGAGACCTGTGAACACGGTTTTATGGGAGCTTATCCTTTTCTCTTTATTTAGTGAAGTTGGATCATGGGTGACACATGGAGGCCTACACATTGAGATCTCCTCTATCTTAATCCTGAATATTTTCCAACCCGCTATGGAGTATGCCTTTCTGCGCTTTAAGCCACATGGTGACAAGTTCTCGCTACTTGAAGTGCTAAGAAAGATGAAGAGTGTGCTTTACTCTAATTCTGTGCCAAAGGGAAACGTGGACACCCTCCACGTCTTCTGTTCTACATTTTTCTTAGGAAAAATGCCTTAGGTCCCAAAAAAACATAAAAGAACACCAACTTAGGAAACATTTTGTCGCAACGACTAAAAGATAGCAGTAATGGAAGAGCCCCGAAAATGTACCTTGAAATCATTCTACCTCTCACACATGCATTAGTTGCATCTTAGTCCTTTGTAATGGGAATACCATATATCTTATTGATTTTCATACGCCACAATGATGCTCAACATCTCATATCCTTTGCCTAATCCCATCGAAAATGACTCCTAGGGAATCTACTTTTACTACTCTCACACATTACAAGTGCTATTATTTCATGTTCTTTACTACTTCTACTTCCTGAGCACACTAGGTGTTATATCAGTGAATGCATAGCCTTAGAGGATGCAGTCAACATACAAAAAATTTATATTTCTAACCTCATGCTAATGGGTGCTTCATGTGAAAGCACTTAATCCTTGTAGGACATCTATGCCACCATGGTTGTCCGATACATTTTCTTATAGATTGCTGGTCTACTTGTCACATGCTATTGTTTGCAAGGAGTCTATGCCCTATGTCTTGGTTTGAGTTCTACTGCCAAAATTGTACGCTTTTGAGATTGCTTCGGCCTTGATTGTCTGTATGAGGGAAAAGGTGATATACAACTGTCCCATGGTAGTATGAAGATGCACTATTTGTTCCTATGATCTATCTTACTATGAACATTTTCTTTCTGTATATCAAATATTGTCATTCTATGACAAGATTGTTTCTTTTACTACTAACACATGTATCTAGCCATATTGTCTACATGTGCCTTGGTTTCTACCATGCACATCCCCTACCCCCTGCATGAATACAATATAGATCAACATCAGGTCCTCCTCCTTTGGGTCGCATCACCTCACTACCTTGAGTTATGTCGCATGCTTGGGGTCCCAGAACGTTTTCCTTGGGGCATACATTGGGATAAACAAAACACCTTCATACAATAGCTTATAACTACTTTCACTTATAGCAGGATTCTAACACATGTTACCCGTTACAACAATGGCTTCAGAATCAAACTTGGGTACATGAATCACAACACAAACAGGCCTAGTTGCTCGGGCTTAGACTAAGAGCGACTTGAGCACTTCTGTTTTGGCTCCCTTGGGTGCTAATGTCCTGAGGGCACACACAGTCAATGTTAGAGTAGGTATTTACCTTAGCTCATGTTCACCTAGGTACATTATTTACGTTTATTTATTTATCCTCACCCACTTATGTGTGTGGATATTTCTTTTTATTTATTTAGATATTAGGAGATATTATCTAGTTGTTAGGTATAGTTCTTTCCTTGATCTATGGTATTTACTAGTTCTTTCTATCTAGATCTATGGTATTGACTAGATCCTTGATGTCTAGTTCTCTCAAAAATCTATGGACTTGACTAGTTCTTTGATGTCTAGTTCTTTCCATTGATTTATGGCTTGATCTACGACATTGACTGGTTCTTAGATTGTTATTCCTTACCTATATAAGCAAGGTCCATTCTCCTTGTATTTCATTGAGTTCCATAATAATATATGATATTGTTGCTCATTTGTTTGCAAAGGTTTATGTAAAGTTATTCTGGCGAATTACTTTCATCTTATTGATCGTGATGTTTGATTAGCATCTATGTTCTTGGCTTGGCACGATTTTGTTATCATTCCTTTTATATACCCGAGGTATAATATATAGCCTGGAGGCTGGGGGGTTATAGGGGGTACTCCGGTTTAATCAACTGCAATATCCAACATCTTCCTCCACTCTAGCTTCCTGTCCCAACTTATGTTGAATGGAAAACCATTAGTCTGTTGCCATCAACTTAGGTTCCTACGACAAATGAATGGAATGAGCGTCCAACTTGGGTCTTCATAGCTAACAGCCATAACACTTATTTATCATCTAACCTAGCTGTCCAACCTAGATTGGACGATAAATAGTGTACAGCCATCTCTGGACCTAGGTTGGATGGAACTAGCGTATGGACAATAGTATAATGTGCGTCATCCAATCCTAGGTTGGATGGGTGGGTATCAGATGGCATGGGTTGAATGGTCTGATGATAGACGACTGGGGTTGGACAGTTGAGTTAGATGACTGGGTCAATCATGGCTAGGGTTGGACACTCACAGATGATGGAAATTATTCTAACTCCATGTTGGATGCATATAGATAATGTACAACCATCCAACCATAAGTTGGACTAGCTAGGTTGGACGGTAGATAATGTAATGGTCATCATACACCTCATGTTGGACGACTGGGGCTCTGGACAATAGATAATGTACGTGTCGTCTAACCCAAGTCCTGGAGGGATGGGTTAGATGGTAAATTAATAGTTCTGTGCATCTTAAACCATAGGTAGATCAACACTGACCAGGGTCAAGCATTTTATACCATACAACCTAGGTTAAAGGACACCAATCTGTATCCAGGTCTCATACGACACATTTTTGGAAAGACGTACCAACAATGGGTTGGAGATGTACTCAGGTTGGACGGATGCCCTTGGAATGAAAATTATAATCCCATAGACGTCATCCTATCACCTAGGTTGGATGGCTAGTCAATTCATGTGTCGTATACACCCATGGGTTGCCATGACATCAAACCTTTATATGATCATTATGATGGACGACTATCCCCACCTAGTCAACTTTGCCATGAAACAGTTTTTCAAGTGAAATTCTTCAAATGATCATGAAAGTCAATTTTGGAGCATTCTCACCAAGTTCTTATACTAATTTTGCTGGAGGGGGGGTCATATAACAAGAGAACCATCATGGACCAAATAGTTTGGTCCACAAACATCAACATAAAGAATGTGCACAAGTGTCATATGCCCTTGAACAATATGTTTAGAATATAACCCTTTATGTCATCAATGATATACATTTATTAACCATATGTGCATTCACAAGGGTCATAACAGATTTCCCCAAAATGCATAATATATATAGAGGATGTATACTACTCAGATGAGTGGTTTCTATATATATATCCCATCCAATCCGTACACAATATTATGACAAACAAATTCCCCAAGACATGGTAACAATGCTATAAATACAATCTAGGGAGACACTTAGCACAAACCCCTACATACCATACAGAAGTGTTCTACAATAGCATAACACCATCCATGGAAAGCTAACTGATGTCCAGCATGATGGGTCCAATACTCTTCCCTCTAAATTTATTCTTCTTATTCTACAGAAACATCTCTATAGATAGGTTTATCACCCATTTCCATTCCTTCATAAAATATTGATATCAGTTTCCAAAGTGTCCATGTATTCCTCCAAGTCGGTAGTATGATTACAACATTATCTACGACATCATCAACATTTGTGCATAACAATGATCAGTGTAAGATCCTTCCATAGGAGGCCTAATAGTCCTTTCTTGAGCCATTTCCTAGAAAACTGAGACCAAAACACTTACCCAAAACTCAAGTAGAAGGGCTAACAAGAAGGAAAGACGAGGGAAAACAAAAGGAAATCCATAGAAATTGAGTTATCTCCAACCGTAAATAGAAAAATATCCCAGAATAACCAATTGGTTTCCTTCCACATGCACTGTGAGTGTCTACTAAACCCCTCTAAAACCCTTGTCGTATGTGCTTCTCCCCGAGTGTGCACGTAATTGTTGGCACTTAAAAAATATTATGAGGAACAAGGACTATCCACTCTTATTATACACACTTCAGAGGGCAGTGGTACACATTCTCAAAGCCACTCCATCGTTACATGATTTCGATTGTCCCTACTCTTAGCTTCTTTTTAATAATTTTGGATCAGTTTTACAAAAGAAAACTCAATATTATTATTCATGGAATAATGATCTTCTTATTAATTCACTCAAGATACATTTACATAGATGGGGTTTACATTATATAAGAGGATGTTATCCTTAATACAAGAGTCAACATCAATCACCAATCCCCTATATCTCTCAACCACTGCTAGAATCTCTCAACTATCCCATACAACTCTCTATCATCTCATATCCCTATTCTAATGGCTAGATTAATTCACGTACATAAAAATATGATATTAATATCACAATATTAATATCTCACACTCACCTAACTAATACAGCTATATTATTAATATGAGTTCTATAAACTGATTATTAATAAGATTACATTTTATTTAATAATGTTACACAATATTTTGGTAACACTTTTCTACACACCACACTCTGTGCTTTATGATAAATCTTTCCTAGTATAAAATCCCATATCAAATACAAAACATTCACTTCTTAATCATCCACTCTAGTGTCATAGTTCATAGTTGATTATTAAGGGTCACATTCTTAAACAAACCTCACATCATCTACATTTCAAGCTTAATAGTTTAGGATACATATTTCATAACATCTACTACTCTCTTCCACTCCATGCTTCATGAATATTTTTCTAAGCATCACCACATCATTGGTTCACATACTTTATCTTCATTATCTGATGACACACTCTAGTTTCATGGTTCATACTTGACTGATTGAGGGTCTAATTCCTAAATGAACGTCACATTTGTCTAAACTTAAAATTAAGTGCTTCATGATAAATCTTTTATAGAATCTACTATCATGCAATACACTCATTTCATGATGACACACTCTTATTCTATGGTTCATTCTTGACTGTTGAGGGGGAATTCATAAATGGCCCTAATCTCATGTACATATGCTAGGGGAAATGTGTCTCCTCCTCCACATATTGCATCAAATAGTGCACCATTAAATTTATACAACATTTACCTATCTTGGTTGCATAAGCTTACTCTTTCTAGCTTATTCTACTTAATATGTTACAATTTTTTTCCTATGCTAAAAGTATTCTTAGTATGCCATTATATTTTTTTCTATAAAAACATACACATTCACTTTATATCTGGAGGTGAATAGAAGACCTAATTAGTATGTGAGTTGTTTTGTTATCACTGATTAGTAAGTAGTGTAATCATTAATTAAAATAGTGAATAAGGTCTATAGGAGGCTTGGAATGATGGTGACATGGTCAACTAGGTGGTAGCATGATGACATGGGTGGAAATAGACTTAACTAGCCCCATTTCAGAGACCTAGTACAAGTGTAACTTGGAGTGTGGAGAAAAGCATGCTAAAGTAGGGGAAAAGAATATTCAATTGTGTGTAGTGACATTGTAAATACCTTGTAACAGGTGCTACTAAACACAATTCAACTAATACAAGCATGACTAAGGCCTTATTAGGACTATTCTTGAGAACAAGTCAAATATACATGTCCAAATCATGATGGATAATGTGATTCAAACTAGGTAGTAAAAAATTAACCATTAAAGACCATAGAGGAGGTAATCATGAAGGGGTGGATATGGTTCACTGACTTCAGAATGATTTTGGAAGCAAGATATTAATGTTTTTTTGTTACTGTGTTTTGTGACATGTAGTTTCCCATTTAAAGAGAAACTTTGGATGCTCAGCCTAAATTGTATGTTTTGCATGGGACTCTTTGGCTTTCAAGAATTTTGATACATTTAAATGAATGTCTATTTTTAATTAACAATGGTAACAAGTTTAAATGTTTCAACCCCTAGTAAAACCCTTATTGATGAGGGATGGAGAATATTGACATGGTAAAACCCTTGTTTATGAATTTAAGAATGTATAAAATCTATTATATATTATTTTCATGGATGTTTGAGTTTATGATAGTTGGTGGGGGCCATGAGAAATGTAACATTCCCATTTTAAGACTTTAGAAACAAGGGAATTTTTGTTTATACACAATTTTCTCCATTCTAAATAATCATAATTTAGAATGCAAATTTCATGCCAATAAATCTCACAAAAGATAAAAATATGGAATTGTAAATGAATTGATGAACTACTGATCTCTCATTTCATGACTCGGAATTCCAACCAATCTCTCATGTTAACTTTAAGTATTTATTACTACGTGTATACTAAGTATACTTGGTTCTCTTACCTTGTTCTGGGTATTGAGTGTTTTATTTATGAAACCTATTTGAATGTTTGTTACCAATATTCATCTGAAATCTCATTTCTTAAAATAGGTGACATAGGACAATGCAAACAACATGTTGCAAGACTTTGGGAAAATATTTCAAACATATTGTTCATGTTACTATTCCTAAACGACATACTCATCTAATGGAATACATCCTTCACCCCACTCATTTTTATCTAGAATTGTCTTTACTAACTTCTGTCAGTTAACTTGTCCAAGGTTTGACCCTATATCTAGTTAGTAACATTATTTAGTATAGTAACCCATTCATGATGACTAAGGGTATATAGACATACTCAATCGACTTGAGTAAATTTGGTGTGTCTAGTTATCCTAAGTCATTGTGAATCACTTCCTGTACTAAACCACATTCCTAATCTAACCTAGAGAGAAACTAAGATCAAGTCCAGGTTTGAGTAGATCTAGATGAACCAATTCTAAGGGATGTTGCAACATGTCAACTGTAACACTTTATCCTCATGAATACCATAGCCTTGACGAAGGTACAATCCTACAGTTGGTGTGTGCCAACATCTGACAGAATTACCCATCTTGATGTACACACCTCGAGAAGAGGTAATTTCACCCATTTATATTTTAATTAAGATTCAAATTATAGCTACCTTGCGTAACCTTAATTCCAACAACCCTTAAGTTTTTCATATCTAATTGAGTTTTTTAGTTAATATGTAACTCATAAACTTAGGATTACATTTATGTTCATTAAGTTTTTTCTTAATGTTCAGTTAATTTAAAACAAAAACAACATCCATCATATGATTTACTTAGTATTACCCAACCCTTTATAGTGTGCTTAAGATCCAAAATAGGTTTCATTAAAGTAGACTTCATAGAGATGAAGTCATATTTTATTAACGATATTATGTACCATACATTTGTTTTAAACCTATGGAGGTATTTCTCAAGAGGTAAAAACCTTCCTCTTTCTTGTTTAACTGTTGGGATTTATTATGCCCCCTTTTTCATTTCACACATCATGATAGTTAATTTATACTTGCATTTTCGTCATTAAGTGAATCATACAGTTTAGATAAAAGAATTTCCTATACATGCCAACTTAACAAGTTGCAGTCAATTTAAGGGATATTATAGTTAAATCCCATCCCTCTAACTCATTTAATGAAAATTGGAAATAAGGATCATATCAAGTAAGAATGGAAACCTTGAAAATAAGATTACAAATTTCCTTCATATAATGCACAAGAAAGAAATGACATAATAAGTTCAAGTAACTCCAAACAAATTTCAATTCATCATGGAAAAATACATATTCTGCAAGACCAAGAATTTTAGACATGTTTCATGTCAAACAACATTAAGATCATAAAAGAATACAACTTTTCTTCCCTTAGTACATTTCAATAATGAATCAGATTTCTCTATAAAATATCTAGACTTTAAGCAACTAATACATCATATAAGTCATTTCCATCCTTTATCACTTACGACGTCCATCTGTAAAAATTACTAGCACGGTTCAGTTCATTGAATTAAGCATGATAAGCACTAAACATTAAAATGATGTACTTTCAACTAACAATTTCATAAAACCAACTGTGCTTTGATGAAATAGTAAAGACAAGAAAATAAATAAATCATAAGTAATAACAACCATAAAACAAGGATAGTTGATCATCCTAAAGTAACATTAAGAAAAGATCATGATATAATGAGCACTTTACAACATTATATTGGATAAGTAATATTTCAACCAATTTACTTATCTATATCAAATAAAAGTACTTATTACCTATCTCTTGCATAATTCAATCTGAATTAGTAATACAGAACTAACTCAACTATTTTCCTAACATAGAGTGACATAAGAAGCATGAACAACAACTCAACATTATCAAAATTCCCTAAAAAGACTTCTACAGCCAAGCAAATTCCAACATCTTGAAAGGTTTTAGGATGAATCATTTACAACATAAAATAATAAAATATCCTTTCAAATGCTACACCCAAATGGATAGTCCATGATATAACCTAAGCTCTCAAGCTAGGTCATACCTTAGAGTTAGGAAAATATTCACTCAATAAAAGGAATATAACATTAATGATTCCCAAAACAATGTTAATCCCTTCAAAACAAATTAAGTGAATAAGAGAGGAGTATCAACAACTACTCAACGTATTCTAAAGAGTAATGTAATAGACCGATCCAATTACATATAAAATGATTACACAAAAAGAAAAGGAAGAATTGTGATAACAAATAAGAACTTTCCTTCTAATTCAGTTAATCCGAATATCATTTCACAACTAAGGACAGCTAATGCAACACAAATCTCTTACAATTTCAAAAGGAGATAGTGATGACTCATTACCTGAGAGAATAAAAGAGAAAGGATTTAATCAACATGGTTAGAGAATAATTCCAACATTCCTTTACAAGAAAGGCTAGTTGTAAAAGGATTGCTACAGACCCAATCATAATATCCTTAAGAATCTTTTAAACGTAGAAACCATGCACCAAAAACTGTTAGACTGAATCATACAACCGAAAAATGCAAGTCGAGTTTAAAAAATAAGGTTCACCCAAACATGAAGAAAAAAAATTAATAGTATTATTATTGTCATTGAGAAAGAGGTGTAATAATCAGAATTGCTAACAACTTGCAGGTAATTCACAACCTTCATCATTCATTCAAAAACGGAAAAGTTTCAGTCAAAGGAACTAAAGACTATTCATTGTGATTCAATTTCAAAGAAGGTGCATTCCAAGATCGACATGGCTTAGCTACAGGCGCACAAGCTATCAACATAGATGAAAAAGTATTTTTCATTACATTTCTATGGACATTGCAACTGCACACCTCTACAAATCGACAAGGTAAATGATCCCTTCCAATCTTACCTAGAGATCAAAGAAATGGAAGAGTCTAGAAAACCCCTTATTTAGAACCGATTTGGTTAGTTACAGATCAAGAAACGTCAACCAAAAGTATGAATAGCATTCTTAAAGCTTCACAAAGTCAAAATCCGGGAGGATTCAAAAACTATATTCTAGCAAGTTACTTAAGAGGATTACCTAGATCATGGATGGGTATTCTAAATCAAAAACATCTAACTCAATAGTGAAGTAGACAACATGATCGACATCTAGAAAGCTCAAACAGAGCTATGAGAGTAACCCAAGTATCAACTCAGACAAGGCCGACCCTCAACATGTCCTCAACTAAACATGACCTCATCTATTTAGCCATTAATTTAGTCCTCAAGAACTTAAAGAAAGACACAATAAATAAATATTAGAGTAGAAGACTTCACACACATATATTCTCAACAAAGTAACATCAAAATCTAAGAGTCCAACAAACAATTATCACATAGTTTCGATATAAGATCTTAATTTGAGAAACGCAATTTTTAACTAAAAAGATAAGAGGATTTCAAAAACATTCAGTCTTGTTTCCATACAAGATGAATCCACAAAAAATGAAATTCCTAACACCAAATATCTATGCAGCTCCCATCGAATACTGAATTCGAAGAACTGATAGATTATACAATAATTTCAGGAAGTGACGTATTTACTATTTTCTATACAAATTTGAGTTCATAAAACTTTGAATCGAAGTGTTCATAATACTACAGTTACAACAGGAGTAGAAAAACTTCAACAAAACAATGATGTGACAGAGAAGGATATTCATTTACCTTCTAACAACCCAAAAAAACAAACCCAATTCTAAGCTTGAAGCCACATTTCATTTCCATAAACCCCTTTTCGAATAGGCAATTCAGATTCACGCATGCACATAATTACTCAAATCACTACTAGATTTAAGGTAGGATTTAAAATTAAATGAACAGGAAAACAACCCATCTCGTACCTTATCAAGCAAATATTCCTCAAAAGAAAAATAGTGATTTTTCAAGAAAGATTGCATGGTAATCATAACAAAATAAAAGACCCATTTATTTCACGAGAGCAGAGTTGTTTTAATGAAGACATCTATAGAAAAGCATAGCAACTTAATGGATAGAGCCTAACATTCCTGATAGTTCTTTTGTCGATTCGAAGAATATTTCCAGTCAAGCCTGCACAATCCCTTCTTTTCCAAACGAAGTCAACAACAAAAAAATTCTTCCTCATATGCCTCTTATACCTCCATTGGATCAAAAATAGTCCAAAATAGATAAAATAGAAACAAATTGAAAAAAAAAACTGCTGGTTCGAAGAACCAGATATCTCTATGCAAAGTAAAAATTGAAATTCATGAGTAACCAAACAACCCCAAAGAAATCCACTCGCATGGTTTCCAAGGTGGTTTGCTTGCCAAAGATGATGACCATAAATGCCATTAAACTCCACTTTCCCACCTATTTATCCATGCCACTACCATCTAAAGCTAGCGAGTCCAATTTCAAAGATAACATGCATGACTTAACACTAGTGATGATGCTAAGTAGGATTCCCTCTAGTTTCCATGCCTCTATCAAACTGACAGTACCAAAATTCATTAAATTCAAAATCAAATCACATAAAGGACGTAGAAACCATTGCCACCACTTACAATTTGCATGCGACCCCTTAGGTCCCTTTCCATCCTTATAATAGTTTAGGTTAAATAAACATTAGCTTAGGATCCGACCATAGGTTAGATAGAAGGTATTCACCTAGGTCATTTTAATATTGCAATAGGTTACAAGACATCATAAATTAAGCCATATTTCATACTAGTTCGATATCAAGTAATAGGTTAGAGATATACTCCTCTTTACCTTAGACGATCTTCACATCGCATGCCCATAGAGTATATAACATAGATTAGGGTGCAACATGCTCAATTAGAAATAGATCTAAGGTAGGTCTATCTTAAATTAGATTAGAATTTTATTTAAGGTAGATATTAAATATCTAGGACTTAGGTTTTACCTTTTATAGTCCAGCAATAGTCCTCTGTCCTTCTTTCACTAGAACATCCGAGCACACTATTTACACCAGAATGCAGAGCAAGGACATCCAAGAAAGATCAATAAAATTGATTATATTTAAGGACTCAGTCCCTTACTTCCTTTAATTTCTAAACATCAGTTTGTCATACAGATCAGATAAGAATAACTAAAGCATACCTTGGATCAATTGAATTGATCAAGGGTTTTGTTATTATAGAGATAAATTTGTAAACAACATTACCAGTTTAGAACCTTACCTATCTCAAGCATAATGGATTCCTTACAAGCAACAGTATTTCAGAAAAATGAATCCAAGAACAAAATAATTTATCCATTGCAAGCATGATTACTAACATTTGAAAGAATACACCATCTTAGGAAAAATCACATGTCAATGTTTACAATGCAAAGAGGAAAATTTTAACAGTTTGTCACAGATGTTACATACTTCCCTCCAAAAAGAATCATTATCCTGATGATTTACTTAATTATATAATTTAAATTAAGGACAAATCCATTGATTTTATTACGTTTCACATGTTCTAAAGAAATCTGGATTTTAAAATTCCAAATTCACCATTTACATAGATGATTATTTTAAACATGAAATGTTTTTCCCAAAATAGGCAGACTTATTGACATAAAAGAATAAAAACTTAAACTTATCAGTCAATAGAATAAGTCTTGTTCAAATAAATATGGAAAAACAATTTCATATCCTCCAAATTTTTCCAGGTTGCACTTTATTCATTAAATTGATCCCACTAGACCTTACATTGTCTTATTTCATGATTTATTAAGTGTAACTAGCGAGTTTCCAGAACTCGTATAAGTTTAACCATGATTATTTCTGGGTGTTGCACCTGCAAAGAATTCAAATTTAACACATGTGATAAATCTGAAACGTATTTCTTAAGCAGAGAAATATGGAAAACATCATGCATTCATGAAAAAGCAGGAGGTAATGCTAAATGATAAGCTACAGGGTTGATTACTTCAACAATTTCAAAGTGTCCAACATAACGAGGTGATAACTTCACAACCTTGCCAAAAGTTATAGAACTCTTTTTTGTTCTAACCCAAAGAAAGGCCTTCTCACAAAGTTAAAATTTCCTATCAACCCTCTTCAAGTCAGCATAACTCTTCTTCCTATCCACTACTTTTTTTAAGCATTCACAAATCATTTTAACTTGTTGTTCCATTTCCGTAAGGATTTTAGTTCAAAAGACCTCTCTATCTTCAATGTTGTCCAAACTAATAGGGATTCTACATTTCCTTCCGTATAATGCTTCAAAAGGTGCCATCTTCAGAGAGGCATGATATGTGTTATTGTAAGAAAACTCAACTAATGGAAGGTACTCTTTCCATTTATACTGTTGATCCATGCAATACATTCGTGACATATCCTCTAAAACTTGATTAAATCTTTCATTTCGTCCATCTGTTTCTAGATGATATGCAGAACTGAAATTTAGCTTAGTTCCTAAAGTTGTGTTAAGTGTTTGCCAAAATATTGAAGTCATTCTTATATCTCTATCAGATCTGAAAATATCATGTATAAACAGTTTTGTGAAAACATGTCAATCATCCTTAAGATTACCAACATTAAAATGTGCTACCTTTGTTAGTTTATCCACAATAGCTAAAATAACATCATGTTTATTTCTCGACATAGGTAACCCTTGTAAAAAAATCCATGCTTATCACTTGCCATTTGTACTGCGGTATGTTGTGAGGATATAATAAACTAGCTAGATGTATATGCTCAACTTTAGCTCATTGACATTCTAAGCAGTGTGTCACAAACTCAATCACATCCTTTTTCATCCCTTTCCACAAATATTGTTGTTTTATATCAGCAAGATTCTTTGTAATACCAAGGTGTCCATAAAATGGCAAGTTGTGAAATTCAACTAATAATTTCTTTCTTAAATCATCAAGAAAAGGTATTTATACCCTATTTTCAAATCGTAAGATTCCTTCATTATTAAAGTGAAAAACCTTATATCTCATATCATTTGGATCTGTAGCAAGTGTTTTTTTTAGTTGCTGAAAATAAGAAACAGATTCCATAACACTTTTTACTTCATCCTTAAACTAATTTCTTAATGTTATAAGAGCATGAATGTGCTTCCTATGACTTAGAGCATTTCCTACCCTATATTCCTTACCTTTTATGTAACTTATGTCAAAATCATATTGAGATAGAAACTCTAACCATCTTCACTGTCGTGCATTCAGATTTGGCTAAGTAAAACATTACTTCAGCCCAAGATGATCAAGTTTTAGTTCAAAATGTTTACTAAGCAGATAATGCCTCTAGATCATGTGGAGCATAATTCAGCTCCTGTAACTTGAGTTTTCTAATTTCGTAAGCTATGACATAATCAGTTTGTAACAAAATACCTCCAATCCCTTTCCCAAATGCATCCATTAAAACCGTAAAATCTCCATTGGGGTCAGGTATAGACAAAATAGGTGTTGATGTTAACTGATCCTTCAAAACTTTAAACATAGATTCACATTTCACATTCCATACAACTTTCTTATCCTTTTTCTGTAATGAAGTTATTGGTGCAACAACTTTGGAGAAATCTTTAACAAATTTCCTATAGTAACCAGCAAAACCCATGAAGCTTCTAACTTCATGTACATTCTTTGGTATAGGACACTTAGTTATAGCTACAATTTTTGAGGGGTCTACATTTATTTCATCTTTGCTTATAACATGACCCAAATAGTGTACTTCTGTGTCATAGGATGAACATTTAGACAACTTACCAAACAATCATCTCTTCCTCAAGATTTCCAAGACTATCTTCATATGCTCATGATGTTATTCCATACTTTTAGAGTATATAATATAATCATCCAAGAATACAAGCACAAATTTTTCCAAGTATTCTTGAAAAATATTATTCATTAAATTCATAAAATTTATAGGTGCATTAGTTAATCCAAATGGTAAAACTATGAATTCATAATGTCCATACCTCATTCTAAAAGTTATTTTATGAATTTCCTCATCCTTAAATCACAACTGATGATATCCAAATCGAAGATCTATCTTAGAATATACCGATGCACCATCCATCTTATCAAATAGAACATCAATTCTAGGAAGTGGATATCTATTCTTAATCGTTGCCTTGCTTAACATTTTGTAATCGATACATAATGTAAGTGTACCATATTTCTTTTTCACAAAAATTACCGGTGCTGCCCAAGGTGAGACACTCAGTCTAATCAAACCCTTTGACAAAAGTTCGTGTAACTGAGCCTTAAGCTCTACTAATTCAATAGTAGTCACCCTATAAGGTGCCTTAAAAATAGTCTCAGTTCTAGGTTTGATTTCAATTGTGAAATAAAATTCCCATTTGGCTAGAAGGCCTATTAATTCATCTATAAACACATCACTGAAGTTTCGTAACAGTGGATAACGTTCTAAGAAATCACTATTTTCCTTAGTAGATTCAGAAATTTTTACTACTTATAAGGTACAACCCATATTTTTAGACTTTTTAAGTTGCAGAGCTGACAACTTCCTAACAAAATTTTCATGTTTCACACCCTAAATGTTTGTTGTTTTCTGCAGGTCATCTAAACAACGAATATGTTTTTCAAAATAGTAAACTTTTGTTTTATACTCAGCTAACCAATTAACACCTATGATTACATCATAAGACCCCAAAGGAGCAACATAAATATCAACTTCCGTGGAAAAAACTAGGTAAATAAAGGACTGCCTAAAAAATACACATACTAACAATATGAACAACATTATTTCCATAATGTACAACCCATGTTCTATCCATTTTTCCATCTTTTCTTGTTAATTTTGAAGCTAATTTATTAGAAATAAAACATGCAGTAGCTCTAGTATCGAAAATAATAGTTACATGTATGCCAAATAACTTACCCAGAACCTCGATAGGTGTGACTTACTTTTCACCTTGTTTGTCAGCCACTACAGCATGTATCTTGTGATGTTAATTATGGTCATCCTTTTTCAAAGGAAATTGATTTGCGTAATGATCCTTGCCACAATTGGAACAACCTCCTAGAGGTCCCTTTTTAGGCTCAAATTTATTCTCAGCCTTAAAGTTATCATTCTGACCTCCATAGGATTTCTGTCCATTATTATTGTTCTTAGAAAAGTTATTTCATACATTAGCGACATGCTTATTTGTTGTTGTTTTATTATTATTATCATTTGTAAACTTATTTTTCATACTGAACTTTTTCCATGTACCTTTCTTAGGTGCAAGAGATGATGAAGAGGAGTTTGGAACTTTCTTTCTAAATTCCTCCTTATGAGAAGAAATTACCTTTAATTTATGTTCCTCCCTTATGGATTTTTCAACAACCCCTTCCATAGTGGTCGGGTGTGAACATCCACCTCTCCCCCTATAATGGGATTTAGTCCCATGATAAATTTATGTATCCTGAACTTCTCATCAGTTTGATACTAAGGTACATACTTAAGGAGTTTGGTAAACCGTTCCCAATACTTTTTTACAGTTAATTTTCCTTGGGATAAGTTCTAGAATTCAGTAATTTTTTTATCAAAGTAAAGTTGTGGCAGCCAACATTGCCTAAAATAACTTTTAAATTGATCCCAAGTAATGTGTGTTTCGTCAATGTTTAACTAAGCCTTACGGCTATCCCACCATGAAGATGCTTGAAGGGAAAGATTATATGCTCTTAAATACCTGGAATTTAAAATTTTTTGGGAGGTCAAATAAAAAATATTTTAGAGGATGTCTCCTTAGATATATAAAATTATTGTTGTTCATGAATGCTATTTTTTAAATATAAACTATGCACCAAAATTACAGAGCTACATAGGATAAGTAATTAGGAAGATATTCAATATTCTCCATATCTAAAATGCACAATAGATAGGCTATTATATATCCAAGGATATAGAAAAACAACTCCCTGGTAAACAAGAATGTATACCTTGGAATAGTCATAGGTAACATAATTAGAAATGAAATTGTTGTAACCATATAATAGTTATGTGAGCACAATAATAATTTCCTAACATTCCCCCCCTTATTGAAAACATGGGGAAAAATGGATTTCTACTGCAATGTGCCGCTATATAGCTTGTTCATGATCTGGATGGTTTCAAGGACAATACCAACAACCTATGGATAGTTTTCCAAGTGGTTAACCAACAACACACAATAGATAGTTTTTTTAGGATAGTACCAACAACCTCTAGATAGTTTTTCTAGTGGATAACTAACAACCACAATACATGATGTTGCAGTAGTAACATCGGCTCTCATCACTATCTCACTGCAAGGAATAACATAGGAAAAGTTGCAGAGTGTTGTTTTTCATAAACACAAGCTGAAAAATGGGAATGGAACATTGGATAATGTTCCCCCCCTCAATGTTATATTTCAACTTATTCAAACAGGAATACTGCACAACATGAACACTCCACACAACTACAAGAACAAAAAATCAAATATTGAAAGAAAAATACACACCACAAAATTCCACCATAGCTTCATACAACCCCGTCATTAGTGAATGACAAGAGGTCCTTGATTGACCTCCAGCCTCTATTTCCTCTGTCCTCCAATTTTTTTACTTAGTAAAGAAAATCTTCAAAATTATCATTGTTGTCTTCAACTATTTTTTATTTCTCATAATTAGATTCATGGTCTATGCCCATATTTTTTTGCTCCATTTTGATTTTTCCATTTAGAAGATCACAAGCTCAAATTTTACAAAATGGAGCTTTATGCCCCTTTTTCTTGTAGTAAAAACATGTGATTTTATCCTTATTTTTGGAGAAATTATTGTACTTATTTTTTAAAGTACAATGCAGTTTATTCTTCTGCATCTTATTTTGTAATTTTTTCCTCGGCTATAAGAGCTGATATTATATCTTCCAATGATTGTGAAGGAATATGTCCAAGAGTGAAAACAACATTGCTATATTTGGAAGATAAACTATTTAACGATATTTCTTTTGCATCTTCATCATCGAGTAGAGCTTTGACTTCTGCTAATTGTCTAGTGAGAGACCTGAAATCATTAATATGACTACACATGGTGACCTCGTCAATCATTTTGAATCTAAACAACTGGAGTTTTAAAGAAAACTTGGCATTAATTTCTTTTTCTATAAATAACTTATTTAATTTTTCCCACATTTCATGCATTGGCTTTATCATCTAAAAGAGTCAAACCAATAATGGCGTTGGCTTTATCATCCCTACTCTCCCACTCTACTAATTTAGTTGGACCTGGTGGTGTTTTTTCTTGTCCATTTACGATCCTCCACAGATTCTTGTTCATTAACTACATTTGAATTTTTACCTTCCAAGTGTGGAAATTGAGACGAGTAAAATTTTATAACGTTACATCCATTATTGGTTTGAACAAAAAAAGTCTCTTATAGAAATAAGCCACCTATTATTCACCTAGACATAGGTCTATACTTATGACACTTTTAATGACGAATCATAAAGACGATTTGACAACACAAAACGAAAATGTGGACATGAATATAAGAGGATATAAAATAGACATATTATACAAGTGAAAAGAAAAACTACGTGAATGACATCTCAAGACTTAAATTTTTGATAATGACTAGCTGTATAAAGACAAAGACAAGGTTCATATAGCCAAGTCAACTTTAAAGCATAAAAATATATCCTTGGACAAAGTGATATTTTTGAAATATAAAAATCATATTTTGAGATCATATAAAATATAAACGAAGACCTTTATATTCAAAGACTGATATAGCTAAAAGGTTAAAACAAAACTATTGGAATGTAAACACAAATGATAAGGCTCACATATCAAAAAATAGACATTTGGCTGAAGTATGTGGATAAACCTTAGTCTAATGAAATCTGTAACGGTGAATAGATGTAGAGAGACAACACATGTATGAAACCCATCCAAATCAGACTGATATGAAATAAAAATAACAAACGAACCCCATCTGTGGCAGAGGTGAGAATAAGAAAATTTTAATGTAAGATACACTGTCAAATGTAAGAGAAGAGAACACATATATCCTTAACACTATCTGGACAGAAAGTTAATGTTCAGAGTGTAGTATTCAACGATGAGACGTTGTTACACAAGTTGTAACCTTGAATGTAACTTCAAATAATAATGCATGGTTATACATATTCTTTGCATGATGCATCTCAATCAAGCCAAAGAACAAACTTCATATTGATATTCTAATGGTGTGGTTCTCACAACACAGATCAATGTCGTTGAATAATCAATGTAATGATGCAACTTGTTCTCTTGGAATTTGACGTGTGACAACTTTTGTATTATTTGAGTTTCCTTTCATAACTATTAATAAAGAAAATTCGTAGAAAAAGATCAGTTCACCAAACAATAATAAAACAGACTCCCATTGTTGGATTCATTCGCACTAATACCAAATATAAACTATGCACCAGAATTACAGAGCTACATAGGATAAGTAATCAGGAAAATATTCAGTATTCTCCATAGATAAAATGTTCAATAGATACGCTATTGTATAGCCAAGGATGTAGTAAAACTTAATAAAATAGTCATAGGTAACGTAATAAAAAACTTATTTTTTTTAACCATATAACAATTATGTGAGCACAATAATAATTTCCTAACATTAAAGAGTGTGATCCTATGATATATGAAGACTAGTGCAAATATGTGAATGTGTATGAAGGAGTTGACATGAGAATATATTACCGATGCTTATGATATTTAAGGTATGTGAGGACATGTTAAATAAAGGAAATCAATTAGAGTATGAAGTGAATCAATGAATGTAATTTTATAGTAGAGTGTATTCTTGAAAATAAGGGTGAAAAGAGAAGTTAGATGAGCTTAATAGGTGATCAAAACTTGTTGTGTGAGACAACTAAAAGAAGGTGATAAAAACATATTGAATCAGAATAAGTTGTTTCCTAGAAAAGAGGGAGTTTATGTTTTGTTGTAAGATTTATATTATAGAAGATCAAGTAGAATCTTGATTGAATTTTTGGGATTTTAAGATTCCAATAAAGTAGTGGATTGTCGAAGGTCAAGTGCTAGCTTGACTAATTTTTTGTGTTGTAGCTTTAAGTTGTGTGGATGCTAAATAATGAAATCTTCGTAACCTTTAAATGACAATTTTTCCAAGTTAGTTTATTTTTTTCATTGGTTTTTCTCCGTTAAAGGGTTTCGCACATCAAAATTGGTGTTCATGTGTGTTACCCTACTTTATACTGATATTTTAATGTGATTAGTCTCTCATGGTTATTGATGATCTAGATTGAAAATATTATTAAGTTTTTGAAGATTTTTATAACATTTAAGTTGCATTGATTCACACCCCTTAGTGCTTAGATTTTCAAAAAATTGGTATCACATCCTAGTCTTCTTGGAACAAATTTTACAGCTTGTACAAATTCCTTGATGCTCAATCTTGGGTAAATTATAAGAAGCGGTATTTAAAATAAATTTTTTGATTGTTGAATCCCTAATAGATGGATTTGAAAAGTAAATCAACTATATGGAAGTTGATCATGGAAAATCCCTCAAGGACATGGAATCCAAAGTCGAGAATGTGTCAAAATACCTTAAAGAAAAGGAATATTATTTTTTAGACATGAAGAAGAATTGAGTTCCTTGGAATATAAACTAGAAGAAGCAAAAGAAAGGCTAAAGAAGTAATGAAAGTTAGGAAAAATCTCTAAAGCTATGGATAGAGTACTAGATAATCAAATAGTAGAAAGAGACAAGACATGAATAGCCTTGAAAGGATAGCCTATGAAAAAGTGTGAAGATTACACGGCCAATCAAAGAAGACAAGAAAATTGAAGAAGGCCTAAATTAGTCAGGAAACCAAATGCATCAAGGTATGAAAAAACCTTTAATGACAACTACTTTGCTTCTCATAATTTTGGCCATAGAGCTCAGGAATGTAGAAAGAATGGATGAGCATACATGGAAATATTGCATAGATGAGTAATCAAGGAATATCACCTATTTCAACTGTTAATAAAAGGGACATATCACAAAATATTACTTAGATGAACCATCTAGTAATTTTTGGAAAGAAGAATATGTAAGAGGTATGAAAAATATAGTATGTTACAATCGCATTAAGGTTAGGAACTTTGATAAGAAGCATAATGCTCGTAAAGCTACCAATTTTGGGTGGAATCTCAGTACATATCAATCTGTTAAGAAATAAAAATGTTATTTGTTTCAGTTGTCATGAATAGTGACATTTTGTAAGAGATTTTGATCTAAATTAATATTCAAAGGACAATGTAATAAAGTATTCAAAATGAAAACTAATTATAAAAATGAGTCCAAGTCATCCATGTCTAGCAAAGCCACTAGAAAGAAGCATATGAAGTATATATAAAAGGTCAAGTCAATTCTATTATTTAGGAATAAAATAATGACAAGGAAAGATTATGGTCAGATGATGAAGAGACAAAGCAATGAATGAAAGTCATAGGAGAGAAAATTTCAAGTAAGGAATCAAAAGATGATAATAAATCCAAGAAGAAAGAATATAATCCTAATTAAATCCAAGTTGAACTCTTACCCTTAGTTTTTATAGAACAAATCTATGAGAAAAATATAGGAGATGAGGTTATCACACCTATAAGTGCATCCATGAAGATTAATAAGGTCTCAAGGGAAATAAGAGAAATAATAGAGTCATAATGTTGCTTTAATGACTATCTACTATTTTAATTTTATCTAATAATAATGGTGTGCCTTCTCTATCATTCTAGAAGACATGTACCACTAGAGGGAAGCTTGGTGAAAGAAGACTTAGATTACAAACGAGGACTGTTCATGAAGGAAAAGACTGAGAATTTGATTATTTAGGTAAGAATCTTTAGAATTTTGAGTTATCTGTGCTTGAATCATTGATGAAGATAATTTATGCATGAAATAGATACTGTAATCCATTAAAATTACCTTGCATGTGACTTATTTAGTTTGTTGTAGTCAATAAAAGAAGCTAAACCATGTTCTAACACTTAGAAGAACAAAATATGATTGTTGCATAGTAGGACAAGATTAAAAAAGCATTACAAGGACATATGGCTGAGTTTAGGAGTGATTTAATTTTAATTTAATGTTATCAAATCATATGGAGATGTTATAATGAGGTTCATACTTTGTTTATTAAAGAAGTACTTGGAGGAAATTGTTACACTGCCACCTACAATCCGGGTAGGAAAAACCAAATTGTTTGCATGGTTTAAATAATCAATACCCTCTCAATGGTAATAAAAGCACATAGATCATGTTGAAATAGGATTAAATATCATTTATTTTTCTTTGAAATTTAATTTGAAGGATTTTATAGTGATATCTAGCCTATCAAGTTCCTAGGAAACCCTAGCTAGGGTTTGAGAATAATAATTTATTTGAAGGTCTTAAACTTGGCATGAAGCCCTCAGAAAATCTAGAAAGATTCTCCATTGATTTTTCCAACATATTTAAGTGGTGTTATGACAAAAAATGGTGAAAATAAAACATTATTTATGACATTATGGTCCTTCATGGACTGTGGCAGGGAAGAAACCTAATAATTAAGAAGGAGTGTTTTGAAGGAAAAGAGTTTTTTTCTAATATGAAGTTCAGAAACATTATGGGAAAATAAAAATATCAAAAGGGTTTTCAAAACATGCTTTAAGTTTTTTAAAGATCCTCATGCATGAAAATTGAAGTTTAGATAAAGACCTAGGTAGGGATAGTTGAACATGAAGCTTGTGAGGAAATTGAAGACATGAAAATATGATTTATTGTAAGAATTGAAACTTAAAATTTTAAGCACTCCATTAAAGGGGAAAAGAGTACTCAAAAATACCCTCACATTGTTTTAGATATACAAAATTTTATCTAGTCATGAATTCTCCATCAGTATTGTTGTTAAGAGCTTAAAAACATAGTTTTAGTTAAATTGAGAAGGAATTTGAAATCTCTCACTTTACACATTATTGGTGATTCATATTCCATTAGCTAGGATCATTATCGGTGAGAAATGTTTTTGAGTGTACAAATTAGGTTTCTCCACCATCATTCACGAGACTATGGCCCTCTGTATTGAATGGTGCAACTCTCATTATTAAAAGTAAACTGATCATAATCCTATATAAATGTTGTGGTTGGCTAATTTGGCTTTGGATCATAAAGAGACACTCCAATGAACCTATGGAAAGTGATTTTATGGGGTACAATGGAGGAGAATCACAGTGATGAGGTGGAAGGAGAGAAATTAGGAAAGGAACATTACTGTCATGAGTAGATTGTAGAGCTCGCACCCAGTAACTGGAATAGTTTCACATTAAATATATAAGAAAGTAACAATGAAGTTAGTGGGATCGATGAATTAAAACACAAAGACTTCATAGTCATCTACCGAAGATACAAATCTCTTGCATCACTATCCTTGCAAAGGTACTAAATGAAATAAGTGGAAGAAACAAAAGATGCTCGTGAAAATTATGCTTATTCTATCAACAATGAGAGAAAACCATGCATACAAAGCTGCACACATTCATACATCTTGGAAAGAAAAAAATATATTCCTTGATTGAAATTTTCACTACCTGTACAAAGAGAGGGAAAAGAATAATTGGAAGAAATTGTAGCTTTTATTTCATGTGCATTGGTGATACAAATTTCAACAGATCATAGTCCACTATTGGTACAAAGTGATAGTTCTTCAGAACCTAGAATCCCTGGGAATGGAGAAGCCATCCCAATTTATACAATTTTAATTGTCCATTCACCTCCGTAATATGATTCTTCATTTCCATATTCCACTTGTGACCTTTCATTTTCCATGAATTAAGTATTTATATTATAATTTTAAGAAAATACTTTTACAAATTTAAAACAGGTCACTTAAGTGAATAGGATGAAATATAATTATTATGCTCAATGGAGAATTACAAAGGAGAGAGAAAACTGTTAGGAATTAGTATTTACATTGTGCACGATAATAATTACATTGGTAATTATTATTATATAGTTTAATATGTTGTTAATATATTATTGTTATATAAAAAATAATATATTATTGGTGTTGAGTTATGTATTGTTACGAGAGTAACAATCACAACTAAATAGGTTTATTTGTTGTAACATCTTCCTATTTTGTAGGAGGTTGTTTTGGCAATGTATATGGCTATTTAATAAGCTGTGAATGTAATTCAACTATGCCTGAATAGAATATCTTTCTGTGTTGATTTAAGTTAATCTGGTGCTGTGCTTACATTTGGTTTCAGAGCAGGTGAATCTGCTGACAGACGTCAGAGTGAAGGGGGCACAATGTGAGTCTTTATACCTACTATGCTGCATCTGTTCGGGTGCGCTCAGCTGTCTCATCACGTATAAAAACAAGTTCTCAGATCTTTATGCTCGAGCATTGTCTTGTGAATGGTCAGACATTTGACATCTGCATGCCCACATATTTTCTATCATAGCGTTGATTCCTTTGTTGGCGCATTCTATCATACATTTGCACAGATCATTGGAAACACTCCAAAATATATATCTTATTGCAGTCCTGTTACTTCCAAGCGTTCCACGTATTCCTCATCCTGATTCGTCCCTATATGGTAGCATTTATCTCTGCATTCATTGATTTCTCTCCTGGCATCGATCTGGATCAGCTTAATTATCAGTCTGCAAAATTGATTGATTCTTGTCATACATTTTCCATCATATTCATGGAGCCAATGTTCTGATTGTATCCTCATATAAGCAAGCATCCTTATCCAAGTGTATTATCTGCTAAGTTGTTGAATTAAAGCATGCATATCTGAGTTGTATATGAGTGCCTATCAACATACTACATGCAAAATTCTGTCAGAGGAACTTTCACTATATGCATCAGCGTTTAGAGTTCTCTTTTTTTGTTCAGCTTAGATGTATACAGATCTAGTTTCTGTAATCTCTACCAATTATCATCTACAGATTTTCTTATGTTTCATTTTAATCTCGGACCGAAGCTTAGACGTATCTGCCACGGCTCATACAGACAACATTCAGATTAGCGTATGGTAAATCAACTATTGTCAGTATTGTGACAGTCCAGCCACCTTGGAGATCTCCAACAAATTTGCCAAAATTGCAAACTGCTCCTCAGATGCGTTCTGTTATCACCACCAAATCTACTCGTGAACAAGGTCCAGCTGTTTGTTTCAATGCAAATACATTTTGGTTCAAGCATTTTTAGGTGAGGTTGGTGGTTTTAGGGTTAAACCCATGGTCTCAGCATAAGTCTCAAATATTCTTGTCTAGTTTTATAGCTTAGTTTTTGTATTATGTTTATTTTCCAAAGTTTTTTATTATTCGTCTTCATCAACAAAAAGTAGCTTTATTAAGTCTTTGTATTATGTATGTTTTAGTTTATTATTAAGGGTTCTAGACCTGTGGAGTCGATCATGTCCATTAAATAGTAAAATATTCAATACGTGTTATTTATTATATTGTATGTTATCAATATTATCATTGATAAAAGAGTCATCTGATGTTATTTGTAAGACTCAAGTATTGTTGAGTCAATTATTGTTTTTATAAAAATCTAGTCAAAAATTGATTCATTAGTCTGTCAAAATAGTCAGAGTAAAAGTGTCAAAAATATATTTGTGTCATTTTTTTATCGTCATTTAGGTGATTATTAGGAAAATTGTCAAAAATATTGTAAAAATAAAAAAAATTTCCTCACATTTCAACTATTGGACGCTTTATCGCTTGTACGCGACGTCCAAGTGGGGGGTGCATTTTCGGTGGAAACCAACACCTAGTAGTTTGTAAATGAGCCTCATTTCCATATCCGCTAAGTAAGTAGCAGAATAATGGAGGAAGGAGGCATCGGAGGAAGGAGGTCGATCAGTGACCTCTCGTCAGTCACCAACGACAGGGCCGCGTAGAAGTTGTGGTGGCATATGTATGGTGTGAGTATATGATTTTCAGTGTGGTTTCCATTTTCTCAGAGTGCTTCAGTTTGCAGTGTTCCTATTTTGTGTGGTATTTGATGGATGTTGGAAAGATATTTGTGTTGGAGCGCAGATGACTGTCAGTGATCCTCTTACTGACTTGGTCCTCTGACTGCCATACTTCATTGGAAAATGGTCAGCTAGAAGAATACGTTCACTAGCATTAGTGACCATGTGCAGTAAGACCTAACTAGCAAGATCCATTTAGGAGTATGTTATTCGATGCATTTTTCTTCTCAGTATCTATATGAGTGGAATTTCACATTGTGGGGGGGAATACATACCAATGTTCCATTCCCATTCTACACCCAAAACAACTTAGTCAAGGAAAGCTTCCAGTGGCAGTGGCAGTTTTCTATGTTGTTCGAGATCGAGTGGTAGCGATCAATGACAGAGACTACGATTAAGAACATTACGATTCTTATAGAAAGTAATGTGAAATATTTTCAGTATATCTTCTATTGTGTAGTTTTGAGATATGTCAGTTGTGTTTCCTACATAATTCCCTGATGTATAAGCATAGTGGTGAACAGTAGCACCAGAGTAAGTCAGTTCATGGATCTTGAAAGGGTTTGTGGGAGAATCCAGAAAACCACATGAGGTGGACAGTTGATGAGGTTCATGTCACGTCAAGGTTTGTGGTAAGCCTGTTTAAAACCATGGAAGGAGTGAGCCTTTCTTTTGGATCAAGGTCATGAGTCACAGAGTTGGACATGCCACAGGGGTGAGCATACTGCAGTTGAGTGTGTGGATGTTTTTCTACCATGTAAACACTAAGGGGGGGAATGTTAGGAATTAGTATTTACATTGTTCACGATAATAATTACGTTGGTAATTATTATTATATAGTTTAATATGTTGTTAATATATTATTGTTATATAAACAATAATATATTATTGGTGTTGAGTTGTGTATTGTTACGGGAGTAACAATCACAACTAAATAGGTTTATTTGTTGTAACATCTTCCTATTTTGTAGGAGGTTGTTTTGGCTATGTATATGGCTATTTAATAAGCTGTGAATGTAATCCAACTATGCTGAATATATTATCTTTCTATGTTGATTTAAGTTAATCTGGTGCTGTGCTTACAAAAACATAGGGGAGAAAGAGAGTAGAAGATAAGGGAAGAATATTTCTAATGAATTAGCATCCTCCTTGAATAATTTTGAAAATTAAACCTCTGGATGGGGGTCCTCTAGTATGGTCACATGTTCCTTCAATTCTCTACTGAACTGAGTTATTACACGTACCAAATTACCTTCCCTTGGAATACAAACACAGCGAAGTACCTCAATCCATGTGACTGGAACAAACCTAATTCTTTGACATTAATGAATCCATTCTTCATGATACATTGCAATTGAGGAAGTGTAACTTAGGATATCGGCTAGGGAATCTAAATTATTTTGGTTGAAGGAAAGAGGGTAACCTGCCTCCTTCTTAACCACATCCTAAAATGAGATGATGAGTTCCTTTAACGATAATTATTTAGTGAGTGGCGAGAACTCAAACCTTTGAACACAATGGTAGATTTCATTCAAGATTCCAGAGACTTGATACTCATGGGAGTCTAATTTAGATATGGTATTTTTTATAATTGCATATTGTGCATCCAAGATTTGAATCCAAATTTAAGACAAGTCCCGACAATTGATACTAAAAATGCCTTACTCACGAGGGCGTGAGAGTGAAAAAAAATTGTTTCAAATACCAGTGGGAGTATCTCATCCAAATGAACAACTTCATTTGTAAGATTATCCTTTGTGTATTTTACTTCAAACAATGTTACACGAGCATACTTGATGAGAGAAATGATGTCTGGACACAATGACTTGATTTTCTCGATGATTTCTTCAATCCAATTCCTGTAGGATTTCCCCCACATCATGTATTCATGTGCTTTCTTGATTTCATTTTTGTTGATACCACTGATTGGAGGGACATCTTCGATTGGAATATGAGGTGTTTATTTTACACCTAAGAAGGGTTCAATGTATGCACTGAGAGCTCTTACATGTTCCTCCAACTACACAATGGTTCATGTTATCACCAAATCATTGCACCCCTCGAATGACCTAAAGGTGAACACAAAAATCGATGTGATTAGGTAACCTAGGATCACCTCTCAAGTTGTGGGAATCGGACTTGAGGTGAACCTCCAAAGAAGGACAAATTCCTCTTCCTCAACTAAACACTACACTACTCCTAATGCAAGAAAAATGGCTAACTAGACCTATACTAACATTTCAAGGGATTAGGGAGAGAGATTTGCAAGGAAATATAACATTTACTAGAAGTGCTAATGCACAAGGAAAGGGTTGTGCTAGAAAAAATTCCGACTTGCCAATGAAGAGAGATGATCATGAGGAAGAATGAAAATACATTAAAAATCCAATTTAGATACAATACTTCACTCCTTGTTAAACAAGATGACCTCCAAAACTTGTAAAAGAAACCCTAATTACACAGGTCACCTACAAACATGAGAGAGACAAATAGAAGAAGTAAAATCATGAAAGGACATATAACTGATTACAAAACGTAATTTCCATTACTTCAAGCACTTGCACAGTACATCATTATATTAGGGAAAAGTCATATGCTACCATTACAATTCGAGAAGAAAGGTTTGAGAGCCTACAAATTCACAACATCTTAGCTTGTGAAGAGACGAGAAGTTTGGAAGCATGTCTAACATCTTTGGAATAAGAACAACTTTTACATTTATAGAAAATTGATGAGTGGTGAGAGAAAGAAGGAAAAACCCTAGAATCTAGGTGAGAATGTAGGAAATAATTAATACTATTGTTGGCCATGTCTGCTCATTTATTACACATCCACTTTTTAAGGCACTATTCTGGAATGGAAAAAACCTACAATTTTGGAAAGAAAAACCTAAAAAAAATCATCTTCTAATTATTCAACTACGTAGGTCTCATTCCCTTGATTCCATTGAATGTAAGTTTTTTGAAAACGGGTAATCGCGAAGAAAGTTGTGGTCTTTTGAGAAAAAGTTTCTTTTTGGGCATCCCAGGACACTGTGCTTTATCAGCATGCCTCATAAATTAAAAAAATTGAATCTTTAAATATATATATATATATATATAACAATATTATTTTATTTAAAATAACATTTTAATAATTTTTTCAGGTTCCAACTTGGTTGTAGTGGGACCCTATAGATCTTAATTTACATTTGAGGCCATTTTAGAATATTGATTCGTCAACCAGCATGCGAGCCAGCTCACCGAGCTGGCTGGCGAGTTACTCTGTTACATTGCTTCATCGACCACCACTTTACATTGGTTGACCACTAATATACTTCCTATCTCCACCACTAATATACTTCCTATCTCCACAAACAATGACTTGTCACTTTGACCCGTTCAAATCTTACGCCTCGGGCCTCTCAAAATTATTTCGATGCCACCTTCACCACTAGCAAGCTATTTACTTTCCACACTCCACCTTAATAACTAGGCTATTTGATTGGTTGTATTAATTGCTTTGTTTTTTTGAACTTCATGTTTTATCTCGGATGAGCTCTTTTTCTAGAACTAACATTTATGCATCAAGTTCCCCTTTCCTTCACCAATCATTGTGTTCATTGAAGAATTTTAGCCATGTTTTCTATTAAATGGACTTGACACGTAGTCCAAGATCACCACGTTGGGCACCAATGCATTAACATTTTTAGGTTTGTTTATCATTTGCTTAACATCCCAGCTAGCTTGGTGGGATTCTTAGCTATTTGAACTACGTTATCTCCCTGAATCATCTTCCTGGTGCTTCGGGCCCATGCCACATTGTGTTGATAAAAAACTCGGTCTTCTTTACATCATCCAACCCAAAAATGCGAAGTGGATGAGTTATGAAAACCGAAAAGTGAAAGCTCCAAACTTTGAATTTCAGAGTTCGGGCGTTGAAACTTTTTCCCAAATTTTGTCAAATCCTCTGATGTAAGTTCCAAAATGAAACATTCTGAAAGCCCGAAATCATCGAATCTCCGAAACACCGAAATTGAATTGTCTGAAAGTCCGAAATGGGTTCCTCTTAAACAAACCCTCGAAACATAACTCGCTCCATACGTTACTTCACATCTCACCTCTTCATTACATTGAACTCATTCTCCCACTTTCCATACACTCTGTGAATACTACTCGAGCTAATTCTCTGCTCTGTGTCTGGGAGAAATATGTTGACTCTATTCAATTTGCATCTGTATGCCTCGATAAGCCATTAGGATGGCTACGTTACGCTTCACTGCAGTGACACCAACCAAATCTTCTCCATTGAAACTGATTATTGAATCGTTCTACATTATCATCAACACGAGCACCTGACCATTTCCTTAGAGTCTGAACCATTTTCCTTTATGTGAGCTAAAACTTGCCTAAACACTACTCGGTCTCCCCATATATCAGTTACAAAGAAATCTACAAGCCTGAATTACTAATCAACGATAAGTTCCATACATTCTCTGCATGAAAATATTTTATCCTGACTCGAGCTATTCTATCAATCGTATGTTGGCTCCATCGGCACCTCACCTCTCATGCCACGACTCACCCATGTGCATGGCTCACCGATGGACCTATACTGCATTAGAGACTCCTTCTAATGTGCACTCGGCATCAATCGTATAATGTCGAGCCATACTCATCCTACCTTATAGCTCGTTGAGTTTATAAAAATTCTCATCGCTCATGCGCCAAATTATCGGTCGATGAAATTTTGAACTACACTCACTAACTCCCCGAGATCCTTCCACACGAATCGGTGAGGATAGCTTCAAGCTTGTATCAACCAGCGAACAAGATAGAACTCTCTCCCTCTGCTAACTGTGACCCGAGAGTGCCCGATGAGTTTGATCTTGACTCCTCTTTATCCACAAATTGATTTAGGTCGCTCGAGAAATCTTTGATCCTATACCGAAATTCAACTACTATCAACCCGAGCCCCCATTTTCTATTATGACGAGTTTATCAAGATCGGTCATTCCAATTCTACGTTCTTGGCCTCCTTGAGTGGCTTGGAATTTCATATTGGCTTCCTCCCATCTCGTTGAGTCATGATGTAATCTCCCCTGAACTCCTTGTGAGTTAATCATAACATTTAAATCTCAGTACTTACTAACTCGGCCTTTATTTCCATCTTCTCATAAATAACCCATCTTTTCAATGCAAGATCTAAGATCAATACACCGCACTACATTCCCATGAGGCTGCTTTGAATTTTCTCGACTCGCCAAATGTTCACGCAGTATCTTTATGAGAGCTTGTCCATTTGCATTGGCCCTAGATCTCACCCGAATCAAAATGAATTTACAAAAAAATGCATGAGCTCGACTGAGCTCGAGTTTTTCCTTCTGACTAGCTATGTTTTTAGATAACAACATATACTTGGCTTAATCAAGCTTCTTTTCCAAGATTAGGTAACATCTTGACTAAGTTCAATTCTATGCATCTCTGTTGAAATAATTCATGCATTCGGTATGTCGCGCCTCCCAGTTATGTTCCGTCCAAGTTTGCTATCAACTTGGATCTAATGTTTGACCATCTAGTCTAAGTACCTAAGCTACTTGTAGCTTATTCCATGAGCTCAACCTTTCAAACTTTGATACGTTCTTCATTGATTTCCCTAATGATATCTCATATCGAGCTAATGAGAAAAATTTGAATAAGTTACATTTTCCTTAACTTGATCTACAATGAGCTCACCCCTTTTGTGACATGGCCGAGTTAGCTTTCTCATTTCCTTACATAGATTTTAACTTGCCCATCTACCGAGTTCATGATTTCAACTTGATGTTCCATGTTTTCACCGATCCTAGTGCTATATGTAAATGTGTTACCCTTATCTACAGTTTCAGCCATTCCACAACACCTTGAGCAGTTTCCACGAGTTCAAATACCTACATGCTATGAATTATGGGCTTCTTGTCATGTATTGAGCTCACTGTGTCGAGTTGAACAAGACACCTCCCGAGCTCCTAATTTTCTAGACATATTCTTTTGAGCACCTCAAAATATAGAAGACTAAAATGTCTTCTAAGAATTGTAAATCTCCCCTAAACATTAAAATGTTTCCTAAACACCAGAATTGTGTTTGCCACCAAAAATTCTTCTATGATTGTATTTTTCGGTCCTAAGGTCTTATATGACCTTGTTGTCCTATTTCTCCCTAAGGGGCCAAAATTGGATAACATTTTTGCAACCTCTAGGGGATGTTTTCCTCTTAAGAAATAGTCCCAGTAGTCTTGTCTATTCGTTGGGCATGGAGTCTCTGTTAGGTATCCCAAAACTAGTTCTAAATCGTGAGCTTCATGTTCCCAAGATAACTACACATTACTGCATCCTATATCCCAAACTTTGAATGAATGCTACAAAATGAAGGATAATAAATGAACCCATCATGGAACATAATATTGCAAGTACAAAATAAACTAAATCAGGTAAAGGCTTGTCTTACAAAACACATTGCAGGGAAAGGAATGAAAAATCTGTTGAATTCAAACAATATGGAACTCTATGGAGTATTGATTTTTTCCCCCTCTTGTCCAAATTCAACTTCTTACATGTTATGCAAGAGTGACAAAAAAAAACACAACACACACACAAAATAGTTCTAAATCATACATGATTCAAATGAAACATGTAGAGTGTGTTAGGCATTTATTCTATTAAAATCAAACATGTTCCTACTCTACACTAACCAGAAGCATGTGTGAACCAAACAACCCCTAAAATTGGTTGTACAAAATAGATCCCTTTTCTCACAATGGGAAGCCATGTAGATTATTTGGTAATGGACACAACTAAGAATGAGAGTGAAAAACTAAAACAAGCCCAATTCTCCACTTGGTTGACCAAGGCATCAATTGGAAAGAAAAATTATGCCTCTTTTAGTTGCTCTACATTTGTTTTATAGAGGCATTGCAACTGATCCTTGGGAATGTGAAATTCATCCTCACATTATGAAATGAATGTGATCAGTTATATCTTCTCCTTTGGATTCAATAAAGCCAAAACCTTATGGGACATGGTCTAATCCATTGAATTTTCATGTTGTTCTGAGATTCAAATTGAACAAGGAAGTCCACCTGTAGGCATCCTCGAAGGAGATGATTGTCTATGATGTGATTTTCCTCATGTTCTCCATTTATAAACAACTCTTCTCTCGTATAAATGAATGGTACTGAATTCATGTCCTCTCCATTTATTTTTCCTTCTTTAATAACAAGAAGTTCCTCCATGACATGTAACTTCTTTGGACCACTTACAACCTCCAATGGAATCACTTTAAAATATCTCCAAGTGCTTCAAGAGTATTACACATAAAGGAGTTCCATTTTCATATGAAGACAAAGTTGGTCTGCATTATGGACCTCCTCATCTCATATGAAACCTACAAGATCAAATTGTTTCACCTTCTTTTTTTTTAGGATAATTAAGGGAAGCAAGACCTCCTTGGTTTTCTTCCAACATCACTTGTTCATCAAACAAATATGTCTCCACAATTGAGAGCAAGAAACTCTCAATAATGTCACATGTGCCCAAAGCTTCAGAATTTTACATAGTTTCTCCTTCCTGGTACTCTCTTTCTTCATTCAATTAATGTTGTAGGAGATCTAATTCTTCCAATTCAAATTCAAGAGGATAACTTGAAACTGCAAGTGGTCCTTGAGTATTTCCTTTCATAGCACTAGGAAACTTATATTGAAGGCTAGATAATGGAATAGTAGAAATGGGTATTTCTATAAGTCCTTTTTAATCGAAATACTCCTCCAAATTTGATAGAAAACTTGATTCTTTGTTCTCCTACTATGTAAAGGGTTCAACCTCCCTTATGATGTTACCCGAATTAGTAGCTGATTCTCCATGACCTTCCTCATATTCAATCATAAAATATGTAAGATCAAATTCATCTAGTAAAACTAATTTTTTAAAAGATGAAGTAGGGGAAGAAGTTGAAACTTATTACATGGTAGAATCTACACTTGAAACGTTAGAGTCTACCATACAAAGAATCCCTCTATGGTCAGTTGTTGCATTCAATGAGCATATTAGAAAGTTGCTGCAATGTTTCATAAATGTGAAAAGTTCTTCACATGCCTGACAATTAGGATCATTTCACTTATAAAATTCACCTTGTACACTTGAGAGCCCATTTTCTTCAGCTTGCACATGCTCTTTGTCAATAGAATTCACACTTGGTAAGGAATCAATAGTCTCATCAAACATAGTTCCAACTTGTAATTTGCATCTTGAACACATAGACCGATGCTCATAATACTCTTGTATTTGTTCATGTTAAAACTTAGTGTTCACCATCTGCTCTTGAATCTCAACTCTGGATTGAGGATGAGTTAGTAGAGGAACTTTATTTACAGTCAATATTTCATGCCACTCCTTCAGATTTTTTTAAATTTCATCCTTATTAAGCTCCCTAACATTATCCTCTTCATCTTAAGTATAATCATGTTCTTCCCAAAATGGATTTTGAGCTATAAGAGGATGGGTGGGTTGGGATTCAACGGCTTCCCTCACTATTTGAGATAGTGGATGAGGTGCAGCTTCTTGTCTTGGTGGCCTTTACAAAAATATAAGGAACTTTGGAAGGGAAAGGAATAAAAGATTCATAATGTGATGGAAATATAGGAAATGAAGAAATGGAATTCTTAGCATGTGTAGATGGTGAAAAGCTTGGAATTTGAGGTCTGGATAAAAATGGCATTGGATGAGAAGTTGAAAGAGAACTCTGAGGTGGTGGTGTAGGACTTACCCATTGACAAGGATTCCTTGCATAAAAATCCTAAGCCTATATTTCTTTGATCCAACTTTCCAGTTGTAACTCTACATCTTCATCTCTGGGATAGCCTTCATCATCTACATGTTCCTTCTCTTGAAAATCTACATAGATAAGTGAAAAACCAAACTGATCGCGAATTTTCTCAAAGGGATATGCATGTTGTTGATTCTCATCATAAAATGGAGCTGCAAGTGGGTTAAAATAGGTTGAAGATGGAAAGTGCTGCTGCTGGAATTGGGAACTCAATTGTGGAAATGAAACCATGATTGCAAAGCTTCATGAATGGAAGGAAAAATGGAAAGATGTGGAAGAAAAACTAGATTGAAATGGGTAAAAACAAAAGTCTACAACTTAATGAGTGGGTTCCTTACAAAAATAGAGTCATCAGTTCTACTTGGGTATCCCTGTTAAGGCTATGATTTCACTAAGAGCACAAAAAATTAATGAAATAAAGTGAACACAATAAACACACCTATGAAAAATGTGACTCTTGTGGTCCCACCGCACATGCCAAAAACACTTGTCGCCAAATCAATACACCCCACGAATGGCCTAAAGGTGAACACAACATTCAGTGTGATTGGGTGACATGAGATCACCTCTTAAGTTGTGGGACATGGGCTTGAGGGGAACCTTGGGAGAATGTCTTATTCCTCTTCCTAAACTAAGCACTACACTACTCCTAATGCAAGAAAAATTGCTAACTAGACCTCGAATAACATTTCAAGGGATTAGGGAGAGAGATTTGCAAGGAAATATAACCTATACTAGAAGTGGTGATGCACCAAGAAAGGGTTGTGGTAGAAAAAATTATGTCTTGCCAATGAAGAGATATGATCATGAGGAAGAATGAACATTCATTACAAAACAAATTTACATATAATAATTCAATCCTTGATAAGTAAAATGACCTCCAAAACTTGTAAAAGAAACTCTGGTTGCATAGTTCGCCTTTGAACGTGAGAGAGGAAAATAGAAGCAGAAAAATAATGAAACGACATATAAATGATAAAAAAACATAATTTCCATTACTTCAATCACTTGCACAGTGCATCATTACATTAGGTAAAAGGCATAGGTTACCATTATAATTTGAGAAGATATGCTTGAGAGCCTAAAAATTCATAGCATCCCAGCTTGTGAAAAAGAGGGGAAGATTGGAAGCATGTCTAACTTCTTTGGAATAAGCACAAATTTTAAATTTATAGAAAATTGTTGAGTGGTGAGAGAAAGAAGGAAAAACCATAGAATCTAGGCCAGAATGTAGGAAACAATTAATCACTATTGTTGGCAATGTTTGATCATTTATTACACCTCCACCTTTTGAGGCATTATTCATGGAACGGGGAAAACCTGAAATTTTGGAAATAAAAACCTCCAAAAATTCATCTTCTAATGATTCCACTGTGTATCTCTTGTTCTCCTGATTCCATCAACTGTAATTTTGTGAAAAATGCATAGCCGAGAAGAAAGTTGTGGTCTTCTAAGTAAAAGTTGCTTTTTGGGCATCCCATGACATTGTGCTTTATCAGCAAACCTCATAAATTCTAAAATTTGAATCTTTCAAATAATATATATTTTTAAAATAAAAATATTATTTTATTTAAAATAACATTTTAATAACTTTCTCAAGATCCAACTTGGTTGTAGTACGACCCTAAAATTCAGAAGTTACATTTGAGGCCATTTTAGAATATTGATTAGTCAACCAGCTTTCTAGCTAGCTTGCTGAGCTGACTGGTGAGCTACTCTATTACAATGCTTCATCGACCATCACTTTACTCTGGTAGACCACTAAGATACTTCCAATCTCCACAAACAATGACTTGTCCATTTGACCTAATCAAATCTTCTGCCTCAAGCCTCTCGGAATTAGTTCGATGCCACCTCGACCAATAGCGAGATATTCACTTGCCAAATTCCACCTTATCAACCAAGCTATTTGGTGGGATGTGTTAATTTCTTTGTTTTTTCGAACTTCATGTTTTATCTCAGATGAGCTCTTTTGCTAGAACTAATAGTCATGCATCAAGTTCCCTTTCCTCCGCTGATCATTGTGTGCATTGACGAGTGTTAGCCATGTTTTGTATTGAGTGGAATTAACACGTAGTCTCAACTCACCACATTAGGCAACAACTCCTTCACATTTTTATGTTCGTTTGTCATTTCGTTAATGGCCCAGTCAACTTGGTGGGATTATAAACTATTCAAACTATGTTAGCTCCCCGAATCATCTTCCTGGTGCTTTGGGCCCATGCCATGTTGTGTTGACCAAGCAACTTGACCTTCTTTGCATCATACAACCAAAAAATGCAAACTGGACAAGTTATGAACCCCGAAACTCACAAACTCTGAACTCTTAATTTCAGAGTTCGGGCTTCAAAACCTTTCCCCAAATTTTTTCGAATCGTTTGATGCAAGTTCCGAAATGAAACATTGCAAAATCCCGAAATCATCCAAGCTTTGAAACACTGAAATTGAATTGTCTGAAAGTACTAGATGGGTTCCTCTGAAATAAACCCTCGAAACATAACTTGCTCCATACTTTTCTGCACACCTAGCCTCTTCATTACGTTGAACTCATTCTCCCAATGTACGCACACTCTATGAGTACTACTCGAGCTAATTCTTTTCTCTATGTCCGCGATCAATATGTTGACTCTGCTCAATTTACATATGTATACCTCAATAAGCTATTAGGATGGCTATGTTACCCTTCACTACGGCGACACCAACCGAATATCCTCCATTCAAACTGATGATTGACTCACTCTACATTATCACTAACATGAGCACCTGACCATTTCCTTATAGTCCGAACCACTTTCCTTTATGTGAGCTAAAACTTTCCGGAACACTACTCGTTCTCCCCCACATACGTGTAACAAATAACTCTACAAGCCTGACTTACTAGACAACCATGAATTCCATGCATTCTCTAGATGACAATATTTTATCTAGACTCTAGCTATTCTATCTATTTTATGTCGGCTTCATTGTTACTTCACTTCTCATGCCGCGACTTTGCATTCTAATTTCCACACCCATGTGCATGGCTCACTGTCATCGGTTCTATAGTGCATTTAAGACTCCTTTCGATGTCCACTTGGTATCAATCATATAATGTCGAGCCATACTAATCCTACCTTATAGCTCATTGAGTCTATAAAAATTCTCATCGCTCATGCACCGAATGCTCGGTCGATTAAAGTTTGAACTGCACTCACTAACTCCCCAAGATCCTTCCACACAAATTGATGATGACAACTATGAGCTTGTATCAAACAGTGAATGAGATACAACTATCTCCCTCTGCTAACTGCAACCCGAGTGAGCCCGGTGATTTTGATCTTGAATCCTCTTTATCTAGGACTCTACTTATCTCGGTCGAACTAGATTTTAGTCTATGCCAAACTTCAATCGCTATTAACCTGAGCCCCATTTTCTATTGTGATGAGATTACCAGGATCGGTTATGCCTATCCTACGTTCTTAGCCTCCTTGAGTGGCTTGGCATTTATTATTGGGCTCCTCCCATCTCATTGAGTTGTGATTTAATCTCCCCTGAACACCTTGTGAGTTAATCATAAGATTTACACCTCATTCCTTACCAACTCGGCCGTTCTTGGCATCTTCTCGTAACTAACCCATCCTTTCAATGCAAGATCTAAGCTCGTTGCACGACACTAGAATCCCATGAGCCTGCTTAGAATTTCCTCGACATACCAAATGTTCACGCAGTCTCTGTATGAGAGCTTATCCATTTGCATTGGCCCCAGATCTCACCGGAATCACCATGAATTTCAAAAAAATCGTATGAGCTCAACTGAGCTTTATTTGTTCCTTCCGACTAGCTATGTGCCAAGCTAACAACATAGAATTTGGCTTAACCAAGCTTCTTTTCGATAATTAGTTAATAGCTCGACTCAGTTCAATTCTATGCATCACCGTTGAACTAATTCATGCATTCAATATGTCGAACCTCCAAGCTATGTTCCGTCCAAGCCTACTATAAAACTTGGATCTAATGTTTGACCATTTAGTCTGAGTACCTAAGCTACATGTAGCTTATTCCACAAGCTCGACCTTTCAAACTTTGATAGGTGCTTTACTGAGTTCCCGAATGAGCTCATATCGAGCTTATGAGAAAAATTTGACTAAGTTATATTGGCCTTAAGTTGATCTATGATGAGCTCACCCCTTTTGTGACATGGCCGAGTTGGCTTTGTCATTTCCTTTCCTGGATTTTAACTCGCCCATCTAACGAGTTCATTATTTCAACTTGATCTTCTATGTTTTAACTGATCCTATTGCTATATGCAACTAAGTTACTATTATCTACATTGTGAGGCATAACACAACACCCTGAGAAGTTTCCACGAGTTCACATACCTCCACACTATGAATTTTGGGCTTCTTGACATGTATTGAGCTCACTATGTCAAGTTGAACCAGACACCTCCGAAGCTCCTTATTTTCTAGATGCATTCTTGTGAGCTCCTAAAAATCCAGAAGATGAAAATGACTTCGAAGAATTGTGAACTCCCATACAAATATTAAATTTTTTCCTAAATAGCAAAATTGTGCCTACCACCCCCGAAATTACTCTGTGAGATTCTTTTTCAGTCCTAAGGTCTGATAGGACCTTGTTGTCCTATTTTTCCCTTAGGGGCCAAAATTGGATAACAATTCGCTTATATTGCTTGGTATAAGCACGAAGGTTGGAAGAGGATTGTTCAAACATTATAATGACGCCATTGTGAGAATATTTTTGTAATGAGTTACGAGTCAACTCATAGTCAGACATAGTCATTTATTCCATGGGATTTTCAGTCATAGGCTTGATAACTTTAACATACTAGTTACCTGAGGTGCCATTGAAGAATCAAGAAGCTACCTAAGTTTTCTTTCTTCACCTGGATTTCAAAATTCTAGAGATTTCCACGAGACTTGCAATACTAAAAAGTTGTGTTTTTCTCAGCCCACTCTTAAGCACTTCTTGAATCCATGGAAATAGATATTTGGGAGTTATCGAGACGTCTGTCACCGGAGAGCATGCAAAATATTTCCATGGAGCTATTACTTTATCATGTAGAGAAAACATAATCGTATATTTTTACAGAAGAGGATACTACTACGGATTACTTATTCTTATCTTGAGAAGCTAAATCGGACCAACTCTCCTTAACCCACTTAACCAACTCTTCGACCTCACCGAGCTCAGTGACTTAGCTTGTTTTGAACCAACTCACCAAGGGAAGAGTAGGTGATATTGATAAGAGAAATTGAACTTCATGGTTACAAAAAACAATGATATATTTCATTATGAATGTGTTCACAATTTTCTAGCAACTGAGATCGAAAACTGTTATTTGTGGAAACAAGTCTTTAGGAGCTGTTGTTTTGGGAAGGTTTGTTTTTTACCTTGTTGATAGTACTATGGTGTTTCTTTCACATTAAAATTTTACCATATATGTTTTGGGTTCAATTCTAACCACTTTTTATTTTTGGAAAGTTTATTTTTTGGTTTTTTCTTTTTCTCTTTTTAACCCACATGCCCAAGCTTTTTGCTTGCATAGTTTTCACTTTTCTTTCTTCTGGAGGGAGTTTTCCATTTTTAGAAACTTATTAAAAATGGAAAGTTTGAACCAATGACACTTTATATTTTTTGAATAACAATATAACCATGTTGGATCAGTGAGAAAACTCTATATTACTTCTAGGTTTTTGATTTAGATGCTCTGTACAAATTTTCAAGTAAAACTGTTTCATGAATTGATATAAAATAAAGGAAGAACACCCTCGAGCACATAATTTCAAAATGATTCCATTAAAACTAATAGATTTATTTTTAGATTTGGTTTTTCTTTCTCTAATTATTTTTGATGGGGAAGGTTTTCTCCAAGTTTTACTAAGATTCGATCAACGGTTCATTAGTTATAATCAATTCTTCATTTTTGTGGCCCAAGGTTTCTGACAGATCTTTATCATGGAAATTTCTTGAGAAACCCTTTATTACTAGTATATAGCAAAATGGAATGATTGAAAATGTGGTGGGTGTAGAATAAATGGAGGAGAGATAGAAATCCTGATAGTTGGAGAAAATTTGAGCATGGGTGCAAGAAGAATGGAAGTAGGTATTGACAACCCGAAAATTAGTAATTTTTGAATATTTTGATGCATTGGGGAGAAGAATACTTTTATGCACAACTTAAACCAAATTTTCGGTGGACTTGGTGCAAAAAATTGTTCCGTATCCTTGTTTTTGAACCTGGAAGAATGATATTTGTCATTGGGTTTCAGCAGGAAGCTTAGAAATAACACCTTTTGCAGCTTTTGGGAGCACATGGGTGACCAATAGATTAAATATGAGGGTTGGGGAAATTATTTTCCCAACCGTCCCAAATATTTGATACACATAGAAAATTAAAATTCTCCCTCACCCTAGCTTCAAGAGTGGAGGAGCATGATTACACGGAGCAGGAGTTGGAAAATTGAGCTTGGGGGCTTAATCTAGCGAAAAGATCTTTACTATTTTCATGTAGAAGTTCTAGGGATCCAAATAGAGTATGGGTGCATTTTATTTCACCTATTGCACTAAATATTTTGTGCACTTGGTTTAAAAAATTACATCAATCTCCCATTGGTTGGATTTCCTACCCAAAAAAGCACTAACTATTGGAGCTTATGCCATAGAGAGTGACTTGTCAGGACTATAATTTGAGTTGTGGGAATATTTTTTTGATGATAATTTTATACGGTTATGCATGTAAATGACCTTATGAATCCGATAGTGGTGGTTTCATCCTCTTATTTTTCCTGAAACCCCCTTAAAAATAGCATTTCAGTTCTAGCTTGAAGGATGTGTCTACTAAGAAATTGCTGTAGATAGGATGCACCTAGGTGTTGTGAAAAAATTATTTAACCATATTGTAGGTATCTAAATTACCTTTTTAGATATATCTTTTTTGACTCTTAACTCTTTAGGAAACTACAAAATTAGATTCTGAAGCTTAGGGGCTTGTTTTTATATCATGCACTGTATGTACCTCCAAGACCCACTTTTGCTAAAATTGCTCCAAAACTTGTGAAACCTTCCAAAAATGATTTACAAATGTTTTTTTCTATATGTTTTGTCTCCTTTATGATTTTATGAATTCTATTCCACTCTGAGGGATTGTGTACTAGCTTCAAGAAGATGAGGAAATAATCTTTGCTAAAGCTTGCTAAAAAAGCATGTCTTGATGGATCCTGCTCTTAAAGATCTTGAAATGACTAGATACCCCTAAATCACTTATGGGAACACTAACATGATATCTTTAATTAATCATAGACGTGCATAAATACCTATATGGGGGTTAGGGAGACCTGGGAAAGTGTCTTGAAAGGCCTACAACCAAACATTTTGGCACTGGGGTCCATTGTCATGTTTGAAAATTGAGAATTTCCCTATTGCACATTTGCATGCCAATATTTGGCTCTATTTTGGGGACATGTTGTGGCATGAGGATAGTGAGGAAATTATATGAGAACTATAGAATCTCAATTGTATTTCATTGTCAATGGCATTATCTATTGGGCTTTAGAGTCACAAGAATGATATTATATTCTACTTACCTTATTGAACTCACACACACCCAAACAAAAAAACATAAGGGGAAACACAAAAAAGTGGGAAACAAAATGAAAAAGAAAAAGGGAACTATGTACATGGGGAGAGATATTTAAATAGGCATGGAAATAATATACACATACCCAGATATGGGTTGAGATAAGTACATGTGATCGTTAAATAATGGATCAAAGTCTAACCTTTGAAGCACAAAAATTGCTATTTGATAAAATCATTCTTTTTCGTTGCCTTTGCATGGCTTGAGAAGAATAAGACACATCAAGATTCCATCTTCATACTCATATTGCACAAAGAATGCTCTTTTATTCAATGAACAATTTTTCACTATATCAAAAATATTGTACAGGTTGATGCTTCCCCTTAATGCCCTCCAACCATGAGACATTGTTTTTCCTTGTATTTAAGAGTGTGAAAAAAAAAACTCATATCTGAATCACCATTTTGATGCATCTCCTATATGAGCAAGGAAATCATAAGGATTGGGGATAAATTGATTTTCTTCCCATTTAACAACTTCTTTGAATATCCCACTTTTTCACATTAAGAAAGTGTTTTCTAGAATGTGTGCCACATCATTAGACCGAATGTATTCATCATCGAGAGAGAATGATGTAACATGGAAACATGTTCAAAGAACATTGGAGCTTGGGAAGTGAGTGTGATCTGATTTTGATTTCCTTCACAAGATTCATGCACACTCAAACTTTTTTGTCCGCATCCATCTTGATGGGTAGCCATCCATACAAAATTGGTCTTGGTGTCAAACTAAAAACTAAAATCCTTCACTTGGTCATAGGAGAATTCTGAGGTGGTAGGAATAAGTTGTCTTCAAGCATACTCCCAACAACCTTGAATTATATTTTAACTTTCTTTTGAGCCACTCTCTTTAACGCAAATAAGGCAAGTGTTTTCCCCATTGTCTTCCTCCATGACATAGATGATGTATTCAAGATTGAGAAATTCCGAAGGATATTCAAGAACCTTCCTTATTTTCCACTCATGAACCTCTTCGCATTATGTGAAAGAAAAACAAATGATTTCATATTCACTCTTTCCAATGAAGACATCAAGTTCATTTTTTGGCTTTGTCTCAACATAAAACATTGGTGTATAAAAATGAGAAACGAAAATTGATTCATGCCTATCTTACATTTCCATATCCCGAGTCAAGAGTTCAAGACTAAGTCGAGGGTCTTCAGTCTCTACCGCGGTCTTCAATATGTATTGTATTGATAAATCCTTTGAGATTTCTATATATTATTATTTGTCCTTATGGGAGAGAGCTTCATGTTACACCTCTAACAGATGGTTGAAAATCTTATCCATCTATACCCATGATTCATTTAAAACATCCCCACTCACTGCTTTTATATTTTGTGTTTCCCAAGATTCAATTTCATGCAAGCAGGGGCATACTTTCTCATGAAATCTGCTGAAAAAGAGAAGAGGTACATGCTTTGTGGGAAGCGTATTCCTTCATGTTAAAAATCCATATCATCCTCCTCTTTTTATGAAAAAATGGACCATATTGGGGTAATAATATGGGAATGACTATCAATTTCATCTTGATCATCCATTATCAAATCCTCTTTCTCATATGGAAAATGAAAGACTTTGTATTCACCATGATGATCATTCGAGTCTTTGCTTAATAAGAGGTTATACTAAAGCTACTCATTCTCCTAAACTTCAAAAGGGAATTGTGCCTCTTCCATTCAATCATGTATGATTAAATCAAGAATGGAACGTGATTCTTCGACTATCTCTAGTTCTTCATTTATAATTTCTACATCATTTCAGGAATCAAAATAGGAACGAAAATTGTCTATGATCATTTTGAAATCATCCTCTAGAGCATAAAATGTAGGATGTCACTCTTGCACTTCTTCACATATCTCCATTCCATCATTAATCGAGAAGATCAAAATTTTAAATGAGGTTATCCATGACTACCTTAAATTGGTCATTTTGTATTTCATAATTGTTGATTGAGTCTTTGGAAAGAAATGAATCATCCCTCATATAACAAGATGCTTACTTTAAATCCATTTCTCCTCCAATGGGTTATGCCTCATGCCAAACATAATTGACGAATGGTGGTTCTATCTTCATGTATTCTACCTCATCGTCTATGATGTTGCTTTAGTTTTTGTTGGAAGGATCCATGGTAGTATCTTCTTCACTCGCATCCAAGAATATTCCAAGGATGAAAACCTTGTAGTGTGGAAAGTCTTCAGGGTGCTCCTAAATTTCTTCATTCTTAACAATACAAAATGCTTTAAGGTGTTCATACCTTCTTTGTAAAGATAAGACACACCTCCAAATTTTTTGATAGGCTTCGGGGTCAGAATTTCCTTCTATTATTCTATAAAGTTTTTCCACATAGTCTCTTTTTAACACGTTCATTTCTTCATCACTGTACATTACGAAGTCATCTAAAGAGTAGTAAAAACAATACATTGTTCTCAATTTTATAGTGAGCTGTGTGAGATTGAAAAAATATTCTACACTGGATCCTTCAGCATCATCTTCGATAGGAAATGTCTTCTATTATTTTCCTTCACTATCGATTGCTTCAAGTTTCTCATACATTTATTGTAGAGCCTCAACATAAATTATAACTTTGAGGTAGGCATAGGTTTTAGAATATCCTTGTATAATGCTCAAGACTCTTTACATGTACTCTTTTTTCAGGGATGTCATCTCATCATTCTTATATGCAAGGAAAACATCCCAAGGGAGTTCGATGAAGGACATGAATTTAAGATTTTCATTTAGCTGTGAAAGATTACAAATATTAACTCCATGAAATACTTCAGCTCCATTGACTTCATACAACATCTTGTACCTTCTTTTCATATTTTTCATCAATATCTTGAATTTTGGATTGTCGGTTGCAACAAATCCCATTTTATTTCCTTCAGTAAATATGTTCTTGAAGTGTAACCATGAGGATTTGATGTAATTTTCTTCACAAGTGGAAATTTTTCTTAGTATACCTTGTCTTTACTTGATTTTTAGAGACGTGTAACTGATTGAAGAAAGAGACCTTTTTTTCATTCTTAAAATTTCTCTTTTGCAACGGCTGGTCTAGAAACATGGCTGATCAACAATCTTCATATCCAGGCAGGAATCTTCTTTTTCTTCAGTTTCACTCATTATTACTTCATTCCAATCTATAAATTTCTTCATAGTGCAGGAAATGAACATGACAAGAATTTGTTCTTTGATGAATTCTCCTTAAAAATTTATTCTTCTTTGAAATATGTTTTTTTAGGATATACTTTTTTTGTATTTTTCTGACTTTTTAGGTAGAGATATTTTTTGTGTGCACTTTGGAAAAACTCTCCCCAATGGAGTCTCTAATAACTATTGTTGATAAAAATTTTCGAGTGGAAAAATTAGGTGTCTCCACCAATGATCATGGGGCTACGCCCCTCTACATTGAATGGTGTAACTCCCATTATTGAAAGTAAACTAATCCTAATCCTATCTAAACATTATGGTTGGCCAAATTTTCCCCAAGATCATACAGGGACACTTGACTGAACCTATGGAAAAGTGCTTGTTCAGGGTACAAGGGAGGAAAACCATAATGATGAGGGGGAAGGAGAGAAATCAGGAAAGGATGATTACTACCATGAGTAGATTGCAAAGCTTACACCCAGTAAACGGAATAGTTTCACATTCAAGATAGAAGAAATTAACAATGAAGCTAGTGGGATAGATGGATTAAAATAAAAATTCTTCATATTCATCTACCAAAGATACAAATCTCTTGCATGAATATTAATGCAAAGTGCATAAATGAAAGAAGTGGAAGAAACAAAAGATGCTTGTAAAAACTATGTTTATTGTGTTATTGATGAGAGGAAATCATGCATACAAAACTGCAAACATTCATACATCTTGGAAAGCAGAAGATCTATTCATTGATTGAATTTTACACAAGTCATACAAATCAAGGGAAAATAAAAATTGGAATAAATTGTAGATTATATTTTATGTGCATTGGTGATACAAAGTTCAACAACAGATCAAAATCCACTATTTCTACCAAGTGATAGTTCATAAAAAATGGAATCCCTTGGAATGGAGAAGCCATCCCAATTTATAAAATTTTAATTTTCCTTTCACCTCCCTCATATGACTTTTTGTTTTCCATGAATTAAGTGTTCTCTTATAATTTTGAGAAAATACTTTTACAAATTTAAAATAGGTCACTTAAGTGAATTGGAAGAAATACAATGATTATGCTCAACAAAGAATTAGAAAGGAGAGAAAAAGGAGAGGGGCAGAAAGAGAGTAGAAGAAAAGGGAAGAATATTTCTAATGAATTAGTATCCTCCTTAAATAATTTTTAAAATTAAACCTCTAGAATGGGAACCTATCCCTTGAATTCTCTACTGAACTAAGCTATTATAGCTACTACATTCCCTTCTCGTAGAATACAAATGCAACCAAGTACCTAGATCCATGTTCCTGGAACATCCCTAATTATTTTAAATTGATGAAGGCATTCTTTTTGATCCATTGCAATTGAGGAAGTGTAACTTCAAATACCGGCTAGGGACTCTTAAGCATTTTTGTTGAAGGAAAGAGGGTCATCTGCCTCCTTCATGACCATATCTTAGAATGCGATGAAAATTTCCTCTGATTATGAGTCTTTAGTGAGTGGGGGGAATTAAAACCTTTAAAGACAATGGTAGACTTCAGTTAAGATTCTAGAGATCTGATAGTCGTAGGAGTCCAATTCGGATATGGAATTTTTGAGAATTGCATATTGTGCATCCAAGATGTAAATCCAAACTTGAGATAAGTATTCAAAAGTTGATATGAACACACCCTTACTCACGATGGCGTGAGAACTAAAATAAATTATTTCAGATACTTGTAGGAGTATCTCATCCAAATGACCAACTTTCTTTACAAGCTTCTTGTTTGTCTTATTTACTTCAGAAAATGTTTAAAAATCATACTTGATTAGTGAAATGATGTCCAAACATAATACCTTTCCTTGCTCAATGATTTATTCAATCTAATTTTTGTAGGATTTTCCCCTATTCATATATCTATGTTCTTTTTTTATTTCGCTAGGGTTAATACCACTAGTTAGAGGGATATCTTCGATCGAAAGAGGAGGTTTTTAGTCTGCTCCTGAGAAGGGTTGAGTGTATGCACTGAGAGCTCTTACATGTTCCTCCAACTACACAATGGTTTTATTTTATTCTTTGGTCCAAGAATGAAGGCGAGAAGAGGATTATTTGAATAGTTTAATGTCACCTTCATGAGAATATTCACCCGATGAGATAGGAGTCAACTCATAATTAGACAGAGTCATTTATTCCATGGGTTTTTCATTCTTACGCCTGATAACTTCAACATTGTTGTTATCTGAGGTGGCACTGTAAAAGCGAGAAGCTACCTAGGACTAATTTTTTCACTTACATTTCAACATTCCTACTATTTCAGTGAGACTGGGAATGGTAGAAAGTTAGGTTATTCTTCTCCCACTCTCAAGAACTTCTTAAATCCATGGAAATGACTCTTCGAGAGTTAACGTGATGTTTATCACTACAGTTTTTTCAAAATATTTCCGTGGATCTATCTCTTGATCATATTGAGAATACATAATGAGATGTTTGTGCAGAGGAGGTTATTACTACGGATTACTACTTCTTTTCCTAAGAATCTCAATCTGACCAACTCTCATTGGCTTACTTAACCAAATCTTTTAACTCACCTAGCTCACTGGATTTAATTTTTTTAAACCAATTAACCAATGGGAGAGGGTGATCATGATAAGTGTACTTGAAATTCACGGTGCAAAAAAGCATCGATATATGTCATTATGAAGGTTTGAGCTAGTTTCTGCAACTGAGACTCAAAATGCTTTTTTTGGAAACTAGGCTTAAGGAGTTGTTATTTCAGGTAGGTTGTTTTTTTGGCTAGTTTCTAGTACTGAGGTGTTTCTTTCACATTCAGAGTTTTCCAAATGTGTTTCTGGGTCTATTCAAAGAAATTTCCATTTTTGCAAAGCTTCTTTTTTTCTTTTTTCTTTTCTACTTTTTTTGAATTTTTGACCCATGTGGCCAAGTTTTATGCTTGTGTAGTTTTCATTGTTGTTTCTTCTGGAGGGATTTTTCCATTTTTGGAAACTTACTAAAAATGGAAGGTGTGAGCCAACAATAGTTGATATTTTTAATAGATGAAAATCTCCATGTCAAATCAATGAGAAAACTCTTGTTTCTTTTTGGGTTTTTTATTTAGATGCTTTGTACAAATTTTCAAGTGAAACTGTTTCCTAGATTGACGGAAAATGAAGGAAGAACACCCTAGGGCACGAAATTTCAAATGTCTTCCATTGAAAAAAAAGGGGATGCTATTATATTTTTGGTTTTTTTCAACTTCAAGGCATTTGGATAAGGAAGGTTTTCTCTAGTTTTCACTGTATGAGCAATCCTTCATTTTGTTCCCCAAGATTTATGACAGCTCTTAATCATGGAACTTGGTTGAGAAAACCTCTATTTCTTCTTTAGAACAAAATGGAATTATTGAAAAAATTTTTTGGAGGTGGTGGCAAGTTTTTTGGAGAAACAACAATGAAGGAGAGTAAGAGATCCCGACAGTTGGAAAAAATATGAGCGTGCGTGTGGGAAGAATTGAAGAAACTAGTATCAGCCCGAAAAGTAGTAATTTTTCAATATTTTGTACACCACTTACACCAAATTTCTGGTGCATTTGGTGCAAAACATTATGCCCCATCCCTTTTGGTCCACTTGGCGGAATGTGATTTGTCTTTGGGTTTGACCGGTGGGCTTAGAAATAACAACTTTTATAACTTTTGGGGGCACATGGGTGACCCATTGATTGAATGGGAGGGTTGGGGAGGTTTTTTCCTCAAAATTAAAATTATTTTTTGCATATGGGACAAAAAAAATCACCGTCATCTTGGTTTGACAATTGGCGAAGCATGATTACACTGAGCAATGGGCTTAACCTTGTGAAATGAGCTGAACCGTAGTCATGTGGATAGTCTAGGTTCCAAAATAGGGAATGGGTGCATTTTATTTGACATATTACACCAAATATTTTGTGCACTTGGTGCAAAAAAGTGTTACAATATCCCATTGGTTGAATTTCCAACCCAAGAAATGACTAACTGTCGGAGCTTGTGCTTTGGATCTACGACCTATCAAGACAATAAATTGAGTTCCCAGAGGATTTTTTTTGATGAAATTTCATAGGATTCAACATTAAAATGACCATATGAATCCGATGGTGGTGGTTTCATCCTCTTATTCTTCCTAAACACCATCAAAAAATAGGTTTTAAGTTCTCTCTCAGAGGTTATGTCCGTTAAAAAATAGTTGTAGATAAGATGTGCCTAGGTGTTGTGAAAAATATTATTTGACCATATTGTAGGGCTCTAAATTACCTTTTATTAAACATATTTTTGAATCTAAACTCCTAATGTAACTCCAAAATCTTTTTTTTTAGTTGAGGAGTTGTTTTGGCATTGTGCACTGCCTGGGCCTCCAAGACCCACGTTTGTTGAAACTGCTCCAAAACATTTGAAACCTTTCAAAACATTCCAAAAATGATTTAAAAATTTTATTATCTATATATTATTCCTCCTTTACGACTTTAGGAATTTTATTTTGCTCTCAGGGGTGTGTACCAACTTCAAGAAGACTAAGGAATAACTTTTCCTAAAGCTTTTCAAAAAGCATGTCTTAATGGATACTTCTCTAAAAGTTCTAAAAATGACTAGATCACCCTAAATCTCCTATGTTCACACTAATATGACACCTTGAATATCTTAGTGAGGGGTAAAAAATAATGACACAAGGGTTAGGGTTACCTAGGAATGTCTCTAGAAAGGCCTACAACAAAAAATTTTGACACTGGGGTGCATTGTCATGCCTGAAATTTGAGAATTTTCCTGTTGCAAATTTATATGACAACACTCATGTAACAAGGATAATGGTTTGACAAATAATTTTAGGGTGTAAATCAAAAATTTATTTTGTTTTGAGAGAAGTTCTTGATGAAGCCTCTAAGGATAAACATGGAAAAGTGATATAATTTCTCTGAGTTTTTTTTTTCATATAGTATCTGGTTATTATGACATTTCTTGGTGCATTTAACAACATATTATGCTTGAGAGAGACACTTTGAGGTGAAAAGAGCATGTTTTTGCTAGTTTGAGCTATCTAGACCAATACCAAGTTCTCATAAAAGAGGGTATTATATGAATGTATTGTTCTTAAACTACTGATGAGTGTAATGTAATTGGATAGGAGCCATATATCATTTATCAACATGGTGATTAGTTTTAAATCGTTTTGATGCAAAAAGGAAGGACAATGAGGTCATAAAGCTATTTTATGTAATAAATTATGTTCAAGAATGAGGTCATCAACGTATTACATGCAAGAGAGGTCGAACTAGTAATAAGGTTATAGGTGAGGTTCAAATATAGATCCATAAATTAATAAAGGGTTGGTAATATGCTTAATACTCCTTTATATATAAGATTGAAACCATCAAAATGTGTGGAATAGTTGATAGGGTATGAGACAATGTTTGCTTAACTATGATAAAGACGGAACTAGGAATGAAATTTTGAATTGATTCTAGGCTCTGTGGGTTTCTTCTAATTTAATTAATAAATTTCTCTAAATCCATCATAGGTTAGAAACAAAGGGAAGCTCGAAAAATTGTGGGAAGAAGGCATTCTGTTTGCAAAAAGAGTGATTCTGTTCTTTTATTACATTGTTTCATTGTGTGTGTATGATTTTTCATTGGCAGAAGAGTTCAATAAATATTTTAGAGTATTTGAAACAAATAAGCAAGATATATATTTGAATTTTTATGAAGGAAAACATGCATTTATAGTCTTGAAGTTAACCTTAGTTGCACTCATGGTATAGAGAGGTCTAGTGATCTTTGAAGGATGATTCTAAGAGAGGAAGTTATTTAATAAGTATAAAGGTTGGTGTTAATGTGAAGGAACATTTTAAAGAACTTAAAAAGGCTTGGTGAATTCAAAATTAGTGACAAGTTGAACTACTTTCTGATAGTCACAATAAGAACATTGAGAAACCTAGGAAATAACAAACAATACTTGATCCTAATTATCATGCAAGAGATTCAAAGAGTTAATTATTGTATTGATATAAGGTGAGATGATAGTGTAAATATATAGTTAAGAAAGTGAATGGAATAAAGATTATAAAAATAGAGTACATAGAGGAAATGTGTGAGTCAAGACTGAGAACAAGCCTAGATAAGACCAAGAATTGAAACGTTGAGTGAACTGAAAATATAGGAGTGTTGAGAAGTTATAAGGATCATGAACATGGTATTTTGGGGAATTTTAAGGATTATATAAGTTTAGAACATTGATTCAAAAGTCAAACCTTATTTCTTCCTCTCAAACCCTAGCTAGACCTTATGAAACAAACTTAAAGAGAAAAGTTGAGTTGGCGGTGCTAGAGAAAGTGTGGAGAAATAAAAATTGGAATAATAAATATATCCCACATGGATATTTATAAAAAAAAATTGTTTTGGCTTATTATTTGTAGAATTCTTCCATTTTAGAGATTTGTACATATGGAGGGCTAATTTTGACCTAGTGTAATATTACTAAAAAGAGGATAATGTATTAAGGGAAGAGAGTTAAGCCTTGAAATTTGACATGCATATTAATGAGATTAATGGGTATAAATAAAAATTACTATTCAGACTTGAAAGTGTAAAATGTGTATTTTTTTCTAAAAATAGCATTTTCATGACTATAAGGCTAAATGGAGGTCTATAAGAGAAAGTACAAAAAATGAGTTTATGAAAATTATCAAGTGGATTATACATGTTTGTTAGATGGGTTTGAGAATTTTTAAATTTAATTTTTTAATTTTATTTAGTATCTTTATAAATTTTAGTGGTATCAGAAAAATATGGCTACTTAAGCAAGGTTATGAAACATGAATGAAGGTATTTGTACAAAGTTAGAATTGTGAATTGTAATGATTTTTTTGTGTTATACAAGGGATGTATGCAATTAACAAAAATTAAATCCAAAGGAAGTTATGTGAGAAAGTATGTTAACAGGGGTAGAAAATCTTATGATATAGAAATTCATTATATCACACAATGAAGACTATAGACACAAAAAGATAAACTCAGGGAAGATGTGAAAACATTAAAACATCAGATGAAATAAAATTAAGGTATGAGGCCTTATTATTGCTCAAACAATTATAAAATGGTATAATTTTATCATGGGGAGTGATAAATAATAATTTTAGTAATATGTGAACCTCTATGGGTTGACAAAATTGGACAAAAATGTACTTAAAAGATGCTTCATTGATCTTGGTACATAATTTGATAAGAAACCAATCTAGGATGGAATGTAGTGATGTATTTAGCTGAGATAGGTGAAGAAGAATTTAGGAATGATGGTTTTGTGATGAGAATATTTTTTGGCATGTAGATATGTATATGTCCATAGGGAGCTACAATGTTGAAATGCTTCTTTGAGGCCAAAAATAGAGCCAAGGAAAGAGATACAAGTTTGTAAATATTGAATGATGAGTTTGGTTAATGCTTATAAGAAACCAGGTCCAAATAAACTAATGAATATTAATACCATGAGCTAAATTAATGTACTTTTTCATTAATGTAAAAAGGGGGAGAAAACTAAGAGATTTTCCATCAATGACAAAGGGGGAGTTTGTTGGCATGTGAGTTGTTCTATTGTAAGTGATGATAAAATAGTGTGGTCATCAATGAAAAATGTTAATGAGGTCCAAAGGAGTATTGAAATGATGGTGACATTGTCAACGAGGTGGTAGCATGATGACATGGGTTGAAATAAACTCAAATAGGCCCATCTCAGAGACCTTATAGAAGCATAACATGTAGTATGAAGAAAAGAAAGATAAAGAAGGGCATAGAATGAATGAATTATGTGTAGGGAAATTGTATAGAGCATGTAATAGGTGCTATGAGACATAATTCAATTGGTATAGTAATTATTATGGCCTTATGAGGATTCTTCTTGACAACAGGTCAAATATACATGGAAAAATCATGATGCATAATGTAATTTAGAATAGATAAGACAAAAGTAAGCATTAAAAACCATAGAGGATGTAATAATGAAGGTTTCAATCACATTTGAGGGCTGAAGAATTATTTTATATCAGGATATTGAAGTTTTTCCATTACAAGGATTTGGAAAATGAAGCTTCCCATTCAAAGAGAAACTTTGGATGCTCACTGTGAACTTTAAGTTTTATGTGGTACCATGTGGCTTTGATAAATTTTTATACATTACCATAATAAGATTTTGGAAAAACAATGAAGTTGAATGAACAGATATTTTATATGAACAATGGTTAACATGTTAGCTACTTTAAACCCTAGTAACACCTTCAAAGTGAGTGATAGAGAATATTGACATTGTAAGGCCATCAAAAGGAAATATTTTTCTTGTTTATGGATTTGAGCATGTAGATAATTCATAAAATATTAGTTTAATGGTGGTTTGATTTTATGACAGTTGGTGGGCCCTACAAGAAAAACCTTCTTTTTTGAAGAATTCAATATATAGGAAAACATTACAAATGAAACTATGCTAAATATTTTAGTGGATGTTTCCAAGGATGTGTAAAAACTATTCATGATATGTGTAGGACTATTCCTTGCGATAAATTTTATGATTAATCTACATTATTAGTCCTATTGCTAAGAAGGCTTAGTATGCAATACCAATCATGAAGATATGAAGAGCAAAATGGTGAATTTTTTGTTGCAACAAAATTTTATGATCATGAGAAGTTTTTCCAAGTCCAGTATTATAACAACCCAAAAATCCACACACGAACAACACAGTAAAAGACAGGATAATTTTTTTTTTGACTTCACATGCTTGATACATAACATGACGCAACATGTCGTCACCAAGGATACAACTAACACTATGAATAACTTGATACAAGGATGGCCCTAACGGCAGCACAGAAACATTCACACCTTTCAAGGAAAATTTAATTTTTTTTTTTTACTGAACAACATAGAATCTCAACCACATGACACTCTCACAGCTAGGGCAAGCCACAGTAAGAAATGATTGGAGGTTATTTATTTTGATAAGACACCGTTTAACTCATGACTTAAGTTTTCAGAAGGATTCAATATATGATTCGCACAATTCATCTTACCAACTGAGTTATTTTCTTATACACTGTAGAGTAGTTTACTTAAAGTCTTCTCCTTTATAACCATTATTTGTTTTATATATTTATTTGATAAAGATAGTAATTTAATTCCTTAAGGCCATCTATTCATAGTTACGTTACTAGAACTCATCCATGCCCTTATGACAACATCGGTTCACGTTCAACAACTTAAGAGAAAATTACAATGTACCTTAAATAGAGTTAAAGGAAGAAGGTCAATTGAGTTCATCCTTGAGACATCATTAGTTCTTACTGAGGTTTGACTGGAGCTTGAGGTTTTATAAGTAATTATTAACGCTCTTACTTAGGCTTCACCGAAAGAGCTTATCAGGAGGAAGCTACTTACTTTTAAATAGGCTGAGAGGTAAATTGAGTGGTTTCTAAATTTTCTTCTCTTACTTGTTAAATCTTATTAGAAACTAACCATTCTTTTCCTTTAAGCTTGTCTTTAGCGTTCACCAAAAGAGTAGTGTTTACACGTTATAAAACATAAAAAATCACTTTGCAAGGATGGTCTTACTCTTGATTACTTAAGGTATTGTTTGTTTACAAGGGGATCTAAACCACAACATATTTCTTTGAATAAAACTTTTAGGTAACTTCTGTAAGGAAAAGCCACCGCATTAAAGCTTACATAAAACCCATCAATACAAAGTATTAGAAAGATTTAAATTAACACTTAATTCTCAAGATCAAAGTTTTACAATGCTTATGCCAGTGAAGAGATTGAATATTATTTCTCACTAAGAAGAGTTACTAGCCAAAATAAAGAAAAGGACAAAACTACTACTTCACGTAATTCTCTGAACAATTCCAGGCAAGAGGTCATATCAACTCTCTTTACAAGCAATGTTACACAATTTACAACACATTGGAAATTTTTACAAGGAACTTCATAAATTGTACAGATGAACCTTTAACACTCTTTTCCTCTAGTCTACTCGCATAATCCATCTGCACAAATATTAACTAGAGTCAGTTCGTAAGAACTGAGCATGTTAAGACTACCCATTGCAAGTAAGCTAACATTTTATAATATTATGAAAGTAAAATTCTAAACTCAAGAATGTATCAAATCACAAACCACTAATCAATATGTTTCACAAGATGAAGAGATTTATACCAGCCAACAAGGAGGAATCCCAATATTCAAGTGAGAGAGATATTCCAAAGACAAACAAGGTGAGACCTTATTGGTGAAGACAACAAGGCTGAGAGTATTGAGATTTCAGTCATGTAATCCTATGGATTACGTGATTGAAATCTAATACCCAAACATCATTCTATTATTATTAACCAAAAGGATAAAGATCAGTCAAATGACTTAACATATTCAAAATTGCTTGGTAACAAGACTGCATTAACATATTCAAAATTGCTTGGTAACAAGACTGCATTAACACACATCCTTGTTTTAGGAAGAATATAGGCCCCAACCATAAATGAACACAAATCAGTCAAAGATTAAAGTTAACTTCACTCAACTGAATAAACCAACATACATATAATACTCACAACATAAAAACTGAATCTAAAGATTCAAAATACCAAGTAATTCTCACCGAACCTAATTATTTTTCTTCAAGAAGTTAAATAAATTAGATTCTATCCAACTAAATTACATTCAACAAATATAGTTGGATTACACAAGCAAGGATAAAGAAGAGGTCTTTTCACCAAAGGTTGTTATTATCTTACATCACATAAAAAGTAATAAACCCGTAATCCACCACTCGTATGATCATTGTAAGAGTTAAGGACTTAGCTCACTAAAATATGTAATTGAGTCGATTCCTACCTTTTCCATTTTCATACAAGTCTAACCCAATTCGAAGAAAAGTAACCATTCTATTTTCATACATGCCTCAGTCCACACTTACTCAGAAAGTCCCTACCTGAATTATTGAAGGTTTGCTAAGCTACAAAATGGATTTAATAGAAACCCATTTCATTCGATACTTGAATTTAAACAAGCAAGGGATAGTCTGTTGAAAATATAAGTGAATCGACACAAGATCGTCTACCGTGACCCAACTCGAGTCACCAATCACAAGGTTAACAGTCAGCGAAGGAGGAATACAAAGCAAAATACTCTTCCTACGAACTATGCCTTCTCTTGCGTCTCTAAAACAAAATATGAATAGTTTGGGCATACCCATCTATTTCACGATAGTCTACTCAACCTATCCTCATAGTCGCTCCAAAGAAGACATCTGCTACTACAGAGTTCGATTGAACTCTTTTATCTTATGATACAGTGTCTCACGTCACAGGATCTATATTGAGCAGTCAATATTTCACTCACGTAGGCCTCTAAGAAAACATCATGCTCACTATGCGAGGTCTACACACAGATTCAGCCCAAGAAAAGCTTCTACCAAGACAAAAACAAACGTTTAGCCTAAAACTGGCCATGAGTCGACAAATCTACAAATATCCACTAACGTTATTCATGGCTCAAGTTTATAACTGCTACTGCTGGTTTAGAAATCAAACTCAACAGCCATTGTTCACTATCATCTCTAAATGTCACCTGAATTTTAAGAATTAAGCAGGAAAGCACCCCGGTTAAACATCTAACACCCACGGTATAAACTTCAACCATTATTTTTCTATCACATAGCAGTTACTCTTTTATTTTGAAAAGAAAAAAAATGAGGCAGAAAAGAAATGTATACATGCTATCACAGTTGCTATCAGGGTATGAAAAACAAACAACTCCCAATAGTCCTTCCTTTCCTTCAATCTAGGTTGATTCACAAGGAAAAGCAGAAGCCCATTCTAAATGCCATAACAGATAAAAAAACAAAAAGAAGGACATTCAATTCATGACATAATAAAAGGGTAGCAGAAGATTGCAAGGGCAGGTTTAACATGCCTGGTTTAAAATGCCATCTCCATATGCATATGATTTTTTCAATGCCGCTACTTGTCCTTAACCCAAAGTGCTTTGCGAGCTCGTGCTAGCGCCACATTCACGCGGTGAAAAACAGCTACAACCCAACCCCATGATTTGAAGCTCGGACACAAGACATAATGATTACATCACGCTCCTGGCTCTGGAAGGCATCTACCGTAATGATAAATAAACATTTTCCTTCATCAGATTGGGGACAACATCAAACTCTCGGTGCAAACATTACAGCTGTAGCTTGTAAGGTGTGATAATTCCAATAGAAAACTTTATGCTTGCCAACTTGGTGACTCATTGAAGAAGCTCATATAATAGCAAAGAAAATTGTGTTTCATGAATATCCTGATATGAAACAGATTGGCCTCTATGAGGTTCTCTTCCATGGGTTACATCGTACAACAAGTAAGATCTCAATAGAGAATCTTTGTAAATAAATTTCATCAGGTCTGCTGGTAACACCCTCACTGTCACATAATCAATTTTGAAGAAACAAACTCAGTACATGTTCTGGATCTGAAAAATATCCTGCTACCTTCATCTCCCAAGACATTTTCTCCAACATTGCATAGATCTCCTGTGCCTGTGGGTGTGATCTGTCACCTTGAAGGAGAATCCCAAATTTGAGGATGCAGTCGATGCTGAACAGATAACAACGAAGTTGGACCACCTACTTGTTGGAGCACTCAAAAAGACTTCTACTATACTACAACATGCCTGCTGCTTGGCTAATTACTGTTGCAGGTAGTTGCTGTGGATCCCCAACAAGTACACACCTTGCTGCACCCAATGAAAGTGGAGGTAACACGCCTACTTCCCCAGCTTGTAGCTTCATCTATAACCACCATATCAAACCCATGGGCTAGGCGCTGGAATAACTTCCGGTCAGTACTAGAAACAGTAGTGAATGCAATCTCAGCCTCACTTGCAAAACTTGCCTCAAGATTTGATCAAGTTTCTTCCATGTTAAATTCACCACCTGGATGGAAGCGACTTTCCAAAATGAAAAGGAAAGACAGCTCAACTAAAACTTTATCTCATTCTTCTACTACAGCTGTAAGATTTTGCAACAACTGATCACGACTGTGGTCGCGTGTAACCAGAACATCAGGATCAACACCAATGGTTCCTTGGGATCACCCTACGGCAGCTATCACACTTAACTCTCTCTGGAGGCCACTGATTTTTTGAGATAAGTTTACTTCTCTACCCTGTAGCTACTGCATATAGCCAATTACTTCCTCACGGCACTTTCCTAAGAAAAGTTTAGTTCTACGCTCTACTGATACTGCCTGTGCAGCATGATTTTGAGAACCCACACCCACCCTCGCAACATCAGGGCAATAGAAATTCATTTCACCATCAATGAATCCACTATCCAGAACACGCTGTAGCAATTCATCTGTTGCAGCATTTGATGGAGCGCAAACAAGCATTCATGGTTTAGGGCAGAAAACAACAGGTAGACCTCATGAGACAGCATATTGCAAGTCAACATTTTAATAAATGGGGCATCTGTGGCCACCAACCAGGAAGTTGAACACGCCAAGAAAGGTGCAGTGGGTTTTTTAATGCAATGGCAGATGGCCATTAAAGCCACCCACCTCCAGCCGACCAAGGAAACAAGGTCAAAAAAATCATTAACCTTTCCTTCCCCACGCCAAACATGGTACACAAGGAGATCAAAAGGGAGAGACAAGGTAGGTTGGGGACATAAAAATCTATATTTAAAATTAATAATTTAAAACAATTGTAAGATTGCGGGATCGGTCTCGACTCAGGAGGAGAACGGGGTTGAGTAATTAAATGAAATATTTACGCAAACGCCACTCCCAAACTGTGGCGCCACCACAAAACATACTCTTCCTCATTTGCGCAACGAGGCTCGATCAGCGGGAGCGAAAAACAAATCAATAGGATAGTTTAACGATAACAGAGGATGATATCGATAACAATCGATATAAATAAGGTAATAATAAAATACAATCGTTGATAGATAATACAATCATAATGTCATTATTATTATTATTATCATTATTATCATTTTACAGCTTGTAAAATAATTATCAATTATAGTCATAATGGTCAGCAATTGAGGTCGACAAAGGCACAACGACACTCCATGCCTAGCACTCGATCACCACAGGATGAACAGGTGTAACGTAGAACAGGGCATTACAAGTATCATGTGTGTATGCTGCTGAAGTGATTTGGTAAAAAGTGTTTTGGTCTGATACCTAATGGCATAAAGATCTCATTTGAAGATAGTCTAGAAGGTTTGAGAAGTTGAGGTGAAAGTGTGATTTTATCCACATAAAGCATGGAAGTGAAGGTGATAGAGTGAATTATATGTCCCCTACGAAGTGTTTCATGAGGTGATTTGTTTTGAAAACATGTCTCAAAGTTCTATATGTCTCAAGCAAAAAATTAGTGTTCGAAGATTTGATATGCAGTCTGGCCTATCTTATAAATGAAAGTTTTCTAATGTTAAGATATTTAAAATGAAGCTTTTTGGTAATTTTATAATTTTCATAGGGTCAAGGAATTTTGAAAAAGGTATGTTATATGCCATTAACATGTATTGGAATGAAGTTATACCTCATTTTGTGAAGACTAGTTTTTTGTGTATAAAAAGCCTTGAGAGAACGTGTACAAATTTTCATGGAAAGGATAAAATGAAGATGCGATTATTTATCCAAGTGTGTGGTGTTGTTTTAGACCTCTTCATGATTCTTTCAAACAATTTTTTGTACATGACATTATTTGTTTTTTCTCTCTATAAATCAAATTTCAAGACTGTTGTATTAATGATCTTACACCTAGTGTGAAGGAAAATGAGGACTTAAAGTTGAAATGATGATTTTACAGGCTTTAAATGGAGTTATAGAGAAATATAATGATGTGTGTAACATGAATGGATGCAAAAATTGCTTGGCATTAAGCTCCTTTAGCTACAAGGAAAAATTACTACATTGGATAATAAGAAAAATTAACAAGGGAAATTACAAATTAGGTCTGCAGAACATCAATTTTGAATATTTGTAAGTTAAGTCAGATGGTCATGGAGTTTACAAGTTTCTTTTGATCATTGTAGTGGTCAGGAGCATCTTGAAAAAGCTTTTAAGAGCTACATATGAAACTAACATCAAAATAAGATGTAATGATTTGAAAGTGAACAATTTTAGATGATGTAATCTCTCTTCTCTAGTCGCGTTAAAGACCTAGAATTTGATGATTTATTTTGAGGTGAAGTGAAAAAGACATTAGAGGATGTACCTCTAGAGATATTAAAATATGCTTATACATTAATATGTGTTACTGAAGTGCGTGATCATATAATGTATGAAGGATTTAACACGAGAATATATTTTTGATGGTTATGTTATTGAAGGGATGCGAGGACATTTGAATTTTTTTTTAAAGAGTATGAATTAAATAAATGACTACAATTTTGTAGTAGAATGTATTCATGAGAAGAAGGGTTAATAGAAAATTTAGATGAGTTGGATAGGTGATCAAAATTTGTTGTGTGAAACAACTGAAGGAAGGTGATCAAAACATATTGAAGAATACTAAGTGGTGGCTTAGAAATCGGTGAGTTAAAGCTTCATTGTAATTTTTAGCTTACAGAAGATTAAGTAGAATCTTGATTGAATTTTTGGGAGATGTAATTTCTATGAAAGTAACGAATTACACAAGGTCAAGTGGTACCTTGACTAAATTTTGGATTTGTAGATTCAAGTTGAGTGGATTATAAAAAGTGAAATATTTGTAGACTTTATAAGATAATTTGTCTTAGTTAGTACATTGGTTTAGGTGGGTTTTTCTATGTTGAAGGGTTTCCCACATTAACATTTTTGTTCATGGTGTGTTATCCTAGTTCATGCTCATGTTTGAATGTGATTACTCTCCCATAGTTATTGATGATATAGATTTAATATATTACTAAATTTGTGAATAATTCTCAAAGTTTTAACTAGTACTAATTCACCCCCTCTCAATTCCTATATTTTCCAATAGACCTTTCATAGATTCACACACGATGTGTGATCCTCGACTCAACTCTTTACGAGTCCTATTGAGGCTCCTAGGGGCATATAATTTGGATGTACCATCATACATTACACATCGTAGGTTCTATCATTTAAATACTTCCTATTCCCTTTCACTATTTCTATACTTTTCACTAATTTATACATGGTTTGACATACTACTTAACATTATAACATAATCACAGGTGATACATGCGTATTATTTTCCTTGTAGGATCAATACAACCATGTTTATCTATCACATTTTACTTCTTATTGTTTTTCAGCTATTCCCTATGTCTTGTTTGATCATTGTATGCTTTTGGCCACTTCGGCCCTAATTGTCTTGTTGCATTCAGAGAAATGTTCCATGTTTGAAACTCGCTCTCCACGGTCCATCTTGTCTTCCTAGTTTATTTTTACATTTTATTCTATTGGATTCTATCTTATTTTCACTAACACTTGTTTACTATTCCATCATGTTAACACATTCATTTATTCTTACCATGCACATCCCCTACCCCATAGAGGCATCCACTTCATATATGCATATAAGTATCAGGTCCTCTCCTTTGCACCGCATTACCATATAGTCATCACATGCACCCAAAATGAGGGGGCAACTATTGGGTGAAAAAAATCATCCCTACAAAATTTTAGATATAGAAAAGTACAACAGAGTATAGAATCAACTTAGGAATATAGTTACAGATTGTCCCAGAACCATACTTGGGTCCAAAACAAAGAGTCAACAATAGCGACCAGTCTTGGGTAGTAGTGGTGGGAGCTTGTGTTCCCCTCTAAGCTCTTTTCTCCTGGGGAAATAACTGTCATTTTCTCACTCAAGTATAGTTTATACTATTTTTTAGATCAGTTCTCCAATAGAAGGCACTTTCCTCTAGTTACATAACTCAGCCTATAAATTACATTTCAGTTAGAATTGGAACAATAAAAAAAAGGAATAATAGGAAAACATTAACGACATACCATATGTAGTGGTTCTTAATTAGGAAGAGTCTTGAAAGGAGAGAAAATATAGGACTATCGCCCCGACATTTTTCGTTTGACATGAGATCACCCAAAAAACTCACTCTTGGTGTGAGATCACTGAAAAAAAATCTCTTGGCATGAGATCACCGAGAAACCTCACCATTAACACTCTAATCTAGGAACCGTAATCCAACATGACAAATTTTCTATCATATAATGTCTTACATATCAAGGGAACACTTTCCTTTACCCACTCTTTGCATACTTATACACATGTGACTCTTATTTTTCATATATAAAACTTTCACTACTCTCTCTCTCTCTCTCTCTCTCTCTCTCTCTCTCTCTTCTTTTGTAGGTCCTTAATACAAAATTCACATCAGCAAGCATGATCTCCAACAACACAACACTACACATAAACTTCACTCCTAGGGTTTACAACCCTTTCCTAGTCTCCATGATTCAATTTGCAATCACTTCAAACTTCACTTGTCCACTTGGCATGCTATCAACTACACACTTATCTCCTAGATTATAAGGTGTTCATCTTCTATCTACTTTATGATATTAAGTATTCACTCAATAACATAAATTTGGGGGAAACGTAGACACAAAATATATGTACTTGGGTACATTTATAGGTCATAGAGAATACTAAAATATACATGAATCCTAAGAAATAAAACCAGGAATAAAAAATGTCTTTTGGGCCTTTCGATTTTACTCTTATACTTTTATTGACCTTACACACCCTACAAACCTATTAGTATTTGAATGATTTATCTTTTATGGCCTCATACACCAGCACCTAGTTAGGATACTTGTGGTCAGGCACTCATGTCCATCCTTGGTACTCCAAACAGTCTCTATCTTTTTCTCACTCTTTTGGGTCTCTTCTAATTCTTAGGAATATTTAACACTTTTGGGTCAGCATTCCATTTTTTAAGAACAAAATTAAGAAATGGTAATCATATATATATATATATATATATATATATATATATATATATAGTTGTATCTATTAAATAAGGGGTCATGCATTAGAACTATCTACTACCACCTAAGATTACATCTTAAGGCACAAGAGCATTACATATCATCAATCTAGGATATTCAATCAAGGGAAAAGGGTTTTATCTCTCTGTATACACAACATAAGAGGGGAAGTGTATTCTATTCCATCTCACACATTCTATACAATTTCTACATTGTAGAACTAGCCCACTATCATATTCAAACTTACACAAGGGCATTATAGGGCACCATTACACACACATTCACACATAACTACATGGATTCTAAAATGTAGTGCAATAATTGGTACTAAGTTCACTCTTTAGGCGACCATTACTGTAAGTATAATTTCACATTCCACATCTTTATTTTTAGATTTGATATGATTTGTGGGTATGTACAGCTAGTTATTTATTTTGAAGGTTACATGTGTAAAAAATGAAATTGGGAAAAATCCAGAGTGACAAGAAAATATCAATAACTAAGTTACTCCTACACAAAAAAGATCAAAACCTGAGCATCTATGAGGACACTATCACCCAAATCTAGTTAATAGTTATTATGAGCTCCTTTCCTCCGATTGACAGTCATGTCTTGCATCTAGTGAACCTTAAGGACTTTGCTTCTAGTGATGCGGGAGCATAACTTGCAGAGGCCATAACTTTTGATCTGACCGTTGTATAGTCCTGAAATTTTACAGGGTGGTAGATATACATTAGTACTATGCTGGGGTCAACTTTTCCTACAAGGTTGTGCTCATTTTGGCACGTTTTTGGGCTCAGATTCTATCATCTAGTGGCCTAAAATTGGCTACGAATGTTTTTTCCGCTTTTGACTAGGTCTTAGAACTTTAATAACTTTTGTTTTACTTGTCAGAATAAGTCCAAATTTCGCGTGAGCCCTAATTTATGAATGCATATTTGGCACGAAAATTTTGGGGTCAATCTGAGTTGTTTTGCATTTTAGGGTTTTTGGCATTTTAGGGTTTTTAGCATTTTAGGGTTTTAGAGTAGTCTTGAAATAAAAGGAGAATTGTAATGATGTAATAGTGCAGTGTGAATTCCAGAATGAGAAGTAAGCTATTTTGAAATTCCTGGTTTTATTTTCAAAGCTATGTATGTGTGTTTTTGGAGGTATTTCAACCTCTTGCAGCTGGATTCACATCATCTAGTTTGTTCAATATATTCACCTTCCCAGATCATCTCTAGATTATACGAAATCAACTAAGTCACCCTCTCTCTCTTTCCTTTTTATTAGGTTTTCATATTATTGCATGCTTGTTTCTTATCCATTTATTGTATTTTATCACTTTTATATTATACACTATAGTAGTTACTCTGAAAAATAGATTTAATTTAATGCATATTAAATCTATAGGTTAGGAGATCCATGGGACATGCAGATTATTATCATAGATATTAATATGATTTCTCTAGGACTTATCATCCTATCACTTCCATTCAACAAAAAGGGAAGAAATTCCTATGATTATAAAAATGTGAACATGATTTTTGGTTACATCTCAAGTAGTAGTTTACTACAACACCTATTCTTGTAGTACCTAATCCGTTGGGATAATTTGTGGTTTACATTGATGCTTATTTAGAGGGGCTTAGGGTAGTAATCATGCATTTATGACATGTTATGATGTTTGTGTCATGAAAGATAAAGGATTTTGAGCATATATCCATGACCGTGATCTTGCAGTTTTATTCATGCTCTAGTCCATAAGAGGTAGTTTATTTTGGGTAGAAATTTTATTCCGAGGACCAATCATTTGAGCATACATCACATCTTCTCACAACCTAATATTAATTCCTCTCAACAGTGCTAGATGAATTTTTTGTAGGAATATGATATGGAGAAACAATAAATTAAGGGAAATCAGAATGTTATTGTTGATTCCTTGTGTAGTTGCCGATATGAGATTACTATTTTGAGCATTCATTCTAACATATGGGGAAATATATTGCATCACCTTAAGGGTGAAATATTTTACGAGAGGGATAAGTACGTATTTGAGTCACATGGTTATTTGGAGGTAAGATGTGCATGTTGTATTTTAGAGGAAAGTAGTCTTATTCATTTTTAGAGGTCTAGTTATGCGCCCAAGGTGGGAGATTTTTTTAGTTTTATTCTCTCCAAGGCTCATCAAGCCCCATACACAACCCACCAAGGTGTGAATAAAATTCATGTAGACTTAAAGAAATTATATTATTGGACAAGGTTACATCAAGATATTGTAAATTTTGTAGCTCAGTGTCTCAAGTCCCAGAGGGTTAAGGCAGAGAACTGTCATCCAAATGGACTTCTTTAACCTTGTGATATTATCGAGTGGAAATGAGACATCCTATCTATGGATTTAATTTTTTGTCTTCCAATTTCATCATATCACCATGAATCTATCAATGTAATAATGTACACGTTGACCAAAGTTTCTCATTTATCCCCAACTAATGTCACTTACATTTTAGTCACTATTGATAAAGTTTTTACTTATGGTATTTTAAGGCTTCATGGGATTCTAAAAGCTATAATTAATCATCAGGATACTATTTATAAATCTTATTTCTACACTTATTTTTAGGAATCCCTTTGTACTCAAACTACTTTCATTTCAACTTTTAACCTTGAGATGAATGGAAATACTAAAAGGGCTAACCAAGTACTTGAGGACATGTTGAGGTTTTATGTTATGGATCAGAAGAAGAAACGAGAATACTATCTATATCTAGTTGAGATTGCATACAATAACAATATAATAGCTCCATTGGTGTGACAAATTACTAGGTCTTATCATGGGAAACCTTTTAGGAAACCACTGATTTGGGATATAGTGGATGCTATGTTTGTTCTTTGACCAAATTTTATTCAAGATATGGAGCAACAATTCATTATTATTAGGAAATGTCTTGGTCGGGAATGAGCACATCATAAGGCATATGTAGACACAAAGAGGGTCATGTGTTAGTTATATGTAGGTGAAAGGTTTATCTTAAGAGTATGTCTACAAAATATTCCAATCCATTATGGAAATGTCTCTAAGCTATCCCCTCTCTTTATTCATACTTTTGAGATTTTGGAGGTAATTGTTGCATTTTCTTATTGTCTAGATTTTTTACCATGTCTAGCCCACACCCATGATTTGTTTCATGTCCCATTCTTACGAACAATATGTACTTGAAATTTCTAATGTATTGGATTGGTCAAAATTGGAGGTGGAGGCCGAAGGAAAATGGAAAATGGATCCTGTAAGTATACTAGTGCACCGGAGATTGGATCTTCGGGGTGAGAGTTTGACCAGGTTAGAATCCAATGGGATATGTATAATGATACAATAACCACTTGGGAAGATGATAAGCCATTGAGGGATAGATATCCCTACCTCTTCCAGTAACTTCTAGGAGGAACACTAACTATAGGCGAGGAGGGTGTAGTACTCACTAGATTTTATACCTTCCATTTGTTTCTTTAAACTCATTTTTATTAGTTTATTATTACATGTGTAGACATTGGACTCTTGGTTATGTTGATTTTTTCTAGATAATTCCATGTTTTAGCATCATGTTAATTTTTATACTCTATAACTTGGTAGGGTCTTATATGTGGTACTTTTTTCCTATTCATGTTATAGACATTATATGTGATTTAGAGATGATATAGATCATTATGTAATGAGATGAATGTTATGTTTGTATAAGATATATCATTGATTTTGATATTCATTTTTATACTGATGGATAGATAGTTGTAGCGTGATTATATATAGTTCATACATATTTGATTAAAGATCATGGTGAAATACATTGTTAGTTAATTTTATTTTATGTCAAGTAGGTATATGGTTTGATTTGAGTGTGCAAGATTATAGGTTGTGGCATGAGGAGAATAAGGCAACCAATGGTAACACTACCAATATGCTCATGTTGCCTAGTCCTAAAATAAGTTGACCTTATTTTTACCTTCTCATTATTTACATATAGCTATATGGTATGAAAACCCTATTTGTATGTGTTGGTCCCATTTGTAATCTTTAACCTTTTCTTAACTTATAATCTAATTTTCTTATTAACCCTATTTTTTGGGATTGTTTATTGTTATTTTTCATTTGATCATGTTTTTGGTTGATGGGTGTTTATTAGAGCTAAGCATGTTCAGTGGTTTCTTGTGATCATCTAAATTTTTTTTGTGTGGACTAGAAAATGATTTTGATATTTCACATTTTCTGAAATCTCGGATTTGAGTAAAAAGTAACAATTTAGAGTCTTGGATGGAGAGTATGGGGTCCCTTTTCCCTTAAAAATACTATTTATACCTATCCTACAAATGGGGGGACTTTTTATCTGGCCCAAAAATATTTTTTCCATCACAAATCCCCCTCTTAAGACACCATACTTCTCCTTGTTTCATGTGAGTGCCCTTGGGATGGGGGTAGCACACATTTGGGGGATTACATTTTGAATTTTTCCTTTTTGGAATTGATTGAGTTGGGAGTACTTTGATAAGAACGTGTGTGAATGGGACTAACCTATTTGGAAGGGCAAAAACTGTCACCCACCCATGGGCTTGGGAGATGGATAAAGCTTACTTTATTTCTATCCTATCATAGAATTTTTGAGGGATTTTTTTAGGAGTTTTTAGTAAATATTTTTTATATCTAAATAACAATAGAACCCCTATTGTTTTATTTTTTTTCAACATAACTTTTGAATTTATCATCTTTTGTGATTTATATGAAATAAAGTGAGTTAAATCTAAATTCTAACTTATTATAAGTTGATCCAAAAACAATTTTGGAGATACTCAAAATTGGACATCATCTACATTTCAATCAAACCATCTTGATTTTAATTTTACCAATTTTTTAAAATTTTCATAAAATGATAAAATATGTGTGTTTGAATTTAAATTTTAGCTGATTAATTACGTAAAAATAGATAAAAAATCAGAATGCCAAATCAAAATAAATATGACACCAGAATTATTTATGTGGTTCCAAAATTTCCTATATCCCCGGGTTCATTTGAACCACTATTAAAAATTTCTGAATTACAAGTACAATAAAACTTACAATAAACATTAATAGATCCAAAAACTATAAATTCATGACTCCATACTATTGGAAGACAAAGGTGATGCTCATCATTCATCTTCCACCTTCTCGAAGCACCTGTAAAATATCTTTCTTGCAATCTTTATGAAAAAGGGACTTTCATGCCTTAAAATGAGATCAAAGGAACTCCAAATTTCAAAAACGATATATGAAATAAGAGTGTTTCAAAATTTTGGACAATTTTCTAGTTTACATCAAGACCCAAAAATCCCCCTAGGTTGCTCAAAAAAATTATTTTCCCAAAACTTCCCTGTTATAAAAAAAACAAGTCTTGAGCATTACATTGTAAAAAACCAAATAAGCCTTTATATATAGATCATTTCCAAAGATGTGGGGTGTGTTGACTAGGCTAGTTTCTTAGTACATATATAACATTCCCCCCTTTTTGAGTCCCTAATTTGATGATCATATAGATGAGCAATAGATCGTCAATTGGTTTAATCAGAGTTAATAAATGAGAGTCTTAGCTCACACTGGTACTTTTTATCACATTTATGTTTTAGAAGATATTTCTGAAAAATATTTAGAAGCAAACAATTCTAATTGTGTTATTTTTATTTCTTAGAATCCTCCTTCAAATCAGTTTTTAGATCAACTGACATTGATTGTGGCATTACATACATACATACGTACATACATACCTATATATATATATATATATATATATATATATATATATATATATATATATATATATATATATATATATATATATATTGAAGTGTTTTGAACCTTTTTCTTGTATTATGTTGGTGGCATGTAATAATGTGAGGTTTAAAGTTAGCGGTAAATATATATAATGTTGATAAATTTATTAGCATTCGAGAATGGAAATACATGGGTTTTAATCATGGATATGAAGCTTGGTATATTAAACCACTTAATATAAGTGGATGGAATATAAAAAATTTTATTGGACTTGTGTTATAAATAACTTGTGTGGCATATATATGAATGTTTTTTATATGTGGCATATTGAATGGAATGTGGAGGACTTAGCAAAAATGTGGGCAATGTCGTTTGAGCTTTGTTGGTTAATTTGAGATGTTAGAGGCATACTTGAAAATCTAAAATGGTAGAGAGGAGTTTAGGGTTAATGGGCATTTAATGCACAACTTGACTCCTAAGGAATAGTTAGCTTTCCCAAGAAGCCAAATCCAAAATCATTTGCATTTTATCTCTATTCACTCATTTTCTTTGTTTTTTTTATGGAATAGTTTCTTCGGGTTATGGGGATAGAGTAATTTATTTTCCATTGTGATTTTTTGTGGCCATGAATGAAAAATTAAGTATGGATATATAGTAAATCAATTGCAAAAATAGCTTCTTAAATATTAATATTGGGTTTTTTGAATTTTGGATGAGATTCAGAGAAACAATGAGCCAAGTTGAGTAAGATCTAGTGTATCACATGCATGCAATTCTTCCTAGGTTTCTAAATCTTAATCACTATCTCTAGTTAGAGAGATTCAGTTTGTTTTGTATGTTTATTCTTATACTAAAAGTATATTAAAATAGGTTATTGTGATTTATTTGACTTCATGTTAAATAGGGATATAAATTTATAAGTTTAAATGTTATCTTCCTTTATAGGTATACAACTTCATGCCAAAAAAACATGAAGTTATAAGTTTGACTATGTTATAATGTGAGTATGTGTAGTTTGAGAAAAATAGAGATCTCCGTTGTCGGTTGCATAGTTTGTATGAAAAATAAATTTAAAAAACTCTCATATCAGGACTGCATATTAAGGAATCTATACATGGAATTTATTATTAGGATTTATTTTGGAGTACATTAAAAGATTCCATTACTAGGTGGCATAGTAAAACTTTCATACAGGTGTAAAAAGATGCTTTTTTGGGTCTTGGATTATTTACCAAATGTACAATATTATATTCTCCCTTTTGGGTTTTTATATATATGAGATATATAATAGAGTTTCAAATTACACATATAGGTTTGCATTCTCATGTGTGTTTTTAGTTTAGGATGATTGAATGGAGATATTCTAGTTGGGACTTCATTTTAAGATTTAAGTAAATTGTTTTCTAAAATCAAGTCTAAAATATACCCATAATGGGCTCATGTGTTAAGGATTGTTACACATATGTGTGTCGATGTAAATACATGAACCTATTATATGCATTGTCTTCTTTTATGTGTATGTGAAACAAGGAGAATAGAAGGTTGTTAGACTATGTGTTTACTTTATTCTTATCTAAGTTCCTTGCAGGATATTATAAATGTTATTTGTTCCTTGGATTTAAATATCTATAGGATTTAAAATTAGATTTTTGTTTTCTCTGATGACTATAGTTAACTTTTTAATAAATTAAAATTTAAGTTGTGTATTCTTATAACTTGGAACACCGTATACTATATTGTGATTATATGAAAATTACTTTTTGTTTCGAACTTAAAATATTAATACTGATTTAATTAGTATTATTACAAGGAATTTACTTTGGCTTATAGATAATAATATGTTATTCTGAATGAACTATTGTATGTGTGGATTGTATAAAACATGGAGTGTACGTATAAATTTAGATAAATGTAATGGATGTCAAGTATTATAAGATGAAGATCATTATTCAATGATTGATTTTGATTTGTTATTAAATATAAATATAGGTGATTTATTATATATTTTTTGTAAAAATGATGATATTATATTTGTGGTCTTTAATTTTTTATTTCATTTGATAAATAATATGATTTGGTATAGGGTGAAACCTAGATTGTTATCACCATTTTATAATTATTATGTTTTAGGAAATGGGATAGATGTCTCATGTTAGTTCTCTCAGACTGACCGATGGATATTCCTCTGTCTTATCTAATGTACATGTAAATGGGCGAAGCTATAATGTTAATACTTGGACTAATTAAATACATGTTGTTGATTATGAACTTACAGTCACATGTATACAAGATCCATTTAATGACTATCTTGTTTGTACTAAATGATTTCATGAAGAAATCGTAAATGAAAAGATGGGCATAAGAACCTAATATATAATTATAATTATGAATTTGTCTAATGAAATTTGGTTTTGTGATGTCATGATATTTTGTATTAGTAAAGAAATGAATTCCCTATTTGATCATGACATACATATAAGGATACATTCTCTATGATCTTATTTAATGACTATATCTTGTATAAAGTGCTACTGATCTAGTAATTTATAGAGTGGTAATGTAACTTTAATGAAAAATTAAGTCATTACTTATTCTAATTTCTTCAATCAGTTAGTGTTATGATTAAGATAGTCATGAACAATTTATTGAAAAAAATGGTTAACATGGAAATAACATTATGGATCTCTAATACGTTTATGAGGTAAATGTATATTGATCATAAGCGATAACGATATTATCTTTAATTCACGATATGAAGATATGATAGTAGTGAAAGTGGATACTAAACCCTGGTTGGAATTGTAATGGGCATTATTAACATGAAATTATTATTCTTAAATGATTATTTATTCATGATTTAATAAATTAAACCTCGTAGATAAATAATATTATTATCTCTACAATAGGTCAGTGGTTAGTAAACTAACCATTCTTGACTTGGTAACTTATAACTTCAAAAATATGACCTCATAAGAGGATAACTAAAATTTTACACCCTAGCATGAACAATCTATGAAGTTGTGGAAACACAATCGAAGGACTTTAGGAAGTCAAAAATAATACTTCATGACTATGACTTAAGTGAACAAAAAGTAGCATAAGTCTCGAATAAATAGTTGTAATAAAATATGGTTGTGGAAGTAAACCTTAAATAATATGTAGAATAGATGTAATCTCATGTCATCATACAAATACCTTGACATATTACTAAGTAGGGATAGTTATGGAAGAGATAAATAGGACATAATGAAAATAATTCCATTACGTGGTCTCTCCCTATTTCGTAATAATCCAGAGTAACTTGTGTTTTTTTTTTCAGATATGTTCCTTTAAAGAACAAACTTCCTCTTCGTTAACATATTGAACTTAATAAAAAAATATATCTTGATAATTGTGTCTTCAGATATGTTTTCTATGCATAACAAGAAATTTTTGATAAATTAATGCAAGTAGCTGATTACATTATATATTCACCATATCTTTACATTATATGTGTCAGATAATGAAATATATAGTATAACAACCACTTTCCCATTATCATAATTACAGGAGAAATTTTCTTTTATTTTTACTTCCCAAATTAAACATATGGCTTCAATAATTTAAATGTACAAACTAACATTTAAATCCAGCTTCATATAAATACAATTATTCAAATAAAAAATCAATAGATCATGTGTGTAATTTAGCGGTCAACTAGATCTTACTCAATCTCCCATAAAGTAATCTTTCGAGTTAGTATACAAGTTATGATCATTAATGTACTTCTCCGCATTGATTTTACAAGTGTTGTTCAAATTTTCTACTTGGAGTTCAATAAATCGAATCCCATCCAGCCTTTCACACTTTAGTTAAAACTAGGTGAATCTAATAGTGAGCTGACATACTCTACTTCAGAAACATTTCATGAGTTATACATTACATGATCTGTTTCTAGAATGCACATTGTCTCTAAACATGTCCCATCATCATGTCAATTGGTTCCATTATTAGAATTGAATCATTTGTTTAAGTTAATCAAATTCAAGTCACACACGTGATACAAAACATGTTCATTCAGTATGACAAAGTATAACTGCGTGAACTTAGGTTTCCTATGGGAGAGAAAGAGTTCACATAACAACTTACACCCTCAATTGATCAATTTATTCACCATAGCCAACATAAGTTTGTATAGAGGAACAAGACTAAACTATACAGATGACCTTTGCATCATATCACAACTCAGTTCGATGTTGATTACGACATGTGTATTAAATAGATCTTAAGGGACAACTTAGTATAACTGATGTATGGAATTATTCATAGAATGACCATCATCATTCAATGAACACCGCACTACAATAGGCATCAGAAGTTGGCCTACCAATTATTATGTACTAGGTTTATCGTAACTATTCACCTCATTGTATTAGTTTTACGAAATGTTTAAATTTCATAACGCAATGATATTCATCACATTAGTTATTTGATGCTAAGGTCCACAACTTAGTTTCGATAATTATTCCTAAGCAAATTCCATAAGTTTTTTTTTATACATTCATTAATAATTTTAAGATTATTAAGGAAACAAGATATATTATTTACGTAGTACCTAACTTATTTAAATTACGACATTGTTCTTATAATTGTTTGATTATAATAATTTTAAACTCATCATTACATGTAATAAAATCATTTATATACATTAAATTTACATACTTATGGTTAAATAATAAATGAACATTAATCATTTATAATCATACAATAGTCCAAACATACATCTATAAAATAATAAATCACATTCATTTATTTTAATATATTGTATCATATAACCTTACTATAGCTTTAATTCATTTTGTAAAATTAAAGATAATACACTAAGGATATTATTCACTCATAGTTAATTATTCAACTTAAAACTAATTCTTATCACGAAATCATATTGATTAGTTTAAACACAATCACATTCTAACAGATACACAAATATGAATAAATGTTGTAAACAACCGTGATCAATATCACAATAATATTCAAAACTTGAATATAAACTTTTTTTTCACTTTACAAAAATGATACAAAGCTCAGAGGCCAAAATGCCCTTATACAATTTATTAACCAAATCAGAAGCTTGCTTTGCAATTGTCAAGTAAAGAATACATCTTTTAATCATAAAAATTATATTTCAGCATAGCGCTAAAATATCATCCATCACATAAGATCTAAGCTTCTCCATTTGTAAAAGTGTTAGGCAACCGTAAACTCATAAGAAATAGCATGAAAAAGTATACCATCTTATCTTTACAATTTATAACACTAAAATATTTCAATGAATCATAATCTAACTCAAAATGTAATCTAAAAATCATTTAAGATAACAACTCAACATTTCTCTTTTATTTTCTTTCATAATCTATAAAATAAACATGTGATATTCCAACTAAAATCAATAAGAGAATAATTCATATTACTAACAGAGGTCAATGATGAATATCAATTTCAGAAACATATCCACTATGTCATTTATACTTGAACATGGTTATATCAAATATTTAAACAAGTATCAATCCTTATACATAAACAATCAATCATGTTTATATCCACATCATATATTAATATTAGGAATAAAGAGACAATCATACAAACCACACAATCCATATTTTGAATTTCATAAAGCGGATTGTAAAGGAAAGTGTATAATAATACTCAAGTCACGTCTTAATCATAATATTATTAAGAGTCTATTTTGAAAATATCATAATTAAATTACTCAAACTTTATAAATTAATGTTATAAAAACCATAGTCATATCGAATTTTATTTACTCGTCAACTGCATTATTATTTTTCATAAAAATAGATGCAATTAAAGTGTTATATAATAATAATAATAATAACGGTTCTATCGTTTTACCAACAAATACCTTAACCCATTCAAATAAATTAAACCATCTGAATGAACCATAAATTATTCGAACAAAATAAACAACTAAATAACATTATAGCTTATAAAGGAATGGACATGTCCCAACCTAAAGATAGGATACTAGTTTAGCTTCTATGGACTAATTCCATAGTTTCCCTAAATGCGTAAGCAATCAAACTCACTGATTCGAGTAAACCATAATGAAAACAAAGATCATAACCCTTCCATATACAGTGAACTGTAATCCATGCACATGTCGCATGGACCATTGACTGCTCTGAAAATTAATATAATAAAAAACGAATGGTCGAACCCTCCTTAGAAATTAATAACTCAACCCTTCAGCATATAGTGAATAGTTAGGTATCCACAATCTTCATCGACTATGAATTGGTGTATTAAAAACTATAAAACAAATACTGGAATGGTTGAAATTGCCGGAATACCCATTGATCAAAACTAACAACACAGACCAAATCCGATCAAGTATGAGTTTGGTTTAAACTACCCACTCGCATAATCACCTATAATTGATGAACAATGATATTAAAATGATAAGCTATAGGTATACGAGCAAGGGATCAAAAATAAGTTCCATAGGATCAAGTTATACAACCTATACATAGGCATGAAAACCAAAAAAAACACTGGTAAGTGGAATGTGATAATGCAGTTAGCGAACCCTATACTATAATGAACAAAAAACAAAAATTTATAGGCTAAAAGTTATCGATATTGAGGTCAAAAATAAGTCCCTCACACTCCTTTTATATAGTTTAAACTAGGCACCAATACAACTACACTCAAATAAGTTGCATTTAAATTGAATAAAAGAATAACCAAGTTTTATAGAATGCCCACAATAACATGCAAGCACATACTGGGTGATACCCATAATCATATTCACATAAATGGTGTGGTGACAAAGATCGATGGACTGTATATAACTTAGCCATACACAAACCGATGCATATTTTCTTCCAAATAGATGTATATATAGATAGAACCATCCAAGCTAGTACGCCTTCTGTTACGATTTTCTATCACACCAAAAGCTCAAATTGATGGTGGAGAGGGAACTCATCATGTGAACCAACTGCTATGCCAACACACCCCCACATGATAGATCTAGATGAAACCACGTGAGCCCCGTGCTCACCAAGTATTCACCCAATTAGGCCCAATGACATTTGGAGGCAATGACATCACGACTTCCTAGGAGGTTACCTATCCTAGTACTACTCCAGGTCGGGCGCGCTTAATTACCTGGATCTGATACCATGTTACAATTTTCCATCAGACCAAAATCTCGAAGTGATGGTGGAGAGGGATCTTATTGTGTTAACTAGTTACTATGCCAACACGTTCAACCATGAATTTAAAAATGAGATTTAACCATACCCATTAAGGAGAAAATTATAACAGAGAAAAATAAAATTGATCTTCACCATTATCATTCAAATATCTTAATGCTATAAATGATAAAGATGAGTAAGAGATGATTCCATACCTAAAATGCATTTGTATTACGACAAATCATATTTCTTATCTTTCGAAGAAACCTCCAAACGTTTTGCACAAAACTAAATAGATGAAAAACTTCAAATCAACACCAAAACTTAATAAAATACATTACATCGACTAAATAATCTACTTAACAAACTAGAGTTAATATTTTACATGCAAATTCCTAACAATATGCTCCAAAATAGCAATGATGAATTTTTGGATGCAAATCTTACATGGGATCCAAAAGGCCAAAAATGAAAAATGAAAAACCAAATAACCATTTACCTTATAGGTTTCTTCCTCAAGAATCTTCCCTCTTCTCCTGAGACTAAGAGCCACATAAATTTTTCATTAAATGAAATAGTACGCATTCCTTCAAATTTCCTCAATGATTCCCTACTAAACTGTCATCTACCATCTTTGGTGTATCCACCAACAAGCCTTGTAATCACAACCTTTCATTTTGGAGGTTAATACCATCCAACAATTAGGGATCTAACCCAAACACCAAAAAACCCTAACTCCCATTTGACAGTGTATTAAGCAATACGTTTTTTAATCTTATGCAAAGTTTGAATGATGGCTAATCAAACACACAACTCGGTGCGATCTCAGGTGGGGGATCGGTCGAGTTGGATGACCCCAATCCAATAATAATTAAAAATTACATTTGCATTTCCATTTGAATATGGATCGACCTATTATTGTTGTTCATATGTAATTAAATCATAAGAAAAATAAATACTATTTACATTAATATATATGCATATATCTATATACATATATATGTATGTGTGTGTGTGTGTATCCCTATTTAAATCCATATATATATGTGTGTGTCTATGTGTGTGTGTGTGTGTGTGTGTAATATTTTACATACATACATATAGGTATATTTCTCTATCGCTAAGAGATAATTTAAAATCGTTACGAACCATTTGAAATTAGTATTAATGCCTTAAAAAGTAACTTAAAATAACACTTTAAATAAATGCTCAATGACTATACCTTTGTTTTCCAAAAAGGGTTGTCAAAAAATTTAATCTACCATATAAGGATCGTAAGATTTATAAACTGTGCACAATTGTAGAAATTTAAATTAGTACATAAGTATAATAACAACCAAGAAGAAAACTTACACAATAAATCAAGCCATCAATGTAATCTCATAGATAATGAAACCATCATGATTTAAACAACAATATATTGTTTATACAGTCATCTAATCAAGTCAAACATTATAATCACAATCAAAAATTCATCTATAGCTGGAAAAATATCTATTAATCCGAGATAGGATTAATGGGGTATGACACAGAGTTAACAATTTTACTTTCTTGGTTAAAATTTAAGGAATGAAAACATAGATGTCTCAACCTTGAAAAAGATAAAGTTAAACATACTAAAGATTGTATGATTACTTACATAGAATGAACCAAAGGAAGAAAATAAAAAATCCTTCTCAACTGCAAAAGGTTTATATATGGATGAGTTATCAGATGAATCAAACCTATTAATAACTAACTATTTAAAATTGTTGATTGATTTTTTATGAGTTATCCCTATTTCATACTTATGATTAAACATGAATATTAATTCTTAAAGAAAATATTAAATTTTTGGGGAAATAATTAAAGGTGTTTCTATATTTGTATTACAGATGTAGCTTCCATATCTTCAACTTAATGCATTCGTGATTCTAATATTAATATATTCCTGCTTTAACAAGATATAATCATAAGGATATGATGTAACAAGTTCACCAAACCCCAAGGGAACAACTAATGAAAAGTTTAATGAGATCCTCTTGGTTATCATAGATACCCCTAACCATATTTTTACCTTCGAGAAATAGGATGGTGTAGAAATGAATATCATGATGAAAATGGAAAGTAGTATGAGGAGGAACCCGTGGAAGAACATCCCATGAAACAAGATAATAAAAATGAGTGAGATAATAAGATGTATTTCACGATTGTTGAACTAGAAAAATATGTATAAAAGAATAAATCTACCAATTTTTGATGGAACCTGCATTGCGGGACAGGGCAAAAAATTGCTTGAGTGAAATGGAACTATATTTTAAGGTTAGATACTTATCTTAAGAGACCAAGGTTTCGTGGGATGCTTTTCATATCTCTAACAAAATTTCCACTTAGTGGGAAAATCATTAAATGGAATGAGGAATTGAGAAATAAGCTATAACTTGGTAAATTTTGTTAAAGTTGGCTTCCCCAGCTATACTTTGACTATAAAGTTATGGAATTCTAGTGTTTAAACCCAAGTAAAATGGTTAGTAACTCGATATTGGGAACACTTCACTAGAATTCTGAAATTTTTTCCTGAATATGAAAAAGATGATAATTTTCATATTCCTAAGTTTATTTTAAAATTGAATCCTAGCATAGTGGGTGAATTGCATGCACAATGACTATCCACTGTGGAGACAATTTTTTGGAAATCTATAAAATAGGAACAAAAACTGCATGGACTCTTTTCTTCATGAGAGGAAAAATGTATAATAATAAGTAATAATCACTTGGCTTCCCTTTTCAAAAATGCATGAAGAAAGAGATTTGGTAAAAAAGGGAAAATTTGAAAAGAAAAGTATTGCAGAAAAATGTTCCATAAACAACAAAAAAGAAATACCAGATAGTTCTTTTTTTCATAGCTGATTTGAGAGGAAGGGACCTGTAGGGTTTTTTTTAATGTTGAGGTTATCATTATATTTTTAATTTTCCTCAAGAATAAACAAGAAAGAATTTAGTTCTAGAAAAAAAACACTAGGACCAAATAACCATTTAGGTAGATAATGCATGTTGGTATAGGCAAATATGAGGCATAAAATCATGCCACTGCCATAGAATTCAAAGGTAAATGTTTTTATTGTTCTAAGTTAGATTTTAAATTTTCTGGAAAGGTTGTATACATGGATAATTCACAGAGTGATAAATATGGAAATATTGTTGTCCATAGAGTTACAAAATGCTTGTTTAAAGAACCTTAGCACTATCTGAGTTTACTACATAACGAAACCTTTTTGTAGCTCCTTTAGGGACTTATGATCTTGTCATAGTCATGAACCAGTTGTCTCAACACCAAGTATCCATAGATATCCTAAGAAAACAAATAGTATGCCTATATGATCAGTAGGAAACAACAATAATACAAGATATAAATAGATATTTTGTAGTAAGAAAAATCTCTATCATGTAGCTAAAAAAGTATAAGATTTGATGGTTTATGCTTTGTGGAGTAAAAATATTATATTCCATTAAAATGAACAAAAAATAGAGTATTTTCCTCTTTTAAATGAATTTGGAAATGTTTTTCATGAAAAACTACCAGGTTTACCACCAATATGAGAGTTTTACTTCATCATAGAGGTAAAAATTGCAACTGAACCTCTATCAAAATAACCATAGTTGATGACTACAACTTAGTTTGTGGAGTATAAAGCTCAACTTCATGATTTTTTGTCCAAAGGAATGATCTACCCAAGTGTATCACCTTGGGGGAACCAATAATGTTCATAATGAATGAGGATGGTTCTTTAAGACTGTTCATTGATTGCCAAATGTTAAACAAGGTAATAATTAAAAACAGATACCCCTTTCAAATAATTCATGATATTTTTTTATCATGTTTAGGGTTCTTCAGCCTACTCAAAGATCATTTTGAGATTTGGTTACATCATTTAATAAATAAAGATGGGGGAATCCATAAAATAACTTTTCAAACACGTTATGGGAATTATGAGTTCACTGTTTTACCTTTCAGACTCACTAATTCACATGTAGCCTTTATAAATTGAATGTATAGTGTGTTTTGGGAATATTTAAAGATCAATTTGTATTAGTATTCCTTGACGATGTACTCATATATTAAAAAAAAATAGAGGAACATGATAAACATTTAAGAATAATTTTGTATATTTTAAGGAAGCATAGAATTAATGGTCCAAAAGTAGTTTTTATGAAAAATAAGAACAATATTTGGGTCACATCATAAACGAAGATGGAATTTAGGTTTACCTGTCTAAGATAAGGGCTATTATATAATGGCCAGCTCATAAAGATGTGTATAAATTTAGAAGCTTCATGGGACTAGCTGGTTTTTATAGGAAGGTTTTTCAGGTCTTCTCTAGAGTGATAGTTCCAATCACTTCTTTGCAAAGGAAAAAAAATGTTTGGGATAGTAAGTGTGAATAATCCTTCAATTTATTAAAATAAAATTTAACTTTAACTCCAATATTAAAGGTTCCAGATCCAAATGGGAATTTTACAGTGGTAACTAATGCTTCTAGAGAAGAATTGGGAGGATTCATTCAAAATGAACATGTAGTAGCTTTTGGGAGTAGAATATTAACAGTACATGAACATAACTATGCTCCTAATGACTTAGAGCTTGTTGATATTATCCATGCATCACAATTTTGGAGACATTATTTTTTGGAAGAACTATTTGAGTTTAAAACAAACCATTTTGGTTTGAAATATATCTTTTTACAACTAAATTTAAATCCAAGATAATGTAGGAGGTTATATTTTTTATCACAATATGATTTTTATATAATTTATATAAATGGAAAAGAAAACCATAGAGAAAATGCCTTAAGTTATATGAAGCATATTTCTATTATTGTTACTGTAAGAAGTCAATTCAAAGATGAAGTTATAGAACAACTTCAATCAAATCCTTATTATCCACAAGTTAAAAAAAACTAAAAAATAATCCTACTGACTATAAGTATGATGATTTTAAATTTGAATATTGTGGAATTATTTGATATTTCAGCAGAGTATATGTACCTTTAGGTAATGGATTAAGAAATAAAGTAATTAAGGAATTTCACTATGTACCGTATTCATCTTATCTGGGAGTAATAAAACTTGTAGCACTACCAAGTTTTAGACAATACATCTGAAAAGGAATTAAATAACATCTAACAAATATGTAGCTCATTGCTTATAATTCCAAAGGCTTAAGGTGGAACATTTCAATCTATCAAGATTGTTTTATCTGCATAATGTACTACAATAGAAGTGGCAAGTAATTAGCAAGGAATTTATCAAAGGACTACCCATATCTAAAAATAAACATGATGTAATTATGGTTGTGTTGGATAACCTCAAAACAATTGGAAAAATTTATACTTGTAAATATGAAATATGATTCACCAACAATTTAAAAAAATAAGGAAACTTTTAGATTGCACATAATCCCATAGCTAATCATATCAAATAGAGATACTAGAATGAATTCCATATTTTAGCAGATGCCTATTCTAGTGTTGGGAACAAAATTGAATTTTAGTTAATCTTAGCACCCAAAAAATGATGGAGAGACTAAAATGGTAAATAAAGTCCTTGAGGATATTCTAAATATGTATTATATGGATGATTAGAAATACAGGTGGGAAAAATATCTTCCACAAGTTGAGTTTGCATACAATAATATGTATCACTCATCATTACCAATGGATCCTTTTGAACCCTTGTATGGAATAAGTTGCAAAACACCTATTAACTAGGATGTGTTGTAAGATAGGGAAGTTGTAGGACCACAAATGTCAACTTTAATAGAGGGACAAATAAAACTTATCCCTGAGTGGTTAAAGGAAGCAGTAGACAAAAAAAAGATCTATACTGATTTTAAAAGAGTTGAAAGGAAATTTAATGTGGGTGATAAAGTATTTTTAGAGTGAAAGCCAGAAAGAGTTCCATTACTTCGAGAAATTCTTCTAAGTTATAAATTATATTTATGGTACCATTTGAAATTTTAGAAGTTATAGGTCCTATAACCTATAGGGTAGATCTAACTCCTACACTGCCCAAAATGTATGATGTGTTCCATGTATCCTTGATGGAAAATTATGTGGCTGATATACCTCATATATTAAATTGGGATTCATTGTAGGAACATAATCCTACAATCATCACACTTAAACCTATACATTTTTTGGAAACATACAATTTGCATCTAAGAATTCGTGAGATTTCAAAATGAAAGGTCCAACGGTACCAATTCTCTAAAGAAAGTGCAATATGGGAAAATATGGAAGACATGCAGGACTCTTCTTCTTTTCTATTTTATTAATTTAATAATAATAATAATAATTTATTTTTTACTTGATATTAGGTTGAATATATTAATGACCATCAGAGTCATGGCTATTTATTAAGTTCTAAATTACTATATTTCTCAAAATTGTTACATCTTAAAGAAATTGTGGAAATGATTTTTGTTTTGAAAATTTTAAACTACAATAAAAATGTTCTTGAAATATTGCTTGTTGTATTGGATAACTATTATTTTTCATAGATGTGCGAAATACATCATTGAGACAACGACTCTTTTTAGGGTGGAGTATTTATCTTTTTTCACTTTTTTGAGTCCCACATTTGATGACCAATAGACTGTCAATTGGTTTAAGTAGTGTTAATAACTACAAGTCTAATATCACACTGGTACTTTCTATCGAAATTATGTTCTAGAAGTTAATTTTAGAAAGTATTCGAAAGGAAACAATTATAATTGGGTGATTTTTATTTTTTGGACTCCTTAATATCAGTTGTTAGATCAATTGGCATTGACTATGACATTATATATTGAGTTTATTTGAACCTTTGTTATGTATTATGTTGGTGGCATGTAATAAGGTTTTGTTTAAAATTAGAAGTAAATAAATATAGTGGTGATAATTCTCTTGACATTTGAGTATGGAGATGCATGGGTTTTAATTATGAATAGGAAGCTTAGTATAGTAAACCACATAATATAGGTGGATGGCATATAAATTTTTTTATTTGACTTGTGATGCACCTAGTTTGGGTGGTATATATATCAATGTTTTTAAATGTCTCATATTGAATGTAATATGGAGGACTTAGACAAAATATATGCAATGTAATTCAAGGTATGTTGGTTAATGTGGGAGTTGAGAGGCATAGTTGGGAAGCTAAAATGGTAAGGATGGGCTTACGTTTTATTGGGAATTTAATGCATGATCTAAATCCTCAAGAATTGTTAGTTTCCCTTAGAATCCAACTCCAAATGTGTTTCCATTTTATCTCTCTTTATTAATTTTCATTTTTTTTTGTTGTATGGTCTATTTTCTTGGGGTTATGGGGATAGTGGATTTTATTCCATAGTGTTCCTATTTTGTGGCCATGAATGTGATATTGAGTATGGATATATTACATCTTAGTTGCAACAAGAACTAATTCAAAATTAGTATTGTTATTTCTAAACTTTGGAGGAGATTCAGAGGAAAAAATAACCAATTTCAGTAAGATCTAACATATCACAAGGATCAACTTCTTCCTCCTACTCTAAATCTTAATCATTATCTTTTGTTAGTGGAATTCTAATTGTTTTTTATATTGATTTTTATAGTTAAAGTATGTTGGGACAAGTTATTGTTGTTTATTTGATTGCATGGTAAATAGAAATACATATTTATTACTTTAAATACTATCTTCCTTGTTGGGTATGCAAATTTATGTCAAAACAATCATGAATTTATAAGTTTGACTGTGTGTTATATTTTAAGTATGTGTAGTTTGAAAATGATATAGAACTACATTATGGGTTTCATAGTTTGTATGAAAATTAAATGTAAAAAATCACACTTTGGGACTTCATCTTAAGGAATGCATTATTCATTTCTACTAATATATTAAATACACCCATATTGGGTTTGCATGTTGTGGTAATTATATAAAATGGAATGCATACATTGAAGTTATTGTTTGGATGTCTTCTGGAGTACATTAAAAGTTTCCATTACTATGTGGCATAGTAAAGCATGCATATAGGTGTTAAATGTATTATTTTAAGAAGTGGAAAGAGAGACTTAACTTAGTTGGCCAACAAGTAAGAATGTTATTTATTTGGTTGTTTAGAAAGCTATATTCTAGCTTGGTTGGTGCTTTTTTTTGAGATGGCTCAGTTTGTGGCAAGCTATATATGGCGAGTTGAGTTCGCAACATAGAACATGGTTTGCTGAGTTAGTTAGTGTGGATTGGTGAGGTGGCACCAAAACTAAGAAAGTGAGTGCATGGTAAAAAAACTTATGGTAGCTAACATTTATAAAATACATTGGGAATAATCGCATATGCACCATACAATGGAAATCTTTGACAATTATATTACAAATTGTGAGTATGGTGATATGAAGTCATGGAGGAAAAGGAACCCCTCTAAAAAAAGAGTATGTTGACCTTTACTGAGGGCCCCCATCTAGAAAATAGTGGGACCAACCTATCTAATTTTGAGTGTCAAAGACTAGAGGCGATAAAAAATATAAACACCCTTTTATCATTTATATCATTTTTTCACTGCCACGTGTCACAACCTAATTGGTCTGTTGCCCCTATTTTTTCTCCTCCATATCTGAAATTTTCTCGATGATTGTTAGTGAAAAATCACATCACCCTTGAATGTCTGAAACCTATTGGGTTGAGACTCTCAGTTTGATTTCATAACATGGAGCATCTCCTAAAGTGTGGGGCATTGCAATCGAGAGAGCTCTCTAGATGAAGGCCAGTTCTTATTCCTCTGTTTAGGTGCACACAAATAAATTACAGAGGGTCTACTTTATAAAATACTCTATCTTACTAAGGAGACAGGGTTGAGAAGATGTGAGAAAATAAACCTAAGCTAACAAGGTGCTGCACCAAAGGAATGTGAAACACCCATTTTACAATTTAACACAGAACATAGAAATGCAATACAACTACCAGGCACAAATAACTAAAATGCAATGAGAGATCAGAAGACACCAATGAACACATGAGAGGCTTGAGAATCATCCATAGACATATATTATTGCTCAAGAATTAATATAGTACATTACAATAGCCAAGAGGAAAAACTTTGTATTACAACTTGAATGGGAGGTTTGGAAAATTCCATAGATTCTCTTGCAGACAAGGGAAGAAGGGAGGGTGTAAAACAAAAATTTCCAACTGCTTACAATGATCCAAGATCTTACTTTTATAGATGCAATGAAGATAAGAAGAGAGAATAGGTGGGAAAACTTATTTGGAGCTCATCTACCACCCATCAATGCCCCTACAAATCCACCCACAATCTGTTGAGTCCACCCCTCTATGTTTGTTCGACGTGTCAAAGAAGGAAGAACGACAGATCAAATCGAATCTAATCTAGTTGTTGAAGAAATTAGATTGCATATTAATGGCATGAAGATGTTTCCCTATTTTTCACCCATCTAACCTCGTCAAAATTAAAGTTTTTGGTTTCTATGGCGTAGACAAGGTCAAGACCTTTCTAATGTTTCCAAATTTGTTCAATTTTGAGAATTAGATCGAAGGATATGTCCATTTGAATGTTTGAGTTGGATCCATACAAAAATGGTGAAAAATAATTTAGCAGAATGTGTCTGTGGACCTGAAATTCACTTTGCGCCTTTTCAACAAAAATGCAAAAAAATACCCCGCAGCCCTGCCATTCACGTTTTCTCACACAGAACCTTACCATGAACCATCCTAGTCACTTTGATTTGAATATCATACTCCATTACATGAGTGATCCAGCTTGCCCACTTCTCATTCAAGTCCTTGTTTAGGAGAAAATCCTTGACACCAACATGAGACACTAGCAGTTGAATCTTGTTTTTATATACCAAGTGTATGAACTTATTCAAAATCCTAATGACAGTAAGGATATGCTTTTCAATGAAAGAATAATTTACCTCGTAATCTTTAAATCTATGAACAAAGATTATTCTCCCTAACAAGCTTTGGAGAGACTTCCTGTGTTGTAGCAATGGGAGTGTTTGGATGGCTTCAACCCTTCTCTTGATACAGTGTGACCCAATAATTTTTTCCTCATGTGCCAAGAATACACACTTCTTTGGATTCACTGAAACTCTAAACCTTCTACACCTCTAAAATACCTGCTTGAGGTGGAAGAGATGGTCTGCAACATTCTTTGAGAAGATGGTGATATCATCTAGATACACTAGAACTATATTAATGATCAAGCCTTTGAACACCATGTCCATAACTTGTTGAAATTTTGCTTTGGCATTTGACAGTCCAAAAGGCATCTTCTTATAAGCATATGTACCCCATTTGGTGGTGAAGGTTGTCTTGAAATGATCCTCCTCTTTCACCATTATCTGATTATAGCATGACTATCCATCTAGCAATGAAAACCTCTCAGAGCCGACTATAACTTGTAGGATTTTCTCCATCGATTGAAGTGGGTAGTGATCTTCGAGTGATGCTCTGTTTAGATCACAGAAATCTACACACATCATAATTTCTCAATTTATTTTCCTTACAGGAATAAATTTTGTAACCCAACTTTAATGCTTTATAGGGAAGATGATGCTAGCCTCAATTAGTTTGTTCAACTCTTTTCTCATGAGGGGTTCAATGTTAGGGTTTACAAGCCTTTTCTTCTATCTGAAAGGCTTAGACCCTGAATCTTTCTTGATAGTGTGTTATGCCAATCTCAGGTTGAAACTTCTTAAATCTATGTAAGTCCAAGCTAAGACATTTGGGAATTCTTGAAGAAGTTGAAAGAATTCATATTTTTCTTTTTGATTACTTAGCTTGCCAATTCCCAAAGTTTTACCTTCTTCTATGGAAATGGGCTCTGAATCTTCACCCTTTACTTGGATATTTGATTTCTCCTTATAGGAATTGATCATTTGGGTTTAAGATTGACTCCAAAGTTACAAGACCCTTTGGTAATTTGTTGGTTCTCAGCTACACCACTTGTTCACCATAACGTTGTTCCAACATGTCTTGGTTTCTGGACGAGAACTCAACTTATTCTTGTAGAAAATTGACAATTTTCTGATCATTCTCAAAGACCAACCAACTTGTGCTAATATCTAGGATAGCTGGCCTCACAACCAACTTGATATGAGGCTCAGACTTATCACTTTTTATAATCTCTACTACATCAAATACCACCCCCGATTCCTGCCAATTTATCCGCTCCATTACTCTTCTTCCTTGGGATGGAATTGATGTTGAATGCTTCAAAATTTTCAATGAAATCCCATACCCGATTCTTGTAGTTTTTTAACAGATCATTCTTGGCAAAATTTTGTCCTTTGACTTGATTCACAACTAGCTCAGTATCGCCAAACACTTGAAGATTCCTGATCCGTCTCTTTCTTGCCCAATGTAGTCCATGGATCAAGGATTCATACTATGATGTGTTTTTCGAGAAAGAAAATTTGAAACAAAAGTATCAGTAATATCTTGTACCTTGAGGTGAAATAAGAACAGATCCTCCGCCAACTCCTTGTCTACTTCTTGATCCATCAAATAATAACTGCCATACCTCATTATCATCCTTTTTTTCTAGGTTAGTGATGTTAGGAAGAGGATGATTCTCCTGATGCAAATAGTAGACTCCTAGCTCAGATTCCTTAATTTCCTTGTTAGGGTCAAAAACATGCCTCTTGTTTTCCCACTCATCGAGGGTCATGTCTAGAATACACCCAACCTTGGTATCTGGCTCATAAGTGCTTAGGAGGTCTTCTTGATCAAAAACTAAATAGTTTACATTGATTGCGTTGTGTACATGAGGCTCAATACGATAATCCGCAATGGGCTCAGATCTGGTCATAGCCTTGACTCCATATCTTGTTCTAAAAAGCATGTGTGACCAATTAGAAGACAAATAGCCTCCAATTTTAGTAGTGAAGTCTCTTGACAAACACAATGAAAAATGTGGTTACAGGTCTATGACTAATACATTTTGCAATACGGTAACATTGCGGCATGCATGAAATGTGGGGGTAAAATCCTTGATGACTCCAACCGATGTTACCATTGTCCCATCCAGTTACACTATGCCCTTAGAGATGACTTCGTATTGAAGACCCAGTTGATCAGCTATTTGCTTTGGAACTACAACACTACTTGCTCCCAAATCAATCATGTAATTTTGCACTAGCTTGTCTCCAATGATCAATGAGACATAGAAGGGAGAAGTCTTCATATTCTTACCTTGTTTTCCTCCATGGTTTCGTTTAGGCTGAGCCGCATTCGTGAACACTTTCTCTTGTTGGTTGGGGGGTTGATTTGAGGTTGACCAATTGGCCATAGAATCCTGCAATAGGTCTCTTTGTCCTAGGATAGCCAATGAATCCCACATTGAGATGTTTACATTCGTTATTTTCATCTGTTTAATTATGTTAAATAGGAATGAGCTATCTTTTTTCTGCCCCTTTCCTGGTACACTCTTCTCTTACACATGGGTCATTACAACTGGTACTTGAGTGGGTCTGGAACGTGGCTTAAGCGGAATCTACACATTGGGAGTTAAACTTTGTGGGGAAACAGAGGGATGTGGACCATTTGAATTGGAGTATTTACCCTCTCCAATATTCCTCTTCTTTGACCGTGTATTTGCTGCCAAACTATGAGGAGGTGCTTGATTGTTACCACAAAGAAAAATTAGCCTCCCAATTGACAAACATGGTATCACTTAGAGGTGCCTCTTTCTGGGTTTCTTGCTATTTATTTTCCTCTTGACTAGGATCTTGGGACACACGAATGTTCTGTACCATCAAGGCTTGGTTTATCACACCATTAAAACACACCTTGACTTGTTATGGGGTTGACTTCATGGAAAACACCAATCATATTCTTGTCCCCTGTTCTTTTGTGTTGGAACCAAGGCCCTCGATGTTGAAGCTACATTTGGATAATATGGTCAGAAAGGCCTAGAAACTTGAGGTTTTCCTTGGTCTTGATTTTGATTTACAACCTGAGCTTGTTGTATATTTTGCTGGTATGGGGGCCTAGCTTGATAAAGAGTTTGAGGCTGATATGGCCTATAAATCTAGAGCTTATCACCTTTTGATGGTCACTAAATCATTCCCTAGGTTATGTAGTTGTTTCATAACCTCTTTTATCTCTTTTTAAGTGTTATAGGATGAGGTGGAAGCTTCAGCTGAACTGTGATTCCTTAGAGTAGGTATGAGAGCTAATGTGGGTATTTGACTAGTGTTTAGAGCTCCTAGTTTTAGATATAGAGGCATAGGTGGCCTAGGTGTAAGTTTACCATCCTAAATTAAATAATTTTCAGCTCTAATGGAAATGTTTATAGGCTACAAGTAAGGTCACACCTCCCATTGATTGAATCATTAAGGTAATATAAGAATTTAAAGCTCTAAGGAAGTATATAAAAGAACCTTTGTTTGTGGGTCTTATAGCCAATGGAATCCTATCCCATGTCCTTTGAAATCTGAATTTGAAATCAGTCAACTGCTCATTAGGATCCCTCTTGATTTTTGTCAGTTTTTCTAACAAGGATAGATTATCTTCCCTAAATCCAAATTGATTGTGAAGAGTTCTGCACAGATAGTAAAAAATTCTGAATAGAGGTCTATTGTTAGACTCATGAACCATTGGGAAACTTTACCCTTGAGTGAAGAGGCCAAAATTTTGACTGCAATGTCCATATCCATGATTTCATGAATGACACAGACATTTGCAATGTCTTGAATGTGGTCACTAGGAGTAGTCTAGTTCTCTCCAATGAAATATGGAATGCTCTTCAATGTTGCGACTGGGATTAGATTTTGTGCATTGAGAGTGAGTCGGATGCTACCAGTGAAATTGACATAGGGGTTAGGTGGTTATGCCATTATGATTTTCCTAAGAAACCTTGTTATTAGATGAAAGGCCTACCAGGGGGAGGTATCGAAAAGGTTCTATTTGGTGGAGACAGAGAATTATGATCTCTTCTCCCCCTTCCCCTTCTATCTAAGGACAAGTGTAGATAGAAAAACAATCCTTCTTCTCTAGTTCTTAATCTAGTTTGAATCATTCTCATGAATCTGTTGATCCTAGGATATTGAGACCAGTGGACTCTGCCTCTTTTGGAGTCATCACATGTGCAATTTCAAATATTCTTAGAAGCTAAAAACTTACAACAAGTACACATAAATCTTGTTACAATAAATATGGAGACCTCTTTGTCCCACCACAAGTGCCAAAACTATTAGTGAAAATTCAAAGCACCCTTGAATGTCTGTAACCTATTGGGTTGAGAATCTCAGTGTGATTACATAACATGGAGCATCTCTCAAACTATGGGACTTTGAAATCTAGAGAGCTCTCTGGATGAATTACGGTTCCTATTCCTCTGTTCAAGTGCACACAAATAAATTGTAGTGGATCTAATCTAAAACCTACTCTATCTTGCCAAGGAGACATGGTTGAGAAGATGCAAGCGAATAAACCTAAGCTAGCAAGGTGATGCACTAAAGGAATGTTAAACACCTATTTTTCAATTTAACATAGACCATAGAAATGCAATACAACCGCTATGCATAGATAACCAAACTGCAACGAGAGATAAGAAGACAAAAATGAACACATGAGAAGGTTGACAATCATCTAGAGACATATATTTTCTCTCCAGAATTGATATAGTACATTACAGTAGCCAAGAGGCAAAACTTTGTATTACAACTTGAATGGTAGTTTTAGAAAACTCCATAGATTCACTTATAGACAACAGAAGAAGGGAGGGTGCAAAAAATAAATGTCCAACCCTTTACAATGAGCCAGTCTCTTACCGTTATAGATGCAACAAAGAGAAGAAGAGGGAAGAGGTGGGAAACCTAATTTGGAGCTCAAATACTAACCATCAATGCCCTTGTAAGTCTACCCACAATCTGTCAAGTCCGTCACTCTATGTTTATTCGGCGTGTTGAAGAAGGAAGAACGACAAATCAAATCAAATCTGATATGGGTGTTTAAGAAATCAGATCACAAATTAATGGCATGAATAATTTCCTCTATTTTTCACCCACCTAACCTCATCAAAATTAAAGTTTTAGGTTTTGATGGCATAGAGGAGGTCAAGACCTTTCTAATGGTGATGAATTTTTTGAATTTCAAGCACTGAATTGAAAGATATTTCCATTTCAATGTTTGAGTTGGATCCATACAAAAACGGTGAAAACTAGTTTAGCAGAATGGGTCCATGGACCTGAAATTCACTTTGTGCCTTTTACAAAAAAATGACAAAAATGCAAAAAATGTGCCGTAGCCGTGTAATTCACTTTTGCCAAAAAAACCATCCTCGGGCCTGCCAGTTCGCATTTTCCATTTGGGTAAAAAGTCCTCCTCAAGCCTGTCAGTTGCATCTGGAAAAAAATACTTCCAAGGCCCACATCCCCGCATGTCATTTAGGCTTGACACGTGGCTCTTCTAGGCATCAACAGAGGTGCGGCTTATTTTTAAAGTTTACCCCTTCTCAGACAAAAATTTCAAATTGCCCCCAACGACCCACCTTCCCAACATCACTTGAAACATGGCCACATGTAGAGCTAGCATGCGCGTTTGGGGACCGCCTTTGGATTTCACTTTTGAAGTTATGCCAAAGAGACATGTGGCTCCTTCCGCGGCTTTGTTTTGTTTCATTTTTGTTTAGCTAAGTCCCTTTTTGTTTGGTGGGGTCATACATCTAACCTGGTATGCATGGAGGGCTAGCATGCATTTGAAACCTACTTCCTGATTCTATCTTTTGATTTTTCATGGAGATGACATGATGAGGCCTCCACCATCCCTTCCATACTTAGTCAATTTAAGTGGCTGGCTCTATTTTGTTTTTGAATTTTTGACACTTGGAAGCTCAACACTAGTTTGAGACTGGCCCTTAGGCTACCCCTATTAAACTGTGTCGTTGAGGCACATGGCACCCTCCACTGACTCTCCCCCATCTTGAATTTTCAACTATAAAAATTTTTCCCTTTCCAAACTTAGGACACATGGAAGGCTAGCACTTGTCTGGGAGACCTGCTTTTAGACTCACCTTTATAGATGCATTGAAGAGACATGTGACGCCTTCCATGATTTTTGTGATACTTAGCCGATTAGGGCCATTTATTTTCTTGAACCCTAACTACATGGTGGGATGGCACTAGTTTGAGTCTCCACTCTTTGGATTTATCTTTGAAGTTATGTCGAGTCGACATGTCGCACCTTCTGTTGACTTGAAGAGTTTTCAATGGCCGGTGTGACTTTTAGGGGACTTTGGAAACTTTAAGGCTTGGTACTTGTTTGGGTACTACCTTTTGGGCTTGATCCTTGGAGACGCACTGATGAGACACAGGGAAGCCTCCTTCAATACTATTATACTTAGTCGATTTGGGCCTACTGCCAATTTGACTTCTATTGGACCCTGACCACATGGAGAGATAGGGCTAGTTCGAGTCTCCACCTTGGGATCTTACTTCTAAAATTACACTGAGTCAACACGTGGCTCTTTCCACTTGTTTGGAATTTTCCACTGTCGAATTTGTCCCCTTTTCAGACCTACGACATGTGAAACCTTTGCGCTTGTTTTGGGGAACAACCCTTGGGCTTGAACCTTTAAGGTGTGTCATTGAGACACTTGGTAGCTTCCTCCATCTCTCCATACTTAGCCAATTTAGGCCCACTCTGAATCATTTGTGAAGCCTGAATACTTTGAGGCTTTCCCCATTTCTCTCCTGATACCCTCTGGTGTCCTTGACATTGTTTGCCTTCTTTTAGCATTTGGTTTATCTATTTTTTAGTCCTCCTGCAACCTAACTATTGGATTCAAAATGTGGGCTCATACGCCAGAATGGACCTTTAGATTTATTCTTGTGGAGGGTTAGGTTTGGTCATATTTTTCTGGGGTGGAAAAATTATGATAACAATGATATCATACTGAAATTAAGTATGTTTTTCAAAATCAAATAGTCGACAAAAATTTATCATAGTTTTCTATAAGACTATCATTATTTTGGGAGATTTAGAGAAAAAATTATGCTAAATTGATCTATGGAACAAACCTTTCCATGGAGAATGCTTTTATTCTAGAAAAAAAGACACCCACTTAAAATGCTAATCATCTTCCTTCATCTCACAAACACATAAAATCCATAGAAATAACATTGTAGAAAAACTTTATAAAAATTTATTAAAAAGCATATCACCAAATTGATTAGTTTATAATGGAAAATCTACATGCCAATAAGAGGTTAGAGTCTTGTAGGTTCCTTGTGATCTATCAATATCAAAAAATAAAATAGATCAGTTTAAAAAGAATAACCAATGCCAATAATGGTGGAATTTATAATTGCATCCCTGTAGAAATGAAAACCCAGAGTGACTATAACTTCCCTCACAAAATGGATCATATTAAAAAAATAAAATAAAACACCGAAAAGATGAAACTGTCAAACCAACTCCTTGTGATATGGCCAATGCATAAAAATACAATTTAACCCAAATATAATTTCATAAAATACAAAAACCAAAAAACCAATAGCTAGGCAAATTTCCACGGAACCAGTGAAACTTGCAAAACACTGCAACTACAAATATATTTTTTAGTGTAATCAAAATGCATTCTAATGTTGTTACCATATTTATAAATCACATTTATTTCCTGCATGGTTCTTTAAAAAAATGTGATTTAAAGGTATGGTAAGAGCAATATTTTGTATGTCGATCACAATTACAAATAATGCTCAACATATGGGTCTTCAAATACATCTAACATATACATGATAAAAATAGATGCATATCTAAGAACAATTTTCATCTGAATTTTTTTTATAGAAAATTAAACACTACCAATGTGCCCACAAACTTGCATAAATTGTTGTCAAAATCTCCAAGTAAAAGCATGATTTTAAAAATTTTAAATGTAAGAAAATAATGACCATGATGAACCTATCTCTGAGATCCTCTCATAAATTTGATAGATCCAAAAATATTCAAAACAAAAATCACGGGTTAAATATTTAATTTCAAAATACAAAGAAATCCCATATAATTAAGTGCTCTAAATTATTTGCATACAATCAACAATAATCAAATATGAAAGTTACATAAATCTAACGAATTGTTTACCAACAAATTTTAATGTATTTTTCTTTTCAGTTAATAATATTTCCCCATTTAAGTATTCTTGGGTTCTTAATTGAATAGTTGGTTTTTTAACACCTTCATTATTTCCTATCCTCTGGAAAGGAATATAAACCATTTTTCTTACCATGAATCTGATGGGGTGATGGATGAAGTTTATAAAACATTTTAACCTATTGTCCACTCATATGAAAATGAATGCAAACATTCCTCTCCCTGGAAATATTTTTTTTTTCCCATTTCTCATCTCCAAACAACAAGATTGGTATTTCACACTAAACTCATCAGGAAACCAATTTTACAAGAAATACTTTCTTAACCCAAAAATCATGTACGGAAGAATATATATCATTTTTTTATATTAAAACCATATCGCTTAAACTTAAAGAGTGGACCATCCGAAGTTTTACAAAACTTTCTATTTTAGTGCTCGAAGATGTGGTAAGAATAAGGAGGTGATATTTCATTACATCGTCTTTGTGATTTATCACACCTATCATCTTGTGACGATGAATCATCAACTTCTTGCAAATAATCTTCCTCCAAGACTAGTGGGGCATTCAATTTTTTGTGGGAAGTTTTCCTTCCCCAAAAAATTCTCGAGGACTCTCTAATTTCCATTCCTAAAATAGGATAACCAAATCCTTAAAAATGAGGATGATTTTCTACCTGTATTGGGTTAAAAAATAATGTGACCATTCTCTTCCATAAAATCTAATTTTAAGCATTAATTTATATCCAATGCATTTAGTATGTTTTTAAAATTCACCAGAAACATTACTTGAATTTGAATTTAAATTTGAATGGGATGAAGAAAAACATGGTGAAAAAATTATAGTGCACTCATCAGTCATAATTTCTACATTTGAAGTGGAGGGAAAATCCTTCTTCAACTCACCACACTATAATCTGATCAAAATCTCATCCTTGAATTCTAACTCTGATTTCAAGTGTTGAATATTCTATTCAAGGGAGTAGATCTTGCATCTCAAGAAGAAATTCTCATCCTAAACTTATTTTTTGTGATTTCAAGAACTTCAAGCATCTCTCTTTTTAAGGATTTACCTATAGTTATCTATAAACAACATATACTTAAAAACAATACAGATAAAAAATGGAACATCAAGCCAAAAATGTCTCTAAATTGGATGGATTTTTTTAAACAAAAGATATATAAAATGCAAACATAAATAAAACCACTTAATTTAACTGAATCTGACACAAAAAATTCATCTATAAACAAAAATAGACCACCTATTGTTTTACTTGTTTACAATAGATCCTTTAAATTTATCATCTTTTGTGATTTATAAGAAACAAAAACTAATTTAAATCTGAATTTAAACTGATAATAAATTGATCTAGAATTAATTTATAACATTACAAAAATTCAATTTCATCGAAGGTTTGATCAAACCATCCAAATATTTATTTTACGGATTTTTGCAAATTGTCATAAAATAATAAAATTTACTTGTCTAAATTTAAATTTTTACTAATTAAATGCAAACAGTAAATATTAAATTTGAATGAAAATTAAGAATAAAGGAAACACTTGAATTTTTTATGGGGTTTGAAAATTACCTACATTTCTAGGTTCATTTAAACTAATCTTTTAAAAATGTTCCAATTCCAAGTACAATCAAACTTACAAATAACATTAACAAATCAAAAACCTTCACATTCGTGACATCAAACCTTCATAAGACTCTAGTGATGCTCAATGTTTTCCCTTCACTTTCCTGAAGCACTTGAAGAATCTCTTTCCCACATTCTAGATGTTAACAAGAGACTTTTACTCCTTCAAATGACATCAAAAGAACTTAAAATTTTGACAATAATAAATGAAATATAAGAATCTTAGAATTATTGACCATTTTCTATTTTATACCATGACCCAAAAATGTCCCTAAGATGCTCAAAAAAAGGATATTTCCAAAAATATCATGTTAAAAAAACAAACTCCTGAGCATTATCTTGTACGAAAGCAAATAAGTAAATAGATAGAAAAACACACACACATACACACTGACACACAAAAAAAACACGCTCACACACACACACATGTGTGTGTGTGTCTATATATATATATATTACAAATCCATGTGGCTTATCTGGAAAGATATATATTTTTTATCACAGGAGTGGTTAGCTGGTTGATTTCCCCAACCTCCACTGACTATATGTTTTCTTTATTTGGGATTATTATCCCATGTTTCACTAGAGAAGTTTTATAGTAGTAAAGAATAGGCCATGCCCACTCCACATATCATGTGGCTAGGGATAGACATGCATCTATTTTTCCATGTTTAAACAATCCTTGTGGGACATGGCAAGAGTGACTTAGCTTTGTTGGAAAGTGAGTTAACAAGTTCTTGAGTTATTTTGTAAGAAAGTTGTATACTGGGTTGGTTGGTGAGTTTATTTTAGATGGCTCAGTTGGTGGATAGTTCTTAATGGATCCTTGAGTTACCACCTTAGAACATGGTCGACTGAGTTATTTAGTGTTGCTCAATGAGGTCACATAAAAACTTAGCAATTTTGTGCATACTAAAAATACATTAAGAATAGCTTAAGGTTTTTCGGATATTCTTGGATTCCTATGATTTTTCCTGTCGTACACTATTGCACTAATTGTATGTCCTTAGCCCTTCTAGAGGTATTCCCTCAGTCTTATCATTGTGATTTTCAGTCAGTTTTCACCAGTTAGGTGGTGTTCGCACTTATAAATGGACACCATATCCATCTCCATCAGTTCAAAGATTGTTTATTCTAATGACCATGGCTCCCAAGCTTGGAATGAAGTTTGTCCTAAAACTCTACGATGAGGTATGGACTCTAAACCTACCCCATAGCTGGATATTGCTCATGATTTTTTAGATCATGTTGTAACTTGGTATCATAACCACTACATTATTGTCTACTTTTGTGGCTACATCCCTATCTGAATCATATTTATAGAATTGGATGAAAAAAATTTGGGAGTCTTTGACCATCCAGTTTTTCGATGTCCGTAATCTCACAAAATGTGTTTATCTATTTGCCTTTTGTGAGCCCTCACAGGTCAAGACCCTTATGACTAAGGCTTCTTATTGGTATTTAGGCAATACCCTTCTTGTGCTATCCTCTTGGACTCTAGATTTTAGCCTGAATACCAATGTTTCACTCAAAAAAACCTTTTTATATTGAGCTCACCGGTATTCCTATTCATCTCTTGTATTTTCTAGAATAGATAGTCAAACCCATTGGTAGGGGGTTATCCCATAAGCATGACAATTTTTTTTATGCTTGGCATAATAAGCGTGTGTGTCTGGAGTGGACCTAGTGAAATATTTGCTAGACCATTTGAATATTCAAGTGGAGTCCCTTAAAATATCTCAAAAGGTCATGTATTTTAACCTCCTGAACATGTGTTTTCATTATCAAGTCCCTGACCATTGTATTAGGGATCATCCCATTTTTGCTCACTTTGAACCCACTCATGTGTTGTCTGTGATGCTAAAAACTGTGGATACTCCTGAGGCTAATAGTTAGAAGGTGGTTGGTTCAAAAAATAACTTGGGGGCATGATCTTCTATCGAATTTCCTTCCCCATCTTCTATTTAACCACCACAAGTAAGGAAGGACCATTTGGTGGAACTTCCTATTCCTTTAAGTTCCATTACAAGCACTTCCTCGTAGAGCCAAGAGATGCGGATGACTTGTGAGAATTATGGGAATTTGGCTTCAAATTCTCTACCACTATGGAATTTACGTAGCCCAGCTATTAAGGTGGAGCATGGAATGTAGGGTGTTAATAGGCATAACTGTCGCTCCTTTCAAGTTGAGCCTTCTCATTCAGACCAAATTCTACTTTCCAGTAATTTCTCCATTATCGGTTCCGAGGACGGTTTTCACAATGGGAAGGGAGCATTTGATATGTATGATTTTTCATGAATTTAATGTCATGGAATATGCGGGGGATGATAGATCCCTCACGTAAATTCTTTATCCATTTAGCTTGCCAGTTAATTAGTGGTTTAGAGGTTCTTTACTTATAGGAAATTAAGATTTTTGGTTTTTTCTTCAGACTTCATTGACATGTATAGCCCTTGATTTTGTGCACTTTCACACTCATCACATTGATGGCAGGATTGGTACTAGCACTTCCATCATGCTGAAGTTTTCAGTGTTAATTATTTTCTCGGGCCATGACCTAAGCCATCAGGCGGTGTGATTTATTTTTAATATTAATGATATTTCATTTGGTATTGTCAATGTTTATGCTTCCAAAATAACTTTATTATGGCAGTGGTTAGGTGAAAACTTATCTTTTGATTATTGGTTGGTTTTTGGTGACTTTAATATGCAGGAACATCTTGATGATAAATGTACTACATTCCCGATGTGCTAGTGCCTCGGAGAATGGATTCCTTTGTATTATTTTAATAACCATTGGGGCCTCTCCGATCCGATTCTCAACCAGGTGGCAATAATTTTCGGATGCCACTTGGTTTACTTATACCAACCTCCTAGAAGGATTTGAATATGTATTAAAATGTCTTGATCATGCTCTTCATACTCAATAGGCCTATTTTAATTTCGACATGCATGGCTCCACCTTTATCAAGTTTTGGTTTGATTTTATTTGTTAGACCATCATCCAATCACATTTAAGGTTATTTCACAAGGGGGCCCTCCCATGGTGCCATGTACAAATTTTTTTCTCAATGTCTCACTAGTTCGTCACCTTCAATTTATCTATCTCATCGCCAAACTTTGGAACATTATACCAAGTCTATATTTTGCTACCATCTGGCACTCTTGGTGGGAAGTGATGATCTAGTGCACATCCAAATTTCTCCACTGGTTCAGAAAACAGGTTCCTTAGATTTGAAGATTGGTCAATTCTTCTTCGCATACAAAATTCCAATGTGTATCCTTGCTCCTGGAATCCAATCCCTTTGATCTTTAAGTTAAATTTTAGGGAGCATCTCTTTGACAAAATCTTAAGATCAGTTTATCCTGCGCTATTCGGGATGCTTAGATCTACTTGAGGCTCCCTTGGCTAAAGGTAGGAGATAAAGCTTATAAGGGATTATTCCAATCCCTCCATACCAAACATGCTTGTAAACAAATCAAGGTTGTATATGAGTCACACGAATGGCTTACCGAGCTCCCAGAAATCTATTTTTCTCTTGGAAAGCATTATCATATGGTGTTTTAATATCAAGACGATTGTATTGAATGAGCTTCTGATATATGGAAATTCCTTGAGGTGGCACCTTCACAACTCACTTCTTGGGATTCAGCTTTTTATGATGCACCTCTTTCTTTAGGAGATCTTCATTTTGCATTGTTTTGTTTAGTTGATGATAAATCTTCTGGTTTAGATAACTTTCCCAATGATTTCTATAAAGCCACTTGGTCATTTATTGGACCTGACCTGATCTGGTCATTTGCACTTCAATCTCACTCTTTAGGACATTGCATCAATCAAGGAAACATCAAGTTCATTCCAAAATTAGGAAAACTGGAGCTTATTAACAACTGGAGGTTGATCACTTTGTTGAATATCCCCTATAAAATTCTTGGTAAAGCTCTAGCTCTACGGAGTGCTAATGTTTTGCCAAAGATTGTGTGGTTCGAGATGACCACATTTGTCAAAGGCCATTATATTTTGGATAATTTTCTTGTGATTTGCAAAAGGAATGGAATGGGCTTCTATTTCATGTTAGAAGCCTCTTTTTGTAATAATTGTTTTTGAAAAATCATATGATCATATTGAATGGAACTTTATTTTGGATATGCTCAAGGCTTTAGGGTTTCATGCTTTCTTTTTTTCTACTATTTCTAATCTATTTTGTAATGCTTCCTCTTGGCTCACTATTAATAGCCATCAATCTCAAGCCATTGGACTCTACCACTCCATCACATAGGGTTCCCTCTTCCTCTAGCTTTGTTAGTTCTTGTGGCAGATGCTCTAGGTTACTTAATTTCTCATCAAGCTTCCCAGGGTTGAATTCAAGGAATTACTTTACAAGACCACTATACACAATTGATTAATGGACATTTTTTAGATGATTCCTTCTTTATGCTTGTTGAGTTTGAGAAGAATGTTGCTGTCATTTTTTTTTTCTTATTTACTTTCTATTTAGGCTCTAGTTCTAACTTTCAAATGGCCCAAACTCTTGGTTATGGCTAAAGCTATTTTCCAATTCTTGATTGGATTTGGGATTAACCCTAGACTTGGATTGGTTGTGGTGAATAATTTTTCTTCCTAGTAATTACTTTTTCCTTTGGTAGTGATTCAACGACTCTCTAGACTTATGTGGTTAACAGAGTAGAGCACAAAGTCACGAAGTTGTCCTTTAAACTGCTATCCTTGGCGGGAAATTTTCAGGTGTGTACCAAAATTATTATTGTTACCCATGTTTGTTACATTGTTTATTGGTTCCCTTCTTGCACTTTGTTCTATCGGATGGCTAAACTTCAGTATGATTTTCATTGGTGTAAAATTTTAGGTTCAACTGGCTTTCACTGTGTCGCCTAGGATGTTTGTTGCCTCGCTCATGAGCAAGGTGGTATGGGAATCCTTGATATTTACAAGAAAAGTGTGACTCTTTGTACTATGTGGATTAGACCCAGTCTTTATGGGGATAATTGTTGAAAAATTATCTTGAGGCATTATATTGAATTTGGTGCTCCTGTTAGTAAGCAGAGCTGAAATGGTATTGGTTTACATACTCATATTATTACATCTACTCCAGTTAAGATTCAAGGTACCTTTGTGGCTAAGAGCATTTGGAAATCCTTCGACTAAGTTAAGCCTTTATATGGTGGGTTGGTGATGGATTTTACATTGGCCTTTCGATGAATTCTTAGAACATTTCATTGTCACCAATTCTTTCTAAGGTAACACTTCTGTTAGCTGAAATCCCCAAAAGCAAAGACATTCCAATTTTTTGCAAAGGCATTCACGCTATAGAGGATCTATTACACCACAAAGATAAAATCACTTGGTTAGAACTTAAATCCAAATTCCATTTTCATAATTCTAATATTCCTTTGATTTACAAGATTCGGGAGCTTCTTATAGATGTGATGCTTCATAAACTTGGCCTCCGTCCACCGGCTGCCTAGTGACGTGAATGGTGATGGAATCCTGATATAGATTTTTAGTGATACAATACTCACATAGTATATTATATTCTCTAAGCTCTATCACCCAAAATTTTAAAGTTAATTGTTCACTGGGGACTCCAGTCGCTACTCTCTACCTGGCTTTGCAGGATTTCTCATGCTTGGAACCCTTTTCTTGAACCTAAAGTTAACCATTTTTTATGGTGTTTGATTTATCAAGGTCTACCTTTAGGTGAACAACTTCAACATATTGGCATTTCTCCCTTGACTTGCCATTTTTATTCCAGACTTGAGACTTTTTAAAATTTATTTTGGTTTTTTTCCATGTGTGCACACTATTTGGCATTGGATTCATTCCTTGTTTCTTCCCTATCACCCCAAGTTTTTCTCCTAGCATATTGCTTTGTTTGGGAACTTTATTCCATGGCCTCAATATATAGCTAACTTTTTGCATCTTTTCCATACATGTATTTTATTCGATATCTGGTAAGCTCACAATGCCTTTATCTTTAAAAATGATCTTAGAGTTATCATCTTTTATACTAATGACAACGTGATTATTCTATCTACTTTGAAATCACATATTCAAGCTCAAGTTGTAAAGATTTTTTTGTAATTTACGCAGTTGTAGGATTTACTAGATCATTAGTGGACTGTGACATGCACCATGAGTCATGTTCTAACCAATCCATTGATGCCACTACTTCGGCTCTCACAATCGAGGTGGCCACCACCTATGAGTTCATGTCTGAGGAGCTACTCTCGTAGCCACCTCTCTACCTCCCCTTCATCTCAATTCACCCCATCCTCTGATGGACCTGGTCAGAGTCAGTCCTTGAGGGGGAAAGACATTGGTAGTACTCCCCAGTAGATCACACCACCACCAGCAATGGAAACTCTTGTAGGATCACAACACCCTAGATGGGGAATTATGGTGCCTCTTTAGATGTGGTTTCATGAGCAGGAGGGTTTAGAAGTGGATCAAATGTCTACCTAGCCTACTAGCGGAGCTTTCATCCCTCCCTGGGATGATCCTCCCCTTCCTCCTCATGTGGTAGTGGTATGTGCCTAATGGTTCTATGGTGTTTGTTTTTTGTTTGTGATATTTTATTTCCCTTTGGGCATGCTCTTGTAAGACTTCATGGCATTTTGTGTTTTCCCATGTGGCGTACTTTTGTTTCCCTCATGGAGTTTTGTGGGACTGTGAGTTATCAGGTCACATTGTTATGTAAGTACTCTCCTTTACATTAATATAAAGGTTTTTTTCAATAGTAAAATACATTAAGAATAATCCAACATGCACCATACAACATATAAAATTGTGAGTATGGTAATATGAATTCATGGAGGCAAAGGAACTCCTCTATAAAAAAAAATTTTGACCCTGGCAGAGGGCCCCTAACCAGTAAATAGTGGAGCCCACCTGTTCAAACTCCATTTTCAAAAATTAGACGTGAAAACATGTAAACACCTTTTTATCATTTTTACAAAACCATATGTTGCATTCCAATTCTTATGCTGCCCCTATTTTTATTTCTCCAACTAGAAAATTTATAGACTTTATCTTTCTCTAACTTAGTCCATTTTTCTAATTCAAATAGGTGAAAGAAAGCTCTTAGAGTTTTATACTCCAGAACTATCATGACTTTGGGAGATTGAGGGAATATCTATCTACTAAATCTATCTCTGGATAAATTTTGGAAAGAGGAACCTTGGCATATTTGGAGGGAGCTTTTGTGGATTTCATATGAGCATTCAAAGCTTAAGGATTTTAGCTTAATTCTGAGGTAGGCTCCACCCTTTCATTTTTTAATTATATTGAAACACATGTAGACTTTGTTAGATTTCTTTATGTTTTATGTTGGGAATGGCTTTGAAATTTGTGGTTTTCCTCATACTTGTGTTTTATTTTTTTCTTATTCCTCCACCCCTAATTGGGATTGGATTTGTTAATCAATTGGGAAAGAGAAGGTATCATTTATTGTATCATCATGACTTCTTAGGGAATCCATGAGTAAATTTTATATTCCACTCCCTTCCTTGGGGGTAGTAGGAGGTATTTCCAATTGGCTTGAAAATCCCCTCTTTTCCATGCCAAGCACGCATGTAAGGCTTGAAAAGCCTTCGCCGAGAGGAGGGAATGGATTTATATAGAGTTGGTAGTTTGATATGAAGCATTGAGTTTTTATTATTAGAGGATGATCTTTGAATACTCATTTACTATTGAAATTTTTTAATCCACTTCTCCCTTTTTCCATTATCAATGGTTTTTTTGATGCATTTATATCTTAGTCATTTTGGTTGTGTGATGGAGATTGGTTTATTTGATGCATTCTTGTTCAGTTTGTTGGAGCCTTATTTTACTTGATATCTTGGTGGCATGATATACCTCTTTCCCATGGGCTTGGTGGAGGATAGCTTGCCTTCTCTTTAGAAAAAACGCATGTAGGGATGCCTAATGTTGGGATTTTTCAAGCCTTCTTCATAGTGTTTTTGAAGCTAGATTTTGGAGGCACATTTGATGCTTTTTGGAGTTTCTTGGTAAAAGTTCAAAATTTTAGCATGTTCTTCCCTTGTAAAGGGAGCCTTGTAAAATTCCATTATTAAGTGCATGGTTATTTTGTAATCTGGCATTATTATGCTATTTGTGTTTTATTGAAAGAAATATCAACTGGGTCTATTTCTATTAGATATCTTAAGGGACTAATGAATAACTTTTGTGTAATGAATGATTATTAACTATTATAAAAAGATAAAAATAAATAAAATATTTTGAGACCCAAGTAATTTTATGGATTTTAGGCCTTTGACTAATTGTTATGGTTTGCTCAAACTTGAGGATAATAAACCTTTTTGGTTTTTAAATATGTGTAAAATAAATAAATATTTCCTCGTAATAAAATTTTATTTCTATCTTGGTGAATTTTTTTTTAGAAATATCACTTCTTCCATTTTCTATTCATTTGTATTACAAAAATAAAATTTTAATGGAAGGAACACTAGTTATGATCATATGGTATTGGAAATAATATTTATTTTGTAATATGTATCTTGTTCTATTGTTCATATATTTTTATATATGCATAGATAAAATTTATCTATAAATATATAAAAATATGCATACATATTTGTTACAGTAGGTATTTACCCTAGCTCATGTTCACCTAGGTACTTTATTTACTGTTATTGTATTTATCCTCACCCACTTATGTGTGTGGATATTTATTTTATCTTATTTAGATATTAGGAGATATTATTTAGTTGTTAGGTATAGTTCTTTCCTTGATCTATGCTATTGACTAGATCCTTGATGTCTAGTTCTCTCCTAAATCTATGGTCTTTACTAGTTCTTTGATGACTAGTTATTTCCTTAATTTATGGCTTGATCTACGACCTTGACTGGTTCTTAGATTGTTATTTCTTGCCTATTTAAACAAGGCCCATTATCAATGTATTGCATTGAGTTCCATAATAATATATGATATTGTTGCTCACTTGCTTACAAAGGTTTTATGTAAAGTTATTCTAGCGAATTTCTTTCATCTTATTAACTGTGGTGTTTGATTAGCATCTGTGTTATTGGCTTGGTACGATCTAGTTATCATTCCTTTCATGGTATCAGAGTAGGATATTGTTATTGACATCCGTATGTAAGATTTATTTTGCAAATAAATTCATTGTATATTCATATATTTGGGATTTGGTAGTATTTTGTTGTTGTGTTCATTTTTATGTAAAACGAAGGCTTCCATTGGATCTGGAAGGTGGGAAAACCCTAAGATTGACTGTAAGCTCAACCATTTTTGGAGGCAGTCATTTTTATTTCAATTTTGCATTGATACAGGGAAGGACACCGATCTACCTTGGGATCTGTAACGCAAAGGTGGGATTCTTTTTTTGGGTCTGTAGGATTTCTCAAGATCTGTAGAGGGAAATTTGTTGTTGCAGCGTATATGTCTCCGGTTTGCACGCAGGAAGGTTTTCAGATCTTTCCTTTTTCGACAGGGGTCTACAGATGTTGTGCACGATTTTACTATTTTAGACAAATCCGCAGGTTGCTAGGCAGCTGGATGTGACTTTCTCGAAAACAAACACCCATTAAAATCCTTAGCCCTTGGTCATATGGTATGGTCATATGAGGGCTTAAAGTTTGTGATTCCTACTAGTAGGTGCTTAGCTTTATCTCCCTTTAATTTTATTTGTGTGGTGAAGGCAACAACAATTTATTTTGTTTTAGTGGCAACTACAATAAACAACAGAGAAAAATAGTAAAAAGCTTGTAGCTTTTGATCGGTAACTCGGTTTTGAGTGTCATTTTTTGCAAAAGTGCTTGTTTTTTCATGCTCTTTTCGTTGGAGTTATTTATTTTTAGACTTGCACTATAATTATAAAGTGCCAAATATGGAGGAGTGTTGTAATCAATTGTGGATGCAATTTTGGCTGAGCCCAATGTCTTAAACTTTTGGGAGTTACATTTTGTATCTATCATGGATTCTGAGAATGATATGGTTTTATTTTAAGTATGTGGACTTCAAGAGGATATTGTAAAATTTGTGGAAGAAAATGGACCGCTCAAGAAGTGAAATTCTCTTCTACAATCACTCATTCACGTTAAGGATACAATAATACACTTCCTGCAGAACAAACTTGCTAGCCTACATCATCACCATCATATTGTGGACAACCATATCCATGCTCCTAGTCGACTTGCAGCTATTGCTCATGACCCCACTGACATTGATTTGTCCGTCCTTGAGTCTGTTCCTACTCTTGATGCTCATACACCTATGAAGCTTGTTACTACATGCTCTTCAACATCTGTGGCTATTACAGTACCACATGTTGTGTATTGTATTTTTTCTCAGCTGATGGATTTTTTGAGAAGCATACCACTGCATTCAGATCTCACATGCTCTATTTTATGGGTCTCAGTAGCGGAAATATTAGAAGACATTAACAGGGTATTGTTTCCTCTATTTCACATGTTAAGTGCAATCCTTGTCATGACATTGGTTTTTGAGCAGATACTTCATTGGGATCACAGATTGATAGATCTCATTTTTTTGTTTGTTCGACTCTTTCTGAGGATCATGAGCAACACATTAGTTCTGTAACTTCACTCAGGATTGAGAAACCTGAGATTTTAGTTGTCAGCCACGATCAACCTAACACACATTCTGATGTTCTTTTGCATGCACCCATTATGTATTTTGCACCAAGTCATATGTAGGCATCTTCTTCATCCATCCGTGTTGATTTGGGGTGGATATCTGATCACTCGTGGCGTCAACATAGGCATTCGTTGAGAGGAATCTATAGGTGTGGCTCCTCCACCATTCGGCCTCTTGCTCCACTTTCTATACCTTTTTCATTGTGATGCTTCTTGTTTTGAGCATTTTATTTAGTAGGTGTAGTGTATCTCTCTTGTTTGTTGAGAAATTTTGTATCTTTATTTTCGACACTTTTGGCATGTTGACAGTATCTCTTATGGGGGATCTATTCTGGTGCACTCTAGTGTTATTTTGTTAGTGTTTGAGTAGTTATTTTGGGCAACTCATATAGATTTGTAGCATCACTCCACCCATTCAGCAGTATGGGAGGGTGTGGTGTTGATCCCGCTTCGTCGGGTTTCATGTCCTTGCCTTGTTACCTTGGCTTTTCTTGGATCATGAAACTTTGGATTTTGTGTGCTTGCCTTGTTGCTTTTGTTTTTATTCTTGGATCGTGGCATACCTATTTGTAACATTTGATCAAATTATGTTTTGTGTTTCTTTTTTCACACTTTCGACATCACTCCGTTGATAGTCTCCTTGTATGGAGCTATTCGGGTGAACCAAGTGTTAGTTATTTTTGAGTTTTTTGATCGAGTAGTGGATTCAGACCACAGTGCACACCAAACTTCTTCAGCATTGTACGGGTTTTTTGAGCCGAGCTTCTTGGGATGCCTTGGAGTGGGTTTTTACTCTCTTTACTTTGTTGTTACTGGTTTTGGGTACCTTGCAGTGTCCCATTTTCCCAGTTATTGTACATGAGTACCTCATTAGTTTCTGGGACTCATACTGTGGACATGCCACTTCTATTTTGGCCCCTAGCTTCACTTTAGGGGGGGCGTTACAGTAGGTATTTACCTTAGCTCATGTTCACCTAGCTACTTTATTTACTTTTATTGTATTTATCCTCACCCACTTATGTGTGTGGATATTTATTTTATCTTATTTAGATATTAGAAGCTATTATATAGTTGTTAGGTATAGTTCTTTTCTTGATCTATGGTATTGACTAGATCCTTGATGTCTAGTTCTCTCCTAAATCTATGGTCTTGACTAGTTCTTTGATGACTAGTTATTTCCTTGATTTATGGCTTGATCTACGACCTTGACTGGTTATTAGATTGTTATTTCTTGCCTATTTAAGCAAGGCCCATTCTCAATGTATTTCATTGAGTTCCATAATAATATATGATATTGCTGCTCATTTGTTTGCAAAGATTTTACGTAAAGTTATTCTAGTGAATTTCTTTCATCTTATTGACCATGGTGTTTGACTAGCATCTGTGTTCTTGACTTGGTACGATTTGGTTATTGTTCCTTTCAATATTAATTCATTCTGTTTTAAAAGTAAAAAAAATAAAGATTATGTTTTTAAAGTAAAAAATATAAAGGTATCCTTTAGTCTAACACACAATACTTTTCCTCCAATTTTCAATTCATTGTATAACTTCATTTCTTATTTAGACTTCTTATCAGGAACGAAAAACTAGAAATGCTATTTTGTTTTTTTTCCTTAACATGTGCCTATTTAGGCCATCAATGGTTGTCCACTAAAATCACTTAAAATTGTAGTTTTTCCATTTGATATGTATGTATCTATGTGTGTGTTTATGTATGTGTGTCTAGATTATATATATATATATATATATATATATATATATATATATATATAAACAAATTTATGTTGGGTTTCAAATTCGGTAGCCCGACCAACCCAACTTGAACCCCACACCCCCTTATATCTCCCAATGCCACACTACCGCATCACATAGTGCCTCCTTACCCCCAGAACTCCCTTCTACCATGACCTATTCCCCCTTCCTGAGGTCATTATGCCTCCCATTTGATCCCTCCATGGATGCGGGTCATCCCTTCTCCTGCGCCAACACAATAGTCCCTTGTGAGGGCTAAGTGAACTTATTGGTGATATATATATATATATATATATATATATATCAAATTCCCATGCAGAAAAACCAGCAACCGTAAAGCCACAAATTGAGAAAATGAAAAGACAAAAATTATAAAGATGAAAATGAAATTTAAGGGTTTCAACCAATATCTAAGATAAATTATTAGTATCCACTTAATCTAAGTTTCATCATGCATTATTTCATTTAAATGGTAAGTTTAAAGGTTGGCTTAGAAGTTATTATTTTCTAAAGTTTGAGTCTATTTTAAAAAGCAAGATGGGCTAGGGGGTTGCTTTAATAAAATTTATAAATGGGTATGCTCGGACTTTATTATTGATGAGTAAATTAGATCCTAGGTATGCGTAACCCAATGAATGAATTTGAATTAGTCCCAATTTTTTTTTATTATGTTCTAAATTTGAAGGTAACCCTCACGTAATTTTATCAATATCATGACTTCCCTCAATCCAACTATGCTTGGCACTAGGTAAAATATTTTAAATATATTTGTTGATTCATGTGTGTGTGTCTATATATATATATCGACACACACAAAGTAATAATAATAATGATGACCCTTTAAATATCATTAGATTGCCATGAGATTAGACCTTGCTGGTTCGAGCCCACCATTTTTATGCCCCATCACAGTATTCTGTAAATAGAGTTATTTGAGTAAATGAAATGTCTTATATTTTGTCGCATGATACAACTTGTTCCGGCTTTTGTTACCCCCTTGGTGATGGAGTTCTTAGCTCAACTTCTTTTAGTATTCATCACACAATAGTAAAGACACTGTTTTAGTATCTTTTGTGCTTGATTGACATCTTATTAGGTAAGATGGTTGATCAGATTTTGAACTTAGCCGAATTACGTTATGCATTATGTTTTAATGTAACGTTGTAATAATTAAAAAACAGAAAAACATATTATCATTTTGCTAAAATTTATTAATTAGGTTTGAGGTCGTAAGATTTTGGGCACTAAATGTTTTGTCTGTTGCATATTTTTTAATGTATAGATTAGTTTTATCTCTTTTCTAAAAAATTGGATTTTTGTTGTTCATCTTTCTGCTTATTTATTGATGTAAATATTTTTTTTTCCTAACTACTCTATTTGTATCATATTTGGACATGGTGAATGAAAAATCACTGAATTCAAAAATGTTAAAATGAAATAGAGAGAACTGTTCAAGCCGAATATTTCAAATAGTATGTAAAGGAGGCACGTTGTTGATATGTGTATGCGAAAATGAAAAATAACATGAGGTCTTGTTTTTGTTAGAAATATCTAATCTTGTTCTAGATAAATTCCAACTTTATGTAAAATCTTTACTTTATTGTGAATAGTATCCCCTCCAAAATATCAAGATATATTATTCACAATATCTTATAAATATCCAAGAATGGTTGGTAACAATTCTAGGAATATCTATAAAATATCCAAAAGATCAATAATATCTAATGTAAGATATTATGAGATATTTTCTAAGGTAGAAGGTTGGAAAACTTCTATAAATAATAGGTTTCACTTTGTAATTCAATAAGCGAGAAAAGCAAGACAGAAGCGAGAGAAAGCACCGAAGTGCTCCAGAGTACTTTGAATAGAAAGTTAAGTTTTTATTTCTCTTGTGAGTTTGTGTGTGTTCATAATATTGTTTATATTTTTATCTTAGCACACACCCTCTAGGTTAGGATTTAGATATAATTCCAACAAATTGGTATTAGAGCTCTGTTGAGCTTAAGTCATAAGTCTTTATTTTACTCTATTAGTCTAGTTAAAATAACAGGTATGAGAAGGAACCTCACTCAAGCCCATATCCCCATATTCAATGAGAAGAACAATGATTATTGGAGCATAAAAATGAGGACATTATTTTGTTCACTAGATTTTTGGGAGCTAGTTGAGAATGGGTTTCCTGGACCTGTATATTTTCAACCATTTCAAGCACTAGCACAAAAAAATAATGATTTGTTGAAGGATAACAAGTAGAAGGATGCAAAAGCCTTATTTCAAATTCAATAAGAAATGGACAAGTCCATATTTCCATGTGTTGCACCAGCAACTAGATCAAAGCAAGCATAGGAAAGTCTTCAAACACATTATCAAGGTACTACTAAAGTAAAAGTTGAAAATTACAAAATATTAGAAGAGATTTTGAAAATATTTACATGAAAGACTTAGATTCAGTAGATTTATTTTTCACCCATGTGATGAATGTAGTAAATAAAATTAGGTCCCATGGTGAGACTTTAGAGGATCAAAGTACTGTAGAGAAAATACTCAGAAGTGTTCCGAGCAAGTTTGATGTGATTGTTGTTGCAATAGAAGAATCAAAGAATTTAACCCAAATTTCTTTAGAAGAATTAATGGGATCTTTAATATCCCATGAGTAAAGATTGAATACATCAGGTAGATGATATCTTGAGAAATCCTTCAAATCAAAAGTTTCAGTTGGTGGTAATAGAGCAAGAGGAAGATCAAAATTCAACAGAGGTAGAGGAAGAGATTTCCAAAGGGGATCTGGAAGGGCAAAAACATATTATGGAGGAAGAACAAATTCAAATTTATACACTGCAAGTGCTAGAGGATGACGAAACAATAAAAATCACACCTATGGTCAGAGGTATGATAAGTCACATGTTTAATGCAATTACTATAAAATGTATGGACACTATGCTAATGAATGCAAGAAGAAACAATTTGATATCAGTAGAAAAAATTCACAATTTCCTAAAGAAAATTGGTCTAAAATTTATAACAATGGTTCAATAAGTATTACATGCAATGTTTGTCAAGAAAGTACAAAGGATATTTGGTTTCTAGATAGTGGATGCAGTAATCACATGACTGGATGTAAGGAAATGTTTACAAACATAGATGAGTCAGTTACATCTGAAGTTAAGTTAGGAAATGATAATAAAGTTTTAGTAATGTGAAAAGGAACTGTAAATATTAAAAATAAGAAAGGTGTAAACAAACACATTCCAGATGTGTATTATGTTCCTAGTTTGAAACATAATCTAATGAGTATTGGGTAACTAGTGCAGAAGGGATATAAATTCTATTTTGAAGATGATGAATGTTTTATACTAGATAGAAATCCAAGTAACAAATTGATTGCAAAGGTTGATATGACAAGAAAAAAAATATTTCAATTAAGAATCTAACATGATTTGTCATCTAAAGAGATTTCTTCACTAGCATTTAATGTTTCTTTAAAAGATCAGAATTGGTTGTAGCATTTGAGATTTAAACACTTAATTTTTAGTGGTTTAGAATTACTTCAAAAGAAGCATACGGTGAAGGGTTTGCTTTTGATAGAGCAACAAAAAAATCCCTCTGACAGTTGTATTCTAGGGAAGAAACTCATGGAAAACTTACCTATTGAAAAGTTATATAGAGCTAGATCTTTTCTTGAGATTGTCCATTCAGATCTATGTGGACCTATGCAAACACAATCAATTGGAGGAAACATGTATTTTCTTACTTTTATAGATAATTTGAGTAGAAAAACTTGGGTTTATTTCCTAAAACATAAGTCAAAAGCTTTTAGTGTGTTCAAAGAGTTTAAGGCCATGGTTGAAAAGAAGAGTGGTTACTATATAAAGATGTTAAGATTAGATAGAGGAGGAGATTAGGTTTCAAATGAGTTTTAATTTTTTTTAAAATTTCATGGTATTAAAAAATAATATAAAACAAAGTATACATCTCAACAAAATGGTGAGGCAGAAAGAAAGAATTAAAAAAGTATGGAAATGGCTAGAAGTATGTTGAAAGCCAAAAATTTACCAAATGAGTATTGGGCTAAAGCAGTAGCTTGTGCGGTTTACATATTGAACTGATGTCTAACAAAAATTGTGAAGGATAAAGTTCCTTAAGAAGCATGGAGTGGAAAGAAACATAGTGTTTCACATTTAAGCATTTTTGTATGTGTAGCTTATGTTCATATTCCAAATGAGAGGAGAAAGAAATTGGATGATAAAGGAGAGAGATGTATTTTTATAGGTTACAGTGAGCAATCAAAATTCTATTAATTGTATAACCCCATCACAAAGAATTATATTATTAGTAGAGATGTTTAGTTCATTGAAGAAAAAACATGGGATGAAAGTGTTGATAAGTTAACAAATATCACAACAGGAATACCTCATCATCAGAATGAGTTTGATGAAAATATCACACAAAATGTTCATCTAGCACCTCAAGGGATCAGTTCAAAGCGTCACAAGAGGTATCGCAAGTGGATTGTCATCCCCTCCAGCAAAACTACATCCACATGAAGCATCATGACATGAAGGTAACTCTTCAAATTCAAAGTCTCACAGCAGTGACATAACAGATCTAGCATTGACAACACAAAGGTCTCACTTCACGGATACCCCAAGAAAGACAAGAAGCTTAAGGGAGACTTATGAACAAACTCAAGGTGATGAAAATGTTGATTTATATTCTTATTTTGCATTATTTTCTCATGATGATCCTATATATTTTGAAGATGCATTGGAAAATGAAAAATGGGTAAAAGCTATGGATGAAGAAATTGATTCTATTGAAAAGAATCGTACATGGGATCTTGTGAGCCTTCCAGAAGGAAAGAGTGTAATTGGCATAAAGTGGGTCTATAAGACAAAATTAAATGCAGATGGAAATTTTGAAAAACATAAAGACAGATTAGTTGTAAAGGGTTTCTCACAACAACTTGGAATTTATTATAATGAGACTTTTTCTCTAGTAGCTCGACTAGACAGTGTTAGATCTGTTTTAGCATTAGCAACTCAAAATAATTGGAAATTCTATCAAATGGATGTCAAGTCTGTATTTTTGAATGGGATACTAGAAGAAGAAATTTATGTTTTATAACCACCTAGATATGAAATTATAGGTCAGAAACACAAGGTTTGTAGATTGAAGAAATCCTTGTATGGTCTGAAACAAGCTCCGAGAGCATGGTGTAGCAGGATTGATTCATATTTTTTTAAAAATGGATTTAGAAAATTGATGATAGTGAACCAACACTATACATCAATAATTAATGATCACAGAGCACATTCTAATAATATTTTTAAATGCTAAAAATCATAAAATTCACATGACATATGTCAATTTACTTGTTTAAGACAATCAATGAAGAAACATTTTTTAAAATGATAGATCATTTAACATATCTAAACAACCATAAAAATTCTTGGAATATGATAATAAAACAATCATCTTAAAATGGAATTTTTATATGTCAAAATACATTCATCATTTAACATGATATCTTTGAAAAAATCGTACACGAGAGAACATATTTAAACTCCAGTATCAACACATTAAATTTTTAAAGGATACACACCCCCCTTTTTAAGAATATAGATCGTTTTAAAGGTAGTGCTATTTATCCACCTATGTAAAAAAGATCTTAATATTTTATTCTAACGATGTACCCCCTTGACTGCTACAAATTTCAAATATCATAATATGATAAAAAAACTTATTTCCATCGTAAAAAAAAAATTCAAAATGGATATACACCATTTAGAATTTTTAAAATGTACACCCCCCTTTTTAAAATATAGATCGTTTAACATATTCTAGTGGAACCATAAAAAATCTTAATATGGTATCTTTAACTAGACCTCTTACCACAAATTTTCAAATACATAATATGATAATACAGACAATCATCATAAAGGAAGCATAGATTCATAGAATATAGCACATCCATTTAATATTTTCCATTTTGGATTAGGTGCAGTTTGAAAAAATAGTACAGAAGAGAACCATATTGTAACTCTCTCATTCGGCAGACAGCATTAAATTTTTGGCGGCCATATACACCCCCATGTCAAACAATATGGATGAGAACAATATTATTAGATCATAAATTTAGAACAATCACCAGAAATTTAGATATTTTTTGATAACAACTCATTTAATGCATTTTCAAATAATAATGTATTTCACAAAGGGATCTAAACCATGTTTATATGTAGTGTATCATATTAATACATTTAAAGGAGTCATCAATTATCAAAAAATTTTTGTAACGTTTTGCAAAAAAAAATCTACAGAACGATCTAGTTGACATGCTTCACACAAACCATTACGAACCCGAGCACATTCCGACTGTATGAGATTCTCTCTTTTTTTTTTATAAATCTATTTTACATCGTTTCCATGATTACATGTCATGCATTCATTAGAATACAAGGGAGTGTTGCTAAACGTCTAATCTAGTGTCATGATCTTATGTCTCAGCTTTATAATACAATTAGTTACTATATTCTTAATATGATGGCTCCGTCTGCAAATAAATTCATTTCAGAGATAATGAATTTATACCTGCATCTTGTACGGACATCCAATAGTGGTTGGTATATTTTAAATCCTGAGGTATTATATCTATAATCTTTAGTTTGATTACATAGATACTATATATATATATATATATAGATATATATGATATAATATATATATAGGTATATATATTGGAAAACTTATCATAAATGAGATATATATATACCACCAAAAAAGATATGTTTACGATACTCAAGGAGACATTGCTTCCACAAACATATAACCCGAAAAATACGACTAAATTTTTTTTTTTATTTGCATGAGATCAAGATTTAAGAGAACCAGTTTATAATTGCTATATATTTAAATCGGGTCACTTAGCAGAATCCTCTAAAGAAATCTTTCACGTAGGAGGAGAAGATAAGTTTGTTCCATTATTTATGGCATAGATTCTTGAGCTTCGCCAAGATAAGAAAGTTAGCTTGGAGATGGTTGGGCTTGATGGAACCGAATCATCCTTAGAAGAGTAAAAACAAATTGCAAATGGGCAAGAAGGAATAGTAATCAAAGATATAGAGGAGGTGCAAGTAGATTAGGCGGACTGAGTCTGTAATTAAGGCTCCAAAATATGTATGATTAAGAAGGAGTCTATATAAATACATGTTAAGTCTTGTTTTTTTAATGCATTGATTAACCATAATATTCAAACAATGATAAAATGGTGCCAATATCAGAAAATACAATAAATGACGGGTGGATTCAAATTCCAAATTATGTTTGAAAAATTATGGTTGGGGGTGGGTGGCTCAATAAACACCTGCCATCCCATTAAGACTCCATCCCTTGCGTGCAGGCTACTCTAACCTAGGCCACATAGCTTCATTTATCTGCTTTAGATTTTGCAAATCTTATGCCCCCCACGTTTGGTCTGCCTACTTGGTTTACCCGCCCTGGCCGCATAGGTTTGGAGCAGTGGTTAAAGAAGAAGCTACAGACCAGTGAAGCAGGCGTGTTACCCAGCCATGGCCACGCGGGTCAGATGTGGTGACAATAGATGAAGCTACAGGCGAGTGGAAGGGTGTGCTACCTCCACTGTCATCAGGTGCTGCAAGGTGTGTTCGTGGCAGGGTCTACAATAGCGGCCTGCATAGTATGGAAGCAGCCTTTTTTGAGCGCTTCCAACAAGCAGGTTGTCCAACTAAGTTGTTATCTGTTCAGCATCGAATGCATCCTCAAATTCGGAATTCTCCTTCGAGATATTTTAATCAAAATCGATTAAGGGACAGTGAGAGTGTTACGAGGAGACCAGAAGAAATTTATTACAAGGGTCCTCTATTGAGATCTTCCTGTCATGTAATCCGTGGAAGAGAATCTCATAGAGGTGGATCTGTTTCATATCAGAATATACATGAAGCACAGTCTGCTTTGCAATTAAATGGACCTTTCAGCGTAAATTTTAGTACAGTCTTATTACATGATGATTTTACAGAGATATATCATCATCTTAATTGTTTTATATTATATGAATGTATGATTTTATATGTATTTTAGCTCAGTTCACTTTGCATTTGCATGAACATCTCATGCGTAGGTTTGATTACAGACCTATTACGGCCATGCCATAGGTTTTGTTTTATATATATAATTAATATTATCTACTTGGCAATAATTTATACTAGCCTACTTTTGTTAATATAAAAGAAATATTGATAGTATATTGATATTAATATAACTTGATAATAATAAATTCATTAATTTTAGTATTACTTTAATATGAGTAATATTTAAAATATTAGTTTCCTTCTTAAACATTAAGGACATGTGGTTAATGGACTTGCTAAGTTAGAGCTTTTACATTAAAATTCCTTTCTACACAATCTAATAGGCATTGAACGGGATTTCAAGTGGATTTGATTTCATTTCCTTTTACAATTTGCAAATAGTTTTACAATGGATTCTTAAATGAAGAAAAACATAATAGAGCTAGAGCTTAAATTACTTCATTGGCATATTGAAAGCTATTTAAAAACTTAAGTCTTTCCATCAACAATACAAGAAGAGAAAATGCACTAAAATTCCAACTTTTCCAATACATCTCTTTTAAGTAACAAAACGAAATCTAATATATATATATTTTTGTAAATTTCCCAACATTCCACAAAAGAGTTCAACAATATTTCCAATAAGTTTTAGAGTAAGAATTACTAACATCCCAACAAGATCAATACACTCATATGAGGTTCCAAGCCAAGTTAAAGGAGAATAAATAGATTGTCTTTCTTTCAACTTTTAATTCCATCCACATTACAACCTTACTAATGAAGTTCAATACAACTTTCCTTCAACATCTTGTTACAACATTTTCCACTTAATGTGGGAACAAATTTACAATAATGGAAGCTAAAATACAAAGCAATATTACACTTTCTTCCACTCTAGGTGGGTAAAATACAAGGTAGTTTCACATTGTCATCAACAAGGCTCCAATGCTACAAACATCAACAAGGTAGCTCCTCCAATAGTTTGCTTGATTCACAACAAAATAAGGGGAGAGGCAATGCTCTCCTCCCAACCAAGATACCCAATGGAGAAGAGAAGCCATCCTCTCCATTGGCCCCCGAGCCCCAACCACATTACAATGGGAGAAAATCCAACTCATGGCAACTACTAGCTTCCACATAACTTAACATAAAATTTCACATTCATTCCATAATCCTTCAAAACAAAAATCAACAACTCAACAAGAGGGAAAACAATCACAACAACAAGTCACAAGGCTTATCAAGAAAGCCATAAGAGTAAGACCTATGGGGAGGCCACTTATGCCTCCCAATGGGAATGGGTGCCACCTAAAAGCCTCCAATGCAAAACACAATACCCCTAACAACTCTTATGCCTCCCTCAAGTACCCCTTATCCCTCCATCCACTCTTATGCCTCCCTCAACTCTTATGGCTCCCTCAAAGTAAAACAAGAAGAAAATGCAAGCATTTCTCTTACTAGGTGGGCACCCAACCCAAACTCCCTCCTCAAGAAAATGATCTCTTATGCCTCCCTCAATTAAACTCCCCATAGTCTCCTCCCACTCCCAACTTAGGCATTCTACCCATTCCCAACAAGCATTTCAAACAACAATATTCAACACAACATATATATACTCATTCATATAACAAAAAGAAGAAAACATAATACAAACAAAGGTGAAGCTCCTACCTTTCCATGGTAGAGCTTGCTCCAAGTATGAAGTCTCAAATCCCTCCAAAGATCAAGCAAGCATCCACAAGCTCCAACAAAATTCCCACAAGTATCAACAAGCTCCAAAAATCCACAAACTCCTTCAAAATCCTCTCCTCTCCAAAATACAAAAGACTAAAAATGAAACTTCCAACCCCCAAAACAAACAAGAGGATCAAATAAATAGAGAAAAGAGAGGGAGGGATGATGTGGCTCCAAGTAGGATGCCACCTCCTTTTCCCTCCACTCCACATCATTTGGTCAACCTCATATTCCAATGCACCATTAATAAGTGGTTGAAAGAAAGGCAAGCACCTTACACACTCCATCTAAGCCCACTCCCCCAAAGGACAAAATTAAATTTTGAAAGAAAGTGCAATTAATATTTTACCCTTTTATCCCCCCAAAACACCTAAAAGACCCTAAATTTGGCCTTCCAACCCATAGGTAGGGTTGGCATGGGGTTTTAAGAGGTGTGGGACAAGTTTGACTTGTCCCACAAGCTTTGAAATTTGGCCTCTAAGGCCAAATTCGAGTTTCCCATGTGGGGTAGAGTGTGCTACACTCAAAACTCAAACACACATCAATCCACACAAAATCCCAAGTAAATCAAGATCCTAATAAATGAACTCTCTTTTGGTCATATCCCTTAATTAGTTTAGGACAAATTCAAATTAGCTTAAATAAGACACTACAACCCATGGCTAACAAAGGGGTAAAATCCAATCCAAAGAATATGAATAATAACACAAGTAAAATTTCACTTACTAAGAGCAACACATACTAACATAATAAAAAGGGAAAATTAAAACAAAACAACACATGACCCCTAGGTCACAATTTTCCCTAACCAAATAATTCTAACACACACACAATTACTTGTTGCCATGGTGACCTTAGCTGGATTCTTCTCGAATTCCGATGTGGTTGGTCTCCACTCCCCAATATTGTTGTGAATATAATATACCTGCAGAACAGAAAATACCTCCTTCGGCCTGTTGGCCGCATTAAAACATTCATGCCAAATATACAATATAATCTAAAATAAACGACACATGATTTACTATCATCTATGCAAGTACGATATCACTTACACTTTCTAGCACATTTCTATTCCACATTTCATTTATGTCAAAACGATCATCACATTAGTCCAATTATCAAGTTCTACTCAATATGATTAAACATATCACATGTCATAATTAAAGATAAATAACCATGTCAAAAGTATACAAATATCATCATCAAATGTCCACCAGTAGACCATATGCATCATATAAAGATCAAATCAATAACAGTCCAATGTCTATGATATCTACTAGCATGCTAAATCAAGAAGCCATAATAAATCCATAAGTGAAGTAATCAGTCTCGAAAACAACAAAACAAAAATGGTGTCGAAGGGAAGTGGGCACTACACTAAGTGTGCATTAGATCCTTGTTTAAGTTGTGCAAGTTGAGCATAGGAGATCTTAGAGCCAATGTTGATAGAGAAGTGAGTGAGAAAAGCATCAGAAAAATACGTGAAATATGTTACTGAGTAGACACATAGATCATAGAACCAACACATCACATAATCATGGAGACTATGTGGGAATATCTTAGCTAAGAAGATATGATCTCCACAAAATCTAGATAACCCACATGGAATTCTCAAAGATGCTCTTGTGGGTCACCATGCCCATTAAAAATGGGAAGCTTTGGGTGAATAAATTAGGAGGAAGTGAGTAAGCGGAGATGGTCAGTGTGAATGGAGTGTGTAGTAATAAAGTTGAATCCAAAGACGAAGACACACAAGAAGTAGCCTGTTGTAATTGACGAATTTGTGCTTGGAGTTCTTGATAGAGGGAATCTAAATCTTGAGTGCTAGTGGACGAAACTTGCCCCATGTGAGAAACAAGCGGTGGAGTGAAATGGTTAATTAGAGTAGGGATAGAAATGGGGATGGTAGAAATTTTTGGAATAGTAGAAGCAAGTGGCTGAGTAGAAATGGAAGCGGAGATTGCAGTAGAAGCAACAAGCTTTTCCAGATTGGTAGCCTCCTCACGAGCAACATATAATAACAAGTCTAATCTTGGGGATGCTCAGTGATATGATAATTAAGGGATTTAATATGGTCTTCATTCAATTCACCATAAGATTGAGCCATAGTAATGAAAGTATAAGTGCTCTAAATGGAAGGTGGATGTGAAGATCAGGTTCACCAAAACGATTAAGCTAAAACATAAAATGTAAACATATGAGCCTAATCTGAATGCAAGATTGTAGAAAATGAATAATAAAATATCTACAACAATACAATCAAGAAAAATAAGCAATGAAATGTAAAAACCCTAAGTGCAAAGAAGGAATAAGATGACTTATCTGGTTTGTAGTTAAATCTAGGGTGTACCAAAGTGATGACCAGGTGAACATAGGAGGAGTTTCACAGAGAGACCCATAAACTGTAGAACTAGAGATTCATGATGAAATGAGGTGCTTGGAGAGGGATATGGGCTCCCATATGCTCCCTAGTCCTGATTCTGGGTGCTTGGGTATGTGAAAATGACCAGAAAAAATCCTTTGAGGTATCATAAGTTGTTTTCCTTTTATCACTCTGAGGTCGCACCAAGATCGTTGAGGGCACTGGAAACCTGCAATGAAGAATGAACCTACAAAACCCTCAAATAGACATCAAATCCCCAAAAAAGAAAGATGCAGAATGAGGGGTCAGACTATCCTCAGCTGGACAATAGGTTGATAATGGGTCAGGCCTCACCATTTTCCTCAACAGAAATCATGGACAAGAGGTTACATTTCGAGCCTTCCAAGGATGCAATGCCCTTCCCTTTGAAGAAACCATTGACTTCACCTCCCATGCACCGTAAACCATGTGGTTATGCTCGTCAAAGGTTCTTTACAGAAATTATGATCTACTACAGATACCGCCTGGGTCTATACATTACAATAGAGGTTTATCTATCACCACATGGATGGTTTGCAATGGGGCCTATGTCAATGACCAAAGTAATTGCATTCGTCCACATGCTTTACTGTGCCACATGAAATTGCCCTAATTCTTGAGACACAAATGAAATGTGGATGAATCCACTTAAGTCATACGTTAATGCACCCCTGTAACCACCATTGATCTCTTGCAGTAGGAACTTGTCATACAAAATGTGTAACATGAAATATTGAAACTTTGAGCATGAAAACTAAGTCCATGATTGAAAATCATGTTTTCATATCACTATGAAGCCTTCCTCTGGCCAGCTTGCCCTTAGTATCACCATCACCCTGAATCAATGGAAATTGCTAACAAAATTTACAAGATTATTTCAATGTGCAAGGATGATTACCCAATTTGATTGATGAATTGATAAATGATAACTTCCTCTGGAGGCCTAAAAAGACCATTTTTGGTCATTCTGCAACTTTAAACATCCTCTGGGAATGTTTAGGAAAAATATAAAGCATTTGATGGTGATGTTGGAGAACATTGAAAGTATATGAGGAAATTTAGGAAAGTTTATGACAAGAAAATTTGTTTTAGGAACAATCTATTCAACATTGGGTAATTCAGGGTGTAGGGAACGAAAGATCCTCCACGAGACCTGACTTCTCCAGATGATTTCAGAAGTTCTATAAGGATTTAAGAAGAAAACAAGTAGAGAGTATAAGTCCATTTCCATCCCCCTTGAATTCGTTTAATCCTGCCAGTCTCCCAACTAAGCTTGTTGTGAAATCCATTCCCAAGATTTTGTATTCAACCACTTTTTCTAATGGAATTCATTTGAAAAGAAAATCAATTTGTTTCTTTTTTTCGTAGAGAAAAGGTCATGATTTTAATTTTACTAGTGTTTACATGCTTTTCAACTTCTATGAAAAATATATCTAGATCCCTCAAATGCTCTCTCAAGATATGAGTTGTTTTTGTAATTAGGATAATGACATCTTCATATAAGAGTAACTTTACAACATAGTTGGCTAGATGAATGTCCCCTCCACCATCCTTGTATATCCACTCCTCTAGTTTATCAATGTCTATAACCCAAACAAGGTGGGAGATAATGGGCATCCTTGTTTGACGTGTATGTCACTTCCAAAGCATTCTGACATTCCTTCACTTGTTTTGATTTTGGCATTGACTCTATACTCATTGGAGACTCCAAGATCCTAATCCATCCTACTCCAAAGTTTACTTCTAGGAACCCTGTCAAATGTTTTTTTGAAGTCAACAACAAAAAAAATGATTCTTCTTCCTCAGTATCACAATTTTTTTTGATCAAGTGTCTAAGAGTGGTGCAATTGTTGAAAGTGGAGTGCGTTGGTATGAACCCTAGTTGGCCATTTGCCCCTTTTCCCTCATTTTCTACCCAACTATTGTTTATGTGCTTTATCATGCTACCAAATAACTTTGTAAGAAGGGGATTGACCATGATAGTGTTGTAATTAGACGAATTAATTATATCCCCACTTTTGTAGAGGGGGTTAATGACGTTAGTCGTTCAGATTGTCGAACAACCTTCTTGAATGATACCATCGGGTATGTTTTTGATGTGTGGTGTGAGGGTTTCATCTCCACTTTAGATATTCAGCTTGCAACCCATCTATGCTTGCTCTTTACTCCTTGCTAGTCTTTTGATGCCTTGAGTAATGTCCTTTGTAGTAAAAAGTTTTGTTGTTGTATTGATGATGAGAGGTTTATCTTTATCTTGAACTAGTTCATAGAGTACTTCTACATATTCTAACCATTGAGTGTCTGTAATATTGTTCTTTGTTTCCTTTCTTTTTTGTTGTAGTTCCCTTGAAAAGCCTTTGCGGTTATGTTTACCAAACAAAATTAATTATTTTCACCTTGTTTTCATGTTGCTTTCTTTTTTAGAACATATGATTCTGGCATAAGTCTTTTTGTTTTCTTTGGTCACCCCAAGTCTTCTCAAAATCCTCTTTGCTGCCTTGCATTCTTCATGATACCACGGATTCACCGGAAAACTATTTGTGCTTCCATTCTTAGATCTACTTCTTTTTGCATGCGCGAGCCTTTTGAATAAAGTGAATCAGTATATTGTTGTTTACTGTACCGCTGTCCATAACTGAAATTACTATTTTTTGTTTCCTGTAAGTGTTGATTAAGAGCTGCTTTGAAAAGTTCTCAGTTTTACAGAGTCGTGATGATTCTACCTTGAGGGGGTCTTTTCCTTTTCTTGTGGTGGTTTTGTTTTTGATGTCCTTGTTTTGCTTCACTAGAGACAATGGAATTCCGAGAATCGAGTATTCCATTCACATAATTTAACAAAAATAAACACTTGTGCCAACGGAAAAGCCATGATATTTATTTTTGACAAAATAATTGGACACTTGAGTGAGGGAAAAAGCCATTGATTTTTTTTTTTACAGTACCAAAATAAGGTATGACCATCACTTAAAGCATAATACAAAGTGTGTAAAAAATCTAAATGAAATGAATAGAACTAAATAAAATGAAAATAATGAAGGTTTATCTTTCTGAAAAAATCACCCAGAATTGTATTGTAACTATACTATAACCATATTGATTGCACATGAGTTATTCTACTAACATAGTTCCCTCCTCCAATATTCTGTCTCTAATACACGTCCCAAAAAAAATTATAATGAAATGTTTAGATTATGAAACTAGTATCTAAATGTGATGGATTATTCCAGGTTGACTCTTTAACGGTTGAATATACGTTCTTGCTAAGATTTCCTTCAATATTTATCTTTCAAACAATGTAGGAGATGACTGCATCGCCATTGGCAGCGGTTCATCAAATATTTATATTAAGGATTTGGCTTGTGGCCCAGGTCACGGAGTAAGGTACCTCTAAATTTTTTTAAAAGTTTCTTTAATTTCTTTTGGTTTTTGAGAAATAGAAAAGTTTCTTTAATTTCTTTTGGTTTTTAAAAATAGCATGCATTTAACATAATTTATCTTGCAGCGTGGGAAGTCTTGGAAGAGGAAGCAAAGAAGCACTGGTTTCCAATGTACATGTAGACGGTGCCAGCATAACTGGAACTACAAACGGAGTAAGAATTAAAACATGGCAGGCAAGTGGTTTGGTTGCATATCTTATACATAAACAGTTAGATGCATTTCCCTTCAATTCTGTCAACGCACGGATTTCGACACTAATAATATTGAAATTTTAAACATTCTTATCAGGGAGGTTCAGGCTCAGCGAGTGGAATAGTTTTTGAGAATGTTAATATGAATAATGTTGCCAACCCAATTCTGATCAATCAATACTATTGCGATTCACCGGAACCTTGTAGCAATCAGGTATACATTCAAATACTCATCTTCATTATATCTTATTTATTTAAGGGCGGTTATGTAAATGTTAGACTCTAATTTCTTGAGTTGGTGGTTTAGACATCCGCTGTTAAAATATACAATGTAACCTACAACCAAATTTCTGGCACTTCTGCGACTCCAGTAGCAGTGAAATTTGCCTGCAGCGAAACAGTGCCATGCACAGGCATAAGGATGAACGACATAGATTTGACATTGAATTCAGGGGGTCAGGCAGATACTCTTTGTGAAAATGCACACGGCGAAGCCAGCGGATGTGTCAATCCTCCAAGCTGTCTTGCTGGCTGAAACTAATTCTATTAATTCAATAAAATTTTGGTAGTTTATTTCTCCATACCCTTGGTATTCATCGTGAGATCTCCCAAAATTGTAGCCGGCAGTTATAGAAGCTGAGAAATTTGATTTGTTCTTATGGTTTGTACTTCACGAAGTTGTCTAATATTGTAGGTCTTGCTTTACCTAACCTTTATATATGTTAGCAAGTCTAAAATTTGTTGACTACTAAATGAAAACCTATAGTAAAAAAATGTTACATAACCTCTTCGTCTATCATAGTTTCAATCATGCTAACCTATATGATTGGTAAGTTATATTTTCTAAAAATATAATAATTATTAATAATTCAACAATTCTTTTATAATAATATCACAATTATTACTAACATTAAAATCATATAAGTGATAAATTCACTATCAAAAAATAATCTGATGTTTCCAAAAATAAAACACTAATAATAAGGTAACTTTGTTTAATTATGGTTGCTTTAAATTATACTTTTTCATAACTCAAAAAACCATCGTTTTTAATTGTTTTTATGCGGCAACTTTAAAAAAAATGGAAAAAAATAGTGATTTCCTTGGAAATCACTGTATTTGGTAACTATGCTCTGCTCCAAAGATCTTATTTTGATACAAGATGGAGAGGATTCCTTGAGGTTATGCAGATGCTTAAAGTGTCATGCCTAGCGCTGAATTAATATGCCAAAATTTCATATGGCTTTAGACAGCTATTATGCCCGAGCTCAAAACTTTTGGCATGACTCGCTTAATAGAGGCATATTTCTGGATGAGTTGACCAGCCATATTACTCATAACACCAAGAGTTTGAATTGCCAAGTTTCATCATCTTATCCCAAAGCTATTTTGGCGGCCACTCATCTAGTTCAAGCGGTGGCCACCCCTTTAGCAACAAGCGAAACTTTTTTTAGAAGCTTGCCCCAAGGACCTCAAATGGGTCTTCAAGGTGTTTGATACTTTAGGTATTGAAGTCATGAGAACATCGATGAGACTTGTTAGTAGTATCGATAACAATCGATACTTGTTGACCTTTTCAAAGATTACTTATTTTCATTATTAGATAGTAGTGTAGTTTCAAGTTGGATGCAAGGGAATTTGCTTCCTATGGGCGATGGGTCTCCTTGTGATGTGTTAAGATGACTCTACCAAAGTGTCCCTAGGAACCTATGCTCTTATTTGCCTAAAAGTACGTTGTGGTTATATTTGGATGTACTTTATATGTACTCTTAACACATTGATTCCTAAATGATACTTTCTTCTGTCATGGATCATGACACTTCACCATGATATCACCGATCTATCTCTAGATCCAACTAACAAAGCCTACTAAGGTATAATATGCATGATGCTTATAGATTGTATATAGTACTCAATAATTTTGAGGATTAATTCCTGCATTGGAGTGTACACAATATAATTTGTGTGTTTCAAGTGTGTGTGTGTGTGTGTGTGTGTGTGAACATTGTCTACTGGTAATAGAACGTGTAATATATTGTCATAGGACATGTAGAGGATCACATTGTGCGGTAGGATTCCTAATAGCTTAAGATTTTTATGTTAATGCTTCACGATACTTTGTCAAAATTAGTCATACAACTTCAATAATGTTGATAATCCTTACACAAAACATTGCATCCACTTTGAATTTTTAGTTTTAATGCTCATGTTTAAGGTATATATTCACTATTCACATCTAAAAACATTGGTTATGATGAACAAGTATTACAAGAATATAATATATATTAATATATATATATAGGATATATATAGTATATATGGTATATATATATATATAAATATCAATACCTTGTCTAAGGAGTTTGATATTAATCTATACACTTTACTCAAAAATATTTTAAATAAAATACCACTCTTCCAAATTTGTACATGCTTCACATAATTATAGACATAGGGTTTAGAATACCCTTGGGAAACAGAGTAGAAAAAACACATTCTTATGAAAATCAATCGACTTTTGAGAGTGGGTTATCGTATGAGATTAATTGGAATGTATTTGTTGAAATTATCTTGGACTGGGACATGATCTTGCACCATGTAAATCATCTGAAGCCTCACAATCCTCTTTTATCCAGCCATCCATAAATACAGTTCATAAGATTCCTAAATATTAGATATAACCTTCCATTCAATGAGGTATTATTTTTTTGAGGTTGTCCACATTTTAAAGATGTTAAACGATTTAAAATCTAAAAGTATAACATTATGCCTAGTTATTAATCCTCTTGTTTGATAAATCTTGATGGATATTAGCGATGCTAATGGACCATTACAACACCATCAAGATATCATCACTAGAGCTCACATCGGTAGTGGTCTTCCCAATTAAAACCATCCACTATGAAGAGCCAAACAAACTATAGTAATTTGTAAAAACAATATTATATCATCCAAAATGGGATAGAATCTAATATAGACACAATAAATAAGCATTACCCAAACATCCTAGAAAAATAACAATATTAATAGTTCGCATGGAAGATAATTCTATTTGGCTTAATACTAGTGCATTATGAACATATCAAACAATTTCTGTATTAAATAATCTTTATTTCGAAAGGGATACTATGATCTAAAACTTTTAATAGTCATTTCATTCACTAGTATTGATCTTGGAAATGATAACTTCAATAGAAGAAATAGTTCCTAGACACATTATAACTTGTAAAAATGAAGAATAAAATAAGATCTATGATTTTCGTCAATGTCCAGTCAAAGATGATGAGATGACAAGATTCATGGCATGTAATGAGGTTGGTAGGATCACTAATTATAGACATAGTCTAATAAGTTGTATCCCCTAAACACACTCTTAAAGAGTATGAGATGATGTAGTGGGTTTGTATGTTCTAACATTGACTAGGAACCACTTGTCTCACACAATATTGTTCTTAATTACATTGAGTAGTATGCATAAAAGGAAAACTAAATCAAAGATCTTCCACCATATTTTGATGAAAATATTTACTATAGTAGAAAGGGATAATCTTACAAAGGTTACATGGAACTTAAGTTTCTGGTAGAAACTACATTTAATTGTGTAGACATGATATAAAAATTACCTCTGACTATATGTATTCATTATCTTTTTCCCTTTGATTAGGTAAAATACTATTCAAGAATTTCAATGCAACAATAAATCAAAGGGATCCCAAATAATTTCCTTCATAAATTATTACATGAAGTATCATTCTCTTTTATAAACATTGCGCCTCATTAAAACCGCCCAAATCGTGGTCTTTGAACAAAATAAAGGGAAAAAAATGGAGGAAAACTAATCTTTTTCCAATAGTTTGTGCATTCATATAATACTATAGAATACCTTTTTAATCCCTTTCATATAAAGGCTTATATTGGCTGGAAGTTTTACAGACTAGTGTGAAACATACATTAAATACTTAGCAACACATGGAATGTTCAGAGAACTACAAAAACGTAAATACTTTCTCAAATAGATATGAGTAACCTCAAAGTTGAAATACAAAGCAAGATGAAATTGTTATTGCTAGAAAGATCAAAGAGATGAAATTGCATTCAAAATGTTTACCTGCACATCTCCAACAAATATAACCACATAAATACATCAACCTTTCCTTCGCTTTGACATGCCAAAATTATTTCAATCCTACCACTTTCATTTGTATTTATCAAACCCCAAAACATTGAATTTGATTTTTCTGAAGTATCTTACACCTCTAATGAAATTGCTAAAATCTTCCTTCAATTTTTTTCTAATGATAAAAATATTGCTAACTTTCCACATTAATTGAAGATAGATATTAGATTTAGACTAAATTCCTTTCCTATTTTTTTCCATTAATTGGCCTCTTGTCTCAATATAATGTGGAAATAGGTTTATACTAATAATGCATTAAAACACTCCATAACACGTCAAGCTAGTGAACAATGAAATTAATGAAAATACAAAGCTTACGATGAGAAGTTGTTTACTAATATCAAAATTATTTGAAGAGCCCACTTGTCTATTTCCATCTAGTGTTTAAATTTGAATCCATGTTTGCTCGTGTAACCATTTTCAAGTGGCACAAAACATTTTAATATTACACTTTAGTAGATATAATTTCATATTATGTAAATAACACTAAGATTTCCATGTGGAAGTAAATAGTTTGGACATTTTTTGCTAAGGCCTTCGGGTCACCACTGTAATGGAAAAAAAAACACGTCGCTATAGGAAAGAAACTCTCCCCCCACGCCGGAATGGATTGAGAAGTACTCTTGGAAATGGCTTTAGCATGATGAATAGTTAGAGCTTATGAGCTTTCCTATTTCCTTGTACTACACACCGTAAATAATTTGGCAATATGTTCTTGATTATGTGGGAGAGAAGATTTTATTCTAAATAACTAAATGATTTTCTCTTTCCATAAAATTCTATGTTTGCACCTAGATTATTGTTGATAATAATATTTCTTACTCTTCATTGTAACAACCCATAAATTCACACACGGACAACATAGTAAAAGACAAGATATATTTTTTTTTTACTTGCTTCCACACATAACACGACACAACATGTCGTCACAAAGTTACAACCAACTCTGGGAACCAATTGTTACGGGGATGACCACAAGGTCAGCACAGAAACGTTCACACCCAAAAGGATAATACACTTTTTCTTCTTGACATGACAACATAGAAATCCAACCACAGAACACACTTACAGTTAGGGCCAACCACAATGAGATATTATTGAGGGTTATTTATTTTAAAAAGACATCTTGCAATTCTTAGCTTACGTTTTCAAGGAGGCTCAAGATATGATTCATACAACTCATCGTACCAAGCTAAGTTTATTCCTTTTACACTGAGTAATCATCTTTAAAACTTCTCTATTATGACATTTATTTGCTTAATTCATTTATTTAGAGAAAGGGGTAATTTAATCCCACAAGGCCATCTATTTACACTTACGCTACTAGAACTTGTTCATGCCCATATGACAACATGGGTTTGCGTTCAACACACTTAAGACAAGAAAGACAAAGCACCTTGGAAAAAGGTTAGAGGGAGAAGGTTGAGTTGAAATCATCTTCAAAACCTCATTTGTTATTACCAAGATTTAATTGAAACTTGAGAACTTAACCAAAATTATTAAAGATTTTACTTAGGCTTTACTAAATGAGTTTTATAAAAATAAAACAATTTACCATCCAATGGCTAAGAGATAGATTGCATGGTTTCTAAAGTGTTATCTCCTGCTTATCAAATCTTATTATCTTCCGGAACTAACCATAGATTTCCTTTAAGATCGTTTAAGAATTTCACCATGAAAGGGATAGTGTTCATTAGTGTAGCTCGGGATATCAAGTTATATAATGTTACTTAACAAAGGATAGTTTCATCTTTGATCACTTATGGAATTACATGCTCTCAAGTTGGTCACCTCTACACTAATTTATTTGCAATATAAATTTTAGTTTAACTTCTATAAGTATTAAACAACCCATTATATTTTACTTATAACACTCTATGACTAAGTCTTAGAAAGATTAAACTCAACATTTAATCGTAGGGGTAAAGTTTAACAATATTCATTAACGAAAACGAAATAAGGTTACATCAACTCCTAGAATACCGATAATCCATTAAGGTCACTCAACAAGCGGTAATCCAACTTTTCTTATATTTTCCAAGATAGATAGACAATTCAAGGTTCCAAAGTTAAGACGACATAATCTACGATACAATATACTAAGACATTGATCCTCTTCTAAAATTTCCACTAGATGTTATCAATAGTTGAAAAATATAAAAATGATTCATGCAAAATAACTTCTCAACTGAGGTTGATGTAGAAATCTACAAGTCTATCCCTCATTTACTCGCAAAATCCATCTGTAAAATTTTTTTTTCCACAAGAGTCAGTTCGTGAGAACTGAGCAAGATAAGGCTACACAAAACCACCATAACTATTATCTAACAATACCACAAAAAGGAAGCACTTTACTACAAGAATTGGGTCAAACCTCTAAACACTATCAGCACATCAAGTTATAATAAAGTCTCCATCATCCCAATCAAAGAAGGAGAAGACCTTGTACGTCAGTTAGGAGTAAAAGCAATGAAATTATAGCAATCGTATGAGAATGGCCCTTGGCCTTATAAGGAGAAAATAAACAATCTAGAAAAAATAAAATTCCCATCAAGTAAGTAATTAAACAATAATTACAAGATTGAGATTTGATATATTGACCAACCATCTAGAAATTTATAAAAGGTACCAAACGCATAGGCTAAAATAATATATTTCCTAAAAGAACCAGAGTTGATCAGCCCAAGAAAGGGGAACCACGGGTTTCAAAAAATTAACACAAAAAGACATGTATAATTGAGTTTCAAACCGGAAATCAAAATAGAGTATACACATAACATAGGTTTCGAAGTGAAGGCAAAGCATACTAGTTTTGACCATAAACTCCAAGAGATTTTCCAATCATCCAAGAAGGGCCAATGTCTTACAGGGTAGTAGAAAACACGCGATAGAAGAAGGGAGTTCCGTAAAACAAGAGTATAAAATAATGTCATCAACAAATTTTATAACACTAAAGATTTGCAAACCTCCACAACAATTCTAATGTTTGGTTGATTTAAAATAAATTACCTATTTCCCAAAACAAAAATATTTTAACGCAACCCTTGGTAACACAGTCAACCATCACACATAGATACAAACATAATTTCTAAGTGACATTATCAAAAAAAAACCTTCCGCTATGAAACCATAAGACTATCAAATGAAAGATGAGTTTTTTCCCGAAGATTGATCACATTTAAGGAAATTTCCACCACAAAATATTAAGGTAATTACGTTCATAAAAAAAACCGACCGATATTAATTAATAGCGTTAACATTACAAAGGAGAAATAATTCAAGTTAGAAAAAAAATAGAAGAGTGCCATCAACAATAATTCTGAGAGGGGGATTAGACCAAAACTATTCTAGTGTCAATGAGGTACTGGATTCACACAATGAAACATTGAGCTTAGTTGATCCGAAAAGCTAGTTATGGTTCAAGTTCATAGGGATGGTCAAGGTACTTCTTGAGGATGGCCTTAAAATCCTAGAAACAAGATGAAATATAATATAAGAGTCTAAACACGCGAGACGGAAAACACATTGCACGCAAACCTTTTTATTCTACAAGTTTTAAAACCAAAACACTAAGCTGGCTAGCCCAAGCATTAATCACACTAATCCTACAACCTTCCTTTCTCGATGCCAAAAGGTTATCAAAGGGACTTGCGAAGGAGCTAACAAAAAATGTCAAAAGACAAACTTGCGTGCTAGGGAGGGGGCTTCATAGTTATCATAAACTTACTTCCATGATATCGAAAATAGTAGTTTGATCAACATAATAACTTGCAACTCAATCGCAGAGAAGAATAAATACATAAACAAACAGACGAAGGTCTATCACTCGAGCAACATAAACATAACACCCCAAAGGAGAGGGCACACACATCCTTTCGACCAACATACTGACAACGATAAAAACTAAAACAAGAAGAAACAAGCAGAAAGGGGAAATCTCCCATCATGACATCCAAGTGACAAATCAAAGCAAAGGAAAAAGTGCTTCGATTTCACAATAATTTTAAATAAAATAACAGTAGAAAAGTGTAGAAATATCTTTCCTTTTTTCTCCAGATTTAGAAAGGTTTCATGGACACTGCCCGGACCATCAACAACAATCCTTAGGTCGAATCTCCCCTTTTTATAGGCTGGGCACTCAAGCTCCATTCTCATCTAGGCTTAGCCTAGACAGAGAGCTTCATTTAATAAGAAATGTCAAACAGAAAGAATGGTGGTATTAGGTGCTGTCAAGACTAGGGTATGCACAATATGGTTTTAATGACAAAAAAGTCCAGCGCATACTTGAAAGAAAGGGACACGGCAAAACTGTACAACCCTCTACACAACCTTCCAGCCTACGTTAAAGATGGGGCACCATAGAAGGACAGAGGCATCGAAAAAATCACAAGGAACAAGGATAATAGAAATTTGAAGAAGAATACGCCTCCAAAAATAACGTATGCAAGGAGAGAGAGAAACCACGCATCGAGCAAAACGTGACAAAATGCCACAAATCGATGGGGGGGGTCTCAATAGAGAATACTTTGTAAATAAATTTCATCAGGTCTCCTAGTAACACTCTCACTGTCACATAGTCAATTTTGATAAAAATATCTTGAAGGAGAAACCCAAATTTGAGGATGCATCTGATAATAAACAGATAACAACATAGTTGGATAGCCTGCTTGCTGGAAGCACTCAAAAAGGCTTCTACTCATACTCCAACATGCCTGCCGCCGTATGGCTTCCATCACTCGACTGCAATGGTATCGTCCATCCGTTGTGGAGGAGCTGTCACATGACCAGAAGTGTCTACACCTCGCAAATTGCGGGGAAAACAAAGCGACAGAGTGAGAAGTAACACGCCTACGACGGGACTAGCTTGAACGTCGTTCCCGCATCTAAAACCCACGCACTCCTAAAGGGAGAGTTAAACATGGTCGAATCCTCTCTTTAACCAAATAAACCCACAGAATAGAACAGACTGTAAGCTGAAACTCACAATGTTCTGCTATCTTTCCTGCTGCCTAGCTAATTGCTTTTGCGGGTCGCTGCTGTGGATCCAGGACAAGAACACACCTCGCAACTCTCAATGAAAGTGGAGGTAACACGCCTACTTCACTAGCTTGCAGCTCCATCTATCCATCATATCAAACCATTACTGCGCCCCATACGCATTGAATAACAAGAATAAAAAAGAGATCCATGTGAAGAAAAACAGGCCTCCACCGACTCCCATCTCCCTCACGCAAGGTAGAAACGTGATGGCCATTACAGTTTGCAGGTTGGGTGGTTGGGAGGAGACTAATGGCATCCACTTGCAAACAAGACCTGCGAATGGACCTGGTCGGCCAAGGTGGTAGTGGAGGGTAGGTGCAAAGAAAATTAAAATATTTAAAAACTGCGCAGTCCTCACCATGACCTATTAATTCAATGGTAGAGGTTAACATATTTTTGTGGGTTTTTTCCAATGAATTCTTAGCATTTAGAAAATTAGTTGGCCTAAAGTTTGTGATTTCAAGACCATTATAAGATAGGACTTGAAAATCAATTGGAAACATGAAAATTAAAGAATTTCGATGTTGCATCAATTCTAGAAAATTGTAATGTGCATGTTACTTCAATTATGAATTCAAGAAGGATCAATTAGAATAAATCAATGAATGTATTTAGAGGAAGCTACTAAGTGTCTTACAGAAAAGCATTTGAATTTTTATACATATTCTAATAATCAAGATTTTTAATGAGATTCTTTAATTATATTTGAAATCACACTTCCTCCCCATCATCAGGCGCCCCCATGAGCCCCTCCTTCATCAAAAATACAGGATAATAAAAATATCCACTAACTAAGGTAAGCTCACAAAGCATACGAAAGAAGATATATTAATACAAATGTAAAAGGAGTTACAAGATTACCTGAACAGTTCCCATAAGCTAAAAAGGTATATGAATTTTTGTACGATTACTATTCAACCCGAGAAGATTTAATCGCAAATAGATGAGTAAGCAAGAGGAAGTAAGAATCGAATTTCCCATTACTCACAATGATTAAAACAACATGTGAACAGACCTAAGCAACCAAGGGGAAAAACTAGATGTTAACGTTCAAAGGTGAACATGAAGCAAAGACCGACCATGGGGCCAAGACATCAGAATTGCACACAGTCGTTCAATGCTCCAGAAGAGGGTCATTACGAAAATAACTAGGGTAAATGCCGAATGGGGCATTACATTCTCCTCCCCTTAAGAAAGCATCATCCTCGATGTGACATTATACAAAGGAAAGGAAATAAGCAAAGGTTCGCAACCAAGAACAGGTAAAGGAGAAATTACATCCTAAGGTTTTAAAATTTTAGTTTATTAAAGCACGGCCACATGGTAGCCTTAGGAACATTAGGTAGAAATTTTAACTTTCAATGTTCTGTGAAGATTGGCAGTTCCCTCTTATTTATTTCATTAGTTCCCTTCCATTAGCATTATTCTTAGTTTAATTTCTTTTAAAATTTCATCATTGAAGAGTTTTGGTTTATTCCTTATTGTGGGTGCCCCACATGAACTGCTAACACAACACCCTATCAGGTTCAAAAGGACACTACAGATTCACAAGCACACAAGTATATACTTCATGATTGTATTACACCACAAAAGGTTACTCAAATACGGAATGGAATAGGCACAGTCCACATAACATAGTACTCGTCACACATCTATGACTGACATATTAAATACTCAAACAAAAGAGTACTACAATCCACCAGACATTTCCTCAATTTGCATCGATGAAAAAGAAATTCACATAACACCAAACAAATGCTATAGGTACATAGTGTCCACAAGGGAATCAATGACATATCCACAACATCACAACACATATCCATTTGACATGAGTAACACATACATCAAAATACCACTACCAAAACATCACAATAACTCAACATATATACCAGAAACATCAACCATACACACAAATATCATATGCCTCCCTCAAACTCTTATGCCTCCCTCAAGTCTCTTATGCCTCCCTCAAACTCTTATGCCTCCCTCAAGTCTCTTATGCCTCCCTCAAACTCTTATGCCTCCCTCAAGTCTCTTATGCCTCCCTCAAACTCTTATGCCTCCCTCAAGGAGGCCGGTTGACCCTATGGCCTAAGACACATAGAGTTCGAACACTCCTAACCCAAGTGACATAATAACTCGTGGTTCAACAACCCGCTAGTTATCTGTAACTCCTTGGGGCGTACCCCCATACAATGAAGCGGGTCCATAGGTCCAACCATTTCATGGTGCATCCCATGACCCTATTCCACACTTCACGACAATAGAACCAGCATAACAATCCAATCTAAGTGCCAAGTGGTGAAGTACAAGCCTTGGGCAAGGCGGTAAAAATTTAAAATTTAAAAGAAGATCCAAAACCAAGGAAAATAAATGGCCAAATAGCCATTATTAGTGTCAAAATCCACATGTTAGTGCCAAAACCAAGAAAATGCCCAAAATTGTAAAGCATGGCAATCAAGAAATGCTGCTGGTCCTTACAAAATAAAGTAAAAAGCTCAATTTACGAATAAAATCAACTTATAATAATGTCACATTACGATAACTGTGTGGCATTATCTAGCCACCAAAGGGGTACTCAACGAGTTGCTAGCACTCGGAACATCGAGCCTCAGCTCGTAAAATACATATCAATAATACAACTGTCATCACCTCTATCTGAATCATCCCGCCACCACTTCGACAAGGCTAAACATAGTCATAGTTGCACTTAGGTTGCATACATACAACCACATAGGGAGAGAGGAAAGAATCACAGGTTGTTATCTACTAAACCGAATTTCGGCTCGAGTTATTGACCCATGGTACACCATTCCTCACTCTCAACATACACTTCTACCGATTTCCCTCAGGGTCGGTTAGCGTAAGGTTCACAACATAACATGTAACTACATCACTAACACAATGGTGGTACATATACAAGGTAGATCACAATCATACATTCACCGGGTGTAACACACCACTTTACCACATTCTGCACCCAAAGTGCAATCACCATACGATAGGGTTCATACACTCACCGTATGACCCTAAATCACAACATGAAGCATTACATATTACACACATCATACTTATGATGAACATAGTAACACCACAACATAACATCCATTGCTACATAGCAAGGTGATACACACATCTCATCAAAACATGATAAAACATCATGATATAACTTATTTCTTTTAACATCAATCTAGTCATACAACACATTGATACACCTACATACCACAATATGTCACAATGCTCCAACACTATGTCATCCACATTATAATTCTTTTCACACATCACAAACAGTAATTCACACGTGAACTCTTCATAGAATCCATAAGAAGGAGAGAGAATACTCCCATCCCCAACATATCAATATGATCACAAACACACACAAAGTGACATACACATCATGTGCGTTCACAATATCACAATTACGACATCAATCACATCACGCTTGTACCACATTACTCTTCCAATATAAACCACCATCATGCAATACCATCATCTCCATGCAGTATCATCATGTAACACCACCACCACTCCAAGCTGGCCCAGAGGTTCGAGAGCATGAACCTATGCTCTGATACCAAGTGTAACGACCCAAAAATTCACACACGAACAACACAGTAAAAGACAGGATAATTTTTTTTTTTTATTTTTGACTTTCTTCTACACATAACACGACACAACATGTCGTCACAAAGTTACAACCAACTCTGGGAACCACTTGTTACGGGGATGACCACAAGGTCAACACGGAAACGTTCACACCCAAAAGGATAATACACTTTTTCTTTTTGACATGACAACATAGAAGTCCAACCACAGAACACACTTACAGTTAGGGCCATCCACAATGAGATATTCTTGAGGGTTATTTATTTTAAAAAGACATCTTGCAATTCTTAGCTTACGTTTTCAAGGAGGCTCAAGATATGATTCATACAATTCATCTTACCAAGCTAAGTTTATTCTTTTTTTTACACTGAGTAATCATCTTTAAATCTTCTCTATTATGACATTTATTTGCTTAATTCGTTTATTTGGAGAAAGGGGTAATTTAATTCCACAAGGCCATCTATTTACACTTACGCTACTAGAACTTGTTCATGCCCATATGACAACATGGGTTTGCTTTCAACATACTTAAGAGAAGAAATTACCAGGCACCTTGGAAAAAGGTTAGAGGGAGAAGGTTGAGTTGAAATCATCTTCAAGACCTCATTTGTTATTACCAAGATTTAATTGAAACTTGAGAACTTAACCAGAATTATTAAAGATTTTACTTAGGCTTTACTAAATGAGTTTTATAAAAATAAAACAATTTACCATCCAATGGCTAAGAGATAGATTGCGTGGTTTCTAAAGTGTTATCTCCTGCTTATTAAATCTTATTATCTTCCAGAACTAACCATAGATTTCCCTTAAGTTCGTTTAAGAATTTCACCAAGAAAGGGATAGTGTTCATTAGTGTAGCTAGGGATATCAAGTTATATAATGTTACTTAACAAAGGATAGTTTCATCTTTGATCACTTATGGAATTACATGCTCTCAAGTTGGTCACCTCTACACTAATTTTTTTGCAATATAAATTTTAGTTTAACTTCTATAAGTATTAAAAAACCCATTTTATTTTACTTATAACACACTATTACTAAGTCTTAGAAAGATTTAACTCAACATTTAATCGTAGGGGTAAAGTTTAACAATATTCATTTACGAAAATGAAATAAGGTTACATCAACTCTTAGAATACCGATAATCCATTAAGGTCACTCAACAAGTGGTAAACAAATTTTCTTATATTTTCCAAGATAGACAGACAATTCAAGGTTCCAAAGTTAAGATGACATAATCCACGATACAAAATACTAAGACATTGATCCTCTTCTAAATTTTCCACTAGATGTTATCAATAGTTGAACAATATAAAAAGGATTCATGCAAAAGAACTTCTCAACTGAGGTTGATGTAAAAATCTACAAGTCTATCCCTCATCTACTCGCAAAATCCATCTGCAACAAATTTTTCCACAAGAGTCAGTTCGCGAGAACTGAGCAAGATAAGGCTACACAAAACCACCATAACTATTATCTAACAATACCACAAAAAGGAAGCACTTTATTACAAGAATTGGGTCAAACCTCTAAACACTATCAACACATCAAGTTATAATAAAGTCTCCATCATGCCAATCAAAGAAGGAGAAGACCTTGTACTTCAGTTAGGAGTAAAAGAAACGAAAGTATAGCAATCGTATGAGAATGGCCCTTGGCCCTATAAGGAGAAAATAAACAATCTAGCAAAAACAGAATTCCCATCAAGTAAGTAATTAAACAATAATTACAAGATTGAGATTTGATATATAGACCAACCATCTAGAAATTTATCAAAGGTACCAAACGCATAGGCTAAAATAATATATTCCTAAAAGAACAAGAGTTGATCGGCCCAAGAAAGGGGAACCACGGGTTTCAAAAATTAACACAAAAAGCCATGTATAATTGAGTTTCAAACCGGAAATCAAAATAGAGTATACACACAACATAGGTTTCGAAGCGAAGGCAAAGTATACTAGTTTTGACCATTAACTCCAAGAGATTTTCCAATCATCCAAGAAGGGCCAATGTCTTACAGGCTAGTAGCAAACACGCGAGAGAAGAAGGGAGTTCCGTCAAACAAGAGTATACAATAATGTCATCAACAAATTTTATAACACTAAAGATTTGCAAACCTCCACAACAATTCTAATGTTTGGTTAATTTAAAATAAATTACCTATTTCCCAAAACAACAATATTTTAAGGCAACCCTTGGTAACACAGTCAACCGTCACACATAGATACAAACATAATTTCTAAGTGACATTATCAAAACAAAACCTTCCGCTATGAATCCATAAGACTATCAAATGAAAGATGAGTTTTTCCCGAAGATTAATCACATTTAAGGAAATTTCCATCACAAAATATTAAGGTAATTACGTGCATAAAAACCGACCAATATTAATTAATAGCGTTAACATTACAAAGGAGAAATAATGCAAGTTAGGAAAAAAATAGAAGAGCGCCATCAACAATAATTCTGAGAGGGGGATTAGACCAAAACTATTCTAGTGTCAACGAGGTACTAGATTCGCACAATGAAACCTCGAGCTTAGTTGATCCGAAAAGCTAGTTATGGTTCAAGTTGATAGGGATGGTCAAGGTACTTCTTGAGGATGGCCTTAAAATCCTAGAAACAAGATGAAAGATAATATAAGAGTCTAAACACGCGAGACGGAAAACACATTGCACACAAACCTTTTCATTCTACAAGTTTTAATACCAAAACTCTAAGCTGGCTAGCCCAAGCATTGATCACACTAATCCTACAACCTTCCTTTCTCGATGCCAAAAGGTTATCAAAGGGACTTGCGAAGGAGCTAACAAAAAATGTCAAAAGACAAACTTGGGTGCTAGGGAGGGGCTTCATAGTTATCGTAAACTTACTTCCATGATATCAAAAATACTAGTTTGATCAACATAATAACTTGCAACTCAATCGCAGAGAAGAATAAATACATAAACAAACAGACGAAGGTCTATCACTCGAGCAAGAGAAACATAACACCCAGAGGAGAGGGCACACGCATCCTTTCGACCAACATACTGACAATGATAAAAGCTAAAACAAGAAGAAACAAGCAGAAAGGGGAAATCTCCCATCATGACATCCAACTGACAAATCAATGCAAGGAAAAAGTGGTTCGATTTCACAATAATTTTAAATAAAATAACAGTAGAAAAGTGTAGAAATATCTTGCCTTTTTCTCCAGATTCAAAGGTTTCATGGACACCGCCCGGAACTAGCAACAACAATCCTCAGGTCGAATCTCCCCTTTTTATAGGTTGGGCACTCAAGCTCCATTCTCGTCTATGCTTAGCCTAGGCAGAGAGCTCCATTTTATAAGAAACGTCAAACGGAAAGAATGGTGGTCTTAGGTGCTGTCAAGACTACGGTATGCACAATATGGTTTTAATGACAAAAAATTCTAGCACATACTTGAAAGAAAGGGACAAGGCCAGACTGCACAACCCTCTAAACAACCTTCCAGCCTGCGTTAAAGATGGGGCACCAGAGAAGGACAGAGGCATCGAAAAAGCACAAGGAACAAGGATAATAGAAATTTGAAGAAGAATACGCCTCCAAAATAACGTATGCAAGGAGAGAGAGAATCCACGCAGCGAGCAAAACGTGACAAAATGCCACAAATCGATGGGGGGGGTCTCAATAGAGAATCTTTGTAAATAAATTTCATCAGGTCTCCTGGTAACACTCTCACTGTCACATAGTCGATTTTGATAAAAATATCTTGAAGGAGAAACCTGAATTTGAGGATGCATCTGATACTGAACAGATAACAACATAGTTGGACAACCTGCTTGCTGGAAGTGCTCACAAAGGCTTCTACTATACTGCAACATGCCTGCCGCCTGGCCATCCGATGAGGAGGAGCCATGACATGTCATGGGGTGTCTGCATTCACATTTCTTCCATACTCGACTGCAACTGGTATCGTCCATCCAATGAGGAGGAGCCGTGACATGCCAGGGGTGTCTACATTCACAAAGCGCGGGGAAAATGAAGCAACAGAGGGAGAAGAAGAGCCTGCGAATGGAACAGTAAATGTCCTTCCCGTGTTTCGATCCCTTCGCACTCCTGAAGGGAGAGTTAAACATGGTCGAATCCTCTCTTTAACCAAATAGGAACCAGCAGAATAATTCATGAACAGACTGTAAGCTGAAACCTGCACAATGTTCTGATCGATCTTTCCTGCTACCTGGCTAATTGTTGTTGCGGGTCACTGCTATGGATCCCTGACAAGAACACACGTCGCAGCATTCAATGAAAGTGGAGGTAACACACCTGCTTCACTAGCTTAAGCTCCATCTAGCCATCATGTCAAACCATTACTGTGCCCATACGCATTGAATAAAAGAATCAAAAAGAGATCCAGGTGAAGAAAAAATAGGCCTCCACCGACTCCCATCTCCCTCACGCAAGGTAGAAACGTGATGGCCATTACAGTCTGCAAGTTGGGTGGTTGGGAGGAGACTAATGTCATCCACTTGCAAACAAGACCTGCGAATGGACCTGGTCGGCCAAGGTGGTAGTGGAGGGTAGGTGCAAGCAAATTAAAAGATTTAAAAACTGCGCAGTCCTCACCACGACCTATTAATTCAATGGTAGAGGTTAAAATATTTTTGCGGGTTTTTCCAATGAATTCTTAGCATTTAGAAAATTAGTTGGCCTAAAGTTTGTGATTTCAAGACCATTATAAGATAGGACTTGAAAATCAATTGGAAACATGAAAATTAAAGAAGTTCGATGTTGCATCAATTCTAGAAAATTGTAATGTGCATGTTACTTCAATTCTGAATTCAAGAAGGATCAATTAGAATAAATCAATGAATGTATTTAGAGGAAGCTACTAAGTGTCTTACAGAATAGCATTTGAATTTTTATACATATTCTAATAATCAAGATTTTTAATGAGATTCTTTAAATATATTTGAAATCACACTTCCTCCCCATCGCCAGGCACCCCCATGAGCCCCTCCTTCAGCAAAGATACGGGATAACAAAATCTCTACTAACTAAGGTAAGCTCACAAAGCATACGAAAGAAGATATATTAATACAAATGCAAAAGGAGTTACAAGATTACCTGAACAGTTCCCATAAGCTAAAAAGGTATACGAATTTTTGTATGATTACTATTCAACCCGAGAATATTAAATCGCAAACAGACGAGCAAGCAAGAGGAAGTAAGAATCGAATTTCCCATTACTCACAATGATTAAAACAACATGTGAACAGGCCTAAGCAACCAAGGGGATAAACTAGATGTTAACGTTCGAAGGCGAACACGAAGCAAAGACCGACCATGGAGCCAAGACATCAGAATTACACACAGCCGTTCGACGCTCCACAAGAGGGTCATTGCGACAAGAACTAGGGTAAACGCCAAACAAGGCATTACATTCATATTGGGACACGCCTAAGGTGGCTTATAATAAACTAGTCAAGGTACTTCAAGATTTCTTAAGGGATAATATCAAACAAGCAAGGTATTTTATCATGTACCTTGGGAAATTTGTTACATTCTTAGGGTAGGGTTCATTTTAAGAATCTCCCTCCAAAAAAAAATATAGAACATTTTGGCGAATCTCCAAAATTGACTTTCGAAAATATGGTGAATATCTAAAAAAATATTTTGTGGGAAAGATGATTTGATATACCGTAGATTTACAGAGTTTTTGTAAAGTTGTAGACACATAAACTCCTCTTACGCAGTCTTATTACTAAAATTGCACTAGCTATCCTCTTTCCTATTGTTTCCATCTTAATTAGTGAGAAATGACTAATTGATTAACACTTTCCTCTAATTCGGTCAATTAACGACACTTCTTTAATTAACTATTTTGCACTCCATTCTTAGATGCTCATTCACAACACTTTTTTGGTCATAGTCCTCCTATAATCAACTAATTATCTATTTCACTAGTTAATTAGGCTTGTTTAGTCTTGTGTTTAGCTAATAAATACTCTTATTAGCTAAGCATCTCCCTTTTAACCATTCAATATCTCCATATTTCCCTCTAAATCACTTCTACAATCTTACTAAGCTATTAAATAATCACATTGGATTAATTAGACCCCACCCAACTCCCATGAGTTACTAATCACTTGTTAATCAATCTTAATAAGTCTATATCAAACTTTCCATTTCCATAACATACTTATCCACTTCTAATTTTTCTTTTCCTTTTGTCCCACATTCACTAGGATTCTAAACTTTCCCAAATGGAAACCTATAAATATAAACCTAGGACACCCATTTCAACTTTACACCTCATTTTTATTAGCAAAAGTTATAGATGTTTGATCTTGAGTGATTCTCCATTATAATAGCTTCTCCATCTTGCATCCACTTCTTCAAATTTGGTTGGTAAGAGAAGATATAAACATGGCCTTGTAGCCATTTTAGAAAGATATCTTCACGATATTGAAGTGAAAAACAAAATGTGATTTCTATATGATGTAATTAGGTTCATATTTAGTTATCAAACTGAAGAGTAAAAAAAGCTTAGTATTTTAGATTGATTTATTTAAATTCCATGCATTTTAAGAAGTTAGTTTCTATAAGCTCTTATCTTGATGTTCTTGTTTAGCTAACTTTGTTTTGAAGATATTAGGCATTAGTTTCAATTCATATGGCATAGTTAGCTTTACATACATACATTTTGCCACCTGGTGGAACGGATCCTTAGTCCATTGTCTTTGATTTCAAGATTTGTTTCAAATTGTTTAAACTAAACCTCTTTTGCATTTTTTAACTCAGTATAACATTTCTTAACTAGTTTAGTTAGAATTGCTTGGGTTTGGTGCTTTTTGTAGGATCAAAGGAGGTGAGGTATTGTCAAAATTGAACCAAATGTACAAAGTTTTGAGTTTTTGACAATTTTTTTTTTTTAAATTCCTGTTTGTAGTGATCTATACGAAGGGCCACACTGGTGTCATTATGGGCATGTTGGTGTTTTTAGGGACGTGCAAGTGTGATTAGTAAAAATTTGGCTCTATTTTCAAAGTTTTCATGATTTGATCTTCAATATTTCTAACATATTTTGGAACTTTCTAGTTTTAATCTCAGTTTACAGGGTATTTTAAAATCATGTCTTCGCTTACTTGTTTGATGTATGTTAATAGTTGTACCTTCACTTGTTAGACTAATAATTATGTATGTTCTTCCCTCACACTCTTTTGGGTGATCTTGGGATTAAGAAATAGCTCTAAGTATTGGTTAAATTTTTTTTAAAACACACTTCATTAAAATTCTTGGTTAAGAGAATGAACAAACAAATTGGATAAAATTTGGTTTTTTGTACTTTTATTTCGCAAGTATTTTCCATTTTTTAGTTATAGTTAGGTTTTTGTGTTGTGTGTGTTCTTCCTTCGTACCTTTTGGGTTATCTTTGGAATTAAAAAAAAACACGTAAATCCTCTTTATGACTATTTGATCTTTTGGAGAACTACTAATCTTTGTACGTACATGACCAAAAATCACTTGTCAAAGAATCAAGATAAAAAATATTACTAAGTGTGTGTTGTAGGATATTAACAGTGTTCTACACTTCATTTCATAATCCAAAAGATAAAAAACATACCACTTTTATTCAACACACTGTATGTTCAGGTTTCAGTTAAGAGCTATGATTCATCTGCTTTAAAATGGGGGGAGTTCTTTAGCATAAACTGTAATACCCGTGAGGATTCCCCTAGGAAACACCAAATAAGTTCACACCTTGAGAGAAATGGTAAACGAAACGGTAAGTGCTTCACTACCCAACTAACTAGTATGCCTTTTGGTGAGCTTAGAATCAAAATTATATTCACGAGACCCTAGTGAGATACAACTGAATGCAATTTATTTCTCATTGTATTGAAGGGGTAAATTAAAGTCCGGATACTCCTTAATTTACTCAGTGTGAATTTATTGGGAAACCACGCTTCCAGAGATAGTTTGTGACACCTAGAGAGTGAACCAATATGAATCTTTTGGCTTAGAGCCAACTAGACTTTATCTATTGCATTCTACAAAACTATTATGAAGAAATAACTTCTTTTGGAGTCAAAACCTTGATATTTCGAACAAGGGAAGAGTCCATCAAAGTTTGAGCCTAGTCTTATTCATCATGAAATTTGTGAAGTATTACTCTGTTTTAGTATCTCATTTCCTCAATACAATGCAAAGCATTACCAAAGTAACGTGAAGTACGTTTCACACCCATTTAATCTACTCATTTTATTTATTTTTTCCCTTTTGGGAAAAAAGAAAACATATATACATTTTCCGATTGATAGATTTTGTCCACCACTTTTGCACCTGTTTACATCAGTCCTTTCTTGATACTGGATGGTAAATGTTGAAAGTTTTTTCATAGGTCTTCTTATGTTGATATCCATTTCTCTTGATACCCATATCAATCATTCATCATAGTTAGGTTATTTCATAATCAATCTTCCCTTGAGTTGTTACTTTTATCACATTATCTTGATAAAATTATGATACTTGTGTCTTATTTCTCGGAAGCTTGATCTAAGTATCTTGATTGTGTCATTACACTAGACCCAAATTTTAACAAACTCATTGGTTTAATTTTACTTTCATTTCTTCTAAATATTACCTTGAATTTTAAAAATGTTTTTGCTACATTGTTCATGTCGTATCAATGCTATTTCGACACTAGTATCTCATTTTTTTTCAAATCTTTATTAACATATAGTTGTTGCCCCCTCGAAATTCCCCTCTTTTGAAGTCAAGTTTCACAAATTATGAGTCGGGTACCTTGGAGTATTGGATCACATCGAGCATAGTATTATTTTTAGTTCTACATTCCATGGAGAAAAATTTGAAAGTCGGGCGTAACGGTGGAGTTTTTTCCCCTTCTTTTTATTTTTCTTTCCCGCTAGTCAGGAATGATAGGCGTATCTTCCATGTTATATTTTTCCCTAGTATCCATGGGTAGTACTTAGAAATCTCTGATTGGATGCAGTTTGGCCATGTTTCAAGCATCAGTGTAAGTCTCCATGCGTCACAATGGTGCAACTCCAAGGGTTAGGCCCAGGGGACAGTCCTCAAATAAGTGCAGGCTTTCCACATGTTCCAGGTCCAAAATGAAGATATAACAAGCCCAAATCGGCTAAGTATGGAAGGTTTAGCAGAAGGTGCCACATGCCTCATCGGTGTAACTTCAAGAGTTAAAGCCAAGGGTAGTTTTCAAACTTGCACTGGTCCTCCACATGTCCTAGGTCTAAAAAGAGAAAGAGCCAATCATTAAAATTGAATAAGTATGGAAGAGTCAAAAGAAGCCTTCACGTTCCTCAATGGCGTAATTTCAGAAGTGGAACCAAAGGGCCAATCTCTAAATGAGTGCCAGCTCGCCACATGGTCAAATTCAATGGAGAGATAGAGTTTTCCATTGAAAAGTCCAAGACCGGAAAAAGGAGCCATGTGTCAGATCGGTGTAATTTTAGGAGTTGTTTCCAAAGGGAAAATTTCCAAATGAGCACTAGCTCCTCACATGGTCAAAGTCAATGGAGAGAAAAATTTGGTCGTTGAAAAGTCTAAGACTGGTGGAAGGAGCGACACGTCAGCTCAGTGTGATTTCAAGAGTCATTTCCAAAGCAGAAACTTAAAATGAGTGCCCAGCTGTCCATGTGTCTAGGGGTCAACATAACTCAAGAAGGAAATAGGCCCGAATCCACTAAGTATAAAAGAACTGGCGGAGATCTCCACTTTTCAGCCTGGCGTAACTTCAAAGGCAAAAAAATGCAAAAGGCATCTGGAGGCCCGCTTCAATTTAAATCTCTCTCTAGAGATGGATCGAATTTAAAGTTTGTGAAGGTAGGGTGGACGGCTGGGATTCAATGCATCTGGTTTTGCCACCAGGAACAGAAATAGACGAGGCATTTGAGAAGTTCAAATAACGGTTTCTTGAATGAGTTTCATCATTTCTCTGTAACCTTATGTAACCAATTTTGAAAACTTTTTATTGGCTTTTCCACACCATTGTTTGGCTTGGATCCTGAGACTTTGTAACGATAATAGATTTGAAGTAATCAATACATAAGTTTTCCCCTTTCTTCCTCTACTTTTCTTCTTTTCGTGTCTGAAACTTGGGAATCATCCATCTTTTATGATAGGAAACTTTGTGTTCTTGTTTATATGATTTCTGGAGCTTTTCATCCATAGAATTATATTGGTTATGAAATTGAATGATTCTATTATGTAATTCCTTGGTTCAATATGTATAAGGTGATACTCTTCCATTTATATTTCCTGAAGGTATTGTTATGTGTTTCCTTCCTCATTTCCTTAATTCTTCCATCCTTTCATATTTATGATCTTTGGGCATAACACGTTTCAAAGTATCAGGACTCCATGATTTGAAAGTTATACATTTCTATATAAGTTTTGATGCTTGCTTTCAATAAGGGAGCCTCTCGCATTAAAGAGGAGGGACTTGTTGTCCCTTGATAGTGGTTGTTAAAGTACATTTTAAAAACCCAAAAAAAATTGGCAACTGTGTTAAGGATTTTGTTTCAAACGGATCCTTTTCTAAAATAAAAATTTCAAGATCATTGTCGGTTTGGTGACTCTACGGTTATACACACGGGAAGAAATCTCTCGGGGTTAAAGATCCACATTTTCAATTTTTGGAGCAACAAAACTACTCTTTTCCAGCAAGAAGGAACAAGAAATGCATTCTACAAGCACACCTCCTACTAAAGATAGAAATTCCAAGGATAGCATTCCTCAATAGCATCTCAATCCTAATCTCCATACTTTGATACTTGTTGGTGTTTCAGTTCCCCTTCAGTCAATTTTTCCAAAAATGGTTGTTCCCTTGCCTTGGGGACAACAGCTTGAGCCTCTTTCTCTTCCTCAACCATTGCATGAGTTACCTAGGGGTAACAGGAAATTTTTTCCCAAGTTCCGGGGTGATGGGAAATTTCATCTAGATGAACACATCACAACCTTCATTATTGCATGTGGGATTCTTAGGTTTGAACATGAAGATGTCTCTATAAGACATTTTGTGGAGACATTACAGGACAATGTTGTTGATTGGTTCTACCATCTTCCTGTTGGGTCTATCACTAATTGGAATACCATGACAACTTATTTTGAGTAGCGTTTCAAACCTATTGAGGATGTGCATGCTCTGTTAGCAAAAATTTCTCGTATTAAGGAGGGGCCCATTTGAGCCCATGAGGGAGTTTGTCACTAAGTTCAAAAAGATAATTAATAAGATTCCATAGAACACTTGTCCAGTGGATAAAATCCAAAAGTGCTTCTTCCTCAATGCCTAGTTTCTTGAAGTGAGTTATGCCGTAAGGAGATATAACCTTACAACTTTAGATGTTGATCAGTGTTTGGCCGTCAGCATTGAGGATGATTTGATCAGGTCTGGTAAACTAAAAAGAGAATCCTCCAAATCTAAAGACTCTTTTTCTTCCTCTTCCCCTGGAGCCAAATCTGATCAGTTAGTATAGAAGCTTGCAAATGATATCATTTCTCTCAAGAAACAATTTACTTAGCATACCCCTGACCAAGATGTTCCAAGGAAGAATTTTCAGCCCATGAACCATCTTCCTCCTTCTCAGAATAGATTGGTTATTGAAGGCTCACCCATTAAGGTTCCAGTCAATGCAACTTGTGAAGTTGAAGAACCTGATGATGAGGAGTGTACTGAACTATATGAATAATAAGAAGAAGAAGTTGAAGAATTGGAAGAGTTTGGTGGATCTCAAGCTCATTTCCTCACCACTGAAGGTATGGATGATGAAGATGAATATGAGGAAAGAGTGGTAGATATGAATAGTGATTCATGTTGTTATGACTCGGGAGTAAATGAACAAAAGATAAAAAGTGACGCCCCATGTCAAGAAGTCCAAGCAGCTTCCCTTAACTATCCTAGTTATTGCAAGAAGAGGAGCTCTTATTCCCACTGCCTGCACACAAAAGGTGACTAATGCTAATTCCCCATTTTCTCCTTCTTTTTCCAAAACTCCTTCTAAGTCAAACTACAAAATAGATAGATCAAGAGTCCCTCAAGTTCCTAGCAATGATGCTCCATCTACCTCTGGATCTTTTGATATCATTGATCACCTAAAAAATACTAAAATCAAAATTTCAGAGGCAGAGTTTTACCAAACACATCTTAAAGCTTTTGCTAAAATGGTAAAATTTGTAAATTCCAAATCCAAAGTCTCATCTAGTACTTCTAAAGGCCTTTTTCCCAACCCCTCTTCCTCAACTCAATCAAGCCTTATGGCTGCAGTCACTTCCCCTAATGAGAAAATTGAACCATTTTATATGACCCTTCTCATAGATGGCCATAAACTCAATAACTATGTCATAGATTCAGGTGCATCAGACAATGTAATGCCTACAAAGTTAGCTCACACCTTGGGTCTTACCCTAACACATGCCTTTGGTTCCTATTATTCCATGGAAAGTAACAAAGTACCTTTGGATGGAAGAATTAAAGATACACAAGTAGCTTTTGTTGTTTTTTTAGAGAAAAGGGTCTTAGCCACCATTTTGGTAGTTGATATTCCTCCCTCATATAGGATGTTGCTGAGTAGAAATTTTTGTAAGGAGGTAGGATGGGAAATTCAAATGGATTGGTCACATGCTTTGATCCTAGTCAATGGAAAAATGAAGAAGCTTCTACCTAAGAAATGGATTGCGTATATTGTGGAAAATACTAATGAGAAAAAATCACAGATACTCTATGCGGATATAGGGCATGGTAACTATGTGATCATGTCACAAGATGAGGCAAAACTTCCTAAGGGAGTGATTAATGATCCTAATAGAATTTGGGCTCTGGAGTTTGATGGAATCTACTATATAGCTGGTTTTGTGGCTGGTGTAGTGTAAACCTCTTTGGAAGGGAAGATTCATCCTTTTTCTTTCAACCTCAATTTTGAAAATACAAACAATACAGCTGAATATTAGGCACTCATACTTGGATCGAACATGGAAAAAGAAATGGGAGTGAAGAATCACTGTGCTCATGGTGATGTAGAGATTATTGTGAAACATGTAATGGATCTTTACCAAGTCAAGATTTGGAGATTGAAGAATTATAGAAATCTTATTTGGGATTCCATTGAGTTTCTTGATGCTTTCTCCATTGAGGCTATGCCAAGAGAAAGGAACATTAGAGCTGATTCTTTAGCTGTCTCAGGATCTTTGATGATCCCCCACCCATATTTCTGTTAGGAGAAATTTTCCATTGAAATGATTCATAGGCCCAGTGTACCAAATAATGCAAACAACTAGCAGGTTTTCAACGATGATCAACATTTTCTCTCTTTCTTGGAGCTGAGGGATAATTTTGACCAGCTGTATTTTGAAGGAAGTGAGACCTTTCCTAGAGAGTTTGTATCTTCTAATGAAGGGGATATCAAGGAAGAGACAGATCAAGATGACTACATCAAATTTATAGGTAACAAGATTCCTAAAGGGCTGGTGAGTTTGGAAGATGTGTTTGATAAGCACGATATGTACATTAAGTATAAACTTTCCCAAGGATCTCAGTAGTCGTCGGAGTGTGAAAGGATTAATATTGGGAGTCTTGATGAACCCATGATGGTGAACATTGGGAAATACTACACTCACGCGGAGAAGAAGAAGGCCGTAAATATTCTAAAAAGGTATGTTGATGTTCTTGCCTATTCGTATGATGATCTCAAGGCTTTTCATCTAAAGGAGATGCAACATTTTATCCCTCTGAAACCTAAAATCAAACTGTTCAAGTACAAAAAAAGGCACTACAATCCCAACGTTGCTGGCACTATTTTTTAGGAGATTCAAAAGTTGCTTAAGGAAAAAATCATCTTTCCTATACACCATTCACCATGGATCGCAAACATTGTGCATGTCAGGAAGAAGAATGGTGAAATTCACATCTATGTAGATTTCAGGAATTTAAATAAGGCCTCTCTTAAGGACAACTATCCTCTTCCCATGATGGATAAAGTTTTTCAAGCTATCACAGGCTCTAAGGATAAAGTTGTCTATGTTGGATGGATTCTCTAGATATAATCAAGTGGAGGTCAGTACCCCAGATCAACACAAAACTACTTTCACTACTACTTAGGGCACCTTTGCTTACAAGAGAATGCCTTTTGGCCTTATCAATGATGGTGCCACCTTTTAGGGGGCAATGGACTTGGCTTTCAATAGTTTGAAGGGAAAATGTGTGGTTTTGTACCTTGATGAGTTGACTGTTTTCTCCAAGACAATGGCAGATCACTTTCAACACCTTGAAGTAGTCCTCCAGAAATGCAGGAAAATGGAATCTCTCTCAATCCAAAGAATTTTGTGTTTTGTGTCACTGAAGGCAAGCTACTGGGGCATATTTTCTCTAAAGAAATAATCAAGATAGATCCAAAAAGAGTTTAAGCAATCCAGTAGATTCATCTTCCCACAATTAAAAAGGGTGTCCACTCTTTCTTTGGTAAGATCAACTTCATGAGGATATTCATTCCTGATTTTTTAGAACTGACTATGACTTTTTCTCACGTGATGAAAGGAAAGAAAAAATTTGGCTGGTCTTTTGAGGGTAAGGAATCATTTGAAGGGATGAAAAAATCCATAGATAATACCCCCATCTTAGCATGTCCTGATTTCAATAAGGAGTTTATTATCTATTTCTATGCTACAGAGAATACCTTGGCTTTTGTGCTGACGTAGAAGAATTATGAGGATCATGAGCTTCTAATTACATTCATGAGCTATGTTCTGAAAGCTCATGAATTGAAATATACTATGATGGAGAAACATGCTTTTGTAGTGGTCAAAGTTGTCAAGCAATTTCTTTTCTATATTCTTAATTCTCACTCTGTTGTGCTTGTTCCTGATACAACAATTAGGTCTATTCTCACACAACAGGAGTTTGGAACTAAGAGAGGTAATTGGGTAGAAAAGGTCTAGGGATATGACCTGGATATCAAGCCAACTAAGCTAGTCAGGAGTAAAGGCTTATGCAAGCTTATTGCTGAAGGATCTGATGCAAAGTTGTCCAAAGAAGTAGTTGATGTTCCTATTGTCCTTTTCTTTAGTTCAACATATGAGTGGTATGCTGATATTGCACACTTTCTTAGTTAAGGAGAGTGTCCATCCCACTTGAGTGCCAAGGAGAAGAGGACTATTAAGTTAAGGTCTGCATAATATGTGTTATGGGAGAATGATTTTCTAAAGTGAGGCATAGATGGAAGATTCTTGAAGTGTGTGGACAAAGAGCAATAGAAGAAGTTGTTCTTAGATTTTCATGATCAGGCTTGTGGAGGCCACTTCTCTTCTATTGTCACTACTCGCAAAATCCTTCGTGTTGGGTACTATTGGCCTACATTATTCAGAGATGCATCCAAATGGGTAGGTAAGTGTGAAGTATGTCAAAATTTTGTTGCGAGACCTAAGTTGGCTTCTTTGACGCTAAATCTAGTAGTGATTGATGAGCCCTTTCAATAGTGGGGATTGGATTTTATTGGAACTCTTAACCCACCCTCCAGTACTAGGCATACACAAGTTTTAACTACTACAAACTACGTCACTAAGTGGGTAGAGGCCATCCTAGTCAAAAGCACTATTTCCAAGGTAGTGTGTAATTTTATTAAGGAGAACATATTGATAAGGTTTGGGGTACCAAAAAAAATTGTGAATGATAATGCTTCAAATTTTTATTCTTCTGAGATGATGGATTTCTGCTATGGTTATGGAATTTCCCTTGCTCACTCTTCAGACTACTACCCCAAAGGTAATGGGCAAGCAGAATCAACAAATAAGAATCTGGTAACCATCGTTCGAAAGCTTGTCAATGAATCTTAGAGGAATTGGCACAAGAAAATTTATGACGCTCTCTAGGAAGATAGAATTACATCCAAAAGAGCAATTGAGATGTATCCTTTTCAAGTGGTGTATGGTGTTAAAGCCCAGTTACCAGTGATAGTGGAATTACCAGTCTTACAGTTGTTGGTACCCAAATTTATTCTCCCTCAGAAGCTGAGCAACATCACAATTTTGGAAGGAAGCTTAGAGGAAAGTAAAGCATGTTGTGTGTCATTTTGTAGCTAGGGAAGGAATGCAGCTTGCTCTTTGTCACTCAGATGTGGAGAAATGGGTAGCACCCTTAAGAGGATTTGATCATTCCTCACTACTTTATGGTTGTGCCTTTTAACCAGGGTGAGAAGACCCTTTTGTAGCATGTTTTTTGTGGAGGAGATGGAGATATCCTTCTTTGTAAGGTTATTAAGAAGACCTTGAAGAAAACATGATCAATACAACAAAATCTAACTCTCACGAGTTCTCACCCTAGATAATGGAGATATTTTCTAAGAAAAGTTTAGGCTACTAAAGATAATGAAAACCTAATTGTTACTTCTAAGATCTCAATCTTAGATCTTCTCAAGATATCAAATGTACATAAAGACATCCTTTATAAAATAGTTCAGGTGTCAGGAGTGTCAATGGATATAGAACCTCTCACCTTCAAGATATGGTGGAAAATCTTGCTCTAAGAAAACAAATCACCTTTAACCATGCTGAGATCTTGAATGATGATCACACACATAACTTGCCTCTTTACATATAAGTATTTGTTACCCAAAAGAAGATAAATAGGGTGCTTATGATCAACTTGAATTCCTCTTTTTGAAATGTGGTGTCCTAATACAATCCCCTCATCAACCATCATAAAAAATTTCTCATGACTAAGAGATAAATGGTGTTCCTCACATCTATTTAGTACTATGTCCAATTCTTCAAAACATCATCAAATTTTTCTCCATGCAAAGTAAATTCATCCATGTATACCTCTACACAATATTTCATTAGGTTTGCAAAAATTGCTAATACAACACTTTGGAAGGTTACTGGAGCATTACATAGTCCAAATTGAAATACCCTATAGGCAAAGCTACCCCATGGAAAAGTAAAGGTATTTTTTTCTTGATCCTCAACAACAAATCTGATTTGATTATATCCACTAAATCCGTCCAGGAAGGAAAATTATATTTTACCTTCAAGGTTTTTGAAAACTTGATCTATGAACTGTAACAGAAAATAATCTCTCAGTGTGGATTTGTTGAAATCCATATAATAAAAAAATAAATTATTTTCCATTCTTTTTAGGCACAATTACAAAAGGAGACACCCACTTACTATCTAAGATAGGGTAGATAAAACCTACTTGTAATAATTTTTCAATTTCTTGCTTGATTATGTCCCTTAATCCTAGATTAATCCTTCTCTAAGGTTGTCTGACTAGTTTAATGTTTTTAGTATATATGTGACGGGTGTAATTACTTGGATGGATTTGTTTCATGTCTTTATAGTCCCAAGAAAAATTTCCATTATGATCTTTCAGAAAATCAAACAATTTAGCTTCTTCATCATTCTTCAACCAACTAATAATGTTACAAATTTTACCTGATTAAATCTCAACATGTTTGATTCCAGCGTATGATGAAGTAATTTTTTGAAAGGGTTCCATTAAGGTTTTTAGTGGACATGAATGTGGTATTAACATATGATATGTAACAATATCTCTATAATTTCCTTGACAAAGAATACTGGAAAAAGGGCAGTAGGCAGAGTTATGATACTTATCTTGTTTTCGGTCAAACTCCTTATCATTGTTGCTTTCCAAAACTTCCTCACCATTTCCTAGTATCTTTGAGACTGAAGCTACTGATTCCATATCTATTTTTCCCCTTCGTAGAAGAAATCTTGTTCCTCCAGAACAAAGTTATCTGAATTTGTAGGGAATGGCTGTTAATGTGGTTCCAAAGACAAGTGTGAATTTTCTCGAACTAAATATGATGGTTCCGGAACTATCCTAGATCACTCAAAGGAAAATTGGTGTTCATTAAATGGTTGATTAATCATATATTCCATCTCCTATACGTGATCTTGCAACGTTATCATAGCCAAAGATGATCCGGTTTTTCCTATTATTATCAGGATCATCAACCCATAATTATTCTTGATTATCAATAAAAGGTCATGTAGAAGGCTATAAATAAATTTTCTTAGAATTCTATCCATTTGAGATAGGTCATATCACCTTATCTGCAATCAATTAAGGTAGTAACTATAACTAACCATGGTCTTGCCCACAAATAAATGGGATAAACAAGTGTTTTACCTTTTGGTTGTAGTATAAGGAAGTCCACTGGATATTCCCATGACTCCACCATAACTGCCACATCTTCAATAACTCATATTATTTTTTCTACAGACTGAGTCTGCCGTCTATAATATGGTGTTAGTAGGTTGTATACCAGTTAATGGTAACGTTTTCAAAGTTTCCAGTGTCATCACATTTATAGTTGCTCCCAGATCAACCAGAACATTATGTATATCTTTTTTCCCTATATATACATAAATAATAGGGTTTCCAAGATCTTCGTATTTGGGAAATAAGAGTTTTCCTGCTAATAAATCAACAAGTTTCCCATCTACCTTAATAGTCCTAAGGTACTTCTTCTTCCTTTCAGGTCTTCTTAAACATAGCATTTTGATGAACTTGTTCAACTCCGGAATGTCCTTGATTACTTGCAATAATGGTATTTCAATATTTAATTTCCTAAACGCCTGCTTCTAACTTAGATTCCTTGGTCTCTATGACTTCTTTAAATCTCTATAGGAAATGGAGTTTCATTAGAGTTTTTATCTGACTCCTTGTCTTTTTCTTTTTCATCCTTCTTAGGAATAACCAAACTAGGGGTTTCAGTTTCTTCTGTCATTTTAGTAATTATAACAGGTGGGATGCTAATTATTTTTCTAGATCTGGTTTGAATATCTTTACAATCCATAGCATTAAAATCAACTGTGTTTTTTCTTATTCTGCCCCATATGAGAGGAGTCGTTTATTTGATTCTGGGATCAGTCACTGGTTGTGTTGGTATTTTTGTTTGAACCACATTTTCAGTCTTTGAATTTTGTGTTGGGGAACCCATTATGGCTTATTGAGTCTATGACTAGGATATGTCCTCCCTTGATCATAGTTATTAGGGCTCCGCCTAGGTTATGACCAAGCATTCAAGTTACCTTGATTAGACCATGGTGATTGGTGTCCTTTGGAATACCAAGATTGTCCTGCCGAATCCTGAGGATTACATGTTGGTTCAAGGTACCCAAGGTAGTTGTCCCCAAAATTTTGGTACTATTTAAGCTACCCATGACATCATTTAGGGGTTAGGAATTGAGCTGGGCATGAACTGCCCCTAGACTAGTTTGTCTCTAGACAAAGTATTACTTCTTCTGTTGTGGATGGAGTGTTGGTTTGTTTAAGCTGAATTTTTTATAAATGGAAGAAGAGAACAAGCATTACTCTCGTGGTCCCTACATTCATAGATAAGACACATTTCTATTTTATCCAGAGGACAATCTCTTATTGCATGATTTCTTCCTTCATCTAGGACAATACATAGCTAATTGCTCAGTTTTAGCATTTGCTTTAGCTTGTAATCCATCCCTGGTGGAGGTTACTTGAACTAGAATTTCTATTTCAAAGTTTTCTAGTTCATCCATCAATTTGTTCATATATTGATTCAAATTTTTCACTTTTTTTCAATTTCCTAGGTCCACCCCTTGTTCTTGAATAGCTTCTACAAATGTCTTTAATATCATTCATTCTTAATTGATCAATGTTTTCACCTCCCATTAAATTAAGGGCTTGCCCTAGCTTCATCATCCAGAACTGTAAGAAAAATGGTTTTGCTTAACTCTTCTTGTAGTACAAATCCACATCTTTTACTTACAAAGAGGAATTTGTCTAAATAATCTTCCATATTCTGCATCCTCCTCCTACTTGATTTTGAAAAATTCTTCCTTCTTGTTTCTCTCTCTACAGTAGTCTTGATACTTGTCTAAATAGGAAGTTTCCATTTGTGCCCAAGTAGTGATAGAATTAAATGTTAATCCCATAAACCACATCATTGATGCATCCTTCAGGGTAGATGGAAACAACATGAGATTTTGATTATCTATTCTTTTAATCATAAGTATGACACAATACTTTAAATTCAAACAAAAATTGGTCAGGATCTTCAGATGACATTCACTCTAAGTGTGGGTAATTGTGCAGGTGAAATATTCTTCATAGGTGTACTCATCATCATCTAACTGAATTAGATAAGTAAAGGTCCTATCAAGCTTCTCCTTCAACTTCTCATGCCATTTTTGCAGTACTTTCTATACTTTTCTCCCAATCAATGGGGTATGTAATCTGCTTTGGGGAAGGTGAGAAGTTAAAAGTAGGAGGTTGACTACTCAACTGAGAATCAAAAATTTCTCTAAACAAGTCCTGGGAGATAATCCTTCTTCTAAAAGTTCCACTTCCTTCTGGTGACTGATCCAAGAATTCCAAAGATGGTAGTTTTGCTTCTTGTCTAACAGGAGAAAATGGTGCTTCCAATTTCTAGTCAGCTTTCTTATTTGAACTAGAGGATGATGATAATTCTTGTTGAAATATTTTTGGGATAAATCTACCCTTTGAGTCTCTCGGTGTAATCATACACTTTATAATAACGTAGGTAAGATTCTTCAATTACTATATGTATGATTTTTGTCTTTTGTTGACACCTAATTAGAACGATTCTAACTAGTGGGTCCCCAGAAAATAGTGCCAAAAATGATGGGTGTCATTATTCCCTTCATTTAATAAACTCTCAGTTGATGTCATATTTAAACCAAGGGTGTGTCTGAAGTTATATGCAACAAGAATAACCCTAGTGATCTAGTAATTGACTGTAGGTCTTTGTTATTTGTATTCTGTGGGGGGTTTCTGCAGTGTCTTTAGGATTCCATGGCTAAAGCCTTATTATATCTATGCTATAAGAAACTTGTTGAAATAAAAACTCATTGATAGAATGAAATTGATGGAAATAAACACATGTTACAGAATGTAAATAGATTGTTGGAAATAAACACACGATACAAAATTGAACACACACTTTCTTGGAAATAAACACACATGGTTTAAAATGTTGTGAAAAATTATTGCAAGGAGATAAATGGAAGTCTAGTGTATAACACTTACAATGGACAAGTATACAACAGAGTTCAACTTAAATGAATCAAAAGTATTTACAAAATTAACAGATCTACAAGATTTTCTTTAGAAATATAAATACAAATAAAACAAGGATCCTGGTTCTTGGAGAAGTGGGCCCTTGCTCCACCTTGAATCAAGATTTGACAAATTATATATTCTCTCAAAACAAAGTGGCTATTTTATTGCTGAAATGTTTTGTCTTACAAAAACTTCATTGTATCTCTCTATATCTCTATCATTTTTATCTATATGTATATGTTATCATATTAAATCGATTGACATGTCTTTATATGTATATATATATATATATATATTTCATTCAAAGATGCATTTATGGTCATATTTTTTCTACCGATTCAGATGGAATTAAATAGTGCCTAAAATAGATGTTAAATTTGGAAAACCTTGTTGGATGTATAACTGTCTGATAAGTTATCCCTAGATATTTGAGTATGAAGAATAAAAAATCTGTCTGATTTGCTCCTAGATTGAAAGGTTCATTGATTACTTTTATCATCGGATGTCTGTCAAAATAAAAAAATTCACATTGGTTATGGAACTTTGGAGAAGTTCCATGGAACTAAAAGGGACTTATTTTGGATCTAACTATGAAAGATCTGGAGCTAAACAAAATTAGTTTTTGGAACTAAGTGCTGGAGTCTCCAGAACTAAGTCTGAAAGTTCCGAAACTAAGTGATAGAGCTCATAAACTGCGTGATGGAGTTCTGGAACTAAGTTTGGAAGTTCCAGAACTAAGCAGTATTGAAGCCAATGCTCCTAAAAAAAATTTGATGACTTCATACGTCGTTATTCTTGACTGATTGTGACCTGTTTTATTACAAAAACTGAATTTGCACACACTTTGTTAGGAATTACAGAGTTTTTAGACATTAGAACTAAATTCAACAAAAGATGGACAATTACATCCTAACTTATATTATATCAAACAAAATTCACAACATTCAGTCAAAATTGATAAAAAGGAGAGTAAAATAAGATCATTTATTACACTTTAATGAGACATATTTTGGCCTTATCAATTAGATTCCGCTACCATGAGCATATAGAATGGTAGATCCTTGGTCCCTAGTTTAACCCACTCCAATCAAAGTTGAGGCCTGAGAAAAAATCTAGCTTGTTTTATACCTTGCTCAGAGATGTCCTTCCCTCTATCATCATGGCTATGACAGGAATATGTTGCATCCTGTCTTGACGCATGAGAGTTAATTCCAATTGATTACCGAAGTACATGAAGGTATTTTTGGAATGCATAGCACCTGCAAATTCTTGGATTTTCCCAAGGAAATTACTACAGAGTAGGTTACTATGTGAGTCTGCCATAGGAATAGATTGTTGTACGTATAGTCTATAAGTATGCATTGTGCTGGATCATATGAAAACCTTCCTTCATGTGTTGATACAATATGCCCCAACCGAGCACAACACCATGGAAATTGCATCTAAGTGGGGACTAGATATCATAGGGAAATCTCACCTCTACCTCCTCCAATGGCCATACTCAAATCAATACTACCACAGAATACTTCACAAAATGGGTGTAAGTCATTCCTCTCACGTATGTTGACTTGTGCCCAAATCTCCAAGTTCACCATGAATCATCTTATCTGATGTTATGGCATATGTTTCACCATTGTAGTTGATAATGGTAAATCCTTTAAGAACAAGGTTGTAAAGAAATTATACCAATGGTTCAGCATTTTATATTCAAGTGGTCTACTCCTTACTTATCCTAAAGGTAATGGACAAGCATAGGCCTTTAAGCATAAAACACTTTTTTGGATTATGGACTAATATTATAAGTAATATAGGCCATAAATGGAATTTATAGATCCATCTCGAACTTTTGGGCTTATTTCAAATCCCATTCACTCAAGTGTCCCGTGACTATAAAAAATGTATCATACCTCATATGTTTGAGGTAGGAGATATTGTACTAAAGGAAAACCAAGTTAAACACTTTATAAGAATAACAAAATAAGGGTAAGTTTGAACCTAATTGGTTATGGAACCCTATGTGATAGTGGAAAAATATGGGTCAAGAGCATACACTTGCCTATCCTGCATATGATTAATGTGAACCTTGAATGTCATGCATATCTGGTTCTATTAAGCATGGGGTAAGTGTCAATAATTAGAAAAGAATACAAAAAAATCCAAAAAATTAAGAAAAAGTAAAGATAAAATAATGTTATCACCCGAATCACAGCACCCCTATGTTGATCAGATTTCTATTTGATCACTCTATCCAGTGTGATTGGATAACATGGGTACTATCTCCAAGTTGTGGGACTTGTTGCTAGACAGACCTCTTTCTTGCTCCTAAACTAGCCACAATCTACTCTATGCAAGGTAAGCTAACTGTCTAATCTGAATTTCCAAGAAAAGAGAATACAAAAATGAAAGCTACACTAAAGCAGTGATACACCAGAAAAAGAGGGTTGAGAGTAATCTCCAAATGTGTGAAATACAGAGGCAAAGTGCACACTAGAAGAGGTGATGACAGTTCACCAAGCAAAATATTCACAAATATTCCAAGCACACACAATGATCATGAATTCCTGCAAAACATAATAAATGAAAATATACTTGTATGCAATTTTGCTTCATGCACCTTGGGCAAGTCCCTTGGTGAAAACTCCCAGTTTCAACGAAAAAATGGGAGGATTGAGTTATTTACAAGAGTGGATTCTCACATCTATGCTGGAAAATTTTCTTATTTAGCTCTAAAACATTGCTAGTTTGTGCCTACATCTAGAATTGCTTTTCAACCTAGAACCTTTCAACAGCCTTGATCCGGTTGATACTCCACTTATTTATCTATTTGAATAATGAGCATTGACTGACTGAGCTGAATTTTTCTTTTGTAAATATCCCATCTAAAAATAAGAAATCTTGTGGCATAGAATCTTCAGAATATTAACTATCTTTTCTTCCCTGCCTTCGGCCATTTCGTACATTCACGTGCGCATTTTTCCCTTGTACATCGGCCGGTTCGCGTACTATCCCATATCACTGGGGGCATCCACGCGTGTCCTTGACTTTCCTTTCCTGTGTCCCAAAGGCGACCCTCATAGCTTTAGAAACTTTTGTCCCACTTTTCCGGGGCCGCCTGTGCTCATAAAATCACAAAAAGCATTCGTGATATAGACTTGCTACTTGGACAGGGGAGTTAGAAAAAATAAGGGGATACACCAAACTTGGGATTTTGATGCATGTTATCAAAATTCACAAAAAGTTGGTGAAAAAAACGGCCTTGTAAATGGCATGTTTGTGCACACAGCCTATCCTTTCAAAGAACTCCTTATATATCTATGAAGAGTATCAAATGCTTGCAGGATCTTCAAATATTAACTATCCTGTACTTAAACATAAACACTTTGTATTTCCTTTCCTGTGACAAAACATATTTCTTCAATAAATCTCACTTGTTGTTGGCATGTGTGACTCATGGATCATTTGGAAAACATCTACCCTCCATGGATCAATAACCCTCCATTTCAGGGTTTTCTTGTTATATCTATCTTATTTTGCATTAACTCATTTCTTGGGGTAGTTTTATAATGCATGATTACTTTTTCATGGGACTTCTAGGTCCTTCTTTTATTCACCTAGCTTGTATCATTGCTTAGGGTGCCATTCTTAACCCTTGTTGTTAATTCACATATTTTGAATTTGAAGTTTGATAACAAAAACCTTTGTGCAATTGTTTTCAACATTTTTTAATCGAGTATGTGTGTTTGTACTTGTTTCCCTATTAGGTTGGCTTGTTTACTTTCTCGTATTACATTACATTATGTATGTTACATGGTGTTAAGCATTTTTGGCAATGAAAAAATATTCGTATATGGATTTTCATGTCATCTTACACTTTTGTTGTATGTTTATATATAATAAAGACCTGATGATGTAGATCATATGAGAAAAATGATGAAATAATTTATTTTTTACATCAGGTGGATGAATGTTATTTCCATTCTCTTCATCTTAATTTTTCTTTCATATCCTTTCCTTCTATCAACATTATTCTTCCAAATCACATGATGCAATTAGGATTATCCTCTTTCCTCCCTCCCCCATTCATTTTGTTTATCTATTTCCTTCATCTTTTCCAATCGTCGATTGACCTCTTCCATTACCCCATCAAAACTCGAGAGGGAATCCTTCATTCAACTAGTTTTTCGTCTACCTTTTCAAAATTTAGTTGTTTATGTTTGTCTACTATATTTAAATTGTCATCGTTTGGGCCACCCGAAAGAGGGCCAAATGTAGACACCTAAAATCCACTTACACAATCTTATTACTAAAATTACACTAATTATCCACTATCCTATCATTTCCATCATAATTAGTGAGAAATTACTAATTAACTAAATTTTTCCTCCAATTCGGTCAATTAACGACACTTCGTTAATTAACTATTATGTGCTCCATTCTCGGATGCTCTTTCACAACACTTTATTGGTCGTAACCCTAATATAATCAACTAATTAGCTATTTTTGTTGTGGTAGGCTTGTTTAGTCTTTTATTTAGCTAATAAACACTCTTATTAGCTAAGAATCCCCAGCTTTTAACCATTCAAAATATCCCTATTTCCCTTTAGATCACTTCTAAAATCTTCCTAAGCTATTAATTAATCACACTAGATTAATTAGACCCGTCCCAACTCCCGTGAGTTGCTAATCAATCTTAACAAGTCTATATCAAACTTACCTTTTCCTAAGAATTATTACTAACTTCTAATTTTTTTTTCCCTTTTATCCCACATTCACTAGCATTATAAACTTTCCCAAATGGAAACCTATAAATATAAACCTAGTGCAGACCTTTCAACTTTACACCTCATTTGTATTAGAAAAAGCTATAGACATTTGATCTTCAGCCATTCTCCATTGTAATAGCTTCTCCATCTTGCATCCACTTCTTCAAGTTTGGTTAGTGAAAAGAGATCTAAACATGGCCTTGTAGCCATTTTAGAAAGATCTCTGAACTATATTGAAACAACCTAAAATATGGTTGCTATATGATCTAACTAGGTTCATATTTAGTTACCAATCTAAAGAGTAAAAATAGCTTAGTATGTTAGTTTGATTCATTCAATTTCGATGCATTTGAAGAAATTTTTTTTAAGCTCTTATCTTTATGTTATTGTTTACTTAATTTTGTTTTCAATCTACTAGGTGTTAGTTTCAATTCATATAGCATAGTTAGCTTTACATGCATACATTCGCATTCTTTAAGTTGAAAATCAAAGGTAAATGCCTACAATAAACCAAAACAAAAAATGAGTGGCATTCAGGTCAATTATTTGTATGGTTTCAAATAAAGGCAATAAATATTCAAATATAATTTTTTATGTATCATTTTATTTTTAGACTCATATCTCGTGCTCACAATATTTATTGCTTGGAATATTTACTATAAGGGAAATTATTTTATAGATTTACACTTACCAAGGGAATAGTTACTACCACCTAGCATGATAGCCACATATTTTTGTATTCCAATGAAAATATTACTCAAAGATAAAGACTTCAAATAACATCATACGAATTTTACTAAGCTCACCACTTTTGAAATAAAATGATTTGAGTGACACCAAATTTTACTCGTCGTTGAAGACACTCACAAAATATGATCTTAAAGCACCATGTAACATAGAAAAAAGTTTCTCACTTTTGGATGAGAATTACAGACATCTATAAAATTTATATTGGACAGTACTAGGGTCTAATAAGATAAGAAGGGAAGTAGGATGAAAGGGTTATTGGATGGCCATGAGGTAGGATGAAAGATATGTTGGATGAAAGATTGTAGAATAGATGAATTTGGGGTGGAAGAGGTTTAGGTTAACAAGCTTGGATGGTCATTTATGTTCTAAAAATGAGACCCACGTCATTTTTTTGATAGCTTCGATGATCAATGTGTATGTATTATACCTCAGAGAATATAAACACAGCTTGATTTGAAAATGATGGAGAAATACATCCATAAGTTTAGTTTTAGTGTAAATAGTAGGTGAAATGACATATATAAATAAAATGTATGATACAATGTTAGGTGAAATTGGGTAGGAGCCAACTGATGAAAAATCACCATTTCCAGTTTCTAAACCCCTAATATTCATGAGCATACGAAAATTCTTAACTAAATTTTTTCCCTACCCATAGGGTGAAATTTTTCTAATGAGCATCACATATGTTTTTTACATGCATCCTTTCCTTATGTATTAAATGCATTTTTAAAGTTGTGGATGGGTATGAGATGTGGAAAAAAATTGTGAATATATAAAACTTTTACCAATGTTGATTATGGAAAATGATGTTGGAATAATATACCGCATTATTGGTACCCAAATTGATTCCTCGCTCAGAAACTGAGCAGCATCACTAGGTCCTGGCAGGAAGCTTAGAGGCAAGAAAAGCATGTAATGTGTCATAATGTAGCCGGGGATGAAATGCAGCTTGCTCTTTGTCACTTAGAAGCGGAGAAATGGGTAACACCCTCAAGTGCAGATTTGACCTATCCTCACTACTTTATGGTTGTACCTTTCAACCAGGGTTAGAGGACCCTTTTGTAACCTATTGTTTATGGAAGAGATGGAGATGTCCTTCCTTGTGAAGTATTATAAGAACTTAAAGACAATATGATTAATGCAACAAAACCTAACTCTCATGAGTTGTCACTCTAGATAATGGAGATATTTTCTAGGCAAGGTTCATGCCACTAAAGACAATGAAAACTTGATTGTTTCTGCATGTTTTAGTAGTAAAAAATCTGCATTTGTGTACATACATGAAAAATAGGGGTAGTATGGGTATGATTGGTTGTTTTAAATTAATTTTGGTGGGAGGTGAAGCAGGATAAAGTTTATTTTACTAGATCTTTCAGAACTTTTAAAAAAATGGAAAGCTTGAACAACATAATGCTTTCATCATAGCTATGGTGTTCCTTTAACCATAATATGTGCTCCAATGGAGGCCCAGATCAGCACTTTTCACACAAACTTCAAGGATCCAAAATGAAGGCTCAAATTGGAAAACTTAACTGAACATTATCAATCTTTGTTTCATCACACCTAAGATACCCTCAAAGGTAAAGTAAAACAATTTTATAGTGATGCTAGGAGTCACAGTGATTTTAAATTTGTTTATTTCACTACCAAATGAAATCTCTTATGATAAATGAAATTGTAAATGCCACCAAACTATCACAAGGATAAGACCTTGTGTGATTCACACAAATTTCAATGTAAGAATGCAATAGGAAAAAGAAAAACTACTTAGAGACATTCAGGAACGAAGCCAAGACAAATTTTGCCCAATAATAGCACAAATTAACTCAAGTTTGGTTAAATTTATCAGCAGGGGAAAGTTTCTCGAACAATCTCAGAGCTTTTCAATGGTTGTACACTCGCAACCACCTTGACATGATCAAATGTAATAGAAAGGAGATAAATAGGCTTCTTCAGATAGTTTCTCAAAAAGATGGGCTCTATCAAGCTTTTCTCTTAGGAAATCAGTTTCTGAATCCTAACACTCCTACACTTCACAACCTCCGAACCCTTTTCATGGAAAAAACATGCCTATTTATAATATTTTACAATAAAGCCTTTTCTCCCCAAAACCATAAGAGGCATTGAGTGTACTAGTGCTCGCCATGATCTCAGATAACAATTCCCCAGAATCAAATATGTACAAAGTTGTCAGGTGCTCAGGGGGCATATTTCTTTGAACATCTCCCTGCATTCAACTTCTTCCTTTGGTAGATCAATTTTCCCCTTTACTCATCAATCACTTCTGCCCCTATTCTATCCAATATGGATCTTTGCATGCCCAGGAAGAAGAAATGGGAAGATCACATCTGATCCCAAAGGTCACGTCTCACGTTAATGGTAGAAGACATCCCTATATTTTTCTCACCAAACCAAGATATTAATAGGACCTTCACATGCCAAGGAAAGAAAAATCGGGCCGAATCCAACTAGTTTGGTTGCATATTTAATCATGAGAGTACATTTACAGACCTTCCCTACCAAATCAGGCCTACTAGATTAATGCTCTTCCTCATTTGGCATGTAGAAGACTCCTAAGAAATGAATAAAAAAACCACAAGAATACGCATGCCTAAGAGCTCTAGAGTGAAATTGCTGGAAAAAATAAGATACAAATGCACAACTGCCATTGATTTCTATTTTGAATTTTGACCATCCACATGGGAGATCCAATTTAGAGCGAGCTTGTGGGTTCATTTCCATCCTTTTACAAATTTTGGAAAAATGTAAAATTTTGACATTTTGCTCCATGCCGGGTACCCTTCAAAAATGAGCCATTTTTATGTGTCTTAATCCTTTTGGTCCCAAGAGGAACCATGACTAAATTCTACTATTTCAGCCTCTTTTTTGGAAAAGGGAAAATTTTCAAAGTTTCCCCGTAGCTCTACCGTTGAGAAATGATCTTGACACATGTCCCAACTGTGACCTCCCATTTTTTTGGGTTTACCCCGCTTCCATTTTCACTACTTTACTCCCTTTTGCAGGAAAATAATTTTTTCCAAATTTTCATCCCTGATGGTCCACACCTCTGCCGTTGATTGGGGAAAATTTTTGACTATTCTTTGTCACACGTCTACAATGGTGCATTTTGATGTTTTAATCCTTTTGATAACAAGAGGAAAAAAACCAAGTTTCTTCGCGATGGCTCGCCACGTGTCCCTGCCATGGAATTTTGACTTTTCAAATCCTTAAAGCTCAGTGGAAGGTCCCTTTTGTCAAGATTCCACGCCATTTTGATACTTTAATCCTCAAGCCATTGAAAAAATCCAAGTTTCCCCCAATTGTCTTCCTCCCAGCCCTTTGAATTTTTCAAACTCTCATGCGTCACAATGGCGCATCTTGAGATGGTCCCCATAATTCTACGGAAGATCTTCAAACTGAGCACTGGGCTCACCACGTGTCCTAGGCATCTCAAAACATTTTGATTAAAGATTAAGTATGGAAAACCCTGGCAGAAACCTCCACGTGTCCTCCCGGTGAAACACCAAGAACCTTAATGCTTCCAGAATGATTTGGTAGGGGAAAACTTCCATTTTATAATATTAATCCATTTTTCCAAAATGGAAAAACATCCAACTTACCTCCGAAGGCCCACATCTCTACCATTAACTTTTGCCACATGTCCTCCTGCGGGGACAAAGTAATATTTTTTCCCTACCACTTAAAATTTTCTTTAATCAAAGCCACGGGGTGGGTTTCAAACTTTCTGCCAAAGTAGCCAAAAGAACATATTGAAAAAACAAACCCGCCACACCCCATCCAATTAGAAGAAGCCACGTAAGCACCAAAAGAACCAATCAGATTTGAGCGGAGCCACGTGACAAAAAATTTCCTTTTTTCCAAAAACTAAAAAGTGATAAGTTAAAGCATTTGCCCTTCATCCCCTAACCAACGAAAATAAGCCACATGACTGCCGAATGATGAGGAATAATTTTTTACAGGAAAAGGATGCCTGCCAGACTGTCAAAAACACATAAATTCACCATTCCTGCGCAGAACCTGATTTTTTTGCTAAGAATGAATTTTTTTGAAACAAAACCAAGTGAATCATGGGTCTGAGCATCTTTCAACCATGGATTTGGATTTTCAAAGGCATATAAATACAAATTGATCATTGTCAAGCTTCCATGGTAGGGGAAAAATAGGAAAAATGGCATAGCCCATACATTTGAGAGGTTTAGGGTACAAAATCAACAAATTTGGAACATTCTCACATAATAGGGCAAAGCAATGAGTTTGCAAACAATTTCAAGGCATAATAATGGAGATATAACTTTATATCATCCTTTCAAAAGGAAAAAGAGTCACAGAAAATGTAGACCAAAGGGAAAAACATGGCAAAAATGTGGAAGATTGAAAAGGACACCAACATATGCTCCTGCTCGGGGATGGGAACTCCCAGTGAGTGCCACAAGAACAAAAGAAGACCAAGTGCCAAAAGAATCCATTGGGAAAAGAAGTCACGAACCAAATATAACAAAAAACCAGCTGAGAAACTGACAAAAAATGGGCCTCCATAATTTAGCGCAAACCACAAACCAACAAAACATCAAAAACAGAGCAAAAAACCAAACACTATACACTGTACAAGTGATACGCACCTTTATTCAAACAAATCAAGGGTAATTTCCAAATGTCTTTTATGCTAGATATGACCATGCCAAGAAGTTCTAATATGTTTTCATCAACTGGAAATATACCTCTTTTTCTTCTTTGTCTAGTTTGTAAACCATCCATTTTCTCTGAAGCTCCTCCATTGTGTTTAGGTCAATTTCTTTAACATTTTTCAAGGCTGAATCATAAACCAAACTCCTAGAAAAAATAACATACTTAGGAGCTCTATTTTCAACACTTTCATACTTCCTGAAATCCACAAAACTCATAAAGTTGTTAAGATCAGTATCTACTTGCAAAACTTCATAAGATGCATTGCTTGGGTCTTCAATCAAGTACAACATCTTCTTTTCTCCATATAATTTCACCAAGTTTCCTTCAATGGGGATAGTGGCATAAGACATGTCCATTTGCACACTACCACCAATGCACTTTGTTACCCATTTTCTAGACAATAACATACCCCACTTGGCAGGGCAGTCAATAATCACTACATCAAGTTTTAAGTTCCTTCCAGGATAAGATGCAAGTTGCACAACTAGATCTTTGACACATCCCACCACTGGCACCTCTCTAGATTCCATGGTAGTGCACTTCCCATATGTTGTTGTTACTTTGATACCTAATTCATTCATGACCTCAAGAGGCATGACATTACATGAAGCTCCAGAATCAAACATATAGTTATGTAACAACTTGTCTTTGATAACAAGGGTAGTGAAGAATGGATCCACATTCAGCTGGGATTTAACCAAAGAAGTTCCTAAATAAACCTCTGGTGGTTCCCCCATCTCTTCCAACACTTGTGGCTTTTCCAACTCTGCAATAGTAAGGGGAATCTCGAACCTTGTTTACATCTCTGCCTTGTATGATATCTTCCTCTTTAAATCCTAAGTATTCAAAATCCCTCCTCTTGTGCTTAGGGATCCTAAGAAGCTCAACCAATTGGGACAGGAATTTTGATTTGACTCAAAACTTGGGTGCAATGTCATATGGAACAAATTTGGGTAAAGCAGCACTAGGAGAAAGATTGGAAAATTCATCAGATGGAATGGGATTCTTTTCAGTTTGGGCATGGGGAGGAACACAAGTTTTTGCTTGGGGAAACAAGCTCTCTGCCAGATGCATTTTTCTTTGGGGTTTATTTGGTAAGCAATGGAAATTTTGACTTGGCTTGTGGCCCCTTGGTAGCTTTACTTCTGGTATTGTGCTCCTTTTCTTGGGCAACTACAACATTCATTAATAGCTTCCTATCTTCTTCTGAAGCAACTCCTCCATCATAATTTTCAATAATTAATTCTCTCAAGTATTCAAAATCATTAGTGGGCAATTCAAAATCTTTTACAATGTCTACTTCTAAACTATGAGAGGGAGGAAGAAGAGGTACCTAGTGGATGCAATCCCAAAAACATAGTAGCAGTTCTAGCACTTATTACCTTGGTTGAAGTTGCTTCCCTTGGTGAAATTGCAGGGATCTCCATCATGCAGGCATCATCATCAATTTCATCATTGGATTCTTATTATTCTTGATGATCTTCCTCACATGGAGCATGGGGCATGAAACATCTATCACACCAATCAATGACATTTGTCTCCTCCACAACAGCAACTCTGGCAGCCAAAGGATTAGGTACCATTCTATTTTCCCTAGCCTAGGACTATTTATTTCCAAATCCAACAAGTCCCTTTCCTCTTCATCAAATCTCTGATCATTTCTATGATGATTTGTAAACTTTCTTGGCCTTGTTTCTTGTGTTGACCTTGTGAACTCTGCCCAATCCCTTTTTCTACCCAGGCTAATTTGTATGATATTTCTTTGACAGCCCCTGCCAAAGTTTTTACAACTTCCTACAAATCAACATCCTTACTTGTTTGAGGATTTTCTAGGTTAATTAGTTTTACACCCTCCCTTTTTGGAGGCTTTCCAATTTCCTTGATGTTTCTCTCTATTTGCAGAGCCATGGTGAAAGCCTACCTCAAATTAGTAGGGTTTTTGTCCCTCGAGTAGTAAGCAACCTTTTTATCAAATGCATCTGAATATTTGATCAAACATGATTCATCACATGGCCTTAAGCTAATAGGAAATCTCCTCAAGGTCTTGTTAAACCTTGTGTTGAAATCATGTACTGACTCATTAGGATTCTTCTTGATGTTTTCAAATTTCTGATAGAAGAAACCTAGGGTCAGTTCTATCACCATACTGCAATCTAAATGCATTGTTCATCTCAGTCCAGGAATCAATGGAATTATCTGGAAAAGCTTTGTACCAGTCCCTGACATCCTCTTCCAAAGTATGGATAAAAAATTTGATATATACATCTTCATGTTCAATCTCAAATTCTTCCATCATATTGATAAAAAGCTTTAGATGTTGATCACCAGTTATAGCGTTGTTTCCTTGGAACTTTGGTAATCTATTTCTTACATCCTGGGGAACTGCATTTGGATAACCAGCCATCCCTGTAAAATTTATAGGACCAAAGGTGTTTACAACAAATGGAGGTCTGGGTTGGGGGTAGGGCCATGTTGTTTTGAGGAGGTGACCCTAGAGGGGAGACAAATTGATAAGGGGCAGAGGGTCTTTGAAACACAGGAGTATAACTTTCAAAATGGATATCCCCTAAAGGCCTTGTTTCTTGGAAATCCCTATCAACTTCTTAAAAGACAGGGGAAGAATGAGAAGCAAACTTTTCAAAATCAAATGAAGGCCCCTCTCCAGTTAGAGAATTCAATTCCACAAAGAGGCTACTTGATTCAGAAGCACTTGAATTGTAGTCTTCAATAATAGGCCGATCACTTTCATCAATGGAGATCCCTTTTCTTGTCTGATCTGATCTCCAACAACTCTCCAGGATTTTCTTCCTTCTAACTTTGTTTTTCCTAGCTCTGGAAATAATGTTCCTAGCAGGATCCCTAGCAAAGAAATATCTTCTTCCTTCAGCTTTGCAAAGGTTAGCAACAAATCTCACTTGATAGAGGTTAAGACACTGGTACTTATCAAGAATCAAATCAACAGGGAGTCACCACTAAGGATTTCCACCTTAGTTGTGCAAATGCACTAAAATATGATCTGTCAAATGTCACAATAGAAACTGGAAATGGAAAGATCTGACTTTTCTTCACTCAGATTTATCAATGAAAGTTAGTGCACTAGGTGTGGAAACTAAAAGAATTACACACAACACTTGCACATAAATACACAGGTCCGAACATAAGATGTAAAACATATAAGAAATAAGTGTTTCCAGGGTTTGAATATGAACTACAAATCAATCACTAGTGTCCCCGAAAATGGTGCCAGTAAGGTGTTGGTACCCAAATTGTTTCTCCCTCAGAAGCTGAGTAGCATCACAGGTTTGGCAGGAAGCTTAGAGACAAGAAAAGCATGTAATGTGTCATTTTGTAGCTGGGGATGAAATGTAGCTTGCTCTTTGTCACTCAAATGTGGAGAAATGGGTAGCACCCTCAAGAGGATTTGACCTATCCTCACTACTTTATGGTTGTGCCTTTCAACCAGGGTGAGAGGACCCTTTTTGTAGCCTGTTGTTTATGGAGGAGATGGATATCCTTCCTTGTGAAGTATTAAGAAGACCTTGAAGAAAATATGATCAATGCAAAAAAACCTAACTCTCATGAGTTGTCACTCTAGATAATGGAGATATTTTCTAGGTAAGGTTCAGGCCACTAAAGACAATGAAAACCTGATTGTTTCTGCATGTTTTGGTAGTAAAAATTATGCATTTGTATACATACATGACAAACATGGGTAGTATGGGTATGATTAGTTTTTTTGAATGAATTTTGGTGGGAGGTGAAGCAGAATAAATTTGATTATACCAGATATTTGAGAAATTTTACAAAAATGGAAAGCTTGAACAACAGAATGCTTTCAGAGTAGCTAGGATGTTCCTTTCACCAAGAATATGTGCTTCAATGGAGGCCCAGATCAGCACTTTTCACACAAACTTCAAGGATCCAAAATGAAGGCTCAAATTGGAAAACTTAACTGAACATTATCAATCTCTATTTCATCATGCCTAAGATACCCTCAAAGGCTAACAAACAATCTTATAGTCATGCTAGGAGTCACAGTGATTTTAAATTTGTTTATTTCACTATCAAATGAAATCTCTTCTGATAAATGAAATTGACAAATGCCACCAAACTATCACAAGGATAAGATCTTGTGTGATTCACAGACATATTTCAATGTAAGATGCAACAGGAACAAGAAAAACTACTTGTAGACATTCAGGAATGAAGCAAACACAAATTTTACCCAAGAATAACACAGATTAACTCAAGTTTGGTTAAATTTATCAACAGGGGAAAGTTTCTTGAACAATCTCAAAGCTTGTCAATGGTTGTACACTCGTAACCAACTTGACATGATCAAATGTAACACAAAGGAGATAAACAGGTTTCTTCAGATAGTTTCTCAGAAAGATGGGTTCTATCAATCGTTTCTCTTAGAAAATCATTTCTTGACCCTAACACTCCTACATTCACAAACTCCCAACCCTTTTCATGGAAAATCATGCCTATTTATAACAAATTCTTTTCCCCCAAAAACTAGAGACATTGAGTGTACTAGTGCTCTCCATGATCTCGGTCGTGATTCCCTAGAATCAAATCTGTAAAAAGTTTTCAGGTGCTCAGGGGGTATATCTCTTCAAACATCTCCACTATTCAATTCCTTCCTCTAGTAGATAAATTTTCCCTTTACTCGTGCCAACCACTTCCTCCCCTATTTTGTCAAATCTGGTTCTTTGCATGCCTAGGAAGAAGAAATGGAATATCAGATCGAGCCCAAAGGTCAGATCACACCTTAATGGTAAAAGACATCCCCAGATTTTTCTCACCAAACCCAGATATCAAATTAGGTCCTTCACGTGCCAAGGAAAGAAAAATTAGGCCAAATCCAACAATCAGATTGTATATTAATGTTGAGAGATGTTTATAGACCTTCCCCGTGGACCAAACCAAGATACCAAATTAATGTTCCTCTTCATTTGGCATGCAAGAGACTCCAAGAAATGATAAAAAACCATAAGAATATGCATCCCAAGGAGCTTGGAGTTGAAATTGGCAAAAAATCAAATACAAATGCACACAATTGCAATTGATTTTTCTTTTGAATTTGGACCATCCACGTGGGAGATCCATGTTTAAGAGCATGGGCCTGTGGGTTCCCTTTTTCCTTTTGCAACTTTTGGAAAAATGTAAAATTTTCACATTTTGCTCCATCACAGTCTGCCCTTGAGAAATGAGCCTGACATGTGTCCTAAGGTGGGTCCCAAAGGAACCATGGCAAAAATCTACTTTATCACCTCCTTTTTAGGAAAAGGGAAAATTTACCAAATTTTCCCCACAGCTCCTGCACCTTATGCCATTGACTAGGGTGAAAATTTTGACTGTTATTCTCTGTCGGGTCTATGGGCCATTTTGATGTTTTAATCCTTTTGGTAACAAGAGGATGGAAAATATAAGTTACCTCCGATGGTCACATCCCCATCCCCTTTTGATTTTTCAAAGCCAACCTTGACCTCCTTTTTTTCAGGATTGCGGGCCATTTTGATACTTTAATCCTTAAGAGGAAAAAATCCATGTTGCCCCCGATGGTCCGTTTCCCCGCCTTTGACTTTTCAAACTGGGTCCACAGGAACCGTCACAATTTTGCACCTTGAGAAGGTCCCCAAAATTTGAATCTCCACCTTGAATGAGTCTCAATGTGGGCTTGCCATGTTTCCTGGCTTTTAAATCCTTTTTGAAGGCTTAAAGCTTAGTGGAAAATTGCCATGTGTAAGGGTCCGAGGTAATCTATTCCTTGGCCATTGAAAAATCCAAGAAAAACTATCCAAGTTGCCCCTGATGGCCTCCAAGTGTCATCCCACCGCATCTTTAAAATGGTGCATCTAGGGCTAGTCCCCAAAAGTAGAGACCCTAAACATGCATGGCCCCGGCCACGTGTCTTAGATGCCTCTTTAAAACCTTTTGAAAAAAGACTAAGTATGGAAACCCCAGCGGAAGACCTCCACGTGTCCTCCTGGCGTAACTTCAAGAACCTTAAGGATTCAAAATTATTTGGCGGGGGTTGCTTCCATTTTAGAATTTTACTCCATTTTTCCAAAAGGGAAAAACATCCAACTTACCTCCGAAGGCCCACATCTCTGCCATTAGCTTTGCCATGTGTCCTTCTGTGGGGTCAAAGTGAGACTTTTTCCCTGCCACTTAAAGTTTGCTTTAATCAAAGCCTCAGCAGGGCCACAGGGAGGGTTCAAACTTTTTTTCCTAAAGTAGCCAAAAAGAACAAGTTTCAAAAACAAACCCACCATGCCCCATCCAATTAGAAGAAGCCACATAAGCAACAAAAGAACCAATGAAATTTGAGAGGAGCTACAGGACCAAAATTGTCTTTTTGCCAAAAAAAAAAAAGTGATAAGCTATAGCATTTTCCCGTCATCCCCTGACCAACAAAAACAAGCCACATGACCTTCAAATGTTGAGGAATAATTTTGACAGGAAAAGGACGCCCGCAAGACCGTAAAAAACACAGAAATTCACCATTCATGCCCAGAACCCGATATTTTTGCTAAGAATGAACTTTTTTGAAAAAAAACCTAGTGAATCATGGTTCCGAGCATCTTTCAACCATGGATTTAGATTTTCAAAGGCATATAAATATAAATTGATCATTCTCAGCTTCCATGGTTGGGGAAAAATAGGAAAAATGATAGAGCCCGCGGATTTGAGAGGTTTAGGGCATAAAATGAACAAATTTGGAACTTTCTCACTGAATAGGGCAAAGCAATGAGTTTGTGAACAATTTCAAGGCACAATAATGGAGATAGAACTTTATATCATCCTTTCAAAAGGAAAAAACGTCCTAGAAAATGCAGACCAAAGGGAAAACCATGGCAAAAATGTGGAAGAACAAAATGGACACCAACACGTACAATTTTTGTAACGTCACAACACATCCAAATTTAGGGTATGTTTGTTTTCTGAGAGCTTAACAAAATGATATGAGAGTATAAAACCACACATGTGCTAGGTTGGAGATGGATTTAGGTCAGGGCTCTTGTTCAATAACATTAACATGGTAGTCATCAATCATGAATTGAAATTGAACCCCGAAACACTTCGAATTTAATCTCTCCAATTATTAAATAATATAAATATGTCCATCCAAATCCATGTTCTCATTTGAGAATAAATTACTTGGAAAAAACTTAAAATTAATCTCAGTCCCTTCAATTCATTGCTTCCTTTCTATTATAAAAGTATAAGATATTTTTACAATTGTTATCACTCACAAGTTATATTGTTAGCCTCAAATTTATTTCTTGAAGGATTTGCGATAAAATATAGCCACCCCTTTAAAAACTACACATTTAGTATTCTCTACCATCTTATAATCCTCTTTGTCCATGCCATATACAAGAGGTAATAATTATAATTCTTCACCTTAGGACTATCCTTACCAGCTAAATCAGGTTTGAAATTCCCTGTTAGATCCTAAAATCCTATATTTTCTTTGGTTCCTTTTGTTTCAATACCTCCTACTTTGCAGTAGACTCAAGAACCTTGAATTTTGTAATCCTAAATGTCTTTCTTTCTTAAAACCTAAAATCTTTACTAACATTTTTTGGTCCTACCACTATGTGCAAGTTATCTGAAGATGGATTCACTCATAGTTCAATGCATTATAACCCTGAGCCTATCAATTGAAATATGGATCTTTTGGGATATTATTCTCGGTGGTCTACTTACATTTCTTTTTTGTTAAAATTTTTAGAGCCATCATTCTTTACCAACTATGGAAAGTGATAAATATTTCCATTTTAAAAATGAATCTATTTCTATTCATTTTAAATATAATGAAAATATTACAAAGTATGAGAAATTGGATCCTAAAAATATATAATTTTCTCAAACTTGGTGGCGAAATATATTTTAAATTAATACTAGTAATTAAATATTTAAATATATTTCAATTTTGTTTAAAACTAGCTAAATTATGGATGCAATATTCTTTGTATGTTTAACCTCTCAAATATACATGTTTGGTCAATGTTTTGTTGTGGAAGATATTTTGATAAAATTAAATAAAATTACAAAGTTGGGATAAAATTATAGGCTTTGACCGAATTCCAACATATTTATGTGTTTCTTACACAATGGATGAGTGCTTTTTGTATAATGAGATGAGTGCCAGAAAAAACTAATTTAGTTAGTTCCCCACCTCTAGCTACAAATTTTTGGCAAAGATGATCTCATATTCTTTTTCCTTCCCCAATTGGTGCCTACTTCAACACCCAACTACGTTAGTGACATGTCCCTCCCTAATTGGTGCCTACTTTAACACCCAACTACTAGTGACATGGTGGTTAGACTCTTCCACCAACTCAAGAGAAGTTTTTGGTTGGTCACTCAAATACTATTCCATATCGTTGGCCTTATCATATGTAATGGAAAAATGTTATGGGCTCCCAACCTCCTGGTAGGGTAATTATTCCTTTTGTTTTTACTCAGTACCTTCAAGATAGTTAGGTTTTTAAAAATCATGTTGATGATGAGACTTATGCCAAAGTATTCTTCCTCCCCCAGCATGATCCTCCTCATCCACATAAGGTCGATGACACATGAGCTTAGTTTATTTTTATTATATTGATGAAATAATATTTTTTCATTAGTTTACTTAATGACTATGCCCTAACATTTTATGTCCATATTTTACTATAACCTCTTTTTATAGTAATGTAATTGCAGAGGTTTCGATAAAAATAACACTAATAATAAGAATAAATATCTTATAGATAGTTTAAATGGTGACCCATAAACACATGTATATATAGGTTTATTAGTCTAACTCTTGACCATAATGTACTTACAAAAAATTTGTAGATCCAAGTAAACTATTTATAAATACGAGTACCTATCTATCAATCAAATTTTATGAAGCTACTAGTTATATAAATATGAATACACAACTACCATTAAAATTTAATGAATGATACTTTTCAAACTAATACGATTAATACCATTCTAGATTTGAAAACAACATTTAATAAAAAAAACCTTGGAAATATCAAATCATTTGTGTATGAGACTTGGATTTTAATATGTCGTATTTTTTAAAATCCATTTCATGTATAATATTCTTGTAATTAATTTAATCTCATCCATAACCATATCTAAAATTGGTTATTAATTTTTTCTTATAAATTTTAGAATCTCTTAGAATTTTTTAGACTACTTGTAGGCATATATAAATATGAGGTTTTTGTATTGATTTTTAAGGCAATAAAAGGAGCATCAAAGAGTTATTGAATTATATTAAATTTATATGGGCCTTTCCTAATTATCATCCATTGTATTGTTTCTATTTTATTTTTTCTATTGCAATACACCCTCATAAGCATTCCACATCCTCCTGAACCCTTTACATTGGGATATGATTGATTTTTTCTCACTCAGTTATGGAAGTAATGAGGAGAATCCTCACTCATTCACAAATTTAAATTTTTAGAAGAAAAAATTATGACTAAATTGGTCTAGGGAGAAAGGATTTTTTTATTATTCTCAACACTATGGGATTTATTTGAAAATTATATTTTTGATACTATAGATAAGGATTTGCTTCAATCCTTCACACAAATAAAAAAGATCAGTTAGTGAAGAATTGAAATAATGATGTCAAATATTTTATTAAATCTACCAAGTAATGAATGAATTAGTTTTAGTATTAGATCTGAACATCATATTAATAAAAAAATAATAGAGTTATAAAAGTATGAATAATTGATTAACTTGCGGTCCCATAAAAAATCCATGAAGGCACTTGTGAAACTACCAAATGGAAAGAAAATACAAATGCCATGACGGAAAACATAAGCACCACCTTAAAACATCAAAACAGAAATGATTAAGCACATGTTGCTATAGTATGAGGAGGAGGATGAGTAGGGTCATCCATATGAGGTATATAAACTCCACTGAAAGGATCCTCAAATGGGGAATAAACCTATCTACCATCATGATCAGTCATTTGGATTTGTAGAGGCACCAGAATTCCCCAACTAGGTAGAAAAGAACCAACAAACATTTGATCTCCATGAGGAGGAGAGTCCTATCATGGGGAAATAGCCATTGCCTTCCCTCATGGAAGAGGAATCCATCCCAAACTCAAGGAGGAAGGAGTTTAAGGGAAACCCTTATGAGAGGAGGAGCAATGGCTATATGAGTAGCTTCTATGATGTAGATATTTTGGAGGTGGCAGGTAAGGCAATGATGGCCAAGGTGGCAGTTATAAAGGGCCAGGAAGGACCCGAATCATCATGAATAAATAATTTCCCCAATGAGAAATATTTTACTACAGGTAGGAAAATTCCATATCAAATTTTTTAGGTTGAGCATGAATCAATATTTGCACAACAGAAAGAAAATATCTTATTTCTCATTACCAGCAAATAAAGCACCAGAATTATCATTATGGAAGATTAAAAAATTATGATATTTCAAAAATTGAATGAGAATAAATGTAGTGAAAAATTCCAAGAAATGAAATCTCCAAATAATGACACTCGTAAATCAAAGAATTCTGGGTGGCAAGGTTAAAACAAGCAATGTATCCAAAACCTAGTAGCTTGAGAATGGTTGCAAGACCAAAAAAATGTTTTAAAAGACTCAGGATGACAACCAAAAGGGAATTTAGGTTTAGGAATTCCAATATGACTAATTTGTTCACTTAAAGGAAGGCCCTAATAAATAAGACATCATAGAAATTGGTTAACTTTAGGTTCCAACATAGCGTTCAATGAACAAGAAATACGTTGAAGAAAAATATAAGGAGAAGATTGAAGCCCACAAAAAGCATTGATTTTGGAAATGGAATGTGAATTAGAAATTGAAAACTTGTAAATAGCTTCAGCACTATAACAAAAAAACACTATTACGATTCCACCGCCAATCCTACCACAAAACATCAGGAGGTTTAGGGCCAAGTTTGTGAAGCAAGACATCTTGCAACAACTCTTGAATTTTTTAGATAGATGAAAGGTCTGAATTGGAAAGATTTAATTTCATCTTGATCTCATGCCAGGGAATCTTGTCTCTGTTGGAAACTAGATCTTGAATTGGATGAATTTATTTTTGAGATAAATAAATTGATTTTTAACTAGGTAAAATAATTCCAAAGTATCAGAGGCACATGGGAAAAGGGTGCGCAGAAATGAGCTCGTAGGTGCACGCGGAATTTTTGCAACAAAGGACACACCCAGTAAATTCAAAGTTCATAACTTAGTTGTTTTGACCCAAACGTGGGTGGAAAATAGGATTGAGTGCATAGCACATATTGGATAAGGACAAGAAAACTTCATGGACAGGAAAGGATATTTTTTGAATTAGCAGAAGATCAAGAATCATGCAAAGTTAAGCTACTAATAATATTATAAGTGGAATTTATTTATAGGTAATCTATTGTTAGACTAAGCTTGCATTCTTATTTTCTATATTTCTAGCGGCGTATAGCTATTTTTGCGCATGTAGCATATTTTTACATTACATAGGAATTGAAGGGAAATTCCCCACCCCTATATATATGTATTAATTTACATGGTTTTAAAGATAACCCATTATGTATTAGAGTTATTTTGTTGGTTTATGAGAACACATAGGTTATGGAGACATTATGTGTATGTATCCATATTTGCTTAGTGATGAATTAATATGATAGATCTTTATGGACGGATATTGGTCATTGATGTCTCTATTCATGGTTCTTGTAGGGTAAATTTGATCTTGATCCTTATTTGATTCATTATGCACTATGGTTATGATCTAGTTTTTGTTATGAGTTTACTTTTAATTACATGTATGGATCTGGAATGTATGAAATTGTATTTTAACATCATGACTGAGTTTCCATAAAATAGGGAAATTTTACCTTTTTTTCCTTTGGGTGAGCATTCATTTCTTTGAAAGAAGTGCCAACACACCTAGGGTTTTGAGTAAGAAAATAAAGACTACTTTTTAGCTCCATTGTCGGCACCTATTTTTTCATCGTTTGGTATGATGTTGTGTGATGATGATGTATTCGTTAAATCTTAAAGGTATTAAAATTTAGGTTGAGAGTGGATAGGATCATTTTACTCTAATATATGGTTTTCGACCTGATTTTATTACGTGCTAGTGGGTTAAAGACAATATCTATCATGAACTCTATGAGGCATTCTTTTGTTATTCTCCTATAGAGTTGTATGAGTGGTTTTCTGCTTATGCAACAAAGAGAAGATGGTAATACAGACCAAGGGTTTGCACGCAAGAGGATTACAAAAAATTGTTTGATGTTGATGATCCTTGGAAGCACATTGTAGGATCATTAGTGGGTTGGTGTTATGAACAATTATACTTTGGAGTACATGATTTCTACTTATTATGTTTTGGAGGTTTGTGAATTAGAGTTCTTACGTGAGATCAAAGGATCTTACATATGGATTATCTCTTTAATGATCAAGATATTAATGGTGGTGTTGAATTTGGAGCAGTTACCTATGGCTAGCTAAACCCACCACCACATGTAGGGCTAGGAGAAGGTGTGGTGAAAGATGGTGGACCTGGTGGTAGAAAGGAAGAGAGAAGAAAGGATGCTTAAGTATAATGAAGCACGAGAGAGGGAATTGATAAGGAGACGTGAAATTGAGGAGTCTTTGAAGCTGGGGAGATAGATGACTCAGGAAGGATTTGGAGCTCACATAGAAGACGTGGAGCTAGAGCATCTAGTTCTCCTATCCTTAGGAAAGTGTGGTAGAGGATACCCTTTGTCTTAGTATGATAACATGTCTAAGAAAGAAATATTGAGAACCATGGGTGTGAATCTGATCTCGCATGGCGATCTATCCCTTGTGCTTGGTATTTTAGTTCCTAAAACAATTATTTATATGCAAGCTAGTTTAGGTGATCCGGTATAATGAAGTTTGAGAGAGGGAATTGACAAGGAGACGTGAAATTGAGGAGTGTTTGGAGTTATTAAGATAGATGGTCCAGGAAGGATTTGGGAGCTCACGTAGAAGACATGAAGCCGGAGCATCTGGTTCTCCCATCCTTAGGAAAGTGTGATAGAGGATCCCATTGGCTTCTGATGAGATCACATCTAAGGAAGAAATATTGAGAACCATGGGTGCACATCTTATCCCCCCTGGTGACCTAGCCATTGTGCCTAGTATTTTAGTTATTAAGAAGAAAGCTAGTGTAGGTGATCCAGTAGCGACAAGTAGATATCATTTTCCTTTGAATTCACAAGTCCATCAGTTGACTATGGCCATGTAGAAATATTCTTTGTTTGGTTGTCCAATTACAGATATATTTTTTGACGTGTCATCAAGACACAACGTGGGCATGTAAAACATTGCTAACACATCTGGAAGTGTCACAACTTCATAGACTGTGGATGTTAAATTTAGTACGACTATTGGGAATCATAGTATCACATCCAATGGTATAGCGCTTGCCGTAGGAGGGTCAGGAGGAGCTGGGGGCTCAGGATCTAGTGGATTTGGTGGTTTTGGTCCTCATGGAAATTTTTGTGGGAATATTGGTTCTAGATCTGGAGGATGTGGACCACAACCCCATCAGCCACAATAACTGTATTACGAAATGTCTCTTCACTTTTGAGGGTATAGATGCATTGAGGATGCAACAGAGAATGTGAATGTGTGTGGGATATTATGGCACACTAAATGGATTAAATCTCGTAAATGTAAGGCAAGGCAGTTTTGTAACTACTTTGCAATGACACGGGAATTTTTAGTATAGTAAGTTTATTCCAAATCAAAATGTTGTGGATTACAATGCATTGCATGATGATTTCTTGGTTGAGTTCCATATACCCGAGTTTGAATAGAAAAGCATTAGCACTCTGAAGGATATCAAACAAGGCATGAATGAGAGTGTGAGAGATTAAGATGCACTGCTTAAAACTTTGTTATCAAAGTTGTCTTATGACATACATCCTAGCTAGCATGATCAGTGGTTTTTTTGTGATTTTATCACCCATTTTATAAGGGTGCTCTCTCATACGACCTTTACAGACTCATGTGAGGCTTTGGAGGAAGATTTGTGCACTAAGGTAGTTGGAATCATGGACATCAAAGTTAGTCCATTCTTAGAGACATAGATATCATCTATGGAAAAGTGATTGGAGAAGATGTCAAGTAATTTAAAACATGATATGTGTAGTAGATTTTGGTGTACTGATTGAAAGGTTGAAGGGCATACCAAGGATAACTACCCTCGTAAATTGGTGGGTGTCATGGTTCTAGATTGTGAGAGTTGTCACTCTGATCATGATTTTAGTAGGTGACTCTTCTTGTAGTGCATGATCCAGAAGAATGTGTCTTGTTACAGTAATATTTGCAAGTCCCACATGAATCACATAGGGAATTGTATATTTATTGATCAGATTCATGAGGTTATTTCAAGACTGATGTACATCAGACCATTGTTGCAAATAAGTCTAAGGAGTAGGATGGAAAACATCATGAAGGGCACTTTGATGGAGGTGGTAGAGGTAGAGGTTACCATAGAGGATTCAGAGGATGAGGTTGCGACAGTGGAAGAAGTGGATTTCCTTGTGGAACTTGTTTTACTTATGGATCACCTAATCATTATAGGCATTTGTTCCCTTAGAACATAGTTTTCTCATGGTGTAGGAAGCACCATAAGTTTGAAGAATTATTTGAGTTGTATAAGCACATGAGTGATAATTATAAGGGAACAATAATGATTAAAGTACAATGCGTTGTTGAAGATCAATGCATGCTGAATTTAACACATGATCTTGGGATGATACCTTTGTTGGTCGCTACATGGGCTGAGGCTGCACGCTTCCATGAAGTTTCAAAGTAGAATCCTGTGATTACAAAGCACGAGGTGATACATGACAAGTAGCCAGATCCTTCTCATCATAAGGATATTTATCAATAAACTATGGAGGTCATCAAAGAATTGCAGGGTGAAATTCAAGACTTGAAGGAGCAAGCACATGTGATAGAGAGAAAGCAAAAGGTAGAACTTCCACAGAAGGATGTTAACGGCTTAAAGGATGTATGTAAGATGTTGCGTTAGGAGTATATAACTAAATTGATAGGAGAATGAATGAGAGAGAAGGTACCACATGCCTAGGGTGGGAGTGCGAGGTAGATACTTCATGTTAATCTTCCTCCACATAACCATGAATATGTTAAGGAAATCACATTGAATGCATTCATTGATAGCTGGCTCTTGAGCAATATACTGATTGCTACATGTGTAGAAGTGAATGTTCTCATGTTGGATGCTTGGAATCAAATGGGGAGTCCACCATTACATCCATCCTCAAATGTGTTGTACATGGTGAATAGGAATAAAGCTAACCCTATTGGATTTTTCAAGGATGTAACCATTATCATTTAGGGAGCCTAGTTCACTTGGGAAATTGAGGTATTGGAGTTTTCTGAGGAAGATTATTTCCCAGTGCTACTTGGGCACCACTGGTGTTATGCAAATAATGTTGTTTTATGCTTTAACAAAGGATACATTAGTTTTGAGAAAAAGGAGGAGCATGTCATTATCCCTTTGAAATATGTAAAGGTTGCATTATATGTAGAGCCCTTAACTGAATAATATCATAACAAGATATATGCGTGAACAATTAGAGACCCTGAAGTACTTGAGTTGTCTAGGGAAGGTGTTACTTAATGGGATGATGCATAGTTTATGAGTGATTCAACCAGTGTTTCCTATGAAAACTAGGTACATGGGACGTATGAAATGGTTGGGCGAGAGATCAAAATTATTATAACTCACGTATTCAAGTTGTTCTCTGTTAGGCGTTTGGGAAACAACCAAGTACCAAGGTACACTAGCAAGGAAAATCCTGGAGTAGTTTTGCGCATCATGGAATCTCAATGGAATAATGAAGGAGATTAAAGGAATATGATGGTTTATACTCTGAGTGGGACAACATCACACTGGTGGATACACAAAGAGATAATATTTTAGAGTGGCAAGAAGTGAGGATCACCTTCCCTACTAGGTTTCTTAGGAGCAATACTCACACCAAAACATGTGAATTTCATTAGAAGACTCTTATCTCGCATCACATTCAATATTTTAAGATACTCTAAATGGAGGGACAAAAGGCCTTACCACCTTCATTGTGGGATCATATGTTCTATTCTATGTTGCATGGATGCGTGCGTGCCTGATATGTATTTGTGAAATTGAATAGAGAGGTAAGGAATTGGAAAGAACCAATTGTATGTATGATTCATTTTAGGAAACCATATCTCTAGTGCTCACATTGATATGTTATATATGCTAGTGAAAGTAAATGTAATATTGTAATATTGTATTATGATTATAATTATAAAAGGTAGTAGTAATATATTATTGTTATATTAATAATAATCTATATATGATTTGGATTTGTTATAAACGACTCATGTAATTAGAGTTGAGTATTGTTACGTAAGTAACAAACCCAATCAAATAGAAATTGGTGGAGATAATCTCTCCTTGAATACAAGAGTAGAATATGCTATATATTCGATGTAATCTTGGATGTACGTAATGAGATAATAATAGAGAACTAGAATTGTTAAATGATTGCAGTAATAATAATATTTCAGTGTGGAGAGTTTAGTATATCTCTATATTTCCTATGTATTAAATTTGAATTTTTTAGATCCATTAATGGTGCTTTAATCTTGTAAAAGAAAGCTTATCTTTCATTTGGTATCAGATCAGTAATGGAATCCTGAATATTTGTGAGGGTCAATAGTATTGTGCTTTGTCCTTGTGTATGGTGGAAGAATTTTCATATCAAAAGGAGCATCCACCTTTTATAGGATTGTAGAATTAGAGTCATGGCAATACAATTTGGATGTTATAATCTTCCATAGTCTCCAACAATCTCTTATTTAAATCTTGGTTTGTGATAAAAAAAAGTTTTTTCCACAATCCATGATGACTCCTCATTAAATTTTGGGCATACCCCAAAGTTATTCTCCTATAAATCTCAAAGAAATCAGACTACATTGAGTTAACATGGAAACTTCCTAATTTTTTTTGGAATCTACAGTTAATCAACTTTGAATACGTGTAAAAAATCTAGAACTAGAAATATCTATTTACTTTTCATAGGAATCGCCAATGATTCTCAACCTGTAATACAATCTCCAACGATGAAGTAAAATATCCAACGATTTACCTTAATCACCACTGATTCCTGAGAAATCACTAATGATTATATGGAATACTGAAAATATATCGAAACCATATTTCTGAATAATTTTATGGTTTGTAAAACAAAGCTATGGTTCTCAAGTTATCGTTAAAACATCAAAGGTTGGTTTTTGTCTAATTCAAAGCCTCATCATCATAAATATTTGCATCATGAGCCTCAAAGGGAAATCATGAGGCACAGGAGGTTGGAGGTCAATCAACAACCTCTCATTAATCACCAACGACGAGGCCGCATGAATCTGTGGTGGCATTTTGTGGTTTGATTTTTCTTTCAGTTGTGTGCTTCAGTTTCATAGAACCTATTTTATAGTATATTCTAGTTTCAATATGCTTCAGTTTACAGTGTTCCTATTTGAATAAATGGAAATTTCACAGTGAAGAGGGGAACATGATCTAATTTTCAATTTTCGTTATGTCATCTTTTTCACTTTTTGTATGAGCAAAATAATTTTACATTTTGCCTATGTTATTCCCTGAAGTGAGATAGTGATGAGAAATGATGATACTATGGATGCATCATGATATTTTCATTTTCGGATCCACTAGACAATCATCTATAGTTTTGGTCGTTATTAATCCACTAGAAAAACTATCTATAGTTGTGGTTGTGAGTAATCCATTGGGAAAACTATATTTGTTGTGGTTGTTGGTTAACCACTTAGAAAAACATCCAAAGGTTGTTGGTATTGTCCTAGAAACCATCCAGATCATGAGTATGCTACAAAGTGACACATTGCAGTATAAGGTAGGTTTTCCCATGTTCGCACTAAGGGGGGAAATTTTAGAAAAGCATCTCTCTAGTGATCACATTGATATGTTATATATGTTGGTGAATATAAATGTAATATTATAGTATCACATTATGATTATAATTGAAAAAGGTAGTGGTAATAAATTATTGTTATATTAACAATAATATATATATATATATATATGGTTTGGAGTTTTCATAAACAACTCATAGAATATCAAGACTATTATAAAATTCTATGAGGCTTCCTCAGAAAAAAAAAGTTAATTATTATAAGAGTTCCATCTACTTCTTTAATACTCCTTTGGAATGACATAACATAATTGCTCTTATTATGGGCTGCAAAATCAGCTCCTTACCTACAACATACATGGGGCTGCCTCTTTGGACCAATAATGTCACCATAATGATATGGAATGTGTTACTTGACAGATTCTAGAGAAAATTGGCCGGATGGAAAGGGGTTGTTCTTTCCAATGCTAGAAAATGTCTTCTTATCAAAAGCACACTGTAGAACTTACCAATTTATATTATGTTTATGTTCAACATTCATACAACAATTATTCACATAATAAAAATGATCCAAAAACACTTTCTCTCACAAGGAAATGAAGACAAATTCAGATATCATTTGGTGGCATGGGATTAAGTTTGTACACTTAAGAGAGTTTCGGGGCTTGGTATCAAGGAAATTAAGAAAATGAATATTTATTTAATTTATAAAATGGGATGGGGAATGTAAAAGGAGGAACAACTTTAGATTGAGTTAATCATGGATAAATATCTAGCCCAACAAAATGTGAATTAATTCATCTATGATGACTAGATTCCTAATGGCTCTATTTTTTTTAACAAATTGATTGAAATGAGGAATTTTATCAAGCAAGTATGTAGATGGAAAGTGGGAAAACGCAGTGATTTTCAATTTTGGAGGGAAAATTGGACTAATTTCAGTTTGAACGATAGATTTTCTTTTAATAAGGACATCTTAACTGAAAAGTATGGGACTAAAGTCAAAGACTATATTCATATAGAGGGAAATAGAAGAAGATGGAAACAATTAAGTGTGGATGTGCTAGATCTAAATATTGTTTTTTCCTCTCTTCAAGACAAACTAAATATCATACCCCTAAATAAATTTGATGAAAAAGATGCTTTTTTTTTTGGATTAACTCTTTGGAAGGTGAATATAATGTCAAATTTGGGTACAACAGATTTTTTGAAAATGTTTAATGTAACTTCAAGTTGAGTAGAATTTGGATTCCTGAGCTAACTCCTAAAGTCAATTTCATTTTTTGGCTTGTTCTAAAAGCTAAGATTCTCACTAATGATAATTTAATCAAAGGGGGGTTTATTATGCTAAATATGTGTTGCTTGTGTAAAAAGAAGGTTGAGGATATTAAACAGTTATTGTTACGTTGTGAGTATGATTCAAATATTTGGAGTGTGATTTTATCAAGAATTAATATATGTTGGACCCTGCAAAATGAGTTCTTACAAACTTGGGAACAATGGGATCCCCCATATAAACACTAAATTGTTCGAAGACTCTGGAAGCTGATCTTAGCTCATACCATTTGAAGACTCTGGAAAACCAGGAATGAAATCATATTTAGGAACAACAGACAAGTTTGTAAACAAAATATTCAATAATATTTTCACTGTTGTAAAAGATAATATTGAGAAATTCAGACTTCCCAATAACAAGTGATATCCATAAATGAATAAATTATTCTTTCAGATTCGAAAATTGATATTAGACCCTTAAGGACAAGGGAAATGAACCATTGATAGGTCATTAATCCATTGAATCCCTCCTCCCAATTCTTGGTATAAGCTGAACTTTTGTGGATCCTCCAAGGGCAACCCAGGTGCAACTACTGGAGGAGGGATCATAAGGGATCACAAAGGTTGTTTAATTGTTGCTTTTGCAAGAAGAATGGGACATCAAACAAATCATTATGTTGAATCCTTATCAAAATTTGGGGTGTAATAACTGCTAAGGAATGTAATATTATGAACATTATTATAAAAGGGGATTTAATGAATGTCATAGATCAGTTGAATCAAACTTACCCCCTAGCTGGACAATACAAGATTTTATTCATGAGTCTATAAGTGTTTGTCAATCTGTCAATAACTACAAAATTGTCCACACATATAGAGAAGGTAATAGAGTAGAGGAAACATTGGATAATCATGGGATTAACACAAATTTTACCACTTGATTTAATGAAGATAATATCCTCATCGAAGCAAAAAATTCCATCATTAATGATAAGTGTGAGAGATCACTCCCTGCTCAAAATATTTTAATGAGATCTCCTCCACTTTATTGGGAATGTGAGATCACACACGTAGTAGGAGTAATAACATTTATTGCCAAAGCTGGGTTTGTAGAAGGATAGTTAAAAGGTTGATTGGGGAAGAAAGGAACATTTTTTTTAATCGATTCAAGCAGTTTAAATGTAAAGTATAAATCATGGGAGGACATCCTTACCAAGTTAAAACCCACTATGACCCTGCATGGAAGGAGAATGTTGATCTTTGGAATTTTCATCAGGTAGGAGGGGTTGATAATTTCATTGAGAAGATTCATGGAAAAGATCATAATATTTCCCTTCAATTTTCCACTGAATGGACATAGATAATAGTGAAGTATGGCAGACAATCCATTCAAATAACAAAGGAGTTAGTTACAGAAATTACAAGTCTTAGTTTGGAAGGCATTAGATTATTCAAAAAGAGAATTGACAACAACATAGAGGTCAGAAAATTTATTGTAACATGTGATACGGTAAATTTATTTCCTACACCATTTGATGAGCTTGCCAAGATGATGGTCCAATTTATTTCTCTAGAAGGCAAGTATATTATGGTTCCCATAAAGCATTTGATATTTTTAAACCAGTTTTTTAGAAACCTCCTTGTTTGTTTCCCTCATTATATCCTCAGTCTGTGGAATTATCCATCCTTGAATTTAAAAAACATGCCCGTGGTCATCCCTCTCCACCAGGATGGCATATTCCTTGTCCATAGACATTCCCTAACCCATCACCCTGTCATCCCTACAAATCTTGTCATTCCACCCACCCCTGACTCCCTCAACCCTAATCCTACCATCAATCCAACCACAATTGCTGGTCAGAGAAAAATCAGGACCAAACCCCCCTCTTTCCTTAGTAAACAACCTTTTCCCTCCAGTAGAGTTCTTTTAAAGAAGCAAGGACATGGAAACCGTATAGAATCTCTTGCACATCAACACCCACAGGGCCTAGTGATACTACTCAAGATGAGGAGGAGGATCTTCAACAAAGAATTGACAACAAGGAAAAAGAGTTGGAAAGTCTTAAAAGGGACATGTATAAGCTTAGAAAGCAAAATGGAAAAAGGAAATTGGATGATGTTGCTGGACTTGGTGAAGGTCAAGTCAATGAAATATACAAGAAGATAAATTCTCTTGATAATATATTAGGGAATTCAAAGGATAGGCAATGATCACAACATTTATTTTTTCATATCTATTTGTGAATTCCTGGAACAACGGGTTAGAAGTATTGGCATGCTAAGTGGTATTTTTGATGCTATTTGGGGCACAGATGATGAAAGCCATCATGTTCTTTCTCAACTGGGTGCCATATGATTCTACTCATATCACTACCATGGCTCTCTTTACTTCGTTGTAGACTATAAATTCCAGTAAGTGATAGAGCATCTAAGAACTAATCTACTACGGAGAATGTCTTTTCATTATGTTGATGTTGTAATGTTGTTGTTTACTCATTGTTTTTTTGTAGTTTTCTCCCTTTGTTGTCTCTAATGTGTAGTTTCTTATTTGAATTCAGTTGGGGCCCTCATGTAATATCTAGATTTTGATCCCTTTTTATGATTCTACCTGTTTATCTAGCTTTTGAGCCTCTATGTAATTTGGTATAGTCCCTTCAAAACTATTTACTAATAATAAAAATAAAAACTCATGAAATTAGAGTTGATTATTGTTACGTAAGTAAGAAACCCAACCAAATAGAATTTGGTGGAAATAATTTGTCCTTGAATATAGGATAAGAATCTCCAATAAATTAGATGTAATCTCAGATGTATGCAATAAGAAAATAATAGAGAACTAGAGTTGTTATATGATTGTAGTAATAATAATATTTTCAATGTGGACAATTTAGTATATCTCTATATTTCTTGTGTGTTGAATCTGAATTTTTAGATCCATTAATGGTGCATTAATCTCATAAAAGAGAGATTTGATTTCAATTAATACCTTTGACTATTTTTTAACTAAACCTTGAGTGAATGATGTATTATAGATTATGAAGCACCTTAATATGGGGGATAATGCAAAGGATGAAGAGATTATTTGGGAACTACTAGGTGAGTCAGACTTAGAGGTGCACTTTCAGGAAAAAGAGACAAATGAAGATCAGCTAGGGCATGCCTAGTTAGAGAAAGAGAAGGGAAAACTAGTTTACATAATTAAAGATGAGGAAGTGGAGAATCTGGATGTTGATCATACTATAGGTATGCGTGAGGTGTTAAGCAATACAGATGAGAAGGAATGTGCATATCATGAGCCCATGAAAATGAATAAGGTCAACATTGGGACAAATGCAGAACGAGAGGAGGATATTATTGGTGACTATTGGTAAGAACAATAGGTTATAAGAATCATTGAGCTGTTATGCAAATTCTAAGACTTATTTCCTAGAGGCTCTCATGATTTAAAGGGGACTGCATCACTCTTTGGGAGAGATGAAGATCAAATTAAACGAAGGTGTGAGCTAGATTAGGAAGAGGCCATACAAGGATGAATCCTAATCTACACATCAAGGTAAAGGAAGAGATTGACAATATGTTGAAATTTGGTATCTATTAGGGCCCATTGAGGAATCAAAGTGGGTTATCCATGTGGTGATAAACATAAAGAAAGATGGTAGGATAAGGATCTATGTGGAATACATAGAGTTGAATATTTCTTGTGTGATAGATCCTTTTCCCACACCACTTACATAGGAGATCTTGGACGGTGTTGCAGGGCGTGAGCTATATTATTTCAATGATGGATTCTCTAGTTATCGTCAGGTGTGGATTGGTAAAGAAGATCAAGAAAAGACAAATTTCACCACTAAGTTGGGAAGTCTTTCCTACAAAGTTATGCCTTTTTTATTAAAAGACATGTCTAGATTATTTTCACACATTGTTGTGGAAGCATTTCAAGACTTTATACATAATTTTTTATAGGTATACCTTGATGATTCGATGGTATATGGGCTGGAAAAGGATCACCATGAGAATTTGAAACTTATGTTTGAGAGGTTCCGACAACTGAGCATCTATCTTAACATTAAGAAGTGTGATTTTTCTACACCCTTTGGAACTTTGTTAGTACATATCATATGTAAAGAAGGCTTTTTGCTAGATCTTGCTAAGGTCACTGTTATTTTTGGTTTAGTAGAGCCTACCAATTACACTGAGGGTACATAGGTTCTTAGGACACATAGGTAATTATAGAAATTTCATTAAGGGGATATGCTAGGATTTACGTGCCCTTGGATGAATTGTTGAAGAGTAACGAAAAGTTCCATTGGGGTGAGGAACAACAACGAGCATTTTAATACATTGAAGGGAAAGGCTTACTTCTGCACCCATTCTGCGGTTTCGTTTATGGACCAAACCATTTCACGTGCATGTGGACGCCTTTAGTACAATTATTGGATTAGTGCTAGCCCAACCTAAAAAAGGTATTGTAGATCATACTATGTCTTTTTTAAGTAGGGAAATTGACCCCATCTAAGAAAATTATATAGCTAAAGAGCGTAAAACACTGTCTGTGAATTATTGTCTACAAAATTTTAGTCAATACTTTTTCGTAACTCTATTCATATTTTATACAGATCACATGAAAGTCAAGTATCAGGTCAATAATCCTATCTTGTAGGGTCACTTATGCAGATGGATACTCTTCTTTCAATAATTTTACCGTATAATGTTGGTAAAGCCAATAAAGAGTAATTCAAGACTAGATCATTTATCAAGAATCAACTCAGGTGAGGATGTGCAGAGCCTTGAGGAAATAATGTTAGATCCACAAATGCTCATATTTAACTGTGTGCCCTTTGACTTAGAAGATATTTTTGTATTCTTATTAATTTTTGTGGCGCCTGAAGGGATGAAGGCTTTAGAGAAGAAACAACTTGTGATATGCATTGCACCTTACATGTTAATTGGTGGATATTTATACAAGTTTGTTTGTGATGAGATTTTGCGCCAGTGTGCCCTTGAGCATGATCGTAATTCTATTATGGAGAAATCTCATGGTGGGATTTTCAATGGTCACTATTTATGAAATGTTATCGCACATAAGATTTTGATGGCTAGCATGTGGGGGGAAACATTATACAAGGATTATATCACATATTACAAGGCCTGTGGCCATTGTGAGCACATTAGAAAGCCTTGACATAGGGATGAAATGGATTTGAGACAAATTACAAGTGCAAAACCTTTCCAGAAGTGGGCAATTGAATTTTTGGGTCCTATTTCTACACCCACGCAAAGGAGTGGATCACACTATCTTGTTATATGTACAAATTATTTGACAGGGTGGGTGGAAGTAGTGGCTACGAAGGATTCCATGGATACTACAACAGCTAGGTTCTTATTGGAGAACATTATCGACATGTATGAATGTCTGTTGATCTTAACAAGTGATAGCGGCACTCATTTCTTAATGAGACTATCATAATAATATTAAAAAAAATTTATGGTAGCACACCATAAAACAACCCCTTATCACCCATAGGCCAATAGAATTGTTGATTCTTTCAACAAGATTTTGGGGCATACATTGAAAAATATTTGTGATGTTAGAAGCAAGGATTGAGATGAAAAATTCTTTGATATACTTTGCACATACATGTTTACTTACAAAAGTTTGAACAAATCCACCCCTTTTCATCTAGTGTTTGATGCATAGGCTATTTTTCCTATGGAGTTTATGTTACCCATCCTACACATTGTGTACGTAGCAGGACTAGAATATGAACAAGCACTTGAAGATCACATACATAAATTGATGCAGTTGGATGAGTGGAGTGTCATTGCTAGGTGGACCTAGAAGATGGAAAAAGTAAGATAGAAGGCTTTACATGATAGGAACATTTGGAATAATAAGTTTTAGGTTGGACAGATGGTCCTTCTGTATGATTCTAACTTCACTCTCCATCCTGGGAAATTGAAATGTCATTGTTTGGGACCGTATGTAGTGACACATATATTTGACTTAGGCATTTTCCAGTTACAAATGATGGATGACGACCTCTTGTATGGTTACTTCAATGGGAGTAAGTTGAATCCCTACTATAAATAAGTCTTCTTGGTGTTTTTAATAAGGTCATATTCCCATTTAGATTAGATTTCCCTTTAATGCATTTTCCCATATATTTGTTTCATTTTATCATTGTTATCCTTTATCAATTTATTTTTATGTTGTGTTGTAATAAGCGCACTTGCGCACCAGAAGATGATTACTATATATTGGATTCTTGCACAAAGGACCATGTATACTTTTAATGTAGGGTGGAGCAGACATAATTGCTTTTAAGGTATTAGAGTATGAGCGTATTTTGAAAGACTATTGCGCAAAGAAAAAATATGTTACAGGTGCTCAGATTGAAGGGATTTTTAGGAAATTTTCTTAGTTTTAAAACCATACGTAGATGGATGGATGCACATTGTAATGTGAGGTAGGCACCAACATGAGAAATTACTTGGTATGAGGCACATTAGATAGGTACTTTTACATAAAAAGGCGCACGTTAGGAAATATGTGTCCGAGAAGTTAGTGGTGTGCCAGAAGGTTACGACTGGCGTGTGGAAAACTCAGTGTGAAAAATGCTAAGAAGTTTCATTAATGCCTATTATGGTAGTTGGTGAAGAGTAATTAATTTAGAAAAGTTACAAAAATTATATAAGGAGGGTTTGCAATGATATTTTCACCTTGCATTTTAAAGAATTTAAACTATGGAGAGTGATATGAAGAGCGATTTGAGTTTTAAAGAGCATGAAGGATTGATTATAAGCATTGAACTAGGGTTATTTGTGTATTGTTGTTGAAGGAGCTCCATTAATAAGATGTTTTAGTGAAGGAAAGGTTCTTGGGAGACAAAATTGTGGAGCTAGGGTTCGAGGAGATAAAACTGTAGATAGGGCACATAGAGTTTGAGTTTCCACATTCGAACAAGTGGAAGGAGACACTTTTACTATCAAAATGGCACCCAAGATAGCACCTGGAGCAGCTACCGAAGGTAGGAGGAAAAAGGAAGTGGAAATAGAAGTCAGGGACACGCCTAATTCTCGTTATTCATAGATATATTATTCTAAGGGTGTAAGGGCGTAATAAAGGGATTCGATGGGGAGTCGCATATCTGGCGAAGAAAAATAAGTGACTACAATAATCATAACAAGGATAATAAGGATTATTTGGACAATATCTTGATAGTGAAAATAGATATGAGAATAGAGAATGACATAGTCATCTACGACGATGTTGGATGGAATTTGCTAGAGAATGTTGGGGTTATATAGGTGTATGAATTTCCATATTTTGGAAAACCAAAAAAATTATATCAATGTTTGATTTCATGAGTCCACAAGGAATTTTTCTACTTTACAGGGTGGCGGATGCGACTCACCATGCCTTTGATTTGAAGGTTGACAGGCCTAAGGATTTCAGGGACTAAGATTGGTAGTGAACTAAAAGACAATGAGGTCATGGATGCAACCTCTGTAGTGTTTTCTTATTGAAAGGGGGTGTGTGTCATTGATTTTAAAAACTTGGGAAATCAACCTATGATTCGTTCTGCTACACACGTCCTTACTAAATTGAATAACCATGAGCATTGGAGCAAAGTGCATAAAAGGTGGATCCATATTTCTAAGAATATGTCAGAGGGCATGGTGTATAATTTATCTTCTTACATTACTTAAACCATTATTCAGGAAGCACACCATGGAGACAAGATAAGTTTTGGTGTTATTTTATTATCTATTGTGTTTGTAGAAATTGGGGTGCCCGATGGGCCATAAGAAAAAATTTGGCAGTTCCCTGAATAGAAAAATTCCTTAGAATTAAGGTTTGAAAAATGCACATGTGATGGATCCATGAGTGGTCTTTATAAGAAGATGATGAAACTCTAGTTCAATCACCTACGTGAAGCTTTTTAATATGAATCGAGAATACCCAAGGACCTTCCATCGGTATTAGATAAGCAGGCCCAATTTTCTGTATATCAACATTTTTTATAGGCATATTTGGGATGAAGGATGGAAAGTGGAGGCCTTAGTGAAAGCTCCCATATGACTTCACCGCACGGTTCTTTCAGGTGTCAGTAATCAGATTCTATAACATGTGCAGATTGAGGGTTGATGTAGATAAATTGGACTATGAGTACTATAATCTCATAAAAACATACACACATCTAGGTAAATATTCATATATTGAGAAATTAATATCTGATGACATAAGTATCTGCTCGATTAGTTTGGAAGTTAGGAAATAGTGAGGGCTTAGGGTATATATTTACCTTAAACCTAAGTTGGTTGATGGGAGATACATTGAAAATGAATTCAAAGTCCTTGAACTACCTAGGGGGAAAACATATGTTGGCACATTGCAGGATGATAAACCTAATCTCCCCCACACACATGAAGATAAAAAATTTTAATTTAGGGAAGATAGTGGTGGTATGGATCATGGCACGTAGAGGAGGCTAATAGTAGGGTAGAAGAGAGATCACAAGAGGACTCCCCCTCCCAAGGTGGAAATTAGAGAAGTGGAGGATGTGGCTGACCAAGAGATAGGTGAGGGAACTAAAGGTCAAGGATTTAGAAGGGTACTAAGGATAACAAGATCATATAATGTAAGTGCTGAACCCTTGTATCTACTAAGGAGGTCACCTAGGAACACTCCAATCTAGCTTGAAATAGTAAAAATGAGGTGTAAGTATGTTCCCACTAAGGAGAGTGAGGAGGAGAAACCAGATGAAAGCGAGCATGTTATCAAGGAGACACCTATTTTTAATGTGGACATGGAAGATCCACAACACAATGAAATGTAGCATGTTACAAAGGTATTTAGTTCCATAGAATAAGAGAAATAAAAGGATAATGGTGAGCCATCTGGCGAGCCTATTGGTGAACAAACAGGAACAAAAGGTGGATGCCAAAGTTTAGGTAAAGAAGTACAAATTTCCAAGGGTCGCCATTTTGGGAAGATTAGAGAGGGAGAAATGTATAATACACCTACACTTTGATACATTGATGACCCCTCTAAGATCATTCATGTCAGGTGTCAGATTACTTTGGAGCCTAAGAAGATATATGGGTGGGAGTTAATGCACCCTAAGGTAGCCTACATACACACATGGAAAATGTTATCTTGGAGTATGGAGACTCACATGGATGAGCTTGAGTTTGATGTAAATGAAGATGCATGCATCAAGAGGAAGATGAGGAACAAACCTCTAGTTGTGCATTGGATAGTTAAGCCAACAGATTTAACAAATGAATAGGAAATTAATTCCTTAACTAAGATAGAAGTTAAAGTCACATGAAGATATGTGGATAAGGAAGATACACTCAAGGAACTACTTGAAGATAATAATATCTTAAAAGAATAGTTGGAACAATTGACTGAATCACTCAAGAAAGAAAATGATAAGAAGTAGTAGACTAGATTTTACCACAGATCTTGGTAAAGAAATTATAGACACACATCAAAACATTGAAGAGAAAATAGAGGAACAATTGACTAAATCACTCAAGAAAGAAAATGATAAAAAGCAGTAGATTCTAGATTTTACCACAGATCTTGGTAAATAAATTATAGACACACATCAAAACATTGAAGAGCAAATAGAGAAAACAGATAAGTCTTCCTTACACTTCTTATAATATTTAGTACATATATTGATCAAGAATAAGTAAGGAATTCCTGAGGAGACAATGGATAGAGCTGCACAGAAGGAGAAGGACATTGTTTTAGAGAAGGAGAGGACAAAGAATCAGATATCACGCAGGATAGTAGAGTTTTATGCCTTATTAGAAACCATTAAAAGTGAATTAAAGAAGGTAGATTTGGCATTGAAAATGTGTGCAGATCTAGATCCAATCATTAAAATAAGGACATTGGTGGAGGATAATGAGTGCCTTATGGAAAATAAGACTGATACTATAGGTCATGAGGAGAGGCTGATGTTGCTAACAGAGAAGAATGATGTTCTCAAAATAGCCTGGAAACCTCATAAGGAGAAAATAAAGGAGCTCGGGAAAATGATAACAATAAGAATGGATGTAATGGAAGGCATGATCTCATCCTTGACAAATGTTCTCAAAGTTTTAAAGAACAAGGGGAAAGACATGACATTAGACGAGATGGATTGGGTGTTTGGAGACATCCCTACTAAGACAAAGAAGGGACTCGGTGATTGGAACGAGTTGGAGGATGACATTAAGAATGAGTACCCTGAGTTATTATCATTTGTAATAGAATAATGCACTAATTATTGCATTGTTCTCAGATTCTTTCATTTTTTTATAAAGTAATTATTTACTCCCATATTATTTATTCTTTGGAGAGAAAAGGTGCGAGTACCCATTATCAGGGGTAAAAATTATATTAGTTTGGGTTAATGATGACTAGGTAAAATATTTCCTAAGTATCAAAGGTGTATGTGAAAAAGGTGCATAGAAGGGAAGGTGTAGGTGTGTGTGAAAGTTTGGAAAGAAATGGCATGCTCAAGAAATTTAGAGCTCAGAAGTTAGTTGTTTTGACACATACGTGGGCTGAAAATAGGATTGAGTGTAGAGCACACATTGGATAAGGACAAGAAAACTTAAAGGTGAAGGAAAGGCTATTTTTAGATCAAGTGGGAGATCAAGCATCATGTAGAGTTAAGCTAATAATAGGATAAGAACTGGAATTTATTTATAGATTATCTATTATTAGGTGAAGTTTGTATGCTTATTTATTATCTTAGTAGTGGCACATGGCTTTTTTGGGCATGTAGCCTATTTTGAGAGTTCATAGACAGTTAAGGGAGAGTTACCACCCCTATATATATATGTATAATTTGCATGGTTTTAAGGATAGACCACGTTATGTATCAGAGTTATGTTGTTGGATTATGAGCGTGCATGACTTATTGAGACACTATGTGTATGTATTAAGCTTTGGTTAGTGATGAACTAATATGATGCGGCTTTGGTGATTGATATTGGTCATTTATTTCTCTATTCATGGTTCTTGTAGGGTAAATCTGATCTTGATTCTTGTTTGATTAATGATGCACGATGGTTACGATCTAGTTCTTTTTATGTCTTTTCCTTTAAATTACATCTATGGATATGGAATGTATGAACTTGTATGCTAACATCTTGAATAATCTTCCATAAAAGAGGGACCCAATACATTTCTGTGCTTTGGGTGACCATTAAGTTCACTTAATGAAGTGCCAATGCACCTAGGGTTTTGAGTAATAAAACAAAGACTGCATAGATTTGATTCCCTTTTGTCTTGAGTAAGTGTGATACTATTATCTGTGATAATGAAAGACCACAAGATATTTTCAAAATTGAAATAAATCCTAGTGTGAAATTCATTTCCAATCAAATGAAGCAAAGGCTTCAGAACTCCTTCCATATATTCTTTTCCACAAACATGTCAACACTTTTTAATGTGTACCTTAGTGATAGTTAAAGTATGTAACCCAACATAATTCCAACAATTTTCACCATAAGGAGAACCTAAGGCAATGCAATGGAGAATTAGAATTTTCCAATCTTGATTACCTAAAAGGAATTACATAACCTATTTAGAACATAAAAAAATTATTTTCTGATTAACTTCAATAATTCCCATACCACCTCAGATCATGGGGAATAAAAAAACATCCCAAGCGACCCAATGAAATATCCAAGAACCAGAGCTTATAAACCAAGATAATCCCAAAGAATTTTGGAAAGTATGGGAAAGGAAGCCCGAGAGGGGCACCCAAAAGAAGAGTAATACACATGGGTGGCCATAAGAATATTTGTGTGTAAATAATTTTTTATGGCTAAAGAGATAGATTTAGATGTGCATTGAGAGACTTTATGTTCAGTCCTTATCAATAATATATATGCCATAAGGTGGGAGAATCACTATTAAAGGAAATGGGAATTCCCAAAAATGTAAATTGTTCTCCATGACCAATCCACTTGCATGGGTAAGACTTTAATTAGTCAGACATATTCCAACTACTTTTATGATAGACACATTTTATATCCAGCTGTATGTTGGATGCTAAACAAAGAAAAAAAATGTAAATAAAATTATAAACTTCAATAAAATTATATATATTTTCATAAAAGGTAAGGAAATAATCATTAGGGAAGTGACCATTAATGAGATGAGAAGAATGATATGGAAAAAATTTCCCTAAATGCGACTGTGATCAACATGCTTAGCAATAAGATACCCGAGATCATCAAATCCTAAGAAAAACAGAGTAGGCACAAGAGGGCACCCCTATCTGATAAAACAGAAGACACCAATCATGGAGGATTTTTGGCCATTGATATTGAGGAAAGTAGATATATTATATAATATTGTTTGGACACCTGAAGTAGAAAATCACTAAATCTTAACGCCTTGAGCATGACTATAATAAAAGGACACTCAATATGATCATAATACTTCTCGAAGTTAATGTTATGACATATGGGTCATTGAAGAGCCATCTGACCCCATTACATACCTTTTTATACTTTAATAATACTATCTAGAATGTAGCACCCCTTAATGAACCCCATATTCTTAGGTTGAACAATATTAGGTAGCAGATCAACAATACAAAGAACAAATTCCTTGGCAAAGAATTTCAAAAGCGTGATAGTCCACCAACTATTAATCAGTTCAATATTTTGAGCTTTAGGGATCAAATTGATGTTGCATTGATTTATGAATATATCTAATGAATTAGATTGATGGACTTCATTGTATACATGAAGAAGATTGGGGAAGACAAAAGAACAAATAGCTTTGTACAATCCACAACAAAATCCATCTATCCCATTATACTTATCATCGATTAGGCACATAAGAGTATCATATATATCATCAAAAGTAACAGGGGAATTTCATAAGGCATAATCATGAGAAGAAAATTTAATAGGAACCACGTTTATACATTGTTGCATGGAAAGAACTTACTCATTTGTAAACTCTTGTGCTTGGAAAAATAATTGTTACTGTTATGTAAAATCGTTAGTGAGCTCATGTATTTTTCGTCAGTAGAATCTAAGAAACCTGGATAGCTTTAATTTTTTCTCAAGCATGTTTAACATGGATGGATTTGAAGAAAATATTGGACAATTTGTCTCCCACATTGAGCCAATGCATCATTGAATAGATCTAGGCTCCATGGGCCAAGTGAGATTCCATGACCTTTATTCGATGACAATTTTTTAGCCACCTACAATTGAAGAGTGGTGTCGAAAGGATTGGATACCAAGAGAACATAAAATTGTGTCAAATTATTTATGTAAGGGAAAGTCTGTACACTTGCGAATGCAATATTCTTTTTTCCTAATTAGCGGAGGGATCAGGTCATGTGCTTGATTACTACCTCTCACCACTCTATCCAAATGGAAGTAAATAGAGGACGTGGTGCCATATTCCAAATTTTTACAATAAGAGGGACTACCTTTAAATATCTTAGCAAGGAAACATTAAGATATAATTCATTAGACGAGACTTTGAAATGGGCCCAACACAAAATAATATTCAAAGAAATCAGACACTAATCTCACCAATGAAAATTTGACCACACTGTGACAAGAGAGAGGCTTTACATGTCAAAATGAAAGATATGATACTAATAGAGAAGTACGTGATCAATTATTTTGAAAACAAGAACTGATCCTTTTCAAAGATTTGTCGAAGTATACGGAGCTTGAGACTTAAATTCCTACCACAATCGGAATAGAGGATCAGAAATCCCCCAACTGAATTTAAATAAATACTAAGCTACTTGTTCGCCGACACACCAACACATAGGGTGGGTGCTAAGTTTTTCATTAGGATTTTCAAGCATATTAAAGTCACCAAAAACCAACCAATACACAAGAGACAAGTTATCACCTAACCATTTCTATAACATCATTCTTTCTATGCCATCATTAGAAGCATAAATATTAAAAATACCAAAAGAAGGATTGTTAATATCCATAATCACCCACACGACCTTATTTGAAGGATTCTAACCCAAGGAGGTAATTATGGTTGAAAATATCAGGGAAATGGAAATTATTACACCGCCTTTCCATTAATATGTAGAGTATGAAAATGTGAAAAATTAAAAGCAATACAATTTAGCATATTCTGAAGAAAAAAAACTAGAAATTTTAACTTCCTATGAACAAATAATATCTAGGCTACTAAATCACTAATAGGATAAGTACACAAGGTATTTTTCAGAGTGATATGTCTTACTCAAAACATTCCAAGAGATGAAATTCATGAAAAATGAAACATTTCAAAATCTGTTTGAACATATGAAACAACATCCTCTGAGCCAAGAATTACAAAATTATTAGCAAGTAGGTTTTGTTTTGAATTAGAGATCTCAACATGAATGTAGTGGCATTTAACCCCATTTTTTCCCCACAATCCATGGGACACCTTTGAGGGTGGACTGCGTGAATGAAAAAGAGGTTGGGACATTAAAGCTAAATTCTTGCAATCTTCTATTTTCAAAGGCAAAGCTTGGATCTACTAGGGCTAGGAAGGAATAGAGATAGATGAGGGAGAAGGACCTGGAACCGACTTATCATTAGATGGTAGAGGGGAAGAATAAGGAAAAAATGTCACCAAATTAGTATATTTCGCACCTAAAACCTTCCTATTCCTGACTCTAGTCCAGCCATCAATCAGTAGGTCCCATTTTTGTTTTAATGCAGTAGGAATTGAAGCCACAATTTTAGATTGAGAAATAAGAGTACTAACGAGAATGTTTTAGTTCAAGGCTTAATAGCGAAAGTAGGTGTTGGGGAGGTTTAAATAAACACAACTTCTGAGAGAAATGCATGGACCCCACTTGGATATATAAATGGTCTAATCGATCATTCGCAAGGTTAACATCGACACAAACCAATTTATTGGGTGAGGCGTAAAATAAATGATCTTGTACATGACATATCACCTTGCCAATGGGTTTGAAAACTTAGCATAAATCACATGACATACCATTTAACTACAAAGTCTAAAAACTAAGCATAAATCACAACATTTTTGGATGATTCGGATTCCATACCTCATCGTAGACATTTGGCACAAACTTCCAAGCACACTTGGGAGTTATTTCCACCACTATTTTGTAACAATTGTTGTAATAGACCACGAGGTATCCATTTATAGGCTACTCAAACCTTGAAGGTGGTGAAATGGCTGGCTAAAACTATTGTAGGACCACTAAAAATACCCTATTATGGAAATGGATGCACACTACACCAAACGGAGTGACACGAGAAAACACATTAAACCCTAGCAGAGCCTGAATGAATTACTTTTCCCACACATTATACAACATTTTTTTCCTATTATCTCTTTTGATTTATAACTACGTTGATTACTAGACATAACCATTTACACTTGTATCAACTTCACTACTGGTTAACAAAAAAAATGATCCCAACTTTCTATTTTTTATATAAGGCTAGGAAATCACATGAATAAAGACTTAGTAATGTTTTTTCACTACTAGTCTTCTAAACTAACCAAACCTAATTTTAATTAAATATAAATGCATATAAATAATTAAATTACAGCTAATTAAATTAAACCTAATTAAATAAATGGTAAAATATATAAACAAGTGATAAATTGGAATAATAAAAAATCTTCAAAGTAGATGAGAAATCAAGTTTTAGAGTGAAGCATTTTTTAATTATGAAGTCAATTTATGTAAGCATGCAAATTAAAAGTTCCAAAAATAAAGGAAAAATAAATCATCTTGACGAACACTATGAAGATTATTTTGTGGAATAGGAAAAACTATACCAACCTAGTGCAGTTATGAGAAATTTCATACATCATTGAGTTAGTTTAAATATATTGTTTTGGTCTCTTGCCAAAAATTCAATAATTAATTATTAAATATTTCTTCATTTGAACACCACTCCTCTCTAAATGCCATCTAAAACAATAAAAATTAGCGAATCTTAATGTATTAATTTTTTATATCTTTTTATTATTGCACCCATAGGAATACAAAAAGGTTCAAAATTAGCATGAAAGTGTAACACACCTTAGAAGGTTTTTTTCTGTAAAGAAAGTGATCTGTATATTAACCTTTTAGTGAATGAAAAATGAATTAAATGTTTTCTTCTAATATATTAGTTCATGGATTCCGATAGTGACATGGGGATACAATTGAAACATATAAATTATGTATCACTCCAAACTAGATAATATGTGAATTGATCGAGTTTGTCCTATATACTAATAAAAAAAATTCAATTCTAATTATATTTTTATTTTGACACCAACCCGCACAATGAAAATATTAATATCTAAAACGCATTATAATAATGTAGGGAATCATTAAACTAGGGTTAGATGAGACGATACAACTATGAATATTAATGTGGTGGAACTACAAGATCATGTGTTCCATATTTATAATTTTTTAAGAAAATAATTGAGGGTATAAGAGATAAAATTATGAATCCATTTATTTGGATTCCACCCACAAATTTATTTTCAAAAAATTATACTATAGGAAATTTTTGCAATTGACTATGATTCAATGCTTGTTTCAATTTCTACATAAAAACATGAAAATTGTAATAGTTAAAATAATTGTGATATAGAAATACCTTTCAGAATGTTGATTTTAACACAAATCAAAAGCTGATACATTACTACAAATGAAAAATGTAGACATGCTCAAATTTGGTAATTTATCCTTTGACATTACTAATTCCAATTGTGCTTCTTGGCTAATATAATCATCCATATCATTTCTGAACTTACTGCATGTTTTCCAAAATTCTTAGTCTCACAAACTGATGTGTTGAAAATTATTTTATATTAATGCATAAGAATAGGCTCTTATTTCCATTGTAATTTTCAAATTATGTCTACTAAATTCTTATCTAAAACTATACATATTGGATAGGTTGTTTAATATGGTCCTATTTGACATGTACATTTGTGCAGCAACACATCCTCTAAATAAATTTTTGAGGAAATAAAAAATTTAGGTCCTTTGATCTTTCGAGTTTATCTTTATCATGATAATTTACCTTAGAAGTACGATATAAGAAATGTAAAATCACCTCATTTACCCAAATGAAACTCTCAGGATATCTCATGTAAATATTAGAACAAACAACATATAAGGATCCATAAATCTTGTTAAATATAATGCATATACATTCGGGAAACAACTAATATGGTTTTGAATCACTAAACTAGGTCAAAGAATTGATATTCCCTCATTTATAACCGCAAAAAATTGCCCACTCCAAATTCTTAGCAAGATCATAATTCTATTGAGCATGAAAAAAGTGGTTCATGTTTCCAAACAAATACATTTAAATATATGTTACATGCTAGGTGGAATAATATGTGTGGTTTGAGGCCACTTTATAGTATTGTTAATGTAGGAAGTACAAAGTTTGCACTTCAACCTAGAAGCAAACCTGATCACAAGGCCTCTTACCCATATTAAGGTTTTAACATGATTGAGGTAAGTTCAAATGGTTTTGGGACTTTATTATAGTTAGGGTTTGACAGTGAAGTACATTTTCATTTTTTGTAAGAATGAAAAAGTTATTGAACTCAACTTTTAATGTGTCCAAGTGTATAAAAAATGGGAAAGAGTATATTATACATCTCGATCGAGCTGTATAGTCCTATACTAGGAAATTTTTAGGTAAGAATGGAATAAATGAAGTTGATCTAGTCTCTGCACTCCCATATTCTTAATTTTGTGCATTGAGATCTCTATTATATAGTCTTGTTTAGCTTATATTATCTTCCTCTCGTGTATTTGATCTTATATTATCTAGTTACAATTATTGTTGCATTATTCTTATGGTATATAATTAATTTTTAATTTAATTAGTACGAATAACCCCTTGTAATGAACCTTGCATCCTTTCCAATTTTTTGCATTACATAACAATCTAATTTTATTAAAAATGGTGCAAAAATTTTGTTATATCTAGCAATATGATCATAAAGTACACATTATTTAAAACCTTAGTTTCCCTATGGATTCATTCCTACATTTTATATTTAGATCCAAACCTATTTTCAATTTATCAGCTACCCTAAATCTGGTTTACAAAAATGTTTCCTATAGTCTCATGGTCAGTCATATCCACTGGGTCTCTTTCTATGGATCCTAATTGTCGAATCATCTTTTTTCATATATATCATTTATCATAATAGCTCTATTTTTTAATTTCTACAATTTATTGATTTATTTTCATATATTAAACTATAACATCTCTATTTTCAATCTAATTCTTAGCCCATTTTTTGGAAATTAAATATTACTAGAGTTAGTAATCGGGGGAAACTCTAAAAAATACACCATCTTTTGAAAATTACTTTGAATTTTTTCTTCAACATAATTAGATTATAAAATACCTCATTATTTTGTTCAATTCATTGACTATTTTAATATAAAATCATTTTAATAAATTTACGATGTTCCCTCTTTTAAAAATTTGACAATAGTCACTCTTTTCTCAACATCACTTTTGGGTCTTATCATCTATGGTCTCTTGATTATTTTCCCTCCATGTTCGAAATCTTATTATTTATTACGTATTCATAATGTATCTATCATTTTTTTCCAACAATCATGGCCCATGATCGTTCTATTAATAATAGTGTTGTATTTTATAGAACTCTCTTAGAGTCTAGTCAAGAATTATAACATGCTTTTCAATCCCAATTTAAATCCATGAGTAATAAAATATTATCTCTCAAGGATGGCATAGAACATCTATATGATTATTCCATTTCCCATGACAATAATGTGTCTATTGATAATGATCAATATCCTTTAATTGATTATGAAAGTAAATGTCATATAATTTTTATACATGATACATGTGTTTCTAGAAGTGAAGTAAAATTCATGAATAAATATTACAATGTTTAACTTCCACATGATCATTCTTGCATACTAAGAATACCAAAGTAACAAGGAACCCTTTGGTTTAAAAACAATTCTAGGTAGCCTGATACTTGATATTATCTCGTTGATAATGGATTAATCACTTTGTTACCCAATGATTACTACCCTTGATAATGGCTTGACAATTTTAAAGTTAAACAATATTATAATTTACATTGAGCTAATGTACATTTTGGAAATGATTTTTATGTGTTATATAAAAAAAATATAGAAAATTGATTGTAAAGGATTTGATTCCTTTAATATATGACATTTTACTATGAAATCATCTCAAATCCTACAATATCATTTGGCCCCAAGATGATCTATAACACATATAATAGATGAGGATACCATGATAATGAATGATACATATTTGGATATAAAACAAGATTTATCTACTCAAAAAGAGGATACAAATGTAATACCTCCTTTCTACGATCCATTGTTAATGTACATTACTATATATAATTTTATTTGTTTACTAAAATAATCCAAGCATTTTTGTCAGCTCCATATATTTTTAGCTTTATTCGGTGTATCATTTTTGTTGAGTTAGCTTACTAGTTGTGTCGAGTCAGCTCTACTACACTAATATTAGTTAATGAAATTTATTCAACACTGATATAGGTGGTAGTTGTACTTTCCTCCAATTATATATATACATCTTATTATTGAGCTAATATATGGAGTAGATTACAAATATGGAGCAAAGTATTGATATGGAACAATGTATTGAGATTGAACCATTTCTTGTTGGTATTGAAATTATCTCATTTCTCTTCATAACTTGTAATTTTGTGTGTATATGCCTAGTATTTCAATTTTTCAATTCGTTTATCACATTTCTCACTGATGCACTCTTCAATTCAGCTGATACGTAGTGTTTCCAATATGGTATCAGAGATAAGCTAGTATTAATTGTGTCTGGTTTTATTCTATAAGTATTGAAATAGTGATTGTTATTTGTAACTTGCTAGTTGTTTTATATTTATTTGTTTTCTACTTGGAAAAATTGAATATGTAAAAGAGAATGAATTGTAGTTAATGTTATACTCAATTTTACATTGTATTGCAAATGAAAGGATAGAGAATGAGTTGATGTTATGTAATTCGAGTAAGAAACTAGAAATTTTACCATTCTACCAAGAATTGAATGCAAGATATCCTCATTAAAATTAATGTTGCATTAAAAATTAACTTAAGAAGAAATATTGTTAAAAAAAAATGCATTGTTGAAGGTTCTATTTTTAGATAATAGAACCACCGCCATGTCCAGAGTGGTGGTTTTAGAAGCACCACCCAGCATAGAGTGGTGGTGGATGAACTGACCCCTAGGCAGGGTGGTGGTCATAGGACCATTGACCTGTGTAGGGCGGTAGTTTTCTCACTTTTCATGGAAAAAAAAAAAATGTCCGTGTAAAAACCCAAATTTAAACTTAAGTGAAATCTAAGCTTAAAACCATTAAAAGGAAGATACCAACAACTAATAATTAATTAGATTTAATTTTTTAATCTGTCTAATCTCTTTTATGACACCCAAATGTGTCATAAAATCCATAGATTTAATGAAATGGGGTTTTCCGCAATTGTTGAACTCAAAATAAAGAAAAAAATTTCATTAAATAACAAAAAATATCCATTGTAGGATCTCTACAATAAATGAAGGAGTAATATTACAATGGTATAATATTTACAACTAAAACCAAGAAAAATTTTGCCATGGTTTCTCTTCTTGCTCTCATGGCTCCTCCTCCTCCTCCTCTTCCAAAACCTGTAAATCAAAATGAGCAAATGAGATTGTTTTGAGGAAAATAGAAATAAAAAGAGAACCATAAGGAAATTTATAGAAACCTAAATCTAAGCACTGGGATAAGATTCAATCCAATGTCCCAAAGTAAACCCTACCTCAGTTAATTGGAAAGTATTTTGAGGAAATGTATTTTAAAAATAAAACAACATGGGTAATGGGGTGGATGGGGCCACTTAGTGGCTAGGAAAAATAATTAAACATTGGAGTTAAAAAATAATGTAATCTTGGTGCATGATAACTAATAAAACTAATGGAGCTTAGTAGATGCTTTGAAACTGTAAATATATCTTAGGAAGTAAATTAATAATATTTAATTATTAATTTAATTTCAATTTTCACAAGCTTTTGTAAAAGGACTTTAACCCATAAATTTATTAATTCTAGACATTCCTAACCTTACAAAAAACTTTTAAAACAAAAATAAAATTATTACTGTAAAATTGACTATTCATTTATTAGTTATGTTATGTTTTTTGTGTTAAAATTTTTGGGCGTTACATATTATTTTCGTTTGTGACATGAGTCATTGATTATTTCCACCTTTCTCATGGGGACCTCTTCTAACTTTGATTTATGTCACATCTAGGATGATGCTCTTATAAGCAAAGGGAAATGTAGAGCCCACATTATAAATGAAATAAAAATTAAATTAAATTAAATAGTATAAATTAAATGTGGTGTGTTAATTAAGGAGTGGTGTGTGATGGTGGAGGCGTGAGGTAATGAATGTCAGGAGAATGATGGCGAGTGTTTTGAGGTGGCATACAATATGGGCTTCCCATATGGCCTACAAACCCTTCATGTCCCCTACATAATGAAATAATCACCTTTTTCAAATTCTAAGAAGCTTTAACCACGCTCAAAACTAGGTTAACATTGTAAATTAGCAGTAATTGGATAGTTGCAGTGACTGCAATAAATTAACTAGCCAAAATGTTATGTGAAAAATGTACTAAGCTCAATTTTGGCTAATATCCATCCTAAAATCATCCCATTATTGTCCTACACAAGGGAGCTAAAGCCATATCCCAAATACCCCCTCATCTTAATATATATAAATTGGATGGTTCTAGTTTGCATCTATATCGGTATTTGTAACAAGTTTGACGTCTCTGATTTGGAAAGAAATTTCTTCTTCTATTTTTTTTGTTTTAAGAATAATAGAGGAAAAATATTGAGGTTTAAGAGGCTCTTTCATTTTAACATCAAATGCATAAGGCAGGCGTGCAACCAGATATGTATACTTTTCCCTTTGTTTTCATTGTGTGTCCTGCTTATTAGCTTCACAAGATGGAAAACATATCCGTGCATAGATACTATGAAATTTGTTTAATATGGATGTTTACATGGATACTGCACTCATAGATATGTTTTTTTGATTAAGACATTGGAAGCACCCTTTCCTGTTGTCCCACGTATACGTCTCCAAGATGTTGTGTCTTTCACTCTTCCTCTGTGTGAAGCCCTTGGTTGGCCATTCACAACATCCTCCTAGCCTATGTCAAAATGGGATATCTAGAACATGGTATGGATATCTACCAAAGCATAAAATATCAAGGAATTTTGTTAGATGTTGTAGTTGAAATTGCTTTAGTAGGTATGTATACAAAATATTGAAGCATAGACTCTGTATATGAACTACTTCGACTAAATTCCTGAAAGAAATGTGGCATGAACTGCAATGATTGTTGAAAACTAAATCATAATGAATAAGGGACAATATTTCATCATGTGTTGTTGTTGGAAGTGATCTAGTGGGTATGTATACAAAATGTGGAAGCATGCCTTTGGCATGTGAACTGTTAGACTAAATGCCTAAGATGTGTCCTCATCAACTGCAGTGATAATAGGATATGTACAAAATGGGTTTTTTGAAAATGAGTTGGAACATTTCAAGAAAATGCAAAGCCACGCTTCATGGCCTTTGTCAGAATTCTCCACCCTATGCCAAAATAGAGGATTAAGAACAAGGAATGGAGATCCACAAGAAGGTAATAAGAAGTGGATACTAGTATAATATTGTCATGTCAAATTCCCTTTTGGACATGTATGCAAACTGGGAAATTTTAAATAATGAACATAATGTGTTTGACAAGTTTTGCAACCAAAAATGTGATCTCGTGGACTAATCTGATTTATTGATATACGCATCACGGATATGTTGATGAATCTTGAGGACTCTTTAAAAAAATGCCTCAAAGATGATGTAGCCTCATGAAATTATATGATTGTCAGATTTGTGCGAAATGGGTTTGTTCATGAGGCCTTGAAAATAGTTAAGAAAATTACTTGGTGAGATGTGGTGTCTTAGAATGTGATGATTGTAGATCTTGCAAACAAGGGATTAGTTGACAAGGTAGTGAAACTATTTGATGAAATTCGTCTCTGATATATAGAACCAAATCCCTCAATTTTGATTGGATTCATCCCTCCAGGTATGGTCTCCTTACTTTGTCTTTAATAATTTTCATATAATTTGGCTCTTCATTACAATGTAATAGAAAAAATAAACAGTTGGATAAGTGTGCAGTTGAGTATTTTAATTAGAATGTTAGTGTGAAACAATAAAACTCTACCTGGTCATCTACGCTACTGATTTACAAATTGACCATCAACCATGTTGCTACTATAACCTTGTAAGTTCTAGACTTATGGTATGAAATTAGGTGCTTGTCTCCATTATTTTTGGGCAAGTGCTAGATGAGTCAAATAAAACAAAAAATTTATCTTCATTGCAAAGTTAGAAAAAATGTTATTTCCAGAGACTTGTAAAACAACACTCCTTGCCTCGTAAAAGAGATATCAAGCATTATATATGTTCCTTGTTATGTAGAGAGACTTGTTAAGCATCATCTCAACCTCATTTTTCCGTTTATGTTCTCTTTGTCTCTCCTCTAGGATCCCTATTACCTCATTTTGTACATTTAACGAAGTTGTAAAAAATTGGAAATTTAGGTTTTGTATCGGCTTGTTGTGTGGGCTCTAAAAAACGAAATGCTTGTCTTCCTTCGTAAACCCCTAATATTTTTAATATAAAATTTCTTGTAACCTTTTCTTTGGGAAAAACACATTTCTTATTAGTTTTCAAAGGTGTTTCGTAGGCCTCCAATCATTTTTTGACTATGTAGTGCTCACTCCTCTTTGACGCTTATTATATATTGATTTTGACTACTGTAAACTTTAGACATGGATGTTATTATATCATTTTGGTTTAGCATGATGTTAGATGATAGAGATGTTCTAATTTTCATGGATTATGATTTTTCGTACAATTGTGTGGATTCTTAGATACATAGAGAGACATGTTATATTCGATTATGATGATGTGTTGTTGATATATGTATTACTGACATTCAAAATTCTCATCGTATTGAGTAGGATTTAGCTTTTGAACTAATTTTGTGATCTTGTTGAAATTGATAAAAGATAAAATTGGGATTTTGTTAAAATTTTAGATGACTAATAGCATTTTTTAGTTGAAATGATGGTTTATCTATATGTGGATGGTCATTGATTTATGTGTGTACATTTATTTGGGATGTTTTGATGTGTTTGTGAGGTCGAAGGAGGTATGGTGTGATTTTGCAAGTAATTATATCACAACAATCAAAAGGGGGATTAGAGACCAACCACGACATAATACTAGATGGATACAACAAAGTTCACCATGGCAACTTGTGTTATGTTGTTGTTTGTGTGTTTAATTTTGTTAGGGGGGTCCCCATGTGGGTGATCACCTCAAATTGTTACCATGGGCTTGTGTGCACTTTTTCCATTTAATTTATTTATCGTAGAGTATGTGGATTATTGGTGATGTAATTTATTTAATCCTTGTTGATTAATGTGCTTCATTAAGTAATTTAATCATGTTATTAGGTGATTTTGGGATGTGACAATGGAGTCATTTATTGAGTTGTTAGTTTTTGGACTATGTGATTTTAAGTTGAGTGTAAGTAACTTTGAGTGTTGTACATTCTACCTTAGCTTGGAATTTCAAATTTTAGCTTAAGGGCAATTTTTGGAGGCTTGTGAGACAAGCTAAGCTTGTCCCACACCTGTTAATTTCTTCTACCAACCCTATCTATGGATTGGGGGGGTCAAAAATAGACCCCATTATGTGTTTTTTTAAGACAAAAGTGACATTAATTACACTTTTATTACATGGGATATAAATTTTGTCCTTCAGGGGTGTGGGTTTGGATTGTGCATGTAAAAGGCTTGTCATTCCTCTCAACCACCAATTTATTGTGCATTGAGGTTCAGGTTTTACTTTTGAGGTTGAGTTGAGGATAAGTGATGTGGTATCCAACATGGATCCACCTCACCCTCCTCTCTCCTTTTTCTATATATGCTAGTTTAATTTGTTTTTTTGGGGGTTACTTCATTTTATTTTGTACTCTTGTAATTTTGGAGTGCTTTTGTAGTTTGGAGCTTGTTGGAGTTGGATTTATCTTGAAGGAGCTTGGACAGTGATCCATTGATCAAATTCGACCATGGAAAGGTAGGAACTACACCCTTGTTTTATTTGTCTTCTCTTATATGCATATATTTGTATTTTGTTGAATGTTTTGGTATGCTTATTGGGTTCTTGGGTAGAATTCCTAAGTATGGTGTAGGAGAATCCTATGGGGATGTTATAATTAGGGAGGCATAAGAGTTTATTTTATGTTTTTGGAGGGACTTGGGTTGGGTGCCCCACTTTGGATAAGAAAGTGCTTTCTTTTCTTACTTGGTTCTTTTAAGGGAGACATAAGAGATTGTAGGGAGGCATAAGTGAATGTGGGTTGCAAAAGAGGATCTTGAGGGAGGCATAAGAGGATCTTGAGGGAGGCATAAGAATTTTGTAGGGGTTTGAGATTTATTTTTGGAGGTCTTTAAGGTGGGCACCTAATCCCATTGGGAGGCATAAGTGATCTCCCCATATATACTTGTTCCATTGGCTTGCATTTTCAAGCCATGTGTATTTTGATAAATTGCATTCTTGTGGATGTGTCTTTATTGAATGTGTTTGAAATGGTTGTGAAATTTTTTTCATGATGTGGAAGCTTTGTGTATTTGCCGTGATTTGGGTCCATATTTTATTGCATTTTGGTTGGGGCTCAGGGGACAATGAGGAGGATAGCTTCTCATCCTCATTGGATTATTGGTTGGGTGGAGAGTGTTGCCTCTCCCCCATTTTTGTTGTTGTGATCAAGTGAAGACCTGGTGGAGCGCTTGTGGATGATTTTAAATTTGGAGAATTTATTGAAGTCCTAAAAGAAATCCTTTTTTGTGAGAAAAACCTTTTGTCATTTCCACCTAAGGTGGAAGACTTGTAGTATTGTATTTATAAAAGAAATGTTGCATTGTAAGTTTCATTTACCAAGTTGTATTATTATTATTGAAGGAAGTTCATTAAAGAATGTGTAATTTCCTTTCTCCTACAATTGTTGTATATAAAGGAATGGATTAGAATGGATATCATGTTTAAAAGTTTACTTGTAATGAAAAAAAGAAAGATAAAATTCATTATTCTTTGTAGAAGTTGCATTTTTGTAAGAGTGAAGGAAGAACATAGAAGTGTAAAATAATAATAATGTATTTTTGGTAAATCTTAAATGTATAATAGTTGTTCTGTTTTTCCTTGAGTAAATGGTTGTAGTAGAAATTGAAATATGCACCAAGTATAATAGGTTGCCTTGTTGATAAATAGTAGTTTGTTGTAAAAAGGGAAAACAATGATAATTAGAATTAGATTAATTTTCATTTCTTACCTTTAGTTGAAAACAATTTTTTGAGAAAAATAATCTTATAGATGTGTTTCTTGTCACCATAGAAATAGTAAATATTTAAATTTAGCAATTCTAAGCATGGAAGGAATAAATGGTTAAACCCTTCTTCAAGAGACTGTAGGAATATAAATTCAAGCTAAGGATAATCTTTAAAACACTGCAGTAAATTTTTTTTTGGGAAAAATAACGGAAATGATGGCTCTTTTTTTGAAGAACATGATCTCCACCTTGTGTAGAGCGACGGTCTCTGAACTGCCACTCGAGTAAGGTGGTGGTTTGTGAATCATCACCTAGGTAGGGTGGCGGGTCCTAGGACTGTCGACCTACTTTGGGTGATGGTTTCATCACTGATGGCGGAAAAATACAAATCCACGTCTGTGTAAATTTAAACTTAGTTTCATTAAAAAGTTAAATTGACAAATTTGAAGAGGAAATTAACAGCAAGCCATAAGGGCATAAATTCATTTTTCTAAACTTGTAAATCTTCAAATGGGTACTTAAAAGCATTCAATCTCATGGATTAAAAATAAAGTAGGGTTTTTGCCCAAATAGAAGACAAAAAAGGAATTAACTAAATCAAAAATCTAGATTTGGAGTGGAAACCCCTTAAATATTCAAATGGAATACATTACAATAATAAATCCATAACCTTAACTAAACTAAGCTTGATTTTGTGAATTCTTCCATGGTTCTTCCATTCCTTGCTCCCATGGCTTCCATTTCTCCAACTTGCATTTAAACAAAAGAAAAGTGACCAAAAGAGGATGCTAGGGAAAAGAAAAAGGTTTTATAAGATTTCATAAGGATAGTTAGGGTTAGTATGGAACCCTAAGATCTAGTGGTCACAATTGGTTTTATCCAAGGGTTGAGGATCAACCCTAAAATTGTTAGGTAAGAATGAATATTATGGGTGTTTTAAATAATTTTTAAGGGTATGTGTTAATGGATGAATGGGGCCAATTAATACCCTTGTATGTTAAGCTATTTATTTTATTCCTAAAATGTTTTAGTAATTATTTAATTGGACTCAAGGAAAATGATTTATGATAACTAATTAACCTAGTGAAAGGGAATTTTGAACACTTAGCTAGTAATGTTAATTAAACAGATCTTAGAATTGGATTAAGAAAATTTAATTAATTTGAAATGTAGTAGTTAGGTAGAAATTAATTTAACATATATTAGGGTTTGATACCCTTGTAACTTAAAATAAAAAATATTTCAGCAACCTTCCAAATAACTATTTAAGGATTAATGTGGTTTTATAACGTCGTAATTATGGGCCTTACACTTGATATCTGAGCCATGGGTTTCATGCTTTGACGCTGGGTACACTTGAAAACACAAGGCATAATAAGAAAACATAGCAGAACCCTAAACCTAGATCACACAACTTACATGATTTTTTTTAAAAGAAAGAAAATGAACAAAACTAACATAAAATCTAGAGTAATAAACTAACTCTTTCAGTGGTCTGTGTAGGAGGTGCGGACCAGATGAGGGGTTCTTGCACATTGACCTAGACTTACCACCTCCAAATCAGGTAGTAGCAGCCATATTATCTCAGATACTTCAAACATTACATGATGTTAATGCCACTATATGCGGAGGATCCTTGGGAGGGAGACACAATAGATAGGATAGAGAGCCATCTGTAGAGGTTCATGCACCTTCTCGACATAGTAATGATCATATGGTAGAGAAATCTCACGTGGATTCATTCAGACAAGATTCATCACAGAGAGGTCATGTAGACAGGGCTATAGGACACAGTGATAGATCTAGGAGTCCTAGGCAGCATGAGGATCATGTCAAGAGATCTAGAGGAAGACAGTATATAGTGTTAGATCACATCAGAGAGATCCTAAAACTCCATCCATCTCATTTTGTTGGGGACACTAGAGGATTTCAGGTAGATGTGTGGCTAGTCAGCTTGAGCGAATGATTCAAGCTATGTCCATGTACCAACAACACGAAGGCTCGTGTTGCCATCCACATTTTGAGTGATGGAGTTGGAGTTTGGTGGAGGACTGAGGAGAAAAATATCCATGTAGATTCTGAGATAGTCACTTGGGAGCTCTTCGAGGAGTAGTTTAGGAGTAGATACTTATCAAGGAGGTTCATTTAGCAGAGGATAGATGAGTTTCATGACCTACGTCAAGCATCTATGACAGTGCAAGAGTACCAGAGTTATTTCTTAGACTTGCTTCGGTACGTGGAATACATATAAGATAAGTAGGTGAGGATCCACAGGTTCATCAGGGGTTTGAACCTAGACATTGGAGGGGTAGTGTGCATTCATTTCCCATAGACATTAGTAAAGGTCATTGAGAGGGCCTATATTACAGAGGAGACCAGGGGGAAGATGCAACAGATAAGAGATAGAGTTTGGAGCCGCATCCAAGAGAGGCATTATAGCAGGTAGAGGGGTTCATCTCCTCCTCCTTGTGGTGTACATGGTTATACACAGTCTTCATTCATACCACAACATCAACCATCTCAGCAGTAGCAGCAACCAACTTGCCCTCTATTTAGGCATCCATAGAGAATCGATGCTCAAGGGGGATGCAACATGGGGCCTCCTCCTAGGGACCAGTCATGACTCAGGGACCTCCTAGAGCTCAATCTACAAGGGATCATCCACAATGACCACAACAGTCCATAGCAGGATCATCAGGATCCACGACACAAACCATTAAAGTACTTGCAAGAGCCACATATCATTAGAGAGGACCTGGTAGTTTTTACAGGTGTGGTGTACAGGGGCATAAATGGAGAGAGTGCCCTAAGAACCCTAATAACAAGGGTAAGGCACTATTTTTAGAGCCTATAATAGGTGACATGGCTAGGAGCTCCAGGATCTATGTAGCGGTCAAGAATTTCTAGGAAGAGAACTACAAGCATGGTGATTGAGACAACAGGTAACATTAATGGCATTTATATTCCTGTTTTATTTTATTCAGGTTCCTCAGATTCTTTTATTTCTTCATTTGTAGTAGAGCGATGCAAGCTAGTGGTAGTTAGGAAAAGTCATAGTGTGGATGTAGAGATGGCTTCTAGAGCCAAGCTCAAAGTGGATTCCTTAGTCAAGGAGTGCATAGTTAACATAAGTCCCTTTTCCACAACCTTGGATCTTTGCATCCTTCTGTTACAATTATATGGGATTATTCTAGACACGTATTGGTTATCTACACATAGGGGTAGGTTTGATTATTACATTAAGGTAATATCATGTGCAGATGATTTAGGAGTGGAGTCAGTGATAGTGGGAGTCAGGAGACCCACCTCTATTCACACCATATCCGCTATATAGCTAAAGCGGTGTGCACGACGAGGTTGCCTGTTGTATGCTATCATGGTTAGTGACTGATCCAAGGATGAGTCTAGTGGGACATCACTTGATGATCATCATATCTTGAGGGAGATTTCATATGTATTTCTAGTGGAGCTGTTAGGGATATCTCTATGGAGTATAGTGGGACATATGTATTTCTAGTGGAGCTGTTAGGGATATCTCCCCCATGTGAGATATATTTTCACATTGATTTGGTTCTAGGAGAAGAGCCTATCTCATGAGTACCATATAGGATGACTATCCCTGATATCTATGAGCTCAAGTTGCAGTTGTAGGGCCTTCTAGAGAAAGGCCTAATTCATCCCAGTATATCCCCTTGGGGTACAACAATGATTCTGTAAATAAGAAGGATGGATATCTGTGTTTGTGTATCGATTATCATCAATTGAAAAAAGTAACAATTAAGAATCATTACTTCCTTTCATGTTGTTGGTGCTCATTTTGACCTCTCACCAATTTTCCCTAGTTTTCCTCTAATCTGCGGGATTTTCCAGTTTTTCTATTTTTCCCTCGACCATGGAAGCTCGAAAATGATCAATTTATATTAGTATGCCTTTGAAAAATCCAAATCCATGGTCAAAAGATGCTTGTAACCATGATCCACATAGTTTTTCTTAGGAAAAGTTTTTATCCTTAGCAAAAATCAGGTTATGAGCATAAATGGTGAATTTATGTTTTTTGACGGTCTTATAGGTGTCTTTTTCCCATCAAAATTATTCCTAAGTGTTCAAGTGGTCATGTGGCTTCCCTTGGTTGGTCAAGGGATGATGGGTGAATGCTTTAAATTATCACCTTTTACTTTTTGGCAAAAAAGGAAAATTTGGTCTCGTAACTCCGCTTGTGTCTGATTGGTTCTTTTGGTGCCTACGTGGCTTCTTCCAATTGGATGGGGTGTGGTGGGTCTATTTTTAATTATTATTTTTGGCTACTTTGGAAAAGAATTTAGACTCAACACGCAGCCTTGCCAAGCTCTAATTGGAGCATATTTAAGAGGGAGGGGGAAAAGGTCTCACTTTGACCCCGTAGGAGGACATTTGATGATCCCGTGCTTGATTAAGGTATCATCTTTTGGGGATTATCTCAAGGAGTTCCACATTGACATGTGTAGGTGCCCACTCACTTTGAATTTTTACTTAGAATTTTCAACAGTACAAAGGAGACTACTTCAGAGCATGACATGTGGCACCTTCTGTTGAGCTTTAAACATTTCAGACAAACTTCGCCAGAGCAAGACACATGGCGAGCCCGCACTCATCCAAGGTATCAAATTTTTGGGAACATCTCAAGGAGTGACATGGTGACACGTGCAATTTGAAAATTCAAAGAGGTGGGGAAGCGGACCATCGGAGGAAACTTGGATTTTTACCCCTTGAACATGTAAATGGCTAAAAACATCAAAATGGCCCACAGGCCTAATAAAGGAAAAGTTAAAGTTTTCTCCAGTAAATGGTGGAGGTGTGGACTCTAAGGGGGAATTTGGAAAAAAATCCTTTTGGATAAAAAGGGATCAAAAACAAAAAGGGAAGAGTGGTTCCTCTGTAATCATATTTGGACATGTATCAGGCCCATTTTTCAATGGAGGAGCTGTGGGGAAAACTTGGAAAATTTTCCCTTTTCCAAAAAATGGGTGAAATGGTAGAATTTGGCAGTGGTCCCAGTGGGGCCCATCTTAGGACACGTGTTAGGATAATTTCCCAAGGACGGAGAGGTGGAGAAAATTGTGATATTTTTCCTTTCTTCCAAAAAGTTGTGAAAAGTCAAAGGAAGCCCCCAGGTTTGTTTTTAAGTTTGAATCTTCAACATGGACAACCCAAATTCAAAGTAAAGATCAATGGCCACTGAGAGCCAAAATATGATTTTCCCTCGTATCCCTTCAACACATCATGAAGTGCAATTTTTCATGATTTCTTCATTTTTTCAACATGCCAAGCAGAAAAGCAACTTAATGTTGATATCTAAAGGTTGGTTGGAAGATATGGAAGGTGTCTTTTGCCATTAAAATGGTTTGACTTTTGTGCTCGATCGGATTTTCCAATTTTCTTCTCCTAAGCATGCAAGGGGCCAGATTTGATAGAATAGGGGTGGAATTGGTTGGAAAATTGAAGGAAGAGTAATCTACCAGAGTAATAAGTTGAATGTTATGAAAATCCAATTTTATGAAAATCGGATCTTGGAGTTAAAAGTTATGTCTGTTTGAAGTTCGGAGGTCAAACTTTGAATTTTTTTTTGTTGCGGCTATTTCGGAAAAATTGGGTCCCCATGTCTCTGCTATCCCAGACACATTCTTTCACATCATCTGATTCAGGCCTCCTTACCCCTCTGCGTCTGCCGTTGACTGGGATGTGAGGGCCATTGACTTCTGCATCGGCCACATCCACTTAGCTTGGCTCATTGTGTGGTGATTTCTCCTTTACGCGTCCCGCCCATATTTTTGTCCCGACTGTCCTAAATGAAAATATTTGCACCACCCGCAATAGAATGAATTTAAGAAAATCAGCCAATTCACGTCCCCCATGTACTTTTGTCTTGACTTTCCCAGACCACACGGAACATAAACTTCCACTTTTACCAATTTTCACTACCTGTGGTCATTTCGAATTTGCGCATCCCATGCATCCCCACGTCCCAACTATCCCGCGGACTGTCTGGGGTAAAAATGTATGATTCAGCTAATTCCTTTGTATTTTTGCCCCAAATTTGGTACAAAAAACTTTACTACAACTCGCATTGGTATGACCCACAACCTTTAGACCCGCAATGCTTTAAAACAAGCCTGCAACTTCATTTTTTGGATTTTTTCAATTTTTTACTAACTTGTTGGATTTTTCCTTGGATGAGGAAGTTAGAGAGATACCAAAGGCACCCAAAAACATGATTTTAGGCCTTGAATCAATTCTACTTACTCGAGACTAAGGAATTTGGTACATGTTATCAAAATTACCTTAAGGGATGAATTTTGGATAACACTCCTTTGACAATGATGTCGCTAACACCATACTTCTAGGAAATTCTTAAACCTAACAACAATGCCTCATACTCAGTAATGTTTTTAGTACACTCAAAGTTAAGCTTACAGGAAAAAACAAACCTTTCCTAGCTTGGAGAAATTAGGGTAGCACCGACACCATTTCTAAATTTGGAGCAAGCTCCATCAAGAAATAGAGTCCAAGGAGAGCCTTCTTGCTCAAGACACTTACACTCCTCAATCTTGTGCTCTTTTTCCTCAGAAAATCCCACAAATTTTTCAACATCAACATTTGTATACAATACGTCATAGGACGCATTGTTAGGATCCTAAATAAGGTGCAACATTTTCTTCTCCCTATATAACTTAACAAGGCTGCCATCAACTGGGATGGTGGCATAAGACATGTCAATTTGGACACTACCACCAACACTTGTAGCCCACTTTCTTGACAGCAACATACCCCACTTGGCTGGGTAATCAACTATGACAACATCAAGCTTTAAATTTTTACCTAGGTAAGCTAGAAGTTGTACCACCAAACCCTTCACACATCCCACTGCTGGCACCTCTCTGGAGTCCATGGTAGTGAAATTCCCATATGTTGTTCTTACCTTAATGTTTAGCTCATTCATGACCTCCAAGGGCATGACATTGCATGATGCACCTGAATCAAACATGCAGTTATGGAGCAGCCTATCCTTGATGACCAAAGTAGTGAAGAATGGATCCACATTCAGCTGAAAGTCTACCAAATATGTCTCCAGATAAACCTTGGGTGGTTCAGCTAGCTTATTTGATATTGATGGTGTCTCAGAATCTTCAATGGCTAGAGGATTCTCCACAATGTTCACATTTCTTCCTAGGGTTTCCTTCTCTTCACTCAATCCCAAATACTCAAATGCTCTCCTGTTGTGCTCAAGAATCCTAAGAAATTCAACAATTGGAACAGAGACTTTGATTTGACTTAAGACTTGAGCAATATCATATGGGGAATTTCTTGGCAAGGCAATATTAGAAGGAAAGCCAACACACTCACTAAGTGGTACAATTTTTTTGACAACCTGGGCATGATTCTTGTTTGGAACTGTAGGGATTTTAGCAGGTGCATCTTTCTTAGGAGCCTCTTTACGAATGTTTGAAAGTAAGGGAGATTTTGGCTTGTCCTGAGGCCCTACCCCTTTGAAAACCTTACTTCTTGTGTTATATTCCTTCTCTTGAGCCACAACAACATTCATTAATGAAAGGAATGATAACCAGATCATACCAAGCCAAGAACATAGATTCTAATCAAACACCATAATTAGTAAGATGAAAGAAATTTTCTAGAATAACTTAACATAAAACCTTTGCAAACAAATGAGAAACAATATCATATATTATTATGGAACTCAATGCAATACATTGAGAATGGGACTTGCTTAAATAGGCAAGGAATAACAATCTAAGAACTAGTTAAGGTCGTAGATCAAGCCATAAATCAAGGAAATAACTAGTCAAGACCATAGATTTAGGAGAGAACTAGACATCAAGGATATAGTCAATACCATAGATCAAGGAAAGAACTATACCTAACAACTAGATAATATATCCTAATATCTAAATAAGATAAAATAAATATCCACACACATAAGTGGGTGAGGATAAATACAATAAAGGTAAATAAAGTACCTAGGTGAACATGAGCTAAGGTAAATACCTACTCTAACAATTAATAATTTTCTGTCCTCCTCAAATGGGATTCCTCCATCGTATTTTTTTATCATTAAAGCCCTTAAATATTCAAAGTCATATTTGGGAAATTCAAAAGCTTGTACATTATCTACTTCTAAAGTATGAGAGGGAGGGAGAATATGTACTCTATGAATGCAGTCCTAAAAAGTGGCAGTAGTTCTAGCACTTATCACCTCAGTTGAGGTTTCCCTTTTTTGTGAGCTAGTGAAGCATCCCATCATGTAAACATCATCATCACTCTTATCATCAGCTACATTTTCTTCTTGCTAATCTTCTTCACAAGGAGCATTGGGCATGAAACATCTGTCACACCAATCAATGACTTCTATCTCTTCCACCACAACAAATTTGGAAACCAAAGGATCAGGCACCATTCTCCTTTCTCTTCCTTGAGGCTACCTATTCCCTTATCCAATAGCTCATTTTCTTCTGTCATCAATTATTTTATGATTTGTTAATATGTCTTCGTCTTTTTTCTTGTGTTGTCATTGTGAACTTTGCCCAACTCCTTTCTTATCTCAGGTTGGCTTATAGGATATCTCCTTGACAGCCCCTACCAAAGTTTTCACCACTTCTTCCAAATCAACATCCTTACTTATCTAAGGTTTTTCTAGGTTAACCAACTTCACACCTTCCCTATTAGGAGGTATTCCGATTACCTTGATATTATTCTCTATTTTTAGGGCCATGGTAAATGATTGCCTTAAGTTGGTAGGGTTCTTGTCTCTTAAATAATATTCAACCTTTTAATCAAATGCATCAGTATATTTGATCAAACATGACTCATCAAAAGGCCTTATCCTGATAGGAAATCTCCTCAAGGTATTCTTAAACCTTGTATTAAAATCATGTATTGACTCATTGGGATTCTTCTTGATGTTTTCAAACTTTGATAGAAGAAACCTAGGGTCAGTCATATCACCATATTGCAGTCTGAATGCATTGCTCAACTCATCTCAAGAATCAACAGAATTATCTAGCAATGCTTTATACCAGTCCCTAGCATCCTCCTCTAAAGTGTAAACAAACAATTTTATGTACACATCTTCATGTTCAATCTCAAAGTCTTCCACCATATTGAGGAAGAGATTTAGGTGATGATCTCTAGTAAAAGCATTGTTTCCCTGGAACTTTGGCATTCTATTCCTTAGATCTTAAGGCACTTCATTTAGATAACTAGTGATTCCCACCAAATTTATAGGTCCAAAGGTGTTTACAACAAATGGAGGTCTAGGTTGACCCATATTGATTTGAGGAGGTGATCCTAGAGGGGTAACAAACTGATTGGGGGTAGAAGGTTCTTAGAACACAAGAGTATAATTTTCAAAATGGATACCCCCCAAAGGACTTGTTTCTTGGAAATTTCTCTCAGCCTTAGCAAAGACAGGAGCAAAGTGTGAAGAAAATCTTTCAAATTCAAAAGAAGGCCCCTCTCTAGCTAGAGATTTCAGTTCGACAAAGAGGCTACCTGACTCAGAGGTAGTTGAACTATAATATTCAAAGATAGGTAGCTCACTTTCATCAATAGAGATCCCTCTTCTTGTCTGCTGATCTCCAACAACTGTCCAATCTTTTCTTCCTTCTGATTTCACTTTTCCTAGCTCTAAAAATAATGTCCTAGCAAGATCCCTAGCAAAGGAAGATCTTCTTCCCTCTAGATTTGGAAATATTAGTAACAAATCTGATTTTGACAGAGTTTTAAGACACTGGTACCTTTTAAGAATGAGATCAACAGCAAGTCACCACTAAGGAATTTCACGTTAGTTGTGTATATGTACTAAATATGATTTATCAAAGGTCTGCCAATGAAAGAAACTGGAAATGGAAAGTTCTAGCCTTTCTTTATAGAAATTTATCTATAAATACCATTGCAGAACTTGTAGAAGCTGGAGAAGATGTACACATCACTTGTGACTTTGAAAAACCTCTTACAAACCTGAATACAGGATGATTTTTAAAATGGATTTCTAGAACTTTAGAGCATACAATAATGTTTACCAGGGTTTGAGTATGAACTGTATCATAATGTCCCCAGCAGCGGCGCCACTAGTGTTGGTACCCAAATTTGTTCTCCTTTTCAAACCAAGCAGCAACACAAATTCAACAGGGAGCTTAGAGGCAAATAGATCATAAGTGTATGTCATTTTGTAGCCGAGGAGAAATCTAGTTGTCCCTTTGTTACTTGGATTTTTGGAGATATGAATAGCACTTCGAAAGGATGTGATCTTATCCTAACTATTTTAGGTTGTGCCTTTCAACCAAGGTAAAAGAACCTATTGTGTAACCTTTGTTATTCAAAAGGAGATACATGTACCTTTATTTTGCATAAATTTTATAGAGAAGGCCTTGGATCCTTGAAAATATGATCAACACAACAAATCTGACTCTCCTGAGTTGTCATTTCCAGATTATGGAGATATTCTCACAACAAGGAAAAGGTTACTAAATACATTTGGAAACCTGATGTGTTCTGCATACTTTAGTAAAAGGATTTTAGTCTTGGGTGGGTATACAAAGAAAAAATAGGGTTAGTATGGGTAGGATTGGTTGTTAAATTAATTTTGGTGGGAAGGGAGATAGGATGGACTTGACTCACCAGATCCTTGAGAGCTTATGCAGAATGGAAATATTCAATCAACAAAATGCCAAAAAAAGTTAAATTGTTTCCTCAACTAGAATATGTGCTTCAATGGAGACCCAGATCTACACTCTTTAACACAACCTGTGGGATGTTTTCATGAATTCTCGAGTCATAGGACCTAATAAAGCACCAATATTTAAACCAAGTCATGCCTAAGGTACACCTAGAGGCTTACAAAGAATCTCTATCAAATCTAACTCTCCTGAGTTGTCATTTCTAGATTATGGAGATATTCTCACAACAAGGAAAAGGTTACTAAATACATTTGGAAACCTGATGTGTTCTGCATACTTTAGTAAAAGGATTTTAGTCTTGGGTGGGTATACAAAGAAAAAATAGGGGGTAGTATGGGTAGGATTGGTTGTTGTTAAATTAATTTTGGTGGGAGGGGAGATAGGATGGACTTGACTCACCAGATCCTTGAGAGCTTATGCAGAATGGAATGATTCAATCAACAAAATGCCAAAAAAAGTTAAATTGTTTCCTCAACTAGAATATGTGCTTCAATGGAGACCCAGATCTGCACTCTTCAACACAATCTGTGGGATGTTTTCATGAATTCTCGAGTCATAAGACCCAATAAAGCACCAATATTTAAACCAAGTCATGCCTAAGGTACACCTAGAGGTTTACAGAGAATCTCTATCAACAAAATTAAAGAAAAGTAATTTTAAACTATTTATCCCACTTCCAGATGAAGGCTCTTCTAAGAAATGAAATTTCAGATTCCACTAAACTATCACAAGGACTGAGACCTGTGTGATTGGACCCTATTTTGGTACAAGATTGCAATAGAAACAAGAAAAAGTACTTGTATGCATTCAAAGATGAAATAAATACACTTTACTCAAGATTAACACAGAATAACTCAAAGTTTGATCAAATTTATCAGCAAGAAAAAGTTTCCAAAATGATCTCAAAGCTTGTCAATGGATGTACACTTGCAACAACCTTGACAGGATCAAATTTGACACAAAGAGAGATATACAAGCTTCTCTAGATGACTTCTCAAAATGGATGGGCTCCATCAAGATTTTTCTGCTGGAGAAAATCAATCCTAATCTTTCCAAAAACTCCCAACCATTTGCACAAAAAATTCATGCCATTTATAACATTTCCAATAGAGCCCCTTCCTCCCAAAAGACAAAAAATTTAAATGCACTAGTGCTCGCCATGATTATTTTGTGATTCGCAAAATCATATCTGCAAAAGTCTCCAGGTACTCAAGGGAAAATCTATTCGATTTCTTCCCACATTCAACTCAATGCTTTTGTATATCACTCTTCCTTCAATTTTCCAACCACTTCCACCCCTATTTTAACAAATCTAGCCCCTTGTGTGCTTGGGAGAAGAAAAATGGAAAACTCAATCAGGAATGAAAGTCAGACAATTTTAAATGGTGAAAGACACCTTCTATATCTTCCCACCAACCTTCAGATATCAACATTAAATTCCTTCTCTACTTGGCATGTAGAAAAAACCAAGAAATCATGAAAAATCACACTTCAAGATGTATTGCACACAAATGGAGGGAAAATCAGATTTCGACTCTCAGTGGCCGTTGATTTTTACTTTGAATTTGGGTCATCTTCGTGGAAGATTCAAACTTAAAAATAGACCCGGGGGCTTCCTCTGACTTTTTACAACTTTTTGGAAGAAAGGAAAAATTTCATAATTTGCTCCACCTCTCTATCCTCGTGAAATGAGCCTGACATGTATCCTCAGGTGGGCCCTAGTGGGACCACGGCCAAATTCTTCCATTTCACCCCTTTTTTGGAAAACGGAAAATTTTCCAAGTTTTTCCTGTAGCTTCGCCCTTAAAAAATGGGTCTGACACGTGTCCAAATATGGTTGCAACGGAACCGATCTTCCCTTGTTACTTTTGACCCATTTTTATCCAAAAGGAAATTTTTCCAAATTTCTCCAAAGAATCCACACATCTTCTATTGACTGGAGCAAGCTTTGAATTTTCCTTTATCGGGCCTGCGTGCCATTTTGATGTTTTTTAGCCATTTGCATGTTCAAGGGGTAAAAATCCAAATTTCCTCCGATGGTCTACTTCCCCGCCTCTTTGAATTTTCAAACTGCCACATGTCACCATGACGCTCCTTGAGATGGCCCAAAAAATTGATACCTTGGACAAGTGCGGGCTCGCCACGTGTTTTGCTCTAGTGAAGTTTATCTGAAATGCTCGAAGCTTAGTAGAAGGCGCCACATGTCATGCTCCAAAGTAGTCTCCTTTTGGCCATTGAAATTTCTCAGTAAAAATGCAAAGTGAGGTGAGACCTCCATGTGTCAATGCAGTGCTCCTTGAGATAATCCCAAAAAGTTGAGACCTTGATCGAGCGCGGGCTCACAACGTGTCCTCCTTCAGGGTCAAAGTGAGACCTTTTTCCCTACCGTGGGGTGAGTCCAAACTTTTTTCCAAAGTAGCCAAAAAGAATAAGTTCAAAACCAAACCCTCAACACCCCATCCAATTGGAAGAAGCTATGTAGGCACCAAAAGAACCAATAAGACACAAGCGGGGTTATGGTACCAAATTTTCCTTTCTTGCCAAAAAGAAAAAGGTTATAAGTTAAATCATTCACCTTCCATCCCCTGACCAACCAAGGGAATCCATGTGACCACTTGAAAACTGAGGAATAATTTTGATAGGAAAAATACACCTGTCAGACCGTCAAAAAACACAAATTCACCAATTATGCTTAGAACCCAATTTTTGCTAAGGATAAAAACTTTTTCGAAACAAAACTATGTGGATCATGGTTCCAAGAATATTTTTATGATGGATTTGGATTTTTCAAATGCATATAAATCTAAATCAATTTTTTTTGAGCTTCCATGGTTGAGGGAAAAATAGAAAAAACAGTAAAGCCTACAGATCAGACAAAAATTAGGGAAAAATGGTGAGAGGTCAAAACGAGCACCAACAAGATATATCGTAAGTTAAATGTTAAATAGTATAGATTCCAAATATAGCAAAAAGGAAAAAAATGAATGTATTATTAACATATCATGAGCCTGTCTAGAACTTAAGTTAAAGATTCAAACATGTTTGTAATAAATGTGGAAGAACCATATCTACAATTTTTTTTGTAGTTGACTCATTATGTTGTGAATTGTTATGTTGTGCCTTGTCGGTCAAAAAAAAAGGAGGCGGCCTTGATGTGCATCAAATGTATTCATGATTTATATGTGGGTTAATGTGTGTGCAAAAATATCATGTGTTGTGTATTGTCTTAAGTGATCTCCTATAGTTTCTTGTGTACTACAATGTAAGTCAAAAAAAAATTCCAGTATTTTTAATGTTGTTTTTTTGTGTGTAAAATGTGGGTGTTACACTCTCTGTCAATTTATATGTTTCAATTTATGTGCGATGACATTTACTTTCTTAATCCCTTATTTTTTGCATGGTAAAAATCTTATGTGATGTTATGGGCCTACATTATCACAGTTTGCGGTGGCCTTGAGTAGCATTCTTATTATTTTGTACTTCATCACACTTAAATAAACCCCTTGTTTGTTACATAAAAAACATCAACAAACAAACTTGGTAAATTTTTGCTTGTGTTTTACTTTTAGGCATCTCCCCCATTATGATGAAATTACAGCCCTTTGGATGGCCTTTTATATCACTTTTTGTATTGTAATGATTGATGCATTATATTTTTAAGGTTGATTTTGTTACCAATTTTTTGTCCTGCTTCGGTATGTTTGTCCAAGCCTCCTCTATGAATATTATAAATGAAATGCGAGAAATCATATTCTCTAAACATAAACTAATAAAAAGGACATTTTACACAAGCTTGTGGTGAAAATTTTATTTTGTTCTTTATATTTTCTTCTTTAGTTAAGCTCTCATATTTGACCTTCTACTCTTATAGATGTTCACAATATTGGGAACTTCTATTTTATTTGTCATTTGGTCTTCAATTATTTATTTGGTGGAGGGTATTTTTACATTGTGTTTCATTTCACTTGTGTTTGGTATTTTAGTGTTTTCTTGCATGCGGAAGATCATGGAATTATTTGAAAGCACCAGGATATGAGGACACTGTTAGCAAAGGTTTGTAGATCTAGATGCCTAATATTGTCCTTTATATGCACTATGGAAAATTATGAATATGGATTTTTTTGGAATTTTTATCACATAAAAATATGGTTTGGTTTATTTATCAGGATTATATTAGATACCTTTAATCTTATGAACATATCCTAGTTTTTCATTGATTTGCAGTTTCTACTATTTTGATGTCTAGACATAAGAATCATGAATTCATAATAAGGAGAAATTAGAAAATGGTAAACATGTAGATGCATAGGTGGAACTTGGAATCAAAGAGACTGGAGGATAATATCTTAATAAATTTGAAAATGAATCATGCTATGTATTGACATAATCTCAAATGAAATAATGGTAAGTTAGAATATATACATAGACGATTGGAGAACCAATGTGTCTGAAGATGAAATCATAAAAATTAGTTTTAAACTTTTAAGTATATAAGAAAAAATGTCAAACAATGTAAAAAAATAGTGTTTTTGGAATATGCATAGATGTTCCTTTGATTGAATGTAAAATATCTCAATATATATATATATATATATATGGAAGCTTAGTTTTGTATTGGCCATCTATTAGCCACTATTTGTGTTGCCTAAGATTCGTTTGGATGTTTTTGCTCAAGTTTCAATTTATTTAAAAAAAAAAATGGATTGAACTCCTATATAGGCCATTTTTCAACATTTCTTCTTGAATTTTTACCATGCCTAGACAAATCACTTTTTTATTGAACAATACTTGAAAAAAATTATCATTCTTTCCATGTTTATCTTACTGCCTTGTTTTTTGAATATCTTTCAATCAAAGATCAAAGTAGCAATGAAGAGACCACATGTTTTCTCACCATTGGATCAATTTTCCCTTGTCCATAACATTGCATATAATAGTTCACTAATAGATTCATCATTCATGAACTCCTGCTTAACATTCAAGAATCACATCTTTGCATTATGGATTGCTTACATACCCTTTTGGATCTCACACATTCATTAACTACTGTATGTCACACTTATGCAACTCTCTCCCATTATCCTCTTATCTCTCCCATGCTTACACTAAATATCCTCAATTTATTCCTTCCGGCATCCCCATTACACTTGTACGATTGCTAGTAATATCTTTTCTTCAAATAATTCTCATTAAAAGAACCATAAAGTAAACAAATATAAAAGCCAGATGTTTCCATTAGTAAATAAATATATCATGAATGAACATAATTCATCCATGTTAAATATTAGATACATCATGTGTTTTTAATTTTTTGCGTTTATTTTCTTCGATGAATAGAGTAAAACACATTCCCGTAACTTTTCATATAAATTGTAATGCCCAAAAAATCAGAGAAGAAAATAAATAAATAAATAAATAATAAATAAAAAAAGAACAAATGAATGTGTTTTGATGGGGGGAGGCAGTTAAATCAGTTGACTGATTGTGGTATGGGTCTTGCATGGTATGGCCACCTTGTATGCCCGCTCAAACCTATCTTCTCCCCCTGAGTAATAATACATTCACTTCATTTGATACCAAGGAATAGTTACCATGCTGAAACCTAGGTCTACGTTGTAAATTTGGTATTTTTTGGATAGTTGCAATGCTCAGGAAACATGTATTCCTCTCGAGATAGTCAAATGATTCTCTATGCAACAAACATGTCTCTAACCTGAACGGGTTATATTTTCCTACATTCTCCCGGCCTATGGAAAATTACCAGCTCTCAGACAAGGTATGGACATCCATTAAAGCATAAAAGAGAGAGAAATGTTGTCTGATGTTGTAGTTACAAATCCTCTGGTAGATGTGTATGTTAAATGTTAGAACCATGAAGAAAGAGATAGAGTGTCTAAGTTCTGAATGCTCTCAACTACAAATACCATTACAACACAAGGACATTGAGCTTTCTCAATTAAAGAGGCTGGATGAAATGGGGTCAATTCAAGATTATTCCACTAAAAAAATCACTGAGGGTCCAATTTCTGAAGATCCCTCATTTTTTGAGTCCAATTCAGGTGTTGCTCTTACGACCTACATTTCAGATGAGAAGTTACATGGAAAACATACTTATTATCCCGCTGCCACAGCTTCAGGCTCATTTATATCTTGAGTGGAAAGATATGTGGAAACTTTTAATAATATTAGTGTAGGAAATTAAAGGATATCAGAAATATTAGCAAGAGATCTAGCTGGTGAAATCCCAGAATCAGGTTCGCTATTCATTTCTATCTTTATTTTACGATACCACCCCATGCCTTTAGGACTATTAAACTATGTAGATTTGAAGCAGACACGATGTCGAGTAACATTGTACATTATGATTTTGATTGGAGAGTGGCTAATGCATTTACATATTGATTAAAATTTCTTTTCTTATCCTTGAAATGCTATGCCATTCATCATGTTCATACCATGAACTCAAAATTTGTAACTGTATGTTTATTCATTGTCTTGTAATTAAATCTTAATGTCCTGTAATATTTTCTTGTGAGACAAGGTTTCAATATTTATGAAACATGAAAGTATTATCACAGGGTTTACATAAGTGAATTCTTCTTGAAATATGTGAAGAAGAGAATGACATATATGCAGTACATGAGGAAATGTGGCTACAGATACCACGATTGGCGCACCTCTTGCTTAAGTGAGATGTTGAACCGAATCCCACGATTTCAATTGTCTTTGTTCCTCTAGGCATGGTTCATCTCTCTTTATCTTTTGTAATTATCATACTTTAGTTTCTCATTTGTGACAAAAGATAATTTTAAAAGCTTTAGAATTATCATACATTTAATTGTTTATATTAACTGGTTACAAATCAATAAATGTCATATCATAACTCACGCAATCAAAATAACCATTTTGTATTAAACCATGAACTTCAACCATCATTCTGAGGTGATTTAGAAAACTTCCTACCCAAACTAGATCTCTACAATATTGTTTTATCGACAAGACAAAATTGACTTCCCAGTAAAAATGTTGATGATCTCCCTGTTTAAATAGATAAATTTGTAATTTTTGAGAGATTCGTTAAGTACCCTTCGTAACTCTGAAAATGGGATGTTAAGCTTCATTCATGTACCTTGTTATGTGGGGAGTCACCTTAACCTTTGGTTTGACCCCAAATGAACATTTATGATCTTTTGATGCCCTACTGGGAGCAATGTTACAACATTTTGTAGTTGTAAGAAGCTACTAAAACTATAAAGTTGGATTTCGTTTTGAACCGCCATTTGAATCCTCGACAATGAAATGCTTATCCATCTTTGCAAACCTCTAGTATATTTTTACTAGAAAATTACTTGGTACTTTCAGTTTGAGGAAAAAAATAATTCCTGATAGTTTTCAAAAGCCATTTTGAAGGCTTCCGGTTGTAGTTGACTAGGTCAAATGGGACCAATTACGACCGAAGGCTCCAGAAAGGCTTGTCGCCATTTGTAAACCGTTTGCCAGTTTTGAATTCTGTCAGTTCTTGTGAATTCTTGGTGTATAGGAGGACATGTAGAAACTTACCCAGATTGTCATTTTCTCATTAGAGGACAACGTTTGAAGTTGGTTTCTTAGCCTCCGAGCATTAATTGAACGTTTTTTGCAGCTAGCAGGGAAACGTAAGAAGGAAGTTGTATGACCCATGTCAGGTTTCCCAAACCATCATGGAAAGTTTTTGACACTTATAAATAACTATTTGAAACTTTATTGTGTGATTTGTGGTGTGAAATTGAACTTTTGAAAAAATAGTGTTTCTCTCTCTTCCCTATTTCTTCTCTCTCCTTGGTTAGGAAATGAAGCAAACTGAAAATAAATAAATGTGTCTCTAACCTTTTTCCTTCAAATGCAAAATTATTAATGTTATTATGTAAATGGGAAACTAAAAATGTTAATTATGCTAGATTAGGGTGGATGTCATGCCAGCGATTTATCGTTGTTTTCATGCTCACATGGTTTTGTAGGATGCAAGAAAGACGGTGAAAAGGCGTTGTGTAATTGATTATTTATTTTTGTAATTTATATAGTTCCTTGTAAAATGTATATATGTATAATGTAGTCACATGTTGCAAAAATTTTGTGTTTGAAATTGCTAATATGTCTGAGATGATAGTTTTAGGGATACCTTGGGAAACATGCATTTAATCATAGGTGCAATGTGATTCATAGGTTACTTTTGGTAAAAAGGATTGATATATTATGTAAATAAATTTGAATCAAATATCTTGTAGTATGTTTTAGTGTACAATAGATGATTAAATAATTGGTGTTGTGTTCCTTACCTTAAAAATGTAGTAGAGAAATCTAAATAAGACAATCAACCTTAGTTTAGAACTTGCGTATATTTCCCCTTCTTGCATGTTCCTCCTTAGCATAAAATGAATTGAAAATGTAGAATGAACTTAAACTTTACACTCTATGGTACCTTCTGGTTTAAGTACTCAAGTTTCCTAGTTTGATTTACCTTCATAGTTGGTATGTTTAGCGACTTTGTCGTGAACCCATCTTTTAGCAATGACATGGTCAAACTTTATCCAGAGTATGTGGTTTCATTTTAGGTTTGGTAACCATGAATGGTGTAAGGGGAATATCTTATCTTCAAGTCCAACACCATGTTGAGTGGTGAAGACCACTCTGGGAGTCACCTTAAGAGTCCTTGTTCAAAGGAATGACTATGCGGTGTACCCTTACACTAAATGGAGTAAGTAGAGCTATTACTCCCTTAGTATCCTAGTGGACTCCCAAGTCTCATGAAGTTAGATCTAGATTTTTTTTCTTGTCATTGAATGAATTCCTTTTTGGATCCAAATGACACCAATGGATCTAGGGAAATAGTTGTGCTTTGACTTAAACTCTAGTTAATGATCTCCTTAGTTCTTTGTAGATAAATGTGTTACCCTGGGTCACTAACAACATAACACCTTAGTCTTTCATGAAGTTTGTTTAGCATAAATATGTATTCTCACCTTAAACTCACATATAGTTAGGGTGTAGATCCTTAGGTGTAATTGGAATCAAGCCAAACCTTGGCTAATTAAGGGGTTAACTCGTGGGTAGAAAATGGTAAGTAACTCCTTGTAAACAAAATTAATTTGAAATATGTTGACTTTAAGGAACCTAGGAAACCAGAAAATTTGTCTCGTAATCCCTTGTTATGCCTTTTATGACATTAATAATAAAATAAATTTCACATGTGGAATCATTAAATGTAGAATCATGGGATCTTACCTTGAACAAAAATCACTTGTGCTTCATGTGTAATTTATAATACTTCCAATCATGTACTTATTCAAGAGGTTAGAAAAGTACCTTCATAATCCTTTTGTTATAAAGTGATGCTATTATTGAGACCATAGTGCAATGTTAGAGTAAATCATATAAGAGTAAAATGATATTCTAGGTTTGGAATAATGTCACTCTTGGAGTCCTTGAAACTCAATTAGACATTTACTTGTGTTAAAAATATTATGATTTTCCTTGGTACGACCAAAATTCGAGAAAACAAAAGATATATATAAATCTAAGTAGATTTTCTTAATGTGGAAATGTCAAATGCTTTCAACAATTTTTGAACTATTTTTAACTATGATGGGAAATAAATGTACCGTGATCGACCAATGTTGGGAAAAAAGGTATCTTGAATCTAAATCTTCCTTAAATCCTCATATTTCTTTCTTGGTATCACGTCTGATTCAATTATGTAGCAAGGGTAAAATTTAAACTTTGAATAAACATTTGGGAAGCATAATCTTAACATAAGAATGAGAGGATTAGGTACTTTGTATGAAATTTGAAATATGGAAAATACTTAGGTAAGCTATGGAGATTTTCATAAGGGATAAGGAGCCAACTTAAATGGTCAAACTGTAAGTTGAATGTGAAATAAATTTAAAAACTTGTAGGTGGAAAAATTATAAAATTATCCTTACATAATAATGTTCTTGGAATGTAAATCGTAACTAAGATGTAATCATGGTAATGATGTGTTGTGGGTTTGCCAATCCTTGAGTCCCTTTCTTGTGGCTAGGTTATTGCTATCATTCATTCATTGGGGAAAGTGTGGCATTGACATGTATATGGTGCTATCATGTGTCTATGTGAGTTGATGACTTATGAAAGTGTCTTATGCGTTGTTGTGTTTCTCTACTTGGAGCCCTTGTGATGTTGTGTAGTGAGTAATGTAAGTAAAAAAAAATTATCCTAGTATTTTTACTATTGTATTCATGTGTGTATAATGTGGGCGTTACATTTGGTATTAAAGTGGAGGTTCATGCTCTCGAACCTCTGGTGTAGATTTGACTTGTGATGGTATTGCATGATGGTGGTGGATATTACAATAGTAACATGATATAAGCATAATGTGAACTATGTCGTAATTGTGAAAATGTGAACGCACATGTTGTGTATGTCACTTAATGTGCATTATTTTATCATGTTGATGTGCTTGTGATGAGAGTATTCTCTCTCCCTTTCATGGATTCTATGAAGAGTTCACATGTGATGTACCACCTTATTGTGTGTGACAAAAGAATGTTGTTGTGGATTGTGAAGTGTTGGAGCATTTTGTCATTATGTTATATGTAGGTGTATTGATGTATTGCATGAAAAAAAATTGGTGTAAAGTGAATTATATTGTATCATGATGTTATCAATATATTGTGAGGAATCGTGTGTATCACCATGTTGTATTGCAATTGACTATATGTTGTAAAGTTAGACATTGTGTTCCTCATACATATAATTCATGTAATATGTGATGATTCATGTCGTGATTTAGGGGCATATGGTGAGCGTAGGGTCCCTATTGTATAGTGATTGCACTTTGGGTGCAGAATGTGGTAATGTGATGTATCATAACCCATGAAAGTAATGGTTTTGTTTTACCCTGTATATTTACCATATGTAAGACGCTATGGTTAATTTGTTGTGAATCACCATTGTGTTAGTGATGTAGTTACATATTATGTTGTGGACCCTAAACTAACCTAACCTAAAGGAAATAGGTAAAATTTGCATGTTTGGAGTGAGTAAATGTGTACCGTTGACAAGTCACTTCCTATCTCATACTTGTCAATTTGGTATGTGTGGCACTTGCTCAATAGGTGTCATACATATTGTGTTTTGCAGACACCTTAGGCTCAGTAGATGGTGACTTGTACTCTTTTCTCTCTCCTGATATGGTTATCGTATGGATTCAACCTATGTGATTTTTAATATTTTGATCCTTATCGAAGTGGTGATGGGATGATTCAAACAAAGATGATGACAGTTATATTATTGATATGATATTTTATGAGCTGAGGCTCGATGTTTCTGAGTGCCAGCAACTCGTTGAGTATCACCCTTGGTGGCTATAAAAGGTCACATAGTTATTGTAATGTGTTATTCATATACGTGTATTTTATTCGTCAATTGAAAACTTTCCCTTTTCTTTCTAGAACCAGTAGTTTTCTTGACTGACATGTTCTTATATTTTGGGAATTTATTTGGTTGTTGTCACTAACATTCAGATTTTGCACTAACCATGGCTAATTAGCCATTTGCTTTTCTTAGTTTTAAATTGAATATCAAGTTTAAAAATTTTATAGCCTAGCCCAAGGCTTGGGACTTTTTCCACTTGGCATTTGATATGGATTTTTATGTTGGTTCTAATGTCGTAATGTGTTGGAATAGGGTCATGGGATTCACCATGGAGTGGTGGGACCTATGGACCCGTTTCATTGTATGGGGGTATGCCCCAAGGAGTTACAGATAAATAGCGGGTTATTGAACCACGAGTTATTATGTCACTTGGGTTAGAGGTATCTGGACTCTGTCCGCCTAGGGCCATAGGGCCATAGGGTGACCTACCTCTTTTGGGGAGTGAAAAGGCAAATTTATCTTTATTTTATTTCTTGAGGGAGGCATAAGAGACTTGAGGGAGGCATAAGAGACACTTGAGGGATTCATAAGACACTTGGGGGAGGCATAAGGAACTTGTGTGGGTGAGATTGATTATTTGGGAGGTATATGGAGTTGCTTTGTGATGCATGGGAGGTTAATGTGGTTGTATTGTTATGATTTGGGAGGTATGTGGAGTTGTTTTGTGATGCTTGAGAGGATTATATAGTTTTATCTGATGCTTTAGAAGGCATATGTTGATGTTGGTGATATTTTGGGAGGTATATGGAGTTGTTTTGTGATGTTCTGGGAGGTGTATGATGTTGGTTTTATGATTTATGCATACTCCTATGAGTCCGGTTGTGTTTTGTGATGTTGAGGATTGATGTTCCTCATTTTCAGTATGATGTTGTTTCCATATTGAGCCTATATAGCTACAGTTATGGTTTACAGTTGTTTGAAAACTTTATATGTGTACTTGTTTGGATTTCAATGTTGAAGTAGTCTACGTATGTTATGGGTACTATTGTGTTGAGAGAACATGTGTGACAAGTACAATGTTGTGAGAGTTATGTATGTTTTTTCCATGGTTTAATTGAGTCTTTATGATGTGATACAATCATGGAAGTATGTAGAAATATGTCTTGTGAACCATTAGTGTTTTGTTTGTCCCTGATGTGGTATTGTGTCAATTATGTTAGGCACCTATGAACATAAGACAACTAAACTCTTAAATAGTGAAATACTAAGCATTGAGATTAATAAATACTTTAAAGCAAAAGACTAAGTAATAAAGTAAAAGAGAACTTCCAATCTTCACATAACATTAAAATTTTAAGAATTTTCAAACCTTCCCTTCTTCCCTGTGGTCTCACTTTTGCAAAAAGTAATGTTTCACTGGTAACATAATATGTTGGTTGTTCCCTCCTTGCTCATGAGAACTTCTTCTATCTTGGTATTGTGTCACGTCGAGGACGATGCTCTTATAAGTGGAGGGAAATGTAGTGACCAACAAATCAGAGAAGAAAATAAATAAATAAATAATAAAAATAAATGAATAAATGAATGTGTTTGATGGGGGATGCAGTTAAATAATTTAAAAGAGAAATGATGGAGCTGGTGTGGGTAGGTTTCTTTCAGTTGACTTGTCGTGGCAGGGGTCTTATAGGGTATGGCCGCCCTATATGCCCGCTCAGACCTATCTTCTCCACTTGAGTAATAATGCATTCACTTCATTTTATACCCAGGAACATTTACAATGTTGAAACCGAGGTCTACATTGTAAATTTGATAGTTTTTGGATAGTTGCAGCACTCAGGAAACATGGATTTCTCTTGAGATAGTCAAACGATTCTTTATGCAACAAACAAGTCTCTAACTTGAGCGGGTTATATTTTCCTACATTCTCCTGGCCTGTGCAAAAATACTAGCTCTAGGACAGGGTATGGACATCCCTTAAAGCATAAAAGAGAGAGAAATTTTGTTAGACGTTTTAGTTGTAAATCCTCTGGTAAATGTGTATGCTAAATGTCAAAACCCTGAAGAAAGAGATAGAGCATCCAAGTTTTGAATGCTCTCAACTAAAAATATCATTACAACAGAAGGAGGCTAAGCTTTCTCAATTAAAGAAGCTGGATGAAATGCGGTCAACTCAAGAGTCTTCCACAAAAAAAATCACTAAAGGTACAAATTCTCAAGATGCCTCATTTTTGGAGTCTGAGCCAAGTGCTGCTCTTACGACCTACATTTACATGAAATACAGTCTTATTGTCTTACTACCCCAGCTTCAGGTTCATTTGCATCTGGAGTGGAAAGAGATGTGGAATCTTTTAATAATCTTAATGTAGGCAATTAAAGGATGTCAGAAATATCATCAAGAGATCCAATTGGTGAAAGCCCAGAATTAGCTTCACTATTCATTTCTATCTTTATTTTACGATAACACCTCATTCCCTTAGGACTATTAAACTCCATAGATTTGAAGCAGACAGGACATGGATTAACATTTGACATTATGATTTTGATGAGAGATTTGCTAATGCATTTACATAATGATTAAAATTTCTTTTCTTATCCTTGAAATGCTATTCCATTCATCATGTTCATGCCATGAACTCAAAACTTATAACTGTATGTTTATTCACTATCCTGTGATTAAATCTCAATGTCATGTAATATTTTCTTGTGAGACAAGGTTTCCAGATTTATGAAATATGAAAGCATTATCACAGGCTTTACATATGTGAATTCTTCTTCAAATATTGGAAGAAGATAATGACATATATGAAGTACATGAGGAAATGTGGCTACAAATACCCGCCTGGTGCACCTCTTGCTTAAGTGAGATGTTGAACCAAATCTCGTGGTTTTGACTGGCTTTGTTCCTCTAAGCATGGTTCATCTCTCCTTGTCTTTCATAATTATCATACTTTAGTTTCTCATTCGCGACGAAAGATAATTTTAAAAGCTTAGAATTATCATACATTTAATTGTTTATATTAACTGGTTACAAATCAATAAATGTCATATCATAACTCACACAATCAAAATAACCATTTTGTATTAAACCATGAACTTCAACCATCATTCTGAGGTGAATTAGAAAACTTCCTTCCCAAACTTGATCTCTACAATATTGTTTTATCGACAAGATGAAATTGACTTCCCAGTAAAAATGTTTACCATCTCCCTGTTTAAATAGATAAATTTGCATTTTTTGAAGACTCGTTAAGTACCCTTGGTAACTGTAATCAGATGTTAAGCTTCATTCATGTACATTGTTATGTGGGGAGTCACCTTAACCTTTGGTTTGACCTCGAATGAACATTTGTGATCTTTTGACGCCCTACTGGGAGAAATGTTACACCGTTTTGTAGTTGTAAGAATCTACTAAAACTATAAGGTTGGCTTTTGTTTTGAACTGCCATTTGAATCCTGGACAATGAAATGCTTATCCATCTTCGCAAACCTCTAGTATTTTTTACTATAAAATTTCCTGGTACTTTCATTATGAGGAAAAACATTTTTCCTCATAGTTTTCCAAAGCCATTTTGAAGGCTTCTGGTCGTAGTTGACTAGGTCAAACAGGACCAATTACGACCGGAGGCTCTAGAAAGCTTGTCTCCGTTTGTAAACCATTTGCCAATTTTGAATTCTGGCAGTTCCAATGAATTCTTGGTGTATAGGAGGACATGTAGAAACTTACCCGGAGTGTATTTTCTCATTAGAGGATGACATTTGAAGTTGGTTTCTTATCTTCTGAGCATTAAATGAATGTTTTTTGCAGCTAGGAGGGAAACGTAAGAAGGAAGTTGTATGACCCATGTCAGGTTGCCCAAACCATCTTGGAAAGTTGTTGACACTTATAAATAACTATTTGAAACTTTATTTTGTGATTTATGGTGTGAAATTGAACTTTTGGCAAAATAGTGTTTCTCTATCTTCCCTATTTCTTCTCTCTCCTTGGTAAGGAAATGAAGCAAATAAAAAAGAAATAAATGTGTCTCTAATCTTTTTCCTTCAAATGCAAAATTATTAATTTTATTATGTAAATGGGAAACTAAAAATGTTAATTATGCTAGATTAGGGTGGATGCCATGCTAGTGATTTATTGTGTATTTCATGCTCACATGGTTTTGCAGGATGCAAGAAAGATGTTGAAAAGGCGTTGTGAATTTATTATTTATTTTTGTAATTTATATAGTTCCTTGTAAAATGTATATATGTATAATGTTGTCCAATGTTACAGAAAGGTTGTGTTTAAAATTGCTAATATGTCTTAGATGCTAGTTTTAGGAATACCTTGGGAAACATGCATTTAATCATAGGTGCAATGTGATTCATAGGTTACTTTTGGTAAAAAGGATTTATATATACATGTAAATAAATTGGAATCAAATATCTTGTAGTATGTTTAGTGTACAATAGATGATTAAATAATTGGTGTTGTGCTCGTTACCTTAAAAATGTAGTAGAGAAATCTAAATAAGACAATCGACCTTAGTTTAGAACTAGTGCATATTTCCCTGTATCAAACATTCCTCCTTAGCATACAATGAATTGAAAACGTAGAATGAACTTAAACTTCACACTTTATGGTACCTTTTGGTTTAAGTACTTAAGATTCCTAGTCTGATTTACCGTCATAGTTGGTATGTTTAGCGACTTTTTCGTGAAACCATCTTTTAGGAATGACATGGTCAAACTTTATCTGGAGTATCTGGTTTCCTTTTAGGTTTGGTAACTGTGCATAGGGTAAGGGGAATGTCTTCTCTTCAGGTCTGACACCGTGTTGAGTGGTGAATACCACTCTGGAAGTCACCTTAAGAGTCGTTGTTCAAATCAATAACTATGCGGTGTAACCTTAACCTAAATGGAGTAAGTAGAGATTTTACTCCCTTAGTATCCTATTGGAATCCTGAGTCTCATGAATTTAGATATATAACTTTTTTATTATCATTGAATGAATTCATTTTTGGATCCAGATGACACAAATGGAGTTAGGGAAATAGTTGTGCTTTGACTTAAACTCTTGTTAATGATCTCCTTAATTCTTTGTAGATAAATGTGTTACACTAGGTCACTAACAACATAGGACCTAATGAAGGTTTTTTAGCATAAATATGTACTCTCACCTTAAACTCATATATATTTAAGGTGTAGATCCTTAGGTGCAACTGGAATCAAGCCAAACCTTGGCTAATTAAGGGATTAACTCGTGGGTAGAAAATGGTAAGTAAATTCTTGCAAACCAAATTGATTTGAAATATGTTTACTTTAGAGAACCCAGTAAACAAAAAAAATTGTCCCGTAATCCCTTGTTATGTCTTTTATGGCATTAAGAATAAAATAAATTTCACATGCGGAATCGTGAAATGTAGAATCATGGGATCTTACCTTGAACACAAATCCCTTGTGGTTCATGTGTATTTTATAATACTTCCAATCATGTACGTATTCAAGAGGTTAGAAAAGTACCTTCGTAATTATTTTGTTATAAAGTGATGTTATTAATGAGACCATAGTGTGATGTTAGAGTAAAGTATATAAGAGTAAAACGATACTCGAGGTTAGGAATAATGTCACTCTTGGAGTCCTTGTAACTCAATTAGACATTTACTTGTGTTAAAAAGAATATGATTTGCCTTGGTATGATCAAACTTCGAGAAAACAAAATATTTATATAAATCTAAATAGAATTTCTTAATGTGGAAATGTCAAATGGATTCAACAAGTTTTTGAACTATTTTTAACTATGATGGGAAATAAATGTACCATGATCAAATAATGTTTATGGAAAACAAGCTATCTTGAATCTAAATCTTCCTTAAATCCTAAGATTTCTTTCTTGGTATCATGTCTGATTTATTTGAATCAACATTTGGAAAGCATAATCTTAACATAAGAATGCGAGGATTAGGTACTTTGTATGCAATTTGAAATATGGAAAATAATTATTTAAGTTATGGAGATTGTTGTAAGGGATAAGGAGCCAACTTAAATGGTCAAACTGTAAGTTGAATGTGAAATGAATTTAGAAAACTATAGGTGGAAAAATGATAAAATTATCCTTGCATAATAATGTTCTTGGAATGTAAATCATATCTAAGATGTAATCATGGTAATGATTTGTTATGGGTTTGCCAATCCTTGACTCCCTTTCTTGTGGCTAGGTTATTATTATCATGCATTCACTGGGGAAAGTGTGGCATTGACATGTATATGGTGTTATCATGTTTGTATGTGAGTCGATGACTTATGAAAGTGTCTTATGCGTTGTTGATTTTATCTACTTGGAACCCTTGTGATGTTGTGTAATGAGGAATGTAAGTAAAAAAAAATTATCCCAGTATTTTTACTATTGTATTTGTGTGTTTAAAATGTGGGCGTTACATAAATAATATGTGAATTCATATAATTTATGCCTATTTCATATATAATCTATGCAATAAGAAGTGGATTCCTAAAACAAAAGATTATTGATGCTGAGATTATTAAAAATAATTCTACATGATAAGATTCATCACAATAAATTATCAAAAATATTTTTAATAATAGTATTTTCTTATATATTTTTTCTTTACGAATGTTCTTTTTACTAAATAGTATTTTCTTTACATTTTTCCAAACAAATAATTGTTTTAAAAAAAAATTAATGATGATTTTAATAAATTTTCTTTAATTTCCTTGACTTTGAGGAATTTTGTTGAACTTTTCTTCGGAGATTATATTTACACCTTCAATTGTTTTTTTTTTTTTTTTAATTTTATTTTTTCCAAATAACAAAATTTAATTTATATTCTAAAATCATTAGAGACACTGTCATGAATTCATTTGAAAATATTTAAATCTTCATTAAAAAACACCATTTTACGTATATTTTCTTATAAAAGACCACTTGTTTAAGAATTTTTAAAAATAATTCATTTATATTTTATATGCTTCCCCATTACAATAATGACATTTATCAAAATTATAAATTTAGTTTAATTTTTTGATGTCTTTATAATGTTTTAAAGATATATTTTTGACACAATTTGGAAACATGTTATAAGAGGTTGTAGAATATATGTTTACAACTATAACTTTTGCATTTTTGAAAAACTTTCCAAATCTTATCACCAAACATTTTTTTTTTTGCATAATATGTAATCATTGTAATCTAAAGACCACATCTCTTTATACCATTTACTTGTAAACATTAAAACTTAAATATTAAATCACTATTTTATACACATACTTATCAAACAACATTTATATAAAATATTTTGTAAAAAAAAAACATATTTTAAAAAGTATACTTTTAAATTATTAAAAATGATTTTTATGTGAATATACAACATGAAAATAGAAAACCTTATCTATATCTATTAAGTCGTAAATAAACTATACAATGTAATCTCTTAAAACTAAAAAAATATATATCCTAAAATCTAAATATCAAGTGTACTTCAAAAAAAATAAAAATTTAAAATGCCTATATTTCCCAACTAATATTTATAACATTTTGATTTATATATTACGTTTATTCTCTTTAGTAAATTAATTAAAACATGAATTAAATAATAGCAGCTGTTTTTTCGCTCTACAATATTCATAAAAATAATTATTCAACACATTGTTTTAAATGGTGTGGTTACTATAACCTATAGTGACGGGGCCGCTCAGAATTTGTAGGAGCCAAGGTGTCAAGAAAGATTTATCCGTTTCCTCGTATGTCGACTTGTTTGTAGTGATTGCAATAAGCCCTAAAATAGCAAGGACTAACTTCATAAATTGAGCACAGATCATATACTTCTCACTTGCGCAAACTGTTCTTTGCCTTCAGCCATTCAATTAAGCTTTGTTGAAATGGCCATCAAATCAATAGCTCGTCAGAATAATAATTTGGCCTTCTTGGCCCTCATTTTCATCATCGTCTCAGTGTCATCAGAAGCTGCTAAAGTTTTTAATGTCGAGCAATTCGGTGCGGTGGGTGATGGGCAACATGATGCTACTAAGGTTGTTTGTCTCTCTCTCTCTTTTTTTGGGTGCAGATACCCATAATTATGTGTCACATTTACTCCATATAAGTTATTTTCGATTGATAGAAGCAGCCTGCAGGAGCCAGTATTTCTTGACTTGCCAGTTTTCTCATTCATATCCATTACACCACACACAATCCATAGGAATAATCTGTTGTTATTATTCAAATAATTTGATCTTGTAAAAGTTTTAACTGATTTTATTCTTCAGATCAAAGAGCCAAGTGTACTTAAATCAAAATCAATAACTGAAATTGTATTAATGGGTAGCATAGTTACCCAATACGATAAAATCATAAATATTTTCCTTATTTGACCGAATTGTTTCTAGTGAAGCTTATAAAATTGCAAAATCTTAAAATATAGGATCTAGAAAATGTATATTATTTATTATTATTTTATAAAATAAGTGTTTAAACTATGAACACTTGATGATTTTTATAGTAATTTTTTTTTCATTTTTCTATATTGTTTAGAAGGCTTTCTACAGTTTCATGAAAACTAATTAACCTTATGTTTTTCCATATTTAAATGGCATCGCTTAATACTCTGTGTACAGGCACTTATATCATAATCCTTGAACTCTCAAACCCATTTATATCATAATATTTTTCAGGCATTTCAACAAGCATGGAGTGCGGCATGTAAAACACCGTCTGCAATTTTGCTAGTTCCGCGCAGTAGGACATTTTATGTTAACACTATAACTTTCATGGGACCCTGTCATCCTGGCTTCAATTTTCAGGTCTAAAATTTGATTGCAATATTGTTTGTAAGTATTGATTCAGTAACTATATATACACACACACATACATATACAATTACATTTTCACTTGCAGGTAGATGGAGCAATAATTGCGCCTGAAGATCCACACAGGTGGTTGAACAATGAAATGTGGTTATCGTTTGATAACCTTCAAAATTTTGTTCTCTCTGGAGGAGGCACTATTGATGGAAAAGGATTTAAGTGGTGGGACAAGAAATGCATCACATCCTTAGGCAGAGTAAATACTAATCTCTTCCTCCTTAAAAATGAGGATACATCTATGAAAGATCTAATGCTTTTATTCTGAATTACATTATTATTATGCGTAAAGGGATTTTGTCTTAAAAAAGAGTGTAGAAGATTTCAATCTGATAAATTACTGGCCTAAAATCTTTTTTACTTTTCATTAACTTATTGGGTTTGTGACTGCTGCTTTACAATTGCAGAAAGTTTGTAACGATCAGGGGAGGCCTACGGTAACTGTCACTGTTTTCATTATATGATTTTATTAGGCGTGACTTTGTAAATGTTATAGAGTACTCACAAATCTGATTATATGATTTGATTTACTTTCAGGCGATTCATTTAAACAATATGCAAAACATTAGAATCAATGGATTGCATGTAATGAACAGTCCTCTATCTCATATAGTTGTCTACGGCTCTGACACGGTATTTATGTCGGGCGTTAGTATTACTGCCCCACAAACCAGTCCCAACACCGACGGAATTAGTATACTTCGATCTCAAAACATTGTGATAGAAGGCGCCAATATTGGATCAGGTATATATTTTTTTTAATGTAAAATTGATGGGGTTGGGTATTTATGAATTGCTAAGGACATGGGATTGTGAATGGATCAGGGGACGACTGCATAGCGATATCCGATAGATCTTTCAATATCGACATTAAGCATGTGCAATGCGGTCCAGGCCATGGAATTAGGTAACAAACTTAATTTCTGCTGCTATTAAAAGTATTTACAGTTGCCAGGTTTTTAATAGCTTTTACAGTTGGATTCTTATGTTGAACATATCCAAATTTATATTATGGCTTTGAACGTGAGAAAAATGTGGTCCAGATGGGTTTAGATTTATTAAAACAATTTATGACAGTAGTTAAATAAGATTTGGTTTAATTTTGAATGATTGTGTAAAAGGTGTTGTCCAACCATCCATCAAAATTTCAATTTTAATCTTGAAAAACACCAATAAATGTGTGAAAATGTTCAGATCTGATCTTAACTAATATCAAATTAATTCCACTTAATTCTTAACAACTAAAACTAAAAATTCTGTGCACATAAATGATGTAAGCTTCATTTAAAAAATAATTGACGTATATATGTGTTTGTTTATATTAATACTCAATTATGTACCCTATGGAACTTTATTGTTTATTTTTTAAGGGCAATATTAAATAATTGTTGAGGGATATAAGTAAAAAACAAATCTTATAAACTTTGCCAAGTATCCAGTTTTATCAGGTTTAAACTTTCACTTTAGAGTGGGTACAATAAAGTATATTGTGAAACACTATCAAAATATTATAAATACTTGGCCAAACACTTTCAATTTAGTGTTTTCATTTGGATTTATATTTTCAATTAATATAATGAACTAAACTTCTATTAAATTGGTTTTCAATTAATTTATTGAAATAAATTTGAGTTAAATTGATGGTATTAATCAAATGGATTGTTGTCCAAGAGTGTGTAGGATAATATAAAAGGTGTTTCCTATACATGCACAAAGTTACAAATTATAGGAGATACTACGTAATAAGGAATGAAGTCGAAATTGTGACATGAATAAATTTGGCAAAATGAAAATACCTCAAGTCTTAATAACAAAGCCTAAAATTTAGTGTACACTAAGAATTACATTAGGGATATGATAGACCATTTTACTTTATTTTTTATTTGTAAACAATTTTAATTTTCTTTAGATATTGGTGAAAGAGCCAATGGGGTCGATAAAAGCATTGCTGGTTTTTGTTTGGATGTTGTTGGGTATATATCTGCACTTGTTTCTTCTTCTTCCTTTCCAAATTAGTATGTGCGATCTAACTTAATATATAATTAAGAGGCCTATCTGCTTCTTAATAACACCAAATGTGCTATTGCTAGTATATAACTCTTTTGTTTTACAGTGTTGGAAGCTTAGGCAGAGGAGGCACTCCAGCACTTGTCCGTGGAGTGCATGTTGACGGTGCCAAGTTTATAGGAACAACTAATGGAGTAAGGATTAAAACATGGCAGGTGCTGTCTTCTTTCCATGAATCATACCAGATAAATAAAAGTTATAATAATTTTTAAAAATTGAGATTAAAGTCAAAGATTTGATGTAACTATAGAAATTAAATGACAATATTTTGTACAGGGTGGTTCTGGGTTGGCAAGTAATATAACATTTGAGAATATTGAAATGGTAAATGTGCTGAACCCAATCATAATTGATCAGAAGTACTGTAATCAGGCGATTGGTTGCAGGGATGAGGTAGATTTAACACCCTTGCCATTTATTGAGTTCTTATTCGTTCAATCTAAACATCACATATGTTCATAAAGTTGATTGGTCAACCAACTAATGGTAAATCTACCACAAAAAGTGATAAACATCACATTGATTGGTTGACCAATCAACCTTACTCTTCCATTGGGTGACATCAGAAACATTTTATTCTTGTTTGTGATGTTGATACAGGGGTCTTCTGTACAAATCAGTCAAGTGACATACAAGAAAATTAGAGGCACGTCAGCAACACAAGCAGCAATAACATTTGATTGCAGCACCAACCTGCCTTGCACAGGTATAAAGTTGATTGATGTACATTTGACTCTTCCTTCGGGAGCGGTAGCCGGCGATTTTTGTCAGCACGCAAAAGTGCAGAGTATCGGAAATACAATACCAGTAAGCTGTACCCGCTACTGATATCCCAAGAAAAATAAGAATAACATGAAGCTAGACATTCTACTCAATCATTTACTAATAAGCTTGTAATTATCATGGAACTTCTCATTCAAGTTATAAAATAATTATGCGTTTAAGGTCCAACATTTTCAAATTTGTGTATCGCTTTCACATAAAACTACATATAAATGATGATGATCACAGATTATGTTTAAACATAATTACTAAATAAGGTTATATGATTAGGTTTTTTATTTTTATTTTTATTTTTAATTTTTTGATAATTTTTTAGTTTTATTGATTACTATTAAAATACACTAAAAAAGGATGCTTATAATAAGTATAATTTAATCAAATCAAAAAATTAAAAAAATAACAATCTTTTATGGGTTTATATTATTTAATAGTAATTTCAAGTTAATCTAAGAAGGAGGTTGCAAAACCTTTATCTATAAAAATTGTTAATTTAATTTGTAATATTGAGATGTTAAATATTGTTTGACAAAATACTTCAATTAAAGATGTTATCTGAACTATATTTCAAAAAACTTGAAGCAGTTTTTTGGTTGCAAACTCCATGAATAAACTAACTTCAATTGTATCAATATTTGATTCAAAAATCTCTAAGATTGATTATGTCTTAAATTATCATTATTAAGTTATTTTCCCCTATTTTCCCCTATATTTAAGTATATAGCATTAAACATGTCATACTAAAGTTGATAACTTACTTTTAATAATGTAAATAGAATTTTGCAACTTTTGTTTCTGCCCATGAACATGATAATTGAGTTATGAATATGGCAAGTCCTTTATGTAACTATTTTTAAAATAAATGGAAATGATAAATACATGTCAATATGTTATTTTATAAATCATGAGAGGACTCACAAAGGCACTGGATGATTATTTGTCACAATAAAAATTTTCCTCATATATGTTTACTATTGAAATTTATGTTTCTTCATGGTTTTACATGTATTCCAACTTAATTAATTAACTAATTGGTTGTTATTTTACTCATGTTTAAAGTCATTTCAAGATAAGGTGTTTTCTAACGTCCACATTATACACACTTAATACAACACTAAAAATACCGGATTTTATATTTTTTGACTCACACTGTACTTCCACGATGTTACAGGGGATCACTTATGACAACACACAACATATGATTTGCATGCACAAACAATAACCCACATAGACAACTTGAAAACATGTGATGCACATCAAGGGCATTTTTTATTGATAAGACACAACATGACGATTCAACTATATTATGAATCTTGAATATGCACCATCCATAACAACACTTTCCTGGTTTACATATTTATTACATTCGTATTTTGTTCTTGACCTTATTTTCTTGGAAATCCCTTATCAATTATTTTATAACTAGACTACATTATCTTTAATTTATTTAACATTTCACTTGTAGTAATCCCATCTAATTTTGCTTGTTTCTCTCATCACACCAAAATGTTGTAACCTGGTTGTTGGTATGAAAATATGCACCTACATGATCCTTCTAATTTTTTATCCAAGGATTCATTTTCTAAGTTTCCTGTTCGATTAAGTTTTCCATTTATCTTAGTTGTAATAAGGGAGGTTCTCATAAAGTAGAGGAAGTTTATTGATTTAAGAGTAGATAGATTACACGTTCCTTTCATATTAGTATTTAAGTTATATGGTTAGTCTATTTTGTCTTATGTTATAACGACTAACCATATACTCCATCTACTTCACTTAATTTCCTAGTCATCAAGGTACTAACAGTTATAAATCCACACTCCACCGGGTTTGGTTTCCTGAAAAATTAAGCATTAGATGTGTGTTATAAGAAATATTCAATTACAAATGTTACACACCTTACTGAGATCACTACTAGAGTTATCGTACACCCTTATCTCAAAAATCATCTAGTAATTCCAGGTACATTCGATACTTCTAGAAAAATTGATACTCTTGTTTGAAAGGGATTTAAGGGATTCATAGTAGTTTTCTCATGTATAGATATATACAACATAGGGCCCACTTGAATCGTTACATTCATCTTAAAATTGTTTCACTTAACTTGATTTAATTACCCTTTAATAATTTCTTGTGTAACCCAGTTATTAATAGGGACATTGGTATGCTCATGAGACCACTAGTCCTTGTCCTAGGGTTTTGTCTCAAAATCATGATTACATGATTTCACATCATACATTCATTGCACATTAGGAAAAGTGGGAAACAAGAGGGAATACTATTTCATTTAAAGGATTACGGCTCACATTAGGGATCACACACTAAGAGTTTAGTCACACACCAAAAGAAGGCTTATACACAATATAAGAATGGTCTAAATTTCACTTTTCTCCAAGAATATAATGTTATGGATACATTTTCACAAACAAGTCATAAATTAGTATGTTGTTAAGTTTCACAAATGACTCATAGTATTTGACCATAGAACCCAAAGGATAATTGAGGTTGGGTATCAGGTTGTTTTATGAACCCAACTCCTAAAGGGGACTTCTAAGGTTTGTTGGTGATCTTCACCATTCAACTTGTGTGTTGTACCAAGAGGGTTTTACACTTTGTTGGAGTTTGGTCACCCATGAAGTATTACCTTAAGAAAAACACATCCTCCTTACAACACACAAGATTACCAATCCTAGAAGGGGACAACATACTCCAGTTAATATTGACCACGTCATTCCTATTCGTCGAGTTCAAGACGGTGCCACTAAGCATATAGGTTATGATGAAAAAATTTGAACTAGGGATCTTATTTACTTAAGCTAGGAGGTTTCATAGAGTGTTAGTAGTTAGGTTCTTCCCAAGGTTTTAGTTTTCTATGTTACAAGATGAACAAATGAAGAATAGTTATGTATGAATTTTATACTAGAGTTGACCATTTCGTTAGATTTCTTTACTACATTTTAAAAGTAAAAAAACACAACATTGATTATTTAATCATCATTTACACATTTTAAGTTCAGTATAGGCTATTAAGTTCAATTTTTTTTAACATGTATACCCAAATTTTAACAATACATTATTTTTAATCAACATGAAACTCAAGGTTATGTACACATCTCCCAAAAAAACCCTAACTAGCTTCTCATATATATTACCAATTTTCATATTTAAAATTTTCTATAACATGGCAATACATTATACATGTGTACATTTTCCAATAACATATATAAATCACAATAATAAAAAATGAATTACACCACACCTTTTCGCCATCTTTCATGCATCTTGCAAAACCATGTAAGCATAAAATTAGCGATAAATTTCTGGCATGACATCCACCTACATCTAGCATAATTAACATTTTTAGTTTCCCATTTACATAATAATAATAATTTGTATTCAAAAGGAAAGGGTTAGAGACATGCATTTATTTCATTTTATTTAACTCCATTTCTTAACCAAGGAGAGAAAATAGGTAGGGGGAGAGAGAAACAATATTTTTCCAAAAGTTCAATTTCACATGATAAGCCACATGATAGAGTTCAAAACACTTATTTATAAGTGTTAAAAATTTCCCACGATGGTTTACTAACTTGACTAGGGTCCTACAAATTTCCTTTACATTTTCCGGCTAGTTACAAAATGCCCAATTTTTGCTTGGAGGCTAGGAAACTACATTCAAAAGATGCCTTCTATTGGACAATTCACAATAGATGAGTTCCTACATGTCATCCTATATACCAGGAATTAATAGGAACTAATGGAATTCAAAAATGGAAAATGGGTTTCAATTGGTGGCTAGGTTTCCGGAGCCACCGATTGTAATCGGTCTAGTTGCAATAATAATAAGTTTTAGCTTGAGGGCTAAGAAAACTTCAACCAAACCTTCCCTTTGATATATGAACGTGTAACGTGAAATTTTCTTCACACTCTCCTATATATGGAGAATTCACTAGTAAATGAGTTTCAAATGGGAATGATTTTTCTAGAGCCACTGGTCATAGTTGAGCCAGGCTGGCCTAGTCAAACAGTGACCTAAGGCCTACAAAATGCTTTTGTCAAAATATCTATAACTGTGTTTTTTTTTTCAAACTGGAGGTTATAAGGAATTCTCTATTAAATATACTAAAGGTTTGAGAAGGTGGAAAGGAATTTCATTGCTCAGGGTTTGAATGGTGGTTCAAAACAAAAGCCATCTTTTCAATTTTGGTAGCTTCCTAAAAGTGCAAAATAAAGCATTGGGGCTCCAAGAAGAGTTGCGAAGAGAGTGAAAATGATCAAATGAGGTTGAGTTATTTCTTGACACGATCCTCTACATGATAAAAAACATATACGAGGCTTGACATATCCTTTACGAGGCTCACAGTGTTGTTTTGCAAGTCTCTAAAAATGGCATTTTCTAACTTTGCAAGGTAGATAGGAAACATTTTTTTAGTTGGCGACTCTTTTAGTTCTCGTTAATAATAATGAACACGAACATGTAAGTTTGACACCCTGGGTCTATCAGCGTAGAAGGTTGATGTGGAAACCACAGATGACGATCAAATTACAATTTGGTAATATAAAACATAAGGAGTTTTATTTTGTAGTGCCCACTTCCCTTCGACACCTTTTTGTTATTGATTTCAATACTTTCAACTACACTTATGGACATGGTTGTAGCTTTTGATTTAGCATGATACTAGATGTTAAAGATACTAGATTTTTTTTGAATTCAATTCATATATGATGCATGTGGATTGTTAGAGACATTTTATATTGATGTTGATATGTTGTGGACATGGTTATTTATATATATTTCTGACATGCGATATACTTTTGTCACCATGAGTAGGCTTTGATAATTGAATTAATGTTTTGATCATTTTTGACATGGATGAAATGTTGGATAGAAATGTTGCTAGAAATTTTTAAATGATTCGTAATTGCCTAGATGATATTAATTCGTATATAGATGATTTTAGATTTATATTGCATATTTTGGCATGGATGTTTTAATCCGGCCACGAGGCCAAAGGAGGCATTATGTGTTTTGCAGGTATATATATATATATATATATATATATATATATATATATTCACAACAACATTGGGGGGATTGGAGACCAACCACATTGGAATCCTAGATGAATTCAAGTAGGGTCACCATGGCAACATGTAATTGTGTGTGTGCTAGAATTATTTGGTTAGGGAAAAATTGTGACCAAGGGGTCATGTGTTGTTTTTATTATAGTTTCTCCTTTTATTAATGTTAGTATGTGTTTCTTTTAGTGATGTAATTTACTTGTTTTAATTATTTAGGTTTGATGTATGTTTTTCCTTTTATCTTAGTGGGTCTAAGTGTCTTATTAAAGTTAATAAATCTTATCATAAACTAATTAAAGATGTGACCAAAATAAGTTCATTTATTAGACTTGCTTTGCTCTTGGATTTTTTGTTGTGTGTTGAATTCTTGAGATTTTGAGTGTTGTACACTCTACCCTTCATGGGAAACTCGAATTTGGCCTTAAGGGCCAATTTTGGAGGCTTGTGGGACAAGTTAAACTTGTCCCACACATCTTGAATTTCTACACTAACCCTACCTATGGGTTGGGGGTAAAAATTAGACCCCATTACTTGTTTTAGGAAGATAAAAAGGGGAAATGCTTATTGCACTTTCTCTCAATTAATTAATCTTGTCCTTAGGGGGTGTGGGCTTAGATTGTGTGTGTAAGTTTCTTATGATTCCTCTCGCCCACTAATTTATGCTGCATTGGGGTTGAGGTTTGATTTCTTGGGTGGAGTTTAGGATGAGTGATGTGACATCCTACATGGAGCCACCTCATCCTCCTCTCTCGATTTTCTATTTATTGAAGATCTTTTTCTTGTTTGGGGGTTACTTGATCATTTTGTGCTCTTGTATTTTGGAGAGTTAGAGGATTTTTGGGACTTCTTGTTGATTGTTTGAGCTTGCCGATGCTTGCTTGGTTTTGAGGAGATCGGGGACTTACTCTTGGGATAAATTTGTACTATGGAAAGGTATGAGCTTTACCTTGTTTATGTTATGCTTTATTTTGTGTTTATGTGCTTGTGTTGAATATTGTATTTTTTGGAATGCTTTTTGGGGTATGGGTAGATTGCCTAAGTTTGGAGTAGGAGGAGACTATGGGGAGATTTTTTGTAGGGAAGCATAAGATTTTACTTTCTTCTTTGGAGGGAGTTTGGGTTGGATGCCCCACATTATACAAGGAATACTTGCATTTCTTTGTTGTTTCTTTTATGAGGGAGGCATAAGAGTATGTGGGAGGTATAAGGGGTACTTGAGGGAAGTATAAGAGTATGTAGGGGATTTGAGATATGCATTGGAGGCTTTAAGGTGGGCACCCATTCCCATTGGGAGGCATAAGTGGCCTCCCCATAGGTCTTGCTCCTTTGGCTTTCATTCTAAGACTTGTTTTGTTTTCTTGTTCTTCTTATTCTTCTTGTGTTGTTGTTTTGAATATGTTTGAAATGGTTGTGGAAGCTTTTTTTTGCCATGTGTTAGAATTATCTCCCATTGTAATGTGGTTGGGGCTCAGGGGCCAATGAAGAGGATGGCTTCTCCTCTTCATTGGTTATCTTGGTTGGGTGGAGAGCATTGCCAAACCCCCCGATTTTGTTGTGAATCAAATAAATTATGATGGAGCCTTCTTGTTGATGTTGAGGGGCTTGGAATTTTATTGGAGTCCTTGAAGAAATCCCTTCTTGAGAGAAGCCTTTTTGTTTCCTTCTCAAAGTGGAAGATTGTAAATTTGTTCATGTTTCAAAAGAAATGTTGAAATATAAGTTACATTAATAATTGTAGTAGTTCATTGTAGAATTATCAATAAAGAATTTTCCTTCTCATTAGAATGTAATAGGGAAAGAGAAAGTATCAAAATGAAAATCTTATGTAAGAATTTTGTAGCAAGGAAATGACAATGTAAAACAATAGATTTAGATCCCTTTTGCTTTTGAATTTGGAAAAATACTATTTGAACATAATGAAATGAATTTGTAAAGTAGATGTTTAATTTTATTGGATTAGATAATACTTTAAAATGAGTATATTTAATTAAGAAATGAAAAAATGGAATGAAATTTTAAGACAAAGAAACTTTAGGTGCATAAAATTAAGTTCAGAATGTGTTTGGGAACATTTTAGTAATTTTATTTTTTGTAAAAACCTTGGATTAGAGGTTCTATTTTTTCAGAAATAGGGACCATTTCCCTGTTCAGAGTGGCGGTCCCATAACCGCCACTTAGGTTAAGGGGGCAGTCTCAAAGCTGCTGCTTGGTAGGGCAGTGGTCTATGGTTTATCACCCAAGCAGGGCGGTGGTCCCAGGACCACCGGTGTATTCCCGGTGGCGGTTCTATCACTTACGAAATATCTCCATGGATCCGTGCATGTGCAAAAAAATTAACTGGTTTTTACTAATTTTAAAGTTGGAAAATTTAACTAATAACTACCAGCATGCAAACAATGTGTGATCCCATGGAATTTGAGTAATAAAATATATAAATGGTGGATCTAAAACATTTATTCTCATTTTATTCATGGGGGTAGGGTTTACCCCCAAATATAAAAACCTAAATACAAAATCTTAAAACAAAACTAGATTGGTAAAAGGAATAACCCTCCCAATCCTTGAATGGAAGCTATAACAACAATAAAATTACAACTAAAGTAATCTAAACTAGATCTCCATGTAGACTCCTCGGTAGTTTTTCTTCCTTTTCCTCCCATGTCTTCCTCTTGTTCAACCTGTAATTTTTAACAAAGAAAATAGACCAAATGAGGGAAATGAACAAAGGAAAGGCTTAAATAAAAACTCATAAGGAAATTTAGGGTTAGATGGGAACCCTAAGATCTAGTGGCCAAGGTTGATTTGATCTAAGGGTAGAGGTTTCACCATAATTTTGTTTGGTAGAAATGTAATTTAAATGTAATTAAATCCTTAAGGGTATGTGTAATTGGAGATTGGGGCCATTTAATTTCCTTAGAGTGCTAAACCTTTATTAGTTCTTAGCAAGCCTTAGGAGTCAATGGAGAGGGACTCTAAGTTAATAGGATGATAAATTTAAATAAATTAATATAAGGTTATCCTTTTCATATTGAACATTAACTAAAGAGAAGAAAACATTTAGCTATGTAAATTATTCTATGGTACCTTCCTAATGAATAATTGATTTATGGACCTGTTATCCAAAATTCACCCTCAAGGTAATTTTGATAACATGCATCAAATTATTCAGTCCTGAGCAAGTAGATTGATTCAAGGCCCGAAATCATGTTTTTTGGGGCCCCCTCGGCTTCTCTCTAACTCTCCCATCCAAGAAAAAATCCCAACGAGTTAGAAAAAAGGAAAAAATAGCAAAAAATATGGTTGCAAGATTGTTTTAAAAGCATTTCGGGTCTAAAGGGTTCGGATCATACCAGTTCGGGTCGTACTGAGGTTCGTCGTACCAAGTTCACGGCTGAAATACAAAGAAAATCAACTAAGTCAGAAATTTTTGTCCCAGGCAGTCCACGGGACAGTTGGGACGTCGAGACACAAGGGACGCAAAAAGCCGAAACGACCGAAAGCAAGGAAAATCGTCAAGTTTTTGTTTCGCATGGTTTTGGGACAGCCGAGACAAAAGTACGCGTGGGACGCGAATCGGCTGATTTGCCGACAGACAGTCCATTTCAGGCAGCTCGGAGATATTTGTCCCAGGCAGTCCGTGGGACAGCCGAGAAAAAGTACGCGCGGGACACGAAAAGGTGAAAAGGCCGCAAAAGGGACAAGGAAGGCCGATTCAGCCGAAGTAGGAGATTTCATCTGGGACAGTTGGAACAAAGGTATGCGAGGGACGCGGAAAGCCGAAGCGGCCGAAGGAAAAGAAGAAAAGTCAACGTTTGACCTGTGAAACTTCAAACGGCCATAACTTTTGACTCCGAGCTCCGATTTTCACAAAATTGGACTTTCTGGAACGAGCACGACGTCCTCTATGCCAAAAAAACTGAATTTATTATTTTTAAAAAGGGTAGATATATTTAAATAAAGGAAACATATTCGGCTCCAGTCAGTTAATGCTCATTCCCGTCAAATGACAGAAAATGCCTGCCAGACCCAAAACAGCTGCCCGCACTCAGAAGGCCATAACTTTTGTATTTCTCAATGAAATCACACAAAATTTGTACCTTTAGAATCATGGCTCCGAGCCCAACGTGCAGCAATCAATAAATTCTAGATTTGATGAGATATTGATCAATATTTTTAAGAAAACGTGGTTGGATCCGTAACAGTGTTTTATTTTGGTGGTTGGGAGTGCAATTAAGAGGCATGGTCATCATTCTTTCTCTGTTGCAGCACCTGGGACAACAAAATGCTCCCCATACTATCCTAGGTGCTGCAGTAGAGAAAGAATGATGACCATGCCTCTTAATTGCACTCCCAACCACCAAAATAAAACACTGTTACAGATCCAGCCACATTTTCTTAAAAATATTGATCAATATCTCATCAAATATAGAATTTATTGATTGCTGCGCGTTGGGCTCGGAGCCATGATTCTAAAGGTACAAATTTTGTGTGATTTCATTGAGAAATGCAAAAGTTATGGCCTTCTGAGTGCGGGCAGCTGTTTTGGGTCTGGCAGGCGTTTTCTGTCATTTGACGGGAATGAGCATTAACTGACTGGAGCCGAATATGTTTCCTTTATTTAAATATATCTACCCTTATTAAAAATAATAAATTCAATTTTTTTGGCGTAGAGGACGTCGTGCTCGTTCCAGAAAGTCCAATTTTGTGAAAATCGGAGCTCGGAGTCAAAAGTTATGGCCGTTTGAAGTTTCACAGGTCAAACGTTGACTTTTCTTCTTTGCCTTCGGCTGCTTCGGCTTTCCGCGTCCCTCGGGTACCTTTGTTCCAACTGTCCCAGATGAAAATCTCCTACTTCTGCTGAATTGGCCTTCCTTGTCCCTTTTGCGTCCTTTTCACCTTTTCGTGTCCCGCGCGTACCTTTGTCCCGGCTGTCCTGCGGACTGCCTGGGACAAATATCTCCGAACTACCTGAAATGGACTGACTTGCACCAAACTGGCCGATCCGCGTCCCGTGTGTACTTTTGGCCCGGATGTCCCAAACCACGTGAAAACAAAACTTGACGATTTTTTCCACTTTTGGCCGTTTTGGCTTTTCGCGTCCCTCGCATCCCGACGTCCCAGCTGTCCTGCAGACCGCCTGGGACAAAAATGTCTGACTCAGCCGATTTTCTTGTTTTTTCGACCCCAAGCTTGGTACGACGAACCTCAGTTCCACCCGAACTAGTACGACCCGAGCCCTTCAGACCCGAAATGCCTCAAAATAGTCCTACAACCTTATTTTTGCATTTTTTCCATTTTTTCTAACTTGTTGGGATTTCTTCTTGGATGGGAGAGTTAGAAAAAAGCCGAGGGGACCTCGAAAAACATGATTTTGGGCCTTGAATCAATCTACTTGCTCGGGACTAAATAATTTGATGCATGTTATCAAAATTACCTTGAGGGGTGAATTTTGGATAACACTAACTCTTAAAGTCTTGGACCTTCTTGATTGGTTGTTAGAATTTTGTTGAATAAAGGCACTAGTATTATTTGAAACATATGGGTTCCTTTTTGCAGCATGGTAGAAACATTACTTTTTGTCTTAACAAGGGGATCAGTGGATAGAGCCTCGTCATCATTTCTTGAAATAGAATGTTTCCTTTACTGATATTATTATATATTAGCTTATTGTTTCTTTGTGTAGTCTTATCTTGCTCAGTTATTACGAACTGAAACGGGTTAATAATTTTTTACAGATGGCTTCTTTAAGTAGATGAGGGAACGACTTGTAGAAAATTGCATTAGTCTTGGTTATGAAGTTATTTTGTATGAATGTTTTATATGTTGTAAAACTCTTAAATGGGTTATTTGGAAATTTTAGAAGAGGATCAGTTCCTTAGTATTATGTTTTGTGGAGTAATGTTGTCATAACTACTAAAACCTTGACTTGTTTTATTATCATGCAAAATATAAAATTGATCTCCGTATTGTTATGAGTGGTTTTAATGTATTATAGGAATTTTGTGATAGTATAACATTGTTGGATATATCTTATTTTTTTATTAGATACGGTAAAAAATTTTTTTGAAGGGATCGGGAACCCTAAACAACCAAAATAAAGGCAATGAGGTACAAGAGAGAAACAACACAAAACATGGCACAACGGCCCAAAGAGGAGATAAAATGCGAAGCCCAAGAAACCCAATCTAGAGAACGCCAAGGAAGGAGGGGAGCTGAAATAGGGATAGCCCAACCCATCAAAATGCTACCTGCTACTAGATACAAAGGCGCACCAAAGGAGGAGAAAACTATATCCTAACAGAAGAAAGACAAGAGGAATTTTTAAATTTTCTTGACCGAAACTAGACTCCAACCCTCATCCTCTAAAGCATGCTTAATGAGTGCAACGTGGTTAATGAAATTGAAAGTTTCATGAAGATAGATATTATAATGAGATCCCTTCCAAAAGTCCAAAATTTTCAGTTTATTGGGATCTAAAACCCCAGAGACAACCTTCTTCAGGACTGGTTCGATATCAAGAAAAATTTCAATGTTTTCCTTCGATACTATTTCTAATGGGATTATCCATTTTCCCCTCATAAAATTCGCATCGATATTCTTCAAAAGAAACCCCAGACCAAAGCATAGGGGCAGGGGATAACAAATCTTTTCCAACCTCAAAAACAGACCCTGAGGAGGAACAATTTTCATCCTCGGAACCACTAGAATACACACAGTTCGAAGATGCTTACTCCTCATCACTATGAGTCATGTCCTCCACCTCAAGTGCCTTGTACTCAGCTACATTCACAACAACCTCCTTAATTAGCAGTTTGATATATCTTGTTACCTTCTTTCCCCCTAGTTATAATTCCATATAATTGTTTCGTCCATTTGGTTTGTGCATTGTGTTGGAAAGAATTTTTTTAACCATGTGTAGTTTTCAAAAAAGAAGTAATGGTAAAATTTTCTCTTGAAATAAAAATTTTGTGTTGTAAACCCTTCTAGGACATGGTTATAATGAAATTATAAGAATAGTAAAATGGATGGGTAATCATTTTAAAATTTATTAAAAAAACATATATACATATGGATAATTTAATGTATATGTGATCTACTTGATAACATTTGAGTCCTTAACTGATCAAAGAGGAAACTATATTTTTTTAAAAAACATATACCTTGCTACCCCAAGCTAAAATAATAAACTTTATCCATATTGTGGTGAGTCTTTAACGATATTAAGGTGAAATCAATTATTAGTTTTTGGAAGATAAAAAAGGTTATAATAAGTAGGGAGGTAATCAATTAAGGAAGCATTCATTCTTTCTCTCCTGTTTGAAACCAAATTTATATACTTTTGTCAAACTTGTCAAGTGAAGCCTAAGTGAAATTTTTAACCATTCTAGATAAGTTATTAAGCCCCAATAAATCCCGGTTAATAACTAATGAAATCTTAAAGACGAATTCAATTTGACCTTCTTCCCCTAACTTTTTTTTCTTAACCCTTGCCTTGGTGCATTATAATCTTTCTTAAGAAATGTCAGACTTTTCATTCTTTCATAAAGAATATTTTAGTTTTGAGCCTTAAAGATTTTACACCGTGGGATGCCCCAAATTTTCAATTATGTTATGTGTCCATGGACCATTATGTTGTGTCTTATTCGTGAAGGGTGTCATATGTTCCCTCATGCCTAGGTAGTCAATTTTTTTTGAATCCTATCGTGAGTTAGTTGTGGCCCATTGTGATCACTTGTGGTTTCGTTTAAACTTCAAAAAAAAAAATTACTTGACATTTTCCATGTCATTTATGTGTGTGTTTTTTGGGTGTTACATGAACCATACCTAGGAGATATTTTTGTCCACAAGGTAAGAGGTGCTCCAGGTAGTTTCATGTTCAAGAGCATGGTTCTACATTTTGCATAGATGGCCTCCTAATAGTTTGTAGCTACAAATACTTGCTAGAATACTACTAATCCTCTAATACACTTTGGCAGATGTTCATAATCTATCTAAAAATATTCCATTATAACATAGGTCGAGGCATTGTTAGGAAGTTATTTGGAATTGTATTTACTCCAACAACTAATAATCTTCATAAATAATGGACTACATAGTTAATAGAGTGAGAGTTGTCTAGAAGTAGGAGAAAACTGAGTTTGTTTGTGCATAGTCTAAAGAGAGTTCCATAATATAAACCCATGACCGCAGATCATAAAAGGCCAAGCCAATATAGAAACATCAAGAAAATAATCAAGAATGATGTGTTCTTAACAACATAACCCACCAAACCCATATCCAGCTTGAACTCCAAGTGAGTTAATACAAAGCACAATAGTGAGCTATGGGAGAACTCTAACAAATGAAAATATCATCTCTATACCAAAAATAGAAACCCAAATGTGCAAGCATGTCCAAATCATGAGTTGAAGCTAGCTAGTGCTTAGTGGACTACAAATATAGCTCACCCAATACAATGAAACTCAAAGTCTTCTAAACAAGTTTGAGCTAGGCCATTGGAAAACATGAACCAAAACTTTAATATAAGATGAATCAAATATAAAAAGTATATGTAGCACGGCAGACAGACTAAACATTGACAGATTCTACCCTTAAAACAATGAATATCATTTTAGGTATAGCTTCATATCCAATTCCATCTTTCACGTTTTGCATATCCCACTAAAACACTTACAACTGCAACACCTAACAAAAATCCTCTATCTTTATGCTTTGTTGGATGTCCATAACCTGATTCAGGCTCCTATTTTGGCACAGAGTGGGAGTACATGGCAAGGGAAAACTGATCAGGTTTGAGACCTATATGTTGCATAGGTGAAACAGTCTTGTGAACGAAGAAACCAAGACTCCAGAATACTACCTTCACTATAACTCTCCAAACAATGCTAAATTTAGAATGGTTCCTTTGTTTTTTGTGTGATTATTGCCTCTGGACATACTCTTGCCACACACCAAATCCTCCTATCACACACCCAATCCTCTCATGTCCCTATCCACACCTACCTCCACCTAACCCAATCACTTCCACCAACCACTCACAATCAATTATTCATAAGTTTTCCCCCCATTTTTTCCCCCCAATTTATTAACATTTATAGGTGGAACTAAATTTCCCTCCCATAATAAGACCATCATCCTTGATGCAGCACAAGGAAAGGCTACAAGTGTGCTTATGATAAGAGATCAAGAATGAAAAATCTTTCCTAGGAAATAAGCTATGCTGCTAAAATAGGACCACAAAGTAAAAGGAAAGTCTTGACGATTTCTTCATATTCTATGAAGATTGGTAGTTCTCTTTTACATGGTTACTTAGTTAATCTTTTTCCTCTAAAGTGTTTCTAAAAACTCAAGCTCTTATTATTTCAATACTTAGGATTGTTTTATCTATTTTTCTTGGGTGCCCATTTGATACTGACATCACGATGCCACACAATGGCCAAAACAACACTAATGGTTCACAATACATATACCTACATAATTTCATGACTATAACACATACACGAACTCTACCTAAACATGGAAATAACATGCACATACCACACAACATAATACTTGTCACACACATGCTCCTGACACAAATACACTCATAACATAAGCATACTACAACAACATGGAGTTCCCGACAGTACACATATAAAGGTTTCATAAACTCAAAATCATAACTATAGCTATATAGGGTCAAGATGGAAACAACATTATAAAAACAATGAGGAACATCAATCCTCAACATCTCATAACACAACATAACTCACAAGAGTACACATAAATCATAACACCATCACCATACACCTCCCAAAATGTCACAAAATAACTCCATATACCTCCCCAAAGTATCAAATAACAACTACATATTCCTCCTAAAGCATCACAACATAAACATAAAACTCAAAGTGTGCTAATCACACACACAACAAGTTTTTTATGCCTTTTTCAAGTCTCTTATGTTTCCCTCAAGTCTCTTATGTCTCCCTCAAGTCTCTTATACCTCCCTCAAGTCTCTTGTGCATCCCTCAAGTCTCCTCTGTCTCCCTCAAGTCTCTTACGTCTCCGTCAAACAATTTGGCCACCCTATGGCCCTAGGCACATAGAGTCAAGAAACCTCTAACCCAAGTGGACGTAATAACTTATGGCTCAATAACCTACTAGTTATCTATAAATCTTTAAGGCATACCCCCATACAATGAAGTAGTGTCCATAGGTTTAACCACTCCATGGTGCATCCCATGACCCTATTCCACACATTACAAAATTAGAACCAACATAACAATATGTTTCAAATGAGAAGTAGAAAAAATCCAAAGCCTTGGGCTAGGCTATAACACCTTTAAACATAAAAAACAAGTTTAAATATAAGTAAATAAAATGGCCAAATAATCATAGTTGGCACAAATAAATGCATGTTAGTACAACAACCAAATAAAATTCCTAAAATATAAGAACACATCAATGAAGAAAATTGTTGGTTCTATTAAGAAAAAGGAAATTATTTAATTTACGAATAAAATACATATAAAAAAATAACACAACACAATAACTATGTGGCATTAAACACCCACTAAATGGGTACTAAATGAGTTTCTAGCACCCATACGTCAAGCCTTAGCTCATGCAATAACATATCAAATAATACAACTGTCATCATCTTTGTGTAAATCATCCCTCCATACTCCCACAAGGCTCAAAAGAGTCAAAATCATAGAGGATTATTCAATGGATAACCCAATAGGAGAGAGCAGGGGATGCTAGTTTACATAAGTTTAGCTTGAGGTGGTGCACATCCACAATATACTAATAAATCTCAAAGTATACTAAACCAATAAAGGTGGGTTTTGAGTCTATATAAGACTCCACTTCCTCAGTCATACTCAGCTCAAGATTATGAAAACCTTGTCCACTCCTCCTCTCTCCACACATACACTCTTAACAATTTCCCCCCTTAGATTTTTCAAGTGTAAGGTTCACAACATAACACATAAATACATCACTAACAAAATGGTGATTCAAACACATTAACCATAGCGTATTATGCATGCTATATATACAAGGTACAACACATTCATTACTTTCATAGGTTTATGATACATCATGTTCCCACATAATGTGACCAAGTTGCATGTATTACACAATAGGGGTCATAAAATCTCCATATTCCCCCCTAATTCATGACATGAATCAACTCATATTACACAAGTTATACACACAATGAACACAGTGAATAACATTACAACATAGAATCAACTGTAGGACAACATGGTGACACACAATTCATCACTATACGGTGACAACATTACTATACAATACAATCCACTATACACCAATATTTTTCATACAACTAATCAACACACCTACATATCACAAAACTATAAGATGTTCCAACACACCGCCATCCATAAAAACACTATTCTCACACATTCCAAGGCAACACTTTACACATGAACTCCTCATTGAATCCACAAAAAAGGAGTGAGAATACTCTCATGACAAGCACATCAACATGAAAACTAGCACACACTAAGTGACATATACCTCATGTGTGTTCATAATGTCACAATTACAACAATTGTCACATAATAGCATATATCACATTACTCTTCCAATATCCACCATCACCATTCAAAATCAGAACAACTCTAATCCATCCTAGAGGTTTGAGAGCATTAAACTTCACTCTGATACCAAATGTAACACCCACATTTTACACACTTAATACAACACTAAAAATAATAGATCTTCTTTTGACTCATATTGTAGCTCAGACGACACCACAAGTGATCACTTATGACAATGCACAACACAAGATCTGTTTGCATGAACAATAACCCACATAGGCAACATGAAAACACGTGCGCACATCAAAGACAATTTTTATTGATAAGACACAACATAATGATTCAACTATATTATGAATACAACATAGGCACCATCCATAACAAAACTTTCCCAGTTTACATATTTATTACATTCATATTTCGTTCTCGACCTTATTTCTTGGAAATTGCTCATCAATTATTTTATAACTAGACTACATTATCTTTAATTTATTTAACATTTCACTTGTAGCAGTCCCATCTAATTTTTCTTATTTCTCTCATCACACCAAAATGTCGTAATCTGGTTGCTGGAATGAACATATGCACCTACATGATCCTTTTAATGTTTCTTCCAAGGATTCATTTTCTAAGTTTTTTGTTTGATCAAGTTTTCCATTTATCATCGTTGTAACAAGGGAGTTTCTAATGAAGAAGAGGAATTTTGTTGATTCAAGAGTAGATAGATTACGCATTCCATTCATATTAGTATTTAAGTTTTATCGTTAGTCTATTTTATCTTACGTTATCATGAATAACCATGTATACCATCTGCTTCACTTAATTTGTTATTCATCAAGGTACTAATAGTTATAAATTCACACTCCACCATATTTTCTTTCCTAAACAATTAAGCATTAGATTTCTGTTATAATAAATGTTCAATTATAAATTTTACACGCCTTATGAAGGTCACGACTAGAGTTATCATACACGCTTATCTAAAAAATCATCTAGTAACTCCAAGTACATTCAATACCTTTAGAGAAGTTGACACTCTTGTTTGAGAGGGATCTAAGGGATTCACACTAGTATTCTCATGTATGTGTATCTAAAACATAGGCCAAGCTTGAATTGTTACATTCATCTTAAAATGGTTTCACTTATATTTATTTAATTACCCTTTTGAAAAAATTTATGTAACCCATTTATTAATAGTGACATTGGTATGCTCATGAGACCACTAGTCCTTGTCATAGTGTTTCGTCTCAAAAGCATGATTACATTATTTCATATAATACATTTATTAAGCATTAGGAAAAGTTGGAAGGAAGAGGGATACTCTTTCGTTTAACTGATTATGGATCACATTAGGGATCAAACACTAAAAGTTTAGTCACTCACCAAAAGAAGTTTTATACACAATATAAGAATGGTCTAAATTTCACCTTTCTCTAAGCATATCATCTTATGGGTACATTTTCAAAAACAAATCATAAATTAGGATGTTGTTAAGTTTCACTACTGGCTCTTAAAATTGTGCCATTGAACCAAAAGGATATTTGAGGTTGGGTATCATGCTGATTTATAAATCCAACTCCTAAAGGGGACTTTTGAGGTTTGTTGGCAATATTCGCCATTCAACTTATGTGTTGTACTAAGAGGGTTTTACACTATGTTGGAGGTTGGTCACCCACTAAGTATTACCTTAAGAAAAACAAATCCTCCTTACAACACACATAATTACCAATCCTAGAAGGGGACCACATAATCAAGCTAATGTTTACCACATCATTCCTATAAGTCAGGTTCCAGATGATGCCGCTAAGAATATAGGTTCTGAAGAAAAAACTAAAACTAGGGATTGTTGATGGTGAATCACAACACCCCTAAATGTTTGCAACTCGATGAGTTGAGACTCTCAGTGTGATTGCATAACATGGAGCCTTTCCCAAGTTTGGGACCTTGTGAATCGGGAAAGCTCTCTGAATGAAGTCCGGTTCCTATTCCTGTATTCAAATGCACACATAAAAATCCAGAGGGTTTACTAAAAAACCTAATATAACTTGCCAAGGAGACAGGGTAAGAATATGCATAAAAATAAACCTAAACTAAAAAAGGTGATGCACCGATGAATGAAGAAACATCTGTCTTGCCAATAAACACAAAAAATTAAAATGTAATGCAAGATCATGTACAGATAACCAGATTTGCAGTGAAAGATCAGAAGGATGCAAATGAACATAAAGAGGGTTGAGAATCATCCATAGACATGCATTATTTTCTCCAAAGATTTATACAATACACTACAAAATGCCAAGAGGCAAAGTTGCATTACAGTTTTAGATGGGAGGTTTGAACTCCAAAAATTCACCTGCCAAAGAGAAGAAGGGAGGAGCCAAAAAAAGAATCTCCAACCTTTAGAAATAAGCCCCTCCTTACAATTTATAGGAAGAATGAGAGAGGGAAGAGAGAGGAATTCCAAATCTACCCTAACCACCTCAATTTTGTATTTAATTCATCTCATTATGGTGGTAGGTGAGAACCTTAGCAAACCCAAAAAATGGCAAATTATATTTTGCATTTTTTGATAGAGGACCTTTTAAGCTTTCAAAAAATTCCAACCTTGCATGAATCCGAGCTCCCTGTGAAAAGTTAAGGCCATTTGAATATCTGTGTCAGGGTTTGCTTCCTTTCGGGGTGTCAACGCTCAAAATGTTGTGCCTCTTAAAGATGCGCCTTGGTGCAACTATCCTCATGTCAACATACTATTAAGTGTGCCATAGGCACTGAAAAATTTGTGTTGATGTCTTGTGATTTGCGCCTCCAACCTACACTAGGGTGCAACTTTTTACGTGTCGACACCTTTTAATTTGTGCCTCTTCCTTTCACCAAGGCGTAACTTTTTACGTGTTGACACCTTGTGATTTGTGCCTATTCCATGCACCTCGGCACAAACTTTTTACGTGTCGGCACCTTGTGATTTGTGCCTCTTCCTTGTCACCAAGGTGAAACTTTTTATGTGTTGACACCTTGTGATTTGTGCCTCTTCTGTGCGCCTGGGCGCAACTTTTTACATGTTAACACCTTGTGATTTACACCTCTTCTGTAGATGTGCCATATTTACCCAAGGAGGAAAATATATACAATAATTTGGAAACTCAATGGGATCACCTGCCTACTAGGTAGAATATCAGTGGAATTTTAGCAATCCATTGGGCATGGAGTCATAAGAAATAACTTGAAACCAACCTAATATTTGATCCCAAGCCTGATACCGCAACTCCCTTCTCCGAGAGCATGCTGAACTATAGAAATTAAACATGAGAGAAAAAAAACCTGTGCCGAAGCACTGAGGGAAATTGAAACCTAACTACAAAAATTCAATGTGCATCCGCACTTAGAGGAATTGAAATCTAGGCTAATATTTACAAGGGGAAACTTTTTCCTTTTAGTAGCAATGTTTAAGATAGATTTCGTTAACTGGAATCAGGAGTTCTTCTGCATCCAATGTATAAAATTGGAATGCATTACTACTTTTACATCCTGTGACCATGTAGGGGCCAGTCCAAATGGCATCAAACTTGGAATTCCTTCCTGGTTTTGCTCGATCTACATCCCATTTTAGAACTAGGTCCCCTTCCTGGAAGGTCTTTTCTCTTGCATTCTTATCAAACCATCTTTTTACTAAGGCCTGATCATTTTCAATCCTCTAAATGGAATGTTCTATTATTTCTTCCAATCCCATCAACTCTACATATCTGGACTCCATTGGTTCGAACTCAGAAAACTCCAACTGCTTCATTAGCTCCAATGTTGGCAATTCTAAAGATATAGGCAATACTGCCTCTTTCCCATAGACCAACTTGTAGGGAGAATTACCTATAGACCTCTTTGGTGTTATCCTATCAAACTATAATGCTGATTTTAGCGTGGTATGCCATGTCCTTTAGTTTTCATCTAGAGTTCTTCTGATGATTCTTAGCAAATTATTATTCATGGACTCTACCTGTCTATTACCCTGTGGGTAATAATTTGAAGAGGTGCTCGAATAGATTCCATTCTTGACAGCCCATTTTGTAATCTTGGAACCTATGAATGCCAATGCATTGTCTAATATTATAGTGGCCGGCACACCGAACCTGGTCACTATTACTTCATAAAAGTCTAGTATGTTAGACTCATTTGCTTCTTTGAGCGCTACTGCTTCGGTCCACTTGGTGAAATAATCCATTGCCACGAGAATCCACTTGTGGCCTTGGCTTGAGTTTGGATTGATGACCCCGACGAAGTCCAATCCCCATTGCATAAATGGTTGGTCAACCAAAATTGGGTGCAATGGAAGCACTACTAGTCTTTATTTTCCTATGAAGAGTGCACATTTCTTGCACTTTCTTATCCATGTATAGTAGTCACTGAACACTATCGGCCAATAATACCCTACCTTCATTATCTTGAGAGATGTTACTCATGGGGCAAAATGTCCTCTGGAATCTCCATCCTGAAAATCTCATAACACCCTCTCAATTTGACATGTCCCAATGCACCTCAATAGAACTCCATTGATGTCTTTTTTAAACAAAACACCATCAACAAGCACATATGGAATGGCTTGTAATCTGAAGTATCTTCTTTTTACTTTGCTCATTTCTAGAGGGCGTAGGCCTACCTGTAGGAAGTGTATGATATTTTGAGTCCAACAAGGAGAGGGCACATCATCATTTTCTTGTTCTTGACCATCCTGTAGTACCAAGACAGTCTCTTTTTCATCACCTACTTCAACTTGCTGACTTGAGGATAGTTGTTCACATAATCCCTTTCCACGGACCAGCTTAGTGACCTTAATTTTGATGTCATATTCCATGACACGATTGATCCATCCTACACATTTCTCATTCAGATCCTTATTTAGAAAGAAGTACTTAACTCCCGCATGAGAGACCAATAATTGGATCTTGTTGTTTGAGACTAGGAGGTTGAATTTCTTTAAGCCCCTAATCATTGCAAGGACATGCTTTTCAATGAAAGAGTACCTAGTTTCGTATTCATCTAAGCCTTGACTGAAGAAAGCAACTGGTTGTTCTAATCCCTCTTTTTTTTGCTGTAACAAGATTGAAGAAATTGTGTCTCCACCACCAAAGGCATATAACATGAAGTCCTTGGAGAAGTCTGGATTGACAAGAGTCAAATTTTGAGATATAGCCTCTTTTATTTCCACAAAACTTTCCTTTCCTTCAAATTTCCACTTAAATTCCATGCTCTTCTTCAACATCAGTGTTATTGGCTTTATGAGAGCTACAAAGTTTGGAATAAACCTGTGGAAAAAATTGATCCTTCCCAAGAAGCTTTCAAGAGCCTTCTTGTGACTTGGCAATGGCAACGCTCGAATTGCTTCAACTCTTTCTAGGTCAATCATCAACCCCTCTTTTGAAACAATATGGCGTAGAAGCTTTCCTTCGTGAGCCAATAATATGCATTTTTTAGGATTCAATGATACCCAAAATCTTATGCACCTCTGAAATACATGCCTCAGATGAAAGAGGTGATCCGCTACATTTTTGGAGAATACAGTGATGTCGTCAAGATATATCAGAACTATTTTATTGATCAATCCTTTCAATGCCATATCCATTTCCCTTTGGAAAGTGGCTCCAGCATTTGATAGCCCAAATGGCATCTTCTTGTATGCATATGTGCTCCATTTGGTGGTGAAATCCATCTTGAACTGGTCATCTTCTTTCACCATTATCTGATTATACCCTAAGTAGCCATTGAGGAGAGAGAATCTCTCTAAACCGGATGCCACTTGTAATATTTGTTCCATTGAAGGAAGTGGGTAATGGTATTTGAGAGATGCCCTGTTGAGGTCTCAGAAGTCCACACACAACCTGATTTCTCCGCTCTTCTTCTTGACCGGAATTAAGTTTACAACCCAGCTCAAGTGCTTGATCGAGAATATAATGCTTGCTTCTATTAGCTTGTTTAGCTCTTTCTTCATTAGAGGTTTAATGTGAGGGTTGACTGGTCTCTGCTTCTACCTGATGGGTTTAGCATCTACATCCAATTCTATGGTATTTTGTGCCAACTTCAGATTGAATCCTCTCATGTCTTCATATCTCTAAGCGAAGACATCTGGAAATTCTTGGCAAAGTTGTATAAAATTTGATTTCTCCTTCTTAGTGGCAACTTTATCAATTTGAAGTGTTTTGCCTTCCCCAACTGGAATTGGCTCTGAATCTTCTCTCTTGACTTGTATGTTAGCCTTTTCCTTACGAAACTGGTTGTTAGGGTTGAAGATAGACTCCAATGTTAATAAACCCTTGGGAAGCTTGTTTGTCTGGAAATGCACTACTTGATCCCCATACCATTGCTCTAGTCTGTCTTGATTCCTAGCTGAGAATTCAGCCTCTTCTTGTAAAAAATTGACGATCTGTTGATCATTCTCAAACACCTGCCAGCTTGTGTTATTATCTGGAACTACTGGCCTCACAATAACATGGATATGTGGTTGTGTTTTTTCCCTTCTAATGTTCTCAACCACATCAAATGCTTCTCCAACTGCTACGAGCCTATCCATAGCTTCATTTTTCTTCCAGGGTATGGACACGATGTTGAAAGCTTCGAAATCATCAATGAGGTCCCATTCCTTGTTCTTGTAGATTTTTAATAGGTCATTCTTTTTAGCATGTTGTCCCCTGACTTCACTGATGATTAGCTCACTATCTGCAAACACCTGCAAGTTCTTTATGCCCATTTTTCCAGGCCCAATGAAGTCCATGAATCAAGGCCTCATATTTAGTCATGTTGTTTGAAAAGGAAAACTAGAAATAGAAAGTTGAATAATATTTGATGCCTTGAGGAGAAACAAGAATAGCTCCTCCTCCTGCACCTTGCCTACTCCTTGATCCATTGAAAAATAACTGCCATACCTCATTATCATCCTTATGGTATGGTTTGGTGATGCTAGGAATAGGCTAGTTTTCTTCATGTATGTAATAGACTCCTAGCTCAGATTCTTCTACTTCTTGTTAGGGATCAAAAGCATGTACCTTGCTTGCCCATTCATCAAGAGTCAAATCTGGGATGCTTCCAACTTTGGTGTCAGCTTCATCTGTGCTTTGATAATCTTCTTGATCAAATGCTGAATAGTTGGCATTGATTTGGCTTGGAGTATGAGGCTCAATATGAAATTTTGCAATTGGTTCGGGTCTGAATGTGACCTTAGTACCATATCTTGTTCTGAACAACATGTGTCACTAGTCAACAGATAAGTAGCCTCCAATTCTAGCTGTGAAATCCCTTGATAAGCATAGGGAAAAGAGTGGTGGAAAATCTATCACTGACACATCCTGCAAAAAGGTAACGTTGGGGCATGCATGCAAGGTAAGATTCAAACCTTTAATCACTCCCACCGTTATTACTTCTATGCCCATCCAATTGCACTACCCCATTTTATATGACTTCATATTGGAGACCCCGCTGATCAGTTATTTGCTTTGGCATGATATATCTACTTGCCCCAGAATCAATCATGTAATTGTGTACTATTTTATCCCCAATGATTAATGAAACATAGAATGGAGGGGGGCTTCAAAAATTTACCTTGTTGTCCTAATGATTCCCTTCAGGTTGAGCAACATTTTTTTGGACATTATTTTGCATATGGCCCTACTGGTTTAAAGTTGACCAATTCTTCATGGCATCTTGTAGAAAATCTCTTTGGCCTAGGATGGATAAAGATTCCCACATTGATATATTCACATTTTTCTTCTTCATTTGATCAATGATGCTAAATGGGGATGAAACATATCTTTTCTATCCTTTATCCTGCACTTTCCTTTCTTGCGCATGGGCAGCAACAACTAGCATTTGAGTTGGTTTAGAAGGTGGTTTGGGCTGTCCTTGCGTGTTTGGAACTGTATTTTGCTTACCAACACCTTGTGGAGTGATGGAAGGTTGTAAATCACTTGGAGCCAATGACTGCCCTTCACCAATATTCCTCTTCTTTGATCTTGTGTTAGCTACTACACTATGAGAAATTGTTTGATTCATGCCACAAAAATCCTCAACTTTCCAATTCACAAGTGCAGGTATCATTTGGAGTTGTGTTTTGTTGAGATGTCCCTTGTTGCTGATTTGTTTCTTGACTCACTTCACCCTCTACACTAGTATTTTTCACCATTAAGGCTTGGTTCAAAAGCACCATTGAAGCACATAGATTGGTTGTGAGGTTCATTACATGGAAAACACCAATCATACTCTTGAGCTATGTTTTTTTGCACTGACACTAATGCTTTCGAAGTAGATGCAACATTGGGGTTATAGGGCTGAAATGGTCTATTAGCGGGAGGCCTTACTTGGCTTTGATTTGCACCTGGATTGGGTGGCCATTTTGGCTGGTATGGTTGCCTATTAGGTTGAGCTTGAGGCTGATAAGAAGGTCTAAAGCTTTGGGCGTGTTGCCTCTTGAGTGTAAACAGCTCATTTCCCAAATTTTGCAATTGTTTCATGACCTCTTGGAGTTCATTTGAAGCACTAGAGGATGAAGTAGAAGTTTCATTTGATCTTTTATTTCTAGGAGTGGGAATAGGATCCAAATTGGGTGGTTGACTAGTGCTTGTATTTTCTAAGTTTGGATACAAGGGCATGGGAGGCCTAGGAGCCAGCTTACTAGCTTGAATAAGATAGTTTTCAGCCCTAATTGTAATGCTATAAGCAACAGGTAAGGTTGTGTCTCCCATAGATTGAATTAACATAGAACTATCAGAATTCAAAGCCTTAAGATAATATAAAACGCACCTTCACCTATTGGCCTAGTGACCACTGGAATCCTATCCCAAGGCCTTTGAAATCTAAATTTGAAGTCAGTAAACTGCTCAGTGGGAGCTCTCTTGATAGTTGTCAATTGTTCTAGTAGAGACAAATTTTCTCCCTTTACTCCAAACTACTCATGGAGAACTATGCATAACTGATTCCAATTTTGGATAGAACCAGCTCCAAGGCTCCTAAACCATTGTAATGCCTTCCCTTTGAATGAAGATGCCAACAATTTGATGGCAACATCCATTTCATTTATCTCATGGATTGCAAAAATGTCTAGCAATGTCTTTGACATGATCACCAGGAGTGGTATGATTTTCTCTAGTGAAAAATGGAATGTTCTTCAATGCTGCAATTGGAATTGGATTCTGGGTATTGAGGGCAAGTGGGCTACTTCCAGTGAAGTTGATAAAAGGGTTATGCTGTGCCATTCTGATTGGCCTAAGAATCCTTGTTGATTGGATGAAAGGTCTACCAGGTGGAGGGGTTGATAAAGTCCTGTTAGGTGGAGATGGTGATCTTTGTGGCCTTCTTCCTCTCCTTCCTTTGCTTGGTGATAGGTATAAGTAGACAAATAACCCTTCTTCTCGAGTATCATACCTAGTTCAAATTCTTCTCATGTACCTGGGAAACCTGTGCTGCTATACCACTGAAATATATCCCTTCAAATTCACTAGATGTGTTGGGGAACAATCCTCAAAAGGTTGGATTCTGCCAAGTTACATACCAAACCTAACAATATTAAAAAATAGAATTTAAAAATTTTAAAGACCCAGAAGATACAGTTCTTCAATTCGGTTATCGGGTCTTTTTGTGTAGATACTAATCCCTGAAAGGTACAAGTAAAACTCATGTCATGCAAGGTAACTTACAAGACCTGAAATATGTTGTGTTAAAACTTGGGATAGGCTTGACACCTAGGAAAACCCAAAATACTAAAAACTATGAAATTTTGAAAATCAAAATATAAAAAATCTAAGAATACCCTTTTGAATATTATCCCCTGATCTATTAACTAGTGAAATTTTGACTTGTTTTGAGCAAGTTAGGTCCTTGAAAATCGATTTCGGAGTTCAGCCTAGAAGGTGAAAAAATCTGAAATTGTAAAACTTACAATTTCTAAGTCCAAATTTCTTGAAAATTGCTTCAAATCTTGTGGAATGATCTCTTGGTCCCACTAGGCATGCCAAAAATTTTGATGGCGAATCACAACACCCATGAATGTCTACAACTCAATGGGTTGAGACTCTCAGTGTGATTGCATAACATGGAGCCTTTCCCAAGTTTGGGACCTTGTGAATCGGGAAAGCTCTCCGAATGAAGGCTAGTTTCTATTCCTCTATTCAGATGCACACAAAAAAATGCAGAGGGTTTACTAAAAAACCTAATCTAAATTTCTAAGGAGACAAGGTAAGAAGATGCATAAAAAATAAACCTAAACTAACAAAGGTGATGCACCGAGGAATAAAGAAACATCTTTCTTGCCAATAAACACAAACCATTAGAATGTAATGCAATATCATGCACAGATAACCATATTTGTAGTGAAAGATCAAAAGGATGCAAATGAACACATAGAGGGTTGAGAATCATCCACAGACATGCATTATTTTCTCCAAAGATTGATACAATACACTACAAATGCCAAGAGGCAAAGTTGCATTACAATTTTAGATGTGAGGTTTGAACTCCACAAATTCACCTGCCAAAGAGAAGAAGGGAGAAGCCAAAACAAGAATGTCCAACCTTTAGAAAGAAGCCCCTCCTTACAATTTATAGGAAGAATGAGAGAGGGAAGAGAGAGGAATTTAAAATCTACCCCAAACACCTCGGGATTGTATTTAATTCATCTCATTATGGTGGTAGGTGAAAACCTTAGCAAACCCAAAAAATGGCAAATTATATGTTGTAGTTTTGATAGAGGACTTTGTCAACCTTCTGAAAAGTCCAACCTTGTGTGAATCTGAGCTCCCTGTGAAAAGTTATGGCCATTTGAATATCTACGTCAGGGTTTGCTTCCTGTCGGGGTGTTAATGCTCAAAATGTTGCACCTCCTGAAGATGCGCCTCGGTGCAACTATCCTCATGTCAACATACTCTTAAGTTCACCATAGGTGCTGAAAATGTGGTGCTGATGTCTTGTGATTTGTGCCTCAAACATGCGCCAGGGCACAAATTTTTACGTATCGACACCTTGTGATTTGCGCCTCTTCCTTGCACCTGGGCACAACTTTTTATATGTATAAACCTTGTGATTTGTTCCTCTTCCTTGTTCCTAGGTGCAAATCTTTACGTGTCGACACCTTGTGATTTACGCCTCTTCTTTGCGCCTTGTCGCAACTTTTTACGTGTCGACACCTTGTGATTTGTCCCTCTTCTGTGCACCTGGGCACAACTTTTTACGTGTCGACACCTTGTGATTTGTGCCTCTTCTTTAGATGCACCATATTTACCTGGGGAAGAAAATATATACAACAGGGATTTTATTTACTTAAGCTAGGAGGTGTCATCGAGTGTGAATAGTTAGGTTCATCCCAAGGTTTTAGTTTTCTATGTTATGAGATTCACAAATGAATAATTGTTATGTATGAATTTTATACCAGATTCTACTCTTTCCTTAGATTTCTTTACTACATTTTAAAACTTGTGTGCATGGTTTTGTTTAGGTAAGTTAGAAAAATGAGAACCAACACCTAAATAGTTCTATAACAAACCTAAATCAAAATCTAAAACACCATCAAGATAAGAGCTAAGAAAGGTTAGACAATAACATTATTGTATTAGAAATTTAAAGCATAAATCAAACTAACATGCTAATTATCAAGAACCTCTACTATTTAGATTGAAAAAAAAATCAAGGGGACCTATGCAGATTCAATAGAAATCAATAGTTGATTGTTTGATCTTCAAGAAATTAGGAGTGAGAGCTCACTAAAGCATGGCTACAAGACCACTTTGATTATTCCCATATGACCTAAGAACTTGGATGAATGCGATGCAATAAATTAGGCTTAGCTCTTCCAATGGTGAATTGATCAAGAATGACAAAAGGTTGATAATGTATTTTCTATATGCTTACTTTTGTTTCTCAAGAATTAGGTGTAAGTGTAAAGGTAGGAGGAGGAATCTTTATATATCCCAATGGATAAAGGTATCTCTATATCCATTTGCATGTGGGATAATAGAGATGTTGAGTTAGTTGGGAATAAGGGGGGTTTAGATAGGGTAGAGTTAACTTTAGGAGAGTTGAGCTTTTCCTTTAGTGACTCATGTGGATAAAGGGGGTTTATTAATTAATCAAGATGATTACTTAATAGATGTGCGAGCTTATAAAATATTTTTAGAGGAATATTAGCATGATTTAGACTATAAAAGGGGATTAAATATATTAAATAATGATTTATTGGTTTAATGAAAGGGGAAGCTAATTAATTGATCATAATTAATTAGTTTAGATAAAAGGGAGGATTAATTAATGGACAATCATTAATTAGGGTACTTGTTGAATAAACGACTTAATTAATCACTTATTGTGATTAATTAATGATGATAGAAGAGAAGATGAGCACTATTGACAATATGTTGTCAATTTGCAAGGAAAAGGATAGTTAGCACAATGTAAGTGTTTTAAATTGTTCATGCCAAATTATAGGTGTCTACATTTTCCCCTCTTTGAGGTGGAGAAAGCAATGCCACTTCAAAGGTAGTAGACGGATAAAAATTTGAAGGGGTAGAAGAAAAATTAGTAGAAGTGAGAGATGCTCCCTCAAGTGTCAATGGGGTGACGAAGGAAGATGATGTATTGAAGACTGGAGAAGAGCAGGATGCCCCAGGTGAAGTAACAAAATAATGTCAATAAGAGGGTAACATAGAAGAAATGAAGACGGGAAGAAAAGAGCCAGATTTCATCAAGTGTATTTAAACAACTTTATTGTCATCATATTGCCAAAACATCTACATCGTCGGTCCTTATGAAAAATATAAGCATATGACAAAAGTAGACTGACATGAAAAGCCATACTACGAATAATTGTCCACTGTTGAAAACACCAACTCCATGCAACATACAAAATGTAATGCAATATGAGAAGGAAACAAGCTCATTTAACAGGGAAAACAAGTACGAACGCGCATATCCAACCCAACAACGGTCAAAATAGTTGTAAAAATATTTTTTTATCAAGCTAAAGAGGTCCACATGTTCATTATTGATGACAAGGGTTAAAACTGTTACCTCGCTCAAGGATACATGCAAGGGGAAATGATGATGGACACTGGTTCCAAGGAGAAAGCTTTTTGTGCAACGAAACAACACCAGGCAACAAGACGTGCCCCAGAGTACAAATGAAGCAAGAAGCTAGCTTTGTGAATGGTTGTGAATCCGATGGTCCACAATTCGTGTTGATCAGTGAAGATGTGAAACAAAGTATTAGGGTACGGAAATAATACCATACGCAAGACAAAAGTTTCAGTCGTAATAAGTGGGTTACCTATTTTTGCAGGTGTTTTATTTTTTTTGGATTTTGTGGGAAATTTTGCCTTGTTTTGGGATTTTGAAGTGATATGTGTGTGTATATATATATATATATATATATATATATATATATATATATATATATATATATATATATATATATATATATATATATATATATATATATATATATATATATGGTTTTGTGTTGTCTACAATGCGGTGGATAGTGGATGTGTAGAAGAAAATAGAAGAAATAGAATGAAGTGCCTAGATGCAAAAGAAAATACCCCAAGGGGAAGAAAGAAGAAATAGGTGACAAATAATGTCCATGTATAGTGGAAAAATTACTAAGAGAATTTTTTTTTTAAATAATTATTCGAGAGAGTGTGGATAAGAAGAAAAATTGCCTAGGAGCAATAAAAATTGTCCTACTGAGAATAAAGAGGTACTAGACGGCAAAAAATGCCCCAGCACGATGAAAAAATGAAAGAAAAATAATGATTAAAATAAAATAATTATTTGACGGTGAATAGAGGAGAAAACGGTGATCAAAACAAGCCTCCAGGAATCACGTCCGGTGAAAAATAGCTTGATATACCCCACACGGGGGGGGGGGGGGGGGGGGTAAATCACTGCGACCAATTCATTTGCTACCGACCGCTGCCGAGTTTTTACCACGAGGGTCTAATAGCGACGAGGATGATGGTGAGAGCACAAGACCATTTAAGACAAGTAAATATAGTTCATGGGTAGGACCGAAACGTGGATGATGGCATCTTTGTGAGTACCTAACCCTCTTCGTCAATTTTTTAATTAATGCTCATAGAAGTAGGAAACTAGGGTTAAAATCACATCGGCGTGGGGTGTAAGTGCCCTAATCGTTGCACAGGATCCCTTGTAACATATACGCACACGCGTAGGCACCAAAAATATGTATACGCACATGCATATATGCCCACACAACAGCATACACAAAACATATGTGTGCACACACGCACGCACCACATGGTAGTGCACACACATAAGGCACATGCACATGCACATGCGTAGGTACCCATAGGATGGTGCAACCATCCAAAGGTGGATGCATGCATGTGCATGCACTTAATGGAGGGCGCACACACCATAGGGTACGTACACACCCCAAGGGGCACGTAGGCACACTAAGTAGATGGAGGAGATATGGAAAAATGCTAAAAATAATGGCATTTAGAAGAAAATTAGGACTTTGGGGTTAACCCTAAAAAAGTGATAGGTAGAATTTAGAAGAAATGTTAGTAGCTGACAAATGGAATGATTTTATAGAGACATTTTTCCCATGCTTTAGAAACGCGGATTGACATTAACATATAGCAGAGCTAGAGGGGAGCATGCGTAGACAATATCAGTGCACGGTGGTGATAATTTTAGAGGTGGTGGGGCCTAGCCCCATATCCCGGATGCCTTCCATTACTTTGGATTCACATTATACTAACTACATTGGTCTGAGCAATGGCACAATGAGAGCCAGTGTTTCAGGATTCCTATTGGAGAGATGACAGTTACTTCAGAGGGACGTATGGTAAATTCTCTGCGTACCTATCCTAGGCTCGCTGATTAAGTATACAAGTGACCTTGGGTGGACCAGGGCGGCTGTCAGTGACCTATTTAACTATGATGATATACCTTATGATGGCATTACAGTTTCATTGCATGAGTGCATAGCGGATCTGACATTTCAACCGAGGGCCATTATATATGATGTCACTTATCAGTGGGTAGTTACTCACTAATGAGACTGGGAAATCCTTCCCTAGGAGTCTGATGACATTGGTGCACAATATTACTAGTGGAAACCCTTATAGTTTGGGATAATGCATACTGACACATATTTACTGGGAATTGCATATGATTACATACCACCGTCAGAAGATAGTGGGGCCTACCTCTTTACTGCAGATTTGATATTGGGACCTCATAAATATCAGGAAGCCTATAGGTGCATTACACGTCTAAGTCCCAGAGGAGCCATCATAAATGGCTTGAGTTTCTGTAGGTGATGACTTAAAAGGGAACCCTAGGTAGCCTGTACCATTATCAAGGAGAGTTTGACAAGCTTGTTAGACACGGAAATTATATGGAGGCCTTAGAGGTAGATGTAGTGGCCAGAGGATGGAGCAAAGCTTAGTTTTGTTTGTAAGGTGGAGCACTTCATTCTCGGTATTCGTAGTTACATTATTGAGCTATACAAAGGTAGACCGATTGTCAGTGACAGTTAGGTATGGTGCAGGGGTTTCCACAGCCATATTTGTGGTATGCCAGCCTAGAGTGCGAGAGGTAGACCGTGGGGCCTCGTATATAGGTGACCTGAGCCAAGACCATATTTTTATAGGTGGTACCACAGGCATGGGACCTAGCTCGAAAGGTCAGAGATCTAGGTACCACTATCGATTACATGGATTGGTATGCCACTGTTTTACCATGACGGTTCACTATTCCAGACAAAGCATGGGCAACAGGTACTCGACCACTGTGATAGCTTCAATACAGTGGTGACAAGAGGGAGGATGCATCAACCTCCATCCTATATGATCCATTTGATGGGATGCCACATGACGAGGAGGGTGCACCACAGGTGCATGGATAGAGGCAGTAGGGACCAATACAGGCACATGCACAGGTTACCAGTCTTAGATTATGAGATCAAGGACAAGCATCTCGACCGGTATAGGGGAAGGTAGTGGTACATACAGCCAGCTTACAGCAGGCAGTTGTAGCAGGCTATAGCAGAGAGAGAACAAGCTCAAGCTCAAACCTTGGCAGTGACAATAGAGTGGGATCAGGCTCAGGCCTAGGCTGGCTAGGGAGGTGATGGTGGAATTCACTTCCAATAAATATGGCAAGATGAAAGCACAAATAGCTCAGGTGACGAGCCCTATATCAATAGACGTAGGCTCGACTATAGCTTGTGATACGGGAGAGAGATAGGCTAAGAGTAGAGTGAGTCATGGGTTAGGCTGAGCTTACTTGGGCATCAATAGAGATATCATCGCTTCTAACACATAGATGGCACAGTGGTGACAGCCCAAACTTAGATATATAGCTAAAACAGAGGGTAGATCATCTTATTATAGATCATTATACTTCAAGGTAGTTACGGGATGAGTGGCAGACACCTTTTTATATCTATCTATCGAGTAGAGGGATGAGGTTATGAGAGGCCTCATGCCTCAATAGAGCAGCCATAGGGGCATCCTGTAGGACCGAGGAGTGCGCGTGTTATTCCTCCACCATGAGACAAACCAGCTATCCCATCTGAGGGCGCGACTCACCCTTGATTATTGTATCGATAGATGTGCCTCTTTAATGAAGGCCTATGACTATCTTGTGCTTTATGTACAAAATTCTATAGCAGGTTTTGGCATATGCCTCTGATGAAGGAAAGTTGTATTCTTTGATCGATGCATATGATCCTTATTATATGCCTCTGATGAAGGAATTTTTGATGTACAATAATGATGGTATATCTATTATTGATACAGATATACCACTACACATGTAAACTTTTTATGAGATGATAGATATTGTTTGTTAATTTTGATTGAGTACATGGATATATAGATGTGTTTATAATGTTAGTTGTTTTGATTTCACATGTATATGTATCCTTATTTTTGATGTATCGCATGTGCTTTGATTTTTAGATGATATATTTGTAGAGTATATCAAATGTATTTGCTCATGTGATGTGCTATATTTAATAGATGGGATGAAATGATGATATGGGTGTGGGGAGGATATATTTTGATATTTGCGATGCCTCTAGCCCCCATTTGATGATACAATACGTGATGATTAGCTTAGCATTCATGTATGATGTATACTTATCCTTTTCTTGATATATGATGTATAGATGATGTTAGATGTGATGATATTGATGGAAATATGATGATGTGATAACAAAATGATGCACATGCAATAGGAAAGCACAATCGGATGCTAACAAAGAACATAACAAACTAATACAACAATATGCCATGATTCACCAGCATGAAAAAAACACACTTCAATACGCACAAGTAAGAATAAATATGAGCTAATCAAGAAATGGTAAATCCCAACAAAGTATGTCTAAGAAACAAACAATACAAATTTACAAACATGAAGCAACTGTACAAGAAATCAAGCAAAGAAAGAAACAAGATAACGTAAGTAAACTAAAGTGAATGTTTTTGTGAGATTGTTTTTTTCAAACAATTTTATATTGTTTTAATTTTTTTGAAACAAGTTTGTATTGTTTGGGGTTTTTGTGAAAAAAAATTCTATTGTTTAGGGTTTTGTAAAACATTTTTCTATTATTTTTATTTTTTACGAAATAATTTTTTATTGTTTTGATTTTTGCGAAACAGTTTTCTATTGTTTAGAATTTCTAACATTTTTGAATTTTTTTTGTGTTTTTCTAATAGTTTTCCAAAGCTATGGATAGGTAACCAAGAAAGCGTGGATGCCCCTATCGTTAGACCGGGAATATACAAGGGAAAATGGCACACACTTAAAAATAGGAAGGTTGAAGTTGCAGAAGTGACAGTGTGAGATGGGGAATAGAAAAATACCATGCCTTTATAGATGAATAAAAAGGAGATACATCCGGATCAAGTCTTGAAAATTTTAGGCTCACAGGGAATCTCGGAGGTAGACGTGGAACTAGCCCTAGGCTAAGTAAAAGTACGCTCTAGATGCAAGATGCTTGTGAATAACGAATCCTCCCAAGGCACTATAAACTAGTTTTTACCCAAGGGACCTACCCTAAGTGCCATAATTGTGTGGTTTTCACTTATGAATGACTTGTTTTATTTATTCTTTTTCTCTTATTTTAAAATATATTTTTTTGTGTATTGTGATAATTTTTAACCTGTTTTTTATTTGCTTTTTCTGATTTTCATGCCATGTTTAAGCATATAACTGCTTAAGGTGCATGGCATTCATGGGTTCACAGAGCTCATAATAATTGGTCTGGGAAACCTTGTATACTCCTGTGCCATACTTGGCCACAATAACATAAGGTCCTAACCAATGCGGTTCGAAATTTCCTTTCTTTTCTCACTCTACCCTTGTGTTGAGCTGATTTTCCTTCATGACAAAATCACTAATCTCAAATTGACAAGGTATGATCCTTTTATTGTAATTTCTAGAGACTCTGTTATGATACAATTGAAGGTTATTTAGGGTGCGGATGTGCTTCTCATTTAGGAGGTCTAACTCTACTAGTCTAGCCACTCTGTAATCTTCATCTTTATCTAGATAATCCCCTAAGAGAAATTTGTAGGGAAGGAAGATAAATTTCTAATGGGATGATTAGATTCCATTCCAAATACCAGGGAATATGGTGTCGCACCCGTAGGAGTGCGAATAGAGGTCCTGTAAGCCCAAAGAACCTAGGTGGATTTGTAAATGCCAATTACAACCTGTCTTACTTATCATCTTCTCCATTATTCGCACCAAAATATTATTAGTGGCCTTAGCCTGACCATTGCCTTGGGGATAATATGGTATAGACCATTTTAACCTGATTTGAAACTGATGATAGATATCCTTTACGGTTTTATTCTTCAATTAGTTTCTATTATTAGTAACAATGGGCTGCAGGAATGCCATACCAAAAAATAAGATAATTCATGATGAACATGGAAATCTGATCTCGCGTTACATAGGTCAAAGGGACAACCTCCACCCACTTGGTAAAGTATTCAGTAGCTGTAATGATGTGGAGGTGGCCATCATATGAAGTAGGGGTAAGCTTCCCTATTAAATCAAGTCCCCATTTAGAAAATGGCTAGGGGTGGTGATGGGTTGGAATTGTTTTGATGGAGCATGGATGAAATTTCCATACTTATAACAAATTACACACTTCCTTACATATTTGCAATAGTCAGTTTTCATGGTAGGCCAATAGTAGCCTACTCTCAACAATTTTTTGGCTAGAACGATTTCATCAGTATGGGCTCCGCAAACCCTTTCATGCACCTCTTTAATCACTTGGACCGAATTTGTCATATCGAGACAACATAACAGATTCCCATCATAGCCATGATGATATAGTGTACATCCTAAAAGGGTATAGTGGTCTATCTAGAGAATTAGAATTTGTTTCTTAGAATGAGAGATGTCAAGAGGAAATGTGTTGTCTTTGAGGTAGGTGAATATGGTCTCATACCATGGGGAATTGGAACCAACAACATCACAAGCCAGATAAGATTCTGGCATGTCATACACAGGCTGACATAGATTTTCCAAAAAGAATGGCATGTCATTACTTTCCGGTAGAATGTGGAGTATAGAACCCATAGTTGCCATAGCATTTGCAGATCTGTTTTGTGTTGTTGGAATCTGTTCAAAGGTGATGTGCGCAAAATACTCTTTCAAGATTCTACCAACTTTTTGTAAGGAATGAGTTTCTCATCCTTAAATTTGTACTCATCATTGACTTGCTTGATGATTAACTGAGAATCACCAACAATCTTAACATGATGAATGTCCCCTTTTATGGAAAGCTTCATCCTAGCAATGAGTGCCTCATACTCTGCGATTTTTTTTTGTGTAAGGAAAACCAAGATGAAAATCCTGAGGTATGGGGTCGCTAGAAGGAGTAATGAGGACCACACCTTCCCCTGAACCGTGAAAAGTAAAAGACCCTCAAAAGTGTATCAGCCACATAACATATTCTTCAATGTATAGCAATGAGGCATCTGGTATATCCAGATTAAATGGTTCAATTCCTTGTAAAGGTGCTTCTACTACTTGATCAACAAGTACTTGTCCCCTTAACCAGCTTTTGATGCAAAAATTTGATGTCAAATTCACTTAGTAGAATGATCCAATTAGCCATTCTACCCATGAGGGTGGGTTTAGACAAAAAGTATTTGAGCGGATCAACTTTTGATATAAGCTTTGTTTTGGTATTCAATAGATAATGATGAAGTTTTTGAAAGGTAAAAACTACATCTAAACAATATTTTTTTGATTTGGGGATATTTGACCTCATAAGCGATGAGAGTGCGACTGAGGTGGTATACCGCTTTTTCTTTGTGACCAAGGTCATATTAGGCGAGCAGTGCACCAATAGAAAATTAATTAGTAGAGATATAAAGCAGGAGTGGGTCACCAGGAGTTTGAGGCATGAGGGAAGGTGGATTGGCCAAGTATTTCTTAAGCAAGGAGAAGGCTTGTTATTTCTCTAGTCCCTAGATAAAGGAAACATCCTTTTCAAGTAGGTGAGTGAACGAATGATACTTATCGGCAAACTGGGAGATGAAATAGTGAATAGCCTGTATATTTCCCTGTATAATGTGTAGTTGCTTAATGTTTTTAGGAGGAGGCATCTCAGTAATAGCAAACACTTTAGCAAGGTCAACCTCAATTCTCCTTCTTGATACAATGAAACCCAACAATTTTCCTGATAGCATGCCAAACACACATTTATTTTGGTTCAGACGGACCTTATACTCTTGTAGGTGTTCAAAGATATGCCATAAAATAGCATGTTGATCCTCCCTTATCTTACATTTCTCGAGGATATCATCCACATAGTCTTCCATGATATCAAGGAAAATTACCATCATTTCCCTTTGATAGGTAGCTCTTGCACTTTTAAGACCAAATGACATTACCTAATAATATAAGGTACCCAAGGAGTTGTAAAAGCCATCTTGCGTTGATCTTCATCACCTATCTTGATTTTATTGTAACCTAAAAATCCATCCATGAGAGATAAAATTTCATATCCTACTGTTAAATCCAAAATCATATCAATATTTGGTAATGGAAAATCATCCTTAGGATAGGCCTTATTTATTTCTGTAAAATTTGTGCAGATTCTGATCCCAGCAGGCTTTTTCTCGACAAGGACGATGTTGGATATCCATTCAGAGTAATCAATGGGCCGAGTGAATCCTTCTGCAAGCAATCTTTCTAATTCTTCCTTAACCAGGAGAGCCACCCTCGGGTGCATCTTTCTAAGCTTTTTCTTAACAGGCTTAGTGTCTACATGTACAACTAAGTTGTGCAGAACCAAATTTGGATCTAATCCTTGCATATACTTATAGGACCATGTTAATACATCTATAAACTCCCGATAGTAGCATGGTGAATGATTTGTGTTCCCATTTTGAGAGTGAAGCTCCCAATTTGACTATTTTTGGGTCCTCTTTTGTGTAAATGTTTACATCAATAGTCTCTTCTACTAGTAATTTTGACAAATCCTCCATACGCGTAAGATTGGGAGAAAGGTTGATATCTTTTTCCAAGGATGTCTCCATGATATTTTTCATCCTTGGCGTGGTCACTTTTATTGTCCTTTGATTTTGGCACCTGTTTTTTTGTCAGTGCCTTAAAAAGGTTTTCACTATGCGACTTGGGCTTTGAATTTTTCCGATGCTTTTCATTAGAACTTTTTAACTCATTTTTTCTTAAATTTTGTTGACCACAAAGCTCACCTTCCTCTCTAAAGTAGGCACAAGGTATCTGAGTCAATATAGAAGCCCTTTTTGTGGTCTCCAATGGGGATTGTATCTCGTATGCCCATGAATTCTACAATAGCTTCATCATTCTCAAATAGATCTAGTGACATATGACATTGTTGGTCTCATTCAACACGGAAAGGATAAACAGGGTCAATTTTAGGTTCCGTAGGGGTTATGGTGAGGATAGCAGTATTCATGAACAGGTTCATGGAGGTAATATCCTCATATTGGCTACAGTGGGAATCTGTATCACTGTCTTAATAGTTACAGCTATCCTCACATTAAAAGTAGGTAGCATCTTGATCATTGGGATGTGCCCCATAATGGTGAATTCCAACGTCATACCTTTCTATTTTAAAATGTGAGAGAGTCATTGGTTCTCACTTTCCTTGCTCATTCCTTCCACATCCTAGACCCTTATAGCCCATGGAGTACATAATTTGACTAGATTTCTAATATTCAAGGGCTTGGTAGCAATTCGGTTGAGTATCTTCTGGGACCCAAGTCGTAGGTGGATCCAATAGTTTTTCTTCAACCAGTAAGCCTCCAAGAAAAAATGACCCAATAGTTTTCTCATCTCTAGGTCATCTGAAATGATAGTTGGGTCGACCTCTACTTTTTGGTGACAATGAGAGGTTTGAAGCTAAAAGGGCTTGTTGCACATTATATTCTCCACAAGTATTCTAGAATCTTCATCTCCCATGAATTAAAAGGAGAAGTTGATGTAGACGGCACCATGGGCATAAGAACTGAAAGAATCTGAATCTACTTGGGACTCCATGGCTTTAGATTGAAGAGGAACAACTATACCATCAGAGGGACACCTATAGGTACCCTTACGTGCAAAACTATTTAGAGCTCTACAGTGAGTGAAGGGTTCTGAATCTCCTTGTATTGTGATATTTTGTCCCTTGTGATTCATTTTAATGAATTGACGGATCATTGATGGAACGACCTACATGGCATGAATCCATGGTCGGCCTAGAAGAATATTGTATGGGAGTTCCAAGTCCAGAACATGAAACTTTGTATGATGACAAGTGGGACTGACTTCCATGGGAAATGTGATTGTGCCAGCTAAATCACATTCTTTGTTATCGTAAGAGTTTATGGTAATGATGTTTGACTCAAGATATGCTTCAGTATGTCCCAGTTGTTTAACCAACTTCAATGTACATATATTCAACTTGATCCGTTGTCCACAAGCACTTGTTTGATCTTTTGGCAAGTAAGGAATACCTTAATATACAGGGGGAGGTTGTTGCTTTGGATTTTTAGTAGGGATTTTCCTATGATTAAAGGAAATATGTTCAGTTGGTACAATGTTTTCCACTGTGGCCTGAAGATGTGTAGGATCTACTTCTATTGGCATTCCTGACCCCTAAAGAGTTTAGTACAAAAAAAATTTATGTACATTTGATATCTTAAAAAGATCCAAGATCAAAATCTTGGCAGACATTTTTCTCAAGTTGTTCTAAAAGGTTATACCTACCATTTTATGGGGTTGATGGAGAGGGATCAGGAATCATGAGGTGGGCATGCCTTGTTACCGTGACATAATCCTTTCCCTTGATTTAAATTATGTTCACATGGTCACTAGGAGAGCGAATACATCCAATGAGTGAATCATAATGATTGTTGTCTTTCTTGGTATATAAATAATTTGTTGCTTTATAACTCTAGGATGAATCTCCTCAATCTGACTTTGAATCTTCTGACTTACCATGTTTTGGGAATGGTTCTTTGTATATCCCCATCTTTTCTTTGGGCGTCTAAGTTTTTTTTGGGTTGTCCACTTCTATCTCCCCATTATTGATGAGGTATTGGATGTAGTGATGAAGTCGCAGAAATTTGTCTACTTTATGTCCCTTGACACGATGTAATTCACAATAGTCATGCTCTTTGTACCATGATGGTTTTGGAGCATTTTCATCAAAGGGTTGTTTCTTAGGATAAGTCACCATGTGAGCTGCATCCAATTGTTTCAATATAACTAACAAAGGCTCATTGAGAGGAGTGAACATTCTTCATTTAGGTGCTGGTTGAATATGCCCTTTAGTTAGTTTGAAAGGTTGACCAATTTGAACCACTTGCACGCGTTTGGAATCTGTTATCCCGTCCCCCACCACATTTTTTTTCTTAAATATTTTTTAGCTTCTCCGTAGGTTTAACACTTTGGTTATCCTTATATTATGACTTAAGAGTTCCTATTGTATATATCTCCCTCCCGGGGTAAATATAGACAAACAAAAGAATATGGTAATCGAAGAAACTCAAAACCTGACATTTACTTATGCCACTAGTCATGCCTAGGCGTAGATCAAAAGGTGTCGACACAGAAAAAAGTCATGCCCTGGTGCAGTTTGGAAGGCACAGGTAAAAAGATGTCAACATGAAAAAGGATGCACCCTACTGTAGGTTGGAAGGTGCAAGTAAAAAGATGTTGACATGAAAAAGGATGTGCCCTGGCGCAGGTAAAAAGATGTCGACATGAAAAAGGATGCACCCTGGCACAGGTAAAAAGATGTCGACATGGAAAAGGATGCGCCCTAGCGCAGGTAAAAAGATGTTGACATGAAAAAGGATACACCCTGGCACAAGTAAAATGATTTCAACATGAAAAAGGATGCACCCTGGCATAGGTAAAAAGATTTTGACATGAAAAAGGATACGCCCTGGCACCGGTTGAAGGCGCGGATCAAAAGGTGTTAACATGGAAAAATCCATGCCCTGGCAAAGGTTGAAGGCGCAGATACCACATTTTCAGTGCCTATGGCACATTTCAGAGTATGTTAACGTGAGGATGGGTGTGCCAAGGCACACTTTCAGGAGGCGCAACATTTTGAGCGCTGACACTCTGAACCTGACAAGAAGCAAACCCTAACCTAGATATTCAAATGGCCATAAATTTTCACAGGGAGCTCGGATTAACACAAGGTTGGACTTTTAAGAAAGCTTATAAGGTCCTCTACCCAGACAGGTGTTCTTCATTCCTCGTTGCATCACCGTTGTTAGTTTAGATTTATTTTTATGCATCTTCTTACCCTGTCTCTTTGGCAAGTAGATTAGGTTTTTGAGTAAACCTTCTGCATTTTTATGTGTGCATATAAACAAAGGAATAGGAACCGACCTTCATCTGGAGAGCTTTCCTGATTCACGAGGTCCCACACTTGGGAAAGGCTCCATGTTATGTAATCGCACTGAGAGTCTCAACCCATCGGTTGTAGACATTCAAGGGTGTTTTGATTTTTGCCATCAACAATTTATGGCACACCTGGTGGGACCAAGAGGTCATTCCACAAGATTTGAAGGATTTTTCAAGAAAATTTGGACTTAGAAATTGCAATTTTTACAATTTTAGATGTTTTCACCTTCCAGGATGAATTCTGAAATCGATTTTTAAGGACTTAACTTGCTCAAAACAAGTCAAAATTTCACTAGTTGATAGATCAGGGGATAATCTTCAAAAGGGTATTCTTAGATTTTTGATATTTTGACTTTCAAAATTTCATAGTTTTTAGTATTTTAGGTTTTCCCAAGGGTCAAGCATGTCCCAAGTTCCGACACGGTGTATTTCAGGTTTTGTAAGTTGCCTTGCATGACCTAAGCTTCACCTATACATTTTGGGGATTAGTAGTTGCACAACAAGACCCGATAACCAATTTGAAGAATTGTATCTTTCGGGTCCTTCAAAGTTTTAAAATCTATTTTTAATATCGTTAGGTTTGGTGTGTAACTTGGCAGAATCTAGCCTTTTGAGGCTCATTATCTAACACATTTGGTGACTCTGAAGGGATAGAATTTAGTGGTGTAGCAACAAAAGTTTCCCAGGTGCATGAGAAGAATTCGAACCAGGTCTAATACTCGAGAAGAGGGGTTATTTGTCTACATGAAACTATCACCAGGTAGAGGAAGGAGAGGAAGAGGACCAAAAAGATCACCATCTCCACCTAACCGGACTTTTTCTACAACTCCACTTGGTAGACCTTTCTCGCATCAACCAGAGTTCTTAGGCCAATCATAATGGCACATCTACCACCGAATCCCTTTGTCAATTTCACGGATAGTAGTTCCACTTGCCCTAAATGCTCAGAATCAAGTTCCAGCTGTAGTGCTAAAGAATATCCCCTATTTCACAGGAGAAAATCATACTACTCCTATTGACCACATCTAGGATATTGCTAATGCATGTGCAATGCACAAAGTAAATTAACTGGATTTTGCAGTCAAGTTGTTGGCTTCATCTTTCAAAGGTAAGGCCTTATAGTGGTTTAGGAGCCTAACAATAGGGTCTATTACGAATTGGAACCAACTTTGTTCAACTCTTTGCAACCAATTTGGGGAGAGGGTAGATAATTTGTCTTTATTGGAACAACTGACGATAATCAAAAGAGTTCCTACCAAACAAATGAAAGATTTCAACTTCAGATTATAATGGACATTGGATAGGATTCCAATAGTTGTTAGACCAACCACCGAAGGTGCATTTCCTTTACTTCTTAAAGGCTATAAATTCAGACATAGCCATGATGATCCAATTAATGGGAGGGACAACACTGCCAGGGGCCTATGACACAACTATCAGAGCAGAGAACTGTTTGATCCAAGCTGGCAAGCTTGCACCAAGGACACCAATTCCTCTCTATCCAGATATGGGAAATCCTACAACCATTCAAGCGCCAAAGTTGAATCCCATTCCAACTCATAGAAATCAAAGCAATAATGAGGCATCAACTTCTTCAAATACTTCAAAGGAATTACGGGAGGTTATGAAATAGCTACAGAACCTTGGAAATGAGTTGGTGACTATCAAAATAATGGAAGCTGGAAGTGCTAGACCATATCAGCCTTAGGTATAGTACCAGGCTAGGCCCCCATACCAACAAAATAGACCACCAGCTCAAGCTGTAAATCAAAACCAAAAACCAGGGACAACCTCAAGTTGCCAGGCCATTTCGACCGTATGATGCAAATGCAATGATATCCTCAAGAGCCTTGGTTGCAACACAAAATAATATGGCACAGGAATACAACTGGTGTTACCCTTGCAATCTACCTCACAATCAGTCACCGTGTTTCAATGGTGTACTAAATCAAGCCTTGATGGTGCAAACCATTGGTGTGTATCAAGAACCAAGCCAAGTAGGGAATCAGTAGCAAGAAACACAACAAGAAGCACCCCAAATAGAAACCACGTTGGCGAATTGGAAAACAGAAGACTTTTGTGGAGTTAACCAATAACCTTTTTAAGGCGTGGCTGTCAACACATGGTCAAAGAAGAGAAGCATAGAATACGAGAAACCATCTAATCCAATTGTTTCTCAACCCAATCTTACACAAAAAGGGGTCAATAGACCAAATGCAATTCCAAATGTGCAAAATTAGCCTAAGGTACCTGTTTGTAGCAACACATGCGCTTGTTCAAGCTCTAGAAAAGGTTGTTCCAAACTAAGGACAATAAAAATACAGATCATCCCCTTTCAACATCATCGATCAAATGAAGAAGACACATGTGAACATTTCAATGTGGGAATCACTGGTGATCTCAGGGCAACAAGATTTATTACAATCTGCAATGACTAATTGGTCTACCTTGAACGTATCAAACCAGGGACAGGAGAAAGTTCTCGCTAATGCAGTGCAACTGGGTGGGGTTCAACCAAGCAAGAATTTGAATCCTCCACCATTCTATGTGTCATTGGTTGTTTGAAAACCACTTGGTACACAACTACATGATAGATTCAAGGGCAAGTAGTTCAGTGATGCTGAAGTAAATAGTAGATCAATTGGGTCTGAAGTATGAGCCAGTGTTGAAAGGAGTAGTACAGCTGGATGGAAGATTTGTTTAAATAGTTGGGGTCATAAAAGGGTTAATCCTAACACTACATGCCTATCCTAATGTTACAGTTCTGCAAGATGTGTATGTGATTGACCTTTCGACACTCTTTGCATTGTGTCTATTAAGAGAATTCACTACAAAAATCAGTGGATATTTATCTGTAGATTGGTCACACATTATTGTTTAGAACAAGATATGGTACTAAGGTCAACAATTAGATCTAAACCAATTGTAAACTTTCCATATTGAGCCTCATACTTCCAAGTCCAAATCAATTCCAACTATGCTCAGCATTTGATCAAGAAGAGTGTATCCAATGATCTACAAATGAAGCTAACACCAAGGTTGAGAAGCATTCCAAGATTTGACTCTTGGATGAATGGGCAAATCAAGAGTATATGATTTTGACCCCTACTAAGAAAGTAGAAGAATCTGAGCTAGGCAGTCTATTGCATACATGAAGAAAACTCAGCCTATTCCCGAGCATCATTCAAACCAAACCATAAGGATGAAAATGAGGTATGGAAGTTATTTTTTTGATGGATCAAGAAGTAGGCAAGGTGCTGGAGGTGGTGCAATGTTGGTTTCACCTCAAGGACATAAAATATTATTCAGCTTTCCATTTCTAGTTTTTCCTGTTCAAACAACATAGCTGAATATGAGGCCTTGATTCATGGACTTCATTGGGCCAGAAAAAAGGGAAGAAAGTACTTACAAGTGTTTGGGGATAGTGAGCTAATTTTCAACCAATTCAGTGAAAAACATGCTACAAAGAATGACCTACTGAAGAAGTACAAGAACAGGGTATGGGACCTTGTTGAGGATTTTGAAGCTTTCAACATCGTGTCCATACCCAGGAAGAAAAATGAAGCCGTAGATAGGCTCGCAGCATAGTTGGAGCAACGTTTGATGAGGTTGACAGCATCAGAAGGGAAAAAACACAACCACATATACATGTGATTGTGAGGCCAGTAGTTCCAGATAATAACACAAGCTGGTAGGTGTTTGAGAACGATCAACAAATCATCAATTTTTTACAAGAAGAGGCTGAATTCTTAGCTAGGAATGAGGATAAACTAGAACAGAAGTACGGGGATCAAGTAGTGTAGATACAGAAAAACATATGCTTCCTAAGGGTTTAGTAACATTGGATTCTATCTTCAACCCTAACGACCAGTTCCATAAGGAAAAGTCTAACATATAGGTCAAGAGAGAAGATTTAAAAAAAATTCTGGTTGGGGAAGGCAAAACACTTGAAATTGGTAAAGTCGCCACTGAGCAGGAGAAATCAGATTTCATACAGATTTGCCAAGAATTTCTAGATGTCTTCGCTTAGAGCTATGAAGACTTGATAGGATTCAATCCAAAGTTGGCACAACATACCATAGAATTGGATCCAGATGCTAAGCCCATCAGGTAGAAGTAGAGACAAGTTAAACCCTCACATCGAGCCTATAATGAAGAAAGAGCTAAACAAGCGTAATAGAGGAAAGCATTATAATCCCAATCAAGCACCCAAGCTGGGTTGTAAACTTGGTTCTAGTCAGGAAGAAGAGTGGAGAAATTAGGTTGTGTGTGGATCTTCAGAGACCTCAACAGGGCGATCTCTCAAAGACCATTAATCACTTCCTTCAATTGAACAAATATTGCAAGTAGTATCCGATTCGGAGAGATTCTCTCTCCTCAGATGGCTACTCAGGGTATAATCAGATAATGGTGAAAGAAGATGACCCAGTTCAATACGACTTTCACCACCAAATGGGGCACATATGCCTACAACAAGATACCATTTGGGCTATCAAATGCTGGAACCATTTTCCAAAGGGAAATGGATATGGCATTCAAGGGGTTGATCAATAAAATAGTTCTGATATATCTTGATGCAACATCACTATATTCTCCAGAAATGTAGCATATCATCTCTTTCATTTGAGGCAAGTATTTCAGAGGTGTAGAAGATTTGGGGTATCATTTGAATCCCAAAAAATGCATATTCTTGGCTCACGAGGGAAAACTTATAGGCCATATTCTTTCAAAGGAGGGATTGATGATTGACCCAGAAAGAGTTGAAGAAATTCGAGCGTTGCCATTACTGGGTCATTAGAAGAGATTTTCAAATTTTCTTAGGAAGGATCAATTTTGTCTGCAGTGTTTGTTCCAAACTTTGTACAGCTGTCATAAAGCCAATAACGCTGATGCTAAAGAAGAGCATGGCATTTAATTGGACATCTGAAGGTAAGGCAAGTTTTGAGGCAATAAAAGAGGCTATATCTCAAGCTCCGACTCTCGTCAATCAAGACTTCTCCAAGGACTTCATGTGCTATATTCCTTTGGTGGTGGAGACACCATTTCTGCAATCTTGGTACAACAAAACAAAGAAGGATTAGAACAACCAGTTACTTTCTTTAGTCAAGGCTTGGAGGAATATGAAACTAGGTACTCTTTCATTGAAAATCATGTCCTTGTAGTGATCAGGAGCTTAAATAAATTCAAGCACCTAGTCTCAAATAACAAGATCCAATCATTGGTCTCTCATGTGGGAGTCAAGGACTTCCTTCTGAACAAGGATCTGAATTGAGAAATGTGTCAGGATGGATAACTCTATGCCATGGAATATGACATCGAGATCAAGGTCACAAAACTAGTACATGGAAAAGGACTATGTGAAAAGACTAGCTTTGAGTTGACAAGTTGAAGCAGGTGATGAAAAAGAGACTGTCTTAGTACTACATGATGATCAAGAACAAGAGAATAATGATGTGCCCACTCCTTGTTGGACTCAGAATATCATACACTTCCTATAGGCAGGCCTATGCCCTCTAGAAATGAGCAAAGCAAAGAGGAGATACTTTAGATTACAATCCATTCCATATGTTCTTGTTGATGGTGTTTTGTTCAAGAAAGACATCAATGGAGTTCTATTGAGATGCATTGAGGACAGGTCAAATTGAGAGGGTGTTACGATATTTACATGATAGAGATTCTCAGAGGACATTTTACGCCACACGAGTAATAGACTCTTAAGATAATTAAGGCAGGGTATTATTGGCCCATAGTGTTCAGTGACTGCTATACATGGATGAGAAAGTGTAAGAAATGTGCTCTCTTCATAGGTAAAGAAAGACTAGTAGTGCTTCCATTGCACCAAATTTTGGTTGACCAGACCATTTATGCAATGGGGATTATACTTCATTGGGGTCATCAATCCAAACTTAAGCCAAGGACACAAGTGGATTCTCATGGCAACAGAATATTTCACCAAGTGGACCGAAGCAAGTAGTGCTCAAAGAAGCAAATGAGTCTAACATACTAGAATTTTATGAAGGAATAGTGACTAGGTTCGGTGTGCCGACCACTTTCATATCAGACAATGCATTGGCATTCATAGGTTCCAAGATTATAGAATGGACTGTCAAGAATGGAATCTATTTGAGAACCTCTTCAAATTATTACCCGCAGGGTAATGGACATGCAGAGTCCGATGAACAAGAATTTGCTAAGGATCATTAGAAGGACTCTGGATGAAAACGAAAGAACATGGCATATCAATCTAAAATCAGCATTATGGGCTGACAGAAAAACACCAAAGAGGTCTACAAGTAATTCTCCCTTACAATTTGGTCTATGGGAAAGAGCTAGTTTTGCCTATATCATTAGAACTACTTGCATTCGAGCTCACGAATCAGTTGGAGTTGGATGAGTTTGAACCAATGGAGGCTAGGTATGGAGAGTTGATGGAATTGGAGGAAATCAGAGAGCATGTAGTTCAAACAATTAAGAAAGATCAGACCTTAGTAAAAAGATGGTTTGGTAAGAAGGCAAGAGCAAAGACCTTCCAGGAAGGGGGACTTAGTTCTTAAATGGGATGCAGATCAAGCAAAAACCTGGAAGGAATTCCAAGTTTGATGCCATTTGGAGTGGCTCCTACATGGTCATGGGATGCAAAAGTAGTAATTCCTTCCAATTTTATACACTAGATGGAGGAAGAACTCCTAATTCCAGTTAACGGAATCTACCTTAAACATTGCTACTAAAAGGAAAAGGTTTACCCTTGTAAATATTAGCCTAGTTTTCAATTCCTCTAAGTGCGGATGCACATCATCTTTTTGTAGTTAGATTTAAATTTCCCTAAGTGCTTCGGCATAGGTTTTGTTTCTCTCAGATTGAATTTCTATAGTTCAGCAGTGCTCTTGTAGAAGGAGTATGCAGTATAAGGCTCGAGATCAGATATCAGGTTCATTTCAGGTTATTGCTTATGACTCCATGCCTAATGGATTGCTAAAAGGCCAGTGATCTTCTACCTAGCAGGCAGGTGATCATGTTGAGTCACCAAATTGTTATATATATCTCCGCTCCCAGGGTAACTATAGACAAACAAAATAATATGGAAATCAAAGAAACTCAAAGCCCATGATATTTATTTACGTCACCAGTCATGCCAAGGCACAGGTTAGAAGGCGGAGGTACAACATAGAGTGTCGACATGAAAAAGGATTCACACCCAAGGCGCAGGTTGGAGGTGCACAAAAAAGAGTGTCGACATGACAAAATTTGATACGCCAAGGTGCAAGTTGGAGGTGCACAACACAGAGTGTCGACATGACAAAGGATTCACGCCCAAGGTGTAAGTTGGAGATGCACAGGTACACAAAGTGTTGACATGAAAAAATGTGTGCCCAAGGTGTATGTTGGAGGCACACAACATAGAGTGTCAACATGAAAAAATTCATGCCCAAGGAATAGCTTGGAGGCACACAACACAGAGTGTCGACATGACAAAGGATTCACACCCAAGGCGCAGGTTGGAGGCACACAACACAAAGTGTCGACACAGACAAAATTCGCGCCCAATGCGCACAGGTTGGAGGCACAGGTAAGGAAATGTCGACATGGAATTGTTAGTCACCTATGGTGCACATTTAAGAGTATGTTTAACATGAGGATGGATGTGCACCAAGGTGCATCTTCACAATGCGCAACAGTTTGGAGGCGCAGCATTTTGAGCATTCCACACCCCGACAGATAAGCAAACCCTGACGCAGCTATTCAAATGGCCATAAATTTTCACAGGGAGCTCAGATTAACATGTAATGGTTGGACTTTTCAGAAAGCTTACGAAGGTCCTTTATCCCAACTACAAATAGATATATTTAATTGGGTGAGAAAAAGTTCTTCAAAAATGCAAAATACAATTCACCATTTTTGGGGTTTGCTAGGATTCTCACCGACCGCCATAATGAGATGAATTAAATACAGCCTGGAGGTTGGTTGGGGTAGATTTAGAATTCCTCTCTCTTCCCTCTCTCATTCTTTCTATAAATTGTAAGGAGGGGCTTATTTCTAAAGGTTGGAAATTCTTGTTTTTTGCCCCTGCCTTCTTCGCTTTGGACATCAGATTCCATTCTGCTGGAGCTCAAACCTCCCATCTGCAACCTTGGTCTCCTGCCAACTTTTCCAACTTGGCCATTTTTGACCACCACGTATTGTATCAATATCCTTGCGAGCAGGGATACATGCATGTATGGTGGATGAATTATCAACTTCTATCTGTGTTCATTTGCATGTTTCGGATATTTTCACTACAAATGCTGAATGGGTGCAGTATATGATATGATCTTGCATTGCATTTTAATGGTTTGTGTTTATTAGCATAGACAGGTGTTTCTTCATTAGCCAAGTGGCAGGCACCTGTTGTTAGTTTGACAGTTTAGCTTTTTGATGCATTTTCTTACCCTATATCTAAACAGAGGAATAGTCCAACTATGTTGCCTTCTATCCGGTATAGGATGCTTTCCTCAGATTCACAAGGTCCCACACTTGGGAAAAGCTCCATGGTTATCAGCAATCGCACTGAGAGTCTCAACCCAGTGCGAGTTGTAGACATTCAGGAGACTTGACTGATGATTCACCATACAATAGCAATTTCTCTTTTGAACTGATCTGACTAGGAGATTCAGACGATGGACCAACCCATGGAAGAGGACTTCATCGAGAATGTGTGACTCTCCATTATTTTTTAAAGGAAAATAATCTATTGAAGCACTATTTGCTTTGCAAAATTATAAATACGTTGCTCTAATTTAATCACTTTTCTAAAAAAAGAAGGCATAAAGGTTGTCTATGGAATTATCACACCTTACAAGCTGAGCAGCTGATAATGTTTGCACCGAGAGTTTGATTGTTGTCCTCAAATCTGATGAAGGGACATGTTTTATCAGCTACACTGGATTTTGAGTAGGACTGCACTAAACAGAAATGTGGTTTCAATGGATTTGAGGAGTCTAACTGAATTTCGCCACATGAATTGATAGAAATTCAATGGCATCTAAATTGTGTAGAATGATGTTGCGTGGGCTAATCACAGCTTATTAGAATTCAAATAAATGATGCACAGATCAACTTCTATTTTCAGCGGCCGATTGGATTTTTGATGCTACAATCTGGCGAGTAGCAGCCCACGAGGTTTCATCTGGGCCCATGCAGCTTACACATGGTACCTGATTTAAATCAGTTGCAGTGGTATTTTCTTGCATTCTAGATTGGAATGTAATTGCTACCATTTACTAACAGAAAGCTAATCTATCATTACAGGGTTTCAATTTGAACCTGAAATTTGGGAGTTTGCTTAGTCAATTGCAAATGTCCCTCGGAATCTTATAGTAACATGATTGGCTGGTAAGTTAATTTAGAAAAATCATGTGCGGAGTAGTTGACTGCGATTGAATGCATATCAGCAATGGAGATAACAAGGACTGATAAGCTACACCTTTACTCACTCTGAAGTATTTACAATTATTGCGTAGTTAACCACTTTTCCTTGCATGTAATTTTCAGTTGGATGACATGATGGAAGATAATCATCCTCAGAAATATATGACAATATGTGTGTCCTTGTTTTGAGGAGGATTATCCAAAAAGAGATAATGATTGGCATCAAATCAAACCATTTGCGTGAGCACTCAAAAAATCACCCTGAATGGTTATGTCAACTTTCTTGCTCGAATGATGGGACCTTCGTCAAGTTTGATGATGTAAAATGAATGACATTGACACTATGAGTCACCATAGCAAGCTATTAAATAAATCAGCTAGTAACCATTTTTAGACATTTTTCCAGTACGACACGATAGGGACTATGAGATCCCCTCCCTAGCACCCAAGTAATATATTTTGACATTTCTTTTCTTAGGAATAGCTCCTTCGAAAAGTCCCCTTCAATAACCTTTTAGCAGTCGAGAAACTTAAAGGTTGTAGAATTGAGAATAAAAAATTGTATAGGATAGCGAGCTTAGCCATGTTCTTGGTATCAAATATGGGGGGGTTAAAAGGGTTCGTGTGCTAACGTTTTATAAGAGATGGAGATTTTTGCATGTGTTAGACTCCTAAAATCTTAATCTTTAATCTTGATATTCTAGTGAGTTGGTTTAGGCCATCTTCAGGATTTTACTATGTCAACACCCCTATCAACATGTACAACCATTGACTAAATAATCGATATCAACTAGGTTTCATGTTCCCTTGTTAAGCGAAACCTGAATATCATTAAAACTAGAACTAGTTGGTGCATGATCCCCTCTAAGATTCATTGCTGATGGCGCTCTTCTATTATTTTCCTAGAGTATACATTAACTATAGCTCAGCTTATAATGTTAACACTAGTAATTAATATTGGTCGGTTTTTATGACTCCCATGAGTTATACGTAGATAGTCTACTGTAACACTGGTATTTTCGTTAAATGTGAATTAACCTGTCACTATAATCTGAGCCTTCTTTATAGAATACTGAAAAAATCTTCTAAATTCATAATACTACCCTTATGTTACTCATAATTTCACTTAGAAGCCTTTGAGTGTATCTTAGTGAATAATAGATAGTGAGTGTGTGACCCAGGGTCTGCCGTAAGATATTTATGGTGGTATTTGGGATGTGGGCAGTTTCTTTTTAAGATTGTATGAAATCATTCATTACTGGGCTTTCATGGAGGTCTGTAAACCTTTAGTGCTCCAAGGGAATCTGTTCCTCACATAATTGTAGTACTCCTGTTGGACCTAGAACCCCATTCCTAACATCTACGCGTGTTTGAAACTAGCCTGTTATTGTAAATTGACATCATGTCCTAATCTCCCATTCATACAAAACTCCTTGTAGCTATTATTGTCTAAAATCCTAAAATTCACCTACGTTTTCCTTCACTTCATAAGCATTATGTCAAGTGTATTTTACCAATTCTACTTCCCTTTCCGGTAAATTGGAAAGAGATTATGGAATAACATGGCTTTTCTAGAGTTAACCTGATGTACAAATGGTGTGACTTATGCACTGTCTTAGTGCCGATCAACTCTTGTTCTTTTGGATTAAAATAGCATATTCATTGGCCTATGATCATATAGGACTGATTTGACTCATTTTCAAAAAAAGAAACTGGTAGATGTACTAAATATTTCAATCATCCCATTACATTGTTTAGGTAACTTACTTGATGTGGATTCTCTTTTTGCTAGATTGGTTGTTTTCTCCTTATAGGGCCAAGGGCCATCGTCATATGATTGTTACTTTCATTGCATTTTCTCCTAACTAAAGTACAAGGTTTTCTCCTTCTCTGATACGACATGTTATAGACAAAGTTTATTATAACTTGATGTGCTCATAGTGTTTAGAGGTTTGACCCAAATTCTTGTAATAAGGTGCTTCTTTTCATGATATTGTTAGATAATAGTTATGGTGGTTTTGTGTAGCCTTATATTGCTCAGTTCTCGTGAACTGACTCTTGTAGAAAATTTGTTGCAGATGGATCTTGCATGTAGATGAGGGATAGATTTGTAGACTTTTGTCATCAACCTCAGTTGAGAAGTTCCTTTGCTCGAAACCTTTTTATGTTGAATCAACTGTTGTTAACGTCCAGTGGAAAGTTTAAAAGAGGATACTAATGTCTTAGTATAATGTATTGTGGACTTGTCATCTGAACTTTGGAAACCTTGTATTGTGTGCCATCATTGAAATTATAAGAAAATTTTGTTATTGTGGTTGAGTGAATTGTGGAGTATCAGTATTTTAAGAAATGATGTAATCTTGTTTTGTTCTCGTAAATGAGTGTTGCTTCAACTTTTCCTTGAGAATAAATTCTGAGTAAACCTTGCCATGACTTAGTAATAAAGTTTCATAAGTAAACTAACATGGGATTGTTTAATACTTCAGGAAGTTTAAATTAAAATTTGTATTCAAATAAAGTAACGTAGGGGTCACCAACTTGAGAGCAAGAAATTCTTAAAGTAATCAAGGGCAGGACTATCATTGCAAGTAACATTATATAACTTGATACCCCTAGCTACACTAATGAACACTATCCCTTTCATGGTGGAATTCTTAAACGAACTTAAAGGAAATCTATGGTTAGTTCTGGAAGATAATAAGATTTAGTAAACAGGAGAAAACAATTTTGAAATCACACAATCTATCTCTCAGCCATTTGGAAAGTAAATTTAATTTTACTCCTTGTTAGTACTTTTAGCGAAGCCTAAGTAAAGTTGTTGTTAATTCTGGTTAAGAGCCCTAGCTTCAATTTAATATTGGCCAATAACTAATGAGGTCCTAAAAATGTTTCATCTTGACCTTCTCCCTCTAACCCTTTTTCAAGGCACCTTGTATCTCTTCTCTTAAGTGTGTTGAACTTAAAACCATGTTGTCTTGTGAGCAAGAACGAATCTTAGTAGCGTTAGTGGTGAGATAGATGGCCTTGTGGAATTTAAATACTCCTTTTCTTGATAAATGAATTAAGTAAATAAATGTCATAATAGAGAAGATTTTAAAGATAATTACTCAATGTCAAAGGAATAATCTTGGCTTGGCAAGTTGAATTGTACGGATCATATCTTGAGCCTCCTTGAAAACGTAAGCTAAGAATTGCAAGATATCTTATTAAAATAAATAACCCTCAAGAATAACTCTTTGTGGTTGGCCCTAACTGTAAGTGTGTTCTGTGAATGGACTTCTATGTTGTCTTGTCAAAAAAAAAGTAAATTGTCCTTGATGGGTGTGAACTTTTCCGTGCTGCCTTTATGGCCATCCTTGTATTAAGTTGTTCCCTAGAGTTGGTTGTATACTTGGTGACGACATGTTGCGTCGTGTTATGTGTCAAGCAAGTCAAAAAAAAAATTATCCTGTATTTTACTGTGTTGTTCGTGTGTGTGGTATTTTTGGGTCATTACACTTTGGTATCAGAGCGTAGGTTCATGCTCTCGAACCTATGGGTTGGATTAGTGTTGTACGGTGATGATACATGGTGGTGGTTGGTGTTACATGATGTTACTGCATGATGATGATGATGTTGCATGATGGTGGTAGATATTGGAAGAGTAATGTGCTTTAAGCGTGATGTGATTATTGTCATAATTGTGATATTGTGAACGCACATGATGTGTATGTCACTTATTGTGCGTGTTTGTGATCATGTTGATGTGTTGGGGATCGGAGTATTCTCTCTCCTTCTTGTGGATTCTATGAAGATTTCACGTGTGAATTACTGTTTGTGATGTGTGAAAAGAATTATAATGTGGATGACAGTAGTGTTGGAGCATTGTGACATATTGTGATATGTAGGTGTATCAATGTGTTGTATGACTAGATTGATGTTAAAGTGAAATGAGACTGTATCATGATGTTTTTACCATGTTTTGAAGAAATGTGTGTACCACCTTGTTATGTTGCAATGGATGTTATGTTGTGATGTACTATGTTCATCGTATGTATGATTGTGCAAATAGGTAATGCTTCATGTTGTGATTTTGGGTCATACGGTGAGTGTATGAACCCTATCGTATGGTGATTGCGCTTTGGGTGCAGAATGTGGTAAAGTGATGTATTACGCCTTGTGAATGTATGATTGTGATCTACCCTGTATACATGCACCATATGTAAGACGTTATGGTAGCTATGTGTGTACCACCATTATGTTAGTGATGTTGTTGTATGTTATGTTGTGAACCTTACGCTAACCGACCCTGAAGGGAATCGGTAAAGTGTATGTTGAGAGTGAGGAATGGTGTACCATGGGTCAGTAACTTGAGCTGAAACTTATGTTTAGTAGATTACATGTGATTCTTTCCTCTCTCCCTATGTGGTTGTATGTACACAACCTAAGTGCAACTATGACTATGTTTAGCCTTGTCAAAGTGGTGGCGGGATGATTCAGATGGAGGTGATGAAAGTTGTATTATTGATATGTATTTTGCGAGCTGAGGCTCGATGTTCCGAGTGCTAGCAACTCGTTGAGTACCCCTTTGGTGGCTAGATAAGGCCACACAGTTATCGTAATGTGACATTATTATAAGTTGATTTTATTCGTAAATTGAGCTTTTTACTTTATTTTGTAAGGACCAACAACTTTTCTTGATTGCAATGCTTTACAATTTTGGGCATTTCCTTGGTTTGTGGCACTAACATGGGGATTTTGATACTAACTTTGGCTATTTGGGCCATTTATTTTGCTTGATTTTGGTTCTTCTTTTAAATTTGGAATTTTTACCGCCTTGCCCAAGGCTTGTACTTTGCCACTTGGCACTTTGATTGGATTGTTGTGCTAGTTCTATTGTCGTGATTTGTGGAATAGGGTCATAGGATGCACCATGGATTGGTTGGACCTATGGACCCGCTTCGTTGTATGGGGGTACACCCCAAGGAGTTACATATAACTAGCGGGTTGTTGAACCACGCATTATTATGTCACTTGGGTTAGGAGTGTTCGAACTCTATGTGTCTTGGACCATAGGGTCAACCGGCCTCCTTGAGGGAGGCATAAGAGTTTGAGGGACGCATAAGAGACTTGAGGGAGGCATAAGAGACTTGAGGGAGGCATAAGAGTTTGAGGGAGGCATAAGAAACTTGAGGGAGAGACTTGAGGGAGGCATAAGAGTTTGAGGGAGGCATAAGAGACTTAAGAGTTTGAGGGAGGCATAAGAGTTTGAGGGAGGCTTATGATATTTGTCTGTATGATTGATGTTTCAGGATATATGTTGAGTTATTGTGATGTTTGGTAGTGGTATTTTGATGTATGTGTTACTCATGTCAGATGGATATGTGTTGTGATGTTGTGGATATGTCATTGATTCCCTTGTGGACACTATGTACTTGTAGCATGGTTTGGTGTTATGTGAATTTTTCATTGATGCAAATTGAGGAAATGTCTGGTGGATTGTAGTACTCTTTTGTTTGAGTATTTTGTATGTCAGTCATTGATGTGTGACAAGTACTATGTTATGTGGACTGTGCCTATTCCATTCCGTATTTGAGTAACCTTTTGTGGTGTAATACCAATCGTGAAGTATATACTTGTGTGCTTGTGAATCTGTAGTGTCTTGTGAACCTGATAGGGTGTTGTGTTAGTAGTTCATGTTGGGCACCCACAATAAGGAATAAATCAAAACTCTTCAATGATGATATTTTTTTAAAAGAAACTAAAACTAGAAATAATGTTAATGGAAAGAGACTAATGAAAATAATAAATAAGAAAGAACTGCCAATCTTCACAGAACATTAAAAGTTAAAATTTCTACCAAATGTTCCTAAGGCTACCCTGTGGCCGTGCTTTAATCAACTAAAATTTTAAACCATAGGGTGTACTTTCTCCTCTTACTTGTCCTTGGTTGTGAACCATTTCTTTTCCGTCTGTGTTATGTCGCATCGAGGACGATGCTTTCTTAAGGGGAGGAGAATGTAATGCCCCGTTGGACATCAGATTCCATTCTGCTACCTGCCCTCCACTGCCACCTTGGTCTCCTCCCAACCACCCAACCTGCCAACTGTTGAGGATCACCGCATTTGTTTTCTGTCCTTGCTGTGAGGGAGACAGGGGAGTCGGTGGAGGTGTTTTTCTTCACCTGGATCTCCTTTTGGATCTTTTCATTCAATGCGTATGGGTGCAGTCTGGGTTGATGTGATAGCTTAGATATCTGCCTCAGAGATAGCAGTACACACTAGCCAAGGTTGGCAGGCATGTTGTAGTTTGACAGAAGTTTTTGAGCGCTTCCAGCAAGCAGGCTGTCCAACTATGTTGTTATCTGTTCAGTATAGGATGCATCCTCAGATTCGGTTTTCTCCTTCATGATATGGTTATCAAAATCGACTATGTGACAGTGAGAGTGTTACCAGGAGACCTGACGATTTTCCTATTGCAAAGATTCTCTTTTGAGATCTCACTTGTTTTACGATGTAACTCATGGAAGAGGACCTCATAGGTGTGGATCTATTTCATATCAGAATATTCACGAAGCACAAATTTACTTTGCTGCTTTTCATGAGCTTCTTCAGCGAGTCTCTAATGTGCTCTAGTCTCATTCTTGCATAAAGGTTTCCTTGTGACGAATTATCACACCTTCAAGCTGTTTTGCTGAAATGTTTGCACCATAGCAGTTTGATCGGGAACTTGTCCTCAAATAGGGCGTGATGATCAGACTTTATTATAGCTCGATGTGGATTTCAAGGGTGATAGATCAGCACAGGAGATCTATGCAATGCTTGGAGAAAATGTCTTGGGAGATGAAGGTAGCAGGATATTTTTCAGATTGATAGTTGTCAATGCTAAAATGACTAATGATGTTGTTTCTAATACACTTATGCTTCAGCAAATGAGCACAGATCAACTTCTGTTTAGCAAGGATGATGCTACAATGTAACAGCAGGTGCCCAAGGTCTCATCAGAGGTTGCAGTGCCCATGTCCCCAGATTTGCCAAACTTTGATGTGGGAAAAGCTGTTGAGCAACGCTCCTTTATAGTCAGAAAGCTCCTCTATTTGTACAATTTTAATTTTCTGATTTGCGAGTTTCTTGTAATTGCAGTCCCTCGGAACAAATGCTTGTTTTTTACCTTCATCTAGAAAAAAAACACTGTTGGAGTAAAGGCTGCTCCTGAACATATCAACAATTGAATTAACAGGGACTGATAGGCCAGGTTTACTCTCTGAAGTATTTGTTTGTTCTTACAGACCTTGAATGCAATGTCGTTGGGGCTGAAGTCTGGACCCATAACACGAGGGTTGCATCTGTGGTGTATGTCACTGAGCAGAGTACAGAGGCTCCAATTGATGATCCTGACAGACTTTCTACTATCAAAGTACAACTTTGCAATGTTCTAAAAGGGCATAATGATAAGCGTTGGGTGCCAAAACTCTATGAGTGTTACTCATACTGAAAGGAGTCTGCATCAAATGATGTTTGCAGATCGTGACTATGAAAGAGTGCATAGCATTCTGCTAGAATCTGAGGGATGATACAACCAGGCCTATAGTGACTGTGCAGAACTGTGTTGAGATGAGGTTATTCTGTCATTAATATTAAGTCTAAGGACAGACCAAAACTTCCCTTTGACATGATTTGCACTTTAACCGACATGCAATATGTTGTATTTCATGGAAGAGTTGATTCAGATGGACCTGATGCATTCCAGGAGTACTACATCAGACATATGGATGGCTGCCCAGTGAACTCGGAAGCAGAAAGTCAAAGTATAATCCACTGCTTAGAGGCAGCTATAGAAAGAAGAATCTCTGAGGGAATGAGACTTGAATTATGCAGTTGTGACCGAGTTGGTCTTCTCTCTGATGTGACTCGCATATTCCGTGAAAATGGCCTATCAGTCACTAGAGCAGAAGTGAGCACCAGGGGTGACAAAGTAGCTGCATTGAAGCAATCTAGTGACTGGTCAGCCTTAATTGAGGATGCTGAGTCTAGGGACTGTTTTATGGATATGGAGTCTGTACCAAGAGATCTTTTTTTTTTTGGTTTTAAAGCCATCTTCTTTTCACTTTGTCTCAGACTAGGGCTGCTCCTAATATGAGAGCACCAAGGTTAGGAGGTCCAAATCATAATCAATCAGATGCATATGGAGATGCTTGAGGTGTTTGGATGAATGACGAAGGATCAAGTTCAATTGCCAAAATGGGGGCCTACAGAAGTTCTAGGGCTAATTTTGGAGCGGTGTTGGGAGGATGATGGCCAGTATTTTAGACCACCCACCCTGGCCATGAACTCCTACCTGTGCCAATGTGAAGATGGTCGATGTTTGGGTGCCCAACGAGCTGGAAGAAAATGGAATTTCGCTTGGGTTCTTGTTGCTGATCCGGACGATATTGAATCTGGAGAAAAAGGAAAGATATTTCTACACTTTTCTACTGTTATTTTATTTAAAATTATTGTGAAATCGAACCACTTTTCCTTGCATTGATTTGTCAGTTGGATGTCATGATGGGAGATTTCTCTTTCTGCTTGTTTCTTCTTGTTTTAGCTTTTATCGTTGACAGTATGTGGGTCAAAAGGATGCCTGTGCCCTCTCCTCTGAATGTTATATTACTCGAATGATAGAACTTCGTCTGTTTGTTTATGTATTAATTCTTCTCTGCGATTGAGTTGCAAGTTATTATGTTGATCAAGCTAGTATTTTCGATATCATGGAAGTAAGTTTACAATAACTATGAAACCCCCTTCCTAGCACCCAAGTTGTCCTTGAAGTTTTTTGTTAGCTCCTTCGCAAGTCCCTTTGATAACCTTTTGGCATCGAGAAAGAAAGGTTGTAGGATTGTGTGAGCAATGCGTGGGCTAGCCAGCTTAGAGTTTTGGTATTAAAACTGGTAGAATAAAAGGGTTCGTGTGCAACGTGTTTTTCCGTCTCGCGTGTTTAGACTCTTATACTATCTTTCATCTTGTTTCTAGGCTTTTAAGGCCATCCTCAAGAAGTACCTTGACCATCCCTATCAACTTGAACCATTACTAGCTTTTCGAATCAACTAAGCTGGAGGGTTCATTGTGCGAATCCAGTACCTCGTTGACACTAGAATAGTTTGGTCTAATACCCCCTCTCAGAATTATTGCTGATGGCGCTCTTCTATTTTTCCTAACTTGCATTATTTGCTCCCTTGTAATGTTAACGCTATTAATTAATATTGGTCGGTTTTTATACACGTAATTACCGTAATAGTTTGTGATGGAAATTTCCTTAAATGTGATTAACCTTCAGGAAAAACTCAGCTTTCATTTGATAGTCTTATGGATTCATAGCGGAAGGTTTTGTTTTGATAATGTCGCTTAGAAATTATGTTTGTATCTTTGTGTTACGGTTGACGGTGTTACCAAGGGTTACCTTAAAATATGGTTGTTTTGGGAAATAGGTAATTTATTTTAAATTAACCAAACACTAGAATTGTTGTGGAGGTTTGCAAATCTTAGTGTTATAAAATTTGTTGATGGTATTATTGTATACTCTTGTTTGATGGAACTCTCTTCTTCTCTCGCGTGTTTGCTACTAGCCTGTAAGACATTGCCCCTTTTTGAATGATTGGAAAATCTTGTAGTTAATGGTCAAAAACTAATATACTTTGCTTTCGCCTCGAAACTTATGTTGTGTGTATACTTTAATTGATTTCCGGTTTGAAACTCAATTATGCATGGCTTTTTGTGTTAATTTCTGAAACCCGTGTTTCCCCCTTCTTGGGCCGATCAACTCTTGTTCTTTTGGAAAAATATTATTTTAGCCTATGTGTTTGGTACCTTTGATAAATTTCTAGATGACTGGTATATGTATCAAATCTCAATCTTGTAATTATTGTTTAATTACTTACTTCATGGGGATTCTGTTTTTGCTAGATTGTTTGTTTTCTCCTTATAGGGCCAAGGGCCATTCTCATATGATTGTTACTTTCGTTGCATTTTCTCCTAACTGAAGTACAAGGTCTTCTCCTTCTTTGATTGACATGTTATAGACTTTATTATAACTTGATGTGCTCATAGTGTTTAGAGGTTTGACCCAAATTCTTGTAATAAAGTGCTTCTTTTCATGATATTGTTAGATAATAGTTATGGTGGTTTTGTGTAGCCTTATCTTGCTCAGTTCTCGTGAACTGACTCTTGTAGAAAATTTGTTGCAGATGGATTTTGCGTGTAGATGAGGGATAGATTTGTAGACTTTTGTCATCAACCTCAGTTGAGAAGTTCCTTTGCTCGAAACCTTTGTATGTTGTTCAACTGTTGTTAACGTCCAGTGGAAAGTTTAAAAGAGGATTAATGTCTTAGTATAAAGTATTGTGGACTTTGTCATCTGAACTTTGGAAACCTTGTATGGTTTGACCATCATTGAAATTATAAGAAAATTTGGTTATTGTTGTTGAGTGACTTTGTTGGAGTATCAGTATTTTAAGAAATTGATGTAATCTTGTTTTGTTCTCGTAAATGAGTGTTGCTTCAACTTTTCCTTGAGAATAAATTCTGAGTTAAACCTTGCCATGACTTAGTAATAAAGTGTCATAAGTAAACTAACATGGGATTGTTTAATACTTCAGGAAGTTAAATTAAAAGTTGTATTCAAATAAAGTAACATAGGGGTCACCAACTTGAGAGCAAGAAATTCTTTAAGTAACCAAGGGCAGGACTATCATTGCAAGTAACATTATATAACTTGATACCCCTAGCTACACTAATGAACACTATCCCTCTCATGGTGGAATTCTTAAATGAACTTAAAGGAAACCTATGGTTAGTTCTGGAAGATAATAAGATTTAATAAACAGGAGAAAACAATTTTGAAACCACACAATCTATCTCTCAGCCATTTGGAAAGTAAATTCTTTTACTCCTTGTTAATACCATTAGCAAAGCCTAAGTAAAGTTGTTGATAATTCTGGTTAAGAGCCCTAGCTTCAATTAAATACTGGCAATAACTAATGAGGTCCTAAAGATGTTTCATCTCAACCTTCTCTCTCTAACCCTTTTCCAAGGCACCTTGTATCTCTTCTCTTAAGTGTGTTGAACTTAAAACCATGTTGTCTTGTGGGCGAGAATGAACCTTAGTAGCGTTAGTGGTGAGCAGATGGCCTTGTGAAATTGAATTCCGCCCCCCCCCCCCCTTTTTCTGAATAAATGAACTAAGTAAATAAATGTCATAATAAAGAAGATCTAAGGATGATTACTCAATGAAAAAGGAATAAACTTAGCTTGGTAAGATGAATTGTATGAACCGTATCCTGAGTCTCCTTGAAAACGTAAGCTAAGAATTGCAAGATGTCCTTTTAAAATAAATAACCCTCAAGAATATCTCATTGTGGTTGGCCCTAACTGTAAGTGTGTTCTGTGATTGGACTTCTATGTTGTCTTGTCAAAAAAAAAAAATGTATTGTCCTTGATAGGTGTGAACGTTTCTATGCTGCCTTTATGATCATCCTTGTATCAAGTTGTTCACAGTGTTAGTTGTATCCTTGGTGACGACATGTTGCGTCATGTTATGTGTCAAGCAAGTCAAAAAAAAAATTATCCTGTCTTTTACTGTGTTGTTCGTGTGTGTGGATTTTTGGGTTGTTACATTTTTCCCCTCCCTTCTTCTCTTTGGCAGGCAAATTTGTGGAGTTCAAACCTCCCATCTAAAACTATAATGCAACTTTTCCTCTTGGCATTTTATAGTGTATTGTATCAATATTTGGAGCAAATAAGGCATGTATGTGGATGATTCTCAACCCTCTTTGTGTTCATTTACATCCTCCTAATATTTCACTGCAAATTTGGTTATATGTGCATGATCTTGCATTGCATTTTAATGGTTTGTGTTTATTGGCAAGACAGGTGTTCTTCATTCCTCAGTGCATCACCTTTGTTATTTTAGATTTATTTTTATGCATTTTTTTACACTGTCTACTTGGTAAGTTAGATTAGGTTTTTGAGTAAACCCTCTACATTTTTATGTGTGCATCAGAACAGAGGAATAGGAACCAGCCTTCATCCAGATTGCTTTCCCGATTCACAAGGTCCCACACTTGGGAAAGGCTCCATGTTATGCAATCACACTGAGAGTCTCAACCCATCGGTTGTAGACATTTAGGGGTGATGTGATTTTCCATCAAAAATTCCTTTGGAAATAAGGTTTTTCTCTATTTGAATGCCTTTTTCAATGACCTCCTAGAAAGTGTGAACACAATGCATTTGAAGGTTGAAAGAAATGTCTGGATTTAGGTTGGGCTGCAAAGATACTTACCAGTTGTTTTTTAGGAAACGCGCAAGGGAAACAACTGGCTATCCCTCTCTACCATTGTAGGAAGTTGGAGAATGTCTCATTAGGACATTGTTTACCATCACATAAGTCTGCTATGGTGATATCACTTTCTATATTGTATGATAAGTGATGCACAAACCTCTCTGCTAATTTTGGCCAGGTAAAAATAGACCCTCGAGGTAAACGAGTAAACCACTCCAAGGTTTGACCTCCTAGACTCTTGGGAAACATTCTTATGAGATGATTATAAATATAGGACACCTCTTGATATGCCATATAGAAATACTTTACATGATCTTGTGGGTCTCCTTTTCCTCTATATTTGTCAAATTTCGGCATGTCAATTTTTTTATGGCATGGTTGAAGTGTCATAGCTTTGTCAAATGGATGGGGACATAGTTCTTCATATTGATATTTTCTGATGCTCCCCATATTACTCTCTTGAAGGCTTGTGAGTGTTTCTTTCATAGATTATACTTCTTGTGCAAGTAATTGTTCTTTATTGGGAGAAATAAGGATATATACATGATGATACTCCAAATTGTCTTCTCCTTGATTTTCCCTATGAAGTTCATTGAGTTTGACCTTAGGCCTTGTCTTTTGGACATTCTTGTTTGCTTCTTTTTGTACATGATAAGTTGTCAAGGCTAATTTTTTACTACGGTTGCTAATTTGTTGCTAAATAATGACTTCTTCTTCCAAAGGTTCCTCTTCTTCTTAATATTTTTGAGGTTCTTCAACATTATTGTGTCATAACCTGATTTTAAGTGGCACTTTAATGAATGGTATACTATGTCCCACTACATTATCATTTCTAGCGTTGGAGGTAGAATCATGTCCATGTGTTAAAATATCCTCCATGTTGATAAGAGGTCGCTCCTCATCATTGGCATTATTTATAGGTGGGATTGTTTCATGTTTAGTGGGAATTTTGGCTCCCAATTCTACAACTTGTGCCAACACCCTATCCTTGTTTCTAAAAATGAATTTTTCTAATAAGATGGTGTCAAAGTAAAACTCCACATGTGGGGATTCCAATTCATCACGACTATGATCTACCACATCTTCTACCTCTTTTTCTATGAAAAATAAAGGCCCTAGATCATGACCAATAAAAGGGTTTGACCCTTGTTTGTTTGAGGCTTCTCAAGCTTGCGCTTGTTGTGCTTCAAATGTTTTATTTTTGAGTCCTAATTGTTTTTCAAGAAGCATGATGTGCAATAGTTTCACCAAGGTAAGTTGCGAATGTGTTCAAAAAAATTTGATCATACCTAAGTGAAAATGCAAAAGGAATGCCAAGAATATGAAGGAGTATAAATGTTAAAGTACCAATGTGATAGAGTGATAAGTCAACAGTAACACAATTTTTGGTACCTAATCCTATAAATTGCTTAAAGTACTTCCTACGTATCTGCTTCAAAAAATTAGTCGGTGTCACAAGATAATTAACAATATGTCCTCACTTATGTCAACTTCAAGGGAATGAACAAGACGTAAGTAAATACAAGAAGTTAATGTGACCTCCTAACAAGGTATACTAGAAGAAAACCCAAATTCAATTAATACCTGTATCCCAAAAAGTGCCAGGTACAATTTGTGAATGACACAACAATGTCACCAAGATATATTAACCAAACTTTGCGAGAAAGTAAGGTATTGATATCAAGATGATATTGATATAACACACACAAGTGGTAACACAACACTTTTCAAAATCGAGGTAGTAATGGAATCGCACTAAAATCTTAACGTATAACTAAGAATTGTGAAAATGTGTATAGCGTAACCTTACAATACAAATATTTAGGTCAAGTTTACAAGAAACAAGACGTAAATACTAAAATTGTAGTGATACGATATAAAAGGTAACCTTTCCAAGGAAGTTCAAGATGATGAACCACGCCTAACTATGATGATGATCCTGATGTGGGTATCAAGATCACAAAGGCCACCAATGATATGAATACGCCTCCACACACTTTAGATGTTTAACTTACCCAGCCACAAACATGGATGGGCATAAATGGAAAAAAAAGTGGCAGAAACAATCAATTGGTAATGCAAAGGTAGCCACCCTTCTTTTTATCAACAAAGTTTCAAAAGAATGTGAAGGAAGTAGATAAAAATGGAGATGAAAAATGTTGTCTTTACTTTGGAAAAGTTTCACCTTGCCTTAAGGCAAGTGAAAAATTAAACAAAAGTAACGCTTCCCACGTTTTGTGATGAATGATGGCTCACAACTCAACACTGTTTTAAAATGGTCAAATTGGACTCGTAGCCAAAGAATATTTTCCTAGGTGGTTTTCTCTTCCTAGGTGTTACAAAGTTGTCTTAAGCGACCTCGATTTACCCAAAAAGTCACAATGAATAATTTGGGAGTATCTCGGCTTTACTTTACCCCCTTCAAGCACAGTAGGTAACTAGTGCATCTATGTGTACCATCACTAGAGTCTCCATACGGACAACCGGTAATGCTAACTCACAAGAAATGACTAGTCAAATAGGTTGTGTAGAGCACTTCCCATTTCGTCCACAAGGTTCCCTCTTGCATGGAATACTTTGGGTTTCCTGGTACCACCCACATTTTTGTAGCTTAAGGTGTTATGCTAAAGGGGTTATATTCCAGTTGAGTGAATAGGGACGTACCCTTTTCCAAAAATTGCAATACAGTGCTTTGAATATGGTGTTATTTTTATCTTGTTTAATTTTAATGTGATTTTCTTGAACACCTTTTGGCAACTTCTACGAAAAGTATATTAGTAATTTGACTTTATTTCGATTCGACCTTTCTTTGACATGTGTTTTTGGTCCTGCACAATGGATTAGTAATTTTCCATAAAAATAGTAAACATCATTTCTAATTCTCAAGATCATCCAAGGATGCAAGAGAAGACCATACGTGATGTTTCTAAAATCCAAGAAGTTGTCAAATGGAAAAACACTTAATTTAAACACATCAAGTTAACTCATTCCAATTCAGATATTCTTAACAATTTCAAAGCATCAAAAATACCTAAGAATCGTTTCTAATTCCCAATATCGCCCCAAGGGACATGAGGGAAGAGTATGCATGGCCTTATTCTTATAAGCAAGTATACAAAGTCTATCTAGTCTAGAAAAATCATGTAAACATACCATGCAAATATAGACATTAATTAGATAAAACCTACAAATAAGTTAGCACTTTAACCCTTTAATTTTAAGAAAATTGAAAGAAACCTATGCCTTGGTTTAGGTGTGTGCGTGTGGGTTAGGGCGGATGTGCCCCTCTGTGTTTTTCAGACTCACAGTGCACTTGCACCATCTAAGAGGCATCAGTGCCTAGATTAGGGTGTGTGCGCTAGGGTAGATAAACAACAGTATCAAGTTCTGACAGAGTGCCTGCACCACCTGAGAGGTTCCTGTGCCAAGGTTAGGGTGTGTGCACCATGGTAGATAGAAATCAGTATCAAGTTAAGACAGAGTGCCTGCACCACCCGAGAGGTGCCTACGCTAGGGTTACAACATGTGTGCCACGGTAGATTGAAAGCAGTACCAGATTTTGATAGAGTTTCTATGCCACCCAAGAGATTCCTGCACTACCATATATGTGCTTGTGCATGGGTTAGTTTGTATGCGCTAGCATGACAGGATTTCCCACTGCAGTGAAGGTATAGTACGAAAGAGTGTCTGTTCCTGATTTGGTGTGCCTATGCCATGGTTAAGGTATGTGCATCCGGGTTAGTGTATGTGTGCCAGGGTTGGAAAATAGAGATACAAGCTCTGACAGTATGCCTACACCACCCAAGAGGTGCCTACGCCAGGATTAGTGTTCCTGCACCAGGGTTAGTGTGCCTGTGCCCCTCTTACAACCAAAGTATGACAAAAAAAAACAAAAAATCTCACAATACTTCAAATTTTAGCAAGTTAGCTTGAAAATGGCAACAACCCATTAAAATGATAGCTATAGATGAGAACCTACACATATAATTCTAGCAAAATTCATAAGAAATTGAACATTATTTACTATATGTGTATATCAAAGGTTAGCCAAAAATAATATAATTCAAGCTAAAATGCTAATGGACTAAGGATCTATACCACCAAACATGCCAAATGTGTGCATGGAATTGTTTAGCTAAGTTAGAAAAATGAGAACTAACACCTAAATAGTTCTATAAAAAAGCTAAATCAAAATCTAAAACACCATCAAGATAAGAGCTAAGCAAGGTTAAACAACAACATTATTATATTAGAACTTTGAAGCATAAATCAAACTAACATGCTAATTATCAAGAACCTCTACTCTTTCGATTGAAAACAAAATCAAAGGGACCTATGTAGATTCAATGGCAATCAATAGTTGATTGTTTGATCTTCAAGAAATTAGGAATGGGAGCTCATCAAAGCATGGCTACAAGACCACTTTGATTATTCCCATATGACCTAAGAACTTGGATGAATGCAATGCAAGAAATGAGGCTTAGCTCTTCCAATGGTGAATTGCTCAAGAATTCAAAGGCCTTATAGTGTATTTGTTATATGCTTACTTTTGTTTCTCAAGAATTAGGCATAAGTGTAAAGGTAGGAGGAGGGCTCTTTATATAGCCCAACGGATAAAGGGATATCTACATCCATTTTCATGTGGGATGATAGAGATGTTGAGTTAGTTGTGGATAAGGGGGGTTTAGATAGAACTGAGTTAACTTTAGGAGAGTTTAGCATGTCCTTTAGTTACTCATGTGGATAAAGGGGCTTTATTAATTGATCAAGATGATTAATTAATATATGTGCAAGCTTATAAAAGTTTTTTAGAGGAATATTAGCATGATTTAGACTATAAAAGGGGATTAAATCAATTCAATAATGATTTATTGGTTTAATGAAAGGGGAAGCTAATTAATTAATAATAATTAAGTAGTTTAGATAAAAGGGATGATTAATTAATGGAAGGTTGTTAATTAGGGTACTTGTTAAATACAAGACTTAATTAATCGCTTATTGTGATTAATTAATGATGATAGAAGAGAAGATGAGAAATATTGATGATATGTCGTCAATTTGTGAGGAAAAGAATAATCAGCACAATTTAAGTGTTTTAAATTGTTCAAGCTAAATTATAGGTGTCTACAAAACTAAAAAAACACAACACCAATTATTTAATCGTAAATTACACACAATAATTTCACTATAGGCTATTAATTTCAATTTCATTTAACACATATACCCAACTTATAACAATACATAATTTTGAATCAACATGACACTAAAGGTTATGCACACATTTCCCAAAAAACCCTAACTAGATTCTCATACATATTACCAATTTTCATATAAACTTTTCTTTAACATGGAAATACATTATACATGTGTAAATTTTCCGATAACATATATAAATTACAATAATAAACAATTAATTAGACCATGTCTTTTTGCCATCTTTCATGCATCCTGGAAAACCATGTGAGCATAAAATCAGGACTAAATCATTGGCATGGCATCCACCTACATCTACCATAATTAACGTTTTTAGTTTCCCATTTACAAAATAATAATAATTTGCATTCGAAAGGAGAGAGTTAGAGACATTCATTGATTTCATTTCATTTCACTTAATTTCTTAACTAAGGAGAGAGAAAGAGGTAGGGAGAGAGAGAGAAAAACCTAATTTTCCAAAATTTCAATTTCACATGACAAGCCACATGATAGAGTTCCAAAAAATTCTTTACAAGTGTTAAAAAGTTCCCATGATGGTTTACTAACTTGACTAGGGTCTGACAAATTTCTTCTACATTTTCCTACTAGTTACAAAAAGCCCAATTTAGGCTTGGAGGCTAGGAAACCACATTCAAAAGATGCCTTTTGTTTGGTCATTCACAATGGGTAAATTCCCAAGTGTCGTCTCATATACCAAGAATTCATAGGATCTGATGGATTAAAAACTAGAGAATGGGTTTCAATTGGTGGCTAGGTTTCCGGAGCCACTGGTCGTAATCAGTCTAGTTACAACAATAATCAATTTCAGCTCGAGGGCTAAGAAGTCCTCAACCAAAAATACCCTTCGATAGATGAATGTGCAATGGGAAATATCCTACACACTCTCGTATATATGGAGAATTCACCGGAGTTGACGGAACTGAGATTTGGTAAACGAGTTTCAAATGGCAACGCATTTTCTGAAGCCACTAGTCGTAGTTGAGCCAGGCTGACCTAGTTAAACATCAACCAGAGGCCTACAAAATGCCTTTGCCAAAATATCTAGTAGGGAATTTTTTTATCAAATAGGAGGTTACAAGGAATTTTCTAGCAAATATACCAGAGTTTTGAGAAGGTCGAAAGTCATTTCGTTTCTGAGGGTTCAAATGGTGGTTCAAAACAAAAGCCATCATTTTTGTTTTTTGGAGCTTCCTAAAAGTGCAAAACGGAGCATCGAGACTCCTAGAGGAGCTGTGAAGAGAGTGAAAATGTTTAAAAAAGGTTGAGATATTACTTTATGTGACCATCTACATAATAAATAACATAGACAACACTTGATATCTCCTTTACGGGTCTGAGAATGTTGTTTTGAAAGTGTCTAAAAACTGAAATTTTCTAATTTTGCAAGGGACAAAAAAAAGGTTATTTTAGTTGGTGACTCTTCTATTTCTCATCAATACCAATGGGAATGAACACCTAAGTTTGACACGATGGGTCTTGCGGTGTAGAAGGTTGTGGTTGTAACCACAAATGATGATCAAATTACAATTAAATAATATAAAACATAAGGAGTTTTATTGTTTCGCCCTAATAGATTGGTTACAAAGTTATCCAAATGGTGTCTGAAAGAGGGTTTCAAGTTTATGCTTGGCTATTAATTGTCACCTATGTTACATAAGTGTCATATTTTATTTATGCATGGGAGATATTCGTTTCTGCAAGGTAAGAGGTGCTACAGGTAGTTTCATGTCAAGAGCATGGTTCTACATTTTGTATAGATGTCCTCCTAATAGTTGTAGCTACAAATACTTGCTAGAATACTACTAATTCTCTAATACACTTTGGTGGATATCCATACTCTGTCTAAAATATCCCATTATAGCACAAGTTGAGCAATTGCCTGGGATGTTATTTGGAATTGGATTTACTCCAACCACTAATAATATTAAACAATAATGGACTACATAGTTGACATAGTGAGAATCGTCTAGAAGCAGTTAAAAACTCAGTGTGTTGTGCATAGTTTACAGAGAGTTCCATAATAAAAAAACCCATGGCAACAGATCATAAAAAGGCCAAGCCAACATATCAACACCAATAAAATAAACATAAATGGCGATTTGTTAACAAGGTTACCCACCAAAACCCATATCCGGCTCGAACTCCAAGTGAGTTGATACAAATCACAACAGTGAGATATGGTAGAATACTAACAAATTCAGAGCTCGTCTCTATACAAAAAATGGTGACCCAGATGTGCAAGAATGCCCATATCGTGAGGTGAAACCATCTAGTGGCCTATGCGACTACAAATGTAGGTCACCAAATACAAAACAAATCAAAGTCTTCCAAACAGGGTTGAGCTAGGCCATTAGAAAACATGAACGAAAACTTTAATATAAGATGAAGCAAATATCAAAAGTAGATCTAGTTTTAGATAGACTAAACATTAAATATGTTTACCCTCAAAAAAATGAATATCGCTTTAGGTAAAGCTTCATTTCCAATTCTAGCATTCACATTTTTCATATGTACCCATCAAAACACTTGTAACTACAACACCTGATAAAAAACCTCTATCTTCATGCTCTGTTGGATGTCCATAACCTGATTCAAGCTCGTATTTTGGCACATAGAGGGAGTACATGGCAAGGGTGCAGTGATCACGTTGGAGACATATATGCTCAATGGTGAAACAGTCTCGTGAAGGTACAAACCAAGACTCCATTCAAAACTAGAATAAGTGAGTACATAACAAATTTTTTTTTTTTTTGCTTGAATATTGCCTTCGCTACAACTACCCAAACAATGCTAAATTTACAATGTTTCCTTGGTTTTCTGCGTGATTATTGCCTTTTTACATCCTCCTTCCACACGCCAAATCCTATTGTCACACACCAAATCCTCTTGTCACACACCAAATCCTCCCACGTCCCTATCAACACCTGCCTCCACCTAACGAAACACTTCCACCAACTACTCACAATCAATTCTTCATGCATTTTCCCCCCGTTTTGTTTACCAATTTATTAACATTTATAAGTGGCACTACATGTTTTGCACTAGTAATTAGGTGCTTGTCAATTGTAATAGAGATGTTGATTGGAGCATCAAGATATTCATACATATATTAAGAACAAAAAATAGAGATTAAGTGAATGAAATATAACTTTTCAATGTATTTGTGAGGTTTATATTGAAAATTAATTCATCAATACACACCATTTATTAGGTTCAAGAAAACTTATGGAAAGGTACGAACATAATCATTCACACTATATAGTTTTCAACTTTGATAATTTTATTGAAAATTATATTTGATTGCGCCTGGATTTGACCACCTAGAAACTACTTAAACTCCATATAATTGTTAAACTAAAATACTATTTACTATATACATTATATAAAATGACCTCCCAATAGGATACCAAAAAATAGAAAAAAAAATTGTGATTGATTCTAAGATAACATGACTAGGAAATTCAATTACCATTGATTCCTCATCCATAATTCTATCAATTCAAAATAAATTACAACAATAATTGGAACATTCAAGTAGAAAATATCAATTATTTAAATCAAATTTATAGAGAATAAAATATTAATATAAGCTTTTTTTAATCGTAATTTCTCATTCTTTCAAAATATACCCATTAAAAACTATGTACCCATTTGATAATTACACTTCATCTAATGATGACATTGATGCATGAAAACATTCACAAAAATATTTCATAATTATCATTTTCACTTTCATAAATGATAATAATTCAGTCATGAAAGTTGTTAAATCATTTCCAATTATAGTATTTAATTTGCAACTATATTTTCAAATTGGGTTTTTACAAATGTACAAATCATTCAAAAAATTTACAATCATATCTTATTATACAACACAATATACATTACATATTGACTATTACAATCTTTTACCAACTTGTAAGGTATAAGAATATAAGTATAAGAATGAACAATCAATGTATGGTATTGAGAATCAACTAGAGATCATATGAAGATGCATAAATAATACAAGATGAGGAGAGTGAAATTTGAATACTTTTCATCAAACAAAAAACATACTTGTTCCCCACACACCTCTTTGATACACAAGTAGTGGCCTTACCCTTCAACGAAGTAGGTAGATATTAAATCTATGTAGCAAGAGAGTGATTCATTTATTTATATTAATTTTTCACCTACCTCTATGTATCTATATGAAAAAAATGAAATGGCATATGATGTACATAATGATCCTGATAATCAATTACAAATTTTTATCTTGTTGTCAAGAGATTAGAGAAAGATAGTTACCCTCCTAAAAATTTCATGTCTAATCACTAGAGCTACCATAAGGACCTTAGTTTCTATAGTCCTTACAATTTACACTCATCCCTTATATAATTACAAAAATTGAACACTCCTACCTATCATGTCACATTGTTCTCATGTTTCACCACACACTATCATCAAAACTAATGTCATATCACAATATTGATTAATCCTGCAACTCATCTCCAATATTCTATAAACATGTGAGGGATGAAGTAGTAATAGAGTGGTCTCATATGTCATACATGCATCCCATACCACATATGGGAATATCATGACCCCTTCACTAAAATTATGTTATACAATGAAATATGTTATCTAAATGAAACACATAACACTATATGTTTTCTATAACTTGTATGATGTGAAATTTTTATAGTTATATTTGTACAAATAATGTCAAGACAAATTGGTGAAAAAGATTCAAAATAAGTTTAAGTGACAATTGCACATTATCACAAATTGACAAAGGATGAATTATAATCACTTTACAGAAGAGGTATAAAATTTTAGTTTGGATTCAATAATAGTTGTAGACAAAAAAGGTAGTTGTAAAGAAAATTGCTAAGTCACTAAATGATTCCCAAGTTTGAAGAAGGAGATGATGAATAATATGGTTTCTAGAGGATTTTTGATATATCCATCCCACAACCACTATTTATCATTATGTTAGCATTACCACCACTTTGAATAGGATATCTATTCCATTTTCAAAGGTATTAAAAAAATCTTTATTTTCATAATTATGTAGGTTTTATCCCACATTCACAAGAGTGTAAGATCACAAATAATCAATTCAACATATCATTCAAATTATGTGTAACATATGCATAAGAGATTATTTGTGATTGTAGTCACTAAATCACATTCTTACTATGTACATATAGCCTCATAATACTTAGTTTATATACATGAATCCTAAGCATGATAACTAGTCATTAACACCTGGTTATTTTTCTTTAACATTTATGTTATCCTTTTCATCTTTATTGTTTGTTGTTTATGATTAACAACATATAGTTTTCAATATTGTCCAACATCTTACTCACCTCTGATTTCACTATTTGAACTTTTGAGCCCCTTATACAGGACCTCAAAATAGACATAGGATTTTTCTGGGTGCTACTGTCCCCTCTGGGTGCCTCAATCCTCTTTTCCTCCTTTTTATCTTTTGTATGTTTCTTCTTGCTTGTCTTCTTTTATCACTATTTTTAGCATTCAAAAGGTACATACTATTCCAAGGAGCTAATACTTTCTATCTAATACATCAATTATTTCATTTTGGGATTGCGTACTTCACTACATAGGAGGGTTTATTTTGAATTCCATACCACACATGTACATTTGGACTAAATAGTTGTAGCCTACTATTTTTTATATGAACTGACAGATCTGCAACATATTTGGACACGATAATAATTATATTATTTATGTGTATTATGTCAACTAGTACATATCGTATGGCTATTATATAGCCATAACAAAAGCTGAACAACCTCCTAAAACATAGGAAGGAGAATTTAACAAGTTCCTCGTTAATAGATTTACGGGTACAACCATATATTGTTGTTATAATAATATATAACCTTAATATTTACTAAACATAAATAACCATAGCCATGTGAACATTAATTTCTTAAAACTCCCCCGTTAATGTTTACATGGTAATAAAAGAACTTTCCCACTTCCTCTGCAGCCTGACACCCGCACTTTCTCATGATCTTGGTACAACACTCAACCTGAAATTAGAAGAAGGAACACATAAAATTCTTATCAACCATGCACTATCAGGAACACATCTGACTAACGAGGATGTGAACACTCTCAGGAATCGTCTGTTTATCAACTGGTCACTCTAGGGAACACATCTGACCTAGCAGTGTGGGAACTCAAATAGGAACACATCTGAACAACGTTCAATGGTTTTCCATAGGCTAACCACAAACCTAGGTTTGAACATGAACACGTTTGACTGTTTAACCTCATCAAGACTCATGATGTTACATTTCATTGTGTTATCTATTCTTTACTATGTTTTTGCATTAGGGAATTTATGTAGGAATAATCACATACACAACTAAAAAACTAGAAATGGAACATTGGATCATGTTGATCATGTTCCCCCCTCCATGTGAAATTTCCACTTATTGAAAACTGCAAACTGTAAAAATTGAACTGCATGAAACCACACTAAAAAGCATATAATCACACTATATACATGTCACCACAGCTCTGTGCGGCCCCATCGTTGGTGACTGACAAGAGGTCGTTGTCTGATCTCCATCCTTTATTTCCTCCATCCTCCAATCGACATGTTGCTTACTCGGTCAACGTAGCAATAAATCTCATAAATTTCCACATTTGTTTTATTGTATAGTTTCCCTCCCGCAATGTGAAAGAACACATATTATATACCTTAATCGACTGTTAGATTCCACCGATAATACATTCGTAAGGCAATTTTTTTATTTTTTTTTTGACAAATTTTTACAATTATAACGATGCCATTTTTCGACTCATGCTCGAACAAAATGAAAGATACACAAACACTGATTATTTTGACTCTAACATTGACAATGAGACCACTTTGACAAATTTTGACCCTAAATATGAACACTACAATATCATTGAAATTCATATCAATGAGTGTGGCAATATTGTTGACACAACTTTAACTCACAATGACTTAATTTTTAGTCATTGAGGGAGATGATAACTACTTGACATAAAAACACATTGACAACTTTTGACTTTTGACTATGACCGGATATACTAAAAACTTAAAAACTCTTGTCAACAAAAAATAATTCTACATAACAAAATTCTTACTTAGTACCTAAACACGTAAGCACGTTTATACGAAGATTAAACAAGACTAAATATGTGCATCGACCACCATAGACTTGCAACACATTAATGACTTTTATAAGAAATTAAAAGTGGAATACCAATGTTATCTGGCCATTATTTGACATACACGTGTTTGGCAAGAAGAGTATGAGACTTTTCCAACTGTTCTGAGAGAAAACCTCCGAGCGAGAGATCCTAGGATTTTAACACGTCACATTCGATTCTCCTAACATTTCTCACAGTTTCTAACAGTCCTCCGAACAATTTCTTCTAGAGTGATTTGAGGAAAGATCAAAATGGAGCTAATTCGATGCATACAATTTCTGACAGTCCTCCGAACAGCTCTCACTTGATAAAAAAATAATTGATTCCTCAACAACTTTATTGTGCACGTCAATTACAGTTCTCCGGTCGACCTTGCAAAAAATAGTTGAATGGCATGTAGTCGTGGCGTCTAATGCAATCTTGGGTCGACGATGCAATATAAGATGTGTTCCACATGCATTCTCCTTTGGAATTCTTTTAGAGACTTCCAATACTTAGATGTGTTACACACAATGCCGTGAAGAATGGTGATAGGTTGCTGGGAACGATTTATTATCTCACGCAAGACCCATCTTAATGCAAATATCAGATAGAGATATGGATGTTCACCACGTAGCAGACTAGAGTGAAATGTTTGAGATGAAGATACGGATCGTCCTACGAGACCACGTATTCGCAAATAACAATTACACAGCTGCTCTCTTTCTATAGAATGACGTCCACCCTTCAATCTTGAATGCTTGGAAAATCTTCTTTTCATGCAACGGGGCAACAAAAAAATTAACAAAGCTACCCCTGCAACCAAATCACTTTCCCATCTCAAGAAAAGACTGAAATTTCTCTGATACAGATGATAGAGCTGCGATAGATTTGAACACGATAATAATTATATTATTTCTGTGTATTATGTCAACCAGTACATATCATATGGATACAACCTCCTAAAACATAGGAAGGAGAATAACAAGTACCCCGTTAATAGATTTATGGGTACAACCATATATTGTTGTTATAATAATATATAACCTTAATATTTACTAACCATAAATAACCATACCTATATGAACATTAATTTCTTAACATGACCAACACTAGGTCATCCTATTTCTAGGGATACTATTCTAATCACATACACACTAGAACTACACTGAGTCTCAAATGTAGCTCAACGCTCAATGAAAAGCACATTGTGGTAACTGTCAAGGTCGGTCTGATACAAGCATATGCATATTTTAATACATTTGATGTGTGATTAAGTATTGTGCACATAGTTAGGGTTTATTTTATAGGTACAAGTATGACATAGTTAACCTAACATGACCTAAAGTTAGCAAGGAGTGAAAATAAGCAACACAGAAAGAACTAGTTCCTGAGACACTTCATAGATACAAGTTTCCAGATCAAACACCACCACCTAGGTGGCCCTACCCCATTCTAGGCAATTGTGTCCTGTCAGTTTCCATATTATAGTTCTACACATAGAGCTTACATAGCACAAAATCTCCCCTTCCAGATCAGTCTCTTGTATAGTATCAATTAAGACCTGCAAATATAATATGAGGCATTTTCGAAATCCTATCAATCACTATTGCTTGTACTTGTTTTACTTTATCTTGCTTGAAAATCATTGTATATATCTAATCGACATTTTCCTTATATTTCCAAGCCCGTAGAATAGTCTAAACAATACTTCAACATAGAGACTAATGATTCTAATGATGATGTTGTTGAAATTGTCGATCTCCCTAATTATACCTTCCATGATTTGGATTTCACTTTCATGGATTCTAATGAGTATCTCTTTCATACTCATATTGATGTTGATCTGAGTGAATATCAAGTCAAATATCTCACCTCCTAACCCGCTACCACTATTATGAAATTCCTTATTCTTATATCGTACATTCCGTAGAACCTATTTCCCCTCTACAATTCATTTTTCATCCAATAGTGCTAATCGCAATGTTAATTATACTTCTTCTCCTACGTCATTTCCTATTTTCCATTACTTTAATTTCACATTATACATTGATCACAAGTATTTGCAACATGTACCTTATGATCCTACTTATGCTGAATATATTTACACATATGAAGACCTCACTCAATTGGGCTTTACTCCTACTCATATCATACCTTTGCCTACACCTCACTCTCAATATGAAGGAAATATCTTCCTCTTAGTAGCTCTGGACCCACATGTATTTCACATGAAAGCTTGGGTTGCACCTAACCCTCAAATCTATCCCCTTACCCTCAAACACTCTTGGCTCCATTACATTCGTGGTATTATTGATCTACATACTACTCTTCTCACTTTTCTAATTGATTCCAAGTCTAATATTATTTGTAATGATTCATTCTATAAATAATCTCCTAATTTGTCATGATGGAATGCACTCAAGTGCCTCAATAAGCCATTTATTGATGAATAATACACTACAGGCATGTATGATTTACGTATCTTGGGATATTCTAATGGAAAACCCAAATGTTTTACATATCATGCATCTCAGCAAGTCCCCTTTGAATTTGTTCCATGTTTAGACAATATTATTGATTGTCTAACATAGATTCTTTTGGAATTCACACTTGGGGAATCCTAATTTCCCCACACAACTTGATGATGTACCCTTTTTCTTGGTTCATACTTGGTTGTTGAGGTTTTCTTTATATGGAACTTAATTTTCACATAAAGAATAGGGAATAATCCTTCTCCCTCCCTTCTCGTTGATTTTATTTCAAACATTTACAATCAAAAATTCAAAAAAATAAATTGAAACATCTTTATTGGTTGAATTATTCCTTCCCACTCTATGTTGTACCTTTTCTTATCATGTTAATATGCTTCATAATATTCTTTATTATTTTTCATACACACATGTATGTTCACATGTTATCTTGAGGTGAATGCAGGTCACTTATAGTTTGTTCTTTGACGTATGATGTTTGGCCGTTTTTACTACAAGTCCCACTAAGACTTCTGAGGAATTTAATTTTTATCACTTATTATCACGTGTTATTATTGAAATACTTCACATTTTGTTTCCTATATTTTGATATTACATTAATACATACTTTTTATTTTTCATAAAATGTTAAAGGGTGCTTCATGTGTATAATTTTCCCTGCATGATTCCTTCCAATCATGTTTGTTTATTTTCTCATACTTTATCACTATCTATGGGTTACGCCCTATATTTCAATGTTATCTTGTTTACACAAGCCTTGATGGATCTGATTGTATTTGGACATCCTAAGTTATGTCCAGTGTATGCATCCAGCTACTCATTGATTCATTGTTTGATATTTTTCCATATGCTTTTACAAGTTTCTATTTTAGCATGCATTACGTGTTTGTCAGTAACACTTCTATGCTAGTATTTTCCCCTTGATTTTCTTACACCATAGTATCTACCATGCGTAAACCCTATTATCACTATAAAATTATTATATCATATGTGAACATTAGTTTCAATCTTCCTCGAATAGGATTCATTCACATTTTTTCATCACATGTACCAAAAATTCATGGGGGGAAACATCGAGTGAACCTTTTTACCCTCCCAATAGTCGCAAAAATTAGTTACAGAAACACACAAAAAAATAAAAGAACAAAAATCGTTTATAGAGAAATGATAGAAGTATACTCACCTATAAAACTCAACATGTACAATGATAAGATCTTTGCATATAATACATGAATAATCTACCTAATATAACACAAGACAAGAGATATTGTTGAGCCAATATGCCGAAATATTCAATATATGTAGAATAATACCCTTAACATATGGAAACACCATAGAATTCCCATTAAGGAAGGATTAACTCCACAATAACCCAAGATGGGAATCCACTTCGAGGTGAAAACCTCTAATATACCTCTCCAAGTCGAATACTAAACTCATACATCCATGACCTGACTCATAATAATACTCACATCCTTTAAATAGACATACATTACTCTTAATGGTTGTGTAACACCTAATCCCAATGTAGGTCAATTCATTACTCAATACAACTAATTACTATGTGACCCCATATATTATAACCATAAATCTAACTAAGGGGATGTGTGTTACATGTCAACATCTCCATCAACCTATATATATTATAATATCAGATCCCAAGGTACATATCATTCCCTCCCTCTTTGACATTTTTCATCCCCAAAAAATAAGAAGAATCCATATAATGATTTTACTTTAAATCATTCCATACTTGTCATCATGCTCGATCGTCCAACCACCCATATGAGATCCTAGTGAGTGATGCTTCTCCAAACCTGATTCCATATTCAATTGCACTCATTTCATTTCATCCATTTCCATATGTGATCCTCCTCACCATCCATGCATGTCCATGATAATTTTTCCTATGATTTTGTGCCATATTATTGTTTCTCCATTGATTCCATGTATATCATAATGATTCATCCTCCAATTCCCTATATATCCATATAGATTGTTGTTGATTAACTAAAATATGAAATTATTTTTTTCTATCTAAGTTAATGTAAGAAACTACAACAAATATAATAACTGATATGGACTAAAATATGAATACTCAGTAAAAATATATATATTTAAATGAAATGAAATAATTGAAATAGGAGGGACAATGTACTAATATGGAAGTGACTTACGTCATTGTGATGCTAGACTAAACAGGATTATGTGTGGATGAAGCAGAATATGATGGTACAACCCTGGAAATTGTAGAAAATGAACTTTGATCAATTTGGGGTGTCTGGGAGAGGATCAGGGCATATGTGGGCGCCCTAGTTTGTAGTATGCATGCTCCAGTCTACATAACAACTTAGGACCTAAATCTCAAAGTGTCGCTAGGCCTTTGCAATATCCTGATCTTTGTCCCATGGTTACCACAATAAATTTTCTGATGTTGTTGTATATCTCCAATGAAAATTCTCCTACAAATCCATACATAAAAGCATCAAACCTTTAAAAATAAAGAAGCAAATGAGTGGGTCATACTATCCTCAGCTACCAAATGGATGGACTTATGATTGAGTAGTGCACTACATCTCAAACCCGATATAGTTCTATATGCAAGTGTGTGTAATTATGTGCCCCGGGTTCCCTGACATCAATGACACAGAGATAATAGGCAATAGCTAGATGTAATGTAAAATGGTGGATGGAATAGAATTGACTTTTGTTTCCTATGCAGTGTGTGTGATGCAATGATGCATGTATGCATTCCCTTCACTTTGTAGATAGCTATCCCTTGGTGGTAGATAGTATGCCCATAAGATAGTATGTTCTGTTTATATAGGGATATCTTGCTCAAATTTTGATACTAATGACCCGACATGACGAATAGTACCTAAGTGAAAGAGAGGGAAAATTACAATGACTAACCTCGAAACTCTAAATTAGACACTAGTGTTATTGGAAGAGGGCATGTAAAATAAGGACCAGGGTGCCTATGGGTGCCCCATTTTTACCCTAAGCTCCCTAGTTAAAGATGAGAGAAAAATAACATCCAAATAACGACACATGATACTACCTAAGAAATTAACAGAATTGTGCAAACAACTGACAGCTATGCAAGAAAAATGATGATGAAAAATGAATAACTGATGACAGGACTAAGGGATATGTCATTCGTGAATACTTTTCTTATGCGAGATCCATATGTAAATTAACATATTTGGTGTTATAAATGTAATACTAAGTGCATTATTTTGTGACTAAATTTTCCCCACCTTTATGTTGGTGGGCAGAAAGCTCGGTAACATAAAGTAGATAGAGACGCGTACTTAAGATAAATCCAGATAATCCCATGCTATAGTAGAATACATAGATGTAGTAGTAAAAGTGTACCAAAAAAACCATATATCATGTCTAACCCTGGATCAATGTGTTGATCCATGCAACGTAGTAAAAATTGTAATGTCGTAATGAAGTGCACCAAATGAGAGTGATGATAGAAATTTCAGATGATTGATGATTTTGAATGTTATATGATGATGATGATATGGGGTGGTAGGGAGTGATCAATTCTTGACCCATATACATGTATAAGAATAATCAACTAGAGTATTTAGTGTCCTCCTGCCATAGGAAGAGTGTAGGGAGAAAAGTGTGTTATTCTCCAATGTCTAACTACATACTCAAGATCTACCCATTGTAGAAGAACTCAAATCAAATACTTGTGGTTTTTGGATCCTAATAATTTTGATCAAATAGTTGACCCACATAAAATTGGTATAGGAAAGGAACTATGTCCCCCACTCCATGGATGTCGCCACAATGTGATGGCTTCTAGGTTAGGTCATCTAGAGGAAAACTGAAATGTATGATGGCTTCCAAGTTAGGTCATCTGAATGAAAACATGAAATAGATAGAATAACTTCCCAAGTTAGGTCATTTGGGAAAGTAATGAATGTAACTCTAAAGTTAGGTCATCTGGGAGGCTGATTGTGTTATATTGTATTGATGATGTGATTTTGACAGTTAGAAATTTGAACTCATAAGTTGATTGATTAATTGATGATTCTGATTGGTTACTCATAAAGATATTTTCATTAGTTTCACCCAGGCTAGGTCATTAGGAGTAATTGATATATGTAACACACAAAAAATACCAACACAAGGACAACATAGTGAAATACAGGAATAATTTTTTTTTTTGACTTTCTTTGACTCAACACGACACAACATGTTGTCACAAGGTTACAACCAACATTAGTGAACAACCTGATACAAGGGATGACCATAAAGGTCAGCACGGAAACATTCACACCTATCAAGGACAATCTACTTTTCTCTTTTTGATAAGAACAACATTGAAATCCAACCACAAAACACACTTACATTTAGGGGCATCCCACAAGAAAATTCTTGTTAAATTTTCTTGTTTACTAAAGTGTCTCTTAATTCTTAACTTACGTTCTTATTAAATTTCATGTAATGATTCTCACAATTCTTTTCACAAGGGAGAACTTCTTTCTTTTCAACGGTTGACTGAATAGATTAAGGCCAAGATTTCTAAACTGGGATCATCAATTTGATGTCCAAATCTTTCTTATTCATTTGATTTGAGAACATTTTCCATTTCTTACAAGGTTAAATAATCTTATTCAAGCCACTAACACATGTTCCACACCTCTATTACACAGGTGTAGGCATAAGCTCCGATAGAGTGGAAAGTACCACTTAGGGTTCATAACAATGACCTTCTTGTTTAAGGGTTAAATTTTGACCTTGCTTAAGAAATATCACCATGAATTAAGGCATGGGTTAATAGAACAGGACAACAGAAATTAGCTTCAGGGCCACAATGTTTACTATCAGTCTTTTATTGAGGTTAAGAGTTTATCAAGATTGGTTAAATGTTCCATCTAGACTTTACTTCAATTAAGTTTGACAAAGGAGAACATTTCAAACGATATAGAGAGATATTTATGGTTTTAAATAATCAATTTCCCTCCTACCTATTAAATCCTATCATCATCTAAAATCTAACCATTGATTTCACCATGAGATCATTTAAGGTTTCACCGAAAAGGATAATGTTTATTAGTTTGGCGCAGAAAGTAAAAAAAAAGAGTAATCATATTTCATTACAAAAGATAGTTTCCTCTTGATTATTCCAGGTCTCAAAGGTTATCTAGTAGATCACATCTACATTAATATATTCATATATATAAATTTTAGTTTAACTTTTATCAGGAATATCTAGCTCACTTCATAGTGCTTACAAACTCATTGCTACTAAGCCTTAGGAGGATTTACAACTCAACATTTTAACTCAAGAGCAACGTTTATCAGTACTCGTTTGCGGAAACAAAACAAGGTTATATCAATTCATTCCAACACGATGCACAAATCAAAGGAACATACCATCTCTATTGAACCATGACTAGGGAGCAAGAGAGTAATAACCTGGGACATGCCCCGCAACTATACTAAGGGTTAAAATTCACTAGAATATCCCATAACCAAGCGGTAATCAAATTTCATCTTTCACGGGATGACCAAACAAGCCAAAGTTTCAACAGATACAACAACAATACTCTACAATACATTTACTAGGCACTGACCCTTCTTCTAAAATGTCCAAAGGCCCTTTCCAAATTTTATAACATAATACATATTCGTAAAAAGGAACATCATAACCAAGAATGATGCAATAATCTACAAGTTTTTCCATCATCTAACCACATAAGCCATCTGCAACAATTAATAACCTGAGTCAGTTCGCGAGAACTGAGCAAGATAAGACTATACATAACAACAATAAGCTACTAGCTAACAAAATCATGAAAGGTAGCATTCTATTTCAAGAATTGGATCAAAGTTCTAACCTCTAACAACCTTTTGGAACAAGATATAATTTTCAACATATCAACTAAGAAGAAAATCCATAAATTTTAGTTATGAAAAATACCCCGAAAACTACAAAAGTTTGACAACCAAATACGCAAGACTATGAATTTTAAAATGATTAGACACAAGAGTTGAGAGTATTAGGATTTCAATCATGTAATCCCATAGATTACATGATTGAAATCTAAAGTGTAACCCATCAATCCACATTCTCAAGGTGAAGTCAAAAGATAAAAACCAGACCCGATCTTAGCTGCCAAAAAGAATATAGTTTTGGAATCGTTCCGTAGGGCCATAGGCCTAATAGACTATAAGCGAACAACGAGGGTAAAAAAAAAGTTCCATCATGTAATCAAAAAGGTTTAAAGGATGAAAATATTATATACAAACCCACAACCATTATATCCTAGGTAATAAGTGACTTTATAGCTAATAACGATGAGAGGAAAGGACGGTAAGAATGTTCGGAATAGGCATTGCCTAACAGCTTACCTACTGATCATAACCAGGGCCGGAAATAGTGACAAGCCTCACTAATACCCAAGTTGAGTAGGAAATGTAGTATTCTAAACACATCCTTGCAATTTTCATAATACCTTAGATTTATAATCCTCCCGTTTTAGAGGAACATAGCCATGAATCTAGACTTGGTTGAAATTTTCCGACATCAACTCACTTCCTAATATCATAAACGATGTATACAAACGAAAAGGTCTCTCAACTCTCCTTAATTTACATCTCATCACTAAGTTTATGGTAACCTATGCAGAGATTAAACACATAATATACCATTGAAGATAGATATCCTCCAATAACGAACTTCTATAACGATGTAATTACAATTATTACGTTCGACACATAAACAAACTATTCCATAGCTTCTTTTCCCTTTTTGACAACAAAATATATTCACGACCTTCCATCACAATCATTCTAAATTTGCAATGAAAGGTCACTCATCAAGAAGGAAGTACAAAACAAGTTTGACTAAATTAAGGAACTTCATGTTACCTTAAGCAGTTGATGAAAACCTTAACTTTCACGAACCGTGAAAGATATTACCTTACTCCATCAAGGCATTATGTCTATACATGATTAAATCGATCACACAAGGAATCATCAACATACCATATCTTAACACCATAAAGGTCATTAATTTTATCAAATTTTACTCATAGAAAGAGTAGAATCAAAATGGGGTTCTATCAATAATTTATGCCCTTCTATCAACCCAGGACATATTTTCGGCCCAAAAATTCCTTCTTAACAAGCATATATATTGAACTTCTAATTTCCAAAAGCCCTAATAATTTGCACAATACACAAAGTGCATAATCACGCTTATCATAAAAAAAAATTAATAATAATTTAACTGTATGTTTTCCTCTAGGGCAACAACATAACAGGAAACCAATACTAGTCAACGCTGCAAACGTTCTAGGGGCGATTACATACCCAGGTTCACAAAAGAAACAGTGACATTTTTGCAGAAGGAAGTAACTTTGAAATTAAATATATATATATATATATATATATATATATATATATATATATATTTTTATATATATATATATATATATATATATTTCATATGATCAATCAAAGCATACACTGAGAACCTTTGTTTGTTTTATATATAAAAGGGTTGGATCACGTCAACAAGAACAACCAACAGAGGCAAATCCAGAAGTAACAAACTGTTAACCATATACTAAACGCAAATCCACAAAATCACAGATTTAAACCAATTTCTAGAAAGAAAAAGTTTCATTTCAAGAGGTTTATTAGATACTAGCATATTATGTATATGGTTAGTCTATCTTGCCTGTTTTAACGCATCCACCAGTTGTTTACATCCAACAAGGACTGCTACAGCCACACGCCCTTTGCTTTATCCTCTGTTTCACTGGTCTTTTCTTGCAATATACTACACCAGGATTCCCTTTTGAAGGCATGACTAGAAGGATGCAATAGGTGGCTGTCCAAACACTAGATTGCTTCAATGCAGCTGGTTTGGGGGTGAGAGTCGAACTGCTTACCACTCAGGCCGAGAGCACTTGCCGCTAGAAAGCTAAACACCGACCATGGTTTGAAGCTCAGACACAAGACATAATGATTACATCGCTCATTGGTTCTGAAAGGCATCTACCATATTGATACACAATACCTTTTTCCTTCATCAGATTTGGGGACACCATCAAACTCTCGGTGCTAACACCCAAGTAAAGCTGTAGCTTGTAAGGTGATGATAATTCCAAAAGAGGTCAGTCCTTTGTGATCATGTGCCTGCCAACTTAGTGACCTGTTGAAGCAGATCAAAAATGGCAAAGCAAATTGTGTTTGATGAATATTCTGATATGAAACAGATCTGAATTTTGAAATGCCAAAAATCTATGAGGCTCTCTTCCATGAGTTACATCGTACAACAAGCAGGATCTTTATAAATAAATTTCATCATTAGTCTTCTGGTAACACTCCTACTTTACTCACTCTCCCCGATCTCACCAGGATGACTGGCTGAACACAAAAATCTGTTCCAGATCTACTAGTATTTGAGCATTCATGCACTGGTTGTGACTGTGAAAGTTCATCTATAGCACCTTGTGCTGTACTAATAAGCCAATCCAGAGTTTTACTTACACGATCAAGCCCTAACTCCATGTACTGACACATCGTAAAACTTAACAGCCGTAGAAAGAGAAAGCCTCACCCTCATGTCCCGAAGTCCTTTTGCAGTATTCACTCTACTGTGCCGATCTTTTGGCGGGGAAGAGTGAACTCGCAATGCTTTTGAAGCGACACCACAAATATTTTCTCACTCCTCGTATTGTATTTTTCGCACTGATCAGATTGAGTAGACAAGGCATATCGGGTATCCTTAGATCCACCAGAGCATCTGATTTCAGGCTGCTCCGTTGGATAGATCTCCTTGTAACACTCTCACTGTCACTTAGTCGATTTTGACAGCAATATCTTGAAGGAGAATCCCAACTTTGAGGATGCGTTCAATACTGAACAGACAACAACAGATTTGGACAACCTGCTTGCTGGAAGCACTCAAAAAGGGCTTCTACTAAAACTTTATCTCGTCCTTCTACTACGGCTGCAAGATTTTGCAACCACTGATCACAACTGTGGTCGTGTGTAACCAGAACATCAGGATCAACACCAACTGTTCCTTGGGCTCGCCCTACAGCAGCTGTCGCACCTAGCTCTCTCTGGGCACCACTGATTTTATGGGATACGTTTACTTCTCTCCCTTGTAGCTGCTGCATAACACCAGACACCTCCTCACAGCTCTTTCTTAAGAGGATTTCGGTTCTGCACTCCACTGAGACTGCCTACACAACATGATTTTAAGCATCCAAACCCTCTCACACAACACCAGGGCGAACAGACCTTCATTTCACCATCAACGAATCCACTGTCCAGAACACACTGAAGCAATTCATCTATTTCAGCATTTGATGGAGTGTAAAACAAGCATATGCGGTTTGAACAGACATGATAGGAGACCACATGAACAGCAGGAGAAGTCAACATTTTAATCAATGAGCATGTGTGGCCACCAGAGTCTCTTGCGTGAACAGGTAAAAGAAAACAAAAGATTGCAAAAAAAATACAGGGAAAACAGTAGGTGCGGCCACCAACAGGGATTCCATCATGTCGAACAATAAAAGCTCCACCTTCCATGCCAAGGAGATGACGCTGACCGAGCCCAGGTAGGTTAGGGGGCATTACATTCTCCTCCCCTTAAGAAAGCATCGTCCTCGATGCGACATTACACAGAGGAAAGGAAATGGTACGCAACAAGGGATATATACAGAAGAGCAACACACCCTATGGTTTGAAATTTTAGTTGATTAAAGCATGGTCACAAGGTAGCCTTAGGAACATTTGGTAGAATTTTTAACTTTCAATGTTCTATGAAGATTGGCAGTTCTTTCTTGTTCATCATTTCATTAGTCTCTTTCCATTAGCATTATTCTTAGTTTAATTTCTTTTAAAATTTCATCTTTGAAGAGTTTTGGTTTATTCCTTATTGTGGGTGCCCAAAATGAACTGCTAACACAACACCCTATCAGGTTCACAAGACCCTACAGATTCACAAGCACGCAAGTATATACTTCATGATTGTATTATACCACTAAAGGTTACTCAAATACGGAATAGAATAGGCACAGTCCACATAACATAGTACTCATCACACATCAATGACTGACATACCAAATACTCAAACAAAAGAGTACTACAATCCACCAGACATTTCCTCAATTTGCATCAATGAAAGACTCACATAACACCAAACCATGCTACAGGTACATAGTGTCCACAAGGGAATCAATGACATAACCACAACATCACAACACATATCCATCTGACATGAGTAACACATACATCAAAATACCACTACCAAACATCACATAACTCAACATATATCCTGAAGTCAACCAACAGACATATCATAAGCCTCCCTCAAACTCTTATGCAACCATCTCTTATGCCTCCCTCAAAATATCATGCCTCCCTCAAGTCTCTTAGCCTCCCTCAAACTCTTATGCCTCCCTCAAGTCTCTTATGCCTCCCTCAAACTCTTATGCCTCCCTCAAGTCTCTTATGCCTCCCTCAAACTCTCCCTATGCCTCCCTCAAGGACTCTTATGCCTCCCTCGAACTCTTATGCCTCCCTCAAGGAGGCTGGTTGACCCTATGGTCCAAGACACATAGAGTTCGAACACTCCTAACCCAAGTGACATAATAACGTGTGGTTCAACAACCCGCTAGTTATATGTACCCCTTGGGGCGTACCCCCATACAACGAAGCGGGTCCATAGGTCCAACCAATCCATGGTGCATCCTATGACCCTATTCCACACATCACGATAATAGAACCAGCACAACAATCCAATCAAAGTGCCAAGTGGCAAAGTACAAGCCTTGGGCAAGGCGGTAAAATTCCAAATTTAAAAGAAGACCCCAAATCAAGCTAAAATAAATGGCCAAATAGCCAAAGTTAGTATCAAAATCCCCATGTTAGTGCCACAAACCAAGGAAATGCCCAAAATTGTAAAGCATTGCAATCAAGAAAAGCTGTTGGTCCTTACAAAATAAAGTAAAAAGCTCAATTTACGAATAAAATCAACTTATAATAATGTCACATTACGATAACTGTGTGGCCTTATCTAGCCACCAAAGGGGTACTCAACGAGTTGCTAGCACTCGGAACATCGAGCCTCAGCTCGTAAAATACATATCAATAATACAACTGTCATCACCTCCATCTGAATCATCCCGCCACCACTTCGACAAGGCTAAACATAGTCATAGATACACTAAGGTTGCATACATACAACCACATAGGGAGAGAGGAAAGAATCACATGTTATCTACTAAACCGAGTTTTAGCTCGAGTTATTGACCCATGGTACACCATTCCTCACTCTCAACATACACTTCTACCGATTTCCCTCAGGATCGGTTAGCGTAAGGTTCACAACATAACATACAACAACATCACTAACATAACGGTGGCACACACATAACTACCATAACGTCTCACATATGGTACATATACAGGGTAGATCACGATCATACATTCACTGAGTGTAACACATCACTTTACCACATTCTGCACCCAAAGTGCAAGCACCATACGATAGGGTTCATACACTCACCGTATGACCCAAAATCACAACATGAAGCATTACATATTTGCACAGTCATACATACGATGAACATAGTACATCACAACATAACATCCATTGCAACATAGCAAGGTGGTACACACATTTCTTCAAAACATGGTAAAAACATCATGATACAACTCATTTCTTTTAACATCAATCTAGTCATACAACACATTGATACACTTACATATCACAATATGTCACAATGCTCCAACACTACGTCATCCACATTAGAATTCTTTTCACACATCACAAACAATAATTCACACGTGAACTCTTCATAGAATCCACAAGAAGGAGAGAGAATACTCCCATCCCCAACATATCAACATGATCACAAACACGCACAAGGTGACATACCCATCATGTGCGTTCACAATATCACAATTACGACAATAATCACATCACGTTTAAAGCACATTACTCTTCCAATATCTACCACCATCATGCAACATCATCATCATCATGCAGTATCATCATGTAACACCACCACCACCATGTAACATCACCATACAACACCAATCCGGCCCATAGGTTCGAGAGCATGAACCTACGCTCTGATACCAAAGTGTAACACCCAAAAATCACACACACAAGGACAACACAGTGAAATACAGGATAACTTTTTTTTTGACTTGCTTTGACACAACACGACACAACATGTCGTCACCAAGGATACAACTAACACTGTGAACAACTTGATACAAGGATGACCATAAAGGTCAGCACGGAAACGTTCACACCTATCAAGGACAATCTACTTTTCTTTTTGACAAGAACAACATGGAAGTCCAACCACATGACACACTTACATTTAGGGCATCCCATGAGGAATTTCTTGTTAAATTTTCTTGTTTACTAAAGTGTCTCTTAATTCTTAACTTACGTTCTTATAAAATTTCATGTAATGATTCACACAATTCTTTTCACAAGGGAGAACTTATTTCTTTTCAACTGTTGACTAAATAGCTTAAGGCCAAGCTTTCTAAACTAGGATCATCAATTTGATGTCCAAATCTTTCTTATTCATTTGATTTTAGAACATTTTCCATTTCTTACAAGGTTAATTAATCTTACTCAAGCCACTAACACATGTTCCACACCTCTATTGCACAGGTGAAGGCATAAGCTCCGATTGAGTGGAAAGTACCGCTTAGGGTTCATAACAATAACCTTCTTGTTTAAGGATTAAATTTTGACCTTGCTTAAGAAATATCACCATGAATCAAGGCAAGGGTTAACAGAACAGGACAACAGAATTTAGCTTCAGGGTCACATTGTTTACTATCAGTCTTTTATTGAGGTTAAGAGTTTATCAAGATTGGTTAAATGTTCCATCTAGACTTTACTTCATTAAGTTTGACAAAGGAGAACATTTCAAACGATAGAGAGAGATTTAAGGTTTAATTAATCAATTTCCCTCCTACTTATTAAATCCTATCATCATCTAAAATCTAACCATTGATTTCACCATGAGATCATTTAAGGTTTCACCATAAAAGGATAATGTTTATTAGTTTGGCTCAGCGGAAAATTAAAAAAAAAGAGTAATCATATTTCATTACAAAAGATAGTTTCCTCTTGATTGTTCCAGGTCTCAAAGGTTATCTAGTAGATCACATCTACATTAATATATTCATATATATAAATTTTAGTTTAACTTTTATCAGGACTATCCAGCTCACTTTATAGTGCTTACAAACTCATTGCTACTAAGCCTTAGGAGGATTTACAACTCAACATTTTAACTCAAGAGCAAAGTTTAACAGTACTCGTTTGCGGAAACAAAACAAGGTTATATCAATTCATTCCAACATGATGCACAAATCAAAGGGACATACCATCTCTATTGAACCATGACTAGGGAGCAAGAGAGTAATAACATGGGACATGCCCCGCTACTATACTAAGGGTTAAAATTCACTAGAATATCCCATAACCAAGCGGTAATCAAATTTCATCTTTCACATGATAACCAAACAAGCCAAAGTTTCAACAGTTACAACAACAATACTCTACAATACATTTACTAGGCACTGACCCTTCTTCTAAAATGTCCAAAGGCCCTTTCCAAATTTTATAACATAATACATATTCGTACAAAGGAACATCATAACCAAGATTGATGCAATAATCTACAAGTCTTTCCATCATCTAACCACGTAAGCCATCTGCAACAATTAATAACCTGAGTCAGTTCGCGAGAACTGAGCAAGATAAGACTATACATAGCAACAATAAGCTACTAGCTAACAATACCATGAAAGGAAACATTCTATTTCAGGAAATGGATCAAAGTTCTAACCTCTAACAACCTTTTGAAACAAGATATAATTTTCAACATATCAACTAAGAAGAAAACCATAAGTTTTAGTTATGAAGAATACCTCTAAAACTACAAAAGTTTGACAACCAAATACGCAAGACTATGAAATTTAAATGATTAGACACAAGAGTTGAGAGTATTAGGATTTCAATCATGTAATCCCGTAGATTACGTGATTGAAATCTAAAGTGTAACCCATCAATCCACATTCTCAAGGTGAAGTCAAAAGATAAAAACCAGACCCGATCTTAGCTGCCAAAAAGAATATAGTTTTGGAATCGTTCCGTAGGGCCATAGGCCTAATAGGCTATAAACGAACAACGAGGGTAAAAAAAAGTTCCATCATGTAATCAAAAAGGTTTAAAGGATGAAAATCTTATATTCAAACCCACAACCATTATATCTTAGGTAATAAGTGACTTCATAGCTAATAAGGATGAGTGGAAAGGACGGTAAGAATGTCCGGAATAGGTATTGCCTAACAGCTTACCTACTGAACATAACCAGGGCCGGAATAGCGACAAGCCTCATTAATACCCAAGTTGAGTAGGCAATCTAGCATTCTAAACACATCCTTGCAATTTTCATAATACCTTAGATTTATAATCCTCCCGTTCTAGAGGAACATAGCCATGAATCTAGACTTGGTTGAAATTTTCCGACATCAACTCACTTCCTAATATCATAAACGATGTATACAAAGGAAAAGGTCTCTCAACTCTCCTTAATTTACATCTCATCACTAAGTTTATGGTAACCTATGCAGAGATTAAACACATAATATACCATTGAAGATAGATATCCTCCAATAACGAACTTCTATAACGATGTAATTACAATTATTACGTTCGACACATAAACAAACTATTCCATAGCTTCTTTTCCCTTTTTGACAACAAAATATATTCACGACCTTCCATCACAATCATTCTAAATTTGCAATGAAAGGTCACTCATCAAGAAGGAAGTACAAAACAAGTTTGACTAAATTAAGGAACTTCATGTTACCTTAAGCAGTTGATGAAAACCTTAACTTTCACGAACCGTGAAAGATATTACCTTACTCCATCAAGGCATTATGTCTATACATGATTAAATCGATCACACAAGGAATCATCAACATACCATATCTTAACACCATAAAGGTCATTAATTTTATCAAATTTTACTCATAGAAAGAGTAGAATCAAAATGGGGTTCTATCAATAATTTATGCCCTTCTATCAACCCAGGACATATTTTCGGCCCAAAACTTCCTTCTTAACAAGCATATATATTGAACTTCTAATTTCCAAAAGCCCTAATAATTTGCACAATACACGAAGTGCATAATCACGCTTATCATAAAAATAATAATAATAATTTAACTGTATGTTTTCCTCTAGGGCAACAACATAACAGGAAACCAATACTAGTCAACGCTGCAACGTTCTAGGGGCGATTACATACCCAGGTTCACAAAAGAAACAGCGACATTTTTGCAGAAGGAAGTAACTTTAAAATTATATATATATATATATATTTCATATGATCAATCAAAGCATACACTGAGAACCTTTGTTTGTTTTATATATAAAAGGGTTTGATCACGTCAACAAGAACAACCAACAGAGGCAAATCCAGAAGTAACAAACTGTTAACCATATACTGAACGCAAATCCACAAAATCACAGATTTAAACCAATTTCTAGAAAGAAAAAGTTTCATTTCAAGAGGTTTATTAGATACTAGCATATTATGTATATGGTTAGTCTATCTTGCCTGTTTTAACGCATCCACCAGTCGTGTACATCCAGCAAGGACTGCTACAGCCACACGCCCTTCGCTTTATCCTCTGTTTCACTGGTCTTTTCTTGCAATATACTACACCAGGATTCCCTTTTGAAGGCACGACTAGAAGGATGCAATAGGTGGCTGTCCAAACACTAGATTGCTTCCATGCAGCTGCTTTGGGGGTGAGAGTCGAACTGCTTACCACTCAGTCTGAGAGCACTTGCGCTAGAAAGCTAAACACCGACCATGGTTTGAAGCTCGGACACAAGACATAATGATTACATCGTTCCTGGTTCTGAAAGGCATCTACCATATTGATACACAAACCTTTTCCTTCATCAGATTTGGGGACACCATCAAACTCTCGGTGCAAACATTACAGCTGTAGCTTGTAAGGTGTGATAATTCCAACAGAAACCTTTATGCCTGCCAACTTAGTGACTCGTTGAAGAAACTCATATAATTGCAAAGCAAATTGTGTTTCATGAATATTCTGATATGAAACAGATCGGCCTCTATGAGGCTCTCTTCCATGAGTTACATCGTACAACAAGTAAGATCTCAATAGAGAATCTTTGTAAATAAATTTCATCAGGTCTGCTGGTAACACTCCTCACTGTCACAAAAAAAGGATCTACTTTGGCTAAAACAAAATCAGTACATGATCTGAGTCTTTGAAAAATATCCTGCTACCTTCATCTCCCAAGACATTTTCTCCAACATTGTGCATAGATCTAATAAGCCAATCCAAAGTGATTTACTTGGACGATCAAGCCCTAATCTGACTGCACATCGTAAAACTTAACAGCCGTAGAAAGAGAAAGCCTCACCCTCGTGTCCCGAAGTCCTTTTGTAGTATTCACTCTACTGTGCTGATCTTTTGGCAGGGAAGAGAAAACTCGCAATGCTTTTGAAGCAACACCAACAAATATTTTCTCACTCCTCGTATTGTATTTTTCATACACTGATCAGATTGAGGTAGACAAGGCATATCGGGTATCCTTAGATCCACCAGAGCATCTGATTTCGGGCTGCTCCGTTGGATAGATCTCCTTGTAACACTCTCACTGTCACTTAGTCATTTTGACAGCAATAGCCTCTTGAAGGAGAATCCCAAGATTTGAGGATGCGTTCAATACTGAACACCAACTGGACAGAAACAACCTGCAAAATGGAAGGCTCAAGAAGGGCTTCTACTAAAACTTTATCTCATTCTTCTACTACGGCTGCAAGATTTTGCAACCACTGATCACGACTGTGGTCGCGTGCAACCAGAACATCAGGATCAACACCAACTGTTCCTTGGGCTCGCCCTGCAGCAGCTGTCGCACCTAGCTCTCTCTGGGGCCACTGATTTTCTGGGATACGTTTACTTCTCTACCCTGTAGCTGCTGCATAACACCAACACTTCCTCACGGCACTTTCCTAGGAGGATTTCGGTTCTGCGCTCCACTGAGACTGCCTGCACAACATGATTTTGAGGATCCAAACCCTCTCACGCAACACCAGGGTGACAGACCTTCATTTCACCATCAACGAATCCACTGTCCAGAACACGCTGAAGCAATTCATCTGTTTCAGCATTTGATGGAGTGCAAAACAAGCATACGCGGTTTGAACAGACATGACAGGAGACCACGTGAACAGCAGGAGAAGTCAACATTTTAATCAATGAGCATGTGCGGCCACCAGAGTCTCTTGCGTGAGGAGGTAAAAGAAAACAAAAGATTGCAAAAAAAAAAGGGAAAACAGTAGGTGCGGCCACCAACAGGGATTCCATCACATCGAACAATAAAAGCTCCACCTTCCACGCCAAGGAGATGACGCTGACCGAGCCCAGGTAGGTTAGGGGGCACTCTTAATTCTCAGTGAATTATCTCTCATCATCCCTTATATCCCTAGCTTTATGCTTATATAAGCATCTAAAATATTACGGTACTTTAGCTCTATAATTACAACCATTAGATTCACTTTATAACTAAAGATAGATCTAATTCCCACAACTTAATTATAGAATTTGTGCACAAGAAAATATGACAATTAGCCTTAACCCATGTCGGTTCCTCCTTTCCTGACTGATACTGGTCCATGGGTGACCAATGACCATTCATCAACCATGGTAAGTTATTGTTTATTCCGGAAAGTTTGTAAAATCATGCCAGTGAAGAAATTAAGCTCCACAACTCAACAATATCCCACTTAGAGTTAAATTAATTCACTATATCGTACAATTCCTTCCCCTGATCCTTTCCTTTTCCTGTTTCTCCCTCTTTAAGTCTTAAACTTGAAGTCCAAAAGAAGTGGGGTGTAGATCCAACTTCTCCTTTTCTAACGGTTTCACTAACATATCCACAGGGTTCTCCTTTGTCTGAATTTTCTCCAAATTTAGTTGCCCATCCTCCAGTACATGTCGTATGAAGTGATACATCAATTGAATGTGTTTCATTCTCAAATCAAATGCTGAGTTATTTTCTAGATGAATTACACTTTGATTATCATTGTACAATCTATAATCCTCTTACTCCTTTCCCAACTCTTCCATGAACCTTCTCATCTATATCATCTCCTTGTTAGCTTCTATAGCTAAAACATACTCAACCTCTATAGTAGACATGGCCACAACTTTATATAACCTTGAAATCCAACTAATTGTTGTGCTAGCTACTGTGAAAACATATCTAATGGTGTTCCTCCTACCATCCAAATCACCGACCATGTCTGAATCCACATAGCCACATAAAGAAGTATCTGATCCTCCATAGCATAACTACATGTTGGATGTCCCTCTCAAATACCTAAGAATCCATTAGACTTATTTCCAATGCTCTTTACCTAGATTAGCCATAAATCTTCTCACAACTCCCACTGCCTGTGAAATATCTAGTCTGGTATAAACCATAACATACATCAAGATCCCAACTGTTGAAGCATACAGAACTCATTCCATGTACTCAACCTCCTCATGTGATGTAGGAAACTGATCTTTTCTCAATTTTTAAGTTCCCAATTATAGATTTACTTACAAGTTTTAAATTTTACAAATTAAACCTTTCCAACACCTTATTGATATAATGCTCCTGAGACAAATACAACTTCATGTTCTTCCTGTCTCTGTTAATTTGCATGCCAAGGATTCTCTTTGCAGCTCCAAAATACTTCATTTAAAATGTGTGAGCTATATTTTCTTTAAGCTTACCAGTGTCCTACATACTAGATCCTGCAATAAGTATATCATTCACATACAGTAACAAAATATTACAACCTTCTTCAAATAAACACAATGGTCAAATTCAAATCTCAAATAACTGTTCTCATGCATGAAACTATAAAACCTCATATGCCATTTCCTTAGAACTTGTTTGAGCCCATATAGGCTCTTTTTCAGTCTTCACATAAATTTCTCTTTACCCTTGACTTCGTACCCAAATGACTGCTACATATAAATCTCTTTCTATAAATCACCATGAAGGAATGTCATCTTGACATCAAGTTTCTCTAACTACAAATCCTCTACTACAAGTAAACTCAATATAATACAAATAGAAGTCATATTAACAATAGGAGAAAATATTTCACCAAATTCAATACCTGATTTCTATGCAAATCCTTTTACTACAAGCATTTCCTTGTATCTCTTTTGTCCACCCTCTTCTTACTTGATCTTGTAAACCCACTTGTTCTACAATTATATGTTATGTGCTGGAAACTTAACCAAAATCCCATGTCTGGTTCTATTCTAAGGAGTCCATCTCCTCATCCATGCCATGCTCCCACTGATTGTGGGCTTTATCCTACATTACTTATTCAAATCTTTCTGGTTCACTACTATTAGCAAATAATAAATGAGACAAAGAAGGTTAAAATATTTCTAGAGGTCTACTTACCCTTTGTGGCCTTCTTATTGATATTTAGGGTGTTGGATGCTCAATCTGCTCATCCTGTAGACTTATATCTACTTCTGATAGTGACCGATGTTGGTCACCTTCTATCGACACCGGTTCGGCTAACTAACGCCGGTACAAGAGACTAATTTTAGTCAAGGGAAAACTAACACTAGTTAATTTGTAAACCTATAGGTGTTAAGTTTATATCCGAGAGTTCATTTTCATCCACAAACGTCTCCATTGATTCCCCTTTGGGTACCAAAATTTAATCCATGTACCTTATTTTTTCATTCCAATCAATGTCATGAATCTTAACAATCTTATCATCCTCTAAGTCCCATAACTAGAATCCAAAATCACTACATTCATAACCAATAAAAGTACATCTCTTAGAGTTAGAACTGAATTTCTTTCTATTTTCCTTATCAACATGCATGAAATATTTTGATCCAAAGACTCTAATAAAATATAGATCTACCTCTTTTCTAGTCCAAGCTTTTTCTTGTATTCGACCATTCAGTGCACTTGAAGGTCCATGGTTAGTTAAATAAACTATCGTGTCTACTGCTTCAGCCCAAAATTGTAAGGGAAATTGAGCTTGTATCCTCATGCGTTTAGAATGTTCCATGATTATGTCATTCATTCTCTCTCTAACACCATTCTCCTATGGCATTCTAGGAACTATCCTTTACATATTCCATTTAATGAACAATAATCAGTGAAATCCTTGCTGCATTACTCACTACCATTATCAGATCTAAAGAACATTAAATTTGGATGTGATTCATTTTCCAAAAGGCCTTTCCATCTTTTAAATTTTTTAAAAACACTAGATTTGTGTTTAATATAATAAAACCATACCTTTCTTGTGGCATCATCAATGAAAGTAATATAGTATTGGGATCCTTCATGAGAAGATACCTCAGATGGTCCCCACACATCTGAGTGTACAAGCTCTAATTTATGATTCTTCTTTATTTCCCCAACTTTGAGAAATATCACTCTCTTCTTCTTTCTAAAAATACAATGCTCAAAGAAATAAATATCTACACATTTCAGATCTGATAACTTTCCATTTTCCTTTAAGATTTGCATTCCCTTTTCACTCATATGGCCTAGCCAATAATGCCACATGCTTGTATTTTAATCTGAAGTAGATATCACAGAAAATAAATTTGTAATACATGTAGATAAATACAATGATCCTAAGTTCTTACCTCTTTCTATAACAAGATATCCCTTGGTCAATTTCTAAGATTTGGTTGTGATTTTAACCATGCAACTAGTTTAACACAATTGTCTTGCGGAAAAAAATGTCTTGAGGCTTGGAACAAGCCTAACATCTCTTAATACCCATGTATTTCCATTTTACAATTTTAGATGAACTTCACCTTTACCACTAATATTGCATAGTTCATCATCTCCTAAATAAACATGCCCAAAATTACCCTGGACATAATTTCTGAAATAACCCTTATTAGGGGTTGAATGGAAAGAGGGTCATGAATCTAAAAGCTGTGATTAAATTTTATTATCAAAGGAGATAAATAGGGCATCTTGCATTACCTCTTTTGGAGAAACATTTTCCTCTTTACCTTTGTCTAGTAAATTATCTTTGCATGACCTTTCTTTCCACAATTCTAGCAGATTATACCTCTACCTCTTGATTTAGATCTACAATTCTTAGACTTTGATTTCCTATTATTTTATCTCTTGGATCTCTCCTTCTGCCTTCCCCTACTTTCTAAATTCAAAGCATTCCTAGATGATGATTCTCATGTATGTTTCTTTCATATTTATTCATTCATGATTATACTAACAACATCATCAAACTTTAAAACATTAGTAGTAGACGATGTATTACTAACATCCATTACCAAGTTATCCCAACTCTCTGGAAAATAACGTAATAATAAAAGTTCTTTCAATTCATCCTCAAATGGAATACTAAGTGATTTTAATTGATTTACAATAGACTGAAAATCATTAAAATTACTTGACGCAGACCCACCTTCTTGTATCTTTAAACTAAACAATTTTTTCATCAAATAAACTTTATTTCAAGCACTAGGTTTTTCATATAGATTTTCTAAATATTACATCAACTCTACCGTAGATCCATGTTTGGTAATATTCAAAGCCACGGATGTTGTCAGGCCCAATCTTATAGATCCCAGAGCCTTTCTATTAAGAATTTTGCATTATTCATCAGTCATCTTTGCAGGTCTCACTAACTCATCTAATGGTAAGAATAGATCTTTTTTATACAAAAACTACTCCACCTTCATCTTCTATAATAGATAATCATATCCATAAAATTTCTCTACTTTGAAATTTCTTTCTTCTCCCATTGCTTTGCTCTCACTCAATTAAAAATCCCTTTGAGTAAATCTATCAACACACACAACCCTTAAACAAAAAAGCTTTGATACCAGTTGTTGGGGTTAGCATACCAGTTATAAAAATATATTAATTGAATTTAAGAATATAAGTAATGAATATGGAAATAAAAAAGAAGAAACAATACAAAAAATTTAACTTGGTTCACCCATTGTGGGCTACGTCCACCAAGAAATAGTCAATTTATTATTACATAGGAAATGCAATAAAGATCTGCAATCTTCCACACCTTCTTAGATGCCCTGTACTTTCTTATGCACAAGTTTCTTTTTTTCTCTCTAAAGGAAACTTCTCTTAATTCTTAATGAATTCTCTCTTATCATCCCTTCTAACCATATCTTTATGCTTATATAAGCATCTACAATATTAGGGTACTTTAGCTATGTAATTACAACCATTAGATTCACTTTACAACTAAATATAGATCTAATTCCTATAACTTAATTATAGAAGTCACACACAAGAAACCAATGTTGGTTAGTCTTAACCGATGTCAGTTCCTCCTTGTTTGACCAATACCTTTCCATGGGTGACCGAAATCGGTTCGTCAACCGATGTTTATGACTATCCATTCCAACAATTCTGTAAAAGCATGCCAGTAAAGCAATTAAGCTCCATAAGTCAACAATGAGAATAACTATTGCAAATCCGAAAGTAAGCATGAAATTGATAGAAAGTGAAAAAAATCTCAAAAAAATGTGTATGAATTGGATAGAATACAATGTTTAAAAGATATTATGTGTATGTTATGATGGTAGGAAGAGTTCTAAAACTAATTACACAAACGAGGTGCAAATCAGAGTAAAAACACTCAAGATTTGATTAAAAAAATGGTGTAGTGCGCATTAGTTGCGATACTAAGCAAGAAATAATGACTATAGTAAAGTAGGTGAAGAAAAAGTAGCTATAAATAGTGAATTGAAAAAGTGTTTAATCAACTCATTTTTTATTTAGGTAGTTTCTAAATTGAGCACTAATTGAGTGAACATACTGCAAGAGAGAGCAGCGCATCCTAGTCGGTTTGAGAGGGTGGTGACCGTCCTAGTGTCATGCACAACAATGGAGTTGGTAAGTGCATCTTTTTTCAAAAAATATATGGTGTAGTATTCATTTCTATAGAATTTTTGAAAATTGAGATTTTTAATTTTCTCAGCATTTGAGACCTTGAAAAAATTTATGAGGGCAATAGTGACCATCAAGTCAGGAGCACCCATAATTGGGCAGTAGTGTCCTACTCATGGATGCCCCGGTCCTGCATCTAGGTGCCCTAGTCCGAAAAGTGTGTATGTGGCCTAAAATGGTGCAAATCAGATTTTTAGTGTATAATAATGTGATAAGTGATTGTTTTCGAATTGGCATATTGTTCTAACAGTATTTTTTTGTTGTTTTGTGTTGTGCAAAGAGAGATTCATTCAAGGGAGATTCACATTGAGTGTCATTTGAGTACGTTTCTTGGGTTGGTCCTGTAAGATGATGAGTGGGATGTTATGGACCCTTCCGTCCTACAAAAAATAGCACAGATGGGGGATGTGCCCCATAATATTCCTATGTTGATTGCATTATGTCAAAGGTAGTGTGTAGATATGTGCACATTCTAGTTACCTTTGGGGGGAGATGATTGTTACTTTAAAGGATGTGTATCACATATCTTGATTTCTAGTTGTTAGAGAGAGAGTAAAAGTGATGCCATTGGAGGATATGAAGAGACATATGCAAGCTACTAGATGGTATTTTGAGGGGACTTGAGTACTTGTTGAGGCCCATACTAGTCTATATTCTATCGTATGGTCTGGGGTTATGCACTTATAGAAGTTCATAATAGTTGTGATTGTTTATTCTATAGAAATCGAGGGAGAAGGTGTAGGCATCTTGTATAAGATGCATGACATATGTTGGTAGATAGATGAGGAGGGTACTAGATAAACTTGGACATGGTGTGTGTTGGCCCACCTATATAGGGAAATATACTGATTTAGTCATGATGAGCATGGTGGTTGGATAGGAGATACTACACTTTTACATGTGTGGGCATATGATCACATAACAATATTCAGACCAATTGGAGGTCCACAAGGAGAGTGAGTTAGGCCAGAGATATATGTGAGGAGAAGGATTAATATTCATGGTCGTAGGATGGAAAAATACACTTACATGGAATTAATAGATAGGATGGGGCCCGATATAGTTTTATGGAAGCTATATTGTGATTATGGAGGTTGGTTATAAAATGTTGTAGAGATGTGATGTATTATTAGGACTATGTGGTTGGAGGATCAATTCCTAGGAGTGACAGAACTATTCAAGGTGGAGAGAGTATCACAAAAGTTTAGCATGGCTCAGGATCTACCCCTAGAGAAATATATATGGTTGAGAGATATCAGAGCACCTAGGAGGGTCGAAGCGAGACCAGGGCCCATAGTAGAGCAGCTAGTACATCCCAGACCAGATGAAGTAGAGGTAGAAATAGAGTTGATAGATGCATTTTTCACATAGGAGTACCACACATGGTGGGCGGCACACCGGTGGGTATTATTATTCCCATTATTTAAGGGTCTAGTTGGGTTACCGCATGGAGAATGAGGAGAGGAGGAATCCCATGCCCCTGATGATGTAACATCAGCTATAGTTGAGCATGAGTATTTATATATTTATGTTGTGTACTTTTTTGCTGGGATATGTTGTAGTAATGGTTAACTAACACATTTTATTATTGGTTTTACAAGTGATGCGTATTGGTCCCTAATCGTAGACACATATATCCACATATTGGTGTATAATGTTTCAACCAATGTTCTTGGTGGAGTTATACTTGAGTGAGTGGATGATATACGAGGAAATAATTCCCATTTATATGAGCTAGTGGCCATAGTAGCAATGACGTGCACTGTGTTGCTAGGTGAGAGGGATGATACACGCGAGGAGACTCGATAAGCTTGAGAGGTGGTAGGTGGTATTCCCCTAGCACATGAGTTTTTTGTGTAATACATTGATTTACAACGTTATTTTTTATAGAAGTCTATGTATAATACCTTATTACATAGGCAATTGGAGAGGTACTGAGACCATAAAAAACATCACAAAGTTAGTGCCAAGGCATCTAGTTCTATGTCTCTGGTAGTACCCGAGAGCGATAGTGGTGATGAGGTTTGATTATTGTATACAATGTAAGGGAGTTTCCCCACAGTGATGAAATGGTTTTGTGTAATCATGACTCTATTCGATACATATATGGAAATATGGTATTGATATATGATGATTTTATTTCATTTTGTACCGATGTTATAATTTGATCAATGATGTGTGATTTTGTGATTAGTGTTAGAATGTATGTGATGTGTCCATTTATTGTTATTGTTTATTGATGTAATATTCATGTAATGATGACAAAATAGAATGTTGAATAGATAAGATATGTAATGTGATTGATGAGATAAGTGACATGTTTATTAAATGGGATTTATAATGTGTTGTTAGTGTGAAGATGATAGTAGAATGAATGTCAAGAGAGATGATGTATGATGATTGAAATAGGGTTTTGTAATGAATGTGTGTTGTGATAATGTAATGTAATAACAATATGTTGGTGTGATAAATGGGGGGTGGGAAATTAGTAATTCCTGCAAGTGTATGTATGCTTAGTGTTATCCAAAATTCACCCCCCAGGGTAAATTTGATAACATGCATCAGATTATTCAGTCCTGAGCAAATATATTGATTTAAGGCCTGAAATCATGTTTTTCGAGGTCCCCTCGACCTTTTTCTAACTCTCCCATCCAAGAAGAAATACCAACGAGTTAGAAAGAATGGAAAAAATGCAAAAATATGGCTGCAGGATTGTTTTGAGGCATTTCGGGTCTGAAGGGCTCGGGTTGTACCAACTCGGGTTAAACTGAGGTTCATCGTACCAAACTTGAGGCTGAAAAATTGAAGAAAATCGGCTAAGTCCTAGTCCAGGCGGTCTACAGGACAGTTGGGACATAAAGACGCGTGGGATGCGAAAAGCTGAATCGGCCGAAAGAGGGAGCAAATTGCCTAAGTCTTGTTTTGCGCGGTCTAGGACATCCAGGCAAAAAGTACATGTGGGATGCGGATCGGCCGGTTTGGCGCAAGTCAGTCCATTTCAGGTGGTTCAGAGATATTTGTCCTAGGCAGTCTGGGACAGCCAGGCCAAAAGTACGTGGAAGACGCGAACTAGCCGATTCAGCCGAAGGAGGAGACTTTCGTCCGAGACAGTTTGGGACATCCGGGCCAAAAGTACGCGAGGGACGCGTGGGACGCAAAAAGGTGAAATGGCCGAAAAGAGACAAGGAGGCCCGCGGATGAATCAGAACGTGCCACGTGTCAGAAGGTTAAAAAGTTGCTAAGTGTTTGGCTCAAGGTAAAAATGTGCCCCTCAGGCCCGAACCAATAAAATAGTGCCACGTGTCCAAGTTTAAAGGCACGAAAGGAATTTTTAGAGGATGAACCCATGGATGAATCAGAGCCTGACATGTGTCATCCAAGTGGCAGAGCGCGGAAAAAATTCAAATATTTTCGCGCCGATCCGTTTTGGCCTGTTTTTTCCATAAATCTTCAGATCGCCATAACTTTCGATCTAGAGCTCGGATTTTCGCATTCTTTATATAAATGGAAAGCTGGTGAAATTCTCTACATGATTCTGGGGTCAATATTGCATTTTGGTTCAGTTTGGAGAGAGAAAATTAAAAAACACCTCTGGTACATGATAATGGCCAGAAATGACATTTCAACAACCAGCTTAAATGCAAAATACAGTTCGCCCCTTTTGCTAGGGTTCTCACCTACCGCCATAATGAGATGAATTAAATACAACCTAGAAGTGGTTGGGATAGATCTAGATTTCCTCTCTCTTCCCTCTCTCATTCTTCCTATAAATTGTAAGGAGGGGTTTCTTTCTAAGGGTGGAACATTCTTGTTTTTTGCCCCTCCCTTCTTCTCTTTGGTAGGCGAATTTGTGGAGTTCAAACCTCCCATTTAAAACTATAATGCAACCTTTCTTCTTGGAATTTTTTAGTGTATTGTATCGATATTTGGAGCAAGTAATGCATGTCTGTGGATGATTCTCAACCCTCTCTATGTTCATTTGCATCCTCCTGATCTTTCACTGCAAATTTTGTTATCTGTGCATGATCTTGCATCACATTTGAATGGTTTGTGTTTATTGGAAAGATAGGTGTTCTTCATTCCTTGGTGTATCACCTCTATTAGCTTAGGTTTATTTTTTATGCATCTTCTTACCCTGTCTCCTTGGCAAGTTAGATTAGGTTTTGAGTAAACCCTCTGCATTTTTTCGTGTGCATCTGAACAGAGGAATAGAAACCAGCCTTCTCTGGAGATTCCTTTCTCATTTTTGCAAGTCCCACACTTGGAGAAAGGATTCCATGTTGTGCAATCACACTGGATGCTAGTATGATCAAACTAGAAATCTGATCAACATCCATGGGTGTTGTGATTCTGCACTAACAGTTTTGGCACGCCCGGTGGGACATTAGAGGTCTTCACCTTCATTACAACAAGATCGATGTGCACTTGTTCCACGTTCCAGCTTTGAAGGAGCTTTAAAATTACACATCTGGCGACTCCAAAAGAGACATAATCCACCAGTTTCAGCAGTCCAAGCCTAGCAAATTTATGAGAAGAATACAGACCAGGTCAAGAACTAGGGAGGAAGGATTGTTTGTTTATCTGCACCTATCTCCAGGCAGAGAAAGAAGGGGAAGAAGAGCTCAAAGATCACCATCTCCACCTAACAGAACTCTCTCTACACCTCCACCTAGTAGACCTTTCGTCCAATTAACAAGGGTTCTCAGGCTAATCAGAATGGTGCAACCACTGAATCCCTTTGTCAATTTCACTGGCAGTAGACCACTTGCCCTCAATGCACAGAATCCAGTTCCAATTACAGCGTTGAAGAACATTAAATTTTTCACTGGAGAAAATCATACCACTCCTGGTGATCATGTCAAGGACATTGCTAATGTCTGTGCAATCCATGAGATAAATGAAATGGATGTGGCCGTCAAATTGCTGGAATATTTGTTCAAAGGGAAGGCATTGTAATGGTTTAGGAGCCTTGGAGCTGGTTCTATCACAAATTGGAATCAGTTATGCATAGTTCTCCATGAGTAGTTTGGGGAAAAGGGAGACAATTTGTCTCTACTAGAACAATTGACAACTATCAAGAGAGCTCCCAACGAGCAGCTGACTGACTTCAACTTCAGATTTCAAAGGTCTTGGGAGAGGATTCCAGTAGCAGTAAGGCCAGCAGAAGAAGGTGCTTTTCTATACTATCTTAAGGCTTTGAATTATGATATTTCTATGTTAATTCAATCTATGCGAGGCACAACCTTACCTGCTGCTTATAGCATTGCCATTAGAGCAAAAAACTGTCTTATTCAAGCTGGTAAACTGGCTCCTAGGCCTCCCATGCCCTTGTATCCAAACTTAGAAAATCCAAACACTAGTCAAGCACCCACTTTGGCTCCTATCCCCACTCCTAGAAATCAAAGTTCAAATGAGACTTCTACTTCATCCTCTAGTGCTTCAAATGAACTCCAAGAGGTCATGAAACAATTGCAAAATTTGGGAAATGAGCTGGTTACTATCAAAAGACAACAAGCTCAAAGTGCTAGACCATATCAGCCTCAAGCACAATACCAGGCTAGGCCCCCATACCAACAAAATAGGTCACCAACTCAGGCTGCAAATCAAAATCAAAGCCAAGTAAGGCCTCCCGCTAATAGACTATTTCAGCCCTATAACCCCAATGTTGTATCTGCTTCTAAAGCATTGGTGCCAGTCCAAAATAACATGGCCCAAGAATATGATTGGTTTTTCCCATGCAGTCAGCCACATAACCAATCAATGTGCTTTAAACGGTGCATTAAATCAAGCTCTTATGGTGCAAAACCATTGGTGGGTCGCAAGAGTCCAACCACGAAGAGGATCAGCAGCAAGAAGCACCTCAGCAAGGAACATCTCCAAACGAAACTACTCTTGTCAATTGGCAGGCTGAAGATTTCTGTGGTATGAATCAAATACCCTCTCAAAGTGTTGCAGCCAACACAAGGTCAAAGAGGAGAAATTTGGGTGAAGAACAGCCATTAGCCCCAAGTAATCCACAACCTTCTACCACTCCACAAGCCATTGGAAAACAAAATGTAGTTCCAAACACACAAGGGGGCACCCAAACCAGCTCCTAAACTAACTCAAATGCCAGTTGCTGCTACCCATGTGCAAAGAATGAATGTGCAGGCCAAGGGACAGTAGAGGGATACTTCATCTCCATTCAGTATCATTGATCAGATGAGGAAGACAAATGTAAACATATCAATGTGGGAATCACTATATATCCCAGGACAAAGAGATTTTCGACAAGCTGCCATGAAGGACTGGTCAACTTCAAATCAACAGGTCTAAATGCAAGAGAAGGTACTCATAAATGCCTGCCCAGCTTGAAGGAAATCATGAAGGACAGCAAGGTAAAAACGTTGAAGCCCCCTCCTTTTTATGTCTCATTAATCATTGGAAACCAATTGGTGCACAATTGCATGATTGATTCCTGGGGCAAGTAGCTCAGTGATGCCCAAGAAAATAGCTGATCATCTAGGGCTTCAATATGAAGTCATCTCCAAGGGTGTAGTGCAATTAAATGGGACAGCAGTGAAAATGGTTGGAGTAATCAAAGGTTTGAGCCTCACACTGCATGCATGTCCCAACGTAATAGTATTACAAGATGTGTCAGTCATAGACCTGCCACCACTCTTTGCATTGTGCTTGTCAAGAGACTTCACTGCTAAAATCGGAGGCTATCTTTCAGTGGATTGGTCACACATGTTGTTTAGAACAAGGTATGGAACTAAGGCCACAATCAGATCTGAACCTATCGCAAACTTTCACATTGAGCCTTACACTCCAAGCCAAATCAATACCAACTGTTCAGCATTTGATCAAGAAGATTATCCAAGCACTGATGAAGCTGACACCAAGGTTGGAAGCATCCCAGATTTGACTCTTGATGAATGGGCAAGCAAGGTGCATACTTTTGATCCTTATCAAGAAATAGAAGAATCTAAGCTAGGAGTTTATTGTTTACATGAAGAGAATCAACCTCTCCCCAGCATCACCAAGCCAGATCATAAAGACAAGAATGAAGTATGGAAATTGTTCTTTGATGGGTCAAGGAGTAGACAAGGTGCAGGAGGAGGAGCTATGCTCATTTCTCCACAAGGTACAAAGTATTACTCAGCCTTCCATTTTTAGTTTTCTTGTTCAAAAAATACAGTTGAGTATGAAGCCTTAATTCATGGACTGCACTGGGAAAAGAAGAAAGGCATCAAGAATTTGTAAGTATTTGGTGATAGTGAGTTGATCATAAACCAAGTTAAGGGGCAGCATGCTGTCAAGAATAATCTGCTCAAGTGCTACAAAACTCGAGTATGGGATCTTATTGAAGATTTTGAAGCTTTCAAGCATCAATTCCATCCCAAGAAAAAAGAATGAAGCAGTGGACAAACTGGCAGCAATTGGGGCTGCGGTTGATGTTGTAGAAAATATCAAAAGTGAGAAATCTCATCCTCATATCAAAATTGTAGTGAGACCAGCTGTTCCAGATAACAACACAAGCTGGAAAGTCTTCGAGAATGATCAGCAGATTGTTAATTTCCTGCAAGAAGAAGCTGAGTTCTCCATGAGAAATCAAGACAAGCTGGAGCAGCAGTATGGTGACCAAGTGGTGCAGCTGAGAACTAACAAATTACCAAAAGGCCTCATAAACTTAGAGTCAATCTTTAACCCGAATGATCAGTTCTGGAAGGAGAAAGTGAACATTCAAGTAAAGGGTGAAGATTCAGAGCCTATTTTAGTGGAAGAAGGCAAGACATTGCAAATTGGCAAAAACAAGTACTCCACAAGAGAAATCTGATTTTGTTCAACTTTGTCAAGAGTTACCAGATGTCTTCACTTGGACTTACAAAGATTTAAGAGGTTTTAACCCAAAGTTGGCACAACATACTATTGAGTTGGATCAAGAATCCAAACCTGTCAGGAAAAAGCAAAGGCCAGTAAATCTTCATATCAAACCTCTCATGAGAAAAGAGTTAAGCAAGCTCATTGAGGCCAGTATCATCTTCCCCATCAAACACTCAAGTTGGGTTGCAAACTTGGTGCCAGTAAGGAAAATAAATGGAGAAATAAGATTGTGTGTGGACTTTCGCGATCTAAATAGAGCATCACTCAAGGATCATTATTCGCTTCCATCAATAGAACAAATATTACAGGTTGTAGCTCGTTCAAAAAGGTTTTCATTGCTAGATGGATATTCATGCTATAATCAGATAATGGTGAAAGAAGAAGATCAATTCAAGATGGCCTTCACTACAAAATGGGGCACGTATGCTTACAAGAAGATGCCATTTGGACTGTCAAATGCCGGAGCAACATTCCAGTGAGCTATGGATATGGCGGTCAAAGGCTTGATCAACAATATAGTGCTGGTATACCTAGATGATATCACTGTCTTCTCAAAGAATGCAACAGACCATCTCTTTCACCTCAGGAAAGTGTTTCAGAGGTGTAGAAGGTTCGGAGTGTCATTGAATCCAAAGAAGTGTATATTCTTGACACATGAAGGCAAAATGTTGGGTCACATTATCTCTAGGGAAGGGCTAACAATTGATCCTGAAAGGGTTGAAGCCATCTGAAAACTCCCATTGCCACACCACAAGAAATATCTTCAAAGCTTCCTAGGAAGGATAAACTTTGTCCGCATATTTGTGCCTAATTTTGCCACTCTTGTGGAGCCTTTAACAATGATGTTGAAGAAGAGTTTGGCATTCAAATGGACAGCAGAAGGCAAAGAGAGTTTTTAAAACATCAAGCATGCAATATCACAAGCTCCAAATCTTATCAACCTAGACTTTTCAAAGGACTTCATGTTGTATGCTTTTGGAGGGTTAGATACAATCTCAGCTATCTTGACATAGCTGAATAGAGAAGGTTCAGAACAGCCCATAAAATTCCTCAATCAAACCTTGGACAATTATGAAATAAAGTATTCTTTCATCGAAAAGCATGTCCTTGCCATCATCAGGAGCTTGAAGAAGTTCAGACACTTGGTCTCGAACAATAAGATTCAACTGCTGGTGTCTCATACTGGTGTCAAGGACTTCCTCCTAAAAAAGGATTTAAATGAGAAGAGAGCAGGTTGGATCACTTGGGTGATGGAATATGATATTGAAATCAAAGTGACCAAGCTAGTTCGTGGCAAAGGTTTGTGTGAGCAGCTCGCTTCCAAACAACCAGATGGCTCAAAAGGTGAAGAAGATGTTGTCCTACTACTACAGAATGATCAAGAACAACCAGCTGATGATGCACTCATCCCATGTTGGACTCAAGACTTGGTGCATTACCTCCAAACAGGCTTGTGCCCTCCAGAAGTGAGCAAGGTGAAGAAGAGATACTTTAGATTACAAGCTATCCCGTATGTACTCATTAATGGTATCTTGTTCAAGAAAGACATCCATGGTGTTCTATTAAGATGCATTGGAACAGGTCAAGTTGAGAAGATCTTACATGAGTTCCATGATGGGGAAGCAGGAGGCCACTTTGCTCCACGAGTGACAGCTCTCAAAATCATGAGAGCTGGTTACTATTGGTCTACTGTGTTCAATGATTGCTACTCATGGGTCAAAAAATGCAAGAGATGTGCATTCTTCACAGGAAAAGAGAGGTTAGCAGCGCTGCCCCTTCGTCCAATTTCAGTAAATCAGCCATTCATGCAATGGGGATTGGACTTCATTGGGGTTATCAATCCCAATTCGAGTCAAGGTCACAAGTGGATACTTACGGCAACAGACTATTTTACCAAGTGGACCGAAGCAGTGGCACTCAAGGAGGCAAATGGATCTAATATCTTAGATTTCTATGAAGGGATAGTCACGAGGTTTGGTGCCCCTGCCACTATCATATCAAACAATGCATTGGCATTCCTTGGCACAAAGATCACTGAATGGGCTGTTAAGAATTGTGTGTATCTCAGCACTTCATCGAACTATTACCCTCAAGGTAATGGCCAAGCCAAGTCTACGAACAAGAATCTACTAAGAATCATCAGAAGGACTCTTGATGAGAACCAAAGGACTTGGCACGCAAAGCTCAAATCAGCCCTATGGGCTGATAGGATCACACCCAAGAGGTCTATAGGATGCTCTCCATACAAGCTTGTGTACGGGAAAGAAGCAGTTCTACCTATATCACTCGAGTTTCCAGCATTGGAACTCATGAAACGATTGGAATTGGATGAGTTTGAACCCATGGAGGTTAGATATGCTGAATTGATGGAGCTCCAAGAAATTAGAGAGCATGCAGCCTAGGCAATAGAGAAGGATCAAGGCTTGATCAAGAAGACTTTTGATAGGAAAGCCAAGGCTAGAACCTTCCAAATTGGAGATCTAGTGTTGAAATGGGATGCAGATCGTGTGAAGTCGGGAAAGCATTCCAAGTTTGATGCCATCTGAAGTGGCCCATACATGATCATTGAATGCAAAGGTAGCAATGCCTTCCGACTGGCTAAGTTGGATGGTGAAGAATTGCATATTCCGGTCAATGGGATCTATCTCAAACGTTGCTACTAGAAAGATAGCTTTTCGCCCTTGTAAATATTAATTTTAGAATTTTCATTCCTCTAAGTGCTTATGCACATTGTACTGCTATTATAGTAGTTTTTTATTTCCCTAAGTGCTTGTGCACATGTCCTATTGCGTCTAATACGTGCATGTTGGCAGTTCATCAAGCTCCTGGAAAAGAATTTGCAGCCGCAAGAGAACCAGATCAACAAATGTTTCAATAACTCAAGGACATAGGTTTTCAAATTTCAGATCAGCTGAGAGGTTATCAAACAGACTCCATGCCCAATGGATTTCTACAAGCAGCTGGCCATTCTTCATCTGGCAGGCAGATGACCCCGCTGAGTCGCCAAATTGTTATCCAAAATTCACCCCCAGGGTAATTTTGATAACACGCATCAAATTATTCAGTCCCGAGCAAATAGATTGATTTAAGGCTTGAAATCATGTTTTTTGAGGTCCCTTCGGGCTTTTTCTAACTCTCCCATCCAAGAAGAAATCCCAACGAGTTAGAAAGAATGGAAAAAATGCAAAAATATGGCTGCAGGACTGTTTTGAGGCATTTCGAGTCTGAAAGGCTCGGGCCGTACTAGTTCGGGTTGAACTGAGGTTCGTCGTACCAAACTTGAGGCTGGAAAAATGAAGAAAATCAGCTAAGTCCTGGTCCAGGCGGTCCGCGGGACAGTTGGGATGTAGAGACGCGCGGGACGCGAAAAGTTGAAATGGCCGAAAGCAAGGGAAAATTACCTAAGTCTTTTGTTTTGCGCGATTCGGGACAGTTGGGCCAAAAGTATGCACGGGACGCAGATCAGCCAGTTTGGTGCAAGTCAGTCCATTTCAGGTGGTTTGGAGATATTTTTCCCAGGCAGTCTAGGACAGTTGGGCCAAAAGTATGCACAGGACGCAGATCAGCCGGTTTGGTGCAATTCAGTCCATTTCAGGCGGTTCAGAGATATTTGTCCCAGGCAGTCTGGGACAGTTGGGCCAAAGGTACGTGGAGGACGCGAACCAGCTGATTCGGCCGAAATAGGAGTCTTTCGTCTGAAATAGTTTGGGACATCCGGGCCAAAGGTACGCGGAGGACGTGAAAAGCTGAAAGAGCCGAGAGTGAATGGAATCTTGCCACGTGTCTTCACTACAAACAGGAACAAGGGAGCCCGAATCGGTCGAAGCAGGAGATTTTCATCCGGGACATCCAGGCCAAAGGTACGCGAGAGACGCGCGGGATGCGAAAAGGTGAAATAGCCGAAAAGAGACAAGGAGGCCCGCAGATGAATCAGAACGTGCCACGTGTTAGAAGGTTGAAAAGTTGCTAAGTGTTTGGCTCAAGGTAAAAATGCGCCCCTCAAGCCCGAACCAATAAAATAGTGCCACGTGTCCAAGTTTAAGGGCCCAAAAGAAATTTTCAAAGGATGAGCCTGTGGATGAATCAGAGCCTAACACATGTCATCCAAGTGACAGAGCGTGGAAAAAATTCAAATATTTTCCCGCCGATCCGTTTTGGCCTGTTTTTCCTCTAAATCTTCAGATCGCCATAACTTTCGATCCGGAGCTCGGATTTTCGCATTCTTTATATCAATGGAAAGCTGGTGAATTTCTCTACATGATTCCTTGGTCAATATTGCATTTTGGTTCAGTTTGGAGAGAGAAAAATTGAAAAACACCTCCGGCACGTGATAATGGCCAGAAATGACGTTTCAGCAACTAGCTTAAATGCAAAATACAGTTCGTCGCTTTTGCTAGGATTCTCACCTACCGCCATAGTGCGATAAATTAAATGTAACCTATAAGTGGTTGGGGTAGATCTGGATTTCCTCTCTCTTCCCTCTCTCATTCTTCCTATAAATTGTAAGGAGGGGTTTCTTTCTAAATGTCGAACATTCCTGTTTTGCCCCTCCCTTCTTCTCTTCGGCAGGTGAATTTGTGGAGTTCAAACCTCCCATTAAAAAACTGTAATGCAACCTTGCCTCTTGGCATTTTGTAGTGTATTGTATCGATCCTTAGAGCAAGTAATGCATGTCTGTGGATGATTGTCAACCCTCTCTGTGTTCATTTGCATCCTCCTGGTCTTTCACTGCAAATTTTGTTATCTATGCATGATCTTGCATCACATTTGAAATGTTTGTGTTTATTGGCAAGATAGGTGTTCTTCATTCCTTGGTGCACTACCTCTGTTAGCTTAGGTTTATTTTTATGCATCTTCTTACCCTGTCTCCTTGGCAAGTTAGATTAGGTTTTGAGTAAACCCTCTGCATTTCTTTTTGTGTGCATCTGAACAAAGGAATAGGAACCAGCCTTCTCTGGAGATTCCTTTCTCATTTTTGAGTCCCACACTTGGAGAAAGGATTCCATGTTGTGCAATCACACTGGATGCTAGTATGATGAAACTAGAAATTTGATCAACATCTAGGGGTGCTGTGATTCTGCACTAACACTTAGGTTCATTTTAATTAAGACCCCTCAGCAGTCAAGAATGATCAGCAAAAAACAAGATTGCGATGAAAGTAGTATGAGTGTATGAACTAAACTGAATGTCATATGGAGTTTTGGTGGGATGGACGAATGCAGAGGGCTATGGTAACTAATGTGAAGGAGCAGCGTGATGTGGTGGATAACATGAATTTGATTTATGAGATTGAAGTGAATGTGATATATCTGATTATGGAATGATGTATGGACATGGTGGAGACTGCACATGAGTAATGAACTATGATGGTGGACGTGTCATGGCCTAAGAACCAGATGGAGGAGATGAATCGACTATATTAAAAACTCTCTTAATAGGTAGAGGAGAGATGGATCACTCACGTGAGCGAGATCCAAAGGAGATGCTGTCATTATCCTCTAATTATTGCAATCTATAATGAAGGGAATTCCAATCACTATCCCTATGGCCATTTATGTGATGATAGTTACAATAAGGTTGGTCACAATAATTTTTTAGCCTGTGTTTAGGATGATGTTGGTTGGATGGTAAGAAAATTAGGCACTTTTACGGTAACAAAAACAACACATAATGAGGTCTATCATGATGGGAGAAATGTAATCGCTCACGTGACATATGTGGTGTGGAAGGAGAAGCATCCTATTGCAGAGGAGTAAAAGTACATTATGGTGGTTGAGTAGGTTGATCTTGCTTGTTATGCAAGAGTGGAGATCATGTAGGATTGTTCACCGATGTCAATGAAGAGAACTAGATGAGCCAATAATAGTAGACACGTATGGAGGATCAGTGATATATGGAAAAATAATATCATGTTCTAAGTCAATAAATTTATAGCATAGAAGCATGAATGACTCACATGTATTACTACAATATTTTCTTAGGTGCTAGAATCAAATCACGATAGAAAATGAATTAGTTCTCTAGATCAATAGGTTGGAATATTAGTTGATGTATACAAGCATTGACCAGTAAGATATAATCCTTGATAGGTTTAGATGATCCCTGATGTAAAGTACGTAAGTGGTCATAAGTAACTTTAAGGTCATTTTTGACGATAAACTGGTGGAGGAAAGTTTCCTCCATGTCATAGAAAGTGCTAATGGACCCAAATGGAATATGAGTGTACCATTATAACTCCTCATCAATAAGAGTATATTGAGAGGCCTTAAGGAATAATCTATCATCAGAATAAGAGTTCATAAGCATGTAGTAATGTATAAGATGAGCATGATGGTCATCAGTACCATCAAAAAATATGAATGTAGGCATGATAAAGTCCTTAGGGAATGCAGACTTGTGAATCTTCTTAGGAACATGGTTACCATGTAATGAATTGTAAATATAAACATAGTAATCCCTTATTTCTAAAGTGAGAGACTGAACCTGAGATTGTAATTAGCCTATGGCATGCATGAGAGAAATTTTATCTTGTCAAGGAATAGTGGAAGATGGAAATAATGTATTAAGAGATAGTATTTTTCCATTTTGAGAGATAATAGGAATATCTAGAGATGACAGAGTAAATTGTGATGCTAAAGAAAAAATAGTATAAGGTTCCAAATAAAATATAGTAGATGATGTATATTGAATGTCCATAACAATGGTAGGAGTAGCATCAAAAAGATACCTATGAGGTAAAGTTACCAATGGAGACACATCTATAGGAGAGGATGACCTAATAAGAAGAGATGATGTAACAAGAGAATGTGAAATGGTAGGAGAAGAAGAATCAATGGATGGAGATGACTCATGCACTATGCTAGAAGCAACCTTAACAAAAGGTTTTGTTGGAGATTCACAGTCGAAAAAATAAAAGGTATAAGAATCATGCCTATCAACCACTTCATCAGATAAGGACTCAAAGATGAGAATGTCATTAAGGATGTCATAAATAGGATCATCAACATAATATGAAGGAGTATGCAAGATAGTATGATATTTATCATGAGAAGAAAGATCAAAAGTAGGAGAATCATGATATGGAACAATAATAGTGATCTAGCTAGAAGAAGAACTGAAATTTACTTGTGAGTGATTTTCAATACCAAGCATAATTAATCAATACAAAAATCATCTAAAATTTCTTTGGAAAGATTAGAGGGAGGATCAAAAGTAGTCATATAACATGGTGTACAACGAGTGAAGGTTATTGGATCCTCAATAATACTAATGCCAATGGGAGAATATTAAAAATGAGTAGGCACATATTGCTGACCATCTAGAAGTTGTTGTTTGATATGATCTGGTATAGGATTAGGATTACGATAGAGAACCGTGAGCTCAGCGATGGAAACCTCGTCATAGATAGGATTAACATTGAAATGAGACATGATGGGTGAATTAGATGAACTATCCTTAGCCATTAGGGTTTTAAATCAATCCTAGGTGAAAATATTCTGAAGTACGGGTTCTCTAAAATTATTAACTCAAGTATGAAATTATTTATTTATATATAAGTTAATCTAAGCAAGTACCACAAATATAATAATTGATATGAACTAAAATATGAATACTAAGTAATTTTTTTTTATATTTAAATGAAATGAAATAATTGAAATAAGATGGATAAGGTACTAACCTGAAAGTGACTTACCTTGCTATGATTATAGACTGAACAAGATGATGAGCGGATGAAGAAGAGTATGATGGTAAAACATAGGAAATTATAGAAGATGAAGATTTGACTAGACTGGGTGCCTGGGATAGGATCAAGGTGTTTGTGGGTACCCTAGCCTATAGTATGTGTGCTTTTGTCTGTAGAAAAGCTCAAGACCGAAATCTAGAAGTGTCCCTAGATCTTCGCAATATCTCAATCTTTATCGTGTGGTTGTCACTGTAACCCCGCAAAAGAGCATCAAAACCTAAAAAATAAAGATGAAAATGAATGGTTTGAATTTTCCATATCTACAAAATGGATGGAATTATGACTGTGTGAGGCACTACATCTCAGACCTGATGTAGTTATTTATGCAAGTGTGTGTAATTGTGTTCCTAGGGTGCCCTAGTGTCAATGATGTAAAGATAACGAGAAATAACTAGATGTTATTAAAAATGCTAAATGGAATAGAATAAAATTCTCTTTCCTATGAGATGAGTTTGATGCAATGATGCCAAAATGCAAGTCCTTGCCGTAGTCGATAGCTAGCCCTTGGTGGTAGATAGTCTGTCCAAAATATAGTAAGTATATTATGTTTATATAGGGATCTCTTGCTCAAATTTAGACACCAATGATATGACATGCTGACTAGTACCTAGGGGAAAGAGAGGGAAAATTACAAATACCAACTTGGAAACTCTAAATTAGACGCAAGTGTTGTTGGGATAAGGGCACCTAAAATAAGGACCAGGGCTCCCATGGGCACCCTAGTTCTACCCTAGACACCCTAGTCAAATACTAGAGACAAAAAATGACAAAATAATGACACCTAATACTCCCTAAGAGATGATCAGAACTATGAAAACAAAATATGACTATGCAAGATAATTGATGATGATAAATAACTAACTGACGACAAGACTAGGGGATAGGTCATTAGTGAATACTTTTTTTACGCGAGATTCATATATAAAATAACATATTTTATGGTATAAATGTAATAGTAAGTGCATGATATTTGGACTATATCTACCTTTATGTTTCCTAACATGTGTCTATGATGTTCTCATCTTATGATGATGTGGATTTATATATCGCGTAACCTTAGTATCCTCAACCTTATCAACCTTTTCCTCAACTTTTATTTCCTCTTCTACCTTGTTTTTTGTTTATTTTTTTTCTTGAGTAGATCTTTAATTATTTTATTCTTCACTATTTTATTAAGTCTATCCTTTTGAATAATCCTAATTCCCTTCTTCACCATATTCAATTTCATCTGTATGCTCAATCTTGAAATTACTTTTTTCCTTTCTAAGTGTGATATCCTGCAATGTAATTTTCTTTCTCTTGTACCATAATTTCATGAATTTATTTTGCACATTAGTATTCATTTTTCCCAATGTCTCTAACAAAGGATATCAAATGAAAATATCCACACCATCCATATGTAAAGCATAAAAATCTTAATACAAAACATATTTACCCGTAGAAAGATTTAAATCTTCAAAAAATTGAATATTCTTACCATCCACTTGAGATTCCTTAATATGCTTTTCTTGCACATGTATATGTCGAGCTATATCAATATTGATGAAGTTATATTCTCTGCTAGGGTTTGTGGAAATAATTACCTTTTTTCTTTGAATGCACCCTACAAACTTATATAGTGAACCTTCCTTCCTTGAATATGCACTAAATGAACTCCCATCTTGATCCCCAATCTCTCCTTCTAAATACTTTGTAGCAGCTTCAACATGAAAATTTTCTTCTTCTTCATATTCTTCTTCTGATTTGTCATCATCCTCACTATTATCCGTACATTCTTATTCTTCCTCCTTATCTTCTTTTTTTTCCATATATCAATGAATACTTGTTCCAGTTCCTCTAAACACTAATCACACCTTTCACTTTATAACTCAAAAAACCAAATCAGTATAGTGCCACCAGTCCAAAATTTGAAAAAACAAATATTTGATGATGTAGAAAAACTCTCGATAAATTTATTCCACCATTCGTTGGCATCAATCTTGTTATCTCCATAAAACAAAATTATCCCCAAGATTCATATAAACTAGGGCTTTAGGAATAGACCCTTTTGATCAAAACTTGTTCTAACCATTTGACTAGAGGTCAGCCAAAAATCACAAAACATGGAATGTAAACCACAATTATCCTTTTGAGAAATTTTTGAAAATGTAAAAAATCATTAAAACTATTAATATTGCGGCCTTTGGAGATTTTTTTTACAAATCCATAAAATTGCAATAACTATCTCAAAATGGACCAAAATGTTTTGAAAATTTAAGGATATCACCTTGAAAGATAATCACATCAACCCAAGAAAATTTAAGAACTAATTATTCATTATTTAGATGATATAGATGATAACACCTAATCCCAATGTGAGTTGAATCATTACCCAATATAGCTAATTCCTATGCGACCCCATATATTATGAACATATTCCTAACTAAGGGGATGTGTTCCACATGTCAGAATATCCATCAACCCATATACATTATAATTTCCCATCCCAAGGTACATATCATTCAGAAACTCCTAGAACATACAAGAACGCGTAGATGGTAGTGTCCCATATAAGTGCTCCTTTTGAGGAGGAAAAAATAGTTTTTAAAACTATTTTAGTAGTTACACAATCATATTTTACTTTAGTTTTAGCAGTTACACATGTAGTTTTAGATTGTAATAAGTCACTAACAAGAAATTACTACTAACTAAGGAATCAAAGAAGAAACTAAAGTAGGAACCAAGTAGTGGAATGAACTTAGGGAATATGAAATATATCAATATTCCTAGAACCTTTGTGTCACCTGAGTAAAGTTACAAATTAGTTTTCTTATTTTCTACAGTGGAACTTATCCATATGGAAACATTAAATGCTAGAAAGAAAAAAGGACCGCTCTCCATATACACTCTCCCTTAACAATGACATGGTGCCTGAATATGAATTTTAGCATCACGAGGTTCAAATCCCTAGTTTATTGATAGGATGCCTAAATCCTTCATTTTATTCCATCCAACACATAAGAATATGGTTCACAAGCAAGACCATTTATTTCTCTCACTATATCTTTTATCACTCTAGGTGTACTTTATCCACTTGGTTTATATTTTTCAATATGCACTTCCAATTTTTACATATTTTCCAAGTTAAATTTCAATTGCATTTACCAAGAGAATTGACTACACTTATTTTATTTTACAGGTCCCATCATATCCAAATAAATGTAGAGAAAATAAGAAAAATGAAGTAGATATCAAGAACACTCCAGTAAATCTGAAATTCCAAGGAACTACACAGAAACCTCATTATCACTCCGTGCAAGAAAAGGTCGCCCCTAGGATCCTCGTCCTACTCTCTTCCTATAATTTTATGGTACACATATTTCACTATTCCATTTCGCATGCTACAACACTCATTCGACATGTAACTGGGTATTATATTCATTGGAATTTCCAAGGTACAATTTTCTTTTCCTGTTTCTGCTACAAAATCCTTATTCACCAGCATAAAGTGGGGGAAAATGTAGTCACTAAATCATGTACTTATTACTCTAAATAATTAATTCATATGTATGATTCCTTAGAAATGGAACTACTCATTAACACCCTTTTACTTTGATTTGACATTATTTTTTATCATTTTCATCATTATTACTCTTTGTTTCTTATTTATAACTTATAGTTTTGCATACCATCAAACATCCTACTCAACTCTAATTTCATTGTTTTACCTTCTTAGCACCATGTATAGGACCTCCCAATAGTTACAAAAGTTCTTGGGGGCTACTATCCCATCTCGATAATTCTTTCCTATTTACATATTTTTTTGATCTTTCGAATGTTTCTTATTTGTTGTCTTATTTTATCAAACATGGTCATGATTTAAATTGTTAATGACGAAACCTAAGTAAAGGAATCATATAAAAATTAATCTTCTATTTCAATGTCTTACCTTTTTAGAACCCTATACAAGACTGTGCATTAGAGACAAGATGGCCAAGGTTTTTATGTCCCCTCTAGGTATATGTGTCCTTTTACCTCTTTTTCTAATATTTCAAATGTTATTTCTTTCTTGTCTTATTTTATCACTCTTGGTAATCCTTTCACTTGATAATGATGAAACTTAATCAACTGAATTGTATATATACATGTCTTATTTAACCTCATTAAGATGGAAAGCATTCAAGAGCCACATATTATTCAAAGGAGATAATATTTTATATCTACTGCATCAAGGACTTTGTACTTCGCTATATAGGAGGTTTTATTCTAAATTCCATACCAAAAATTTGTATAAGGAATTCGTACTTCACCATATAGGAGGTTTTATTCTGAAATCAATACCACACATTGTATTAGGATAAATTAGTTGTATCCTATTATTCTTTGTGTGACTAGCACTAGGGCATCCTAGCTCAAGGGACACTATTTCAATCACACACACACACACACACACACACACACACACACACACACACACACACACACACACACACACACACACACACACACACACACACACACACACACACACACACTTAAACTACATTTAGTTTATATTGTAGTGCAATTCGCGATGAAAATCACATTGAGAAGCCTGCAGAGGTCATTCTGACTCAAGGAATATTGAATTATTTTATTCATCTACTATGTTCATGAATACTCTGAAGGTATATAGGATTTATTGTTTAGAATAAAGATGCAACACAAGTAATATAATGTAATACACTATGAATAAGGAGAAATGCTGAGTAACTCAAAAAGAACCATATCTTGATTAATTTCATATACACCTGCACCTAGAACAAATGGAAGTGCCTTGGAAGCCCTGTGCCCTTCCAGGTTCTCTTTTTTTTGAGATTGTCACTTTCTAGAAATAGACAAAGAGCTTGAATAAACAAGAATCTCCCCTTTCTAATTAGTTTCTATTCTAAAATCAGTTAATACCTATAGATACAAGCTAAGCATTCTACAAACCCTATCTATCACTATTTCTCATGTTTCCTTTTCAATATATTACATGTTATTGTTATTTGATTTAATTTGTAGTATCCTTATCTTCGATTTAATTTTATTAAATCATTTGGTGAACCCGCTCCTTTCATGCCCATTCTCGTATATTTCATGGTTTCCCATGCCTTTGATTCCTATGCCTCCCCATTCTATACCTAGGTTCAACTTCGTAATCACCTTATTAAGATTGTCCTAGTTGATCATAGATTTGGTCTTAATGTATGCAATATTTATTTTCTCCCTCACATAGAAATTTCTGCTACTCATCTCAATCCATCTACTCTTTGTATCTAGGGATTTGATACTACACCTAAGCAAGTGTTTGGTATAATATATGTTCCCCTTACTATGGGATCTTACCCTCTTAACATTTTGTATGTTATGTTATGCATCATAATTTTCCTTATATTATCCTTATACGCCATTCCTGGTTACATACTATGCATACACTTCTTTATACCCATCCCATAACATATAATACACATGTTACACCCTCTTCTATGGATACTACTATATTAGAATCCGTACCTCATGTTGCTACTCCTTGTGATATTCCTCTCATATCTGATGCTCATGACATTAACTACATTCCAAATCCTTCTCCTCTTGGGATCCACCCTAGTGCTACTAATTTATAGGATCAATTTTATATTAGCACTCATAATACACCTTTTATTATATCTCATTCTCCATTCACTTCTATTGATCATATGATTAGGGCTTCCAATGTTACATTTTTCTCCATACCATTCTCATCACAAGTTAAAACACTGTATGTTAATTTTACAATGATTCTTAATGCTGTAACTTTTCAAGATCATATGCATTATTCATTTACTATATCTACACCTTATCTTGTTACAGTCATGGGGATATCCATTCCCCTCTTTCTACATTTTTTCTATGATCATAAGAGCTATTTCATATGACTTTATTACTTCTAATATTCCCAAATTTCACATATTGCTTTCCATTTCTACTGATAAGCCTCCTAGCATTACATATGTTACACATATTTTGAATCACATCTTGTTCCTTATGTTTTCACTTACTCATTCCACTAGTATTACCGACGAGCCCAAAATTACATCTATTCTATTATCTCCTAATGGATGTGCTCTTATTTCTTATACAATTCCTACTCATGTTGTTGTAATATTGCATTGTATATGGTTTTCCCCTCACTGTATTTCAATCATTCTCCTGTAGCTCTTTTATGTCTCATTGTCCCACTTATCTAATTTCTCTACATACATAACTCCACTTTCACGTGACACTAGGTCCTTTACTCATAGCCATATGTGTTCATATTTTTACCTTTTTAGATCCCAAGAAATTTCATCTTTGGGTCCTTCAGACATCTGATATTTGGATGATCCTACCCTTGGGGCATCTTCTCCTATTCACAATGACTCCTTAGCCTTGACATATATGGTATCTAGAGCCCTTACTACTCCTTTGGCACCTTTTACACATGTATCTCAGTTTCCTTCAGGCATGGCTACTACTCATAGGCATTGTCTCATCTAAATATACCATAGCACAACTCACAGAGGAATCACTTCACATTGGTCACATACTTCCCATGCTCTATCTAGACCTATTTCATGCTCTATTTATCCTAATGCTCGATCTAGACGTAGGTCATATATTTGGCCTCATGAACTCTCCCATGACCATAAGACCCTATATCATGTTCACATGTGTGGTTACTTCACATCAGATGATCCTATACCCTTTCCTAGTAATCCAACTACATAGATCATCTTGGTGTTAACATTTGGGGAGATCATAATTCCCCATGCCACCTAATGATGAATTCTTGTTCCTAGTTCATAATTTAATGTTTAGGGTTTCTTTAATAGACCTCACCTTACACATACTACATCAGGGGCATCCTTATTCCTCCCTCTTAGCTGGAATTCTTTCCCATATTTGTAACTCAAAAATATAAACACATTATCTTAAATCTGTATTGGATACATTTTTCCTTACTTTTACTACTGTGTTGTCTCCCAAAAACTACTCTGTGTTTTCATAGCCAAATTCAAATTTTTTGAGCTCATGCCCTTCGTTGGTGTTTAAACCAAGTTAAAGATTCAAGAAATTAGAAAAAGACATGCCCTAGAGCTTTTTAAACCTTTATTTTTCTCATTTTTAGATATCCTCTTTTTCCCAGTCTGTGCACGTAATATCCTCGTGGAAACCTCCATTTTTGATCGAAATTGTTCACTTGTTCTATGGATTGGGTTGTCAAATAATTATTTTGCCTCCATGCCTCCGAATCAAAAATAAAATTTAAAAATTGGACTCAAAATGATGAATTTCTCTTTCTCTGTGTATTTTTCCACAGCCGGGAATGAGGGGCGTCTCTTTCCCCATAAAATTTTGCATCAGCATTCTCGAGTGATACATGGGTCTCTCTGATTGGATGCAGTTTGGTCATACTTCAAAATATAGTAGAAGCAGCCATGTTTTGCAATGACATAACTCAAGGGGCAAGGTCCAACGCATAGTCTTCAATTAAGTGCAGGCTTTCCACGTGTCCCAAGTAAAAAATGAAGGTAAAATGGGATAAGTATGGAAGGCTCAGTGGATGGCTCCACGTGTCACAATGGCACAAATCTGAAGGTGGGGTAGAAAGGGCCAAATAACAAATCAGTGCCAGATCACCACGTGGTCAGAGTCATTGGAGAGGTAAATCCCACCGTTGAAAATTCAAAGTAGATGAGCAGGCCATCAGGGGGATTTGAGATTTTGAGGCTCTTTACAAAAAAGGTGAAAAATTAAAAAGTAACTCGCAGCCTGAATCAGGTTATCAAGGAAATAGTCAAATTTTGAGCCCGCAGGGAAAAAGTCAAAGGTGAAGCGCACCGTTGAAAATTCAAAGCAGACGAGCGGGCCATCGGGGCACTTTTGGAAATTTAAACAAATTTACAAAAGCGAAGTAAAATTTCTAGAATGCTCCTAGGCTCCACCAAGGTCTCGGGCCCACCGTTGAAATGTCAAAGTGGAATAGCGGGTCAGCGGAGGGATTTGATTTTTTGAACCTTTTTCCAAAAAAGGTTAAAATGTTGAGAAAAGGGCCGTGACCCCATTTCCAATTAGAACATGCCACATGTCTAAGTTGAAAATTCAAAGCTGGGTTATGGGCCAATTTGTTCCAAATCACCAAATATCATAAAAAATCACAAAATGTGAAAGGCTTCCCCCGTAACCTCTTCAATCCCTTCCTGCAACGTGGATGACTCAATTTTAGAGTTAGGGGAGTAAATAAAATGGTCTATATTTAAATTGGCAAATTGAATGTAATGGTTACTTTACAAGATTTGGTTTTTATCCCACCATGAGAATTTTATTCACAACCGAGGAATTTGAAAAGGTGTTGAGGATTTGTGAAGTTTTAACAATTTCTTGCGAAGAATATAATGGCTTCTCGATGTCATTCCAAGGGGCTAGCGATTGATTTCAAAAATACCATAGTGCTCTGTACCTAGAAAAGATAGAAAATGCCATACTTCTTCTATTTTCCCTTGTCCTTAGAGTTTCCTCTATTCTTAAAGATCTATAAAAATTCTACTTTAGCTTCAATAATAAAAGAAAGAATTTTCACCTTTTTGATTGAGGGATTGATTGGTACCATGCGACCAATGAATTTCATTTGGTCTTGTAGCTTCTCCTACGGATTTTTTTTTCTTCTGACTATAAATGCATGTAAATGAAATTTCTAACTAATGTGTGTGGGCATATGATTTTCTACTCACAACAGTAGTTTTCTCCTACATCCATTTCCACTCCCTTCCCCTTTCTAAGACAAAGTTTCTTCTCTAGTGAGACATTACTAGCTTTACCAAATGGTCAGTGGAGTGCCCCTGTTGGATCTCTGGTCAAAAGGCCACCATTGAAATCAAATTTTTCACTCATGCACATATAGAAGCTGCACCATTCAAGTAGAGGGACTTAGATTCCCATAGCATTGGCTTGAAACCCACCAAATTGTCCACAAGTCAAATTTTCTTGCCAATAGTTTTTGGCATCCACCGTGGGGAAAATTTTGCAGCATATGTATGTAAAAACGACCTCAGGGTCATAAAATACAAAGAAGAAAATTTTCTGGAGATTGAACAATCACACAAACTACATGGATGTAAATCATGGCTATTCTAGGAAATCCTCCTGTTGGGAGACCGTATTTACTCTTTCACATCCAAGAAGGCATTGCTTCTAATATGAGAGAAGCTATTTGGCATAATAGACAAAGTTTCAATCAATACTTCATTGTCATAAGCATTTTGGACCTGGAAGAGGAACATGTTGTCGAATTGAAAAGGCAGAGACAAATTTCAGCACCCCATAGAAGAGCATAAACCTTCAAGTTGGCTAATAGAAGATACACCCGAGAACTGAGGCAAGAAGGAAATATTGATCCCACATTTCAAGATCTTGAAAGAGAGTCAGTTGCTGAAGAGGAGATAAGTGTTCAACTTGAAGAAATATAAAGACTCTAAATTGAAGAAAAAGAAAGAGCAGTAGTAGAAGTAGCCTTAGCAAGACTGGATGATAGAAACAGGAATAGAATGGGTGATCATGAGCATGAGGAATGCAGGCCTAACGTACCATAGGGAAGAAATACCAGTCCACTAGATCTTGCTCAACGACTCTGTGAGCTCCCAAGAGGCTCAAGAAAGAACTTCCCAAAATTTAGAGGGGATGGTTCTTAACTCCCCGAAGAACATGTTGTAGCATTCATTACTTCTTGTGGAGTGTCAGGAGTTGAAGATGAAGATGTCTCAGTTAATCTCTTTGTGGATTCACTCCAAGAAAGAGCTAATGAATGGTTCTACATGTTGCCCCCAAGATCTGTCACATGCTAGGAAGATATAAGAAGTGCATTTGAACATAGGTTCGAGAGCACAGAAGATTATCAGGATCTGCTAGTCCAATTGGTTTAGATGAATAAGGAGACCACTAAATCAATGAGAGATTTTGTAGCAAGGTATAATAGGTTGACAAGAAGGATCCCACAAGATGTGTTACCCCCTGAAAACAACTTGAAAAGGTTCTTTATCAGTGCTTTTCCATCAGAAGTTGGTTTCTTCCTCAGAAGAGCCCAACCAATAACATTGAGGGAAGTTCAATACTTTGCATTTGAGAATGATGATGATCTAATTATTTCTAGAAATGTGAAAGGACCAAATGGGAAGCAAAAAGGTCAGAGTTAAAATTCAGTCACCACTGATCCAATGTTCCAAAAAATGGCAGATGACCTAGTTTCTTTGAAGAAGCAGCTGTCTCAAATCACAATGAGGAATGCTCCAAGGAGACAAAATCCTCCTGATAGACCAAGAATTAATCCACCTCATCATAGGCTTGCTCTTGAAGAACCACCAGTCAATTTCATCTGTGACACTATAGAATCAGAAGAAGAAATCTTGGATGACTATGAAAACTATCCTGAAATTAAAGAGGTTGGTTCGCACAATGGCTTGATTGAATACGTTGATGAGGAGGAAGGTGATGAAGAAACTCCAAGTTTTTCATGTGTTGTTTTCACTCGTGCACAATCCAAGAATGGTATTTCAGCCTCAATAGTTGCAACCGAGAGTAGGAATAACAAAGAAGACAGCTCTTCAAAGCCTCCACTAAACAAGATCATCACCAGGGAATCACCATTACCACCTTCCATGGAATCAGCTAGAGAGAAATCAGATTCACCAATTCTCAAGGATCACACTATTGTGCCAAGTAAGTTATATGATTCCTCTCCCAACTCAAAAGTTTTTAAGATCAATTCTCTTCTAACTTTTGGTTTTGCAAGAACATTTAAATTTCAATCAAAGGCTACACCCCCATTCTCCTTCCAATCCAATTACTACATTTGCAAAGGAGAAACCAACACCTAAAGTAATGATGCATTTTCCATTTAATTCCCCATCTAGCATAACTTCATTTGAATTTGTAAAGCATGCTAGCAAAACCAAATTCTAGCTCTCTAAAATTGAATACCTACAAACACATCCTACCCAATTTGACAGATTCATCAAGGCAGTCCGGGGTGGTAACTCTACATCCCCAATCTCTATTTCTCAACTCTTATTTCCCACACCATCCACATCATTTTCTCAAAACATGCTAGCCCTCAGTTCCTCCACCACCAATAGAATTGAGACTTTTTACCTGTCACATCTCATCAAAGGTTTCCAATTGAACATTTACATTATAGATTTTAGATCCTTAGATAATGTGATGCCAACAAAATTTGTAAATGCTCTTGGCCTCATTTTGACCTAGGTAATTGGCACATACTACTCATTGGAATCCAAACACTTTCTATTGGTAGGAAGGATTAAGGATGCATAGGTTGCACTAGTTGATTACCCTGATAAGAAGATACTCTTGACCATTTTGGTGGCAGAAATCCCAACATCTTTTGGGTATGTTGTTGAGTAGAATTTTTTGCAAATATCTCGGCGGAGAAATAAAAAATATATTGGTCATCTACAACTATCCCAGTGAAAGGAGAAATGAAGAAGCTGCTGCCAATCAGAAAAATGAAGTTCACAGTAAGGAAGAATGAAGATCCAAGAGATGATATCCTTTTTCAAGATTGATGGCTAGGAAACTACTCCCGTCGCATCAGAAAAAAGAGAACTTGCTGCTTACTTATGGAGGAAAGAGGAAGATCAAATTTGGACAATGGAATTTGATGGTAGTCATTCCAAATCAGGTTCAGGAGCTAGTGTAGTATTATAATATCCCTCCAATGAGGTATATCCTTTTTCGTACAAGCTGCAATTTGACAATACAAATAATACAGTAGATTATGAAGCATTGCTCTTATGCATGAATACAATAGAGGACATGGGAATCAAGAAGTTGAGGTGTAAAGGTGATGCAGAGGTTGTGGTAGAGCAGGTCCGTTAGCAATATTAGGTAAAAAAATCTAGACTTCCGACACTATAGAAATAGAGTGTGGGACTACATTGAATCCTTTGATGCATTCTCCATTGAAGCTATCCCTAGGGAGCAGAATAAAAAGGCTGATTCTCTAGTAGTATTAGCTTCCTTAGTGACACCCCATCCCTCTTTTGGAAAATATAAAGTGATGATTGAGATGGTGTTCAGACTCAACATACCAGATAATGTAAATCACTTGTAAGTCTTTAATGATGACAATCATGATCCTAGCCTTCTTAGAACAAAGGGATAACTACAATAATTTGTTTCTTTGAAGGAAGTGAAAACCCACACTATGAATCATCCCCAAAGAAGATAAGGAAATAATTGACAGAATTGATGAAGAGGGAGTAATTAAGCTAAAAGGAAACAAAATCCCCAAAGGTCCTAGTTTCCTTGGAAGACCTCTTTGAACAAGAATGACAGGTTCATCTAAGAGAAAGATAAATAGTATTCTTGTTGTCCACCTGATTTTGGATCAAGAAAACATTGGCACTTTAGAGAATCCAAGGATGGTTAACATTGGTAAATGCTTCTCACTAGAAGAGAAGAGAAAGTTTGTTGCTCTGCTAAAAAAGTACTTAGATGACCTAGCCTACTCCTATGATGAACTCAAATATTTTCAGCCAAAGGAAATGCATCACTCCATTCCTTTGAAGCAACGAGATAAGCCCTTTAGGAAAAAACAAAGGCCCTACAATCCAAAGATTTATGATGTTATCAAAGAAGAGGTAAAAAGATGCTTAATGCTAGAATCATCTTCCCCATCCACCATTCAACATGGGTGGCCAACATTGTGTCAGTAAGGAAGAAAAATGGGGAAATAATGATTTGTGTAGACTTTTGAAATATGAATCAGGCATCTCTCAAGGACAACTACCCTCTTCCAATCATGGATCATATCTTGTAAGCAGTCAATAGATTTGAAATGCTCTCTTTTCTTGAAGGATGACTGTCAAGGTACAACCAAAATCAAGGTGGTAGAATATGACTGCAGACAAAACAAATTTCACAACCCCTTGGTGAACTTTTTCCTACAACAGAATGCCTTTTAGCTTGATCAATGTTTGAGCCACTTTCCAGAGAGCAATGGAATTGGCCTTCAAAAATTCTAAAAATTGCATTTTCATTTACCTTGATGACCTCACATTTTTTTCAAATAGGAGGGGAGATCATATCTGTCATTTGGAGAAAGTCCCTACAAAGTGTAGGAAACATGGCATTTCTCTAAATCTAAAGAACTACATTTTTGGAGTCACATAAGGTAAGTTGCTGGGACACATTGTGAACAAACATGGGGCACATATTGATCCTAAGAGGATCATGGCTATCCAACCACTAGCCTTGCCAACCAACAAGAAGGGAGTTCATTCATTATTTGGAAAGGTAAAATTCTTTCATCATTTTGTGCCTGTGTTTTCTGAACTAAATAAGCATCTAACCTCCATGATGAAGCCTCAAGCAAGTTTCAAGTGGAATAAGGAAGGAAAAACAACATTTGGAGGAGATGAAGATAGCCATTGCCAAAGCTCCAACTCTTGTATCTCCAGATTTCAATAAGGAGTTCATCATGTATTTCTATGCATCAAAACATACACTCTCTATTGTCCTTGTTCAGAAAACTGATGAAGGTTTGGAAGAACCCATTGCTTTCATGAGCTTTCCTTTAAAAAATCATGAGATAAAGTACATCCATTTTAGAGAAACATGCCTACGCAGTGGTCAAAGTTGTTAAAAGTTTCAGATTCTACATTCTCAATTCCCATACAGTGGGTGATGGTCCGTAGAAGTGCAATCAAGTCCATTTTGACTCAACAAGATCTTGAGGCTAAGAGAGGAATTTAGATTGCAAAGACCCAAGAGTATGAATTGGAGATTAGACCCTCTAATCTTGTAAGAGGAAATGGTTTGTACAAGCTGATTACTAAAGATGAAGCTCTTAAAGCTCAGCGGGGAGAAAAAGATCGTGTTTTCTCAACCTTTTCAGTAGATATTCCAAAATCCCTCTTTGTCACCACTACTAATGAGTCGTTAGGCTAACATTTCTTACTATATCACTTATGGAGAATGCCCTCCTCATATTTATTACAAACAGATAAGGACACTCAAGCTAAAGGAAAAAAAAAATTTGATCTAGAGTCAAGCACTTTATAAGAGAGGATTAGATGGTTGTTTCCTCATGTGGTGTAGATAAGGAGAAGCAAAAACATTGCTTATGGCATATCATGATCAAGCTTGTGGTGGGACCATTTCTTAACAATGGTCACTGTGCATAAGATTCTTAGGGGGGAGATATAATAGGCCCTCCATCTTTGTAGAAACTCAAGATTGGGTTTCCAAAGGTAAATCATGCCAACTATTTATTGGAAAACCACAACTAATTACATTACCAATTAGCTCTATAGTGATTGAGGAACCATTTCCACAATGGGGGTTAGATTTCATTAGTGTTTTGAATCCTCATTCAAGTGCAAGGCATACTTGTGTACTCACTGCAACTGATAACTTCACTAAATGGGTAGAGGTCATTCCAACCAAGCAAGCCAGCTCTGAAACATTCTGCAACTTCATCAAGGAGAATATCATTGTTCGTTTTGGAGTACCACAGAAGATTATCGTAGACAATTGCCACCTATTTATCTTGAAAGGATATCACAAAGGTTTTGTTATGGTTCTGGAATCTCCTTATATCACTCTTCTAACTACTATCCATAGGGAAATGGTCAAGCTGACTCAAGCAACAAAAAAATTGTGACCATTGTTTGTAAGCTGGTAGATAAGAATCAAAGGAACTGGAACAAGAAGTTATATGACACATTGTGGGATGATAGGATCACTCCTAAGAAGGAAATAGGTATGTCACCTTATAAAAAGTTGTATAGAGTTGAGGCAGAGATTCCTCTCATAATTGATATGTCAACTCTCAAGTTGCTGCAAGAAATAGAAGATGGTCAATACAAAGACTCCATTGACAAGAGGATCCTCTTCCTAGAGAGGCTGGGAGGAAAGCAGATGCCAAGTGGTGGATAGAATTAAATAAAAACATTTGAAAGTGAAGAAGATATTTGAAAAGAGGGAAAATTCAAGAGAATTTAAGGTTGGAGAATTTTTCCTGCTATGGGACAAGAGAAGAGAACCAAAGGGTAGCCATGGAGAGATTGATTCTTTGATGGCTCCAACCCATTCCAAATTCATGGAGCTTGTGGTGAGAATGTTTTTCTCCTCTCATACTTGGATGGAACACCCATTGGAATTGCCTCGAAGTAGGAAATACTTGAAATTGTATCATCATTAAAGGCGGGTTTTCCCCCACCTTGTACCATAGGTGATTTCATAGGTGTGTTTTTCCCTTTTCTATTATGTGGTTTTGGTTTAATTTTATATTGGTTTTTCTTGTTGTGTGTGGTTTGGATTTTGTGTTTCCTCCTTCTTCCTTTCTTTCTCAGAATTGTACATGAATCTGTACAAGGCCCCAATGGATAAGGCACTTGTCAATGTAATATGTTTTGAAACTTGAGATTCTGGATCCTCATGTCATGCCCTAACCATGCCCAGTTCATGCCATGTTCCCAAGCTAGAGCCAGCTGTTGTCTCCCAAAAACTACTCTATGTATTTTCATAGCTAAATTAAAAAATTTTGAGCTTATCCCCTTTGTTGGTGTTTAAGACAAGTTAGAGATTCAATAAATTAACAAAATTTGTGCCCTAGAATCTATCTGTTTAAACATCTATTTTACTCATTTTTAGAAATCCTCCTTTTCTTGATCTATGCATGTAATATCCTCTTGACAACCTCCATTTTTTATCAAAATTGTAAACTTGTTATATTGCCTAGTTTGTCAAATCATTATTCTTGCCTCCATATGACTGGCTCGCGAAGAAAATTCAAAAATTAGACTCAAAATGATGAAGTTCTCTTCCTTTATGTATTTTTCCATAGTCAGGAATGATGGGAGTTTTTTTTCCCCATCAAATTTTTCCTCACCATCCCCAAGTGATACATGGATTTCTCTGATTGCATGCGGTTTAGTAGTACTTCAAAATCCAGCAAAAGTAGTGACGTTTCACAATGACAGCAACTCTAGGGGCAGGGTTCAGGGGATAGTCTTGAATTAAGCGCAGGCTTTCCACATGTCCCAAGTACAAAATGAAGGTAAAATTGAATAAGTATGGAAGACTCAATGGACGGACTCCACGTGTCACAACGATGTAATTCCGAAGGTCAGGTAGAAAGGGCCAATTACCAAATTAGAACCAAATTACCACGTGGTCAGAGTCATTGGAGAGGAAAAGCCCACTGTTTAAAATTCAAAGTGGACGAATGAGCCATTGGGGGATTTGAGATTTTGAGCCTCTTTGTACAAAAGGTGAAAAATTTAAAAGTAACCTACAGCCCTGATCAGGCTATTAGGGAAAAAGTCAAATCTTGAGCCCGCAGGGAAAAATTCAAAGGTCAAGCATGCCATTGAAAAGTCAAAGTGGACGAGTGGGTCATCATGGCACTTTTGGAAATTTAACCAAATTTACAAAAGTGAAGTAAAATTTCTAGAATGCTCTGCGGCTCTAGTAAGGTCTCGGGCCCATCGTTTAAAAGTCAAAGTGGACTAGCGGATCGGTGGAGGGATTTTAATTTTTCAAGATTTTTCCAAAAAGATCAAAATGTTGAGAAAAGGGCCACGACCCCCATTTCCAATCAGAATGATGCCACATGTCTAAGTTGAAAAATCAAAGTGGGGTTGTGGGCCAATTTGTTCCAAATTGCCAAATCTCAAGAAAAATCATGAAATGTGAAAGGATTCCCTTGTACCTACTCCAATCCCTTCTTGCCACATGGATAGCCCAATTTCAGATTTAGGGGAGCAAATCAAATGCTCTATATTTAAAATGGCAAATCGAATGTAACAGTTTCTTTGCAAGATTTGGTTTTTAACCCGCCATGAGCGTTTTCTTCACAATAAAGGAATTTGAAAAGGTGTTGAGGATTTGTGCAGTTGTAATGGTTTCTTTTGAATAATATAATGGATTCTTGATGTCATTACAAGGGGCTAGTGATTGATTTCAAATAGACTGGAGTACTCTGTACTTGGAAAAGACAGAAAATGCAATACTTCTTCTATTTTCCCTTGTCCTTAGATTTTCCTCTATTCTCAAAGCTCTTTACAAATTATGTTTTAGCATCAATAATAAAAGAAGCATTTTTTGCCTTTTTGATTGACGGATTGATTAGTACCTTGCGACCGATGAATTTCATTCAGTCTTGTAGCTTCTCCTGTAAATTTGTTTTTCTTCTAACTATAAATGGATATAAATGAAATTTCTAACTAATGTGTGTGGGCATCTAAAATTCTAGTCACAACATTAGTTTTTCTCCTACCTCCATTTCCACTCCCCTTCCCCTTTCCAAGACAAAGTTTCTTCCCTAGCGAGACATTGCTAGCTTTTCCACATGGTCAGTGGAGTACCCGTATTGGATCTCTGGTCGAAAGGCCACCATTGAAATCCACTTTTTCACGCATGCACATATGGAAGATGTACCGTTCAAGTAGAGGTACTTATATTCCAATAGAGTTGGCTTGAAACCCCACCAATTTCTCCACAAGACAATTTTTCTCACTAACATACTATATGTTTCAAATGTTTTTATTATGTTAGTACAATTCATAGTATGCTTTATCATTTTTCATACATGCATGCATATTGATATGATATCTTGAAGTGAATATATGTATCTTATACGTTATTACAAAATGTAAGATGATTGGACATGTTCATTACCAGTGCCACTGAGGCTCTTGTGGGCATCTACATTTTCTCACTTACTATCAAGTGTTATCTTAGTAGTATTTCACACTTTCATTCCTATATTCAAACATTACATTGTCTTCTACTATTTATTTTTTCTAACATGATAATGTGTGCTTTATGTGTGGTATTTTCCTTACATGACTCCTAATATTGGTTGTCTTATATGGTTTTACGTTTTTTGACATTTTTCCTGGGATATGCCCTATGTTTTCATGTTTCCTTCATTTTACAAGCCTTGATAACTTTTATTTTCTTGTGATATACCAAGTGGTGTCCCATGTATTCAACCATTTAATCATTGATTACTTGTTTGTTGTTTTCCTCTTTTTTCTTACTATTTATTTTCATGTGCATTGCTTGTTTCTCCCTAACACTTGTATGCTAGAATTTTTCCCCATTATTATTCTTGTACAATGGTAACTACCTAGTGTAATCTCGATCCCCCATGCAAGATTTTTAAATGAGATGTGCATATCAATTTGAGTCTTACTCGTTTGGGATCCATTCACATATTTTCATCTCACGCACCCTAAAAAAGTTTTGGAAAACATTGGATGATCCTTTTCAAACTCCCAACATTCACAAAACATAGATACAAAAACATAGACACCAATAATTAAAAAAAAAAAATTTAGATAAAAGGGCTAGAAATAGATATGTCCACAATAAAAGGCACATTGAAAAACACCTAAATGTGAAAATAATGTATAGAATATAGTGTCCCACATGGGCAATATTTTCCTAGGGGAAATATAATTACAAAGAAGTTTCAAAAGTTACATAATCATGGTTTTCTCTAGTATCAGTAGTTCTATAGCCATTTTTAGATTGTAAGCAGTCAATAACAATAACTAACTACTAATATAGGAACCAAAGAAGGAACTAAATAAGGGAATGACACCTAGGGTATATGTATAACAACGATATTCCTAGTGCCTTTATGTGACTTGAGGAAAGTTACAAATTAGTTTTGTGACCATATGGAATGCAAACTTATATATAGGGAGACATTATTGGTTAGAGTGCAAAACAAAAATCTCTCCTAATAAACTTTCCCGTCGTGGAAACGGGATTCTCAAATCCTTCATGTTATTCAAAATAAATCCTACGCATCAAGTAGAAGAAAAAAATATCTATCCCTTTATTATTACAACACTCTTAAGTGTATTATAACCCCTTGGTTTATCTTTTTCAATACATATTTTTTAAAAAAATTTTAAGTTAAATTTGAATTGCATTTACCTAGATCATTAACAACACTTGTTTTCTTGTGTAGGTCATATCCTATCACAATGAAGAAAAAACACACAAGAAATCACGAGTAAAACTCTCAAGCACACTTTTTTGAAGAAGACATTCCAGGGAACTACATGTATGATATATTATCACTCCATGTACACAAAGGTGTAATTCATCTTCATGGCATACCCCTTTAACAAGCCTCCTCTGAATCCATTAACTCATAACACAATAATTTCAGATGTTTCTTTTCTTAAGTTAAAAGTTCAATCGTCACGGATCCTTTGCATCAAGTGTAAATCGAATTGTTTTATACTATCATAACACTCTTATCTATGGTTTATGATTTTCCATTTATCACTCATTACCATGGGTGTAATATTTGACATCATATGGTTATAGTTCAAAATTATAATCACAGTTGAATCAAAACTGTAGGGTGATAATTATATTAGTTAAAGTCTTACATTAGACTCTCAAGTCATTTTCTAAATCATGTGTCGTAGAGAATGTGGTTCCATAGCCATTGTACCTAGTCAGAGATGGTGTGAGTTCCATTTCATAATATCACATTTCATGGAACCTAAATGTATTTTGTTCGAATGGAAAAAAGTTTTTACAATATATAGAATTTTTAAATATTGAAAAAGTAAAATGAGGTAAGATTAAATTAGTCATAATTAATTCAAAATAAATATACTCATGGATGATTAAAATATTAATAATGAAAAATAGTTGATGAGCAGCTTAGGGAAAAATAGTATTTTTCTTTTCTTGGAGGTTTTTGTTCCTTCTCTTACTAGCATTGGGTGGATGTCACAGAGGGATAAGGGAGAAGTATACAATAAAATGAGAGCCTTATTGCATGGCTAGATAAATTTTTAGTGTAGATATTGGATTAAGGTCAGACTCTACCTCTTTTTATAGCATATCCTCCAAACTGTGTCAAAATAAAATATTTAGAACAGGGTATGAGTGTCTAGCAGACCAATGGAGAACAAACTTTGGTTAGATGTTTCATAAGAAGTGTGTTGGCAGACATGTGAGCCAAGATGGGGGTGTATTGGAGAAAAATGTTTCTTTTTAGAGTGGATCTTGGCCATGTAAACTTGTTTTTGTTTTATTTATCTTTATTTGCACTTATCCTTGTAAACGGGGAGTTTAGATGATCCAATAGCGTTTTACCTCCCCTTTTCCAACATATTTTCTACATATGCATGAAATTGGTTTTTTGAAATGCCTTGAAATAGGATATGGACACCACAAAACACCAGGGAGATGGCATTTTATCTTAAGATACATTTCGAGTGCGCTAGTAGATAGTTAGGCAAATATATGGACCCATACACCTAACAGGTGACCTATTTGAAAAAATAACACAAATAAATTGGTAGTGATGGTAGATAAGATCTTTATAACTAGGTATGGGTGTGCACAAAAACTTAAAGGGGAATCGTTTCCTTATTTTATGGATGTTAATGCCCTAGTAATGTCAAAATTCCCTGAGGAAATACAGATATGCACAGAGTGTGAGGTCAAAAGGTCTTGAATACTTCCTTACAAATATAAATAGAAATGTGTAAATCTAAACAACACAATCATTTCCAACATGTACGATTCTTGTTCCATAATCATAGTTTTGAAAAAGTGAATGGTATTTTATGTTTATATATTTCTGGGGCACTGAATGGGGAATCAAACATATGGCGGGAAACATTTTTGACCAAATTCCTTTCCACAGGTACCAAATTTGCATAAAATGGATTTGTTAAAAATTATTAAGAATAATTTAGGAAAATGTGAGTGGTAGGTGGAAAGATAGATTCCATAGCCAATGTTTGACTTAATTGTGTATGGTTTATGCTCTAGATGTGTAGGTTATCTTTTAAACACCCTAGTTTATTATTAAAATATCATGTTGATCTATGATGATTATGTGGTAGTATTTTTAGGTGGTTTCATATAAACTAAGAATATACACTTAGGATTTCTTCTAGCCATGGAAAAATAAGCATTTTGGAGAAGTTTATGAACCATAGAAACTGGTTCCTCTTTGTCAAATATCAAAATTACTAGTGCTATAATTTACTGTATTAGGTATTATTTGTTTCTATACTATCAAATGAAGAAAGTGCCCAAAACTCGTAATATGGAAAGGTCGCATTCATGATGTCAAGATGATGATATGTGAACAGTGAATGAGCACTCATCCTTTTGCCAAGTGAACAGACCTGTAAGTAAAGAAAACTAGACAAGAGATATTAGATAAATAGGATGACAATCTATCCAAAAAAGGCCAATTCCAAGAATACAAAAGGAATTCCTTAGAGAATGTAAGCTCATTTTGATATAATTAAGTGAGTTGATAGTAATGATAAGACAAGTAATGATAATAAAAGAGATGGAATCTAGAGTGCAAGGTGAAAAGGAAGATCTTGTGCAACTTCGTAGGTGGCCTAGGCTGAAGTAGTGACAATCTCAATATCCTTACAGTAGTCGTACCAATAACATGTAGTTGTTTGTTTGGTTTCATGAAGGAATTCAATTTGTTTGTCAATGTCTTTCAAGGTAGGTTTAAATATGATAGTGCATAAATTGAGCTCATGAAGGATATCAAATTGATCCCACATGAAGGGTTATTGGATGATTGGGAGATCGTAGATGCTCATGATCAGATGATACTGACCTAGAACAATTATCTACAACAGAGACATAATTGCAATAGAGATATTAAGTCCATGGATACAGACAATCACTTATAAAATGCAATAATTTGATAAAGGAAGTTAATTTGATAGAAATCGTAAGTGATTCGAAGGAATCGCTAGAGATTTAATAGAATCTTTGGTAATTCTTATGCAAACACTAATTTCCTTAGTAAACAAGAAATTGATTGAAAGTAGAGATTAAAATGATTATGTTTTGATTGTTTTTATGTATAACTAAATTGTAAATGACAATAGAAAAAGACATTACCTTGTAATGCGTAGATAGCTACAAGATTGTCCATAAAAGGTTGGTTGAATTGGTCATAGTGGCTTCTTGATCATCCAATAAAGTATTTGAAGGATTAGCTACACAAATTGATGTGTTGCAGCTCCTTGGAGTGGTATAATCTTATTTTTCATCTTGATGATAGCTCAAATGACAAAGCTTTGCTACTGGATCAAGAAAACTTGAGAGTAAAGATGCACAATCGTCCCAAAGGTCTAAAAGGTCCATGAAACAAGAGTTTGGGATCATATTTATAATTATGGGTGATTTGTTGGAATATTGACGATTTGCAAAATTCAGAGGAAGTTGTTTGGAAGTGGTTTCAACCACTCTAAAAATGGTATTTTTGGGTAATCTGCAAATGAGAAAAAATTGTTAGGGAAAAGGTTAAATGTAAGGTTGGGAAGCTAGGTGGTTAGGATAGGTTAGAGATGGTTATGAGGTTGGGATAGGTAAATATGATTTATTAGGGGGTAAAAATGATTTTATGGGATGATTAGGATGTTTTAGATCATGTTTAATGTGATAGATTTTACTAAATTAATGCGCGTAAGCGAGGAGTAGGCAGGTGAAGAAAACTTGCTATCTGCATTTTCTCCTTTTTTTCAAGTGATTGTTGATGGAAAAAATGCTAGAAAAAAATATTTTGAGATGGTTTTCTTTGTGCTTGGATGGTTGATCCACCTCAAATTGGAGGTGATTGAAACATAGTATAAAAATTCACTAGTTTGTTTGAGTTGATTGGATGATTTGACATGCATGTTTCATTTTGAGTTTCCACAAGATGAGGTATAGAATAAAAAAGGTTCTACTACGGAATCAAATGATAGGGGAACCAATGGGTTTATGTCCTAAAGATGTATGATTTGCAAGAAACAAATCTGGCCACAAAGGGTATTTTGAGACCAGGGAGCCAAGTGATAAGAGGAACAATGTATTTGTGTCCTATAGACATGTGACTTACCAATACTAAGATTATAAAACAAATCCAAGATGGATTTTAATAGAGGCAAGGTTTTGAGTGATTATGTTATGTAATCAAGGAAATATTTTATTTGATTGGTTAGTTTATTGATGTTGTGAAAATTTTAGGGCGCTTAATACGAGGAACATGTATGAAAAATGTGTTATTTTGGTAAATATAATAGTATTTCAAATGATTTGGATGTTTTAAAAGTGAAATTTTATAATTTAAGTGGAATCGCGTGAGATTTAAAGAAATCATCGATGATTGAAGAAATCGTTGGTGATTCAAGGGTGGTAAAATTTACACCCTATAAATAGTCAATAAAATTTTCAACATTAGCCAAGATGGTGGTGGTGATGATAGAGGATCACTAGAGGCTACCATTAAGCGATTAGAGGCTGAGATGGCTACATTGATGGATGAGAGGACCACATTGACTGCTGAAAGGGATGTTTTGGTGAGTGAGTGGGATGGACTGGGTCAATGGATGGTGAGTGTATAGGCGGGGCTAGAACATGGTATAACAGACCATGATAAGTATAGGGAACAACTATAGTTTGTGAGAAACACCCTCAGTATCACAGGTACCTCAGTTTAATAGGATGGGATGGAGGCAATGAGGGCACAAGCTAGTGGTCAGATGGGATCACTAGGTAGTGTAAGCATGACAAACTGCTAATTACTATGTGATGAGATTTGATATTATGAGGAGATAGAGCATAAAATATTTTTGTATGAGCCCCATTATGTCATGTACTACGTATAGAGGGGAGCATCACCATTAGGGAGTGTAGTGAGCATGGAAAAACCACCGCGGGGTCTAGATGGGGATTTTAATGTAAATATAGATCATGTTTATTCTTTTCACAATGGTTAGTATGCATACAAAACTCAAATCACTCACTTATATATTCAAATTTTTTGTTTTCTCTAGTTCTCCAAACCCTTTAACCGTACAAATTTGAGCTTAGAGACCTAGGGTTCTTATCATATCATTCCACTATGTTATTATACCTAATACCAAATCAATTCAATCATAAGTATGATTAAAATGAATCACATGGATTAACTTTCTTACCTTCTTGATAACTATCATGTCCAAAATTCTCAAGTCCAATGTTCAAGGTGAGCTCTTGAATGGAAAAAATAGGAATACCCAGTACAAACTCCACACCCTTTTCAATACCCTTTATCTTGTTTGTGGTGTGTGTTGAATTTCATGCTCCAACTCCAGACTCTTTTGTTAAGTTACTTTTCCAAACTCACTCCTCTTCTACTTTCTAATCTCCTTGTAGCCATGCATAAATAAATTTCCTAGTTCAAAATTTTCACCAATGGCTCATTTAAAAAACTAAATCCCTTTTGGGATACCCATTTTAGGTATTTAGCTATGTATGAAATTACAAGGAACCTTATTTTGGAACATATAGCTCAAAATTCATTATCTCAGTTGGAATTAGGCCTCTTATGACTATACAATTGCTTAGGTAATAGAATGTCAAGAATTTATATTATTTGGGACCTTTCCCTTCCTTATTTACTCTTGAATCTCATTAATAATATTGAGAATGTTTTTTTATATAATTATTAGCTCTTAAATTTGAGTGGAAAGTCCTCAAGTTTGTGATAATACAAGCTCTAGGTCATTAAACCTCTTCCTATAGGCCTTCAACACTGTTTGATATAAATGTGAGGTCTCATGGGTATTTTTAGAGACTCCATCCTCTTAAATATTCTCCCCTAAATTCTTGGTTTGCTTTATATTTTTTTTTAATTTTCAAATTAATTTGCATCCTACTTAACTCTCCCTAACTTGAGTAAATAGGCTAAGTTTTTCTTGCATAGGTCTAAAACATACTGTCACAAATTGCCAACAATGGAACTATTTTCACAAGATAAAATTTACAAAATACCCTCCGAGTATTCATCAAGGTACTACCTCATAAAACTGAGAACCCAACTCTCCTTAAAACCCTTGCAATAATTGAAGGATACTAAAACCTTAACAAAGGTTTCCTATAAACCCGAGAGGATGCATTTATTCACCAAAAAATAGTGCCATTATTTCAAGGTCTCAAACCTTTCCATCTAGATCTTTACACCTTTCCTCTTTTTGAATGCCTTATAAGTTCAGCCAGCTCACAGTATCAACTTAAAAATTGTGTTAATCCTCACTATCTTGCCTTAATCAAGGGTTCTTAACTCCTCAATCATACATCAACCAAATTAAAGAATTTCAATTCTCTGTGATACTATCCTAAAGTTTACCAAGATATAAATTGACTAAAAAAATGATTTAAACATCTTACACCTTGAATCTCCCCTCTCAAATTCATTTTCCTTCTCTCAAAGTCTGACTATACTCACACATGCTCTGTCACAGGTTTAAAAGGCTGCCACAACAAGGAATAACCAATTTAAATACTTTAATGATTCAATAAGAATATTTTATAGGGATTCTTACCAATTATTAAATTTCTTCCACAACGTGATGCACCATTAACACATGCATTCAAACTACTAAAATAATCAAAATACAAAATAAAGTTAAACATAGTTTTTTTTCCAAACAATTTCCTTTCCTTTTCAATCTTGGAGCTCTCCTTTTGTTGCATTACCTAACCAATCAAATGACGATCTCTAAAATGTTACCAAAATATTTATATACCTTCCCAAGATAGTTCCCACTCAAGTTGAGACTTTTCACAACCCTTGGTCTTATTAATAGCCATTAAACCAACATCGTGGTTTAGACTATGACTCCAAGACCTATACTTCCAAACACACACATGCACATTATGACTCTTAGACCCCTATAAAAACTTAATTATGAACCCTTATATTTATATATGTCTTATTCAATTCTTAAAAACTCCTAAAAGACATACAAAACACCTTAAAACTCCTTACCTAAGCCAAAAGAGCCTGTAAAATTAAAAAAATTAGTTTTGGAGGGAAATTTATAAAGTTCAATTGGTAAAGGAATTGACACACACAAACCATCCTAGGTGACTTCATATGACCTCCTGAACCTAAAAAAAAGTTATCAAATCAAAATTTCTATTTACAAGACCTATTTACATATCAGTGAGGATTCTCCTCCGTCAATACTCCCAAGGGAAGAAAAAATTACCCCATAACTTGTCTTTATAAACTAGTCTCTTCCTTTTTCCTTTGCTTCCAGCTGATGATGATCTCCTTAAGAGATATCTTGACTGCACATGAATCTTCCCATGTCTTTATGAACTCCTCCATATTATGCATACACTTCTTCATCTTTGCATTGAGCATGCATTTTCTCAAAAAGGTAGTCTTGAGAATGTTTTATGTCTCTTTATGATTATATTTGAGAATATCCAGTTGTTCCCTATTCGTATGGAATGATTTTCCTTCTTTTATAACTGTTAGACAATCTTCACCATCCTCCTTTTGTCCCCTTTGTGTGAATTCATTCTCAAGATTAGAATATAATATTTTTTTCTTGAAAAATTCATCTTCCCTTGATTGTTCTACCTCTACCTTATTTTTTCTATCTATATACACCTTGTTGAAAGAAAAAAAATGTTGTAAACACTAATTTTTATTCACCTATGTGTTCTCCATTTATATTGCATATTTTCTTCCTTCATGACCTTGATCTTTCTTTTCTTCTTAGGCTATTATCATACACCTATCTAAAATATTTTTTCCATCCTCTAGGACTTATTTTTTCCATTCCTTACTGATTACTTGATTACATTCTTTCAACTCATTCATATTTGCACACTCAAATATAAAGACAATGTTAGAGTCAAAATTTGGAAGCTTGTATTCCTATCATTTTCTCCTTATAACCTTTTCTTGTTCACCCTCTTTCATATCTTCCTAATTCATCATATTCACTATAATTTTCTCCATGTCACACTTATCACCACCTCTTGCATCTTCATCTACTGATTATTCATTCATTAGACCTCTCTTAGGGTCCACAATAACTTTTCCATTTGCTTCTCTACTCTTTCTTTCATATTTTCCTTGTTTCACCTTATTATCTTCAATTTTCTTGATATTTGTTGGCCTTTAAGCCTTCTCATTCCTTTCACTCATCTAATTGTATTCTTATCGTATTGTTACACACTTTCTTTCTGTTACCTCTTCCCTAGTTTTCTCTTCACTCTTCCTCTTAAGTGTTTCTTTTTACACTATACCATGTTTATCATCACAAGCATGTAAAAAAAAATTCTAAGGCCTCTTCTAAGACCTTTCCAATCTCTTGTTCACTTTCTCTATACCCGAGTAAGTGCAGGAAGTTGATGGACAAATATTGGGTCATCCATGGACGTCATATTGCAAAAAATAGTGAAATCTCAATTTGTAGGGGTTATTAGCAATACGTGCACTCAAAATTAGAAAAAATTATATAAATATGAATCGTAGCATTCAGAATATAGTTTCTAAAATACTTTTTTTTTTGTTAAACATACAAGTTTAGCTATATTAAACATTTAAAATTATATGACTTAGTTTTTTTTTTTAAAAACTTATAAAATTGTAGTCTGTTTGCCCACATTTTGGATGACCAAATCGTGTTTTTTTTTTCCTTTGGTGAAACATTAGATGTAGTTTTCTATCTTGGGATGGATTTTATTTTTTATTTTTTTGAGCAATATTTTTTTTTAATGAATTTTTCTGTGAAAGTGGTTTTAAAATATTTGGAAAACGGAGCGCTTTCCATTTGCCCACCATAACTATATAAAAAAATATCGAAATCAATTTTTTTTTAAAATGTGTATAGAATTTGTCCACGCTTGGGATGGTATAAGTTTTATCACATTTTGGTAAGTGAAACAAAAGTTACAGTCTTAAACGTAGACATGAACATTCACAGGAAAAAATGTCTTAAAGACCTATTATTAGTAAAAAATTATAAAATGATATTTATCTTATTTTATTCACTTTAAAATCAATATTCCTACGACGCTAACAGTCTCCCCTATGCAATGGCAACATTTTTGTGAAATGTTTTCAGTTTTTTGGCATGGTTCAAGTCTTTGGAAGAAAAAATTTGAGGTTTTTTAACCTTGTACACGTCATAATGACCTTCAATAGCTTTGGTTGGGGAAAAACAAAGATTTCTTGAGGCTTAGGTTCGGCAGATAGATCCATGATCATGGTTTATAAAGTACGATCACATTTTTTTAACACAAACTTTGAGCACACTTTATAAACTGTGATCATAGTTTATAAAGTGTGCTCACAGTTCATAAATCATATTACACACATCCTAATGTTTGAATTACCATGTGATTTTTACTCTCTGACCTTACCGTATGAATTAATGTGAAATTCTATCTTTTTCTGCACGTTTTTCCTTATCACCGGAAGCAAAACATCATGGGAGACAAGAAACGAAGTCAAAAAAGGAAGTCATTAAGTAAAAAAACACCAAACGAATTAGAGGCCAACAAATTCAAATTGCTAAGTGAATGCGGAACCTTCGTGAATCAAGAAGAGGTTCATCTTTAACCCCAACTATTGTAAGTAATAAAGAACTAGGTATTGTTTCTACTATCAATGTTGAAGTTGAATTAAATACTCATGATGAAGATGTTTTTACCGTTAATGTTGAAGAAGAATTAAATACTCATGATGTAGCAAATGTTGAAATTGAAGGAGACAATGAAAATGTGAATAAGAAAATTTCATGTTGAAACTGTAGATCGGTAAAATTTGACAAAAACACCTCTTAGGATTTTACGTAATAAACCTAATTTTTTAATTAAAATTGATGAAAACATTTTGAAACTAATGTCTAAAAAACTTTCTGAATGAAAAATCAAAAGAAAAGCCACTGAAATTTGGGATAATCATTTTGAAATTTTAAATGATATCCCAAAGATGTCATTTGTTGATTAGTTTGATGAAATTGATTAAAATGAGACCTACATTAAACACCTTAGGATTGACAACATTTAATATATGTGGTCAAACCTCTACAATTGTTGAAAACCTTCAATGATGCACATCACATTTTTGGTGTTCAAGAGACGCACTAGGGATAGTAATATTGTGCGTTGTATACTTGCTACTAGTGTTGTAAGTGAATCAATCAAAAACAACGTTTGATTACGTAAACAAGTCGAATGTTGCAAGTTAATCAAAAAACTCTAATGAAAGCAATTGAAAGATGTAATATTCTTCAATCACTCAATAATGTTAATTTTTGGGAATTTTCTACTAGAGAATTGCGTAAGGACAAAAATAATTCTGATGCTATAAGAGAATTTGTTATTTAATTTTGGCATGATAGCACTAGAGTTTCACCTTATACAAGAGATGTTATAAAATGGAGAGTTGGTTCTATTAATCGTGAACCACATCCAAAGAATTTCTTAGATATGACTCAAATTCAATTTTTTTGTAAGTTTGAACAAGAGGAATATAGAAATTAAAATTAGTCAACGTTTTTTTGAAATATTGAAACCATTCTATGTGAAGATCAACCATGCTCGCACCACTTGTTGTTGTAGGTAACATGTTGAATTTGCAATGCATTATGCTAAATTTGTACGTATTCATTCTAGTTTTTCATTCTGAAACTATGCTATCAAAATGTGGTGCTCAAGTTCCACCAATATTTTCTAAGGATTTCATTCCTACTATATTTTGTGAAAAATAATTTAGACAATTTTTTTATAGTCAGGATTGTTTAGATGGAAGTTGTAGTACATGTGGCGGATTACCTAAATTGGAAAGTTGCATCTATGATAAAATTGAAGGTACAATAGGAAATAATTTAGTTGAGTTTGATAAATATAAATTAGTTGCATACTAGTTGAAAGATAGAAAAGATTCTAAACAATGTGATCTCATTACAGAACAAATGTCCTATTTTCTATTTTTTGAGAAAATTTAAGGATGAAATTGTTTATGAGTATGTTAGGCATACATATAGAGCTTGATGGTTGGATGAACAATTCAAGATATGAAAGGACACCCTTTCCTATTGGTACTATTGTTTCAGTGGTCGATTGCTCAAAGAGTTACACATTACAATCACAAATGGAGGTTTAATCATAATATTACAACTCAGAACAAGTTGTCATTTTTGTGCATATACCATTTCTACATTCTCCCTGACAATACAGACAATGATCAAATTTTTTTAAGAGAGTACCACTTTTTATATTAGTGATGATCATACTCGTTTTACTGAATTTGTGCAAGGGTGTTTCCAATTATTTTATGAAAACTTGTCTGATAGGGACATCCAATTCAAACAACATTATATATGGTCAGATAATTACATGTCTCAGTTTAAGAATGCACAAATGTTTTATTGGATGAGAAAAATGTACGTCAAGATGGGTGTGCAACAATATTTCGAGTTTCACTTAGGCTGGACATGGAAAAGAAGAGCATGATGGTGCAGGGGAATGTGTGAAAAGAAATCTTGCAAGAGAAGAGTTAAATTACAAAGATTGTGCTAAATTAAAATATGCAAAGAGCATAGTTGAATGGTGTATTGACAACATGGCCCAAGGTTCTAAAGAAAATTCCATAGTTCACAGATTTTTTTGGTCGATAAAGGAATAACAAATTGTTAACTATGAAGATTGTATGAAACTCACTAGGACCAATGATATGCATTCGTTTTGTAGCTCAGACGCTACTTTCATGGGCCATATGGACAAGTAAAGTTAACATATTTTTGTGGATCTTGTATCGAATTTGTCATTGTTGAGTGTGATTCACAAGAATGGGTGGATGGATGGATTTATAGGCCTCTAACTCCGCTTCCTATTTATCAATCTCCACAAGCATTATGACTTGTTTCTACAGATGAAGTTGCAAAATCCAAGGACTTTTAAAAAAATTTGATTTTGGTGTGATAAGGTATTTATGGTTATTTATTTAATTTTTATATTGAGTTATGTCCATTGAAATTTTAATATGTAATTTAAATTTGAGTTGTTCAACCTTTATTTTTTTGGTAGGACATGTGTTTGCAGTTATTGTGAAAGAAGACAATGAAGAAGGAACAGATTATTTCTTATATCGTTGCATCAAGGATAGAATAGAAGTTGACTTCTCCTATAATAGATGGTGAAGATATTGAGTATCCTACAGGATCAGTGGTAGTTATTGGAACTTGGCTTCGACAGTATCCATTAAAAAACTCCTCTATTTGGGTTTTTGAAGACTTTGAGACACACAGGAAATTACTCTTAGATTCGCATCTAGTTCTAGCGACAAATATTCAGTTGTATAGATATCAAGGAAGGCCTAATAACAAGATTCTTTGGAAGGTTCGAGAGTCAGATCATGAAGAAATCTTGTCTACTATTCAGAGTAGTTCTGATCCTGATGGTTCATTGGAATGAATTTACAATGCTCATGTCTGGTATATATAATTTATTTGATATATATAATATATTTTGGTTAGATAGATTTAAGTTCATATATTTTATTTTAAATTTGTGTATTTTGTATATATCTAGTATGGTTTTGATTTGAAACTTAAATTTCTTTGAATAACACTTTTATGATCAGGTTAGAGGTGCCAGAAAAGGTTCTACCTTCACGTGGTTGACACAGTTAGTAGAGAATTTTAAATTCTCAAAGCTAAGAGAATATTTCATTGTTTTACAAGAAAAGAGAAGCAATTAACAATGATTTATGTACCCGTGGAGGGGGTTCTTGTCTCTCGCAGGAGGTATCCCAGATGCACCTAGTTCTTAGAGAATCGAAATGAATCCTCCCCATGCTTTTACAAGACCATACCTATGTGTGTGGACAATCAGTTTGGTGCCATGACCCACCGTTTGTAAAATATAGTGTTTGACAACCTTACACTGGCTCAAACTACACTATTTCGTGCATTTGCAAACAATAGGGCAGCGAAAGCACCGATCTAGGAAGGAAAAAAACTAAGAAAATCTATTGTAGAGAGTTCCTACACTGATGTTTCAGATCTAGAAAAGATGTCTCTAGCTACCACGGAGCCTGACTAGTCACCCATCAAATTTGAATGATATTTTGGTCTCAAAACTCTTAAGGGACTACACTTGAATGAAGTATCCTGGAAGCAACGAACATTTCACACACCAAAAAACCACCTCCACTAGTGTTCACCTGGCCACCTAGATGTGTCGGTGCATTCGGTTTGGTGCCAAGACCCACCATTTGTAAAATTTAGTGTTTGACAACCTTACACTAGCTCAAACTACACTATTTCGTGCATTTACAAACAATAGGGCAACGAGAGCACTGATATAGGCAAGGTAAAAACCAAGATAGGATATTGTAGAAGGTCCCTATGCTGAGGTGTCAGATTAGATGAGACATCTCTAGGTGCCACGAAGTCTAAGTAGTCACCCATCGAAATTGAACAAAATTCTTGTTCCAGGACTCTTAAGGTACTACGCCCAAACGAAGTATCCCAGAAGCAATGACCTTGTCGCGCACTGAAAAACCACCTTCTCTAGTATTCACTTGGCAACTCAAATGTGTCTACATAGTTTGTTTTGTGCCACAACCCACCGTTTGCAAAATATAGCGTTTGACAACCTTACACTGGCTCGAATTACACTTTTTTATGCTTTTGCAAACAATAGGGCAGTGAGAGCACCAATATGAGAAGGAAAAAAATAAGAGATTCTATTTTATAGGGTCCCTACACTAAGGTATTAAATCAGACGAGACATCTCTTGGTGTCACAGAAGTCTAAGTAGTCACCCATCAAAGTTGAACGATATTTTAGTCTCAATGCTCTTAAGGGACTACGCCCGAACAAAGTAGCCCAGAAGCAACAACCTTGTCGTGCACACAAAAACACCACATCGTCTAGCATTCACCTAGCCACCCGAATGTTTCGGCACATTCGGTTCGGCACCATGACCCACTGTTTGCAAAATATAGCATTTGCCAACCTTATAATGGCTCGAATTACACTATTTCACGCGTTTGCAAACAATAGGGTAGCAAGAGAACCGATATAATAAAGAAAAAAATGAGAGAGGATATTTTAGAGGGTTCCTACACTGAGGTTTTGGATCAGCAGATATGTCTCTAGGTGCGACAAATTCCAAGCAGTCACCCATCAAAGTTGAACGATATTTTGGTCTCAGGGCTCTTAAGGGACTCTGCCTGAACGAAGTAGCACTGGAAGAAATGACCATTTTACACGCACCAAAATACCACCTCTTATAGTGTTCACCTAGCCACCCAGACATGTCAGTGCATTTGGTTTAGTGCCATGACACACCATTTGTAAAATATAGCTTTTGACAACCTTACACTAGCTCGAACTGCACTATTTCACGCGTTTGCAAAAAATAGGGCAGTGAAAGAACTGATATGAGAAGGAAAAAACAAAGAGAGTCTATTGTAGAGGGTCCCTACATTGATGGTTTTGGATCAGACGAGACATCTCTAGGTGCCATGGAGTCCGAGTAGTCACCCATCGAAGTTGAACAATATTTTGGTCTCAAGGCTCTTAAGGGACTACGCCTGAACGAAGTAGCCCGGAAGCATTGAAATTTTCGCACATCGAAATACAACCTCCTCTAGTGTTTACCTAGCCACCCAAATTTTTTGACACATTTTTTTTTGGTTTCATGACCCATTGTTTGTAAAATATAGCATTTGACAACCTTACATTGGGTCAAACTACACTATTTCATTCGTTTGGAAACAATAGGGCAATGAGAGCACCAATATGAGAAGGAAAAAACCAAGAGATTTTATTATATAGGGTCCCTACATGGATGTTTTGGATCAGATGAGATGTCTCTAGGTGCGACGGAGTCCGATTAGTCACCTGTCAAAGTGGAATGATATTTTGGTCTAAGGGCTCTTAAGGGACTTCGCCCGAATGAAGTAACATGGAAGAAAATACCTTGAAGTGAACCAAAACACAAACTCTTATAGCAGTCACTTGGCCACCTTTAATGTTTTAGAGCAGTCAGTTCAATGTCATGACCCGCTGTTTGCAAAATATAGCATTTTACAACCTTACACTGGCTCGAACTGCAGTATTTCGAGCGTTTACAAACAATAGGGAAACGAGAGCACCGATCTGAGAAGGAAAAAAAATGATAGAGGATTTTTTATAGGGTCCATACTTTGAGGTTTCACATCAGATGAGATGTCTCTAGGTGCCACATAGTCTAAGTACTGACCTGTTGAAGTTTAACGATATTTTGGTCTCATGGCTCTTAAGGGTATATGCCCGAACGAAATAGCCCAGAAGCAATGAAATTTTCATGCACCAAAACACCACCTCCTCTAGCGTTCACCTATCCACCCAGACATGTCGACATAGTCAGTTCAGTGCCACGACCCACCGTTTACAAAATATAGCGTTTGCCAACCTTACATTGGCTCAAACCGCACTATTTAGCACGTTTGCAAACAATAGGGCAGCGAGAGCACCGATATGAGAAGGAAAAAACCAAGAAATCCTATTGTAGAGGATCCCTAAGTCAAGGTTTTAGATCAGATGAGATGTCTCTAGGTGCCATGGAGTCCGAGTAGTCACCCGTCGAAGTTAAACGATATTTTAGTCTCAGGGCTCTTAAGGGACTACGCCCCGAACGAAGTAGCCCGGAAGAAACGACCTTGTCGCACACTAAAACACCACCTCCTCTAATATTCACCTGGCCACCCGATTTGTTAGTGCAGTCAGTTCAGTGCCACGACCCACCATTTGTAAAATATAGTGTTTGACAACCTTATACTGGCTCGAACTACACTATTTCACGCATTTGCAAACAATAGGGCAGTGAGAGCATTGATATGAGAAAGAAAAAATGGAGATATTCTATTGTATAGGGTCCCTACATTGAGGTTTTGGATCAGACGAGACATCTCTAGGTCCCACGGAGTTTGAGTAGTCACCCGTCAAAGTTGAACGATATTTTGGTCTAAAGACTCTTAAGGTACTACACCCAAACGAAGTAGCCCGAAAGCAACGACCTTTTCGTGCACTGAAACACCACCTCCTCTAGTGTTCACCTAGCCACCCAAATGTTTCGACACATTCTTTTTGGTGCCGTGACCCACCGTTTACAAAATATAGTGTTTGACAACCTTACACTGGCTCGAACTACACTATTTCACGCGTTTGCAAACAATAGGGCAGCGAGAGCACCGATATGAGAAGGAAAAAACCGAGAGAGGATATTGTATAGGGTCCCTACACCAAAGTTTTGGATTAGATGATATGTCTCTAGGTGCCACGCAATCTGAGTAGTCACCCGTTGAAGTTGAATGATATTTTGGTCTAAGAGCTCTTAAGGGACTACACCCAAATGAAGTAGCCTGGAAGCAACAACCTTGTCACACACTAAAACACCACCTCCTCTAGCATTCACCTTACCACCTAGACATGTCAGAATAGTCGTTTTGGTGCCACGACCCACCGTTTGCAAAATATAGCATTTAAAAACCTTATACTGGCTCGAACTACACTATTTTACACATTTGCAAACAATAGGACAGCGAGAGCACCAATATGGGAAGGAAAACACCGAGAGAGGATATTGTAGAGGTTCCCTACTTTGAGGTGTCAGATTAGATGAGACATCTCTAGGTGCCACATAGTCCGAGTAGTCACCTGTCAAAGTTGAACGATATTTTGGTCTCACGGCTCTTAAGGGACTACACCCAAACGAAGTAGCCCGAAAGCAATGACGTTGTCGCACACCAAAACAACACCTCCTCTAGAATTCACCTGGCCACCCAGATGTGTCAGCGCATTCACTTTGGTGCCATGACATCCTGAGGCATGACTTCTCACTCCTCACCTCCGTTCATTTCCTAGGACTCAAAACATTCAATGTCACTTGTTTACCTTCCATCTCTCTTGTTCTCTTTGGACTTTCCTCTATCCTCTTAGGTTCTTCATCATTTTCCTTGCTTTCTTCTCTTGAGCTATGTTGTTTTGGTGATTTCTCTCCATCCTCTGTTGCCCTAGCTATGTGCTTACATGCTCATTATGTTTGCATTGTAATATGGTCATGATCTTGGCTACCTTGAAACTTTTTACATAATTTTCATCCCTTAATGGGTATATAATACCCTAATTATCATGCTTTGAAGATTCACAAGAATAAAGCATTCCCTTGTTATTCTAATAGTGGATTAAGTATTTGAATATAGGTCAAGAATACTAAATGGAGTTAAAATTAAATGAGCTGTAATTGCTAGTGAAGCAATAACTAGTGAAAAGTGGTGAGTAAAGGTAAGTCATGTTAAAGGAATGAAATGCATTTATTCATTGTTTCTAATAGTATGGTGAGAATGTGAATGTATGAATAAGATTATCAATAAAATGCTAAGGCAAGTAACTTCAAGTTTGCATATTTGGATAGAATTTTAGAAGGAGAGTGAAGTGGCAAATCAATTCACTTATGAAGCATGCTAAGAGAAGTGAAGAAAACAAATAAGTGAGAGCCTATGAAGGAATAAGAGGAAAATAATTTCCATGCATGAGAAACATGAAGAAGAGAAAATAATTCTCATAATGAAGAACATAGCACAAAATAAGAATAATGGAGGAGAAAGGAAGTGCAAAATGAAATGCTTAGAGAATAAATAGGTACTCATTCAATATGAAATGGGAAACAAGAGGAAAGTGGCGAGAAAAGGTCAAATTTTAGTTTGAGGTAAGCATGTAATGGTTGTGATCAATAAATGAAGAAAGTGAAGGAGAGAGTGAATACTTGTTGTACATGAGGAAATACAAAGGCTTAAGGAGATATTTATAATAGGATATTAAAAGCAACAAGAGACAATTAAAGAGAAAAAAAGAGTGAAGAATGGAAAAATAAGGAGGAGAAAGAAAGAAGTCCTGAATACATACAAACAAATAAAAGAAAAGAGAGGATGGTAAGTCCAAGAAGAAAGAGACAAACAATGAAAATGAAAGAGAGAAGTGAAACTATTTTAAGCGATAATCAAATTGAATGTTTAAATTATTAGTTGATTGGCATATAGCACCAAATTATAAAGAGATAAGGTGTGTACATCTATTGATTCCCTGAATTTCTTTAAAACAATGTAAATGCTTCCCTTAATTTCTTAACAACTATACCATGCAATGTTGCACCATAAGTAACGTTATATTGATATCTAGTTCAAGATGAACTCTACCTCACTTATTTCTATCAATGTTCACATTAGTTGATATGCAACAGGTGAGTGTTAGCTTTAAAAGAAAAAAAATTAATTACGTATTGCCCTTTTGTAGTTCACCTAGCATGGTTTTTCTTAATGGAATAGGTTTGCTTAACAATTGTACCATGTAGTGCTCCGGGACATGGTTTTTTAATTTTAAATCAAACATACATATCTAGAACTAATAAATGGTTATGAAAACATAAACAGAAGGATATAATACATGCAATGAAATTGAATCAAACATATAGAAGTAATATCATTATGAAAACCAACACACATGGATATATAAGAATCAAACAAAGTGTGCTCTAGATGCACGTCTCTGAAATTATGTAAGTTCATAACATGTGTACATCTTGAACTAAGTGTGTCATAATGTATATAGGACCACATGTGGTCACAAAAGGATATATATATATATATATATATATATATATACAATGGAGTATATGAAGAAACATGTTCACTAAAACTAGATGGCCCATATATATCTATGTACATCTAGGTGGACTATGAATCTACTCATGAAACATCTTCCCTCTCTTCGCCCTACTAGAAATATCATATACATGACCTAAGGATGTAGTGGAGGGAGACTCCACTACAAATTTCATCCATGTAGTCCTAGGCGTCTCTAAGCAGGCCTGCAACCTAACTTGCACATTCATAAACAACAAGTTTTTAACACCCAAAATTTTAAAATACTCTCAAAATTTATAAACTTGTCCAATTTAGTTAAAATGCATGTGAAATCTTACCACAATGTTATGATCCGTATCAATTTGTTGTTGATGCATCGCAGGGACAACAGTAGACTCACGAGGGGTAAGCTACATACAAATAATTAATTTTCAAATTAAATATTTCACGTACATACAAATTTTGATATTGTAGATTTAAGTAATAAGAAATAATTAACCTCTAAAATTTAACAAAATTGAAAAATTTTACCTTAGTTAGTGGATTTGTAAATGCTATGGCAGCATCTACAGTAGCCTCCATAGTCTGTATATATGGAGTCTCTCTAGCAGTCATAAGCTATACAAAAAACATGTACAAATCAATATTAAAATCTACATGACTGTGCACCACATAACAGATGTCCAAAGCATGTAATCCACGTGAACTTCCAAAATTAGAAACAAAGTGTAAAGAGAAACTAACTACGTAAAACTCATGTGATGCATGCCAGCAGCCTTAGTTCCTAGAGTACATGATGACCCGCCAGGATCCTATGTATAAAAGAAAAACATACTAATATGTACAAGATACACGTGAAACATTATAATAATAATCTAGTGCAATCAAATGAAATTAAAAATTTAAGTTTGTACAACTTGAAACTTATGTTTGAAACATGCCCAGCTACATTAGCTAGCATGTCGACACCGGATGTTTCCTTCACCGGCTCGTGCTATTTAAAATAAAATAAAAAATTAGTTTTTTACATGTATGTACATGACGTACAATCAAATACATATATATTAAAATCTCAAACATGTGAATTAAACTATTGTATATATATATTATTTATATTTATTTGAAATTTAAATGTGAAAGACCAATATCAGTGGCACTAGTTCAAAAAATATCCCCCAACATCTCATCTATAGAAAATAAATCATGTGAGCCAACAAATGATGTCTTGCCAGTAGTGCATACATCACCACATGATCCACAATGGTGTGGTGTGCTAGAAATGACGCCTCCACCAACATCACTAGATGCAATTTGGTCACTATGCTGGGTCAGAGTGTCAGTGAGCTCCCTCAATGCATGCAGTGTGTCAATCTCCACAACCTCCTTCATTGTAGGAGGGATAACTGAAGGCAGTGGGGGTTTTGGGACATGGGGGATCCTTGGTTAACCTATGCGTGCACCAAGTCTACTCTGCGCAGAGCCACCTCCTCGACCAAAAAATTTAGAAAAGTCAATATAATTTGGGACCTCATTAAGCACAAACTCACAATATAATTTCTTCAAAAAGTAAAGAGGAACCTCATTGTTGTTGCATGGTGGATAATTAAAAACCATCCACCATCGGTCCCAAAAACTATTTTTGATTCGTTCATTGTGGCACCAATGGATTGGGAACCATTTGCAAGTAACTGCGGGGGGCATTGGTTCTCGGGTCGGTAAATAATGCACAAATGAGGTATTTTCCGATTTTCTTTTCTTTTACAGCCACATGGGATAATTTATCCACATACCACTACCTAAAATCACCTCTAAAGGTATTCCATCTATGTATTTGGTTGGTTGTGGAGTCGAATTCGCCAATCAATGTTTGTAATGTGTCAGATAAAGTCATGCGGGAAGGATTTGTGGCATGATTTTGTCTTATAGTCTAAATAAGGTTCTCAATGACAATTTTATTTTCTCAGATTCTTCCAATGATATTATCTTGTGTTGCTGTTGGTTTAGTGGGGACAGAAGGAGCCACAAGAGGCAGATCTATGTTTAGAGGAGGGTTTTGAGGAATGTTCGGAGGGTTTTGAGGAATTTTTTGATGGTTTTCATGATTTTGAGTTTTCCGACCAACTGCCAAAACAAGAAAATTGTATACATAAACAAACATTTCAAAAAACCCATGAAAATGCAAAAAAAACCTAAAATGCAAAAAAAATATTAAAATCGGGGGCTTACCTCCTCATCTTGGCGGCATGGTTGAATCTATCGTGATCCAGAAGTCTAATGAGTAATTTTGAGGTGGTATTCAAATCTTGAGTGAAAAACGTCTAGGAGAAATTGTGGTTTGAAATGAAAAATGGGGAAATGAGGACTCGCGGGATTACTTTTTTTGTCTCAGAGTTTTGTGATTGCGGTTTATTACCGCGCTAGCAGTTTTAAACCGTGATAGAGATTTTAGGTTCAGTTATTTCTGAACCAAAAATTCAAGAACCATGATCGTGGTTTAAAACTGTGATCACGCTATATAAACAACAATCAGTGTTCCTGAATTTTGGGTTTTTATGTCCATGGAATTTTCCACCAACTTCGTGCACTCACCCACCCTTACATTTCCACTTATTGATGCTCACTCTCTTTGTTCTCATTTACCTCATAAGATTCAATCTTCTCAAGCTTTCTTGTGCTCTCAAAAAAACTTAAAATATGATTCTTGATTCATACATGCATTAAAATCTTCCAAACCAACTATCAAATCTAGTGCATAAGTCTTAAAACCCTCATAATTATCTCTTTACATTCTTATTTTTTCCGTATAAAAAATTTGTTTCCTGATAACATCATGACCAACCTTGTGTGTGGTGTTTATCCTCCTTTAATGGGAAAAAATGTATGAATCTTTCTGTGTGCTATAAGTTTAGGTGTTTTTATTTCCATCATGTGCTTCTTTCATATCATAATGCCATGGTTTTCTAAGCAACACATGAAAAACATCCATAGGAACCAAATCACACAACAATTTATCCTTATATCTTCCAATTTGAAAATATACCCGTCACAATTCCCTAACAAAAATATGATGTACTTTTTAAATCCAAGATACCTGATATGGGTTAGGGTGCATGGTATTTTTCATTCCTATATTTTATACCATCTAAAATAAAACAATATTCTTAGTGCTTCCACTATTAATGACCTCATTACAACATTTACCCTTAGCTTTACATACAATTTTGAACAAACATCTTCTTTGAGTTAATTCATTTATGACTTTACCTAGTTTTAAAATAAATATTCTAAATAAAATAGACTCACCTCTATCTTGAATATTATGATCAAAATATCTTTCCATCTCCTTCATTCTTGTATTCATAAGCCATGTATCTTGCATATTCTTGACACATGTAAGACTTTCCTACAAACTATACTTTTTTGTTTGTCTCTATCCTTTGCATAAAAATCGTCTTATCTCTCATTCTTCTTGATTATACATTATATCATTCAACCTTCTCATCAAAACATCCATCATCTGATCCATCTTATCTTCCAAATATTGCCTTCCCTCAGCTCTCACTTACACCATCTTATCTTCTCTTTCCTTTCCTGCACTGTTTCAAACATGCTTTCAACCTTATTTTCCTTCTTTTATACCAAATCATTTAGAGATAGACCACATTTAGTCTATTCAAAATATTTAGTATGAGTTCAATACTCAAATAAGTCACTTGGACCTTCAAATTAGTTATTTCCTCTAGTTCTCCAAACCTGTTAACCATGCAAATTTTGACCTTAAATACTTAGTGTGATTATCCAATCATTCCATAATGTTATTATACCCCATATCAAATCAATTCAATCGTAATTATTATTTGAATCACTAATAAGGATCAAATTTCTTAGCTTCTTGGTAACTTTAATGTCCAAGCTTCTCAAGTCCAATGCTCAAGGTGAGTTCATGCATGGAACAAACTAGGAACACCTAGGAAAAACTCCATACCTTTTTCAATACCATTTATCTTTTTTGTGGTGTGTGTTCAATTTCATCCTCTAAATCCCTTGTTTAGTGACTTTTCAAATCTCACTCCTCTTTTACTTTGTTAGTCTCCTTGTAACCCTGCATAAACAATTTTCTTGGTATAACATATGCACGCGTGGATCATTCATAAAACTACATCCATTTTTTGATACCCGTTTGAGGTATTTTGTTGTGTATGGAATAAAAGGGAACCTTATTTTGGAAAATATATCTCAAAACCCATTATATCAGTTGTAACTAGGCCTCTTGTGACTGTACAGTTGCTTACGTAGTAGAGTGCAAAGAATTTCTACTATTTGAGACCTTTTCCTAACTTATTTCCTCTTGAATCTCAATAATAATATTGGGAATATGTTTTCATAGAATGTTTCTCTCTTAACCCCGGCTGGAAATTCCTCAAGTTATAGATACTACAAACTATATGTCCTTAAACCTCTTTCTGCAAACATATAACACAGTTGTATTGAACTATGGTATCTTATGGGCATTCTTAAAGACTCTATCATCTTAAATATTATCCCCTACTTTATTGGTTTTCTTTATAAGTTTTATTTAGTTTCAAACTTCTCTTTATCCTCCTTAACTCTCCCTAACTTGAGCAAACAAGCTAAGTGTGTCTTCAACAGGTCTGAATTATACTGTCACAAATTGCTAACAATGGAACTTTTTTCACAGGTTGAAATTTAAAAACTCCCCTCCTGGTATTCATTCAGGTACTACCTTATAAAATTTGAGAACCTAAATCTCCTTGAAACCCTTACAACCATTCAAGGATTCTAAAACCCTAATGAGGGTTTCTTATAAACCTGGGAGGAGGTATTTATCCACTAAAACATCTCCATGTTCTTTCAAGATCTCAAACCTTTCCCTATAGCTTTGTACACCATTCCTCTTTGTGAATTATTTATCAATTAATCCTACTCATCATCTCCACTTCAAAAAAAAATTTAATCCTCACTATCCAACCTCAATCAGAGGTTCTTAACTCCTCAAGCATACTTCAACAAAATTAGATACTTTCATTTCTTTGTGATACTCTCCTAAGGTTTACCAAGATATGAATTAACTAAAAAAATTATTTAAACCTCTCACAACTAGAATATCCCTTCTCAAATTCATTATACTTGTCTCTCCAAGTCTAACTATACTCACACATACTCATTCATAGGTTTCAATGGCTACCACAATAAGAAATAACCAATTCAAATACTTGAATTATTTAATAATAAAATTATGTAGGGATTATTACCAATTATGAAGTGTCTTCCACAACATGATGCACCATTAACACACAAATTCAAGCTACTAAAATAATCAAAACACACATAATAAATCTAAACACAATTTTGTTTGCAAAAAATTTCCTTTCCTCTTCAATCTTCAATCTCTTCTTTTCTTGCATTACCTGACCATTCGAATCATGGTCTCTAAATAGTTGAAAAATGATATATATACCTTCCCAAGATAGTTCCCACTTTATTTGAGACCTTTCAACACCCTTTATCTTATGAATAGCTCTTAAGACAACATCATGTTGTAAACTACGAGTCCAAGACCTATACTTCCAAATACACACACTATTACTCTTAAACCCCTATAAACACTAAATTATGACCTCTTAAATATATATAAGTATTATTACATTCTTAAAACTCCCAAAATACCTAAAAACACCTTAAAACACATTACCCATGCCAAAATAGGCTTTAAAATTAAAATTTATATATATTTGGAGGCAAAGTTCTAACTTAGAATTTGTAATGGAAGTGACAAACAAAAACCATCCTAGGTGACATCCTATGACCTCCTAAACCTAAAAAATAGTTATCAAACAAAAATTAATGTTTACAAACCCTATTTACATATCAGGGAGGATGTTCCTACATCATTGGTCCTTGTAGAGGACCAGATAGTGGTGAGGGTGGTGATTAGTGGAGCAACGTTCGTGGAGGTATCTGGTTAATGAATGTTTAATTTACTCGATAGATGAAATTTATGATATATACAAATATTTTTTAAGCCTATTTTTGACGTATATTTTTTATATATGGAGCTTTGAGACTCTTGATGATATGTTGACACATTGATATAATATATATATGATTATGATTTTTATCCATATGTTGATTTTATTTGGTATGATGTTTGGGTGTGATAATGTAGAAGTTAGATATGATCCTGATGTTTAGATGTATAGATGTTGATAAATGGTTTGATGTGATGTTTATATGTATTACATGTAATGTTGAAACAGTAGTCAAATGTATTTAATTTCTATGTGATGTTTTAAGACATCTTATTTTGATTGCAATGTGATTTTAATGTGTATTCTAATCACATATGGGAATAAAATATGAACTATTTTCTTTTGGAATTGATTTAATACATATGTGGTTGTAAAATGTATAATGAAGGCTTTTGCACTTTTGGCCTTATAAGAAATGTTAGCACAATACTAACAATGAGAAGTCATATGTAAGATTTTTGATATAGATGAAAGTGTAATGTATAGCTTCTTAACACATGAGAAGGGTTGACATATGTAGGTTTTATGGGAGAGTAGGTTTTCCTTTCAGTTGATTATTAATATCATGTCATATCTAAACATTTTTCCTTGATGAAAACTTATTGATGTAGAAATGTTTCTCTAATGGGAAAGTTGATTGATGCATGAAACTTTCCTAGGATGATTTTGTTATTTTAACTTTTTTTGAATGTTGATTGATGCAGGAAACCTTTTCACAATGACATGGGTATTCATTCTTTGATGGAGTGGTCTAAACTGTTTGAGAATTTTTATTTTTTATTTTGGATAGTCGTCCTTTTAAGCATCAATCTGTAACTTTGACAGGAAGCTATCCGTCGAGGGACCAATTTTCTTTATTTTTTGAAAATATGATATTGATATTTTATATATGTCCTTCAAGGGATTGGTTAATTTATTTGAATAGATGCATCCATATATATATTTGACTTTACTTTTATGATGAGGAAAATCCTTGTAGACCATTTCAAGGAGGGGAAGGGATGCGTGTGCATTCTACACATGTGTTCCCCATAACATGTTTTCTATTGGAAGACACCATGGATGGATGTAATGATTAAAGGATTCCTACTAAGGACAAAATTTTCTATGTGCAAGATGCAATGAGAAGATCCAGGGTGCTCATCTTTATGGTTCTAAGGATAGTGACGGTAAACCATATGCTTTAAAATAATTATAATGATGAAGTGATGGGTTGGAGGTTAAATAAGATATTTGGTGTGACTACTTTCATGATGGTTGATGTGTTAATAGTAGAAATTGATGCAAGTGCAATACATTCAAATGTTCCTTTTTCAGGTTTACCATCGAGGTAAGCTAAACAGTAAGCTCTTGACCCACATTTGTGAGAGATGATATCTAGACCAATCCAATTAGGGAAAAACTTTCCACATTTACTCCTTTCTAGATAAGTGAGATTTTATTTTCATTAATAATGAGATAACCTATATTAAATTCATGTTCATTAACATGTTTCTTATACCTGCATTTGATACGCTCTTGATATACATGATGATTTTTTATAGCTGTTAGATGAAGTTCATCTAACAACTCCAATTGTGCTAAACATTTTTTATGATAATCCTCATTAAGGATAAAATTTCTTAGGGATATGTGCAGTGATTATATTTTAAATTCAAGGGGTAAAACTACCTCAAATCCATAAAATAGAGAAAATAGCATAAGACATGTATGAGTACAGAGGCTAGTATGATAAGCCCATAGAGAAAACAAAGTCTAGAGGTGTTAAATTCTTCCTACTTGATCAAAAAAATTTAAAATAATTTTGTTAAGTATTTTGTTAGATGCCTCGTCTTGTCCATTTTTATTGTACATAATAAGGTGATGAAAATATTAGTTTGATGTTGAATGTGTCACATAGTTTCTTAACTTTATTCTTGAATAACTTCCCATTATCAATGACTAGATTTTGAGGGATGACGAAACAATATTTGATATGTTGATAAATGAAATCACTAAATTTTTTACTTTAGTAGCGACTAAGGGAATAGCCTCTACCCATTTAGTAAAATATTTAGCAGTTGGGATAATAGAGTGATGTTGTTATGATGAACGAGGATTGATGAGGCCAATGAGGTCTAACCACCATTGTGAGAAGGCCTATAAATCTTGAGAAGGCTTGTAAATCTTGACTAGGAATGCAGGAGAGGTTAGAATTTTGTTGGAATTTAACTCATTTCTTGAAACACATAGCAACAATATTGATTGATATTAGAAAAATAATATCTCATTTGTAGGACATATTTGGCGACAACCATACCATTAAATTGTTCGTTACATATTCCATTATGGACTTCTTAAATGGAATTAATAAACTCATGTAATTTGAGACATCTTAACAAGAGGCCATCAAATACACGCTTGTATAGAACATCATCTACAATGACATATCAGGTAGCATGTTGCAGGAAAGATCACTTAACATTTTTATACAAGTCAGTGGTAATTTTCAACTCTGAGAGATATTCAAATGTTTTAGTATGCCAAAGATCCATTGGATTACCTTCGATGAGATTAATAGAAGGGAGTTCATTGTTTTGGGATGGTTGGTCAAGTGTGTGCATGACAGCAAAAAATTTATAATCATCTATTCATAGGGGATGAGGGTTACAATAAGGGCCATGGTGTATACAAATTTGTTAAAAGATCGTGGTACTATTTAAATAGTATAACGATCAAAGGATTCTAAGAGGAATTCAAAATGGTTTTCTATTTTTGTAGAATATCATTTTTACATTGATAAATTTCTTTCATCTAATTGATGAAAAATATTCAATCTTCGTAGATGCCCCAAATTTAAACACTGAGAATGATGGTGGTTTGGAGATCCATGATTAGAGCTTCGTATTCTACCATGTTGTTAGTACATTTAAAATTTAATTTTAAAGATAGATGGATAGTGGTCCCCTAGGGAGGTATATTAATGATAACAACACCTCATCCTTACTAACACTTATATCCATCAAAAAATTGTTTCATTTTAATAGGAGTGTATTTGTGACTGATAATATTGATAGATTCATCAGAGAATTATTCATGAGGTGATTGATTATCAGAAAGGGGGGGCTTGCACAAGTTGTTCGATGATGTCTTGTCCCTTGATATTTTTTTATGAGATGAAATCAAGGTCAAAATTAATCATGAGCATGAGCCATCGAGAGATGTAGTCACTCTGATGTGGCTTAGAGCACACATTTTTTAGAGGATGAATATTGGTAATGACATAGTTATTTTGATTATGTAGGTAATGATGGAGCTTGGACATTGTGAACTACAAGGGAATAACACAATTTTTTTAGCTTTTGTATAGAGATTATCATTATCATGTAGATTTTGGCGTATATGATAAAAGAAATGTTCCCAACTCTACTTGTCTTGATGAGAAATCATGTCACCAAATGAATGATTATTAGAAAATATGTAGAGGTAGAATGGTTCCCCCCTCATGTGGAGGTATAATCACAGGTGACAATAGGAGATTTTTTTTTAGGTTATTGAAGGTATGCTGACAGTTGTGATCCTATTTAAAATGTAAATCCTTTCAAATGTGATGATGATAAGGATGACAATAGTCTGAAAGCTATGAGATAAAAGTGACAAATTTATTGAGTTCTCTATCGAAGGATACAAAGATATTTTAGGTTGACAAGGAGGAGGCAATTCAATGATAGATTTGATCTTGGTGGGGTATAATTCAATGTTTGAATAGAAACAATGAATCCTAAATTTTTTCTAGTGAGCACACTAAATACACACTTATCGAGGCTAAGGAGAAGAAATTATTGGATAAGATGAGTGGAAGATTGTGTCTAGGACAGTTAGATGATCCCTTTTTTTTCTTTGATTTACCTAAAATATCATCAATATGTTATTCTATATTTTTACAAATAAGATCATCGAAAATGTATGTAATTAACACATTGGTAAGTGGCCGCTTGGTGTTTTTAAGTCCAAAAGGTGTTAGTCAATAACAGAACGTCCCCTATGGAGTGATGAAGGATTTAACATGTTTTTCATTGATGGCCATAACAACTTTATTTTAGCTAAATAAGCCATCCATAAATTCATATCATTTCATGGTTTTTATACTAATGAGTTGATCGATGTTTATAAAGAGGAAATTCATCTTTGGGACAAGTGAGGTTGAGGTCTCAGAAATCAATCTAAAAAAGTGTAAGTTTACTGAGGCTTTAGTCAAGGGAATGATATTAGAAAACCCATTATCAATAGTCAATGGGTATGATGAAATTACGCAAAGATCATACACTGTAACTCATTTTTAATGAGAAGAGTGATTTGACGGTGCATCCTATGTATATTTTTTTTAAAGTCTTGGCATCAGGATAAGTGACCGATATTTTGAACAATGTTAGGCTTAATACCCAATATATCACTATATAAAAAAATTTGACTGCTGTGAGGATCATGTTGGATTTATTAAATTAACATTGATAATGGATTCATTGGGAAGTGTAAATGTGTTAGGTGGTAAATGTGTTTGAAGGTAATGGGTCCCTGTAACCCCATATAAGAGATTATGGATTGGTCATCATGGCATTGAATAATGTCAATAGTAGGTTAATCTTGTTCTATTATTCTAGGTAAAATAAGAGATAGGGTCCTTAGTACCAAAGGTATTTTGATAAGACAGTGCTCCTAATGTGATAATGTTTACTAAAATTTTTTTTTTATGGGTTTGAAATAGTTTCAGCTGTATTTATGGGTTAATCATGTGTATATGGGGGAAGGTAGATTTGGTTATGTTACGGATCCAGATATGATGCTTTCGAAAGCTTTAGAGGCTATTTTTTTAAACACCTAACCCCATATTTTTCACGAGGTTTATGAGAATGATCAAGGATTAAGTCATGGATCTCTTGTTAATTATATCCAAGTTTGAATCTTTTCCAGGTAAAATGATGGATGTACATTTATGTGAATAATTTGTTATGTAGGAATGCGAAGTCTTACATGAATAGTTTGGGATGATGATAAATATTAGGAAATGTAGAAGGGAGAAATAAATCCCTTCATATATGAGGATGGATTTGAGATGTGGTGGAGTGAAGGAGAGAACATCTCTCGAAATAGGGTTCATACATGGGAAATTTTTTGGGTCTTCCACTATATCTTTGGTATAGGAAGGAGAGTTAAGTATGAGGAGATGATACTCCCATAGTGAAAGGTGTTACATTACATCATTTAAAATAAGTTTCATATGGAAATTTTAATGACGTGATGGATGAACTGGTGGAGGAGATTCATTACAGGAGCTCAATTTTGTTTTAGGAACAATCACGTCATTTGGTTGATATGTCATGTGAAATACTTTGAAAGGGTTTGGATCTATGAGGACCAAAAAAAATTTAGCCTTATGTTCATATTTGTGACAATGATGGAGAGTAGATGAAATACAATGCATAGTGTATATCCATAGTTGAACTAATAACATGTTATATTAAAAACTCTCCTTCTACCAAATAGAAAAGTTCATGGATATTTTTAATACCATAGCTTGATTGGTAATATAATGTGCCTAATGTGGGGAGAAATGGTGTCATTAAAATTCTATAGTACAAAAAAGTGAATGGGAAACAATTGGTATTAGGTAGTTGAAGTTAATTAAAGGCATGTGAGGATATGATATTTGTGTTGGCACAAATATTGATCATAACCCTCCTAAGGAGGGTATCATCGATTTTGGGTGGGTCATGAAAAGTTGGAGGTCATGGTCCTCTAGTTGTAATGATGGGAATTAAAGAAGTTGTCAAAAGAGATGAAAACAGTCATTCTAAGTGTAACTGAATAATTTTTCGAATGGATGTGGATCATATTACGGTACTGATATAGATTAGAGTTATTTTATCATATATTTTTGATAATGATGTGAATTTTTCATAACCTCGTTAAGGGACACTCTTCACAAGGGCTTAGTGAAGATGATTGATAAATGTATTTTGTATGGGATAAATGTAGTTTTTTATGGAAGTGGTGGATTTCATGTGTGGAGCAAAAATGATGGACACCCTAACAATAGGTGGAGGTGTTAGATTCGATTATTTGGGAGCAAGTGATACGGATACCATGTACTTTCTTTTGTTTCAAATGCTTAGGGTAACGGTTATGTGCTTAATTGATGATATGTATTGTGTCAATTTGACGAAGAGCGGGATTTCTTGGAAGAGTCCTTGATTTCGGTAGATGTGGATGTGGGTGGTGATTTGATAAAATATGAATATTAAATCTAATTTTAGGAGTCATAATAATCATGTACAACAAAATAAAAATACTAAGTACTCTAAATATGTAACCATGTAAAAATATGAGAGAGATAAGCTTATCTTCTTTTTTCTTATCCTAAAATGTGTCTAAGACTTGAATAAATGATGAATATGCTAGGTAGAGTGTTATAAGTGCTTGATATAAATTATGGAACTTAATGAATTGCTTGAACAAGGGCACCTAGGTAGGGGTTATATCACCTAAGTACCAAAAAATCTTTTGTAGGTGCATGTGACTACACAAAGTGTTGGAATCAGATTTTTCTTGTGTCGTTAGGATTTCAATATCTTGCAATTTTTGGTCTCCTGTATATCACTAGATGATAGTCTAATTCACCAATAACCTAAAAGAAAATGATATTTTGTAAAACCTCCAAACTACATCAAATCCTAAAAAGAAATATGCAAAATGGGGACTTAGAATGACTCTGCTTGTCACCCAACAGAATGAACTTATGAGTTGAGCATTTTCAATACATATAAAATTCCATGTAGTTCTATGTGTCTTTTGCGTGAAATTATGTCCTTAGATTTACCCTCACACCGATGACACTAAGATAATGGGATATAGCTAAATAGAATGCAAATGTGTCAAATGGAATTTAGAGCTTCCCCTTCCTATGCAATGTATGTAGATTAACAAGCCTAAAAATTCAGTCCCTTTGATAATATGTAGATAAAATATCTCTTAACAAATATACCCACCCTTATAATGGTATGTATATTGTGTATATATACAAATATCTTTCTTAAATCTCAACACTAGTGACACGACATGCCAACTAGGACCTCGGGATAGGAGATAATGAAACTTAAAAATGCCGACCATAAATGTCAATGATGTAAATAAGAAAAAAGAGGACATGATATCCCAGGGTGGGCAGGATCACCTAGGTGACAGTGTCTAGACTTATCACTAGTGTCTTTAGCTAGCTGACAATAAATGTGAAGTGACCGACAGACAGGGATCCTTATGATCTGATTAACACTGGGTATAAAAGTTATAGAAATGAGAGAGAAAGACGATATAAAAAATTAAAGAAAGTGGATGGACTAGGAAGTTTGTCAACAGTTAATACTTTTCTTAGCTATGATATATATATATATATAACAACATATTTTGGCAGTATAGTAAATAGTAGTATGTGCATGATTTTGTGTCTACATTTCCCCCTTATTCTATTTGAATGAAATTTAGGTAGTGTAAACGAAGTAAGGAACATATCAGTGAGAAGTACAAAGAAGTCCTAATGTAGAAGTACATGTAGAATGTGAGGACATATAGTGTAGCGAACCGTGGCTCTAAGAGGATGATGTGAAAGAGAGAAAATTTGGTACAGTCAGTAGTAAGTGGAAATGGTTGAATGGAGAACAATAATATTAGAGGAATATGCAAAGAAGGATGAGTGAGAAGGGTAAAGAAGGAGGATCAATAGATCATACTCAGAGTAAGGATAATGATGAGATAGTAGAGGTAGTCAAGAATGGATCTAACTCAGAACATGATGAGAAGGTGAAGTAAGTAGACCTTCAAGAGGAAAAAAATAGTCATGAGTCATACATTAAAATAGTTAAAGGAGACATAATATCACAAGAGAAATGAGAGATCAAGAATGAAAAGAAAATGGAGGTCAAGAATGAAGATAAAACTCGTAATTTCCAATCTAATATTTCCTTTGGTGTTGTTTATACAAGTTTTTCACTTGGAAAGGTGAAGGAGTAGTCAAATGAAAGTGAATATCATAATAAAAAGCTATGCTTTTTAGTATTGAATGTGAAAGGAATCATGAAGGTAGAAATAAGGATATCAAAGATACTGTAATAGTCAAATAACATGAAGAACCATCACAAATTATCAAGGATTTGGTGTTTAAACTCAATCAAAATATGGAAAGAACAACATGCACTCCTAATATACTCATTATTTCTCTTGAATTTAACTAGCTTAAGGATTAAGTAGCTTGTGATGAATAAGATACCACTACTAGAGACTTATTAAGCAAAAAACTCAGTCAAGGAGTAATTTCAGAAGACCATGTGAAATTGGAAGCTATGGAAGAAAGAGGGAACAAAATTGAAAGAAAAACAACATGGGAAGACTTATTTTCTCCTTGGGCATATGATGCAAGAGAATCACTCTTGAGGTTATTTTGGGAATGTCATGATTTTTTTTTGTTTGGTTAAATCCTTAGGTGTCTTAGTTATCATTTCATTTAGGTTTGATGATTTCTAAAGGTTCAAATTTCAAATTATGGAGTTTCCCTCCATTTTGCACTTTTGAAAATTGGAACTATTTTGAGCCAATTTTGGCTTCTTGAGTAAATGTAAGTTAATTTAAGAGTTTTTATAGTATGTTATAAATTTTGAAAGAGAATATCATTTAGTAGAGACCCTTAATGTGATTATATTTTCTATTTAGCTCTTAAATTCAGTTTTAGATCCTTGGTTTTTAAGATGAACCTCCATATGACTTGTTCACATGACCATAATAGTTAGTTTGGATGAAAATTCAAGAAAGGACTTGTATTTTGTGATGTATTAACTATTTTTCAAATATTAATTTGAATGAAATTTTGTAGACAAAGCTCTAAGAGGATTTTGTGTGCACACAAACTATATTTCAGCTTAATTTTATGTTGATGCTTTGAAGATATTGAATGCATAAAGGTGGCGATTGTTTAATGTGGTAAGGAAGATTATATCATAACATATTTTGATGCTTGCATGAAGTTTTTGGTTTAATAATGCTTACTTGGGAAATTTTTAGAGAAATTTGTTACAGGTACCCTTGGTTTAGTCTGTACTGTAAAGAACGTTTGAAGAAATTAATATTCCTCAATGAAAAAAGTATGAAAACCTAGGTTGGAGTGTAACCTTTTTATAAATATAAATAGTCTTTAAATATTTAAAAATAAAAATTGTGATTGCTTCATTTGATTGAAAACTCTTAACAATATAGAAACCCCTATTCCTTAGGACAAAGCAAGGTGGTTTAGACTCAATTATTATTTTTTGAACTGCAACTGTGGCTTACTGTTAATGTCAAGATCCTCAAAAGTTGATAAAATGATATTAGAAGTGTTTTGAAATATTAAAACTAGGTATCATTCATTTTGGGTGTGTAATAGTCTTCTCGGGATGAATTTACACAAAATCCTTAGGGTTTATATCAACTAAGGTGTTTGGAGGACTTATAATCAAAAAGAGAACTTGAAACTTGTAAAATAGTCTCTTGACATATTAATACCACATATTTAAAGAATTTATTGTGTTTAAACCCTCTACAGAAGTCACAAATTGTATTAGTTATAACCTAGACCTATACATGCACAATTGACACCTAATCGGGAACTCGGTCAGTGAAGATTGAAAGTAATTTTACAAAACAAGACATCCAACAACTTATTAATATGATTTTTTTCCAAAATGTGTGTTAAAAAAGGTGATGATTTTATATTTTTAGGTCTTGAATCCAAAGATATGTTTTGTTTTGTCTTATGGTAGGTCTAGTAGGGCTGAGTTAAGCCTAGGAGTGAGAGGGTCGATAAATAGCACTTTTACTAAGAACAAAACAAAAAACTTTAGCCCACACTTGGATGAACATAAAGGGTATTCAAAATAATTTATAACTTTTTCTGGGTCCTTGTGGATTGTTCTATACACTAACTTGCCTCAATCATTACTTTTAGAAGCTTGAAAAAGGTAGTTTTTCCTAAGGAGAACAAATTTGACTAATTCTTAAAATTCCAACGAACTTGATGATTGAGATAGCATGGTTAGAGAGTAGTGAACATGTTTAAAGCATTAAATATGTTATTTTGAGATTTTAGAGAAAATTTCCATGTTGAACGATTACCTACCGTAAAGGAAAAGAGTCCAATTTTTTGCAAGCTAAGGATAAGTTTAATTTGTTTATCGAAGATAACTTGTTGTGGGATTAATTATGTGTTATATGCTCTGTATCAACATCTAACCCTACCTGTTCACCTAGCCCTTATGTATGGTGTTCAGAATCAGGAATTAGTTATAGAAGATCATCATAGAGAAGGTGAACAAGATGGTGATAAATGATCACAACATTAGGTTGGAGATATAGGTAGGCACATATTGGAATTGGTGTAGGAGGAAAATCATATTAATAGGTTTTTGCAACAGGATCCTATGTTTGGAAAAAATATATTTGGAACGAATTTTGTAGGTGCGTCATCAGGACAAAGTAATGTTGGTGGGAGTTATAGGACAAACAATTGGTTAGTAGTTTAGCACTACCAAAAAAATGTAAGTTAGTTCTTCATCAAGTTCCTAGGTTGTGGTGGGAGGCTCCCTAGGTTGTGGTGGGAGGCTCAGGAGGTTCAGCAAAACCACTGCGCAAAGGTGATCCTAGAGGTGGATCAGGTTCACGATCTTGCCCCATGATAGGACAAGGGTCATAGAATCCTACACAACAACCTCATAAAATACATTAGCAAACACACTAGATTTAATTTGAAATGTCTCTTCATATTCCACGGTATAGAGGTGTGCAATATGCAACCGGGAATGTGCATAAGTTTGAGTTATTTTTGAGAGTTAAGATAATAACAAATCCTGATAGGAAGGAAAGTCAATTTACAACCACACTTCATGGGCACACACACAATTAGTACAGGAAATATGACTCACATCAAACTGCAATGGAATATGATGCATTATTCATTTCCTTCTTAGTTGAGTTCCACATAGTCTAGTTTTAGAAACATAACATCAGTTTCCTGAAGGATATCAGGATTGATTTTTCTAGCATCAGGGCATATGATGCGCGATTCAAGATTTTATTTTTTAATCTCTCCTATGATATTCATTAGATTAAATATGCACAATGGTTTCTTGGAGGATTGCTAACACCTTTCTAAATAGCATTGTCACATAATACATTTATTGATTCATACGAGGCATTGGAAAGAGCATTGAATGTAGAAGTAGTTAAAAGTGTTGACAAAGTGGTAAGTCCATTCTAAAGCTATATAGTAGCAATTGTCTCTCAAATTGATAATATCTCTACTAATTCATCTCATGAGACATGCAGTGGATTATGTTTCATTGATTTTGAGGTTGAAGGACATACAAAGGATAACTTTCTGTTAGGATAAATTATATTATCCTATTATTTAATTATGCATAGGATTATTATTTAATTAATTTTAAATGGTTATATGGTTAATCAACCATATTTGTTTGTATTCAGATTGTTATATTGTTTTAAACAATATATTTGTCTTTATGTAATTTTGCTTCCCGGATGTTATTGGAAGCTTGTGAATTCTGGTTTTTGGTTGCACCTGTGCAACTCATTTTCTCGGATGTATTTGGCTGTGCAATATCTATAAATATTGCAGCCCATCCTCTGTAATTCTTTACTAATTGAGATCAATAAAATCTACACAGGATTCCATCCCTGTTTCTCAATCAACATTTGGTACCAGAGCGAAATTCTGGCCCTGTGAAGGTGTGGAAGAGAGAGCAGCAGAGAGAGAGGAGATTGGAGACGTGTTTGCAGCATTTGAGAGCCTGTGCAGCCTCGTGCAAACTCCCAGCCCCATCCCTGCCTCCCCCACATCCGCCTGTTCCTTCCAGGTACTTGGAAGGCAAATTTTTTTTTGCACTGGTGCACTCAGCACCAGGCAAAATTGCTACAGGTATTGAATTTTAAAAAAAAAAAAAATTCCCAATCAGGGTTTTGTTTTACTGTATTTGGAGATTGTTTTGCTTGTTTGGAGGTCTGTCTGTGCACCTGCAGTGAACAAAAAAGCAAAAACAAAAGTGATCAATACACAGAGCAAAGAAAATAAAAAAATAAAAAAAAGGGAAAAGGAGAATAGGCGGCCAAAGAAGAGGAAAAGCGGCCTGCATAAAGAATGTGAGCAAAAACAACTTCATTTGCCAGTGCTCTGACCTCCTACGCCTGTACAAACGAGATAAAAACGTTTTTTTCTTTGTATATGCGCCCATGCGCGGCCTGCACAAGGAAAAACGTTTTTTTGAGCAAAAACTTGCCCTTCTCCTCTCGCCCACGCCATTTGCTACCCCCAGCAGCCTGCACAAGGAAATACAAGCGAACAGCAAGCAATAAACATCAAATACGTGGCCTGCACTTGCTACAGTGCGTGGAAAGGCAAAAAACACGCCCAAACAAGCAAAAACAGCGCCCAGGCAGTCAAAAACGCGGCCTGTACATGAATCAGTGCGTGAAAAGAAGAAAAATGTGGCCATAGAAGAATACAAAGGCATGGAGGTTAAAAGAAACACTTCAGATCCGTATTTGGAGCAATAAAATAACCCTAAACCGCCTCTCACCAGCTGCTGCCACGTGGATCCTTCATCTAGGGCGCATTTTCTAAGGTAAGCCATTTTTTCACATACTTTAAATACAAGTTTGCTCATCTCTACATCAAGCGCCCTTAAGTGGCCAAGTTGGATAGAGGGAAAGCCTTAGAAGTGGGAGGTGCATGGTTCAAATCCCACCCCCAACTTCACATTTTGCATTTGGGGGAATTTTTGGCGGAACTGCTAAATTTAGCAGATTTTTTGAATTTAGTTATAACTAACTAAATTTAGCGGAGAATCCCTAATTTAGGGTAAAAAAAAATTTTCTCCTATTTGGTCTGTTTTCTCATTCCAGACATTTTTTGCAAAAGGAGACCCACCTAAAAATTGCATTTTCAGCTATTTTTTTGTAATTTTTAGCATTTAGGGCTCAGGAGGTCACCAGGACCCCGAAACTGTAATTTTTTGCCTGTCATTCAAATTGTATTGTATATTGTACTAATTTGCAGGTTGCCATAGTCAACTGCAAAACTTTGTAACTGCTCAGAAATTGGCAGAATTGTAATAAAAAAAGTAAAATTGGTTCTGTAACACTCACGAGATCCTAGATCTCATTCGCAGCGTTCGGTATATACAGTGCCTCTGGGAAGCGCTTACGGGTAAAGCCGTCGCGACTACTACTGCACTTAACGCCTAATATAGCTGCAACAATGTCATCTGGGCATCGTCCCTATAAACCGACGGGGAGTAATAAGGTCACAGTGCACACACTATGAGCCATCCCATCCATCTGTGAACGATTGCAAGACATAAATCCGGACTGAGAAATTATCCAAGTATATAGCGAAGTTACGCGCGCGTATGAGGATATTTCTTTGAGCCGGTGTCAATAATCGCACAGACCCCATCAGTACTGTCTTGGTACCACGTATCAAATTCTTTCACGTACGTTAACACCTCTTTCACGTACCGCCGGGTATATAGAAAGGGCGAGCTTCTTCCACGTACCGACGGGTATATCGGAAGGGCGCGTATATAGAAAGGTTCGGTATATCGGACTGACGGTATATAGATTGGGAGACCTAATACCTGGAGTGATAAGAGCCAAACCCTGTCAGTGAACTCTGCAAAATGGGCACCAATGCCCCCAAATTTTTTCTTCCGGATTCACAATTGCTCAGAGGAAGCAACTATGCTGCTTGGAAGACAAAAATCAAAACACAACTTGAGTTTGAAGAAATCTGGCCTGTTGTGACTGGTACTCTAACCAGATCACCAACGGATGCAACACAACAATGACAATTTGATAGAGTAGATCAGAAAGCAAAGCTCATCATTTTTTTTGGAGTGTCCGATGATGTGCAAGCCCACATTCGAGATGCCACATCAGCAAAAGAAGCATGGGATAAGCTGAGCACAATATATGAGGCCAAGAACAAGAATGTCATACTTAATTTGCAGAGTCAGTTACATACATTGAAATTCAAACAGAATGAGAAAATTGAAGCCTTCCTAAGAAGAGTTGCAGAGTTGAGGGCTTCACTTCTAGCCCTAGGAGAAGAGGTCAAAGATGAGTCTCTCATTCCCATTGTTCTGAGAGCTCTCCCTTCTTCTTACCGAATTTTTGTCACAACTCTAAACTTGTCAGATACGACAATTAGTTTTGACAAGTTAGTAAACCTACTGCAACAAGAGGAAGCAATGCACAACAAGGATGATGAAGAGGAGCAGGCACTATCTTCACATCAAAAATGGAAAGGAAAAGGTAAAGGAAAACATAAATCCTATCAGAAGTCCCCACATCAAAATCAGTATCATGGGGACAATCAACAGAAGAAGCGATGTCCCATTTGCAAAAGAGGACATGACTTACAAGATTGTTGGTTTAACACATATAAGAAAGGTTCATCAAGCAATTCTGGACCACAACAACAAAAAACTTACAAGGGACATTCAAACAATTATCACGGGTAGAAAAAGGGGAACTGGAAAAGAAGACCCCACCAGCAAGGTAATATTGCTGAGCAACAAGATCAGTCTGACAATGAAGACTTCTTGTTTACTGCTCGATCAAGTGAACCATCTACGTCATCTAGTGATGTCTGGTATGTTGATTCGGGAGCCACTCGACACATGACCGGCCACAGAGACTGGTTTATTTCAATGAGGGACACACCATCGAAAAATCATGTTTCGTTGGGAGATGATTCTTCATATACAGTTCAGGGGATTGGAAACATTTCTCTACCCCTTGGTTCACGCAAATGCAAACTATCAGATGTTCTATATGTCCCTGGGTTGACAAAGAATCTTCTTTCGGTCAGTCAACTCCTAGATCACAACCTGAAAATTGACTTTGATAGTCAATCCGACAAGAAAATGTGTCTGATTTGAGATAAATCCAGAGGCTCGAAAATAATTGCCAAAGCCTCAATTGTGGGACGAATGTTTCAACTTGATTTCATTCACAAAAATTATCAAGCACTCGTGGCTAAAAACTCCACCTCAGCTCAGTTGTGGCATCGGAGATTTGGTCATGTAAGTTTCAAATATCTCGACACACTTCGCCGGTGTAATATGGTACATGGGCTACCATCTCTTCAGAAGGATACAGACAAGTGTCCTCATTGCTTAGCAGGAAAACAACACAGAGTTTCATTCCAAACAAGTACTTTTCGAGCTCATGGTAAACTTGACCTGGTTCATACCGATCTGTGCGGTCCAATGCAGCCAAGTCATTCAGGGTTCCAGTACTTCATGCTCTGTGTTGACGACTATTCACGAAAAATGTGGATTTTTTGTCTTCGCAAGAAAAGTGAAGCCTTTGAAACATTCAAAAAGTTTAAAGTGGCAGTTGAGAAAGAAACTGGTCGTCACATCAGAACTCTCCACTCAGATCGAGGGGGGGAATTCACCAGTGATGAGTTCAGAGACTATCTACAAACTCACGGGATTCGTCGACAAATGCCTCCTCCACACACACCGCAGCAAAATGGTGTTGTCGAGAGAAGAAATCGTACTATCATGGAAATGGTGCGATGCATGATCGATGATTCCGGACTTGCAAAGACATTTTGGGCAGAAGCAACAAAAATAGCAGTGTATTTGTTAAACAAAGCGCCCACAACTGCTCTTGATGGAATTACACCACAAGAAGCATGGTCAAAGAGGAAACCATCCATTGCACGCCTCAGAGTATTCGGGTGCAAAGCCAGCATGCACATACCCAAACAGAACAGAAAAAAATTGGACATGAAGTCACAAAATCTCATCTTCATTGGATACAGTGAAGAGACTCTTGGGTACAGACTGATGGATCCTAAGACCATAAAAGTCTACACAAGCAGAGATGTTGAGTTTTTCGAGAAGAAGGAAGCAGAGACTCCTCCTCCTGACTCGCAAGATGTAGATTTTTCACCAGTTATAAAAACTAAAGAAAATGTTCCCTCAGAAGATGAAAGTGATGATGGGGATGATGGTGTTGATCAGATAGAACCACAACCCATGGGAACAGCTCAACGTATGCCTAAATGGTGTACAAGCACAATACGAGATGCAAGACTGGATGCTCCACCGGATACATCCACCCCTGGACCATGGACTTGCAGTAAAGCAAGAGAAGAAGTTAACTTTGCTTTGATGAGTAGAGTCATTGAATCAGACGAGCCCTCTACAGTCCAGGAAGCCCTACAGTCAAAAGCTTGGAAAGATGCCATGGATTCTGAATATCAATCAGTGATGAAGAATAACACTTGGCAGCTTGTCGATCTTCCACCAGGGAAGAAACCCATTGGATGCAGATGGATATTCAAAACTAAGTACAAAGCAGATGGGACAGTGGACAAGTGTAAAGCAAGACTTGTAGCAAAGGGGTACACACAGAAAGAAGGCATTGACTATGAGGAGACATTTGCTCCCACAGCTAAGATCAAAACAATCAGGATGATATTTTCTCTAGCTGCTCAGTTTGGATGGAAAGTTCACCAGATGGACGTAAAAAGTGCCTTCCTAAATGGAGATTTGCAAGAATAAGTCTACATGACTCAACCTGAGGGATATGTTGTACCTGGTCAAGAAGAAAAGGTATGCAGACTCAGGAAATCTCTGTATGGCCTAAAACAGGCACCCCAGGCATGGTACATCAAGATTGATGAGCATCTCGTACAACATGGATTCGTCAGAAATCCATACGATCCCAATCTCTACATAAAAAAGCAAGGGGGGGAGATGGTGATTGTTGTAGTTTATGTCGATGATCTAGTCATCACTGGCAGTTCAGTGAAGATGATTAATGAAACAAAGAAAGATCTTAAGCGATCATTCGACATGACAGATCTCGGGCTTATGCACTACTGTCTTGGACTGGAAGTATGGCAGAAAGAGAATCACATCTTTGTTTCTCAGATGAAATATACCAAGACAACGCTCGAGAAATTTAGGATGATGGATTACACACCAATTGCTACACCTATGGAGAACAGATTACAGTTATCTCGTTCAGATCCATCTCCTGAGGTAAGTGCCACTCTCTATCGGCAGCTGATTGGGAGTCTCATTTACCTAACCTACACTAGACCAGATATCAGCTTTGCAGTGAGCTATCTATCCAGGTTCATGCAGGAACCCAAAATTTGTCATTGGAAAGCAGCAAAGCGCATTTTGAGATATCTCAAAGGATCAGTAGATCTTGGTCTAGAATACAAGAAGAACGAAAACTTCTTCTTGACTGGATATTCGGATTCATATCATGCAGGTAACATTGATGATAGAAAATCCACTTCTGGATTTGTATTCTTTATGGGATCTGGACCAATATCATGGGGAAGTAAGAAACAACACTTTGTTTCTCGCTCTTCCACAGAAGCCGAGTATCGTTCTGCAGGAGAAGCTATCTGTGAAGCGATTTGGCTACATCGCATACTGGAAGGACTTGGAATACCATAGGACAAACTGACTACCATGTATGTTGACAACGAAGGTGTTCTCAAACTTGTTCGCAATCCAGTTTTTCACGAGAGAACAAAGCACATTGAAGTTCAGGTTCATTTCATACGCGAACATGTATTGAAGCACAACATCCAGCTTCATTTTTGTCCAACGGCTGAACAACGAGCAGATATTTTCACAAAGTCACTTGCACGTGACAAGTTCGAGTTGCTTAGAGCATTTCTCTCCTCATCTCTTCAGACAATGCACAATTAAGGGGGGGAATGTTAGGATAAATTATATTATCCTATTATTTAATTATGCATAGGATTATTATTTAATTAATTTTAAATGGTTATATGGTTAATCAACCATATTTGTTTGTATTCAGATTGTTATATTGTTTTAAACAATATATTTGTCTTTATGTAATTTTGCTTCCCGGATGTTATTGGAAGCTTGTGAATTCTGGTTTTTGGTTGCACCTGTGCAACTCATTTTCTCGGATGTATTTGGCTGTGCAATATCTATAAATATTACAGCCCATCCTCTGTAATTCTTTACTGATTGAGATCAATAAAATCTACACAGGCTTCCATCCCTGTTTCTCAATCAACACTTTCCACATAGGAATGTGTGTGCATTGTTGACATCATGTGATATTTTCCATAAGAATCATGATACAAAAATATAATAGTTTAAACAATAATCGATATCAAATGAACTACTAAATTACCATACTCAGACATATTAGCAACCAAGATCCATCCACAATTATCCATCATATAAAAATTCATTACATCACAATAAATTTGAATACATAATCAAGTGTTACATAGATTCACAAATCCATGCACAAAATATTAAAGCATAGTATCGACTCTATCCTTCATCCACACATTTTATTCTCTTCAGTAGATCCATGAAATATAAATAGGGGTGTGTACTTTCCCTTCACCACTTATGCACTATCCTAATGATAGGTGTGCTCTTGAAATAGACAACAAGTGTTACATCAAAAAATATCCATAAAGTGTGCATGCTTTTAGAAACAACTAAAAATAGATCTCCTAAGAATATTTTGCTTTAATAATATTAATAGATTTCCATGTGTGTGATCAATCTGCATGTTCATTCTCCAAATATAACCTTTACATAGCCACCAAGTCATCATTATTTAGTTCCTTTCTTGGTTGGCACTCCATCCCGCTTTTCCTATTTTTTCCTCATATTTGGAAAATTGGGTAAGTCCCCATCCTTTCACTTCTATATGTGTAGTCCCACGTGCTACCCTATCCACAACTATGTGTGCCCTTCTATGCACCATCCAAATTCTTATGCTTGCATGCTCCTACACATAATTCTTCCTGTCTACCAGTACCTAGGAAATTTAACTAATCAACATTACCCCACACTAGGTATGTTGTCCATCCTTGCCAACACCAAAAATAACAATTCCAAAAAGAATAGAAGAAATTCCAACATGAACAAATGAATAAAGAATTAAGAATAATTGACTAATATCTAAATAATGAAATAATTTTCATGTGTGCTTTATATCCTCCTCCTCATTCGACTGTAGTAACTCCAGAAACTCCTTATTGAGGGTGCTCTCCAACTCACCTTATTATACCAACCCCTTAGTAGCTGTATTTGGGACCAACCCAGCTATGCCCATCATATCTTTGGGGGTCATGCCTTCCCTTATTATTTCAACTCCCTTATTACTCTAGAGATGCCTAAAATAAATCCATCGTGTTATCCATTTTTCACATAATGAGATATCCTAACTCTTTAAGCCTTGTTTCATATGTTCCCCTAATTGCTTTCAAGGCATCTTGCTTCTATGCTATTTCTGTTAATAATTCCTCTTGCCCAAGCTTTTCTTCCTTCTTTGCGGCTTGCGCGTTCACCAAATATTCTTCTTCCTGAGTAGTATATTTCTTGAGGATTAGATAAAGTTATTTAAAATGGTTAAAGGCCCATATTTCCTTATTCAATGCATCATTCATTGTTTAACATAGGGCTTCATACTTCATCATTTTTTGTGGTATGAACTTTTTATTATTATTTATTTCAGATGACAAGTTCTCTTACGTCACCCTTGCACATGTGAATTATTTTATAATAGCGTAAAAACCAAGTCTTGTAAGTAATGGAAGGACGAGGGGTACATATCCTTAGCTCTTTCTTCAAACTCCTATCATGCCTCTATGATTTCACGGAAGATATGAATTGCTATGTCAAGGAAAATCTTTGTGCGCTTTTTGACCTTCTCCTTCTCCTTAGCCATTGAACCTCATGCGCCTTGTCCTGTTTACCCTCAAACATTTTTTAGATGGTGGCCCCTTGTCTATATTTCTATAGGCTACTTCTACCACAAAATTACTTAGAGAATTACTGACTTGCTCATTAATAAGGTCTATTGGCATTTCTATAAAAAATTCTTCATCTCCTTATTTATTTTTCCCGATAAAAATGTATCATTGCCGATCTCAAACATCAAGTTCATCCATATGCATTTGCATGGTCCATGAAATATATTTCCTTATGTACATGGACACACCCTATACATTTATAACTTCAAAACAATACAGTTTCTCCATAACAATAGAGATTCGGAACCATGTGTGCAACACCATAGACTAATCATTGATCTAACTCACCTTCAGGGTATGCACAACCTCATCCTTTTTTCTCCTTCCACCAGTACGCCATCATGTACATTTATGTTATTCCTCATGAGTACACACACTTGGCCCTCTTTCACTCTTTGAGGGATATTCATCTCCCTTTTTTTCCTTCTCTTTCACAGTGCCACCTCCAAGTATCTCATGTAATTCATCATCATGTGTAACTCTCTCCTCCCCGTGTTCTTCTTCTTCTACATCATACATAGTTGTTTCCTCATGTTTTTTCATATTTTTCTCATGAAGTAGTTCTTCTACCACATTAATTTCTTCATTGTATATCTTATGCACCAGATTTCACCTTTTCTTCTTCTTCTTATGTGGGCTCAGCTTGGGTAAAGTAAAATTTAGTGACTCCTTCACTGTTAAAGGTCCTACAGCCCCAATTTCTTGTTTTGGCTCTGCATGCTAGCTTTAAATATTCCTCATGTGGTCATGATCAAATGTGGCATCATCTTCTTCTTCATCCTCCCCATCATGTATATTCTCTTCTATCTTCAAGGGAGGTGTAGCCATCCAAGTGCGCTTCATACCAACTGTCTGCTTACCTTGTGGTGGGTCCAAGATCTTGATCTCATATTTGATGTATTTTCCATCAATCAACCCAGGACATAAGTATATATATACCTTTTCTCATCCTCATTTAAAATTTCCAGGGTTGTGAAATTTATGTTAACATCATATGAGATCATGGTTTCGATGTAAGCTTCCCTCCTTATTAGTACCCAAATCTGCACCACCTTTAGATCTAAACAACATTTACAATCTGAGTTGGATGCTTAGAGAAATTTAAATAGAAGATTTAATCATGTTTTATCTAGGGATTATATCTAACAGACTATTAGATACTTGACTTGGGAGATAATGTATTGCACTCATTAAGAGGATGACCTTCCCTCCTACTTTAGGTTCTACCTTTAACTAGGGTGAGAGGATCCATTTTTTAACCTTCTATTATGAGAATGGTTGATGAATTTATAGTATCTAATATTTCTCTTGGAGATATGAAGGATAGTCATGAATAGACATGGTCAATGTAAGCATTATTTAACACTCAAGAGTTGTCACACTAAGTAATCCAGATGTCTTTCAAAATGGGACTCAGGTTACTCTAGACAATGTAAATATTAGCTTGTTTCTACATATTTATGGAAAGGGAATGTATAGATGGTAAATTCCCTTAAGAAATGGTTATAATTAGGGAAAAAATGGGTAGTTCAAAAGGATTTAACAATTGTAGATTGTAACTTTTGTGTGTTAATGAGAGATTAAATTAGGATAAAGTTGATTATACAAGTTTCTCAAGAAAACCTTACAAATGTTTGGAAATTTCTTGTAAGGAAAAAGGAACACCTCACACAACTAGTAACAACCCTTTAGCATGAAGGTATGTACTCATGGAGGCCCAAGAGTTCAATATTTCATTGAACATTTGAGAATTTAAACACAAAATATTGTACTAAACTCTTAATAAAATAATAAAAAATCCTATTCAACTACGCTCAAGATACAATCAAAAGTTTAAAAAGATATTTTCAACCAAACAAAGGAAATATGAATTTAAAATTTTTTACCACACCACAAAAAGAAATCTCTATCTAGAGTGTAATTGCAGTTACCAAAATGCCACTAGATAAGGTAATATCTAGTGTAGTTCAAATAAACTGTCAACAACAAATTACAATAGGCAAGAAAAATAATTGATTCAAAGTGATGTAGACTAGAATCCACTATATAAAATCCAGGCATGCTGGAACATCACCCATCGTGAGCTGAGCACTCACTCGAAGTGCATAAAGGTACCAAGACCCTATTTAGAGTTGTTTGTGCAGGATGTTAGTGTGATGAAGATAAAACATATTCATAACCATAAATAACCATAAAAATTATATAGAGCATATTCCAAATCTAGATCGTAGAGAATCATGAATTAAGCAATAACTATAATAATATCAACCACACAAGAACTAGTTACAGGCATGTTTAACACCATTATCCAACCAACATGCTCCATTACATTAAAAAATTTAAAACATAGAAGTTTCTTACATTATAAAGCATCAGCATAAGTCATGCACACATCAGATCCAACAACATAACTCTAAAATAATTCACTACTGCTAAACTGCATAGTTTAATACATACTTATAGTGGTGGGGAATTTTCCTTCACCACCTATGCACTTCCCAAAATATGTCGCATGATGATAATAGCCATGCGCCTTTACAATAACATCCATACATGTAAGTGCGCTAATAATAGACATCCTATAGTTAACTCAAGCTCATGTATGACACTTATCAGTTCCTCATTCCCAAAATACCATTTACGTGTCGCAAAAGTCTCCATCCAGATGTGTGCTTAGCATGTTATCTCCAAAAATAGCCTGTATCCATGAAAATGTCTAAGTCCCTAATCAAACTCTCTTCGTGTGCATTTCCTTTCCTATCATTCCACACCTTCAAATGCCCGATGTTCCCGCACATGAATCCTATGTGTGTCTTCTCCTTAGAGAAATATTTTCTACTCAAAATTACCCCACACTACACTACATTGTGGTCCTGAAAATTGGGATTATTTCTTATGTTCCCAAATAATAAAGAATAAGAATTGGATGAATGTAAAGAATCACTATACAAAAGAATGAGTCTTTACTCTGCAGCTTCCTCTTCTTCAATCAGAAGAATCAACTCTGGATATTCACTTTTGATCTTAGCCTCCAGTGTCTGCCATCTAACACGGTCCTTGTCTTCTGGAATGTCTATAACAATGGCTTACAAATCATCCTAAGTAATCTTTTCCTTCTCATTCTATAAAACATGGACAAAATTTTCCATAATAGACATCATTCCCTCTAGAAGATCCATCTTCTGCACTATGATATTCCCAATTTCATCTATCCTCTCCTTATGTGAATCTTGGGCTATTGTTAGGGCTTCATGCTTCTGTTTCATTAGTGCTAATATTTCCACATGCCCTAAAGTCTCATCGTTCATTGATGTTAAAACTTCATTATCCTCAACCAGAGTTTTGGTCCTTATTACTGCCTCTGGAGCTGCACACAAATTCATAGCTTGGTTTGATTTCTTTAGCTCATCCTTCAAAGTATGGAGAAACACCTCATATGTTGAAATTTTTCTGATCATAAAGGCTCGTGATCTCTTTGCTTCTTGTTCAACATATTTTGGTGCAGGCATACTAATTGGTCCATCTTTTACCACCAAATCAACTAGAGTGCACACATAATGCATTGTAGAAGGAAACGTTTTAGGTACTGTCGACACTAAAATTTTCCTCCATAATTTCTATTTCATTAATGTATGTATTAGGAATAGGATGTTGTTAAGTATAATTAGTAGTAGCGTCTGATAGATGATAACGGTGCCGTCAGTATGGTGCCGCCAATAATGTGGAGTACGGTAACAGTCAAAGTACAATAGGAATGTTGTAAAAAGTAAATATTTGTCGTAAGTGGTCCAGTAATGTTAAAATGTCAAAGTTTGGGTAATTAGAGAAGTAGGGTCTACATGATTAGGAATTAGAAATATTATATTGGTAATAAAGACAAGGAGTGAGGTCATAAATCCTTTGTGTATTTTATTTGTAAAAAGTTTAAAAATGTGGAACCCATGTAAAATGATAAGGTTTATCTTATCTTAACAGATAAGCTTACATGTACAGATAAGAGTTAAGGTATGGAATATGATTCGTTAGAGTGGATTTCTTATCCTATCTTAGAGATAAGATGGATAAGCCTAGAAGTTCTATAAATAGAGAGGTCACCCCCCTCATTTAGCATAGAAGGAAGTAGTGAGAAATATTGTAGGAAGTGTGCGAAGGAAGCCATCAGTTTAAAGGTGTGTTAAGAGGTGTAATTGTAAAGTTTCTCCCATAGTCTTGGTGAAAGGCAAGTGAAGTCAATAACACTTGAAGTACCTCATGGGTGAGATTGTAACAGTTTCATGTTAATATTATAATTTATTTTGATATTTCAGATTTTTCATCATTATGTCTTATCATAGTCGATGGTATTCTTGTGTTATGTTGTTGTTTTGTTTCCAGATTACATCCACCAAACTAAAGGCTATGCATTAGTAAATAATCATAGCATGAGGAGTTCCCGGTGAAGAATTATCATAGTGCCGGATTGGTGATGACATTTTGGTTCCGTTGCCGGGCCCATTCCTCGTTGGTGGATTTTCTGGAGAGATATTCCCACTTAGTCAAAAATCAATTGGAGGGTAACCTTGTTTTTACTGTGCATAGTAGTTACCATGGTAAAGTCATTTTTGCCGTGAATAGTAGTTACCATGGTAAAGTCATTTTTGCTGGGAATAGTATTTACCGCAGTAAAGTCACTTTTTACTGTGAACAGTATTTACCGCAATAACTTCACTTTTTACTGTGAACAGTGTTTACCACAGTAAAGTCAATTTTTACCGCAGTAAGTCAAGATTTACCATAGTTTACCGTGGTAATTTCTATTTTACTGTAGAAAGGTGTAAAGTCACTTTCTAGTATAGTGATTCCAATTATTTGTGCACATAAGTCTTGTTAATTGTACTTATAGGTTGGTATTTCACGGTGGTTACTTTTGAAAATGGGAAAGATTCCTATTTTTTCAGCTCAATCTAATGAAGATGCTTCTTCTTTCATTCAAGAGTTTAAACAATATTGTATTTGTAATGGCCTTATAAGAAGGGAACAATGGACTGAATTTTTTCCTACCTTTTTGGATGGTTCAGCACTTAGGTGGTTTGAAACACTAGGTGATAATGTGAAAAATTCATGGGATTTATTAACTAAAAGTTTTCTTGAAGAATTTGGTGAACAAAAAAAATATGCAGATCTCATGATCAATATCACAAAGCTATCCTAAGGAGAGAATGAGAAGATAAGGGATTATCATGCTTGTGTTCTAGAGCTAAGGAGGAAGCTCGATGCCCAGATTCGGAAGGAAGGATTAGCGGATGGGTTGAAGAATGGTGTGGATAATCTCCTCTGTAAGTACTTCATTCTTGGGATGAAGCCAGAGATCAGAAAATGAGTGAAGTATGACCGCCCAGCTACCATTGAACAAGCAAAGGAGATTACAAGAAGACAAGAAGAAAGCATGGAAGAGGAGCCCAAAGAAATTGTTGCTAAGGTAGAGCCTACACCAACACCTTTGGTCTAGAATCCACAACCACTCTTGGTGAGCACAAATATTTTTCCCTAGTACATCTACTGAGTATGAAGATCTACTCAAGAAGATGGGTCAATTAACTATTAATCTTCTTCAAGGAAATGAATTTAGTTCTCAGGGAGGAAATAGAGGTCCAAAAATAAATATAATTGAAGTTGTATGTTATGGTTGTCAAAAAAGGGTCATTATAAGTATAATTTTCCAGATAGAGCTTTACATCCGGTACAAGAGATAATGAGAAAGGAAAAACACATGTGAATTCTTTTGATGTAATAAATAGGAGCATAAATAATGAAGTAGATGTGTTTGTAACAAAAAGAAAGAAAGAAAAAGATAACCAAGATGAAAATGATCCTAAGAAGATGAAAGGAGAAATTAGTAAGAAACATATGAGAAGAAACTTGGGTGTGCATGATTTTCTAATTTCATAGGGACAAGGACTATACTCCATCTTAGAAGATTTGTCCAAAAGGCCTGCAAATATTACATATGGTCAACTTCTGGCTATGTCTTTTGAGAAGAGGCAGGAGCTGTGAAGTGGACTCAATGCTTGACCAAGTAAGGAGGTTGAGATACCTGTTTTGGAGGTAGAGGTAGATCCCTATGCTCCACAAGTTGAGGTATTATGTAATGGTATTTCAATTCATGATGTCTTAGTTGATGGAGGTGCTACAGTTAATGTAATGACCGAGTCTGTAATGAATATGTTAGGTTTAAAAATTGATCACCCCTAAACACTTATGTTAAGGTCATTAAATAAGGGAAAAACTAAACCAGAAGGTGTTGTTTCAAATGTGGCAATATATGTTATGGGTGTTGTATGTGTGGTAGAATTTCAGGTGATGAAAAATGGTACTGTTGCATACCTAATGTTTTTGGGAAGGCCATGGCTAAGGAGAGTTCATGCAAGAAACTACTAGAATGAAGGCTTCATGACACTTAGACGTGGTAGAGAGAGGGTGAAGATAAACGTGATCCCTTGGCATCATAAGGAATAATCTATGGATTCAAGTGATGAAACTGATGATTGGACATCCTCTAATTACTCTAGTACCAGTGAAGTGGACACAGAAGATGAAGAAAGTGAGGTTGATGTTTTGGTCATAGATATCCTTCCAGTCACACTGACTCATGAACCCATAAGATTATATGAAGAAGAAATTGTTGATCATCTCCAACAAATAAAGATTGGTGATGCTGTGATGGAGAGTGAGAAGGAATCCTAACTCCAGATCTTTTGAAGGTACATACACCTATTCACTTTTGATTACAAGGAACTCCGTCAAGTAAGTTGGGTAGAACATTCTTTTGAGATGGTAGATGGTGCTAAGCCCATAAAGCAAATGCCATATATAATGAATCCTAATTTTTCCAAGACTGTAAAAGATGAAATAGATAAGTTGCTTGATGCAGGATTCATATTTATTGTGGAGAATTCAGAATGGGTTTCTCCCATTGTGATCTCAATAAAAAAGAATGAGAAACTATGCATTTTTGTTGATTATAGGAAGCTCAACAAGGCAACAAAGAAGGATCATTACCCTCTTCCATTCTCATATCAGATATTGGATGAAGTAGCTAGCTAGGAGTGCTATAGTTTTGCTGATGGATATAGCAGATAAAACCAAGTTTGTATAGCAGAGAAAGATTAGCTGAAGACCACGTTTTACCACTCCTTGGGGAACGTTTACTTATAGAGTTATGCCTTTTGGGTTGTGTAATGCTCCGGCAACGTTCCAACACTTGATGAATAGGGTGTTTGAACCCTACATTGGGAACTTCATTAGAGTATTTCTGGATGATTTTTGCATCTATGGGAGCAAGATAGACTACCTGCACCAGATGGAGACAACATTTCAAAGGTTAGATGAAGCACAAGCCTCACTAAACCCTACAAAGTGTGTCTTTGGATGTTCTAAAGGTGTTTTGTTAGGGCATGTTCTATCCAGAGATGGTATTGGTACTGATCCTTATAAATTTTCAAAAATCAAAGAGTTACCATTTCCTATGAATAGAAGTAAGTTGAGATCATTTTTAGGTCATGTGGGTTACTATAGAAGGTTCATCAAGAATTTCTCAAAGATTACACAGCCACTAACCTAGTTCTTGAAGAATGATGTTACTTATGAACCAGGAAATAAGGTACATGAAGCTTTTGAACAAATGAAGGAAGCTTTGGTGTCTTCACCTGTTTTAAAGAATCTAAATTAGAGCAAGCCATTCATTGTGTATATTGATGCCTCAAATGTAGCACTAGGAAGTACTCTGAGCCAAAAATATGAAAATAGGAATGATCATCCAGTTTACTTTGGGAGCAGACAAATGAGCAGTGCTGAGGTAAATTATACTGTAACTGAAAAAGAGGCTCTAGCTATCATTTTTGCTGTAAAGAAGTTTAGAAATTACTTGCTAGGGCAGAAATTTATAGTTGTAATAGATCATCAGGCTCTAAAATATATTCTAAATAAGCCTAACCCATCAGGGAGGATAGCAAGATGGATAATTTTGCTACAAGAATTTGAATTTGATATTATAGATAGGCCAGGAAAGAAGCATGTCAATGTAGATGTACTCTCTCAAGCCTATGATGGTTTAGGTTCATCTTGTGATGATGATGATTTCCCAGATGCAAACATTGTTATCCCTTGACACAATCCCTAGTGAATACATATATATTTAGAATTATTTGAATGAATTCAAGTTTCCTGATGGTGCCAATGCAAAGACTAAGAGGAAGATTACTCAAGCCAGTCGTCCATATTCTATTCTACATGGAGTATTATTTCGAATAGGACTTGATGGACAGTACAAGAGGGCAGTTGGACGTGATTAAGGGAAGGAATTGATAGAAGAATTCCACAATGGTACATGTGGAGGACACTTCTCTGGAAAACTTACAACAAGAAGGATCTTAGATACAGGTTATCACTGGCCCACTCTTTTTAGAGATTGTTATAATTATTGTAAGACATGTGATATTTGTCAAACACATGGTAACTGTAAGACTTCATCAGATCCATTATGCCCTATTCTTCCACTTGGTCCCTTTGAAAAGTGGGGAATAGATATTATAGGTCCACTTCCAACTACCCCATGCCAAAATAAAATATATTGTAGTTGCCACATATTATTTAACCAAGTGGGTTGAAGCTAGGCCATTGAAAACAACTTCCATGGATGAAGTGGCAAGGTTCATATATGAACGCATTGTCACCAGATTTGGTTGCCCATTAGAAATTATAACAGATCAAGGAAGCCACTTCATTAATGAGGTGGTACAAGCCCTAGTCAACAAGTTTTCTATTAAGCACAAGAAGACAACAAGATACAAGCCAAGCAAAAATGGACAGGTGGAACGAACAAACTTTGTGTTGTGTCAAATTCTAGCTAAAGATGTAGCCTTGTAGGTACATAAGTGGGATAAAAGGATTCATACAACATTGTGGGCATATAGGGCAACATTAAAGTCAACAACAAGATACTCCCCATTTCAGTTGGCTTATGGCATTGATCCAGTTCTTCCTATTGAGTTTGATATTCCCACTATGAGAGTTATGAAAAAGGAAAGGATGGATGAAAGTGATTCAGTAAAATAAAGGTTGGTGCATCTTCATTTACTAGAGAAAATGAGGGAAATAGCGAAGGATACAAGTTATAAGAATAAAATGAAGCAGAAGGAATACTTTGATCAAAAGATCCATTGGTCTCCATTTCATGTGAATGACTTGGTTCTAGTATATGATTCCAGATACAAAAAAAGAAGGCAGAGAAAATTTCTCCCTAAATGAATGGGGCCCTACAAAATAACAGCTGTGCATGAAAATGGTACATATCAACTAGAGTAATTGGATGGAACTCCCATTACAAAATGGATCAACCACGACAAGTTAAATATTTTCCAAGCACCAGAATAGTCTACTTCGAGGATGGAGTAGAAGCTAGAAAGGGGGAAAATGTTGACATTAAAATTTTCCTCCATAATTTCTATTTTATTATGTATGTATTAGGAATAGGATGTTGTTAAGTATGATTAGTAGTGGCGTCTGATAGAAGATAATAGCGCTGTCAGTACGGTGCCACCAATAAAGTAGAGTATGGTAACAATCAAAGTACAATATGAATGTTGTGGTAAAAAGTAAATATTTGTCGTAAGTGGTCCGGTAATATTAAAATGTCAAAGTTGGGGTAAGTAGAGAAGTAGGGTCTACATGATTAGGAATTAGAAATATTATATTTGTAATAAGGACAAATAGTGATGTCATAAATATTTTGTGTATTTTATTTGTGGAAAAGTCTAAAAAGGTGGAACCCATGTGAGATGATAAGGTTTATCTTATCTTAGAAGATAAGCCTACATGTAAAGGCAAGAGTTTAGGCATGGAATATGATTGGCTAGAAGAGATTTCCTATCCTATCTCAGAGATAGGGTGGATAAGCCTGAATTCCTATAAATAAAGAGGCCACACCCCTCATTTGGCATAGAGGGAAGTAGTGAGAGATATTGTATGAGTAAGTGTGGTAAAGGAAGCCATCATTTAGAAGGTGTGTTAAAGAATCCATTGTGAAGTTTCTCCCATAGTTATTGTTGGAAGGAAAGTGAAGTCAGTAACACTTAAAGTACCTCATTGGCGAGATTGTAACAATTTCATGTTGATATTATAATTTACACCTATATTTTCAGATTTATCATCATTCCTTTGTATCATAGTCTATGGTATTCTTGTGTTATGTTTGTTGTTGTGTTTCCAGATTACATCCACCAACTAAAGGCTGTGCATCCACCAAACTAAAAGGCTGTGCATTAGTATATAATCATAGCATGAGGAGTTCCCAGTGAATAATTATCATAGTGCTGAATTGGTGATGATAGTACTCCCTGAGCCTTCTATTTACAGATTCAACACAACAGGATTAAACTGTTTATGTTTTATCTATTTCATGATTAAAGCCTTTAAGACATCTACAATGTCCCTTTAATGGGGTTTTACAATTGTTGGCACAATCTAAGGCCGAGCCAAACTTTAGCAACTCTCATTTGGATCTAAGGATGATGCCAACCTCTTCTCTCTAAGTCCCTCTCCTCTGGGAAATATAAACATAATTTTGCTATGGCAAATAAAAAATCCTCAAAAAACCCTAACCTTCGAATCAATGGTTAATATTCCATTTATAGCCGTACGTGCCCAACTTTTCTCACTTCTCTCTTGCTGGCTCCTCCATTTCTCTCACTTGGAATTCAAATTTAAATTTGTCTTCTTTAATAACCTTATCCAAGTGATTTGATCTTGTCTAATCCTGTTACGCCACATCACCTAGTGGTTGGATTCTCCTTATTGGCCACTCCATAATCTAGTCACTATCAACCACGTGATGATTAAGACCCATTACTATCTTTCCTTTCTACCAGTTGTCTCCACGTCTTATTCTAGCTTCATACTTCATGCCTTCTCTTCTCCCTTTTTGTTGCTTCAACTCCTCAAGATATTTACACACCTTCCTCATTTCCTTTATACATCCTCCTATCTATATCTCTTCACATGTATTTTCCCTTGGTTGTCACTCTGGGAAACTGTTCCTCCGTTGCACCACCTACTTTACGCTTTGTAAAATTTTTTCATACACCTTTCTTCTCGTAAAGGTTTCATTTCCATATTCTTCTCTTCTCTTGTGTACCCCCATCCTTGTGTTATTATACTAATGCCTTTACTTTTGGACGTGTTATATCTTTTTCATACATCTCTCCTTATTCTTCGGTACCTCTACGCACTTGTTCTTTCTTACGCACCTCATCCTTCATGTTCTTTCTCCTACACCTATTCCCTTTTTGTAGTCAACATCTGCTCCTCTACACACCATAACTTTCTTCGGTGCGTTCTTCCACTTATTTTCACACCTTTTCTTTTTGATCTCTTCCTCATGCCCATTTTCCTTCTCTTTAGTGTAGTAAACCCAATGCACCTTATTTATTCTATCTGCACATTTCTTTCATGCATGATTCTTTTCATGGATTTAGAACACTCTTATTTCTCCCTTGTTTTCACTTCATTCTATGACCCTCCTTATCTTTATCTTTAGTAGCTTCTCATGCTTCCATGCATCATACTTGCACATTTTCCTAATTCTTACTCCCATCTTCCTTGAGTGCAAGATTTCATTTATTCATAGGATGCCCATGCATCATACATTTGGGGTCATTTTAAACTTTAGGTCTTCCTCAAGAAGATCTAGTGAGTGATAGGATCGCCCTTTGGACTACACAAGTAGATAGTCCCTAAATCCTTTATCGGATGAGCCTTCCTTCTCCTCATATGTTTCTTCTAGTTCCTCTTCCAATCCTTAGCCACTTCTTGGCGAATCTTCCATGTTATCCCATTTAACCTCATTCATTCTTGTTTCCCATAAATTATTCCATAGTTGGGGTCCTTCCTCTCTATCCTTAGAAAGATTTTTGTATGCTATTCCTCTACGCAAGTTTTTGCTTGTTTCAAACCATCCTTCCTTGGTTCCTCCACCGAGATTTCTTTGTGAGGAGCTCATGATTTTCTTTAGTTATTTCCTACGTGAGTCTTCCTTGCTCATCTTTAAATATCCACCATTTTCCTTTAACCAAATTTATAAGGCTTCTCCAATGAGCTTTTTGTCATATGAATCTGCACTCAACTCCAACTCTCTCTCGCGTGAGTTTGTACTCACCCTTTACCTCTCCTACTATCCACTCTGCCATTGGACTTATTATTTTTGTGTATTTTCCTCATGTTCACTTATTTCTTTATATACTTCTCTTCTTTCTCATGTATTCTTAACCATTCTTTATTCCTTTTCTTCATGTTCACTTATTTCTTTATATACTTCTCTTCTTTCTCATGTATTCTTAACCATTCTTTATTCCTTTTCTTCTCACCTTTTCGTTGCGACTCTCTTTCTTTTTTTTCCCTTACATATCTATCTCTTTACGTTTATTCTTGATGTGATTCTCCTATGCCACCTCTTATCCCTTTCCTGCCCATTCTTAATAGATTATTATCTCCATAGCTTCTGGAGCCCTATTATAATGCACTTCAGATAATGACATCTACTTTATTTTCCCTCTTTTTATGGAAATTTATCTTTTCCACATTCATTATCCACCCTTTTTTCTCCTGTGCCTCCTAAATTACACAAGACTTTTGAAGTCTCTTAAACAATTGTTCCCCTTTGATATCTCTATTGAAATTTTATCCATTTAGTATGTTAGCTTATTTGTGTATGCTAGAAAATATTCTCCTTAGTTTATCTGAATTTTTTGCCTTAGAGGCAACCTCTTATAGGTTGAATTTTCTTAGAATCTCTCAATCCTAACTTCCTCCTCTGTATTATAATATAGTTTCTTTGAACTTCCATCACACTCCTCTGAGATCGCGTGCTCCTCTTTTGTATTATAATATAGTTTCTTTGAACTTCCATCACACTCCTCTGAGATCGCGTGCTCCTCTTTTTTACGCACTACTCTACACACCTCTTCTCAATATCATCATGGATCTCCTTACCGAGTATTCTCTATTGCACGTACATTTTCAAAATATTCTCATATTTCTCAACTTCTCTTGCAATGGTACTACCATTTCCACACACATATTTTCTTTTTTTTCTCCTCGAATCCTATGCTTGGAGTTTCTCCCCCCCACACATCTCTCTATGCCATGTTTTCCTGTTGGGTTTTTCTCTCTTACACATTCTATAGTACACCCCATCATTTCCTTCGAGATGTCATATTGCACATATCCTATGTATTATATTTGCACATTTTTTTTCATGGACCCCCTTCATTCCATTTTACCACCTTCACCATGACCTCTTCCTATAGTTTGGTTCATTTCTTCATGCACCCATGGTCTCTAATGACTTGTTAGAACAATAATATTAAGTAGGTTTTACCCCTTATTAAGTTCCTAAGAAGATTATATTAAATATAACTATAAATTTTACTTTAAAGTTAATAAATAAAAAATACGAATATATTTTTATTTAATAAATATAAACTAATGTTTATATTAACCCTTATTAAGTTCCTAAGAAGATTATATTAAATATAACTATAAATTTTACTTTAAAGTTAATAAATAAAAAATACTGAATATATTTTTATTTAATAAATATAAACTAATGTTTATATAATTGATTTAAAATCAAGTAAAAGTGAAAGGGTGTTTTTCGAGAACTCATAATCCCATCACCCTAATTTAAATAGGGCACATGGGGGCCCGAGAAATAGTGTGTTGAGGGAGAGGAGGTGAGGTAAAAAAGTTGAATGTTATTGCAATATAAATTGTAGTTTCTCATTGATGGAATTATATGTGTTTAGTGGGATTTTTACCTCATAAGAGGTTTCCCACGTTAAATTTGTGTAGTGTATTTATTTATGTTATATGATTATGTTTAAAGTTTATTTTAACTTTATTTAATTCTCTAACCGTTCCTCTCACATGACCATATCCTCCTTTGGTGGTGCTCCCGCACTGGTTCTTTCCTCCTCTATGTGCCGATCTCACACAAATTTTGGTTGTGCTTCCACACATCTCCCTTTGGTGCTCTTATGACATTTCACATGTGATATATTTTCCACACCTTCGAATCTTTGTCGAGTCCTTCACCTCCTCACTAATTGTCAGCTTTCTCCTTCTCTTCTTTTTAGGAGCTTCATTTTTAGGGGAGAGTCAAGGTGATCTCCTTACAATATGTGGTGTTCCTGCACCTTAGGTCTTGGTTCTTCTGAATACATTTTTTAACCGGCACTCTTTAGGTAATGCATCTATGTTCAAGTCCTCTTTTACTTCTTGCTCATGTGGTGGAGTATTTGTGCACTCACTCTCCACTTTGTCTGTGGGTTATCTCTGGCCCCTATGATCCAAGCCTCCAATATCTTCGCATTCTTCTTATTCCTCATTTATTTGTATAGTCGCAGAAGGCTTTGGATCTGGAACATTCTCCATTGTGTGTTTTCCCTTAGGTGGCCCTGGGAGCATGAACTCATTCTCTAAATACTTATTATTCTCCAGCCTAGGCTTAATATGAAGATATATAAGCGTGGCTCCATTGTCCTCAATAGCCAAGCTTACTGGATTTATGTTTGTGACATCTAAAATGATCCTCTCAATATATGCATACCGACTTGGATATACATATGTTTTCTTGAGGGTATGGTAATCACAATCTACCTTATCTGCGGTGAAGTTCAACTGATTCACATTAGGAAATACGTGAACTGAATCCTGGAATTAGCACGTTGTGAAGGCATAGGGCATTGCACCATGGACTCCATGTCCCATCCTTCATGGAAAACTATGTGATTCAAAAATGTTGATACATTACAAATTGTACTTCCTTACCTACTACCGCCGGTAGCTCCTTCAGAATGCTCCACTCCTCCTCAAACACTACACAAAGTCGGTCATACCAAAGTTCTACCCTTTGTTTGAATGGGAAACTCATTGATCCTTCACTTATCATCTACTTCATCAAAATGAGATCCTAATTCTACCTCACCAAATAATTCCCAAATGTTTTCTTCATCCTATTCACTATCTCTCATAGTTAAGTGCTTATATGACCCTTAATGCCTCTTCCACCAGAGGTTTAGTAGAGAAGTAGTCAAAATTATGGGTCATTCTTGTAATCAAATCCTGCCAATTTTTAGTCTCCCTATGCATCTCTACATAAACATACCAAACACATGTGCAACCTTATAAAGTGGAATAAATCTTGTGCACTCATAGTGAAGGTGCTAAAGTTTCCTTCCCCTCTGTCTAGAGTCTCTAGCACTTTTGAACATGATGTTGAATGGGATGATTACCATGATACATGCAGATTGTAGTAGTCGCATTACTCTTGAAGAACTGAGTGGTTAGAGAAATTATGACTTCATTCCATTCCATGAGATTATCCCTGTGAACCATCCAACAACATGTTTTTATCCCATGTAGGGTATACACTAACATATTTATTATTTCCACTTGATCCATCCACTACTTCTCCATTACGCACAAGAATACCGTAGGGTCTCCTTTTTCAGTGTACCGAGGTACAAAGTTACCTATCTTCCTAACACAATGAGGTTTTCTTCTTTGTGAAAATGTTCTTCTTACTTCACACCCAACCATATAATAGGTTCCATGCACCCAGTTATCACAAGAAACACTTGTAGTATCACTAATAGATTGTGCATCTTCCCACTAGAATATTCCTTAGATTTCTCAAGTACTTTTGGGTTCTAAATGACGCATACATAAAAAAATTTCAGGTATTCCTCACTCAAAGGTTCAACATAAGGTGAAAATTTCCCATCTTTCAAAGGGATAATCACTCTTTCTTCCTTGTTCTCAAAACTTATATACCCCTTGTTTAACCGTAGATCAACATTATTTGCATAACACCAAGGGTGCCCAAGTAGACCTAGGAAATTTTCATCTTCTACAAGTTCTAAGACCTCAAAGTCCCCAGTGAACTTGACCCCTTGTATAGTAATGGATGCATCCTTTAAAACTCCGATTGGAGTGGCCTTAGTTTGATTATCCATAAACAATACATTAGAGGATGGATGTAATGGGCATCTACCCATCTGTACCCATGCATTTAAAGTAAGAAAAATCACTTCCTCACATGTATCAATCAATATATTACTCAACAACCACCCATCAACAACAAGATTCACAGTGATCTCCTTGTCATAATCTAAACTATGAGGGGGGATATTATCATGAAGGATCTACCATCCTTTCTCAATACTTGCGCACGGAGTATTTATCTTTAGCCAATTCCCTAATAATGGAATGATATTCTCATGGAGTAACATCTTCCATACCACTTTTAAGTTATCAATATCTGATTGGATTGTCTCTGTTGCCTTATTTTGTTCTAACTTCCATGACTGTTCCTTTAAACACTGTATTTCACCCTGAAGATTTCTAAGTACATCCATGGTCTCCTGATAAACCTCCTTCTAATGTGTAGGTTCTGGGTACCTTGCATGTAAAACATATTCCTTAGTGATGGTAGGCTTCTACTGTAATGATTCCCTGGCGCGCAAAACTTCTTTACATGTATTAATTTTCACAGGTAATACCTCAGGTTTCAGTTTCATCTTTAGCATCCACTAATTTTCCACAACACATTGTATTCTAACCATCCATGTGCCCTTGGTCTCCTATTTATGATACTTGCTAAGATGATTATATAAGTCCAGAAATTCCTCATAGTTGTGATTCTTCCCACAACAAAAACAAGTAATATTCTGAGGACATTCGTGCCTATAGTGGTTAAGATATTCTCATGTAAAACATGTTTGTGATGGAACTAACATCGTCCACCACCATGGCCTTAGCCCCCGAATCCACCACGGTACCCTCGACCTCCTTTAAATTTCCCTTTGTTTTGATCATAGCACACTTGAGCGTGGTCATGATCATGGTGCTCAATTTTTCCTTTAGATTTATCTGATACTCTAGTCTGTCGCACACCAATATCATTGGTGTCATGGATATGGAAAATCAACTAAAAATATTCTATATTTTGATTCGTGGACCAAAAAATCTTACAATAACAAGATACATTCTATCTTATTATACGTTGTAATAATGGGAAGTGGCTTGCATCATGGTCTAAATGACATATCTCGTAGTCTAGCAATAATAAACACACTTATCTATGAATAAAACTATCTTCGGTGTGCCCTTCCACTTCACAATCTGTACACCAAATCCCAGTGCATGTCTCATGTGTTGAATTTTATGATAGTTTCTCCAACTACTTTTCCATAGATGTAATTTGTACCTTCAGGAATGATATCACTCTACTATCTATACTCCTTATTACTTTAGCATGCAAAGTAGATTCAAGTGCTTTGTGCAGGTCCGTATGTGTCTTATCTGATAGGGCCCTTCTGAAAGGTGTGATCAAGCCCCCAAAAAACAATTGTGCATGTTGGCTTACATGAATATCATAAGAAAGTTTAGAAAACAATGTCTTGAAATGGGCATCATATTCCTGAACGCTCTCAGTAGTTCCCCACTTAATATCCTTGAGCACTCTTACAATCTCCTACTCAAACTTAGGGATATAAAAATCCTTGAGAAATGCATACTTGAATGTTGCATAATCTACACAAGTCTGATCAGGGTAAAACTTCCTGTACCAGATGTGTGCACATCCTTGTAATGTAGTTTCAAACTGACTTGCCTTGCACTCAGAATCCGTATTCCTTTATGTACCACAATATCTCACACATTTTCACATGTTTAGCAACATCTTCTATGCCCCCATACTCTATAAAATAGAGAAACATCTCCATATAAATATTATTGGGTTAATGAGGACCCTGTCCACTTGATCAAGAACCTCATGTTTTACCTCTTCCTCTAGAACCACTGAATCCACTAGAAATATATCCACCTATGCCCTATGATCCTCCACCTATAGTTGGAATCGGTCTAGTGGATGTACTGCCATGCGTCCTAATAGTGGTACTAAAATGAACTCCTATAGTCTGTGAAGTGGTACTACTCCCAAAAGTGAGCCTAAAATTCTGCACGCTTGAGTTATGTGGTGAAGGTGCACCTGAGAAGATACCTCCAAACAATAAAGAAGACATTTTCTTGACCATATATGTACTTGATATCTGACCTACTCCTACTCTTCTACTGTCGAAACTAGCTTGCTGACTACTGGGCGTATTAGATACTGCAAAACCAAGTGCAAGGGCTAGGTTTCTAGGTAGATTCATATGCGCGCCAACAGAGACAACATGGGCCACGGGCACACATGAATCTACCTAGAAACCTCTCTCTCCTAAATGCCATCTCTCTCTTCAATGCCATTCATCTCTCTCCTCAATTCCATCCACTCTATAATATAATGCTGATCATTTATCTCCCTCTCAATGCGCCTCAATATACTTAAGTTACCTTTCTTCTCATTTCCTCCCTACCACTAGGTCCACCATCCTTCCGCCACACGTGGTGGGGTTTAGCTATCCATTGGCTTGTCTTCCAATTTCAGGGTTACCATCAAGATTTGATCACTAGTGGAATGCCTTGCAAATAAGTTCCCCTTGGATAACATAAAAAATAGAACTCAAATATCTCCAAGAAATAATAAGGTGGAAATTGAGTACTCTAAAATATAGCTATTCAGAACACCACAGAACCAAGTGTCCACAACACGCATCCAAATCAAGTCAACATCATAGATGGCCTGGAAATTATTCTTGCATCTAAACGAGTGTGTGATACCTCCAATTCCTTTTAGATGCATAAGCAACTAGCCACTCATACAGCTCTACCGGGAAGATAACAAAGAAGATCTCATACAAAGATTCATTCAAATTCTACTCCACTCACGCGCATGTGTCAATCTCATATCCATTATTGAACTTCTTCTTCTATATCTTTTATCCACTCCTAAACACTTGCTAAGGTCAAATAGTATGTCTTTGTCATGAACCATCATGAAAATAGCTGAAAAAGAGGTCCCGACAATGGAACCAATGATCCTACCTAGAATCCACTTTACAAAACCTAGGTGCACTGGAACATCACCCATCCTAAGATGAGTGATCACCTAAAGTGCACAAAGGTACCGGGCCCCTCTTTAAAGTTTCTTGTGTAGGATGTTAGTATGATGAAGATAAAGCATATTCAAAACCATGAATAACAAAAAACATTCCACAGAGCATATTCCAGATCTAGATCTTATAGAATCATGAATCAAATAATAACTATAATAAGATCAACCACACAAGAACTAATTACAGTCATGTTTAACACTGTTATCCAACCAATATATTCCATTACATTAAACAATGTAAAATAGAGAAGCTTCTTACATTATAAAGCATCACCATAAGTCATGTGCGCATCAGATCTAGTGGCATAACTCTATAATGATTCACTATTGCTAAACTACATAGTTCAGTACATACTTATAGGGGTGGGGACTTTCCCTTCACTTCCTATGCACTTCCAAAATAGGTCACATGCTAATAATAGCCATGCGCCTTTATAATAACATGCATACATGCAAGTGCGCTAATAATAGAAATCCTATAGTTAACTGGAAGAAGTAATCCCATTATTAACTCAAGCTCATGAATGGTGCTTATCAATTTTTCATTCCAAAAATACCATTTATTTGATGCGCAAGTCTCCATCCTAATGTGTGCTCCACACGCTATCTCTAAAAATAACCTGTATCCATGAAAATGGTTAAGTCCCGAATCAGACTATCCTGACACGCGTTTCCATTCCTATAATTCCATGCCTTCACATGTGCCTTGTTCCTGTGTGTAAATCCTATGTGTGTCTTCTCCTTAGAACAATATTTTCTGCTCAACACAAATTATTTTACCCCAAGAATAAGGACAAACTTTCTTAGGAGAAAACACAGTTAATTTCAAGAAATTAAAATTTCTCGGTAAGGAGCCATAAATCCCTATGGCCTTAATATTTTCCAATGACTGTACATTTACAATAATATTTTCATGAGAAGTTTTTGACTAATAAAACAACTCACAGGTCTACCAATTCAATTCCGGGTTCTTCAAGAAGAGTACAATTTTTTTCGCTTTGTTTTCTCTAAATTTTTTTGAAAAAGTTAACCCCCTTTCATACAAGAACATTTCTCTCATATATATAAAATCTCTCTTGCCTTTTCTTCCCACAAAAATGTTAATCCTTAAAAGAATATTCCTCCCTTTTTGGCACACAATTCTGATCTACTTATTATTCCTTTGAAATACTTTTTCTTTCATGATGCCATGTGGAGGGATTACAAATGATATTTATTTTTCAACTATCTTAGAATGACCGGTATAACCATCTCATCCTTTTTGCTATCATTTGTTTGATTATTTATTTTTATGTAAGTCGAGAGAATTTTCAATGATTTTTGAGAGCCTCCAGATATTTTTATTTGATGTTTAATCATTCCCTGCTTTTGAGAATCTACCTTGAAATACACACACTCATTGTCATATCTTTCTTAGCTGATTGTTTTTGCATGTGTTATATCATCTCAAGAAAAATTCTTCCTTTTTGTATGATATAAGTTTGTTTCATATTTATTTCCTTGGTATAGGCATCACTGACAATTTTATTTATCAACTCATCATGATTATGCTCGGGTTAACTGACCAGCTTCATTTTTTCTATAAATTCCCATCACTTCTCTTACAAATTTTCATCCTTTCTTCTAAGTGTGAAAACGCTTGGTGGATTTTTATTTCTACAACATGGCAAGAATGACAATAGCACCTATCTTGAAAGAGGTCTCCTCTGAAGATTTGAATCAAATCTTTGACTTGGTAGGCCCTGATGAGGCATTTTTAAGGATGTTATTTGATATTAAATACCCAGAGGACTACAATGGGCCATTAAACACCAAATATTTTTCGTGTACCATTGATTCAAAGGCTCATTAGAATTAGTCCTATGTTTTCCACCTTCCAAATGATGTACTTTCACATTTTTCAGGTTTGACCATTAGAAAAATCCCGTGGTATTGAAGAAATTCTGTCTCAAATGAAGGCCATCTATGAAAGGTATAATTGACAACATATTCCCTTTCATCTTTAATGGATATTTCACCATAGAGGATATTCCTTGAGAATCTTATGAGCTTGGGGAAGGGGTCTATATAGACATAATTCCCACTTTTATTCATAGGGTGAATGAATTGCAACAACATGTCTACTCTTTGGAGAAAAGGCCCACAAAATATCCACCTTCTCAACCTCCTAAAGTGTCACCATTTGTTATGTAGAAAGGGAAAGGGGGGTAAGTGCATGAAGTTGGTGGAAAATTCCATGGACATAAAAACCTGAAATTCAGGAACTGCGATCATGGTTCCTAAATTTCATGTTCGGCAATTACCAAACATAAAAACCATGATCGCGGAACTCTAAGACAAAAATTAGCAGTCCTGCGGGTCCTCATTTTCCTCCCCATTTTTCATTTCAAACCACGATTTCTCCTAGATGTTTTCCACTCGAGCTTTTAATATACCACCATCAAAATTTCTCATCAAACTTCTAGATCGCGATAGATTCAACCATGCCACAAGACGAGGAGGGTAAGCCCCCGATTTTAATCATTTTTTTTTGCATTTTCCATGGGTTTTTTTGAAATGATTGTTTATGCATACAATTTTCTTGTTTGTCAGTTGGTCGGCAAGCTCGAAATCATGCAAACTGTCAAAACAGTCCTCAAAACCCACCAAACATTCCTCAAAACCCTCCAAACATTCCTCAAAACCCTCCTCTAAACATAGATCCGCCTCTTGTGCTCCTTCTCCTCCCCACTGAACCAATAGGAAAAACACAAGATAATATCATTGGAAGAATCCAAGCAAAATAAAATTTTCATTGAGAACCTTATTAAGACTATATGACAAAATCATGCCACAAATCCATCCCCCATGACTTTAGCCAACACATTATAAACATTAATTGGTGAAGTCGACTCTGCAACCAACCAAATACATAGATGGAATACCTTTAAGGTGATTGTAGGTGGTGGTATGCGGATAAATTATCCCATGTGGCCGTAAAAGACAAAAAAAATTGAAAAGACCCTCATTTTTTGGCATTATTTACTGACCCGAAAACTAATGCCCCTCCCCCACAGTTACTTGCAAATGGTTCCTAATCCATTGATGCCACGATGACTGAATCAAAAAACATTTTTGGGATCGATGGTGGATGGTTTTTGATTATCCACCATGCAACAACAATGAGGTTCCTCTTTATTTTTTGAAGAAATTATATTACGAATTTGTGCTTAATGAGGTCTCAATTATTTTGACTTTTCTAATTTTTTTTTTCGAGGAGGTGGCTCTGCACAGAGTAGACCTAGTGCACACATAGGTTAACCAAGATCCCCCAGGCCCCTAAACCCCCACTAACCTTCAGTTATCCCTCCTACAGTGAAGGAGGTTATGGAGATTGACCACACTGCATGCATTGAGGGAGCTCACTGAGACTCTTAACCCTCATCAGTGACTATATTGCATCTTGGTGATGTTGTGGGAGGGTGTCAGTTCTAGCCAACCAGCCGACACCACTATGGATCATGTGGTGTCGTATGCATTGCGGGTGAGACATCTTTGCTGGTTCACATGATGTCTTTTTCTATAGATGAGATGTTTGGGGGATGTTTTTTGGAACTAATGCCACTGATATTGGGTCTTTTAGAGGTAAATTTCAGGTTAACTGAAAAATATATATATATATAACAATATGTTAATTCACATGTTTGATATTTTAATATATATGTATTTGATTGTAACGTCATGTACATACATGCAAGAAACTAATTTTTTATTTTATTTTAAATAGCAAGAGCCGGTGAAGGAAACATCTGGCCGTCGACATGCTAGCTACTACAACTACGCATGTTTTCAAATGTAAGTTTCAAGTTGTACAAACTTACTTTTTTAATTTCATTTGATTGCACTAAGATTATTCTATCTAATGTTTCACGTGTATGTTATACATATTAATATGTTTGTCTTTTATACACAGGAGCCTAGCGGGTCATCATCTTCTTTGGGAACTGAGGCTACTGGCATGCCTCACATGAGTTTTACATAGGTTAGTTCTCTTTACACTTTGTTTCTAACTGTGGAAGTTCACATGGATTACATGCTTTGGACCTCTGTTATGTGGTGCACAGTCATGTAGATTTTAATATTGATTTGTACATGTTGTTTGTATAGTTTATGACTGCCAGAGAGACTCCTCCATATATGCAAACTGTGGAGGTTGTTGTAGCTACTACCATAGCATCTACAGATCCACTAAATTGAGGTACAATTTTTTGAATTTGTTAAATTTTTTAGTTCATTATTTCTTATTACTTAAATCTACAATATCAAATTTTGTATGTATGTGAAATATTTATTTGAAAATTAATTATTTGTATATAGCTTACCCCTCGTGAGTCTACTGTTGTCCCTGGTAGCCTCAACAACACATTGTAGGGATCATGACCATTGCGGTAATATTTCACATGCATTTTACCTGAAATTTTACAATTTTTTAAATTTTTGAATGTATTATATACATTTTGGGTGTTAAAAACTTGTTGTTTATGAATGTGCAGGTTAGGCTGTAGGCCTGCTTATAGATACCCCAGCACCACACAGCTGAAATTTGTAGTGGCATCTCCTCCACTACATCCCCAGGTTATGGACATGCTACTTTCTAGCAGGGTGAAGAAAGGGAAGATGTTTCATGAGTAGATTCATAGGTCCACCTAAATGTACATATATTATATATATATATATATATATATATATATATATATATATTATATGGGCCATATGGTCCTAGTGAAAATGTTTCTTCATATAGTCCATTGTATATATATAGCCTTTTGCGACCACATGTGGACCTATATCCATTATGACACACTTAGTTGAGATGTACAATGTTATGAACTACATATTTTCAAAGACGTGTGTCTGGAGCACACTTTGTTTTTGTTCTATATATCCATGTTGTTGGTTTTCATAACGATATTACTGAACTTATGTTTGATTTCATTTTATTCATGTTATGATATCCTTCTCTATATGTTTTCATAACCATTTATTAGTTCTGGATATGTATGTTTGATTTAAAATAAAAAACCCATTCGCGTGGAGCACCTACATGGTACAATTGTTAAGCAAACCATGTAAGTGAACGACAAAACGGCAATTCACGTACAATTACTTTTTTTAAAGCTAACACTCTAGTTGCCATAGCAAACAATGCAAAATGATAGAAATAGAGTGAGGTATAGTTAATCTTGAACTATATGACGATAACGTACTTAAGTGCAACCATTGAAGATTTTTACAATTTTCCCATTTTTTTCAAGTTTTATATTTCATTTCTAGAATTGAAGATACACAGAGGTTTTCAAATTTTTTTCTTTTATCAAACGAATTATTCTTAGGACATCGTTCCTATAGTGGTTAAATATTCTCTGTAAACATGTTTGTGATGGAACTAACATCGTCCACCACCATGGCCTTAGCCCCCGAATCCACCACGGTACCCTCGACCTCCTTTATATTTCCCTTCAATCTGATCATAGCACACTTGAGCGTGGTCATGATCATGGTGCTCAATTTTTCCTTTAGATTTATCTGATACTCTAGTCTGTCACACACCAATATCATTAGTGTCATGGATCTGAAAAAATCAACTGAAAATATTCTATATTTTGATTCGTGGACCATAAAATCTTACAATAACAAGATACATTCTATCTTATTATGCGTTGTAATAATGGGAAGTGGCTGGCATCATGGTCCAAATGACATATCTCCGCAGTCTAGCAATAATAAACACACTTATCTATGAATAAAAATATCTTTGGTGTGCCCTTCCACTTCACAATCTATACACCAAATCCTAGTGCACGTCTCATGTGTTGAATTTTCTGATAGTTTCTCCAACTGCTTTTCCATAGATGTAATTTGGTGCCTTCAGGAATGGGATCACTCTAATATCTCTACTCCTTATTGCTTTAGCATGCAAAGTAAGCTTCAAGTGATTTTTTGTAGGTCTGTATGTGTCCTTATCTGACAGGGCCCTTCTGAAAGGTTTGATCAAGCCCCCAAAAAACAATTGTGCATGTTGGCTTGCATGAATATCATAAGAAAGTTTAGAAAACAATGTCCTGAAATGGGCATCATATTCCTGAATGCTCTTATTAGTTCCCCACTTAATATCCTTGATCACTCTTACACTCTCCTACTCAAACTCAAGGGATATACAAATCCTTGAGAAATGCATACTAGAATGTTGCATAATCTACACAAGTCTGATCAGGGGTAAAACTTCCTGTACCAGATGTGTGCACATCCTTATAATGTAGTTTCAAACTGACTTTCCTTGCACTCAGAATTCATAATTCATTTTATGTACCACAATATCTCACACATTTTCACGTGTTTATCAACATCTTCAATGCCCCCCATACTCTTGGAAGATAGAGAAACATCTCCATACAAATATTATTGGGTTGATGAGGACCCTGCCCACTTGATCAAGAACCTCATGTTTTACCTCTTCCTCTAGAACCATTGAAGTCAATTAGAAATATATCCACCTATGCCCTATGATCGTCCACCTGTAGTTGGAATCATTCCAGTGGATGTACTGCCATGTGTCCCAATAGTGGTACTAAAATGAACTCCTATAGTCTGTGAAGTGGTACTACTCCTAGAAGTGAGTCTAAAATTCTGCACACTTGAGTTATGTGGTGAAGGTGCACCTAAGAAGGTACCTCCAAACAATAAAGAAGACATTTTACTTGACCATATATGTACTTGATATCTGACCTAATCCTACTCTTCTATTGCCGAAAACTAGCTTGCTAACTACTGAGTGTATTAGATACTGCAAAACCAAGTGTAAGGGCTAGGTTTCTAGGTAAATTCATATGCACACCAATAGAGATGACATGGGCCACAGGCAATGCATATGAATCTACCTATAACCCTCTATCTCCTAAATACCATCTCTCTCTTCAATGCCAGTCATCTCTCTCCTTAATGCCATTCACTCTATAATATCATGTTGATTATTTATCTCCTTCTCATGTGCCTTATTATACTTAAGTTACCTTTCTCCTCATTTCCTCCCTGCCGCTAGGTCCACCATCCTTCACCAAACCTACTCCTTCGCCACATGTGGGGTGGGGTTTAGCTATCCATTGGCTTGTCTTCCAAGTTCAAGGTTACCATCAATATTTTGATCGCTAGTGGGAATGCATTGCAAATAAGTTTCCCTTGGATAACATAAAAACTAGAACTCAGATACCTCCAAGAAATAATAAGTGGAAATTGAGTACTCTTAAATATAGCTATTCAGAACACCAACAGAACCAAGTGTCCACAATGCGCATCCAAATCAAGTAAACATCATAGATGGCCTAAAATTTTTCTTGAATACAAACAAGTGTGTGATACCTCTAATTCCGTTTAGATGCATAAGCAACTATCCACTCATACAACTCTACCAGGAAGATAACAAAGAAGATCTCATACAAATAGTCATTCAAATTCTACTCCACTCACACGCATGTGTCAATCTCCAAATCCATTACTGAACCTCTGAGCGTACTCTTCTTCCATATCTTTTATCCACTCCTGAACACTTGCTAAGGTCAAATAGTATGTCTTCATCATGAAACATCATGAAAATAATTAAAAAATAGGTCCTCGACAATGGAACCAATGATGCTACCTAGAATCCACTGTACAAAACCTAGGTGCACTGGCACATCACCCATCCTAAGATGAGTGCTCACCTGAAGTGCGCAAAGGTACCAGGCCCCTCTTTAAATTTTCTTGTGTAGGATGTTAGTATGATGAAGATAAAGAATATTCAAAACCATAAATAACAAAAAAACATTCCACAGAGCATATTCCAGATCTAGATCTTAGAGAATCATGAATTAAACAATAACTATAATAAGATCAACTACACAAGAACCAACTATAGTCATGTTTAACACCATTATCCAACCAACATACTCCATTACATTAAACAATGTAAAATAGAGAAGCTTCTTAGATTATAAAGCATCACCGTAAGTCATGTGTTGCATCAGATCTAGTAGCATAACTCTGTAATGATTCACTATTGCTAAACTACATAGTTTAATACATACTTATAGGGGTGGGGAATTTCCATTCACTTCCTATGCACTTCCCAAAATAGGTCACATGCTAATAATAGCCATGCACCTTTGTAATAACATGCATACATGCAAGTGTGCTAATAATAGAAATCCTATAGTTAACTGGAAGAAGTAATCCCATTATTAACTCAAGCTCATGAATGGTGCTTATCAATTGTTCATTCCAAAAATACCATTTATTTTTTGTGCAAGTCTCCATCCTGATGTGTGCTCCACATGCTATCTCTAAAAATAGCCTGTATCCATGAAAATGGTTAAGTCCCAAATCAGACTATTTTGACGGCGCGTTTCCATTCCTATAATTCCATGCCTTCAAATGTGCCTTGTTCCTATTTGCAAATCCGATGTTTTTTCTTCTCCTTAGAACAATATTTTTTTCTCAACACAAATTATTTTATCCCAAGAAACAAGGACAACATTTATTAGGAGAAAACACACAGTTAATTTCAAGAAATTAAAATTTCTTGATAAGGGGCCATAAATCCCATGGCCTCAATATTTTCCAATGACTGTACATTTGCAATAATATTTTCATGAGAATGTTTGGACTAAATAAAACAACTCACAGGTCTCCCAATTTGATTCGGGTTCTTCAAGAAGAGTACAATTTTTTTTGCTCTTGTTTTCTCTAATTTTTTTTTGAAAAAGTTAACCCCCTTTCATACAAGGAACATTTCTCTCATATATATCAAATTCTCTCTCTTTTCCTTTTCTTCCCCCAAAAATCTGAATCCTCAAAATAATATTCCTCCCTTTTTGGCACATGATTCAATCTACTTATTATTCCCTTGAAAATACTTTTCTTTCATGATGCCATGTGGAGGGATTACAAATGATTTTTATTTTTTCACTATCTTAGAATGACCGGTATACCATCTCATCCTTTCTGCTATCATTTTTATTGATTATTTATTTTTATGTAAGTCGAGAGTTAATTTTCAATGATTTTTGAGAGCCTCCAAATATTTTTATTTGATGTTTAATCATTCCCTCCTTTTGAGAATCTACCTTGAAATACACACACTCATTGTCATATCTTTCTTAGCTGAGTGTTTTTGCATGTGTTATATCATCTCAAGAAAAATTCTTCCTTTTTGTATAATATTAGTTTGTTTCATATTTATTTCCTTGGTATAGGCATCTCTGACAATTTCATTAATCAACTCATCATGATTATGCTTGGGTTAACTCACCAACTTCATTTTTTCTATAAAGTCCCCATCACTTCTCTTACAATTTTTCATCCTTTCTTCTAAGTGTGGAAAATGCTTGCTGTATTTTTCTTTCTACAACATGGCAAGAATGACACTATCACCTGTCTTGAAAGAGGTCTCCTTTGAAGATTTGAATCAAATCTTTGACTTGATAGGCCCTGATGAGGAATTTTTAAGGATGTTATTTGATATCAAAGACCTAGAGGACTACAATGGGTCATTAAACACCCAATTATTTTTTGTGTACCATTGATTCGAAAGGCTCATTAGAATCATTCCTATGTTTTCCACCTTCCAAATGATGTACTTTCACATTTTTTAGGTTTTGACCATTAGAAAACTCCCATGGTATTGAATAAATTCTGTCTCAAATGAAGGCCATCTATGCAAGGTATAACTGAGCAACATATTCCCTTTAATCTTTAATGGATATTTCACCATAGAGGATATTCCTTGAGAATCTTATGAGCTTGGGGAAGGGGTCTATATAGACAAAATTCCCGCTTTTATTCATAGGGTGAATGAATTGCAACAACATGTCTACTCTTTGGAGGAAAAGGCCCACAAAATATCCACCTTCTCAACCTCCTAAAGTGTCACCATTTGTTATACAAAAAGGAAAGGGGGGTAAGTGCATGAAGTTGGTGGAAAATTCCATAGACATAAAAACTTAAAATTTAGGAACCGTGATCGTGGTTGCTAAATTTCAAGTTCAGTAATTACTGAACCTAAAACCACGATCGCAAAAATATGAGACAAAAATTAGCAATCCTACGAGTCCTTATTTTCCCCATTTTTCATTTCAAACCGTGATTTCGCCTAGACGTTTTCCACTCGAGCTTTAAATACCACCTCAAAATTTCTCATTGAACTTTTGGATCATGATAGATTCAACCATGCCACCAAGACAAGGAGGTAAGCCCCCAATTTTAATCATTTTTTTTGCATTTTAGGTTTTTTTTTTTACATTTTCATGGGTTTTTTGAAATGATTGTTTATGTATACAATTTTCTTGTTTTATCAGTTGGTCGACAAGCTCAAAATCATCCAAACCATCAAAAAATTCCTCAAAACCCACCGAACATTCCTCAAAAACCTCCAAACATTCCTTAAAACCCTCCTCAAAACATAGATCTGCCTCTTGTGGCTCCTTCTCCCCCCACTGAACCAACAAGAACACAAGATAATATCATTGGAAGAATCCAAGAAAATAAAATTTTCATTGAGAACCTTATTAAGAATACAAGAAAAAATCATGCAACAAATCCATCCCCCATGACTTTAGCCCAACACATTGCAAACATTGATTGGTGAAGTTCAACTCCGCAACCAACCAAATACATAGATGGAATACCTTTAGAGGTGATTTTAGGTGGTGGTATGCGGATAAATTATCCCATGTGGCCGTAAAAGACAAAAAAAATTGAAAAGACCTCATTTGTGCATTATTTACTGACCTGAGAACTAATGTCCCTCCCCCGCAGTTACTTACAAATGGCTACTAATCCATTGGTGTCATGATGATTGAATCAAAAACAAATTTTGGGACCAATGGTGGATGGTTTTTTATTATCCACCATGCAACAACAATGAGGTTCCTCTTTATTTTTTAAAGAAATTATATTGCGAAGTTCATGCTTAATGAGGTCTCAAATTATTTTTACTTTTCTAACTTTTTTGGTCGAGGAGGCAGCTCTGCACAGAGTAGACCTAGTGCATGCATAGGTCAACCAAGGATACCCCATGCCCCCAAAAATCCCCACTTGCATTTAGTTATCCCTCCTATAGTGAAGGAGGTTGTGGAGATTGACACACTGTATGCATTGAGAGAGCTCAATGACACTATGACCCAGCATAGTGACTAGATTACATTTGGTGATGTTGGTGGAGGTGCCAGTTCTAGCACACTACACCACTATGGATCATGTGGTGCCATATGCATTGTGGGTGAGACATCATTTTCTGGTTCACATGATTTATTTTCTATAGATGAGATGCTCGGGGATGTATTTGTAACTGGTGCCACTGATATTGTTCTTTCAGAGGTGAATTTCAAATAAATAAATATATATATATATAATATATATATACAATAGTTTAATTCCACATGTTTGAGATTTTAATATATATGTATTTGATTTTACGTCATGTACATACATGTGAAAAAATATTTTTTTATTTTATTTTGAATAGCAAGAGCCGGTGAAGGAAACATCCGATGTCAACATTCTAGCTACTACAACTACGCGTGTTTTAAATGTAAGTTTCAAGTTGTACAAACTTACATTTTTAATTTCATTTAACTACACTAGATTATTATTATAATGTTTCACGTGTATGTTTTAGATATTAATTATGTTTTTATTTTATACACAAGATCCTAGCGGGTTATCATCTGCTCTGGGAACTGAGGCTACTGGCATGCCTCACAAGAGTTTTACATAGGTTAGTTTCTCTTTACACTTTGTTTCTAATTGTGGAAGTTCACATCGATTGCATTCTTTAGACCTCTGTTATGTGGTGCACAATCATGTAGATTTTAATATTGATTTGTACATGCTGTTCTATATAGTTTATGACTGCCAGAGAGACTCCTCCATATATGTAGACTATGGTGATTATTGTAGCTACTGCCATATCATTTGCAGATCCACTAACTGAGGTACAATTTTTTTAATTTGTTAAATTTTGGAGGTTCATTATTTCTTATTGCTTAAATCTACAATAGCAAATTTTGTATGTATGTGAAATATTTAATTTGAAAATTAATTATTTGTATGTAGCTTACCCTTCGTGAGTCTATTGTTGTCCCTAGCAATGTGTCAACAAAAAACTGATAGGGATCATGACATTGCGGTAAGATTTCACATGAATTTTAACTAAATTGTACAAGTTTTTAAAATTTGAATGTATTTTAAAATTTTAGGTGTTAAAAACTCGTTGTTTATGAATGTGTAGGTTAGGTTGCAGGCCTGCTTAGAGATGCCTAGCACCACACGGATGAAATCTGTAGTGGCATCTCCCTACACTATATCCTCAAGTCATGGACGTGCTACTTCTAGTAGGGCCGAAGGGAGGGAATATGGTTCATGAGTAGATTCATAGTCCACCTAGATGTAGATATATATATATATATATATATATATATATATATGGGCCATCTAGTCCTAGTGAATATGTTTCTTCATATAGTCCATTATATATATATATATAGCCTTTTGCGACTGCATGTGGTCCTATATACATTATGACACACTTAGTTCGAGATGTACACATTTTATGAACTTACATATTTTTAAAGACGTGTGTCTGGAGCAAACTTTTTTTGATTCTTATATATCCATGTGTGTTGGTTTTTCATAACAATATTACTGAACTATATGTTTGATTTCGATTTCATTTCATGTATGATATCCTTCTATGTATGTTTTCATAACTATTTATTAGTTGTAGATATGTATGTTTGATTTAAAATTAAAAAAACCATGTCGTGGGAGCACTACATGGTACAATTGTTAAGAAAACCATGCTAGGTGAACTACAAAAGGGAAATTCACGTACAATTACTTTTTTTTAAAGCTAACACTCATATGTTGCATATCAACTAATGCATGAACATTGATAGAAATAAGTGAGGTAGAGCTCATCTTGAACTATATGAATATAACATTACTTAAGGTGCCAACATTGAAGATTTTACAATTTTCCCATTTTTAAAGTTTTACAATTTTCATATTCCTAGAATTGTAGATTACACAGAGGTTTCAAATTTTTTTCTTTGTTATCAAAATCTTATTTTTTTTAGTAAGGCTCATATGCCAATTCAATAATAAAAATAATCATGTCTTCTTGTATTTGGATTTAGCTGAATTTTTTTCATTAGAGTAATTATTTTCATATGGTTTCCTGCTTCAAATTTCAAGTGTTTTTGATCTCCAGAATTGCAAGGATCTAAAAAGGAAAGTTTTTTCTTTTGAAATTTTAAATGGGATGCTATAAAAATTTAGGTGTAACAATGGAAAATATTTTTAGATCATCTTCAAGGATTTCATGAGTATAAGTTACGAGTCTAAATTTTAGGGGAAATGGAACAAAAATGAAGGAGATATGAGCAAAAATGTGATTTTTGCAATAGGGTTTCTTGAAAATTTAGTAGCATAACTAAATACTAACAACAATGAAGGAAAAGGAAATATTAAAAAGGGATTAAAAAAATGGCTAAGTGTTTATTTATACTCACTCTTAACACTAACCTAGCTAACTCACCTTCTAATTTCATCCTTGACCATTCTAGATTAACCCGGGTTACACGGCATGACAGGGTAGGGTTAAATGTTTCTAAATGGGTTTTTGTTTTCCCCATTTCCGTTACCACATTTATTAAGGGACAAAGGGACTTAAATGGGTGATAATGTGGTGAAGGGATTAAGTATTCATGAGAGGGTTCAACATAATCGAGTTAGGGTGCCGAGGTATCCTACCTACTAAGAATGTTACAAGCCTTAAGTGACAAAAGGGAGAGATTTCATGTGGTGGTGCATTATAATGTCCCCCACGTCCCTTTGAAAAGGGTAAAAAATTTGATGGTAAGCCCTTGTTAGTATTCTTAGGTTCCACCCATCATGAATAATCCTCCTCTAATGAAGAATCAACTCATGTCTTCCTCTACGAAAGATTTTAAATGATTAGGATTTTCCATAAACCATCTTGTTGAATCTGGAAACTACAAATGAAACTTTCTCATCTTCCAAGATGTTCACATGCTCCAATGTGTTGAGTTAATTCTCAAGAATGGCATTGATATTTTCCACATTGACTAAAATATTTTTCTTAACTCTTCATTGGATTAGAGATATAACCTATGATCTCTACAAGGGGCTTCTAAAGTATCACTATTGAAGGAAAGGGTCAAAAAAATTTTCTCTGAACCAATTCTTGAAATTTTAATCCTAAAGATTCTTCATGGAATTATTCTCCCGGAGAGGAGTACCAAGGTCATGCATTCTTTTGCCAAGAATCTTCCAAAAAAATTGATTCATTCTCCTCATGGGATTCAAAATTATAAATGGCTTCTTATAGAGCATCAAACCCTCTAGGTGATGGTTTGTGACAAATTGTCATACAAGTTATCTGAGTCGGATGAAAAACACACCTGAGCTCACGAAGGAATGAGAATAAAAATTATTCATCTCACTCACAAATGGGATATTATTTTCCCAATGGAATTTATATTTCTCTGATCTCAACTCTATTCCTATTGATTTTCAAATATATGACCAAGACCAATCTAAAAAAAGAGATAATCTTAGGAAATAGATCATTCCCTTTTTCAAGGATCATGCTCACCCAATGGTCACATGTCCTTCTTTACAGTATGAATGCTTGATCTTGCTTCATGGAATGGGGGGTTGAAGTATCAGATGGGATACATTACTTCGATTTGAGGCATGGAGATGATTAATCTCATGCAATAAATGATTGCAACTTATAAATAAAAGTTCCTCACATGTTCCCTTAATTGTTTGATGATTTATTTATACTCCTAATTATATGTAGTTATCTGTGATGAAGAATCCCATTGCAATGAAAAAATAATGAGCATGTAAGCACATAGCTGGGGCAACAAAGGATGGAGAGATATGACCACAACAACATAGCTCAAGAGAGAAAAGCAATGAAAGTGATGAAGCACCTAAGAAAATAGAGGCAAGTCCAAAGAGAACAAGAGAGATGGAACGTAAACAAGTGACATTGCATTGTTTTGAGTTCTAGGAAATGAATGGAGGTGAGGAGTGAGAAGTCATACCTCAAGACATCCGTGGCACTGAACCAAATATGGTGACACATCTAGGTGGCCAGAGTGAACGTTAGAGTAGGTGTTGTTTCAGTGTACGACAAGGTTGTTACTTCCAGGATACTTCGTTTGGGGCATAGTCCCCTTAAGATCCCTAAGACAAAAATAGCATTGAACTTCGACAGGTGACTGCTTAGACTCGGTAGGACCTATGAGATGCCTCGTCTGATCCAACACCTTTGCATAGGAACCCTCTACAATAGCCTCTCTTGTTTTTTTTCCTTCTCATATCGGTACTCTTGCTACCCTATTGTTTGCAAATGCACGAAATAGTGTAGTTGGAGCTAATGTAAGGTTATCAAACACTATATTTTGCAAATGGTGGATCATGGCATTGAACCAACTATGCCGACACATCTGGGTGACTAGGTGAACACTATAGGAGGTGGTTTTTTGGTATGTAACAAGGTCATTTCTTCCGAGCTACTTTGTTCAGGTGTAGTCCCTTAAGAGCTCTAAGACCAAAATATCATTCAACTTTGACTAGTGACTACTTAGACTCTGTGACACCATAAGATGCCCCGTATAATCTGACACCTTAATGTAGGGAACCTCTACCATAGGCTCTCTTTGTTTTTTACTTCTCATATTGGTGATCTCGCTGCCCTTTTATTTGCAAACATGCGAAATAGTGCAATTAGAGCCAGTGTAAGGTTGTCAAACACTATATTTTGCAAATGGTGGGTTGTGGCACTGAACCGAACTATGATGACACATCTAGGTGGCTAGGTGAATGCTAGAGGATGTCATGTTTTTGGTGCACAACAAGGTCATTGCTTCCAGGCTACTTTGTTCAGTTGTAGTCCCTTAAGAGCCCTAAGACCAAAATATTGTTCATCTTTGATGAGGTGACTACTCAAATTCTGTGGCACCTAGAGACACCTCATCTAATTCTAAACCTCGGTGTAGGGACCCTCTACAATATTCTCTCTTCGGTTTTTTCCTTCTCATATCGGTGCTCTTGCTACCCTATCTCTTTGCAAACACACAAAATAGTGCATTTGGAGCCAGTGTAAGGCTCTCAAATGCTATAAAATAAAAATGGTGGGTAATGGCACCGAACTGACTACGCTGCCAACACGTCTAAGTGGCCGGGTGAACACTAGACGAGGTATTGTTTTGGTGTGTGACATGGTTGTTGCTTTCGGGCTACTTTCATTTGAACGTAGTCACTTTACAGCCCTGAGAAAAAAATATTGTTCAAATTTGACAGGTGACTAATTAGACTCCGTGGCACCTAGAGACAACCTCTTCTGATCTGAACACTTTTACGTAGGGACCCTCTATAATAGCCTCTCTCAATTTTTTCCTTTTCATATCGGTGCTCTTCGCTATGCTCTATTGTGTGCAAATGCGTGAAATAGTGTAGTTGGAGCCAGTGTAAGGTTGTCAAACGCTATATTTTGCAAACAATGGGTCATGGCACCAAACCAGCTATGCCGACAAATTTCTGGTGGATATTTTAATGCTAGAGGAGGTAGCATTTTGATGCGTGACAAGGTCATTGCTTCCAGACTACTTCGGTTTAGGCGTAGTCCTTTAAGATCCCCTGAGACCAAAATATCGTTCAACTTCGACGGGTGACTACTTAGACTCTGTGGCACCTAGAGATGGCCTTGTCTCATCCAAAACCTCAGTGTAGGGACCCTATACAATAGCCTCTCATGGTTTTTTCCTTCTCTTATCAGTGCTCTCACTGCCCTATTATTTGCAAACGCCCGAAATAGTGCATTTGGAGCCAGTGTAAGTTTGTTAAACGCTATATTATACAAACGGTGGGTCATTGCACCAAACAGACTACGCCGACACATGTCCAAGTGGCCAGGTGAACACTACATGATGTGGTGTTTTAGTGCACAACAAGTTTGTTTCTTCTGGACTACTTTGTTCGGGCGTAGTCCCTTAAGAGTCCTGAGACCAAAATATCGTTCAACTTCAACGGGTCACTACTCAGATTCCGTGGCACCTAGAGATGCCTTGTCTAATCCAACACCTCAGTATATGGACCCTCTACAATAGAATCTGTCTTAGTTATTTTCCTTCTCATATCAGTGCTCTTTCTACCGTATTGTTTTGTAAACACATGAAATAGTGCAGTTGGAGCTAGTGTAAGGTTGTCAAACACTATATTTTGCAAACAGTGGATCGTGGAACCAAAATGATTACACCGACACATCTGAGTGTCTAGGTGAATGCTAGAGGAGGTGGTGTTTTTCTCCATAACAAGGGTTCTTTACTTCCGGGATACTTTGTTCAGATGTAGTCCCTTAAGATCCCTGAGACCAAAATATTGTTCAACTTTAATGGGTGACTACTCAGACTCCGTGGCACCTAGAGATGCCCTATCTAATCTGGACACCTCAATGTAGGGACCCTCTACAATAGCCTCTCTCAGTTTTTTCCTTCTTATATCGGTGCTCTCGCTGCCCTATTTTTTGCAAAACACACGAAATAGTGCAGTTGGAGCCAACTGTAAGGTTGTTTAAACACTATATTTTGTGAACGGTGGGTCCGTGGCACCAAATCGAATGTGCCGACATGTCTGGGTGGCCAGGTGAATGCTAGAGGAGATGGTGTTTTGGTGTTGCAACAAGGTCGTTGTTTCCAGGCTACTTCGTTTAGGCGTAGTCCCTTAAGAGCGCTAAGACCAAAATATCGTTCAACTTCGACGAGTGACTACTCGGACTCCGTGGCACCTAGAGATGTCCGTATGATCCAAAACCTTGGCATAGGGACCCTCTACAATAGATCTCTCTCTATTTTTTCCTTCCCCAGATTGGTGCTCTCGTTGTCCTATTGTTGTAAATGTGTGAAAATAGTGCAGTTTGAGCCAGTGTAAGGTTGTCAAATGCTATATATTACAAACGGTGTGTCATGGCACAAAATTATTATGCACATGCATAGGATAGTCTTGTAAACACTTGGGAGGATTCATTTTTAAAATTTCTAGCTTTTTCAAAATTTCAAACTTTTTTTCAAACTTTACAACTTTTTCAAACAATGAAAGCTTCTCTTAGCTTCAAGAATTTAATATTATCTACTAACAGTGCAAACCACGTGAAGGTGGAAGCTTTTCTAGCACCACTAACCTGAACATAAAATTTTTAGTCAAAGAAATTTAAGTTTCAAATCAAAACCATATACTAGATATTTACAAAATACGTAAATTTTAAAATAAAATATATGAACTTAAATCTAGATCTAACTAAAATTTATATATATATCAAATAAATTATATCATACCAGACATGAGCATTGTAAATTCATTCCAATGAACCATCAGGATAGATCTACTCGTCATAGCAGACAGATTAACTTCATGATCGACTCTCGAACTTCCAAAGAATCTTGTTATAGGCCCGTCCGTCCTCGATATAATACAGCTGAGTATTGGTTCGCTAGAAACTAGATTTGAATATAAGAGTATTTTTCTTGTGGTCTCAAACTCTTCATACCCCAACATAGGAGTTTTTTAATGGATATAAACGTTGAAGCGCAAGTTCCAGTAACTACCATGCCTTTTTAGATACTCATATCTTCACCATCTATAATAGGATATTCAACTTCTTTCTTTCCTCGATGCAATTGACATAAAAATGTCTATTCCTTCTAGAGTATCTTCTATTGCAATAACTGTAACAGTGTCCGACATAACAAAATAAAGGTGAACAAACTCAATTTTAATTACATATACTAAAATTTCAATGGACATAACTCAATAACAAAATAAATAAATTAACCATCTACCTTGTCATACTCACATAAAAATTCATCAAAGTCCTGGGGGATATTGGCAACTTCAGCTGCATAAAAAATTCGTAATGTTTTTGTTGGTGGGGGTAGGTTGGATAACTTCGGAAGCGATTTCGGAGGCCTACAAATCCATCCATCCACCCATTCCTTGTGAATCATAACTCAGCAAGGACAAATTCATACAATATGTACAAAAACAAATATCAAATTTCTGTCCCTATGGCCCTACAAGTAGCGTCTGAGCTACAACATGATGTGCATATCACTGGACCCAGTAGTGTCCATCCAATCCTCATAGTTAGCAATTTGTTGTTCCATCTATCAACCAAAAATAATCTTGTAACTTTGGATTTTCTTGGAGAAACTTGGGCCATTTGTCATACAACCATCCACTTATGCTTCTTTACATCTTTTAATTTAGCACCATCTTTATACTTTTCAACTCTTCTTTGCAAGAGCTCTTTTTCATTCACACTCCTGTGCACCTTTCATGCTCACTCCTTCTTTTCCATGTTTCAGCCTCAGTGAAACCATAAAAACTCCATATGTTTACACACCTCTTGATGTTTATTTACTCCATCCAATAAAACATTCATATATTCTAAACTATATGTGTAATTATTGACCATAATAATATTTTTCTGAGTGGATGCCTATCAGACAAGTTTCCATAAAATAAACTGAACAACCCGTCACACTTCATAGAAATGGTACAATCATCACTGATATAAAAGTGGTACTCTCTTGAAAAAATTGAAGCATTCTCTTACTTTACTATTAGAATAATGTAAATTGTTATAAATGCACAAAACTGGAACTTGTACTGAGTTGTACCTATTGTGATTGAACCTTCCATTTGTGTTGCCAATGTGTAATTCTAATGCAAATCACCCACTAAAAACAATAGTACCAATAGAATTTGTCCTTTCATAGCTTGAACTATTCAATCCAACATCACTCTATGTGTATGCCTACATACTCATAAAAAAATTCATCTTTAAATTTGTCAAAAAAATTGGAAACAGGATTTTGTTCTGTCATTAGCTCACACTTTTTAGACTCTTCCATCTTCTTCACTGGTATGCAACTGATTTATTTATAAACTCAACTAAATATGTCTATTGTACCTTCAATTTTCTCATGGATTAACTTTCCAATTTAGGTATCCGCTGCATGTACTCCACTTCCATCTAAACAATCCTGACTATAAAAAAAATTTCCAACGTCTTTGTTCACAAAATATATTAGGCATTGAAATCCCTGGAGATTATTTGGTGGAACTTGACCCCACATTCTTGATACATATTTCAGAATGAAAAATAGAATGGGACTACGTAAAAATTTCATCATATGCATCCACAAAATTCACATGTTGCCCTACAAAAAAGTGGTGTGAGCGTTGTTGATTTTCAAATAGAATGGTTTCATCAAACCATTTTAAAAAAACATTGACTAATTTAATTTCTAGATTCTCCTTGTTCAAACTTATGAAAAATTGATTTGAGTCCATATCTAAGAATTCTTTGGATTTGGGTTCACTGATTAGTAGAACCAACTCTCCATTTTTATAACATCTTCTTGTATAGGTGAAACTCTAGTGTTTATCACAATGCCAAAATTTAATAACTTCTCTTATACATCAAAATTATTTTTTTTCCTATGTGGTGCTCTAGCAGAAAATTGCCCAAAATCGGCATTCTGATTGATTGAAAGGATTTACACATCTTTTAAATTGCTTTCATTAGAGTTTTTTCGATTAACTTGCAACATTCGACTTTTTGCGTAATCAACATTGTTTATTTATTGATTCAATTACACACTAGTAGCAAGTACATGATGCACAATATTACTATCCCCCCTATGGCGGTCTCTTGAACACCACATTGTGATATGCATCATGAAAGGTTTTCAATTTTCATTCAACATTGTATAGGTTTGACCCCGTATATTAGATGTTGTCAATCCTAAGGTGTTTATAGGTCTCATTTTTAATCAATTTCATCAACTACCTAACAACTGACTGAAATCTTTGGGAATCATTTTTAAATTTCAAAAATGATTATCCAAATTTCAGTGGCTTTTCTTCGTTTGTCATTCATAAAGTTTGTCAGACATAATGGAAATTTCAAAATTTTTCATCAATTTATAAAAAAATTAGGTTTCTATATGTAAAATCCCTAGGAGGTGTTTTTTGTCAGTTTTTTCCTTCTACAGTTTTCAACTGAAGTTTCCTTATTCACATTTCATTGTCTCCTTCAATTTCAACATTGCCTACATCATGAGTTATTTAATGCTCTTCAACATTGAAAATAAAAAACTCTTCGTCACAGGGATTGAAATCAACTTCAACATTGACAGTAAGAAACATTACCTGTTCTTCATTGCTTACACTAGTTGGGGCCCGAATGGTAGGTTGTAGAGGCCTTGGGTCGAGCCAATTGGTAGGTTGAGGCCTTGGGTCGGGCCAATTGGTAGGTTAAGGCCGTAGGTCAGGCTGGACAAGTGAACAAATGTGTTGTGCAGCAAAGGTGGACAGAGGCGATATTGGTGAAAAAGGCGAGTAAAGAACGGCAAAGAATGAAAGTTGGGGTGAAAGTTGGGTATCAAACCGATGTCGATTTTGGATGACCGACCGATATTGGTTTTGACCGATGACCGGTTTCTGACCGATACCGGTTTTCTTAGGGCAAAAATGAAAACCGACATCGGTTAAGGTCAAAAAACCTATAAAAAGAAAATACGGCCTGTCATTGTCACTTTTGTTATTTGCAATCCAAATTGACTTGTCTGACGTGGAGAGTTGATTTGGAGGGTTAGTGAGTGAGGTGGAGCTATTTGATTGGTGGAGAGAGTTGATAGTGGGCCCGATTGAGGAGGAGGCAGCAGGTGATTGGCCGGGGACCCAGCAGATCAGGATGGAGCCATGGCACAGGCAGGAGGAGCTGGAGGGGCGGGACCAGCTGGACCGCCACCACCCATCCCACCACGACGACGTGTCGTCATACCGGTAGGTTCTAAACTCTTTATTTTATGCATTTGGTTGTGTTAAGTGAGATTGGGGGTTTGGGTAGGAATTGAGTTGTTTTAGGAAATGAGGAGTAAATAGACGTAATTGGAAAAAGAGAGAGGGGTAGATAGGTAAGATAGGGTAAGGCGGCTAGGTGTGTAAAATTTAGGAGTGTTTGGGTGGGTAGAGGGGTAAAAATAGGTGAAAAATGGTCTTTGGGGGCGCGCGGGGGTTCGGCTCGGGCAGGAGACAGGGACCGATGTCGGTCACTAGGCGACCGGTATCGGTCGCAAAAGCATAGGGTGAGGTTGAAATGGGGGGGGGGGACCGGCATCGGTCGCATATATCGGCCGGTATCGGTGGGGAAGGGATGGGTTGAGGATGGAGTTGGGATGGGATTTAGGGTTTATGGTTTAGGTTTAAAGGTGGGTTGGGTGGCTTGTTGGGGTGTGTTTTTGTGGTTGGAGTGGGGTTGGGTGTTTGGGTTTGGGATGGGGTTTAGGGTTTAGGGTTTTGGTTTGAAGGTGGGTTGGGTGGCTTGTTGGGGGTGTGGTTGGGGGGGGTTGGGTGGCGTTGGGATGGATGGATTTAGGGTTTATGGTTTAGGTTTGAAGGTGGGTTGGGTGGCTTGTTGGGGTGTGGTTGGAGGGGGTTGTGTGGTTTTGGGTTTGGGATGGGGTTTTAGGGTTTAGGGTTTAGGTTTGAAGGTGGGTTGGGTGGCTTGTTGGGGGTTGTGGTTGGGGGTTGTTTGGTGGGTTTGGCTGGGATTTCGGGTTTATGGTTTAGGGTTTAGGGTTAAAGGTGGGTTGGGTGGGATGTGGGTTTATGGTTTAGGGTGGAAGGTGGGTTTGGGCTTGTTGGGGTTTGGTTTGGCGTGGGGTTGGTTTAAGGGTGGCGGGTGAGGTGTGGGGTTAGGTTTAGGGGTGGAAAAGGGTTAGGTGTGGGGTTCGGTTTTGGGTGGTACAAAAGGGGGTTTAGATGGTAAAGTAGATGTTATAATAAAGAGTAGGTCTAAGAATGTGGGATGGTTTTGCAGGCACGTCAGCAGTTGACGATGTGTGATAGGATGCCTCCACTATTGAGTCGGATGAGGCCACACATATCTGCGGCGCATTGGGCCATCATGCGCGAGGTGGGACTCGGCGGGGTCCAGAGGTACAGAGCGATAGAGAGAGATCACAGTCTGATGGTCGCCCTCATCGAGAGATGGGATCGGCGACGAATGTGTTCCATCTCCCGACTGGGGAGATGACCGTCACATTAGAGGATGTGTATCGCATCCTGCGGCTACCGATCGAGGGAGAGGCAGTTTTCCAGGTAGATTCAGAGACTGCCATGGATAGCATACTGCAGGTTTTTGGGGATGCAGCCGCACTTCTTACGTATCATAGCGCGAGCATTGGATATGGTGATATGTACCGCGCACACAGACATGAGACACGGCTTACCGTGTTGATGATGATAGGGATCACCTGCTTCGCCCTCTCGGATTCAGAGGGAGGCCGCTTCCCATGGGCATTGATGGGGGTGCTGCTGGAGATGGTGGAGGAGCACACCTGTTTCGCATGGGGCACCAGTGTATCTGGTGCAATTATACAGGGAGTTATGGGGCTATCGCCGGAGGAGGCGATTTGGTATTTGTTCTACATTTTTTTTTTTGCACTGTTGGGCATACGAGCACATCGTATGCATCAGCCAGTAGGGCTACCCCAGCAGCCAGGGCCACAGGTCATATACCGATATGGCTTTCAGAGGTGGTTGGGGGTCGTGGGCCAGCCACGAGCAGTTGTTGCAGGTCGGGATGTGGCCTATTATAGACACTTGCTAGAGGGCCTTACAGTAGTAGACATTATATGGAGACCCTACAGAGGTCATCAGCCTGGCAGAGGAGCCCGCGTACAGCTGCGCCTGATCCAGTATACATTCTGGATAGCAGGACGGAGGCCGGGAGAGTACGAGCGGATACCCCTAGAGAGGGTACGCAGGCAGATGGGGTTACGACAGGACGAGCCACCTCCCTTCCCTCAGTACCGGAGGGATGATGTAGAGGCTCCACTGCCAGTGCCACAGCCTTTGGATCCAGACTGGGTAGCGGAGAGACCAGCAGGTGAGGGTGTGGATGATGCGGGTGCACGGGAGCATACAGGGAGTGGTGGGCTGGGCAGAGAGAGCAGTGAGGAGTAGTACCGCCTGCGCAGCCAGACTTGGCTGCAGTTATGGCAGAGAGAGATCAGCTCCGGGGGCAGGTGCAGCTATTACAGGGATAGTTGGCTACTGCACAGGTACAGATAGGTGTCCTACAGGGGCAGTTAGCCCAGGCTCAGGTACAGGCACAGGCAACACCACCACCACCAGCAGCACAGCCACAGGCACAGGTACAGGTACAGGCAGCCGTACTAGCAGCAGTACAGTACAGCCACACAGCCCCAGATACCACCATGGCCATAGGTAGGTGCAGGTACAGGCACAGGTCGCACCACCACTAGCACCACAGCCACAGGTGCAGGTACAAACAAGGCTCAGGGGTATTGGTGTTAGGTGCCAGGGGACCAGCCCCAGTTCCTTCAGTGGCGCGAGATCGTTATATGGAGGTTAGAGCAGAGGCCCGTTATTATCAAGATATTCTTGACAGTACCGGAGTCGAGTATCAGGCATATGCAGCACATAGGGCAGAGACCTCTCGCACAGCCAGAGATCTCAGGGAGGGGCAGCCACAGCTGGCATGTCTGTGACGGGCAGGAGGCGAGAGGCACCACAGGGACCAGCGGGGAGAGGTGCCGAGGGCGGTGGGGAGAGCTGATAGATCCCCGACATGGTTTTTGTATAGGGACATGGGCACCGGTCTGCGAACCGGTTGTATTGATAGAGGCCTGCGTGTCGACACTTATTCATTGCATTGATTCATTTATTTATTATATAGTGGCCTGCGAGCCGAGTACAGGTTGTACATTTGATACCGGCCTGCGAGCCGAGTATATTTTTGATATGAGAGACCGGCCTGCGAGCCGAGTCGAGATTTTTGGTAGGTATTGCGGCCTGCGTGCCGGCTTTGGTATATTATGAGATCACAGAGGCCCCGATGTAGGACACATTGTATTTTTGAAAATTTGTATATATATAGAGACGATGTTTTGATCCATATGCAGTGTTCAAAATGTGTTTAAATATTTGGTTAATGGCTGGTAATATATAGAATGTGTGATGAGTTTAATTGACATGTTGATAGATGGATGATGGTGATGTTTTTCTTTTTTGTGTACGTATATATGAATGTCATGTTATGTGATGAATTGGTGGTTTTGTGACATTGTGATATATGTAACTGATGAGTTGGATCCAAATGATGTATAGATTGATAGTTTCTTGATATCCGTAGTTGATGGTTTGTGTATTTGTATAAAATAAATGATGTTAATGAAATTGTAATATTATGTGTGGTGGATGAACAAATGTGGTAAATGGTGTGTGGTTATGCAGGAAAAGAGGAGGGCGCGACAAAAATTTAGATGAGAGAAATGAAGAAAAGAACCCTGTTTCAAAAAGGAAGGTGTGTAACCGTATCGGTTAGGTAACCGATGTCGGTAGCTGTATGACCGATATCGGTTACGAGACCGATACCGGTTATTTAGGTATGAGTTTTTCTAAAAAATAGAAAAGCTAGGGTGGCAACTGAGTAGTAATTTTAGAGCCATGCAAGAGGTTAAATATGCGAACGCGACGCTTTTTGACGACTGAGACAGGTATTTGCATGAGAGATTTGGGTGAGAAGGAGAAAAGAGACAAGGAAAGTGAATGTGATCCGAGGTTCAGAAGGCAGAAAGACAAAGTTGAAAAGGGTGGTGATCATGGCTGAACGAGGAGAAGCATCCAGCAGGCAAGGACAAGAGGGAAGACAGGGGCCACCTCAAGCTACTGCAACCCAAGAGGTAAACGGTGTGGTTGTGATTTGATTTCTGCATGTTTTGTGAATGAGCTAGAGGAGAATAGGTAAGTAGATATGAGAAAGACAACATGATAGCCAGGGTATAGATGAGGTGCGTGTTATGGGGTAGGTAATTCGGGGGTTTTGGGTATGTCTGTGTATATAGAAAGAAATAAACGATCAATTTATTGTCGTAGGTGGTTGTTTCAGGCAAGATGTATGTAATTGACAGTGACCGGTAGTGGTTAGGGAGAACCGGTATCGGTTACTGAAGGAATTTCCAGAATGTTTGAAAAAAACCCTAATGGATTGAATGTTTGTTTGTTGTTTTGGTGTATGCAGGTAGAGGCAGGGTTGAGGATGAATGATAGTGTGCCAGCATTGTTGTCGCGAATCCGAGCGGATGTAACACCAGCGGAATGGATGTTGATAAACCGTTTGGGGTTAAGTGGGATCCGATATTATTCACGAATCACACGTAACCATGGTATGCTACAGGCGTTGATTGAGAGATGGAATCCCGAGACAAATACCTTCTATCTGTCAACAGGTGAAATGACAGTAACATTGGAAGATGTGTTTCGTATATTGAGACTCCCTATTACAGGAGAACCAGTATATCAGGCACTACCTAGCGCGGGGTGGGCAGCAATAACAGAAGTGTTTGGTCCATATGCACGGGACTTAACACAGCGAGGTTTGTCATTCACATATGGGGTAATGTATGCAGCACACCCTGAGGAGACAAGGTTAGCAGTGATTTTAATGATAGCGGTAGGGTATTATACGTTACCGAGGGCAGAAGGGGGAAGATTTCCAAAGGCATTGACGGGTGTTATTTGGGAGATGATAGAAAGGAACGTGACTTTTGCATGGGCACCTGCATATTTGGCGGAGTTATACAGGGGTTTATGGGCTTGTAGGTGAAATCACAGGACAACGTTGGATTGCTCATACTTATTACACTGTTGGGCCTATGAGCACATTTTTTGTGTGCGACCAATAGGCCGATCCATCCAGGCAGGAGAGACTGGAGTACAGAGGTTGGGATTCTGACGATGGGTCCAGACAGAACAAGAGGCAAGATCTCAGTCTGTGCCGGGTGACATTGAGTATTACAGGCAGGTATGGGAGAGGTTGACGGTTGCGGATATCTGTTGGAGGCCCTACGGGAAACTATATGCTAACCGAGAACATAGCTGAGGAGTTGAGAGGTGTAGAGCAATTGAGGTGGATCGCGGGGCACAGGCCAGGTGAATATGAGAGGATTCCTATAGATCGTGTGCGGCGACAATTTAGATTTGTGCAGGATATACCACAGGCTTATAGACCATATATGAGGATCGATGCCGAGGCAGCATTCTCACCACCCCGACCAACACCTCCAGAAGGGCCCGAGGAGATAGCTACCGATCGCAGTGTAATGGATGCAGGAATGACAGAGGCCTATAGGTTATGGTGGGTAGCAGAGTTGCGAGGTGTACGCGATCGCCCTGACATAGCTGTGATTATAGCAGAGAGGGATCGGCTGCAGCGTTTGGTTCAGCAGCTCCAAACACAGGTGAATGAGACAAGAAGATTGTTAGTGGTTGCGGAGTCACGAGCAGCGAGACTAGAGGCTGGAGTTCTCCATGTGAGAGGGCGTATTCACATGTTACAGGAGAGATTGGCAGATCAGTGGGCGGTACCATTAGCCGTGGTACCTTTGAGGACAGAGAGGCCTGGCGAGAGGGGTCGACGATCACGATCATCACCTAGTTTGGGATGAGGCGTGAGGGTCTAAATAAATGTTAGCAATGTATAAGAATAAATAAGAGTACCGACCTGTGCGTTGATGATATAGAAGATGTATTTATTTAACATCTAACTAAAACGAGATATGTATGTTGATTTGCGTTATAATAATAAGAATGTTGTCGTTTTGACTTTCGGTGTTTTGAAAAAGGATCAAAGAGAAATGTAATTAAATAGAAATACACAAAAATATTTATATTTACCACACATGATAGGTTTATGGTAGGGGATGGTCGAGCTAACCTTGGGAGACCCATGTCTCCTAAGTGCTGCCTACATAGCCCATTGCACAAAGCAAGGACGGGCCTCAGACCGATGTAGTTCTCCCTTAGGATCAGGGAGGGGTGAATTTAGGCAATTTGGTATGGTTTAGGCAATTGGTCGTTTGGTAAAAATTTGATGTTGGTAGGGTAATGTTGTTGGTGCTGGTAGGATAATGTTGTTGGTGTAGGTATAGGTAAAGCAAAGGTTAGCATACCCAAGTAGGGAGGGAATAGTGTCTTGATTAAGATCAACACACAATCCTAGATGCGAGGCAAAGCGGAAAGAGTGTTCCGTAGGTGAAAAGAGCTAAACGAACCACACAACGTAGAACGAGCCTGAAGCCCTAAGTGCCGTGTATAGATGAGAAGTCCATAGTTGAAAAGAGTTGTATGATCACAATATATCAGGTGTACGTTACGTCCCTTGAGTTGAAACAAATGGCGAGGTGATGTGGATGATATAGCTGAGGTACAAAGAACTTGTTACAACGAAAGAGAACCTACCCTAAATAGACAAGTCCATGACCCCAAAAATTTCTTTTGAATGAGGCTTTTATTTTATTGAATGTAGACTGATCGATGCGGGAAGTCTACAAGGGATATTGATTATTTTATTCTTGAGGTCTTCACGAAACTGATCAATGCGAGAAGCTTCTGATAAAGGCTGACTGTGTATAGCTGTCCTTCGGGGGGAGCAGTCTATTTATAGTAGTAGAGATGATTTTGTGCATAGCTGTCCTTCAGGGGAGCAGTCTATTTATATAGTAGCGGCAATAGTTTGGCATATAGCTGTCCTTCGAGGGAGCAGTCTATAGTTAATTTTAGATGACTAGATGTTCTTTTGGCGTGAAGCATCTAGTTTAGTAGGAAGTTTGACTCAAGAAAATCCCTTAAGAATACGGCTTATTTTAATACTTTGAAGTCATGGACTAGACTAAAGAGGGGGAAGGCATCATCAAGGGGAGGTGCGAAGTGATTTTGATTTTATTCGGAGATATAGAAAACAAAGCGTATGTAGCGGTAAATGGGCTCAAGGGACGAGCAATAGGTAGATAAGAAGTGATATAACACTAGATTCAACAGTAGAATGGTCGAAGATGCAAGGCATTCAGGGGTTCAGGCTCAGGTTTACCATTAAGCGAAGCTAAACGATAAGTGCCTGATCCATAGGTGTGAGTGATTATATAAGGCCCCAATCCATTGGGAGCAAATTTTTCCACGTTTGCTCTTTTCTAGTTTGGTGACATGTTGATTCTCTTTGAGGACAAGATCACCAACCTTAAAGGTACGCTCATGAAGTCACTTATCATAAGCACGCTTGATGCGTTTTTGATAGATTTGAAGGTGATCGAGAGCTGTAAGACGTCTTTCTTTCGTCAAGAAGCTCCAATTGGGCTAACCGCTCTTGGCGGAAATCATCGTTGGTGAGAATATCCTGAAGAGATATTCTAAGGGAGGGTATTTGTATTTCGAGAGGCAAAACAGCCTCGGTACCGTATACCAAAGAAAAAGGTGTGGCATTAGTAGAAGTACGAATGCTAGTACGATAAGCCCAAAGGGCAAAGGGAATGTGATCGTGCCAATTTCTTCCAGATTCATTGACAACTTTCATGAGGATTTTGGTTAGTGTTTTATTAGAGGACTCGGCTTGCCCATTGGCCTGTGGATAGTAAGGTGATGAGAAACTAAGTTTGATACCAAAGTTGTCACAAAGGTCTTGCAACAAACTTTTTTGAAAGATTTTCCATTATCTGTTATCAGGCGGTGAGGAACACCAAAACGACAGATAATGTGATGGTTAATGAATTCGACAATTTTTTCTTTTTTTGATTGAAATGAGTGGGATGGCCTCCACCCATTTTGTGTAATATTCGGTCGCTGTGATTATCCAACGGTGACGTTGTGAAGAGGTCGGGTGAATCTCACCAATAAGGTCTAAACCCCATTGTGAGAAAGGCCAAAGATCACGAGCGACTTGTAGCGGGTGGCTAGGAGTATGTTGAAGATTGGCATGTTGTTGACACATGACACAGCGCTTAACATATTCGTAGCAGTCATTATTGAGAGTAGGCCAATAATAACCTAGGCGAAGGATTCGTTTGGCCACGGCAAGGCCGCTAAAATGTCCACCATAAATACCGTCATGGACCTGTTGGATGGTATGAGTGGCCTCCGTGCCAGTTAGACAGCGAAGGAGGATACCATCAAAGCCACGTTTATAGAGGAGTCCCCCCATGACAACATAACGCGAAACACTTTTAAGAAAAGCACGTTTGCCGTTACTAGTAAGGTCAGGTGGGAGGACAGAGATTGTAAGGTAGTCGTGGAATTGGTGGTACCAGGTATCCTGTGAATAGTAGGACACAGTATTTATCATACAAACTACCGAGGTTGAATAGGATGGGGCAAAAAGTTATTGGACCACGACGAATAATTCAGAGTCAGTTGGCACGGCGGGAATTTGCGAGGCTAAGCAAGCCATAGTATCCGCAAATTTGTTAGTGGAGCGGGGAATGGTTTGGATAGAATAGTGGGTAAATAAAGCTAGAAGTGACTCCACGTGGTGTTTGTACTTCTGAAGTTCCTCATTTTTACATTGGTAGATGCCCATAACTTGATTGACTACCAATTGAGAGTCACCAAAGATATTGATAGATTTAATGCCTAAGTGTAACGCAACTTGGAGACCTAGAACAAGGGCCTCGTACTCCGCTGTATTATTAGTGCAGCGGAAATCAAGCCGGAATGAAAGAGGCATAGGTTCAGCATCAAGAGGGATGAGAACAACGCCGGCTCCTCCGCCGCGCTGGCACTTAGATCCATCGAAGAAGAGGGTCATTTGATACGACTCTTCTCCGAGCGAAAGAGTGGCGATGAGTTCGTCGGGGAAGGTAAAATTGGTAAATTGTTCCCCAGGTAGAGGGGCCTCCGCAAGTTGGTCTGCAAGAGTTTGTCCTTTGATTGACTTCTGTTGTATAGGTTCCCCCCCCCCGGCGGCAAGTACCAAACATAAAAACATGATCGCGGGACCTAGACAAAAATTAGCAGTCCTGCGGGTCCTCATTTTCCCCATTTTTCATTTCAAACCACGATTTCTCCGAGATGTTTTCCACTCGAGCTTTTAATACCACCTCAAAATTTCTCATCAAACTTCTAGATCGCGATAGATTCAACCATGCCACCAAGACGAGGAGTTAAGCCCCCGATTTAATCATTTTTTTTTTTGCATTTTCATGGGTTTTTTGAAATGATTGTTTATGCATACAATTTTCTTGTTGTCAGTTGGTCGGGCAAGCTCGAAATCATGCAAACTGTCAAAACAATTCCTCAAAACCCACCAAACATTCCTCAAAACCCTCCACAACATTCCTCAAAACCCTCCTCTAAACATAGATCCGCCTCTTGTGGCTCCTTCTCTCCCCACTGAACCAATAGGAACACAAGATAATATCATTGGAAGAATCCAAGAAAATAAAATTTTCCATTGAGAACCTATTAAGACTAGATGACAAAATCATGCCACAAATCCATCCCCCATGACTTTAGCCACACATTATAAACATTAATTGGTGAAGTCGACTCTGCAACCAACCAATACATAGATGGAATACCTTTAGAGGTGATTGTAGGTGGTGGTATGCGGATAAATTATCCCATGTGGCCGTAAAAGACAAAAAAAATTGAAAAGACCTCATTTTTGCATTATTTACTGACCCGAAAACTAATGCCCCTCCCCCACAGTTACTTGCAAATGGTTCCTAATCCATTGATGCCACGATGACTGAATCAAAAACAATTTTTGGGATCGATGGTGGATGGTTTTTGATTATCCACCATGCAACAACAATGAGGTTCCTCTTTATTTTTTGAAGAAATTATATTACGAATTTGTGCTTAATGAGGTCTCAAATTATTTTGACTTTTCTAATTTTTTTTTTCGAGGAGGTGGCTCTGCACAGAGTAGACCTAGTGCACACATAGGTTAACCAAGGATCCCCCATGCCCCTAAACCCCCACTACCTTCAGTTATCCCTCCTACAGTGAAGGAGGTTATGGAGATTGACACACTGCATGCATTGAGGGAGCTCACTGAGACTCTAACCCATCATAGTGACTAGATTGCATCTGGTGATGTTGGTGGAGGTGTCAGTTCTAGCACACCACACCACTATGGATCATGTGGTGTCGTATGCATTGCGGGTGAGACATCATTTGCTGGTTCACATGATTTCTTTTCTATAGATGAGATGTTGGGGGATGTTTTTGAACTAATGCCACTGATATTGGTCTTTTAGAGGTAAATTTCAGGTTAACTGAAAATAATATATATATATATACAATATTTTAATTCACATGTTTGATATTTTAATATATATGTATTTGATTGTACGTCATGTACATACATGCAAGAAACTAATTTTTTATTTTATTTTAAATAGCAAGAGCCGGTGAAGGAAACATCTGGCGTCGACATGCTAGCTACTACAAACTACGCATGTTTCAAATGTAAGTTTCAAGTTGTACAAACTTACTTTTTTAATTTCATTTGATTGGCACTAGATTATATTCTAATGTGTCACGTGTATGTTATACATATTAATATGTTTGTCTTTTATACACAGGAGCCTAGCGGGTCATCATCTTCTTTGGGAACTGAGGCTACTGGCATGCCTCACATGAGTTTTACATAGGTTAGTTTCTCTTTACACTTTGTTTCTAACTGTGGAAGTTCACATGGATTACATGCTTTGGACCTCTGTTATGTGGTGCACAGTCATGTAGATTTTAATATTGATTTGTACATGTTGTTTGTATAGTTTATGACTGCCAGAGAGACTCCTCCATATATGCAAACTGTGGAGGTTGTTGTAGCTACTACCATAGCATCTACAGATCCACTAATTGAGGTACAATTTTTGAATTTGTTAAATTTTTTTAGGTTCATTATTTCTTATTACTTAATCTACAATATCAAATTTTGTATGTATGTGAAATATTTAATTTGAAAATTAATTATTTGTATATAGCTTACCCCTCGTGAGTCTACTGTTGTCCCTGGTATGCATCAACAACAAATTGATAGGGATCATGACATTGCGGTAATATTTCACATGCATTTTAACTAAATTTTACAATTTTTTAAATTTGAATGTATTTTAAAATTTTGGGTGTTAAAAAACTTGTTGTTTATGAATGTGCAGGTTAGGCTGTAGGCCTGCTTATAGATACCCAGCACCACACAGATGAAATTTGTAGTGGCATCTCCCTCCACTACATCCCCAGGTTATGGACATGCTACTTCTAGCAGGGTGAAGAAAGGGAAGATGTTTCATGAGTAGATTCATAGTCCACCTAAATGTACATATATATATATATATATATATATATATATATATATATATATATATATATGGGCCATATGGTCCTAGTGAACATGTTTCTTCATATAGTCCATTGTATATATATAGCCTTTTGCGACCACATGTGGACCTATATACATTATGACACACTTAGTTTGAGATGTACAAATGTTATGAACTTACATATTTTCAAAGACGTGTGTCTGGAGCACACTTTGTTTGATTCTTATATATCCATGTGTGTTGGTTTTCATAACGATATTACTGAACTATATGTTTGATTTCATTTCATTTCATGTATGATATCCTTCTCTATATGTTTTCATAACCATTTATTAGTTCTAGATATGTATGTTTGATTTAAAATTAAAAAACCATCTCGTGGAGCACTACATGGTACAATTGTTAAGCAAACCATGCTAAGTGAACTACAAAAGGGAAATTCACGTACAATTACTTTTTTTTAAAGCTAACACTCTTATGTTGCATATCAACTAATGCAAACATTGATAGAAATAAGTGAGGTAGAGTTCATCTTGAACTATATGAATATAACGTTACTTAAGGTGCAACATTGAAGATTTTACAATTTTCCCATTTTTCAAGTTTTACAATTTTCATATTCCTAGAATTGTAGATTACACAGAGGTTTCAAATTTTTTTCTTTGTTATCAAAAATCATTATTTTTAGTAAGGCTCATATTCCAATTTAATAATAAAAATAATCATGTCTTCTTGTATTTGGATTGAGCTGAATTTTTTTCATTAGAGTAGTTATTTTCATATGGTTTCCTGCTTCAAATTTCAAGTGTTTTTGATCTCCAAAATTGTAAGGATCTAAAAAGGAAAGTTTTTTCTTTGAAATTTTAAATGGGATGCTATAAAAATTTAGGGTACCAATGGAAAATATTTTTAGATCATCTTCAAGGAGTTCATGAGTAGAAGTTACGGTCTAAATTGCAGGGGAAATGGAACAAAAATGAAGGAGATATGAGCAAAAATGTGATTTTTGCAATAGGGTTTCTTGAAAATTTAGTAGCATAACTAAATACTAGCAGCAATGAAGGAAAAGGAAATATTAAAAAAGGGATTAAAAAAATGGCTAAGTGTTTATTTATACTCACTCTTAACACTAACCTAGCTAACTCACCTTCTAACTCATCCTTGACCATTCTGGATTAACCCGGGTTACACGGCATGACAGGGTAGGGTTAAAAGTTTCTAAATGGGTTTGGTTTTCCCCATTTCCCTTACCACATTTATTAAGGGACAAAGGGACTTAAATGGGTGATAATGTGTGAAGGGATTAAGTATTCATGAGAGGGGGCAACATAATCAAGTTAGGGTGCCGAGGAATCCTACCTACTAAGAATGTTACAAGCCTTAAGTGACGAAAGGGAGAGATTTCATGTAGAGGGTGCATTATGATGTCCCCCACGTCCCTTTGAAAAGGGTAAAAATTTGACAGTAAGCCCTTATTAGTATTCTTAGGTTCCACCCATCTTGAATAATCTTCCTCTAATGAAGAATCAACTCATGTCTTCCTCTACGGAAGATCTTAAATGATTAGGCTTTTCCATAGACCATCTTGTTGAATCTGGAAACTACAAATGAAACTTTCTCATCTTCCAAGATGTTCACATGATCCAATGTGTTGAGTTAATTCTTAGGAATGGCATTGATATTTCCACATTGACTAAAATATTTTTCTTAACTCTTCATAGGATTAGAGATATAACCTATGATCTCTACAAGGGCTTCTAAAGTATCACTATTGAAGGACAGGGTCACAAATATTTTCTTGAACCAATTCTTGAAATTTTAATCCTGAAGATTCTTCATGGAATTATTCTCCCGGAGAGGAGTACCAATCTCATGCATTCTTTTGCCAAGATCTTCCAAAAAAATTGATACATTCTCCTCATGGGATTCAAAATTATAAATGGCTTCTTTTAGAGCATCAAACCTCTAGGTGATGGTTTGGGACAAAATGTCATACAAGTTATCTGAGTCGGATGAAAACACACCTGAGCTCACCAAGGAATGAGAATCAAAATTATTCATCTCACTCACAAATGGGAGATTATTTTCCCAATGGAATTTATATTTCTTGATCTCAACTCTATTCCTATTGATTTTCAAATATATGACCAAGAACAATCTAAAAAAAGAGATAATCTTAGGAAATAGATCATTCCCTTTTTCAAGGATCATGCTCACCCAATGGTCACATGTCCTTCTTTGCAGTATGAATGCTTGATCTTGCTTCATGGAATGGGGGGTTGAAGTATCAGATGGGATACATTACTTCGATTTGAAACCTGGAGATGATTAATCTCATGCAATAAATGATTGCACTTATAAATAAAAGGTCCTCACATGTTCCCTTAATTGTTTGATGATTTATTTATACTCCTAATTATGTGTAGTGATCTGTGATGAAGAATCCTATTGCAATGAAAAAATAATGAGCATGTAAGCACATAGCTGGGGCAACAGAGGATGGAGAGAGATGACCACAACAACATAGCTCAAGAGAGAAAAGCAATGAAAGTGATGAAGCACCTAAGAAAATAGAGGCAAGTCCAAAGAGAACAAGAGAGATGGAACGTAAACAAGTGACATTGAATGTTTTGAGTTCTAGGAAATGAATGGAGGTGAGGAGTGAGAAGTCATACCTCAGGACATCGTGGCACTGAACCAAATATGGTGACACATCTAGGTGGCCAGGTGAACATTAGAGTAGGTGTTGTTTCAGTGTTCGACAAGGTTGTTACTTCCAGGATACTTCATTTGGGCGTAGTCCCTTAAGATCCCTGAGACAAAAATAGCATTGAACTTCGATAGGTGACTGCTCAGACTCGGTAGAACCTAGAGATGCCTCATCTGATCCAACACCTTTGCATAGGAACCCTCTACAATAGCCTCTCTCCATTTTTTCCTTTTCATATCGGTACTCTCGCTACCCTATTGTTTGCAAATGCACGAAATAGTGTAGTTGGAGCCAATGTAAGGTTATCAAACACTATATTTTGCAAATGGTGGGTCATGGCACTGAACCAACTATGCCAACACATCTGGGTGACTCGGTGAACACTATAGGAGGTGGTGTTTTGGTATGTAAAAAGGTCATTTCTTCCGAGCTACTTTGTTCGGGTGTAGTCCCTTAAGAGCTCTGAGACCAAAATATCATTCAACTTCAACTAGTGACTACTTAGACTCCGTGACACCTTGAGATGCCCCGTATAATCTGACACCTCAGTGTAGGGACCCTCTACAATAGCCTCTCTTTGTTTTTTACTTCTCATATTGGTGCTCTCGCTGCCCTTTTATTTGCAAACATGTGAAATAGTGCAGTTGGAGCCAGTGTAAGGTTTTCAAACACTATATTTTGCAAACGGTGGGTTGTGGCACTGAACCAACTATGATGACACATCTAGGTGGCTAGGTGAATGCTAGAGGATGTGGTGTTTTTTGTGCGCAACAAGGTCGTTGCTTCCAGGCTACTTCATTCAGGCGTAGTCCCTTAAGAGCCCTAAGACCAAAATATTGTTCATCTTCGATGGGTGACTAGGATTCTGTGGCACCTAGAGACACCTCATCTAATTCTAAACCTTGGTGTAGGGACCCTCTACAATATCCTCTCTTGGTTTTTTCCTTCTCATATCAGTGCTCTTGCTGCCCTATCTTTTGTAAACACACAAAATAGTGCAGTTGGAGCCAGTGTAAGGCTCTCAAATGCTATATTTTAAAAATGGTGGGTAGTGGCACCGAACCAACTACGCTGGCACATCTAAGTGGCCGGGGTGAACACTAGAGGAGGTAGTGTTTCAGTGTGTGACATGGTTGTTGCTTTCGGGCTATTTCGTTTGAACGTAGTCGCTTTACAGCCCTGAGAAAAAAATATTATTCAAATTCGATGGGTGACTAATTAGACTCCGTGGCACCTAGAGACACCTCTTCTGATCTGAAACTTTTACGTAGGGACCCTCTATAATAGCCTCTCTCAGTTTTTTCCTTCTCATATCGGTGCTCTCATTGCTCTATTGTGTGCAAATGCGTGAAATAGTGTAGTTGGAGCCAGTGTAAGGTTGTCAAACACTATATTTTGCAAACAGTGGGTCATGGCACCGAACCAACTATGTTGAAAAATTTTGGTGGATATTTTAATGCTAGAGGAGGTAGTGTTTTGGTGCGTGACAAGGTCATTGCTTCCAGACTACTTCGTTCGGGCGTAGTCCCTTAAGAGCCCTGAGACCAAAATATCGTTCAACTTCGACGGGTGACTACTCAGACTCTGTGGCACCTAGAGATGCCCCGTCTCATCCAAAACCTCAGCATAGGGACCCTATACAATAGCCTCTCATGGTTTTTTCCTTCTCATATCAGTGCTCTCGCTGCCCTATTATTTGCAAACGCCCGAAATAGTGCAGTTGGAGCCAGTGTAAGGTTGTCAAATGCTATATTATACAAACGGTGGGTCATTGCACCAAACAGACTACGCCGACACATGTCCAAGTGGCCAGGTGAATGCTACATGATGTGGTGTTTTAGTGCACAACAAGGTTGTTTCTTCTGGACTACTTTGTTCGGGCGTAGTCCCTTAAGAGCCCTGAGACCAAAATATCGTTCAACATCAACGGGTGACTACTCAGATTCCGTGGCACCTAGAGATGCCTCATCTAATCCAACACCTCAGTGTATGGACCCTCTACAATAGAATCTGTCAGTTTTTCCTTCTCATATCAGTGCTCTCCCTGCCCTATTGTTTGTAAACGCATGAAATAGTGCAGTTGGAGCCAGTGTAAGGTTGTCAAACACTATATTTTGCAAACAGTGGGTCATGGAACCAAAATGACTACACCGACACATCTGAGTGTCTAGGTGAATGCTAGAGGAGGTGGTGTTTTGGTGCATAACAAGGTCATTACTTCCGGGATACTTTGTTCAGATGTAGTCCCTTAAGATCCCTGAGACCAAAATATTGTTCAACTTTAATGGGTGACTACTCAGACTCCGTGGCACCTAGAGATGCCCTATCTAATCCAACACCTCAATGTAGGGACCCTCTACAATATCCTCTCTCAGTTTTTTCCTTCTTATATCGGTGCTCTCGCTGCCCTATATTTTGCAAACGCATGAAATAGTGCAGTTGGAGCCAGTGTAAGGTTGTCAAACACTATATTTTGTGAACGGTGGGTCATGGCACCAAACCGACTGTGCCGACATGTCTGGGTGGCTAGGTGAATGCTAGAGGAGATGATTTTTGGTGCACAACAAGGTCATTGCTTTCCAGGATACTTCGTTCAGGCATAGTCCCTTAAGAATGCTGAGACCAAAATATCGTTCAACTTCGACGAGTGACTAGTCGGACTCCATGGCACCTAGAGATGTAACGTATGATCCAACACCTCAGCATAGGGACCCTCTACAATAGATTCTCTCTATTTTTTCCTTCCCATATCGGTGCTCTCGCTGCCCTATTGTTTGTAAAAGCATGAAATAGTGTAGTTTGAGCCAGTGTAAGGTTGTCAAATACTATATATTACAAACGGTGTGTCGTGGCACCAAACCGATTACGCACATGCATAGGTATGGTCTTGTAAACACTTGGGGATGATTCATTTCTAAAATTTATAGATTTTTCAAAATTTACAACTTTTTCAAAATTTATAACTTTTTCAAAATTTACAACTTTTTCAAAATTTATAACTTTTTCAAAATTTACAACTTTTTCAAAATTTACAACTTTTTCAAACAATGAAAGCTTCTCTTAGCTTCAAGAATTTAATATTCTCTACTAACAGTGCGAACCATGTGAAGGTGGAAGCTTTTCTAGCACCACTAACCTGAACATAAAAGTGTTAGTCAAAGAAATTTAAGTTTCAAATCAAAACCATATACTAGATATTTACAAAATACACAAATTTAAAATAAAATATATGAACTTAAATCTAGATCTAACTAAAAAATTTATATATATATATATATCAAAGAAATTATATATACCAGACATGAGCATTGTAAATTCATTCCAATGAACCGTTAGGATTGGATCTACTCTGAATAGCAGAAAAGATTGCTTCATGATCTGACTCTCGAACCTTCCAAAGAATCTTGTTATTAGGCCTTCCTCGATATCAATACAGGTGAATATTTATCACTAGAACTAGATGTGAATATAAGAGTATTTTCTTGTGTGTCACAAACTCTTCAAACACCCAAACAAAGGAGTTTTTTAATGGATACCGTCGAAGCCAAGTTCCAGTAACTACCACTAATATTGTAGGATACTTAATATCTTCACCATCTATAATAGGAGAAGTCAACTTCTTTCTTTCCTCGATGCAATGACATAAGAAATAGTTTGTTCCTTCTTCATTGTCTTCTATCGCAATAACTGCAAACATGTGTCCTACAAAAAAATAAAGGTTGAACAACTCAAATTTAAATTACATATATTAAAATTTCAATGGACATAACTCACTACAAAAATTAAATAAATAACCATAAATACCTTGTCGTACCAAAATAAAATTTCATTCAAAGTCCTTGGATGTTGCAACTTCATCTGCAGAAACAATTCGTAATGCTTGTGGAGGTTCATAACTAAGAAGCAGAGTTAGAGGCCTACAAATCCATCCATCCACCCATTCTTGTGAATCACACTCAACAGTGACAAATTCAATACAAGATGCACAAAAACATATCAAATTTCTTGTCCATACGGCCTACAAAGTAACGTCTGAGCTACAAAATGAGTGCATATCACTGGACCCAGTTAGTGTCCTACAATCCTCGTAGTTAGCAATTTTTTGTTCCTCTATCAACCAAAAATATCTGTGAACTGTGGAATTTTCTTGAGAACCTTGGGCCATGTTGTCAATACACCATTCCACTATGCTCTTTACATCTTTTAATATAGCACCATCTTTATACTTCAACTCTTCTCTTACAAGAGCTCTTTTCACACATGCCCCTGCATCATCATGCTCTCCTTTTCCATGTTCATCCTCAGTGAAACTCCAAATATGTTTCACACCCATCTTGACGTGTATTCTACTCATCCAATAAAATATTCATGCATTCTTAAACTGAGACATGCAATTATCTGACCATATATAATGTTTTTTGAAGTGGATGTCCCTATCAGACAAGTTTCCATAAAATAACTGGAAACACCCTTGCACAAATTTAGTAGAATGAGTACGATCATCACTGATATAAAATTGGTACTCTCTTAAAAAAATTGATCATTCTCTTTACTATTAGGAGAATGTAGAAATGTTATATGCACAAAAATGGCAACTTGTACTGAGTTGTAATATTGCGATTGAACCTCCATTTGTGGTTGCAATATGTAATTCTCTGTAAAATCGACCACTGAAACAATAGTACCAATAGGAAATGTGTCCTTTCATAGCTTAAACTATTCATCCAACCCTCGATCTCTATGTATATGCCTAGCATACTCATAAAAAATTTCATTCTTAAATTTTCTCAAAAAATTAGAAAACAGCCATTTGTTCTGTAATTAGCTCACACCGTTTAGACTCTTTTCCATCTTTCAACTGGTATGCAACTGATTTATATTTATCAAACTCAACTAAATTATGTCCTATTATACCTTCAATTTACTCATGGATGTAACTTTCCAATTTAGGTAATCCGTTGCATGTACTACAACTTCCATCTAAACAATCCTGACTATAAAAAAATTGTCCAACTTCTTTTTCACAAAATATAGTAGGAATGAAATCCCTGGAAGATATTGGTGGAACTTGAAAACAAAATTTTGATACCATTGTTTCAGAATGAAAAATAGAATGAATACTTAAAAATTTATCATAATGCATCGCAAATTCAACATGTTGCCTACAAAAAGTGGTGCGAGCGTGGTTGATTTTCAAATAGAATGGTTTCAACATTTCAAAAAAATGTTGACTAATTTTAATTTCCAAATTCTCTTGTTCAAACTTATGAAAAAATTGAGTTTGAGTCATATTTAAGAAATGCTTTGGATTTGGTTCATGATTAGTAGAACCAACTCTCCATTTTATAACATCTCTTGTATTAGGTGAAACTCTAGTGTTATCATGCCAAAATTTAATAACTTCTCTTATAGCATCAGAATTATTTTTGTCCTTACGCGGTACTCTAGTAGAAAATGCCCAACAATCGGTGTTATTGAGTGATTGAAGGATATTTCGTCTTTCAATTACTTTCATTAGATTTTTTCGATTAACTTGCAACATTCAACTTGTTTGTGTAATCAAACGTTGTTTTTTATTGATTCACTTACAACACTAGTAGCAAGTACACAACGCACAATATTACTATCCCTAGTGTGTCTCTTGACACCAACAGTGTGATATGCATCATGAAGGTTTTCAACAATTGTAGAGGTTTGACCACATATATTAGATGTTGTCAATCCTAAGGTGTTAAATGTAGGTCTCATTTTAATCAATTTCATCAAACTAACTCAACAACTGACATCTTTGGGAATCATTTAGAATTTCAAAATGATTATCCAAAATTTTAGTGGCTTTTCTTCTTATTTTTCATTCATAAATTTTGTCAGACATTGGTTTCAAAATGTTTTCATCAATTTCAATAAAAAAATTAGGTTTCTTATGTAAAATCCTAGGAGGTGTTTTTGTCAAATTTTTCCTATCTACAGTTTCAACATGAATTTCCTTATTCACATTTTCATTGTCTCCATCAATTTCAACATTTGCTACAACATGAGTATTTAATTCTTCTTCAACATTTACAATAAAAACATCTTCATCACAGGGATTTAAATCAACTTCAACATTGACAGTAGAAACATTACCTAGTTCTTCATTGCTTACAATAGTTGTGGTTGAAGATAAACCTCTTCTTGATTCATGAAGATTCCGCATTCACTTAGCATTTTGAAATTTTTTGGCCTCTAATTCGTTTGGTGTTTTTTTACTTAATGACTCCCTTTTATGACTTTGTTTCTTGTCTCCCATGATGTTTTTCTTCCAGTGATTTAGAAAAACGTGCAAAAAAAGATAAAATTTCATAGTAATTCATATGGTAAGGTCAGAGAGTAAAAATCACATGGTAATTCAAACATTGGGATGTGTGTAAATATGATTTATGAACTGCGAGTGTGCTTTATAAACCGTGATTGCTGTTTATAAAGTGCTCTCATGGTTTGTGTTAAAAAACCATGATCATGCTTTATAAACCATGATCAAGAATCTATCTTTCAAACCTAAGCCTTGGGATAATCTATGTTTTTCCCCAACCAAAGCTGTGGAAGGTCATTATGAAGTGTAAAAGGTCAAAAAACCTCAAATTTGCTCTTACCAAAGACTTGAACCATGCTAAAGAAATGAAAAAAAATCACAAAAATGGTGACATCGCGTAGGGGTGACTATTATCTTCGTAGAAATATAGATTTTAAAGTGAATAGAATAAGATAAATATCATTTCATAATTTTTTACTAACAATAGGTCTTTAAGACAATTTTTTCCCATGAATGTTCATGTCTATGTTTACGGCTGTAAATTTTTTTTCACTTATCAAAATGCGATCAAACTTACACCATCCCAAGTGTGAAAAAATTCTATACACGTTAAAAATATATATATTTGATTTTGATATTTTTTGATATGGTTATGGCAGGGCAAATGGAAAACGCTCCCTTTTCTAAATATTTTTAGATCACTTTCATAGAAAAAATTATTAAAAAAAATATTGGTCAAAAAAATACAAAATAGAATCCATCCCAAGATAGACAACTACATCTAACATTTCACCAAAGGAAAAAAAAAATAACAAGATTTGGCCATCCAAAATGTGGGCAAACAGACTACAATCTTATAAGTTTTTTCAGAAAAAAAAATCAAGTCATATAATTTTAAGTGTTTAATATAGCTAAACTTGTCCATTTTAAAAAAAAATTATTATTTTAGAAACTAGATTCTCGAATGCTACGATTCATATTTATATATTTTTTTTCTAATTTTGAGTGCACGTATTGTTAATAATCCCTACAAGTTGAGATTTTGCTATTTTTTGCAATATGACATCCATGGATGACCCTATATTTGTCCATCAACTTCTTGCACTTACCGAGGGTGAATTTATCTCAAAAGTTCCTACTTAGCCAACTTCAAGGACCACTATACTTGCACTTCTAGCCAAATCAATTGTTCCTACCCCACCCTTTGTCTACAAAGAAAAAGGGAAGAAATAATTTACCATACGTGGCCTAGATCTTCGAAATTGGGTCTCTTCTTATCAGAAGAAGATGGAAATGAGGGGTATATTGGATGGTCCTAGGATGGATAATGACCATCTTATGGCTATGGGGTTTGTCAGTGGAGGTTCTATTTGCACAAATGGTTGTTGGGTGAAAGGATTTTGTTATAAGGAAGAATAAACTTCTAAACAAAATTCCTCCTTTTAGTGAGGATTTTGTGGTAGTGGAAGATGATTAGGTGTATTTATTTATAATTTATTTTTTATGTAGTTCTCAAGAATTTATGTAACTTCTTCCATGGGTTGGGGCCCCTATAAAACCCTATTTTTCTTTTTTCATCAACACAAAAGCTTCAAACGGTTACATTAATCCACATCCTTCATAATAGATTCAAAATTGTATCAAAGCAACTAGTATATTGTATCATGTTACATTCATGCTTGAAAATTTACAATTCAAAGTAATGTGCAACTAGCATAAAACAAGAGTATTAATTATGAAAAGATGAGAAATGTTAGGAAAAAACAAGCTTAAGCTTGCTCACTTTTCAATCATGGTTACATCTTCATATTTCTCATCTTCTTCTTCATCATCCTTGTCCTTTTTAGGTTGTTTTCTCATGTATGCATCATACCTTTGGACAATGGTATAATCTCTTCTTCATCAAGTCCCAAATGACATTTGAATATCTGGTTATGCTTATTTAGTACATTATTACATCTGGCCATCCTTTGCTTATATTATCTTAATTTCTTAATTACCTCAAGAATCTTGTTTTCTACAAAGATGAGCCTTTTGATAAACTCATAACAACAATGTTTCTTCTTATTTACTTCTCAAAATATTGAAATAGCGTATCAACTTCCATATTCCTATAAGTAATTTTATGTTTATAACATACCATCTGTTCCACTATGTTTTCTATATTATCAATAGTCTTTCCTACTCATTCTTTCTCAATCACCAACTTTTCTTTAACTTGATTTACAACTTCCACTATGATTCTGGCCAAATCTCCCATCACTTATTGAGTTCTCTTTTCTTGAATTAGCATCGTTCCCTCCCTTTCTGCTAAATCTTTATCAAGCTAGTTTATTGCATCAAGTTTTGGGAGGATCCTCTATAAATAATAAAATTCACTTTCACAATGCTCAATGATTTGATTAATGTCACCTAGTGTTTTAGTAAATTCTACATACCTTTTTATTGTCTTCTCAATGATATTTCTTCCTTTCTAGGACAAGTCCTCTACCCATTTATCTATTTTTTTAACTTTCTTACTATTCTTTTCTATTTTATCTAGCATTTCAGGGGTAAAAGTAGTGGTAAGCTCTTGATTTCCTTCTACAGGCCCAATGATTTTTTGTAAGCATGAAGTCAATGTTTTTATCTAGTCTTTCAACTACTTTTTTGATAGTTTATCTTCATGAACCTTTTGTAGCATACCTTCAACCATGAATGTGACTTCTTTCTTCAATGATTCACTGGTAGGATTTCCCAATTGGATGGGTTTGATATCATAATCACTTTGTGTAATATCATCCTTTGATTTACCTTGTTGAGGAGTTGAAACTTCCAAGGTCCTTAATCCATGTTGGTCTATATGCATTTTAGTAAGAATTTGTTCTTTCCTTAATTTTATTTAGATTTCAGAAATGTAATGTTGGTGATATCTAAAATTTTGTTTAGAGTAACTTCCTTCTCCCTTTCTTGAATAATTCCTCCTAACTATCAAGCCATAGGGGCATTCCGCTTCTTTTTTTCTTGTGGTTTGAGGGGTGTGGTCCCAGAATACAACAATAATTCTTCATATACTTCTTCCACTCTTACCATTTGAATTTAACTTTCTAGAGTTACTATTTTTGATTGACATTTGTCCTTATTCTGAATCTGAGATTGAGTGATAAATTCTAACCCTTTTCTAGTCACTAGATTTTCATCTTGACCTTTACTCTCTACAGAAACAACAAGTTTGCTTAAATCTTCCTTAGGATTTTCAGAAGGAGTGGTAATTGTACTTGTAACTAATTTTTCTACTAAAGTAGCTATCACATTTGTAACTTCCTTTAGAATATCCTTACCCAAATTTGGAGTTTTAAATGGCTCCTTGTCCTTTGAAATGTATTCACCTTCTATAAGTGGTTGTTTGGTGGATATTTTTTCTTGGAGCTTCTCTCTAACCACCTTATGTTGTGTCGGTTGAGACTCAAGGTTTGATTCCTGACCTTCTCCTATATTTTCTTAAAGGTTCACCTCAATAGGTTTTCTTACTTATTTTGAAGTATTAGTCACATTTTTTTCATAACACTTGTCCCTTGAGAAACCTCACTTTCCTTGAATACCTTTGAATATTTGGGTGGTTGGTGTTCAGTAAGGACAAAACTTTTCACAGGTGTTTCATTCAAACTTATTTGAGTTATAGTTTCAACATCTATAACATAGGATGAGCCTTTGATTTGATTATTTTGAGGTTTATCCCCCAATTTTACCCTTGATGTTTGATCAAGATCTTTAATATATACTTCTTTTTCAAGGACACTTACACCCTCAGTTGTATAAGTGTAAATTTTCACATCATCCATTTCAAGTTTACGAGTCCCCTTGAGTAATTAAAAATCAATTCCTTGAAAAACCATTTTTGATTGTTTCTCATATTCTTCAACCACTGGCTTACTTTTCATTAGTTCATGACATCATCTGATTGACTAGACACATGAGCACTTCTAACTATTCCTAGAACATTTTCAATCCAGGAGATAAAGATGAAAGTACACCTGATGGAGGTATAACTTTAGTGGAGTGCATACTTTCATGATTTTTAAATGGAATTTATTGGTGAGATAATGAATTAAGCACTTTATTTTGAGCCTCAGTTAGAACAAGAGGATCAATTACCTAAGGCCCTCTATGTTTATGAATTTTCAATACATGGTCACTTTCCTTCATTGAAATACTAGTGTCCCTAACCAAAGGTAGTATTAACTTAGTTTTATTATTAGATCTCTCAAAGTTCTTGAGGTTTGGTGCCTCTCTTTAGATGGAACTTTGGGATTTGGATTAGATATTAGCACCTCTTAAGGATCCCCTCATCATCTTTTTAGTGCTAGATGATCCTAGTAACACAACTAAGGAAATGTTTTACGTAGTCAATCTTTTCCCCTTTGCCTGGATTGGTACTAGCTTCAGAGATAGGGGCATCTTTCATATCCTTTAATAGTATTCCCTCTACCTTTTGGATCAAGAAATTTTTTTAAGTTCTATTCTTACTTGTCTCTGATGTCCACTCATTAATAATTTTAGTGGTAGGTTTCTTACTAGGTAATTGAGGAGCTTGACCATTCAAAGGATCTATCTTGTCTCTTCCTTCCTTCAGTGGAGGGAGATATACCTCCTAAAATTTCAAGTCTCAGAACACCTATAATATCTTTGTATTTTATAAAGATAATTCCAGAACCTTTCTATTCAAGCAAGTCAATGTTCTCCTTAATACATTGGAAATTCTTCTATGAGGGTCATTTGTTTTTGTCTCTTTCCAATCTATATAGATAATTTATTTTGAATCAATTTTTTGGTCATGGTAATATTTCCCCACCACATATTTATCATATACAATTCCTTGGGGAACTACAACAATATTGAAATCAATAATGTGACTTAAGGTCATTCTCGAATAGTATTTTAATCTAAATTATTCTTCATCTATACAATTCATCCAACAATCCTCAAAATGAGGCTCATGTTCTCCTGTAATAATAAACCATAAAATGTTAGAATTAATTCTTGGTGCGAACTTATCCATTGAAAATATCTCCATTTCTTATTCCATTAATCTAGCCTTCACTATGGTTTGACATGAATATCTGCCAGTTTAGAGAAGAAATTTTATATTTAATTTGTGCCTTTTTGTAGTCTTTTTTGTACAAAAGTCAATTATCTTAATAGTTCCATTAAAGTCCACTTTTCATTCACATATCTAGGTAACATACAAGGTTGTCCCTCGACTCCGCTTACCCTATAATATGTGAAGAATCATTCGTACTCCAGAATTGCTTCCCTAGCATTGGAAGATAATATATATTGATCCCATTCTGGTTTTAAAAGACATGTTACATGGGAACTAAAAGCATTATTTACTATCCTAAAATTCCATTTCCATCTATAAAACCTTAATTGTGGATACACATCATACACCCTATGATCTTCAAAACTTACTTGTAATGAGAGACCTAGAAATGATTTGAAGCAAGAAATGTTATAGATGAGATATGACATCATATAAAAGTTAATGTCAACTAGATCACTTGTCCTGATCTTTATAGCTATTGTCATAAGTTGGGCATGAATAGATGTTTATATGAATCTCACCCAACAAAAATTTCCTTTCTTGTCAAAGATAACCATTATAAAAGGACACATCCACTCTTGAAAATAATTAACTCCTTCTAACCTTGTCATTCTACTTAGTAATATAATGAGGTCCTCAACTTCCTCAACAAACATGGTCATTTTCAATCTCTTACAAATTATTTAATAGATGGATTTTTATCTTTCAACCCTTATGAATTTAGCATTACAACATATTAATCATGTCTCACCTCATAATCAGTCTATGCTAATTCAATTGTAGTAATTATTGCTTAATCAAATCTTTGTAGCCCTAATATTGCCCTAAAATCTTCTAGTGTTAAATTTATCACCCTTTCTCCACTTTTGTCCAATACTTATTTCTTCTCTATGTCATAATTCTACGCACACAACCATACAAGCTTAGTATATTATATGGATGGTGGGAAAGTAGCTATTAGGTAAATGTGAATAACATCAATCGTTTCCATCCATCTGGTTTTATTCGGATCATTTGGCCTCCTCTGGAAATCATCTACATCAGCATTTAATAATTTTGTGTCCATGACCTTATCTAAATCATTAGAAATGTTGGAACTTATGTGGAAATCCGATGCTAGAGATCTCATCTTGTGAATTTTATCTTTCCTTATTATTCCAATTTGAGTACCGAGAATTGGAAGGGAAAAATAAGTACTTACCCATTTATCTAAAAGATATGTGAAATTCTCTTCTTATCTCGTACTTTTGATTTCTTTATATCAATTTAACCACTTCTCAGTTGATTTTTCTCCTTTTAGAAAATTATCACAAGTTAGGGTACCCCAATCTTCACATGCAATGGAAATTCATTCTAATTATTTGAATACTTCTAAAAAAAATTCTTTGATTCATGCAAAATCACATTAATGGTAGAAACCATAAATGCATTACATCCTAGCCATCAAACTTGCTTTGTTTTTTTGAATATGGACCATGCATGTGGTTTGATCTGATGCTTTGCGGGCTCATGGAGTTTTTGCATTTTTACGTTACCTTTTAAATGATTGTAACTTTGTAGATCTGACTCGAAACCCCACCTCTTGACTTTTGTTGAGGAGTTGACACATGTCTCAATCTTAAGAGTGATGGAGTCATGGGATTGATTTGTATTTTTGTCTATTTTCTTGACTTGGTGTCAAACTACAAGGTTGACTCAAGCATCCACCTATTGAATTTGCATGAAGCACTGACATGTGTCCTATGTTGGGCTGCAGAGGTATAATCACACTTTACATTATATTAGGTCTTTGGTGCAAAAGTACACCAATAATTCATAGACACATATTCCTTCTTCCAAGTAGAGATTTCTTTTCATTTCACATTTGTAACTCAAATATTCCCTAGAATATTTTGTTGGGTTTCTCGGTTTGTCTTGAATTCTTTAGTTCTTAAGAAATTTTTGTAATTTTGCAAACATAACCCATCGTAGAGCTACTAATTATATCATACCACGTATCTTCGAGTGATACAGGAAAATATGCAGTTTGCATTTAATATGCAAGGGACGATATACATGAAGGATTTACATGGCTAAACATAATCAATCATCACTTTTTTTCAAGGGATATCTTAGGAATGACATGATTATCACATTCGTCAACCGAAAAAGAGGATTCAAAAATTAAACACATGATTTCATTTATAGTCAACATGATTTCATTCTTTGAGCATACATATTTTTAACATTGACAAACTAGTCAAGGAAAATTTTCAAAGGCACACTTGGGATAAAAGAGTGAGATAAAAATTAGCACTAACACCAGCTCCAACTCGGGGATGGTCACCCCCTATAGGTGCCAAAAGAACTACATGTAAAAATTTCACATACACGAAGTTCCTTAATCCATTGGGCAATAGAGTCATTCAAAAACATACACAAGGTCTAACAGAGAAAATTTACTTCACAAAAATACATCGAGCTACCAAGGCAACTAGTCACTGTAGACTAGGAAAATAAAAAGGGAAACAAAAAAAAATAAAAAAATTGTATACTATACAAATTTTCATACTTGGTTGCATGTTTCTAATCAGGAAAGTGTTTGAGGTCCCTACCATTAACAGGAAACTCCAACAAGTCTCCATCCAAGTCCTTCAAGAAGAATGTGTGTTCACCAATCCTTATATCAATGGAATAGGGACCCATCCACAAGGTATCAAAATTTCCATTCTTTCCTTTGTCCTCATGCGTGTTATCCCATAAAAAACGAGATCCCCAACATTGAAGGATCTACTTTTTATCAAATATTTTATTAAGTCTCTCCCTGAACTTAAGGTGTCCCTGGTGGGATTCCCTTCTCTCTTCATCCAATTCTAGTATCTAGTTAATTCTAGATTCATAAGGGTTTACTTCTCCCTCATCCTCAAGTTGTTGCATGAATTGATAAGATGATAGCTTCATATGAAGGGGCAAAATATCTCAAACACCATTGAAAAATTCAAAAGGACTCTTCCCAATGGCTCTTTATGTGGTAACTATGTCTTCCGATAGAGAAAACTTGATTTTATCACCCCATTTTCTTTTGTTAACTTCCAATGTCATCTTGATTATTTTGAGAAAACTTTTATTACTAGATGCGGCTTTTCCATTCATTTGAGGGTTATAATTGCAAGGATAAGTCAATCTTATACCATATTGTTGGCACATAGTTTTTAAAGGATTTTCTCTAAAATTCATGGCATTATCAACTACTATATTTGCAGGAAATCCAAATCTACAGACAATATTATTTCAAATGAAGTACATAACTACCTAATGAGTTGCTTTCTTGGTAGGAATTGCTTCAACCCACTTAGTGAAATAATTTGTAGCCAATAATATCCACTTGTTCCCTACACTTGAAGGGTTTGAAATTTCCCCAATAAAATCCATTCCCCACTACTTGAAAGGGGTTTCCACTGATACCGATTGCAAAGGTAAATCACTTGAATCCTTTAACCTCCTAGAGAATCTTTGACAACTCTCACACTTTCTGACTAGCAAAGCATCATCTTTAAGTAGTGTGGGCCACTAGTGACCTACCCTAAAAATCTTATGAGAAGTCACTCTTCTAGAATAATGACCTCCACAAAATCCCCCATGAAATTTGCAATAAGATTGGGAGATTATTCTTCTATGATGCACCTCAATGAGATTCCTTCTGGGTTCTTCCAATGTAACCCATAGTCAGTTATAACATATATTTGAGAGGCCAATTTAAGTGTCCTTCCCTAATTTTTATATAAATTCTCTGGGCACTCCAAATTATTAATTTAAAATATTACATCCTTATAGCATGTGGAATTAATCATCTTGTCCTAGATATTCACATTTCCTTCTTCCACTTCATTGATCTCCATCACATGCAAGTTACTTTTTGCCATTAATTTTTCAAGGCCCAAACCCTTGACCAATTTAATAGTTTGTATGTCTATGTAATATCTGTACAATGTGTTCACCCATAGACACATTTTTCTAGATATATCCATCTCAAACAGGATGTCTTTTACCATTATATGAGGGACATAAGCTATGATCTTTGAACTAAATATATATGGTCTGAAAATTTTAGTTTCCTGAACAAGTGCAAAAGATTGATTTTCCATGATGGTATATTTTAGTTCAGCTCCTTACAAATATTTTTTGAAAAAGGTAATAGGTTTATCATTCCCTTCATCATAATTTTGCAATAATATAGAAGTAATTGTGTTCTCAAAGGAAAAGGAAAATATCTAGAATACTTTCTTGTAATCTAGGCTAGCTAGAATAGGGGCATTATTCAATAATTCCTTGATCTCATTAAAAGATTGTACATCTTCTCTTCCCATTTGATAACATGGTATTTCTTTAACGTGTTAGTAATTGGGATGGTTATTTCAACGAAATTTGAAATAAACCTCCTAATGAATTTGATCTACCCAAAGAAAGATTGGATACCCTTTTTCAACATGGGTATGGGAACTTTTCCAATGGCTTCTACTCTCTCAGGATCTAATATGACCCCTTCTTTAGATGCTATATGCCCCAGTAGTTCTACCTGTTGAACACCAAAGTGACACTTCTTGGGATTTAATGAGATCCCATATTCTCTCCATCTTATTAAAATTTTATCCACATGTCTCAGATGGTCACTTCTCTTCCTAGAAAACATAGTTACATCATCTTGACACACACAATAAAATCATTAATGTAACATAAAAAATAAATATCCATGGCTCTTTGGAAATTAGCCCCAACATTCATCAAACTAAATGGAATTCTTACATACACATATGTTCCCCATGGGGTGGTGAAAGTGGTATTTAACCTTTTTTATTGTTTTACCACCACCTGATTATATCCTGAGAAGCCATCCAAAGTTGAGAGCAATTCATATCATGTAACCAGTTATAAAATTTTATCCATATTAAAAAATGGATAGTTTTGCTTGATTGATGCCTTATTCAAATTTCTAAAAACCATGCAAATCCTTATATCTCCATTTTTATTTCTTACTGGTACAAGATTGGCCACCCATGAAAAGTATCTTATAGGTTGTATTATTCCTCCATCCCTCAATATTTTCAATTCTTCTTGCATCTTAAGTGACAAAAGAGGATTAATAAGCCTCTTCTTTTTCCTGAATGGCTTAGTGTCAGGCTCTAAGGGTATTTCATGTTGGAACACATCCTCTCTACAAGCCTTCAATTCTGAATAAGACTATGCTAAGAAATCCTTATATTTTGTCAACAATTTCACATAGGATTTCTTCTCTTCCTTACTTAGATTTATCCCCAACCACACCTTCTTGGGATTCTCCTTCGCCCCCAAATTGTACTTCTCAACATCCCTTGAAGTAGAGATATGCCTAAGGACCACTCTATCTGCATTTTCAAAATTAGATTCCAAGGAAAACAACCCCCTAGAATTGTGTTATTTTTCAATTGAATTATGTGTCTGCCAAATAAAGTTTCTTTTCCATCACATGTTGAAACCATTGGCTCCCAATCGATGCCCTGAATTGTAAATTCTCTTTTACTTTTCAAGAACCTTTGTACTTGGGCATCATCATCAAACACTTTCTAATGCTTTATATTATCTAGAATAGATGGTATTGATAACACATGTACATCATAGTTACAATAAGGAGAAACCGTGTAATTATCAAACCGAGATGCAAGCACTGCCAAATTTTTTTGTTGCAGCATTCTAAACCCTATCATTCTATAAGATATTAAAAGACTCAAACATTTCAATGAAGTCCCAAACTACATGCTTATATTCTTCATTCTTTATTTTTTGTTGCATACATTTTTCTAACTTACTTTACCACCAACTCATAATCTCCTTTAACAATTATATCCTTTATTCCATACCTCCATGCAATTCTCAAGCCTCAGAAGAAATGCTTTATATTATACAATATTATTGGTTCATTCAAATTTTAGCTTGAACAAAAAATTGAATGTCTCCTTATTCTAGGATATAGGCAACACACCAACCCCATTACCCATATTTGAGCATGCTCCATTAAACATTATAGTCCAAAGGGCTCCAACTTGTCCTAAGCATGGACTCTTATTTATGCTATGGTCTTCATAATATACATATTTGACAAAATTATCAACATCCACATCAGCAAACAACACTTCATAAGAGGCATTGTTTGGGTCTTCAATCAAGTGTAGAATTTTAGTTTCTCCATACAGCTTCAAAAAATTTCCTTCCACATGTACAGTGGTATAAGAAATCCATTTGCACACTTCCTCCAAAACTTACAGCCCATTTTATAGATAACAACACACCCCATTTAGCGGTACAATCAACAATGACCACATTCATAGTCATATATTTGTAGGATAGGTTTCGAAATGCTCTACCAAACCTTTTGCATATCCTATCAATGGATCCTATCTTCAATCCATGGCCTAGAATTTTCAAAAATTTGTTGTCACTTTGATGTCTAGTTCATTGATAACTTCAAGAGGCATTACATTACATGAATCTCCTGAATAAAACATACAATTATGGACAAGTCTATCTTTGATGATCAAAGTAGTAAAAATTGGATCCACATCAAGCTGAGATTCTACTAAAGAAGTTCCCCCAACTATATCTTAGGTGATTCTCCCAAAAATTCCATTTCTTGGGACACTTCTAGTTTTTTAATAACAGGTGGAAGATCCATATTATTAACATCCTTACCTATGGCCCCAAACTCCTCCTTGAATTGTAAGTATTTGAATGCTCTTCTTCTATGCTCAAGAATCTTGAGAAACTCAATAATTGGCACGGTAAACCTGATCTGACTCAAAATTTTAGCCATATCACAAGGGGTATACTTAGGTAAGACTGCCCTAGGAAGTAGGGTAATTTTTTTATCTCGTGGTATTAGGTTTTTTATAGCTTGAACAGAGGTAGGGTAATAAGATTTACTAGAAATAATTGGGCGTTTGTTTGGTAAAAACTTTTTAGGAGCTACCTTGGTGATATTGGTGAGGAGAGGAGTTTTTGGCTTGGGTTGTGTCCCCAGTCCTTTGACTGTCCTATTTATCAGATTATATTCTTTTTCTTGGGCCACTACTACATTCATTAAGATCCACTTATCCTCCTTAGAAGGGATACCACCATCAATTTTTTAATCATTAATGCCCTTAAATATTCAACTTCATGGTTAGGTAACTCAAATGCATGAACCATATCAACACCAAGATTACTAATATAAGGGGTAGAAGATACCCAGTGTATGCACTCCCAAAATCACTCCATAGTTATAGTACTCAAAAATTTAGTAGAAGTAGATCCTTGTTGTTGACTATCAAAACATTCCATCATGCACATATCACCAAAGGTGGCATCATCATCAACCTCTTCATTTTCCTCATTGAGATCAGATGGTGAAAGTGGTAGAAAGCACTTGTCACACCACTCAATAATATGATCCTCCTCTACCATAGATACACTAACAATCAATGGATCAGGAACCAACTTATTTTCCCTTAGTGGTTGTTTCTTGTTCCCTAACCCCATTGGTCCTTTCCCTCTATCATCTATTTTGTGGTCATCCCAAGGATGATTGCTAAATCTATTTTTCCATTAAGGTTTTTTCTGGGCCTAATAAATGTGACATAGCCCTTTCTCTACTCTAGAAATTTTATATGATATTTCCTTTACTGATCCTACTAGAGTTGTAATCACCTCTTCCAGAGATACTCCCTTTCTTTCGTGAGTCTTCCCATCCCTTTTAAGAGGCTTCCCAGCTTCCTTGATGTTATTTTATATTTGTATAGCCATAGAAAAATCTTGTCTCGGGGTCTTAGGATTTTTATCCCTTAACTAATATGTTTTTTTCTTTTCAAAGGAATTAAAATATTTAATTAGACATGATTCATCACTTGGCCTCAATATTACAGGTAGTCTGGTCAAGGTCTTATAAAATATGGTGTTAAAATCTTAGACAAACTCACTAGGATTCTTTTTAATGTTCTCAAATTTTGTGAGGAGGAACCTTGGATTAGTATTATCACCATATTTTGATTAAAATACATTTTTCATATCTGTCCATGAATAAATAGAGTTAACTGGTAGGGACTTGTACCAATCTCGATCATATTCTTCTAGAGTATGTATAAAAAACTTTACATATACATCTTCATACTCAATCTCAAAATCTTCCATTGTATTAGAAAAGATCTTAAGGTGTTGGTCACCACTGATGGAATTATTACCATGGAATTTAGGCAATCTATTTCTTACCTCATGTAGGACTGTATTATAAAAACCTGTCATACCCCGAACATATATAGGATTTTATACATTCACAACAAAGGGAGGTCTAGGTAGAGGTTGAGACATATTATTTTGAGGTGTTCCAACATGAGGATTTAAATGGAGGGTAACTAGAGGTCTTTGAGGTAATGACATGTGATCTTCAAAGTAGTGATCCTTTAATGTTTTTTTCTCACAAAATAATCTATATTTTATAATCAATAAAGGAGGGAAATGAGGAATACCTAGATCGCTTGCAAATGAATGACCCTCCTGAGTTGGAGTATACAAATTTTTACAGGTACTGCTAGATCCAGAACCGTTTGAAGTAGAGTAATTTTCTACCAAAGGTTGATCACTTTCAAAAATAGGTACAAACTTTTCTTCTAATCTTCGATCACTCAAGGATTTCAAGATTTGTTTCTTTGTTGGATTTGTATTTTTCCTAACTATGGAAACAACCTTCTAGTGAGATCTATCTTGAATAAAGACATTCTTCCTTCCAAATTTTGAAATCTTGATTATAGATTACAATAATTAAAGTTGAAGGTATTGGTATTTACTAGATTTTTCTAAGAAAGATGGAGTTTCCATTAAGGTCTTGCACCTTATATGTGTAAATCAATTCAAACAACTTGGAAACTACAACTTTACGATCAATTTCAACAAATATTGGAAAATATTTCCATCTTTTATCAATATTTACCTCCAGTTAAGTCAAATTTAATGGAAATCTTTCTTAAAATAGGAAAATATTGGGAAAATGGATTCTGATTAAGCTCATGTTTTGTAAATTTCAACAAAGGATAAAGTCTAGATCATGTATTTACATCTAAACATACTTCATACGTTACTAGAGGTCAATATATTCTTGTATTTATGACAATAGTCTCCAGAAACAACACTAAGAGGTGTTGGTACCCAAATTTTCACCACCTTGAGAGTAAAACAACATTAAAAATATGAGGTTGATGCTCAGAAAAACTTAGACCGAAGATTTATTCCTTTTGTAGCCGAGGATAATATCTGACAGACACTTAGAGACTTCACTTGGGAGAGATTGGATTGCACCCACTAAGAGGATGAGCTTCCCTCCTACTTTAGGTTATTCCTTTAAACAGGGTGAGAGGATCCATTTTGTAACATGTTATTATGAGAATGGTAGATGAATTTTCATTCTCTTAGATTTCTCTTGGAGATATGAAGGATAGTCTTGAATAGACAAGGTCAATGCAAGGATTATTTAACCCTTGCAAGTTTTCACACTAATTAATGTAGATGACTTTCAAAATGTGACTTAGGATACTCTAGATAGCATAAATATTAGCTTTCTTCTGCATATTTATGAAAAGGGGCGGTATAGATGGTAAATTCCCTTAGAAAATGGTTATAAGAAAGGAAAACATGGGTATTTCGAAAGGATTTAACAATTGTAGATTGTAATGTTTGTGTGTGAATGGTAGATTAAAGCAATATAAATTTGATTATACATGTTTCTCAAGAAAACGTTACAATTTTTTTGAAATTTATTTCAAGGAAAAAGGAACACCTCACACTACTAGTTGTATCCCTTTACTCATGGAGGCCCAAGAGTACAAGATTTCACACATCCTTTGAGAATTTAAATAGAAAATCACATACTAAACTCTCAATAAAATACCAAAAATTCCTATCCAACTATGCTCAAGATACACTCAAAAGATTACTAAGATATTTTCAATCAAACATAGGAAATATGAATTTAAAACTATTTACCTCACCACTAAAAGAAATATCTATCTACTATGTGATTAAAGTTGAAAAATGCCACTGGATAAGATAGTATGTAGTGTAGTTCAAAGAAACTATCAAAATAAGATTGCAGCAAGGAAGAAAAATAGTTGCTTAAAAGTATTTTACCATAAGAACAAGGACAACATTTCTCAAGAGAAAACACATTTAATTTCAAGAAATTTGAATTTCTCAACAAGGGGCCATAAAGTCTATGTCCTGAATACTTTCCAATGACTGTACACTTGTAATCATATTGGCATGATAAGTTTTGGAATAACTAAAACAACTCATAGGTATCTCAACTTGATTCATGTTCTTCAATAAGATTACAATCATTTTTTCTCTATTTTCTCTAAAAATTTAGAAAAATTTAACCCTATTTCATACAAGAAAATTCATCTCATATATATACAATTCTCTCTCAATTTTACCTTTTCTTTTTCCCCCCGAAAATTTGGATCCTCAAAATAATATTCCTCTTTTTTTGGCACACGATTTGATCTTCTTATTATTCCTTTGAAAATACTTTTCTTTTGTGATGTCATGTGGAGGGATTACAAATGATTTGTATTTTTTCACTATCTTAGAATGGCAGTGATATAATGTCGTCCTTTTTGGTATCATTTGTTTGATTATTTCTTTGTATGTAAGTTGAGAGAAGTGTCAATGATTTCCAAGAACCTCGAGATATTTTGATTTAATGTTTAATCATTCCCACCTTTTGATAATCTACCTCGAAATACACACACTCATTGTCATATCTTTCTGAGCTGAGTGTTTTTGCATGTGTTATATCATCTCAAGCTAATTATTCCTTTTTTCTAGTATTATTCTATTTCATAGTTATCTCCTTCGTGCAGGCATCACAGATAATCTCATCGATCAATTTATCATAATTATGCTTGGGTTAACTCACCAACTTATTTTTTTCTATAAATTCCGATGAGGAATTTTTAAGGATGTTATTTGATATCATAGACCCAGATGAATAATGGGCCATTGACCACCCAATCTATTCATGTAGCATTGATTCAAAGGATCAGTAGAATCAATAATGTGTTTTCCACCTTCCAAATGATTTAATTTCACCTTTTCATGTTATAGCATAAAAAACTCATGTGGTATTGAACCAATTGTAGCTCAAACGCAGGCCATCTGTGAAAGGTGCAACTGATAACATATGCCATTTCATCTGTAATGAATATTTCACCGTGAAGGATATTCCTTGAGAATCTTATGATATTGGGGAAGGGGTCTATATAGACACAATTCCTACTCTTTTTCACATGGTGAATGAATTGGAACAATGTGTCTTATCTTTGGAGAAAAGGCCCATAAAATCTCTTCCTTCTAAACCTCCTAAAGTGTCACCATTTGTTATGGAGAAAGGAAAGGGTGAATCTAGCTCCAAAGCTATTACCTAGCCAACTTTAATGACAACCATAATTACACTTCTTTCCACATAATTTATTCCTACCATTCCCTCTATCTACAAATCAAAAGGGAAGAAAGCATTTCCCATAGGTAGGTTGTATCTGCTAATTAGGGTCTCTTCTTATCAAAAGAAGATGGAAGTGAGGGGTATCTCGGATGGCCCTAGGATGGATATTAATCAGCTTATGGATATGGGGATGTCTCATACATTTTTAGGGGAATTTATATTTTCATAAATGGTTGTTGGGTCAGAGGAGTTTTTTACGAGGAAGAAAAGGCATCTGAACAAAATTCCTCCTTTCACTGAGGATTTTGTGTCGATGAAAGATGAGTAGGTTTCTTTATTTATAATTTCTTTTTGATGTAGTTATCAAAAATGTATGTAAATTTTCCCATGGGCTGGGGCCCTTATAGAACCCCATTTTTCTTTTGTCATTAATACAAAAGATTCAAAAGGTTACATTAATTCACATGATTCATAATAGATTTAAAATTCTATCAAATCAACATAAAAGTCTAGTGTATTGTATCAAGTTGCATTCATGCTTGATATTAACAATTAAAAATAATGTTCAAATAGTATAAAACAAGAGTATTAATTATGAAAAGATGAGAAATGTTAGAAAAAAAAAATCCTAAGCAATTTCTCATTGGTCAATCATGGTTACATATTCATATTTCTCATCTTCTTAATCATTATCCTTATCCTTATTAGGTTGTCTTCTCCTGTATGCATCATACCTTTGGAAAAATGATATCATATCTTCTTCATCAGGTCCCAAATGATATTTTTATATCATGTTATTCCTATTTAGTACATTAGTACATTTGGCCATTATTTTCTTATATTCTCTCACTTTCTTAATTATCTCAAGAATCATTTTTCTACAAAGATGAGCCTTTTGATAAACTCATAAGAACAGTGTTCCTCCTTGATGTACTTGTTAAAAGATTGAATTAGGGTATCAACTTCCATATTCCCATAAGTAATTTTATGTTTATCAAATACCATATGTTCCACTATGTTTTCTATGTTATCAATAGTCTTTCCTACCCATTATTTCTGAATTACAACCGTTTCTTTAACCTACTTTACAATGTCCACCCTAATTCTAGCCAGATATTCTATCACATATTGATTCCCATTTTCTTTAGGTAACACTATTCCCTCCCTTTCTACCAAATCTTCGTCAAGCTAGTTTATTACACCAAGTTTTGGGGAGGATCCCCTCCCAGTAATATAATTATCTTTCACACTTATTAATGATTTCATTAATGTCACCAAGTGTTTTCGTAAATTCTTCATACCTTTTTATTGTCTTCTCAATGATCATTCTACCTTTTTGGGACAATTCCTCTATGCATTTATATATTTCTTCATATTTTATACTAGCCTTTTCCATTTTATCTAGCATTTTAGGGGCACTAGTAGTGGAAAAATCTTGATTTCCTTCTATAGGACCTACTAAATTTTGCAAGCATGAAGTTGGTGGTTTTATCTACTTTTTCAATTAATATTTTTGTATTTTATTTTCATCAACCTTTTATAGCAGACCTTTAAATGCCACTGTGACTTCTTGCTTCAATGATTCCATGATAGGATTTCCCAATTGTATGTGCTTGATATCATACTAACTTTCGATAATATCATCCTTTGATTTACCTTGGTGAGGACTTCCAAATTCCAAGGTCCTTAATCCATGTTGGTGTGTATGTGCTTAGTTAAGAATTGTTTTCTTTCTTTAAATTTTTTTAGATTTCAGAAATACGATGCTAGTGATATCTAAAATTTCCTTTTGAGTAACTTCCTTCTCCGTTTATTGAAGAAGTCCTCCTAACAATCCAACCATAGGGGAATTCCCCTTGTTTTCTTCTTATGGTTTGAGGTGTGGGGTCCCAAAATACAACAATAATTATTTTTATGCTTATTCCACTCTTTCCATTTTCTTTTCACTTTTAAGAGTTATTATCTCTGACTTCCCTTTTCCATGATTCTGAATCTGAGATTGAGTGATATATTATGACCATTTTTTGATCGTTGTTTTTCATCTTGACCTTTACACTCTGCAGAAATAATATGTTTTCTTAATGCTTCCTTAGGATTTTTAGCAAGAGTGGTAGTTGTACTTGTACCTAAGTTTTATGCTTAAGTGGCTATCACATTTGGAAACTCCTTTGGAATATCGTTACCTAGAATTGGAGCTTTAAATGCTTCCTTGTCCTTTGAAATGTAATCACCTTCTATAAGTGGTTGTTTGATGGATAAATTTTCTTGGAGCTTCTCTCTAACCACCTTATGTTGTGTCAGAAGATACTCAAGGTTTTATTCCTGATCTTTACCTATATTTTCTTCAAGATTGACCTCAATAGGTTTGCTTGCTTATTTTGAAGTATCAATCAAATTTTCTTTCATGAAACTTGTCCCTAGAGAAATATCACCATCCTTAACTACTTTTGAATCTTTGGGTGGTTGGTCTTCAATATGGAAAACACTCATTATAGGCATTTAATTAAAACTTGTTTGAGTTATTGTTTCAACATGCATAACAAAAGCTAAGCCTTTGATTAGAGAATTTTGTTTTTGAGCCCCCAATATTTCACTTGATGTTTGATCAAGATCTTGATTATGTAATTATTTTTCAGCGACACTTACTCCCTCAGTTATATAAGTTTCAATTGTCTCATCATCCATTTCAATTTTAGGATTCTCTTTGAGTAATTCCAAATTAATTCCTTCAAAAACCCTTTTTGATTGTTTCTCATATTGTTCAACAAGGTTCTTACTTTGCATTAGTTGCTTCATGAAATCACCTAATTGACTAGACGTAGGAGTACTACCAACTATTCCTAGAAAATTTTCAGTGGGAGATAAAGATGACACTACACTTGATGGAGGTATAACTGGAGTAGAGCGCATACTTTCATGAGTTTTAAATGGGATTCCCTGGTGAGATAATAAAGTAAACACTTTCTTCTTAGCCTAATTTACAACACAAGGATAAATTACCTTAGGCTATCCGTGTCTTTTACTTTTTGAAACATGGCCACTTTTCTTCACTGAAATACTAGTGTCCCTGAGAAAAGGTAGTATTAAGTTAGTTTTCTTCTTAGTTGTCTCAAATTGGTTGAGATCTAGTGCCTTTCTTTCTTTTCCAATTTGTGATTTAGATTGGATATCATCACCTATTAAGGCTCCCCTAATCATATTTTCAGTGCTAGATGATCCTAGTAACACAGCTGAGGGGATTTTTTGATTAGTCAAGCCTTTCACCTTTGCTTGGATTGTAACTACTTTAGTGATGAGGGGATATTGCATAGCCTTTAATAATATTACCTGTACCTTTTAGATCAAGAAATATTTTGAAGTTCCAATCTTACTTGTTCTTTATATCCACTCATCAATAATTTCAGTGGTATAATTCTTACTAGGTAAGTAAGGAGCTTGACCATTCAAATGATGTATCTTTTCTTATCCTTCCTTCAGTGGACGGGGAAATATTCCTCCTAAACTTTCAAGTCTCAGAACTCCTTTAATACCTGTTGGTGCTCAAAATAGTCTCACCCTAGTTTTCCTTTGAAAATCTATTGATTTATAGAATCTGTCAATTTCTTTTTCCCCTTGTTGTGCCTAGTTAATCTTTGTTGCCATTTTTAATCTATTCCTAGGTCGTAGATCACTTATGTGTCCATGGTTTTCTCCTTGTTTCTTTGTTCCTCTGGAAAAGATCTATAATTTGGGTCTCTCATTCTTTGTTCATCTAAAAACTTGGGCTCTCCCATATTTTTTGGTCTTCGTAGTCAAGATTTGTTTTCCTTGTCGTTTCTGCCCTAAATACTTGAAGAAAAATGAATGGATGTATCTCTGAGGAACATATTTGAGCCTTGTAACATTTCTAAATTCTCTGTCCTTGGAGAAATTTTCATTTTCAGGATCAAATGATCATTTTTCTATATTTTATAGTTTGACGGGCATTTCTCTTGGTCAAATTTGTATCCTTGCATCAATAGGGAATGTGGCATATTTTGGTTGGATACGGCTCAGCTGGGTACTTCAAAAAATTCTTGAAAAGCCTTAACTCAAAATTTTTCCACATGGAGGAGTGGTTCTCATTTGAGGATCTACTTTTTGGTTTGGCCTTGGAGTAGTGCCGGGAGGACACGTGGAGGTTTCTGCTACTTTGACCAAACTTAGATATTTTTTATGCAGTGGTAGAAAATGGGGACACGTGATGAGCTCGCGATCATTCAGGGTGTCAAAATTGGGAACCATTTTGAAATTTCTCCAGAGAGACACGTGGAAGAACCGCACATGTTTGGGAAATGGCCCTTAAGTTTTATTTTAAAGAAGTGCTAGGATGACACTTGGAGGCCTCTACTCACTTTACATTTTTCTTGGAATTTTTCAACGGCCAAAGGAGACTACCTCAGAGCATGACACTTGGTGCCTTCCACTTTGCTTCGATCCTTCAAAATAATCTTGTTGGGCCAGGACATGTGGAGAGCCCACACTCATTCAAGGTCTCAATTTTTGGGTACCATCTCAAGGTGCGCCATAGTGACACGTGGCAATTTGAAAAGTCAAAAGGGGTGAGGAGGTGGACCATCAGGGGTGACTTGAATTTTTTGCACCCGCTGATTTTCAAAGGATCAAAACATCAAAATGATCCATAAGCCCGATGGAAGAAAGGTCAAAGCTTGCTCCAGTCAATGGCGGAGGTCTGGGCCTTTGGAGGAAATTTGGAAAAAATTTCCCTTTGTGGGAAAAAGAGTTAAAAGTAAAAAAAGAAGCGTGGTCCTGCCGGGACCCACATTGGGACATATGTCATAAGAATTTTTCAAGGGCGGAGCTATGGCGAAAACTTGGAAAAAATTAGTTTTTCCAAAAAGAGGGTCAAATGGTGGAATTTATCCATGGTTCCTTTGGGACCCACCTCAGGACACGTGTTAGGCTCATTTCTGGAGAGCAGAGGTGCGGAAAAAAATTGTGAAATTTTTCCATTTTTTCAAAAATTGTAAAAAGTTCAGAGGAAACCCCCAGATCAATTTTTAAGTTTTAATCTTCCACATGGATGACCCAAATTCAAAGTAAAGATCAACAAAAGCTGAGATTCTGAAACTGATTTCCCCCCATTTTACTGAAACATGCCTGAAAGTGCAAGTCTTCGTGACTTCTTGGTATCTCCTACATGCCAAGCAGAGAGGGGAGTTAATTTTTATATCTGAGTTTGGTGGGAAGATATAGAAGACGTTCTTTCACCATTAAAATGGTCTGACTATTGTGCTCGATCAGATTTTTCATTTTTCTTCTCTCGAGAATGCAAGGAGCCAGATTTGACAGATTAGGAGTAGAAGTGGTTAGAAAATTAAAGAAAGAGTGATCTACTAGAGGAAGGAGTTGAATGTGGGAGATATTTGATGAGATCTGCCCCCTCGAGAACCTAATAACTTTTTATAGATCTGATTACGGGAATGACGATCATGATCATGGCAAGCATTGGTAGCACTCAATGTCTAGTTTTTTGGGGGGAAAAGGGGCTCTTTAAAATGTTATGAATGGCACAAACTTTTTCGTGTAAATGGTTGTAGTGTTAGGGGTCAGGATTGCTTTTTCTAATAGAAAGCTTAACATAGCCCATCATTTTTGAGAAGTTGTTTTGAGAAGAATTTATATCTCTTTTGTATTGAATCTGATCGTGTCAAGGTGGTTGCAAGTGTACAACCATTGACAAGCTCTGAGACTGTTGTAGAAACTTTCCCCTGCTGATAGATTTAATCAAATTCAAGTTATTTTGTGTTGTCTTGAGAAAAGTGTGTTTGTTTTATTTCTAAATGTATGCAAGTAGTTTTTCTTGTTTTTTTTGCAATCTTGTATTAAAATATGATTCAATCACACAAGTCTCAATCCTTGTGACAGTTTAGTGGAATCTGTAATTTCATTTCTCAGAGGAGCCTTCATCTGAGGGTGAAATAGATAATTTAAAATCACTTTTCTTTCATCTATTTGACAGAGATTGTCTGTAAGCCTTTGGGTGTACCTTAGGCATGATTTGGCTTAGATCTTGATACTTTGTTGGGTTTCCTAACTCGATCCTTCGTGATAGAATCTCAAAGATTGTGTCAAAAATTGCTAATATGGGCCTCCATTGAAGCACATATTCTGGTTAAAGAAAAAATATAGCTATTCTGTGGCATTTTGTTGGTTCAACCTTCCATTTTGTAAGATTCCTCAAGGATCTGGCGAGTCAAGTTCATACTGCCCCACCTCCCACAAAAAATTCAATTAAAACAACCAATCCTACCCATACGACCTCTTTGTGTCCTGTGTGTACACAAATGCATAATTTCCATTACCAAAGCATGCAGAAACAACCAAGATCTCAAATGTCTTTAGTAGCCTGAACCTTTCCCAAAAAATATCTCCATTATCTAGAGTGACAAGTAGTCAGAGTTAGATTTTGTTGCATTGATCATATTTTCTCCAAGGTCTCCTTAACAATTTCATTAGGAAGGATATCCCCATCTCCTCCATAAACAATAGGCTATAAAAGGGTCCTCTTACCCTGGTTGAAAGGCACAACCTAAAATAGTGAGGATAGATCAAATCCTCTTGAGGGTTTTATCCATTTCTCTACATTTGAGTGATAGAGGGCTAGTTAGATCTCATCCCCAGCTACAAAATGACTCACCATGATCTAATCTATCTCTAAGCTTCTTGACAAACTAGTGATGCCGATTAGACTTCTAGGGAGAATCAATTTGGACACCAACACCTAAGTGGTGTTGTTACCGAGGATTGTATTGAATTGCTAGGAACTAATCTGCATTGCTGAGACTAATTTTATTTTTCACTTCCAGTTCATGTCTATTTGTCATATCAACAACACCTGATTGGCATCATTTTTAGGGACTAGAGTTCACTTTTCAAGCCCTGGTAAAAAACTTCTTGTATGCTCCAAGTGTTGTGTGCAGTTCTTTTAGTTTTCAAACCTAGTGCACTAGATTTCATTGGATAAATCTTGGTAAAGAAAGGTCAGAATCTTTCCATTTCCAATTTCTAGTGTTAACAGACCTTTGACATATCATATTTAGTGTATTTTCACACCTAAGGTGGAAATCCTTCGTGGTGACTCCTTATTGATTTGAGTTTTAATGAGTACAGTGTCTTAACCTCTGTCAAGTGAGATTTGTTACTAAACTGTGTAAAGATGGAAATAAGAAGATATTTCTTTGCTCTAGATCCTGCTAGGACACTATTTCTAGAGCCAGGGAAAGCAAAATCAGAAGGAAGAAAATCCTAGAGAGTTGTGGGAGTTCAGAAGACAAGGAGAGGGATCTCCATTGATGAAAGTGATCGGCCTATTATTGAAGACTACAATTTAAGTGACTTTGAATCAGGTAGCCTCTTTATAGAATTTAATTCTCCAACTGGAGAAGGGCCTTCATTTTATTTTGAAAGGTTTTCTTCACATTATACACATGTCTTTTGCAGAGCTAGGGAAAGAAAAATAAGAAGGAAGAAAATCCTGGAGAGTTGTGGGAGATCAACAGACAAGGAGAGGGATCTCCATTGATGAAAGTGATTGGCCTATTATTAAAGACTGTAATTCAAGTGACTCTGAATCAGGTAGTCTCTCTATAGAATTTAATTATCCAACTGGAGAAGGGCCTTCATTTTATTTTGAAAGGTTTTCTTCACATTCTACACATGTCTTTTCTGAATTTGATAGGGATTTCCAAGAGACAAGGCCTTTAGGGGGTATCCATTTTGAAAATTATACTCCTGTGTTCCAAATACCTTCTACCCCTTATCAAATTTTTACCCCTTCAGGGTCACCTCCTCAAAATAGCATGGCCCTACCCCCACCCAGACCCCTTTTTTTTGTAAACACCTTTGGACCTATAAATTTTGTGGGAATGGTTGGATATCCAAATACAGTGCCTCAAGATGTAACGAACAGAATGCCAAAGTTCCAGGGAAACAATGCTATAACTGGTTATCAGCATCTAAATATTTTTATCAATATGATGGAAGACTTTGAGATTGAACATGAAGATGTATATATCTAATTGTTCATCCATACCTTGGAGGAAGATGTCAGGGACTAGTATAAAGCATTGCCAGATAAATCTATTGGTTCTTGGACTGAGATGAGTAATGCATTTAGATTGTAGTATGGTGATAGAACTGACCCTAGATTTCTTTTGACAGAATTTGAAAACATTAAAAAGAATCCTAATGAGTCAATACATGATTTCAACACAAGGTTTGATAAGACCTTGAGGAGATTGCCTATTATCATAAGGCCTTGTGGTGAGTCATGTTTGATCAAATATTCTAATGCATTTGATAAAAAGGCTACATATTACTTAAGAGACAAAAACCCCAAAAAATTGAGGTAGGCCTTCACCATGGCTTTGCAAATAGAGAAAAACATCAAGGAAATTGGAAATCCTCCAATAAGGGAGGGTGTAAATCTGGTTAACCCAAAAAATCCTCAAACAAGCAAGGTTGTTGATTTGGAAGAAGTTGTGAAAACTTTGGTAGGGGGCTGTCAAAGAAATTTCCTACAACTTAGCCCGGGCTGAGAAGGGGATTGGGCATAACTCACAAGGTCAACATAGGAAACAAGGCCAAGATAGGTTTACAAATCACCAAATATCTAATGATAGAGGCAAAGGACATGTTGGATTTGGAAACAGGAATCCCCAAGGTAGGGAAACTAGAATGGTGCCTGATCCTTTGGCTGTCAAAGTTGTTGTTGTGGAGGAGACAAATGTCATTGATTGGTGTGACAAATGTTTCATTCCTCATGCTCCTTGTGAAGAATATCATCGAGAAGAAGAATAAGTTGATGATAATGATGATGATGTCTACATGATGCATTGCTCCACAAGCTTACAATAAGGGGGAAACTTCAACTAAGGTGATAAGTGCCCAGACTGTTGCCACTTTTTGGGACTTCATTCATAGGGTACCTATTCCTTCTCTCTCTCATAATTTAGAAGTAGATACTGTACAGGATTTTAAATTTCCCAATAATGATTTTGAATATTTAAGGGCTTTAATGATAAAGAAGTATGATGGAGGAATTCCATCTGAGGAAGATAGGAAGTTACTGATGAATGTCGTTGTTTCTCAAGAGAAGGAATATAACACAAGAAGTAAGGTTGTCAAAGGGACAAGGCCTCAAGCCAAGCCAAAAGATCTCTTACTTTAAAACATTCCTAAAGAGGCTCATAAGAAAGATGCATCTCCAAAAAGTCCCGCAGTTCCAAACAAAAATCATATCCCTCCTCATGCCCAAGTTGTCAAAAATCTTGTATCACCTAATGAATGTGTTGGCTTTCCTTCCAATACTACCTTACTAAGGAATGTGCCATATAACATTTCCTGAGTTATAAGTCAAATCAAAGTCTCTGTTCCAATTTTTGAGTTTCTTAGGATTCCTAAGCACAAAAAGAGAGCATTTGAATACTTGGCGTTGAAAAGAAGAGAAGACTGCCCTAGAAAAAAATGTAAATATTGTGGAGTCTCCTCCAATCATTGAATAATTTGAGACACCACCAGCATTAGAAGAACTAGGTGAACCACTTGAGGTATATTTTGGGACATCCTTAGTAGAATTTCAGCTGAGTTTGGATCCATTATCCACCACTTTGATCATTAAGGACAGACTACTGCACAATTGCATGTTTGACTCAAGGGAATCACATAATGTCATGCCTTTGTAAGTCATGAATGAGTTGAATATCAAAGTGACAGCAGCATATGGGAAGTACATTGCCATGGACTCCAGAGAGGTTCCAATAGTGGGATGTGTGAAGATTTTGGTGGTGTAGCTTGCAGCTTACCCAGGTAAAAATTTAAAACTTGATGTTGTCATTGTTGACTTCCCAGCCAAACGAGGCATGCTACTATCAAGGAAATGTGTTACAACTGTTGGTGGGAGTGTTCAAATGAATATGTCATATGCCATTATTCCAATTAAGGGAAGCCTTGTCAGGTTGTATGGGGAAAATAAAATGTTGCACCTTATTGAGGATCCCAACAATGCATCCTATGAAGTATTGTACACAAATGTTGATGCTGACAAATTTATAGGATTTGTTGATGGTAAGGAGCACAAAGTTGAAGAATGCAGGTGTCTTGACCAAGCAAGCTCTCCTTGGACTCTTTTTTTTTATGGAGCTTGATCCAAGTTTGGGAATGGTGCTGGTATTGTTCTACTTTCTCCAGGTCAGGAAAAATTTGTCTTTTCCTTCAAACTCAGCTTTGAGTGCACCAACATCATTGCTGAGTATGAGGCACTGTTGTTAGGTTTAAGAATTTCTCAGAAATATGGTATCAAGGACATCATTTTCAAAGGAGACTTAGAATTAGTTGTAAAAAAAGTCATAAAATTGTATGCCACAAAGAATCAGTGAATGAAACAGTACAAGCATGCAGTTTGGGATTTCATTGAGATGTTTGACTCATTCAACATCATGCATCATGATAGAAGGTTCAATGATTTACTAGACATGATTGTAGTATTGGGGTCTCGTTTTGAAAATTGTACAATGTCCCCATATTATGAATATGAGGTTGAGGTATTGATGAGACCCTCTGTCCCTGACAACATTAAACATTGGCAGTTTTTTGATGATGATGTTCAGATCAGAAGATTTCTGCAAAAAAGGGGAGAGTTTTCTAATCAATGCATTGATTTAGAGCCAATGGTGTGTACAACAAAGGGAAAGGAGACCTTGTGTTACAAGGGCATCATCCAGCTAAAGACCAATACCATTCCTAGAGGGCTAGTTACTCTCAAGTCTAATTTTGATAATGTTGATCGCATTGTTAACAGATGCATGATGGCTTTAAAGGATGTTGAGGAGCATGACCTTGGCACAAAGGAGAAGCCAAGGAAAATTTGGTTAGGAAACAATCTCAGCAAGGAGGAGAAGTATTTGTATATCCAATTGTTGAAAAAATACCAAGATTGCTTGGCTTGGACATATTCAAGCTAAAAGCATATAGAGAGGATTTGTTTCAATAGGATATTCCCTTGGATTCTAATGCAAAGCCATTTAGGCAGAAACAGAGGCCCAACAATCCACTATTATCTCTCAAAATGCAAGAGGAACTAAAGAAGTTGAGAGATGGAGGTATTATTCAACCCACAAGGTATTCTTCTTAGGTTGTGTTATCTCATTTTAGTGATTTTAGCTAAAATTAAGATAGCCATAGAATTTTTTTTGGAAAAATTTCCTAAAATGCCCTTTTGAGGAGATTTTCGAGTTTTCCAGTTTCAACAACATGAAAACATATTTTCTACATGCTTCATGCAAATTGTTTCCCGAAACCTGAAACCTGAAACAAGTCAGTCTTTTGGGTTTTGAGAACTCACAAACATCGGAACATGATTTGAAAAAAGCATGCTACATGTCATTCACTTCCGAAACCCTGAAACCCGATATGTTCCTTTGTGTTGGGTTTTTTGGGACCTTGGAACATCCAAACATCTCATGCCTCATGTCGCCTGTTTCCCGAAACCTGAAACCCGAATAGATAGCTAATCCTTTGTGTCAGGTTTTTGGGCACTCCAAGCATGATGACATGGCATTAATGCCAAGTTGTCAGGTAGTTGGCACACGTGTCAGGTGAAGTGTAATAAATGATGAGGACTTTATAAATAGTTTGATTTTACATGTCATTTTTACCTATTGTACTTTTGCTGTGTGGATTTTTTGTACTTGTGCCTGTGACCTCCAAACCCGATTGAGCTTCTTGATTGATTTCGTGTTCCATTTTTTTATTATTTTTTGAGATTACTGAAGGTATTTTACTTTTCTTTCTGATTTGAGGTCTTTTGGATTTGTATTTGAGATATTCTTTTGGTGTTCTCCTTCCTTTCCTATTTTCCCTCTAGGTTTAGGGTTTTAGATTGTTTTCTTCATTTTATGTTGTATTCCAATGAAATTTCTTGTTTGGAATTCACCCCTAGGGTGTTTCTTTATTTTATCCCATGGAATATACCCTATTAATTACTGAAAAAATCTAAAATTCCTAACTGGTGAAATGGCAGGAATTTTGCATGTCCTGACACCTCAAAAACCTGATTCCTTTATTTCAGGTTTTGCAGGGTGTTCAACATCTTCTTGCTTCCGCCATTTTTCAGGCTTCATCGAGTGCTTAACAATCTCCAAGTTCCACCCTTCTATCGGGTTGTTCCAAGTTTCTAGACATCTATCAACCTCCACTATACACTTTGCAGTGTATCAGGTTTCTTTGAGTGTTCGACATCCTCTGATCTTTTCTTTTTGTCAGGTCTTACGAAGTGATCAACATCTTCTGACTTCTGCCAGTATACCGGGTTTTACAAGGTGTCCAACATCTACTAAATTCTGACACTCTCTGCAGTCTGTCAGGTTTTGTGAAGTGTACGACAAGACCTTATTTTTGACATACATTCTAGTGTGTCGGGTTTCATCAGGTGCTTTGCAAGTTCTAAAGTCCAGATAGTGTGGTAGGTCTGTGGGGTTGCTCAGAAAGCTTCCAAGTCTGATTGTTCAAACATGAGTTGTCTAGGCATTCTTTCTTTAGGACTTCTCATGTTGGATCCTGGATCATCTAAGGATAAGTCAGACAGGTCAGGAAAGATGAAATACAAGTACCAAAAAATGGAATCCCCCTCCTACATAGATTGTAATTATGACATCCGAGATACGTAAGCTTTGGTAACATTAACATGGAAGACTTTTGGAACAAAACCAAGGATTCTTCTCAGAGTCCCTGGATGAAGTCAATAACCAACAGTGGCCTCCCTCTTGCAGCAAGATTCCCAATGTCTGCTCAATTCCCCAAGTTCATTTTGGCCTATGCTTCCAATTATGACTCAAATTCTCACTCAGTGAAAAATCAAGCAGGAGAAGTCATAGTGAAGTTGGATGGGGGTTACTTTGATGACCTCTTAAGATTACCCAACTTTTAGGAATATGTCGATGTAGATCTTAAGTCAGCATAGAAATCCTGGGACAAAGATCAAGAAGACTGCATCAGGCATGTGAATAAAAAGTTCTTGATCAAGGCCAAGCCAACTGTCTCTAGGTTTCCCAAGTTTTTCCCCAGGAGTGATTTCATCCTTGAAATCAGTGACATCATCACCCTGCTGAGTCAAGTATTTGGACTCCCTGAGTCAAGAGACTTCCAAGGATGGATGTATCAATTCATGGTCATTATGAAGAAGAATGAACAAGGGATCGATTGGAGCAGTCTTATAAGTGATGAGATTGATTCCCAGATGAAGACAGTCTTGACTACTGGAAAATTCTATATGTCGTCATATGTCACCTATGCAGCAGCTGGCATGAGAAATTATCTAGGGTTGGATGCAAAAGGAGATAGGGTAACAGAACACATATATCGGTACTTCCCTCAGCTGACAATGAAGGGTTCTGAGGATCAATTCAGAAGAGTGAACGATGCTTTCTTTTATGAAAATATCTGCAGGATGAACCCTAATCTAAGGAAAAGAAGAGTCTCTGATGAAGCATGGGCCGAAGTATCAAAATGGGGTTGTATCTTCTTGTAGTTCAAGAAGTTCACATACCTTCGGGTGGTCATGTACCTGGGTGATCCTTTCTGATTGTCCCAGATTCCCAGGTGATAAGATGATCCTAATGGAGTTGGTAAGACAATTGTTGGATTTCCACAAATTCCAACAGAGTAAACACAAGGCTGTCGTATCCTTCCCTATTTCCATTAGAAGGTACATGTGCTCAACAGTGGTTAAAGCTAAGAATGTGGTGCATGAGCTTCAGGAAAAGTTGAAGAAGCACATGAAGCACAGAGATGGATTTGATTTCCGAGGATTCCTTAAATCGTACGGGACTTTATATCTACATGTTCCCAACATAGAAGATATTTGGGTTGATCTTTAGGATGAGGTTGCCATCCAAAGAAAGGACAATAGCAGGTTGACAATTGAAGAAATCCAGATGCTGGATTTATCTGACATCCCAGAAGGCACTAAGGATAATGAGAGTGTCCTTGACACCTCATATGATGGGTTGAATGAAGACCAATATGTATTCCTGGCCATTGATTGGTCCATTGCTGAGAAAGCTTCTATTGCAGGAGAGCTACTCAAATTCTTTCCTCATACTAAGGCGTGGCTCATTTCTTGGGGAATGAGTTATAAAGAAGGGAGTTTTTCAAAACTAGATACTTTGGAAGTGGGACCCTCCAAGGGAAAAAAGGAAAAGGATAAGAACCCTTCCAAGAGGCCAATAAAGGTTAAGTTTGTCAGAAAAGGGAGAAGATCAAGTAACTACACCAATGGCCACTCTCCCACAAACAGTTGAGGTTCCTGATTCACCTCCACAACCAGAACAAGGAAATCCTCCTTCAGGAGAAGAGATTGTTCAACCTTCCATTCCTCTTTTGGTTGACATTTCATCAGAGGTAAGTCTTCCTCTTATCTCTCAAGCTCTAATTTTGGAATCCTTTCCTCCTCCCATTCAGCCTTCCTTGCCTTAGATTTCTTCACCAAGTTCCTTAGCCATGGCTAGTATCTTCTTTGGCCTCTCACCTCTCCCCACTAGACCCCAATTAACCATGGACATGCCTCCTCCTTTGTGCACCTTCATTCCCTGAATCCATTACCATGGACGCTACACTTGCAGTGGTCACCACTCCACAAGCTAACCTTCCTCCACCTGAAGATGTGACCGTAACACCTACAATGGGAGAAACTTCTTCCAATACACCTCAATGGTTAGTAGATCAGACTCTGAGGAAGAGGAAGGTGGTAGTTCCATTACCAACCTTTGATTTCAGTTCCCTCAAGGTCACTCCTACCAAGTCAGCCAAGAAACCCAAAACAGTTTCAAGGATTTCAGTGGATGCCTCAAGGCATAAATTTATAGAAATTGCTACTCCTGCGGCTGATAAAACTAAGGATGATATAATGGTCACAAATTATCAAATCACAAGGGTGGCTCTAGGGAAAGTAACAATGGAGGGAGCACAGTAGGATGCATAAGATGCCATGAATGTGTTGTGCCAGAAGCTAAAGGAAACTAAGGCAAATAGAGATGAGTTAAAAGAGAAAGTACAATAGTTGACAGAAGTACTACTCAAGCTCTCAAATCCTCCTGAGTTAACACCATCATCCTCTACTCCTATCAGGTTCGATTTCTCATCGGTACCCATGATCGAGAAGATTAATGAGAAGGGGAGAACGGTTGATGAATGGATCCAAAGGCTGCTCCTGCAAGGAAAAGAAGTCATTGAGGACACCGTGGAAGTCTACAAATCCTTAGAGGATATAAATAAGGATGGAGAGAAAATGGATGATGAATTTTCAGCAGAGGTCGGGAACCTAGAGTTAACTTTTGAAGCTCTCTAAACACTGAAACAGGTTCCATCCCACATCTTGGTCGAAGAAGGCATCATTCCACATGGGGACAAACATTTTCAACTAACCAAAGCCATTAGATTCAGAATAAATATTCTCAATGAAGCTTGCAAAAAATTGAGGGAATCAAGAGATCAATTGGTCGATGGCATGAATGACATAGAAGAAGAGCTAGTCAAGATCTGTGCTAAGGTGTTGAGTGAAAGCTCGGGTATTCTGCCTGTTGATGATCTTTACAGGAAGATCCAAGAATCAATTCAGCATGAACCAACTTATGGATTTGGCCTAGAAATCATTGACAGGTTTGTGAAAATTGAACATTCTTTGGAAACCCTAAGGAAACTCAACAAGAGACTGAAAAATCTTCCTGGCAATGCTAGCGATACTCAGGAAACATGTGAAGTTCTGAGTGATCATTCCACTCGTGCCTGATGAAAATGAGATGCAGGGTATAATCTAAAAGTTCCAAGAATTTTGGGACAAGCAGGCTTTGTTGGAGGAAGACAAAGATGATGAAATAGAATAGGCACAATGTTGCATGTCATTTCAATCCTGAAATTGACATGTCTTTTTCATTTTTGTTTCGTCACATAGGAAGCCAAATTTTGACTTGGTCTCTTGCATGAGAGTCAAGCAAAGTAGGACTCTCATTAAAAAGACTATTTTCTAGGATTTATCCTATTTTCTCTCAACTCCTTTTATTATAAATAAGGGATGCTTATGCATTCCAAAGGGTTGAGATTTTTTGGAATATTGAGATCTATTGTGAAGAAGAAAGACTTTGTGTTTTCTTTTAATCATTTGAGGAATAGGAACTAATGCTATTTTGCAAACTTTGTGTTGTGAGATGTATCTTTCTTAAGATATTGTTCTTATGTTCATAATCTTAAGCTATTCTTTGTTTAGCATCTTGATTGTTCTAATCATTTCAAACATTACATTTGTTATCTAAAGCTTGTATGATTATTTTGTGCTCTGTGTTTACTCAAAAGAAAATATGTTCCTCTCATTTCCTTTCCATTGTGTTTCTTCCATAATAGTAATTTCCTTTCTGATCCATTTCATTTCGAAAGAGCAATATCTTCACCTATTATGGATATGGATTTTGGGATTCTATCCCAACCCCAATGGTTAGATTAGTGTGAATATTGTACATATTATTTTTGTTGTGTTTTAGATTAGTAATAAATAGGCAGCCTCACCTGTCTTTGAGGAGGGATTTAATCCCATGTACTATGGTTGAACCTCATATTTTGGCGTGACAAAATATCCAACCAACAGTTTTTGGTGACTCCACTGGGGAAATACGGATTGATAAGACTAAGCTTATCCTTTTGGTGTCTGGTGACTCCGTATTTTCCTTATTTTCAAGAAGATCCATTTTCCAGTTCAAGCTTAGCTAGGAAGATCTTCACTCAGTTAAGCCGAGCTAGGGGTGAAACTGATCCATTCTTTGATCTACTTCAACAGCATAATTTCAGGCTTTCACCCAATAGTGTTGCATCTAGCTAGGCAAGAAGTTCTTCACCCATCCGAAGGACTCGGATTCCTCAAGAACAAGAAGTTTCTACAACTTGTTCATGCATTATTCTTGTCGGATATTCATATTCTTGTATGCACTTCATTTAGAAGAATGACAGCACAACCTGTGCCTTGGGGCACAGCTATTGGTCCTCTTTCCCTTACTCCACCATTGCATGACCTACCTCATGGATCATGAAAGAATATTCCTAAGTTCAATGGCGATGGAAAACAACATCCTGATGAACACATTGCCTCATTCTTTGTTACATGCGGTGTTCTTGGGGTTGCTCACGAAGATGTCTCTATTCGACTCTTCATCAAAACATTACATGGCATAGCAGCGGAATGGTTTTACCATCTCCCAAATGCATGCATTACCAACTGGGCTACCATGAGATCTGTATTTGAAGCAAGGTTCAAACTAGCTGAAGATTCTCATGCCTTGTTAGCACAACTTACACACATGAAGAAGGAGTCTTACAAACCCATGTGGGACTTCATAGCCAAATTCAACAAGCTGATCCACAAGATTCCAGACCTAGCATTGTTCTTACTCTTGAAAATCATAAGTGTTTCTTCATCAATGCTCAACCTCATGATGTGAGCTTCTTGTTGAGAAGATCTGTTATCCCTGATTTGGCCACCACTCAAGCTACAACCACCGAAATAGAAGATGATCTTATTATGGCTGGAAAGATTAGAAGAGAATCATCCAAGCCTAAAAATCAGAGTTCTTCTCAGACTACTACTGATCCAATGATTCAGAAGATGGCCAATGACTTGATCACTTTAAAGAAGAAAATGTCTCAACAAGTAACCAATATTCCTTATCGGGATATTCCTAGATGGAATTTCAACAATGCCAACGGCGCTCCCACAAGAGATAGGAATCAGTTGATCATTACTCCCACCAGGCTGGCCATTGAAGCTCCTCCTATTAATGTAGCAGTTGAAATAATTGAGGAAGATGAGGAACCAGAAGATCACGAATCTCATGAAGCCTTCGAAGCTTCAGGATATGCTGATGAGTCTTTTGACGATTCAGCTGGTGACTCCAGCATTGGTTATTTGGAATAAGAGAAAGATGAAGATGAGCATGATGGAAAATCATTTGCAGTTTTCACTCGATCCCAATCTCAGAACCCTAGAAAGCTAGTTGAAAGCTCCAAGGAGAAAAGTAAGGAAGCTCCCGTAGTTATGGCAAAAAGAGGATCTCCCATCTTAGCACAAACTGAAAAGGAGATAACGAAAAAGGTAACTTCACCTTCCAACTCTCTTTCTCCTTCTTTTAAGGCCAGTACCTCAGCTCAGACCAATGTAACCAAAACTGAGCCCTCCATCATTCCTTCATATACCTTTTCGAACATCATTGATCACGTAAAGAAAACCAAAATCCAAATGTTAGAAGCTGAATACCTTTAGTCCAACCCTGAGCAATTTGAGAAACTTGCCAAATTCATTAGAAGTAAGGCTGTTATTCCTTCATCTTCAAAAGGCATTTTTCCTAGCCCCACTCAGCCTTTACCTCAGAATAATATGACCTCTGCCGCTTCTTCAGGAAATATTGAACCGTTTTATTTGTCTTTACTTATAAACGGTTTCAAACTCAGCAATTGCATAATTGAATCAGGAGCCTCTGATAACGTTATTCCCACAAAAGTAGCTCATGTCCTAAGACTCACACTGACTAAATCTTATGGATGATGTTACTCCATGGAAACTAAACAAGTCCCCTTGATTGGTCAAATCAAGGATGCACAGTTTGCATTTGTTGCATTTCCTAGAAAAGAGAGTAAAAATGACTCATCCTAGTTGCTGATATCCCAGCTGCTTATGGGATTCTTTTGGGAAGAGGTCTTTTATAAAGATGTTGGAGGAGAAATCAACATGGATTAGACCAAAGCTAAAATTCTAGTAAATGGAGTTCCTCATGTTCTTCACCCTGAAGCACAAGCAAAGTACCTGGTTACTAAATCAGATGACCCTAAGGCTCAAATTCTCTTTGAAGATGTAGGCTTGGGTAATTATTTCCTAACATCTGAGGTGCCCTCTGTAGAAGTGAAAGAAGAAGATCCTAACGCTATTTGGACCCTTGAGTTTGATGGGAGTTGTTCAACTACTGGTTCAGGTGCCGGCGTAGTTCTTATATCTCCAAATTTTGAGATCTTTCCCTTTGCTTTCAAGTTGCATAGTTTGATAATACTAATAACACAGCTGAATATGAAGCTTTGTTATTAGGATTAGAAATGGCAAGACAAAAAGGAATCTGAAATCTCAAAGTACAGGGAGATGCTGAGTTGATTGTGAATCAGGTAAAGGGAATTTATCAGGTAAAAAATGACCATCTAAAACATTACAGAAACAAGGTTTGGGACAACATAGAATGCTTCGACACTTTTTCCATTAAAGAAGTCTTAAGAGATTACAATGATAAAGCCGATTCATTAGCTATTTTTGCATATTTTCTTCTTCCTCACCCACAGTTCAAATAGGACACATATACCATTGAGACTGTGTATTGTCCAAGTGTTCCAGATAACTTAGCTCCTTAGTAGGTGTTTAATGATGACCAACATGTATTGTATTTTCTGGAGAAAGTTGATAATTTCAGTGAACTTTATTTTGAAGGATCAGAATCAGATTTTCGTGAGTCTGTCTTGAATTCATATCAAGAAATTAATGGTGAATTCATCCATCTTAAAGACAATAAAATTCTAAAAGGATTAATTTCTCTAGAAAGTCTATTTGACAAGCATGACCGGTTCATTCAGGGTAAAAGGCAAGCTAAAGGTTCTTCCTCATCAGAGGTAGATCAAATTAACCTGGGCTCCACTGATAAATTGCGGATGGTAAACATTGATAAATGTTGTTCTCCAGAGGAAAAATAAAGATTCTCCTCACTCTTAAAGAGATATATGGTTGTCTTAGCATGGTCATATGTGGATCTAAAGTCTTTCAAGCTTAAGGATGTGCAACATAGCATTCCTTTGAAGCCTAAATTTAAACCTTACTGGCAGAAGTATAGACATTACAACCCAAAGATCTCAGGGACTATTCTTGCAGAAATTTAGAAAATGTTAGATGCAAAGATTATCTTTCTGATCCATCATTCCACTTGGGTTGCAAACATTATCCTTATGAGAAAGAAGAACGGTGAAATCCAGATTTGTGTTTACTTCCAGAATATCAACCAGTCTTGATTAAAGGACAATTATTCGTTGCCCATCATGGACCAAGTATTACAGACTATCACTAGAGAATAAATTTTATTCATTCTTGATGAATTTTTGGGGTATAATTAGGTTGAGGTAGCTACCGAAGATCAACATAAAACAATGTTCACCACTCCATAGGGAAACCTTTGCTTACAAGTAGAACTGCCTTTTGGTTTGATTTACACTCGGAGCCACATTTTAAAGGGCTATGGACTTAGATTTCAGATATTTAATGGGAAAGTTCATAGTTGTGTATTTGGATGACTTGACGGTCTTCTATAAAAAATGAAGTGATAATTATGATCACCAGGAAAAGGTACTCTTAAGGTGCAAGCATCATGGGATTTCATTAAATCCTAAAAATTCCATGTTTGGAGTGACAGAAGGAAAGTTGCTAGGTCATATTGTGACTAGAGAAGAAACCAAGATCGAGCTAGAGAGGGTGAAGGCCATTTACCAGCCTTACCCTACCCACAAGCAAAACTTGGGCACACTCCTTTTTTGGGAAGGTTAATTTCCTAAGAAGATTTGTACCTGATTTTGCTGATAAAACCAAGGATATCCTTGGGATGATGAAAGGGAAAATTCAATTTCGATGGAGCACTAAAGGGAAGCTATTACTTTCAAAGAAATAAAAAAAGGTAATTGCACATGCCCCTATGTTCAAGTGCGTCCAGAATTCAAGGAATATTTCATCATGTACAGCTGTGCTTCCACTCATACAGTATCAACCATCTTGATGAAGGAAAATGAAGAAGGAATTAAAGCTCCTATCACTTTCATGAGCTTCCCATTGAAAGAACATGAATTTAAAATTTCACAAATTGAAAATCATGCTTATACAGTGGTGAGAGTAGTGAAACATTTCAGGTATTACATACTGAGTTCTCATACCCTCGTTCTCGTTCTTGATACTGTAGTTAAATCCATCTTGACTCAACAAGAGTTGGGTAGTAAACGGGTTAACTAGATAGCTAACAGTCCAAGAGTGTGACTTGGAAATCAGACCTACCAAGTTGGTATGAGGAAGGGGTCTGTACCTATTGATTATAGAAAATAATGCTGAGATAGAATGTGAAAAAACTGATGATTCCTCTTCAGAATTTCCCGTGGCACTTTTTGTGAGAAAAAACGATGAATGGTACATAGATATTGATTTATTTATGACTTATGGTGAATGTCCCCCCTCTTTTAAGCAAAAATGAGAAGAGTACAATTTAAGTTAAGATCTACAAGATACATTCTGTGGGATAATGGAATATACAAGAAAGGTATTGATGGTGTATTTCTGCACTGTGTTGATAAGTCTCAGTAGGTGAGGTTGCTAGAGTCCTTCCACAATCTAGCATGTAGAGGAAATTTCTTCTCTTTCATGATAGCTTATAAGATCCTACAGGCTATGTACTATTGGCCTACTCTCTTTCAAGACTCGGTAGAATGGGTGTCCAAATGTGAAGCTTGTCAACATTTTGTTGGTCACCCTAAGTTAGCAGTTCTTCCCTTGAAGCCTATGGTGATTGAAGAAACTTTTCGCCATTGGGGAATTGATTTCATTGGAGTATTAAATCTTGTCTCTAGTGCTGGAACACAACTACGTGTTCATTGCCATAGACTATTTCACCAAATGCGTGGAAGGTGCACCCATTAAACAGGAAACCTCTGAAGCTATCTGCAATTTCCTCAAGGAAAATATAATTGTCAGATTCGGCATGCCTCACAAGATCGTGGCTGAAAACACTTACAATTTCTCATCACATGAGCTGAAATTTTTTTTTTATGGAATTGGGATCATGTTGGCTCATTCATTTGACTATTACCCCCAAGGCAATGGTCAGGCTGAATCAAGAAACAAGAACATGGTTACTATAATCAGAAAGATGGTGTATAAGAACTAGAGGACATGGCACAAAGCATTATATGATGCGTTATGGGAAGATCAGATTACTTCGAAATGAGCTATTGGGATGTCTCCCTTCCAAGTGCTGTATGGAATTGATGCTGAGATCCCTATCTCCGTAGAATTTCCCACCTTACGGTTGGCCAAAGAAATTGAAGATGAAACTTTTCAAAATTCTATCAAGAAGAGGGTTATGTACCTAGCTAGGCTAGAAGAGGAATGAAGCAAGGTGGTTGATCACATTGCAGATCATCAGAGAAAAATAAAGAAGATATTTGATAAGAAATCAAATCAATGTGACTTCCAAATTGGAGATCTAGTACTTCTCTAGGATAAGAGAAGGGAGCAGAAAGGGATGCATGGAAAGTTTGATTATTTATGGAAAAGACCTTTTAAGATTCATCAGCTGAATGGTGAAAATAGCTTTTGTCTGTCGTATCTTCATGGAGAGTTGCTCCCTCTATCTTTCAGTGGTTAACATCTAAAGTTGTTCCATGAGTAATGCAAGATACTCTCTTACATTGTACATAATTTTTTTTCTATCATGTGTTTTATTTTTGTTTTCTTTCTTTCTTTCTTTGTTTTTGGTTTTCTTCTTTTTCAGACTCCGTATCCCAATGGATAAAACTAGAGATTCTGAGTTCTCTTCATTTTATGTCAAAAAGAAAGTCCCCAACTAGAGCCAGTTGTTATCTCATTTTAGTGATTCCAGCTAAAATTAATATAACCATAGAATTCTTTTGGAAAAATCTCCTAAAATGCCCTTTTGAGGAGATTTTTGGGTTTTCAAGTTTCAACAACATGAAAACATATTTTCTACATGCTTCATGAAAATTGTTTCCCAAAACCCAAAACCCAAAACAAGTCAGTCTGTCGGGTTTTTGAAACACATGAACATCAGAAAATGATTTACAAAAATCATGCTACATGTCACTTGACTTCTGAAACCCGAAACCCAATAGCTAATCCATTGTGTCAGGTTTTCGGGCACTCCAAGCATGATGACACAACATTAATGCCAAGTTATCAAGTAGTTGGCACACGTGTCAGGTGAAGTGTCATAAATGTGAGGACATTATAAATGGTTTGATTTTACATGTCATTTTTACCTATTGTACTTTTGCTACGTGGATTTTTCATACTTGTCTACGACCTCCAAACTCAATTGATCTTCGTGATCAATTTCGTGCTCCGTTTTCAATAATTTTTTGAGATTACTGAAGGTATTTTTCTTTTCTTGCTGATTTGAGGTCTTTTGGATTTGTATTTGAGATATTTTTTTTGCGTTCTCCTTCCTTTCCTTTTTTTCTCTAGGTTTAGGGTTTTAGATTGTTTTCTTCATTTTATGTTGTATTCCAATTAAAGTTCTTGTTTGGAATTCACCCCTAGGGTGTTTCTTTATTTTATCCCATGGAATATACCCTGTTAACTACTAAAAAAATATAAGATTCCTAACTGGTGAAATAGCAGGAATTTTGCATGTCCTGACCCCTCAAAAACCCAATTCCTTTGTTTTAGGTTTTGCAGGGTGTTCAACATATTCTTGCTTCCACCATTTTTTGGGCTTCATCGAGTGCTTAAAATCTCCAAGTTCCACCCCTCTATCGGGTTTTTCTAAGTGTTATACATCTATCAACTTCTAACATATGCTTTTCAGTGTATCGGGTTTCTCCGAGTGTTTGACATCCTTCAATCTATGCTTTGTGTCGGGTCTTGTAAAGTGATCAACATCTTCTGACTTCCCCCAGTGTAATAGGTTTTACAAGGTCCTCTGACATCTACTAAGTTTTGACACTCTCTGTAGTATGTCAGGTTTTATGAAGTGTCCAACAAGACCTTATTTCTAACAAACACTCATAGTGTGTCAAGTTTCATCAGGTTCTTTACAAGTTCTGAAGTCCAAATATTGTGGCAGGTCTATGGGGTTGCTCAGCAAGATTCCAAGTCTGATTTTTCAAACAAGAGATGTCTAGGCATTCTTTCCTTAGGAATTCTCATGTCAAATCCTGGATCATCTAAGGATAAGTCAGACAGGTCAGGAATGATGAAATACAAGTACCAAAAAATGGAATTCCCCTCCTACATAGATTGCAATTATGACATCCAAGATATGAAGCTTGGTAACATTGACATGGAATGACTTTTGGAACAAAACCAAGGATTATTCTCAGAGTCCCTAGATGAAGTCAATGACCAACCACTGGTCTCCCTCTAGTAGAAGGATTCCTAATGTCCGCTTAATTCCCCGAGTTGATTTTGGCATGTGCTTTCAATTATGACTCAGATTCTTGCTCTGTGAAAAATCAAGTAGGAGAATTCATAGTGATGTTGGGCGGGGGTTTCTTTGATGACCTCTTAAGATTACGCAACTCTTCAGGAATATGTCAATGTAGATCTTAAGTCAGCACAGAAAGCCTGGGACAAAGATCAAGAAGACTACATCAGTCATGTGAATAAAAAGTTCTTGATCAAGGCTAAGCCAGCTGTCTCTAGGTTTCCCAAGTTTGTCCCCAGGAGTGATTTCATCCTTGAAATCAGCATGACATTATCACCCTACCGAGTCAAGTATTTGGACTCGCTGAGTCAAGAGACTTCCAAGGATGGATGTATAAATTTAAGGTCATTATGAAGAATAACAAATAAGGGATCGATTGGAGTAGTCTTATAAGTGATGAGATTGATTCCCAGATGAACACATTCTTGACTACTGGCAAATTATATATGTCATCATATGGTACCTATACAGCAGCCGGCATGAGAAATTATCCATAGGGTTGGATGTAAAAGGAGATTAGGGTAACAAAACACATATATCGGGTACTTCCCTCAGTTGACAATGAAGGGTTCTGAGGATCAATTTAGAAGAGTGAATGATGCTTTATTTTATGAAAATATCAGTAGGATGAATCCTGATCTAGGGAAAAGAAGAGTCTTTGACGAAGCATGGGCCGGGGTATCAAAATGGGGTTGTATCTACTTGTATTTAAATAAGTTCGCATACATTCAGGTGGTCATGTACTCAGGTGATCCTTTCCTACTTCCCAGATTCCTAGGTGATAAGCTGATCCTAATGGAGTTGGTAAGACAATTGTTGGATTTCCACAAATTCCAACAGAGTAAACATAAGGTTGTTATATCCTTCCCTATTTCCATCAGAAGGCACACGTTCTCGATAGTGGTTAAAGCTAAGAATGTGGTACATGAGCTTTAGGACAAGTTGAAGAAGCACATGAAGCACATAGATGGATTTGATTTCCGAGGAGTCTTTAAATCTGTATGGGACTTTATACCTACATGTTCCCAACATAGAAGATAATTTGGGTTGATATTTGGGATGAGGTTTGCCATCCAAAGAAAGGAAAATAGTAGGTTGAAAATTGAAATAAATCCAGATGCTAGATTTATTTGACATCCCAAAAGGCATTAAGAACAACGAGAGTGTCTTTGACACCTTGTATGATGGGTTGAACAAAGACCAATATGTATGCATGGACCATTGATTAGTCCATTGCTGAGAAACCTTCTATTGTGGGGAATGTTGCTCAAATTATTTCCCATACTAAGGCATGTCTCATTTCTTGGGGAATGAGTTATAAAGAAGGGAGTATTTCAAAACTAGATACTTTGGAAGTGGGACCCTCTAAGGGGAAAAATAAGAAGGATAAGAAACCTTCCAAGAGGCTAATAAAGGTTAAGTTTGTTAGAAAGGGAGAAGATTAAGTAACTACACCAGTGGCCACTCTCCCACAAATAGTTGAGGTTCTTGATTCACCTCCACAACCAGAACAAGGAAATAATCCTTCAGGAGAAGAGATTGTTCAACCTTCCATTCCTCTTTTGGTTGAAAGTTCACAAGAGGTAATTCTTCCTCTTATCTCTAAAGCTCTAATTTCATAATCCTTGCCTCCTCCCATAAGCCTTCCTTGCCTCATATTTCTTCACCAAGTTCCTCAACCATGGCTAGTATCTTCTCTGGCCTCTCACCTCTCCCCACTGGACCACAGTTAACCATGGACATGACTCCTTCTTCTACACCTTCATTCCCTGAGTCCATTGCAGTGGATGCTACACTTGCAGTGGTCAACACTCCACAAGCTCACCTTCCTCTACCTGAAGATGTGACCGTAACACCTACAATGGGAGTAACTTCTTCCAATACGCCTCAATGGTTAGTAGATCAGACTCCAAGGAAGAGGAAGGTGGTAGTTCCATTACCAACCTTTGATTTTAGTTCCCTCAAGGTCACTCCTACCAAGTCAGCCAAGAAACCCAAAATAGTTTCAAGGATTTCAGTGGATGCCTTAGGGCATAAATTTGTGGAAATTGCTACTCCCGCAGTTTGATAAAACTACGGATGATATAATGGCCACAAATTATCAAATCAGAAGGGTGGATTTAGGGAAAATAACAATGGAGGAAGAACAGAAGGACACACAAGATGCCATGAATGTTTTGTGCCAGAAGCTAAAGGAAACTAAGGAAAACAGAGATGAGTTAAAAGAGAAAGTACAATAGCTAACAGAAGCACTACTCAAGCTCTCAAAGCCTTCTAAGCCAACACCATCATCCTCTACTCCTATCATGTTCAATTTCTCATTGGTACCCATAATCGAGAAGATTACTGAGAAGGGGAGAATGGTCCATGAATGAATCTAAATGCTGCTCCTGTAAGGAAAATAAGTCATTGAGTACACCATGGAAGTCTACAAATCCTTAGATGATATAATTAAGGATGGAGAGAAAATGGATGATGAATTTTCAGCAGAGGTCAGGAACCTAGAGTTAAATTTTGAAGCTCTCCAAATGCTGAAACAGGATCCATCCCACATCTTGGTCGAAGAAGGCATCATTCCACATGGGGAAAAACATTTTCAACTAACCAAAAGCCATTAGATTCAGAATAAATATTCTCAATGAAGCTTGCAGCAAATTGAGGGAATCAAGAGATCAATTAGTCAATGGCACAAATGACATAAAAGAACAGCTAGTCAAGATCTGTGCTAAGGTGTTGAGTGAAAGATAAGGTATTTTTCTTGTTGATGATCTTTACAAGAAGATCCATGAATCAATTCAGAATGAACCAACTTATGGATTCAGCCTGGAAATCATTGACAAGTTTGTGAAAATTGAACATTCTTTGGAAACCCTGAGGAAACTCAACAAGAGACTAAAAAAGATTCCTCGCAATGCTAGCGATACTTAGTAAACATGTGAAGTTCTAAGTGATCATTCGACTGTGCCGGATGAAAATGATATGTAGGGTATAATTTGAAAGTTCCAAGAATTTTGGCACAAGCAGGATTTTTTGGAAGAAGACAAGGATGATGAAACAGAATAGGCACAATGTTGCATGTCATTTCAATCTTGAAATCGACATGTCTTTTTCATTTTTATTTCGTCACATAGGAAGCAAATTTTGACTTGGTCTCCTGCATGAGAGTTAGGCAAAGTAGGAATCTCATTAAAAAGACTATTTTCTAGGATTTATCCTGTTTTCTCTCAACTCCTTTTATTATAAATAAGGTACACTTATGCATTCTAAAGGGTTGAGATTTTTTTTAATAATGATATCTATTGTGAAGAAGAAAGGCTTTATGTTTCCTTTTAATCATTTGAGGAATAGAAAACTAATGCTATTTTACAAACTTTGTGTTGTGAGATGTATCTTTCTTAAGATATTGTTCTTATGTTCATAATCTTAAGCTATTATTTGTTTAGCATCGTGATTGTTCTAATCATTTCAAACATTACATTTTTTATCTAAAGCTTGTATGATTATTTCGTGTTCTATGTTTACTTGAAAGAAAATACATTTTTCTCATTTCCTTTCCATTGCATGTCTTCTATAATAGTAATTTCCTTTCAAATCCATTTCATTTTGAAAGAGCATATCTTCACCTATTATGGATATGGATTTTGGGATTCTATCCCAACCCCAATGGTTAGATTAGTGTGAATGTTGTACATATTATTTTTGTTGTGTTTTAGATTAGTAATAAACAGGTAGCCTCAACTATATTTGAGGAGGGATTTAATCCCATGTACTATGGTTGAACCTCATATTTTGACTTGAAAAAATATCCAACCAACATGTTGCAAACCTAGTACCAGTTAGAAAGAAAAATGGTGACATTAGGTTGTGTGTATATTTTAGGAATCTAAACAGAGCATCAGTTAAGGAGAATTATCCTCTAGTAAATATGGAAAATTTGTTATAGTTTAGTGACTAGTTCTGTGTTTCCTTCCACCTTGGATGGTTTCTCTAGTTATAACCAAGTTGTGGTGCAGGAATAAAAAAGGATCAAGATAGCCTTTACTCCTCTGGGGGACCTATGTTTATGTCAGGATGACCTTTGGTCTAATGAATGCTGGAGCCACCTTTCAAAGAGAAATGGATGTTGCTTTTGCTGGTTACATCAACGAGTTTATTGCAGTTTATCAAGATGATGTAACTGTATTCTCCAGGAAGAGAAGTGATCACCTGCTGAACTTGGAGAAGATGTTGATAAGATGTAGAGAGTATGGCATCTCACTCAAACCAAAGAAGTGCCATTTTGGAGTGCAGAAGGAAAAATTTCTTGGCCACATTGTGTCACAAGAAGGGGTGATGATTGATCTAGAAAGAGTAGAGGACATTAGCAAGGTCTCAATCCCAAGGACCAAGAAGGGAATACAGTCCTTCTTTGGGTAGATAAACTTCATTAGAAGATTCATATCAAACTTTTCTGAGTTGACCTTTCCAATCACTTCCATGTTAAAGAATTCCCAGGTCATCAAGTGGGAGGAAGATGTCATCCAAGATTTCAATGGGATTAAAGAGGCACTAAAGCATGCACCTGTTCTGGTAGCTCTAGATTATAAGAAGACTTTCCAAATTTTTTCCTTTGCTTCAAAGAACACTATTTTTTTTGTCCTGCTGCAGAAGGATGATGAAGGAGATGAGAGACCAATTACTTTTTTCAGTAATGCCTTACATGGGACTAAGCTAAGGTACACTATCATGGAAAAGAAGGCATTTACCTATGTAAAAGCAACAAAAGTTTTTGTGGCCTTACATTCTAAGTTCTAAAGTGGTTGCTTATGTTCCCCACACCATGGTGAAGGACATCTTGTCAGAGATGGAAGTCTCAATAAAAAGATGGAGGTGGGTGAAAAAATTGCAAGAATATGATATGGATATCCAAACCACAAAGTTGGTGAGAGGTTTACACTTGGTGAAGCTTATGGCTGAGAGAAACTTGTAAATGATTGACATAATGAAGTACAAGAAAAAATGGCAGGTATTTTTGAAAGGTTGATGAGTTCTGAGTGGTACAAGGATGTAATTTTATATCTCAGACACTTATATTGCCCTGAGTATTTAAGTAAGAACTAGAAAAGGGCTCTTAAGTTGGCCTCCTAGAAATATATCATTACTAATTATGGGTTGGCTTGGAAGAACCCAGAGGGAGTCCTCTTAAGATTCATTATTGAAGGAGAAGCCCCCAAGATAATTATTGATCTCTATGGAGGAGTATGTGGGGGACATTCTGTTGTAAGAGTCACAACACACAAGATCCTGAGGGCTAGTTATTGGTGGCCAACTCTCTTCAGGGATACAAATCTTTTAGTTAGAATATGTGAGAGTTGCCAATGCTTTCTCTGGAATATTGAAAGCTTCAGGATCCCTTACTTTGTAGCTTGTATCAATTGAATCCCCATTAAAGCAATGGGGAATGGATTTCATTGGTGATATTTCAGACCCTTCAAGTGTTGGCCATAAGTGGATTCTTGTATCCACTGATTACTTCACCAAGTGGGTGGAGGAAATCCCCACCAAAAGAGTAGCACACCAAATTGTCATGGACTTTCTGTTTGAACCATATCATTTGTCAGGTTTGGGGTGCCAGTCAAGATTGTTACTCGACAATGACATGAGCTTTAGAGCTAAATATTTGATGGTATTGTGCAAGGAGTATGGGATCAACCTGATATATGCCTCTAATTAAAAATCCCCAAGGGAATGGATAAGCCAAGTCCAATAACAAATTTTTTTTGAATATTATCAGAAGAACCTTGGAGCTAAACAAGAGAAAGTAGGGTGAATAGTTGAAGTTTGTTTGTTTGGGTAGATAAGATCACTGCTAAAAGAGCCACTAGAAAGATTCCATTTGAGTTGGTGAATGGAACTCAGGATCTGTTGCCCCTTCATATGCAACTATCTTCATATCATTTTATCCAACAGCTGGAAGATCAAGAGGTAGGTCCTTATGATGCTCACATTAACCAGATTGTTGAGCTTGATGAAGAGAGGAGGGCATCCCACCAGAGGCATGTAAAGTTCAGAGAGAAACTAAAGAAGTTATTTGAAAAGAAGGTCACTCCTAGATGTTTTATTTTTTGCATATCTTGTGCTGCTATGGGATAGTAGACACGAGGATAAGGGAAAGCATTACCAAGTTTGAATAATTATGGATGGGACCTTATTCCATTGATATCAGGATTGGTGAACATACCTTCTTCCTCAAGGACTTAGATGGTGAATTACTTGAATTACCTATTAATTACAGGCATTTGAAGAATTTCTTGGATTGATTCCCCTGAATCAAGGCAAAAACCTTGTGTACAGTGTATAGTTTGTTATCGATTTCCTATATTTTGAGTTTTTATTCGTTCTGGTCCTTAGTGACCTATTTTTGTTGGTTTCTTTGTTTCATTTTTTTGGGAGATGGCTCTGTTTCTCAACTCTACAAGTGGACTCCATTGCACAATGGATATTTTCCACACTTGGTCTACTGTTGTTCTTGTGACACTCACAGGGAGTGCACATCCCCAAGTCAGAGCCAATGTTGGTGTTCAAAATAGTCTTGCCCCAGTTTTCCTTTGAAAATCTATCAATTTATGGCCTCTGTCACTTTATTTTTTCCCCATGGTGTGGCCTAGTTAATCTTTTTTGCCATTTTTAATCTATTCCTCTGTCATAGATCACTTATGGGTCCATGGTTTTCTCCTTATTTCTTTATTCATCTAGGAAAGCTCTGTAATGCGGGTTCCCGTTCTCTGTTCATCTAAAAACTTGGGTTCTCCCATATTTTTCAGTCTCCACAAGTTAGGATTTGTTTTCCTTTTCATTTCTTCCCTAAATACTTGAAGAAAAATAAATGGATGTATTTCTGAGGAACATATTTGAGCCTTGTAACATTTGTAAATTATCTATCCTTGGAGAAATTTTCATTTTCGGGATGGAATGATCATTTTTTTTTATTTTACGGTTTGACGGGCATTTCTCTTGGTCAAATTTGCATTCTTGAATCAACAAGGAACATGACATCTTTGGTTTGGACGTGGCTCAGCTAGGTACTCTTCAAAAATTTCATGAAAAACCCTCAACTCAAAATTTGGCCATGTGGAGGAGTGAAACTCGTTTGAGGATATAATTTGTGGTTTGGTCTTGGAGTAGCACTGAGAGGACATGTGGAGGTTTATTCTGCTTTTCCTAGACTTAGAAATATTTTATACAGCTAAACCAGTGTGGTGGAAAATGGGGACACGTGGTGAGCCCACGCTCATTCAGGGTTGTCAAACTTGGGCACTATTTTGAAATTTCGCTAGAGATACACGTGGAGGAACTGGGCATGTTTGGGGATTAGCCCTTAAGTTTTATTTTAAAGAAGCACCAAGAGGACACATGGAGGCCTTCGCCTCACTTTACATTTTTCTTGGAATTTTTCAACGGCCAAAGGAGAAATTACTGGGAGCATGAAATTTGGTGCCTTCCACTATGCTTCAAGCCTTCAAAATAATCTTGTTGGGGCTAGGGACACTTTGTGAGTCCACTCTCATTCAAGGTCTCAATTTTTGGGAACCATCTCAAGGTGCACCATAGTGACACATGGTAGTTTGACAAGTCAAAAGGGGTGGAGAATTAGACCATTAGGGGTAACTTGTACTTTTCCCCCCCTGATTTTCAAAGGATCAAAACATCAAAATGACCCATAAGCTCGATGGAAAGAAAGGTAAAAGCTTGCTCCAATCAACGGCAAAGGTGTGGGCCTTTGGAGGAAATTTGGAAAATTTTCCCTCTGTGGGAAAAAGAGTTAAAAGTAAAAAAGGAAGCGTGGTTCCACCGGGACCCACATTGGGACATGTGTCAGAAGAATTTCTCAAGGGAGAAGCTGTGTGCAAAAACTTGGAAAAATTTCCTTTTTCCAAAAGGAATGTCAAATGGTGGAATTTAGCTATGGTTCCCTTTAAGACCCACCTCAAGACACGTGGTCAAGCTCATTTCTCGAGGGTGGAGATGTGGAACAAATTTTGAAATTTTTCCATTTTTAAAAAAGTTTTAAAAAGTCAAAGGAAACCCCTGGGTCTTTTTTTAAGTTTGAATCTTCGACGTGGATAGCCCAAATTCAAAGTAAAGATCAACGGTAGCTGAGAGTCTGAATCTGATTTCTCCCCATTTTACTAAAATACACCTAGATGTGTGATTCTTCATGATTTCTTGGTATTTACTACATGCCAAGAAGAGAGGGGAATTAATTTTGATATTTGAGTTTGGAGGGAAGATCTGGAAGACGTCTTTCGCCATTAAAATGGTCTAACTATAGTACTCAATTGTATTTTATATTTTTCTTCTCTTGAGCAAGCAAGGAGCCAGATTTAATAGATTAGGAGTGGAAGTGGTTAGAAAATGGAAGAAAGAGTGATCTACTAGAGGAAGAAGTTTAATGTGGGAGATATTCGATGAGATCTGCCCCCTCGAGCACCTGGAAATTTTTTACAGATCTAATTCTGGGAATCGCGATCATGATCATGGTGAGCACTAGTAGCACTCAAATTCTGGTTTTTTGGGGGTAAAAGGGGATATGTGAAAATGTTATAAATGGCACAAATTTTTCATGAAAATGGTTGGAGTGTTAGGGGTCGGGACTGATTTTTCTAATAGAAAGCTTCACAGAGCCCATCATTTTTGAGAAGCTATTTTGAGAAGCTTGTATATCTCTTTTTTATTGAATCTGATCATGTCAAGGTGGTTGCAAGTGTATATCCATTAACAAGCTCTGAGACTATTCTAGAAACTTTCCCCTACTAATAGATTTAATCAAATTCGAGCTATTCTTTGTTGTCTTGATCAAAGTGTGTTTGTTTTATTTCTAAATGTATGCGAGTAGTTTTTTCTTGTTTTTGTTGCAATCTTGTATTAAAATCTAATTCAATCACACAGGTCTCAATCCTTGTGACATTTTAGTGGCATCTACAATTGCATTTCTCAGAGGAGCCTTCATCTGGGAGTGAAATAGACTATTTAAAATCACTTTTCTTTTATCTATTTTATAGAGATTGTCTGTAAGCCTTTGGGTGTACCTTAGGTGTTATTTGGCTTACATCTTAATACTTTGTTGGGTTTCCTAACTCGATCCTTCATGATATCATGCCAAAGATTATGTGAAAAAGTGCTAATCTAGGCCTCCACTGAAGCACATATTTTGGTTAAAGAAACACTATAGTTGTTCTGTGGCATTATATTGGTTCAAACTTCCATTTTTTAAGACTCCTCAAGGATCTAGTGAGTCAAGGTCATCTTACCACCACCTCCCACCAAATAATTAATTTAAAACAACCAATCCTAACGCATACTACCCCTATTTTTCCTGTGTGTGCACAAATGCATAATTTCCATTACAAAAGCATGTAGAAACAACCAGGATTTCAAATGTCTTTAGTAGCCTAAACCTTTCCCAGAAAATATTTCCATTATCTAGAGTGACAACTCGTGAGAGTTATATTTTGTTGCATTGATCATATTTTCTCGAAGGTTTCCTTAATAGTTTCATTAGGAAGGATATCCCCATCTCCTCCTTAAACAACAGGCTACAAAAGGGTCCTCTTACCCTGGTTGAAAGGAACAACCTAAAATAGTGAGGATAGATAAAATCTTCTTGAGGGTGCTATCCATTTCTCTACATTTGAGTGACAGAGGGCTAGTTAGATCTCATCCCTAGCTACAAAATGACTCACCATGATATAATCTATCTCTAACCTTCTTGTCAAACCAGTGATGTTGATCAGACTTTGAGGGAGAATCAATTTGGATACCAACAATACCTTTGTATTTTACAAAGATAATTCCATACCCTTTCTATCCAAACAAGTCAATGTTCTCCTTAATACATTAGAATTTTTTTTTGAAGGTCATTTGATTATGTCTATTTCAAATCTATAGAGATAATTAATTTTAACTCAATATTTTGGTCATGGTAATATTTCCCCAACACATCTTTATCATCTACAATTTCTTAGGGAACTACAACAACATTGAAATCAATAATATGACTTAATGTCATTCTGTAATAGTTTCGTAGTCTAACTTATTCTTCATCTATACAATTCATCCAGTAATCCTCAAAATGAGGATCATGTTCTCCGGTACAAATAACCCATCATATATCATAATTAAGTCTTGCTGTGAACTTATCCATTGAAAATATATCCATTTTTTCTTCCATCAATTTTGTCCTTCATTATGGTTTGGCATGAATATGTGCCAATTTGGAGAGGGATTTTGATATTTATTTTGTGCCTTTGTGCAATATTTTTGTGTACAGAAGTCAACTGTCTTGACATTTCCAATAATTCTCACTTTTCATTCACATATCTAGGTAATTTACAAAGATGACCCTCGAATATGCTTAGCCTAAAATATGTGAAGAATCTGTATTGTATAAAAATGTAAACATACTCTAAAATTGTTTCCCTAACACTACTAGACAATCTATATTGTTCCCATTCTTGTTTGAAAATACTTGTTATAGGGGAAATAAAACATCGTTTATTAACTTGACATTCACTTTCCATCTGTCCAACCTATATTTTGTAATGGGAAACCTGGAAATGATTTTAAGAAATAAATTTTATAGATGAGATAGGAAAACATATAAAATTTAATGTCAACAGGATCACCTTTGCTTATCTTTACAACTATTTTCATAAGTTGGGAATGAAGGATGTTGATATGAAGCTCACCCAAAAAAAATTTCCTAGTTACTCTAGGATAAACATTATAAAAGGGCACATCCACTCTTGAAAATCATTATCTCCTTCTAACCCTACCATTCTACTTAGTAACACAATGAGTTCCTTAACTTCCTCAACAAACATGGCCCTTGTCAATCTCTTGCAGATTCTTTTGAGAGATGGCCTTTTTTATTTCAACCATTAGGAATTTACCATTACAGCATATTCATCATGTCTCTCCTCATAATCATTCTCTACTTATTCAATTGTAGTAGTTATTGGTTGATCTAATCTTGGTAGCCCTAATAGTTCCCTAAAATCTTCTAGTGTTAAATTTATCACCCTTTCTCCACTTCTGTTTAATACTTCTTTCTGTTCTAGGTCATAATTCTCAGCACACAACCATATGAACTTAGGATATTGTTTTGATGGTGGGGAAAACATCTACTATGGAAATTCAATTGGTATCAATGGTTTCCATCCATTTACTTTTATTCAGATCATTCATCCTCCTCCAGAAATCATCTAAATAAGCATTTAATAATTTTGTGTCCACGATATTATCTAAATCACTAGAAATGCAAGAAATTTTTTAGAAACTCGATGCTAGATATCTCATCTTGTGAATTTTATCTTTCCTTATTATTTCAATTTGAGTACTGAGAATTAATATGGAAAAGCAAGTACTTACATGTTTCTCTATGAGCATTGTGAAGTTCTCCTTTGCTCTCGTGCTTTCTAGTTCTGTAGCTTAATTTAACCACTTCTCAGTCAACTTTTCTCCTTTCTTTTCCCACATTTTTTCATCTAGGGAACCTTGATATTCATATGCAATGAAAATTGATTCGAAATGTTCAAAAATTTCTAAAAAATCTTCTTTAATTCATTTAAAAACACATTAATTGTGGTAGCCATAAATGTGTTACATCCTAGATGTCCAACTTGCTTCCTTTGTTTGAATATGGATCATCCACATGGATTAATATGATTCTTTGTGAGCTTAGGGTGTCTTTTTGCATTTTTGTATTACCTTTCAAATGAGTGCAAGTTTATATATCTGAACCGAAACCCCACCTCTTGTCTTTTGCTGAGGAGATGACATGAGTCTCAATATCAAGAGTGACAGAGTCATAGGATTTATTTGCATTTTTTGTCTATTTTTTTGACTATGTAAATTTACAAAGTTGACTCAAGCATCTACCTATTGAATTTGTATGAAGCACTGCCACGTTTCCTATGTTGGGCTTTGGAGGAACGATTACACTTTGCATTATATTGGGTCTTTGGTGTAAAAGTGCACCGATAATCCATTTTCCTTCTCCAATCATACCAAAAACATGTGTTCCTTTCACCAAGCAGGGATTTCTTTACATTTTTCATTTGTAACTCAAATATTCCCTAGAATACTTAGTCAGGTTTTGGGGTTTGGCTTTCTTTTTGTAGTTCTTGAAAAATTTGTGTAATTGTGCAAACATAACCCATTGTAGCACCACTAATTATATCATTCCACACATCTTTCAGCAACAGAGGAAAATATGTAGTTTTGAGTGAAGATCTAATGTTTGGAGTGAAAATATACCTTCTTTGTTTTCCTGGGCACATGGTACATGCATGAATTTTCATCTGTTGTTTCCATTACTTCATGTGCACCTTCTGTATAGATAACTTCCAAATTCTCAACCTCATCATCATCATCAAATAGGTACACCATATTTCCTTTTTCTTTCTCTTTCTAGGTGTGACTCATTTGTATCTGGGAGCAGTTCAAAATCATGTTCTCTAATAAATTCAAGCATGAGCAATTCCTCATCCGTGTTATCCCCTAATATGATTGACTTCATGATCTGTAATTATTCATGCAATATATTTTTATTATAAAAATAATCAAATTTAAGGATCATACATGTATTCAAATCTCCCCATCTTGCAGTCTCTTTCTTGAGCTAAACACGCACATACCATATGTGTGCATAGCATCGTAAAGTAGAATAGAACTTATGCACCCACAGTTATGGTGGTAAATCCTCCACACCTTACATCTATTGTCTATCATAGTCTTGAATGTGTAGCAAAGCAAGAGTCTTCCCATCATACTCAGGGATAAGTGTAGGAGCATTTCTCTTAGTGAACCTTGTTGAAAAGTTGATTCTCACATCTCACCAACCCAACAAGTTGTTTCTGTGTGTCTCCCACTAGGGAACTCTTTTCCTTTGCAAGGTATAATCAACATGTTTCTTCTATATAATTTTTTCTTACAGTTCTCCTCAGTTGCATGCAAGAATGACTCAAGCTTCCCTTCACTAGTATACCTTGGTAACCAAAATTTCGTTTATGCCTAAGCATGTGTGGCTTGATAATTATAGTGAATCTTACTTTCATCTCATGCTCAACCATATCATATGTTCCATGGGATTATTTATCACAAAAAACACTTATGATGTCACTAAAAAATTGTGCCTCTGCCCACTAAAGCATTCCTTCCTTGGATATTTCTATAGTCTCAAGGTCTCGTACTATGTGCATGTAAATTCTATTCAAATATTCTTCAATCATTTATCAATATAAGGAATAGATATTTCCTCATCTAATGGTATGATCACATGCTCATCATTATTCTCAAATCTGATGTATCCTTTATTAAATTACAGGTCTACATGATTTGCATAACAATAGGGTCACCCAAGTAGTGCTGAAAATTTTTATTCTTTAGCAAGCTCTAATACTTCTAAGTATCAAATAAAATTGGCTTCCTTAATTGTAATAGATACATCCTTCAACACCCCAATAGGAAAATCCCTTGTCTTTTTTGCTATATACAACACATTCAAAGATGGTTGTAATGTGGGTCTTCCCATCTGGTTCCATGCATCCATAGTTATCACATTCACTTCAGCGCCTATATCTATCAAAATATTACTCACCAACCACACATAAATTACTACATCCAAATTAATTTCTTTACTATACTCATGGTTCTGTGGAGGAAGGTTTTCATCTAGTATCTTTATCTCATGCTCAACTTGAGAATGTGGTATGTTATCTCACAGCTATTCCTCTAACAATGGAATGATATTGTCTTGTCACAAAATCTTATAGACCTCCTTTACATCATCCACATCCTTCTATGAGAGTTCAACATTCTTCACACACTTACTCTCTCACACATGTTCTTTTAAGAAACATATCTCCCCCTACATCTCTCTGATCACTCCCATGGTATCTTAATAGACTTTCTTTTGATGTGCAACATTTGGATAACTAGCATGTACAATATATTCTTTTTTGATAAGGGGCTTAGCCTTCAAAGTCTTGTATCTATGTGTTTCCTCCATACAAGTAGTCACTAATATGGGTTACGACTCTAGATTAGGAATCTTCTTAGGTATCCACTGATTAGCATTCGTGTGTTATACCTTGATCATCCTCATGACCTCGTCCTTCTTCTTGGCCTTACTCATGTGCTCATACAAGTTTGGACAATCCTCTAACTTATGATGTTTTCCACAACATGTATAGACTATATTATATGGAAATTCACGCTGGTAATGATCAAGGGATTCATTATTGTAACAAGTTCCATGCATAAACTTGCCTCTATGTATAAACCTACCTCTACCTTCACCATGACCTTGGCCTCGATATCCTCCTCAGAATCTACCATTCCTATTATCCACATTGTTTTTCTCTACATTAGTTTGTTCTTCTTGTTCCTTTGATCCACTCGCCACACTAGTCTGGAAAAATATTTTTTCAATAGCTTTGTGGATATGTTCAATCATTATATAATCAGCTATATCATGTGTATGGGAATAAAATATTTTATAGTACATGGACACATTTTTCTAAATCACATGATGCAAGAGCAGGACATTTTACACATCATGATTCTTATGAAAAAGATCACAAGATTGTAACAATGCGTACACTTTCATGTGCTACAAATTATCCTTAGTGTGTCTCTTAACTGCACAATCACTACACTATATACCACTCTTAGTCTCATGCACAGAGTTGGCAGAGATATTCTCTAACTACTTCACCATAGATGTTACTAGTTCTTCCCAAAAAGGGTTGAATCTTGTTTCTACACTTCTAAATACTTCAACATGTAGAACTGCCTCTAATGCCACACATATATTAGTGCATGTCTTATGAGATAATTCCCTTTGCAATGGAGTCAACAATACCCTAATGAACCACTATGTTTTCTGGCTTGGATGGATGTCATAAGACAATTTGGAAAACAATGTATTAAAACAAACGTCATACTTTATTACACTCTATGATAAACCCCATTTGATATATCTAAGTATGTTTATTATTTATTGTTTAAACTTTAGAATGTGGAACTCAGCCAAAAATGTTGTGCAAAGAGCATCATAATCCACCATAGTCTAATGTAGGTGATACTTCATGTACTAACCATGCATGTTACCTTGGAGCATAGGGGCAAACTGAATTTCATTTCTGTCTTAAGTTGTAACTCCTTTCGCACACCATATTAATTCACACTTATACACATGTTCTACTACATCCTCCACACCTTTGTACTCTAGCAAGTGCAGAGACACAAAATTAAACTTGAGGTGTCTACTAAAGTTTTTGATGAGGTGGGGTCTAATGAGGCTAGTTCAGTGGTGGTTTCTATGGTGGTGGTTATGGTCCTTGTCTTCCAGATCTAGATCTTGAACCTCCACCAGGGTTCCCTCCATGTGGTGGCTTACCTAATCCTCCTAAGCCCCCCATGCCACATGTTGCAATTTGTGGCCTAGTTGATGAGATTCCTTGAGTCTAAGTTGTATTGCTAAACTAGACACCCTCCATATGTACTATCACAGCTCCTACTAAATTTCTTCCAATGGTATATGTGTCAATACCTTGTCTTGAGGACACGTCTATAAATAATCCCACAATAGAACTCCCATAAATTGACGACTATTGTGTTGCCATGGTCGCGTGACTAATCAAATGGAATTCTTGATTCAACACAAAGTGATATCTACATGTATCTTCTTGATTACCTTCACTACTCTATCCTTTAACTACCCTTAGATCTAGAACACCAAGAACAAGGGATGGGTATCTGAGATGAGTCAAATGTGCACCCATAATTATCATTATTTCCTCTTATGTGCTCTCATCTGAATCTGATGGGGAATTCCTACTGTGATTTCCTGAATTTGAGAGGGCCTAATGTTATGGATCCTATTTTTCCATGAGATCTTCAAAACATTCATGAGCCATCATTCTCCTCCACTACAAACCTTATCAATTTCTCTCTCTCGAGCTTCATTATACTTGAATCATGTTTCCTCTCTCTATCTATCTTATTCTAGGGCCATCGTTATCCTTCTCCATTCCTAATATTTCCCCTACACATGGTGGGTATTTAGCTAGACATTGGTAACCTCTCCAAATCCATTTCTACCATCATGATTTTGATCACTAAAGGTATTACATGCATATAGGATCCTTTGGGCTTGCGTAAAAACTTAAACTAAGCTTCTTCTAGTCATAAATACATGGAAATATCCTATTTTAATCCATAATCATAAAACACACTATGCCAACAATGATCTATAACTCTAGTCTACTCCTCATCTGCATCAAATAGATTCTAAATCATTTTTGGTCTAAATCCTTAGCCGAGGACACCAAGATTTTTTTGATGTGTACACTACACACCATTGGTATAACTCTACTGGAAAGAAGTTGAAAACATCTCATATAGTTGATGATAAATATTATCTTCCACCCACTTCCACGTGTTAAAGCCAGGTCTGGTGCTATACCTTTGACAAAATTGGTCTTGTTTGTCTTACACCTAGCTCTCAATACTCTCGAAAGATAGTTGATATGTCATCTGCATGCAACATCGTATAATAAAAATTAAAAAGAGGATCTAACATCAGAACCAAAATGTAGTCCTTGTTTTCATTTAAATCACTATGTTTGCTGGCACCTCATTCAGCTACATCTGAATGCTCACTCATGGCATGTGTAGGTATGAGGTACCTCTATGTTGTTTCTTATCAAGATTTTAGCATACATATTTGTCATAATTTTCAACCAAATATTCATTCTTACAAACCCAAAAAAATCATTCAGATCATCTTGGAAACACACATAATAAGAAAATATAACATCTTAATCAATAATCAAGATCAACATAACTACTCAATCACCATATTTAGACATATCAACAACATGGAGCCAACCACAATTATCCATCATAGATATAATTCATTATATCACAATAAATATGAATACATATCAAGTGTTACATTGATTCACAGACCCATACACAAAATACTATAGCATAGTATTGACCGTATCCTTCATCCACACATGGTATTCTCTTGAGTAGATCAATGACATATAACTAATATTGGGGACTTGCCCTTAACCACCCATACACTCTCCTAAATATAGGCATGCTCTCAAAATAGAAAACATATGTTACATCAAAAAATAGCCACAAAGTGTACATGTTTTAATAGAGAGCTAAAAATAGAACTCATAATAATATTCTGCTTTAATCCTATTAATATATTTCCATGTGTGTGCTCGATTTACATGTTCCTTCTCCAAAAAAAACCTTTTCTTGTCCACTAATTCATCATGCTTTAGTTCCATTCTTGGTAAACACTCCATCCTGATTTTCCTATTTTTAGCTCATATTCAGAAAATCCACTAAGTCCCCATCGTTTTTTTTGTGTACATGCAGTCCAACATACTACCATGTCCACTATTGTGTGTGCCCTCTTTCACACCATCCAAATTTATCTGCATGCATAATATTACGTGTAATCCTTCTTGTCTCCTACTACTTAGATAATTTATCTCATCAACATAATATGGTATACATGTGAATCACCTGTTCATTATCAGCATGAGTGTCCAAAGAATGAAGTTTACGTGTACTATGAAAAGGCATATAAGGTGGAATGTTTTCTATATTTGTATACACGTGTCTATACATAATAAAAAAGATAAAGGTGTCACATTAATTAAGGTGTAACATGCTAAGCACGAGAAGCAAGTACTCAAGAAAATGGTTGATCTTGAACTTTAACCTATATTAGTCACTACGCATGTAGACTCAACATGCACACATGAAAAAGGAAGTGTAATACCTCTTGTGAGGAGGGAATAAGTTGTGCATGTGAATTATCTAGATTCCACCTAACTAAATGAAGTGTTTCAGAAAATAATGGGCATCATTAGAGAGTTACAAGGAAAGATCCAACACATGAAACATAAAGTGCATGAGTGGGAACACACATATATTTATGAGCTACCACAAAGGGATGTTGACAATTATACAGAGGTTTGTAAAATTATTAGCTAGGAAAACAATATAAATTGTTAGGAGAATGGTTACACGGTAAGATACCACGTGTAGGTGTAGAAAGGGAGCACCAGATCCTTCATGAAAATTTACCATCATAGGACCATGAATATTATAAGGACATAAAACTAGATGAAGTGGTCAATTGATGGTTGATAAGTAATATCCTCAGTGATACAGGTGTGGAATTTTATATTCTCACCCTAGATACTTGGAACCAAATGGAAATGATGTCATTACAACCATCCTTTAATGTGATATATATGGGTAACAAGACAAGGGCCATTCCCATTAGGTTATTGAATGATTCTTCCTTCGTGATTCAAGGGGATAAATTTACAAGTTATTTTGAAGTGTTGGAGCTTTCTAAAGTAGATAATTTCCATGAGCTACTTGGATGCCCCTAGTATTATCCTAATAATGCATATTTTTTCTTCAATAAAAGATACATAAGTTTTGAGAATAAGGATGAACGCGTTGTAATTATTTTCTATGAGACAAATCTTACTCCATACATTGAGCCCATTAGTGAAGAGGAATTAAATTGAATCTATATGAATATGGTGCACGACTTGAAAAATGTGGAGCCATCAAAGGAATGCATGCTTCATTACGAGGAAATGCATTCAATAAGAAATACTACTAATGTTTCATGTGACAATTTAACCCATGGTACTTATAGGATGGTGGGTTTTGAGTTATGAGGGAGAATCAAGAGGATGACATGGCCATATAAATTCATGTGGTTAGGTAAAACTATCTTGTCAAGATACACTGTGAAAGAGAAGCCAAAATCCTTGCTGGGAAAAATTGAAGAATAATGGCATAATGAAGGTGATAGGATAAATTTGTTGGTATATACCTTCTGAGTGAAAATGGTGCATTAGTGGGATGCACACAAAGACAATCTACTTAGTTGGCATGAGGGGCATGGTATCCTTCTTAACGAGGTTTATTCAAAGAAAGCTTCCTTCTCTAATAAAATTTTATGATGGTAAGACTTCTCCCTTAGTACACATTTAAAATTTTCAGAGACATTGGGCACAAGGGAAAGAATATCTTCCACCATCTATTTGGGTACACAAGTTTTACTATACTTTGCACAGATGTGTGAGTTCCTGGTATGTGCATGCTAAGTTGAAATAGAAGATAGTGAGTTGGTGCACATGACTTAAGGTATTGTTCATACTTTTTATTATTTTTTACTAAGCCACTAGTTCATGAATCCATACATATTATGAGGTGCATCACATTGGGTGATAATGTGTAGGCTAAGGAGCTTATGATATACTTTTTTGGAGAATCTAATACTGAGGTATGTGAGGACATAGTAGAAATAGAATAGAACACAACTAGGGCGTGCTTGGAAGGAAAAAGACAAGGAAATATTGTCTACCTCATCCATAATGAGGAATTATAGGATCTTGATATTAATCACACAAAAAGTGTATGCGAGGTGATGGACTCTACAGATCAGCAGGTGTGTGCATACCATATATTGTAAAAATGAAAAATTTAAACATTAGGACTAAGGATGTGTGAAACAAGTTTATTATTGGAGATTATTGGTCTTAAATTGAGTTTTTTATGATTATTGAGTTTTATTGAGACTTAAATGATGTATTTCTGAGAGGATATCATGAATTAAAGGGCATACATCCATATTTTGGAGAAATGATGATTTATACTTAAAGATGGCCTTTTTCTGCTTCAGAAGAGGCCTTATAAGATGCATCCAAACTTTCTCATGAAGGTAAAAGAAGAGATTGAAAAAGTACTCAAGTCAGAATTTATTGAGCCTATTGAGGAGTATTAATGGATAATTCAGTGGTGATTATCACTAATAAGGATGGAAAGGTAAGGATTTTTGATGACTAAAAAATTCTTAATGCTTCATGTGTTATAAACCCTTTTCCTATTGCCATTCACTGAAGAAATCTTAGAAGGAGTGGTAGGAAGTAAAATATACTTATTCACATATGGTTTTTCAAGTTACCACTAGGTGAGGATGACGCACGAAGATCATTAGAAGACCACCTTCTCAAATGAATGGGGGAGTTTTTCCCATACCTTTGTTCCCTTTTTTACTAAAACAATGCTTCAGTATTGTTCTTGTGCATTGTTCTTTAATTCTTCCATGACTTTATTCACAAGTTATATACAAGTATACTTGGATGATTAGGACCATTTATGGGATGGTGAAAGACCACTGTGATTACTTTTGATTGATGTTTGAAAGATGTAGGAAGATAAGCATCTTTTTGAATATAAATAAGTGCATCTTTGTAACTCTTTTTGGTACACTACTTGGACATATTATTTACAAGGAAGGATTATTGGTGGACCCATATAAGGTTTTCAATTATTTTGGGACTGGAAGATCCTAAGAACTAGGACTGGAAGACCCTAAGAACTAGAGCAAAGTGTGCAAAATTATTTGGGCACACTAGTTACTACAGGAATTTTATAAAGGGGTATGCCAAAAATTTCCATGCCCCTTGAAGAGTTGTTAAAATACTAAAGGAAAATTTTACTAGGGTGACGCAAAATAGAAAATATGTTTAGGACTTTAAGGAAAAGCTAACCAATATAACTATATTACACTTCTCTTCTTAAAAAAAATCATTTCATGTACATGTGGATGCCTCTGGCATGGCCATTGGCATAATTTTAGCGTATCTAGGTAAAGGTAATGTGGATCATCTAATATGCTTTACAAGTAGGAAGATGACACTAGTAGAGAAAAACTATACATCTACAAAGTGTGAAGCCTTGTGAATAATATATGTGCTTCTTAAGTTTAGACAACACTTGTTGGCCACACTATTTATTTTCTAAATGGACCATTTTGTGCTAAAGTACTTGGTCAATAAGATAGTTTTACAAGGGCCGCATATGTCATTCGATCCTTCTCTTCTAGGAGTTTGATTTCTCAGTAATATTAAATCCTTGTAAGAGCAACTTGTGACTTGATCACTTTTCAATGATTAACTCTAGAGATGATGCACAAAGGATAGAAGATATTATGTCAGATTCCCAATTGTTTAGATTGAACCACATGTCATCTGATTTAGAAGATATTGTAGTATTCTTACGGCATGGGAGTTGCACTAGAGTGTATGAAGACATTGGAAAATAAGCAACTTTTTATATGCATGGTAATTTATCAGCTTATTGGAAGATACTTATACAAAATGGTAGAGATAAGGTCTTGCACAGGTGTGTGATGGATCATGAGCATGAAGCTATAATGGAAGAATCACATGGAGGAATAGATCGGAGGTCATTATGCAGGGAAAGCTACCACGCACAATATATTTGTTGCAAGACTATGATGAGAAACATTGTATAAGGATATTAAGGCATTTTTAAAGGCTTTCAACCATTGTTAGAGGATAGGTATGCCAAAAAAAAGGGATGAGATTCCACTACACCCTATACTAACTCTAGAACCATTTGAGAAATGGGCGCATGAAAGGAACATGCTATATCATGTTACAGGTATAGATTATTTTACAAGGTTGGCAAAGTTTTTTCCTACGAAGGTTTTCATTACAAAACGAAAAGATAGGTTTCTATGGGAGAATATCATAAGTAGGTATGGATTTACATGAAGTCTTACAAGTGATATAAGAAGTCATTTCTTCAATGAAACTATTATAATCCTACTAGAAAATTTTATTATATAACACCATAAGACTACAACCCATCACCCACAAGCTAATGGCACTGCAAATTCCTTCAACAATATCTCAGGGAGAGATCTTGAGAAAAATATTTTATCTTGGAAGAAAATACTGGAATGACAGGGTATATGCATTATTGTGGGAATACATAAAAACTAACAAAATTTTTAATAAAGCTGCACCCTTTCAGTTGGTGTTTGGTACAGAGGTAGTTGTACCTGTGGACTTTATGTTACCATCACTGTATATTGTGTGCATAGGAGGATTGGATGATGAATAAGTAATTGATGAGAACATTGACAAGTTGATGTAGTTATATGAGAGATGTCATATTGTACACTAGATAAAAAACAACATAGAAAAATAGACAAAAGGCATGGCATGATAGGAACATTAAGAACAAGTATTTTTGTGCTAGGAAAGATAGTTATTTTGTATGATTCAAATTTTAAGCACCATCCTTGGAAGATGAAAGTTGTGTTGGTTGGGACCATTTAAAGTATAAAAGATATTATAATCATGTGTATGTAAATTTCAGGTGCTAGATAGCACTATGTTTCTTGGTTACTTCAATAAGAGTAGGATGAAGCCCTACTATAAATAAGTTTCTTTTGTGTTTTTAATAATTCGGTATTTATAATTAGAGTATATTTACTTTACATTTTTTATTTTATTTGTCATAAGCATGTTTTTCACACTAGAGATTATTACTATCTATTAGGTTGATGTTCAAACTACTGCATATAAATTTAGTATGGGGTAAATTAGGGGACATATGTGCATGATGACATGAAATGATGATATGTGATGGGAAAATATATTGTTGTATGGAATATGGTGCTATAAAACGTTGGATTTGGCGCAAAGATGTTTAACTATGTTAGCACTTGAAGGAAATTGCTCATATTAGCGACCACGTGACTAAAATGTTACACACTATAATTCAAAGGAGTCAGTAGTAAGATAAACCAATTGGTAAGTAGTGTAGAGGAATAATGTGTGCAATACAGGAAGGTGTATGTAAGAAGTTCTACAACATGCAAATTAGTGGGGTACCTGAAGGTTACAACTATCGCCGATAGAAGAGGAAATCATCAGAAAAATCAAAAATCGATTTTAAATAAAAAAGAGTTGGTACGTGAGGAGAAATAAATGCCAATAAAATTGGGAAAACTATAAATAATTCACAAAAACAATTCATTCTTTCCTGTCCTTTGCAAGTTTGTGGTATCAAGGAACAAAATTTTGATTGAGTGAATAAATCTAGTGTGAAGAAAATACCATAAAATTGAGATGAAATAAAGAAGAGTGTATATGGCCTTGAGTTTGAAGAGCTTCTTTATTAGAAGTGGAAGCATGGAGAGAAGGAATATATGTAATAAATGATCAAGGATTAGTGATTTTTATTAGGGGTTTGAAGAGTGTGAGTTTGTAGAGCTTGAATTTGTAGAGGTAGGGCACGAAATTGTGAAAACTATATTAGGGAAAAAATATATGAAAGATGAGAGTAGGGGATTGATCAAGTGAAAGGGTTGTTTGAGGAGTTTGGACACTCAACACTATGGCACAAGACCTGAGTAATAAAGTAATTTCATTCAATGCCTAGGGCACGTGATTTCTAAAATTTTGAGGGTTGATAAGTTAAGAAATGGCACCAAAGAAGGCTCCTACGGTAAAAAATTCACCCAAGAATAAGGGAAAGAAGAATGTTGTTAAACATATACTAGAGGATTGGTTCTCTGAAATGCAATATCTGCTAGAGGTGGTAATTGGGCAACCATGGGTGTCACACTTGAAAAAATGTAATATAAATGACTATAATCATCACACAAAGGCCCAAAAAGGATAAATAAGGATTGATGTGATGAAAGAATTAGGTTAGAGGACATTATAAGGGAAACTTGTCATTGATGATAGGGTGAAGAAGGACCTAGAGGGTGCATGAATTCTACAATTGTATGAACTTCCATACTTTGGGAAACTTGAGTGCCTATACCAATGGTTAATGTCTAGGGTGCATGAAGGATTTTTCTAATTTACAAGGAGAAGAATATGCATAACTACACAATTGATTGGAAAAGTGATTGGTTTGCACAATGGAGTACTAAAAATTGAGCTAGACTTAGAGGATGACACTTCAGTGGAAGCCATGGAAGTTAAGTTCAATTATCAATAAGGGAAACATTAATTCACCATTGTAAGCATAATAGACCAAGGAATACGGGTGGAGTGTGCCTTGTAAGTTATAAATTGGGTGCTTCAGAATGTTAGAAAAAAATAAATAAGAAGTGGTTGCATGTCATGCACAAAATGGCACAAAAGACACTTTCAAACATTTCCTTGTTTATTGCTAAAGGAATAGTTGAGGAGATGAAAGTACATGTGAGTAATGGAGAAAAGATAATATTGGGTGCAATTTTTTATTAATATTGTTCTAGGAGATAAGATTACCTGACGTATTAGAGGATAAATTTTAGCTCTATCCTTTGTAAAACAAATCTCTCGTGTAAAGGTTTGCAGAGTTTACATGTGAACAGGAAATAATAGGACCTTACAAAATTTACATAGAAAAATTGTATCAGATATTTTGTGACCTATTCAAGAATGAATGGCATGTACCCAGGGACTTTCCTTCATTATTAGATGGATAAGTAGATTTTTACATACATCAAAATATTTACCTTGGTCAATTCATACTTAGAAATGGGGAAATTTAGCCTTAATGTAAGTTGTCATTTTATTTCATGGCCAAGTAATTTCAGTTTTCTATAAATATGATGAAGGACACATACAAGATGAACTTAAATGTAGAAAGGGGTGATTCAGATTATCATACCTTTCTCCAGAAGTGTGTGTATCCTTCAAGTTCAACGTATGTAAAGATAATAGAGTCAGAAAACATTGACATAACACCGTCAACTGTTATAGTAGGTAAAGGTGCATATAGAATATATATCTATCTTTGACCAAAGTTGAAGGATTGTAATTATATTGACACACGATACCTACATCTTCCAAATCCTCCATAAAAGAAGAATAAAGCAAGGATGGTGAAGAGAAGATGTGAAGAAACTCCTCCTTGGGAGGAAGAGGAAGAATAAGGAAACGAAGAGGCCAAATAAGATGAAGTAGAAAAAGAAGGATCAGAGACTGGATTTAACCAGAGATGAAGAAAGAAAATAAAGTGGTAACAAAGAGAAGAGTGTAAGCATGTGACTACCTCAAAGGTGCCTAAGAATTCACCATCATTCGCAGTGACTGGACCTAGCCCATTAAAGAAAAATACAAGTTCGCTAAGGAAGAAGAATCCAAGGGTGCTTACTGATGAAGAGGATGAACTAAACTTGGAGAAGAAGGTGAATAAGGACTTGGCATGAGAATAAGAGGCCTTATTCATCCATAAATTTGATGACAAAGATGAAGGGCCAACACAAGAAGAAGATCCTAAGGATGAGATGGTCCTGGATGATGAGGAGATGTGTGACACACATGATGTTGGATCTGAGGATGATGATGAGAATGAGGAGAGAGATGTGGAATAGAGAGGATAATAATATAGATAAACATCTAACTGAGGAAGACACAGGTTTTGCAAGAGGTGATGGAAGCACCATACCTAAGAGCATCACATAGAATATGCTAATAGGGAAATGAGGAAAAAGGAGAAAAAGAAAGGAACACCTTCAAGCACCAATAATTCCATTTATTGATGATAAAATTAAGGTATTAATGGATAAGTTCCAAATTAAAGTACTAAAGGAGGAGTTATTTAGTTGGGAATTTATCAATCAAGATGTGGCGATAATGCACAAAAAGAAAATATATTTCCTAGATTATGTAGATGCATATGGAGGAACAATGTTTTGAAGTGAGAAATGAATAATACTCCAAGATGAAGCTGAAAATTGAGCCAGAGAAGAAATTCCATGTTATTTATCCCACATAACTTACTGATGAACAAGCCTATAATGCGCTCAATACAATGGATGTTGAATTTGTGCGTAGAAATTTAGATAAAGGCACTACAATAATATTGATACAGGGGGAAAGGAAAAAAATGATAAATAAATACAGAAGCTCGTAGATGATTTGAGAGATGAGAATAAACATATAGTAAATACCTACTATGATGCCAATTATATAAGGAAGAGTATAATGAGCACATGCTTGGAGCTAGTGAATCAAGCCCAAGATGTATATTCCAAAGAATTGGAATATATAGAGGACTTGGTGTGTAGGATGTTGATGGAAAGGAAGAGTGGGAAAGTATTAACAACTAAATGATTTTTCGATATGAAGAATAAGAATAAGGAGACTGGGTAGAAGATATCATAATATGAAGCTCTAACTATAGAGGTTAAGGATCCCATGAAGAAGGAAGTGCATGCATTCAATAACTACCATAAATTTGATCCCATTCTCACTATACATAACATAAACGAAGAGGTGGATTTGATGAAAATCCAAAACATAATTAAGAATAAAAATTCATAGCATGAGAAGGTTATGGAAGAGGTTGCGAAGAAAAATAATTTGATCAATTCCTTGAAGGAAAAATTGATAGAGAGGCTCAATGAAATCAACCCCTTGGTCATGCACAAAATGGATTATTTGGAGTTTATGACCCTAGGATTGGATGTGGTGGTAAATGAATTAAAGTATAAGGCTAACGAACTAGCCCATGAGAAAGTGTCAGGTTTTCTTGAATCAATGTTAGATAAAGTGGTTAGGGAGCTCACGGATGGAAGGAACATAAAATATTTTGAACAGGGAGTTATAAGAGCTTCTCTAGGCACCTCAATCCTAAGTTTTGAGTGTGTGCACATTATTTTATTCATTGGATAAAGTAACATATTTTTTATTCTTCATATTATTCATTCTTTCATTATTTGGAGAAGACATTCTTTTTTATATTACCGACAATGGATAATATTCCTAGTTTAGGGTAGTGTTGGTAGGAGAAAATGGGTAAGTACTAGCCATGTGTGAAAGTTGGGAACCACATGTAGGAGCATGTGCACAAAGACATAGAATAGAAACATGAAAATGTGTGAGGATGCACATGGTGTAGAAGAATAGTTCAACACAAGGGTTCACATGCATGCATTCAATACTTAGTTGATTTTCATGATGCGGCTAAAAATAATAATGAAAGTAGATTGACATGAGTATCAAGAAAGGTTTATTAATATGAAAAATAACATGCAAAAAAAGGAAAAGTTATTTTATGGAGAAAACCTATTTGTAGGAATTAAATCATGTTAAAGAAATATATTTATAACTTGATCTATAGTTAAGCAAAGTTATAAAAAGCATATAGGTTAAGAATAGCTCACCTATATTTAGGAAAAAGACATGTAAAAGGTGAAGGGAAAGTCCCCACTATATATAAATAGGTGCAATACTCCATGTAGTTAGTATTTATTATAATTGGAAGAGTATGTGAGTGCATGAGAGGAATTTTGTATACGTGCATGGTCCAACGCAAAGATGTAACTGCACTATAGATGTAATAACCTTACTTGATATGTAATGAAGTATGTTTTTAAATTGATAATTTTGTATGGATTGCTAAATTAACTAGATCAAAGTATGGTATAATGGGTGTTCAATTTATTTTGATAGTTGTTTATGTAATTTGATTTCCTTATTATATGTGTTCGCAATATTATATGTTATAACTCTATCTACTTATGTTGCAATTGTTATGATGAATATATATGTTCTAAAACTTTGATAAGTAAATAACGGAGAGACATGAAGGCTGCGCACACTTTGGGTGAGCGTTCATACCTTATATGTATGAAGTAGTAGTGCACCTATATTAGATAATTTTTGGTTAACCACAAGGATACACCATTTTCTAGAATAAGGCTAGTATTTTATAAAATTCAAATTCAAATTGTTTCACCAGATTCTTAAAAGATTTAATGAAATAGATAGAGGATGATAGACCAAGGAGGAATACTTATTTGTGATGTTGGTTGAAGGTTTTGCACATTTTTTTGATTTCTGATCTAGGCTGACCATGAATAACTTCCTTTTGGCTAGAAGGAACTACCTGTAAATGCAAAACAAGACCAAAAGAAGAATATTAAATAATATATGTCAGTGGATTGCCTAGCGTGTGTTAGATACGGGAAGTGTGATACTTTCTAGATGCCTATTAATCCATTGTTTTATACAATTTAATGCAAGAAATAAAGTAAAAAAATAACATCCTACTGTAGTTGATATGATTTAGGCATCTCACTCAAATACAATAAGCAATTATAATCTAATAGGTAGAGTTATGATTAGATCTGTAGGTTGGGTAGGTGGTTTTGAGTTTTTTTCAGTCTGACAGAGGTCTGGTAAAGGATAAAAATGATTCTAGGTAGTTTGGGAATTGATATTAGATTACTATCATGAGCTAGGTTGTAAGAAATAGAGACCGATGCCGGTCAGAGTGAGACCGAAAATGCTTTAGATATGAATGATGATGATTTAGGGTGGATAATGGTAGAATGTCAAAATAGATGACCAGACTCTCTCTATGTCTACACAGAGAGTTGGAAAGGTCTGTGGTAGGATTGTAGGTGGGGTACTAGCTTTGGGTAAGGTTCTGTGAGGTTTTTGGGGTGTTAAGGTCAACTCAGTGAAAGTCTATCAGGAGACACAGTAACTGACGTCAGTCTAGTGACCAATGCCAGTAAAGAGGAAATTGATGATGGTCAAAGTGACCAAAGTCAGTAGGCTCAGAATGGTGGAAATAAAATAAACTTGGTTTTGTAGCTTCTCTGTGATTGCTCTAGGAATGGAAGAAGGATGGCTAGGTTCGTACAAATGTTGAGAAGGCTTAAGAAATGTCTAGGAGTAGGATATAGAGAGATAAATGGTAGTAGGTGGTTAGACAGGTGAATTGATAGGAAGGTGGGGATGGTGGAATGTAATGGAGAATAGGATCTAATAAAACAAAGATAAAGAAAATTACAATCTAAGTATAGAGTGATGCAGATCAAAAACCACTTACTTGTATTTATAGGCCTTGTCAGTGGAGAATAGAAATGGTTGATCTATGTAATTGGTGGTCAGTTCTGAGACAGTGCTTCCTATAATTTTACTGTGAATGCCAATGCCTTCAAATCGGTCTTGGTACTGGCTAGGGGGCATTTGGATTCTCGAGAATACTTTGGTTTGTGCTTGCATACATATCTCTCTCTCTCTCTCTCTCTCTCTCTCTCCAAACTCGGAAAATGACAAAACTCCCGAATAAGGTTTCCAAAATGAATATATGGTAACCAATTACGATTAGGGTGATTGGCGTCGGTTAAGGCGGGAAATCCTAGGTTTTCCAAAATAGAAGATATTGGCTATCTTTTGGCATGTTTTTCCCATTGGTCTTGGGTATAAAATGGTATTTTACACTTAGAAAAGTGGGCATGTTGTTAGAGAAGGAATAAACATATAATGTTAGGGTTAGACTAAATCTGAGTTAGCTAGGGTAAGTAGAGATTGAATCTTAGTTAAAACAAACATACTAAGAATAGCTCCATGATGAGGTGTCTAGGTGATGTGGATAGGTGAGGTGGTCAAGTGAGGATGTTATTTAAATTGATTAAATTAATTAATTCAATTAATCATGTGCACTATGGGAAATGAATATGTAAGGTATGGTTAATTTAATTAGCGAGGTTATAAGGGTGGTAAGACCTAATTTTGGTGTCTACATTTTGCCTCCTTTTTTCGCATAGCTTGTATTGGTAAGTGAAACCGAAAAAAATAGGAAGTGATTGCCCCATGTATGGGTGAGAGTGGGGCTGCCCCAAGTATGGGAAAAGGTGATCCCCCTCAAAGCAGGAACTGATGAGGTGTTATATGGAGTAGGTGAGTGGTGTTATGAATGTGTAGTTGGTGTAAGTGAAGGTAGGTGGGGAAGGGTGTTGATACTTTGGGAAAAGGGTGATTATCAAATCAGGTAATAGGTAATAGGTCAGGGTAAAATTGGGTAATGGGTAATAGAAATCAAACGCACTCACATGTATAGACTGCAACACAATACTAGGTTGAAGAACTTGCAAACTCTACATCATCCAAGGTCAATAGGTTTATCCAAATAAAGGTTGAAGTGATTCATGTATCCAGGGTATAACATATGGTCCGGAAACACAATGTAGGTAAGGTGTACAAATGTTTAGGTATGTTCCGGTACACCAAAGGATTGGTTCAGATAAACAACACGACAATAGGCAAGATATGGTTGTTAGGCTAAAAGAACATGGGTAACAACATCGCAAGGTATAACAAGTACCCAAGGTCAATGGTCACACAAAGTAGCTCAGGTCCAGGTAAATAGGTCATAGCATAGGTAAGGCCAAGGTATAGGTAAAATAACAAAATCCTAAACATAATTAAGAAAATGTAGGTGTAGTTTAGGCTTGTTGATAGGGTACAATGGGTGTTGTTACTCACAAAAACGTATGGGGCAGTAAGGAGGTTATGTCAAAATAGATATCATATCACGAGGTAAGCCATGTCTAGGAAATTTGAGGGGCATATGAGGTAAAGTGGGGTATGGGTTATTAGGATGAGTAGTGTAAATGGGGTAGTGGCAAGGGAAAAATTATGCCCCAATAAATAATGAGGGAATTTAGAGTAGGCAAAATGATGATGAGAGTCCAAATGGGATGTAGTCAACCTGGCCAATATCAGGTCAAGTTGAACTGATAACGGTTCATGTAAAATGATATCAGTAAACCAGGGCATGGAACTAATGTCACTTAGGGTGGACCGATATCGGTTCCCTTGTCGATGAGTTAAAACTTAACACCTATGGTTAAAGTGCTCATTTGAGTATTTTTATGTGGTGAAAATGGCTTTAGAGGAAGAATAGTCAAATGAGTGTCGATTTAAATGGGATCAGGTTTGAATCAAGGTGGATTGGGTAACAGGTGAGTGGTTTTTGGAGCAAGGAAGATGGGTCCACGTGATCGGGTGGAATGAGTTGATTCGATTGAGGATCAAGATATTGATTTTAGACATGGCAAAAAATGGGAGGGAGCGGCATAGGTCTACCATTGCAAATACCAGAGGTTCTAGCATGGAGGAGGAAATGGGATGAGGTAGGTGTTATCACTGGATCTAATTTTCTAAGCCAGGGTCATTTTGTGTGATTAGATAACATGGGTACTATCTCCAAGTTGTGGGACTTGCTACTTGAGATAGACCTCTAGAGAAAGTTGGTTCTTGCTCTTAGACTACCTGCCACAATCTACTCTAATGAAAGAAAAAAAAATGTCCTAATCTAACTTTCTAAAGGACCAAGGAGAGATAACATGTAAAAAATGAAAGCCTACAGTACAGTTGTGATACACTAGAAAAGGAGGGGTGTGAGAGTATTCTTCCAATGTGTGAAAAGTAGAATTAAAATGCATACTATAAGGGGTGATGACAGTTCTCCACAATCTGGAAAATGTATTAACAACAATATTTCATACATGAACAATAATAATGAGTCCTTGCAAGAGCATAAAAATAGACACAATATTCTTGTAATGAAGGTTGAAAGGGCAAGAAGAGTGCAAACAAACACAACAGGCAAAGATGCATCCACAAACTTGTATTTTATTACTTCATGATATGCATAGTTCAATATATTACAATAAAAGGGGCCTAGATCACCATGCAAGGAGTCCACTACAAGGTCCTGTAACACATTGGCTTCACAAAGAAATTTTTACAGGGATTTTCTATAACAAAAACTCCTCCTCTTATAATGAGCCCAACACTCTAATTTATAGAAAAAATAAGAAAAGAAAGAGGGGGAAAATGGAAATTCTGAAATCTGTCCTTCAAAAACTTGTAATAGGTATTAAATGGAGTGAAATTATGTTCTTTTTCTTGCAAAAGGATCCCCATACGATCCCATGACTTACAACAATGAAATATGACAACCCATGCTTCATTGAATGCATCCAACTACTAAATAAAACACTATTATGAACTTGGCCACATTTTAAGGAAAATATCCATAGACCCCTCATGTAATCTAGAATTTCATGATATCTTTGTGTTGGTCTCGGAAACATGATTCCAATGGTACCAATTTTGTGTGATTTTGTTTAGAAATACAAAAGTTATGGCCTTCTAAGTGTGAGTAGCCATTTTGGGTCTGCCAAGCATTTTCTGTCATTTGATGGGCATGATCATTAATTGACTAGAGCTGAATATGTTTATTTTATTTTAATATATCTACCCTCATAAAATTAATGATGCATAGGATGTCGTGCTCTTTCAACAAAATTCCAATTTTATGAAAATCGTAGCTCAAAGTCAAAAGTTATGGCTGTTTGAAGTTCGGGAGGTCAAACATTGACTTTTTCTCTTCATTGTGGCTATTTCAAAAAAATTAGGTCTATGTGTCCCAGCTATCCTAGAAAAAATCTCTGCATCACCCAATTTAGGCTTCCTTGTCCTTATGCATCCGTCGTTGACCGGGCCCGGTGAGGGTCGTTGATTTCTGCATTCTCCGCAACGTATGGTCCCATATAGCTTGGCTCTTTGTGAGGAAATTTCACCTTTTCAAGTCCCATGCATACCTGAATCCCAACTTTCCTAGACACATTTTTCCATGCCACCCGTAATTTACTGTCTTGCAGAAAAATTGGCTTTGCACGTCCCATGCATACCTATGTCCCAACTATCCTGTGGACCGCCTGGGACAAAAACTTCCACTTTTGCCGATTTTCACTACCTGTGGCAATTTCAGCTTTGTGTGTCCCACACGTACTTGCATCCCAACTATTCTGTGGGACCGCCTAGGACAAAAATGTTTGATTTTTCCACAAAACACCAAAATGAGCCCATTTTTCAGATTTTTTCCAATTTTCTCTAACTTCTTGGATTTTTCCTTGGATGAGGAAGTTAGAGAGAAACCAAAGAGACCCCCAAAACATGATTTTGGGCCTTGAATCAATCCTACCTGCTCAGGACTAAATAATTTGATGCATGTTATCAAAATTACCTTAAGGGATGAATTTTTGATAACAGTAGGTTCCAAATCCTATTACGTATTTTGAATCTAATTTGGTGTTAAAATGAATAATTGGGGGGAAAACTTTAAAAAATTTAAAACGTGGGTAAAATGAACCGATTTGGGTATGGGGAGGGTGGAATTTAGGCTAATTAGAGGTAAAACTTAATTAGGGTAAGGTTTGGGTGGTGTTTGGGTAGGTTTAGGTTGTTTTTAGGAAATTTTAGAATTTTAGGGCCATGGGGGTTCAAATTTGGGGCCGAACTAGAGACCGATGCTAGTTTGGCATCGTCGATGTCGGTTATGTATTACTGGAATTGGTGGGGAAAATCATGGATGACTATAAAAAGGTGACAGGGCCAAAATAGGTTAGATGCAGAGGGTGAAGATGGGGTGGAGAAGAGAAGGTAGGATAAATTGATAAAAAATGAAGGGAATAGGGATTGAGGAGGGAGAAAACTAGGTGGGAAAAGGTGTAGGGTAGGTAAACGTATGTAGGGGATAGGTGGAACTTAGGTCATGGTGGTTACAGGGTTCGAGTAAGTGGGGAATGGGATAAATAAGCGGTTAGGGTTAAAGTAAGAACATGATAAATGTGTATGGGGTAGTAGGGTGTAGAATTATGTTGTTGATTAAAAGTGAATTCAGGCCCTAACATTATTGAGTTGGTTTATTGCAGGAGTGACAACAATTGACACTGCGAGATAGAGTACCGCCCCTACTAGGGGAGTTTAGGTGAAATGTGACAAAGGAGGAGTGGGCCCATATGCAGGAGATAGGGTTGATTAGGGTCAAGTGATACAAATGGATCCAATGGGATCCTAGTCCCATGGTTGCTCTCATCAATATATGGGATACAATAACTAACACATTCCACCTTCCTACTAGCGAGATGGTGATCAGACTGGAGGATTTCTATAGGATTTTACTACTACCAATTGTTGGGGAGCCAGTTTATAGTGCATCTGAGGATGGCACCTTTGAAGTGATGATTGGAGTATTTAGGGAGATGGGTAGTGACATGAGCTTTTTGTATGAGGTGATGTATGTTACACACCCACAAGAAACATGGCTAGCCATGCTGATAATGGTGACAGTGGGTTGCTATGAACTTCCTAATTCAAAGGACGGCCATTTTCCTATGGTTTTGATTTGAGTATTACGAGACATGATTGAGGAGCGGGTCTACTTTGCATGGACGTCAGCTTATTTGGTACAACTATACATGGAGCTATGGGGCTATAAGAGGATGCGTTGATATGGTGTGTGTTTGTACCTTCCTTTTACATTGTTGGGAATATGAGAACATTGTGGTAGTGTGGCCATGAGGACTTCTAGTAGCATATTGTCATTGTGGGGGACAAAGGGTAGGATTCAGATGATGGGTGGTCCCAAGAGGTCGACCATGAGCATAAAAGGTGTTATATGATGTGGCACATTATAGGCGGGAGATGGAGGGGCTATATGTGAGAGACATAGTATGGCGGCCTTATATTAGCTGTCCAATGTTCAGCGGCATGAGGCAAGAGCTATAGGGGCTGCAACTAGTGTGATGGATACAGGGGAGATGTGCCGATAAGCATGAGATGATCCTAGTAGATAGAGTCCAACAATAGTTCAGACTAGTGTAGGATTTTCCACTACCATTTCCATGGTATTAATAGGAGGATGTGGAGAGGCCTTTATCTCCACCTCACCCCGTAGAGTCAGTAGGTTAGGAGGAGTTACCGATGGATGGAAGGATAGATGATGCAGGGGTATCTAATGGATATAGATGTTGGTAGGTAGAAAAGTTTTAGGTAGCACCACCACAGATAGGGAAGCCTGCTTTGGTGGCTGTGATAGTAAAAAGGGATGCACTACAGGGACAAGTGGCAGTGCTTATAGTGTAGTTGATAGTAGCACAGGTAGAGGTAGCCACCTTGACTGGGAAGGTGACTATACTACATGGGTAGTTGACTACTACCCAGGAATAGGTACAGGTACAACACAAGATCAATCTCTTATATAGAATGGAGGATAGATAGCCACCTTCTATGCATAAATCACAGGGTTGCAGGGGGAAGCTAGACACATCCCAAGCATAGATGGCGGCTTTGCAAGCTTAGGTGGTAGTAGGGAGACCAACACAGGCATCGAGACAGTGTTCTATCATACAAGGGTTATCATCAGGAAAAATTCTCGTGGTACAGGTAGCATAGGGAGAGGTGGTTATGAGGCTAATGGTAGTAGGTAAAAGTAGACAAGTGGCCATGAGGCCGATGGCTCCACCTCAGATAGTGTTTATGGTGAGGTTAAAGATGGCCCTAAAAGAGGCTCACTATTACCAGGATCACCTAATGACTATGGGCATTAAGGTCTCGTCCTACACTGAGTATAGAGTCAAGGAGTAGTGAGTGAGAGGACTAGATTGTGCACTCATAGTTCTAAGAGCACAAGGGGCTGGCGACCCTAGAGAAAGGGTCAAGGCGAGGCTACCAGTTCATGGAGGCCAGACCTAGCTGTAGGAAAAGGCAAAGATTAGGCTAATACCCATACTAGGTGGAGAGATGCTAGCAGGTTGTCGGGATGGAGGAGAGGAGGGGGAAATAGATGAGACAGGTCTGGATATTAGATGAAGTGACAACTAGTCACTAGATATGATTTTTTACTCATCATTTTTATATATATACTGGCTTGTGTGCTGATGATAGTGAGGATGTACATGATATTTTTGAGATTTTGATCTTATATTGACTTGCATGCCAAATATGGTGAGGATGTATCTAAGCATTTTGAGATACTTGTATGTATTTGTATCAGTGTATATTTGTATTGATATACAGAATTTCATTGTTATAGATGATGAGATTTATGCTATAGATGATGTACTTGTGTTTTAATTTCTATTGTTATTTATGTATGGATGGAAACTAGGTGAATTAGGCATGGTGGAGTTGAGGTCGTGTAGGCATAATGGAGTCTATGTCAATTAGGCGTGATGGATTATAGGTCATGTAGGCATGGTGGATTCTAGGTCATGTAGGCCTAGTGCAGTCTAGGTCATATAGGCATGGTTGAGTCTAGGACATGTAGGCACGGTTCAGTCTAGGTGAGTTAGCCATGGTTTAGTTAAGGTTTGTTGGTTTAGATATAATTTCCAAGTTATTGGTAACATGAGAAATAAATAATGATGTATATGTACATGATGGTGTAGATTTCCAAAATATTTGATATCATGGAAAGGTGAAATAATTGATGTATGATATAATGATGTAATAAATAGGTAGATATACATGTTTGTATATTCGTATTTTCATTTAATTTCTAAGTGGTGTATAAGATGGAAACTAACTAAGTTAGAATTTGAAAATTGGTTAGGATAGAGAGTGGCTAAGCTAACCTCCAAGGGCCCCATACCCTCAGAGTTCTGCCTACATAGCCCTGACGAAAAGGGGGCCTCAAGCCAATTTAGTTCTCCTGTAAGCTAGGGAAGAATAAAATGAGGATAGATGAACGGGTCGGTAGGTTTAAGGCATGTTTTGAGTCTAGGTCATTTAGCCATGGTTTCATTTAGGTGATTGTAGGAATGGTTGAGTTATCAGTTAGGCATGGTGATATTGGTGAAAGAGGGAATCTTAAAGTGTAGGTGTTAATAGTCTAATCCTATATAGAAGAATCAACAAGTAATGAATAAGGTGAAGGGTAAGAGGTGACCAAAAGAGCCACCTAATTAGAAGAACCATAACTAGTCTACCATACCAAAGGTGGCCTTATGAACATAAGACCCTAAAGGTGTTCCATGATTCACTATACTAAGGGTGAATAAATTCACATGATCACGAAATGTCATTTTTATAGAAAGTAACTTGAGAAGGTACAAAATTATGGTGAAAAGGAAATGAGGTGAAAATGGTATTTTAGCGTAACTTGGTGTGAGACAGCAGGACTACATGGAAAGAGACCCAAGATCAAAATAGGCAAGTCCATAACAATATTGTTATCTTTTTCTCATTTTTCTCTTGTTTTTGATAGACTGATCGATGTAGGAAGTCTATGTGGGATGATTATATTATCTCCTTGAGGTCTTCATGAAGCTGATCGATGTGGGAAGCTTCTGAATATTTTATTTTGTTCTGGTAAGGATAGTCCTTTTTAATGATAGACTATGTGTAGTATGGCTAGCTTTATATAGATTTCCTTCGAGGAAGCGGTCTATTTATAGTGGTGAGATAGAGAGAAGAAATGTCCCTTTTGAGGGATTCATCTCTTTTCTGGAAGTTTGAATCAATGAGTAGAATCCCATTTTGCTTTTGAAATTAATTTTATTTTTGATGTTTAAGTCATGGAAAAGACTATAGAGGAAGATTAGGATCTTGTTTAGAAGACAAAACCATAGCACACAAATTTTAACTATGAAAGAGATGGTTTGAAGTGATAAATTACCATGAGATTCCATCTTGAAAAATATGAAAAGTATCCATGAAAATCATGCCATGAGTAGAGACATTGTACTCATATTGAAAATAAGGCTGAAAGGTGACAGGTAATCACATGATTCTTGTTTATTCATTGACCCCATGAAGAGGTATATGAAAGGTGAAGGGTGCTGAAGGGATGACATTGAAATATACAAAAGGTGATATAGGACTTGATTCAATAATAGAATGGTTGAAGATGTAAGAAATTGAGGGGTTCGGGTTTGGGTTTACTTTCGAGTGAAGAAAAATGATAAGCACTTGATCGATAGGTATGAATAATGATATAGCCTATAGGGTCCAAGCCAATTAGGAGCAAAATTTCCCCATTTACTTTTCTCTTCTTTAGTTACATGTTAATTTTCCTTCAGGATGATTTTGTTGACTTGGAAGGTTCACTCATGGACATGTTTTTCATAGGCACGTTTGATACGTTTTTGGTAGATTTGGAGTTAATCAAGAGTACTAAGATGACGATCATATAATAACTCAAGTTGTGCCAAACGGTGATGGCGAAAGTCATCATATTTGAGAATTTCTTGGAGTGAGATACAAAGAGATGGAATATGGATTTTGATAGGCAAGAAAACCTTGGTATCGTAGACCAGAGAGAAAGGTGTGGCAGCAATTGAGGTGTGAATACTAGTACGGTAAGCGCACAAGGAAAAAGGAATGTGCATATGCAAATCCTTTCCAGTATCATCAACTACTTTCATAAAATTTTGTTCAAGATTTTATTAGTTGATTCTACTTGTCCATTTTATTATTGGTATTAAGGTGAAGAGAAATTGAGTTGAATTCCAAATGCATCACAGAGTTTTCATAGGTTTATTTTTTAACTATTTTCGATCATCAGTGATGAGACAGTGAGGAATACCAAAACAAAAAATGTTGTGATGATTGATGAATTCACATATTTTCTCATCTTTTGTATAAATAAGAGGTATGGATCCAACCCATTTCGTATAATATTCAGTAGTGGTTATAATCCATTGATGGCATTGTGAAGAATGTGGATTTATCTCTTTGATAATATCCAAACCCCGTTGAGAGAAAGGCCAAAGGTATCGTTTGACCTATAAGGCATGACTAGGTGTGTGATGAAGATTAACATGTTGCTGGCATTTCACACAACATTTTACATAGTCACAATAGTCACAATTGAGGGTGTGCTAATAATAGCCCACGTGAAGGATGCATTTAATGATAGCTAGGCCACTGAAGTAACCTCCAAATTTTTTTTCGTGAACTTCGTTTATGGTATAAGGAATCTCAAAACTTGCAAGGCATCATAAGAGATTACCATCAAATCCACATTTATAAAGTAGACCACCCATGATGACATAGTGAGAGACACTTTTGAGAAAGGCACGTTGTCCACTACGAGTAATATCTAGAGGATAAATAAAAAGAGAAAGGTAGTTTATAAAATACTTCTACCAAAGGTCACATGGTCAAGTGCAATGGTTCCGACGAAGTTGTCATCTTGAAATAAATAAGAAGGAAATTTCAACCTTTGTAATGTGACAAATATTTTGGAGTCAGTAGGTGAAGTGGGTATTTAAGAAGCCATGCAGGACATGGTATCCGTAAATTTATTAGTAGAACATGGGGTGGTTTGAAGTTCATAACGCTCAAAGATTCAAAAGTATGTCTGCATGATGTTTATACTTTTGAATTACTTCATTTTGACACTGGTATATACCATTGACTTTATTAGTAATCAGTTGAGAGTTCCCAAAGACATTAATTGATTTGATGTCTAAGGTGATGGCAATTTGAAGGCCTAATACAACTGCTTCATATTCAACGATATTGTTAGTACAATCTAAATATAGTTTGAAATATAAAGGCTTAGGTTCACCATTAAAAGGAATGAGGATAACATCCATGCCATCCCTACATTAAAATTTGGAACTGTTGAAGAATAAGTTCATTTGGTAAATGGTATCATCCAAAGAGAGGGTAGCAATGGACTCATCCGAGAAATCGAAATCAGAGGATTGATTCCCGAAAAGGGGTGCATCTATAAGTTGGCCAATGATGGTTTGTGCTTTGATAGATTTTTATAGATGAATTTTAATTCAAGGTCATCGAGAAGCATGAGCCAACACGCATCACTATGATGTTGGTAGGGTTTGGCGTACATGTAATGTAAGGGGTCATTATTGGTGATGACAAAGTTTTTCTGACTGAGTAGGTAATGACGAAGTTTAGTGGCGATAAAAACTAATGCTAAGTATAGTTTTTTAGCATGTGTGTACCTAGTTTCATAGTTCAAAAGTGTACGATTTATATAATAAACCACCTATTCCCTATGTTGTTCATCACGATGAGTGAGCATGAAACCTAAGGAATAATCAGTAGCAAAAATGTATAAGTAAAATGGTTGGTCCTCCTTAGGAGGAATGAGTACCAGTGGTTGGAGAAGGTACAGTTTTAAGGCATCAAATGCTTTGTGGAATTCATCATCCCATTTAAAGGAGATGTCGTTTTGAGGAGATGGTGAAATGGTTGGCAGTGGTTGGAAATTTGCAAACTAAAATGAAGAATAGATTGTAACTTACCTTGAAAACTGCAGTTGTCAAAGATTAGTAGGTGGAGGCATTTCGAGAATAGCCTTTATTTTAGCCAGGTCAAATTCTATAGGATAAAAAGAAATGATAAAACCAAGGAGATTTCCTGAGAGAACAGTGAAGACACACTTCTTTGGTTTAAGGTGAATGCAATACTTGATGAGATGGTCAAAGATAACTTAAGAACTATAAGATTTTTGGCCCAGTGTTTAGATTCGGAAAGAAGGTCATCTATGTAGTGTTCCAATATATGATGCATGATGTCATGGAAGATATAAGTCATATCACATTGATATCTAGCACCAATGTTTTTAAGGCCAAAAGGAATAAATCGATAGCAGAAGGTCCCCCAAGGAGTGACGAAGGTGGTTTTATGTTGATCTTCTGGGTGATTAATATTTTGTTATATCCTGAGAAACCATCCATGAGTGATAACAATCTCATGACCAATGGTAAGATCAACTCATTGGTCAATACTAGGTAGAGGAAAGTCATCTTTGGGGGAAGCTAAGTTGAGGTCACGGAAATCCATGAAAATTTATATTTCTCCTTATTTTTTTGTGACAAGAATGATGTTCGAAATCCATTGGGGATAGTCAATGGGTAGGATGAAGGAAATGGAGAGAGCACGCTAGAGTTCTTCTTTGAAAATAAGGGAAATGGGAGGATGCATTTTTCACAGCTTTTGTTTTACATGTTTGGCTTTAGGAATGGTGACGATATTGTAGACCACAATATTTTGATCAATACCGGGCATATCATCATAGGGCCAAGCAAAAACATTGTTATGATCCCAGAGGAAAGAAGTAAAATATTCCTCTTCAATAACATCTAAAGATTGGCCTATCTTTAGAATATGCGAGTCATCATGAGTGTTAATCTTGTCTTCAGCAGTCGATTCATTTAACATGGTTTGCATCTCAGAAGGCAATGACCAGTGAATATAAGAATCTTCTGCACTAAGGTAGGTGAGGATAGACTCATCATCCTAACATTGAATGGAATTAATGGATGGTGTATCATCATCGATCATGTCAGGATATAGAAAGGGAAGAGAAGAGGGAGTCTCATCATCACATTGAGAAGTCAAAGGTCTCAAGGAAATGGTGTTTATGAAAAAAAATTTAGGAGGCAATGGATTATGGATCCACAGACTTTGTGGGTGAAGGTGGTGACATTGGTGAATGGTGTGGATAAGGTTTTTCATCCTTAATTAGGTTAATGTGGGATTTCTTGGAAAATGGTTTGGAAAATCCAATACCACTGCAGTATTTTTGATTACATGTGGTACACAAGATGACAATATGATGACCTTGTTCATAGAACCCAAATCCAAATCCTTTCCATACACAATGGTGAAGGAAACTGTGGTCAAAGTGGCAGTTGGTGAGAGATTGGAGGTTAGATAAAAAAAAAATTTGCATTTGGGAAGGGGGCTCACATGAATAGGTGGAAGTGTCAAGTCCCCTATATGTTATGTTGGTCAAAGGTGGGGAGGACTATAAGGGAATACCTCTCCTATGTGATGGTCATAATGAGGATGTTAGCATAGGTTACCATACTCTTATGGAGTAAGGAATGTGTTTATGTTGTACAAGTGGTATTCCCCCACAAGGAGGTGTTGAAAAACACATTCCAAGGGATTAATAGTGGATATGTGTGTAGTCAGAATAGATGAATTACTAGGCGATTGGGTCGGAGGGGTATTGGTTTGTTGGAAAGTAGATGGGTCAATTGTAGAGGTTTTACAATCAGTGTGAATAGAATAGTTAGGTGTGGGAGAGGTGGAGGAAACATTGGTGGATAGGATTGTGGGTGAAGGATAAGTGGCGGAAGTGGTAGATGCCTTAACTAGTACAAGGAGATCATTAGGTCAGTACAACCTGTTACAGGTTTTGAATGGTGATAGCTTAGCTAGGATGGTATAGTTATGTCCTTCATGTTCAAATTTTACACAACAGTGTAAAGTTGAAGGAACACAACCCATGATGTGAATCCAAGGCCGTCCAAGCAACAAGTTATACTGGAACTCCCCCTCTAAGACATAGAACAATTCTGGGATAGTGCGAGGGCACACATGAATGTGTAGGATGATGGTGCTGAGAGTAGAAGTTATAGCGTCATTGAAGGATCGCAACATAATTGGGTTATTATGCATGCAATTTGAAGGAATGTGTATTTTATTATACACATGGGAGGAGATGATGTTGATCCTAGAACCTCCATTGATCATAATGAATCGAACGTGAATATTATCGATATAGACAGAGATGAAAAGAGAAAGATCAAGGTCATCTTATTAGAAAGGTATGATCTCCTCATCATATAAAATGAGGGAAGCCACTTGATGAGTGGGAGTGGGGGTAGAATAAGGAGAATATTTGGTAAGAGAGGCCACATGGTGAGGGGTGATAATGGAGGATATTGGTGTGGGGTTGTTAGGTAAAACCTTAATGGATTGAAAAAAATCCATGAGGTCTTGTCAATGAGATTTTGAGGTTTGGAAGAGATAGTATAAATACATTTTAGAGGGGATTGGTGTAATTTTTTTATCATTGTACGATGGGTGAACCCATTAGAAATAGGGTGTGTGGGACCTTGAATGGTGATTTTGGGTGTGAGTGTAGTTGATATGTTAGGCACAAGATTAGCATATAGGTTGGTTACTTTTTATTTCCCTTTGTATTTTTGGGCGTGAGTGGTAACTTGGATCATGTTAATATGAGTGAAAGAGGTGGATGGAGAAGGTATGTCATGAGTAGTATAACGACATGATGGAAAAAATCCTAATGCAAGGTAAGAACCTTACGAAATAAGTAGGGCACACTGGTATTTAAGAGGTGGTTTAGATAATTGGTGAATACAGACCATGTTGATTTTGAATGTTGGAGGTGGATAAAAAGGTTATGGAGCTGGTAATGTAGTTCCATGAATAGGTGGTGTGTGGGGATTTATGGTGACAGGTGAAGATGGAACATAGTCCTCATTTAGAATATCATGGTCGTCAAAATTTTATTCGGGGGGAATAATTGGAGGAGAGAAGTTTTGAGATCCTTACAACCCTCTACATCATGTCCTAACACAAGATGATAAGAAAAAATTTTAGTTTCATCAAACCCTTTTGGTTTGGGTTTAAGGGGGTTGTAAGGTATAACTTGGCACTAATGTGATGATTGAGGTCTCTAAGAGGTTGGCTAAAATTTTGGCGTAGGATCCTGGAAATGGATCATAGTGGGAAGTGAGTGCAGGTTTGGGTAAATTTGTGGATGATTGCGGTGGAAGAGGTTTTATAAGAGGTGGAATAGGTTTGACTACTGGTTTGGTAGGTGGTACTATTTTAGGTTTTGATGGTACTTATTTGGGTAGGGATGTCGTAGATGAACTAATAATGGAAGGTGTTTTTGGTTTAACTACCCTATTGGAGGGTAGTGGGTTCTTGTTCTTGGATTACACCTTCTTGGGTAAAGGTGAGGTGGGAGTATGTGATGTAGAAGGGAAATAAGATGGTGGAAGAGGATGGGTTATCCATGGGGATAATGGAGGTGTGGTGAAAGTTGTTGGTAAAGGCTGGGTGGAAGGTATGGGCTGAAGAGAAGAAAGTTTCATATGTAGTGATAAAGTTATGGTAGCTGGTGGGGCTATAGGTGGTATGAAAGATACTAGTGACAACGGGGGTTTTTTGTGTGTAGGTAGCTATTATCACCAAATCACAACACCCTATGGTTTGCACAAGTTTATGTTCTTGAGCTCACAGTGTGATTGGGTAACATGGGTACTATCTCCAAGTTGTGGGACTTTCAACTTCAGATAGACCTCCAAAAAAATATGGTTCTTGCTCCTAAACTACCTACCATAATCTACTATAATGCAAACAAAAATATCTAATCCTAATCTAAATTCCCAAGTGACTAGGGAGAGAGAGTGCAATAAAAAAAAAGCGTACACTAAAGTGGTGATACACCAGAAAAGGAGAGTGTTATGATAGTCTTTCAATGTGTGGAAGGTAGGAGAAAAGTGCATACTAGAAGGGGTGATAACAGTTCTCCAAAATCTAGCAACTGCATTCAAAACAACATTCTATGCACACACAATGATAATGTATCCCTGCAGCAACATAAGATATAAAAAATATATGCAATGAGATTGAAAGTGCAAGAGGAATGCAAACAAACACAATAGGGGAAGATACATCCATAAACTTGCATCTATTACTTCATAAGTATGCACAGTTCAATCTATTACAATATAAGGGCCTGGATTACCCTACAAGAAGTCCACTACAAGGGCATGTAGCACATTGGCTTCACAAATCAATTTTGAAAGAGTTTTTCTACTCAAAACTACCTCCCTTTACAATGATCCCAACACTCCAACTTATAGAAATTTTAAAAGAGAGAGAGAGGGAAAAATGAAAATCCTAAAATTTGTTTTTTCACCACTTGTAAGATGTAGTAAATGAAGTGAAATGATGTTTTTTTTCTTACAAAAGGCTCCCCATACTATCCCATTAATTGCATCTGTGAGAAATGTCAACCCATGCTCCACTAAATGCTTCCCAACTACCAAATAAAATCATTGTTCTATACTAGGAACATTTTCTACAAATTCACCATCTATTTCTCACCAAATTCTAAATTTCTTAATATTTGTGTGTCGGGCTCAGAACCAAAATTCCAGTGGTACCCATTTTTTGTGTTTTCAATGAGAATTACAAAATATAGGGTCTTCTAAGTGTGAGAAACTATTTTGGGTCTACCAAGAATTTCTGTCATTTAACGGGACTGAGCATTTACTTTACTAGAGCTAAATATGTTTCTTACATTTCTATCGTGCTCATTCCAGAAAGTCTAATTTTGTGAAAATCAGAGCTTAGGGTCAAAAGTTGTGGTCGTTTGAAGTTCAGGGGTATGATTTTCACTATTTTCCCTTGCATGCGGCTATATCAGGTATTTCAGGTCCTTGTGTCTCGGCTATTCCAAAAAAAAATCTCCTCTTTACCCACAAGCTTCCTTTATATGGCATTTTGGAAAAATTGGGTCCTTGGTGAACTCACGTCCCAAGCACACTTGGACCGTCCGGGCCTCCCTTCTCCACTTTTATCAATTTTCTCTTAGTGTGAAAATTTTAGGTTTAGATGTCCCATGTGTCCCTCCATTGACTGGGCCATCGGGGTTGTTGACCGCCACTTTACCTAATCTACACTATGATCAGCCTTTTTGGCATTTTGGAGCCCACGCGTAATTGTGTCCCAGCTGGCCCACAAACTGTGTGGGACAAAAAATTCTGAATTTTCCGATTTGATCTTGGATTACGGCCATTTTGGGTTTGCGACGAACTCATGTCCTGATGTCCCACGGACCGCCTAGGCCAAATTTTTCCAACTTTGCCGATTTTCACTATTTTTGGCTATTTCAAGTGAATTAGGTTTTTTGGTCTTGCATGTCCTAACATCCCATGTGCGGCCTAGGCCACTTCGACCCGATTTACCCACAATACTCTAGCACAGGCCGAATTCTTTCATTTTTTGCAATTTTTTCTAACTCCCTGATTTTTTTCCTTCGATGGGGGGGCTAATTGCGCTAGCTTCAAGAAATCATGCAAGTTATCGAAATTATCTCGAGGGGTAAATTTGGGATAATAGTAACTTGAGTATAACAAAACATCATGATGAAGAAGAATGTTTCTTTTCTTTTTATTTACCTCAAGTAGGCGGTTCTTTGGCCAATGTTGATGGGTGAGGTCCTAGGATGGAGGGAAGGGGCGAAGGTGACAAAGGCATGGTGGGTGAGATTGGTGTATGTGACCTAGAAGGTTGGGTCTTCCTTTTAGGTAGAGGAATAATTTTGGTTTGGGCTTGGGAAGATGTAGCTAAATCCAATATGATGGGTGGATGGGCAAGGCTTGATGTCGGCATGACACCCAAGGTAGTGATGGGTCTAGATATGGGTGAAGATGTAGGTGCAAGTAGTTTCATAGGTATAGGAATGGTTTTAGTTGTGGGTAAAGGTTCGGATGTAGGAAACGGTGACAAATAAGAAGCCATTTCAACAGGCATAGTCATGGTTGATTTGGTCTCTTGAAACACTTTCAGATAGATCGTGGAGGTATCAGTAAGGGACATTTGCATTTGGGTTAAAAAGGGGAGCTGAAGGTGTCCCCAAAGCATGGAATTATCAACATAATCCAACTGGTTGGCCAAGCATGAAAATGAAACTACTGTAAGAGGAGCCTATTTTGATTCAGTGGTAATCTCTATAAAGTATGTCTATGAGATAGGGAATTTTTTGGGTTCAGACTCTATGGTTAAGAGAGTATAGAAAATATCAATAGGATCATGAAAGGCTGATGTGAAATGGTCACCAACAGGAAGTGGCACTTCAAAAGGATCCCCCATGGGTAGGGAAGATGATGGGTGAGATGAGGTAGGCTCCTCTTTCTGTGGAGGGGAAGGCAAGGATGACTCTCCCATGGGTAGGAGAGTTAATACCGTTTATTGTTCGTTGGGTTTAGAGGTGAGTGGTGAAATGGAATTGGTAGAAATGGTGGACTCCTCCATAGGTCAGGGAGGAGATGAAGAGGTATCCTCTGTGGGTGAGGGAGTAGATGAAGTAGGCTCCTCTATAGATAGAGGAGCTCATGCTAGAATTTCATTGATGGAGGGGACAAGAGGAAATTGGGGAATGGTTGGTATGATATCAAAAACAATATGGACTTCACGGAAATTGTTGTCATTGGTTGAAGATTAATCCATTCTTATTAGAGGATGGTGTATAATTAGGAAACAAATTCTTAAAGATATACACGTTTTGATTTTCTAGTGCGTTTGGGTTCTTCAGGATGAGAGCTCCATTATATAACATTTCTTCGACAATGTTCTTAAAAGTTATGCAATTACCATCGTTATGGCCTTTGACATGATGATAACTACAATAATCATGTTCCTTATACCATGAAGGCATAGGATGAGGGGGATCGAAACCAGTATGAGGTTTTATGGGGGGAAGTGCAATGGCTCCAGCCTTAAGAAGCTTTTCCAAGACAGAAGAATAGGTCTCTCCAATTGGAGTGTACTTTCGTCACTCTCGCCAGAATTGAAAATTTTTAACAGGAGAAAGATTGGAGGAAGGATTGGCTTGATTATATGGATGAGATGGAACAGATTTGAGAACTACTACATTGGTAGATCCTTTTTCTTTTGAATAATTGTATTGGGGATTTGAAGATGAAGAAGCATCATTTTATTTGAATGCAGCATTTTTGTTTCGCAATTGGATTTTGTTTTCTTCAATTGCATGAATTTCTAGTTTTTGCACCATGGTAAATGATTCGTCGAAGGTATGGAAGGTTTGTACCTATAGAGTTGGTGAGATATTTCTGACACAAGCTCTAGTGAACAACTCTATAAGCTCAACTTGAGGTAACTGGAATGTTAATTTTTTGATAACACTTTTCAAACGAGTAATGAAATCTGCGATAGATTCATCGCCATATTTTTGTGTCAAGTGTAGGTCATTCATGGTGAAATTTTTGATGAAATTGATTGAGAAGTGGTCCAAGAATGTTTGAGCCACTTGGTTAAAGGAGTAGATGCAATGTCTTGGTAAAACACTATACCAATCTAAGGTGGGTCCTGCCAAGGACATGGGGAATGTCCGTAGGAGTAAAGTATCATCATGGGTATTAAGATAGAACCCCTATTTGAATGACCATAAGTGTTGTTGTGGGTCTTCTTTACTATTGAGATTGTTGAACTTGGGAATTTACCAATGTACAGGGTATGGGAAAATGGGGATAGATGGATGAATTGGCTCATTACATATTTTGTCATAAGTTAATGAGTTGTGAGAGCCAAAAATTGATGCTTCTAATGTTTGTATATTTTCCATCATCATCCTAATGAGGTCATTGGTGGGCTGTGAGGAATGGGAACCTCCTGCAGTAAAGGTAGGTTGATGATGGATGTATGATGTGGAAGACATCCCACTATATGGGGGTGCTAAGTATGATAATTGTAAAGGGGGAATAGATGTAGGTGGAAGATATCCTGAATAAGCGATAAATGAGATTGGAGGTTGTTTTTGGTGCATGTAAATGGGTGGGGTAGTCATAATGACTCTCGTGGTAATTGGGGGTCGAGACTGTGGGATGGGAAGGATGAGGTTTTTGAATGGGATGTGGGTTGCTGACACCATGAGTGGTTATGATGTAATTGGTACATATGAGGTAAAGGATGTAGATGGGGCCATGCTTAAGGTTGTTGGTGAAGGAATGGTCGACACCATGGGTGCGATAGATGCTATTTTTGTACTAGTTATAGAGGATGTGAGGTCCAGTTGAGACACCACATGTTGTAAGGTGGATTAAGGAAATGTTGAGATAGTGGTAGCTAACGCGGAAGTGGGGGCAAGGGCAGGAGTGATAGACATGGTCATGTTGTATACCAATTGTATCAAGGATTCTTAGGTAAATGAGTGGGTGAGATAATATTTTAGGGAAATGAGATTCTAGTCAAGGAGTCTTGTGAACTCCTCATTGCTGATACTAATGGTGATGAGTTGAGTTGGATCCATAGGTGAAAAGATAGAAAGTGGTGATGGGCTAGGTGGAAGTGGCTGAAGGCTGGTGTGAAACACAAGGGTATTGGATCAGATGTGAATCAAAACCATTTGAATTAGCATATACTTGGTAAAACTATACTTTGTAAATAACACTGAGAATGGAGAAGGATAGATTCTGAGAGATGAAATTGGTTGGTGTTTTAATTAAAAATCAAAATAGAGTGACTGACACTGGTTAGACTAACTAATGATGGTTAAAGGATGTCTGATGATGGTTATAGTAACTGATACCAGTTAGTGTGGGGAAATCAAATTTTTTAGCAAATGAGGAAAAAAATGATGAAAATGAAATAAGGAAACTGTACTTGAATGTGATATTATAATTCCAGGGATATGAAGATGTCCTAAGAACTTCAAATAGAATAGAAGAGGTGATGAATGTTTTTGGGTAAATTTACCAAAAGAGTTCAAAACTAACACCAATTAGGTAAACCAATGACGGTCAGATGGAAACCGGTGATGCTCACTGGACCGACGCCAATTACTATGAAATTTTAATAAGTGAAGAAAACTTGGTTGTTATGAATTAAGTCAGATGGAGTATCAACCCAAAAGCCTTAGGATGATAGTACTAGACCCTGACACACTCAGAAATAGTCAGAATACTCCAACTATGATGGTGGAGTGTGAAAGGAAGAGGAAAGTGGAGAACGTAACCTCACAACTCAAAATGTAACTCAAGAAAAAGATAAGAAAAACACATAATCCTATAAGTGAATTTTATGTTTTTAGCTTATGCTATTTAAGACTGACTTGTGAATTCAGATTAGACTTTTTTTTGTTGGGAAGGCATCCTATGAAGAGGAAAATTCTAAAGGGTTGTTTTAGGTTATGTTTTGGTGGGGGCAGTCCTTTCTCTGATAATGATTGGTCAAAGAAACCAGTTGGATGCCCAGTATCAATCCACTGATCATGTGATTGTTGACATTCTCTTCCAGGTAAGGTGTTGTTTAAGAAGATGTGTGAATTTTTATTTGTGTAGTTTGACAAAAAGAGAGAATAGAAAGTGCTTCTACAATTCAATTATGTCAACCATCAGTTGGGCATAACTTCCAGCATATAGGTTGCCCTCATTTTTAATGTGATCTAAAATGCAACATACAAATATGAAATGAAACATATTTTAGCACCCAAATTAACAATTAGATTCAATGTATAAAATGATGAATAGGTCAATAAAGTGCTCTTTCACTACTATGTAAATGTAGGAAGAAAGAAATGATTTTTTTAAACACCAAATCAAAAATTTTGTTTACACAATTAGAAGAAAATAATGTTACCAGGAAAAAGATTAAATGTGTATTTTTCAAAAAGAAAGAAACACACAAGATTTCCCTATATGAAGAAAATGCAATGAATGCAAGATAGGGTCTCAGTGGCCGTGTCAAATTGTTTCACCAGATTCTTAACATATTTAATGAAACAGATAGAGGGTAATATGCCAAGGAGGAATACTTGTTTGTGATATCGGTTGAAGGTTGTGCATGCGTTTCTAATTTCTGATCTAGGATGACCGAGAAGAACTTCCTTTTGGCTTGGAGGAATTACCTGTAAATGCAAAACAAGACCACAAGAAGAATATTAAACAATATATGTCACTGGACTACCTAGAGCGTGTTAACTCTGGGAAGTGTGATACTTCCTAAATGGTTTTGAATCCACTGTTTACTACAATTTAATGCAATAAATAACATAAAAAAATAACATCCTACTGTAGTTGATATGATTTAGGCATCTCATTCAAATACAATAAGAAAATATAATCTAACAGGTAGGGTTATGATCAAATCTGGAGATTGGGTAGGTGGTTTTGAGTTTGTACCAGACTAAGAGAGTTCTGGTAAAGGCTACAAATTATTCTGGGTAGTTTAGATATTATCTTGCTATCCTGAGCTAGGTTCTCAGACACAGAGACCGATGTCAGTCAGAGTGAGACCGAAAATGGTTTAGATATGACCAATGACAATTTAGGCTGGATATTGGTATAATATCAAAATAGATTCCCATGCTCTCTATGTGTATACGTAGAAAGTTGAGAAGGTCTGTGGTAGGATTGTAGGTGGGGTACTAGGTTTGGGTAAGGTTCTGTGAGGTTTTTGGTGAGTTAAGGTCAACTTATTGAAAGTCTGTTAGGAGACACAGTAACTGATGTCATTCTGGTAACTGACACCGGTAAAGGGGAAACCGACGACAGTCAAAGTGACCAGTGTCATTAGGATTAGGATGGTGGAATTAAAATAAACTTGGTTTTGGAGCTTCTCTTTGATTGCAAAGGGAATGGAAGAAGGATGGATAGGTTTATAAAAATGCTGAGAAGGCTTAGGAAATTCCTAAGAGTCGGATATAGAGAGATAAAAGGTAGTAGGTGGTTGGACGGATGGATTGATAGGAAGGTGGGGATGGTGGAATGAAAAGGAGAATATGATCTAATAAAATAGAGACAAAGAAAATTAAAATCTAAGCAAGTATAGAGTGATGCATATCAAAAACCACTTGTGTGTGTAGGCCTAGTTGTTAGAGGATGACAATGGTTGATCTGTGAAACTAGTTGTCAGTGTCATGGCTTTGCTTCCCAGAATGTTACCACAAATTCCAATGCCTTCATATCAGTCTTGGTACTAGATAGGGAGCATCTGGATGCTCAAGAAGACTTTGGTTCATGCTTGCATACAGATCTCTCTCTCTCTAAAATCAGAAAATGACTAACCTCCTGAATAGGGTTGCCAAAATGAATATATGGTAACTAACAATGGTTAGGGTGATTGACATCAGTTTAGGGTTAACCGATGTCAGTTAAGGTGGGAAATCCTAGGTTTTCCAAAATAACAGATCTTGGCTATCTTTTGGCAAGTTTCTCCTGTCAGTCCCATGTCTAAAATGGTATTTTGCACTTAGATAAGTGGGCATCCTATTAGATAAGGAATATGCATCTAATGTTAGGGTTAGAATAAGTCTCAGTTAGTTATGGTAAGTAGAGATTTAATCTTAGTTAAAAGAATCATGCTAAGAATAGGTCCATGATGAGTTGTCTAGGTGAGGTGGTCAAGTGAGGATGTTAATTAAAGTAATTAATTCAATTAAACATGTGCAATATGGGATATGAACATGTAAGGCATGGTTAATTTAATTAATAGGGTTATAAGGGTGGTACGACCTAATTTTTGTGTCTATAAAAATACAACTAATTCATATGCATTATAACATCTACACATTGTATGAAGGCCAAGAATGTTTCTCAATATCTTGCACTCCTAAATCACCCGTTCCACAATGGTATCAAGGTAACGAGTAAGAAACACACATGTACCAACATATAATGTATAGAATTAAAGGGGATACAATGAACATTAGGATCACATATCTTGAGGGAAGTAATCACCACACTAGGTCAACCTAGTGGTTCCAAGGCCCACATTAAAAATAAAGGAAGTAACCGTACTGGGATATTAGTATTTGGGTGTGGATAAGTATAGATCAACAATAAATGATAAAAGCATGCATGATATAGCTGAAATGAAAGTGATGGTAGAAGGAGATAATAATGGATAAGAGTATTATACTAACTAGCATCCAAACATGTATAATACTAAGATGACAGAGTACAATGAAGAAAGAAACAAACTTATCTATAAAAAATTACAAGATATTGTTTGAGCGCTCGCTTTATACATGTAGGGTAGTCATTTATTCATTTATCTCTCTAGAGAAGTAACACGCTGAGAGAGAGAGAGATTCATTATTAGGTGGAGAAGGTGATTGTCATTCCTGTCATAGAATCACTCTACATGACATAATAGTACAAGAAACCATCCAAGGAGAATATTACTGAATCCAATCCAAGAAAGATACAAGAATAATTGAGAGCTATGCAAGTAGATGCAATGATCGTGTAAAATACCAGAGTAAATAGAAGTATGAATGATTATGTATTCCTTTTTTAATGAGTTTCAAATGAGGTGAGGGCATATATAAGATGACATCACCCATAGTTGATGGGAAATGTAACATCAACATTATCTCCCACACATAGTGGCATCGTCCATAGTTAATAAAAATAGGTAATGTGTCATAAAAAGTTAAATTAGTGTTTTGTAGACCATAAATGTGAAAAAATGTGGTGTAAAGTTGTGAGATGCAAGAAAGGAGTTGTTAATGTGATGTGCATAAGAACTAGTATGACAAGGATAACTATTACAAGGGAAAATAATGCTAAGAACAAATTATGACACTCTCTTTATTTACTATCTTTAAAACATAGTGGTTACATGAATAACCATTCCTCATTTGTGGCAGGATGTTTAAGGCACCTTCTCTATAAAAGGATGCACCAGTGACCCTTATCTACTCAAACGAAATTGTTAATAATAGGTATGAAAGAAGAAAAGGAAAAAAAATTATGTGTATTAGTTTTCCCTAATTGTTGATCACCCCATGTTGCAATAGCAAAATGTGTGGTGGTTAACATAATGAGACATTCTGTAACACCACTACTAAAAGTAAGTACTAAAAGAAATTATTAAAGGACTAACTAAAATGAAATATACCCACCAATGTGTACTTGATAGTGTCACTCGTCTTGCCACGTGCAGGAACACTATTTTAAGAACCATGGAGAAGCAAAAGTAAAAGGAAACACTAGAATATCATCAGTAAAATAATACATAAATATTCTAGTTAGGGGCCCACGGGACGAATGCCATTGTATCGTGATGTTGATGTCGTGATGGTATAAGATCATAGTGGTATGGGAGAGAATTTAAGATCATCAAAATTGGTTGTATAATAGGGTGAATTTTTTTTTGTGAGAGTATGTTCATAACACAATAAATGGCACATGTTATGGAGTTTGATAATGAAAATGATAGTCATTAGAATATTTGGGTTGATCGCTACTGATTTTGAACATGAATTTGAGTTTTATATAGTGATTGAAGTTTTTATCTGGTTATATCTATTTTAGAATTAAGATAATTGAGATTTGGAATTATAAATTTGTGGTGTATTTTGATGTCATAACATGAGTATTATGTGGTGATGGAGAACAATAAGGTGGAACACACAGTGGGGCATGACTACAGGTAAGTAATCACATTTAATTCAATTGATTAGATTAACTATTATTTAGTTTATTTATTTATTTTTTAGGAATCATTAACACATAAAACTTAGTCAAAATTGTGTCATGGGGTAGGTTACGTTGAAATACAAGTGGGTTTGGGAAGTATTTTAATTTCATTTTATCATTTTGTATAATTTTAAAGTCAAAATTTTTAAATTCATGGCCTCTTTTTGGCTAGACGCCATCATATGTATAGTTTTATTGATGTATAACATTTGATTAAATATATATATGTATATATGATGATTTTTATGTGATGATTTAATTCTCATTTTCCTACATTTTGCATGGATGTCTATGAGAATACCATGATACTTAGGAATAATGATAATACGGTTAGGTAGAAATTAGGTGAGAAGGGTAATCATTAAGATAACCCAGCTCATGTGATGTGAGGAAGACACGTGGCATAACAAGTCCAAGAGATCCAACAATAAGATGTTTGGGAATGATTGGTGATGAATTAAATAAGAGAACAACCCAAGTAAGGAAGTAATGTGATATTTGAGATTGTGTGATAAAACCAAGGGGGCTTGAGATCCTAAGATAAGGAAGAAGGTGTTTTTGTAAAACCCAACTGGGGGTTGAGAGACCAACCAAATGAGGGGGAACAAGTTAAAAGAGGAAAGTAAGATTTAAAAAAGGTATTAACTATCTGTGAGTGGAAAAATATTATAACATCTCAATGATAATGTCATATACTTGATTAAGAATGTGGCTTCTAGAATGGGTCATGAGGTCCTTGATAACATGCTATGTAATAGTGACTTGCCGATGAACTTCATATTGTGTGGCAAAGAAGGTGTCATCTATCTGATCCTCGAGTTGGGTGAGAATTTCATGTTGAATACAATTCATAGCATGGAAAGGATCAGAGAAATTTGGAAGCCCATTAGTAGGTTAGAGTGTACTTGGTGAATGGGAAGGTAGTTGGTTCTTAGAAGAATCATATCCATGCTTCCATTTGCGAGAGAGATTTTCAGGAATGGGATGTTTTCTATGTAGAACCCAATAGTCGGTATCAATGTGCATACAATACCAGTGATAGGAGAAGAAAAAGGATTTGAAGGTGAAGGTTGTGTATTATTTTTGGTTTGGTTGCATTTAAACTTAGTTTCAAGCTTCTTCATGTGGCATCAATAGGCTCTATAGTAAAAAACATCATGCTCTGTAGCCTCACATCATGTAAAATATGCCTTGGTCACAGAAGACTAAGGATCTTTAAGGGGAAAATTTAGGAGGATAATTTTCATGGGTTACATAGGGCTAGTGAGAATATTTGATAGGGGCACTGATGGAGGAGTGTCTTTTTCAATCATAAAGGAATAATAAATAGGATCATCACCAATGAGATCATTGGATTTTTAGTCAAATTTGGTAACCGATTCATTCTCTTCTATTAAGGAAAAGTAGGTAGATTAAGTCAATTTTGGTATGTGCAAGTGTGACTAGTGGAGAAATATGAGGCTCAGGAAATAGTTGGGAAGAATTTTCAATTTTATTAAGAGGTTCTTTATCTACTAATATGACGTTCACATCGTGATTAATCTCAGTGTATAGGGTTTCTTTATGGCGCAAGACTTCCCAATCAAAAATTTTGGCGTAGCTAACCAAGTGAGGTTTGTCTAAAGTGCTGCAACCAGTCATCGTAATCCAATATGGGAGCATCCACCATCTAAGAATAAACTATGGTCTCGAGTTAGACCATACGCTCATATGGGGGCTACTCCGTACATGAGATAACAGCTAGAATTCAAAGGCTCCTTCTTGCATGGTTGCAAGGAAGGAGGTAGCTAAGATATGATGAGTTTAGGAAGATCCAAACTATTGATTTTTATTGTGACTTCATCAGGTTTATCATCATGTGATTCTAAGAGATTTGGTGGAGTACTCCCAACCAATTAAGGATGAATGGAATTTTTTGCAAAAGTATCTATAAGGCAATTAAAGTGTTGATATTCCTGAAAGAGGATATATGACATTTCATCAAGTGGGGGGATCTTGTATCTCCCCTTTTGATAAAGTGTATCATAATTTAAAGGCTCTAGTTTCCCCTTAAATATTATAAATATCTACCTGGTGGGAAAACCTCACACACTAACATGCAAAAGAATAAATTACATGTAATATATGAGTCCAAGGTCGCCCTATAACAATAGTATAACATAGGGGGAAATTGAATACTATAAGTTTGACATGGATAGTCCTTGGGGAATGTTGATGGGTAACCAAATACGCCCCATCAGATGCATCTGCAGAAATCATATCCTTGGAAAGTGGTTCATATGGAGTTTAATTTATCAATAGAATAACTAAGGGATTTGATGAAGTCTAATAATTCCACACACGTTCTTATTCTATCATCGATGAGAGAACTCTTAACTGAAGTGTGACCAATCTAAACTAAAACGAAGAGTGGTAAACCAATTTTAAGAAGCAAGAGCTCATCTGGAATCATAGAATCAATATGGAAATGAATGCATGAATGGGAATCCATAGTAATATTGGTTTTAGTGGAGATTTCCTCACCTTTCCCTCAGATGGTTTCTTCTGAGCCATGTAGTGCAAAACTCTACCCCAAAGAGGGACGAAAAGCTATGTTCATGTCAAACAATGCAATCATGAGACACTCATGATGTCAAGGTTTACCTACGCATAAATTCTAAGAAGGGAACTAGACAAAGAATTTGGGAAATTGCTTTGAGAGGATCCCATTCATCATGATTGTACCGTGAAGTAGGTTAAGAGTGTTACCAAGGAAACATCTGAAACTGATTTTTTCTCAGTTCCCACGCCATCAGCCTTGTCATTTTGATTTGTACAGATGCTGATGCGTATATAAACAGATATACATATCCAAACAAAATTAGCCTATATGATAATTTCCACAGGGTTTGATGGTGTTCAGAGGAAGCATATTTTTACTTTGAGTTTTATTTTGAGTACATAAGGGTATATGACTTTTTGATTTTGAGGTTTGAATGATAAAGGACATTTTTATTCTACATAAGCTATAAAATAGTTTACATCATTAATTACAAACATATTTTTAGGACGGTAATCTATGTTAACTACATTGGTTATAAAGATCTCTTGATTCTTAAAATTTTCAACAACATCATGATTAGACATAGTATTAAAGAATATTTTTATCTTTTTATTCTCCTAGTTGATGACTTCATGATGATCCTTCTTTTAAGCCACATCGTGAGCTTTGAATACTTCGGTCAAATACTTGTGAGTGATAGTATCATAGCCAATGTTGTGTCATAAGAACAATTTGATGGAATCCATTTAGAGTGAATAATAATTATCATGTGCGTGACCACAATTAGCATACCACCAACAAAATTTAATCTGATCATGCCAATGAGGAACATCTCAAAAAGGATCTAGGATCACAAGAATGGCTTAGGTAGTTGATGATTCAGCTCTTCCTTACTCAGTGGTTGATGATAGTTAGGTTGGATTTTATTATTTTTAGGTTGTTGGTTAATATTAAAAATAGTCCTATTTAAAGAAACAATAAGAGGAAGAGTATCTGAGACTCTATCATTTTCCAGGTTATTATTATTAGAACATTGAAGGATTTTGACTCATTTATTAGTTTGATTATTCGAAGGATCCTTCTCAAATTCCATCATGAGTGTAACTTTGTTTTTACCCACAAAATCCCAAGTTGCATTGACACATTAATCAACCTAAACTAAGTGCTCACCCAAAGTGCACAAGGATCCTAGATCCCTCTTTTATGTCAGCTTGTGCAAGGAGTTAGCATGATTATATAAATATCCCAAATCCATGATAGTTAATTAAGTATATTTCATTGCTTGAATAAGATCTAGATCTTAACCAAGAAGCATGAATAATAAAACAAGAATCAAGATTAACTTTACCATACAAGAACCCATAACAGATGTGTTAACAATCAATATCCAACCACCATAATCAATTGTATTAATTGTTGTAACACATAGAAGCTTCATACATAGATAGTATAGTCACCATAATCATGTGCACTCACAAACTTGTAGCATAACACTAAAGAAAACATGAGACCTCTAAACCGTGAAAATTAATACATATTTATAGGGGTGGGGACTTCCCTTCACCACCCATGTACCTTTTAGAAATAGGCTACATGTTATTAATAACCATGTGCCTTTACATGGTAAATAAAAAAGCATGTAAGGTCACTAATAATTGATTACCTAAAAAAACAATTGTAGTCTAATCCTATTATTATTTCCAAAACTATGCATGTTGATTGTTCTTCTACTTATCCAAGATATAATTTTCTTGTAATGTAAGTATTTACATTCTATTCTTATGTCCAAACCTTACTTGGCCACCACTCTAATTGTTCATCTCCCAAGCATATCAAAATGTGGCTAAGTCTTTTCAATATATTTGGCTCAGGTGTGAACCTTCGAGCGTTGTTTATAATACTCCCACGCATTCCTTTGTACCTAAATTCCACACCTCGAGAACCTTCATGCTACTGGCACTTAGCATCTTTCAAGGGCCCAACATTACCCCACACTAGATGGATTTAAGCCCTCATCAATTTTTCGTTAGCAGATCCAAAGGATCCGAGAAGAATAATACCAGTTCAATAAAAAGGTAAAATCACAAAATGATAAGTATACTAGTAGGACTACGGTTCATGGAAAAACTCAAGGAATTATGCATCTATTTCATTTGGAAGATTCTTCCACTCTTCCACTTCCTTCAAGGTGTTCCCTGACACAGTTTTCACAATCCCTGACACTTGGTTAGGTGTTACTTCATCTACTCTTCTATTGAGCTCCTTCATCACCACCTTGACCTCGGTGTAGGAATTATAAATGGTATCCATGTGTTCCAGTATGTATTTTTAAAACTTTCCTACTCTTTGTTCAAGATTCTTGCACTTTTCCTTAATAATTTATTTCCATGTTGTGGTGTCCAATACTTTTTGAGTACACTCTATTTTATTGTTCAGTGTCTTCTCATGGATAGACATTAAAGCTACTTCCTCATCCACCAAATTTTTCTCAATATATGACTAGCACTTTAAGCTCCTATAAAATCCAATATCTACCTTTTTATTTTATTCCTTGAGATGGGTGTGAAATTCCTCCAACTCAGTAATCATGGCCTCTACTGCAATTTTTTTATTCTTCTTCTCTTGAGTAGTCTCCTCCTCAGTAGGCCCCCCACATTTTATGTTGACTAAAATCATGCCAACCAAGTCCTTTAAGTACTCCTTTTCATCATCATAATATGTCTTGTCCTGGATCACTAAAGAAGGACATTGTCCTAATATTTTCTTGAATAGCATGATGGCCTTATCATATGCTTCCTTAGTATGGCCTTATTCACTTCACAGACCCTTGCACATTCAGTCTATCTCTTATTCCCTTTCCTTCTTGTTAGCTATAAGGGTGCATACCGTAGCGCTCAAGTCTAAACTCCTATTTACCACATTGGAATCCATTTTGTTCAAGGCATTGTATGCCTACTCATTGGTCAAGTGGTTTAGATTGATGGCCTTATACTTTTATCTAGGATTATTCTGTAATATCATGGTCTTGATACATGCTCAATTACTTGGAACTATTGATCCTCATCATGGGAATGTATATTCCAACTCATCATATTCTTTATTCTATACACTCCTCCTTTTGGGTCCATTAGATACTAAGCATGTAAATTTTGTGGAGGTAATGTTCTCTGGAAGCGTGCATGTAACACCTTTTTTAGATCATAAATGAAATCCATCTGTGGTTACCTTGGTGTCCATTGTTTCCGTTACACCTTCATTTATTATCATTGTTTCTTCAGGGTAGGGGTTGTAGTACCTATTCCTAGTCCTTTATCCTCCTTAATCACATACAATTCTCCCTTTTATTTCCCCCCCTAGCTTGGTAGATTTTACTGGTGAACTCTACTTTTCTCCATCAACATCTGTCTCCTTCCCCTTCTCGTGTGCCTCAGCTTCGACCTTATTTTTTTCTTTGGCTCTTCTCTTAGCCTATTCTTCAAATTATTACTTGAGTTCCTCCCCAAACGTTGTATAGTCTTCCTCTCTTTTACTTTCAGTCTCTATCTATGTACTAGATACTTGTTGCACCTTAGGGTGCTTCTCTAGTTGTTGTTCAACACCCCCTTGTTGTGATGTACCTGCGCCCCCACTGCTACCTCTACACGTGTAATACTTTCTCTTGCAAAAAGTATCCAAATTTCTCTCACTTTCTTCATTCTCCTCTTTATGCTTCTCTAGGCTTAGGGAAAGTGGAATATGTGATCTCCACCTTAATTTCCCTTTATGTCTTTAGGCATAGTTGTATAAATTCTCTATGGATAAAATTGTCACATTAATCTGAAGGCATAGATCCAAGAAGTTAGGATCTAAAAATTCAAGGTATGCAGGCCTGAAGTCATGCCTATAAGTAGCACAAAGAGTGTGCACATCAAAATCTACTTTATCTACATCATAGGTCAATTTCTGTGCATCCTTGAGCCTATTTATGGAGCATCTAAGATAATTTGTAGTGAATGCAAATAGGAGTTTACACCATGGTGTCAACTCTCCATTTTCCTATTTGAATCTTTCTAGAATGAAGTGTTGCATTACTACAAACTTCACTTGGTCCCTAGCCACTTTTTGGAGCTCTCATAGGATTCTCCAATCATTTTCAAAAGCCTCATGTAATCCATTATGCCATTTATGAATGTGTGACTTGGACGTATTTGAGATACTACCATCACAAGTGAATCATATAAATTATATGGTAGACAATGGATCCTTTGGTGGGTAAACCCACACGTTCCCATTTGATCTATCTCAGAAACCTATCTCCCAAAATACTATCAATAGAAGAATAGAATTACATGTGATTTCTCCTTCATTCTTTAGATGTGCTTCTTCTATGATGTTGTCTCTAATATACTGAGGCAAGTTGTAATGTGTCCTTTTTGAGATTATGTAAGCCACGTACAAAAACCTCTTATTAATATCTTTCCAGCACTTTTACATGCCCATCATATAGTTCACGAGTTGGGAAATAACCCTAAGTGTTAGATCATTTAGATCCATAATGGTATGTGCCCTACCTCCCTTATCATAGCTCAATTTCTTAGCAAGATCTTTAATTTTAGTCGTGGCCTTTAAATCCATGGAGACATCTTCCCCTATGCTACATATCCCTATAACCCATACAATTAATTTACCTACGAGGTGCATCATTCTTTTGGTGAATTAGAATAAGTCATCATGTACCCTTGACATTAGCGACTGAAAAAACCATGCAGGTTTGGCGAAGAAAGGAAGATCCCACAACTGCAAAGCACCATTTTTCCCTAAATCTTTCTCTACTAAGTCATCAATCAAAGGGTTCCCAATCTCATCTACCCCTAGGAGAATTTTTTTTAAGTCTCCCCTCATATTCTTCTCATTATCATCCATTCAATAGTTAAACTCACTAATTTTATAACAAGTGAGCTTTGAATTCCAAAACTCTACTTGTATCACACCAGAAGGGTACTGTATTTAGAAATAGATTTCTTCTAGGGAATCCTCTAGATCAACCTCAGGTTTATTTGTATGCACTCGTTTTAGTTTTGGTGCCATTATTATTTTGTTTTTACATGTCATAAGTGTTATGTAATTCATTCCTTCTCTACCCGAGCCCTGCGAATTCTAACTGTTACAACTATATGTAACCCTCCATGGCTCTGTTGTCAATTCCAACTCACTTCCCTATAAGGATATTTTCCTAGCTCACAATAAATCTAGGTCTGTTAATACATCATGTTACTTATAAACCCTTTATCAATCTCTAAAATACTCAGTAGCACTATGATTTATTCAAAATTTTGGTAGCCAAATGACTGCCCTATCCATCTATTTATGTTATTTCATGACCCATGAAATAGTCAAATTTGTACATCTGACCCATGATTTTAAGTTACATTTTCCATAAATTTCCTTTTCCTTTTAAGAAAAATTTCATGAATTCACCTTGCGTTTGTAGTTGTAACCTTCCGGAATGCTAATACTATTCTATTTTAGACATCCTTTGAGTGCATATTTATGCCAAAGTATAAAACCTCTATGTCATATCTCAAGTAGTTTCCCATGCCACAACCAACCTCACATTACAATTCATGATCATTATTCCTACATGGTCTTCAATAACCTTAGAACACCTTATGCACAATGCTTATCAATCTCCATGATAAAACTCCCAAAGTGATCCTTTACCCAAGCCAATACTCAATAACTGGTGAAAACCATTTTATTATCCTTTACACTTCAATCCACCCCACACTAACGGTATGCGCGGTCCTCTGCATATGAAACCACTAAACAATAATCATCCTATGGTGCACAATCACACTTATTTCATAAAACAGTAAACTAAATTGAAAAAGTATAACAATGATGAAGGAAACACATATAAAGGAAATGCATTAAGGAAATATAATCGAAATGGAAATACTAGCTTATTACAAACACTAAGAAGACTTATTTATAATAGGGCTTCAGCCTAATCCCATTGAAATAACTGAGAAATCATGTTCAATCTAATGCCTCTAACTAGAAAGAATTTGAATAAAGTATATAAGTTATAACATACAGTCCCAACCAATGCACTTTATGCTTTACAGGGTGGCACAAAAACTTTGAATCATAAAGAAGAACCATCTTCCCAACTTCAAGTTTCTTATCTTTAATATTCCTATCATGTCATGCCTTTTGCCTAGCCTTTTTTTTCTTCTAACTACATTTGACTATGGCATGCCTTTCATCCAATTGCACCAGTTTGTCAATGCACTCTTCAAGTGCTTGTTTTTCAGCCAAACCTCCTACATGAATAATACGCATAGAAGGTAACATGAATTCCATGAGTAGAATAGCCTCCGTGCCAAACACCAATTTAAATGGCGTTGCTTTATTCAACCTCTTGTAGGTTTTCTTATATGCCTAAAGTACAACAAAGACTTTATCATCCCATTCTTTCCTTCCAACATCACACATTTTATTAAATGTGTGGCTCAATATATTTTTGAAAGCCTCGATAGTTCCATTATCTTGAGGGTGATAAGGTGTTGTTTTATGGTGTGTAACCATAAATTTTTCTAAGAGTATCCTAATAGTCTCATTAAGGAAATGAGTACCCCTATCACTTGTCAAACATAATGGGAATCCATACATGTTGATGATGTTTTCCTAGAGAAACCTTTCTATTGTAGCTACTGTGTAGCCCTTTGTAGGTTCCACTTCTGCCCACCTTGTAAGATAATTTGTACAAGCTATGATGTAATGTGATCCAATAGGTGGTGAAATAGGACCCACAAATTCCATTTCCCTCTTCTAAAAATATTTTGCACTAGAAATAGGCCTTTAAGGAATTTCATCTCTATTCCAAGGATTTCCAAGGTGCTAACAATGATCACAAGCATTGCAATATTCAATACAATCCTTATACAATGTTTCCCACCATAAACTAGCCAATCAAATCTTACGTGCTATGGGATTTTCCCACATAATTTCCACCTGCACTTCCACCATGGGCCTCCTCTATAATAGATTTTCACTCGTGCTCAAGTACACACTAGTAAAAAAATTCATTCTGTATGAGTTTGTCTAAGTCCCCACTAATCAAAATGTAAGGCACGACATAGATGACAAGTTATTTCTTTTCTAGACTCTTCATTCTTTCAGGTGCCACACCTATTCACAAAAAGATAACTCAGAGAGTGCACAGTTCAATATTAAAATATGTGCATCTAACATTGTATCATCAATCCTCTGCATGTCCTCTCCTGAAGAAATCCTTGATAAATGATCTAGTCCAAAATTACCCTTTTGTAGATTAACTACCAATGTAAACTCAAACTCCTAGAACAACATAATCCAACTACATATGCACCCCTAAAAAATGGGATTATTCACCAAGTACTTCAATGTCATGTGATCTATATATAAGATAAATGGTGTCACCAGAAAGTACTATCAAAATTTATACAACGCATAGATCATGGACAAGACCTCATGCTCTATAGTTGTATATTTTTGTTCTGTTTGAGTCAACTTCCTACTTACAAAGAAAATAGGATGATCAACAATACATTCTCTAGGAAGGGCCAATAATTTTCTAATGGTCATGCCAGAGGAGTCCACATGCACATGAAAAGGATTGGTCCATGAAGGAAAGTGGATAATAAGAAATTTAGTAATCCTTTCCTTCGATGTCTCAAATGGTCGTTATTACGCTTATCCCCAATGGAACTTTCCTTTACTCTTCAATAATTATTTTAAAGGCATGGCAATATTAGCATAATATTTGATAAAATTCATGTAATATCATGTGTGCCCTAAGAATCCACGTACCTCACTCTAGTTAGTAGGTTCCTCTAGAAACAAAATAATAGCAACCTTGGAGGGATCCACTAACAAGGCTTCCTTATAGATGACGTGTCCAAGAAAATTCCCATAAGGTCTAGCTAAAACACACTTTTTAATTTTTAAGGAGATTCTCAACTATCGACATCTCTCAAACATAAAAATCAAATTATCAAGGTGATATTTCACTAGCCCATAAACTATCAAATGATCCAAGTAGACCTACAAGAACTTATGAATGAATTCCATGAATTATTTCACAACTATGTGTGAAAATATTGTAGGCACATTATTTAATCCAAATGGCATAATGGTGTGCACAAAATTTCCCCACATTTTGGTGAAATTTTTCTTCTCTTGATCCACTTTAGCTATCCTCACCTGATGATATCCATAAAAACCATCTGTGAAGGAGTGGATCTTGCTCCCTGCAACACCTTCCATAATTTCCTCTGTAAATGGTGTGGGAAAGGGATTTATTACACACACAACATTTAACTCCCTATAATCCACACAAATTTTGATTCATCCATATTTCCTTATATTGATCACTATAGGGCTAACCCATTTTGACTCTTCTATGGGCTCAATGATTCCTGAATTCAAATTATAGTTAATTTCTTCTTTCACCTTGATGGGAAAGATAGGATTCATCCTGTAAGGCCTCTTCCTAACCAGGAAGACACCTTCCTTTAGCTTTAGTCTCATCTCATCCAAAGATTCATGTACCCCTTTCAATTCATGATAGCCTCTATGAAACAAGTCCTAGATGTCACGCAGTAGCTCAATTATCTTAGCAACCTCAAAGTAAGATGAGTAATCTCCAATGATGGCCTCCTTAAGTTCAACATCTATTCCAATGTTAACCTTATTTGTTTTCATAGGCTCATGGTAGGTGCGAGCCTTCTCATTTACATTGTATAAGACCTCGCATGTACCCTCTATATGCTCAAAACCTAGATTCTCCACTTCTTCATCATCAATTATGTAGAACAATTTATCCATTTCTCTTTGCAACAAACTACACCCAAGTTGTTCAACATTTATCTCTTCTTCTTCAAAGTGTTCCTCCAGGTATAACTTGCCTAGTAACTCCTAATTAATTTCCTCAAACTTTACACTATCTCCCATAGTCAAGCGCTTCATAACCTGTAATGCCTTGTTCACCAAGGTTTTAGTGGAAAAATAGTCAAGGGTTTGAATCATACCTGTAGTAAGTTATTTCTAATTTCAAGTCTCTTTATTCAACTATGCATATTCATGGCATGCACGCTCACAACATTGTAAGGTGTAGTAGAGCTTGTGCACCCACAAAAAAGGTGGTAAATCTTACAACCCTTCTATCCAGATTCTCTCACACTATTGAATGTGGTGTTTAATAATATCCTTACAATGAAATTCCTAGATCTTAGTAGCTGCATTTCCCAGAGAAACCTAACAGGGAAGGAGATTCTCACTTCTTTCCATTCTAAGAGATTATCCCTATGAACGATTCACTATCACGTTTTTATCCTACGTAGAGTATAAACTAGCATGTTTCTTCTTTCTAATTGATCCAACCACTAAAATTCCATAGCACACAGGAACACTTCAGGATTTCCTTCACTAGTCTACTTTGGCACTTGGCTACTACCCAAATGCCTAACACAACATGACCTACTTACATGTGTAATTACACTTCTCACTTCACATCCAACCATTTCATAAGTTTCATGTGCCCAGTTTTCACATACAACACTTGTAGTATCACGCATGGACTGTGCATTATCCCGTTGGATAACTCCTTCCTTTGATGGATCAAGTACTTTAGGATCTCTAAAGGTGTGCACATAAATTTGGTTTAAATCCTCTTCACTAAAGGGATCTACATACGGTGTAGCTTTTCTATCTATCAAAGGAATAATAATGCATTCTTCCTTGTTCTCAAAACTTATATATCCTTTATTGAAGCGTAGATCATCATTGTTTTCATAACACCTAGGGCACCCAAGTAATGCTGGAATTTTTTTGTCTCTGGAAGTTCCAAGACCTCAAAGTCCCCAGTAAACTTGGCCCCTTGAATAGTAATACTAGCATCCTTATAAACTCTAATTGGCATGGCATTAGTACTATTTTTCATAAACAACACATTTGAATATGGTTGTAATGGTGGTATCCCCATCTAAATCCATGCATCTAAAGTGATTAAATTTACTTCTACACTTGTATCAATCAAAATATTACTTAAAATCCATCAATCCATAACAACATTTAGGGTGATCTCTTTGTCATAATACAGACTATGAGGAGGAAGCTTAACATGCAATTTTTTTCTTTTACACTCAAGTCCAAAGTGTGGCATCTTTCCCCTTAACCATCCCCACAATAGACGAACAATTTTCTCTTGTCGTAGCATCTTGTAAACCTCCTTTAGATCATCAAAATTCTTTTGAGGAAGCTCAGTTTATTTCTTTTGTTCTAACTTATGTGACTATTCCTTCAAACATTATATCTCATCCTACAAATTTCAAATCACCTCCATGGTTTCTTGATAAACCTCCTTTTAATGCATAGGGTCTAGATACTTTGCATGTAGTACCTCTTCCTTAGTAATGAAAATATTTTATTTTGGATCATCCCTGACACACACAACGTCAGTGCATATATAATAAAAAAAATAGGTACCAACTCAATATCCGACGTTAACTTAAACATCCACTAATATTCCATAACGCGCTACACTCTAACCATGCCAACACCCTTATCCTATTTTTTATTTTTACTCAGGTGCTCATATAATTCCAAGGATTCTTCATAGTTGTGGTTTATTCTACAAAAAGAACAAATAATATTCTGAGGACATTCATGCCTGTAGTGATCAGCAGATCAACATGTATAGCATGTGCCACAAGGATACTCACTTCTTCCACCACCATAACCTTGACCTCTTAATCCTCTACACTATCCTCTACCTCTACCATGGCCTCCATCAAAGTTCCCGTCAGTATGATCATGATCATGATGCTCACCTTTCTCCTTTAAATTATTTGCAACAATGGTCTATTACACACCAGTATCAATAGCATCATGAATCATAAAAATCAATCTACAATTCTTAGTATCATGAGTGGTAGACCTAAAAATCTTATAGTAACATGACATGTTCTTTTTTATCGCATGTTAAAAAAATAAGAACATTTTCGAATCATGATCCAAGTGACAAATATCATAGTCCAAAAAAATGGCACACACTAATTTATAATGACAACTATCCTTAGTATGTCCTTATACTTCACAATATATACACCAAATTTCGTTTTGCATCTCATGCATTGAATTAGCTGATAAATTTTCTAATTATTTCACCATCACCGCAATATGAGCTTCCAAGAATGGGTTCACTCCTATGTTTACATTCCCAAATTCCTCAGTGTGGAGAGATACTTTAAGTGCCTCACATATATATGTATAAGTCTTGTGAGAGAACCCTTATGAAAGGAGTGATTACTCCTTTAATAAGCCATTAAGCATGTTGGATTGTCTAAATGTCATAATATAACTTCAATAAGAGGGTCTTAAACCATGCATCATACTCCTGAATGCTCTTAGTTGTACCCTATTTGATGTCCTTCAGCGTTTTGATGCTATTCTTCTCAAACTCAAGTATATAAAACTATGTTAGGAAGGCATCACGTAGTGTAGTATAGTCTACACAAGTCTGGTTCAGATCAAATTTCATGTACCAACTATACATGCGCCCTTACAATGTAGTTGAAAAATAACTTGCCTTGCACTTTGGAGTTGTAATCCCCTTTGCACGCCATAGTATTTCACACATATGTAAATGTGTGGTTGCATCTTCAATCCCTCTCTATTCTAGGAGTTGAAGAGACATCTTCATATAGATTTTCTAGGGCTGGTGCAGACCATGGCCACCAAATCTAGAACCAATATTACCTCCAATGTTTCCTTTACCCCCAGAACCACCAAATATGATAGATATCGAGCCACATGATCCTCATTATCGTCCTCCTGTACTAGGTACCAAACCAAAGTATTATTTTCCTTGTGTCAAACTAAACTTCCACAGTCTACGAAGTTGTACTACTTCTAGATGTTATGCCAATGTTTTGTACGCCCACCATCTATGTTGATGACATGTAAAAAAATATAAATCCAACCAGACCTCCAATAACACATAGGATGATTGCGCCGCCATAGATGAATAATCTACTTGATTAACTCCTAAAATTGACATCAAATTAACTCTATTTGTAGACACTAAAATCATGTCGTAATCACCTTGGTCCCATACCGCAGCCCTATAATCATTTCCTCCTCCTCAACACTTTAACACATACCTCCTGCACCCCACACATTTTAATTTAATTACTTTAATTAATGTCATTTACCTCCATACATATTAATTTAATTATTTTAATTAAGTTAAAAGCCTTTTTACCATACACATATTAATTTAATTATTTACATTAAATTAATTCACCACCCTCATACACCTATTTAATATAAGTACCTTTATTAAATACACCTCACATAACCACCCCCATCATTTGAGCCATTAACCTAAACCCTAAACCAATGTCTTAAATAAAACCTCACATTACACCCATCCCCTCACCTCACATTTAAAATCCTTCTAAGGTCAGTTTTCATCCCAAGAAAACAAGAGACCCTTATCAAATGGCGGAACAACTTCCTAGGTAACTTTTGAAAAACTCGAGATATCTTACCCAAACCAATGTCATTTTACCCTAAACCAATGTCGGTTTCCCTAAACCGATGTCGGTTATACCGAAACAGAAAAAATTACCTATTTAGACCCATCTACAGCTTTGTAATAGGGGTTGGTCATGGGAGAAAACTTCTGATCTTGAATTTGATCTCTTTAGATGCGACAACAGAACAAAGATTGATTTGGGAACAACTAAGGCAGCCAAATACACTGGCACAATAGTGAGACTTTCTTCCCAGCATTCTCCAATGCAGCAACTTCTTCATTATTCATCAGACCTGTACCTCATAGAATAGTAAGTATCCTCCTTCCATCTATTTCATTTTCTTCTCATCATCTGTAGTATTTGTGGTAAAGGAGCCTAGTCTTTTACTCTCTGACCATTCCCTCTCTTCTATTGCAGCCACCTTCAATACTCAATCATCTGAACACTTGGCCTAATTTCCTATTTGACCTCCTCAGTAATCTCATACCTTTGCAACATATCTACCCCCCTTTGTGATCAGTTCTCATCTTCTATCTACTCCACTTTTGCCCCAAAACTCCATAAACTTGGACTGTGTGAGTCCACCAACCCCCGACCTAACCATCGCCAATTACATTCCAATTGTCATCAATTTCATAAAACCATGTTCAGTCTCTGTGTCACCTATTTTATGTCAGAATAACAACTTGTTTCTTACATATACCTACGTGAACACCTATTTGACCTTCAGATTTGTACCTAACCTAGCCTGTTAGCTCAGATTCACCTATAACCAACCTAGTTGACCTCTAGATCTCCTTCTAGCCTAGCCTATTAGATTAGATCTAGCCTATTGCATTTGTATGAGATTCCTAAATCATATTAAACTATAGTAGGAAAATATTTACTTGATTTCTGCATTGATTTGTTTTAAAGAGTGGACTGACAGCCATCTAGGAAGTATCGCACTTCCAGGATCTAGCACATGCTACGCAGTCCACTGCATATATATCATTTAACTCTCTTTGGTGGTCTTGTTTTGGTTCTTATATAGGTAGTTCCTCCTAGAAAAAGGAAGGTATCAAAATCACTTTGATTCAGAATTCAGGTATGTGCACATACAACCTTCTATCATCTCAAACCAGATATTCCTCTTACCACCTTTACCTTATCTGTTTTGTCAAGTACTTCTCAGAAAAGTAAGAAATCAGGTGAATCATTTTGGCACGCCTGGTGGGACCCATTCAGGGTTCCTTGCATCTTTCTTCATTCCTAGGTGAAAAATTCTATGTGTTTGTTTCCCTTCTAATAGCATTCACATTAATACCTTCTCCTTGGTAACATTCTCTTCTTTCTATTTGCTCCGAAAGACACATTTCTTTTGGTGTATTTAAAAAGAACCTTCTTCCCCTTTGTTTTCTACATTTTAGTGAAAGAGCATCCCTCTTCCTGTTCATCTATTTTGTCATCGAATATCATACTTTCGATTTGGGTTTGAAACAAGTGCATTCTATTCTGATTTGTTGCATTAGCTCACATTAATTGAGGGTAACCTATACGCTGGAGGTCATAATCAGCTGATGGTTGACAAATGAATTATAACAAAGCACTTATATCCTTTTGTCTATCTATGAGTCTTACCAAACCACACAAAAATTCAAAATACACACATCTTAAACAACATCTTACCTAGAAGAAGTTGTAGGTGATCACACGATCACGGTACAGTGGGCACCCAGCTCGCTGCTCTATCAAGTCATACTTCATAGTGAAACCCGCCCCCGCCATAACATTCCTGAAACCTCACCCTTTAGAATTATTTCTTCGTAGAAAGCCTTCCTTTCCAATAAATTCTATTGTTCTGTTCATAACAATCAGTCCATACAAATAGCATAAGCTGAACATACGTAATAGAATAGGCACTCTAGGAACGTTCTTTCTTAGTGTTCTACTTGACTTGCATTTTTGAGGTGAGAGCTTTCGATCATCATTTTTTTCTTTCCTTGCACACTCCCAATCATAGTTGGTGTATTCTAACTTCATCTGAGTGTGCCTAGACCACATCTACATTAGTCTCAGACTTCTAGGTTTGATTCAACACCATATTTTTAAATCACAACCATCTTTCTTATTCTTTGTTTCAATTTCATAGTAACCGGCTACGGTTACCTTTAACCGACATTGGTTTAACCCAGCCATTGTCGGTTTGAAGTCTTCTTGGATACCTATCCAAAAGACACCTATTTCACTTTTTGAGATGTAAAAGGCTCCACTCACATTCCATATTGTTGTTACTTCAATCACAGTCACCCAATGTCTCATCCAGTGTAAAAATTGTCACTTTGGGACTGTCATTTAACAGACTGTTGGTTTTTCACAGTGACCGGCACTAGTTAAGCTTGATAGGCATCGATTTACTTGAACCGACATCGGTCACCCTATGATCTTTTACATCCCACCAGCTGACCTAATTCATTCACCGTTGACTATTTTCCTAGTTTTGCTATGTTCTGTGCCATTCAAGCATAATACAGTCTCACCAAATCAATTCCTATCCACATGGTATTAACTCATAGTCAAGCAAGCACCCTCATATTTCACACTAGTCAACTATCACTCCCACTTAACCCTTCATCACCTAGTCCTTTGCCACCTTCCATGTCATCATCTATGGATCCTAATCAACTTATTACCATTCCTACATGTGACACAGAGTTCACACAACTCCTGGATCAGAATCCCGCTGCTTTGAGCCACTACCCCACCATTGCCTCCACTCGAAATGCTTTGGGTCAGTTGATATATGGCATGCCTGTATCCTTATCTCCATCCCTAATGATCGCTCCAGCCTTGGCTCCACCTCCTACCATGGTGACCTCACCCATTTTATCCCCATTTGTGTCCTAACTAGGTCCCACACCAGCTTTGATTGCCGCATCCACCACCTCTATTGCACTCGTAGTCTCCCCCATACCTTCATCCACCACCCAAAACATAGCATCCTCCAAACTTGTTATCTCACATATACCAATCATAGCACTACCACCCTTGGTGTCGTTAACCTCTATCCCATTTCAAAATGGTTTCCTTTCTATTCCCCAATCTCTACCTCCCATCTCTACCAGGGTCACTATGAGTGTCCCACCCTCACATACCTACTACCATTCATCTCCTGTTTCATCAGTCATTCAGTCTGGATATGTACCCTGTATGTTTGTCTCTCAATTCCCACCTCCTTATTTGACACCACCATATTCTAGAATTTATTATTCTTCATATGTCCCACAACAGCCTCCTTTCGTTCCGGGGCGTACCCAATCTTCATAACCCAACAATGACGTTATCAAGTTAATCATGGACAAGATGAAGACATTAGAAGCATCTATTTCTGGATCTCACAATTCTCTCACCTATGACAAGATTTGTAATGAGCCTATTCACTCATCCATTCCCATTCGTCCATATCCCATACATTGGGAGATGCCTAAGTTTAATCACTTTAATAGTAAGGAAGACCCACAACAACATTTTTGATCTTTCAAACATGGGTGTTACTTAATTTCCCACGATGATGCTTTGCTTTTGTGAACCTTTCCCATGTCCCTAACTGGTCCAGCATTGGACTGGTATAGTGGATTACCTAGACATTCCGTCTTCTCATTCAACTAAATATCCCAAGCCTTCTTGGATCAATTTTTGATTAACGTCATCAAGAAGTTTACCATGACCGATCTTTATTCTATGCATCAATATGACGATGAATCCATAACAGATTTTATCACTCGTTGGCATAGCCCAATCAACCAACTCACTTTCCAATTACCACAAATTGAACTCATAGAGCTCTTCACATGAGCCTATACTAGGCATATCTCACCTACTTTATAGGTGCAAAACTTTTGTACACTCGACGAGCCTTTCACCATCGCACGTAAGCTTGAAATTTGTGCCATCGAAGAGAAGAAGATACAATTATGAAACAAGAACTCATTTAAATCACACGATACTTCCTCTTCCTCGAAACCTCAGACAAGTTATTCCAAAGTCAAGGGAACTGCCAACGTAGTAGTAATTAATTTTTGCCCTGCCCATCCACCCAATCATGCTAAACCTTCATCCAATCTATCACCAATCCAAGCCTTCCAATTCAAGTGAGAACAAAATAAATACACCTCAATTGGGGAATCATATTCATTTGTTTTAAAAAATATTATTAAAGCTAATGTTATCACCTTTCCTCCTAGCAAAACACATACTGGTTTTGACCCTTCTCGCCCCATACCAGGTTGGTATAAGGAAAATGACTACTATAACTATCACCATGTAAATGGTCACAGTGACATCAATTGTATCACTTTTAAATACATTGTTCAGGGAAAGCTCAAGAGTGGTGAGTTATTCCTGTAAAACCCTAATCCACCAGCCAATCAAGACCTTCATATATTCAAGAAACCATTCCCTAACCATTCCCCATCTAATGATCAAACTGGTGATGCATCACAAAATGAAAGTAATACGTGAGAGGTACATGTTATCTTTACTGACTTACCACTTGATTCCCAAATATCTTCTATCCCCTCCATCAATGAAATCCTAGCCCAAAATCCTCTACCCACACACGAACCTATTTTCTCTATACCTCTACCCATAGAGGAATGCCATTCACCTCCCCATACACCTACGGAGGAGTCTCTCATTAGCACCAATATCATTTCCACTTCAGCTTCCCTACCCAGTGAGCCGCTACCAATTATACCTCCTCCACCTAGAGAGGAGTACCCATCGTCTTCTCCACCTATTCAGGATCCAATAGATTTGTCAATACCACTCGATGACCATTCTCCATCAACTACCCAAGATCCTATGGACATACTTTTACCTCTCTTACCTATGGAGACCGAAGCTAGTGAATTCCCTATTTCTCAGACATATTTTATGGGAATCACCACTAGCTCCACATCTACCTCATCTACCACAATTCCATTCTCACGTTTGGCCGATCGCCTGAATTATGTTGATAGGTCTTTACTTTGGGGGCATATCTTACTCCCGGTCTTGACCCAAATGCAATCATCTTCCGCTGACACTTCTACCATTTATCTGAAGATGTTTCAACAATCCAAACCACACATGAACATAACTCTCGATACATCTTCTACTCCATCATCCTCATCTATACCCGCCCCTCTACTTGCTAGCCAACGTGTTCGAACATCATCTCTTGTATCTAAACCCACTAGTGTTCTAGGGGTCACACCCACATCAAACTTTACACATTCTCCTATCAGGATACACTTGACCACATCTTCCCATATACCTATTGAATCAATCCCTCAACCTAAAAGAAAAAACCAACCTTCTTCTCCGCACACATAGACCTCACCAACTACACCTTTATCACCTTCACCCCTACCATCCATCTTGGGACCTCACCCCTCCACCTTAACAAAATCTACTCTCTCCAGGGGTAAAACTAAAATTCCCTTGACCCCTTCACCATAGCCTACAACTCTACCTAGGTGAGCCTTGCGTCCTTCATCATCATATATAACTTCTTTGCCTCCCATACCACCATTACCTTCTATACATCCTTCACTACCTATGACATTTTCTTCCACCTCACCTGTACCTCCCTATTGCCCTCAACCAACACCTACCGCTGCACCTCAATTGCCTCCTTGGGTCACTCATCCTCTCCCATTATCTACCTTTCCATCCACATCACATGCTCCCCCTACACCTCTACCTAAGAAAAGACACCAACAATTGAAAAAAACATTAATTTCCAAAGAGGTGGTTAAACCTACCCCTCTTTCTATTCATGCACCTACACCAAAGAAAGTACAACCCAAATTAAATACTGCATCACCTCAACTACCACCATAACTACCCAATATTCCAACCAAACCTACTTTTACTTCACATTGTGATCCACTGGTGGGATCATATGCCACCATCTTGGCTAACCTCTTGGAAAGCTCTACTATCACTCTCCCTCCTCTTAGACCTTATGACCCTCTTAAACCTAAACCGAAAGGGTTTGATGATACTAAAATTTGTGCTTACCATCATGTGCCCGGGCATGATGTTGAGAACTGTAAGGGTCTAAAGGATGCCCTCATTCAATTATGTCCTTTTGACCCAAATTTTGATGATGATGACCTCTTAGATGATGAACCTATTTCACCCCCACCACCTTCTTCACATCTTCCTCTTACATCTATACCGAAACCTCCATCTTCACCACCACGACCTTCCTTTCCATCTCTAAAATTTGAAATTAATATGGTTCACATCAGAGAACTTGGCACGCCTCCACCTAAATGTTGTTGTGCCCAACTCACCTCACAGGGTTTTTCTCCTCCAGTAAGTTTTTACCTGTCATGTCGTTATACCACTCACCCTACACCTTCTCCATTTGCCAAATCCCCTAAGATCAACATGATACACATCACTACACATGCTCAGAGGGATAAGGGAAAATAAAAAGCAACTGACCCACCAACCAATATTATACCCAACATACCATCTGTACCCATACTTAAGATAACTATCTGTGGCCCCTCATACCCCATTTCTAATGGCATCACACATCGCACCATGCTCAAACACCTACACCAATCTCCCCTCAAAATGTCCTTATATGACCTCATCCAAACCTCTGAGTCACATCGTCAAGCCCTCATGGAGGTCCTTCAATCTATTGAGGTTTTACCTAATGACCCCACACCTGTAGCATCTATTATCATAGCTCACCATGTCGCCTCACTCACTAAATTGCCATCTACCTCATCATCTCCACCTGTTCACCAAGTTGCTATCCTTAGTTTCTTGGATGACGAAATTGTCCCCCACCAAACCGATGACCAAGATCCTGTAATTTTCATCTCCATCCATATCGATAATATACATGTCCAATGTGTTATGATCGATGGGGGCACTAGCATTAACATCATCTACTCTCACGCATTCGAACAAATGTGCATACCCAACAACTACATGCATAAACATCCAGTCGTGTTGCGTTCATTCAATGACGCTATCACCTCTACACTCAGCACTATCATCCTCCACATTCATGTGGGTCCCCATACTATTCCTAAGTTTTTCTATGTTTTGGAAGGGAAGTTTCAATACAATTTATTACTCGGCAGACGCTAGATTCATGCCATGGGTTGTGTTCCTTCTACTTTACACCGATGTGTAAATTTTGAACATGAAGGATGTTCCTATACCATTCTGGCTAACCCATCACCTTTCAAAACCTACAACATGCTTTACTGGCCCAATGATGTCCTTGTACCTGTTAAGGCATCTACCTTCTTGCCTACATCTTCTTCACACACGACCCCATTCACCAGTGTTTTTGCAACCTCACCTTCACCCAAATCTTCTATTCACACCTTTGTTGTCACTTCTACCAGTCACACATCAGCTTCCCAACTAACCGACATCTCTATTGATCTAACTTCTAATGTTTCATCTATTATAACTACCAATATATCAACCACTGATCCCTTGGAAGGTGTTTTTCAATGCCTCACTATGGAGGAGTATCGCATGTACAATGTCAATACATTCCTTACTCCACAAGAGTATGGAAACCTTCACCATAATCCTCACTATGATCACCACATAGGTGAGCATCTCCTTTATGGTCCTCCCCACCTCCGTACCCATCTTACCTATGGGGGACTTGATATTTCCACTTATACACCCGAACCACCATCACAAACCCAACCTTTTTTGGCTAAACTTTAGTCTCTTGCCAACTGACGCTTTGCTCAAACTTTCCTACACCACTTTTCCTAGAATGGTTTCAGCTTTGGCCTTTATGAACAAGGTCATCACACCATTATTTCATGTACCACATGTAAACAAAATGATTGTAGTGGAATCAATTTTACCGAACTACCTGCCAAAAAGCCCTGTATTGAACTCATTAAAGACATTGACCCTTCTCCACCTTCTTAACCTACCCCACCTTCACCACCTTCATTAATGGAGTTGATGGATCCTTAATCTATTCCTCCTAACTTTTTTTCCATAAATACCATTTCCTTAGGGCCTCTAACCTATCACCATGATGGCGAGGCTCCTTCCTCTCTTCCTTTATTTTATCCTGACATGACAGGGGGTGATACTCCTATTAATTTTGTTCAATGTTAGGATGATGAGTCCATACTCACCTACCTTGGTGTTGAAGACTCTTATATTCACCAGTTGTTACCTTCTAAAACACAAACAATGTTGAATGAGTCGAATATCAAAGTCAACATCCACAATTAGGACGACCCCCACATTCTCAAGATTGGCCAATCTCTAGATGCTGCTAAACAAGAAGCTCTCACTTCTTTTCTTAAAAGTCATTGCTATGCTTTCGCTTGGTCCTATGCTGACATTCCTGGTATCGATCCCACTATCATGGTCCACAATATTGTAACCATTCACATTGCCAAACCCATAAAACAAAAGTTGAGGAAAATGCATCCTCGCATTGCTCTTCTTGTCAAAGAATAAATTCAATGCCTTCTCTTAGTTTCCTTCGTCTTACCCATCGATTACCCCAAATGGATTTCTAACATCGTCCCTATCACTAAGGTGACAAGGGGACTTCGCATTTGCACCAATTTCCATGATCTCAACCTTGATTTCCCAAAAGATGATTTTCCTCTACATGGTATTGACCAGTTGGTTGACCTTACTGCTAGCCATGGGATGCTATTGCTTATGGATGGTTTCTAGGGTTATAACCAAATCTTTCTCGCTCCAAAGGATCAACACAAAACTAGATTTATTACCCCTTGGGGGACCTTCTACTATCGAGTCATGCCTTTTGGCCTTGAAAATGCTGGTTCCACGTGTCAGCGTGCTATGACTTACATCTTCCATGATATCATGCATCACATATTGGAAGATTACGTGGATGATCTCTTGGCCAAGTTTAAACGTCGCACCGAGCACCTCACAGCCCTCAAAACCATCTTTGACCACCTCATTAAATATTGCATCTGCCTTCATCCTAAAAAGTTCCTCTTCGTGGTTCTCTCAGGAAAGATCCTGGGATTTATCGTTTTCTTACATGGTATAGAAATTGACCCTGCTAAAGTCAAGGCCATCCTCGAAATGCCTCCACCCACTAACCTTAAACAATTCCATAGCCTGCAAAGTAAATTATAGTCCATTTGTCATTTCATTTCACAATTAGATGATCTTTGTCAACCATTTCATCACCTTTTCAAAAAGGATGTCTCTTTCAAATGGGATGACGACTACCACAACACTTTCGGGGCCTTAAAACAATACCCTCTCCAACCACCTATACTCATTCCACCTAAAGATGACCAACCCTTCTACCTATACATCTCTGCTACCGATCACTCCTTAGGGGCTATGATCACTCATCATGATGAACAACATAGGGAGTAGGTGGTTTATTATATAAGCCATACCCTTCTAAACTACAAAACCTGATACACTCACCCTGAAAAACTCTGCTTAGCCTTAGTTTTTGTTGCCACCAAATTTCTCCATTACCTACTCAACCACAAAACCTATGTTATGACCAACACTAACCCTTTACACTTCATGTATGCTAAACCATACCAAAATCAACGTACCGCACATTGGCTCATGCTTCTTTCTGACCTAGACCTCGAATTCATTCACCAAAAATATATCAAGGGCCATGCCATTGCTGACTAGCTCACTGAGGCACCTCTTTCTGGGACTCAATCTTTGAATTTTGATTTCCCTGATGAATCTATTGCTAACCTCTCTTTAGATGATGACCCTTACCAAATAAACTTATTCTTTGATGGTTCCAAATGTCAGCGTGGGGGTGGTGCAGGTATTATCCTCATTCCTCTTGATGGGGAACCTATACCCTTATCATTCAAACTCGACTTCGAATGCACCAACAATATCACCAAATACGAAGTGCTCGTATTGGGTATCATGACTGCCTATGCCTTAGATGTCGGATCCATTAATATCTTTGGTGATTCTCAACTGGTAGTAAACCAAGTCAATGGTGTTTATTAGTGTCATAATGAAATACTTCAAGAGTACAAACGTTACGTCAGCATCATGTTGACTACCTTTGACTGCTATAAAATTCAAACCATTTTGTGATCCACCAATAAATTTACAGATACCATGGCCTACCTCGCTTCCCAAATACCTGCTTCACCTGCCGATTCAGACATATTTGTTACCATAAAATGCATACCAAGACCTTCTTATAAATATTTTTGTCTTAACCTCATCTGAATTACCTCCCTAAACACATAAGACCTTTGGTATAAGCAGCTTGTAGACTACCATTCCCTTTCTATATTGCCTCCTGATCTCACACGTAATGGACAATGTGCCTTTATCAAAAAGGCCTCTCGTTATGTCATCATCAGTGGCCTTCTCTATAAATGTAGTTTAATGACATTATCTAGTGATGCCTCACCAACTCTGAAATACCCTATACCATTAAATAAGTTCATGATGGCATATGCGGAGGTCACTTCAGTGGCCTTGTTATTGCTAAACGCATTCTTCATCTAGGATATTACTGGCCGACCCTCAATCATGATTATTACGACTACGTTAAGCATTGTGTAAAATGCCAACAACATGCCAATCTTCATCACACACCTAGTCATGCCTTACAGGTTGCTCGTGACCTTTGTCCCTTCTCTCAATGGGGTTTGGATCATGTTGGAGAGATCAACCTCACTCTTCCCTAAGACATCAATGGATCATCACTGCTACTGAATATTACACCAAATGGGTTGAATCCATACCCCTCATCTCTACTAAAGCTGAGAAAATATGTGAGTTCATCAATCATCACATTACTTATCGCTTCGGTGTTCCACATCGCCATATTATTGATAATGGAAAACAATTCAAAAACAAAACTTTACATAAACTTTGCGACACCTTCGGTATCTAGCTTAGCTTCTCCTCACCATATTACCCACAAACCAATGGCCAAGCTGAAACCACCAATAAAACCCTAAACAAAATTATCATGAAAGTGGTTAACGATACTGGGAAGGGGTTGGTATACACACATTCCTTTCGCTCTTTAGGCATACCGTAGTAGTATTTGTACTTCCACTACTACTACCCCCATTTTCTCTGGTCTATGGTACCAAGGTTGTTTTGCCTCTCAAATTCCAGATCCCGTATCTTCGTATCTCTCTTCAAGATATGCTTACTGATGATGACCTTTCAACTAGATCGTTTATCACAACTTGAGTTATTAGACGAACGTCATCTTCATGCCATCGACCATCTCCAAGTCTACCAAAAACGCATCAAGCGTGCCTATGAAAAACGTGTCCATGAATGCACCTTCAAGGTTGGTGATCTCATCCTCAAGGAAAATCAACATGTAACCAAAGTAGAAAAAAAAAAATGGGGCAAATTTTCTCGTAATTGGCTTGGATCATACATCATGACCCATGACCTATGGGTCAGGTGCTTATCGTTTGTCTTCACTTAATGGTAAGCCCAAAACCTAAGCTGCTTAATGCCTTGCATCTTTGACCGTTCTACTTTTGACTTCTAGTCCTACATCACTATTTATCTAGTTCATGCTCATCCCTTGAGTGCCATTTACCTTTTACTTTTCTACACCTCATCTCTAATGACTAAACAAGAATCATGTGATTACCCGTCACCCTTTTTGCCTGATCTTAAATATGTGCACCATGGCTATGCACATGGCATGATTCTCATGGATATTTTTCATATTATTTTAGATGAGATCCCATGGTCGTTCACCCTTTCCTTCTCATAAAGAACCAAATGATTCGTTATAGTCTCGTCCATGAATTAAAAGCCACAAAAAAAAGAAGAGATGAATCCCTCAGAAGGACATCTTCCAATATAGGGGATCAAATCCTTGAGTCAAAATTCCAATATAAAAGATGAATCCCTAAAAAGGACATCTTATGCCTTCAATTATCACTATAAGTAGACTTCTCCCTTTGAAGGGAAAAACTATAAAAAGCTCACAACTCTCTACATAGTCTTTCCAAAAAGAGGACTATTTTCTCAAACATCAAAATTCAGAATCTTCCAGCAGCGATCAGCTTTATGAAGACCTCAAGGAGACATATATTCATCCCATATAGACTTCCCACATTGATCAATCTATCTCAAAAGTCAAAAAGAAAAAGAAACATAAAAAGAAAAACAAGCTTTTTCGTCATGGACTTGCCTATTGTGATCTTGACTCTATTGCCCAAGACATTCCTTTTTCCATTTTATGACCCAATTACCTTCACCTCCTTGCCCATTTTCTTTTTTCCTCATGTTACCTCAAGGGATCTACTGAACCTACAACATTTGGTGATTTTGTGACTATTCTTCACCTTTAGAGTAATCAATCATGCAATGTCTTTAGGGTATTACGTTCACTAGCCTATTTATAGATGTGTTTCATACATTTTGATCCTTGCCAATTGGGTGCATTTCTTGCCCCCCTCATATCTTTTCTCTTCTTCATTACCTTTTGATCTTCCTATATAGGACTAGACCCTCAACACCTGCCTTTTGGGGTTTTTCTTCTCACACATCAATCAGCCTAAAATCACCTTTACCTATCTACCTATATTTCACCTAACCTAATCGACCATGACCTAACTATACCTATGACCTGGAATCAACACTACCTATCGACCTAAAATTACCTTTACCTATCTACCTATCCTCCACCCAACCTAATCGACCTTGACTTAATCATACCTATGACCTCAAACCAAACCTAACTATCAACCTCACTACCTATTCTTCTATCTTCTCATATTCTTTGTTAGCTTATGGGAGAAATACATCAGTTTGAGGTCCTTTTTTTCACCGGGACTATATAGGCAGCACTTCTAGGGCATGGAGCCCTGGAAGGTTAGCTCGGCCACTCTTTACCCTAACCATTTCCCCCCCTTTCTACTTGATTTTCTGATCATATAAAAAAACCTCGACATCTATAGAATATACCACATGAATTTTACCACTTATATTATTTCACATTTTCATACATAACCAGCATTTTCCACATGTTACACCATCTCATGCATTTATATGGCCATTTTTTTTAAAAATAATGAAATGAACATTCATGCCTAAACCAACCTGACTCCACCATGCCTAAACCAACCTGACTCAATCCATGCCTAACAACCTGACTCAATCCATGCCTAGCCAAACCTAACTCCACCATGCCTAAACCAACCTAACTTGATCCATGCCTAACCAACTTGACTCCACCATGCCTAAACCAACTTGACTCAGTCCGTGCCTAGCCAAACCTAATGACACCATGCCAAACCTAACTCCACCATGTCTAAACCAACCTAACTTAATCCATGCCTAACAACCTGACTCAATCCATGCCTAGCCAAACCTAACTCAACCATGCCTAACCAACCTAACTTGATCCATGCCTAAACTGACTTGACTCCATCATGCCTAACTCACCTAATTTCCATCCATATCAAACCAAAAAATCCATACCTCATATAACACAAGTCATAAACCAACATCACATCAACGAATCACAAAATACCATGTATCTCATCATATAAATCAATAACTGTGTATCTCAAAATACATGCCCATCTCATCATGGCCATCATCTCAAAAATGTCAGCACGCAGGCTGGTCTCATATATACAAAAAGAATGAATGCATCAATACAAAAATCTTTAACACGCACGTTGCTATCATGTACAACACAATAATAAATACCAAATCTCTTTGGCATGCAGGCCAGTCTCATATATAATACATACAAAGGTGACTCAGCACGCAGGCCAGTCCATAGCAGGTCAATCATCTCCCCATCTGATATCGCAGAATACTCCCTATGTCTATGTCTCTTTAGATCCCTCTATCACACCTACCTCACCTCCTACTGATGGCCCCTCACCTGGGGCTGGCCTCTACACACTAGTGGCCCCGCCATGACCCTGTCCCTGGGCACACTGGCCCCCTATACTATCCACACTATGAGTGTGGAATCTGGTCCTCTCACTGGAGGCCTGTTGTGCTTTGTACTTCGCATAGGAGGGCACATCTATCCCAACAGCTAAAAAATGATCCTGGTAATACCGTTCCTCTCCTAGGGCATCTCTGAACCTAGCCATGGGCACTATCTGTGGAGGTGCCATGGGTCTCACTACCTGTGTGGGTACCTATACAATGGGACCCTATCCGTGAACTTACACTAAGCCCCTGTGCTGGTACTAGAGCCTGAGTCGGCCCTGGAGTCTATGTCTGTGCCTGTATCTGGGCCTGCAAGGGTAGTAATATGTGCCTGTGCTACTGTCAGCTGGCCCTGCAGACCCATCACCTGCCCCTGCATTGTGGCCAATTGGCCATGTAAATCCATTACCTATGCCTATAGGGCAGCTATCTACTCTCCATCTCCATCTCCCCCCTTCTTCCACCTGTGCAGGTACTTGTCCCTGTCTTGGCCCTGCCTGAGCCTGCATCGTCACTATCTAGGCCTATAATGTGGCAACCTGTGCCTCTATACCTGTCAGCTACCCATGTATGATCCCAAGCTACATCACAAAATTAGCCACTTACCCCCTGTAGGGCGTCTCTCAGAACTGTGATGGTGGCTATGTTTGGCTGCCCTGGCCTTGGTGGTATGGCTTTTAGCTGTACCGCCCACTACTTCTTGTAACCATTTGTAACCCCAGCATCATTAATCTGTACATCTACTGGCTGGTCCTCCTACCCTAGTCGGCACTATGTGTCATGGTAGACACATAGGTCTCTCCACATCATCTCTCCTTGTACTACAGGAATGAAGGTGGTACACCCTGAACTAATCCAAACTGGTTTCTAACCCACTCTATGGGAATTTTCTCAAGCTCTCCCGCTCTCCTCCCCTCTATCCATAGATTTATCTATATCCCAGCTAACTCCATGGCCATCTGTTTGTATGAGGAGAAGCCCACATACGGCCTCCAGATGATGTCCACCTCGGACAGCCCCTTCAAAAACCTCCTGTAATAAGCTACATCATGCGTCAATCTGGTACCTCAAGCCTCTCCCATAGCCGGGGTTGACCCACCACTTTTACCCCTCTCTCAAAAATATCTATGGGAATGCATATTTATGGGGCATCCCCACTGGTCACACATAAACAATGTGCTCGTATGCCCAGCAATGTAGTAGTAAAATGCAACAGATGTTGAATCTCCACAGTCACCCAGAGGCCCATAGCTCTCTATACACCTATGTCAACAATGCAGGTGCCTATGCGAATCATGTCCGATGTATCATCATGTCATGGAGGACTCCCATCAGTGACCTCAGGAATCTCCACACCCCTCTGCATCCGGTAGTATGAAGTAGCACACTACCTCCATCAAGAGTACCACTAACCTCATCTCCTCTAGATGAGATCTATACATCACTCCATAGCTTAGGCTAGCACTATGGAATGTCATATCTACTACACCCTCACCAAAAATGGGTGCTAATAACTCCTCAAACACCTTTGAAGAGATAGAATAAAACCTGGGCCACCAATATGGGCAACTGTAGGATCCTGTAGATGTCCTCAAGGGTGATTGCCATCTCACGCGTCGACAAATGGAAGGTGGTGGTTGCCGAGTCCCATCTATCAATGAGGGAAACCATAAGACTTGCCTCCTAGACTACATGCCGGGTAGTGCTGCATGCTTATCAATCCTACCTCTGCCACATGTTGTCACTCTTCTTGTGTCATGATCACCCATGTTGTCAATAACAAGGGCGGCACCTGGGCCCTCATCTGCAGCTCATCTCAGGCTTGCATCCCAAAAAAGCAATATATTAATCCACCTTCCTAACTTACCTTATTTTTACCCCACATCCCAGCCTAATCTCTTTCCCCACCCCCCATCCTGTTGGCCTTGTTGCTCACCCAAACCTATCTTCCCTAACCCTCACCCACACCTACTAGAACCTATCTACCCTACCTATCTACCATAACCCTCACCCACACCTAACCCAAACCATCTACCCTACCTATCTATCCTAACCCTCACCCACACCTACCCAAACCCATCCACCCAAAACTATCTACCCTACCCTCACCCGAAACCACCCTCAACCCTTACCCACCTACCATACTTTCTCACCCTAAACCCTTCCCCTCTCACCTAACTTCTTTCCCACCCTACCCTTACTCTCTTCCCTTTTTAATCCCAATTTACACTTAGGATTAACCGACCCTGGTTATCCCCAGAATGACCATAGTCTCCCTTTGATGGGCACTGGTCACTGTTATTGTGACCGGTACTCGTCACTACCCACCGACGTTGGCCACAAGTCGACCGATGTCGGTCACTATCATGTCGCTCGCCCTGACTTCCCAACCTTACTTTTTCCCTTCCTAGTTATTCTACCCATCCAAATACCTCCTTACACCCCTCATTGCCCCTACCTTACCCTTTTCCCCTAACCCGTACCCTTTCCCATTCCTATTGCCCCCTTTTTTCCCTTATTTTCAAATTTCTCCCCCCCTAAACCCCCATTTTTCACTTTTTTAATATTTTTTACCAAATTAACTCACAAATCACTAAAAAGGGTTTTATTCCTACTTAATCCCATTGCCGCCATCATGGTGGAACCTACAACCTTCGTGCCGCTCCTCGTGATCCCTCTCCAGCCTCTTCCATCCTCAAATGACCTCCAATTCTCTCCACCAATCACCTCGCTCAATCCGATCTGATAGGACCCCACCTCTCACTCAATCAATCTCACCTATGTGGCTTAACAACTCAATCTCCCTGATCGCTACTCTTTTGAATCCTATTCCTCTTTTTCTCTCTTCTTGTCCTCTTCTTCTCCTTTTCCAAATGCACAAATGAATGTTCAAAACATGGGTTTAAAAACTTTTTATACCCTACCTGACTCAGCCGACATTGGTTAACCCTTGACCGTTGCTGAGTCTTCTTCCCTAGAACTACCATTTCGTCGGTTCCTCTCCATCGTCATTAGTTCATATTGACCACTTTTGAGTTGCCCTTCCTGACTCATTACCCTCTCATTGACCTCATTTTTCTTTACTTCCTTTTTCTTTTGCCTCCCCTACACCTACCTGGACGACTTTACCTTCTTCTTTAGCCCTCCACCTTCTTTAAACTCACCTCATTAACTGATTGGTGTCTCCTTATTTTACCCCTACCTCGGCCTTACCTATGCTGTGACCTATCTACCTAGACCCGGAAACCTATTTGTGACCTTTGAACCAATGTGCTCACTATCCCTTGCGACACTATTACCTGTGTTGTTTGACCTAATGACTTTACCTAGCCTATTGTCGTGACCGTTTATCCTGACCCTACCTTTGGTGTACCGGAACATACCTAAACATTCCTGCCCCTAACCTACGTTGTGTTTCCTGACCATATCCTATACCTTGGATACCAGAATCACTTCAATCTTGTTTGGATAAACCTATCGACCTTAGAAGATATAGAGTTTGCAAGCTCTTCAACCTGGTACCATGTCACAGTTTATACGTTTGCGTGCGTTCAACTGCCCCTTAACTTTGACCTTGGCCCGTTTACCCATTTACCTATATGCCCATTTTTCCCTTTCCTCCATTCCTCATTTCTTCACTCATTCTGCTTCACATCCACTTTTATTAAACCACTCGACCGATGTCACCGTGTGACCTCATCAGTTCTTGGTTTGAGGGGGATCACCCTCATTCCCACATGGGGCAACCACACTCTATTTTTGTTCACGTCGCTTACCAATACAAGCTACGCAACAAAAAGGGGAAAAATGTAGACACCGAAATCGTGTCATAATCACCTTGGTCCCTTGGCGTAACACTATAATCACTTCCTCATCCTCAACACCTTATCACCTACCTCCTGCACCCCCACACATTTTAATTTAATCACTTTAAAATTAATGTCATTTATCTCCATACATATTAATTTAATTATTTTAATTAAGTTAATAACCTTTTACCCACACACATATTAAATTAATTATTCACATTAAATTAATTCACTACCCTCACACACCTATTTAATATAATTGCCTTTTATTAAATGCACCTCACCTAACCACCTCCATCATTTGACCCATTAACCTAAACCCTAAGCCAATGTCCTAAATAAAACCTAACATTACACCTATCCCGTCACCTCACATTTAAAAGCATCCTAACGTCAGTTTTCGTCCCGAGAAAAAGAAGAGACCCTTATCAAATAGTGGAGTAACTTCCCAGGTAACTTTTGAACAACCCAAGATATCTCACCCAAACTGATGTTGGTTTACCCTAAATCGATGTAGGTTCCCCTAAACCGACGTTGGTTATACCAGGATGGACCAAATGGCCTATTTAGTCCCATCTACAACTTTGTAATAGGGGTTGGTGGTTGATTGTTTTTTGAGAAAACTTCTGATCTCAAGTTCGATCTCTTTAGACGTGACAGTAGAACAAAGATTGATTTGTGATCAACAAAGGCAACCAAATACACTGGCACAACAATGAGAACTTTCTTCCTAGCATTCTCCAATGCAACAATTTCTTCATTATTCTTTAGACCTGTGCCTCACAGAAGACTAAGTATCCTCCTTCCATCTATTTCATTTTCTTATCATCATCTGTAGTATTTGTGGTAGAGGAACCTAGTCTTTTACTCTGTCCATTCCCTCTCTTCAGTTGCAGCCACCTTCCATAGCCACTCACCCTAATACTTGGCCCTAATTTCTTATTTTGACCTCCTCAGTAGTTTCATACCTTCGTAACATATCTACCCCCCTCTGTGATCAATCCCTGTCTTTTATCCACTCCACTTTTGCCCCAAAACTCCAAAGACCTGGACTATGTGATTCCACCAACTTAACCGCCCTAACGACTTAACCACCATAGGTTCTCTCTAACCGTCACTGGTTACATTCCAACCATCATCAGTTTCATAAAACCATGGTCGGTCTCGGTGTCACCTGATCTTCTACTAGAATAACAACCTATTTTTGGCATATACCTACTTGAACACCTATTTGACCTTCAAATCTGTATCTAACCTAGCCTGTTAGCTCAGATTCACCTATAACCAACCTACTTGACCTTTGGATCTCCTTCTAGCCTAGCCTATTAGATTAGATCTAGCCTATTACATTTGTATGAGATGCCTAAATCATATTAAAATATAGTAGGACAATATTTACTTTATTTCAGCATTGAATTGTTTTAAACAGTGGATTGACAACCATCTAGGAAGTATCACACTTCCAGGATCTAGCACATGTTAGGTAGTCTACATGCATATATTGTTTAACTCTCTTTGGTGGTCTTGTTTTGATTCTTATATAGGTAGTTCCTCCTAGCCAAAAGGAAGTTCTCACAATCACTTTGATTCAGAATTCAGATACGCGCACATACAACCTTCAACCATCTCAAACAAGGTATTCCTCTTACCACCTTTACCTTATCTGTTTCTTCAAGTACTTCTCAGAAAACTAAGAAATCAGGTGAAACACTTTCCATAACTTTTCTACTACCCAAAATAGTGTTACTCCTTAGTTCATTAGAAATTGTAAGACCAAGCATAAGGCCATTAGGTCACCCTTAGGATCAGTTGAGCTTCCCTACAGTTGAGAATATATCTTTGGGATTATCGGGATAAAGATGAAGACCTAAGAGGGTAGCTCGACTAGCATAGCTTAGAGCTAAATAGATGAGAAGCTTGTAGATCACTCAATCCATTTGAAGATTCTACAAGATACAAAGTGTTATGATGATAGCAAAAAATGGATCATCTATTGCATCACCATTTGAGGTCCAGGGGATCTCTTGTTTAAAACAAAACCCTCTCAATAGAGAAAAGGATCATTAAAAAGAAGGAAAAGTTTGAGCCCAACTGGTTAGGACCATATTTTGTGGTATATCTACCATACGGTTCATCAGGGAATATGCTCCTAGCTCACTCATGATGGTGAGGAATTAAAGGAAGCCATTGAATGATGTTCACAATGCATCTCAAGTAGTTATGATTGTGATCTTAGTCACTAAAAGGTTTCTCAGACAAATACAATCCTCTAGGCTCAATGAACAATAAAACTCAGTAATTTGGAAAGGACATTAAGTAAAAATTTCATTGTCCATAGGGTGAAAACTATTAAAAACAGCGCTTGAGGAGGATTCATTATTCGTAAGAAATTCTCACATCTGGATAGCTAACTATCACTTATATCTAGCGCTCATTTTCCTAAGTCTATGGGATCCTCTTGCACCTATCTCACAGGGCCTTGATTTGGATGATCCATTCTTATATCTATGAGAAGTAATCACCTTTGTAGAATCCCATGTAATGTCGGGGGCACATTCACACTTTCAACCCATTTTACATATAATGTATGGAATTTTCCCCTTGTATATCCCCTCTATCGTTGGGGATATCCATGCTTCTTCATCTACTGTACATAGCTTCAAAAAATTGCTTTGCAAAATCACAAAACATTCAAATATGATTAGAAAACCCTAAACATATGAAAAACCCCTTTTAAGGATGAAATACAAAAACAATGTGAACAATAGCCTTGAAAGGTAATCTTCAAGATAACACCAAAAATAGTAGAAAATGATTCAAAACGGTCCCGTAAAAACAAAGTAGTGGTTTGCTTACTTTTAGTTGTTAGTTTGTATAGTTTTGATAGTATTATCTTTTCGTGTTGGATGCTATAAAAATTGGATTCATTTTCTTAGTTTAAAGTGTTAATTTAATCTATTATACATAGGTATTTTATTCATTTCATCTTGCATACTTATAATAATTGTGTTGTGTTAATTAGATTTTATTAAGTTGTTTTTTTTGTTTGTGTTGTACATTTTTTTTTATCATCATAAGCATCCATAAACATCTATCATATATCATCACATCTATACATCATATATCCAAAAATGCTAAGTCTACATCAAACATGTATGCTAACCTAATCATCAATATCATATCATCAATGGGGCAAGAGGGGTTGCAAATATCAAAATAAACCCCCGACACCAATATCAAAAATAAAACATGTGAAATCATCTATTGCTATCTCATTATGCACAACATATGATAAGTATAAAATGAATTAAATGCATCAAAAACATGTGATGTCATCTAAAAATGTTATCTCATACATCAAAGAAACATATGATACAATCATACAACATGATGAATGAGTCCATAATCATCATAATCATCATCATGTATATGTCAAAATCAAATGTCCACATAGAAATGTGTCTCGATACATACATTTGGATGCAAAATAGGACATCATGGATATGGATAAAAAATGTGCCTTGATAAGAGGCATAATAAAAATGAATACATTTATAATTGATCAAAAATGAGCCTTCATAAGAGGTGTACATATGATACATACATATGTAAATACATGATAAATAAAGCAAATTAAACCATGAATCTCGCCCTCTCCTGGACTTCTTGACCAAGGGCCCTGTGGAGGAGGTTGTTGCTGATGTGATGGTCACACTTGTAAAAGTTGTTACACTAAATATTATACTGGATAGGTTTTCTGCAATGATCAGGTTGATTGAGAGGTCCTCTGAGACCTAGATCTGGACCTGCTAACATCTAGGTGATCAAATGGGGTGACCCTCTACCCAACTGGAACTGCCTAGTGAGGACATGCAACCATTTTAATAGGAGGCCTCACCACTAGCTCTCATGATATTTGATAAAATATCTTACATCCCCATTGCTAAGGATGCCTGCAATAGAGCATCACTTTTCCTGTAAATCTGGCTACATTGGCCTGAGCCTGTGCATTCTCTGAAGCAAGCATAATCAACTGTTGAACATGTGCCTAGGCATGGTCCCTCTACATAGTCAAATGTTCAAAGGGGGATGTAGGCTATTGTAGCAAACCTATAATGCTTGTGGGTCATCAGGGATTCCATTTGCACTCAAAAAACATCTTCTTGGGAGAAATACCATGGGCGTGGCAGCTAGGGATTAGTTCCATTTTTCAAAGGGAAGGGACAAAGGAATAATGTGGCACCATCTGGTCCTACCTCCTCTTCCACCCCTTGGACTATGTGGTGGGTTCAGAATTGGCCCCTGTTATGCAATGTTCTGTGGAGGACCCTGTGGCACTACTCTCTAAGGAGGAACCTACTGTAATGGTACCTATATCCCCACTGCTATGCCCATTTGTGGGCATTTGTACCTGAGGAGATATGTGAACTTGTCTCTGTCTTTTATGTGGCCCCTGTCCCTATGGCTGAATCAATGAAGGACCCTATCCACCACTGCCATCACCGCCATCCCCATCTAATCCATCCTCATCATATGAATCATCATCATCATTACCACTCCACTACTCTGGAGGTGACCTGATACCTGCATCCCATTCTACCTATGGAATGCTCAAATGACGAGCCAAAATTACAGCAAGACCATGGAAAATAGGCTTCTCTAACTCTAAGATCCATTCTGGCATAAGCAGAACCCATGCTAGGATCAATTTTTAAGAAAACATTTTGCATGCTATTAAAAAACCAAAACTAGTTCTAACCCACTGCAGCATGATCTGTGGACCAATATCAAAGGTCTTCTCATAGCCTCAACATGCCCATACCACATCTAAGGTTTGTGCACATCCTTAATGGACCCAAATTATCGCTAGAGCTAATCAATCCTATAATACTCTCTTATGTATCCATTACTTCCAACAATTGACAAAAAATGCTTAACTAAGGCTAGGCTAAGCTCCATTACATCCTTGGATGACTGGTAATGTCTATAAGTCCTCCATGTCACTACCATATGTTAATGAATATCATCAAATGTATGATGGTAATAATACGTATCCCCCATATATCCATGAACATCATCATCCAATGGAGTCCAACACAAAACTAAAGGCTCGTCCATGGCCCGAGCTCGTAGCGATCTTGTAGGATGACTAATTGCTATATGGTCCCATGCCCATATCTGTAAAAGTGTGGTTGGACAACTATTATAAACTCAAAATATCATCTTCTGTCAAGTAGTATAAAATCAAGTGAAGATCCCAACATAAGTATTTCTGTATGCACTAACCCCAACAATATCACTCTCCTCTAAGAAGGCCCCGAAACAAAGTAGTAAAACCTAGGGGAAATGATGTGCCCATCTTATTAGTAAGAAATATGCCAATGAGAAGAGTCATAAGATACATCAGCATGTGATGCAACCTCAGATCGAAAATACAATGATGAATGTGAACTGGCATACCTCATTGAGGTATCTCATCTACACCAAAAAGCTCTATCAAACTGTCTATGAGATGTGTGGCATCATTCTCATACTCAATCAAACTCATAATGATCAGGAATAGTAAGACCCTCCAAACATCCTCAATAGTGGCCATCCTCTCACTGGTAGGTATCCTAAATAGTTACTCTCGCTATGCCACTACTCAACTAAAGCTATAACCAAACTATAATCTATAGTGATTGCTGACATCTACAACTTTCATAACCAATTACAGTAAGCTCGACCATATAAAGTAATATCTATGTGCTTTCTCTCACGAAGCGAGAGGGAAACATCAAGGTTGGCTAATCAGCCATGTCACTCCCACAGTTGCAACATGGTTAGTTTCCTCTACAAAATAAATAAAAAAACTTGTTGGATTTTTATTCTATCCCACATCATGCTAGCACTTGGCCTATTTCCATCTCTATAATTATGCTAACATTCCCTACGTTCTTCTACATTCCTCCTAACAAGATTTCCACTTTTCTTCTAAGTGTTCAAAAACACATTTTTGATGCATTAGCACGCCCTTGGTGGCACACACACTCCCTTTTTGGAACATGTGCATACAATGATGCCTAAACCCACATTTGGACATCTGTGCTCACATAATAGCATGTGCACACGCAACCTAATATAACCCCTCTTGTCGAATCATTTTTGTCTCTCATGATTCTTGCACACCCCTTTTAATGTGTGCACACACAAGCATCTATTTTTACCTTTTCCAACATGTGCACGTCCATTCCTACTAACATCTCAGTGCTTGCACACACCCAATTCATCCTTGTGTTCCTATAAGGCACACACATGCATTTGAACCCCCCAAAATATCCTAATAAATGATATTAAATGATAAATTTGACAAGAAATTTCTTTTCCATGGGGGTAATCACGTAAGGTCCATCTCCCTACATCCGTGCATACTTCCGAATTATGTTTACCTGCCTCGTGTGTATCTAAATTCACGTAATCTCTCCTTAGGGTTAGAACAAAAGTAAATAATAAATTGGAAAAGGGTTTCTATCAAATGAGTTACTCACAATCATTTTACCCCCCTAGGAGGGGTATATATATGATCATTTTTACCTACCATAATGCATTCTCTCTTACCATGATGGTTGAAATGCATCATTTTGCTGCCGTGATCATTCTAAATTCTTCTATTACCGGTCGTGATGATTTTTTTTCCTAAATAATTATTTTTGACCCGTTTTCGACCGACCAAGGCATAGTTTTTTGTCAAAACCTGTTTCTCATCCCTGGGGAATTTTTATTGCTTTGAATTTATATATTCTACTCCAAACTTCTTCAGACTGATCAAAAAATTTAAAAATTACACAAATCCCCAAATTATTAAAAAAATGAAAAGAAATATAAAAATTCAAAAATTTCTTTCTCCCAAGCACAATAAAGAGGTGGATGAAAATATGATAAATTTACTTGCACCCTCCAAAAGTCCACACCCCAAAGGACTACAAATTTAAAACATGAAGAAAGTGTAATTAAAACATGCAACATGATTGATAAAAATACATTAAAAAAGGCTAAAATCAACCCTCCAACCATAGGTATGGTTGGTAAATAAACTTAAGAGGTATGGGACAAGTTTTACTTGTCCCACAAGCCTCCAAAAACAGCCCCCAAGGACAAATTCGAATTTTCAAGGAGGTGGAGTGTTTCATACTCCAAAATCTGACTTACACAACTCTTACACATCCCTTACATATTTTAATACAAAGAGCCAACAACTTCCATTATTAATTTCCCATATCCCAATTTTATTTATTTAAATTTTAACCATATATTTTCTCATATTAATCTACCACAATTTCATTAAATAAAAGAAAAGGGACACATTACTAATAAAATACATACAACAATAATAAATAAGAAACCACATTAATAAAATACACAAAACCCATGGTCACATATAAAGGTGATCCCACCCATGGGAATCCCTAACAACAAACAAACACAAAGACACCAAAACAAGTTGTCATGGTGACCTTGTTGAATTCACCTAGAATTTAATTGTGGTTGGTCTCCAATCCCTCGATGTTTGTTGTGATATTTTAACCTGAAAAACACAAATACCTCCTTCGGCCCTCGTGGTCATATCAGAACATCCAAAATGAATATAAATATAATTCAAAAAATCATCTAAATATGTGGATCACAACAACATAAAAGCAGTTTAATACTATCATCATTCGTAATGTATATCAACAACTATATCACCATCATATAATATCCATTTTCTATATCTACTCATAGTATCCAATATCACATGTCTGAACAACATTCATAACTACATCCATGTCAAATAATATATCATCATCCACATATGAAGTGTCTCTAATAATCATCATGCATCATAACCAAATGAAGATCAACAATAATCCATGATCAAATGTCTAACATCATACTAAATCAGAAATATAATAATGTCCATAATGTAATCATACAGTATCAAAATTAGGTATCAAAAGTTGTGTCAAAGGGAAGTGGGCACTACATCCCCATCCCCTTAGACTCGACTTACTCCTGGAAGTCACTAGAGAAAATGTGCAAACTGAACTCGTAATAAGGTAGCATCCTCCCATGTAGTTGTAGTCTCTTCATATTTTGTCTCACTACACCCGAACCTGATCAGACCTCTCTGCCTTGAAAGGCCTAGGGTCATATAATCTAGGATGTGAATACGGGCTCTACCATCACCTCTACCCCTGATCCTACACCTACAACGATGTCCAATCCAGCACATGAGAAGGATCTGTAATATATCTCCTAAGAACTGAAACATGAAACACATCATGTATGTGAGACAAGATGGGTGGAAATGCTAGACGGTAGGCCAAAGGGTGGATATGCTCCAAGATTTCAAAAGGACCCATGAATCTAGGAGATAACTTAGAAAAAATTTCCATAACGGATAGGGATCTTATGTGGCATGACATGAAGGAACACCTTCATGCCCACATCAAAACTACAGTCGATCCTATGCTAATCTACATACTTCTTCTGCCTGTCTCTTGTGCCTCCTGTAATCTTTGTCTGATCAACACCACCTACTGCTCCATGTCCTGTAAAAGAGCTGGTCTAAGAGACAACTCTATCCTCTAACCTATCCCAGCTAAGAGGTGTCCTACACTCTCTACCATACAAAGACTGAAAAGGATCCATTCCTATAGAACTTTGGAAACTATTATTTTAGGAAAACTCCACTAAGTATAGGTAGTCATCCCATTTAGACTACTTATCCATCACATACATCCTGAGCATGTCCTCTAAAATATTATTCACCTGCTCAGTCTGTCGATCTGTCTCGGGGTAATATGTTGTGTTGAAGTTGATTCTTGTCTTGAGGACATACTGCATGGTAGTCCAAAAATGGGAAGTGTACAAAGGATTGTAGTCACAAATGATCTTTCTATGGAATCCCGTGTAACTTGACAATCTCATCCAAGTATACCCATGCCACTGCTCTAGCTATATAATTGTTCTTCACCAGAGAAAAGTGAGCCACTTTTGTCAATTTATCAACCGTGAACATGATGGTGTCATGATGATATCTCGACATTAGTATCCCAACAATGAAGTCCATGAAAATGGTGTCCCACTTCCATTTTAGTATAGCATGAGGATAAAGAAGGCCAACTGGATGCTGATGATCAGCCTTAACTCTCTGGTACTCTAAAAATTGTGACACAAACTAGGCCACGTCTCTATGAATTCCTCTCCAATGATACAGCTGTCTCAAGGTGGCGTGCATCTTCTTCACCCCAGGATGGGCTGAATAGGGTGCATGATGTGCCTCTACCAAGATGTCCCACCTCAAGCCTCCATCTCTAGGAACATATATCCATCCTCTGTGCCTAAGAAGACCATCTATATCTAAGGAAAAACCATCAAACTTCCCTTCAAGGGGTCTCTGAGACTCAATCTGTACTCAAAATGTAATGTAGAAGCTATCAAGAGGAAGCTACTAAAGAATCCTACTCCATAAATCTGTGCTCACTGAGGTGGCCATAGCCACATGTATCCGTCTGCTGAGATCATCTGCTACCACATTCTCCTTCCCCTTCACATGCTCTATCTCCATATCATACTCACAAAGCAACTCCATCCAATGCCACTGATGAGCATTTAGATTGGGCTGCGTGAAGAGGTGATCAAGACTTAAATGATCTGTCCTGAGTTTGAATCTCTGACCAAGAAGAAAGTGCCTCCATCTAACCAAAACATGCACAACTACCGTAAGCTCAAGATCATGAATCAGATAATTAAGCTCATAATCCTTGAGTTTGCGAGACTCAAAAGCCATACTCTTCCCTCCTGCATCAACACACCTCCAAGTCCTACTAAGGAAGCATCCGTACAAACAAAAAAATCATCCTATGGATCTGACACTGCAAGAATAGGTGTTGTAGTGAGACACTCATTCAGTGTCCTAAAGGACTACTCACATCTTTCTGACCAAACAAACTTCTTCCCTTTCCTCTGAAGGGAAGTGATAGGGTGTGTAATCTGATAGAAGTCCTGAACAAATCTCCTGTAGTATCCTACTAATCCCATGAAGCTACGCACCTCAGTCACTATAGTGGGTGCTGGCCAATCCATAATGGCTCTAATCTTGGAATGATCGACTGGTGATACCTTCCCGAGAAATGATATGACCCAAATACTGTACCTCTATCTGAAAGAATGCACACTTCTCAAAGTTCCTGTAAATTTGTTGCTCTCGAAGACACTAAAGAACCTAGCGAAGGTGCCCCTCATGCTCCTCATGCGTATGTGAGTAAATCAAAATTTCATCTAGGAAGATGAGCACGAAGTGATCTAAGAAGGTCCTGAAAACCCCATTCATCAAACTCATGAACACTGCAGGGGCATTGGTCAAACCAAAAGGTACCACTGTGAACTCATAGTGCCCATATCTCTTGCATAAGGTAGTCTTATGAATGTCCACCTCTGAAATCCTCAGCTAATCGTAGCCTGACTTAAGATCAATCTTAGAGAAAACCATGGCTCCCTTCATTTGATCAAACAAGTCGTCAATACGAGGAAGGGGATAACGATTCTTGATCGTTACCTTATTCAGCTGGTAGTAATTTATACACAACCGCAAGGATCCATCCTTCTTCTTCACAAAGATCACCGGTACACCCCAGGGGGATACAATAGGATGGATAAGGCCTTTCTCCAAAAGTCCCTCAAGCTGTAACTTGAGCTCACAGAGCTCTGGGGTGGTCATCCGATAAGGTTCTTGTGAGATAGGCTCTGATCCAGGAACTAGATCTATATGAAAATCAATCTCACATGGGGGTGGTAACCCCGATAGCTCCCTTATAAAGACATTTGCAAAATTCTCTAAAAATGGGATGATCATCTAGCGATGGTCCACTAGACCCATCCTCAGATTTGTCACTGACTGTAACAGCATACATTTGACAACACTGTCGCACACACCGCTTAAGCTGCATAGCGGAGATGGTGTGAATAGAAACGGGTCTCCTGACCCCTGAAATCACTGAATCAAATCCTATATCATCTGCATAAGATATAATCTTGTGATAGCAATCCATCCTGGCCCTATGTGCAAATAACCAATCCATACCCAAAATGACTTCATATGAGCCCAAAGAAAGGATACGGAGATCATGAGGTAGTGGTAAGAAAGGTCCTAAATACACTACACACTCCCTAACTAAGGAGTCTATAGAGATCTTGGCTCTATAAGCTATCTCAATATCCCAACTAAGACCTTACCTGACTGCCACTAGCCTGCATCACTCTACTAAAGATGGTGCAACGAAAAAATTAGAAGAACAAGAATCAAACAATATAGAGGTAGGAATACTACTAATGCTACTTGTGGTCTCAATGACTATGCTCTGATACTCTGCCTAGCGGTTCTTAACTGCTGCATAAATCATGTGGCTATGCATCCCATGTCACCAACAGTCGACTCTGAGATCTGTGTCTTACCCTTATTAATAGGGTTATGTGGGAAATCTCTCCAAAAGTTTCCAGTAACTCTACAACAAAAAAATCCTCCTGATCCTCCCTAATGAGTAGCACCTCTAGTAAGTGCCCTAGGAATTCTATGGCATGGATCTTTGATGATCTGGTTGTGCTCTGCTAAGGTCTCTATTGGCAAGCTCCCACTGACTGAGCTCTAGGTACACCGTGTGTCCTAATGGGACCCTTAGGAGGAGGCCCCATACTCTGACCTTCTCTATGCATCAGCTCACTGTGGAGGTCTATGAGGTGGGTGGGACTGCTGTTGTTGCTAATGGTGCTACTATGGTCCTAAATGATGACTATGTACTGAACCCTTGTCCACCACGAGGAAGGGGTACTAACCCCATTGATCTACTATCATGCATCTGATTGTATGCAGCTCTGGACTCAGTCTCTAGTCTGACTGGGTCTTTCTTGCGAGTCTCCTCTATTATATAGGCATTCTTGATGGCCTCAACTAATGTCTGTGGGTAGTGGATCGGCACTGTACCTCCAATATCTAAATTCAGGCCCTAGATGAACCTGTGTATCCACACCTGCTCATCCTGCATTGTTACTCAATGTACTTGAGTAGATCCAAAAATATACTCTCATACTCTACTATAGAAAGAGATGCCTGTCAAAGGTCATGAAACTCATCTATCCTCTGCTGTATGAACCTCCGTGACAAATATCTACTCATGAATCTCTCCTCAAAAAGCTCCCAGGTCATTGTTTATGAATCTACATGGAACTTTAACTCCTTTTTCCTCCACCATACTCCTACTCCATCCCTCAGTAGATGGATCACAAAACAAACTTTCGTGTTGCTAGAACAAGGCCAAAGCTTGAAGCCACCACTCAAGCTCACTATCGAGGCCTCTTCCTGAAATCCACTCATGTCACCAGAGTAATGTGATGGCTGAAGCTTCAATATCTCCCTGATGTGATCTACAGCTGTGGTTTGACATCCTCTAGGTCTCCTTGCATGTTCATCTCTAATCCTAGGGCTCCGAGACCTCTCTCTATGCTATGAAACTCGGTCACCCTATCCCCTCTGTGGTGAATCTTCCTTGGCTAAATCTGCATGGGAGTTCTCTCCTCTATGCTCCTCACTGGGTCAAGGAGATACCTGACCCTTAATGGGAGGGGCTCTGTCATGACTGGCTGCATGTCCTCCTCCTAATCCTCCATGTAGAGTGGCATTGACATCCTAAAGAGTTTGCAAAATATGGGTTAGGATAGTTTCTACACCCTGATCCAGGGGTGGTGGTGGTGATGGTGGTAAGTCTGATTCTATGTGAAAATTCCCACCACCCTGTCTATGCCTCCTGTATAGATCAAAGCGAGAGTTAGTTCATTTTTCCAAGTTTTATTCAATTTTCTTGTTTACTAAAATATTGCAAATTCTAAACTAAGTTATTTTTCTAGATTTAAAAATTTTCTAGGTTTAAATTCATGTCCCAAGTTTTCTAGTGTGCCCAATGGTCCAAGATTTTGAACCATCACTCTGATACCAAGTGTGATGTCCGTTAAAACAACCCACTTGAGACCCAAGAAACAACCTAGGGTTGGTTAGGAAAATTATGGAATAATTTTTTTTGATTAGAAGTGTCCACAACCAGGTTGCAAGACAAAAATTGACACTAAGAAGTTCCAGAACAAGTTTAATCGACTAGAACATACTTTTCTTTTATTAACAATTATTAGAGATCACAAGGTCCAAATTTTAGGGTTAGAAGTTTCAGTTAGGTTCATGGGGTAAATTAACACCATACACACTCTCAAACAAGCTTAGAGTTTTAACTTTACTTTTTTCACACTTAACACATTCAAAATTTCCCTAAATCATTTCCATTGGATAGGAAATTTTCTTACTTTCCAATGATATAAATAAGTCTTCATAACTCTTTGTAAAACTCCAGTTATGGATTGGCGGGCCTTGGAGTTAAATTTTCCCAAAAGGGACACGTGTCGAGCGGGGAAGGAAGCCCATTTTCTAAGTTGGTGGGTCACAGGGCAGTGGTTTAGAATTTTTCCCCACACGGATGCAAATTCCACAATTTTTCCATGCCTCTGCTAGTCCTCCAAGGACATGTGTTGGGCTCTAAGCCAAGGTGGGGAGAGGATGAGGGAAGAACGGGTAGTAGAGAAAGACCATTTAGTACCCACACGCCTGTGGGTCCACCTAGGACATGTGGTGCTCAATGAGCTGAAGCAGGAGAGAAAGAGAGGGATGGGTAGGGTGGTGGGGTTAGTTGGAAAAATTTTCCAAAGGGAGGGAAAAGGGAAAAAATGGCACACATAGGTCCTATGTGTTCGTGGAAAGCTCTCACCAGGGTGAGGACGGGAGTGTGGGGCTGCAGAGGTAACTCCCACATTTTCCAAAAACAAAATTTCAAAAATAATAAAGTCTGCGAGGGTTCTATCCCTTTGCCGTGCCATGTGCCAGCCTTTGATTGGCCGCGGGCCGGTAGAGGAAATTTTAAATTTTTTCCCCAAGACTTAAAATTTTTTTTAAAGGATTTTTAAAGGGAATTTTTCTAGCCGCGAGCCCGCTAGGGAAAATTTTCCCAAATTTTCCCGCCAAGGAAGGAAAAATTCAAAGGGCCATAACTTTTTCTAGAAATCTTAGTTTTGGGAAAACAAGGACTTTCTAGAAAGATCTCAATGCCCTCTTTATACAGAAATCATAAATTTTACATTTTTATAAATTTTGAGTGGTCATTTTTAAGAAAACATTTTGCAGGATTTTAAAAAGCCAAATGGTAATTTTTAACTTATACATTTGGTTCAATTTTATCTTCTCCTTCACTCAACATGCTCAATAGACATGTAGGATTATTCTTGGAAGGATTTAATGTGTTTTAGGAAGGTAAATTTACTCAATTGATTACAATTTGAATTTTTTTCGAGTAATTGACAAAAACAAAGACTGCAAAATGACTGTGAATGGTTTGGGCCCGATTTTGCAATGCTTTGAATTATTTCCTTAACTATTTATATCAATTTAAGTTCATTGATGTCATAGCATGCTAAGTTTTTAACATCTCAATGTTAAATTTTAATTGTAGGTTTGAACTGTGCATTTTAATTAAAATATTTTCCAGTTTTAGATTCAAGACAAAGATCAATTTCCTAAAGGATCTGGATATCAATTTCATCATCCACATATGAAATTTCATTTCTCATCTAGTCCAACACATTTAAATGATTTAAATCAACTATTCTAAACCCAAAATGCAACTCTAATTTCAATTTTATACACTTTCAAAAGATACCAAATACTGTATTTTTTCCCCACATACATCTCTTCCTTTCAAACAGAGATTTAATTATCTCTTTTGCCATACAATGAAACATTTAATTCATTCCATGCTAGACTCAAGTGTTTTCCTTATTCAATCAATCATTAAAATAAGAATTCAATTTCTATCTTTCCCAAAATCATATATTTTAAACAAGGAAAAATAATATAATTTCATCTCATGTGTTTCTTCCTTTTTCCATTTTTTCCAAAATAGGGATTTCATTCACAATCTGATATTCCAATTTAAATCAACAATGTAAATGAGGGAAGGTCTTTGCAATTATTTATTAATTATAAAATAAATACATCTTTACATTCTTCCCTTCCTTGAATGTAATTAGCATATTTCACTTTCTTTCTTTCAAATGTACAGAACAAAATATAAATATCTTTCACAATTCAAATATGCAACTTTCATAACCAATTACATACATCTTTTCTTCACAAAAGACATTAAAATTTTATCCACTTCAAAGTGGGAAAGGTTATAATGAAATATATTTCACAAGGGACTGACAAAACTATCTTCTTCTACTCTAGAATAGCAACATGCAAGTTTCCTTTTTCTTCCAATTTGATCACTACAAAATTTGGGGAATGGCAATGCTCTCCACCCAACCAAGACATCCAATGAAAGGAGAAGACATCCTTCATCATTCGCCCTCAATCTCTAATCAAAATGCAATAAGAAATGGATAGTAACCCATGGCAACAACAAGCTTCCACAACACAACAATATTTCAACATGCATAATCAAATTAAAACACAATTCAACACAAGACAACAGTGTACAACTACATTTGAAACCATTCAAATAGAAATCATGGTTTATCATGCAAGCAAAAGGAGCAAGGACTATAGGGGAAGTTACTTATGCCTCCCAATGGGAATTAGGCATCCACCTGTAACATACCACAAAAATAATTCATCACACATATCCTTATGGCCCCCACAATCCTTGCTTATGCCCCCCCTAGATTTTTCTTATGCCCCCACAACGTAAGAAATACAAGCTATTTAATTTCCATGGTGGATCCCAAACCCAAACTCCCTCCAAAACAATTCTGATGCCTCTAGCATTCCCTTAAGCCCCCTCACATGAATTCCCCATAGCCTTCTCCTACAACATTCCTATGGCAGTCTACCTAAATAACCAACAAATAAACAAAACATACTCCATTCACACAAACACAACAAGAATTAACAACATAAGAGAAGAGCCAAGATCCTACCTCTCCATGGTAGCTTTTGTTTCCAAACAGTAAGTTTTCAATGCCAAGAATACAATCAAAAAATCAGCAACCAAAAAGCATGTAAAGTTCTCCTTATCTTCGCCAATCAAGAGCTCCCAAACAATAAGAAAATGTGCCCCAAAACAAGTATCTAAAAGTTCAACAACCCAAAACAAGCAAAGAGTTTGAATTTTATAGAAGAGGGAAGAGAAGAGGATGATGTGGATCCATGTAGGATGCCACATCACACATCCTCAACTCCAACACAAAATTCAAAAATGTCATTCTCCTAAGCACAATAAAGAGGTGGGTGAAAATATGACAAATTTACTTGCGCACTCCAAAAGCCCACACCCCAAAGAACTACAAATTTAAAACATGAAGAAAATGTAATTAAAACATGTAACATGATTGATAAAAATGCATAAAAAAAGGGATAAAATCAACCCTCCAACCATAGGTATGGTTGGTAAATAAAATTAAGAGGTATGAGACAAGTTTTACTTGTCCCACAAGCCTCCAAAAATAGTCCCCAAGGACAAATTCGAATTTCCAAGGAGATGGAGTTTTTCATACTCCAAAATCTAACTTACACAACTCTTACACATCCCTTACATATTTAATACAAAGATCCAACAACTTCCATTATTACTATCTCATATCCCAATTTGATTTATTTAAATTTTAACCATATATTTTCTCACATTAATCTAACAGAATAATTAAATAAAAGAAAAGGGACATATCACTAATAAAATGCATACAACAATAATAAAAATAAACCACATTAATAAAATACACAAAACTCATGGTCACATATAAAGGTGATCCCCCTTATGGGAATCCCTAATAACAAACAAACACAAACACAAAAAAAACAAGTTACCATGGTGACCTTGTCAAATTCACCTAGAATTCAATTGTGGTTGGTCTCCAATCCCCTGATATTTTTTGTGATATTTTAACCTGTAAAACACAAATACCTCCTTTAGCCTCATGGCCCGTATCAGAACATCCAAAATTAATATAAATATAATTCCAAAATCATCTATATAAATGAATCACAACATGGAAGTAACAACTATATCACTCATAATTTAATCAACTATATCATCATCATATAATGTCCATTTTCTAGGTCTACTCACAATATACAAAATCAAATGTCTAAACAACATTCAAACTATATCCATGTCAAATAGTATATCATAATCCACATATGAGTGTTTCTAATAATCATCATGCATCATAACCAAATCAAGATCACAATAATCCATGGTCAAATGTCTAACATCATACTAAATTAGAACTATAATAATGCCCATAGTGTAATCAACAGTATCAAGATTAGTATCAAAGAGGTTTTACAGGGAAGTGGGCACTACAACACTCCAATTGTTCATCTTCCAAGTCTATCAAAATATGGCTAAGTCTTTTCAAGATATTTTGCCTAGGTGTGAACCTTCACGTGTTGTTTGTAATACTCCCATGCATGCCTTCATACCTAACTGCCACACCTCAATAACCTTTGCATTGTTGGCACTTAACATCTTCCAAGGGCTCAACAAGTAGGTTTCTTATCTATTGAATTATTCAAACACCTCTTCTAGGTAAGTAGGAGAAAGGGAACTCACCTTGTACTGAAGGAAAGGTTCAATGGATTGAAAGAAAAGTTAAAATATGCTACCATTGGGAATGTTATGATCTGCCTACATGGATAGGGTATTCTAACACTTAATGAAGGATTGCATCGATTCATTGTCAAATTGTCGACAATTGATGAATTCATTGATGTTGTTGTTATCTCTGAATCACAGAACCCTTTGGTTTGCACAAGTGTGTGTGTTTGAGCTCATGGTGTGATTGGATAACATGGGTATTATCTCCAAGTTGTGGTACTTGCTACTTCAGATAGACCTCCATAGAAAGTTGGTTCTCACTCCTAAACTACTTGCCACAATCTACTCTAATGTAAGAAACACTATCTTGTCCAAATCTAACTTTCCAAGGGACCAAGGAGAGAGAGTGCATGAAAAAAATCTACAATAAAGCAGTGATACACTAGAAAAGGAGGGTGTGAGAACAATCTTCCAATATGTGAAAATATAAGAAAAGTGCATACTAGAAGGGGTGATAACATTTCTCCACAGTCTAGTAAATGCATTCACAACAATGTTTCAAACATACACAATGATAATGAATCCCTGCAAGAGCATAAGATAGACACAATATATTTACATGAGGTTGAAGAGGAAAGAAGAATGCAATCAAACATAACAGGGGAAGATACATCCACAAAATCGTATTTATTGCTTCATTGATATGCGTAGTTCAACCTATTACAAAATAAGGGCTTGGATCACCATGCAAGGAGTCCACTATAAGGTCCTGTAGCACATTGGCTTCAAAAAATAAATTTGGTACAGTTTTGTTACTAAAAACTATATCTCTTTTACAATGAGCCCAACAGTCAAATTTATAGAATTGTGAGAGGAGAGAGAAAGACAGGAAACGAAAATCTAGAAATTTGTCCTTCCACCACTTGCAAGATTTCTTAAATGGATTGAAATTATGGTATATTTCTTGAAAAATCCCCCCATATTGTCCCATGAATTTCAGTAGTGAGAAATGTCTGCCCATGCTCCATTGAATGCATCCCAACTACCAATAAAAATATTGTTATGAACTTGGCCACGTTTTCATAAAATATCCATTACCTATTCATTAAATTATGGGTTTATTTATTTATGTGCATCTGGATCATAAATACAATTCCTACGGTACCAATTTTGTGTATATTTGTTGAGAATTGCAAAAGATATGGGATTTTGAGTGTATATTTTAGGTTTGCCAGGCATTTCTATCATTTAACATGAATAAGCATTGTCGTTTAACGGGCATGACTATTTGAGGTTCGCAGGTCAGGAAATTTATTTTTATTTGTTCTACAACTATTTTGAGTTTTTGGGAAACTCATGTCTCATGCGTACTCAGAAAATCTAGGCCTCCTCTCTCTGCATCGCCCGATTTAGGCTTCCCTATCCCACCTGTCCCGTCATTCACTAGGTCGTTGAGGCTATTGACCTCTGCATTTGTCACATCTCTTTGTGATCAGATATTTTTCCTTTTTTTTTCCTATACATATGGATGTCCCAACTATCCCATGGAGCACACGGGACAAAAAATTTTGCCTCCTCCATAAGTCTCTTCCCTTTGGATTTTTGACGATTCCAGTAATGTGGGTCCTAGCTATCTTGATGTCCTGCAGATCGTCTGGGACAGTTTTGTCTATTTTTTCCAATTTTAAAAGGCCATGGCTATTTCAGGTTTTTAGGTCCCAAATGTCTCGATGTGCCATGGAACGCCTGGGACAAAAACATCCGGAAAACCGGCAATACACTAAACAAGCCATTTTTTCAGATTTTTTCAATTTTTACTAACTCCTTGGATTTTTCCTTGGATAAGGAAGTTAGAGTAGAGCCAAAGGGACCCCAAAAACCTGATTTTGGGCCTTGAACCATTTTTTATTGCTCCAACATGAGGAAATTGTGCAGGTTATCTGAATTTACCTCGAGGGGTGAATTCAGGATACCAGTTGTTTGTAGGTAATCATGATATGTGAAATTATTTACTTAGCCTATCACTAGGGACTCTAGCTCAACTATAGAATTAGGAGGAAAAGTATACTATTAATCTAAACCATCTCTTATGAATTTATTTTCTAGTATTTTTTTGGTAGTGAATGACTTGGTCTTGATCCATTCCTTGTAAGAATTTCCAAAGGCCTTGATATGAAGGGTGGGACTAGTAGACCCATCATAAGCAAGAGATAGAACAATGCCACCAATATCCATACTAAAGATATAGGGTGATAAAGTATATTATTGGACTAATCGCAATACTTTACTTTGGATTTAGGGTTCATTGATGAGTACCCCATTAGGCCCATTTATAAAAGGAGGGGGTGTGGTGCCCTAAAATCCCGTTGGAGGGAGGTTGACTAAATGAGCCATGTTAGCTTGCATTTGGAGAAATTGAGCCATCGTAGTAGATTGTTGTTGGCTCTTTTTTTCAATGAGTTAGAGAACAATGTAGGTATGTGTAGAATTAGAGGTATTTTCAGATGGAACTATTTCAATAGATTTTCCCTTTTCTAACATATGGTCAAGTTGTTCGGAGACAAATTTGAGAATTCATTTTCTAAGTGTTTCTTTTTATTCTCCCTTGTATTGAGGAGATTAAGATAGAAATTTATAAATCTCGATAGGGTGGTCAAAATTATCATCATTATGGTTTTCTTCTTCTGTATCCTTAGGTGGGCCATTTCAGTGGGTAGAATGTTTCTTTCTAGGTGGTCCTATGATGCAACAATGTGTGTAGACACCTATAATTACGCCTGAGAAATTTAAATACTTAAATTGTGATAATTATCTCCTTTCCTACAAATTGGCGACATATCGTCAAAAGTGCTCACCTTCTCTCCCATAGTTGTTACTTAATTACACTACGCTAATTAATTAAGTCACCAATCCAACAAATACCCTAATTAACGACCTTCCATTAAATAATCATCCCTTCTATCTAGACTAATTGATTATTATTAATTAATTAGCTTCCCCTTTCATTTAACTAAAAAATAATTATTTAATTGATTTAATCCCCTTCTATAGTCTAAATCATGTTAATATTCCTCTAAAAATATTTTATAAGCTTGCACATCTATTAATTAATCATCTTGATTAATTAATAAACCCCCCTTATCCACAACTAACTCAACATCATATTATGCCACATGCAAAGGGATGTAGTGATTTATTTATCCATTGGGCATTATAAATAGCCCTCCTCCTACCATTACACTTACCCCTAAATTCCTTGAGAAGACAAAATCAGAAGCACATAGCAAATAGACTATAAGCTTTCCTTTGTTACTCTTGAGAAATTCACCATTTGAAGAGATAAACCTCCTTTCTTGCATTTGCCAAGTGCTTGGGGTCAAATGGGAATAGTCAAAGGGTCTTGTAGCCAACATTTGATGAGCTCCCATTCCTAGGTTTTTAAAGATCAAAACAATCAATTTGATTGTCATGGAGTCTACATAGGTCCATTTGCTTTTTTTTGGTAATCTAGAGAAGTAGAGGTTGGAATATTTTAGCATGTTAATTTGATCTTGGTTCAAAGTTAATACATTATGTGTAGTGTTAATCTTGTTTAGCTCTCATCTTGATGGTGCCTAGATTTTGACTTAGCTTTGTTATAGAACTATTTAGGTGGTAGTTCTTATTCATCTAACTTAGCTTAAGAAAAAATACATGCACACATTTGGCATGCCCGGTGGGATGGGTCCTTAGTCCCTTAGAATTCTAGCTCAAATTTTATTGTTATTTCAAGTTTTTAGCTAACCCTTGATATACACATATGGAAAATAATGTTCAATTTATTAGGATTTTGCTAATATTCCATGTGTAGGATCTCATTTAGAGCTTTAATTCTAATGGGTTATTGTCAATTTCAAGCTAAGATACTGAAATTTGGAGTGTTTTGAGATTTTTAGTGTCTTTTGCTAATATTACATGTGTGAAATAATGTTAAATTTCTTATGATTTTGCTAACTTTGCATGTGTTGAGTCTTGTTTAGGGGTTTAATTTTAATGGGTCGTTGTCAATTTTGAGCTAACATATAAAAAAATTGACCTTAATGAAGTTGTTTATCTTAAAATGACGTATTTTTGACGTTTCCCAGGAAAGGGGAGTGCACACATCATTCTGTGCGCATAGGCATAAATCTCACTATGTTTTTTTTACATAGGGTGGCGTAGGTACCCTAACCTTGGCACATGCACCCTAACCTTGGTGCAAGCACCCTAACCTTGGCGCAGGTACCCTAACCTTGGCGCAAGCACCCTAACCTTGGCACAGGCACACAAATCATAGTGCAAACATCATTAGCAATCTTCTGAAGGCCATAACGTTTTCTCTCAAACTCAAAATGACTCCGTTTCTATTGCGTTGGAAAGGTATTGAAGAGAAATACACAATGGAAGCATAAATTTTTGTTTTTGAGTTATCAAATATTTAAGGGTTTCATTTTTAGTAAACTACTCATTTCTAACATGTCTAAATGTTTTGGAAAATTTGGTCTTTGATGTTCTAACACCTTGCAAGTTTTATTTTGAATATAAATTTTGTTTTATAGGGTGTTTTTACATGTTTGATGGTAAATTAACTTGTTTAAAAGGTTAATGAACCTTGAATGTTTAATCATGAGATTAGAGTGGTGTATTCTCTTCCCTCACACCTTTTAGGTGACCTTGGGAATCAGAAACAATTTCTATGTATCTTTTTTGTTTTGAAAAATGCTTGTTCTTAAAAGAATGAATGTAAAAGTTTGTTAAAAAGAACAAATATTTAATTTGAACTAGGTGTTTTCCATTTTTGATTTCTTAGTTGGATTCTACATCGTGTATGCTCTTCTCTTCCGTCTTAGGATGATCTTGAGAATCAGAAACAATGTTTTATCTTCCTTAGTCTTTTTATGGAAAATTACTAATCCATTGTGTAGGACCAAAAATGATTGTCAAAGAAAAGGTGGCGTTGAAACAAAATTAAGATACTAATACAGTTTTCGTGCAAGTTTCCAAAAGGTGTTCAAGAAAACCACATAAAAATTAAACTAGATAAAAATAACACTATATTCAAAACACTGTATTACAGGTTTCAGAAAAGGGTATGTCCCTATCTGATCAACTGGAACATAACCCCTTTGGCATAATGCCTTAAGATACAACATTGGTGGTGGTACCAGGAACCCCAAAGTAGTCCATGCAAGAGGGAACCTTGTGGATGAAATGGGAAGTGCTCCACCCAACCTACTTGACTAGTCATTCCTTATGCGTTAACATTACCGATTGTCTGTATGGAGACCCTAGTGATGGTACACATAGACTCACTAGTTTCCTACTATGCTTGAAGGGGGTAAAGTAAAGCTGAGATAATCTTAACCTAGTCATTGTGACTTTTTGGGTAAATCAAACTTGCTTAAGACAACTTTGTAACACCTAGGAAGAGAGAACCTACCTATGAAGATATTCTTTAGCCAGGAGCCCACTTTGACCATTTCAAAATAGTGTTGAGTTGCGAGTCATCATTCATCACGAAATGTGGGAAGCATTACTATTGCTTAGTTTTTACTTTCCTTAAGGCGAGGTGAAACTCTGCCAAAGTAAAGCCAACATTTTTTTACCCCCGTTTGATCTACTTCCTTCACTTTCTTTTGACACTTTGTTGATCAAAAGAGGAGTGACTACCTTTACATTATCAATTGATTGTTTTACCACTTTTTTTCCCATTTATGATCATCCATGTTTGCGGCTAGGTTATTTAAACATCTAAAGTGTGTGGAGATGTATTTATATCATTGGAAACCTTTTTGATCTTGATACCCATGCCAAGATCATCATCATAGTTATGATTTATTCATCATTTTATCTCCCTTTGATGTGTTGCCTTGTTTGCATTGTCTCAACACAATTAAGATACTTATGTCATGTTTTTCATAAACATGATATAAATGTCTATATTGTGGTGTTACAGTGCACACATTTTAACACATCCTTAGTATAGTTTCACCTAGTTTGATTTCAAACATTATCCCAAATCTTGAAAGGTGTCGCTTACTTTGTTTGCATCGTTTCGATACCACTTTGACACTAATATCTTGCTTCTCCATGAAGCTTTATATACGTGTCCTATTGGTGTGGTTATGTGGCTTACATTTGTAAACGTCACCATTTAACATTGAGGCCTTTTTTGTTATTGAACTTGTCATGGTATCCTTTGATTGAGAGTCTCATCTACCCTTTGTTAATATTTACACCTTGTTCATTTTGAGCTTGACGTAAATATTGACATTGTGTTGATCACCTTTGCATCCAACTATCACTTTGCACACGCATTTTCATATGGTGTATTTCCTTGTTGATTGGCTTTTTGTTTCACACTTGCATGATTGTTCTTAGTGATTGTTCATTCAGAAAACTTATTTTCTAGGACAATCCCTTTTGATCTCATCAATATTGTGTCATAATGATGTCTATTTTCCTTAGAGATTCTTTAGAAAATCATGCACATATATCAATACTTACAAAATGTCTAGCTCATTGTCATTATGCTTCCCTGAATCGACATGTCTCTTCTTTCCCTTTGAATAATTTCCATCACACTATCTAGATCTAGAAATTTGTGCTTAATACAGTGACAAAAATGACTGACTATCGCACGGTTCCCTGTACTTACAAAAATATGGAACCTAGGTTTAGTAATTCAAATCAAAATATTCTTGTTAAACCAAACCTCATTTGGTTCTTCATGCTAGAGAGCCCATATGGGTAACATGTTCCCCACCTTCATCTCATAGTTAGTGGTATGGTTTGGATACTTCTGATCCAAATTATTATTCGAGTTCCTCCCACCCTTCTTTTGTTTCTAATCCAAAAATTTCCTCTTCTTCTAAGGATTCCAATCCAGATATTTCCTGTGACTCTCTTAATGATCCAGATAAAAACTACTATTCATATCCATAGTACTATTTGTATTCATCTAATTTGACTCCTAAGTCACAGTCTCCCCTTCTTCACAAAACCTCTATTATCAGTCACCTAAACAACATTCTCCTCCTCTAAATATTTGTGTCACTACAAATTATCTTCATCATTCATCTAATGCGACTCCTACATTGTGGTCCTTCCTTTCTTCACAGGACCCCTTTTATCAGTCGCCTCAATGATGTCTTCTTCCTTTGAAGATATAGGTGACTCCAAATCCCTCCAATCAAACATCTAATACAAATCTTGAATTGTAGTCTTCTCTTTGTTTGCAGGACCATTGTTATTATTCATCCAATGTAATTCTTGAATCACAGTCCTCCCCTTCTTTGCAGGAACTTCTTCATCAATCACCCCCATGAATTCTTCCTTCTTTGAATATTCATGTGACTCAAAGTACTTCTATTCAAACGGTTGAATCAACCCATGCGTCACAATATACATAGTTTGGACTTAATCATACTAGTTTACAAATGATATGCCATCATGTAGGTAGGTCCACACCACCTTCTTCTACTCCTGAGACATCTAGCTCCACATATTCTTCATCCCCCACATCATCTTATTCTATCAATCATCATCAAACATCTTCTAATTCTTCCCCACCAATTGAATCTCTTTCTTCCAATCATACCCTGGTGGTCAATCAACAATTCATATTAATTGATCTCTTTGAGAATGATGAAATAATCAGGACATTTATAGGGGCACATAAAGATATTCCTTTAGCAAATTACGAGAAAGGATTCTCTATAGACTTCGATGCATTCACATGTGGTGAGGAAAAGCTTTATTTCTTTTATCAAGAAATGGAGGAAGTGCCTCAGATCATGTAACTTGATCCTCCTCTTATTCTCCCATATTCACATTGTTCATTATGTGATGAAAATCTTGGGTCTTGCATTGATCCATGGCCTATCTTCTCATCACCCCACCCTTCTCTATTTATCAAAGTTCCTTAATCACAATCTCTTATGGGGTCAACGCCAAGTAGCTCTTCATCTTCGTCTAGGTGTGGGTCACCCTCTAGTAGCCCTCCCTCTACTATTTGTGGAACATTTTTAAGTAGTCCACTATCTTCTATTCTTGGGGCACATCTAACTAGCCCCTTGTCTTTTATGTATAGATTACCCCCGGGTAGTCCATCATCTTCTATTCTTGGGCCACATCCTAGTAGCTCCTCATCTTACCTCTATGGGTCACATCCTAGTATCCCTTCCTCTTCTATTCTTGGGCCACATCCTAGTAGCTGTTTGTCTTCTATCTATGGGTCACATCCCAGTAGCCCTTCATCTTCTATTCTTGGGCCACATTCTAGTAGCCCTTCATCTTTTGGCTATGGATCACCTCCCAGTAACCCATCTTCTTCAATCCTTGGACCATATCCTTTTCATCCATCACATTCTTCTTATAAAAATGATTTCGGCAAGCCCATTATCATTTCTCACATCAGTTCTAAATGTCCATGTTCAATTTCTTCTCCTTCTCGGGGTCAAAAAAGTCACATGTCAGCTTATAAGAAACCAAATAGGTTCATTATCAAGCTCATTTCTAAATTTCCAAGAGCCCCAAAGGTCCTAACAAATCAAACAATATCATAATTGTAAATCAAGCGCGATTCAAGAACACACATCGACATAACCATCAAGTATGGTGCAAAGTGCATAAACCTATGAATAGGGGAATCAAGCTCCCACATACAAAATACATGTTTCAGGAAAAATCACAGTCATTTGTTGAGTACGAGATCACCTCGATCATCGAGATCAGAGATAACATGTCTCTTGATAAAAAAAATGCACATAGTCTCCCTTATCAAGGAAGTCACAAACATCGTTGTTGGATCCTATCACATTGAGTGACGTTTTTGGTCCCCAACTTTCCAAAAACTATAAAAAAGCTAAAAATCATAAAAAACAATGCAAAAATACAAAAAACATTAAAAAATCAAAGGTACATTTTCTCAAACATTACAATCAGTTATTGCGTACACATGAATGTTTCTTTCTTCCCTTCCTTGTTATTCCACAATTCTTCCTACCATTTTCATCCCTTCGATGTTATGTGGTTAGCCTATTCACATGCATTTTGTGACATTTATCTCTATGGTATCCGTTCGACCTTGGTCTTTCATCACCTTGGTAAATTAAAGAAAAACTGACCTCTTAGAGATCCTATCACTATCTACAAATAATAAACTTGTTGGGAAGAATTTTTGGGCATATTTGTTGACACTATCCAATGTCATCATCACAATCACTTCCACATCCTTCCATCAAGACATCAATGGTTCTTAACCCCTTGTCAAACAAGAGAGCTGAAATAAGTTTTCAGAAATAAAAGAATCGAAACCGATTAATCAAAAAGAAAAAGATAAAAGAAAAATCAAATTGATATATAACTCTCTCTTGGGGTATTTCTAATAATCTCTATCAAGGCTATGAACACCTGACTAGAAGTAGAGCAATGTTGTGATTAGAATCAAATGTATCTCCATCAGGACTATGGATGCCTGACTGGCAGTGGATAAATGTATGGATCTCCTTCCACAATCCATTCAAAAATCACTTTTCAAACTAAAGCATTCCTACACATTGACTAGTGTCATCACTTGCTATCTATCAACTCTTTCCTTCAAGAGGTAATTCATTTCCACATGCACACACGAGATCTCAATGAGTAAAAAATGTTAGTATGTTACCAAGTGTTACTTTTTGGACTTTGTTCAAACTCTTTCTTTAGCGCATGTCTTGTCTCATGATTTGTGCCTTGGGCTAACCACTTTTTCATCAACCGCCCTCTATATATTTTCATAACATCCTCTGTTCTTTGATAATTGTTTAGAACATCCATGTGTATAGGATGGCCTTTTGCTATGTTTTTGGACACCTTTGTCCCCCTTTAATAAATAAATCACCCACTTCCTTTCTATCACATGTTTCTTAGTAAATTTACGCTTGGGGCATCCTTTCTTCTTCCCAGCACTTCATTATTTTACATTCATCATCACGTTGAACCTATCCATAATGGCCATGGGTCCTACTTCTCTACATGAAGAGTTTTTCTTTGAATACTCCCACCTAAATTCTAGGGCATTTTTTTCATCTTCACCATTCTCGTGCGCACATGGAAGTTTTTCCTTGTACATCCCATCTATCACTGGGGGCACCCATGCTTCCTTGTCTTCCTGTACATAGTTTCAGAAAAATTTCAAAAATAAAAAACATTCAAATATATTTCAAAAAACTTCTAAAAATTGAAAATCATACTACAAAACATCGCTCTTTGGTTCTCACTTGTTCATGTGTGCGACTTGAAAATCATGTTGATCTACCTCCATCAACAAAAGCTAAGCTACTTACTTCGTCTGTACTTTGGGGCACAACTAGTTGCCTGGTACTGTTTTATAGTGCACATTTCTTTTTCATCAAACCCAAGTGTCCTCCGTTATTCTCCTCACATATATCCTTGCCTGTGGCACCATCGTCAACCCTTGTTGATTATTCTCACAGGTCGTAATTGAAGCTTGATAGTAAAAACATTACATTATGTTTCTTTGTTAGTTTAGCTTGTTTACTTTCTCGTATTGCATTGCATTTTATATGTTGCATGGATTTAGGCATCTTTTAATTTCTCGTATTGCATTTCATTTTGTATGTTTCATGGAGTTGGTTTTTTTAGCAATGGACATTTGTTTGTATATGGATTTTCATGTCATACTACACTTTGTTTCATTCTATTTTTCATAAGGACCGATGATGTAGATCTTTTGGCAATATGATGACACTGAAGTTGTTCCAATACAAAGGCTAGAGGCCAAGTTCTTCTCTCCACTTCTCCATATTTTCTTCTACATCACTTTCCTCTCACCCCTAATCTCCAATTTCACCTGGGTTTTTTTTCCCGGGCCATTCTTCAATCTATTTCTCACCTTTTTTGATCTTCGATCATCTTCCTTCATCACCCCATCAACACTCAAGGGGGCATGTCTCACTTCTACTAATTTTTCTTCTACCCCTTCAAAATTTTATTTGTGTACTATCTTTGAAGTGGCGTCACTTATGCCACCCTAAAGAGGGGAAAATGTAGACACCTATAATTACGCCTGAGAAATTTAAATACTTAAATTGTGCTAATTATCTCCTTTCCTGAAAATTGGTGACATATCGTCAAAAGCACTCACCTTCTCTCCTATCATCGTTAATTAATTACACTATACTAATTAATTAAGTTGCCTATCGAACAAATACCCTAATTAACGACCTTTCATTAATAAATCGTCCCTTCTATCTAAACTAATTGATTAATGATATTTAATTAGCTTCCCCTTTCATTTAATAAATAAATCATTATTTAATTGATTTAATCCCCTTCTATAGTATTAATCATGCTAATATTCCTCTAAAAAGATTTTATAAGCTTGCACATCTATTAATTAATCATCTTGAGTAATTAATAAACCCCCCTTATCCAAAACTAACTCAACATCCCTATTATCCCACATGCAAAGGGATGTAGTGACTTCTTTATCCATTGGGCTATATAAAGAGCCCTCCTCCTACCATTACACTTACACCTAAATTCCTTGAGAAGACAAAAGAAAAAGCACATAGCAAATAGACTATAAGATTTCCTTTATTACTCTTGAGAAATTCACTATTTGAAGAGCTAAGCCTCCTTTCTTTCATTTGCCAAGTGCTTGGGGTCATATGGGAATAGTCAAAGGGTCTTGTAGCCAATCTTTTATGAGCTCCCATTCTTAGGTTCTTGAAGATCAAAAAAATCAATTTGATTACCATGGAGTCTACATAGGTCCTTTTACTTTTTGTTGCTAATCTAGAGAAGTAGAGGTTGGAATACTTTAACATGTTAATTTGATCTTGGTTCAAAGTTAATACATTATGCTTAGTATTAATTTTTTTTAGCTATCATCTTGATGGTGCCTAAATTTTGACTTAGCTTTGTTATAGAACTATTTAGGTGGTATTTCTTATTCATCTAACTTAGCTTAAGTAAAAATACACGTACACAATGTGTACAAAAGGGAAACTCATCTCAGGATGATATGCCTCAGGAAACATAGTTACTAAACATATTCAGATAACCCCAGGTGTATATTCTTCATGGTGAAATGATAATCTAGCTGAAAAAATGTCTAAAAATTAAGGCTATAGACACAATCAGTTGTACAGAAAAATATGCACATGGGACAAAGGTGTCTTGAATCAGATATCATAATATCGATAATATCTTCTTTAAAAATAGGTCTACACAAGGGCCAAAGACATCCAAATATGAGCCAACAAAGATAGAAAGGATCACTCAGGGGTGATGGTGTCTATGTAAATAGGATTTTTGAGTTTTTTTTTTGTATTTAAATGAAATGAAATTTGGATATGGGTGATTTTAACGAGATATACTCGATCAAAAGGTCTATAAGATTCACATCAGGTTCATGATAGATCTATGTGGGCCAATAATGTGTCTCAATATATTGCACTCCTAAATCATCTACTCCAAAAGGGTATCAAAAAATGAGTTATAAACACACATATGTTGACATAAAAGGGGTAGATTTAAAGTACCTACAATGAGAACTAGGGTCACATATTTATAGGGTAGTAATCCATACACTAGGTCAACCTAGGGTTTCCAAGGCCGTGATCAAGATAGAGGATGGAACCATACTAATTTTTGGTAGTTAGGAGTGGATGAGTATAGATCAATAATAAATTAAGCAAACATGCATGGTATAACTAAAATGAAAGTGATGGTCACTAAGCAGGTCATATTTGATAAGATTACTATTCTAACTAACATTCAAACATCTATAATATTAAGCTAACACATCACAATGAGGAAGGAAACAAAATTATCTATGAATAATTACAAGATATGGTTATAACACTCACTAATTAAGATAAATATAGAAATATAAGCCTAATATGATTGATATTGTAGATGTACTATATCTTGGTGTGCAATAATAGTGATAGAGATAAAGGTGGTAATATGATCAAGAGCATGAATAGCATTGTGAAAAGGAACCGTGGAATTTTTAATAGTAGGTGGAGTAGAAGGACAGAGCTAATATTTACCAAGGATGGTGGTAGTATAAAGAGAATGGAACATGGTGTCATCCTCATCGATGGGGTTAAAATATACATTACACAAGTTCTCATGGGTAACCTCAATGGAACCATCATCATCATCATCATTATATGAATCATATTTATAGGAGATATAAGATCAATAGTTGTACATTGAGTGGAAGAAGCATAAGGATATGTTAGTTTTTTACTAATTTTTCTTGACTCCCAAGAGCATATGTATATATCCAGTGCGGTGGAATTGGTTACAACAGTGAATAACCATAGAACTAATAGGATTGTTTTTTACAATATTTCAATAATTTAGGGTCATCTAAAATATTTATCTCATACCCATCATAGGAAAATTTAACACATTGATGTACTGAGTATGGGACAGCCCACATGGCATGGATCAATAGAAGGAAAATAAGAATATTTAATTGAAATGAATAATCCATAATATAATAGAGAGTGGGGATTTTATGAGGCCGTACTTGTAAATCCAATGTGATTTTTCCTATAGATGTTTGAGTGGTGGTATCATAGCCTCACACATAAATATTTGAATTTTTTACTATAGTATTAGGGATACATAATTGTATCGATATTTATAAAGGACATATGTCCAAGGAAGGTACATTGTTAATGAGTACCCACTTAATGAAAAAATATTAGATGCATGATGTAATCAGAAGTGGAGGACAAGGATCACCAAAAGATGTGATTAGAAAATCCTCATTGGTAAATGTAATTTCTTTATCCATGAGTTTAAATTATTCCATGATAGATGAAAAATCTACATGAACCGTATCAATTTAAAACTAAATAAATCAAAATGCTTCTTCTAATGTTTTTCAACGGTAAGGAGCTTTGCGAAGAAGATCAAAAAGGGATATTTTAGCAAGTGTAGTCTTTAATTGATCAATAATATAATATGTTTGGATGATTCAATCGGATGAGATGATTTTGCACTAAAGGTGTAAGTTGTGGTGTACGGGCCCCCATGTGGTGCTTATTTCAACAAGTAGTCACAACATTTTTAGTAGAATCAGCAAGAGGAGGAATGAATCAAGGAGCTAATTTAGTGACAAATTATATATATTGAGACTTAATAGTGTATTAGGAATATACATGGTAGGGGTGAAACAATAAGAATTATACATAACCCTACAAGAAATATGTAAGAAAGGATAAGATAGATCCAATGAAAAATAAAAAAAATTGTGGTTTGAGAAATGATTTAACCTAAATGGTCAAGTATTTAGGGGTAGTGATGCAGATAGAAAATGTATAAACATGCCTATATTCACCTTTAAATAGTTTTCTAAAAAAACTTAACTCTATCTCTGCCAAGTGAGGCTCATTTACTAGAAAAAATGGCTTAATAAACTTGCAAAAATTGAGTATTACCGCCCACAGGGACCTTACCACCTCAATTTTCTTAGTTACACTACTTCATATGCTCCCCCATAACCAAGGATTTTTTTAGTGGTGAATATTCCTTATTTGGAGAAAATTCCATTTTAGGAAAATTTTATATGGCAAATTTTACAGAACAGACCAGTTTCCTATTCACCTAAAATTTCTAGTATAATTTTTTTTAGGAGTTGGCTTCACCTACCATTGAAAAGTACTTGTATGTAAACTTAGGTAATTCATTGAGTAGTATACTCATATCAAGTACTGTGAACTTATAGAGCAGGTTGGTTACGCATGACAGGAGGTTGTTGATGCATGAAAAGAAGTTGTTGACACATGAAAGGAGCCTGGAGGTTGTTGACGTGTGGTAATAATGTGTTTTTTATGCACAATGGGAAGTTGCAGAATCATGATAGGAGAGTGGTAGTCATGTGACAACATGTTGATGCATGATAATAATGTGTTTTTGACCTATGCTGGGAGGCTCCAAACGCATGACAAAAGAATCAAGACTTGCAATTGTGTGAAAACAAGTTTACTGTCATATGAGAAAAAACTCATTTTCATGTGATTGTAATATTTCTATTACACCATGCATGTCACACAAATTTAAAAGGAAAACTTTTGTTTGGCAAAAATTTTGCACAAAAAACCCAAAAGATTTGCCTCTTTCGTGAAAGTGGTTCTGGGGATATTCACTAGGGATTTTCCACCTTTGATTTCCTAAAGGTCTCTTAAAGTGAACCCTACCCACAACACCATCCATTCATAAAATAGCACATTCATCTCATAATTGTCTTTTCACACACCTACCTTAACCCACTCTTTCCTTTTCCTTTACTAGCTCTCTAGTTCAAGAATACAAGTTTTTATTTCTTTATCTTTTATTTCTCCTTAGGCCTCATCCCTTTTCCATGTACTTCACCCACTATTATATCCACTCAAGAAATGAATTCAACCAACTCAAATGACCACACTACTCTCCTTTGCACATGACTACCTTTAAGTTCCCTTAAGCCAAAGTGGTCTTCTACACTCATGGATAGAATAAACTAAAGACACCCATAATTTCTTAAAAAATCCATTACTTCACATTTTCCATTTCTAAGGTGTTCCCAAAATCTTTGACTCCAACTCCTTCTATAACTCTTTATATCTCACTTTTGTGTTTTTCTCTCAAACCCTTATTACTAGGTCTTGGATAGATAACTGTCATGTATACTTTTTCTTATATATTACTTTAAGGTACATTTTATATTTTTATAGACACCCACTAACCCTTTATAGCACTATGTCAAATCTCAAGCTTCATCTCTAATAGAAAAGAAAACTTTCTTTACAAAATACCACTCTAAACTAGCCCTTGACTTTGTTTAACCAACATCTCACAAGACTATTAAGAAAATATCTTTTTCTAGCCAATGAAAGTTTTAAATTATTATTTAGTCACCTTAAACACATCCCCATTATCATTCTTCCAAATTTTATGAAAAAATAATTTATTTTGCTACCTCAAATTTCATTCCCTAGTAAGGACTTGACTTTGCAATGTGCAAAACCTGTGGATTAAAGAAACTACTATAACTTCCCTTGCATTTAACTTAAAGCCTTAAATTTTTATCTCTAATTCTATTTCAACTCCCTCATGAGTCCTATATTACTAGTAATAGGTTTTAACAAGGAGAAGTTATTTCATTTCCTTGATTCCAACCGTTCTTATACATGGATAGGGGTATTCTTAAAACTCTCAGCATAGGTTTGATGATATTGATTCTGATTAAAGGATATTTTCTAACTGTTCAATCATAATTCTTAATAAGTCTTGATGAGAGTTTCATACAAATATAATACTCTACAAAGAATCATCCACTTGATAATGCATCAATTCATAAAAGCATAGTCATAGTATAGAAATGACCATTTAACAACTTGTCATATAACTTAAAAAATAGGGTCACTACTATTTCAAGAAAAGAATATTCACTCACCTCTAGCATCAGTTTTGATGTTCAAATATCTCCTCAAAACAAACAAAGTAGTAAATCGAATTCATAGTTTGGTAAATCATCCTATCAAATTCCTTCTATTGTCATTCATCAGAATAAAGGATCAGATCTCTCATAACAACATGAAATAAATGCAAACAAGCACCCAATTAAGACTCCCATATCTGGGATACACATGCATGGAGAATAGCATTCATTGATCCTTACTACAATGCTCATGAATAATCTCAAAGAGACAAGACAAAGTATGTAACCTTTTCTTATCTATTTATTATTTCACTTTTACATCCAAAATCACAGAGTTATCCTTCATTCCAATTTTTTTCCTTCCATACCAACTCATCTTCATCCTATACACAAGGAATGAACTTCCAAAACTCACTACTTAGTCCCCTATATTTGAACTTCACCTTGCATATAAATATTTTTAGGTTTAAATCCTCTTATGATGATTCATTATCATTACATTTGTTTAGTTACATTATCTTCACACACTTTATAAGTCCCATTTTTTTACCAAAAGACTTATTACACACATTATCACCTAACAAGATACACACACAAGACCTTAGAAAACCCCTAATACTCTCTAACACACTTAAAACATCTTTTACAAGCCCATATGATCATTACATGCCTTTGTAATTTAAAATTCTCATTTTTGAGGGAAAGTACAAAAGAAAAATAATTCAAACTTCTAACCCTCGTTGCTTGCCTTAAATGACTCAAATGAACCATTATAACTTCTAAAGCTTTCACACAACTCACTTTGACTCCAAAAAAAAAACTTCTAAATTGAATATATTCTTATGGATGCTCTTGCATCATACTGGACCATGGTGGAGAAAAAGTGTTCCTACACTTTGTTTGTTTGTACATGTTTCCATCTTCATTGCGTGTCCTTTTTCTTCTTTCCTTGATCTCAATATCATTAGATTTCTCATATCCACCTAGGTCCCACACGGTAGTATTTGGTCTTCCATTTTCCTATACATTTATATCTATCTTCTTGAATTCCATCCTTGATTTCATCATCTTCAAGCTGTCATGCTTTTTACCTACACACACAAACACAAAAATAACACAAACACATTTCACTTCATATATTATGTTTCTACTCACCCATATACAGTCCATGTATTCATCATTTATTTTTTGAAAAACTTCATGTTCTTTCTCATCCACTTGCGCATTCTCAACCTTCACCACCTCAAGATGCCTTAACTCTGTATTTTTTTGGTTTCTTGTTTTCATTTATATCATCATGTGCCTAAGAAATCATCTTTTTCTCAACTCTACCTATATTTTTATTCTTTCAATCTTACTCATCTAACATCATCCTCAAAAGCTTCATTCCATTCTTTTTTATCATTAGGCGTGTCATTTTAAAATGCACAATTGAAGTTAATTTTTACAATTTCAAGGAATTCACTCACATCATCCTCAATACCAAACAACATTTCATAAATTTTTATTACCTTGAATTCACGTTTGGCTTGCTTTTCTTCTTCAATATATAAAGATTTCTTTTTTTCTAAGAGATTTTTCTCTTGGTTATGCACTTCATCATATTTTACCTTCACTAAACTTATTTCCTTTATTTTCCATACCATCTTTGCCTCCTTTTTCTTTTCTTGTACCTTTAAAAATAATATTTTATCTCTCTTGTTATGATCTTTTTCACTTGATCTTGCATTTAATTTCTCGTTCTTATCATCTTCCTTCACTGTCGTTGGTCTCTTCCACCATATAGGCATTATGCAACCATGGTTTAGAACTAGTCTTAAGGTTTCTTCATTCTTCTTCTTGTCAACCTTATTTTCTTTATTTTCTTCTTTTCTCAGCTTCTCCTCTTCACTCTTGATCATCCTCTTTAATTGAAAACACTGATTTCTCTTTACAGTCTGCATTACAAAGCATTTAGCCTTGTTTTTCGTGACAAAATCAAGTCCATACCTTTGTTTCTCCATCAAAAAATCTATCAAATTCTATATATCTTCTCTCATCTTCATTATTTCTAATTCTATCCATTCTTCATACTTCGTCTGCTTCTCTTTCCTATTGTCTTCATGTCTCTTATTCTTCTCTAAATCTTATTGTTTTCTCTTGTAGATAATAAGCTTCCATAATTATCTTATTTATTCTTCTTGATCCATCTTCTCTCTAAAAAATATATTTCACCTTGCCTCTTATTTTTGACACCTCACCTTGGCCACACCAGGTATTTTTTGTTTCTTCACTATCTCTTTCACCTTCACACTTTTCTTCTTGTTACTCTTCACCTATCACTCCATTCACTGCACAAACTTCTAGAAAATTGTTAGCCATAAAAGTATATATTAAATTATCAATCCACATCACAACATAAGCTACTCTATGATACTAAATGATGTAGAGAGAAAATGTATAAACATTCCTATATTCACCTTTCAAGATTTTTCTAACCATAACTTAACTCTATCTCTGCAAAGTGAATATCATTTACTAGAGAAGATGGTTTAAGAAACTTGAAAAAACTAAGTATTATCACCTGCAATGACCTTACCACATCAATGCTCTAGGTTAAACTTATTTATATGCTCCCCCACAACACCATCCTTTCATGAAATAACAAATTCATCTCCTAATTGTCTCTTCACTCACCTACCTCAACTTATTCTTTCCTTTTGCTTCACTAGCTCTCTAGTTCTTGAATAAAAGTTTTAACTTATTTATATTTTATTACTCCTTAGGTCTCCTTCCCTATTCATATACTTCACCTAATATTTGATCTACTCAAGAAATTAATTCAACCAACTCAAAACATTAAAATACTCTCGTTTACTAGAGATTTCCGTTAAGTTCCCTTAAGATAAGGTGGTTTACTACACTCATGGATAGAAGAAACTAAAGACATCTAGAAGGTATAAAAATTTACATTATTTTGAATTTCCCATTGCTAAGGTACTCCTAAAATATTAGACTCCAACTCAAACTAGAACTCCTTATATCATCCTTTTGCATTTTGCACTCTAACCCTTAACTAGGTCTTTGATAGAAAATTGTTGTGCATAATTTTAGTTATAGATGATTTTAAGGAACATTATATAGTTTTATAGACACTTGTTACACCTTTCTATCACTGCATAAAATCTCAAGCTTCTTCTCTAAAAGGAACGATAAGAATAGTGTTACAAGTCGTGATCTCAGATGATAATATCACACCACATTATATTTTCAAAGTATAATAGCTAAAATACCAAATATGGAAATCCATCATAATCCATAACGCTCAATAAATTACAATAGAATGACTTTAATTATTCAATAAGAAAGATGTACATATAGGAGAAGGGAAGTGAAACTACTACCTAAATTAGTGGTTAATAACTCCCACTAACTAATATTGGTAACTAAGTTAACTCCCAAAAGACTAGTAAGCTAACTTCACATAACTGAGAAGCTAACTCCACAAAACTAGTAAGCTAACTCCACAAAAATAGTAAACCTAAGCAAGCTAACCCAACAAGTGTAGGGCTAACACAAGTGTAAGAATTATCCTGATAAATAAATAAAAGGATAAATAACAACCTACACTAACATTCTCTGAATGAAAAAATTACTTTCTTTGAAAAAAAACCCCTCTAAACTAGCCTTTAACTGTGTTTAACAAAATTTTCAGAAGACTATTAGGAAAATATATATTTTTAGCAAAATGAAAATTTTAAATTCTTCTTGAGTCACCTTAAACACCTTCCCCATTTTCATTACTTACAAATTTTAGAAAAAAATAAATTAGTTCTCTACCTCAAATTTCATACCCTACTCAGGACTTATCTATGCAATGTGTAAAACCCATGGATTAAAGAAACTACTATAACTTCCCTCGCATTTAACTTCAAGACTTGAAATTTTCTATCCAATTCTATTTTAACTCCCTTGTGAGTCCTAGCTTACTAATAGTAGGTCATGGTAGGGAGAAATTCTTTCATTTCCTTGATTCCAAGTGTTCTTCCACCATGGATAGGGGTATGCCTAAAACCCTAAGCATAGGATTGATGAGATTGGTTCTGATTAAAGGATATTTCCTATATGTAAAAGAATAATTATAAATAATTCTTGATGAAATTGTTATACAAATAAAAAACTCCACAAAGAATCATCTAATTGGAAATGCATCATTTGAGATAAGTATAGTCATAGTCCATAAATGACCATTTAACAACTTATCATAGAAATTCAACAAACAAGATCACTAATATTTCGAGAAAATAATATTCATTCACCTCTAGCATGAGATTTGATGTTTAAATATCTCCTCAAAATAGACATAGTATCTAATAGAGTTCACATATTTTAATTCATCCTATCAAATGCCTTCTATTGCCATTCATTATAAAATGGAATCATATGTTTCATAATAACTTGAAGTCAATACAAACAAGGACTCAAATAATACTCCCATGGTTGGGGTTCACATGCACGTAGAAGAAAATTTATTGATCCTTAGTACAAAAGTCTGGAATACTATCAAATAGATAAGACAAAGTATGAATTTTTTTTATTTTTTTTGTATTACTTCACTTTTACATTTAAAATCATGGAGTTTTCTTTCATTCCAACATTTTTCCCTCCATACCAACTCATGCTCATCCTCTACATGAGGAATGAGATTTAAAAAATCACTATTTAATCCTCTATATTTGAACCTCACATTGTGTAGTCATATTTTATACCCTTAGACCAATAGTCTAAACCCATGTGCACTAGCCTATCACCCAATGGGCACTAGGTGAACTCACTCAAGGCATGTGCGGGCATAGAGTCTCTCCTTTATGTGAGTCTTATGAGAATGCATCATCTTATAACATATATTTAAATGGAAATGAATAGAAATAACCATGCCATATCCTAGAACGAGTTATCTTATTGCATCCAAAAAAGGGAAATAACAAACAGTGTAAGGAAATAGCTCATACAGAAAGGAAATACATTAGTATACTTCCAAACACATAGATGATTTATAACAGAGCATTGTATTCATATTAAGAGACTTAATAACCACATTACAATCCCTTGGGTTCATAACAAACCCCCATATGATAATACAGAGTCCAATTCATGCATCAGAACTATACCATGTTCATCAAATTATAGAGAAAAATGTAGACCCATTCCCCTAAATGTGCCATCATCCCTATATGTTCCTATTCCCCACCCATAGAATCCTCCATTCATTTTTGTAGAGATATTTTCCTCTCTTCAACTCTATATCTTTCTTCTACCGATCAAGCGCTTGTATTTATAACCTTATCATCCATTGCCATGCATTTCCAAAGTTACATATCGGTCACCAAGTGTCGAAGTGGTCCTCCATGGGAGCATGCCTTCCCAGATCTGAGCTCTCCACTTCTTACAATGATGTCTTATGGAACCTTATATCGTATGGCTAGAATATTCCCTTTTTGATCCACAGTCTCCAGGCTGAAACCTTTATCAACAAGGGTCATTCTTTTCTCATGTGCTACCTAGGATGCCAAATGTGGATAAGTATAAAACCTATTTTTACTTACGCATGTCTGGAGTGTGTTCTACAAAAACCCTGCTAGAACACTTCCATGCGCTCCTTCAACTTGCATGCCCTTCTTTAACTAGGTCTCACATGCCCATGCGTGTTCTTGTACTTAGTTAATATTTTGGTGCCCAACATCACCCCACACTATGCTTGTTCTATGTCCTCAGAAACACTCTTCAATAAAGAATTAAATAATGGTGGATCCTTACAAATGGTTAGAATAGAAGAATTAAGGAATGAAGGAATGAAGAAATGGGAAAAATAATGAAAGAATAGGGAACTGTATTTCTAGAAGAGGATAGGGAAATCCTTTCCTAATTCTATTTCTAACTTTCCCCAAGTGTCAACCTCATTCTACGCTTGCTTACAGAGGTCACCCACTAGGGCGCTCACTTCTTCAAAACTAAGCTCCTCTCCCTTAGTGTTCATTGTCTCCAAAATCTCCTCCAGTTTCTTACCCAAATCCTCAAGCACATCCATCCTCCAAGTGATTTGAGGGTATAATTCCTTTAGATGGTTCTTGATTGAGCCCCGCAAGGTCTCAATGGCCTCTAATTTCTTTTCTACCTCAGCTAGGATCTTGTCTCGCTCATCCTTGTTCCCCTTGTTATTTTATTGAAACTCCTTAAGTTCTCACTTCATGGGTGAAAACTAAGATACTTTCCACTCTATCCCTATCCACGCAATTATCATAGGTGGCCTCATCAACTTGCATAGTAGCTTTTACATTGGCAAGGATTTTTTCGTACTGAGAAACAATTTCCAAAACCTTTATCTTATTTTCTTTCTCTTGGCATGCCAACTCCTCCTCTGTTGATTCTAGGGAAAGTGGCTGCCTCTCCATAGTCAATATGTGAGTCAATTCCTCTAGGCTTTACAAGGATGATCCATACTTTTGGGCGGGTGGTGTTAAGTTTGGATGTTGTATGACAATGGCATATGTGATCATCTCTATCTTTTTGTATGCCTCACGCACTCTTTCCTTTTCGTCCTTTAGCTCACACCTTAACTGAGCCATTGATTAGTTCCTTCTACTTCAGGTCCTTAATTTTCTCTAAGAGCTCCTCCTTCTTTTTCTCCAACTCTATCTCTAGGAACTTCACCCTGTAATTTCTCCTGAAGAGCTTGGATTCAACCTCAACTAAAAATTTGTTGAGCGCGTTGCAGATTTGTTCATCTGACATCTAATGAGCATTCACCAAGGGGTTTATCTCTTTTGTTTTTGTAACTTTCATCAATGTCCCTTGGCTTACCTCAAACTTAGGCTCATCAATGTGGGACTCAAATTCCCATGACAACATTTTCCTTATCTGAGGGTATGCACCTTCCTCATTAAATGAAGGCATGGCTAAAATTTTCTCTATTGGCATGGTGCTCTGGAAGCGTGCACACAAAAAATTGTTCAGATCATCAATGTAGCACATTTCTTGAACGTGTGATGCTTTTTCACTCTTTCTCCCTATGCAAGTGCGGCTTTTGGAAAGTTTACAGCCAAACTGGGATCTCCTCCCATGCTCCCATATTATTTTTCTATGCTTTCCTCCTCAACTTCCTTTAGCACCACATCCATGTTGTGTTCAACCTCTTGTTCTATTAAGTCCTTGATTATTTTTTCAACTTATTTCTCTATGGCCTCATCTATCTGTCCCTTCATGAGGCTTGGGGTCCTTTGATCTTTTGTAAATTCTTCCCCATCTACCCCCTTACCTTAGGTCTTAGCTTCTTCTTCATCCTTATTCTCCTCATCTCCTTCGTTATACTCATCTCCTTCTCCTTCTGAATCATCTATCTCATAGACATGATAGTCTTCACCTCCTTCTGGCTCATCATCATCATCTATGTCTCTGATGTAGGCATCTAGGTTTTCTATCTCTTCTGAATCAGCCTCATCCATCACCTTCTGCTTCTTCCTTACTTGGGATTCCAGTACAATGGATTCTTCTCTTTATTTTTCTTTGATAGGTGATGTCTTCTTTGGAAATTCCTCCTAGGTGAGGGGCTCTTCATGCTCTAGTAACCTCTTCTTCTGGAGTCTTTTCTTTGACTGGAGACTTCTTCCTCCACGTGTAAGTACTAGGATTAACACTTATCTCTAGCAAACTTACTGTCTGTGTGGTTTTAAAAATTGGTGCCTTCTGCACTTCTTCTCTTTCCCTCTTTTTAGGCGCGGCCTTCTTCCTTCCTGTAGAGTCTTCAAGAATGGAGATATCATTCTCCAAGTAAGCACCTTTTTCAAATTTTGGCCTTATGCATAGGTACACCCTTTCTGCGGTCCTTCTTATAATAGGCAGTGTTAAAGGCTTCATCATGTGTATCTCATGGGAGACACATCTCTCCACGTACATGTGCTTCTTTGGGTAGACCAGCTTCTGGTGTATCTCATAGTGGTCTATATCTACCTCACTAAGGTCGAACCTTAGTCTCTTGGCCTCCTTGAACCAATTAATTTTGGCTTAGAAGTATTGTGCGGTGAAGGAGAAGGGTAGCTTGCACCATGGACTCATGTTCTCATATTCAATATAAATATACCAATGCAGAAGGGTTGGTATACTGCAGATTCTACCTCCCCAGTTCACGAGCATTTGAAACTTCTCTGGGATCCTTCACTCATCCCAGAATGCATCACACATTTGCTTATACCACTTCTTCAGGCATGCCTTGTGGGTGATCGTCATGGTTTCACAAATATATTTCACAAAAAATTTTTACAGGAAAGGGATCCTCTTCTGGATACTCCCAAACAAATTTTTTTTTCCCGTCAGACACTCCAATCTCTGAGAACACAATAGTGAGGAGGACATTACCAAAGAGTATATTATCTCCCTCCTACATGCTACTTATCATTTCATACGCGATGAAAGTGGAAAAGTTGTAGATGGTTCCTTCTGATATATTCCGGTGTACATTCAGCCATGCCTTGTTTACTTGTGTCCATTGTTCTTGGTCATTGAGCTTGGTGACCGAATGTCTAGCCATCCTCATCACTGGAACTGGTATCTCAGTGATTTCAAAGTATCGCGACCCCTTCTTGTACTCATACGAAGCTACAATATCCTTAATATCCTCCTCGTCACTTATATCATCATCAAAGCTATCTCCTTCACAATTGAGGCATGTGAAATTTAATATTAGTTGTGGTGTGATGCACATCTTTTGCCCCGCATGAAATAAAAATGATCCTCATGCACGCGTGACATCAGCCATTGATAAAGGGGCTCAAGCTTTCCAAAGTACGATAACTCATAAAATTGTAATAGCCCAGGATAATCCAATTTTACCTTCACTTCATCGTTATAAATGGACATTCTATCTGGCATCCTATTGTTAGTTGTTTAGACAAAATCCAGTGCCAAATTTCCTTCTTCATTGTGCTTGGGTGATGACTATAATCGCTTACGGCCATTTTTGGCAGGTGTGACTCCCATTCTTTTCCTAGCAATACCCCATTTGGGTATTGCATTTTCGTGTACCATTCTTCGTTGGTACTCGTGACAAAAGCAATTTTATTTCCCTTGCCCTTGCCCATTGTTTTCTTTGGTGAAACAGTTGTTTCCTTAGTGTCATTATTCTAGTTACGTTGATTTTAAATAATCATTCCTCTTTCTCTTCGCTGTTACTCTGCTGAATCCCAAAGATCGCTCCAAAGCTTCAACTCCTGAAATGAATCCTTCTTTCTCCATGCCCTAGCTACCAACCTATAACTAGGAAATCCTTCAACAAGACGACGCTTCTTCACACAACCTTTCTCATGCCCATCTACTTCCTCTTTTTGGTTCTTAGATATACTCTAGATGCAAACTCAAATTTTAATTTCTTCTTTCTTCTCTCAAATTTCTCTCTAGAAGTCATAGTTTGCAAGAACTTATTCTACTTCATAATCACAAGGTAAAATAACAATGTTCCCAACTCCTTATTTATATCTTTTCCTTATTTCCATCATTAAATGTTATGCCACCTACCACCATACTTAACACTAAATGTGACTTTTTCCACTAAACCAGACTTACGCACCTTTAGCCACACACCACATGTTATGTGAAAAACTCTTAACAACATTCTGGTGTGCAAAAATCAAACCTAACCGAAGACTCTTACGTGCGCATCCATAGCACCAAAGGCACTTCTTCTATGGTTTACCTGATTTTTTCCTTCTCCTACCTCATGTTGTTCCTGTGTTCTCATCCTTTCTACACATTGTTTCTGCAAATCCTTTTTGACACCATAATCCAATATCCACCATTTCCTCACTCACTTTCTCCACCTTATACTCTTTTTATCCTTCAACCGAGCCATTCACTGCAACTTCTACTGTCATATCAAACTTGTATTATAAGCCTACCGAACATATCACTTCCACTGCACACTAAAATAGATGTGTGATCCTCTGCACATACACAACCTTGGGGAAAAAATAATGTGGTTATCGGCACACAAGGTGCAAAACAAAACAAAAGAAAGGAAAAAGAAACGAGAAAGGGAAACATAAGAAAGAAAAAGCATAAAGGAAAATCTAAGCTAACTAACAATACTGCCTTATTAGAAACACCAAGAAGACTTATTTATAGTAGGGCTTCAGCCTACTCCCATTGAAGTGGCCTGGTAACCTCATCCCATCTAGTGCTTGCAACTGGAAAGAACCCGAATCAAGAATGTATGATATGATGTAAGGTCTCAACCAATGGAATTTTAAATTCCCAAGATGGTGGAGATAATTGGAGTCATACGACAACACCAACTGCCCAACCTCAAACTTCTTGTTCTTGATATGATGATCATACCATGCCTTTTGTTTTACTTTTTCTATCTTCTGACTCCATCTAGCAAGTGATCTCTTTCATCTAACTACATCAAATTATCAATTATTTCTTCCAGCGCTTGTTCATCAGCTAACCCTCTTACATGCACTATATACAATGATGGTAACATGAATTCCACTGGAAAAACAACCTCCGTGCCAAACAACAATTGAAACTATGTGGACTTGTTCAACCTTTTATAGGTTGTCCTATATGCTCATAGAATGGATGATACCTTATCATCCCAATCCTTTCATCCAACATCATAGATCTTAGTTAACGTGTGACTTAGTATCTTGTTAAATGCCTTATTAGTTCCATTTGCTTGAGGGTGATATGGGGTAATCGTATGATGGGCCACCATAAATTTTTCTAACAGAATCCTAAATATTTCATTGAGGAAGTGTGTACCCTTATCACTTGTTAAACTTAAAGGGCAACCATATATGTTGATTATGTTTTCCTATAAAAAACTAGCAATTGTCACTGTAGTGTAATCCTTTGTAGGAACTTTCTCTTCCCACCATGTCAAGTAATCAGTGTAAGTGATGATAAACCATGAATCAGTCCTTCATGCGGCTGGTACAATTGGCCCTACAAAGTCGATTGCCCATTTTTCAAATGGTTCAACACTGGCTATTGGTCGCAAGGGAATTTTATCTCTCTTTTTAGGTTTTCCAAGGTGTTGGAAATGGTTAAAGGCCTTGAAAAACTCAATACAATCCTTGTAGATGGTTTACCACCACAACCTAGCTAATAAAATATTTCACATGGTAGAATTTCCTACATAGTGTCCTCTTGCAATCTCACCATGTGCTTCCTCCATAATTTCCACATGCTCATGCTCCAATACGCATCAGCGTAGAACCTCATCATGACCTAACTTATACAGGTCTCTACTAATCAACATGTAAGGTGTGGTGGGTATTGCTAATTGTTTTCTTTTGAGAGCCTTCATCCCTTATGGTGCCACACATGTTTTTAAAAACACTGCGATATCTTCCAAGACTAAGGCTGTGTGCCACAACCTAAACAGTTGTGCATCCTCTCCTGAGTAAATCCTTGATAAATGGTAAGGCCCTAAAATGCTCTTTCTAGGCTTCATCGCCACTGTGAATTCAAACTCCTAAAATAGAAGAACCCAATGACATATGTGACCTTGCATAATGGATTTTTTGACTAAGTACTTCAATGCCATATGGTCCCTGTAGAATATAAATGGTGTCACCAACAGATACTGCCCAAACTTATGCAGTAAATGGATCATAGAAAATGCTTCACGCTAAGTAGTTGTGTAATTATTCTTTTCTGGTGTCATCTTTCTACTTGGAAAGCACAAGGGATGATAAATAATTCCCTCACCAGGTTATGCTAGCACTACTCCCATAGTTTTCCCTGAGGCATTGACATGAACATGGAAAGGATTATCCCAAGAAGGAAAATGTAATATGGGCATCATGACAAGCCTATCCTTCAAAGTGTCAAATGCCTTCGGTTGCGCCTCTCCCCAATCAAAGGAAATTTTTTGTTTTAATAATTCCTCTAAGGGAATGTCGATCTTGGCATATCCCTTGATGAACTTCCTGTAATACCCCGTATGTCCAAGGAATCCACATGCTGGGCTTTGACTAGTAGGTTCCCCTAATCCTATACTAACTGTAACTTTAGCAGGATATACTGGTAGACCTTATTTGCATATAATGTGTCCTAGTAGGGTCCCAAAGGGAGTAGCAAAAACACATTTCTTAATGTTGAAGGATATCCTCAGTTGCTGACATCTCTCAAACATCAACCGTAAGTTATCACAATGGTCTTTCCAGTCATCCAAGTAAACTTGAAGAAACTTATGGATGAAGTCTTGAAATTCTTGTACCACAATGCACGAGAACATAGCAGCTGCATTCATTAATCCAAAAGGCATAACCGTGTAGGAAAACATTCCCCGTTTAGTGGAAAAAGTTTTCTTTCTTTGGTCTTCCTTTGCAAACTTGACTTAGTGGTAGCCTGAGAACCCATCCGTGAAAGAGTAGAATTTGTGCCCAGCGACTCCCTCCAAAATTTCTTTAGTAAAGGGGGTTAGGAAAGGATCAATGAAACATACTGCATTCAAATCCCTGTAGTCAACAACAATTGTTATCCTACCATCCTTCTTAATACTGATAACCATTGGGCTTATCCATCCTGAATCTTCCACTTCCTCAATGATATCAGATGTTATCATTTTGTCTATTTCTTCCTTAACCTGTACACAAAAAATTGGATTCATCTGATAAGGAATCCTATGAATCAGGTGTGCACCTTCCTTCATCTTGAGCTTCATCTCTCCCAAGGAATGGTCGATGCCTTTGAGTTCATGGTACCTGCGTAGGAACAAATCCTAGAATTCACGTAACATATCACTGATATTTGAAACTTCCTTCTCCAACCAATAATCTCCGATGATAGCTTCCTTAGGTTATGCCTCTAAACAAATGTTAACCTTCTTTTTTTTCAAGTGTTCATGGTAGGTGCACGCTCACTCATCAACGTTATCTATGAATTCATGTGTACCTATAGAATGGTTAACATCTAGACTCTCCATCTCCTCACCATCAATCACATAAAACATCTTCCCCTTTTCCTTCTCCATGCATGCATGCTCAAGCTACATCTCATCTGATTCAGGTCTTCATGGAGGCGCATCTCCAAATAAGGCTCGCCTAGTATCTCCAATAGCCTATCTTCTACCATAGCACTATCTCCCATTGTAAGGTGCTTGATTACTTGCAACGCCTTATCCACTGATGGTTTGGTACTCCTATATTTGAAGGATTAAATGAGATCAGCCACTAATTCATGCCAATTACCTGTCTAGTGGTGTGTTTCTTAGTGGATGTACCATACGCGCGCACAACCTTGTAATGTGGAATATAATTTATGTACCCATAATGATGGTGGTAAGGCTTCTACGCCTCCAATCCAGGGCTTCTCACAAGATGGGTTCCTTGCCATGATAGTCTTTTTTGGATATGGGTGCATTGCTTCTAGAGAACCTAACTAAGAATGCGACCCTGACCTTGTGTCATTCCAAGAGATTTTCACGGTGTGTAGCCCACCATCATGTTGTAGTTCCAAGAAAGATATAGTTCAGAATCCCTCGTCTTTCACTCTCATTCCTCCACTGATCCTTTATCTCCTGCAAGAACATATCAGGGTAGGCCCCTCCAGAGTATTTGGGAAACTTCTTCCCTCCTAGGTGTTTAACTGAGTGTGCCTTTGTCACTCTTGTTACAGATCCTCTTAGTTGTTGCTAAATTAACTCATAGGTCTCGTGCACCCAATTATCACATGCTATGTTGGTTGTATCACTCATAGACTGAGCATCTTCAAATTAGATAACTCCTTCTATAGGGTGAATTATCCTAGGGTCCCTGACGGAGTGCACATAGATTCTATCAAGGACTTTCTCTCCTAAGGACTTAGTATAGGGAGTTGAATTCCCATTTATCAAAGGGATGACCACCCTTTCCTTCTTATTCTCAAAGAAGATATACCCCTTGTTAAACCACAGGTTGAAGTTTTTCTTATAACACCATGGGCAGCTAATAGAAAATTTCCTGCTTCAGTGAGCACCAAGACTTCAAAGTCTCCAGTAAACTTGGCCCCTTGAATGGTGATAACTGCATCCTTCAAGACTCCAATAGGCATTTCCATTGTCTTGTTTGCCATATACAACACATTTGAAGATGGATGTAATTTAGGCCTTCCCATTTGATGCCATGCATCCAATGTGATAACATTGACCTTTGTTCCCATGTCAATCAATATGTTACTCAACAGCCAACCATTCATAATTGTATTCAATGTGATCTCCTTGTCATAGTCGAGGTTGTGGGGAGGAATGTTTGCATGCAACACCTACCTCTTACGCTCCATTTTGGTGCATGGTACCTTATCTCGTAACCATTCTCCTAACAAGGGAATGATATTCTCTTGTCTTAACATTTTTCTCACTTTTTTGACTTCATCCAGGTCCTTCTATGGAGCCTCAAAATTCCTTCTTTGCTCCTGCTGCATGGAATACTCCTTTAGACACTGGATCTCTCCTTGTAAATTTTGAATGACATCCATAGTCTCCTGATATACTTCCTTTTGGTGAGCAAGGTCTGGATACTTCCCATATACCACTTCCTCTCTTGAAACTAGATTCCTTTACCTTGGTACTTCCTTGGCACAAGTGGCCTCTACCAACATTGTCACCAGAACATGATCTAACCCTGACTCACGTGCCACTCTTGGCATCCATTGTGCATCAGTCTTCTTTATGCTCACTATCCCAATGACCTTGTCCTTATGGTGCTGTTGGCTCATGTGTTCAAACAACTCAGGGCATTCCTCATACTTATGATTTTTTCCACACCATGAGCACTATAATAAATTAGGACACTCATGCCTATAATGTTCTATAAACCCACAGCTATAATAGGTTCCTCACGAGAACTCACTTCCTCCTCCTCCTTGATTATTGCAACCACGAAATTCTCTGAAAACCCCTTCCACATGTTCCTCCATCTGTGTGCCCTTCATAACGTCAATCACCATCCTTTAAAATTCTTGCAAGGCTAGTTTGGCACACACCCAAATCAGCAGCATCATGGATTTGATCAATTAGCCTGCAATCCTTGGTATCATGGGTCATAGAGGTAAAAATATTGTAATAGAAAGAAACATTCTTACAAATTACGTGTTGGATTATAGGGCATCTACTTGTATCATGATCCCCATGGAAAATCTCACAATCTACTGACATAGCGCACACTAACTTCCAAGGGAAACTATCCTTTGCATGTCCCTCCACTTCACAGTTTATACACCAAATCCCACCATGAACCTCATGCGCTGAGTTTATAGATATCTTCTCCAACTACTTGGCCATTGCAACAATTTGAGCCTCTAGAAAAGGGCTAACACTAGTGTTAACGCTCCCAAAAGCTTCAGCACATAAGGAAGCTTCTAATGCCTCATGCAAGTATGTGAAAGTCTTGTGCGATAGAGGCATTCTAAATAGTGTTATCAATCCTCCAACAAACCATTGGGCATGTTGAGAAGGATGAATGTCATAGGATAGTTTTGACAAGAGAGTCTTGAAATGCGCATCATATTCCTGCACACTCTCTATCATTCCCTACTCGATCTCCTTCAAAGTGTTGATGCTTTTCTGCTAAAACTCTAGGATATGGAACTCTGTTACGAAGGCGTTATTCAATGTGTTGTAGTCTACCACCGTCTGATGGGGGTCATAATTCCTATAACAACTATGGGCTCACCCTTGCAATGTTGTTACAAACTAACTTGCTTTCCACTTTGGGGTAGTGATCCCCTTCACGTGCCATAGTAACTCACACTCGTGCACATACTCTACAACATATTAAATACCCATATAGTCTGGTAAGTGCAAAGACATCTCAAAAAATACTTGGGAAGGTTGTTGGGGTCCTTATCCTCCCAATCCAGAGCCTTAGTTCCCTCCAATGTTTCCTCCACTACCAAATCCACTAGATCCACTCGGTCCTATTCTTCCTGAACCACTATATCCACCTCCTACAGTCGAAAAAGGACCAGAAGTGATCGCACCTAGTGTTCTCAACATCAAACTAAATTACATGTTGATGGTTTTTGATATTGTCCCACTACCAATTGTATTTCCTGCGCCACTCCCAGATGCGATACCCAATCCTTGCATACTGACACCTTGTCTAAAGATTCCCCCAAATACTACAATGGACTACATAGCCATGGATGTTCCAAATGATAAATTATATCTCCTGGGCACAGATCAGTCACTTCCACTGATACCAACTAGGTTAACATTACTTCTCCCTTGATCTAGAAAACCAAACACAGGGGTTGGTCGTCAAGTGGGTTCAGATGTGTGCTGACAGCTCTTCTCTCGCCATGTGATGAACTCTCATCAGAAGCTAAAGGGGACTCTCTCCTATACTTACCAAGATGGGGTAACACAGACTACTCAAGCTCTACGTCCTCTATGTGAACCTCAACTCCTTCCCGCAACATCCACCTCCATAGATCCATCACACTTGTAACCTCATGTTGTCTAGTCTTCTCCCTTTCACGCGCTTTGCTATACTTGAGTCATCTCTCCTCCCTTTCCATTTTAGTCATAATTTCTGCCATCTTCCTCCACTCTAGCTTCCTCTCATAGCACTCAGAGAATCTTTAGCAGACTATGGGGAATGCTTCTAAACTCAAAGTAATTATCAAGATCTTCATAGCCAAAGGAATATCATGCAAAAATTACCCTCTAGGCTCCCTCAAAAACTTGAACTTTGTACCTTCTAGGAAATAATACGTAAAAATGGCATATTCTAAAGTATAACTGGCCAGCACTCTCTTCCTCTAGTGATCAATAGCATACATCCAAATCATATCTAGATCCTGTAGCCTATGATAGTCATCTTGGGTCCACACACATGATCTATAGTACCAAATTTATCTGGATGTATAGGCTAAAATCCATTCATATAGTTCTACTGGGAAGCAGCAAAATAATGTCTCATATAACTCATGGTATAGGTTCTCTTCTACCCATCTATGCACATCAAACTCAGGTCTAGTGCTGAATATTTGGGAAAACTCATCCTCCATGCTCTTGAACCATGTTTCAACACTTTCTAAGGTCAGGAACTCTATCATCACGCATCACAGGGAAAAATATGCATGTCATTTCTCACAACAACTTTGAAAAGAGGTCCCAGAAATGGAACCAAGATGTAGTCATATTTTATACCCTTCGATAAATAGTCTAAACCCATGCACGTTGGCCTATCACCCAGCGGGTGCTACGCACTCACTCAAGGCACACGCAGGATCTGAGTCTCTCCTTTATGTGAGTTTCATGAGAATGCATAATCTTATAACAAATATTTAAATTGAAATGAAAATAAAGAACCATGCCATATCCTAGAACGAGTTATTTTACTGCAACGAGAAAAGGGAAATAACAAGAAGCATAATGAAATAGCTCATATAGAAAGGAAATACATTAGTATAATTCCACACACATAGATGATTTATAATAGAGCATTGTATTCATATTAAGATATTCAATAACCACATTATAATCCCTTGGGTTCATAACAGACACCCATATGATAATGCAGAGTCAATGTTATCAAAAATTCACCTCCTCAGGGTAAATTTTGCTAACATGCATCAGATCTTGGGGGCCAGGAAAAATCATGAAAATCGGCTAAGTCCCAAGTTTAGGTAGTCCACACAGTGATTGGGACATCTAGGCCATAGGTATGCGCGGGACGTGAAAAGCCCGAATCGGCTAAAAGAAAGAAAATTTGCCTAAGTATTTGTTCTGGGATACTAGGGACAAAAGTACGTGCGGGACGCGAACTGGCCGAAAATCCGAAAGATGGTCTATTTCGGGTGGGCTAGAGAAATTTTTCCCAGGTAGTCCAGGACAGTTGGGACAAAAGTACGTGGAGGACGCGAACCGGCCGGTTCGGCCGAAACAAAGGATTTTTGTTTGGGACATCCAGGCCAAAAGTACATGCGGGACACGAAAAGCCGAAGGAGCCGAGAGTGAATCAAATCTTGCCATGTGTCTTCACATCAAAGAGGGATGAGGAAGTCTGAATCGGGCAGTTCGGAGAAATTTTTCCCAGACGATTTGGGACATCCGGGCCAAAAGTACACGTGGGATGCGGGGAGCCGAAAGAGCCGCCAACGAATCAGGTTGTGACATGTGTCACAAGGGGAAGCGCAATGTAAATTAGCTAATTTTTTTTCAGCCAAAAAATTTAAAAGGGCAAGGTTTGAAGGGTCGGCCTAAGCCAATAGACACAGGACATGTGTCCTAAGGAGAAGGGGAGTGCGGAGCTCGGGGAGGACTTAAGAGAATTTGGCAAAAGTTTTGGCCAAAAAAATAAAAGGTAAAAGATGCCCCCGCACCCCAGCCAATGAACCAGCACCTGACACATGGCATCCGACTGGCGGAGCATGGAAATTTTTCAAAAAAAATTCCAAAATGCAAAAAGGTCAAAATTTTAAAGTTTTGCCCGCTGATCCGTTTTTTGGGCATTTTTGCCCTAAAACTTCAGACCTTTATATCTTTTGATCCAGAGCTCGGATTTGCACGTTCTTTATATCATTGGAAAGATTATGAAATTATCTACAGGATTCCATGGTCAATATTGAATTTTGGTTTAGTTTCAAGAGAGAAAATTCAAAAGCGTCTCTGCCACACTTTCATGGCCAGAAATGACATTTCAGCGACCAAATTTAATACAGAATGGATCGCATTCTCCTCCAATTTGGTCAAAAATGACAGGGTATGGGTTTGTAAGGTCCTCCATGCTGATTTAATGCATTTACAGTCAATGAGGAATGGGCTCCCATGTTTTGTATGTTTTCTCTCTCCTGGGCTCGACCCATGTAATGTAAAAGCTAGATTTGGCTCATTTCTTCAGTGTGGAACACTTTTTGGCATAGAAAACTTCTTCTTTCAACTCCTACAAGTGATTGTTGCAAGAATCAGACCTCTTCAAAGATTGTAACAGTTTTTCTACCTCTCTGAGGTTGTAATGCAGTGGTTTTGACATTGGAAATGATAATGCAAGCTTTGTGAATGGGTTTCAGTCCTTTGTTTGTATTATTTGCTTCATTTCAGATCCTAAATTATATCTTATCAGCCTGTGTATGTTTTATGTTGCAATCTTTGGTTTGTGTCTATTTTCATGACTAAAATATTCACCACTCCTTTTGGTGCGTCACCATCTTTAGTTAGTTTCAATTTTTGCATTTCTATCCCTGTCTCCTTGCAATTTAGAGTAGGATTAGGATCTGAACCTCTGTAGTTGTGCAAATATAGATCTAAATTAGAGGAGTTTGAGGAACCATCCTCTAATCTGGAGATTTCTCTCTCAGTTTCACAAGTCCCACACTTGGAGAGAGGTTTCCATGTTGTGCAATCACACTGGATGCCTAAGACATCATTTAGAACCTTGATTTGCATCCAGGGGTGCTGTGATTTTGCACTAATAGTTTTGGCACGCCGAGTGGGACACTAGAGGTCTCATTTTTATTACAGCAAAGTTGATGTGCATCTGCTGCAATTTTCTTGCTTGAAAAGAGCTATTATTTGCATATCTAGCGACTCCAAGGGGAAGAATCATCTGGTTTCAGCAGTGCAGGCCTGAAAACTCATGAGAAGAGTCACCACAAGGTCAAGAGTTGGAGAAGAAGAAGTGTTGTTTGAATACTTGCAATTATCTCCAAGAAGAAGGCAAAGAGGAAGAAGGACTCAAAGGTCTCCATCTCCACCAAACAGAACTCTCTCAACTCCTCCACCTGGTAGGCCTTTCATTCAGTATACAAGGGTTTTAAGACCAATTAGAATGGCACAAAACAACCCCTATGTCAACTTCACAGGCAGCAGCCCACTTGCCCTCAATGCACAACATCTAATTCCTATTTCATCCTTGAAGAACATTCCGTACTTTACTGGAGAAAATCAGACTACTTCAGGTGATCATGTTAAAGATATTGCTAACCTTTGCGCAATTCATGAAATCAATGAGATGCAAGTGGCTGTCAAGTTACTGACATCTTCATTCAAGGGTAAAGCATTGCAATGGTTTAGGAGCCTTGGAGTTGGTTCTATCACAAATTGGAATCAGCTGTGTATAGCACTTCATGAGAAATTTGGAGAAAAGGGAGACAACTTGTCTCTTTTGGAGCAGCTGACAACCATCAAGAGAGCTCCCAATGAATAGCTGACTGATTTCAACTTCAGATTTCAAAAGACTTGGGAGAGAATTCCAGTGGCAGTCAGGCCAACCGTAGAAGGTAATTTTCTCTACTATCTCAAAGCTCTAAATTCTGATATTTCTATGTTGATTCAGTCCATGGGAGGCATAACTATCCCTATGGCTTATAGAATTGCCATTAGGGCTTAAAATTGTTTGATCCAAGCTGGCAAACTTGCCCCTAGACCTCCCATGCCACTGTTTCCAAGTTTAGAGAGTCCAAAGACCAATCAAGCACCTAATTTGGCTCCTTCTCCCACTCCTAGAAATTAGAGTTCAAATGAAGCTTCCACTTCATCTCCAAGTGCCCCAAATGAGCTTCAAGAAGTCATGAAGCAATTGCAAAACCTAGGCAATGAGCTGGTTACTCTCAAGAGGCAACAAGCCCAAGGTTTTAAACCTTCTTATCAACCCCAAGCTCAGCCTAACAGGCAGCCATACCAACCACAAAGGCCTCCTAATCCAGTTGCAAATATAAATCAAACAAGGCCTCCTGCCAATAGACCATTATAGCCCTATAACCCAAATGCCATATCTGCCTCTAAGGCATTGGTGCCAACACAAAACAACATTGCCCAGGAGTACGATTGGTGTTTTCCATGCAATGAGCCTCATAATCAATCCATGTGCTTCAATGGTGCTTTGACTCAAGCATTAATGGTGACAACTGCTAGTGTGGAGGGTGAGAGCAGTCAAAAAAATAGCCAACAACAAGAAAAATTCCTACAGCAATCAGCCCCAAATGACACCACATTGGTAAATTGGTAAGCAGAGGATTTTTGTGGCATGAATCAGGTAGTTTCTCAAGGTGTTGCAGCCAACACAAGGTCAAAAAGGAAGAATTTGGGTGAAGAACAGCCATTAGCCCCAACCAATCCACAACCTTCCATGGCTCCACAAATGATTGGCAAGCAAAATCCAATTTCAAATGCACAAGGGCAGCCAAGAACAGCTCCTAGACCAACTCAAATACCAGTTATTGCTGCCCACGTGCAAGGAGTGAATGTACAAGCAAAGGGACAGCAAAAGGATACTTCATCCCCATTCAACATCATTGATCAGATGAAGAAGACAAATGTTAATATATCAATGTGGGAATCCCTATCTATCCCAGGCCAAAGAGATCTGTTAAAAGCTGCCATGAAGGACTGGTCAACTTCAAATCAATAGGTCCAAAGGCAAGAGAAGGTACTTACAAATGTTTCCCAACCTGAGGGAAATCATGGAGGACAGCAAGGTAAAATGTTGAAACCCCCTCCTTTCTATGTTTCATTGATCATTGGAAGCCAGCTAGTGCACAATTGCATGATAGACTCCGGGGCAAGTAGCTCGGTAATGCCTAAACAAATAGCTAATCAGCTAGGGCTCCAGTATGAAACCATATCCAAAGGGGTAGTGCAGATGGATGGGACAGCAGTAACAACAGTTGGGGTGATTAGAAACTTGAGTCTTACCTTGCATGCATATCCAAATGTTGTTGTTTTACAAGATGTATCAGTCATAGACCTTCCACCACTCTTTGCCCTATGTTTGTCAAGGGACTTCACAGCCAAGATTGGGGGATATTTGTTTGCTGATTGGTCACAAATGCTGTTTAGAACAAGGTATGGAACTAAAGCCATAATCAGGTCTAAACCTATTGCAAACTTTCACATTGATCCTTACAGTCCAAGTCAGATTAATGCCAATTGCTCAGCATTTGATCAAGAAGATCACCCAAGCACTGATGAGGCTGACACCAAGGTTGGAAGCATCCCGGATCTAACTCTTGATGAATGGGCAAACAAGGTACATGCATTTGATCCTTATCAAGAAGTGGAAGAATCTGAGCTAGAGGTCTATTGCATACACGAAGAAAATCAGCCTATTCCTAGCATCACCAAGCCAAACCACAAGAATGACAACGAGGTATGGCAGCTGTTTTTTGATGGATCAAGGAGTAGACAAGGTGCAGGAGGTGGAGCCATGCTAGTTTCACCTCAAGGAGTAAAGTACTATTCAGCTTTTAGATATCAGTTTGCATGCTCCAATAACACTGCTGAATATGAAGCCTTGGTGCAAGGGATGCATTGGGCAATAAAGAAGGAAATAAAGAACTTGCAAGTCTTTGGTGACAGTGAATTGATTGTAAATCAGGTCAAGGGACAGCATGCTGCCAAGAATGATCTACTCAGGTGCTACAAGAACAGGGTGTGGGACCTCATGGAAGATTTTGAGGGTTTTGGAATCAAATCCATTCCTAGGAAAGAGAATCAAGCTGCTGACAGGCTTACAGCAGTAGGGGCAGCCTTTGACATTGTGGAAAGCATTCAACAAGACAAGGTATAGCCAAACATCCACGTGATTGTGAGGCCTTCAGTGCCAGATAACAATGTTAGTTGGCAAGTGTTTGAGAATGACCAGCAAATCATCCATTTCTTGCAAGAAGAAGCTAAGTTCTCAGCTAAGAATCAAGAAAAATTGGAACAGCAGTATGGTGACCAGGTGGTACAGCTGAGAACTAACAAGCTGCCCAAAGGACTTATCACTTTGGAGTCCATTTTTAACCCTAATGATCAGTTTAGAAAGGAGAAAGCAAACATTCAGGTCAAGAGAGAGGATTCAGTATCCATCTTGGTAGAAGAGAACAAACCATTACAAATTGGAAGGATGACAACTGAACAAGAAAGGTATGAGTTCATACAGCTGTGTCAAGAGTTCCCTGACGTGTTTGCTTGGAGCTATGAAGACTTGAAAGGTTTCAATCCCAACTTAGCTCAACATACCATCGAATTGGATCCAAATACTAAGGCTGTCAGGCAGAAACAAAGACCAGTCAATCCACACATGGAGCCTCTCATGAGGAAAGAATTGGACAAGCTGATTGAGTCAAGGATCATATTCCCAATCAAGCATTCTAGTTGGGTTGCCAACTTAGTTCCAGTTAGAAAGAAGAGTGGAGAGATCAGACTGTGTGTTGAATTTAGAGACTTGAATAGAGCCTCTCTCAAGGACCATTACCCACTCCCTTCCATGGAGCAAATCTTGAAAGTTGTGGCTGGCTCCGAGAGGTTTTCACTACTTGATGGCTACTCAGGCTACAATCAGATTATGGTGAAGGAAGAGGACCAGTTCAAGATAGCCTTCACAACCAAGTGGGGAACTTTTGCATACAGGAAATTGCCATTTGGGTTGTCCAACGCTGGTGCTACCTTCCAAAGGGCAATGGACATGGCATTCAAAGGTTTGATTAACAACGTGGTGCTGATTTACCTTGATGATATCACTGTTTTTTCCAAAAATGCAGCAGACCACCTCTCTCATTTGAGACAAGTCTTCACGAGGTGCAGGAGATTTGGAGTGTCTTTGAATCCTAAGAAGTGTATCTTTCTTGCACATGAAGGAAAGCTCCTTGGACATATTGTCTCCAAAGAAGGATTAGCAATTGATCCAGAGAGGGTTGAAGCCATAAGAGCACTACCATTGCCAAGCCACAAGAAAGCCCTTCAGAGTTTCTTGGGAAGGATAAACTTTGTTCGGAGGTTTGTCCCAGATTTTGCAGCCCTTGTCAAGCCCATCACCAAAATGTTAAAGAAGAGCATGGCTTTCAAGTGGAAAGCAGAAGGCAAGGAGAGTTTTGAAGCAATCAAATAAGCCATCTCCCAAGCACCAACTCTCATCAACCCAGACTTCCTCCTCAACAAGGACTTGAATGAGAAAAGGGCAGGTTAGATCACCCATGTCATGGAGTATGACATTGAGATCAGGATCACCAAGCTGGTAAGAGGGAAAGGATTGTGTGAGCAGCAAGTTTTGGGGAAGCAAAAAGAAGTATGCAATGAAGAAGAGGTTGTTTTGACAGTCCAGGATAGCCATGAGCCAAGTGGTAATCAAGAAGAAGACAATGTTGTCCCCACTCCTTGCTGGACCCAAGGTATTATACACTTCCTAGGCACAGGCCTATGCCCTCCGGAGATGAGCAAGACCCAAAGAAGACACTTTAGATTGCAGGTTGTCCCATATGCCATTGTTGATGGAGTTTTGTACAAGAAAGATGTGAATGGAGTCCTGCTGAGATGCATTAGCACAAATCAAATTCAAAGGGTGTTGGAAGAGTTCCATGGTGGACCAGCTGGTGGTCATTTTGCACCAAGAGTGACAGCTCTAAAAATCATGAAGGCTGGTTATTATTGGCCTAAAATCTTCAGTGATTGCTATGCATGGATCAAGAGGTGTAAGAATTGTGCATTCTTCATAGGAAAAGAGAGACTTGCTGCCCTTCCATTACATCCAATCTCAGTTGACCAGCCATTCATGCAATGCGGTTTGGACTTCATTGGAGTCATTAATCCCAATTCAAGCCAAGGGCACAAATGGATTTTGACAGCCACAGACTACTTCACCAAATGGACAGAAGCAGTAGCACTCAAAGAGGAAAATGAGTCTAACATCTTAGACTTTTATGAGGGGATAACAACCAGATTCGGTGTACCTGCTACAATAATCTCTAATAATGCATTGGCATTCATTGGATCTAAGGTGACTGAGTGGGCTGTCAAGAACGGTATTTACCTAAGCACTTCATCGAACTATTACCCTTAGGGTAATGGCCAGGCCGAGTCTACAAACAAGAACTTGTTGAGGATCATTAGGAGGACTCTTGATGAGAATCAGAGGTCTTGGCATACCAAAATGAAATCAGCCTTATGGGCTGATAGGATAACTCCCAAAAGATCCACAGGTAACTCTCCATTCAAACTTGTCTATGGAAGAGAGGCAATCTTGCCCATGTCACTTGAGTTGCCAGCATTGGAACTCATGAAGCAGCTGGAGTTGCTAGAGTTTGAGCCCATGGAGGTGAGATATGCAAAGTTGATGGAGCTGAAGGAGGTCAGAAATCAGGCATCCCAAGCAATGGAAAAGGATCAAGCTTTGATCAAAAAGACCTTTGATAGGAAGGCCAAGGATAGATCTTTTCAGGTTGGAGATCTAGTGTTGAAATGGGATGTGGATAGAGCAAAACCGGGAAGGCATTCAAAATTTGATGCCATTTGGAGTGGCCCATACATGGTCATGAAGTGCAAGAATAGCAATGCTTTCCAATTGGCCTCATTAGATGGTGAAGAACTACAGATTCCAGTCAATGGAATCTATCTCAAGCGTTGCCTCTAGAGGGAAATTTACCACCTTGTAAATATTAGATTAGATTTTCATTCCTCCAAGTGCTTGTGCACATTATTTTGCTGTAGGTTAGTTTCGTTTTCCTTAAGTGCTTTGGCACAGCTTGCTGTCCATGGAGATGTTTTGCAGTCCTCGCTCCCATCAGGTGATATTCCATCTTCCTCCTTGCAATGTTCTAGTCAATTGGGGTATTAAACAGAGAATCAAGTGACTCCATGCCCAATGGATCGCTTTAGGCTACTGGTCTTTCATCTAGCAGGCAGATGACCCCGCTGGGTCACCAAATTGTTATCCAAAATTCACCCCCTCAGGGTAAATTTTGATAACATGCATCAGATCTTGGGGGCCAGGAAAAATCATGAAAATCGGCTAAGTCCTAAGTCTAGGCAGTCTGCGCAGTGATTGGGAAATCTAGGCCGTAGGTACACGCGGGACGTGAAAATCCCGAATCGACCGAAAGAAAGAAAATTTTCCTAAGTCTTTGTTCCGGGACAGTAGGGACAAAAGTACGCGCGGGACGTGAACCGGCCAAAAAGCCAAAAGACAGTCCATTTCAGGCGGGCCGGAGAAATTTGTCCCAGGCAGTCCGGGACAGTTGGGACAAAAGTATGTGGAGGACGCGAACCTGCCGGTTCGGCCGAAACAGAGGATTTTTGTTTGGGACATCCAGGCCAAAAGTACGCGCGGGACGCGAAAAGCCGAAGGAGCCGAGAGCGAATCAAATCTTGCCATGTGTCTTCACGTCAAAGAGGGACAAGGAAACCCGAATTGGGTAGTTCAGAGAAATTTATCCCAGACGATTTGGGACATCCAGGCCAAAAGTACGCGTGGGATGCGGGGAGCCGAAAGAGCCGCCAACGAATCAGGTTGTGACGCGTGTCACAAGGGGAAGCGCAATGTAAATTGGCTAAGTGTTTTTTGGCAAAAAAAATTTGAAGGGCAAGGTTTGAAGGGTCGGCCTAAGCCAATAGACACAGGACATGTGTCCTAAGGAGAAGGGGAGTGCGGAGCTCGGGGAGGACTTAAGAGAATTTGGCAAAAGTTTTGGCCAAAAAAATAAAAGGTAAAAGATGCCCCCGCACCCCAGCCAATGAACCAGCACCTGACACATGGCATCCGACTGGCGGAGCATGGAAATTTTTCAAAAAAAATTCCAAAATGCAAAATGGTCAAAATTTTAAAGTTTTCCCCGCCGATCCGTTTTTTGGGCCGTTTTGCCCTAAAACTTCAAACCTTCATATCTTTTGATCCAGAGATCAGATTTGCATGTTCTTTATATCATTGAAAAGCTTATGAAATTATCTACAGGATTCCATGGTCAATCTCAAATTTTGGTTCAGTTTCAAGAGAGAAAATTCAAAAGTGGCTCTGCCACGCGTCCATGGCCAGAAATGACATTTCAGCGACCAAATTTAATACATAATGGGTCGGATTCTCCTCCAATTTGGTCAAAAATGATAGGGTATGGGTTTGTAAGGTCCTCCATGCTGATTTAATGCATTTGCAGTCAATGAGGAATGGGCTCCCACGTTTTGTACGTTTTCTCTCTCCTGGGCTCGACCCATGCAATGTAAAAGCCAGATTTGGCTCATTTCTTCAGTGTGGAACACTTTTTGGCATAGAAAACTTCTTCTTTCACCTCCAGCAAGTGATTGTTGCAAGAATCAGACCTCTTCAAAGATTGTAACAGTTTTTCTACCTCTTTGAGGTTGTAATGCAGTGGTTTTGACATTGGAAATGATAATGCAAGCTTTGTGAATGGGTTTCAGTCCTTTGTTTGTATTATTTGCTTCATTTCAGATCCTAAATTATATCTTATCAGCCTGTGTATGTTTTATGTTGCAATCTTTGGTTTGTGTCTATTTTCATGACAAAAATATTCACCACTCCTTTTGGTGCATCACCATCTTTAGTTAGTTTCAATTTTTGCATTTCTATCCCTGTCTCCTTGCAATTTAGAGTAGGATTAGGATCTAAACCTCTGTAGTTGTGCAAATATAGATCTAAATCAGAGGAGTTTGAGGAACCAGCCTCTAATTTGGAGATTCCTCTCTCAGTTTCACAAGTCCCACACTTGGAGAGAGGTTTCCATGTTGTGCAATCACACTAGATGCCTAAGACATCATTTAGAACCTTGATTTGCATCCAGGGGTGCTGTGATTTTGCACTAACAGTCAATTCATGCATTAGAACTATACCATGTTCATCAAATTATAGAGAAAAATGCAGACCCATTCCCCTTAATGCTCCATCATCCCTATATGCTCATATTCCCCACCCATAGAATCCTCCATTCATTTTGTAGAGTTTTTCCTCTCTTCAACTATATATCTTTCTTCTACCGAGTGCTTGTATTTATAACCTTAGCACCCACCGCCATGCCTTTCAGAAGTTACAAATCGGTCACCAAGTGTCAAAGTGGTCCTTTATGGGATCATTCCTTCCTATATCCGAGCTCTCCACTTCTTGCAATGATGTCTTCTGGAACCTTCTATCATATGCCTTGAATATTCCCTTTTTGATCCACAGTCGCCAGGTCAACACCTTATCCATAAGGGTCATGCTTTTCTTGTGTGCTTCCTTGGATGACGAATGTGGCTAAGTACAAAACCTATTTTTCCTTGTGTGTGTGTGTCATTTGTTCTACAAAAACCCTTCCAGAACCCTTCCCTACACTCCTTCAACCCGCACACCCTTCTTCAACTAGGTCCCACGTGCCCACGCAACTTCTTACACTTAGCTAATATTTAGGGGACCAACACATTGCATGTAACTCTTTTTAGGTGTAACTCCTCTCATGATGATTCATCATCATTACATTTGGCCAGTTACATTATCTTCTCACAATTCAAAACTCCCATTTTTTTTTTACCTAAGTTTTTTTAAATGCCTTATAACCTAACAAGACACACACACAAGACCTTAACAAAGCCCAAATATTGGCTAACACACTTAAAACATATTTTAGAAGCCTATATGCTCATTACATGCCTTTCTACTTTCAAATTCCCCTTTTAGAAGGAAAGTACAAAAGAAGAATAATTCAAACTTTCAACCCTCATTGCTTTCGTGAAATGACTCATACGAACCACTACAACATCTAAATATTTCCCACAACTGACATTGACTCCAAGAAATAATAAATTTGAAATTGCATATCTTCTTATGGATGATCCTACATCAGGTAGTAACCAATTGAATATTATCCTAATAAATTATTTTCCAAAACTAATTATAGAAACATAAAGATAATACATGAAAGAAGATAGAGATCAATACATAAATAAAATTAAGTACTAGCAATGGGAGTGAGAAGAGAAATTTGTTGATATTCCAAACTTTGTGTTTATCTAGGATGACCTAGTGACTGGAAAAGGCTTGAAATGATTTGACAAATATTCACTTTTAAAAACGTTTCCTGAGAATCTTCCTAGAATAAAGTAAATGGTAGAGCCCTAACTGTACCTCCACTATGCCCCTTTATGTGTGCTTATGTCCTCATACACTTTCATCTCCTACAACTATTTCTACATGTTCACTGCTTCCTATTCTACTCCTACCTAAAATATGGACCTCTCAAATTTTTTCATGCTCGATGTGTAGTTGATTGAATCTTCAAAACCCTAGATGGTGAGAGGGTCCTAAAAAACAAGTGTTCGATGGGTTGTGGCCACCCCTATTAACCACAAATTCTACCACTACTTCGAAGAGGGTTCAAACCACACATCGTTGTCTCCTAGCATGTGATATCTATAATGTATGCACCCAAATTGATAACTATAACCTTGCAGTAATATGATTCTACTTTATACTTTCCCTAGATTTACTTGACTTTGATCATGTGGATTTTTTTACTTGTAGACCTGAATGGATTACTACCCTAGAATGATTATGTAGAATATGCAGATCTCAAAGGAGTCTTGCTGTAGATTTTATTGTGATTTCTTTTAGTATTTTATCGTTGGAATGCTACCGATCTAGTAGATAGAATTCCCTCCTCAATGGGAGATAAGTAACTTTCTTAAATATGCATTATAGATGTGAGAAACTCATAAAAGGCTAAATATAAGTGTACCAAAGAAATTGAAATCAATAAAAATATCGTTTGAATGGAAAAGAACCAAAGAAGATAGGTGGGTCCATAGTGTATGAATGTTATAGCCCTTTTTATGTGCTTTGGTCCTTGATGCATGTTCAAATGATCTGGGAATTGGAATTACAATGTGTGAGGGTATAACCTGATTTGATGGAGTAATATGATTGTCATCCAAATAAATAGGATGTGTGTGCAAGAAAATATGAATGAGATATAGTAAGTGATAACATGATTGGCCAAATTAGGCAAGTGTGGGCTAATGCAAGAGTGTTGTACAATTTAAGTTGTTGTTAGTCATGAATTACCAAAATGAGTGTCTACATTCATGATCCTTATGCATGTATTTATAGAAATGTAGTAAAATGTGTGCTTTTGACTACAAATGACAAAATCTAACTTTGATCTTCAAATTGTGGATTTTTATGCCACTATTCACCACAACTATACATTTTTATTTTTTTCAATGTATATTTTTTCTTGTTCATACAAATAAAAAATAAATAATTTATAAAATACCAAACCATGCTTGATTATCTATATATTTAAAAAACTAAACTTATATTTATGAGGTAGATGGATGTGGGAGGTCATGGGAAGTGTGCAGTTGTCTATCCATTGCTTATCATTTTTCAAAGATTTTCAGCTTATAAAATTATTTTTAAAAAGATTCACTAATAATTCACACACATGTATGCGTATATATATACATACACATGTATAATACTTATGTGTGTGTGAATATATATATATATATATATATATATATAGACACACACACACACACACACACACACACACACACACACACACACACACACACACACACACACACACACACACACACACACACACACACACACACACACACACACACACAAAACTATGCTCCAAAACAAATTGGTGTGCATAGTTGGCTATCTGCTATGTTATTAAATCAAGAGTACCCTTGCAGCTTTTAGCTCTTTGGCCTACTCAAGTCTCGTGCTTGAAAACTTTCAAAAACATTATTAGTTTAGAAAAAAATACTTAAATTTATACAATTCAATTTCTTATCAATTTTTAGAACTTATAAAATTATTTTTAAAAATATCCACTAATAATTTCCTTTTTGGTCAAATTCCCTGTGGGTTGTCTTGCATGCCTATAGGGCTTTAATTTTACTTTATAAATATTTATATGTATTAGTGCATTTAGGAAAACTTCAACAAATAATCATATATTGTGTTTTTTTCACAATTGAGGATTCAAGAGCATTAAATTCTTATTTTCAGAATATTACTTTTATGAGAAGGTAAAATCAAGGATTTAGATATTCATTTAAGAGGATCTATGAATTGTTCCGTGTATTTGAATGATCAGGGGTGGAATGACACTTGCATACACATGATTGATTTTTCATTTACATAGAATATTACTTACATGATTTTGTTCAATTATAAGACTTGGTAACAATGGAGGAATAATATAAAACCTTTATAATGTACTTTTTAATGTAATTTGTAAGGACCTGACATTGATTATGATTTCCACAAAAGATATTGATTTCTTGATTATTCATGAGTGAACTAAGCAAATAGCTTTCTAAAAATAACACATGTAGAACACATACACCAAGTTAAATCAAGATTTACAAATTACATGGCCATTTTTAGTCTTACTTACATTTTCCCACCACACTCTTAATTCGGCCTTGTTACGAGTAATAACACTCTTTACTCTCTTTTGATTAAACATTGTTTGCTTGCTCAAACTAAACTCAAAAATATTTGAATTTATAATAAATTAGAAATTTGAATACTAAAATAAAATTTTAACTATCTATTTTAATAATGTAAACTGATAATATCTTTTTTTTTGAAATATAGTTATATTAAAATTTTGATATTTTTACTGTCCATAAAATATAAAGCAAAATTTGAATTGAAATAATTGGCAATGTTTTGTTTTTTGTAAAGTGGTGGGGTGGCTAAAAACATGTTACTTAATTATCACTTTCCTTGTATGTTACTTCAAAGAAAAACATTCAAGTAATTAACTGGCTTGCCCTAATATATACATTTTTCTTGTGTATTAATTTCAGAATATCCGGAGGCATACGCTTTCCACGGAACTAACGTTTATTGTGCATACGCACCATTTTTTTCTCGTTTGCAATTTCCCCGAATTGGAAACCCACCCCGCATGATTCATGGGCAATCTACCTATATTTAATGCCTAATCATTGCCCACTTCCAATTCAGTTTGCTTCTCCAACTCAAACTGGAGAAAACGTTATTTCAGTTTGCGTTGGGCAAACTGTAGTATGAAAATCATGTCTCCAACAGGAAATACTCATTTGGGTCTTCACAATTTCTCCATTTTTGCCCTCCATTTCTTCATCATATCAGCGGCAACAGTTAGTTGTGGCCAAACTAGTTTAGTCACTGTCAATGGTAGATCAATATCTGTTGTTAATGTCCAAAAATACGGTGCCGTGGGCGATGGAAAGCATGATTCTACTAAGGTTCTTAATCATTGAAAATTTTCTTTGTTATTTGTTTTGGTATTGAGAAATTGATGGTGTTTTACAGGCATTGGTAATGATAAATTGGTAGTGTTTTGCAGGCATTTGAAAGAGCGTGGGATGAAGCTTGCAAGAAATCATCCTCAATTTTGCTTGTGCCAGCCAAAAAGAAATTTGTGGTTAACAATTTAGTGTTGCAGGGGCCTTGTGAACGTGGTTTCATTTTCAAGGTCTACAGAATATTTATTCTATATGTATATGTTGGCATAAATTAGTTAATGTTTATTAAGTTACATTTGCAGGTGGATGGAAAGATTGTTGCCCCTCAAAGTCCACAAAAATGGAAGAATTCAAATATATGGTTGCAATTTGATAAACTTGAAGATTTTAATCTGGTGGGAATAGGCACAATTGATGGAGAAGGAAGAAGTTGGTGGCCTGGCCAATGTAACATAGCCAATACACAAGTAAATTAAATCTATTTCTTCATTGAAATATCTGATACCAAAATAATTATGACATTTTGCCCAAAAACTTGCTTGATTCATAGTAAGTGTTATTTCTTTTTTCGGTTTCTGACTGATGTTTTTTTCCTCTCTGCAGAAATATTGCAACAGTCTTGATAGACCAACGGTAAATATATATTTAACATTTGCTATATGATATTTGATAATGAAAAAATAAAAAAATTGATTCCAACTTTAAACAAGATGGATTGGTGTAAAAATTATTTGCTGTTTATGTGTAGGCCATTAATTTTAATGGTTGCAACGGGGTGATAATCAAAGGATTGTCATTAGTCAACAGCCCCAAATTCCATTTAACCTTCACCACTTGTGAGAATATCCAAATCCTCGGGCTTACAATCAAAGCACCAGAAACCAGTCCTAACACTGATGGAATTGATATTTTTCAATCAAAAAACATTCTTATACAGCACAACATTATTGGCACAGGTATAACAAATTTGAATATTTTTAGTTTTCTTGTTTTCTGGTATCCTATCATCCCATCCATCTTGGCTAAGTATTCTTTATGATTGAATATGTTTGGATAGAATTAGATGAATGGCTAAATACCTGCAAATGTGCAGGGGATGACTGCATCGGCATAGGCACAGGGTCAAACAATATTGTTATTAAGGATGTCACATGCGGTCCAGGCCACGGAATAAGGTATATATTTACCATGATATGAATTAGAGATTTAAGGTTTTCACGAAAGCTATTGAAAGAAGTGTTTTGATAAGTATATCCATCATAATAAATAACTGATTAAAAAAGAAACATGTATAAGAAAGTTGAATGTGTTAAATGTTATGTAATTATTTCATTGTTGGGTTAAATTATTCAAAGTGTAAATTTATACGATAAGAATAATAGATTAGAATTTTTAATTTTTTTTTTCTAAAATATTGATGTTTTATTTATACACATAATTTGAATAAATCTATATAAAATAAAGTGTAGATAGAATTTGTGTTCTTGAAAGAAAGGTTACAATTTCAAATTACACATGATTGAAGTATAGTTATATGTTAAGACTATATACTTGTAGTAATGGCCTTAAATAATTGATCAAGATCAAAAAGGTGCTCCAAAGTCTACAATATAACTTAGTTATTGATATTTTTTCATTAACCTTCCAAAATAAAAAAGGTAAATCTACTTTTAAAAATGGTGAAATAAACATCAAATTTAATATTAAAAATTAAAATCAGTAACTCGCTTCATTACATTCTTTGGCTACTATTATAAAAAGAAATCTGAGAATAAAAGAAATCAAGTCTATCAAAAATCCTCACAAAATTTTTCCAAAAGATTTGTTCCTTAATATTACCAAGTTTTCTCTATCTTTTTAATTGTACCCGCATCAAAAACAATTTGGCATAATGTATTCTTGTAAATCCAGATTATTTATGCTTCTTTATTGGATAAAAGAGATGGAATGCAATTTCCTTTTTTTTGGAAGATGAAGGTAATCACAATTAACACCAGAGTAAAATTTGGTTAAATTAATACCACTCATTCCTTCACATTAGGCGCAAAAAGGTTGTCGGTGCACTCATTTCTGAAACAAAATTCCTTATAATACACCATTGCCTTGCAGTATTGGAAGCCTTGGAAGAGATAACTCTGAGGCAGAGGTTTCAAATGTGACCGTGGATGGGGCCAAATTCATAGGCACTCAAAATGGATTGAGAATCAAAACATGGCAGGTAGAAAGCTTATTTTCTATACATTTACTTGACTAATTAAAAAATCCTCTTCTTTCAGGCCATGATATAGTGCAAGTCAGTTAATACAATATGATCACAAGCTGAGATATAAGTGTTTGTCAATTTGATTTATCAGGGTGGTTCAGGCATGGCAAGGGATATAACATATGAAAACATTCAAATGATTAATGCTGGCAACCCTATAATAATTGATCAATACTACTGTTTTTCACCTAATCCCTGCAAAAATCAGGTATGTGCAAACGCCAACTTGAATTTTTTGTAGATTTATGGTGTAAATACTGATTTCTAAGGCTTGAAGGTTTGTCTGTATTGTATTTACAGACCTCTGCTGTTGCCATAAAAAATGTAACATACAAAAACGTTTCCGGAACTTCAGCAACAGCAACAGCAGTGAAACTTGATTGCAGCAAAAGTGTGCCGTGCAGAGGCATAAAACTGAATAATATATCTTTGAAGCTCACTTCAGGGGATAGGGCTTCCTCTTTTATTGAAAATGCACACGGTCATACCACGGGATATGTCAACCCTGCATGCATCCCTCTCCGCCACTGAATTTATTTACATATCTATATATAATTTTCCGAGCTTCCACAAGAGAAAAACAAACTCCTGTATTATCTTCTTTAATTTATTGCATGTATACCATTGTATATCAGTTGTATTGATGGTGAAGAGCTATATCGTCCAACATTTTTTAAAGGGAACAATTTCATTGTCTTCCTTAATTTATATATACATCAGTTGTATTGTTGGTGAAGACTTACATCTTCCAACATTTATATACCTTACTGAATAATATATGTGAATTAAAGAGAGAGAAACAAACTTGTGTATCATGTGTATAATCAAAATTAAATTGTTGAATATCAGATCATACCTTCCTCTTAACCTTTGATTAAATTGTTGAATATCGAATTATAATGAATAATGTGTTTGGGGATCATTCTTATATTAGAGAATAGTCCAACTATATCTGATATTTTTTAGGCCCTCTAAAACTGGCAGAGTGCAATGAGGACTATGAGTTTCATGCTTCACATAAATGGTGTAGGGCATATGCCTAATATGACATTTTAAAAATATAATTCCTAATCTTGGATGGAAATTTCGAGTTTAATTTCTTAACTTTTTTAGAATGGTGGAGTTTAAGTAAGTCAAACATGATTTTTGAAAAAATACACTAAATACATGGCAACTAAGTACCCATTGGTTAGCACCATTATATTTTAAAAATGTTTTATGGACATATAAGACATCACAATGGTTGTGTTTAATAATTTTCTTTAAAAATTAAAAATTAAAAAAAAAATTGATTGAGTATTGTTATAATTGGGATATGGATTAAGTTTTGGAGGGAATATATAGATCCAATAATGTAAAATAAGAGAACAAACTACACCAATGTTCACCTTTAGCTAAGCAACTACGGGTAAGGAGCATCTACTTCATCAAAATCACCTTGCGCATGATTCTAGCTTCAACCATTTGACAACTATGGGTAAGGGACATCCACATCGTCAAAATCACCAAGAGTACAAGGGAATATATAGATCCAAGAATGTAAAGTAAGCAAACAAACTACACCAATGATCACTTTTAACTAAGCAACCTCGTGTAAAGGACATCTACTTCGTCGAAATCACCTAGGGCACGATCCTAGCCTCAACCGTTTGATAGCTATGGATTAGGTGTATCCACATCGTCAAAATTGCCAAGAGTAGAATCCTGGCCTCAATGCCTTACAATCAACAATACTTGATCGCTGGTGGGTTTATTGAAAGCCATGTATCAACATCAATCGGCCAAGAGCCCTTCAACTAGATTTATAATTGTTAATAAATAACTTTTTTATTTCTACTTAAATTAAATATACCTTATAATGGATAGTTGACATTGTTATACATATTAAAATTAGCTAAATAAATAATTATATTTTTATAATATACATAATTTAATTTAAAATATATAAAATAAATATATAAATGTAGAGTATGTCAAAACATAGTAATAAATAAAGAATAAATAATTAATCGTAGTGTGAGGGAGAAAAATTTATGCTTATTTTTTAATTGTTAAAATGATTGGTTTGCAAAAATGCTACTATATTGTTGTTGAGCAAGCTTACACAAATAAGTAAAAAAAAAACTCACGCTATGCTTTTGCAGCAATGTATTGAGGTGGTTCCATTCAAGCTCTCTCCTAATGATCATTCTCGATCGAATGCCCCTCTTTCATTGGATGAGCTATATGCTCCTCTTTGTGTCTTGCCAATGATAAATATCTTGGACTGGATGGATTTTCTTGTGAATTCTACAAATCCACTTGGTCATTTTTAGGTCTAGACTTGCATCAGGTGTAAAATGAAGCTCTCCAATCCAATTCTTTAGTGATATTCATCAATCAAGAAAACATTAAGTCCATCCCTAAAGCCAATGATTCTGAACTGATTACTGGTTGGTGGCCTATCACTCTGTTGAATGTTTCTTAAAAAATTCTTTCTAAATCCTTTTCTCTTCACATTGTCAATCTTGTTGCCAAATATTTTTCAACCCCAAAAGACTGTATTTGTCAACGGTCAATATAATGGATAATCTCATTGCGGTTTGGGAAGGAATGATATGGGCTCATATGTCTCTGTAATGACCATTATTTCTTAATATTGACTTTGAAAAGGCTTATGATTGTACAAATGGCCTTTTATTCTAGCTATGGTCACAACCTTAGGTTTTGGAAAAAAAATTACCTTAGGTATCTAAACTCTATTTTCCAATGCTTCTACTTGCCTCACTATCAATTCTAAAAAATCCTCTGCAATTGTCTTTTTACATTCTATCAATTAGGGGTTCCCTCTTACACCTTCTCTTTTAGTATTAGTCATCAATGCTATTGGATATCTTAATGCTAAGTGTGCTGATTAGGGCCGCATTTGGAAAAAAAAAAAATTAAATCATTCTACTCAGCTCATTAATGGGTACTTTTGAAGATTTTTTTCTACCCTTGTTGAAACTTAGTAAAATTTTGTTAAAGCTTTTGAATGGCTTAACATCTTTTGTCTTTCTTCAGGATCAAACATTTAGATCCCTAAAACTTTAGGCTATCAGAAAATTTGTTTTCCTATGCCTAATTGGTTAAAATCTTTCCCTTGAAAGTGGATAGGGCACGAAAAACAAATTAAAATTTTAGGCATTCGTGTTGCCTTTGATAGCGATTTTGCAACTTTATGCCAATATGTGATTGACAAAGTTGAGCACAACGTGTCTCGATGGTCTTCCAAATATCTCTCTTTGGCTCATAAATTTTAGGTGTGTACTAAAATTCTTATGGCCACCCATTTTTACTATTCTGCATGCTAGTGCCCATCTTGGGCTTCTTATGCCAAACTTTCCAAGTTTCTCGGGGATTACCTTTGGTGTAAAATTTCTTGTTTAGTTGAATTTCATCGGGTCACTTGGGAGGTTTGTTGTCTTCCCCATGATCAAGGTGGCATGGGTATTATTGATGTTTATAAGGAAAGCATCACTTTATGTTCTAAATGGGTGTCACAATGCGTACCAGGTAATCAAGCCTAGAAAATTCTTCTTCATCATTACATTGCTTCAAGTTCCCCTTACAGAAAAAGATGTTGGAATAATAAAGGTTTACATACCTTAATTATCACCAAGGAACCTATTAAGATTACTTACATTTTCATCGCAAAAAGTATATGGAAGGCCTTTGAAGATGTGAAACCATTGCTACATTGGTTTAAAAATGGATTTCAAACCGAGATATCTTTCAATTCCCATAATATATGGTGGTCTCCCATTATCACATAAGATAGTATCCTTCTTGTTGAAACTCTAGGCATCAAATCTCTTTGTTTATCTCAAAAAGGGATTCACACAATTCAAGATTTGATTTCCTGAATAGACTTGATTCCCTGGCCCAAGTGCAAGATGAAATTCAATCTTGTCAATTCGGACATTTTTGTATCAACAAAATTAAAGAATTGATGTCGGATGTTATGCTTCATAAAATAGGTCTAAAGTCTTTGGATGCTTAGTGGTGGGATTGGCGGTAGAAACATAATATTTCCTTTCTTCACTAAAATTCTAGCACCACTTACCATCTATTGAGTCCTATTTCTCCTATCATTTCAAAACTCAATGCTTGTTGGGGTCTGTAACTTGCCCTGACTACTTGGCTTCATCTTGTTTCCCACGCCTGGAACCCTTTGTTGGAACCTAAAGTTAACCATTTTCTATGGTTCCTTATTTATCAAGGACTTTCTATTGGTGAAGGACTTTGTCACATTGGATTTCCCAAGTGGAAATTCCCCTTCTGCTCTCATCTAGAATCATTCAAACATTTTTTAGTATTGTCTCCATGGTCAATCTATTTGGTCTTGGATTCATATGCTATTTCAGCCCTACCACCTTAAATTCTTTCTGTTGATTTGTTGAGCTTAATTTCTTCACAAATAGCATGTTTTACAACTTGCGGGTTTACATAGTAACTGACATTGGTCGGTTGACCAACGTCGGTCAGCTAGTAGGAACTGGCATCAGTCTGGGAACCGGCGTCGGTCTCTTGTGTGTGAACGTTTTTATTTAAGTCATGGGATTAGATCTAACCTATGATTATAAAGTTGATCTAACAGTTGTAATTGCAAAGCTAAGTCGCCCTAAGTTTTTATATGCTTATAGAAGCTTAAAAGCTATGGTTAGTACATTATACTTGACTTATATTGTAAGAAGTTTCCTTTTGAGAGAAAAGAAAATCTTGTGAGAGAAAATTACTATACATTCAGCAGAGATGTGGAAGATTGTAGATCTTCATTGTATTTCCTTTGTAAAGTAAAGATTAATAGATTAGTTGTTTTCTTGGTTGACCTACCCCACATGGGATGAACCACATTATATCTTGTGCATTTTTCTTTTGGTTTAATTTCCATATATATTGCTTGCATGCTTAAATCTGATATAATATATCTGTACAACTGATATGAGATATTTTTTTATTTGAGGGATTTTTGTGTTGACATATTTACTCATAGAGGGATTTCTAAGATGGAAAATACAAAGTTGAGAAATTTGATGGCCATAATTATCAATTATGGAAGATGCAGGTGGAAGATTATCTATATTAAAAAGACTTATACTTATCATTTTATGAGAAGGAAACAGCTATAAATATGACAAATGAAGAATGGAAAATTCTTGACAGAAATGCCGTAGGATCTATAAGATTGAGTTTGACAACACTTTTGGCTTTGAATATTACTAAAGAAGAAAACAAGGTAGAGTTGATGAAATATTTACCTAATCTATATGAAAAACCTAGTGTTTCAAATAAAGTTTATTTGATGAAGAAATTATTTAATTCAAACATGCAAGAAGGAAGATGTTTATAAAACCATTTAAATGATTTTTGTTCCATTATAAATAAATTAAAATCATTTGATATTCTATTTGGGGATGAAGTGAAAGCACTATTATCTCAATTTTTTCCCCCTGGAAAAATTGATCAAACATGACCCTACACAAGATAGAAATTGAAAGGTTCGGTTCAGTCATGTGAGCCCACATTTCATATTTGACAACCAATCCAAAATATGAGGGGGAGGTAGGCTCTATAAATAGAGGAGCAGGGTCAGCGAAGGATCAAACAACGTCAAAGAAGCTAGAGGCTCATAGGAGGAAAATGGGGAAAGGCTCAAAGTTTTTGGACTTGGCCATATACAAGATGACTCAAGGCTGAACAACAGACTCGCAGAAGGTCCCACATGTTAGACTGGCACAAATCCAAAAGGTGCATCCAAAATAGGGACCCAAATGAGCGCTAGCCCTCCATGTGTCCCAGAGTACTTAAAAAAGGACAAATAGGCCATTGAAAATTCCAAATGAGCAGAAAGAACCACATGTCAATGATGTAACTTCAGCGGCAATTTTAAAAGTGAGAGCCCAAGGAGGAGACACAAACTTCCAGGTGTCCACCCAGCATATTCTCCACGTAAGTCAGAAGGTCCCAACAAAGTCAAATGGAGAGCTTAGGAGCCCTAAATCGACTAAGTATAAAGGAATAAGCGGAAGCCTCCATGTGTCTCAACGATGTAACCTTCAAAGGAAGGGCCAAGAGCGTGAAGCCCCAAACTTGCCGAGCCCATCCATCCATAGTGTCCAAAAAGTCAAAAAGGGGACAGAATTAGCCATTTTAATCGAAAAGTATAAGAAGTGGCGGAAGCCACCACGTGCCTCAACAGGTGCACATATTCCAAAGGGAAAGAAACCAAAAGGGGACTAAAACTAAGCACCAGCTCTCACCACGTAGTCCCAGTCTAAAAGGGGTAGATAAGCCAAATTGATAAGTATAAGAGAAGATGGAAGAAGCCTCCACGTGCCTCAATCGGTGCAAATTCAAAGGTCAAGCAGCCCAAAAGCCAAGTCCCAAACAAGTGCTTTCCCTCCACGTGTCCCAGAGTCTAAAAATTCAACAAAAGCCAAATTGAGTTGAAAAGAAAGGAGCAGTGAAGGATCCACGTGTCTCTTCCACGCAACTTCAAAAGTAAAATCCAAAAGAGGGTCTCCAACTAGCACCAAGCCTCCACGTGTCCTAGGGTCTAGAAATTGAACCAGGCTTAGCCAAATCGACTAAGTATGGAAGAGCCAGTGGAAGGATCCACGTGTCTCTTCACAAATTCAAAGGAAAAATCAAAGCGTAGGTCCCCAAATGAGTGCCAAGCTCTCCACGTGGTCAGAGATTGAAAAGGTGGGGAAGAGGGGCCTTGGAAATCGGCTTTTCCCAAAGGAGGCCAGCGGAAGTCCTCCACGTGTCATCGTCTTGCAAACTTCAAGGACAAAGTGCAGGTCCTAAAATGTGCTGAGCCTCAAATGTCCCGAGTAAGCATATGACCCCGCTAAACAGATCCATGTTTCAGGGAAAATGTAAAGTCTATGGGGCCATGTGAGGAAATTTTTCCCAAGTTTTCAAAATGTGGGTTTGCGGGCTGGGATGATTTTTTTTGCTAAGGAGGTTTAAATGTGGGCCACGCTGAGGAAATTTTGACAAAAGTGAATTTCGGGCTTGTGGGGCTGCAGGATGTTTTTATGACTTTTGTAATTTTTTCACAAAAGGTGCAAAAGTGAATTTTAGGCCCACGCGATCCATTTTGCAAAACTGTGTTTTCACCATTTTGTACACATTCTTGATTCAAATATTCAAATGGGCATATCTTTCGATCCAAGCTCATAATTCAACAAATTTGGTACCGTTGGAAAGATCTCGACCTCCTCTACGCCATGGAAGCCTGAAAATTTAATTTTGAACAAGGTTTGATGGGTGAAAAAAGGAAAACATCTTTCATGCCATTAATGTATGGATCTGATTGCTTCAACAACCAGATCAGATTTGATTTGATCTACCTTTCTTCCTTCTTCAACATGAAAACAGACATGGAACCAGAATTGATAGATTATAGGTAGATTTGTAGGGGCATTGATGGTTGGTGGTTGAGACTTTAAGAGAAGAGTTCAAGTTTCTCTTCTTTCTCTCTAGTTTTCATTCGTCTATATATTGTAAACACTTCTCATTTGAGAAGGAGAGACATTCTGGGTGTGGGGAAACTCTGTAAAATTTGTTTCCTGACTCCATTTGAGCTGTAAGCCTTCTCCTATGCCTGGCAAGTGTGGATTTTATGCCTCTGAGCATCCATGTAATGGTCCGTGCACCTCATAGAGCAATAAAATCATGTTTTTTGGTGTTCTTCAACCCTTTCTCATGTTTTGTTGTTTCTTTGTGCCTCTCCATTTCATGTTTATTTCTTGTGCATGTATTTCACGTTTGCAGGTGTAAGATGTCATGCTTCATGGAGTTTCGATGGTAGATTTGGATCTGGGTCTATGTCACTTCTGTCTGACCTCCCTCATCTCCTTTTTCCCCTGTTTCATCCTCCCTCAGTAGAGTATCTCACCACTTCCTTTTCTAGTGTATCACCACTTAGTGTAGGCTCTCTCTTTCACTCTCTCTCTCTCTCCCTGTCTCCTTGGAATGGTTAGATTAGGATAGATTAGGTTTTGCCTGCACTAGAGTAGCTTGTGGCAGGTAGTTTAGGAAGTAGGAACCAACCTTCTCTAGAGGTCCATCTCAAGTCTGCAAGTCCCACAGCTTGAGAGATGGTCCAATGTTGTGTAATCACACCAAATGCCCCACTTCAGAAGGCCATTCGGAGTTGTGATTTTGCCATTTGGCATGCCCGGTGGGTGTTATATTGATTTTTCCAAGCATTAACAGTTTTGGCCACACAAAAGTTTTGCCACCCGGTGGGATAGGTCTGAAGCACCTTACCACTTCATCTCAGCAAGGTTGGTGTGTTCTTGTTAAGATTCAGCCTTTTGAGGCACATACAAAGCACATCTGGTGACTCCATCTGGTCAACAACCCATCTCTGAAGTTGCAGACCTTCTCCCATCCATTTCCACCCATTTTTCTTTCCATATCTTTCATTTTCTTCCATCCCATGAAGTTGTGCAATCATGACTTCATTCCCATCTTGGAATTCACACCTACAGCAAGTGCTATTTAGATCCACCTCCAATTATTTCCCAACTCCTCCAGATCAGCATTATGAAAATCCAGGACATTATGCTTACCCATATGAGCCAGGGTCAAATCAGTTTGGTCATGGAGCTTATCAAGAACAAGGGATATACAATGGTAAGGTAGTTACATGGAAGATGCTAATTTACATGGAGATTCTAAAAATGGAGGCACGCATGGTACAATCAAGGGCCACAACTCAGATGAAAGCATTCAGAATTGGCTATAGGGCACCTTGTCCATGGGTCGGCCCTATGCCAAGACATTACAGCCCTTAGGAGAAGATTGACTTCATGGTTGAAATGTTGCCTCACCTTGCACAGTGGATTGAGGATATTGAGGCATATGAGCAAAGTGTGAGACAACCTTGTCAATGGGTAAGTCAGTCACCAGCTCCTTTCCTTCATTTTCTCTTTCTCAAACTCTATCATTTCAACATGGTCAAGAGTCAAGCCCCTCACTTGCTGCCCCAAATGTTGTTTTCCCTTCTCCATCTCCTAGTCTTCCATCTCATCTCAATTCTTCTACCCTTTTCCCTTCCAAGAAGTCATTCCCTCCAAACAAACAAGAAGTTCCACTTCCCTCTCCACCACAAACAATAGCAAAACTGGTTGAATCCCAACCTACCACTCCTCCTGCTTTCCCAAGTCCATGTTGGGAAGATACTCAAGAATCCAGTCAAGGAGAACAACAAAGAAAAGAGGAACCCAACAAAGAAGAAATGATAGAAAATATGAAGAGTTGGGCTGCCAGATTTTGGATTACAAAGATCCCCTTGATGGTTAAGCCAACAAAGGAGGTCAAGGTTGAAGAGTTAGTGGTGGCTAAGGCTGAGTTTGTAGAAGAAGAAGAACAAGAACAAGAAGGAGAAGATCAACAATCTATTTTCTCTGAATGCAGTGTCCATAATGGCACTTTGTCTGAAGAGGATGTTGATCCAATCCAAGCTGCACAATCAGTCATCAAGAAGAAGAACAATCAGCTCCAAGTCCTATTGAAGAGGAGCAAATGGAAGAGATCAAATCAGAGTTGAAGCCACTTGATGAAGAAAGCATCATTGAATATTTTTTTCTTTCATTTGAAGGGCCTGATTTGATTGATGAATCCATGAAGGAAGAAGAACAATCAGCTCCAAGTCTAGTTAAAGAGGAGCATATGGAGGTGACCAAGACAGATTTAGAGGCACTGAATCATGAGCCGGTTACACAAGAGATTACAGACCCCTCTCCCATTCAACCTCTCCAAAATTCTGATTTTTTGGAAGAGTTTGAACTCACTAGCTTCATGTTTGAAGATGAAGCTTCATATGGTGAAAATAATGAAGATTTTAAGATCACCATGCAAGAGGGAGAGACCTTGCTACAGTAGGATACAGTGAAGAGTTTGATTTCCTATCAGACTTAAAAGAATGTTTTGATAAGGAGGATCCAGTTGAAATTGTAATCTTTTCTCCCCCATCATTCATCCTTCAACCACAAGAACCTGCTACCATGGAAGAGAACGTGCAAGCACAACCTGCAGTTTGCAACATGCCTCTTGAATCAAAGTTGGAAGATTTTGATCTTCCAAAAGCCACACCTGCTAAATAGAGGAAGGGAAAGAGTATGAGGCTATCATCCCTCTCACATCATCCATCCAGGAAGATCTACAAGAAGACTCCATTTTTGGAGTTAAATATCAGAGCAATGGGCAAATTCAAAGGACTAGACCTTGCCCAATTAGATACTTGGCTTCATTGGAGCCAAGGGAGAAGCCAAAACTAGTCATGCTTACTTCAGGGCATGAGGATGAGTATCAAAGTGCCAAGGGTCACCATCAAATACCTCTAGGAGTCCAATGAGCCAATCAACTTGAGGAGGTATTTTTGACTGATGTTGATACCTTGATGATATGGGTGGAGGATCGACTTTAGTCAACCTTTCACTCATACAAGCAGCCATATTCAATGTCAAATCATTTGCATGGCTGCCTTTTTTGAGAAAGGGAAGCTATTTCTCCCTGCCTGTAGCAGGATTTGTTTAGCTTTCTTTGTTAGGGTTAGTGTAGGAGTAGGAGTAGATTTTTTTTCAGCAAAACAAGTGCTTTTACACACTCTGCATGTCTCATTTGAGGCATGTATGATTTAATCTTTGTACATAAGTTTTGTTTCATATTGCTCCAGAGGTGCATAGGCTAGGCCCTTCAGTATTCACGACAGAGAGACCCATAGTTTCCTGTAACAGTTGCTAATTTCAAATGAAACAAATACAGAGCAACTAAAATCATTTTTCGAGGCAGTCCATTCAGGAACAGGTGAAAGCCCCAGGTCATACAATTTTCTACTCTCAGAAACCTCATCTCCATGGTTTTCTTGAAAAAATTGAGAGTACAGACGATGGGGCAGGTTTAGGGTTACCAAGTGCAAAGTCAGGCTCACGTGTTTCAGGGACAAGATCAGTACCAGGCTATCATTCATGACTCCATGCCCAATGGATGCTTCAAGGCTACTGGTCTCTTCATCTAGCAGGAAGATGTCCCCATGAGTCACCAAACTGTTATCCCAATTTTTCCCCCTTGTAAAATTGATCAAACACGACCCTGCACAGAAGAAAATTCTAAGGGTCAGCTCAGTCCTATGAAGCCCACATTTCAAATCCAAATAGTCAGGTTACAGGTGGGACTCTACAATGGAGGAGTAGGGTTGAAAAGAATCAAACAACATCAAAGGAGGCAAAGGCTCACAGGAGGAAAATGGGGAAAGGCTCAAAGTTTTCAGACTTAGCCACATACGAGTCAACTTGGGGCTGAACAAAAGACTTGTGGAAGGTGCCATGTGTCAGCTCAGTGCAATTCCAAAAGGTGCATCCAAACAGGGTCTCCAAATGTGCACAAAACTTCCAAGCCTCCAACATAATCACTGGTCAGAAGGGACCCAAAAAAATGGAGAAAGAATCGGTCCCGAAAAGTCTAAGGTCACAGCGGAAAGAGCCACGTGTCTCATTGGCACAACTTCAAGGACAGAATCCAAAGTAGGAGACCCCAAATGTAGTGTTGAAATTCCATGTGTCCGAAGTCCACAAAACAAGCGGAAAGTCCATGTTTCAGCTCGACACAATTTTAAAAGTGAGAGCCCAAGGTAGAGACTCAAACTAGCTAAAAAGTCGGGAAAGAGCAAATGGTAGTGGCCCAAATCAACTAAGTATAAAGGGTCAGGTGGAAGCCTCCACATGTCTCAGTGGCGCAACTTCAAAGGGTCGAAGACCAAAGGTGGTCCCCAAATGAGCGCAGCTTCCACATGTCCCAGGTCCAAAAGAAGAAGTCAAAGGGCAGAACTATCATTGAAATTGACTAAGTATAAAAAGCGGAAAGCCTCCACGTGTCTCAAAGGTGCATAATTTCAAACTGCAAGCCCAAAGAAGGTCCCTATGAACTAAGTGCCAACCTCACCACGTGTCCAGGGACCCAAAATTTGGGGTAGAGCAGGCCGAATCGGTTAAGTATAAAGAGCCAGTGGAAGGTGCCACATGTGCCTCATCTGACGCTTCAAAGATCAAAAGGTCAAGAAAGGCCAGTTCCCCAAACAAGCACCAGCCCTCCACGTGTCTAGGTCCCAAAAGGAATATATCCAGCCATTGAATTGGCTAATTAAAGAAGACAGATTGGAATGCTTCCATGTGTCAATTCCGTGCAATCTTCAAAGGTCAACCAAAAGTGGGTCCCAAACAAGCGTTGATCCTCCACGTGTCTCGGGTCAGACATATGGCCCTGGTCCGAACAAAAGGGACTTAGAAAAAAGCCCAAAGACATAAGTATAGAAAGCCACAGAAGGAGCCACATGTCTGGGTCATGACATTGGTAAAGGGACTTCAAAGAGCACGTGTCCAGTACAAAATCGGTCCCCAAATGTGCACTAGCTCTACACATGGTGTTTCAAGTCAAAGCAGGAAGGATTCATCTTGGAGGTAGTTTGAATTTTTGGATTTTGTATTGAAAAGGTGTTAAGTATAAAAATAAGCACACCTCGATGCCAAGACCCACAGTCAATCCAAATTCATGGAAAATTACAAGTGGGCCAACGGCCAAATGGGGAAGACTTTTTGCCAATGCGGAAAATGCGGGTCGATGGGCCCTACCAAGATGACTTTTGGGAAATGAAAAGTTGTAGGGCCATGCGGAGTTTTTTTGCATCTTTTTTCCAACTTTCATAAAAGTGAGCCGTTTGCAAGTGTGGGCTTGTGAAGCTTTTGTTCACCGAATAGAAAATGAGGCCACGGAGGAAATTTTGGTGTGAATTGCGGGCTTGTGGGCTGCATCTTTTCACACTTTTGTAATTTTTTTGTAAAAGGTGCAAAGTGAATTTCAGGCCCGCGGATCTGCTTTACAAATGGTTTTTTCGCCATTTTTGTATGGATTCGATTCAAATATTCAAATGGGCATATCTTTCGATCCAGTGCTCAAAATTCAACAAATTTGACCTTTTGGAAAGATCTCAACCTCCTCTACACCATGGAAGCTTGAAACTTTAATTTTGACAAGGTTAGGTGGGTAAAAATAGGAAAATTATTTCATGCCATTAATGTAGGATCCGATTGCTTCAACAACCAGATCAGATTTGATTTGATCTACCTTTCTTCCTTCTTCAACATGCCAAACAGACATGGGGAACCATAATTGACAGATTGTAGGTGGATTTGTATGGGGCATTGATGGTTGGTGGTTGAGATTTAAGAGAAGAGTCTGAGTTTCTCTTCTTTCACTCTGGTTTTCTATATATATATTGTAAACACTTCTCATTTGAGAAGGGGAGACATTCTGGGATGTGGGGAAACTCTGTAAAATTTATTTCTTGACTCCATTTGAGCTGTAAGCCTTCTCCTATGCCTGGCAAGTGGATATTTGTGCCTTCTGAGCATCCATGTAATGGTCTGTGCACCTCATAGAGCAATAAAATCATGTTTTTGTGGTGTTCTTCAACCCTTTCTCATGTTTTGTTGTTTCTCTGTGCCTCTCCATTTCATGTTTGTTTCCTGTGCATGTATTTCATGTTTTTAGGTGTAAGATGTCATGCTTCATGGAGTTTTGATGGAGGATTTGGATCTGGTTCTATGTCACTTTTGTCTGACCTCCCTCATCTCCTTTTTCCCCTGTTTCATCCTCCCTCAACAGAGTATCTCTCCATTTCCTTTTCTGGTGTATCACCACTTAGTGTAGGATCTCTTTCACTCTCTCTCTCTCTCTCTCTCTCTCTCTCTCTCTCTCTCTCTCTCTCTCCTTGGTCTCCTTGGATTAGATTAGGATAGATCAACTTTAGATATGATCCAGTGCTATGCAGTTACACCAAATGCCCCATTTCAAACTCAAGCCATTCGGGGGTTATGTGATTTTGTACTAACAAGAACTTTTATTCATATTATCTTTGTCAGATAGTTGGGATAACTTGATAATGGTTGTTAGTAATACAACATCTGCTACTAATATTTTGAAGCTTGATGATGTGGTTAGTATAATCTTGAATGAATAAATATGTAGGAAAAGTACAAGAGATTCATCATCTATAAATTATTTGAATGTAGAAAGCAGAAAAAAGAAGAAGGAGAGATCTAAGAGAAATAATAATGGGATATCAAATTCTAAGAATGGAATATCTAAATCCGGAGGTAGATGAATAACTTGTTGGAATTGTGGAAAGAAAGGACATGTAAAGAGGGATTGTTGGTTCAAAGAATACAAAGAGAATGTACTAGAAAAAGGTAAAGAGGAAAATGTTGCATCATATAAGGTAATGCAAGATGCCCTTATCCTCTCCTTCGATAATAAAATCGAATCATGGGTTTCAGATTCAGGAGCTTCTTTCAATACTACCCCTAATGAGGGTTATTTCAAAAATTATTTACAGGGTAATTTTGGGAATGTTTATTTAGGAGATGATGAACCATGCAATATTACTAATAAAGGGGAAGTTCACCTAAAATTGCAGAATGGAAATACATGGATAATGAAAGATGTGAGACATGTGCTAAGCCTATGGAGAAATCTAAGTTCCTATAGGATAACTAGGTAAAGTTGGTTACATGGTTACATTCACAACCAACTATTGGAATGTTACCAAGCGTTCTATTTTTTTGGCAAGTGGAAGGAACCTGTAGGAACATTTTATTTGTCTAATAGTATTACTGATTCCTTTTCTGTGCTATCTACTTCACATTCAAATGCAAGAATGTGGCATACCCAGCTGGGTCGTATGACTAAAAAGGGAATGTAGATATTAATGACAAAGGGTAAGTTATCAAATTTGAAACATTTAGATCTTGATTTCTGTGAGCATTGCATATTTAGAAAGAAAAAAAAAGAGAGATTTCTCAAAGTTGGGGCAACAAAGAAGGAGAAAAAATTAGAGATTGTGCACTCATATGTGTGGAAACCAACCTAACTAGATTTTCATGGTGGATCCCAATATTATATGACTTTAATTGATGATGCTACAAGAAAGGTATGGGTTTATTGTATAAATTGTAAATATGATGTTTTTGATAATTTAAAAAGATGGAAAGCCCTTGTGGAAAATGAATTTTGTAATGCCCCGTTCTACGTTACCCTAGCTCTTGCGCTGTCAACCCTATTAATAACCATGGGAAGGCTATGTGTGTTCTCCTGTTGACTGCTAGTTGACTTCATCCTTTTCACAGTGAAGAATTAACACCCTCCCTCTCCATCTTTCCTTCTTGACTCATTATCCACACCTCTATATGTGGAACTTGTAGCATCTTGTACAATTAACCTATTAAAGGAAGATCTTGTTGTCACATTGTCAAGCTTGAGCATCAGTCATTATTAATATGAATAATAATTATATATATTTTTTAGTTGTAAAATTAATAATAAAAATTATAATAATGATATTTTGATTCAATTGTCGATTGGCCATTCTTTATATTATTAGTATTTTACCTTATTGTCGATTATTATTGATATTTTATATTAATTATCTCTATGTTACTTTTGGTTGTTTCATTCTAATCGTGCCTTAGATCAAACCTCGTTCTGCGCTAAGGAAGGGGTTACCTCATCTTAGCACCATGGCCGGCCATTGCTTCATGTTCGCTTTCGAATGTTAACCTCTAGTTTTCTCCCCTTAGTCGTTTAAGTCTGCTATCATGTTATATTAATCGTTTAATTTTATATATATATATATATATATATGTATATATATATATATATATGTATGTATGTATGTATATATATATATATATGTATATATTAATGACTTTTTCTTCCTCCAGAATGCCAGTCATATGCAATTTAATCTCTTGGTTGGCTTAGGATTAATTGGATTCCTTTTCTTCCTTAATTTTTATCTTGTGAATTGCGTAGGGGGTTGTGTGTTGCGCAAGTTTACAAGGGGGTTATTGTTTTATGCCCAAATTTTTTACTCCACCAAATAAATTTATTTGTGCTAAGCATAATCTGTTTTCCCTTGTAAATATGGTTTTGTAATAATGTTTTATCAGTCTCTTCCCTTTTGGCGAGTGGAGAGTGGTTGAAGACATGTCAACTTTAATTTCTTTAAAGAGTGACACTCCCCACCCATTACTCCACCCTTCTAGACAACTGTTTCCATTTAATTGGACTTATTGAATCCTAGGCCTGCGTGTTGGTGGAGTTTTTCCTGACACATTTTGTGGGACACTTTAGGGGAAAGAACTCTGATTTTCCTTGTTGGCTGCATACATGGGGATCTTGCCCTAGTGGTTTTTAGTGCCTGCTCTTCCCAATTCCTGGCTGCGTGGATTGATGGGTTACAAACCCCCGTACAGAGATGGAACGCCTTGTGGGTGAGCAGCGTATGCTTATCGAGAAAGAAAAAATGCATGTTAAGTTTGAACCTTGCAAAAAAATTCTACCCTTTTTAATTTCATGAAATGAATGATCTTCTCTCTGAATGATGCCTACAATGAGTTTTTTTATGGTTTTCATCAATTTCCTTGAGCGTGCTAATTGTCCCTCTATTTCCTTCTTTTGAATTGCTGGCTTTTCAAGGATTTTAACTTGAATCTTGTTATTAAACTGTAGAATACAAAGTATTTTTCAGTTACTCTTTTTGATAAAATGAAATAAAATACAGAGATAGGTATGCATGATTGAATGTATAGATAAAAGAAATATGAACTTGGGTTAAGCATTTTTTGAAAAAAATGGTTCATTATTGTTGAATCTCTCCTTATATAATAAAATTTGGGTTCACAAAAAGGGTATATAAGTTCTTTCTCAGTTTCAAGTTGTATTGTGCATGAGGGAATGGACTCTTTCACTCCTAGATAAATATTAAGAAATTGGGTTCTAGTTTAGTTAATAATAAAACATGATTACCTTCTTCCTTTTTTAACTTATAGAAAATGATAACCATGTGATCTTGAAAATCTCTTCAATCTGTGATACTTTTTCCCTGCTTTACCAAGGATGAAAATATATTTTACCAGTTGAGTGGTTGTATTATTTGTACTTAAATGTGCCATGTCCTTAGACGGGTGCAGAGAATGAATTGTGATAACTTTCTGTTGTTAAGCTCTCTCACAAAAATAGAATTGGTTGGATGTTTCTGAATGTAGAGGTATAGTTGTGTGATCAATTGTCATTTCTTGTATGTTTTCATGTGGAGCCATGAGCTCGTCAAACATGGTTGCTGTATTCGAAAAACTCAAAAGGGGCTAGCAAAGTAATATTTTTCCTTATACCTTGTTGGAAAACATTAAGCTGGATTTGTGAATATTTCAAATTCAGGTATTGCACCTAGATTATTTCATAAGTATTGGATTCTTTATATGAGTGTAGTCATCTTTCTTTCATGATGGGAATTGTGTTTATTTTTGTGGATTGTTAGTGAATGCATTATTTAGGGGTCATAAGTTTATGACCAAACCTTTGTGCTAGTTTTCGGGGATTTCTAAGTGGAATGGTGGGATGATATCAAATAGAGATGATGACCTATTGTACTATTAATAGTGTTAAATATTATCAATGAGCATTTTGAGGTTTGATTTTACGTTATAGTGATTTAGATAACTCATCTGACTACCCCCTGAGGCGGACAGTTAAGGCCACACAATTAATCATAATGTTTCTGACTATTATTATATGCATTCGTAGATTGGCATTGATAAATGTTAACTTGTATTACTTTTAAATGATCTTGCAAGGATGAGCAGTTTTTTTGACTTGCCATGTTTATACATGTAACTATGGGAATGCTTCCTTTGGGGTTGTGAATACTAATTATGCAAATTTTGACACTTACTATGGCTATTTGGCCATGGTCATTTCATCTTGATTTTGGATCTTCTTTTAAATTTTAAGCCTTTTTTTGCCACCTTGCCTAAGGCTTGTACTTTAAGTCCATTTGGCATGTTGAGTAACGCCATCTTGTGTATTGCGGAGTCTCTATTGTCGTGATGTGTGGAATTAGGGTCATAGGATGACACCATGGAATGGTTTTACTCCTATGGACCTACTTTTTTGTATGGAGGTACACCTTCTAATCTCGTTAAAGATAACTAGCGGGTTGTTAGAACCATGAGTTAAACATTTGTCCTTTGCATTAGGGGCAATCTGTACTCTATGTGCTTATGGCATCTATGAGGGTAACTAGCCTCTTTAGGGAGGCATCAAGAGTCTTGGGGGAGTGCATAAAAGATTGAGGGAGGCATAAGATTTCAGTTAGGTAGATCTATAAGATTACATCGACTGAAGGAGTCCCAATACTATGTGACTGTGTGTGTCTTAATTCTCTGGAATATATTGACTTCAGTTATTGATGATTGGTCTAAAATAGGAGTGGTCCTATGATGTATGTAGAGAATCATGTTAGTTGGATAGTGTTTTGCTTTGAACCATTGTGGATATAGAACATTGATGCCTGAAATAGAACATTCCTTTTACCATTATGGTACAATGCTATCTTACTCTTTGAGTTGTGTAAAAATATTCATGCTCAGTTCTCACGAACTGACTGGAAATTTTTGGTTGTTGTAGTACATGGATTTGTTTGAGTATATATATGAAAATCAGTCATAAAGGTTATGCAACTAGGTACTATATTATGTGGACCCTTGCATGAATCTCTATCTATGTTTTGATATAAGTTGTTGTGGTGCTGGTACTGGAGTCATGAAAGGCCTATGTGCCTTGGATTTTTGGTACTTGTGAATCATTAGTGTTGTGTATGATCCTTTTTGGGAGGGTAAGACTTGTGATTAGTAGTTCATGTGAGGAACCCATAAGAACTCGATCATAACCTTAAAATTCTACAACATTAAAATCTTTAAAAGAGCCTTAGTTAAGCAATAATGTAAAAAGTTGTAGCATGAGAATCAATTAAATAATGAAGTAAGATAAAATTGCAAATCTTCATCAAAACTTGAAATTTAGAAATCTCTTGCCAAAATTGTTTCTAAGGCTACCCCGTGGAATAGAAATGCTTTAATGACTAAAATATTAACAATAGGGTGTAATTTCACCTTTATCTAAAACTTTCATGTTTAATAACCCTCCATGGTATTGGTCTCAATGCTATTCTAGGCATGTTTTTAGTGGGTTGACAATCCCTTTTCTAAAGATAATCAAAAATAAAATAAGATGAATACATAGATGAATAAATAAAGAAGATAATAATGAAGATGTACTTGGTTGATAAAATTAAGAGTCTTTAATTGGAAAGAAGTAGTTATCTACCAATGTAAAAGAATTTACCCTTGTCAACCGTAAACTACAAATTAAACTTTATTCTCATTATCGTGAAACATTAAGTTTTGTGCTTCCTTTTGGGAACCCCATGTGTATCCATTGTTGAAATTAATCAAGAGTTGTTAAATGAAGCTTTTACCCAAATCCAGTTAAACTCTTAAGTCTCATTAAAATACTAGGTCATAACTAAAGAGATCATGATGATGAAATAACTTGACCTTCTCTCTCTAACCTTTGCCAAAATACCTTTTAATCTTCTCTTAAACATGGTTATCATTGATCCTTGCTCACGGAGGTTGTAGTTCCAAACCTTAATAGCACTCCACTTTAGTTAGAGCTTACGCTCATCTCCTGTGTAATGGAAGTCTAGACCAAGATTTAATAGCTCGGGTATGTTTATGAAACTTTGTGAGAGATGGAAGGTGTCCCTTCTAGTGAAACGAATTTATCTAGTTTTTCCAGTCTTTAGTTGAACCTCCTTCAGAAAACTTGTGCTCAGGATAATTAGCCTATATTACGAAAGTAATAAGTTCACATTTGAGAGAAGAATGCTTGAATCAAACATAAATATTTTAGATTGTAAAGTCAGGTATTGAAATACTTTTTTGGTAAATGCATAACATTAAATTATTGTACACTGTGGAGTGTATTCAACTGTGACTGTGTATTGTGGTTGATTTGTTTTTTGGTGCCTTGTCAAAGAGAAAAGTGAACTATCCTTAATGGGTGTTAGATTTTTCTATGTTTTCTTTATGGTCATCATTGAGTCAAGATGTTGAAGAGTTAGTTGTAGCCATTGTGACCACCTGTTGTGTCATTCTATACTTTAAGAAAGTCAAGAAAAAATTATCCCGTACTTTGTTATAATGGTCTATGTGTCTGAAGTAGTTGGTGTTACAAATTCAATTTAAAGTTAAAATGTCTTATATCTGACAATGGTGGTGAGTACTGCAGTAAGGTTTTCAATGATTATTATTCAATGATTTGAATACATAGAGAAAAAATGGTTCCTAGAACACCATAATAGAATCATGTGGCCAAAAGAATGAACACAACTATCATGGAATGTGCAAGTAGCATGAGGATAAATGTTGGATTAACCTTATAATTTTAAGTAGTAACAACAGACATGAAAGCATATTTAATCAACTATGGGCCTTTAAGTGCACTATATGGTGGAATACAAGAAGAATCTTGGAATAGAAAAGAGGTAGATATTTCTTTTCTTAGAGTATTTAGTTCAAAAGCTTTTGTGCATGTTGATAAAGAAAATATGAAGAATTTAGATTCTAAATCCAAGAGATACACTTTTATTGGTTATTGCTCTAGTGATTTCAAATTTTATGTTTGGGATTTAGATGATGCTAAGATTGTTAGGAGTCATGATATTGAGTGGAATGAAAAGAGAATGTACAAGGATCAAATTTTGATACCCAAGGATGAACTGGTGGAACAGTTTGTGGAAAAAAATGCATTCTTGGATTTAAAATTGACACCAATAGGTACCGATGTCAACTACAGTAACCAGTATCGAAAAACATAGGACCAATGTTAGCAACCAAAACCAAGGTCAGTTATAGGATATCTTGACTAGCGTCAATCACCTAGACCGACATCAGCTACAGACTAATGACGCCAGTCACTATTAGAGATTGATACAAATGTGTAGAATTAACAGATTGAGCCCCGAACACCCCAAATTTCTGTGAGAAGGTTAGAATAGGTTAGTAGAACTCCAGAAATATTTTCACCTTTCTTATCTTATTTATTATTGAATGACAGTGTTGAACTTGAAATTTTTGAAGAAGCAATGTAGGAGTATACCCACAAGAAGTGGGAGCATGGCATGGCTGAGGAGATAGACTCCTTGGAGACATGTGATTTGGTTAAGTTACCTGAAGGAAAGAGAACATTGCAAAAAAAATGAGTTTATAGGATCAAGGAAGAAGAGGGTGGATAGAAAATATACAAGGCATGGCTTGTGGTAAAAGGATTTGCACAAAAATTAGGTATTAACTTTGGTGATATGTTTTCTCCTGTAGTAAAAATTACTTCCATACGTATTGTTATGAGTTTAGCTACAGTAGAATATTTTCACTTAGAGAAACTTGATGTTAAGATGGCATTCTTTCGCGATGATTTGGAGGAAGATATATATATATATATATATATATATATATATATATATGAAACATCTTCTTGGTTGTGAAGTCAAAGGTAAGGAGAAACTTGTGTGTAGGTTGAAAAAGACCTTATATGGATTCGAGCAAGCTCCAAGGCAATGGTAGAAGAGTTTTAACATTTTTATGCATGATCATGGTTATATGAGATACAAATCTGATCATTGTGTTTATTTTGAGAAGCTTGTAAATGGAAGTTATATTACTTTTTTATTGTGTGTGAATGATATGCTTATTGTAGGACATTGTTGAGCTTAAAGAAAATTTAGCTTATACATTTGCAATGAAGGATCTATGAGTTGCAAATAAGGTCATTGGCATGAAAATTCATAGAGATAGGAAGAACATGAAATTATATTTGTCTTAGGAACATTGTATCACTAAGGTGTTGGAAAGGATTAATATGCATAATTCATAATCTGTAAGTGCGCCTATGGCTTGACACTTTAAAGTAAAACAAGATTAGTTTCCTACATCACATGAGAAGGTTGAGTACATGACATGAGTTCCATATGTTTCAATAGTTGGAAGTCTTATGTATGATATGGTTTGTACCAGAAAAGACATTACACAGAAAGTGGGAGTTGTGTGTAGATTTATGGCCAATACAGGTAGAGAGCATTGGAAAGTAGTCCAATGGATACTCAAGTATTTTAGAGGGACATACAACATGCATTTATGCTATGGAGGGTCAGATACTTCTTTATGTGGCTATGTTGATTCAGATATGGCTGTACATTTGGATGGTAGGAGAAGCACCACTAGATATGTTTTTACGGTAGGTGCAACGAAAGTTAGCTATATTTCAAGATTGCAGAATGTTGTGGCCTTGTCTACTACAGAGGCCAAATATGTTGCAGCTACTGAGGCTAGAAAAGATATGATATGGATGATCAATTTAATGGAAGAGTTGAGAAAGGAGTAAGAGGATTGCAGATTATGCATTGATAGTCAAAGTGTGCTTCATTTGGAAAATATCTCAGCATTTCATTCAACAATGAAACACATCCAGTTGAGATATAACTTACTACGGCAAGTGTTGGAGGATGGGTAGTTAAAACTGGAGAAAATTCATACAAATAAGAACACTGCATATATGTTAATGAAGCCGTTGGAAAAGGAGAAGTTAAAGCTTCACTCCACTTATGTTGGTATTCGAGTTTGAGACTTGAATAGGAAGAAATAGGCCAAGGAAAGGATCTAAGGATGGAGATGTATGGTACAGTGTAGAAATTTATCTCCAAGTGGGATATTATTATGTTTTGGAGATTAATTACTTCAAAAATAACATGCTTTAAAACTTGCAGGTTTACAAAGTAACTAGCATCGGTTGGCTAATTGGCATCTGTCAACTTGTAGGAGCCGACATCTATCTAAGAATTGGCATCAATCTCCTGTGCGTGAATTTTTTTATTTAAGTCATGGGATTAGATCTAAGATTTGATTATAAAGTTGATCTAATAGTTTTAATTGCATAGCTAATTTTCCCTAAGTTTGCATATGCTTATATAAGATTGAAAGCTAAGGTTAGAAGATAATAATTGACTTGTATTGTAATAAGTTTCCTTTGGAGAGAAAAATATAATCTTGTGAGAGAAAATTACTGTACATCGAGGAGAGGTGTGAAAGATTATAGATCTTCATTGTATTTCCTTTATAAATAAAATATTAATAAATTGGTTGTTTTCTTGGTGGACATAGCCCACACTAGGTGAATTGCGTTATATCTTATGTATTTTTCTTCTAGTTTAATTTCTATATGTATTTCTTGCATGCTTAAATCTGATATATATCTATATAATTGGTGTGATTAACCCCAACAATTTCATTGGCATATGGAATTTTTTTGATATTTCAATTCTTGGCTTCCATATATTAATACTTTGTCGCATTTGTTTAGAGTCTATATTCTATTTCAAATTTTCAAATCTCATAAGATAAATATATTCTAGAGTGATCAATTTGTCGCTTTATATTCCACTACTAATAAAGTGGATAGTTTGTATATTGTACACATATAGATTCAAGGTCAAGTTGAGAAAGTTTATCTAGATTTCACTCACCTACAATAATTTCTTACACACTGGGGTAGTGACCCTTACACGATGAGTCAGGTCCCTCCTAAACCCTAGTTTCTACAACCTCATCTGTCTTTGTTACACCAGCCACCTCTGCAAGGACTGCATTGCAGAGGCCACTATTGTATTCATCGCTTCGCTTCTCCCTGGGGTTTCCCTTCATATGTGTCCTCTTTAGGGCCAGGATAGAGCCATCCTCCATGTGGGAAGGTCATTTTTATTTCTCTGTGATGGGTCTCTCCTTTGCATGGAGTTGAGATATTTATTGGCTCTTCGACCCCTAGTTGGGGAATTATGGTAGCTTTGTAGATTCAAATGTCTTATCAAGATTGTTGACAACTTGATCCTCCTTTGGTGTAGCCGTTAACTATATTTTAGATCCCTCCTTGGGATGATACTCCTCCTCCCAAAGTAGTGGAATGTGCTTAATGTTCTCTTGTGTTTAATTTAGTGCTTTTGTTTTCCCTCTTGGCATTCCCAATTTTCCTTTGGATGTTTTATGGTGCTTTAGTGGATTTTTTAGGGACTATGAGTTGTCTGGTCTCCCCTTATTTTGTAACTCTATTATATTTTAATTAATATAATGCATTGTTCCAATAGTAAATCTCACACTATAGTTAGTATTTAGAAGTTATCACTTAAATATGATTTGTAAAATTCAATCATATTAGTATTTAATTATATTCATGATTTGATATAAATACACTTAATGTTTTATGGATGTAACATTTATGCCTAGTATCTATTTTCAAGAAACCAACAACCATTTTGTATGTTTTTGTACATTTTTTGGTCCTCTTGATTTTTTTGACTTTTACAGGTGTTTTACATGTGCCAAAAATAAATTTAATAAACTAATCATCTCTCTAATTACATAAACAAGGGATAATATAAATAAAATAGACTTTGAAAATGACATTTTCTATAAAAGTGACATTTAATCTTCAAATAATAACAATGTTATTTTACAAATATATACAATTTTCCAATTTTAGTATACCGACCATAACGTTGAAACTAATTGATTTAACAAATATTGCATTTATGAAATCCAAATCTCAGAGTGACGCATGCTAAATATGATTTGTAAAATTCAATCATATTAGTATTTAATTATATTCATGATTTGATATAAATACACTTAATGTTTTATGGATGTAACATTTATGCCTAGTACCTATTTTCAAGAAACCAACAATCATTTTGTATGTTTTTGTACATTTTTTGGTCCTCTTGATTTTTTTGACTTTTACAGGTGTTTACATGTGCCAAAAATAAATTTAATAAACTAATCATCTCACTAATTACATAAACAAGGGATAATATAAATAGAATAGACTTTGAAAATGACATTTTCTACAAAAGTGACATTTAATCTTGAAATAATAACAATGTTATTTACAAATATATACAATTTTTCAATTTTAGTATACCAATCATAATATTGAAACTAATTGATTTAACAAATATTGCATTTATGAAATCCAAATCTCAAAGTGACGCATGCTAAATAAATAATAAATTATAGATTTGACATAAGCAATAAGCTACATAAATGTAAAACCCTAAGTGCAAGAGAGGGGATAAAAGACTTAGTTGATATTGCACTTGATCTCGAAGTATAACAAACTGGAAAATAGATGAACAAAAGGAGAAAACTATTGGAATCAGATAAGGAAATGTTTGGGACAATCAAATGAGCCAGGAATAGGGAACCTATGCATCAGATATTATTGGTAGGCACCTGTAATTACGCAGGGGCTTGGAATCTATATTTTCAAGTGTCACATAAGTGTGACTAATCTTCTTTGTTGTTCGCTAGCATGTTGGTAAAAGATCACCAAATTCATGTGTAGCCTAAAAAATACTCAAATTACATCAAATCCCAAAAAATAAAAGATGCAATATGGGGATTCAAACTGACCCTTGTGGTTACCCAAAGGAGTGAACTTATGATAGAGTGTTTCACTACATCTCAGACTCCATGTATTTCTTATTCGTGTGTTATATAATTATTCCCTAGGAAGCCCTTGTACAATTGTACTTGATAGCACGTTATAGCTAAATGTATCCATGTATATAGATGTGTGGATGGTGCTAGGAATTGGAGAAAAAATATGTGGAAACAATTCCTCAAATCAAAGTAGTAGGAAACCATAGAGCAGAAGTATGCAAGCAGAAATATAACAATATAAATAAATAATGCACAAAAGAAGACAAGACAAGATTTAATGTGGTTCACCCAATGTGGGCTACGTCCACCAAGAACTTTCTCATATTTTATTATCAACAAAATTAAAAAAAATCTCACAGTCTTCTCTCAGTTATGAACTCACAACAGAATTCAAAAGATGTTAAATCACATCTAAACCACAATTGACACCCAATTGCTTAACCTTGATCACTCTTGATCACCTCTTGATCATTAAGACTCAAGAACTCTTGAACACTCAAGATATCTCCAAGATACCCTAACATCTCTATTTATAGGATTACAATCCTTTAAGAAGTCCAAAAGCTAACCCTAGAAGTTTGAAAGTCATGACCTTTCATCTTCCCACTACTAGAAAAGAAATTGTCTTGACCTTTCATCTTCCCACGACTGGAAAAGAAATGGTCATGACCTTTCATCTTCCCAATTCGAACTCCACATTTCAATACTGATTTGAGAAGACCAAAAAAAGGCTCCACACCCCAACAATATCCGACTTGCAGATTGTTCCTACTAAGAAAAGTTCTTAACCCTTCATTATCAACCATGAAGGACACTCAAAGTTAAACACAACTTCAACTTATCCCTTATGACTGCCTTGGTCATCATATCCACAGGATTTTGACTGGTATGAATCTTTTCCAACTTTAACTTATCTTATTCCAAAGATTCTTTGATGAAATTAATATCAGCTGAATGTGCTTCGTCCTAGAGTGAAAAGAGGAGCTCTTCACTAAATGAATATCGCTTAGAATATCACTGTGTAGTCTCCCAAATTCATGCATATGACCCAACTCATCAAGAAACTACTATAGCCAAATCATCTCCTTGCTTGCTTCTGTGGAAAAAACATACTCAACCTCTGTGGTTGACAAAGCCATAACCTTTTGTAACTATGACATATAACTCACCATTGTATCACAAAATATAAATACATAACCTTTCGTGTTCCTCTGGATGTCCAAATCTACTACCATGTCTGAGTCTACATAACCACGTAATGTACTTGTTTCACCTAATTCTAGATCGTTTCTTCTAATATTGATGAAACAGATAAGGGTAAAAGGCTAGGAGGAATACGTATTGAAATGTTGGTTATAGGTTATTGTGCACATATGACTTCTTGATCCACAGCTGATTCTGAGAGATTATTTTTTGCTTGTAGGAACTACTTGAAATTGAAAACAGAACCACCAAATGAAAGTTAAACAGTATATGCAGTGGACTGCCTAGCGTATGTTAGATCCAGGAAGTGTGATACTCCATATACGGTTGTCAATCCACTGTTTAAAACAACTTAATGCTAACAATAAAGGAAATTCTATTGTAATTAAAATGATTTAGGTATCTCATTCATCTACAGTAAGAAAATTCATTCACAAAATGCTAAGCTCTGATTAAATCTGAGGGTCAAGGTGTTTGTCAAGGTACTAGTACTGGTCATGGTAAAGTTCTGGGTTGTTTTGTGTATTTGGTAGAGAGTTTAGGCTCTGTTCTTAGTCTGATGGTAAAAACATAGAGATCGACATCATTCTGATAGGACCGATGTCATTTTAAGTGAACTGGTGATGGTTGTGGGTGACCGACATCGGTGTGGTCGGGGTATAGGAAACTCAATAAAAGTTTGAGGTGAGGGAAGATCCAAGGCTAAATGGAAATGGAGAGGACTATGGCAGGGTCTGTGTAGGTCTTAGGTATACTCAGGGGTGATTAAAATCCAAGTATGGGTAGGTCAAGGGTGTGGGTGAAGAAATGGTCAAGTTTGCATGGAGGTAAAAAGTGGGGTAAATGGAAATGGGAGTAGAAACTAATAACATAAGTAAAAGAATCTACTAAAAATGGCAATGGACAAGTGTTGGTTAATAAAATACTTATTGTTACATGAGCTTGATGTTTGGTTGGTAATGGTGGGTGATAAAATGAAAGGATCTTTGTGTGGTGCAGGTGCTTCTCTGGATGCTCCCGTGAAGGAAAATGGCTCTATGGTTACTTCAGGTGTTGACTTTGGATGCTCTGATGCATGTACAAATGTTGGTTATACTTGCATGTAGCTCTGGTTTTGTCTCTCACTCTTAGAAGATGTGCCAACCTCTCAGAAAAATCCCAACCTCAAAATAAGGTTGTTTTAAGGATTAAATGGTAACTGAAGATGGTTTCGGGTTAACCAGCGGCAGTTTACGGTAACTAGCGTCGGTTAGGGTGGGATTTCCTAGGTTTACTAAACTAGGTAGATCCCCTTGATTTTTTGGGATCTCATTCATTTTTATCCACGGATTAGAATGGAAGCTTCCTTTCTAACATGCGTGAATGTGGTTAGAGGGAATATAGGCTTTGGTTTTTAGGGTTTGGGTATCTCTTAGTTAGTTATGGCAACATACTAAGAATAGGTCTTAGGGTGAGGTAGTTAGATGAGGTGTATAGGTGAGGTGGATATGTCGGTATTATCTAATTAGGATATTTAAATAATAAATATTGTGAGGATAATGAAATAATTAAATTAAATTAATATCAGAGTGGGATGAAAGGGGCCATGGTTGGGTGAATGTGTTCAAGGTGTTTATTTAACAAGGGACCAAGGGTAGTGTGACCCAATTTGGTGTCTACATTTTTCCCCTTTTTGTTGCATAGATTGTATTTTTAAGTGATGCTGACAAAAATAAGATGTGGTTGCCCCATGTGTGAGTTAAGGTAATCCCCCTCAAACCAGGAATTGATGAGGCAGAAGGAAGAATTGGTGAGTAGTTTCGTAAAAGGTGAATGTGAGGAGGAAGAAGGTGGGTGACGGGGGTTAAAAGGGAAAAAGGTCCACTCAAGTTATCCAGGTAATGGATCAAGGTCAAAGGTAGTAACAATCAAACACACACACACGTATAAACTACATCACAATACTAGGTTGAAGAATAGGAAAACTCTACATTGTCTAAGGTTAATAGGTTTATCCAAACAAGGTTGAAGTGATTCCAGTAACCAAGGTATAGGATATGGTAGGGAAACACGATGTAGGTTAGGTGTAGGAATGTTTAGGTATGTGCAAATACATCAAAGGTTGGGTCAAGATAAATGGTCATGGCAAGAGGCTAGGTAGGGTCAGTATTTCCATCAACACAGGTAACAGTGCCACAAGGTATAGTGAACACATGAGGTCGCAGGTCACTAGTGATGTTCCAGGTCAAAGTATCTAGGTCACGAGACGGGTAGGGCTGAGTTAAGGGTAAAATAACAAGTCCCTGAATGAGGATGAAGTAAGGGGGTAAATGATAAGGTCAGGAAGATAAATTGGAGTTTCCAAGTGAGGTGTGGGTGAGGTAAAAAAGGATTCAGGTCAAAAATTTGGGGTAGGGGTAGGAAAAAGAATAAGTAGGTAAATTGATGACGGTTTAAAGGAATTGATGCCGGTCAAGATGGACTGACCATGGTAAGCTATGGAACAAGAATGATGTCGGTCAAGGGAAAACCATCACTGGTCAGGTCAGGTAGGGTATAAAGAGAAAAATTGCCATATTTTTCAAATCACTTGTCTTTTATCGAATTGGGGAAAATGAAAAAAGAGAGAGAAAAAAGTGGAAAGTGACAGAGTGAGACAAAGGACTGAGTTGGTGAGCCACGTAACTTGGGATAGCTAGTTGAGAGCTAGATCCACAAGCTGAGTTGGATTGATTTGATTGGTTGGAGAGTAAGAGGTCATTTGGTGATGGTAGAGGTAGGAGAGGGATCAAGTGGACCACCGGTGCAACGGCCTGATGTGCCACCATGGAAATAGTAGCGTGATGAGGTAAGAATCAATCCCTTTTCTTTGTTTTGTTGATTAAATTTTTTTAGATATCGTGTGGAAAAAAAATGGGTTTGGTAGGGAAAATGTAGTTTGAATTGTGATAGGGTAAAATCGAGTTAAATAGGAATGGGAAGAGGGGTGAAGGGGTGAAGGAAGGATGGGGAGGGGTGAAGGGGTGATTTAGGTGGGATTGGGTGGGGAAAAGGGAGAGAAAGGGAGATGTTAGGAAGAAGTGGGATTTCGACGTCACGGTGTTTGTGTTAATAGTGACTGACGTCGGTTGAAGGTTAGCCGACATTGGTAGTGCCGAACTGGTATTGGTCATAAAACAGGTGACCGATGCCAAAAGTTCCCTAGGCTGGGTTGGGGAGGTAGGTAATGGGAAGTAGGAGGTGTTTTGGGGCAAAGCATGACATAGGTAAGGGGTAAAATAGGTAAGGTGAATGATAGTGAATGAGGGGTAGGATGGGTAGATAGAAGATGTGATACAAAGGCAGTGAGGTCTAGGGAAAGATAGGTGAGGTGGTTGGTGTAGGTGAGGTGTCGAGTGCGATTGTGGTTATGAGTAAGGTGAAATTAATGTGATGTTTGGCTGGATGCCGGTGAGAGAGCAGTTGAGGATGAGAGACAGGGTTCCACCCCTGCTCTTGAGAGTTAGAGGTGCGGGCAACGGTCGAGGAGTAGAGGAATGTCATAGATGTGGGTCTGATTGGGGTCCGACGTTACCAAAATTTGGTCTAGCAGCTGAGCTTGATGGTTTCTCTCATCAATAGATGGAATTCCGTGACCAACACGTTCCACCTACCGATGGGGGAGATGACCATCACCCTAGATAACGTGTATAGGATCCTACGATTACCTATATTGGGGACACAGGTATATTCGATCTCCTCAGAGGCATCTAAGGAGTTGATGCTAACGGTATTTAGTGAGGGACTGGCAGAGCTGACATTCCATAGTGCCAGCCTGAGTTATGGAGAGATGCACCTAGCCCATCCAGAGGAGATGAGGCTAGTACTATTATTGATGGAGGCAGTCTATTATTTTGCACTATTGGATGCAGAGGGTGGGAGATTCCCACGATCATTAATGGGGGCCCTACATGATAAGATGATGGCAGGACATTTTTTGCATGGGTGTCAGCATTCCTCATGCAGTTGTACAGAGATCTATGGGCATATGGGTGGCTCCGCAGGTACATCATATGTTACACATTTATTCTACATTATTCGGCCTATGAGCACATTGTTTTTGTTCTTCCCATTGGTATGCCCCAGACAGATGCGTTGGAGCCTAGTTTTTTGTGGGTGGGGTATAGGCGATGGGTTCCTGCGATGAGAGAGTGGTGAGCAGGAAGGGTTATACATGATGTAGCCTATTACAGGAAGCTACTCGAGGGATTATTTGGCATGGACATTGTTTGGAGACTGTATGTGAGCTATCCCTCATACATACTGATGGCCAATGAGTTAGATGGCCTTCAGCTACTCAAATGGATAGAGGGGCACAGTGTAGGGGAGCACAAGATTATCTTAGTGGATAGGGTTAGATGGCAGTTTTGGCTGCCACAAGATATACCTCCACCCATCCCATAGTACAGGAGAGATGACGTGGAGAGGCCATTACCTCTACCATAGCTGACAGTGCCTACCGGGTAGGAGGAGTAGGTGATAGACCAGTGGATCGATGATGTTAGAGTACAAATAGATATAGACAGTGGTGGACTACCCATTTACGAGCAATACCGCCTAGGCCAGGGCAGCCATATTTAGCCACTATCACGGTGCAAAGAGATTCCCTACAAGGGTAGGTGTCGACATCGATTACATAGTTGGGGATGGTACAAGGGTAGTTATCAGATTCAAAGGTGGAGGTGGCCACATTACATCCGTAGATGGCCAGTCTACAGGATCAGATACAGGCATTGGGTGTAAGGCCAATGGCACCTCCACATGCACCACAATAGGGTCCTAGTTCATTGGTAGGGGCGGGACAGGGTCCCACAGAACAGGTATAGGGGAAGAGGCCGATGGGGCCACCACAAATGGTACTCATATCTAGGTTACAAGATTCCTTAGGTGAGGCTAGATATGACCAAGACCATTTGATGGTAGCCGGGATAGATTTTCTATCTTATAGAGAGTAAAGGGCACATCAAGCCTCGAGTGAGAGGAGTATATCTTGTACCCATAGTGTGGAGAGCACAGGGGGCCAGCGAGCTCTGAGATAGGATCAGGGTTAGGCCACCAGTTCACAGAGGCCAGCTCTAGGCATCGTACAAGTAGGGACCTAGCCATGGCCTATGGCGGGTGATGAGATGTTATCAAGCCACCAGACAGGAGCGAAGAAGGAGATAGGAGATATGGATATGGAGGATATCTAACAGGATGATGTCTGATGCACATCCCTCCATTTTGATGTATTTGATTCATTTTTGATATATTCTGGCCTACGTTCTAAAGAGAGTGAGGGTGTACAAGAGTTTGGTATATTTTTTATCATATACCAGCCTACGTTCCGAAGATGGTAAGGCTATATATGATATTTTTGAGAGATTTGGTTATATATACCAGCCTGCGTGCTGAAGATATTTGAGAGTTATGTATATGGAGACACATGTTTGGATATTTTTATTTATAGAGATGATGATGATTATGGTCATTATGTGTATACATGGTTGTGGTTATCTTGTTATTTTGATGTGTATATGTGATGGAAATCAAGTAGTGTAGGCATGATAGAGTCAGGTCATAGGCATGGATCAAGTTAGGTTGTTGTCTAGGCATGGATTGAGTTAGGTTGTGGTCTAGGAATGGATTGAGTCAATTCATAGGCATGGATGGAGTTAGGTTGTGGTCTAGGCATGGATGGAGTCAGGTTATAGTCGTGGTTGAGAGTGGTTTTAGGCATGGTGGAGTTAGGTTGTGGTCTAGGCATGGATTGAGTCATGTCATAGGCATGGATTCAGTTAGGTTATAGGCATGAATGGAGTTATGTATTTTTTAGGTATGGGTGAATTGTGGGTACATTGGTACGAGTGATTTTGAGTTAATTATGGTGAAAGAGGAGAAAATTACCCAAAGATAAGAGTCGAGGATCTAGTCATGTATACGGTAATCAATATGTAATAAAGAAGGTTAAAAGATAAGATGAGGAAAGAAAGCCACATGATTGGTAAGGATCACAACGAGTGGGTTATACCTTAGAGAGGTGGATGGACATAAGGCCCGAAAAACACTTCATGACTAACTATTCTAAAGGGGAAAAGTAGTCACATGATCACCAAATGTCATGGTTCCACAAGGTACCTTGAGGTGGTAGGAAGTGAAAGTGAAAATGGTGAGAGGGTGATAAGTGGTTAGTTTTTATATGGTACTAGGTAGCATGCCTTTTGGCAAGAGATACAAGGTCACAGTGGGCAAGTCCGTGACGATTTTTTTTTGTTTTGAATAAATATTTGAGATAGACTGAGTGATGTGGGAAGTCTATGTGGGATGAAGAAATTAAGTCCTTAAGGTCTTCATGAAGCTGATCACTGCGGGAAGCTTCAGATTTCTCTCTCTCTCTCTCGCTCTGTTAAAAGAGCTTTACATATTTTTCCTTCGAGGGAACAATATATTTATAGTAGAGAGGTAGAGAGAAAGATGTTCTTTTGAGGGAGTCATATTCTTTTTGGAAGTTTGACTCAAGGAGTTGGATCCCACATGAGGAATTTGAAGTCATGGATAAGACTAAGGTGATGAATTGGATTCTTGGTTTAGAAGGCAAGGTGAAACAACCATGGGATCTCATCTAATAGAAGACGAAAATTATCCATGAGAATCATGCCATGTGCAGCGCCGTGGTACACATATTTAAGAGAGGATAAAAGAGTGACAGGTATGCACATGATTATTGTTTAACCATTGGTGATTGCATAGGAAGTGGATAGCACTCAAGGAACGAGTATGGAAATAGGTACAAGGTGAGGTAGGACTAAAATTCAACAATTGAATGGTCGAAGATACAAGGTGTTAAGAGGCTCAGGTTCAAGTTTAAAATCGAGTGAAGATAAATGATAAGCACTAATCCATAAGTATGAGTCACAATGTATGGTCCAAGCCAATTAGGAGCAAATTTTCCCCATTTATTTTTTTCTTCTTTGGTTACATGTTGATTTTCTTTCAGGACAAGGTCACCGACTTAGAAGGTTCGTTCATCGACACATTTTTCATAGGCACGTTCGATACAATTTTGGTAAACTTGGAGATGGTCAAGAGCATTAAAATGACATTCATCCAATAACTCAAGTTGTGCTAAAAGGTCATGACGAAAGTCATCTTCATTAATCATGTCATGGAGAGAAATGTGGAGTGAGGGAATATGGACTTCGAGAGGCAGAACAATCTCTATACCATAGACCAGAGAAAAAGGTATGGCAGCAGTGGAAGTGCGAATACTAGTGCGGTATGCCCACATGGTGAAAGGAATGTGTGTATGCCAATCCTTCCCAGTATCGTTAACCACTTTCATGAGAAATTTATTCAAGGTTTTATTGGTGGATTCAGCTTGGCTATTGGTTTGTAGGTAATAAGGTGACGAGAAACTTAGCTGAATACCAAATGCATCATAAAGTTTTCACAAGGTTTTATTTTTGAATTGTTTTCCTTTATCATTGATGAGGCGATGTTGGACACCAAAGTGAAAGATGATGTGATGATTGATGAACTCACATATTTTCTTGAATTTCTTAGAGATAAGAGGTATGGCTTCAACCCATTTTGTGTAGTATTCAATAGCGCTGATGATCCATTGATATCGCTAGGAAGAATGGGGATTGATTTCTCCAACAAGATCCAAACCCCATTGAGAGAAGGGCCAAATGTCACAGGTGACCTACAAGGCATGACTGGGTGTATGACAAAGGTTGGCATGTTGTTGGCATTTTACACAATGATTAACATAGTCACAACAATCATGGTTGAGGGTCGGCTAATAATAGCCTAGGCGAATAATATGCTAAGAAAAAACAAGGCCATTGAAGTGACCTCCACATATACCATCGTGAACTTCCTTAATGGTTTAAGGAATTTCTGAACTCGAAAGGCATCATAAGATAATACCATCAAATTTGTGCTTATAGAGGAGGCTACCCGTGATGATGTAATGAGAGACCCTTTTAAGAAAAGTGCGTTGTCCATTACGAGTGAGGTTGGGAGGTAAGATGGAGAGGGAAAGGTAGTCTGAGTATTGTTTATACCAAAGGTCACTCGGGTCAGGGGCAGCAGTTCCGATAGAGTAAATTTCACAAGGTAAATAAGAGGGTGATTGGAGTCTTTGTATGGTGAAAAATATTTTAGAATCAGTGGGCAGAGTGGAGATTTGAGAGGCCAAGTAGGCCATGGTATCTACAAATTTGTTGGTAGAACGGAGGACAGTTTGAAGGTCATAACGATCAGAAGTGGTCAAAATTATGTCCACATGATGTTTATAATTTTTTAGTGTCTCATTACGATATTGGTATATACCATTGAATTGGTTTATGACCAATTGAGAATCACCAAAGATGTTGATGGATTTGACATCCAAGGCATAGGCAGCTTGGAGACCTAATACGAGCACTTCGTATTTGGAAATATTGTTGATACAATCAAAATCAAGTTTGAAAGACAAAGGCATGAGTTCACCATCAAACAGAATGAGGATAACTCCTGCCCCATGACCATGCTGACACTTGGAACTGTCGAAGAAAAGTGTCATTTGGTATGAGGGCTCCTCCAAGAAAAGGGAAGCAATTGACTCATCTGGAAAGTCGATCCCCGGAAATAGGTGCGTCAGCCAATTGGTCAGCGATGGCTTGGCCCTTTATGGACTTTTCGTGGATGAATTCAAGGTCGAGGTAGGCCAAAATCATAAGCCAGCATGTGGCACATTGATTTTGGTAAGGTTTGGCATACATAAAGTGTAAGAGGTCGGTGTTGGTCATAACATAAGTTTTGTGATTAAGTAGGTAATGGCGGATTTTGGTGGTGACAAAAACTAAGGTTAAGCAAAGTTTTTCTACAGGGGCATATCAAGTTTCGTATTCCAAAAGAGTATGGCTTATGTAATAAACCATCTGCTCCCTATGTTTTTCATCACGATGACTGAGCATGGCCCCAAGGAATTATCGGTAGCTGAGATGTATAGATAGAAGGGTTGATCAACTTTAGGTGAAATGAGGACAGGTGGTTGGAGAAGGTATTGTTTAAAGGCCTCAAAAGCTTTGTGGCAATCATTATCCCATTTAAAAGAGACATCCTTCTTGACAAGACGATGAAATGGTTGACACCGATCAAAAAATTACGAAATGCAATGGTGAATAGATTCTAACTTACCTTGCAGGCTACGGAGTTGCCTAAGGTTAGTGGCTGGAGGCATTTCAAGAATTTCTTTGAATTTAGCAGGGTCAACCTCTATACCACATAAGGAGATGATAAATCCCAAGATTTTCCCTGAGAGAACTATGAAGACACACTTCTTGGGCTGAAGGCGAACGAAATAATTTATGAGTTGGTCAAAGATTGTTTTCAGGATGGTGAGGTGCTCAGAGCAGCATTTAGATTTGGCTAGGAGATCATCCACGTAATCTTCCAATATATAATGCATGATATCATGGAAGATATAATTCATAGCCCACTGATATGTGGCACTAGCATTTTTAAGGTCAAAAGGCATGACTCAATAGTAGAAGGTCCCCCAAGGGGTGATGAATGTGGTTTTGTGTTGATCCTCTGGGGCAAGAAACATTTGGTTATAATGCGAGAAACCATCCATGAGTGGTGGCATCTCATGACTAGCAGTAAGGTCAACCAGTTATTCAATACCAGGTAGGGGAAAGTCATCTTTTGGGAAATCTAGGTTGAGGTCATGGAAATTTGTGCAAATGCGGAGTCCCCCTATCACCTTAGTAAGAGGGACAATGTTGGAAATCCAGTGAGGATAATCAATGGGTAAGATGAAGGAAACCAAAAGGCGGTGTTGAAGTTCTTCTTTGACCAGAAGAGCAATGCGAGGATGCATTTTCCTCAAAAGAAAATTTATGGATTTGGCATGGGGAATTGTTATGATATTGTGGACCACTATGGTGGGATCAATACTCGGCATGTCTGCATAATACCAAGCAAAAGTGTGGTTATGATTTTGAGAAAAGAAGTGATGGCTTCCTATTTAGTAGCATCTAAATAGCACTCTATCTTTAGAATGTGTGGGTCATTCTGCTCGTATGAATGTTGATTTTGATAGTTGATTCATTCAACATGGTTTGGGTCTCAAATGCTAATGACTAATGAACATATGAGTCCTTAGCACCAAGGTAGGTGAGTATAGATTCATCATCCTAACATTGAATGACATTAATCAAAGGTGTATCGTCATCGATCATTTCAGGATACATGAAGGGAAGAGAGGAGGGAGCCTTGCCCTCGCATTGATAAGTCAGAGGCCCCAAAGAAATGGTGTTTATGAAAAAAAAAATAGGAGGAATGGATTCTAGATCCATCGAATTTGTCGACGAAGGTGGTGAAGAAGGTGGAGCGGGTGAAGAAGGTGGAGAAGGGTGGATGTCCTCAATGAGTTCAATGTGTGCCTTCTTGGTAGGTGGTTCAACAAACCCGACACCACTACAGTAGTTATGTTTTTGGGTAGTACATGGAATAACATTGTGATGGCCTTTCTCATAAATCCAAAGCCAAAACTCTTCCATGCACATCGCTGCAGGAAGGTGTGGGTGAAACGGTGATTAGTGAGTGACTAGAGATTGGTAGAAAATGGGTGGGTTTGTGATGGTGGTTTAGGTGTATAAGTAGTATTATGAAGTCCCCCATAGGTGAGATTGGTATGAAGGTGGGGAGGACCATAAAGGAGGTGCTCTCCTATACAGTGATCATAGCGAGGTTGTTGGTGAAGACATTTGTACTCTTGTGGAGTAAGGAATGTGTGACACTATATAGGTGATACTCCCCTAGGGTGAGGCGTTGAAAAATGCCTTCTAAGGGATTGGTGGTCAATATGTGGGTAGCTAGGATAGACTATGTGTTAGAGGTGGGATCGGAGGTGGAAACAACTTATTGGGAGTCTAACGGTTTGGCCGTGGAGGTTGTGGCAGTGGTAGGAATGGAGGATGTAGGTGTAGTTGAGGTAGCGACGACACTAGTGAGTGGAGGTGTAGGTGAAGAGGTAGTGGTCATCGAGGTAGATGCTTTAATGGGTATGAGCACATCATTGGGTTGGTAAAGCATGTTGTAGGTTTTAAAGGGTGATTGGTCAGCCAGAATGGTATAGGTGTGTCCTTCATGCTCAAACTTTACACAACGATGCAAAGTGGAAGGAACAAAACCCATAACATGAATCCAGGGTCTACCAAGCAACAGGTTGTATTGAATTTCCCCCTCCAAGACATAAAATAACTTTGAAACAATACAAGGGCCCACGCGGATATGGAGGATGACAGTGTCAAGTGTAGAAGTGATAGCGTCATTGAATGAACACAACATGATAGGATGTTTATGCATGTAATTGTTAGGTATGCGCATTTGGAAAAATGCATGGGAAGAGATGATATTAATGCTAGTGCCGCCATCGATCATAACACGTTGTACACATATATAATTGATGTGGACGGAGATGAAAAGATCTAGATTTGGGTCATCAATTTGTTACGGTGTGATCTCTTCATCTGAGAAGTTGAGTGCGGTTGTTTGGTGAGTAGGTGGAGGTGTACATGAAGGTGGTAATTTGGTGAGAGAGACTACATGATGGGGTGTAATAAGGGAGGTCATGGGTGTAGGGTCATTGGGTAAGACCTCAATAGACTGAAGAAACTCCATGAGATCTTAGCGATGGGATTTTAAGGTTTAGATGAGATCATACAGAGACATTTTGAGGGGGGATTTATGTAGTTGTTTGAGCATTGTGTGATGTGTAACCCCATTAGACATATGATATGTGGGGCCACAGATAGTGATTTTAGGTGTGGGTGTAGATGGTATGTTGGGTATAGGATTGGTCAGTGGGTCAGTTTCCTTTTTAGCAACGTGGATCATGTTTATTTGAGGTGGGGAGCTAGGTGAAGTAGGTGAGCCATGAAAGGTATAGCGACAGGAAGGAAAAAAGCCAAGTCATGGGAAGGAACCTTATGAGATGAGCTAGGCACATTGACATTTGGGTAGAGGTTTGGCGAGTTCTCTGATGCGAACCATATTAATTTTGAATCTTAGGGGTGGTTCTAAGAGTTTTGGGGGTGGAGGTCTTGGTCGCTGAGTGGGTAATGAGGGAAGAACTGTGGGAATGGGTGCTGGTGAAATGGGGTCTTCATTGAGAAGATCATCATCGTCAAAGTTTTCTTTAGGAGGACACAACTAGATAAAAATAATTTTCAAAGCCTTGCAGTTCTCTACATTGTGTTCTGGCACACGATGGTAGGAAAAAAATTTGTTGTCATCAAACCCTTTTTGTTTGGGTTTGAGAGGGTTATAAGATCTGAGAGGCAGTAATGTGATGACAACGGTTTCAAGGAGGTTGGTTAAGATTTTGGCATAGGATCCCACTAGTGGATCACAATGGGAAGTGAAAGTGGGTTTGGGTGTAGGTGCAACCGATTGTGGAGGAAGGGTCTTTGCATGAGGGTGAGTAGGTCGAACCACGGTTTTAGGTGCTGGTGTAGTCTTAGGTGTTGTTAGTGTTTGTTTAGGTAGGGGTATGGTAGATGAACTGACAAGAGAGTGTGCAGTTGGTTTGACTACCTTATTGGAGGGTAAAAAAAATTTGTCTGTAGGTTGCACCTTCTTGGGTAAAGGTGATATAGGCACAAGAGATCTAGAGGTAAAAGTGGATGGTGGAAGAGGGTGAGTTACCCACAGAGATAACTGAGGTGCTGTGAAGGTAGATGATGCGGGTCGTGCAAGAGGTGTGAGGGAAAGATACTGAAGTTTCGTGGGTTGTGAAGAAGTTATCGATGGTATTGGAGGTATGGATGGTAAAGATGTTACAGGTGTGGGTGGAAGTTGTGTTGGGTGCTTGGGTATGTGAGAGGCCTACAAGGGAGGAATGGGTTGTTGTGTTTTTAGTGTACCAGCAAGTAGAGATTTCTTACCCATGCTGGAAGAGTGAGGTCCTAAGACGGACGGAAGAGGTGAAGGTGATGAAGGTGTGATCGGCGAGGCTAGAATATGAGATCTATGGGATGGGTTCTTCTATTTGGGTACCAGAGTAGGTTTGGTGTTGGCTTTGGAGGATGTAGCTAAATCTAATTTGATGGGTGGATGAGTAAGGATGGCAACTAGGATGACCCCTAACATAGTAATAGGTTTAGGAGAGGAAGATGATGTAGGTGTAGGTTTGGATTTTGATGCATTTTGGGTTATAGGTAGGGGTGTGAGTTGAGCCATGAGTGGTATCGTGGTGGAATTTGTGATAGTTGTGGTTTTGTTTGGTTCAATCAGCTGAAATATTTTTGGATATATAGTGGAAGTATCAGCAAGTGACATCTGCATTTGTGTGGAGATAGGAAGCAGAAGATGCCCCCAAAGTAAGGCTCTATCACATAATATAGGTGTTCAAATAAATGTGAGAAAGGCACTATTATAGGTGAGGCTGATGAGGATGTTGTTGCAAATCAGCAACACCCCTGGATGTAAATCAAGGTTCTAAATGATGTTTAGAGCATCCAGTGTGATTGCACAACATGGAAACCTCTCTCCAAGTGTGGGACTTGTGAAAATGAGAGAGGAATCTCCAGAATAGAGGCTGGTTCCTCAAACTCCTCTGATTTAGATCTATATTTTACACAACTACAGAGGTTCTAATCCTAATTCTACCCTAGATTGCAAGGAGAAAGGGATAAAAATGCAAAAATGAAACTAAACTAAAGATGGTGATGCACCAAAAGGAGTGGTGAAACATTTTTTTCCATGTAAATAGACACAAATTCATGAAATGCAATAAGGGAAAACATACACAAGCTGATAGATGTAATTAGAGGTCTTAAAATGAAGTAAAACAATACAAACAGAGGACTGAAAGCATTCACAGAGTTTGCACTGTCAATTCCATGTAAAAATCTCTTGCATTCCACCATCAAAGAGGTATAAACCTGTTACAAACTGTGAAAAAGGTCTGATTCTTACAACTATCACTTGCTGGAGGTGAAAGAAGAAGTTTGCAATGCCAAAAACTGTTCAACCATGAAGAAATGAGCCAAATCTGGCTTTTACAGTGCATGGGTCGAGCCCAGGAGAGAGAAAACATAAAAAATGTGAGAGCCCATTCCTCATTGATGGAAAATGCATTAAAACAGCATGGAGGACCTTACAAACCCATACCCTATCATTTTTGACCATATTGGAGAAGAATGCGACCCATTCTGTATTAAATTTGGTTGTTGAAATGTCATTTCTGGCCATGGACACGTACCAGAACCGTTTTTGAATTTTCTCTCTCCAAACTGAACCAAAATTAGAAATTGACCATGGAATCATGTAGAGAATTTTAACAGCTTTCCAATGATATAAAGAACATGAAAATTCAAGCTCTGGATCAAAAGATATGATCGTTTGAAGATTTAGGGCAAAAACGGCCCAAAAACGGATCGGCGGGAAAAAATTTCAAATTTTACCTCTTTTTTGTCTTTGGAAAATTTTTCAAAAATTCCCCATGCTCCGCTGGTCGGATGCCACGTGGCAGCTTCCTATTGGGGTTTTCCTTTGAAAATGACGGGCCTCAAATGGGAAAATTTTCCCCAAAAACTCCGCCGAGCCATAACTTGAAAAATATAAGGAGTAAGGAGCCAAACTTTACCTTTCTAGAAAGCTGAGAGAGAGCTCTATCTGATGGTACCATTTCCAGAAAGCCTTGAGTGCCTTAAAATCAAAAAATGTGGACTGAGGCACAAGAGAGGCAAGAACACAAGGAGTTAGCCACAAAAAATGAGCTGGGGCACATTTTGGATAACAATTTTGGTGACTCAGAGGGGTCATCTGCTTGCTAGATGAAAGTACCAGTAGCCTGAAGCAGTCCATTGGGCATGGAGCCATCAAATATTCTGTTTAGAACCCCAACTGACTTAGAATGTGCAAGGAGGAAGATGGAATATCACATGATGGAAGCAAGGACTGCAAAACATCTCCAGGGACAACAAGCTGTGCCAAAGCACTTAGGGAAAGCAAAACTAACCTACAGCAAAACAATGTGCAAAGCACTTGGAGGAATGAAAATCTAATCTAATATTTACAAGGTGGTAAATTTCCCTCTAGAAGCAATGCTTGAGATAGATTCCATTGACTGGAATCTGTAGTTCTTCACCATCCAATGAGGCCAATTGGAAAGCATTGTTGTTCTTGCACTTCGTGACCATGTATGGGCCACTCCAAATGGCATCAAATTTTGAATGCCTTCCCCCGTTTTTCTCTATCCACATCCCATTTCAACACTAGATCTCCAACCTGAAAAGATCTATCCTTGGCCTTCCTATCAAAGGTCTTTTTGATCAAAGCTTGATCCTTTTCCATTGCTTGGGATGCCTGATTTCTGACCTCCTGCAGCTCCATCAACTCTGCATATCTCACCTCCATGGGCTCAAACTCTAGCAACTCTAACTGCTTCATGAGTTCCAATGTTGGCAACTCAAGTGACATGGGCAAGATTGCCTCTCTTCCATAGACAAGTTTGAATGGAGAGTTACCTGTGGATCTCTTGGGAGTTATCCTATCAGCCCATAAGGCTGATTTCAGTTTGGTATGCCAAGACCTCTGATTCTCATCAAGAGTCCTCCTAATGATCCTCAACAAGTTCTTGTTTGTAGACTCGGCCTGGCCATTACCTTGAGGGTAATAGTTTGATGAAGTGCTTAGGTAGATCCCGTTCTTGACAGCCCACTCAGTCACCTTGGATCCAATGAATGCCAATGCATTATCTGAGATTATTGTAGCAGGTATACCAAATCTAGTCGCTATCCCCTCATAAAAGTCTAAGATGCTAGACTCATTTGCTTCTTTGAGTGCTACTGCTTCAGTCCATTTGGTGAAGTAGTCCGTGGCTGTCAAAATCCATTTGTGCCCTTGACTTGAATTGGGATTAATGACTCCAATGAAGTCCAAACCCCATTGCATGAATGGCTGGTCAACTGAGATTGGATGCAATGGAAGGGCAGCAAGTCTCTCTTTTCCTGTGAAGAATGCACAATTCTTACACCTCTTAATCCATGCATAGCAATCACTGAAAATTTTAGGCCAATAATAACCAGCCTTCATGATTTTTAGAGCTGTCACTCTTGGTGCAAAATGACCACCAGCTGGTCCACCATGGAACTCTTCCAACACCCTATGAATCTGATTTGTGCTAATGCATCTCAGCAGCACTCCATTCACATCTTTCTTGAACAAAACTCCATCAACAATGGCATATGGGACAGCCTGCAATCTGAAGTGTCTTCTTTGGGTCTTGTTCATCTCTAGAGGGCATAGGCCTGTGCTTAGGAAGTGTATTATACCTTGGGTCCAGCAGGGAGTGGGGGCAGCATTGTCTTCTTCTTGATTGCCACTTGGCTCATGGCTGCCCTGGACTGTCAAAATAACCTCTTCTTCATTGCATACTTCTTTTTGCTTCCCCAAAACCAGCTACTCACACAATCCTTTCCCTCTTACCAGCTTGGTGATCTTGATCTCAATGTCATACTCCATGACACGGGTGATCCAACCTGCCCTTTTCTCGTTCAAATCTTTGTTGAGGAGGAAGTCCTTAACCCCAGCATGTGAGACCAGCAACTGGACCTTGTTGTTTGAGACTAAATGCTTGAATTTCTTCAAGCTTCTGATTACTGCCAACACATGCTTCTCAATAAAAGAGTACTTCACCTCATAGTCATCTAGGCTCTGGCTGAAGAAGGTAATTGGTTGCTCATCATTATCCTTGTTCTGCTGTACCAAAATGGCAGAAATAGTGTCATTACCTCCAAATGCATAGAGGATGAAATCCTTGGAGAAGTCCGGGTTGATGAGAGTTGGTGCTTGAGAAATGGCTTCTTTGATTGCTTCAAAACTCTCCTTGCCTTCTACTGTCCACTTGAAAGCCATGCTCTTCTTTAACATTTTGGTGATGGGCTTGACAAGGGCTGTAAAATCTGGGACAAACCTCTGAACAAAGTTTATCCTCCCCAAGAAACTCTGAAGGGCTTTCTTGTGGCTTGGCAATGGTAGTGCTCTTATGGCTTCGACTCTCTCTGGATCAATTGCTAATCCTTCTTTGGAGACAATATGGCCAAGGATCTTTCCTTCATGTGCAAGAAAGATACACTTCTTAGGATTCAAAGACACTCCAAATTTCCTACACCTCGTGAAAACTTGTCTCAAATGAGAGAGGTGGTCTGCTACATTTTTGGAAAAAACCATGATATCATCAAGGTAAATCACCACCACGTTGTTAATCAAACCTTTGAATGCCATGTCCATTGCTCTTTGGAAAGTAGCACCAGCGTTGGACAGCCCAAATGGCATCTTCCTGTATGCAAAATTCCCCCATTTGGTTGTGAAGGCTGTCTTGAACTGGTCTTCTTCCTTCACCATAATCTGATTGTAGCCAGAGTAGCCATCAAGTAGTGAAAACCTCTCGGAGCCAGCCACAACTTGCAAGATTTGCTCCATGGAAGGGAGTGGGTAATGGTCCTTGAGAGATGCTCTATTTAAGTCTCTGAAATCAACACACAATCTGATCTCTCCACTCTTCTTTCTGACTGGAACCAAGTTGGCAACCCAACTAGAATGCTTGATTGGGAATATGATTCTTGACTCAATCAGCTTGTCCAATTCTTTCCTCATGAGAGGCTCCATGTGTGGATTGACTGGTCTTTGTTTCTACCTGACAGGCTTAGTATTTGGATCCAATTCAATGGTATGCTGAGCTAAGTTGGGATTGAAACCTTTCAAATCTTCATAGCTCCATGCAAACACATCAGGGAACTCTTGACACAGCTGTACGAACTCATACCTTTCTTGATCAGTTGTCATCTTTCCAATTTGCAATGGTTTGTTCTCTTCTACCAAGATGGATACTGAATCCTCTCTCTTGACCTGAATGTTTGCTTTCTCCTTTCTAAACTGATCATTGGGATTAAAAATGGACTCCAAAGTGATAAGTCCCTTGGGAAGCTTGTTAGTTCTCAGCTGTACCACTTGGTCACCATACTGTTGTTCCAATTTTTCTTGATTCTTAGCTGAGAACTCAGCTTCTTCTTGCAAGAAATGGATGATTTGCTGGTCATTCTCAAACACTTGCCAACTGACATTGTTATCTGGCACTGAAGGCCTCACAATCACGTGGATGTTTGGCTGTACCTTGTCTTGTTGAATGCTTTCCACAATGTCAAAGGCTGCCCCTACTGCTGCAAGCCTGTCAGCAGCTTGATTCTCTTTCCTAGGAATGGATTTGATGCCAAAACCCTCAAAATATTCCATGAGGTCCCACACCCTGTTCTTGTAGCACCTGAGTAGATCATTCTTGGCAGCATGCTGTCCCTTGACCTGATTTACAATCAATTCACTGTCACCAAAGACTTGCAAGTTCTTTATTTTCTTCTTGATTGCCCAATGCATCCCTTGCACCAAGGATTCATATTCAGCAGTGTTATTGGAGCATGCAAACTGAAATCTAAAAGTTGAATAGTACCTTACTCCTTGAGGTGAAACAAGCATGGCTCCACCTCCTGCACCTTGTCTACTTCTTGATCCATCAAAAAATAGCTGCCATACCTCATTGTCATCCTTGTGGTTTGGCTTGGTGATGTTAGGAATAGGCTGATTTTCTTCATGTATACAATAGACCCCTAGCTCAGATTCTTCTACTTCTTGATAAGGATCAAAAGCATGCACCTTGTTTTCCCATTCATCAAGAGTTAGATCCAGGATGCTTCCAACCTTGGTGTCAGCTTCATCGGTGCTTGGGTGATCTTCTTGATCAAATGCTGAACAATTGGCGTTGATCTGACTTGGAGTGTAAGGCTCAATGTGGAAGTTTGCAATAGGTTCAGACCTGATTGTAGCCTTAGTTCCATACCTCGTTCTGAATAACATGTGTGACCAATCAGCAGACAAATATCCCCCAATCTTGGCTGTGAAGTCCCTTGACAAGCATAGGGCAAAGAGTGGTGGAAGGTCTATGACTGATACATCTTGTAAAACAACAACATTTGGACATGCATGCAAGGTAAGACTCAAGTTTCTAATCACCCCAACTGTTGTTACTGCTGTCCCATCCAGCTGCACTACCCCTTTGGATATGGTTTCATACTGGAGCCCTAGCTGATCAGCTATTTGTTTAGGCATCACTGAGCTACTTGCCCCGGAATCTATCATGCAATTGTGCACTAACTGATTTCCAATGATTAATGAAACATAGAAAGGAGGGGGCTTCAACATTTTACCTTGCTTTCCTCCATGATTTCCCTCAGGCTGGGCAGCATTTGTGAGCACTTTCTCTTGCATCTGAACTTGTTGATTCGAAGTTGGCCAGTCCTTCATGGCAGCTTGTAACAAGTCTCTTTGGCCTGGGATAGATAGGGATTCCCACATTGATATATTAACATTTGTCTTCTTCATCTGATCAATGATACTGAATGGTGATGAAGGATCTCTTTGTTGTCCCTTTGCTTGTACATTCACTCCTTGCACGTGGGCAGCAATAACTGGTATTTGAGTTGGTCTAGGAGCTGTTCTTGGCTGCCCTTGTGCATTTGAAATTGGATTTTGCTTGCCAACCATTTGTGGAGCCATGGAAGGTTGTGGATTGGTTGGAGCTAATGGCTGTTCTTCACCCAAATTCCTTCTTTTTGACCTTGTGTTGGCTGCAACACCTTGGGAAACTACCTGATTCATGCCACAAAAATCCTCTGCTTGCCAATTTACCAACGTGGTGTCATTTGGGGCTGATTGTTGTTGGAATGTTTCTTGTTGTTGGTTGTTTCCTTGACTGCCCTCACCCTCCACACCAGTAGTTGTCACCATTAATGCTTGATTCAAAGCACCATTGAAGCACATCGATAGGTTATGAGGTTCATTGCATGGAAAACACCAGTCATACTCCTGAGCAATGTTGTTTTGTGTTGGCACCAATGCCTTAGAGGCAGATATGGCATTTGGATTGTAGGGCTGAAATGGTCTATTGGGAGGAGGCCTTGTTTGATTCATATTTGCAGCTGGATTAGGTGGTCTTTGTGGTTGGTATGGCTGCTTGTTAGGCTGAGCTTGGGGCTGGTAAGAAGGTCTAAAACCTTGGGCTTGTTGCCTCTTGAGAGTAACCAGCTCATTGCCTAGGTTTTGCAGTTGCTTCATGACTTCTTGAAGCTCATTTGGGGCACTTGGAGATGAAGTAGAAGCTTCATTTGAACTCTGATTTCTAGGAGTGGGAGAAGGAGCCAAATTAGGTGCTTGATTGGTATTTGGACTCTCTAAACTTGGAAACAATGGCATGGGAGGTCTAGGGGCTAGTTTGCCAGCTTGGATCAAACAATTTTCAGCCCTAATGGCAATGCTATAAGCCATAGGGATAGTTATGCCTCCCATGGACTGAATCAACATAGAAATATCAGAATTTAGAGCTTTGAGATAGTAGAGAAAAGCACCTTTTGCTGTTGGCCTGACTGCCACTGGAATTCTCTCCCAAGTCTTTTGAAATCTGAAGTTGAAATCGGTCAGCTGTTCATTGGGAGCTCTCTTGATGGTTGTCAGCTGCTCCAAAAGAGACAAGTTGTCTCCCTTCTCTCCAAATTGCTCATGAAGTGCTATACACAGCTGATTCCAATTTGTGATAGAACCAGCTCCAAGGCTTCTAAACCATTGCAATGCTTTCCCCTTGAATGAAGATGCCAACAATTTGACAGCCACTTGCATCTCATTGATTTCATGAATTACACAAAGATTGGCAATGTCTTTAACATGATCACCTGGAGTAGTCTGATTTTCTCCAGTGAAGTAGGGAATGTTCTTTAAGGCTTCAATTGGAATTGGATGTTGTGCATTGAGGGCAAGTGGGCTGCTGCCTGTGAAGTTGACATAGGGGTTGTTTTGTGCCATTCTAATTGGTCTTAAAACCCTTGTTGACTGAATGAAAGGCCTACCAGGTGGAGGAGTTGAAAGAGTTCTGTTTGGTGGAGATGGAGACCTTTGAATCCTTCTCCCACTTTGCCTTACTCTTGGAGATAACTGCAGATATTCAAACAACACCTCTTCTTCTCCAGCTCTTGACCTTGTAGTGATTCTTCTCATGAGTTTTCAGGCATGCACTGCTGAAACCAATTGATTCTTCTCCTTGGAGTCACCAGATGTGCAATTTATAGCTCTTTTGAAGCAAGAAAATTGCAGCAGATGCACATCAACTTTGCTGCACTAAAAATGAGACCTCTAAGGTCCCACCGGGCGTGCCAAAACTGTTGTTGCAAATCAGCAGCACCCCTGGATGCAAATCAAGGTTCTAAATGATGTTTAGAGCATCCAGTGTGATTGCACAACATGGAAACCTCTCTCCAAGTGTGGGACTTGTGAAAATGAGAAAGGAATCTCCATAATAGAGGCTGGTTCCTCAAAATCCTCTGATTTAGATCTATATTTTGCACAACTACAGAGGTTCTAATCCTAATTCTACCCTAGATTGCAAGGAGACAGGGATAAAAATGCAAAAATGAAACTAAACTAAAGATGGTGATGCACCAAAAGGAGTGGTGAAACATTTTTGCCATGTAAATAGACACAAATTCATGAAATGCAACAAGGGAAAACATACACAAGCTGATAGATGTAATTAGAGGTCTTAAAATGAAGTAAAACAATACAAATAGAGGACTGAAAGCATTCACAGAGTTTGCACTGTCAATTCCATGTAAAAATCTCTTGCATTCCACCATCAAAGAGGTATAAACCTGTTTACAAACTGTGAAAAAGGTCTGATTCTTACAACTATCACTTGCTGGAGGTGAAAGAAGAAGTTTGCAATGCCAAAAAGTGTTCAACCATGAAGAAATGAGCCAAATCTGGCTTTTACAGTGCATGGGTCGAGCCCAGGAGAGAGAAAACGTAAAAAACGTGGGAGCCCATTCCTCATTGATGGAAAATGCATTAAAACAGCATGGAGGACCTTACAAACCCATACCCTATCATTTTTGACCATATTGGAGAAGAATGCGACCCATTCTGTATTAAATTTGGTTGTTGAAATGTCATTTCTGGCCATGGACACGTACCAGAACCGTTTTTGAATTTTCTCTCTCCAAACTGAACCAAAATTAGAAATTGACCATGAAATCATGTAGAGAATTTTAACAGCTTTCCAATGATATAAAGAACGTGAAAATCTGAGATCTGGATCAAAAGATATGATCGTTTGAAGATTTAGGGCAAAAACGGCCCAAAAACGGATCGGCAGGAAAAATTTTCAAATTTTACCTCTTTTTTGTCTTTGGAAAAATTTTCAAAAATTCCCCATGCTCCACTGGCCGGATGCCACGTGGCAAGCTCTGATTCACTCTGGAATTCTCTCTCCATCTCTTTTTTCGTGGGTTTTCCTTTGAAAATCGACCTTTTTATACTCTATTGGTTGCGGGCCTCAAATGGGAAAATTTTCATATTTGCCTCCGACCCCCGAACTCCTCTGCCACGTGGCAGCTTCCTATTGGCTACGGGGCCTCAAATGAGAAAATTTTCCACAAAAACTCCATCGAGCCATAACTTGAAAAATATAAGGAGTTAGGAGGTAAACTTTACCTTTCTAGAAAGCTAAGAGAGAGCTCTATCTGATGGTGCCATTTCCAGAAAGCCTTGAGTGCCTAAAAATAAAAAAATGTAGACTGAGGCACAAGAGAGGCAAGAACACAAGTAGTTAGCCACAAAAAATGAGTTGGGGCACATTTTGGATAAAAAAGGATCCAATGGTAATTCCCATAAAATGTGTCTTAAAAATAGGAAATTTTCTAGCTTTAGGTTCTATGGGTAAGAGAGCCGAAAGTAAGTCCGCAGGATTTTGGGTAACTGATGGAGAATGGGCACCTACAGGTAAAGGTATTTCTATTGGATTTTTGATAGGTGGAGGAGAGGATGGGTGCTCCTCTATGGGTGGAGGAGATGATGGGTGCTCTTCTATGGATGGAGGAGATAAACAAGACTCTTCCACGGGTCAGAGAGGTACTACAGGTGATAGATCTCTAGGTGGAGAAGCCAAAGGTGAAATGGTTTTGATGTTAACAAAAGTCTACTTCATGGGTGAGGGAGGAGATGAAGGGTGTTCCTCTATGGGTGGAGAAACAAGTGAGGTGGGTTCAAATGTAGGTGGAGGGATTTCGGCTATAATTTACTCTATGGAAGGAATATGAGGTAATTGGGAAGTGACAGGTGCATCATTGAAAATAGCATGGACCTCACGGGTATGGATATCATGAGTTGAGGTCTCTCCAGTTTGATCAACAGAAGGAGAATGATTAGGAAAGGGTTTCTTGAAGATGTGTAGGTTTTGATTAGTAGGTGCGTTAGGATTATCAAAGGTTGAATCACCTTTCTTGAGCATTTCTTTGAAAATGTTTTTGAAAGTGATGCAATTTCCATCACTATGACCTTTTACTCGATGATAGTTGTAGAATTCATGTTCTTTATACCACACGGGTGTGGGGTGAGAAGGGTAAAAACCAGTGTGTGGTTTTATAGGAGGAAGGGTGATGGCCCCAGCCTTAATGAGCTTTTATAATATAAAAGAGTAAGGTTCCCCAATTGGGGTGTATTTCCGTTGTTCTTGTCTAAATTGAAAAGTCTAGATAGGAGAGATATTAGATGAGGGATTAGCCTAGTTTGAGGGATGAGCTGGGCCAGCCTTGAGTACCACTACATTAGTGATTCCCTTGGCTTTTGAATAATTATTTTTTGGTTTTGAAGAAGAAGAGGTATCATTTGACTTAAATGTTAAGTTTTTAATGTGTAGTTGGATTTTCTTTTCTTCGATGGCCCGAATCTCTAGCTTTCGTGCCATGGTGAATTCTTCGTCGAAGGTTTAGAACGTCTAGACCTATAAGATCAGTGAGATATGTCTAGCACAAGTCCACATGAAGAGCTCTATGAGTTCTTTTTGTGGTAGTTGGAATGTGAGTTGATTGATCAGGCTACGCCAACGAGTGAACAAATCTGCAATAGATTCATCATCATATTGACATGTAGAATAAAGGTCAGTCATGGTAACCTTATTGACAAATTTAATGGAGAAGTGATCCAAGAAGGCTTGGGCTACTTGATTAAATGAGAAAATAGAGTGTCTAGGTAACCCACTATACCAATATAATGCAGGTCCGGTCAAAGACATGGGAAATGTCCTCAGGAGCAAAGCATCATCATGGGTGATAAGATAACACCTATGTTTGAAAGACCACAAATGCGGTTGTGGGTCTTCTTTACTATTGAAATGGTTAAATTTAGGCATTTCCCAATGCATGGGATATGGATAGATAGGAATGGATGGGTGTATAGGCTCATTACAAATCTCGTCATAGGTGAGAGTGTTACTGAAGCCAGAAACCAATACCTCTAATGCTACATCTTGTCCATCATTAACTTGATCAGGTCATCGGTAGGTTGTGATGGCTGGTGCCCCCTGTAGCGTAAGGAGGTTGGTGTTGGGCATATAATGGGGATGGCATTCTAGTATATGGTGTTTCCGTATAGGTATATTGAAAAGGATGGAGTGAAATAGGTGGTACGTACCCAGAATGAATAACAAATGAAACGGGAGGCTATTGATAGTACATATATGGAGGTGGAAGGGTCGTGGTGACCCTAGTGGCAATGGGGACTAAGGACTATTGGAATAGAAAGGACGATGTTTTGAAAAGGGGTAGGGGTCACTGACACCGGGGGGTGGTTGTGTAGCTACAGGTATATGCGAGATAATAGGTGCGAATGAGGTTACGTTCTGGGTGGTTAGCGAAGGTATAGTGGACGTAACGGGTGCAATAAATGTGGCTGACATAGCGGTCATAGCAGGTATAGGGCCTAGCTATGAAATGATCGAGGGTAAGGTAGGTGTAGGCAGCGTGGAGCTAGCAGAGGTTGGAGCAAAAGTAGTAGCAAGTGTCAGAGGGATAGATATGGGTATGCTGTATATCAACTAACCTGAGGCATCTCGAGTGGATGAGTGGGAAAGATAAAACTACATGGCAGCAGGTTTCTGGTCAAGGAGTCATGGGAGCTCCTTGTCCCATATGGCAATAGTGATAACTTGGGTAGGATCCATGGGTGATAAAATAGAAGGTGGCGAAGGGCTAGGTGGGAATGGTTGACAGCTAGCATGGAATATGAGGGTGTTTTTCTTGGCTACGTGTCAGCATCATGTGAACAAGTACTGATGTGGTAGGAGTGCTTTTTGTAAATGACACAAAAATACAACAGAGATATGATAAATAGGTGGTGGTAGGTAGATTAGGTACAAAATATTAGCTAAAAAATTACACAGACTAACCAATGTCAATTCGGGCAAACCGACGTCGGTCACAAGGTAACCATGGTTGGTCACTGTGGAAAGTGGACAGTTGGTCAAAACAAGGTAAAAGGCCAATAATTTGCCAAGTATGGAAGTTGCTAATGGAATTTACCCGGAAAGTGAATATGATGAGAGTGAAAGAGGCTCTGAACAACAAAGAAGGTAAAGCAGGTGTCCTTTTGGGTAGGTTAACCAAAAGCATAGTTAACCGACGCCAGTTGAGTAAAACCAATGACGCTCAGAGGGTAATCGATGACGGTCGCTGGACCGACACCGGTTACTATGAAATTGAAATAGAGATGAAGAAAAAGTGGTTGTGATTTAAAATCAAATATGGAATCAAACCTAGGATTTTGAGAATGATCAGAATAGGGTCCAGGAACCACTCATATGAAGTTGGAATATACCAACTATGATGAAGAGCGTGCAAGGGAAAATAAGAAAATGAAGAACATTTCCTCTCACCTCAAAATGCAACCCAAGCAGAAACACTAAGAAAAATTTGATCCTAAGAGTTCTTCTTCTATTATGTTTTTTTAGCTTATGTTATTTAAGGACTGATTCATGAATTTTAGAATATAATTTTTGGTGAGGATGTCTTCCTATGAAGAAGGAGATCTACAAGGAGAGGTTTTAGGTTATGTTATGGTGGGGGCAGGCCATCCTCTAATGGGGTACTGGATCGAGATAACCAGTGGGGTGCCCACTGTACCATGATCGTGTGATCACCTATAGCTTCTTCTGGGTGAGATGTTGTTTAATAATGTGTGTATTTTTTTTTCAATTTTATGATGTTTGGTAAGACTCAAAGAGAGAGAAAGAGAAAGAAACTATTTTTCTACGATTTGTTTGTCAACTATCAGTTAGGAATGGCTTCCAGCGTATAGGTTTCCCTCAATTAATGTGAGCTAATGCAGAAAGGTAGAATGAAATGAAATTATTTTTAAAACCCAAATCAAAATGTTGAATTCGATGACACAAAAATATGAACAGGAGGAGGGATGCTCTTTCACTAATGCGATACTAATGAAAAGGAAATAAAAGTTCATTTTAAAGCACCAAAATACGATTGCTTTTAGACAATAGAAGAAGAGAAGGTTCTAGGGGATAAATTTTAATGTAAGAACCTTTTAGAAAGGAAAAAAAACATATAAATTTTCACCTATAAATGAAATAATGCAAAGAACCTCGAATGGGTCCCATCCGGCATGCCAAAATGTTTCAACTGATTCTAGATTGTTTCTTCGAATGTTGATGAAACAGATAAGGGTAAAGGGCTAGGAGGAATACCTATCGAAATGTTGGTTATAGGTTGTTGCGCGTGTATTAATTCTTGATCCACAACTGATCATGATAGATTCCTTTTTTCTTGGAGAAACTACCTTAAATGTAAAACAAGACCACCAAATGAAAAGTTAAACAGTATATGCAAGGGACAACCTAGTGTATGCTAGATCTAGGAAGTGTGATACTCCCTAGACAGCTGTCAATCCACTATTTAAAAAAAACTTAATGCTAACAAGAAAGGAAATCCTACTGTAGTTAAAATGATTTAGGTATCTCATTTGTCTACAATAAGAAAATCCATTCAAAATAGGCTAAGCTATGACTGAATATGAAGGTTAAGGTGTTTTTCATGGTATTGGTAATGGTCAGGGTCAAGTTCTAGGTTTTTTGGGGTATTGGGTAGAGATTTCAGGCTTTTTTCTTGGTCTGATGGTAAAAACACAGATACCAACGTTGATCTAATAGCACCACTATTGGTTTGAGTGAACCGGTGATGGCTGTGGGTAACCAGCGTCGGTGTGGTTGGGGTATAGGAAACTCAATAAAAGTTTGAAATGGAAATGGAGAGGGCTATGAAAGGTTCTGTGTAGGTCTTAGGTATACTCAGGGGTGATTAAAATCCAAGTATGGGTAGGTCAAGGGTGTGAAGGAATGGTCAAGTTTTCATGGAGGTAAATGGTTGGTAAATTTAAATGGGAGAAAAAAACTAATAACAAAAGTAAAAGAATCTACTAAAAATGGCAATGGACAATTGTTGGTTAATAAAACACTTACTTTTGCACGAGCTTGATGTCTAGTTGGTAATGGTGGGTTATCAAATGAAAATAACTTGGTGTGGTGAAGGTGCTTCCCTAAATGCTCCCGTGAAGGCAAATGGCTCTGTGGTTTCTTCAGGTGCTGGCTGTGGATGCTCTGATGCATGTACTAATGATGGTTCTACTTGCATGCAGCTCTGGTTTCATCTCTCGATCTCAGAAGATGTGCCAACCTCTCAGAAAAAACCCAACCTCGAAATAAGGTTGTTTGAGGGATTAAATGGTAACCGAAGATGGTTTCAAGTTAACCAGCGGCGGTTTAGGGTAACCAACATCGATTAGGGTGGGATTTCCTAGGTTTACTAAACTAGGTAGATCCCCTTGATTTTTTGGGATCTCATTCATTTTGCTCTGCAGATTAGAATGGAAGCTTCCTTTCTAACATGCATGAATGTGGTTAGAGGGAATATAGGCTTTTATTTTTAGGGTTTTGGTATGTCTTAGTTATTTATGGCAACATACTAAGAATAGGTCTTAGGGTGAGGTGGCTAGATGAGGTGTATAAGGTGGATATGTGGGCATTATCCAATTAGGATATTTAAATAATAAATATTGTGAGGATAATGAATTAATTTAATTAAATTAATATTAGAGTGGGATGAAAGGGGCCATGGTTAGGTGAATGTGTTTAAGGTGTTTATTTGATAAGGGACCAAGGAGAGTGTGACCCAATTTTACCGTCTCCAATAGTTTCCGATCGACTGAACACAATGTTGCTCCCATGGTCCCTCTCAAATACCGACGGATACACTTCACTACCTACCAGTGCTTTCAACCTAGATCACACATAAACCAACTCATTACTCCCACTACATGGGCAATGTCAGGCCTAGTGCATACCATAACATATATCAAGATACCAACCGTTGATGATTACGGTACCCTGGACATTTCTATTTTATCCTCCTCAGTCTTAGGACTCTACTCCTTTGATAATTTAAAGTGACCTACCAAAGGGTTACTAACTGGTTTGGCATCCTGCATACTAAACCTCTCCAAGGCCTTCTTTATGTACTCTTCTTGAGATAACACCAGCTTCCTCTCTTACCTGTTCCAAGTTATTCTCATACCAAGGATTTGTTTTTCTACCCCCAAATCCTTCATAGCAAAGGATTCACCTAGTTGTTTCTTGATTACCTTTATTTAATGCATTTTCTTCCTTACAACAACCATATCATCCACATACAGGCACAAAATAATATAACTAGCATAAAGAAACTTCCTTATGTACATGCAATGGTCTGAGTGAAACCTAGAGTAACCTTGCTCCTGCATAAAACTATCAAACTTCTTGTACCATTGTCATGGATCTTGTTTCATGCCATACAAGATCTTCTTCAATTTACAAACTAACCTCTCCTTCCCTTTGACCTCATAACCCTGTGGCTGCTGCATATACAATTCCTCCTCTAACTCACCATGAAGCAATGCAGTATTCACATCCAATTGCTCTAAATGCAGGTCTTCTACTACTACTAAACCAAAAACAGTTCTAATAGAATTCATTTTAACAACAGGAGAAAAAATTTCATCAAATTCTATACCTTTCTTCTGTGAAAATCCCTTAACCACCAACCGGGCCTTGTATATTTTTTTGCCTCCATCTTCCTCTTTGATTCTATACACCCACTTTTTCTGCAATGCTCTCTTTCCCTCAAGTAGCTCCACTAGACCCCAAGTCTTGTTTTCCATAAGATATCTATGCTCTTCATCCATGGCCTAATCCCACTTCTTCTTGGCATCTACCTACACTACTTCCTTAAAAAACCTCTGGATCTCCACTATCATTGAGCAATAAATAATTTAAAAATGGAGTAAATCATTTAGGTTTCCTGATGAGTAGGTTCCAGAACTAGCTGTGTCAGAACATGTTGCACCTAAACTGGCCCGTTGGGCACCTTGTTTTCCGTAATTTCCTCTAACGCTATGTATTCTTTCTTTGATTTATCTTTTTGTTCCTGCAACTAATCTTTATACATGAATTTTTCATTAAAGACAATATCTCTAGACCGAAATATTTTCTTGTCCTTAAGACTCCAAACATGGAAACCAAAGTCATCATCACCATATCCAACAAAGGTGCATTTCTTATAATTAGCCTCTAACTTGGTCCTATCATCTTTATCAAGGTGAACAAATACCTCACATCTAAATACTCTAAGGAAATGAGTAATCAAATTTCTTACCAGACCAAGCCTCCTCAGGTGTACCTCCATCCAAAGCCATAGAGGGTCCTCTGTTAATCAGATAAACAACTGTGCTCACCACTTCTATCCAAAACATGAGTGGTAGCCCCACATGTAACCTCATGCACCTAGCACACTCCATGATTTCCCTGTTCATTATCTTTAACACTACATTTTCTTGTGGAGTATTTGGAATCATTCTTTTCCTATAGATCCCATTTACCAAACAATAATCAAGAAATTCATTACTGCAATACTACCCTCCATTATACAACTTGAGACCTATTTCATTCTGAACGAAGGCTTTCCATCTTTTGAAGGTTTCAAAAACATCAGATTTCTTTCTAATGCAATATACCCAAACTTTTATAGTTGCATCATCAATGAAAGTGACATAATAACATGAACCACCAATAGAGTTTATCTTATCTAGCCCCCAGACATTTGTATGCACTAAATCCAACTTACCCTCCTTCCTGGTAGGTCCAACCTGAAGGAATCTCACCCATTTTTGTTTTCCATAAACGTGCAGTCCTCACAAAAGTCTAAATCTAACTCCTTTAATCTGGGTATCCTGTCCTTTAGAATATACATGCCCTTTTGACTCATATGACCGAGTCTCTAGTACCACAAAGTTACATCTCCATCTACAACAACTAAATTACAATAATCAGCACCACTGGTTAAATACAAAGTACCAGTTTTCTTACCTCTTGCAACCACAAGAGCTCCCTTGGTAACCTTCCAAGAATCTACTGTAAAACTAATCATACAGCCATCACTGCCCAGCTAACCTACTAATATCAAGTTCCACCTCAACTTAGGCACATGCCTAACATCCTTAAGTAGCCATGTGTTCCCATTCTACATTTTCATCCGAACATAACCTTTCCCTACTATTATGCATGGTTCACCATCACCAAGATATACATGTCCAAAATCTCCTTGAATAAAATTAGTAAAGTAATGTCTATGTAGGGTGGCATGGAAAGAAGCCCCTGAATCTTACACCCAAGACTCAATAATATTATCTAAATAAAGAATTAAGGCCTCCTGAAAAACATCACCTCTTGCCACATTTACCTCTTTAGTTTCCTCCTTGTTCTTCTTATCCCGAAGAGACCAACAATCTTTCTTAGCATGACCAACCTTCCCATAGTGCCAACATTCTAACGTACTCTTGGACTTTGACCTTTCGTGATCTGTCGAATTCCCACTATTACCTTTCCCTCTATTCTTTTGTCTCCCTTTGATCTCCACCGTCAAATAATTTCTAGAAGTAGAAGAATCTCATGTGCTCTTCCTTCACATTTCCTCACTTAGGATCACACCTATTAAATCCTCAAACTTCAACTTTGAATTATTGGATATTGAATTACTTATAGCCATAAACAAGTTGTCCCAGCTATCTGGTAAGGAGCAAAAAATCAACAAATCCCTGACCTCATCATCAAAGTCAATTTTTACAAAGTTTAACATACTCACAACCATATTAAATTCATTCAAATGAACAGCAATAGAAACATTCTCAGACATCTTCATATTAAATAACTTTTTCATCAAAAATATTTTATTAGAGGTGAAGGGTTTTTCATATAACTTCCCCAACGCACTCATGAGACATTTTGTGGTCTTCTCCTATGATATGTTGAAAGAAACTGAAGATGCAAGGCATAAACTAAATTTCCCTGAGTGCCTTTCTATCTACCAACTCCCAATCCTCATCCAAGATGGTTGTAGGTTTCTTTTCTTTTCCAGCCAAAGGAACATGGAGGTCCTTTTGATATAAGTAATCCTCCATTTACATCTTCCAAAAACAAAAGTTCTTCCCATTGAACTTCTCAACCCTCGATCTACCCTCATCTGACATAGCTCCCACTCAAGCTAAACTTTCCCTATGATTTAATACTTCCTAAAATAGACCACCAAATCTTTGGGACCAGTTGTTAGGAATTAGAGAACAAATATGCGGAAACAATTCCTCAAATCACAGCACTAGGAAACTATATAGCAGAAGTATGCATGTAGAAATATAACAACATAAATAAATAATGCACAAAAGAAGACAAGACAAGATTTAACGTGGTTCACCCAATGTGGGATACGTCCACCAAGAACTTGCTCAAATTTATTATCAACAAGAGTAAAACAACTCACACGGTCTTCTCTCAGTTATGAACTCACAACAGAATTTCAAAGATGTCTAAACCACATCTAAACCACAATTGACACCTAATTTCTTAACCTTGATCACTCTTAATCACCTCTTGATCATTAAGACTCAAGACCTCTTGAACACTCAATATATCTTCAAGATACCCTAGCACCTCTATTTATAGGATTACAATCCTTTAAGAAGTCTAAAAGCCAACCCTAGAAGTTTGAAAGTCACGACCTTTCATCTTCCCATGGTTGGAAAAGAAATTATCATGAACTTTCATCTTCCCATGGCTAGAAAAGAAATGATCGTGACCTTTCATCTTCCCAATTCAAACTCCACACTTGAATACTGATTTGAGAAGACCAAAAACTAAGGCTCCACACTGCAACAGAATGAAAAATGAACTTCCCCTTCCGTTGAAGTGTATGCATAAAATGTAATACCTTATCCCTTACATGGATGTTGGGTAGATTCCTTCAGTGCTCTTACATACCTTTAGATGCAAACTTAGGTGATGATAATAGATGCTTAGAGCTTGGTTCGTTATCTTTCTCACATTTCATTGTATTTATATGATTCCCTTGGTCGAATTTTGTAGTTGACAATTGGAAGGATGACCCTAAGAAAACAAGATGCCCAAAATATAAGAGAGGACCAAAAGAGATGAGTAAGATACAAAGAGGTTAAGGGCACCCAAAGGGGACAAGGACAATTGGGCGCTAACGTCCTGGCTGGGAATTGGTGTCCATAGTCACAAATGATAAAGTAGTAAACTATCAACTGAGTTATACACTGGAAAAAACCATAAAGAAGACAAGAAACAAAGCAAAGAGGCCAAAGATAGTTGTTAACTACTATTTTTCTCACTTAGCACTTATATGAATGCAAGTATGTGTTTAGAACCTAGAAATGTTTCCAAGTTTTTTGTCTACATTTACCCCTACTTTATGTTTTTTAGTGAATAACCAATAACATAAAGTAGCTAGAATATGTGTACCTTTTGTTCTTTGTAGATCGATGACGAACGCATGTTGAAGAGACAATAAAAAGCATGAATTGATAAAAGTGAAGCATGAAATCTAAGAAAGAGGAAGTGACCATAGGGGTGGAGTGTATGTGTTATACCATCTTGTACCTATTTTTTATTGATGAAGGGATGCTTCTTGTTGCGTATTAAGGGTGGACCTACAAAAGAAGAGAGAAAGAGTAGTAAAAGTCATGTGTTATGAAAAATCTATAAAAATCATGTAAAATGTGAAAAATTATTAAAAGGAAAGTGTTCATCTGATCCATGAAGAGTGAAAGGGATAGAAAAATGTTGTCAAATGCTATAAAAGAAAGATTTTTTTAGGAAATCTCATGCCACGACATAAGAGTATTAGGGAGAGAGGTCTATTTTTACTCTCCATCCATGATTTCTTTTGTTGAGTGGATGAAATATAGCTCAAGTTTGAAATCATTGAAGGTTTGGGTGTGCGGACATAGGGCGTGCAAGAGCACGTGTAAGTATAGCATTATACAAATGCACCTAAGAACAGTTAGAAAATAAGACTTAGCCACTTTTACAAATCTAGGCTATTTTTGGACATTGAGTGTGGAGCACACAATGATATTGAGACTTGTAGTTCACACAAGGCTATTTTGGGTTCAACAATAGTTCTAGCGTCATGCAAGGTTTTAGTCTAATAATAGGATCTATACTTGGAGTTAACTATAGAAGATCTATTATTAGCACTTGCATGATGTTTGTAATTAACTTGTAAAGGTGTATGGCTATTATATGTAGCCTATTTTTGGAAGGTACTTGGGTTGTGAAGGTAAATTCCTCACCCCTATATATGGATTGATTTTCACGGTTTAGATATACCGTTAATTGTAGAGTTATACTGTTTTGATTTTGTATGCGCACGTGACTATGGAAACTAGATCATGTTGTATGAAACTTCTATGTTCTATGGTATTTTAATACAATGGATCTTATTGGCTAGATATTGGTGTTAGATGTGACCAAACATGGTTCTTTTATGGTAAATTTCATTATAAGCATTGTTTAAGTCAATCAATTCCTATGGTTTAGATCTAGATCGGGTTTAAGCATTGTGGATTGTTTATTATTTGTTATGGATCTAAATTATATTTACAATCATGCTAAATTTTTTAACAAGCTACTCTAAAGAAGGACCTAGTACCCTTGCGTGCTTCGGGTGAGTGCTTAGTTTAGTATGGGTGATGTGCCAGCGTGCCTTCATATTTTTGGGTATATTCTAGGTTGCATCGTTGGTTACATTGCCAGGACCTCTTTCTCAGATTGTTTGTCAGGATGTTGCATGATGAAGATGTACCGATTGTCCTTGGTTAGTATTGAGGAGTGGTTGAAAGATCTCGAAGAAGATTATGCTCACAGATTCAGTACTGGACCTGATTTTAATGCATGTGCATGGGTTGAATAGAACCTGTATCACAAATTGTACGAGATGTTCTTTTATTTTTTTCCTATCGAGCTATGTTATTAGTTGGTTTCTTATGCATCTAAGGGGAATTGGAGGTTTCACACGCTTGTCTGGATGCTGGAAGAATTTTAGGCCTTATATTTAGGATGCCCTTATTTGAGGATTGTGATTTGGAACCAGCTAGACATTAGAATCTACTCTCAGCCCGGAAATTGAAAACCAGTTTTTGTGCAGGCAGGGATCAGCTGGATTCAGTTACTTTGTGTGGTGTATTCTTAATCCAAAGCTACACATGGATAGAAGCTGATACACATTGAGTCTTTTGAAAGAAAAGGATGAATTTAATCAAAGCTAGGCTGCACAAGAGGGATTCTTACATACATGAATAGTGTTGATACCCAGACATGTCTCGTGAGTTCCCCTCAGGAAGTCCCCCATTTTTGTATGGGAGTATCCTCTTCAAGATGAGAGTGGCAGTGGATCGGATATTTGCGTGGTACCTAGATCCCTTCTACTTTGGTGATCAAAGTTATGTCATCAATCAAGCTTGAGACAGTAGCCAGTTTCTAATCTCTCAAAACGAGTAACCAAGCGAGTGGATTGGAATTTTGTATCATCAGAGAAGGTAACTGTTATCCAAAATTCACCCCTCAAGGTAATTTTGATAACATGCATCAAATTATTCAGTCCCGAGCAAGTAGATTGATTCAAGGCCTAAAATCATGTTTTTTGGGACCCCCTTCGGCTTCTCTCTAACTCTCCCATCCAAAAAGAAATCCCAACGAGTTAGAAAAAATGGAAAAAATGCAAAAAATAAGGTTGCAAGAGTGTTTTAAAGCATTTCGGGTCTGAAGGGTTCATGGGTTGTACCAGTGCGGGTCGTACCAAGGTTCGTCGTACCAAGTTTGGGGCCAAAATACAAATTCAAAAGTCAGACATTTTTGTCCCAGGCAGTCCGCGGGACAGTTGGGACGTCGGGACGCGAGGGACGCGAAAAGCCTAGGCAATAAAAATCATCAAGTTTTTGTTTTGCGCGGTTTGGGACAGCCGGGACAAAAGTACGCGATGGGACGCGAATCGGCCGATTTTCCGCAAGACGGTCCATTTCGATTCGGAGATTTTCGTGTCTAGGACAGCCGGGACAAAAGTACGCGAGGGACGCGAGGGACGCGAAAAGGCGAAAAAGCTGCAAAAGGGAACAAGGAAGCCCGAATCGGCCGATGCGGGAGAATTTGTTCTGGGACAGCTGGGAAAAAGGTACGCGTGGGAATGAAAAAGCCGAAATGGCCGAAGGCAAAGAAGAAAAGTCAACGTTTGACCCGTGAACTTCAAACGGCCATAACTTTTGACTCCGAGCTCCGATTTTCACAAAATTGGACTTTCTGGAACGAGCACGACATCTCACGCCAAAAGAAACTGTATTTCTTATTTTTAATGAGGGTAGATATATTTAATTAAAAGAAACATATTCGGCTCTAGTCAGTTAATGCTCATTCCCGTCAAATGACAGAAAATGCCTGCCAGACCCAAAATAGCTGCCCAGCACTCAGAAGGCCATAACTTTTGCATTTCTCAACGAAATCATTTACCATTGGAATCGTGGCTCCGAGCCCGATGCACAGACAATCAATAAATTCCTGATTTGATGAGATATTGATTGAGATTTTTTAGAAAACGTGGCTGGGTTCATAACAGTGTTTTATTTGGTGGTTGGGAGTGCAATTAAGAGGCATGGTCATCATTCTTTCTCTGCTGCAGCACTTGGGACAGTATGGGGATCCTTTTGCAAGTAATATACAATCATTTTACTCCATTTAATGCCTCTTACAAGTGATGAAGGATTTCGGGATTTCCCCTTCTCTCTCTCTTCTCATTTTTTCTATAAATTGGAGTGTTGGGCTCATTGTAAGGGGAGGTAGTTTTTGTAGCAAAGCTCTACCAAAATTGCTTTGTGAAGCCAATGTGTTGCAGCCCTTGTTGTGGACTCCTTGCATGGTGATCCAGGCCCTTATCTTGTAACCGATTGAACTGTGCATATCAGGAAGCAATAAAATACAAGTTTGTGGATGTATCTTCCCCTGCTGTGTTTTCTTGCATTCTTCTTGCCCCTTCAACCTTGACTACAAGAATATTGTGTCTATTATTATGTTCTTGCAGGGATCCATTATCATTGTGTATGTTTGAAATATTGTTGTGAATGCATTTTGCTAGATTATGGAGAACTGTCATCACCCCTTCTAGTGTGCACTTTGCTTCTGTATCTCACGCATTTGAAGACTACTCTCACACCCTCCTTTTCTGGTGTATCACCGCTTTAGTGTAGGATTTCATTTTATGCATTCTCTCTCCCTGGTCCCTTAGAAATTTAATTATAATAGTTATTTTCCCCTGCATTAGAGTAGATTGTGGCAGGTAGTTTAGGAGCAAGAACCAGCTTTCTCTGGAGGTCTATCTCAAGTAGCAAGTCCCACAACTTGGAGATAGTACCCATGTTATCCAATCACACCGTGAGTTCAAGTATATGCACTTGTATAAATGTCGAGAGGGGTGCTGTGATTCGTTGATAACAGAATGTGGGGCGTGTAGAACATTGGAAGAGCATCTGGGAGTAGTTCTACTTCATAGACAGTGGGGGTTCATTTTAAAAAAATTGTAGGAGTGTAAGGTAGTGCATCCTCTGGCCCGTTACCTTCTGGAAGTGGAGAATCAGGAGTATCATGTGGTTTGGGTACTACTGTATCTGGTAGAGGTGGTGGAAACACAAGAGGAAATATCAGCTCTGGATCTGGTAGGAAAGGTCTGCACCAACCTTAAAAAAATTATATGGAGATGTCTCTCCATCTTCCAGAGTATAGAGGCATTAATGATGTAGTAGAGCACATACATATGTGTGAGATACTATGGCGTGTGAAGGGGATTACAACTCTAGAGCAAAAGGCAAGTCATTTTGTAACTACGTTGCAGGGGTACACACACAACCGGTATAGAAAGTTAGATCCTGATCATACTTGTGTATATTATGCATCACTATAAGATGCTTTCTTAAAATAATTTTCTATTCATAAGTTTGATCAGAAAAGCATAAGTGTGCTTAAAGAAATCAAGAAGGGAACTAATGAGAGTGTTAGGGAGCATGATGTTTGGTTCAAAACATTTTTTTCTAAGTTATCTTATTACATACATGTGAGCCAACATGCACAGTGGTTCTTTGGGGGGTTGATTACACCCTTTACAAGAGTTATTTCAAATAAAACTTATACATGCTCATGCGAGGCACTTGAAGCACCTTTTCACTCCAAGGTGGTAGGGAGTGTAGACATAGGAGTGAGCCCATTCTTGGAGGCTTGGATTACAGTAATGGATTTTGTTTTTGAGAAATTATCTGCTAATTCAGCACATAAGACCCACACTGGAATTAGGTGCATAGATTGTCAAGTAGAGGGGCATACTAAGAATATTTGTCCCCATAAATTAGTGTGCTCATTATTACTAGATTGTGAGATATGTCATTTCGACCTTAGTTCAAGTCGGTGACCATTGTTGCAGTATGTGATAAGGAAAAATCTGTCCAGTTACTGTAAGATTTGTAGGTTTTCCACTTATCATACTAAAGATTGGAGGTTTCTTGGTCATATTCATGATGCCATTTATATTGGCATATGACAGACTGGTATTACAAATAATTCTAATGAGAAAGGTGAGCATCATGACCATGAGCATAATGAAGGGCACTTTGATGGAGGTCGTAATAGAGGTCAAGGATACAGAGGAGGATTCAGAGGTTGAGGTTATGGGGGTGGAAGAAGTGATTTCCCTTGTGGAACATGTTATACTTGTGGATCTCCCTAATCATTGCAAGCATGAATGTCCATAGAATATTGTGTGTTCTTTCTATGGAAAGAATCATAGTTATGAAGAGTGCCCCATCTTGTATGAACACTTAAGAAAGAAACGTAAACACTAAAATAAGGGCATGGGAATAGTTAGAGTACAACGACAACATGGAAGACCAATGGATGTCAAAATTAACGCTGGATCCTAAGTTGGTACCTATGAAGATTACTATCCACATTGAGGCTGCACATACAAGGGAAACACTACAACAGAATCCTACCATTACTAAGGAGGTAGTTTTTCAATGCAAAGTATCTATACCATATGCATTAGAAGGAGATTTATTAAGAAACCATGGAGGTAATTCAGAATCTACATGGTGAGATATAATGTTATAAAGAATGCTCGTGGAAGTTATAAAAAAAGAATTCAACTGAGCTTTATTAGTTAGACGTTGATGATTTAAAGGAGGTTTTCAAAATACTACGTTAAGAAAACATTATTCCTTTATTAGGGAAATGTTTGAAGGGAAACACTTCACGTGCTGGTATTGAGCTTGAAAGGCATATTTTGCATGCTAACCTTCCTCCTAATAGTTTGGATTATGATAAGGAGATTACTCTAAATGCCATTGTTGATGGTTGGCTTTTAAGTAATATCTTTATTGACATAAGTGTGTTAGTATTGATCTAGTTATTTTGGTTGTGTGGGTTTAGATGGGTAGACCTCCAATGTATCCATATTCTAGTGTTTTGTTCATGGTGAACTAGAGGAAGTCCATGCCGATTGTAGTTTTTAAAGGATGCATAAATTAATATACAGGTGGACAAGTTTACTAAGGACCTTGAAGTCTTACTTCTTGCAAAGGAAGATTGTTTCCCACCACTGCATAGGCACCCTTAGTGTTATGCAAACAACATTGATTTGTGCTTCAATAAGGGGTATATAAGTTTCAAGAACAAGGAAGAGCGCATCATTAAACCTCTAACAGATGGGAAATCTGCATGACATGTGTAAAACCCTTAAGTGAAGAAGATCTAAACATAATTCATGTGCACACTATTAGAGATCCTTAAGTTCTTAAGCCATCAAACGAACGAGTTCTCCATTGAGATGACGCACAATCCATGAGTGATATTATGAGTGTTGCATGTGATAATTGGGCACATGACACTAATGAAATGATTGGGCATGAGAGGTGAAGTATGGTTATGCATGTAAGTAGGCCACGTAGTGTCAAGTGCTTTGGTATCAGCTAGGTACCAAGGTACATTGGTGAAGAAAATCCATAAGTATTTCTACTTGCTATAGAATTTCATTGGGAATGTCAAGTAGAAATAAGGAACATATTAGTGTATACTTTGTGTGGTATAGAAACACGCTGATGAGTAGTTCATAGGGATAATCTTTTGGACTGGAGATAAGTAAGGATTTCTTTATCTACTATATTTTTAAGGAGCAATGTGCCTACTCAAATTTGTACATTTCATGGTAATGATCATGTTCAGCACCACATTCAATAGTGTGAGAGACTCTAGACAGAGGGGTGGGAATATTTACAACCTTTGTTGTGGGTGAAAAAGTTTTATTTCACCTTGTGAGGGTGTGCGTGCATGGTATATCTATACATATTTAAATAGAGTGAATAGAAATTGGTAAGAAATTACTATAGGTATGATTCAGACCTTTAACTACTTTTCTTTTAAACCTCTAGTAAAAGAGGCGTTGCAAGTTATGAAGTGCTTAACTATGGGAGATAATGCAAAGGCTAAGGAGCTACTTCTAGAATTATTAGGTGAGTCACACCTGGGGGAACATTTTGAAGAGGAAGAGATAGATGGAACATTTTGAAGAGGAAGAGATAGATTTAGAACAGTTTGGGTGTGCCTGCTTCGAAAGGGAAAAGGGTAAGATGGTCTACATAGTTGATGATGAAGAGGTGGAGAACCTAGATGTTGAGCATAAAGAGGGAACTTGTGAATTCTTGGACAGTGCAGATGAGAAGGAGAGTGCCTACCATCAGCCTATGAAGACCAAGAAAGTCAACATTGGAATGGATACTAAACCCGAGCATGTCATTATCAAAGATTATTGATCTGAATCTAAAGTTGATAAAATCATTGAGTTACTACATGACTTCCAATATTTTTTTCATAGGGGCTATCATGAATTAAAATGCATACATGAATCATTGGGTGAGATGAGGATAAAATTGAAAGAGGTGCACGCCCAGTTAGGAAGAGGCCTTATAAGATGAACTCTAACTTGTGCGTCAAGGTAAAAGAAAAGATTGAAAATTTGTTAATTTTTGGGATCATTGTTCAAATCGAGGAGTCGGAATGGGGCGAGACCTATGGTGATCAACATTAGAAAAGATGGAATAATTAGAATTTGTGTGGATTATAGGTAGTTGAATGTTGCATGTGTCATAGATCCCTTTCCCACACCGTTTACTGAAGAAATTTTTAAACGTGTTCTAGGGCGTGAGATCTGCTCCTTCACTAATGGATTATATGGACATCATCAAGTGAGGATAGCTAAAGATGACCAAGAGAAGACAACTTTCACCACCTATTTGGGAACTTTTGCATACACGGTTATGCCCTTTTGATTAAATAATGCCCCTATACATAGTGGGTACAAGCATTCTAGGATTTTATTTACAAGTTTTTATAGGTGTATTTGGATGATTGGATAGTCTATGGGATTGTGAAAGATTAGTGTGATAATTTAAGGTTTATTTTTGAGAGATGTAGGTAGTTAAACATCTCTTTAAACATTAAGAATTGTATATTTTCCACCCCCTTTGGAATTTTTTGGGGGCACATCATCCGTAAAGAAGGATTGCTAGTGGATCCTAGTAAGGTGGCTATGATTTTGAGCTTAGAGGAACCTACTAACTAGAACGAGGTGTGTAGATTATTGGGGCACACAGATTATTGTAGAAATGTTATCAAGGGATATGCTCATATCATCGCACAATTAGAAGAGTTACTAAATGGAAAAGGTAAGTTCTACTGGGGTGAGGCACAACAACGTGTGTTTTATAATCTCAAGGAAAGGCTCACTACAACACCTATACTACACTTTCCTTAATGGTATAAGCCTTTTCATGTTCATGCAGATGCCTCTAACATGGCCATTGGAGTGGTTTTAGCTTAGCCTAGAGAAGGGATCATTGACCATCATATTTTCATTGCTATCAGGAAGCTCACTCTAGTAGAAAAAAATTACACGATGATAGAGTGCAAGGTATTTTCCATGATCTATGTGCTCCATAAGTTTTGAAAATACTTGTTGGATACACATTTTATCTTTTATACAGACCACACTACAATGAAGTACTTGGTTGAACAAGACCCTTATACCGTGGTGTCTATGTCATTGGGTACTATTATTCTACACGTTTAACATTATTTGGGTGGTTAAGCTGGGTAGGAGAAATTATGGTCTAGATCATTTATCAAGGATTCACTTGGGAGAGGATGCACAGAGCATTGAGGACACAATGTTGGATACGTAACTATTTAGATTGAACTGTGCGCTCTGAGACTCGGAGGATATTGTTGTCTTTTTACACACAGGTGTAGCACAAGTGGGAATGAAATCCTTTGAAAATAAAAAACTTGATATTCATGTAACACCTTGCATGTTGATCAGTGGAGACTTATACAATTTTGATCGTCATGAATTTTTGTGCCAGTGTGTACTTGAGCATGAGTGTGAAGAAATTATGGAAGATGCTCATGGCAGTATTGTAGGTTGACACTATGTAGGGGATGTTACTACACGCAATTTTCTACTAGCTAGCCTACGGTGGGAAATGTTATACAAGAATTGCAAAGCATATTGTAAGGCATGTGATCATTTTCAATGCCTTGGAAATCCTGAACATAGAGATGAAATGACTTTGAGGCCTATTACTAGTGCAGAGCCTTTCAAAAAGTGGTAAATTGACTTTGTGGGCCCTATCTCCCTAACCGCACATATAACAAGATCACTCTACATTATAACTTATATAAATTATCTTACAAGATGGGCAAAAGCGGTGCTTATAAATCATTACACAGTAGCTACGATAGCAAGGTTTCTATGGGAAAATATTATTAGCCAGAATGGATGCCCTTTATGTTTAACAAGTGATAGGGGTACTCATTCCTTAATGAGACTATCAGGATATTATTGGATGAATTTATGGTTGTACACCATAGCAAAACACCCTATCATCCTCATGTAAATGGAACTGATGAGGCCTTCAACAAGATATAGAGCCATACCTTGACAAAAAATTTGTGATGTTGGATAGTGAGATTTGGATGATAAAGTCTTTGTTGTACTTTGGGCATATAAGACAACCTACAAGAGGTTGAATAAAGAAACACCCTTTCAGTTGGTGTTTGGTACATAGGATGTTCTCCCCATGTAATTCATGTTACTTTCTTTGCGCATTACATGCACATGAGGTTTAGCTAATGAAAAAGCATCGGAAGAATGTGTTGATAAAATCATGAACCTTGATGAGAGGCACATAATAGCAAGATGGAGTTAGAAGAAGGAATATTCAGGAAAAAGGCATGGCATGATAGGAACATCAAGGATAAAAATATTGAGAATGGGAAAATGGTACCTTTGTATGATTCAAATTTTTTGTGCCAGCCTGGAAAAATTAAGGTTCATTGGTCAGGACCATATGTTATCAAATATATAATTTATTTAGGTGCTTTCTAGTTAGAGGTGCTAGATGGAACATAGTCTCCTGGTTACTTTAACGGAAGTAGGTTGAAGCCCTACTATAAATAAGTCTTATCGTTATTTATAATAAGGAAGTATTTCCACTTAGTTTATATTTCCTCAATGCATTTATTTTATATGCATTTATTTCATCATTGATATGCTTTGTCATTTTAGTTCAGTGTTTTGTATAATAAGCTCATTTGTGCACTTAAAGCTAATTACTATCTAAATGTTTTCATGTGTAGAGGACCATACATACCCTTAGTATGGGGTGGAGTTAAAAATAGTACCTATTCTTCCAGTGCCATATCCTCAGGGTGAGTTCTTTGTTTTCACAGATACTTATTTGGTAGGACTAGGAGGTGTATTGTTGTAGGAGGGCCGAGTGGTTTATTTTGAGTCTCACAAACTCAAGGATTATGAGATCAATTATCCAACTCATGACATTGAGCTTATAGTCCTTTGTGCATGCCTTGGTTCAGTGGAGACATTTCCTTCTTAGCCAAAGATTTACACTCATGACTGATCACTTAAGTCTTCACCACCTCTTCACGTAAACCAATCTCAATGCTTGTCAACGAAATTGGATGGATTTTCTTTTTTAGTAAAAAAAGGAGATAGAGCATGTGAAGGGGAAGGAGAACATGGTCATAGATGCCTTGAGTAGGTGGAGGCATGTGGTTATGGATACTTCAGTGGGTACAAATTTGTGGAGAAGAGATTTTGCAGCAGCTTCCTCTCGAAAACTTCTACCTTGTATCCAAATCAGAGATTGAGTCTGAGAGGCCCCTTGAGAGGAAATTTGATGGATTTTCATTAGAGGCAAATGGTCTACTCAAGCATAGAGTTCGGATATATGTTCCTAGATATGCAGGCTTGAGACAAGATATTTTTACAGGGGTTCATCATGCACCTTATTCAGCCCATCCTAGGGTGAAGAAGATACATGCCACCTTGAGACAAATGTACCATTGGAGGGGACTATGGACAGATGTAGATTAGTTTTTTTCACGTTATTTAGAGTTTCAGAATGTGAAGGCCAAACATAAGCACCTGTTTAGCCTTCTCTTCCCTCATGCCATACCGGAGTGGAAATGGGATGAGGAAATGGGACACCATTTCCATGGGTTTCATAGTTGGGTTACCAACGTCGAGATACCACCATGATGCAATCATGGTCATAGTGGATAAATTGATGAAAGTGTCTCACTTTTCTCTGGTGAAGACCACCTACACAACTAGTGTAGTGGCATGAGTATACCTTGATGAGGTTGTTAGAATACATGAGATTCCGCAGAAGTTCATTTGTGACTGCGATCCCTTGTACACTTCTCACTTCTGGACTACCATGCAGTATGCTCTCAGGATGAAGATCAACTTCAGTATAGCTTATCACCCTGAGACAGATGGACAAACAGAGCGGGTGAATCAGATCTTGGAGGACATGCTTAGGATGTAAATCATGGACCATTAGTCAAGGTGAGAGGAGTATTTGTATTTGGTGGAGTTTTCCTACAATAATAGCTATCATAGTTTGATAAGCATGGCTCCTTTTCATGAATTATATGGTAGGGAGTGTAGGACACCACTGAGTTGGGAAAAATTGGAGGGCAAGGTATCTCTTGGGCCAGCCTTACTATAGGATATGTAGCAGAAGGTTGTTATAATCAGGCAGATATTATAGGAGGCTCAGGACAGATAGATGAAATATGTGTATCGGCGGAGGACAGATCGTAGTTTTGAGGTGGGCACGAAGGTGTTTCTTCATGTCAAGCCTCATAAGAGCCCTATCTATTACTGAAAACACTCTAAAATTTCTCCTAGGTTTGTGGGTCCTTTTGATATATTGGAGTTTATCAGTCCTTTTACCTATCATCTAGCATTGCCACCCAGCTTGTCTCACATCCGCGATGTATTTCATGTTTCTATACCTAGGAGGTACATTACAGATCCTTCTCATGTATTAGATTGGAACTCATTGTAGGTGTAGTATCACGGATAAGTGATGGTGGATCTCATCCATATTTTAGAGCATAGGACCCTGGACCTTCGAGGCAGAGAGATTGATCAAGTTCACATTCAGTAAGATAGATACGATGAGATAGCAGCTACATGGGAGGATGCCACACCTCTGAGAGCACATTTCCCACATTTTTTTTAGTGACTTCTAGGAGGAAGTCAATTCTAAGGGGAGGGGGATGTAGTGCCCACTCCTCTTCGATTTTTATATGATTATGATGTTATTTAGCATAGACTAGAGTTATGGAATTTTATATCACAGTTTAGATATTGAAAGATGGACATTGTTATTTTGATTAGTTAATTTATAGACAATATGGATGTTAGACTTATGACATGATTTATAGGATGGATTATATGCATATTTGGATATATCAAATTGTTGATTTTGATCTTATATTGGAATAATGCATTTATTTCGATAATTAAGTCATGCTAGATGATGTATTTGATGTCGTGATCTTGTTTCTAGCTGATAAAATAACGGAATTGAAATAATTAGAATTGTGAACGATGGAAAATTACTTGTCTTGGTTTAAGTTTTTGATAATTGATTATATTTATATGCATGTATTTTTATTATTTTGATGTTGTTAATATGGTCACGAGGCCAAAGAGGTATTGCTTTGAATTTTACAGGTGTTTGCAACACAATAAACCAAAGGGGGATAGGAGACCAACAGTGAAAGAATATGGAGTATTGGCAACAGGTCACCATGACAACAATTGTATTCGTATGTTGTTTGTTGTTGTAGTTTGTTAGGAGGTCCCCATTGGGGGTGACCTTAAAAGTGACCTTAGGAATGTTTATCTTGGGTCTTGAATAGGTAAATATGTGGGTGTTATAGCTATATTACAGGTTATTCCTAGTGTGCCAAAGATAAAGGAATAGATGCTAGATGTGAGCTCTGCTATAGTGGAAATTCACCTAAGAGTAGACTTTGCTAAACACTACAAAAAAACATCTCTTTGTGGCTGAAATTCTCTATCTAAGTTGTTTATTTTTCCTAATTTAATCACATTGACCATGGGAATATTCACGATGCATGAGGAATAAAGGATTGGTGAGAGAGATCACTACTCGGGCTTCTAGTGCAGAGGTTATTGATTTTCCAACTAATTATTCACAATAATTCTTTGGACAATTTCAAATCTTGTTGGTGGAAACAAAGCTGGAATTACTAGACAAGTCCAAACTACAATATCATTAGAATGCTTGCAACTATAATCACTATTGTGATATTTTGATCTCTATATTTGAACATTGGAAGTAAACGGTAAGTGTGGTAGTGTATAACATATGGAATTTAGTTACTATTCTTTTAGGCATTTTATTATTGTTTATAGAGATAGATTACAGTGTGTTATACTAAATATTTTCATGAAATAATTGGATATGCACGAAATGACTTTTTTGAAGAGGACATGGAAGCTTCTCATGTCCTCAAACACACCTCTCAACTGTGACAGGGACTGGTTGCATTGTGAATCTTGTTTATATGATGTTGTATTATTTAATAGTTAATATGTTCATGTTCTATATAATAGATCTAATATCATTTTATTAGTAGAAATTTAAGAAAAATCACATTTGTAAAATAGCATTGTTTATGGGTAAGTGCAGCAAGCTGGTGGACAAAAAAGCGGTCATAAATGGACGACATATTGCAAAAAATAGCAAAATCTCAACTAGTAGGGATTATTAGCAACACACGCACTCAAAATGAGAAAAAAATATATAAATATGAATCGTAGCATCCAGAATCTAGTTTCTAAACTACTAATTTTTTAAAAAAATGGACAAGTTTAGCCATATTAAACACTTAAAATTATATGAATTGGTTTTTTTTTCAAAAAAACCTATAAGATTGTAGTTCGTTTGCCTGCGATTTGGATGACCAAATCTTGTTATTTTTTCTCATTTAGTGAAAAGTTAGATGTAGTTGTCTATCTTGGGATGGATTTTATTTTGTATTTTTTCGAGCAATATTTTTTTATGATTTTTCCCGTGAAAGTGGTCTGAAAAGATTTAGTAAACGGAGTGCTTTCCATTTGCCTACCATAACTATATCAAAAAATATCAAAATCAAATATATTTTTTTTTAATTTGTATATAATTTCTCCATGCTTTGGATGGTATAAGTTTTATCACATTTTGATAAGTGAAACAAAAGTTGAAGTCTTAAACATACACATGAACATTCATGGGAAAAAATGTCTTAAAGACCTATTATTAGTAAAAAAATTATAAAATGATATTTATCTTATTCTTTTCACTTTATAATCAATATTTCTATGAAGCTAACAGTCTCCCCTACGCGATGGCACCATTTTTGTGAAATGTTTTCAGTTTTTCAGCATGGTTCAAGTCTGTGGAAGAGAAAATTTGAAATTTTTTTTACCTTTTACACTTCATAATGAGCTTCCATAGATTTACTTGGGGAAAAACAAAGATTTCCCGAGTCTTAGGGTCAGATTTGATTATACATATAAAACCACGATCGTGGGTTTTATAACAAGAACCATGATCACGCTTTATAAATCATGAGTGCATTTTGTAAAGCATGATCGCCGTTCTTAAATCATATTTACACACATCCCAATGTTCTAATTACCATGTGATTTTTACTGTTTGAATTTACTGTATGAATTACTGCAAAATTCTATCATTTTCTACACGTTTTTCTTATCACTGGAAGAAAAACATCATGGGAGACAAGAAACGAAGTCATTAAGTAAAAACACCAAACGAATTAGAGGAAAATATATTTCAAAATGCTGAGCGAATGTAGAATCTTCGTGAATCAAGAAGAGGTTCATCTTCAACTCCTACTATTGTAAGCAATGAGGAACCAAGTAATGTTTCTACTGTCAATGTTGAAGTTGAATTAAATACTCATGATGAAGATGTTTTTACTATCAATGTTGAAGAAGAATTAAACACTCGTGATTTAGAAAATGTTGAAATTGAAGGAGTTAATGAAATTTTGAATAAGGAAATTTAGGTTGAAACTGTAAAAAAGAAAAATTTGTCAAAAACACCTCTTAGGATTTTTTGTAAGAAACCTGATTAATTTATTGAAATTGATGAAAACATTTTGAAACCAATGTCTGACAAACTTTCTGAATGGAAAATCAGAAGAAAAGCCACTAAAATTTGGGATAATCATTTTGAAATTTTAAATGATTCCCAAAGATGTCATTTATTGGTTAGTGTGATGAAATTGATTAAAATGAGACCTACATTAAACACCTTAGGATTGAAAACATCTAATATGTGTGGTCAAACCTCTACAATTGTTGAAAACCTTCATGATGCATATCACCTTGTTGGTGTCAAGAGACACACTACGGATAGTAATATTGTGCGTCGCATACTTGCTACTAGTGTTGTAAGTGAATCAATAAAAAAATGTTTGATTACGCAAACAAGTCAAATGTTGCAAGTTAATCAAAAACTCTAATGAAAGCAATTGAAAGACGTAATATCCTTCAATCACTCAATAACACCAATTTTTGGACATTTTCTGCTAGAGCACCACGTAAGGACAAATATAATTCTAATGCTATAAGAGAAGTTGTTATTCAATTTTGGCATGATAACACTAGAGTTTCACCTAATACAAGAGATGTTGTAAAATGGAGAGTTGATTCTACTAATCACGAACCACATCCAAATCATTTCTTAGATATGACTCAAACACAATTTTTTCGTAAGTTTGAACAAGAGCATCTGGAAATTAAAATTAGTCAACATTTTTTTGAAATGTTGAAACCATTCTATGTGAAAATCAACCATGCTCGCACCACTTGTTATAGGAAACATGTTGAATTTGCAATGCATTATGCTAAATGTTTATGTATTCATTCTAATTTTCATTCTGAAAATATGTTATCAGAATGTTGTGTTCAAGTTCTACCAATATCTTTTAGGGATTTCATTGCTACGATATTTTGTGAAAAAGAAGTTAGACAAACACTTTATAGTTAGGATTGTTTAGATGGAAGTTGTGGTACATGCAGTGGATTATCTAAATCAGAAAGTTGCATCCATGAAAAAATTGAAGGTGCAATAGGACATAATTTAGTTGAGTTTGATAAATATAAATCAGTTCTATACTAGTTGAACTATGGAAAAGAGTCTAAACAGTGTGATCTAGTTACAAAACATATGCCTGTTTTTCAATTTGTGAGAAAATTTAAGGATGAAATTGTTTATGAGTATGCTAGGCATACACATAAAGCTTGATGGTTGGATGAATAGTTCAAGATATGCAAGGACCCATTTCCTATTGGTACTATTGTTTCAGTGGTTGATTTTGCAAAGAATTACACATTGCAACCACAAATGGAGGTTCAATCACAATATTACAACTTATTACAAATTGTCATATTTGTGCATATAGTGTTTATACATTCTCCTGACAATACAGAGAATGATCGAAAAAATTTAAGAGAGTATCACTTTTATATCAGTGATGATCATACTCATTCTACTGAATTTGTGCAAGGGTATTTCTAGTTATTTTATGGAAACTTGTCTGATAGGGACATCCACTTCAAACAAAATTATATATGGTCAGATAATTGCATGTCTCAGTTTAATAATGCATGAATGTTTTATTGGATGAGTAGGATGCACGTCAAGATGGGTGTGCAACATATTTGGAGCTTCACTGAGGCTGGACATGGAAAAGGAGAGCATGACAGTATAGGAGCATGTGTGAAAATATCTCATGCAAGAGAAGAGTTGAAGTAAAAATATGGTGCTAAATTGAAATATGTAAAAAACATAGTGGAATGGTTTATTGACAACATGGCCCGAGGTTCTCAAGAAAATTCCACATTTTGTAAATATTTTTGGTTAATATAGGAATAACAAATTGCTAACTATGAGGATTGTATGAAACTCATTGGGTCCAGTGATATGCACTCATTTTGTAGCTCAAACGCTACTTCATGGGCCACATGAACAAGAAAGTTGACATGTTTTTATGCATCTTGTATCGAATTTGTCACTGCTAAGTGTGATTCATAAGAACGGGTGGATGGATGGATTTGTAGGCCTCTAACTTTGCTTTCTAGTTATCAACCTCCACAAGTATTACGACTTGTTTTTGCAAATGAAGTTGCAACATCCAAGGACTTTGACAAAATTTTGATTTTGGTGCAACAAGGTATTTATGGTTATTTACAATTTTTTTATTGAGGTATGTCCATTGAAATTTTAATATGTGTAATTTAAATTTGAGTTGAAACCTTTATTCTTTTGTAGGACATGTGTTTACGGTTATTGCAACAGAAGACAATGAAGAAGGAACAAACTATTTCTTATGTCATTGCATTGAGGAAAGAAAGAAGTTAACTTCCCCTGTTATATATGACGAAGATATTGAGTACCCTACAGGGTCAGTGGTAGTTACTAGAACTTGGCTTCAACTGTATTCATTAAAAAAATCCTCTGTTTGGGTGTTTGAATACTTTGAGACACAGGAAAATACTCTTATATTCGCATCTAGTTCTAGCGACAAATATTCACTTATATAGATATCGAGGAAGCCTAATAACAAGATTCTTTGGAAGGTTCGAGAGTCAAATCATGAAGCAATATTGTACGCTATTCAAAGTAGATTCGATCTTAATGGTTCATTGGAATGAATTTACAATGCTCATGTTTGGTATATATAATTTCTTTGGTATGTATAAATTTTTTAGTTAGATAAATTTAAGTTCATATAATTTATTAAATTTGTGTATTTTGTATATATCTAGTATGGTTTTGATTTAAAACTTAAATTTCTTTTACTAACACTTATATGTTCAGGTTAGTGGTGCCATAAAAGCTTCTACCTTCACGTGGTTAGCACTGTTAGTAGAGAATTATAAATTCTCGAAGATAAGAGAAGCTTTCATTGTTTTACAAGAAAAGAGAAGCATATAACGGTTTATGTACCTGTGGAGGGGGTTCTTGGCTCCAGAGGAGGTATCCCAGAAACACCTAGAGCTTAGAGAACCAAAAAGACACCTCCCCAAGTGTTTACAAGACCATCCCTATATGTGTGCACATTCATTTCAGTGCCACGAGCCACCATTTGCAAAATATATCATTTGACAGCCTTACACTGGCTTAAACTGCACTATTTCGCACATTTGTAAATAATAGGGTGACAAGAGCACCAATTAGAGAAGGAAAAAACTGAGATAGGATATTGTATAGGGTCCCTACGCCAAGGTTTAGGATCAGATGAGACATCCTTAGGTGCCACGAAGTCCGCATAGTCACTTGTCAAAATTGAACGATTTTTTGGTCTCGGGGCTCTTAAGGGACTACGCCTGAACGAGGTAGCCCAAAAGCAACGAAATTGTTGCACACCAAAACATTTCCTCCTCTAGCATTCACATGGCCATGCAGATTTTTTTACATAGTCTTTTCGGTGCCATGACCCACCATTTGCAAAATATAGCATTTGACATCTTTACACTGTCTCAAACTACACTAGTTCACACGTTTACAAACAATAGGGCAGCGAGAGCACCAATTGAATAAGGAAAAAACCAAGACAGGATATTATAGAGGATGCCTATGTTGAGGTGTATGATTTGATGAGATGTCTCTAGCTACCACAGAGTGCACATAGTCACTCGTTGAAGTTGAATGAGTTTTTGGTCTCAGGGCTCTTAAGGGACTATGCCCAAACGAGGTAGCTTGGAAGCAAATATGATATCACGCACCAAAATGATGCCTCCTCTAGCATTCACCTAGACACACAAATTTTTCGATGTAGTCAGTTTGGTGCCATGACCGAATGTTTGAACAATATAGCATTTGACAGCCTTACAATGTCTCAAACTGCACTATTTCATGCATTTGCAAACAATAGGACATGAGAGCACCGATTGGAGAAGGAAAAAATGAGACAAGAAATTGTAGAGGGTCCCTACGCCGAGGTGTAGGATTGGAAAATATTTCCATAGGTGCCACGGAGTTCGCATAGTTACCCGTCGAAGTTGAACAAATTTTTGGTCTCAAGACTATTAAGGGACTACACCCAAACAAGGTAGCCCAGAAGTAATGTCGTTGTCACGCACCAAAATGAAACCTCCTCTAGTGTTCACCTAGCCACCCAGATGTTTTAGCGTTGTCATTTTAGTGCCACGACCTACCGTTTGCAAAATATAGCATTTGACAGCCTTACACTGTCTCAAACTACACTATTCCGTGCATTTGCAAACAATAGGGCAACGAGAGCACCGATTGAAGAAGGAAAAAAATTGAGATAGGATATTATAAAGGGTCCCTACACCAATGTTTAGGATTAGAAGAGATGTCCTTAGGTGCCATGGAGTCTGCGTTGTCACCCGTCAAAGTTGAATAATTTTTTGGTCTCAGGGTTCTTTAGGGACTATTCCCGAACGAAGTAGCTCGGAAGAAATGACGTTATTATGTACCAAAACGATGCCTTATCTACCATTCACCTGGCCACCCAAACGTGTCAGAACATTCGGTTCGGTGCCACGATCCACCATTTGTAAAATATAGTGCTTGACATCCTTACATTGTCTCAAATTGCACTATTTTGTGCGTTTGCAAACAATAGGGCAGGGAGAGCACTGATTGGAGAAGGAAAAAACCGAGGCATGATACGACATAGGTTCCCTATGTCGAGGTGTACGATTGGCCGAGATGTCTCTAGGTGTCATGGAGTCCACGTAGTCACCCGTCAAAGTTGAACAATTTTTTGGTCTTAGGGCTCTTAAGGGACTACGCCCGAATGAGGTAGCCGAGAAGAAATTATGTTGTTACGTACCTAAACGACACCTCATCTAGCTTTCACCTAGCCACCCAGATGTTTTGGTGAATTTGGCTTGGTGCCATGACCCACCGTTTGCAAAATATAGCGTTTGACATCCTTACACTGTCTCAAACTACACTATTTCACGTGTTTGCAAACAATAGGGCAGCGAGACCACCGATTAGAGAAAGAAAAAAACCAATAAATTCTATTGTAGATGGTCCCTACCCCGAGATGTAGGATTAAACGAGACATCCTTAGGTGCCACGGAGTCTGCGTAGTCACCCGTCGAAGTTGAACGAGTTTTTAGTCTCAGGGCTCTTAAGGGACTATGCCCAAATGAAGTAGCCCAAAAGAAATGAAGTTATCAGGAACCAAAATAATGCCTCCTCTAGCGTTCACCTTACCACTTGGATGTTTCGGCATGGTCAGTTCGGTGTCACGATCCACCATTTGCAAAATATAGCATTTGACAGCCTTACATTGTCTCAAACTGCACTATTTCAAGCGTTTGCAAATAATAAGGTAGCAAGAGCACTGATTGGAGAAAGAAAAAATAGAGACTTGATATTATATATGGTCCTTACACCGATGTTTCGGATCAGACGAGACATCTCTAGGTGCCACGGAGTCTGCATACTCACCCATCGAAGTTGAACAATTATTTGATCTCAAGGCTTTTAAGGGACTACGCCCGAATGAGGTATCCAAGAAGCAATGACGTTGTCGTGCATCAAAATGATGCCTCATCTAGCATTCACCTTGCCACCCTGATGTGTCAACATAGTCGGTTTGGTGCCACAATCCACCGTTTGCAAAATATAGTGTTTGACAGCCTTACATTGTCTCAAACTGCACTACTTCGTGCATTTGCAAACAATAGGGCAGCGAGAGCACCAATTGGAGAAGGAAAAAACTGAGATAGGATATTGTAGAGGGTCCCTACGCCGAGGTGTAGGATTAGATGAGACATCTCTAGGTTTCATGGAGTCTGCGTAGTCACACGTCGAAGTTGAACAATTTTTTGGTGTTAGGGCTCTTAAGGGACTACACCCGAATGAGATAGCCCAAAATAAATGACATTGTTTCACACCAACATGACACCTCCTCTAGCATTCACCTGGCCACCCAAACATTTTGGTGAATTTGGTTCGGTGCCACGACCCACCGTTTGTAAAATATAGCGTTTGACAGCCTTACATTGTCTCAAACCGCACTATTTCGCGTGTTTGTAAACAATAGGACAAAGAGAGCACCAATTGAAGAAGGAAAAAACTAATACACCCTATTATATATGGTCCTTACGCCGAGTTGTATGATCAAACAAGACATTCTTAGGTGTCATGGAGTCCACGTAATCACCCATCAAAGTTGAACGATTTTTTGGTCTCAGGGCTCTTAAGGGACTATGCCCGAACGAAGTAACCTGAAATAAATGACATTGTCGCGCACCAAAACAACACCTCCTATAGCATTCAGCTAGCCACCCAAATGTGTCTGCATATTTAGTTCGGTGCCATAATCCACCATTTACAAAATATAGCATTTGACAGCCTTACAGTATCTCAAACTACACTATTTCACGTGTTTGCAAACAATAAGGCAGTGAGATCACCGATTGGAGAAGGAAAAAATTGAGACAATTTATTGTAGAGGGTCCATATGCTGAGGTGTAGGATTAGACGAGACATCTCTAGGTGCCACGAAGACCGCGTAGTCACCCGCCCAAGTTGAACAATTTTTTGGTCTCAGTGCTCTTAAGGGACTACGCCCGAACGAGGTAGCCCAGAAGCAACGACGTTGTCACGCACCAAAAAAATTCCTCCTCTAGAGTTCACCTAGCCACCTAGATGTGTCGGCGCAGTCAGTTTGGTGTCATGACCCACCGTTTGCAAAATATAGTGTTTAATAGCCTTACATTGTCTCCAACTATACTATTTTGTGCCTTTAAAAACAATAGGGTAGTGAGAGCACTGATTGGAGAAGGAAAAAACTGATATACAATATTGTAGAGGGTCCCTACACCAAGGTGTAGGATTGGATGAGACATCTCTAGGTGCCACGGAGTCCGCGTAGTCACCCTTCGAAGTTGAATGAGTTTTTGGTCTCAGGGCTCAATAGGGACTACACCCGAACAAGGTAGCCTAGAAGTAATGATGTTGTTGCGCATCAAAATGACACATCTTCTAGAATTCACCTGAATACCTAGATGTTTTGGTGCAGGATATTATAGAGGGTCTCTATGCCGAGGTGTAGGATTGGACGAGATGTCCTTAGGTGTCACGGAGTACACATAGTCACCTGTGGAAGTTGAACGATTTTTTGGTCTCAGGGCTCTTAAGGGAATATGCCCGAACGAAGTAGCCTAGAAGTAATGACGTTGTCACATACCAAAATGATGCCTCCTCTAGTGTTCACCTTACCACCACGCATGTTTTGGTGTATTCGGTTTGGTGCCACAATGCATTGTTTGCAAAATATAGTGTTTAACAGCGTTACACTGTCTCAAACTGCACTATTTCACACGTTTGCAAACAATAGGGCAGCGAGAGCACCGATTGGAGAAGGAAAAAACTGAGATAGAATATTGTAGAGGGTCCCTACGTTGAGGTGTAGGATCAGACGAGATGTCCTTAGGTGCCACGGAGTCTGCATAATCACCCGTAGAAATTGAACGATTTTTTGGTCTCGAGATTCTTAAGGGACTATGCCCGAATGAAGTAGCCCGAAATAAATGAAGTTATCATGCATAAAAATGACACCTCCTCTAGCATTCACCTGGCCACCTAGATGTTTCAATGCATTCGGTTTGGTATCATGATCCACGGTTTGTAAAATATAGAATTTAACAACCTTACATTGTCTCAAATTGCACTATTTTACATGTTTGTAAACAATAAGGCAATGAGAGCACCTATTGGAGAAGGAAAAAATAAAGACAGACTATTGTAGAGGGTTCCTACACTGAGGTTTTTGATCATATGAGACTTCTTTATGTGCCACGGAGTCTGGGTAGTCACCCGTTGATGTTGAACAAGTTTTTGGTCTCAGGGCTCTTAAGGGACTATGCCCGAATGAGGTAGCCCAAAAGTAACGACGTTATCATGCACTAAAACAAATCCTCCTCTAGCATTCACCTGCCCACATAGATGTGTCATCACAGTTGGTTTGGTGCCACAACACACCGTTTACAAAATATAGCATTTGACAACCTTACACTATCTCAAACTGCACTATTTTGCGCGTTTGCAAACAATAGGGCACCGAGAGCACCAATTGGAGAAGGAAAAAACTAAGATAGGCTATTGTAAAGGGTCCCTATGCCGAGGTTTAGGATTAGATGAGACGTCCTTAGGTGCCACAGAGTCCTTGTAGTCACCCGTCGAAGTTAAACAATTTATTGGTCTCGGGGCTCTTAAGGGACTATGTCTGAATGAAGTACCTTGGAAGAAATGACAATTTTGTGCACCAAAAAGACTCTAGCATTCATCTGCCCACCCGGATGTTTCTGCATAGCAGTTTTGTGGCATGATCCATCGTTTCTGAAATATAGTGTTTGACAACCTTACACTGTCTCAAACTACACTATTTCACTCATTTGCAAACAATAAGGCAACGAGAGCACCGAGTAGAGAAGGAAAAAACCTGATACAGGATATTGTATAGGGTCCCTACACTAAGGTGTAAGATTGGATGAGACGTCTCTAGGTGCCACGGAGTCCACGTAGTCACCCATCGAAGTTGAGCGATTTTTCGGTCTCAGTGCTCTTAAGGGACTACGCCCAAACGAGGTAGCCCGGAAGCAACAACGTTGTCACCAACCAAAATGACACCTCCTCTAGCATTCACCTAGCCACTTGAATGTTGTCGGTGTAGTCAGTTTAGTGCCAAAATTCATCGTTTGCAAAATATAGCATTTGACAGCCTTACATTGTCTCAAACTGCACTATTTCATGCATTTGCAAACAATAGGTCAGCGAGAGCACTGACTGGAGAAGGAAAAAACTGAGATAGGATATTATATAGGGTCCCTATGCCAAGGTGTAGGATTGGACGAGATGTCTCTAGGTGTCACGGAGTTCGCGTAGTCACCCTTCGAAGTTGAACGAGTTTTTGGTCTCAGGGCTCTAAAGAGACTATGCCCAAACGAGGTAGCCCGGAAACAATGACATTGTTGCGCATCAAAATGACACCTCTTCTAGAATTCACTTGGCTACACTAGATGTTTCAGTGCAGTCATTTTGGTACCACGACCCACTGTTTACAAAATATAGTGTTTGACAGCCTTACACTACCTCAAACTACACTATTTCACTTGTCTTAAAACAATAGGGAAGCGAGAGCGCCAATTGGATAAGGAAAAAATGAGATAGGATATTATAGAGGGTCCCTACATAGAGGTGTAGGATTAGACGAGACATCCTTAGGTGCCAAGGAGTCAATGTAGTCATCCGTCAAAGTTGAACGGTTTTTTGGTCTTGGGGCTCTTAAAGGACTATGCCCAAAATGAAGTAGCCCGAAAGTAACAACGTTGTTACGCACCGAAATAACACTTCCTCTAGCATTCACTTGGCCAGACCATACGTGTCAGTGGAGTCTATGTGGTGCCACGATGTCCCGAGGCATGATTTATCACTACTCACCTCTGTTCATTTCTTAGGACTACATAGAAACGACAATTTGTAAACATTTATGCCACGAAGGCTCAAGGAATGCCAAGAAGGCTATGGATCAGGTGGTCTGACACTAATTTGGGCCTCACTAGAGCTCTTCATGATATGAATTATTTGACAATATACATTACATACATATTTATGTCTTCTTATGTAGATTGATATGTCGTAACATATGTACAAACATGCTAAATAAATATGTTATGTTCACAAATTCCAAGTGATATATCATTTTAAAATTCATTAAAGAACCTTGAAATTTTTTCATATACTTTGGAATGGCAAGGATGTGAATTATTTGACAAACCCGCTCACAAAAACCCTATATTTTGGACTAGAAGGATTGTAGGGTATACAAAAAAAAGAGGTTTTTAAAGTGTGTGCTTGAATACAAAAACATAGAGGACTTAATAGGGAAGTGAATCTACTTACAAGAATCAAATCATGTGTAACTTATTATTTGATTGGCATAGCACCAACTTTTAAAGAGATATTAAGGTGTATTAATTGATCAATGGGATAAGCCATATTAATGAGATAATCTCTAAAACAATACATGAATGCTTCCCTTAATTTCTTAAGAATTGTACCATGCAATGTTGCACCATAGTAAGGTTATATTCATATAGTTCAAGATGAATATACCTCACTTATTTCTAACAATGTTCGTATTAGTTGATATGCAACAAATGAGTGTTAGATTTAAAATAAAAATTGTTAGTTATAGAAATTCCCTCACAACCATTCTTTCAAAGATGTGCACATTGTTAGGAGGTGGGAAAATAATTAGAGTTGCACATACACCCTACATAATTACTTGTGAAAAAATCAATTACATATTGCCCTTTTGTAGTTCACCTAGCATGGTTATCATAGGTTTTGCTTAATGGAATAGGTTTGCTTAACAATTGTACCATGTAGTGCTCTGGGACATGGGTTTTTAATTTTAAATCAAACATACATATAGAACTAATATACATAGAACATACATACATAGAAAGATATAATGTGCAATGAAATCGAATCAAACATAGAAGTAATATCGTTATGAAAACCAACACATGGATATATAATGTATCAAACTAAGTGTGTTGGATGCACGTCTTTGAAAATATAAATTCATAACATGTGTACATCTCGAACTAAGTGTGTTGGATGCATGTCTCTAAGAATATAAGTTCATAACATGTGTACATATCGAACTAAGTGTGTTATACATATAGGACCACATGCGGTCGCATAAGGCTATATATACAATGGACTATATGAAGAATCATGAACTAGGACCAGATGACCTATATATATATTATATATATGTACATCCAAGTCCTGTGAATCTAATCATGAAACATCTTCCCTCTCTTCGCCCTGCTAGAAGTAGCATGTCCATGACTTAGGGATGTAGTGGAGGTAAATGGCACTACGGATTTCATCAGTGTGCTCCTAGGCATCTCTAAGTAGACCTACAACCTAATCTGCACATTCATAAACAACAAGTTTTTAACACCCAAATTTTTAAAATACATTCAAAATTTACAAACTTAAAATTTAGTTAAAATTCATGTGAAATCTTACTGCAATGTCATGATCCCTATCAATTTTTCATTGACACATCGCAGGGACAAGAGTAGACTCACAAGGGGTAAGCTACATATAAATAATTAAATTTCAAATTAAATATTTCATGTACAAAAGTTGATATTGTAGATTTATGTAATAAGAAATAATTTTTCCAAAATTTAACAAATTTGAAAATTTGTACCTCAGTTAGTGGATCTGCAGATGTTATGGCAGTATCTACAGTAGCCTCCATAGTCTACATATATGGAGGAGTTTCTCTGGAAGTCATAAGCTATGCAAAAAAATATGTACAAATCAATATTAATCTACATTACTGCCACATAACAAACCTAAAGCATAATCCACGTGAACTTCCACAATTAGAAACAAAGTGTAAAGAGAAACTAACTGTGTAAAGAGAAACTAATTGCGTAAAAGTCATGTGAGGTGTGCCAATAGCCTTAGTTCCTAGAGCAGATGATGACCCACTAGGCTCTTGCATATAAAAGACAAACATATATTAATATGTACATGTATAGGTGAAACATTATAACAATAAAAGTGCACAATTGAATGAAATTTGAAATTTAAGTACAACTTGAAACTTACATTTGTAACACGCCCAGTTGTAGTAGCTAGCATGTCAACGTCGGATGTTTCCTTCACCGGATCTTGCTATTTAAAATAAAATTAAAAAAATAGTATTTACATGTATGTACATAGCGTACAATCAAATACATATATATTAAAATATCAAAAATGAATTAAACTATTGTATATATATATAATATTTATTTGAAATTTACCTATGAAAGACCAAGATCCTTTGCACCAGTTCCAAAAACATCCGCCATCATCTCATCTAGAGAAAAGAATTCATGTGATCCAGCAAATGATGTCTTGCCCGCAGTGCATACGGCACCACATGATCCATAGTGGTGTGGTTCATTAGAACTGGTGCCTCAACCAACATCACCAGATGTAATCTGGTCACTATGTTGGGTCAGAGTGTCAGTGAGCTCCCTCAATACATGTAATGTATCAATCTCCACAACCTCCTTCACTGTATGAGGGATAACTGAAGGCAGTGTGGATTTTGGGGCATGGGGGATCCTTGGTTGACCTACGTGTGCACCAAGATCTACTTTGTGCAGAGCCACCTCCTCACCCATAAAACTCAAAAAATTCAAAATAATTTGGGACCTCATTAAGCACAAACTCGTAATATAATTTCTTTAAAAAATAGAGAGGCACCTCATTGTTATTGCAAGGTAGATAATCAAAAACCATCCACTATCGGTCCCAAAAATTGTTCTTGATTTGGTCATCATGGGACCAATGGATTGAGAACCGTTTGTAAGTAGTTACGGGGTGCATTAGTTCTTGGGTTAGTAAATAATGCACAAATGCGGTCTTTTCCAAAAAAATAATCTTTTACGGCCGCATGGGATAATTTATCTATATACCACCACCTACAATCACCTCTAAAGGTATTCCATCTGTCTATTTGGTTGGTTGCATAGTCGATTTTTCTAATCAATGTTTGCAATGTGTTGGCTAAAGTCATGTGGGACGGATTTGTGGCATGATTTTTTCTTATAGTCTTAATAAGGTTCTCAATGACAATTTTATTTTATCGAATTCTTCTAACGATATCAACTTGTGTTCCTTTTGGTTCCGTGGGGATAGAAGGAGCCACAGGAGGCGGATCTATGTTTGAAGGAGGGTTTTGAGGAATGTTTGGATGGTTTTGAGGATTTTTTGGAGGGTTTTGAGGAATATTTCGATGGTTTGCAGGATTACGAGCTTGTCGAGCAACTCACAAAATAAAAAAATCATATACACAAATAAAAATTTGAAAAACCCATGAAAATCACAAAAAATAACCTAAAATGCAAAAAAAATGATCAAAATCGAGGGCTTACCTCTTTGTCTTGGTGGCATGGTTGAAAACTATCATAATCCAGAAGTCTGAAGAGCAATTTTTAGGGGGTATTCAAAGCATGAGTGCCAAAGGTCTAGGAGAAATCGCGGTTGGAAAGGAAAATGGGGGAAAATGAGGAGTCATGAGTCTTTTTTTGGGTCTCAAAGGACCGTGATCGCTGTTTCAAACAGCGATCACGGTACCTAAATTTCAGGTTTTTATGTCCACTTAATTGTCCACCAACTTGCTGCACTTACCCTTATATCCAAGCAAAATTCAAATATGTATTTTAATTCCTCCACATGATATTTGTTCACTTTTGATCATATGAGATTCCAATCCAAAGTATTATCTAGGGATTCTAAATATTGAGAGTAGGATATATGAAGTGATAAAGATAAGGGAGGAGGATTATGTATGGGGTAAAAGAAGAATCCCTAAATTCATATCAAATTTATTATGTCTATTTTCAAAGTAGTGCATTTTTATTAGAGAATCAACATGTATTTTCAAAGTAATGATACTACATAACTCTCAATTGTTAGTACATCCTTCATAATATCATTGTTAAAGTGTATTTTTTGTCATTTGATTCAATGTGTTTAGGAGAATGGATATCATGAACCTTAATAAATTTAACTAACTAGAATAATGTAGCCGCATATGACCCTAAACATTAGTATATAAAGCTTAATTAATAACAAATGTAGATAGAAAAGAAAGGAAGAGAGATATATCAAATTACACAAATAATGAGGGTTTTGTACACTTCAAGGCCAATAAGAATTTGATCAACATTTTAAGTGGAAAAATAAATTAATATTGTGAAAATGTCAATATTTAATCTAATATTGAAGAGGCAAGATTAAAATGGGTATTAAAAATGTTATAGGAATATATGTAATTTATATATACAATAAAATAAATGGTACTTCAGAATTGAAAATTTGTATTGGAAGGGGTATTAATAATAGAATATTAAGATTTAGATTAAGAAATAGGAGTATTATTGATTATTATATAAATACACATGATAGGACATAAGTTTACATAATGAATCCCCCATACTTTTGATTAATCTAAAATCTCTAGGAATAACACCTTTTTAAAAATATATAAAAAATACAGCGAAAATAAAAGGGAAACCCAATTAGTAGATGTAATCGATTCAAATTCTAATGCAATAATATCATATTTAGCATGAACTTACATCAAAAGGAATATTTTTGTAAGCATCATGCTCTCACAATTTTACCACTAACGCAATCTGCATAATAACTATTTGGTTAACACATATTATATCACAAACCTAACAACCATATTTAACAATGCTTTAATTAAATTTTAGTAGAAACGTAATTGCTAACATAAATTGTATGATCCCAAAACATTGCCAAATAAAAATGAAAATGAAAAATAATACTGTTGCTATCACTTTTTGTGTTGGATTGGAGTAAAAAGTTTAAACTAAAATCTTATAAAATAAATTAATTCATTAAATTAAATTTAAAAAATCTTATATTTTTTTTTAACTCTATAGAGGTTTGGTGAGACCACATTCATCCTATGCCATGCCATGGCATTACGAAAGAAAAAGAATAATTCCAAGGATGAATCATCTCCTCAAACATTTTCCATATTTCGCAATTTTAAATACTTTGTCTAACGCAATGAGTCACTAATGATACCATACTTCATTACTGTGAGATAGTTATTTAGTTTTAAGCATCCCGTAATCCGTGTTAACTAACTTTTATCATGATGCAAACCTTTTTTAGTTTTAAAAAGTCCAGGAGCCTGTAAATTTTTCTGAGAATCAGTCGTGCTTTAGAAAAAGCTTCAATGGAAAACATTTCTCTATATCTTCTGCGTTTCGTCTTTATTTGCACTATACTTGAAGCCAATTTCAACCTAGGTTTAATCAGTGCTGGCAATCATGAATATCTTGACAGAAATAGGAATTCAAGCTGTTCGGACATTCATGCTGTGAAATTCTTCGATGTGCAAGGATATGGCGCAGTAGGCAACGGATTGGAAGATGATACAAAGGTAGCTAATGTTTGTCCTTCTGTTATTTCTGAATCTTAAAAATATTAGTTATTGTGAATCCTAACCGTTTTTGCCCCATCCGCCGCTTCTTTTGAGGTCTGAACTTGAATTATAGCAGCAGACAGCTAGAATGCATTACTAATGGCTTCCGCTAATAACATCATAATATTATGGCTGGAGTTTTCAGAAAAATATTGCAGCGGATAACGTAAAACCCTGGATACAGCGTATTCATTGTCTAAATTCTTTTACAGAAATAACTTCCTGCTAAACCTCAAAGCTTAAAGAATAGAAAAAAATAAATTTTGAGAGGAATTCATATACGCAGGGCGATAAAATATTTTGACTGAATTTCCATTTTTCAAATTCTTTCTGCACCTTAAACAACAAAGAATGAGAACAGATAATATTTTCGAAGGACATTTTTGTGCTGTAGGCTACATGACAACATTTTTTGTGTCAATTTTGCTCTTCAAATTTAGTGCCTTCGTTTAGTACTGTGTACATTATTTAGCATGACATTTATTTTCTTGTTATCTTTATTTCTGAAACTGTAACTTCACCAGATTTTGTGCAAATCTAGAGCTTCTTTTCGTGAGAAACTGAACAGTGATTTAGCAAACCTTATCAAATAATCAGCCTTTTTGCATTCATTGACTTTACCTAGGCCTTTAAAACAAAAATTCATTGCGTCATTTTACTTCAATGGAAAATTTAATAGATCAACGAAATTTGGCTGAAATTGCAAGGCATCCACAAACATAGTCTTTTAAGGGACTTGTAGTTATTTTCCTTGTCAAATTAAGCTAAACACATAGTTCGCCTTAAAGCTTTGCAAAGAATAGGACCAGAAATGTTTTTTTGTCGATTATGGGAGAACTCATAAATGTTTATACTAACGGCGTTTGAGTAAACTGTATCAATGCGTTTATAATGTTTTCATTTGATCAGCATGCCCTGTACATTATTAAGCATCTCGTAAATTTTCTTGTTATCCTTACTTCTGGCAATATATTTTAAGGTTACCAGGCAATATTTATGCTTTCACGTAATATACTCTCTCGTCCCTTCAAAATTCGAAGAAGTGGTCAATTTTAAGTCTAATGATCAAGAGTTGTTTGTCATCTGTATTTCTGATACTACAAGTTCCGAGTCTTAAAACATGCAAAATAAAATTATCATGCGCCTGTAAGCATTACAAAAGGAACCAAAGATAAATTATTTAAGTTTCGATGATTTTAATTTATCAATGGAGAACGTAAAGGTCGTCGGAAAGTGCCTCTGCCTTCTGTCTGGAGTGCTTTAAGGAATCCTTGAATTGAAGTTTTTGTTTATCATCCTTGTTTCGGTAGATAATTTCACTGTCATATTCTTCCTAAATCTCAAAGCTTGTAATGTAAAATTATCCTGCGGTAAGCTTCAAAGATTCGTATTTAATGTGCTAATTTTCATGGTCAAGATAAGTTTTTTATGTCATCTTTATTTCTAATACTGTAATTTGATTGTCATTTCGCTAAATTTTGAAGCCTGGGATTTTATTTTATTTTGTTAAAATTCCTACGGTCGTTTTCAGGAAACCAGCTAGTTAAAGATTTGTTTCTAAACATCTCGATTTTCATGCTCTTAGTTTTCTTTATTGTGCTGTGTGTAAATTGTTTCCAAACACTCCCTCGAGTTGCTTGTTTCCTGAGCATGAGTCTGGTACTTTGTTAATTTTTACAAGAACCCTCTCATTTTGCTCCTCCTCTGTTCAGGAATTATTTGTTTCTTGTTATCTTCATTTTTTTCACTACCCTTTGGAAGTCATTTTGGCTTTAATTGAGAGCTGCGCAAATATGTTTTTGAAGGCTTTCTCAATGGCATGGGCGGCTGCTTGTAAAGCACCTCGGGCAACTTTGCTTGTTCCGCGGCGTAAGACATTTCTTCTGAAGCATTCAATTTTCAGAGGACCTTGTGAGCCTGGTTTCAATTTTCAGGTTTGGATTTTTGCTTAAATTCGTTACTATTACCACAAATTTTAAGCTTAATGAAACAAATTAAAATATAAAACAACATTTGCAGGTAGACGGAACAATTGTTGCGCCTAAAAAGCCAGCTAGATGGACGAAATCCGAAGTATGGCTCGAATTTAGGCACCTTGATCACTTCAACCTGACAGGAAGAGGTGTGATTTTCGGAGAAGGACGTAGCTGGTGGTATTTAGCTTGCAAGACAGTAAATCAGAAGGTCATATGTGCTCTTATTATAAATTTAATACAGAAGTTGATTCTTTTTAATAATTTTCTGTAAATTTGAAGGATTCTGAAGATTTTAATTTTATAATTCATTTAACTATTTTCTGTTGCTCGTTCAAATGTAGGAAATCTCAAATCTTTATCAGAAAATTTAGTTTAAGACTTAAATGAATTCTGAAACAATCTTTTGTTTGGTTTATACTCCAGCAATTCTGCAGAACGTCTCCATCGGTTAGTTACTGTTATTTACAATAACATTTGCCTAATCACTTTGTTTTCATCTTCAAATGTCGCAGAGGTTATAGCTTTACGGGATTTGAATAAATTTTTGTATATGTAGGCCATTCAATTCCAATATAGCAGAAAGATTATCATATCAGGAATTTCAATTGTTGAGAGTCCTCACTTCCATTTGAGTTTTCTTGGATGTGACGATGTCCAAGCCATTTCAGTTAAAATTGTGGCGCCAGAAACCAGTCCAAATACAGACGGGATTCATATGGAATATTCCACAAACGTTTTCATACGGGATTGTGTCATCGGCTCAGGTAAAATTTATAGATCTTTTACTCAATGGAAAGATAAAGACAACGTATTTCCTTTGTATAATCTGCTGAGACCTTACTTTTCAACTTTCAATAAATTAAGATCTGTTTAGAAGTACTCCTGTGACGAGTTTGAATCAATGCTTGGAATATTGGCATCTTTAAGTCGACCACCTTATTTGGATTAGATACTTCATGGTAGAATACTTCTGCTTCTTTAATTGTACCTACGAACATCATACATCAAGGAGTTTAAGAACACCAAGAAATAAAAAGATTGAAGTTTTACCCGCTAATCCTTCAAATAAAAAATGAAGGATCAACTCAGGATCAAATCCCACTAGCAATCAGGCGACTTACTGTAGAGGACATAATAGTGGAATGGAAAATTAGCAAATCAGATATTTAAAATTTTGGGGGATTGAGACTCAATTGTTGTGTCCTTAGGGCCAATCAAAATCCCTTAATCAATCCAGAAAATTAAATTAAATTCCTTCATGTACAAATAGATTTAGGATTTTTTTAAAAACAAAATTTGCAATTTCCTTTTAAGTCATCGTCGTGTTTAACTTTTTACAGGCCTGCACAATAATTACTAACTGAGAACAAAATGTGCAGGGGATGACTGCATCTCGATTGGCAAGGGATCTTCCAACATCACAGTTAAGGATCTTACATGCGGACCAGGTCATGGGATAAGGTAATATACTCTGTGCCTATGAATATAATCACATAGGGCTTGGACTGGTGCTTTGATATCAATGTTTTTCAGTCATATGCCTTAATTTATGAAATTCTTGTGCCTGATCATTGATCTTGTTCACTGAAAATCTAGAATTTATTTCAATACTTGCAGTTCTATCTTGTACCTACTGCATTTTCTCTGACTACCATCTTAAGTAATTTTTACTTCAAATTCTTTCCCTTAATTGTTCACTGTAAGCTCTTATTTTCATTATTTCCTTACTCAATATTCCTTTGAGACTTCAATTGAGCAAGTCCATCCTACATCACTAGGTACTTGTACCTTTTTATTGGATGGGGTTGGTATTAAATTTGATTCATTGCAAACAATTTCCAAATTGTACATTGTAGATGTAATCTTTTAGTTTTGAAGCCTGCATCTTAATTGTAATTGCTACAATTGATTATACTTTCTTGGATGGTGAAAATTTTCTTTAAAGTCTCTTTTCATTCTTGATCCCCTAAGAAATTTTTTTACCTTGTGATGATGTAATTCCTTTTTTGTATACATAAGTAATCTAGACTTTATTCATGATACCGTGGCTGTAAATCTAATCTACTGTAATTTCAAAATGGGAACATGAAATGTTTATCAGTTGAGAAATTATTGTAACTGTATTTAATAGATGGAAAGTTGTTTCTATTTTAGGACATGATGATATAAGAATGAAGCTTCTTAGATGAAGAAATATGATCATCTTGTCTATTTTTCCCATGATGATTTGGGTAACTGTTGGTTGTTAAAAATTGCATTCTTAACCTGATAACTATACTTGATGACATTTCTTTGAACAATTCACTTTGATCTTGTAATTCAAAAGTAGTTGTACTTGCTCTATTTGTAACTTGATCAATGATGCACTTGTACTTAGGGAATATAAGAATTTCTCTTTTATTTCTAGTTTGATCATATTTTGTAATCTTTTATCAGGCCAATGAGGTTAAATAAATTCCATTGTTGTGCTTTTGATTTGTTTCTATCTTGTAAGTTTTTAGAAAAATTAAAAATTTGAAAATGCTTCTATCTTCGCTTGTAATATGTGGTTGTACTCTTCTGTAGGAAAAATGAATCTACAACATTGATTTTTTTAATGAACTTTTCTTTGATATTCAGCATGATTTTCTTCCCTATTAGCTTGATCATAAATTGAAATCATTTCCATGCACTGTTTTGATTCAACTATACTTGATAATTTATTTTATTTATCTCGACAGCTCTTGTACCTTAAAAATTGTGAAAGACATGAATAATTTTATTTTTTTTGTATCATAGAATTATATTTTCTGCACTGAATGTAATCCATATGCAATAGTACAAAATTCAAAACCTGAAAAAAAAATTTCTTTTCCATGAACTTCTACATTTACCTATAAATGATTGTGTTTTCCATCAATAGTACATGTTTGCTATTTTGGATTCCAACTCCTCAAGTTTGCATCTATCTCTACCTTCCTCAAGGCTATGCTTTAGTTCTTCGGATCTTTTTTCATCTTTGATAAGGGTGATCATGGGATAGAAACATACGTGAGGTGTTGAATTCTGCAACAACACACATATCTACATTTTTCCTAGTTAATTCACTCAACTAAAAACACAATTAAACTATATATGCCCCCCTTTGTTAGGTTCATTCATCAATTCCTTCCATCAAAAATAAAGTTTAGAGATGCCCATTTTTGCACAAGTGCAAAAATTATGAACAGGAAATGTGTGGTCATCCTGGTTACAAAGAAAAACATGTAAAATCTGATTTATTTTGGGAGTCGAATGTCCTTTAGAGGAAATAATCTAACTAACCAACTTTATTATGAAAAATAATAAAATATAACAAAACATCGAACAAACTATTTTCCTGTATAATTTTTATATTGTTGCAAATTGAAAATAATCAAGAAGTCGCATAGAATGAAAACACTCAAAAAAGGGGGAAGTGATAGAAAACGAATATCAAATAGAAATATTGTTTGTAACATATTTGTTACTGATCTGTATAAACCCTATTGTAAATTTCCCTTGTGTATGCTACCCGCATTTTTTATACTTTGATATTAGCTGTGCAACTATTTTGACACCCAGGTTCATGAGCGTAGTGACAAAAAACAATGTTAGGTCGTTGCAGTGATATGTTGACTATCCATCATATTTCATTACATGAAACTTTCGAAGACCTAGTTTCAAATGAACAATTTGTGTATATATTAAAACATCTCTTTATCTAAACCTTGGGAATGTATTTATTTCACGAAGTTTGTTGACATATCTACTGTTGAAAAGCTTTAAATTACATCTTCAGTGATAAGTACTTGTCTGATTATTTTTGTCTTTCTTGCTCGAAGCTTCTTTTCCACTACAGTTCTATACCACTAACGTTAAATTTAATTGTTGTAAATCTATATCAAATAGTGTAAGTCTATCCTCTTGACTAAGGATTATATTTATGTTGTTGAATTATTTTAGAGTGGAAGCTATGCTAAAGAGATTGTACCAATCTGAATTAATATTTTAAACAAACCTGGTCCCATGGCCTCACAACTGAACTGCAATCTTGCCCATACATGCACCTAATATTTAATATCGACGGACGTCTACGAAAAATTATTAGTAATGCTATACGTGGATCAATTTATAAGACTCAAGTACTTACAATATTAATACTAAGGTGCATACTGTCAAGCCTATAGTAATTAATAAGAGCCTAGGTTTTCATTCGTGCACATGGAAAATCATCATAACTATGAGCTTAAAACCCTTATTCTCTCAGATAATCCACTCATTGCATTGTATTTGTAAGGCTCATAAAATGAATGGCAGTCTACCCATGGCCCTTCGATTATCATACCGTAATCATTGATATTTTTCTATTGAAATATTACTTGTTCAAGTTCCTATCAGAATGCCGATTTTTCTTATGCGATTTAGAAGTAAACCAGGTCTCTTTCTAGTTTGTTCTATTCAAATTTTCTATACATATATTTGCTCGCTACTCTTCGCTATTTCAAAAATATTATATCCTTTGGTTGAGATACAACGTACTATGGGATTTGTATCCTCCATTGAAATACTATGTTAGTTGAAAATCCACAGTATGAAGGCATTAATAAATCCTTTATATCATCGTACATATGAAGCTTAAAACCATAGGTGTGTGGCGCAAATTCCAGGGGACATTGATATTTTTTAAGGCCCTAATTCTATCTAGCTGTAATGCGAGCTGGGCATCGAACTCTACCTTTCTCCTGCTACCTTGGCTTTCCCTCCTTGGATTGGCAACCATTTCTACGCTGCCAACGATGCTAACTGGCTGCCGCATTGACCTGTCTGTCCTTGCGTGAGGTGGATGGAGGTTTGGTTTCACGTTCTGTCTTTGTTTATCTTGATTTTCAGCTGTGGCTTTTGGAGGGTCTCATCTCCGCATGACCGCGTTCTGTTGAGGCCCCTTTTTTTTAATTGAATGCCTTTGTTTTGTTTAGCTTGGATGTCTGCATAGCATGGCCATGCGTCTGTCTGTCGCTTTTGTCTTTGTATTTATTGTCGTCTCTTCTATACTGTTGTGCATTACATCGAAGTCTTTTTTTTGCGATGCTGAAGCGTGGCGCTGGGAGTCGATTCAGGCGAGACAGTGTATAATGTTGTAATAAAGGGTTCCCTCTACATTATTGCGAGTAGCATCATGTTCTGGCCCTGGAGTCGAGCAATGGAATAAGCTGCGTGAGCCTTCCTCCCTGACTCATGGAGTTTGGAACGAGTTAAGCGTGACAAGATAGCTGCAGCAGGCGATGTTACCTCAGGGTTCCGTGGGCGCGGTGATCCTACTGTTCTGGTTGCACGCGACCACAGCCATGTTCAGCTGTTGCAAAATATTGCAGCTGTTGTTAAAAAAAAAAATGAGATAAAGTTTTAGTCGACCTGTCTTACCTTTTCATTTTGGAAAGTTTCTTCTGTCCAAGTGGCGGATCTAATATGGAAGAAGCTCGATCAAACCTTGAGGCAAGTTTTGCAATGAGGCTGAGATTGTGTTCGCTACTATTCCTAGTTTTGGCCATGGGTTTGATATGGTAGTTATAGATGAAGCTACAAGATAGGGAGGTAGGCGTGTTACCTCCATGTTCATTGGGTGCTGTATGGTGTGTTCTTGTTCGGGATCCACAGCAACTGCCTGCAACAATAATTAGCTAGGCTGCAGGCATGTTGCAGTAGTAAAAGCTGGTTTGAGCGCTCCAACAAGCAGGTGGTCCAACCTTGTTGTTATCTGTTCAGCATCGTTTACACCCTCAAATTTGGGACTCTCCTTCAAGGAGACAGATCACACCCGTGGGCACAGGAGATCTATGTAATGTTGGAGAAAATGTCTTGGGAGATGAAGGTAGCAGGATATTTTCTTTCAGATCCAGATCTTGTACTGAGTTGTTCTTCAAAAATTGACCTTGGACAGTGAGGGTGTTACCAGCAGAACTGATGAAATGTATTTGCAAAGAGTCTCTATTGAGATCTTACTTGTTGTAGGATGTAACTCATGGAAGAGAATCTCATAGGGGCGGATCTGTTTCATATCAAAGCATTTATGAAGCACTTTTTGATTTGCTAGTATGCGAGCTCCTTCAACGAGTCACCAAGTTGGCAGGCATAAAGTTTTATGTTGGACTAATCACACCTTACAGGCTGCAGCTGAAACGTTTGCACCGAGTGTTTGATGTTTTCCTCAATCTAATGAAGGAAAAGGTTTATTGATCATCACGGTAGATGCCTACCAGAGCCAGGAGCATGGTGTAATCAGTATGTCTCGTGTCCGAGCTTCAAATCATGGGGTTGGTTTGTAGCTGTTTTTCACTGCGTGAATGTGGTACCTAGCACGAGCTCGCAGAGCACTTTGGGTTAAGGGAAAGCAATGGCTTTGAGACAAATCTTTTACATATGGAGATGGCGTTATAAACCAGGCATGTATAAGACTAGCCCCCTGAAATATTTTGCTGTCCTTTTTCAACTTCATGAAATAAAATGATCTACTACTTGAAATGACACCTTAAGATGGAATATTGTGTTTGATTTTTATCGATTGTCCTTGATTGCATTGGTTTCTTTTTTTTCCTGTTCCTTCTCCTGAATCGATGTTCCTTTCATGATTGGTTTGCATAGGGGAAAATTGTTGTTATCTTTACTCTGTTATAATTATATGGCTGAGAACAATGTTTTACTTGCTTTTGTTTGTTTTGGATCAAACCATCTGAAATGGGAAAGGGACATTCTTATGAAACATGGAAGCTATAAAAAAATAAATAAATAAATAAATGTTACCTTTCAAAATGCTTGGTTATGGCTACCCTAAGCGATATCAAATCAATAGAAGCTCATAAATGCTTGGGTCTGATTTCTGCTCGATAGTAGATACTTTTTGCTTTTTGCTTACTTAGGGGGTTGCCTTCATTAGTACTTCTGCCCCACTCGAATGCTTCTTTCCTCTTTGGCTTGTTCCCTTGCTTGTGCTGACAAGATAGTTATCACCTTTCAGATCTACTGAATGTAGACTTACTGCTGGATAAAACACAAATGCATGTATATTTCTTTTGTGATGTTTTATCATCATTGATAAGGAATATCAAAAATATGGAAATTTGGGTCCCTTAGCTAGAGTGGCTCTTGTTTTATTAGTTGTAACACTACTCCTTGATTACCTTTCTATTGAATGTAATTTGTTGTGTAAGTGAGAGTCCTGCTGGAATGAATTGATATTGTACAACATTTTACACATAAGTGCTATATTGTCTTGGATAATAGTATGTATGCTATTTATGAAGGTTACGAATGAAGTTTGTTTAGGCTTTCCATTTAAAAGTTGTCATGCTTGCCTACCTAGAGTGTAGCTTACTTGTGAGCTATTTTTTTTATATTACTCGTTTCCTAATAAGGCTTGCGGCTTGTGGTTTCTTCAATAATCTATTCTGGTATCAGACATTAGGAAGGAAAGAAGGAAATTTCATTATTGTCCTCAATACCCGAAAGTAGATAAATGGGATTCAGGATACAACCTTTAGCAATAGAAAGTTCTAGGAAGAGAGAATCCTAGTTGCAAACCAAAGAAATTAGAGAGAATCCTAGTTGTTAACGTTTATTACTTTTAAAAGACCTTGTAAGGAAGAGGCGGTAGACCTCTTGTTTAGATTGTAACGATGGAATGTTTCCTTCGGGGTCGCGTATCCCCTTTATTGCTATGAAACATCCTCCTGGAAGGACTGGGTAACTATGTTTTGTTTTGCGTCTTGATCGTAACTAGTATGTCTTTGACTCTCAAGTTTTTCTTTCCCTTTTAAGATGGATGGTTTGAATATTAGATTTAAGTCACGTAATCCATACGGTTGCATGATCAAAATTCTCTATACTATTGACCTTTCGTTCCTATCCCACGAGTTCTTTGATTGTTTCTTTGTTTTGTGATATACTGCTTGTTGGAATGTTTGACTTCCTCATTGTTGGCTGGTGTAGATCCTTACCTCATGTGAAAAGTAGATTAGTGGTTTGTGCTTTGATCCTTTCATGAAGTAGAACATTCCTTTCATGTCAATTGTTAAATGTTAGCTTATTATTTCAATGCATAGACTTAACATGCTCAGTTCTAGCGAACTGACTCTAGTTAATATTTGTGCAGATGGATTATGCGAGTAGACTAGAAGAAAAGAGTGTAAAAGTTTCATCTGTACCATTATGAAGTTCCTTGTAAAAATTTCCAATGTGTTGTAAATTATGTAACATTGCTTGTAAAGAGAGTTGATATGACCTCTTGCCTTGTATTGTTCGGTAATGGTGAAATAGAGTGTCTTGTTCTTGTGTAGTCAAACTTGAAATTTCCTTTGTGAGTAATAATATTCAATCTTGACCTTGTTATGAGTATTCTTTTGGTGATATCAATTGTAGTCGTGAAAATTTTGTAGCATGGCTTGGCTTATTTTGCTACCTTCTTGTTCTTGACCCAAGTGAAATCCAACCTCTTAACTCCTTGGGTTCATGTGCCATGTTGAATGGAAATGTTATAACCATGATCTGTGTTCTTGTTAAATAACGATAATTTCTTCTTTCAGGTCATAATGCTTATTGATTTAGTAACCCTCCATGGTACTAGTATCAATGTTATTCTAGGCATATTTTAGTGGGTTGAAACTCTTTTTTTTCTAAAGATAATCAAAGAAAAAAAGAAGAGGAATACATAGACGAATAAATAAAGAAGATAATAATGAAGTTGTTTTTGGTTGATAAAATTTTAATTCTTTGATCAAAGATGATTAGGGTTCTGAACCTTAACGATACTCCCCTCCTTTTGATTCGATGCTTTCCTCCTTATGCAATGTGGGTATGAAACGAGTTTCAGTAGAGGGGGTTTAGATAGATAGCCTTGTGGAATTGTATACCACCTGGTTTTGTAAACAAATTAATCAATGAATGTTCATATTATAGGTGATCCTAGGATAGTCCTCAAGTTTTACAAAAGAAAAAAAACTTAATCCTAAAAGAAGAATGGTATGAAAACAAATCTTGAACTTTCCAGAACGTAAGCTAAGAATTGTAAGATGACTCTAGTAAATCAGTAATCTTAAGAAGATTTTCACAGTGGGATGTCTTTAGCTATAACTATGTAATGTGGTTGGTCTTTTGCCTGTCCTTTCGCAAGTGAATAGTAAATTATCCTTGAAAGGTGTGAACGTTTTCCGTGCTACCTTTAGGGCCATCCTTGTATTAAGTTGTTCACAGTGTTAGTTGTATCCTTGGTGACGACATGTTGCGTCATGTTATGTGTCAAGCAAGTCAAAAAAAAAATTATCCTGTATTTCACTGTGTTGTCCTTGTGTTGGTATTTTTTGGTGTGTTATAGAGCTGCAACGTACAAGTTTAGACCTATGAGTATAGATATACATTCAGGATCGATCTAAAGGACCCAATAAGGGAACTTCAATTAGTTACTACTTTTGATGAGACATCGAATAGTGAAATTACAAGCAATGTCATCAGAAATGAATACTGCTTCACACTTTCCCTAAAAAAAGAGACATACCACAAAATCAACAAATTGAAATATGTCATCCTCAGTTCAAAGAAATCACAAATATCATATGGACAATTTTTTTAACACAGCATGTCCTCTTCAAAAAGGTGACAAACAATGCAGAAAAAAAGTGCGAGAGCATGGAAATGGTTCATGGTTTTGTTCGAGTTGCAACATACAAGTTCATAACTATGAGTATAGATATGCACTCAGGATCAATCTAAAGGACCCAACAGGGGAACTTCAATCAGTTATTGATTTTGATGAGATAACTGAATCAATCATGGGTGTTGCAAACCTCCACCTATTGTCTATAGACAAAGATGTGAATAGTGAAATTACAAGCAATTTCATCGGCAACAAATACTATTTCACACTTTCTTTGAAAAAAGAGAAATATTGTGGAATCAATAGATTGAAATGTGTCATCCTCAGTTCAAAGAAAGCGGATGATAGTGAATCTCCTCCGTAACCTTCTTTATGTAAATATTTTTGCCGCATCCATCCCTTCAAACTTTACACCCTCCATTCCTTTCTATACTTTGAACTATCAACACTATGTTAGTTATTCCATATCTATGTTTCCCTCTTTTTCCCCGCTTTAAAAGAAAACTGTTGTATTTACTTTGACATTAACATACCATTGTCTCCTACTACTATGTGGATTGAAAGTACTATTAAGAAAATAAATGAATATTACTTGCACTTTTGTTATGATATAAGATTTGCAATTTTTTTTTCCATAAAACGCTAGCACTCATGATATAAGATTTAGAAATGTATATGTACAAATTTGTAACAAGTTTTAAATGTAGATAGAACCTTTAAATGAAGTGCTTCATCTATATTTCTACACTTACAAAATCAATCACACCCCTTATCAACATCAACTACAAAAGTAATAACTATACCTCTAAATGAAATAACATATACCATTCGGCTTTAACATTGCATTGTACACATGCGATTGCTAGTAAGGTAATTTGAAAATGAAATGAACGAATGAGTTGAAAATTAGATGATATTGGTTTTCTTGTTTTAAAAAATTATACGATCTTTTAATTTTTTAATTGTTCATAATGTCTTATAAAAATTTATTAAATGATTTTTAAATATATTTAATTGATTATTCACTTATTAATTTTGTTAACTTTATTTTAAATGGTAATTTATAATTTTGCCAGTTGTATATTTATATATGCATGAACTAAATTAGTAATGATATTTTAAATATATTTATTTAATTATGAAGTATAGTATAAGTATACAAAAAAGTAACAATAAAAAATAAATATATCATAATAAATCTATTTATATGAAATATAAACAAACATATTATTAAAAATTGTAATTCTATTTGAATGTATTCAACCCTTTTTTTAAAAATTGAAATTTTGTTTGAATGTCCAATCACCCCTTTGTTATAACACTTTTGTATTTTACATATAACAACATGTTCCAATAATAAATTATAAATGAGCTTCTTCCTCTTTACATTATATTTAAAATATAAAATTTGACAAATAAATAAATAAAAATTTAATTTAAATTTGAAAAGTAATCTAATTTTGAACCTACCCTTCTTTAATACTAGTAATTGCATGCTAGCAGTGCAATGTGTATAAGAGTTGTTGGTAATTGGAAAGAAGCTCATAAATACATTAATATTGAAAACTTTGTTAGAAGGGGTATATGAAATTTGAGTGAATGTGAGTGATAAGATGATTTGGAAAATGTAGCAAGACGACGTGGAGACCAAATAGAGGATCAAACGATTTGAAGAGTGAAGAAATATTTTGCTTTTTGTTGTTGGCTCAACCATGAGTTCTGAATTGATATTTACAAAGAAATGAGAGCATATCAACCATGAGTTCTGAATGTAAGTGTTGGAGTATGCAAATGACCATATCCTTAATAAAACGTAGATGTTGTTGTGCAATAAGAGAAAAGAGAAAAAGAAAGATTCGTAGTGCAAAAAAGGCAGATTATATTTTAGAAATGAAGTCACATTGTTTATATTTCTATTCATGGTTTGAATTTGACATCGAGCTAGATGTTTTGTATGATTCTAACCGTAAAATAGTTAAAAATATTTTAGTTTGATTCTCTCATACAACTTAAATATTTAAAACATCACCATCATTTTTTTATATAGAGTTACATGTAAAATGTATTAACATACAACATGTTGAGAATTGGCGAGTGTTGATTGGGGAGGGAGGAAGGGGACAATTTGTTTTAAAGGGAGGGAACTAGTGGAGATAACCTAGGTGTGCATCTTCATTTCTTTAGACCAGAAGTAGAAGGGCGTGAGCCATTATTGAGTATTGCCAATAAGAAGAAAGAGGAAAAAGGTAAAGATCTATAAGGGAGGGGACTCTAGAGATACATGTAAATAGAAGACCATGTTTCTCAGTGTTTCCTTCTACAAATAACATGTAAGGGAGGCGAATAGTGACCTTCTACAAAGTAAGGATGTCTAGACTTGTGGATAGTTAAAGATGAAGCCGGTTTAATATGCATTTTTTTGCAGCACCCTTTGAAAATTGGTGGCACTGGAATATGCAACATTTTCTTGGGATTCCAACATGGCCAATATTGAGTACTCAATATTTGTCAAATATGATGACAAGAAAAGTGGATTTTTTTAAAAGTATAACTTTGTGTTACAATCGATCATCATCGACTTCCATAAATTAGTCCATCAAGTAATTTGTGCAATGGACTGGGCGATTGTAAGGTTCAATGTTTTCAACATGTAGAGGTTGTGATGGTCTACATGGCCATCCTTTTTTGCAAACGACGTTGGGTAAATCATTAAATATATGAAGTTCATGTTGAGAGAGGTGTGAATAAGTGCAAGACATAAGGAATTCCAATCCTAAAAATGAGAAACACCATGAATGTAAAGAATTATTTGGCGAAAAGAAACATATGTGTAGGTGCAATCTTATTGTCAAAAAGCTATTAGCAAGGAGACTGATATATGAAATTCCCTCCAAAGGCTTGTGTCATATAAGTGGCTTGCATATAATGGAAAGTCCATGACAGGCCGAAATTGGCCTATGTGACCAACTCGAAGTTTTGTCCCAAACTATGTCAAATTGTTTGAAAGGAAATCATTGGTATGAAGTCCTGAAACCTTTTACAAATCTCCCTAGGATACCATGTTTGAAACTGTGTCATGAGTAATATATGTGTTGCCCATCTGTAAAGCATCTAAACTGTGGATAAAAACTAAGGCATCGTTGTTAGTGGGACACCAAGTGTACAATGTATTCATACATAAACTTACCCAACTTCAACAAAGAAAGAAGCAACGCCTTACCAAGGTATGTCAATAAAAAATTCATCGAAAGAATGCCTAAAAATTTACATCATCGATCAAATTTCTAAACTTGTTTCTCAAAAATACGACTCGCTTAATAATCTATATTATAGACTGTATATGTGTAAAATATGTCGCGGAGCCTTAAGTTTATACCTTTCAGAAGAATAGATATTCCAATAGTGGAATTCATGTTTACGCATTCATGTGAACTGGCAGGCAATTGTTAGTGGTTTGTATACAACAATTGACAAAAAATTCTCTTAACAATTTGCAACAAGGTACTTTTTTACATATAACATTCTAATGGCTTCTTACATTATAATAATTATATAAATCGATCTTTCAAATTATGTCACCATATTCATGATAATTACATGACATATGAGAGAGTAACTCTGGATGACAACCCATATATTTTGCAGAGAACATTTTAGTGATTTCTACCAAATGTTACTTTTATGTCCAATTTTATCTGTATTCATTCATTCTAAGTTCAATTTATAGAGTGGACTAATTCTAATTTAGTATAATATAACAAATGTCAAGAATTTATCTTCTTATTAAAAAGCCATATAAATTATCATTTCACATTATCCTTTAGGTATTAAGAATGTGATGAAGATTCCCCACAGAAACGAGTTTCTGGCAATTTTGAATTGAGCTACCAGCAAAGTTGGTTGATGAAGGAAAGTTGGCTCCTTGTGTTAGAAAAAGTCGTGGATCGAGTTGGAGTTTAAGTGTATTGGTGAGTTCACGTTTCACGTTGCATTGACAACCGAGTTAGGAAATCAAAGTATTGTGACTACTGAGGTGTGTAAATGAGACAAGGTTGTCACATAGGCCGAGCTACATTAGAGCCGAAGATCTCTCACCACCGAGCCATGTCACAAATGATCAGAGCCTAAAGAGAAGAATTTTACATTGGGAGGCATGCAAATTTGTATGTTTCAAGTACCTATCTTTACATTGATTTAGAATGTTCAAAAATCCTCCTTAGTAGAATCTGATATAGAACAACTGAGAATCTTGATATCTTTTGTTACTTCACAATATATCCTACTAAAGCAAACATGCTACAATAATCAATTCATTAGCTGGGCCAGACAAAAAAACAACCAGATCCTTGCAGAAAACATGTCACCCCATTCTACCGATCGTCAGATGCCTTCAAACAAGCTGCAACAATCAACCTCAAGTCATATATTTGATTTTTTCACAATTTCAACTAACATAGACATCCACAAGTAGTGATCTAAAACAACAACGAACACCAGATCCTTGATCAAAACACCTCATCCTAGTTTGTCAATGGGTATAATTGTCAGATGCCTTTAAGCATGCCACAATAATCAACCTTTTTTCATATATTGACCTTTTCACAATTTCAAATAATATAGAAGCCCACAAGTAGTGATCTAAAACAATTCTTCTCAGGAAAAGCAATATAAAAACTTCTACTCAAGTTTTGGAATGAGCTAAAATCTCAAACCACAAGAATTATCTAATGGGGTTTTCAATAAAATTGAAACCTTGCTTAAGGTTAAGTACAATGTATAGGACAAGGATCCCCAAGAAAGCCCATTCTCTATGAATCACTGTCCTTTCCTAGCAGAGATGCCAAAATAAATGGAAATAATCCTGAAAAGTCTATTGCAAATTGAATACAATGTAATGCCAACCAGGTTTAGGCTTAAACATATATTTCCATAGAATAAAGGCAAACATCGATTATTTCGCGAGTAATGTGTCCAAGCTATGTTCTATGTACTCAGGCATGCAGGAACATTTTCTGCAATAAACCAAGAAGAACAAATGCGTAAACAGACATTTTCTTGGATAATGTTTAATGAAATCTAATATTATAAAATGTTTTAAAATTTAGAGGTTATTTCATGTCAAAAGAAAATGTAATGCAGAACCGATGATGAATAGTAAAAGCAAGTAAATGATGAAGAGGAAAAACAAGCAATATACTTGAGGTGCATCGAATAAGTATCTCTTCGTCAAGAAATGACATTGTACAGTCACAAAAGATGATGAACAGTAAAAGCAAGTAAAGAGTGAACAGGAAAATCAAGCAAAATAATTAAGGGAAGGTGCATTGAATAAGTATCTCTTCATCAAGAAATGGCATTATACAGTCACATAATAGGTGCATGTGGCAAATCTATGAAGTGACTCCTAGAATTTCCAATTCAAGCTATCCAAAATATTTTTCTATCACACCCACACCATATTTGCTAAGGAATATTAGGCAAATTATAATTCATTGGCTTGCATTGTTGAAATAACATGAAATCGTACAGCTAAAAAATAGGCATAGGTATTTGACAAGTGGTTCAATTTGGAGTAGCTCCTAAAAAATACCTACTTCTGCTATGCAACACTTTCAAGTTATACATAATACTTTACAAGCATATGCACCTTTATCACCAAAATTGCATATATTTCACCCATACACATTATTTGAATCCCTCCAAGAGTGTGTCATTCACCTAGAATTAAACATAATAATATAATATCCATTTCCACGTTCAAAATACTCAATATTACATAACTTTCAGTTTGGGACAATCTCATATAGGTCCAATTCGGATTTCTCAATTGCTTTCTCTTGGTCTGAAACCTTTCTTTCAAAGTTGTAAAACAGGGTAGAACATTTTATGCCTCAAGAGTGCTTCTATCTTCTAATGTTATATTTTATTAAAAATTCCAATCCATTGAAATTTGTGAAGCTTATACCTCAATATTCCTTATGAAAGTTTTTGTATTCTCCAACTACAACATCTTTACTCTAGCTAACAAATTCTATATCACATTTTGTAGTTCAATAAGGAATTTCAAATTTATTCGTAAACTTATCTATAACATATCAAGGTCCATGAACGCACCTACAACTGCAAGTTAAAGCTCTAGATCTTCCTCACTTATAGCTGCTTGCACCCGAAGAGACCTCCGCGGACCTCCATTTCTAACCTGGTCAAACAAATAGAAATCAAAACTCTCAATATTATAGTGCAGAATAGTCACAACCGGTGTTAAATAAAATAATGATTGCACAATTGTAATCACACTAATGGAAAAAGATGAAGAAATTTTTATAGCAAAAATTCAATTTCATGAGATGAAACTTCTTGAAACTTCAGTCGCAGAATGAGAAAGACATGAACTATAACAAATATTACCCAGAAGTATATTCTGCAGTGATTATACCCCACATGTTTCATGTCATAAGCACAATCCAAAATTACACTACACATTGATTACAAAACAATTTTGGTTGCATCTATACTGTGGAACACCTCATATTAAAAGCCAAAATAAAGATAAGAGGATATCGAATATAACCACAAAACATTTCTGAATATGTTTTAGTTGTGGAACCAATCTTGCAAACTTAGGTTTTTTAATGTTCTATCTTGAATTAGTATTTATGGCCCATAATTTAGTTAGTTACAAATATTTCTGGCTTCATACATTTCAATGGTGTTTTTCATCATATTGATTGTTGGAAATTCAAATCAAAATTTAATGTGCATCTAATATCTGTCTTCCCTAGATTTAGTTCCCTGACATATCAGATTTGCATTTAATTATGACTGTTGCACATTTATTTTTGGTTGATTATTCTCCCTAATTATCTCTTGTCAAAGATTTTGTGTTGACTTGCAAGGCAAATCTTTTGTGTAGGTGTTTATTATTAATGCATTATTTTTTATCGTTATATTATAAGAAGAGAAAGAAGGAGAAGAAGAAGACAGAAGAAGGAGAAAACCCGGATTTGGAAGAAGGAGAAAAGTGCTCAGTTCCAGCTCAAGTCTGGACTATTTTTGCTGATAGAAAAACTTCATTTCTCAGTTGTTATTGTATGAATGAATGTTTTGTGTGTAGTTGTAGCTACTATTCATCATTCCTCAAATATTTATATGTATTGCTAAAGAATTTTGATGCCCAGATCTGTGTTATTTGCAGCCATGTGTTTTATCTTATTTTTCTATTATAAATTGTTGTAACTTCTCTTTCCTTTTCTTTCCATGTTCTACTCCATTAAAATCTGCTGCATTTTATTTTCTATTGCTAATTGAAGATTCTGTAAATTCTGTAGACTCTGCAGTTTCCATATATCCTCGTATTCCCTTCATCTGGTATCATAGCTTGGTTAAACCCTTCTTCTATTTCATTTTTGGTTTTATAGTTTTTCATTTGGAAGCCATTAATGGCTTCTACGTCTAGTGCATCGCTGGTTAGTGTGCAAACTCTGATTTTCACAGGAAAGAACTATGAGTATTGGTCTTTGACCATGAAAGCTTTGTTTCGGTCTCAAGACATTTGGGAAATGGTTGAAAATGGTTATTAGGAACCAGCAAACTAGGAAGCATACAATGCTCTTACAAAAGCTCAAAAGGACGTCTTGAAGGAACAACAGAAGGAGGATGGGAAAGCATTATTTTATATCCATCAAGAAATGCATGAGAGCATACTCCCAAGAGTTGCAGTAGAAAAGTGAGCCAAGGAAGCATGGGACACACTCCAGATTACGTATCAAGGTATGGACAAGGTTAAAACTGCTAAATTACAGCTCCTTAGAAGAGAATTTGAAAATTTATCAATGAGAAACTCAAATTCAGTAGAATCTTTCTTTACTCATGTTGTTGGTTTGATAAATCAAATGAAGTCCCATGGAGAGGTCATAAAGGATATGAAGGTTGTTGAAAAGGTACTTAGAAGTCTCCCTTCTAAATTTGATGTTGTAGTTATGGCTCTAGAGGAAACCAAAGATTTGAGCCAATTTAGTGTTGATGAACTACATGCCTCTCTTATCAATCATGAATATAGACTGAATAGATCAAATAGTTCGGTTGAAAATGCATTTGCATCTCAGATTTATGTAAATCATGGAAGAGGAAGGAGGAGTTTCAGTCCTAGAGGAAGAGGGAGAAGTTCTCCTGGAAGTGGACATAGCAGTAGTTATGCAAATGCTGGTGGTAGAGGTCAAAATCAGAATTTCAGTCACCCAAGTGGCCAAAGATTTGACAAATCACACATTCAATGTCACTATTGTAAGAAGTTTGGGCATTATGCTCATGAATGCAAGAAAAAACAGTATGACCAGTTGAAGCAAGGTCAAAATCAGTTAAGTAGCACTCCCTCGGGCAGCATGTTCATTGCATGCACGAAGATTGCTGAAGCAATCCCTACAAACTCTCTATTTGAGTGCAATGTTGTTCAAGAAAGCCCATGTGACATATGGTATTTAGATTTGGGCTGCAGTAATCACATGACAGGTAATAAAGATTTGTTTTCTAGCTTGGAAGAATCAGTTCAAACTGATGTTACACTTGGTAACAACAACAAATTCACTATTTTGGGTAAAGGTACGGTTAATATTCTAACCAAAAAGGGGGAGCCGAAATTTATGCCTAATGTATATTATGTTTCTAGTCTAAAACACACCTTGATGAGCATTGGACAGCTGATACAAAAGGGATATAGTGTACATGGAAAATAATAAATGTGTTATTTTAGACAAGCTTCCAAGCAATATGCTTATTGCCAAGGTACAAATGACTACAAACCACATATTTCCATTAAAAATAAGGTCGGCTATGAAAGGAAAAACAACTCAAGCTATTTCATGAGACACATACTGTAAATTCTAGAGAACCTTTTAAGGTAGAAGATACAAAATTAGCAGTAGCCAAAGATAGCTACGGAAAAGTTCAACACAGCTATGGAAATGTTCAAAACAGCCACAAAAAGGTTCAAGACAGCTACAAAAATGTTCAAGATAGCTACGGAAATTTCCAAGAAAACTACGAAAATGTCCAAGACAGCTACGAAAATGGCCAGAACAGCTCTAAAGAGGAAAATGATGTTTCTATAGAAACTCAAGCAGCATTTCAATTAGTGGTAAAGGATGATTCTTGGCTTTGGCATTTTATATTTGGGCATTTATATTTTGGAGCATTGAAAATACTACATATGAATAATATGGTAAAAGGATTTCCATTAATTGAGAAACTAGAAAGAGTTTGTGAAGGATGTATTATGGGCAAACAACATAAAGAGTCATTTCCGGTTGGCAAGGCAAATAGAGCTACATCTCTACTTGAGATTGTGTATTCAGATACTTTTGGGCAAATGCAAACACTGTCTATAGGAGGCTACACTTATTTTCTTACTTTTATTGATGATTTCACAAGAAAAACTTGGGTTTATTTCTTGAAACAAAAATCGGATGCATTTTCTTATTTCCAATAGTTCAAGGCACTTGTGGAGAAGCAAAGTGGCCACTACATCAAGGTTCTAAGGACAGATAGAGGCGGTGAATTTATATCTAATGAATTTATAATTTTTTGTAGATCTCATGGCATACACAAGCAATTTACATCCCACTATACACCTCAAAAAAAATGGTGTGTGGCGGAGAGGAAGAACCAAATAATTATGGAGATGGCTCGTAGGATGATGGCAGCCAAACATCTACCAAATGAATATTGGGCTGAGGCTAGTAGGCAACTGTTGTTTACATCATGAATAGGTGCCCAAAAAAGAGCGTAAGAAACAAAGTCCCTCAAGAGGCTTGGACAAGAAGGAAACATAGTGTTTCACATATGAAGGTATTTGGTTGTATAGCATATGCGCATGTACCTGATGAGTTGAGAAGGAAGTTAGATAATAAAGGGAAAAAATGTATATTTGTTGGTTACTCAGAGGAAACAAAAGCATATAAGTTGTTTGATCCTATTAATAGGAAACTTATAATCAGCTGTGATCTTCAGTTTGTGGAGGATGAAGCATGGGATGGAAGCATAGAGAGGACTGTCAAAATTGCAGCTGCTGTCCCTAATTATAATATGGCGGATGAAGTGTTTCCCACACCAAATATAACTCAAACAACAGCTCCTTCCAATCCCAGGATGGTACCACAAGTTGCAGCTCAAGCTCCACCTTCATTCACACCAAGGAGATCTTCAATGCTACTATCCACATCAATAGGACAGAAAACTTCACAAGCATCTACACCAGCATATACGTCGATCAGTATCCTTGGAGCAACACCATCTAGCACTCCAAGTAGTTCTTCATCTCCGGATCCAGCTCTAGCAAGCATGATGCCACGAAAAACAAGGAGTTTGAGTGAGTTGTATAATGTTGACACAACTAACTCATTTTTAGCGTTTTCTTTATTTTCTCATATTGATGATCCATTGCCATTTGAAGAGGCTTTGAGTAGTGATATATGGGCAGAAGCCATGGATGAGGAGATTGAATCCATTGAAAAGAACCAAACATGGGAGTTGGTTGATTTGCCGGAAGGAAAAGATGTAATTAGTGTCAAATGGATTTATAAGACTAAACAAGATGCTAATGGGAAAGTGCAAAAGCATAAATCAAGGCTAGTTACAAGGGGATTTACACAACAGCCTGGTATAGACTTCAATGAGACATTTGCTCCAGTTGCTCGGTTGGATACAGTTAGGACTGTTTTGGCTATTGTTGCCCACAACGAGTGGCCTGTATATCAAATGGATGTAAAGTCTACATTCTTAAATGGTTATTTAGAGAAGGAAGTGTATGTGGAACAGCCACAAGGCTATGAGCTACTGGGTCATGAAGACAAGGTGTATAGGTTGAAGAAGGCACTCTATGGATTGAAGCAAGCCCCAAGGACTTGGTACAGCCGCATTGACTCCTATCTCATTCAAAATGGTTTCCAAAGGAGCGGTTGTGAACTGACATTGTACATCAAGGTCAACAATAAAGGTAAAATTTTGATTGTTTTATTTTATGTGGATGATCTAATCTTTATCGATGATCTAAACATAGATTCTTTCAAATCAGTAATGAAGAATGAATTTGAAATGACTGATTTGGGTCTTATGAGGTATTTCTTGGGGATTGAAGTCCATCAATCCAATGATGGTATATTTATTTCTCAATCTAAATATGCAAATGAAGTTTTGAAGAGATTTAATATGGCAAGGTGCAAGGTATCCCTAACACCGGTTATGACAGGGATGAAGTTAAGCAAGGAAGATGATGGAGCATGTGTGGATTCTACATTGTTCAAAAGGTTGGTTGGAAGCCTTATGTACTTAATAGCCACAAGGCCGGATATTAGGTACGGTGTAAGTCTGATTTCAAGGTTTATGGAGTCTCCAAAAGAATCACATTGGCATGCCGGTAAGAGGATATTGAGGTATGTAAGAGGTACAAAGGATTTTGGTATTTTGTATTACACTTTAGATTATTTCAGTCTTTTTGGGTACACTAATAGTGACTATGGAGGTAGCATAGATGATAGGAAAAGTACTTCTAGGTATACTTTTCACTTTGGTACAGGTGTTGTGTCATGGGCATCAAAGAAACAACCCATTGTGACTCTTTCTTCCGCTGAAGCTGAGTATCTGGCAGCCACTAGTGTTGTGTGTCAAGTTGTTTGGATGTAAAGGATGTTGAAAGATTTGATGCATGATCAAAAGGAAGCCACTACAGTATTCTGTGATAACAGTTCATCCATAGCATTATCTAAAAATCATGTGTTTCACAAGAGAACTAAGCATATTGATACAAGGTATCATTTTATCAGAGAGCTTGTAAGCAACAAAGAAATTTGTCTTGATTTTTGCAAGTCTGAAGATCAATTGGCTGACATATTTACAAAATCATTGGCAAAAGAGACATTTGATTATTTACAAAGTGGCTTAGGAGTTTGTGACTTTTCACAAGTTAGCAGCTCCAGAAAACTGTCAGTTAGCTACGGAAATGCTACAACAGTTGTTGAACAAACTTGATTCATATTTCTAATGATCTGCATTAGTTCATAATTAAGGGGGAGTGTTGGAAATTCAAATTAGAATTTAATGCGCATCTATTATCTGTCTTCCCCATATTTAGTTCCCTGACATATCAGATTTGCATTTAATTATGACTACTGCACATTTATTTTTGGTTGATTATTCTCCCTAATTATCTCTTGTCAGAGATTTTGTGTTGACTTGCAAGGCAAATATTTTGTGTAGGTGTTTATTATTAATGCATTATGTTTTATTGTAATATTGTGAGAAGAGAAAGAAGGAGAAGAAGAAGATAGAAGAAGGAGAAAAACCAGATTTGGAAGAAGGAGAAAAGTGCTCAGTTCCAGCTCAAGTTTGGACTGTTTTTGTTGATAGAAAAACTTCATTTCTCAGTTGTTATTGCATGAATGAATGTTTTGTGTGCAGCTATATCTACTGTTCATCATTCCTCAAATATTTATATGTATTGCTGAAGCAATTTGATGGTCAGATCTATGTTATTTGCAGCCATGTGTTTTATCTTATTTTGCTGTTATAAATTGTTGTAGCTTCTCTTTTCTTTTCTTTCCCTGTTCTGCTCCATTAAAATCCGCTACATTTTATTTTCTATTGCTGATTGAAGATTATGTAGATTCCGTAGATCCTCGTATTCCCTTCATTTACTACATTTCCATTAGTTTTAGATCAATTATGAAATGTGCATGTCTTTCACCACCTTCTTTACCATAGATATGGACAATGAAATGGGATCGATCAACCAAGTTAAAAACCAAAATTTCTCCATCGTTAACAGAGTGATCAGATACAAATGTGTCCCAGCCCCTGACCAAATTCATCTTCTCATCTTGGCTTACGCACCATATCTTCCCACTTGGCCCTTCTAAAATAAGGTCCTCCCTAACTTGGTCCGCAAATTGTGCTGCAAATGCTCGTGGAATTCTCTTTTAAAAGCAAATCCAATTCTTTGTAATAAATTGTAAGGAATAATTCTATATTTTCCATAGAGCTTAATATTTCATATAAAACTCAAATAACTCCATCTAGTCAAATTTCAAACCCATTTATTAAATTAAAGTTAATGGTCATATTTGATCTTCCCTGAGTCATGTCCATAGAAAATCTGTTAGAATTGCGAGTGCTACCATCAGTTAAAAAGGAAATTTTATGCAAGCTACCTCAGATTGTGTGCTATTTTCTTGATCCCATGAGAGAGATAAAAACAGTAAAATTGGTTATCTTAAGAGATTTTATGCTTTCACAATCTACAGATCAATGAAACATAATTTTTTACACAGTTTTCACATAGATTTCAGTTTTGAGCAAAAGGATTTCACATTTTTCCACCCAAATAATTCTCTGCTTCATTGATTACTTTGTTGGAACATATTACTTCAAAAGAAACACAATGTTTGCATGTCAAAAAATTACCAAAGGTTGGAGATTTATGTACTCCTTGAATTTCAATTTTTTACACTATATCTTTTAACTCTTCTTCTCAAAGAAGCTGCGACTGATTGAGCTGCTACACATTGGTGTTTTAATCTCCCTAAAATACTTAAATTGTTTTCTTTTCCTGCACCATTAGGCTTATGCATAATACAAAATTAAATATCTTCACCTTCGCAACCATACTTCACAGCAACCCAATGGGAACTGGGTCAAATCTTGTTGGAAGCATATTGAATTGTCCAAACTGGTCCGAACAAATTTCTTAAAAGTTAGAGGTTAGTTCATGTCAAAAGAGAATGTAATGCAGAAGATGATGAACAGTAAAAGCAAGTAAACGGTGAACAGGAAAGACAAGCAATATGCTTGAGGTGCATCGAATAAGTATCTCTTCATCAAGAAATGGTATTGGACAGTCACATAAGATGATGAACAGTAAAAGCAAGTAAAGGGTGAACAGGAAAATCAAGCAAAATAATTAAGGGAAGGTGCATTGAATAAGTATCTCTTCATCAAGAAATGGCATTATATAGTCACAGAATAGGTGCATGTGGCAGATCTATGAAGTAACTCCTAGAATTTCGAATTCAAGCTATCCAAAATACTTTTCTATGGCACCCACACCAGATTTTCTAAGGAATATTGGGCAGATTCTAATTCATTGGCTTGCATTGTTGAAATAGCATGAAATCCTACAGCTAAAAAATAGGCATAGGTATCTGACAAGTGGCTCAATTTGGAGTAGCTCCTAGAAAATACCAACTTCTGTTATGTAACACTTTCAAGTTACACACAATACTTTACAAGCATATGCACATTTATCACCAAAATTACATATATTTCACCCATACACATTATTTGAATCCCTCCGAGAGTGTGTCGTTCACCTAGAATTAAACATAATAATATAATATCCATTTCCAGGTTCAAAATACTCAATATTACATAACTTTCAGTTTGGGATAATCTCATATAGGTCCAATTCAGATTTCTCAGTTGTTTTCTCTTTGTCTGAAATCTTTCTTTCAAAGTTGTAAAACAAGGTAGAACATTTTATGCCTCAAGAGTGCTTCTATCTTCTAATGTTATATTTTATTAAAAATTCCAATCCATAGAAATATGTGAATTTTATACCTCAATGTTCCTTATGAAAGTCTTTCTATTCTCCAACTACAACATATTTACTCTAGCTGACAAATTCTATATCACATTTTGTAATTCAATAAGGACTTTCAAATTTCTTTGTAAACTTATCTATAACATATCAAGGTCCATGAATGCAACTCCAACTACAATTCGAAGCCCTAGATCTTCCTCACTTATAGCTAGTTGCACCCGAAGAGACCTCTGAGGAGCTCCATTTCTAACCTGGTCAAATAGATAGAAATCAAAACTCTCAATATTACAGTGCAGAATAGTCACAACCCGGTGTTGAATAAAATAATGATTTCACAATTGTAATCACACTAATGGAAAAATATGAAGACATTTTTATAACACATATAAGGCTTTAAATGATTATAATCGATTACAACAGTTAGTAGTAATGTTAAAATGCATGGTGAGAGAGGTGTGACCTAAGATGTACTTGTAAAACCATTGTTGAAGATGTTGACTAAACTCCATGATGAATGGAGAATGATGATGATGACATATGAATAGGATCATCATCATCTTCAACAACTATAGCATTGCTTAACCCAATGTTCTGCATGGTGGTCAATGCCCTTCCCTTGTCTGCTTCAGAGTGCCCCATAAGAATCTTTTTGTTCTCAAGGGGCATCAGATCTAGATTAAGTTTCATAGGGATAGATTCTACTTTCATGGTGGTGGAACCTCGTTCCAAAACAGCGCAATAAAGTACACTGAGAAAATTGGGGGCTAATCCCTTTAAAAGGGGGGGTCTGTAAGGACTGCTCTTGATACTGGATGTGGGGGTGAGTACACTGTTTCTTTCCTTCTATGAATATAATATTTTATTCAATTTCAACATTTTATCAACTATCCCAAGGATTTAAACTTGGGGATCATTGATGGAAGCTCGAGTACTCCATCGCTTGAGCTCATTCCATTGTGGACGTCACTAATAGTTAAATTTTAAATTAAATCAAATTCAAGGCATGTGCTTGGCTGAAGTTATCCTAGGGATTTGCATAAGAGAAACTTCTCAGAGTGAAGATGTATAGAAGTAAATTAAGTCATTTCGTGTATTCTCTTTGAATTTCTTAGAGTGTAATCTTGGACATTTTTATACAAAGGTATGCATGTGTCAAAATATTTTCCATTGTACTATACCAATCATGATTTATCATACTTTGGGTAAGATACCAACCTTTTATTATCCTGCAGTGGCATACCATGCAAAGTGGAAATTGTCATTACTAACCCTATTATGGAGGATAATGGTTGAATTCTGAGTACAGGTAAATATTAGTGTAAATTTTAGTATTCCTAATTGGAAAGAATGTTACTTAAATAAGATTCCTGTTGGTTTTAAAACTTGGGTGTATTGAGAAGGCACTCCTCCTCCATTTTGGGTAGGGAAACTGAAGTGAAAAATGATAATCTATGTCTTACTTCACAGTTCACACTAATTGTTTAAAACAGACACACAAGAATGTTGTTACAGACTTATAGTTATAGTTGGATTCTTAACTCAGAAATCTAAGACAACCATGGTTCATATAACTGGCACTAAAGAAAGAAGCAAAAAATCTTCAATGTCACAAAAGGAACTTAAGAAGTTAAATTCCTTGAACTTCTCTATAGCCACATTAAATTGTAGAATGGCTATTTTATATCTCACCTACCTCAAACTGCTTTTAATTTCAAATTTCAATATCATGTGAATAAGCAATACTAAATGCAAGCTACTATCTCCATTTTGAAATTCCCCTGCATCTAATTATTGATTCAAGTCCAACTCAACAATCATGGTCATGCACGACACTTCCTCTGAAGTTTATATTTAGCATTCAGCTAGCTTCACATGATTGTAGCTTTCATTTTTAATTTTTTAACCATATACATGTGTGTCATAAGCTTTCAAACTTGTATACCATAAATTGAAGGACTAAAAACAATGACAATTAAGAATATTTCGGCAAATTCTTTCCAACAATAGGTATAAGACAATGACAATTCATATGATCTAGATTTAGCAGAAAAGAAAAATAGACTTATAACATTTCCAATGTGAAAAATAGAATCCCAAAGCTCAGTTGGTAAAATTCTTGTAAGGTTACAAGACAGGGGCCAACAACTAAACATAAGTTACATAATGACACTTACTTCAAGCCTCCATTAGTTTCATTCATATTAAACTGAACTTGCTTTAGAATATTGTGGAACTTACTTCAAAAAATTGTGTAAACAAAGTTAATCCATTGAGAAATGTGAAAGCTATTCTCTGGTCCTTAAATTTCCTGGTTCCAAACATACTAAATTCCAATTGTAAAATCGCATGCATCTATACTTCCTCCGAATATGATATTCTATCGTCACTTTGTAGCACATATGGTATGGTTATAAATCATAATAGTTGGATTGTAGCTTATACTAAGATGATTGAGGACTTCACATTCTAAAAAACAGTTGACACATTTTTCCTGCTACCCCCAAAACCTTGAAGTAAGAATTGAACTTGAGAATACAATTCAGATTTTTTCATTTGACCATATGCTTGTGTCCCCCTAACCTTGACATGACTGCTCTACCAAAAGTGACAGGACTGAAAAAAGTTTGAAGCAGCAGCGTAGGATAAGTGAACAAACTATTCTTAGTGATAGTGAAATCATAAGGAAACAAATAAGTTAACTCCACTAACTCCAAGATCATTATCACAGTATCTCCATCCATTTATTATGGCATGCATCCCTCACAAAATGGATCGGTTACCTCTAGGCCGAGGACATTCCAACATGTTTAAGGGCTTGTGGGTCATTTTGCATATGTTATCTCAAATTTTAAACAATTTGATGGTGTTGCATTTCTCTTAAATATGCAGAAAATATGGATTCATTGAAGTCACAAAATACAATCCAAAATCAATCCTTATCTTCTCTCAGATATCTATAGTTTAACTCAAATCAAAATTTTATCTACAAGGGAGAAATGATAAGACATTGGGCGTCTGAGTCAATAATCTCATAAACAAGCCAAAATTTAAAAAAAGGGTCTCAATGGCAACTCCCCTTACTTCTAAATTGAAAACGAACAATCATAATAAAACTGCAATTCCTATGGATAGAGTAAAGTTGCAGGTAAAAAAATTTAAATTCAAAAACAAACATAACTCCCTTACAATTGATCTTGGAGGAAAAAAATCCCCAGTAAGATGACGCTTCATGAAAGTGGTTTTCCCTGTTATTACCCTTCCTTGTTGTCGAGTATTTAAAGGATATTGCAAACCCCCATTCAGTATGCACTATTAAAAATAGCCCCAGATGCAAGCGTCCCTCGCTTGTTGTACTGTACTGTGCATCTGCGAACTATAAACAAATCTCACCACATATAATATATTACCACCGTATTTCATTGCCTCTTCATATGCTACGCAGAATGTTGTGCCTTCTTCAACTTCAAGTTCCTTACAAATCATTCTATATCGCAGGGCTCTGATAATTCTATAGATATTATATTTTCTTACCCAAAAGCGTTCCATTATTTCAATAAAGTTGGGTATCGTTTTAAATCAATACACTCGAATGGGAAATGTCATTGGAGCGTTATCTTTACTCAACTCTAAGAAAATATTTTGTGGTTTGAACAAACGCAGAATCTCTTACACGTCTTTGTAACAAGTGGAAGAGAGATGGTGCACTCCAACCAAATAAACATTAGAAATTCCTCTACCAGATTCACATTGCAAAAATAAGATACCCTCATCAAGGGTGCCGCAACGCTGAATATAGAACATATCTATAATTCCGAAGGAAGAGGGAGAATATATAGGGTTTCGTCTACAGATCAGCGACTGAAACCCCACCAAAAACATTACATGCAAAAGGCAACCATAAAAAAATAACCCGAAAAAATGAAAACGTCCAAACGGTCGTCAAATTTTACACAGTTGGGAGAAACGTCGGAAAGGGCCTTTCCCATAGAGGGAACGGCTTCGGCGTAAATATACACAAACTTGTGTTTATAGTTTAGAGTGTATTTTTCTCTATTATATGCATGACTTGAATTTTAACGAATAAATACAATTTCGTAATCTAATTTTTCCTCACTTTTTTAATTATATTGAAAACATGCAAACTTACCTACTAGAAAATACAATTAAGTAGATTATTCATTTAAAAAGGTGTGTGAAAAAGGTAAACACGAAAAGTATAAAAATTAAAGGTGATAATAATAATTAAAGTACTAGTAATTGTACATGAGTTGTAAAATATGTTGTAGGAGATAAGAATGTGACTATACAAAAGTGTAGTGTCTAAATTTTTTTGATAAAGGTATAGTCGTATCGGATTCTTTTAGAAATGGGGATTTAGGAGTGTGTTCTCTTGTGTATGGTCTCCATGAGTGAGGTGGGTTGAGTCTTGTGAAGTCAATGTTATGGTTGATATGTATATTAATGTCAACTGTAGATTGCACTGTATGTCATTTGTTTAATGGTGGAGAGTAAATAGGTATATAGGAACGTCCCTTAAAAACTCAAACATTTAACTGGAAGTTACCTATTTTATGTAGCTTGGACGCCCTATATTTGTTGAGCTTCAACAACATAGTCTGCACTCCTCTTCTTTGTGTGCGATGAACATTTTTTTGTGTACTTTATTCTGGTGTAGCACTCAAACGTAAAAATAGGTAATATTTATAGGGTCACTGAGGGCACACACTCTTGATATTGTTGTAATTGATAGTCCTTAAAGGTCAACATCTATTATGGCCTTGTCAAACATCAGCCCCCATCCCTTATGAATTGTGAGACCTCATGTAATGCCCACATTTTCAACACCAAAATACAACAGACATAGTAACACAATAATTATTTTTTGGGCTAACATTGCTTGATACATAACATCACATATGATCACTTAGGATAATGTATAACACATGATACATTTGTGTAACCATGGACCCATATTTATAACATGAAACACATAATGCACATCAAAGCCACATGTATAAACAAGACAAGGTACAACAACGACCCACGACAAGATACACTTACTCATAGACACTTCCCACAACACATCATTATTCACGGTGTAATATTTATTTTAATCCTATTTTTATTAGTTGACTATAATTGTCTAAAGAACAAAAAATATGGGACCCTTCGTTCCTTTACAACTAGGTTGCATGTTTTTGTTTAACATTTCATGTATAATGGTTCCTTTAGAATTTGCTCGTTTCTCTTATGGAAATAACTTTATATAGCTTGATTGTGATTAGGAATGTATATACACACATGTGCCTTCTAATATTTGACTTAAGGATTTTTTTTAAAGATCCATTTTTACTTGGTTTGAAAAAATACTCTCGTTATGAGGAAAATTTACAAGAAGAAAAAGGAAGGGTTACTAGATCAATAAAAATCTTATCCCGAGTTCATTTCATAACATTTTGTAATACTAACAATACATTATTTTAATCGTTAAGTTATTATAACCAACTATGTATGTTAACTAATTAAGTTGTATCATTCTTGATTCATAATCCATTACAATAATTAGGAATTCATATTTTCACAATCATATTGCACATGGAAAGGTACATTACACCTATGTTCCCCTTATAGATATTTTCCCTTGAATCTAAGTGATGAATTTCACATTTCAAACTACTTTTGTTTCATCATCTTAAGTGTTCACTCTCAGTAGCAATGAGTTAATTACATGTTTTTGACCATAAATTCTACTTCCTAAGTGATCCTAGATTTAATATATTCCTATCTATGCCAAGGGTTCTACTAGATTTTACAAGTCCAACTTGATTACAATTTCCTTAACTCACAAGACCTTGGCTATAGTTGAAGGTATCCCATTCTTAAGGCTACACTTTATTATTTCATTGGCATCATTGTTTAATCCACATTTATACAAACAAAGCATGTAATCATGCATCATATTTGGTTTTTCTATTTATTAGGTTTGTTGTATTAGTCGTGGACCTCTACTTTATTACATTCATTTTATGATCACATCTGACATTTTAGTTGGTTTTGACATCACTCAAACGTGTACCATTTTCGTAGCGGGCCATTCCATACATTAATCTTATTTACCCTCTTTTTTTATTGACTACATTTACGTGATTACTTTTCGTCCTATATAACATCATTTTGGAAAAAAATTATTCCTATAACCCTTATGTAAGACTCAGGGATTTAAGACTACAAGGAGTACGGACCTCGCACAAGACAACTCATTTCATTTCTCTTAAACACTCAAGTATTAAGTGTATATTGCAAGAGAGATATCCAAAATAATCTTAAGCATTACAAAAACCTCTTAAGTACCTATTTCAATTGTTGGGTAAATATGCAAGTAATTTGAAACGTATTCTCCACTCACATAAGTTAGATCTCACAAGGGATAAATCATAGGTACAACCACCAACTATCTTGCAAGGCTTTGGCCACCCACTAGGGTACAAAGGGAAAATTATGCAATAGGGGGTTAAAGTTATTCATGATATGGTCATGCCTACAACAACAAGACATGATCACCTCACTCATCCGATATTTATCATTGTTTGATGTACATGAAATGCACCACTGCTACAAAGGTAAGGATGAATTCAGAGTAAAAGGATCCTTGAAAAAGAGGAGCATTAGGTACGAAACAATGATGTTATCCATGAGGTGGCAGAGTATGGGATTAACACGATCAATGTCTTATACTCTGTAAAAATACCCAAATGGTGAAAGGAAGTACAATATGTATTATAATTCATTCATATAAAGACTTGTCCATAGTTTTGGATGAGATGAGATATCTATTTCTCAGTACGAGATGCTAAGGAATTTAACTCTTGATGAATTGTACTTAGTACAAGGAATTTACTTAAATATATGTAGGAATATAGGTACAACATGCTGAGGTACACAAACTAGGATATACCAATGTGGGGGTATAGAAAACAACTTCAGTGAATGATACTACTTTTTCAAACCATTTACATAGAGCAATTCTTCAAGAAGGAACAATGAAGATCCATTATTCCTTCAATGGTAAGACACGCTGGAGTCATTTCAAGATGAGATAATAGCTTTACATATCCAACAACGTGAAGGAGTATACCAGGCATGGTTCATGAAATACTTAAGAATTCATAAATGCTCAGGAGTACCCTACTAACCAATGTGGCATCAAGTATTTGGAGTTTTGTACGGACAACCCTTACACTCGGGAACAAACAAGGTTATGCCTCATTTCAAGTGGCTTCAGTACAAATTACTGGAGTTTGAGGCAGAGATCAAGGATATTCTGAGGGGAGATAATTTCCTCACAAATTCAGTTACATTTTTTTAGAGAGAATGTAGTCTTCATTGAGCAACTGTAAAACATTTTCCTTTCTATTCATGAGTAGTTATCTCCCTATCCTTTCTCTCTCTTCACTACCCCCTATCCTATCTTCTTTCATGTTCTTATCTGCATTTGTTAGTAGGTTTGCTTTTCATTTTTTCATTATTCATTAACAATTTGATCTATAGTTTGTGGTAAGATGAGTATAGAGAGAGAGAAATTGAACAGACTGAGAGAGAGAACACTGTAAATTGAACCCTCACCTTGTCATGTGAAACCCTGTAATGGATCCAAATAATACATTACACATCATCTTTAACTGCTATAGGAAAGTTACTCCCATTAGTATCTTTACAGAACTGATGGAATCCATCAGAAAAAATTTTCAAGTCTTCAAAATGCGAGGGTAGGGAAAACTGACCAAATCAAGTAAAGTGAGCTTATAGTATGGTATTCAAAAACCACTAACATGTTAAGTTCAAACATGATATTTATCATTTATTGAGTACATGACTTTCAACTGCTAAAAAGGTAAGGACTGAATAGAGAAAAATTTGAAAGAATTCGAATGAGCATTGGGAACAAGGTGTGTAGTGCCCCATTGACTGGCAGGATATATGGGAAAAGTCAACTCTTCCATACAGGTGATGATTTTAAAGGTCATGTCAATTCAACATATGAAGACTTGTCAGGATAAGTTTTGGATAGAAATATTATTTAACCTCAGTACGAGATGCTGGAGAAATTTACATCTTAGATGCCATTGTGATCTTGTACAAGGAATTTACTTGTTGAATATGTAGGAATATATCAATGCTGAGGTACATACAACTAGGAATAGCCTGTGGGGGATGAAAACCAAGGTTGAAAGTGGATGATCTACTTAGAACCATTTTAAGTAGCTTCTCAAGCAAGGAGGAAGAAGATTACATTTTCCTTCAATGAAGACACGCTGGAGTCATTTATTGAGATAATATCTTACACTTTGGGATAAGTCCAAACAACGTGAAGGAGTGCTAAGGCATGGTCTCATGAAATACAAATGAACATTTCATTTCTACTCTCTACAGAATTGGAAGTATTTGAGTTTTGTATCTACATTCCAGTCAGGATAAGAAGGTATGTGCCTATAGATGAAATTAGTTTTACAATAAGGTTTGTTTGAGGTAGGATCGAGATATTGCCTGAGAGACTACTCTACTAAAAGTCCATCAGACAATATGAGTCTTCATTGGCAACTGCATTTTTCTCATCCGAGTAGTTATCTCCCTTCCCCCAATATTCTCTGCTCTTCCACTACCCCCTGGTAGCCTAAAACTTCTTTCCATGTTCTTATTATTTGTTAGATAGGTTTACTTTTCATTTTTATGGATTATTGCATTAAAATTGTGATTCTAGTAGTTTGTACTGAATGTAGGATAAGTCTCCTCCAAATGGGTTTGTTGAAAAGGATCGAAAAACTTTCAAGCAAATGAGTTTCTGGTAGGCACATATGAAAATCTCTACAACCACTTCCAGTAAACCCCCCTACCTATAAAAAAATGCAAGATGTGGACAAGTAGGATGTCCAAGATAGCATTTTAAGGATAAATATAGTATTGGTAATGAATTCCTCAGTTTCAAGGGGCATTGGTAGACATTTTTTGCAAAGTTCATGAGTATATAGCTATCCATAACCCAGGTCCCCTGCACAAGAATCAGATTTAGTTGAAAAAGGATTTGAACAATGATCAAGCTACTGCATGAAAGGAATGATAACCAGATCATACCAAGCCAAGAACACAGATGTTAATCAAACACCATGATCAATAAGATGAAAGCAATTCTCCAAAATAACTTTACATAAAACCTTTGCAAACAAATGAGAAACAATATTATATATTATTATGGAACTAAATTCAATACATTGAGAATGGGCCTTGCTTAAATAGGCAAGGAATAACAATCTAAGAACTAGTCAAGGTTGTAGATCAAGCCATACATCAAGAAAATAACTAGTCAACAAATAACTAGTCAAGACCATAGATTTAGGAGAGAACTAGACATCAAGGATCTAGTCAATACCATAGATCAAGGAAAGAACTATACCTAACAACTAGATAATATCTCCTAATATCTAAATAAGATAAAAGAAATATCCACACACATAAGTGGGTGACGATAAATACAATAAAGGTAAATAAAGTACCTAGGTGAACATGAGCTAAGGTAAATACCTACTCTAACACCCCCCCCTCAAGTGAAGCTAGGGGACTAAAATAGATGTGACATGTCCAAAGTATGAGTCCCGGTAACTAGGCCTGATGAGGTACTCATGTACAATAACTGGGAAAAAGGGACACCGTAAGGTACCCAAAACTAGTAACAACAAAGTAAAGAGAGTAAAAACCCGCTCCAAGGCATCCCAAGAAGCTCGGCTCAAAAAAATCATACAATGTTGAAGAATTTTGGTGTGCACTGTGGTTTTTGAATCCACTTTGGTTTCTCGATCACAAAACTCAAAAACAACTGACACTAGGTTTCACCAGAATAGCTCCATATAAGGAGACTGTCAACTGAGTGATGTCGAAAGTGCAAAAAAAAATGCCAAACATAATTTGATCAACTGCTGCAAATAGGTGTGCCACGATCCAAGAACAAAAACCAAAGCAACAAGGCAAGGACACAAAATCCAGAGTGTCACGATCCAAGAAAAGCCAAGGTAACAAGGCAAGGACACAAAACCCGAAGAAGCAGGATCAACACCACACCCTCCCATACTGCTGAATGGGTGGAGTGAACGCTACAAATTTGTATGAGTTGTCAAAAAAACTACTCGAACACTGAAAAAATAACACTGGGCTCCACCAGAATAGCTCCCCCATAAGAGAGACTGTCAACATGCCAAAAGTGTCGAAAATACAGATACAAAATCTCTCAACAAATAAGAGAGATACACTACACCTGCTAAAGAAACATGCTCAAAACAAGAAGCATCACAATGCATAAGGTATAGAAAGTGGAGAAAGAGGTCCGAATGGTGGAGGAACCACACCTGTAGAGTCCTCTCAATGAATGCCTATGTCGTTGCCATGAGTGATCAGATATCCACCCCAAATCAACACGGATGGATGAAGAAGATGCCTGCATATGACTTGGTGCAAAATGCACAATGGGTGCATGCAAAAGAACATCAGAATGTGTATCAGGTTGATCATGTTTGACAGCTGAAATCTCTAGGTTTCTCAAGACTGAGTGAAGGTGCAGAACTCATGTGTTGCTCATGATCCTCAAAAAGAGTCGAGCGAACAAAAAAAGGAGCTATTGTCAATGTGTGATCCCAATGAAGTATCTGCTTGAAAACCAATGTCATGACAAGAATTCCACTTAACATGTGGAATAGAGGAAAAAATACCCTGTGAATGTCTGTACCAATGACTCCAGCTAGTGAGACCCATATAATAGAGCATGAGAGAACTGAATGCAGTGGTATGCTTCTTAAAAAATCCATGTAAGCTGAGCAGAAGTAGGATACACAACATGTGGTAATAATAGGCACAGATGTGGAAGAGCATGCAGTAACAAGCCTCATAGGTTTAGAAGCATCAAAAAAGGATTCAGGCTCAAAGACTAATAAATCAATGTCAGTGGGTACAAGAGCAACAACTACAAGCGGACTAGGAGCATGGATATGGTTGTCCACAATATGATGGTGATGTTGTAGGCTAGCAAGTTTGTTCTGCATAGAGTGTATTATTGTATCCTTATCATGAATGAGTGATTGTAGAAGAGAATTTCACTTCTTGAGCAATCTATTTTCTTCCAAAAATTTTACAATATCCTCTTGAAGTCCACATACTTCAGAGAAAAAATCATATCATTCTCAGAATCCATGATAGATACAAAATGCAACTCCCAAAAATTTAGGACGTCGGGCTCAGCCAAAATTGCATCCACAATTGATTACAACACTCCCTCCATATTTGGCACTTTATAATTATAGTGCAAGTCTCAAAATAAATAACTCCAATGGAAAGAGCATGAAAAAACAAGCACTTTTGCAAAAAATGGCACTCAAAACCAAGTTACCGATCAAAAGTTACAAGCTTTTTACTATTTTTCTCTGTTATTTATTTTAGTTGCCACTAAAACAAAATAAATTGTTGTTGTTTATTTATTATTTATTTTTCTCTGGATTTTGTGTGGACAGTGACCTTTGTTCACCAAAAATAGCAAAAAATGTGCATAGCATCAGTGGACCCCCATGCCAAAAAAGGAAAGATCTGAAGGATTCTTCTGCATGCAACCCGAAAATGATCTTCCGTACCAGAAAAAAAACCCAATGTAGATCTCGTGAAATCCAAAAAACACAAAAAAATGTTTCCTTCATTTCTTAATAATGTGGTACGAATCCCATAGGTTGACCCTGTGTATTTTCATTGCAACCACAAAAATCGACAATGCCAGTCTAGAAATGGCCGAGTTTACAGTCGATCTTAGGGTTGTCAAGAACTAGTCAATTCCGGATCCAATGGAAGCCTCTATTTTGCATAAAAATGCATGTAGCAACAAAATACGACCAATGATCCCAAATATATGAATACACAAATAATTTATTTACAAAATAAAACTTAGGAAATAGATGCCAACAGCAATCTCTGCTATGATCCCATTGAAGGGAACGATAACCAGATCATACCAAGCCAAGAACACTCATGTATTCTAATGTGAACACCACGATCAATAAGATGAAAGCAATTCACCAGAATAACTTTAGATAAAACTTTTGCAAACAAATGAGAAACAATAGCATATATTATTATGGAACTCAATGCAATACATTGAGAATGGGCCTTACTTAAATAGAAAAGGAATAGACAATCTCCAGTCAAGGTCATAGATGAAGCCATAAATCATGGAAAGATCTAGTCACATACCGTAGATCAAGGAAAGAACTATACCTAACAACTAGATAATATCTCCTAATTATCCATATTCCTACAAGATAAAAGAAATATCCACACACATAAGTGGGTTTTAGGATAAATACAATAAAGGTAAATAAATTACCTAGGTGATTTTTCATGAGCTAAGGTAAATACCTACTCTAAAAATGCTCAATTCACAGGTGTAGAGTCTCAATACTTATTTGATCCACATACTCCCAGCCTGCGTCAAAATGGGACCTCTGGAATAGGTTGTGATCATCTAACAAAGCATAGAAGGTTATCTAGCAATGGATACAGTGTTACACATAGCTGCATGTGCCTGGTAGTAATGTACACAATAAATGAATTGCAAAGGTTATGACATACCAATGATCTACATACTTCGATGATTAAAACCGATTTCAAAAGAAATGAAACCCTTCTATATATAAGATGTTTGGCACAATTAGCTCAAAAGATTTCGTTTACATTGAAATAAATCACTGTAGGGAAAGTTGTAAATTTATAGGAAATTTTATTATGGAAATAAAATGGTTCATGGGAACCCATCTGAAATTGCATTGGTCATAAAACTAGGATTTTTCCACAGGTTAGGATGAATGTACAACAATTTTTTTTTATGGAGGGGTTGTGGATGCACACGAACTAGTCAATGAAATTTTAAAAGAGATTTGAAGCCTGGCGGAGTGCGGGTGAACCTTCTTGGAGAATAATCTTGCACTACAAAAGCTAATTTCTCCAGTTGCATGGTTCAGTCTCTCATAATTTATGTTCTTTAGTTTTTTTTTTCATTTGCAACGGAATAAAATTTTAAACTGAAGGATTTTCATATAAATTATAGTATTAAAGATAGGACTTTTTTTATCAACAATAAAATGTTATATCGTAACTTATAGGATCTAATATTCCTTGGTAAAAATGAACTTAACCCTCACTTTCATGATGATATAGCGTACACTCCAACCAAACTAGATTTCTAGGAATACCCCTTTTTATTGTCACAAGTTGAAGTTGACTTTCCGATAAATATTTTGACCATTTCTTTGTTGTAAATAGATAAATCACGATTTTTCAGAGACTCGTAAAACAACCTTCCTAACTCTAGAAAGGGGATATTAAGATTCCTTCGTGTACCTTGTTATGTGAGGAGTCACTGTCAATCTTTAGATTGATCTCAAATGATCATTTGTGCATCTTTTTGATGTCCTACTAGCAGCACTATCACACCATTTTGCAATTATAGAAAGCTATTAAAACTAAAAACTTGGCACTTTTGTTTTGAAACCGCCATTTGAACCCTGAGCGAAAAAATGTTTATCCACAAAAAAATACGCGAACCTCTAGTATTTTACTATTGGACAATTGCCTAGATTTACCTTCAATTTGAGGGAAAACACTTTTCTTGTAGTTTGGCAAAGAGATTTTGTAGGCCTCTGGTTGCAATTTGACTAGGTCAAACTAGATCAATTATGATCGGTGGCTCTAGAAAACATGTCACCATTTAAAAATAGTTTTCTAGTTGTCAGTTTCGTCAACTCTAATGAATTCTCCATATAGGGGGGAGCTTATAGTAAATTTATCATGGAGCATTCATCCATCGAACTTTAGTTTTAGGACGTGGTTCATATGAGCCCTTGAGCTAATTTTTAATCATTTACAACTAGACCAATTACAACCGATGGTCTCGAAAGACTAGCTGCTAATCATAAATTGTTCGCCAGTTCTGAACAATTGTCATGTTCCTATGAAATCTAGGTATATAAGTGGAACATGTATAAATTTAAGACTATGGTATGATTTTTCACATCGGAAGAAAACATTTGAAAGTAGGTTCTTATAGTCTCCAAGCCTAAATCAAACAATTTTGTAGTTAGCAGGAAAACATAAAAAGGAAAGTACCTGTAGGACCCCTATTGGGTTACCTAACCACCGTGGAAACTTATTGACACTTGTAAAAAAATATTTAGAAATCTATCTTGTGGCTTTTTGTATGTGAAATTTGACTTTTGGGAGAATAGTTTTTCTCTCTCCTTGGTTACAAAATTAAGGGAAATGAAATAAAATGAATACATGTCTCTAAACCTTTTATTTTGAATGCAAATTGTAATTATTGTTATATGTAAATGGGAAACTAAAAACATTAATTATGTTAGATCTACCTGGATGCCATGCCAATGATCCTATCATAGTTTTCATGATCACATGTTTTTGCAGGATGCAAGTAAGATGGCAAAACAACGTGGGTGTGAATCATTGTATATTGTGTAGAATTTATGTATGTTAATAGAAGAAACTTTTATGTATGTTTATGTTACAGTAAATTTTGTTATTGAAATTCGACAATATGAATGAGATACTTTATTTTTAGGGGTGCATTTGGGAAATGTGTATGTAATTAAAGGGTAAGTGCACCAAGTTGGGGGGCCAAAAGGGGGTCTTAAGTGGACGCATTTTTCTGAAAAAAAAAAAAATTCAACTTGTACGAGTTTTTTGAAATAGTTACACTCAAAATTGGAAGATGTTGTAGAAATATGAATCGTAGCATTTTGAGTCTAGTTTCTAAGCTACTAAATTTTATTGAAAATGGATAAGTTTAAGTCAGTCAAACAACTAAAATACCAACACATGCTCCTGTTTTTGTTAAAAAACATAATAGAGTGACTTTCGTGCCCCCCAACCATTTTTTGAGCACCCTTTAGTATTTTTGAAAACCCTTTGGTAGAAAGATAGCTAGGAGCATCTAGTTTGGGCTCCATTCTTTTTAGATTTTTTTAGCAGAATATTTTTTTATTTATGATTTTTCTAGTACAGAAATTTTATGTTTTGAAAAATAACGGAGCTCTAACCGTGCCCCCCCCCCCCCTAACTACCTCAAAAAATATCGAAAATTAGAATTTTTTTTTTAATATGTATAGAATTATGCCTAGTTTGGGCTAGTATAAAAAAATTTAATTTCGATCACCCAAACAAAAGATACACCATGAAAGATAGACATATTTACACTTCAAAAAATAGCTATAAAAAGGCATAGTTAGAAAATAAATAATATGGAAACCTTATATTAGTCAGAAAATTTGAAAATATTATATTTTTAGAAAGAAGAAACTCTGCTCTACGTTGTGGTATAATTTTTTTTAAATGGATAAATTGTTTTATTTTGATTTATCATAGAGGAAGTGGCATTTTTACATTTTCTTGCAAAAACTCATTGTTTTTTATGTTTGTATAGGTCCATGCCTCAGGCTTGGGGATCCAAACCAGATCCCAAGCCTTGAGGCATGGCTTGGGAAAAGATAAAATGAAAAATGCGTCTGCATTATGTAACGTGTACACGTTACCTAACTCATACGCGTTACATAACGAGTATGCATTTTTATTTGTTTTATATAATGTGGCCCCCCAACGTCCCTTTCATCTCTTTCATGGGAATTCTGCAAACTTTCTGTTTTGTCTGCAATTTTCTCTACATTCTTGCACGATTTTTTAGTAGTTCATTTTGTCCCCTACTCCACTAGTTGATTTTTTCTAATCATGGGTGATAAACATCAAGCTAAGGACAAGAGGAAAGTCAAGAATAAGACACTAAAGAAATTGGAAGAGAAGAGAATAAAGAAATTGAAGAGAATGCAAAAACTTTGAGCAGGGCAAGGTACATCCGCTATATCAAATGTAGCTAATGTATTAGAAAATGGGGATGAAATACATAATGAAAATGTAGAGAATAATGATTTTGCAATGAATAATGATATTGAATTGAATGATAATGTTGGTATGGATGAAGAAATTGATATGAATCCAATTGTTGAACCCTTACTTGAGAATCCAAATGTTAACCCCGAAAATTTGTATGAAAACACTGAATGAATAAAGTAACCTTGTAAATGAATCTTCACCTCTAAGAACACCTCCTTCCATTTTGCGAAGAAAACCAATTCACTTAATTGAAATTGATGAAAACATTATAAAACCAATGCCTAACAAAATGTCTGGAAAGAAATGCGAGAAGAAAAGTTAGTGGAATTTTGGATAATTACTTTGAGAATTTAAATGACACACAAAGATGTCAATTATTTGTTTCATTGATGAAATTAATTAAGATGATACCTATAATGAAGACCCTGGGGTTAAGAACATCTAATGTTGTTGATCAAAATGCATCAATTGTTGAAAACATACATAAAGAATACCAAACTATAGGTGGCAAAAGATGCACCAAAGATAGTAATGATACACGACGTGCACTTACTAATTGTATAGTAAGTGATAAAATAGTTAATAAACACTTGATTAGAAAAACAAACAGTGCTTTGAAGCTAAATAGAAAAACACTAATGAAAGCAATAGAGAGACCTAAATGTCTTGAGTTAGTCAATAACACTGACTATTGGGCTTTCTCTAGCAGAATTCCATGAAAAGACAAGAATACATCTGATATTCTAAAATAATTAATTGTAAAATTTTGGAATGAAAACACAAGGGTGTCACCGAATAGAAGAGATACAATAAAAATAAGAATAGGTTCTCGTAATCATGAATCATGTGTAAAACATTTCTTAGATATGACTCAAACAGAATTGTTCTCTAAGTTTAAGAATGAAAATCTACAAATTAACATTAGCCAAAGATTCTTTGAAATGAGCAAACCCTTTTATGTGAAAATCAATCACTCACGTACCACTTGTTGTTGCAGGCATCATGTTGAATTTTCAATGCATTATGATGTTTTTTGTCAAATACGTAGTGTTTTGCATACTGACATCATGTTGCAGGAGTGTGGAATAAATGTCTCACAAAAATCTTCAAGGGAATTTATTCAGACAATATTTTGTGAAAAATCAACTAGACAATTTTTGATAACAAAACATGTTTGGATGGAATGTGCAATGTATGTGGTGGCTTGCCAAATCTGAAAAGTTGTATCCATGAGGAGATTACATATTCAATGGGAAAAGAATTACTTGATTTCACCAAATATAAATCGGTGGCATATCAATTAGTAGATGGAAAAGAATCTAAGAGGTGTGAGCTTGTTAGAAAACAATTACCTGTATCAGAATATATGATCAAATTCAGAGAGGAAATTTTTTATGAGTATGCAAGGCACCCACATAGAGCTCGATGGTTGGATGAATAATTCAAGTTAACCAAGGACACATTCCCACTTGGTACTATTGTTTCATTAGTTGACTTCACAGAGAATTACACATTGTAGCCACAAATGGAGGTTCAGTCTTAATATTATAACTCAATGCAAGTTTCTATTTTCGTGCATATAACATTCATGAACTCTCCTGAAAGCACTGAGTATGATCAAAAATATTAAGAGAGTATCATTTCTACATCAGTGATGATCAGACACATTCTACAGAATATTTACAAGTGTGTTTTCAGGTGTTTTATATGAACTTGAATGAGAGGAACATTAGTTTCGATCAACATTACATTTGGTCAGACAACTGCACATCACAATTCAAGAATGCACGGATGTTTTATTGGCTAAGTAGGATGCACAAAGAAACAAATTTACAACATATCTGGAGTTTTACTGAGGCAGGGTGTGGAAAAGGAGAGCATGATGGTGCAGGAGCATGTGTGAAAAGAGAACTTGCAAGAGGAGTTAAAGTTCAAGGATGGTGCTAAATTTACAGATTTAAAAAACATTATTGATTGGTGTGTCAAGAATATGGGCCATGAATCTAAGAGAGATCAACATTTCATAGATATTTTTGGTTGATAGAGCAACTACATGTGGAAAACTTTGAAGATTGTATGACAGTTGCAGGATCAAGTGATATGCACTCATTCCATAGTTCAGATGTAAATGTTTGGACTATTTATACTAGATGCATGACATGTTTTTGTATATCATGCATTGATTTTTCATGGAATGAATGTGAGTCACAGTAGTGGGTGGATTAATGGACTTATAGACCTCTAATTCCACTCGACACACATCAGGTTTCACGAGCATTACAACTTGCAAGGTCTTTAGATCAAATGAAAACATCACCTGACTTTGACCAAGTCTTTGATTTAGTGCAACAAGGTACATACATATATGTACATGTCATGTTTTATATTTATAAATTATTAAATGGTCAACTCTTAATGTATTTATAAATTGACTGAATAGTTTTACTTTTTGATACATAGGTCATGTTTTTGTAGTTATTGCGATGAAATTTAATGAAGAGGGAACAGACTACTGATCTCATTGTGTAGAGGGGGAAAAAAATTGACTTCCACAGTCATTGATGGTGAAGACCTTGAGTATCCCACTGGATCAGTGGTAGTCACTGGAACTTGGCTTCGACGATATCCTATCAAAAAATCAAAAAATTGGTTGTTTGAAGACTATGAAGTAAATCGAAAGATACTTCACTATTCTAATTTGGTTCTTGCAACAAATATTAAATTGATCAAATATCGAGGTCGGCCATTAAACAAAAATCTGTGGAAGGTTCATGAATCAGATCATGAAGTAATTCTTGCTACTGTCAAGAATAGACTTGATCCTTGCGGTTCATTGGATTGAATTTGCTAAGGTATGTTCTTCATGAATTTAATTTGAATATTTACTTAAATGATTTTTTTTAAATTTTTTATGATTTAAAATTCTATTTAATTGCTTACTAACATGTTTATGTAGGTTAGTGGTGCCAAAACTTCTTCCACCTTCACATGGTTGGCACTATCAGTAAAGAATTTATTATTCTCAAAGCCAAGCGAAGCTAAGAGAAATTAAATATTAGAAAGGAAAAACAAACATAAATTCTCATTTCACCACCTATATTGTAAAAATATCTTATTAAAATTCTCATTTCACCACTATATTGTATGAACCACCTATATTATTCATGTGATTGGCAATGAACAACCTTACACTGACTCAGTCTGAATGGAGATGGAGAAAAACGCGAGAGGATTTTGTAGATGGCCCCAACATGGAGGTCACGGATCTGCCAAGACGTCTCTAGGTGCCACAGAGTCTAAGAAATCACCCATCGAAGATATGGCGTGTTTGGGCCTCAGGGCTCTTAAGTGACTACGCCCAAACGGGGTAGCCCAAAAGCACAGGGAGCATAGGGAACCAAAACAAATGCTCCACTAGCATTCACCTATCCAGCCCAACATGTTGGCGTATTTGGCTCAATCCCACGAGCTTCCATTTATAAACTACAGCCTCTGACATCCCTAAACTGACTCAGACTGCATTATTTCATGCATTTGCAAAAAATAGCACATCAAGAGAACTGGAAGAAGACAGAGAAAACCACGATATATTTTCATAGAGGGCACCAACATGGAGGTCTCAGATCTGACGAGATGTCTCTAGGTGCCACGGAGTTTGAGAAATCACCCGTTGAATATATGGCGTGTTTGGGCCTCAAGGCTCTTAAGCGACTACGCCCAAACAGGGTAGCTTGAAAGCACGGGGAGCATAGGGAACCAAAAAAAATGATCCAATATCATTCACCTAGCCACCCTGATGTGTTGGCATAGTTGGTTTTGGTGCCACGAGCTTTCGTTTGTAAATTACAATGTCTTTTAGCCCTACACTAACTCAGACTGCACTATTTTACGCATTTGCAAACAATAGAATAGCGAGAGAACTGGATGGATATGGAGAAAACCGTAAGATAATTTTGTAGAAGGACCCAACATGGAGGTATCAGATGTGACAAGACATCTCTAGGTGCCACGAAGTCCTAGAAATCAACCATTAAAGATATGGTGTGTTTGGGCCTCAGGGCTCTTAACGAACTATGCCCGAATGAGGTAGCCCAAAAGCACGGGGATCATAAGGAAAAAAAAAGCCTCCACTAGTGTTCACTAGGCCACCCTGATGTGTTGGCATATTTGGTTCGGTCCTACGAGCTTCCATCTGCAAACTATAGCCTCTGGCAGCCCTACATTGATTCAAACTGCATTATTTCATGCGTTTACAAACAATAGCATAGCGAGAGAACTAGATGGAGATGGAGAAAACCATGAGATTAAATTGTAGAGGGCCCTGATGTGGAGGTATTGGATCTAACAAGATGTCTCTAGGTGCCATAGAGTCTGAGAAATCACCCGTCGAAGATATAGTGTGATTGGGCCTCTAGGCTCTTAAGCGACTACGCCCGGACGGGGTACCCCGAAAGTACGGGGAGTGTAGGGAACCAAAAAAAAATATTTACTAGCATACACTTGGCCACTCAGACATTTTGGCGTAGTTGGTTCAATCCCATGAGCTTTTGTTTGCAAACTACATCATCTAGCAGCCTTACACTAACTCAAACTACACTATTTCACGTGTTTGCAAACAATAGCACAATGAGAGAACCGGATAGAGACAGAGAAAACTACGAGCTGATTTCATAGAGGGCCCTAAAATGGATGTCTCAGATCTGATGAGACATCTCTAGGTGCCACTGAGTTTGAGAAATCACCCGTCGAAGATATGACGTGATTCGGCCTCAGGGCTCTTAAGAGACTACGCCCGAACGAGGTAGCCCGAAAGCATGGGGAGCATAAGGAACCAAAAAAAACCTCCACTAGTGTTCACTAGGCTATTTGGATGTGTTTTCCTAGACAATTTGGTCCCACAAGCTACCATTTGCAAAATAAAGCATCTAGCAGCCTTACACTGACTTAGACTACACTATTTCGCGTGTTTGCAAACAATAGGACAGCAAGATAACCAAATGGAGATGGAAAAAACTATGAGAGGATTTCGTAGAGTTCCCTAACATGGAGGTTTTGGATTTGACGAGACATCTATAGGTGCCACGGAGTCTGATAAATCACCCGTCGAAGATATGGCGTGATTGGGCCTGAGGGCTCTTAAGTGACTACACCCCCGGACGAGGTAACCCGAAAGCACGGGGAGCATAGGGAACCAAAATGAAGCCTCCACTAGAGTTCACTTGGCCACCTTGACTTGTTGGTGTAGTTGGTTTGGCCCACAAGATTCTGTTTGCAAACTACAACCTCTGGCATCCCTACACTGACTCAAACTGCATTATTTCATGCATTTGCAAAAAATAGCACAACGAGAGAACCAGATGGAAACAGAGAAAACCATGATATAATTTCGTAGAGGGCCCTAACATAGAGGTCTCAGATCTAATGAGATGTCTCTAGGTGCCACGGAGTCTAAGAAATCACCTGTCAAAGATATAGCGTGTTTTGGTCTCAGGGCTCTTAAGGAACTACGCCCGAACGAGGTAGCCCAAAAGCACGGGTAGCATAGGGAACCAAAACAAAGAATCCACTAGCAGTCACCAAGCAATCTGAACGTGTTGGCTTAAATGGTTTGGTCCCATTAGCTACCATTTGCAAAATATAGCATCTGACAACCTTACACTGACTCAGACTGCACTATTTCATATGTTTGCAAACAATAGGACAACGAGAGAACCAGATGGATATGGATAAAACCGCCAGAGGATTTCATAGGGACCTGAAAATTTTAGTACTAAAGAGCTTCAAACTTTCATTGAACGACTACAAAAATCTAACCTAAATAGTCAGAGTAATAGACTAAATCAGCATTCTATTTCTCACATATAAAATGAATTTCTTCCTTCAAAAAAGAAACTATGGGTGAATGCTCAATCAAAAAATAAATTACAATTTTAAACGAGTTTCAAGCTCAATTATCAATACTTCATTGTAGTTTTTCTTGCTAGTATGGTTCTTTTAGAACCACCTAGTTTGGTTTATGAAGTTGAAGCGGATGATATTAATAAAAATAATCAACTTGGCATGTTTTCCTTAAGATTATCCATTATTCTATCAACAACATCACATAGATCTTCCATTCCAGTTAAGTTGTGATCCTTCCATGCTTCCCATTTTTCCTTTTCTTTTGCTCGTATCTTCTCTTTAAGTTTTTCCAGATGTTTTTGGGTAATCAAATTGACTCTTTATGACTTTCAGGAGGCATTTCTTCTTGAATCATCGTGACATCTTCACCTAGTTATTTTTCTTCATGATTTTCATTGTCATATAAATTTGAAGACTGAAATTTTATATGGCCTTCGGCTTCTTTTTGGGCACAAACAACCTTTTGTAATGTCCAAAAAAATTCAAGCTCTTCATTCTCTATTTGATTGAAGATATTCATTCTTTAAAAATGAATAGTTAGAACATTGGTGATCTCCCCAACAAAAATAAGTTGATAGTCTGCATGGTTGCATCCTATGGAAAAATCATTGAACATTGGTGGTTTCTTCCACCCGTGCTTTCAGGCTACCTCGTCTAGGTGTAGTCCCTTAAGAGCCCTGAGGCCAAAATAAGTTATATCTTTGACGGGTGATTTCTCAGACTCCGTGGCACCTAGAGACATCTCGTCAGATCTGAGACCTCCATGTTGGGTCCCTCTACAAAATCCTCTCATATTTTTCTCCATCTCCATTCGGTTCTCTCGTTATCCTATTGTTTGTAAACGCTCAAAATAGTGTAGTCTGAGTCAGTGTAGGGTTCCCAAAGGCTGTAGTTTGCAAACAGAAGCTCGTGGGACTGAACCAACTATGCCAACATGTCAAGGTGGCCAAGTGAACACTAGTGGAGGCTTATTTTTAGTTCCCTATGCTCCCCGTGCTTTCGGCCTACCCCATCCAAGCGTAGTCGCATAAGAGCCCTGAGGCCCAATCATGCCATATCTTCGACAGGTGATTTCTCGGAGTCCGTGGCACCTAGAGATGTCTCGTCAGATCTAATACCTCCACATCAGGGCACTCTACGAAAGCCTCTCGCGGTTTTTTCCATCTCCATTCGGTTCTCTCGTTGTCTTATTTTCTGCAAACGTGTGAAATAGTGTAGTCTAAGTTAGTATAAGGCTGCTAGATGTTGTATTTTGCAAACAGTAGCTTGTGGGACCGAGCTGTCTAGGCCATCATATCAAAATGGCCTATGAATGCTAGTGGAGGGTTTTTTTTGGTTCCCTATGCTCCCCGTGCTTTCGGGCTACCTCATTCGGGCGTTGTCTCTTAAGAGCCCTGAGCACAAAACACCTTATATCTTCGAAATGTGATTTCTTAGACTTCGTGGCACCTAGAGATGTCTCATCAGATCTGAAACCTCCATGTTGAATCCCTCTACAAAATCCTATAGCATTTTTCTCCGTATCCATCTGGTTCTCTCTCTTTCATATTGTTTGTAAACACACGAAATAGTGTAGTCTGAGTCAGTGTAAGGTGGCTAGATGTTGTATTTTGCAAACGGTGCCTTATGGGACCAAACCATCTAGGCCAGCACATCCATATGGCCTGGTGAATACTAGTGGAGGATTTTTTTTGGTTCCCTACGTTGCCCATGCTTTCGGGCTACCTCATCCGAGTATAGTCCCTTAAGAGCCCTGAGGCCAAAATATGCCATATCTTCGATGGCTGATTTCTCAAATTTCGTGGCACCTAGAGACATCTCGCCAGATCCAAAACCTCCACATTGGGACACTCTACAAAATTATCTCATGGTTTTTTCCATCTCCATTCAGTTCTCTTGATGTCTTATTAATTGCAAACACACGAAATAGTGTAGTCTAAGTCAGTGTAAGGCTGCTAGATGTTATATTTTGCAAACAGTAGCCTGTGGGACCAAACCGTTTGGGCCAACATGTCAAAATGGCTTGGCGAATGCTAGTGGAGGATTTATTTTGGTTCCCTACACTCCCCTTGCTTTCAGGCTACCTCATTCGGGCATAGTCTCTTAAGAGCCCTGAGACCAAAACGCCTTATATCTTTGACATGTGATTTCTCGGACTCCATGGCACCTAAATATGTCTCGTCAGATCTAGAACCTTCATGTTAAATCCTTCTACAAAATTCTCTCATAGTTTTCTTCATCTCCATCTAGTTCTCTCGTTGTCCTATTGTTTTTAAACGCGCAAAATAGTGTAGTCTGAGTCAGTGTAAGACTGCTAGATGATGTATTTTACAAACGGTAGCTTTTGGGACCAAACCGTCTGGGCCATCATGTCCATATGGCCTGGTGAAAACTATTGGAGGATTTTTTTTGGTTCCCTACACTGCCCGTGCTTTCAAGCTACCTCGTCTAGGCATAGTCCCTTAAGAGCCCTAAGGCAAAAACATGCCATATCTTCGAGGAGTGATTTCTCAGACTCTGTGGCACCTAGATATGTCTCATCAAATCTGAAACCTCCATGTTGGGGCCCTCTACAAAATCCTATCATAGTTTTCTCCATCTCCATTCGGTTCTCTCATTGTCTTATTGTTTGCAAACGCTCGAAATAGTGTAGTCTGAGTCAGTATATGGCTGTCAGAGGCTATAGTTTGCAAACGGAAGCTTGTGGGACCAAACCAACTATGCCAACACGTCGGGGTGGCCTGGTGAACACTATTGGTGGCTTTTTTTTGGTTCCCTATGCTCCCTGTGCTTTCGGGCTACCTCGTCTGGGCATGGTCCCTTAAGAGCCCTGAGGCCCAAACACGCCATATCTTTGACGGGTGATTTCTCAAACTCCGTTGCAACTAGAGATGTCTCATCAAATCCAAGACCTCTACATTATGGCCCTATAAAAAATTGTCTCTCAGTTTTCTCCATCTCCATCCAATTCTCTTGATGTGCTATTGTTTGCGTACGCGTGAAATAGTGCAATCTGAGTTAGTGTAGGGCTACCAGAGGCTGTAGTTTGCAAACGGAAACTCATGGGACCAAACCAACTATGCCAATAGGCCAAGGTGGTCAGGAAAACACTAGTGGAGGATTCATTTTGGTTCCCTACACTCCCTGTGCTTTTGGGCTACCCCGTCCGAGCATAGTCACTTAAGAGCCTTGAGGCCAAAACATGCCATATCTTCGATGGGTGATTTCTCAAACTCCGTGGCACCTAGAGATATCTCGTTAGATCTAATACCTTCATGTTGGGGCCCTCTACGAAATTATCTCACAATTTTCTCCATCTCCATCCGGTTCTCTCGTTGTGTTATTATTTGTAAACATGTGAAATAGTGAAGTTTGAGTCAGTGTAGGGTTGTCAGACGCTATAGTTTACAAATGGAAGCTCATGGGACCGAACCAACTACGCCAACACGTCGGGGTGTCCTGGTGAAAGCTATTTAAGGCTTTATTTTGGTTCCGTACACTCCCTGTGCTTTCAGGGTACCTCATCCAGGTGTAGTCACCTAAGAGCCATGAGGCCCAAACACATCATATCTTTGACGGGTGATTTCTCAGATTCTGTGGCACTTAGAGACATCTCGTCAGATCTGAGACCTCCACATCAGGTCCCTCTACAAAATCCTCTCGTGGTTTTCTCCATCTCCATCCAGTTCTCTCACTATGTTATTATTTACCAACGCATGAAATAGTGCAGTCTAAGTGAGTGTAGGGCTACCTCGTCCGGGCATAGTCACTTAAGAGCCCTGAATGACTAGATTGGCTTAAGAATGAATTTGATAGGGGTATGTATAAGAACACACGGGAGTTATCAATCACCTAGTAAATATTTCTTGTTTAGTTATGGATGAGAGTTAGCTAGTCTATGGCTTAGTGACCTTCCATTCATTGATAATTTATGTTATGATAAACCCATGGATGCTTTCAAAAGCACCTTAAAAAGGATAGGGGTAGTCATCAAGCCTTGTGAAGAGTGTGATGTGATTTCCAAATAACTTGAAATGCCTACATTTTTAAAGGTAGTAACATGAATTGGATAGGATTAGACAATCAAGAATCATTGATTGTCTGAATCAGAATGTCATTGCATCTAGAGACATTCTCAAGCATTGGATTAATGTATATGGAGAGAAATTATCAAAATATCAACAGATGAAAGGCATCAAATTGTGATGATTGTTGGGTTTTTTAACAGGGGAGAAGACTACGAAGCATATAAGAATGTAGTAAGTGCATGATAAGATAGGAACCAGTACAAAAGACCATGAGCAAGAAGAAGCACAAGTAAGGTAAATACACATATACACATTCATAAATTGAATGAATAATTACTCAGATTAGGTAACTCTTTATAAACATACATTATATAAATATTGATTTCCAAATTTTGATACATATTATACATTGAAAATGCTAGTACATGTACATCACCAATAAATGAAAAAATAATCCATAATGTCTTAAATATTATCAAGTGCACATCATTTCAGATTCATGTGAAAATAATCTCAGAAATGTAAGGTCTCATAAAAAATTATCAAGTTCCAAATATTATTTTAATGTGCATAATAAATACAAAAATGCCCAAATAGGCCATATGCCATCAAGTTCAAATGCCATGCACATAGACATACAAAAACAATGTCATGTAAGACATATATATTTCCTACTCATAAAAATCTATCCCTCTCTTGGCCTTGCTCAAAGAAGGCCCTCCCTTATATGAAGATGGAGATCCAAGAGATGAATTTGGATTGTCCGAGCCCATGCTTCGAGTCCTCTTCCACTGAATACTCACCTGTAGATGAGCCTGTAAATGCAAAAAATATTTTTTTGTCAAAAATTAATTTATATATGTTTTCAACATGTATTTAAGACCATGCTAGAATGAAAGTATTTACATAAATACACAAACTTACCACAAGTTACCGATCACGTTGAATTTACATCTCATGCTCAGATGAGTTATCGGGAGCTCCTGCAGTAGGAATGGGAGTACGAAGACAACGAGATGGAGGAGTCTATGCCCTTGAACTCAAAATGGAGGGGGTTGAAGTTCCCTATATACACATAAGATCAGAAAATATAACATCAGAATTAGTAAAAATAGAGCTAAGTACATGTATCTACATAATGAAAATATTTTAACTAATTTTATCAATATAGAACTATTTTTTTTACCCCGCCGCGCCTGTGAATCAAATGAACAGGGTTGCTACCTGTCAGAGGTAACTTCTACATACACACAATGAAGGAAAATATTAACATAATTTAATAATTCTATAATGAAATACATTACTAACATGTAATTTAACATAATATGAATTATACGAGAAATTTAGCCAAATTTACGTGTTTTTTGAATACCTCAGTGAGTTTCTACGCAAATGAAATCGCAGTGACAATACCTTTATCTACTTGTCACAGAGATGGTGGGGTGTCTAGTGAAGTCAACATCTTTATCAAATTTGTATATCACGTGAGTTAGATATTTGACTTCAAAACTAATATATATATATGCACACACATGTATGTGAAAATTTTACATAATTAACATTCTAAATTACCTCCATGAATGTATGTGTATGCATGGTGCTCGCCACCTGTGGTTAGGATTATTGGTCCGAAAAACTGTCGGTTAGGCAGGTCGTGGGGAAACAGGCCAACAGTGTGCAGGGCATAACCCCTCTTTGAGACAGCAAAGTGAAACTCATTTATTGCCAATCTATCAAGCAAGAATTTGTGTAAATCTACACTATTCTAACTTCAGGGGGGTTGGGATCTCATCCCAGTAGAGGTAGTTCCAACAATGAACAGAAAGGTAGGAAGGAAGGAACGAAGGAGGATAGATCTGAAGGAAGAAAAGAAATGAATTCAAAGACGGAAAGGTCAAAAGGTTTATGCTTTGGACTGGTAGTAAATAGATCCAAACTTACTTGCATTAACAATTAAAGCCATACTGATGAACATATGACGATAATAGGAATGAATTCAACAAAATAAAAACATAGATCTGACTTAAGAAGGATATGATGTGAATAACACATACATTAAGCACAAAGTCTGAATATATGTATTAATATTTCTTCTGTTAAAAGAAAACACAAAGTCTTTCTCTCCTCACTTATTTTTTCATACAAAAAAGTGTCCACCCTTTGAATACAACAAGTATTCAATTATTTATAGAAGGAGAAGAGGAAAGAAGACAAAAACAAACCAACTACTTACAAAATATCTTACAAGATACTTACAAAATATCTAAAAAGTCAACAGTTGACTTGGGTAAGTTTTTTAGATGGCAACATCCCATGGTGCAACATGGATGATGTCATTGTGTATGCCAACATTTTTTTTAAACATTTTACAAAAAAAATCAATGCATACACGAGAGGAGAAACTACTCCTCATCATCCCTCTACTCAAATTTGGTGTCTTGCTTTTGATCAGGAGAGTTGATGTGACACTGCACTTGATATTCCATAAACTTGCTGATCATCACTTGAAGTTGATCATGATCTGGACCTTTAAAATGGTTTCCAATGACTTTGCAATTTTCTTTCTCATTCTTGAGCTTGTCAGATAACTCGGTGAAAGTTTCACATGCATCGATCAAAAATCCAATGAAGTCGCAGCAGGCCAAGAGGTTATTGATTGACTCTCGGTCAAAAGTGACCTCTAGTGCCAAACCTTGAGTGATGATAGCCTTGAAGCACTGGAATGTATCATCTGCTTCCCTCAAGCTATACAATTCACTGAGCATCCCTGGAGACATTTTTGTAACTGTCTGCTCCATGTTGTATCATGTGTCCAAGGCTTCATCTTTGATTTTATCTATTCTCTCCAGGATATATTCCATTGGATCAACCTGGTAATCTAAAGCGATGAGAGCTTTTTTATGTGCACATAGGTGATCGATAGAGCCGAACTTCAATAGGTTTTCAGCTGAGCAGTTAACCATGGTTTGGAAAATTTCATGCTACAACCTGGCATTATCCAACTCTTCGGATAGGGCACTTGCTACTGCTTATAGCTCCTTATTTGCTCGAGTTATATCTTGATAGAGAATTTTGAATTTAACAATAATTTATTCACCATCTCTGAGGATTCACACGATCCAGGATGATACTGCTACGCCTTCTTCACCAATCTTAACATATTCATTTATTTTCTCTTGACTGGGAACTTGAATAGGTTTGGTGGCAGTCACAGGAGGAGTGTTGCCCATTTTTTTGTAATGCTTACAGGAGATGTTTGTTTTTTTCCTTGAGTATCATTTTCTCCTCTTTTGATTCTTCGAGCTTCTTGCAGAGAGCATCCATAGCAAAAAAGGCTTCCCCTTGCAGGCTTTTAGATGAGGTCCCCATTGTCACTTGAGTCACTATGAAGTCTATGGGAGACAGATCCTCATTTTTCTTGGTGGGGTCTGGGTAAGTTATCTCCATGACTCTCTCCCCCGAAGTGCTTTTAGAAAAGTGAGTTATCACTTTCTACTTCTTGGTTCCATTCTTCAGAATGATAGAGAAATCCATGGCTGTAATGGGAACTTTCCTCTTATGCTGGCTCAGATGCTTGGAAATCCAAATAGGACTTATGGGAGTGGGAGTAGAGGAAATAGAAGAAGAAACAGGAGTGAGAGGGGGAGTAACTATAGTGACATCAGGGAAGTATGTTGAAACACTTGGTGGTGGCATTGAAAAGGATTCCAACGCACCGCTTCTTGTGAGGCCTAGAGTTACTACAGGAGAAGAGAAGGACATGGAAACGAAAGGGATATGCAATTAGATGGAGGGAATATTGGGTGATAGATCCGTGAGATAGGAGAAGATGGAAGAGGTGGGAGATGGAAGGGAGGAAGGGAGAGGAGAAGACACATCCATAGGAATAGATGATTCAATGACAGGAGGAGGAGAAGAAGTGGAAGAAGGAACAATGGGTACCTCTGCAGTTGTAGTCGTGATAACATTCTAGGTGGATGTATCCGTTAAAACCTTTGTGGTTTCTTCTTTACCTAGAGACTCCAGGTCAACTACTTGCTTCTCAAAAGTAGAAGGAAGGCCTTCAAGAGTTTCTTCTTGTCTGCTTGATTCACCCTCCTTATCTTTTCCTTTTCCTTTTGGCACATGGTCCAATCTTGGAGGTGCTCTGCCTGAAGGAGAAGTAGTGAAATCAACTCTGAGGTAGGTGAGACCATTCTGTTTACACCAATGTTTGGTGCATTGCAATGTGGGCTTAACTCTTTCCTGAATGGTTTTTGGTGCTTTGGATCTGTCAATCTCCGCGAATGGCCAATCATCCCCATTTGTGTCAAGGTAAACCTAATCAATTTATTGATTAGTCTCTTGGAATTCATTTGGGAAAATGTCAACGCCATAGTGGATGATCTCTTCGAGAGCCAACCGGGAGTGATCCTTTCGCTTGATGTCTATCTCATGTGTCAGGTTGATCCAAATGTACTCGATCTTAGGAACGTGGATGGGATCAATTTTTACCTTTGGGTGGTAACTTCGGCAGTCGAAGGTCAGCCTTGCTAGGAAGTTGTGATTTAGATTCAGCAACTCTAGCTTAGGATACATCTCTCGTGCTTTGGCAAGTGTGGGGCAGGTGTATCGACCAACTGTAAGGGGGAATGGAGTTCCTCCTTTCTTTCTCTTCATGCACTTCTCATGGTAAGTGATTACCTGCCTTGACAATTCCTAGAGGACCAGTTTTGGCCCTGTAAACCTTGGCAGCTTCGTTGGTTCTCCCTTGAAATTCACAACTCTGAGGTATGTGAATGTGGGGAATTATGTGAACAATGCTCCCTATTTCTTTGTAGTAACAATCACACTTGGGCTGGTCCAAACGTGTCTCATGTTTGGCCTCAGCAATAAGATTACCTCATAGAAGAAGGCATCATTAATTGTAGAGAACTGGGAGATGCTGGCCTTGAGCCTTAACTCTGGGTAGAACTCATATATCTTGACTTGGGGCCATACCCCATTTCAAGCTAACCTCGCAAAATCCCTTTTTGATGCAACAACATATACAACATAGGAAATCATGTAGAACTTACCAGTTGTTAGAACTTGTTGGAGCTGCTGTGAGATGGTGTCACTTATGATTTCACCCCATCCGAAGTGTTGATCAGGTGCATTCTTGCTTATATTCTCCAGATACCTCAACATCCAATTGTGGAAATAATGGGCATCAGGGAGCCCAAATACTTTGTTTAAGAAGGTGATTGTATCACTCAAATCCTCATCGAAGTCACTACGGTGGATGGTTTGTGGCCATCTACTCACCGGCTTCTTGTTCTTCAAATAAAGCTCATTTATCATTTACATGCATTTATCCTCATGATCATCCCAGGTCTTCTTGCATTCTTCGATACTTTTTTCTACATATTTCCTGTGATGAGGAATGCCCAGGATCATCTCAAAGTGATGAGATGTGAGGTCTATGATGGTCTGTTGTTCTTTATTTTTGACACATCTCGTGTCCTTGTTATAGCAGTGGGCAACCAACATGATAAACTCATTATTTACGGTGCTTACTGAAAGCCCAACTACGAAGTGCAATCCACTACCTACTAATTTATTCATCCATGGGCCACTGCTTGCCTGGGTGGTCCTTACCCAAAAGTCATCCATGAGAATATGACCCTGCTCAGAGTCTTTGATGTCAAGGCTGCACTCTGCATATGAGTCAGGCATTCTAACTCTCTTATACTTATACTTCATCTCTTGATCTAACAGCTTAGCTTTAGCTAATTTTTTGCTTGATGAGGACATCCCAAGGATGGATGTTGTTGTTCTACAAGAAGAATTAAGGAGGTACAACACAGAAGAGCCATGTCAACCGTCATGTTATTCATAATGAAATCTTGCAGAATGAAGAATGAGTAATTATAAGCCTTAGGGCACAAGGCGCAGGTTCACAGCAGGCTGTAGGGGATTATTATGCTTTGGCACATTTGATAGGGTGACAACACAAGAAAATTTATGCCAGGTGTTGGCATGAGAAAATTTGCACCAAATTTAGAAAGGGCACAATTTTGAGAGGTGTTGTATGACAAGTTTTAGTGCCAAGGATAAAGCGTGGGATGTGGATTTGCTGCATACAACATGTTATGTTGATGTTAAGGAAGTTGCATCTGCACCTTAGGAATAATTTGCTTTGGCTGGGCGTAGAAAAATTTTGTGTTGCATGTGTTTAAATTGCGTTAAAGCTCAACTTCAGAAGATGTTGCAATGAAAATCAGTGTGCCAACATTAAAAAGCATGTGGTGCGGATCAGCGGTACACAACATCTTATGTTGATGTTGTGTAAGTGGCACCTACGCCCCACAAAAACTACTAAGTGTTCTTTTAACTGGGCACGGAAAAAGGTTGTGTTATATTGGCGTAAAGTGCGCCAAGCACAACTTTGGGAGGTGTAACATGAGAAAATGGTGCGTTTTAACATTTTGATAATTTTGGCAATTTCTTGATTTCTTTTTCTCTCTCTTTTGGATTTGTCAGATGGCAAAGAGAGGGTTTGTTTGGCAAGGCAACAAGCAGGTAAAGATGGGTTTTTGGTTTCTTCAGAGGCAAGGGTCTTCCAGATTTACAGATCTGGAAGGAGAGGCAAAAGGGCTTCGGTTGGTTTGATAATTTTTTTAGGTTTGTTTCTTTAGATTTTATCTTTTACACCAACCCTAATACCTAATACAAACAAGACAAAAACAACAACTATGAGAGGAGCCACTTACACGGATTTATAAAAGACAAAGAATGACGTGGGGTCCACAAGCTCAAAAATGGGCATGCGGGGGTTGATAAGGATGGATGACAGGTGCAGAGAAAATACCTTTCACAATTTTCAATTCATGAAAATGAAAGGTTTCAAGCGCATATTTATAGAAAAATTGGCATTTATTACCTCACCAACCACTTTTGGCGCACTTTTTAGAGCATCGACATGAGGGAAATTACGCCAGAGAAAATTCTTAGCGCAAATATCTTGGTGTTGACAAAGTAATTTTAGCACTAAATGTCCAAAGGGGCACAACTTTGGTGATGTTTATATAACCATGGGTGCACTGAAGGATATAGGAGTGGCACAGATTTTGGTATGTCGACACTCTGTAAATTGCACCCAATGCAAAAAGGGGTGCAGTTCCAGTTACGTCAACATGAAAGTGAGTGCGCCAAAGAAAAAGTAAAAAGTGACTAAGTCTTACAACATCCTAATTTTTGAAAGGAACTTTGGGATTCTTCAAACGTTGTTGAACTCCCTTTGGGGGCCCAAAATAGAATTTTTGGTATGGTTACCTGTGAATTGCCCTTGTCAATTTCATAGGATAACAGTTGGCTCTTTCTGGGGACTATCTTTAAGTGCAACTTAAGGGTAGAGAATCCCTAATTTTCATGTGCCTATCCATTGGGTTACAGAGTGTCAAAAACAAGGGAAACTGGAGGGTGAACAAAAAGTAAAAATAAAGGGAACACACAACAATAGAAAGCAAACACACAACGAAAGCAAGAGAAAACTATACAAAGAAGAGAGCAATCTCTACTTCTTGAAGATCTTCAAGTGTTGCTTGCTATAGGGAAGCGGGAGCTCGGTTCCATCCAGATATAAGAGATAGAAACTATTCTCTCCATTGAGTTTCTTGATTTTGTATGCCCCTCTCCAAAGAGAGTCAAACTTCCCGTGCCTACCTTTTGGTTCTCTTTGTTTGTCCCACAGGAGAACAAGATCTCCCACTTCGAATCTCTCTGCTTAGCTTTCTTGTTGAATAGCCTCTTAACTTGATTCTGATGTTCAGTGATCTTGTCGACCACTTTCACTCACTTTTCTTCAAGTTCCATCAAGTACATAATCCTCATTTCAAGAGAATTCTGAAAAGTTTCATCTTCAATTGCTCGAACCAAACGCAGAGCAGGAAGTTCTACGGAGATAGGAATTTTAGCATCGATCCCATATAAAACTTGGAAAGGTGACATGCTAAGAGATCTCTTTGGAGTGATATGATCCATCCACAAAGCAGCATACAGTGATTTGTGTTAGGACCGTTGGTTTGCATCAACTAGCTTCCATATGATAGTTACCAGGTTCTTGTTGTTGGATTCTGCCTGACCATTTCCCTGAGGATAATAATCAGAAGTATAAGCCAAGGTTATTTTTTATCCATTAAAAAAACCAATTACTTCCCGTGAAGAGAAGTTAGAAGTGTTATCAGCAAAGATTTTATGTGGAATGTCGAATCCCACAATAATATTCTCTTTGATGAAGTTGCAAACAACTTCAGAAGTGGCATGCTTGACAAGTATGGCCTCCACCCATTTCATGAAGTAATCTGTTGGTGTTAGGATGTAACCATGTTTAGCACTCGATTGAGGATTGAGTTCTCTAATGAAATCGATTCCCCATTATCTGAATGGTTTGTTAACGCTAACGGGCCTGAGGGGAAACGCAGCCAGCTTTGGTTTGCTAACGAACTGTTGGAAAAGTTCACATTTTGCTACCTAGGTGGCTGTATCTTGAAATAGCGTCGACCAGTAGTACCTGGCCCAGATGATTTTATGTGTTGTCACTGATGAGGAGAAGTGACCACCGCAGGCTGAGTCATGAAAACTCTCTAACAATTTTATCTGTTGTGGCTTGTCAACGCATCGTAGAAAAATATCGTCAATTCTATGTTTATACAATCCATCATTCCATATGACATATCTTGCGGCTCTGAGCTTCACCGTCTGCTTTTCCTTTGTGGTTAGGTGAGTTGGGCATTTACCATAGGTGAGAAAGAACGTGAGGTTAGAATATCATTCGTCATTGGTTACGAAAAATAGAACCATGGGCAAAGATTCTGCTTTCTCCAGTTCATTTTGTTCTCCATCAACATGATCATTTTTTTCTTCAGGTACCTCTGAGTCTTCATTTTCAGCCATTAGCTGACACAGGCCTTTACCTCTTACCAGCTTAGTTGGTTTGATGTCTTTTTCATATTCTTGAACCTTTACGATCCGATTCCCCCATAAAATCCCTAACTCCTGTTGAGTCAAGATAGAATTAACATCCACGTCAAGAACTAGCACTACTATATGAGAATTTATAATATAGTAGTGGAAGTTCTTGACTGCTTTTACTATGGAAAAGGCATGCTTTTCCAGTTGTGACATTTTTCAATTCATGAGGCTTGAGGGGAGAGCTCATGAAAGCAATAGGGGATTCAATATCCTTGGAGTTATTTTGCATCCAGATAGCTGATACAGTATGCACAGACGCATAATTATACATGATGAAGTCTTTGTTGAAATCAGGGCACACCAGAATAGGGGCGTGAGCGACGGAGGTTTTTATGTCTTTGAATGATGTCTTGCCTTCCTCACTCCATTGAAATGTTTAGGACCCTTTCATCATATTAGATATATGACAAATTTTCTCAGCAAAATCAAGAACGAAGCGTCTAAGAAAATTTACCTTTTCGAAGAAAGAGTGAACGCCAGTCTTTCTTGTAGGAAAAGTAAGGCTCTGAATAGCCTTGACCCTCTTAACATCTATCTTAGTTCCTTCTCTGCTAATGACATGTCTTAGCAGCTTTCCTTCGGTGACCCCAAATACTGAATTATTGGGATTTAGCGAGATTCCGTGCTCTCGGCATCTGATCAAGACTTGTTCCAAATGATCACAGTGATCACTTCATCTCTTAGAGAAGACGGTCAGGTCATCTAGGTAAACTACGATGACTTTTCCCATCATACTTTTGAATGCAAAGTCCATTGCTCGTTGGAAGGTAGCATCAGCATTGATCAAACCGAATGGCATTCTGTTGTAGGTGAAGGTACCCGAAGGAGTGGTGAACGTTGTTTTGAATTGATTTTCAGGCGTGACTTGAATTTTATTGTAACCTAAAAAACCTTCAAGCATAGACAACATTTCTGAACTTTTTACTACCTATAGAGCTTGATCCATTATCGGAAGTGAATAGTTATCTTTTAAGGATGACTGGTTCAAGTTACGAAAGTCCACGCATATACGTATCTCGTCATTCTTCTTATATACATGCACAATATTTGCAACCTAGGTACTGTGATGAATAGGGAAAATAATTCTCACGTCCAGCATCTTCTGAATTTCAGCCTAGATGGTACCTAAGATTTTGTGGTTGTAATGTCTTTTCTTTTGATGGAAAGGCTTGACATCGTCCTTGAGTTGGATGTCATGCCGAATTTCCTTTGGCTTGAAAGATTTCATATTAGCATAAGACCATGCTAACACATCCATGTACTTTTTCAACAACTTAACAAATTTTCACTTTTGCTCGGGCGTACAACACTTTCTGATATTCATGGAACGAGGATGTTCTGCAGTACCCAGATTGACAGATTCAGTTTCCAGAGAAGAGGAAGGATCATCCTGTCACTTTTTTTTGAAAAAACGGTCATGATTATCAAATAATCGTTCTAAGGAAACCAAACCTTTAGGGATATTATTTCCTTTGATTTGTATCACTGTATCCTTTTCAGATTCATGTGTTTGATCGGTGAGACACTCATGACACGTAGAAGTTGATCCATCCTAATGAAGTTCTTTAAAATTATCATCTTTCTCCAAAAATTTGATAAGTTGGTTGTCATCATTGAACACTTGCCAGTGCTATGAATAATCTGGCACACTTGGGCGAAAAACCACCTTTATGGTATATGTATCTATTTTTAACCCTAGGTGAGGGAGCATGAGGGAGGATGAGACGGCCAATGAATAAGCCATGTCATTTTGGGCTCGTGGAACTACTTTGATTGAGAAAGCATCAAAATCTTTGATATTATCCCATACTGCATTACGGTAGTGTCTAATTCGGTCATTTTTTACTTGATATATACCTTTTACCTGATTGACAATTAGCTCAGCATCACCTTCCACTCTCAGATTCTTGATTCCTTTCCCTTTTTTAGCTTGCATGTGAAGTAACAAGGATTCATACTCGGCAGTATTATTAGTATTGAAGAACTGCAAATTGAAAGAAAAAGGGAAAATCTCCTCTTCAGGAGATATTAGAACAACCCCAGCACGGCATCCACTTGTTGCACAACTGCCATCAAACTACAATATCCATACTTTGTTAAGATCCTCCTTTTGGATGAGAACATCTATTTTATCAGAGTCGATGGACAGGAAGTAGTTCCCCATCCCTGACGATTTGAAAAGAATCTGAGCCTTAGGGTCATCAGAGTTTGTGACTAGATATTTCTTTTGTGATTTTGGTTCTAACATTTGCATCACCCCTTTGACAGGAATCCTCGCTTTGGACCAGTCCATATGAATTTCCCCACCAACTTCTTTACAAAAGCACCTCCAGGTAGCAATATCATGTATGCTACTAGAATATCAGCTACGAGAATAGTCATTTTTACCCTTTTCTCAGGAAATGCCATGAATGCAAACTGTGCATCCTTGATCTAACCAATCAATGGTACCTACTTGGTTTCCATGGAGTAACATATACCAAAAGTTTTAGTAAGTGTGAGGCCCAAAGCATGGGTGACCTTTGCTGGCATAACATTGTCAGAAGCTTTAGAATCAATTATACAGTTACTTAGTTTATGACCATTGATCAGGAGAGATAGGTAAAAAGGTTCAATTTTCCCTGATGCAGAAGTCGAGGCGACATTCGCGTGGTATGTAGGAGGGGTGGGAATAATTCCCTTTGGGGAAATAGGAGGAGGGATGGCAACCTGACTTTGGATATACTTAGTTAATCTTATAAGTTGCTATGGGTTGGACTGAAGGTACTCAACTTCAGACATCTAGATCTTGGTATTTTTGGTGTGATCAATTATATCGAATGCGACCAAGGATTGCGCTAACGAAGGAATGAGTCATTTGTTTCATGTTTGTAGAGGATGATTACTAGTCTTTATGGGACTGGAGGAAGGTTGAATTAGAGGAGAAACAGGAGGAAAAGATTTCTTTACAAAAGGTTTAACAAGAGGTTGAGTAGGAAGGGGATTACCTCTTGTAGCGATCATTGGAGGAGTTACCACAGCCTTTTCCTCTTGTTTTTCAGCAAAAATCTTTGCTTCTTTTCCTTGCGAGCGAGTGAAAACTGCATATGATTATCCGCTCGCATACCCCTGGGTACCCTCTTCTTCATCAGACTCCTCATCTTCAAATTTTATATACCCAATAGTAGAGTCGTTAGTCAGTTCACCGACATCTTGATCATCTTCGCCTTGCGAAAAAGGTTCTTCATAATTTGGATCATCTTCTTCGATTTCAACCAAAGCATTAACCAGAGGGGCTTCAATTTCTAACCTTGGAGAAGCAGCAAGTAAAGGCAGCCTTTGAGGGCCATTGTTGGGAGTGAAGTTCCTCTGTGGGATATCCTAGTATGGAGTAGTAGATGATGTTTGAATCAATTGCTTCTTTAATGAGAGCAGGTCATTTGCCATCTTCTAGAATGTTGGATCTGATGAGGCAGCCTAAGAAGAAGTTGAAGTATTTGATTTTGATGGCTCTCATCTTAACTCGCCAGATATAAGAAAGTTGTATTCTATCTGAATGGTCGTAGCTTGAGCAAGAACCAAGGTGGGTATTTGTTCCTGTAAAAGTAAGAAACTTACTTTCAAACTCATGGCATTCAAGAAGAAACACTTTTGATTCTCTAATGTTGGCATCATGGCAAGCGGCACACAGTTGATCAGTGAATTGAATCGGGTGATAAAATAACACATGGTTTCATTTGTCCCCTTCTTCATGTGAGTGATTTGAGACAATAATGTAAATGCATCTTCTGAAAGTTTATATCTATCTTCCAATGTAGTCCGAAATGTGGCCCAACTGGTGATGGATGCAGCTGGTAAGTGCTAGAACCACTCTACTGTAGGCCCTTGCAAGGTCTCCAGAAAGAGACGTACCGATACGTCTTCGTGAGTCACATCCAGAATGTTGTATGACATAATAAATGCAGCTATATGTGCATCCACGCTTTTATTTCCACTCCCATCAAATCACGAGAAATTTTTGTGATTTCTATGAGGGAGGGGGTTGACTGGATGTGGCAGTGCTAGAAGACCCATGGCATTCCCCCATGGTATAGGAAAATTTGCTACCATTTGAAAAGTAGGAAAAATAACACGAGTAGGGAGTGTGGTTCCACTTAGCAAAAGAGCACTACAAGTTGATGTCGAGGCACCCTGTGAAATCCAACTCTTTCGTGGAGGTGAGGCACTTCTTGCTGATCGATCCACTGAGCTCAGTGATGTGAATCATGCTAAAGTGATACTGAAATTGTGTCTTCGAAGTAGATCAAAAATTGGATCAACTTCTCCATGAGCTCTTCTGCTGTGAGTAAATGGTTCACCCACCAGTGTACCCTTTCAGATCTGCAACAATTAGGAGTAGATTTACAACAATTTTTTTTCTTATACTAGTTGATTTTCTGATTTTTATGGCAAAAATTAGTAGCATGTACTTTTTCAATATTTAATTTTACCCTTTTTTAATAGCAACCAATTACAGTTTTCTAACAGAGATTAATAAGGATAAAAGGTGGGTTAATTTAGTAGGCTAATTTTCGAATCTTTGCCCTGAATTTTGTAAGGTTTTGAAAATAACATAAAATGTCAGAATCTCAGATCTACTGAAATATACAAGTTTTTGTAAAAAACTCAGCAAACTAAAAGTTTCTATCTAGCCCAGATCTATGGATTTATATAAGGAAATTTTTAGTTTTGATCACTTATGCAAAAAATTTGATTTTTAGCAAAGGGTTAAAATTTGCAAACTGGTAGTGATTTTTTACAGTTTTTTAGTTATTTCCTTAGTTTGATCCCCAGTAGAGTCGCCAAAAACTATTGGTCTGAAAAACTATCGGTTAGGCAAGTCATGGGGAAATAGGCCAACAGTGTGTAGGGCATACCCCTCTTTGAGACAGCAAAGTGAAACTGGTTTATTGCTAATCTATCAAGCAAGAATCTATGCAAGTCTACACTATTCTAACTTCGGGGGGGTTTGGGATCTCATCCCAGTAGAGGTAGTTCCAACAACGAACAGAAAGGTAGGAAGGAAGGACTAGAGGAGAATAGATCTGAAGGAAGAAAAGAAATGAATTCCAAGATAGAAAGGTCAGAAGGTTTATGCTTTGGGCTGGTAGTAAACAGAGCCAAACTTACTTGCATAAATAATTAAAGCAATATTGATGAACATATGACGATAATAGGAATGAATCCAACAGAATGAAAACATAGATCTGACTTAAGAAAGATATGATGCGAATAACATATACATTAAACACAAAGTCTGAATATATGTATTAATATTTCTTCTAATACAAGAAAACACAAAGTCTTTCTCTCCTAACTTATTTTTTCATACAAAAAAGTGTCCACCCTTTGAATATAAGTATTCAAGTATTTATAGAAGGAGAAGACGAAAGAAGACAAAAACAAACCAACTACTTACAAAATATCTTGCGAGATATTTACAAAATATCTAAAAAGTCAACAGTTGACTTGGGCAAGTTTTTTGGATGGCAACATCCCATGGCACAACATGGATGATGTCATCATGTATGCCAACATGATTTTTAAACATTTTACAAAAAAATCAATGCATACACAAGAGGAGAAACTACTCCTCATCATCCCTCTGCTCAAATTTAGTGTCTTGCTTTTGATCAAGAGAGTCGATGTGACACAGCGCTCGATATTCCATAAACTTGTTGATCATCGCTTGAAGTTGATCATGATCTAGACCTTTAAAATGGTCTCCAATGACTTTGCCAATTTATTTCTCATTCTTGAGCTTGTCAGGTAACTCGGTAAAAGTTTTGCATGCATCAATCAAAAAGCCAATGAAGTCGCGGCATGCCAAGAGGTTATGATTGACTCTCAGTCGAAAGTGACCTCTAGTGCCAAACCTTGACTAACGATAACCTTGAATTGCTGGAATGCATAATTTTCTTCCCACAAGTTATACGATTCACTGAGCATCCCTGGAGACATTTTTGTAGCTGTCTACTCCATGTTGTATCGTGCGTCCAGGGCTTCATCTTTGATTTTATCTATTCTCTCTAGGATATATTCCATTTGATCAACCCAGTAATCTAAAGCGATGAGAGATTTGTTATGTCCACGTGGGTAACCGATAAAGCCGACCTTCAATAGGTCGTCAGCTGAGCAGTTAACCATGGTTTGGAACGTTTCATGCTGCAACCTAGTGTTATCCAACTCTTCGGATAGGGCACTTGCTACTACTTGTAACTCCTTATTTGCTAGAGTTATATCTTGATAGAGCACTGTGAATTTCCCAATCATTTCTTCACCATCTCTGAGGATTTACTTGATCTAGGATGATACTATTGTGCCTTGTTCGCCAATATTAACATATTTATTTATTTTCTCTTGACTGAGAACTTGAATAGGTTCGGCGGCAGTCACAGGAGGAGAGTTGCTCATTTTCTGTAATGCTTGGAGTAGATGTTTGTTGTGTTCCTTGAGTATCATTTTCTCCTCTTTTGCTTCTTGGAGATTCTTGTAGAGGGCATCCATAGTAGACAAGGCTTCCCCTTGCAGGCTTTCAGATGAGGTCCCATTATGACTTGAGTCACTATGAAGTCTATGGGAGACAGATCCTCCTTTTTCTTGGTGGGGTCCGAGTAAGCTATCTCCATGACTCTCTCCCCTGAAGTGCTTTTAGAAAAGTGAGTTATCGCTTTCTGCTTCTTGGTTCCATTCTTTGGAATGACGAAGAAATCCATGGCCACAATGGGAACTTTCCTCTTATGCTAGCTCAAATGGTCGGAAATCCAACCAGGACTTATGGGAGTGGGAGTAGAGGAAATAGAAGAAGGAACGGGAGTGAGAGGGGGAGCAACTATAGTGGCATCAGGGAAGTATGTTAAAACATTTGGTGGTGGCATTGAAAAGGAGTCCAACGCACCACTTCTTATGAGGCCTAGAGTTACTACAGGAGAAGAGAAGGACATTGAAATGGAAGGGAACTACAATTGGATGGAGGGAATACTGGGTGAAAAATCCACAAGAGAGGAGAAGATGGAAGAGGTGGGAGATGGAAGGGAGGAAGGGAGAGGAGAAGACACATCCATAGGAATAGATGCTTCAATGGCAGGAGGAGGAGAAGAAATGGAAGAAGGAACGATGGGTAACTCTGCAGTTGTAGTCGCGATAACATCCTCGGTGGATGTATCTATTGAAACCTCTATTGTTTCTTCTTTACCTGGAGACACCAGGTTGACTACTTGCTTCTTAGAAGTAGAAGGAAGGCCTTCAGGAGTTTCTTCTTGTATGCTTAATTCACCCTCCTTGTCTTTTCCTTTTCCTTTCGGCACATGGGCCAGTCTTGTAGGTGCTCTACCTGATGGAGAAGTAGTGAAATCAACTCCGATGTAGGTGAGAGCATTATGTTTGCACCAATGTTCAGTGTGTTGCAATGTGGCCTTAACTCTTTCCTGAATGGTTTTTGGCACTTTGGCTCTGTCGATCTCCGTGAATGGCCAATCATCCCCATCTATTTCAAGGTAAACCTAATCAATTTCTTGATTAGTCTCTTGGAATTCCTTTAGGACAATGACAATGCCATAGTGGATGATCTCTTTGAGAGCCAACCGGGAGTGATCCTTTCGCCTGATGTCTATCTCATGTGTCAGGTCGATCCAAATGTCCTTGATCTCGGGAACATAGATGGGATCAATTTTTACCTTTGGGAGGAAACTTCAGCAATCGAAGGTCGGCCTTGCTGGGAAGTTGTGCTTTAGATTCAACAACTCTAGCTCAGCATACATCTCCCATGCTTTAGTAAGTGTGGGGCAGGTTTATCAACCAACTGTAAGGGGGAATGGAGTTCCTCCTTTCTTTCTCTTCATGCACTTCTCATGGTAAGTGATTAGTTGCCTTGAAAATTCCAAGAGGACCAGCTTTGGCCCTTCAAACCTTAGCAGCTTTGTTGGTTCTCCCTCGAAATTCACATCTCTGAGCTATGTGAATGTGGGGAGTTGTGTGAACAACACTCCCCATTTCTTTGTAGCAACAATCACACTCGGGCTGGTCTGACCGTGTCTCACGTTTGGCCTCAGCAAGTAGATTACCTCATAGAAGAAGGCATCATTAATTTTAGAGACGTGAGAGATGCTGGCCTCGAGCCTTAACTCTAGGTAGAACTCGTATATCTTGACTTGGGGCCATACCCCATTTCGAGTTAATCCCGTGAAATCCCTTTCTGATGCAGCAATCTATACAACATAGGAATTCATGTAGAACTTCATTGTTGTTAGAACTTCTTGGGGCTGCTATGAGATGGTGTCACTTATGATTTCGCCCCAGCTGTAGTGCTGATCAGGTGCATTCTTACTCATATTCTCCAGATACCTCAGCATCCACTTGTGGAAATAATGGGCATCAAGGAGCCCAAATACTCTATTTGAGAAGGTGATTGTATCACTCAACTCCTCATCGAAGTCACTACGGTGGATGGTTTGAGGCCATCTACTCACCGGCTTCTTGTTCTTCAGATAAAGATCATTCATCATTTGCATGCATTTATCCTTGTTATTGTCCCATGTATTCTTGTAGTCTTCGATACTTATTTCTACATATTTCCTGTGATGAGGAATGCCCAAGATCATCTCAAAGTGACGAGCTGTGAGGTATATGATGGTCTATTGTTCTTTATTTTTGAAACATCTAGTGTCCTTATTATAGCAGCAAGAAACCAACATGATAAACTCATTATTTACGGTGCTTACCGAAAGCCCAGCTGCAAAGTGTAATCCACTGCCTACTAATTTATTCACCAATGGGCCACTGCTTTCCTAGGTGGTCCTTACCCAAAAGTCATCCATGTCAATATGAGCCAGCTCAGAGTCTCTGATGTCAAGGCTGCACTTTGCATATGAGTTAGGCATTCTGACTCTCTTATACTTAAACTTCATCTCTTGTTCTGACTGCTTAGCTTTAGCTTTAGCTTTAGCTGGTCTTTTGCTTGATGAAGACATATGTGAGCCCAAGGATGGATGTTGTTGTTCTGCAAGAAGAATCAAGGAGGTATAACACAGAAGAGCCATGTCAACCGTCATGTTATTCATAATGAAAGCTTGCTGAATGAAGAACGAGCAATTATAAGCCTTAGGGAGCAAGGCGCGGGTTCACAGCAGGTTGTAGGGGCTTATTATGATTTGGCGCATTTGGCAAGGTGACAACACAAGAAAAGTTGCACCAGGTGTTGGCATGAGAAAATTTGCACAAAATTTAGAAAGGGTGCAATTTTTAGAGGTGTTGCATGACAAGTTTTAGCACTAAGGATAAAGCACGGGGCGTGGATTTGCAACATACAACATGTTATGTTTATGTTAAGGAAGCTGCACCTGCACCTTAAGAACAATTTTCTTTGGCTGGGCTCAGAAAAAGTTTGTGTTTTATGTGTTTAAAGTGTGCCAAAGCGTAACTTCAGAAGATGTTGCAATGAAAATCAGTGTGCCAAGGGAAAAGGCCTGTGGCACGGATCAGTAGCACACAACATCTTATGTTGATGTTGTGCAAGTGGTGCATGCGCCCCACAAAAACTAATAAGTGTTCTTTTAACTGGGCGCAGAAAAAGGTTGTGTTATATTGGCGTAAAGTGCGCTAAGCGCAACTTTGGGAGGTGTAACATAAGAAAACAGTGCGCCAATGGTTTCAACAATTTGATAATTTTGGCAATTTCTTGATTTCTTTTCCTCTCTCTTTTGGATTTTTCAGATGGCAAAGAGAAGGTTTGTTTGGCAAGGCAACAAGCAAGGAAAGATGGTTTTTTGGTTTCTTCAGAGGCAGGGGTCTTCTATATTTGCAGATCTGGAAGGAGAGGCAAAAGGGCTTCAGCTGTTTTGATAATTTTGTTAGGTGTGTTTTTTTAGATTTTATCTTTTACACCAACCCTAATACCTAATACAAACAAGACAAAAACAACTAGGAGAGGAGCCACTTACCCGAATTTATAAAAAATGAAGAACGGCGTGGCATCCAAAAGCTCGAAAAATGGCACATGGGGGTTAACAAGGATGGTTGACAGGTGCAGAGAAAATACCTTTTGCAATTTTCAATTCGTGAAAATGACAGGTGTCAGGTGCATATTTATAGAAAAACTAGCATTTATTACCTCACAAACCACTTTTGGCGCACTTTTCAGAGCGTCAACATGAGGGAAATTGCGCCATAGAAAATGCTTAGCATAAATATCTTGGTGTTGACACAGTAATTTTAGCGCTAAAGGTCCAAAGGGGGTGCAACTTTGGTGATGTTGACATAACAATGGGTGTGCCAAAGGATATAGGAGTGGCGCAAATTTTGGTATGTCGACACTCTGTAAATTGCACCCAGTGCAAAAAGGGGCACAGTTCCAGTTACGTCGACATGAAAGTGGGTGCGCCGAAGAAAAAGCAAAAAGTGACTAAGTCTTACAACATCCTGATTTTTGAAAGGAACTCTGGGCTTCTTCAAACGTTGTCGAACTCCCTTTGGGGGCCCAAAATGGAATTTTTGGTATGGTTCCCTGTGAATTGCCCTTGTCAATTTCACATGATAACAAAGATGAAGATGTGCCTCCCGCGCACTATAATATCAATGCATGTACATGTACAAATACAATTATGTCAAAAAATTAACTTATATAAGTAAATCAAGTACTCCAAACTTTTTGTAGCACACATAACAAATTTACCTACGAAGGTGACACTGATGAATGTAATCTAAATGTATCACTCAAAAGGACATCTAACATAGTGTCATTATCGTGTTCACCCCTAGCACCAGGTGCACCAAAATCAGTACGCATGAAAATATCATCCTCCTCAGGCCCCAAACATATGCTACCACATGATGAGCAAAAATGTGGCCTCATGTCAGTACTCCCTGAGGGAATACTCCGTGTACCTCTGTGAGCATCTGGCTCAAAAATCTACCTTGTATGTCAAATAAGGGTCATAGATAGCCCCTGAAGTGGGTGGAGTGTATCAATCTCTATTGTCTCCTTCACTGCTTAAGGGACAATCTCAGGGTGAGGGGGTTTCTGTGCATGGAATCTACCCTGCTGAATAGGTGCACGTTGTGCACCTAGTGGATCTTGTGCAGATCCTTTTCCTCAGCCCTAGAAATCTCGGAAACCAAAATAATTTAGGATCTCATTGAGGATAAACTCACAATAGAGTTTCCTCAGAAAGTATAGTGGCACCTCATTATTATTACAAGGTGGAAAATCAAACACCATCAACCATTGGTCTCAAACATTATTTATAATCAAATTATTATTGCACCAATGGATGGGAAATCATTTACATGTCAACATAATAGGAAAATTAGTGTGGGGGTTTGTGAATAAGGCGCATATGAGTTCTTTTGAAATTTCTTTTTTCTTTACATCCACATATGACAATTTGTTGGAATAATAAACCCTACAACCCTCTCTATAAGTTATCCAATGATCAATTTTCCCCGTTTCCACGTCAATTTGAACAAGTAATGTCTCCAATGTGTTTGTAAGAGAGGTGCAGTGAGGGTTTGTAGATTGTGCATCCCTCATTGTTTTGATTAAATCCTCAATTTCAATTTTGTTTTCAACTATTTGGGTTGCTAAATCTTCTTGACTACCCAAGGGATGTTGAGCAATTGTGGGAGTGTCGGGAGGGATGTCAGGGATAACAAGGTTGTTTGTGGTTGATTCCCTCGACCTCTAACTGTAACAATAAAAAATATGTATTCAATTTAAATTTTAATCTATAATTATCATATGTAATTTTGAGAAAATAATTGTGCTTACCTCTTCTCCATGTTGGATATTTATATGTTAAATTATATTGTACAGGATATTTCAACATTTGTGAAGTATGAAAAGGTTTATAATTGAAGTTCTGTAATTTTTTAGATGCCAAGGTTTAATGGGATGTGCATCCACACATAAGTGTTATTTTGATTCTCAAATTTTGTATTGTAAAATTTTGATATGTATGTTAAATGAGTTTGAATTTAAAATATTGTAGTGCATTTCCAATGTTCATTAGACGATTAATTAATTAGGGTGTTGTATTCTTATGTTGTAAATGTAATAAAGAGATCTAAACGAAACACTCAACCCTAGTATAAGACTCACATATAACTACCTTTAATTCATGAATCCTTTTAGTGTAGAAAAATAAAACCGTAGGATAAACTTCAATCCTTATACTCAATGTCATCCTTCTCGCATGATCTTTCTTAGCCAAAAGAAATTGAAACCGTAAAATAAAATTAAACTTTTGTGCTCGATGGAACCTCCTAGCTAAGGTAAAAAATACTCCTAGTTTGTGTTACCGTCATGATCGGTATGTTTAGTATTATCATCATGAACCCGATGATTAGGAACGACATGGTCAAACTATTTTTGGTGTAAGCAAAATATACACTTCCTTAGGATCCTAGTGGAGTGCCAAGTCTTACGAAATTAGATCTAGAAATCAACTTCATGATTAAATGAATTTCTTGTGGGATCTAGATGACACAAATGGAGCTAATGAAATAGTTGTATTATGACTTACTTTCTCTTGTTAATGCTCTCTTTAGTTCCTCACAGCTAAATGTGTTACTTTGGCTAGTGGCAGTTTAGTGTCTTGGTCTTTTACGGAGGGTTTCTAGGGTAAATATGTTTTTACACCTTAATCTGACCTATATTAGGGCATATAGCCCTGAGTGCAAGTTAAAATTAAACTAAATTTCAATTGATTAGGAGGTTAACTTGGGGTTCGTGTGTAGTTATAATTCTTCCAATCATATACTTCTTCAATATGTTAGACAAGTACTTTCGTAAAACTTTATGTTATAAAGTGACGCCAAAAAGAGACTTAAGAAACAATGTAAATACAATAATAAATAAGAGTATATGTGATAATGGTTTAGGAAAAAATTATCACTTGAAGTCCTTATGGTTGATTTAAGCATTGACCTTTTGTTAAGAATGGATACAAATTGTTCTTGGTGGGACTAGGCATTTGAGCCAATATACAGTCCACTAAAAAATAAAAATAAAACAATTATGACATATAAAAGTTTAATTGAATCAAACTAAATTTGGAACTCTAAACAACCATAGTACAAGAACAAATGTGCTTTTAATGGAAGGAATTTTATAGGAAAAGAGAAACTTGAACCTTCACCTCCTTTGAATCATATTATTTTTTCCTCAACAACTTATGGTTGGTCCCCTTGCATAATGAGGGTAGAATAAACATCAACTAAACATATTTTGAGAAACAAACCTTTACCATAAGAATGAGAGAATTAGGAACTTTGTATGCAATTGGAAATATGGAAATTAATTATGTAAGTTATGGAGATTGTCAAAAGGGATAAAGAGAAAAATTAAATGCTTGAACTATAAGTTGAATGTGGAATGAACTTAGAAATCTGTAGGTGGAAAAAGAAGAAAACTATACTTAAATAATAATTTTATTGGAAGATAAATCGTAACAAAGATGTAGTCATGGTAATTATGTGTTGTGGGTTTTCTAATCCTTGAGTCCCTTTTCTTGTGGTTGGGTTATTTTTAGCATTCGTTCATTGGGGAAAGTGTGGCATCGACATGTATATGGTGTTGTCATGTGTCTATGTGAGTCAATGACTTATGTAAGTGTCGTATGCGTTGTTGAGTTTTCTTTACTTGGAGCCCTTGTGGTGTTGTGTAGTGAGCAATGTTAGTTAAAAAACTTATCTTGGTATTTTTATTGTTGTATTTGTGTGTGTAAAATGTGGGCATGACAAGACCAAGCACTGTAGATAAGTGAAAACCAATTGTCATCATGAAAATAATGCAGCATAAGACAATCGTTAATTTAAGGGTCCTAATTAATTTTATGAGAGGTGCTTGTCACATTGACAAAATACACCAATAACATGCTTATATTTGAAATTCCTTACATAGCATGCACAAAACTAGTAGGGCATACACTCTCCACCAATAAAAAACAAAACATAATATTTAACACTTGTTCATATTTATTTTTTGATTAGTGGAGACTCTGGACTTTACCAAATTTGTGCTTGCTAGTTATGGTCAACTCATTAGAAATAGTGTATCTCACCATATTGCACCTAAAATAGTACAACAATATCAATGATGCTCGAGGAAATTCCACTCTCCCTCCTTGTCCCTATAAACCTATACAAAAGCATAATTTGTATAAACAATTGTTTGTGTATGTGATATTTAGAGTAAGGGTAAAAAAAAAATTAAATTGACTTGGCCGGTTAAAACTTACCAATTATATTTAGCAGTGGACTACTATGAGAAAATATATAGTGCAAAGTTAAAAAAAAAATATAGTAACTAAAGTAAGTTAATGATATGACAACTAGGAAGAACATTGTAGGCTTGTTGTTAGTGTTAGTGGGATATGTTGTAACCTTGTTATTAGTGAAACTTCTCTAAGTTATAATGTTCACATGAAAAATTTATGCATGGGCTTTCTTGAAATTTTGTGACCTTGTAACCACTATAGGATCATGGCATGTGGCCTAATCCCAAACCTTCTATTCTATGGGCTCATAGAATTCATATATTCCGCTTAATTTGCAAAGACTCTCGAAGTTTTGTGACTTGATAACCACTATAGGATCATGCCAGGTGGCGTAATCCCAAACCTTCTATTATATGAGCTAATGGAATTAACATATTCCACTTAATGTGCAAAGAAACTATGAGGATTGTGAAAAGCTTCAATATATTCCTCTCTACTTTCACAAACCTTTGTTATTATAAGGGTATTGCATGATCTCAACACATGGTAAGGTGATGTAGGAACATCTATGAATAGACCTTAAAATTCAAAATTTGAGATTTTTTGAGTCAATATGAGATGTGAGAGAGATGTCGAGATTCTAAATTGTCATGTGAGGCATTTCTAGTTAGTAGTGGAGCTAAGAAATTCAAATTTTCCTCCTTTTGTGTTTTCCCTGTCGATAAAGGGATATTTGAAAGTTCAAATACATGCAATAGGTATATAATCTTAAAAAGAGCAAGTCAAGTGCCAATAGGTGTTATTAGAATCTTATAGGTATCATGTTAGCATGAAGGACATGTGTTGAGTCCTTGTGAGTATTTGTGCATCATTTAGATGCCAAAAATAATGTAAGGAATGCTAGTTATAGGTCTAGGAGAGAGAGAAGTTGAAGAGTCAGAAAAAATGTCAGATTTCTAGCCATGTAAGACGAGTTACATTACTTGTAGTAGTTGCATACATGAAAATTTCTAGCATAGGATGAGCATGGAAACGTTTTTGCCAGTATTCCTCGTGGAGAGGATGAAGGGAGCCATGAAGTAAAGGAGTTAGAATATTTTGTACAAAATATGATATGAAAAATAAGTATGCTTATTTCAATTTTGTGTTTATCTTGTTTGTGGATATATTTATGAGTTTTACATCTATGTGTGGGTTTGCTAGTGAGCTTATCGCTTGCTCAAATCAATGTTGTTATCCTTGGAATTTTCTTACTTCAAAGATTGACATGTACTCTATTTTTATGAACATTTGGAGATTTGGTTGACTATGGATTTGAATATGACTATGATGTTTGAGAGTGGATATTTTTGATTCATGTTAGTAATTCATTGCATTTCTGGGAAGAAGGGTGTATAATCCGTTTCTCAGGGTCATGAAAGTTAAATGTGATTTTAAACCTTGTTATATCTATTTTGGTTAGCTAATGGATTATTGTCAGTCTTGGTGTCAAGTAAGGAGTATGAGTGACTATTGAGAGCATTTTAGTAAGCTAGTTGGTTGATTCACATAAGGAAGGTGTGTATGGAAAGTTATTACTTAACATGTAAGGATTGAGGGACTGATTATTTCAGTATTTCTTATGCATATTGAGTAACCTTAAAAAATGTGATTGTCCACTTAATTCATAAGGTTGTGGAAACTTTGTGAAGATATTAGGAAGGAGGTTTTTAAACATTACCTTTTCTAAAATGTTGAAGCCTAAATTTTATGATCATTAGTGCAAGGCATGCTGAAACATCACTCAGCATGAACTAAGCACTCACCCGAAGTGCACAACAGTACGATATTCCTCTTTTATGTCAACTTTTTCAAGTATTTACCATGATTATACAAAGAATATAGATCTATAATAGCTAATTAAGTATATTACAATGCATAAACCAGATCTAGATCTTAACCATGAAGCATGAATATTCAAACAAGAACCAATATTAAATTTACCATACATGAACCAGTAACAGATGTGTCCACAATAAATATCCAACCACAAAGATCCATTATATTAATTTTTGTAAAACACATAAGTTATTACATACATAATAAAGTCACCATAAGTCAGGCATGTGTACAAACCAATGACATAACTCTACAAAAAGGGGTTCCTATAAACCGTGTAAATCAATACATATTTATAGGGGTTGGGACTTGCGCTTCACCACCCATGCACCTTTCAAAAATAGGCTACATTATAATAATCACAATGCACCCTTACATGATAAATAAAAAATCATGCAAGCGCTCTATTAATATATTATCTAATAATACAACAACATTCTAATCCTATTAATAAGCTCAAAACATGCATGGTTCTTGATCATCTAGTCACTCAAAATAGTATTTTCTACTTTCCAAGTCTTCTACAAAACATGCTCTACACTCCATGTCTATAATGAGTCTCAATCTACAAAAGGGCTAAGTCCTGATTTCAAACCTTCCTCGGCACACTCTTTTTTGCTATACTTCCGCATGTATTCTCGATCCCTATGCTAACATTCCCAATCCTTTTGTGCCTTTATACGTAGGTTGTATTCCATCATCCCAACATTACCCCACACTAATGTCATTTCTGCACCTGAAAATGGGTAATCACAACTTATCCATCAATTGGTCATGAAAAAGAATAACAATGGAAAAAAAAACTCTTCAACGAATTTCAAAATACTTGGTGCCCCATTCTTCCACAGGGATGATCAACTCTAGATATTCATTATTTATCTCTGCCTCCAAGTCAATTCAGTCAGTTAGCACTTTACTATTTTTACCTAGAATGTCTCCATGTACTACTTCCATTTCGTCAGGTGTCATGTTATCACCTTCATTCTGTAGTATCCTGAGAACATTTTCCAGAATTGAGACCATCCCATCCATTTTCTGTGCTATCAATTTCCCATTTTATTTTATTTTCTACTTGTGCAGGTCATGTGCTACTATAATTGCGTCACACTTCTCTATTATCAGTGTAAGCCTCTTCACACGTCCAAGTGTTTCATTCTTTACTAATTTCTGAACCTCATCCTCCTCAGCCATGGTCCTTTTCTAGGGTGAACACATAATCACATCTAGGGTTGAACACATGTTTAATGACAAAATCTTCATTTTTAACTCCTCCTTCAAGATTTGAACTAAGGCTTCATAGCTTGTAATATTGTGCGCTACTATTTCCTTACACTTTTGTGCCTGTTCTGTGGCATCCTTCGGTTTTGGCATGCGTACGGTTCCCTCATATAGGATCATGTGAACCAATGTCTGTAAATACTGTAAAGTGAATGGAAATTCCCTTGCAACTTTTTCCTCCAAATATGGCCTCTTTTTCAATATCTCATCACCAAGTTGATCGACAATGCTCAGTATCAAATACCCCATTGCATCAGCTATTTATTATTCTTCTGTTAGGAATTTGATCTCAGTCTCCTAATCCTTCTTATCTTCCAAGACCACCCAAATAGTTTCCTCTTTGTCTATGTTTCTTCGTGTAACTTCTATAGATGCCTTTGTTAAAGTATTGTTCACCTGTTCATCAGACATCAAAGTAGGATTAACTATGTCATGGCTCGAGTGTTGTACCTTTTCCAACTTGTGTGACACACATGATTCCTCATATACATCAGAGTTAATCATCATCTAAATTCTCCATGAGTTTCTAAATGCTCCATGATAGTTGTTTTCATGTGTGCGTAGTTTTCATGTCTTCATCCATCAACTCCAAGGCATAAAGTTCATTAGGTTCCAAAGTGCTTTGGACCTGTGTACGTATGATCTTTGTTGGGTCATCAACGTACCCAACTATTTACATCTCATAAATGTCTTGTTCCTTTCCTTTCCTCAAGAGCTTACCCTTAGGGGTATGTACTCCCAAATCCAATACCCTTCCTTTACCTGTTTGTGTAGTATGGGGCGTGCCTGAATGTCCACCCTTATCTGTTTCCATCTCTTTTTCCTACAACTCCGTTGTGTCCTTCAATTCATCCACCTTAGGTTCTTTCATATCATCTATCTTCCCTGGAGTATTCAACACACTATCTTCAAATTTATCTTCCTCATCATCCTTCCGAGGAATGTACTTTTTCCTTTTCTCCTTTTTTCTTACCAAAGTCTAATCCATATTCATTTTTCTCTTCATTGATAGTTGTTAAGATAATTGCAATAGGTTGAAAGTCATTATGGGAAACCAAAAATTCCCTTTCTTCAAGGTTATGACTTCTAACAATACCATCCCCATGTTCCTTCCCCAAATCTGATTTTTCTCTACTAATATTCAGCTCTATGCAATCATTGGATTTAAACAATTCATCATCAACACTAAATTATTTTTACCTTGGGTTGGATTCTCCTTAATTTCCTTCTCGTTCCTTGACACCTACCCCATGATTTCTCCAAACCCTTGTCTCTTTATGGTGACATTTGGAAAATCAGTCAAGGGATCTACTTTAGCAATGGTGATTGGGGATTCTAGGGCTCCCATGGGTTACTCCTATTGATATATTCTATTATTTATAGTGCCCTTACTATTCTTCAACTGGTATGAATCTCTAAAAGACAACATTTCTCTCACCCTAAAACTTAGGGTTGCATACTCTTCACCCCATGCCTCTATGTCTTCCATGTCACTTGGTGGATCTAGCTCGATTGGTTATTCTTCTTTCTAAAGGAATTTGGCTCTAAATATTTGAGGATTGGGTTTAATGGAGGTCATTTCTTGACTGGAGGAGCTTCCTTCACCATTATTTTTGTTTTATGGTTCGTTGATATATTGTGTCCATGTAGAGCCTTAGCCAAGTCCATAATAGATCATGTCAATGCATCACACATTTCCCTTTGAGATTCCCTCAAAAGATATTGCAACTCCCTTTAAATCTCCCTTTGAGATTCCCTCAAAACATGTTGCAAATCCCTTTGGCTCCTTTTAATTACTTATTACATAAAACTCATCTCATATGTAGGAGGAGCTCTCTAATATTGATCATCCCTAGTTCCTTTTCTTGGAGTCTAATTTCTTATTTGATAAACATGAGTCGATTTTCCCTTGTGCATAAAGATTTTATTTCTTCTCACAGTTTGGAAAGGATCACCGCTCTAATACCAGTGTAATGTCCCCAATGGGGATTTTCAAGCCCAAATGGAATGCCTGAAATTTATGATTTATTACAGCAAATTGGTTGAAGAAATTTATGATAATAATGCAAGTTATTCTCAATTTTCAAATCTAAAATTACCATAGAAATGGGAGCTAATCTAGAACTCAGTAACCCTCAAATTTGATCTAAACTTAACCAAATATTTTTCAAAATATTCAGAATTCATAATGCATGTATGAATACCAAACTATATAATTTTTGGACCCGAAATAACTACTAGAATTTTATTAAAAGTCTACAGAAGTATAACTTATAAAAAGTGGCTGGAAATAAGTCCCAAACCCAAATCCACTGAAACAAAGATCTATATGGCCTCCAAAATTATAGCAAAGGTGTTGTGATGAGATCCAAGATAGCCATACCATATAATGTGTTAAAAATCCACCCATAAGGGTGTAGATAATCGTAGATAAGGTTGAAAATGAATTTAGAAATCTGCCCCAACACTTTTGTCTTCAAACCCTAGCTAGAATGCCTCGAATATGCAATATTGGGTCTTTGATTAACAATAATTTAGAGGAATGGTAGTTAATTGAAACTAGGAATAGAATTAAATAATAATAAATAAAAGTAGTAAATAAATATAGAAAGTAACCCAAGCAACTAAGAAAGTAGATATGTAAAACCCTAAAGTGTAAAGACAGTTAGAAAGAACTCAGTTGTTCCAGAGGTTGATATGGACTGTGTCATAAAATAAACTGAATATTCTAGAAGTAGGAACAGATTTTCAGAGGTCACAAAAATTACATATCTGAGCTATTTGAGTGGACTTAGGTGCTTGGATAGGTGTAGGGGTGGCTGTGGGTGCCCTTGTCTGAGAAATGGGCACCATAGTCTATGAAAAATATTTATAACCTTCTTCTGAAGTGTCTCTTAATGGTAACCTGCCTTTTCTTCTTTTCCACTAGCTTTTTTAGACTGTGCAATATGTCGCAGGAAATATGAAAAGAAGATAAGACCTGTAAAACCCCAAGACGAGCATCAAACCCCTAAAAAAAATATGCATATAAAAGGGTCAAACTGACCTCATCTGCCACAATGGTGGTCTTACTAACTAATCATTGCACTGCATCTCAAACCTAATGAAGTTTTATGTGTGTGTGTGTGCAGTCGTGCCCTAGGTGCTCTTGTGCCATCTGCACTTTTTGAAAGTAACAAGTAATAACTATGTGTATAAAATGTAATAGAATGGTGGATGGAATAGAATAAAATTCCCTCCTATGTAGTGTAATGCAGATAAACCAGCCTTGTGCCTTGTGATGGAGCTATATGGATGCAAATGGAGCCTTTGATGGATAAAAACTTAGGTAATGCTAGTAGTACTTAGTGTTTGGTCCCTCATTATGGTCTCATAACTTTATATTTATATAGTTCTCTTGTTCTAATTTCATAATTAACCCTGAAAAGGTTGACCACTAAAAAGATAAGAATCTCAAATGGTCAAAAAGTGGCAAGAAAATGTAGAAAGGATAAGGGTGCCCCAAATGGGACTAGGGCGCCATAGTATTGGGTTGGACACCCCAGTCAAAGGTAAAATGATGCCAAATGAAAAAAATAGACTGGGCAAGTATGTACTGAAGGTCGGTAGTGATGACAGAAAGCAAAGTAAAATGGCCAAAGGACATGGGTTGATTAGTAAGTTCTTCACTCAAAAACCATATGAATAATGGTATGAGACTGGGACTAAATAATGTCTAAAGTTTGTGATTTTGTGACTACATTTACCCCCACTTTATGTTGATGAGCAGAACACTCGGTAACATAAAGTAGATAAAGATGTGTACTTGATGTCCATGTAGAGTGATGTAGAAAGTGTGTTGATGGACTAGACAAAATTGTGGAATGAGAAAATAGTGGAGCATGGAAACTAAAGATGCAAAAGTGTAACATGTGGTGAGAGTTAACCTAGGGCGGAAATGTGTGTGTAGTTATCGATGTGTGTGATGTACCTGTATGGTTAGTATCATGTGTGATGCCGAAAAATGTTGTTGTTGTTGCCCCCATTATTGTAGTTGTTGTTTGTTAACTGCTTGTTTCTCATACGGATGGACCTCTGAGGAGAAAATGATCAAGTAGTAAAATACGCATGTATATATGTAAAAGCACATGTAAAATACACATGTATATGTATGTGAAAACATGTAAATGTAAAGTATGTAAATGAAAAAATGGAGCATGTGCACCTGATCCATGTCAAGATAAAAATTGTAGAAGGATATCATGTACTGCAAGTTTTTTGGGTTATCTCACGCCACCGTGGCCAAAGAAGTGTAGGGAGAAAGCTGCATTATTCTCCAACCTGTAATTGCTTCCCTGAAGTTGTATGAAGAGATCTCTATAGTGCCTGTATTTTTCGGAAATCAGATGCCACTAGCTAAAGTAGTGTAGAGAGGAAATCCATTGTGTCCTATAACCTGTAATTACTCCCGAGAATGCTAACGATAACTATGTCCTGTAAAATTCATTGTGTATGGGGTTTGTACACTAGTCTGAACCCACTTGCTATATAACCCACAATGCCAAGGGTAGAAATAGAACTGAATTGGTGTAGAAGCATTGTGTAGTATGTAAAAACCCAAATGATGTCCCCCCTCTTTAGGGGCACAAGTGATGTTGCTGATAGGAGAATGTGGCCACAAAAGAGGACTAACCGCATAAAATTTGTAACTCTTCCCTACATGAGTAAAAGAATGCACTTGGTAGAGACCAAGGCACACACAAATAGGAGGCTAGCCAAAGACAAGTGTTAGTACAAATAAGCATGCATGTATAAGACAATATGTAAGTTATGCAAACAATGTATAATCTACCAAGAAATATAGTAATGTAAACACGCAGGAAGACAAAATAACCTACACAAAGTGAGATGTAAACATGGGACATCACTCACGATGTCGCAAGACATGCAAGGCCATCATGGCCACATATAATAAATAAGTGTGCACACCAAACAGAGGGAAATGTTTACATACAATATCAAATAGTAGACAAGCAATTACATACAACAGATAACCTTGGAAGTAAGTAATCCTATGAACAAAATGATGTTGCACATGAAGCACCCGTTAGCATGTTAGAGAGATAAGAAGTATTTAAAAAGCGTGTAAAACCATGTAATATAAAGTGCTAAGTACAAAAATGAAACAATAGCACCTGTGAGAGATGAATGTGGATGCCACCAACGACTAATGTTAGGGGTGGGTAGAAGGCAAACATTTGTACTGCATGTAAAAAGAACTATATTTGCGATCACAACTAAGTAAAAGGCATGAACATGCATGTATGGTATAGATAAATGACATACAAGATATATAACTAGCATGTGTAATCAGATGACCATATACAAGTTAGATGTAAACAAAAATAAAAGAAACCAAGATATGCATCATGCCATGGATGGGTGGAATGGAATGTAAGATGGAAATGATAGGATCCGTGTTTCTACCCCCAGGAAATTATCACCCAGAGGAGGATAGGAGCACCCAAGTGCTAGTGTCTAGGTCTAGGCACTAGTGTCCATACTATGTGTGAAGTCAAAGTTAGATTCTGTATTATTCTATGATTGTATGCATATGTTGTTTCTATATTGTGTTGATATAAACTATAGCTCTGAGCTATTATCGGGGTGATTTATTCACCCAATGCATTCCCCCCCTCATTTAGGTCACATGCGACGGTAGTAGGAGGATGTGGTCCAAAAGAGAGGACCTGATGTTTATCTGAAATGAATACCTATAGGGGTAGGGGATGTGCTTGGTAGGAACCAAGGCACATGAAACCAAGTAGGATAGTACAAGTGTTAGTAGTAAAATATAACATGCAATAGAAGACAATGTAATAAACAAGTGTGTAAACAAGATGGACTGTGAAAAGTGGGTTTCAAACATAGGACATCTCTCATAATGTCACAAGACAATCAAGGCTAAAACGGCTAAAAGCATACAATGATCAAACAATACATAAGGCATATCCCACAAACAAGAACAATAAATTAGTGGCATATAGCCATGGTTGTATTTATCATGCAAGGAAAATTCTACACATGAAACACGTGTTAGCATGTTAAAAATATAAGTAGTATGTCAAAGCATGTATATAGTAATGAAAAGGAAAGTGGTTGGAAAGGAAATTAGTAAAGAATGTAACAATAGAACTTGTAGTAGGTGTCATATGAGGGTATTAAATGTAGATTCCCCTAGGAGCCTTGGTGGGACTCGAAAGGGATATTGTGTCGGGCATCATGCAATATGTAAAGAGTGGTACGTGATTTGCATTCACTTCCAGAGACCAAGTGAATGCACATGTGTATATAAAAATATATATTTACATACTAATAATTTGGCTAACATAGTAAACAAAGTGCAATATGTAAGTAGTATAAGAAAACATGAGTAAATACAACCAAGATATGTAAATGTTATAAAATTGTGATGGTATGATATGTAAAATTTGAATATGGGAGGTGCATGTATTGCCCCTAGTGGATGTGCATGAAAGGAGTTTCATTTATAAATCCCCCCTAAGTAGTCAAGAATGAACCATAGAACAATATTGCGTCATCGAGAAATGGGTTTTTCACGTACAAGTAGCTACTAGAAAGATGCATCTTGAAGCATAGAGTGTGAAGTGTGTGTAAGGAGAGTTTCATTAACATAGTGTTCCCTCAATATTCAAGTGTGAATCATAGCACAAGATTAGGTCATAGGGTGATGACAGTATAATGTGTTTACCAGTGAAGTGTGTATGCTTAGAAGAAAGAGACATGGAGCACAGAGCGTGAAGTGCAATAGTAAACACTAGAGATAGTTGATAGTGCTAGGAGAGGGGGGAGAGGTAATGTGTTGCCTGCAAAGTGTGCATAGGATAGAAGACTACCTGACGATAGTGAAGGTTGAGGTCCCTCCACCTGATATTTGAGGAGATAATTTTCTATGCCCATGAGATAATATTGGTGGTGTAGGTGAGTAACTATGTTCATGTGAATAAGACTGATGCGAATAAGAAGGTGGAGAACATTTGTAAGAAAAGGATTCCTGAGTGGGGGACTTAGGCCAACGAGGTGAACTAATGGACCGGTGAGGATTACAAGGTTGTGATGTAGGTCATGTGTGAATAGGATAGCTAGGTGTATAGCTATATTTAGACTTAGGAGTTACATGAGGTTGTGTACGAATAGAGGAGGTAGTTGTAGGAGTGGACCAGGATGTGAGCCATGTAAGAGGATGAAATTTCTTGGTTGATTCATGGATATCATCATGAGTGGGTCAAGGCAGCATTTTTCAAGGTGGAATGCCTTTGATTTTGATAACTTGCTTATTATGGATGAACTTGATACACAAGTGATGCATGGAAGGAATAGCCTATGCAGTGTGGACCCAAGGAAGACCTAAAATCATATCAAAAGTGAAATTTTCAGAAGTGACAAGGATTGGTGTAAAGATGGTAAGATACCCAACTATGATGGGAATAATGATATGACCATAAGAATGAGGACCTAAAATATAATTAGAGATATTGGACATTTAATAGCCATAAGAAGTGCAACAGAGCATACATTGATAAGATTTTATGGATAGACCATAATATTGTTAATGGCATAGGTGCCAATAGAAGCATTGATATGCAATGAATCGGAATAAAATGTAGCATGATAATCATGATCCAAAAAATTAATAACGGATGGTGGCACATCAGTAGAAGCAATAATGAAATCAAGATGCCTTGATGAAGGAGGAGGAACAACATGATAAGTATGATTTATGAAAGAATATGTAGCTTTCTTGTCATGTTTTGGTTAATTGTCCTTAAATATTTTTAGCTTTTGACTATCATTGACTAGTTTGGAAGTATATGGTTCAGGAATCTCAATGGATTTTTTATGGATAAGATCCTAAATTAGATGTCAAAGTTTGAAATAGTGATCATTGGGATGCATAATGCATTAATAGTAATCACAACGAGTTTTTTCATCGTACTTGTGGCCACATGGATGAGAAGGATCTAGATTGATAAGTGGTGGAAAAGTAATCAAATTTCTTTCAATAAGTTATGGTAGTAGGAATCAAGGAGTGTAAGGTAACTTAGTAAACATATGACGTGGAGCTTGCACTTGAAGTGTGGTAGATAGAAAAATAGCATTGATGATGTCCTTTGCTTTAATAGGCTTAGGAGATAGCTTGAATGTAGCTTTATATTGAAAAATATTAGAAGAGGATGAAGGAGTATCATGATACTTGATTTTTCCCATATATTAAAGTTTTCCTTCACATAATTTAATTGTATGGCATAGTTGATCACATGAGGGAGAGGGATGACAATCTCTTGAAGTGGATGTAAGATACTTTGAACATAGAGGTTTTTCAATTTATAATTAGCTATTACATTAGTCATCTTAGTAAGGTTATTCTTATAGTATAGAACATAGTCATCTAGACGTTCATTGGATCCTTGTTTAAGTTGAGAAAGTTATGCATAAGAGATCTTGGTGCTGATATTGATATAAAAATGTGAAAGGAAACTATTGGCTAAGTGTGTAAAATAATTTACTGATTGAATAGGTAGATCATAAAACCAACACATACTGTAGTCTTGCAAGCTTCTAGGAAATAATTTAGCTAGTAATGTAAAGTAATCTACATAATCAAGACATGCCACATGGAAAGATTGAATATTCTCCTTATGGTCACCATGCCCATTGAAAATAGGAATCTTAAGTGTAATGAATTTGTGAGGGAGTGGATGAGAGGAGATGGTGGGTGCGAAAGGGCTATGAAGGAGCAATGAGGAATCTAAAGATGGAGAGGATTTTGAGGTAACTTGTAATTTACAAATTTAGAGTTGTAGATCCTGATATAAAGAATTTAGGTCATTGGTGCCTAAAGATGAATGGGGTTGTGTATGGGATGTATTCGAAGGAGGTAGATGAGTGGTATTTGTAGCTATGGAAATAGGAATATTATGGTGGTTTGGAGACCATGGCAGCTGAGGAGGAACCCATGAGAGGCTGAGAGGTGGCATCTCAAGAATTATTTGTAGTGAGTAAATAATTTAGGACATGTATAATATGCATAGGATGATTGCATAAATAAACATGGAAATTAGTAATCTTGTCTAAATGTTATTGATCAACATTAGTTTCCTCTTCATATGATTGTTCACTATCATAAGTTTCAATGGTATGAAGAGGAACATTGGTGGAGTTAAGAAAAGGATTATCATATTCATCCATTGATGTAGAGAGACTTATGGACATATGGAGGAAGCTCAATGTATTCAAAGGAACCAAAATGACCATTAAAAATGACAGACATGAAAGGAAAACCTTAGAGGAAAGGTAGGGATTGAAGCAATTGGGTTCACCAAATGATTTAATAAAAATTGAAATTAGATCTTTTATTTTCAAAGTGAATACTATACCTAATGATATAGAAATGATAATCTACAATATGACATAAGCAATAATGAGAAAATGATTTTAAACCCTAAGCAAGAAAGGGAAATATAGAGACCTTAGCTGATTCCTGAGCAATTTGGAAGTGATCTAAGCACGTGAATAACCAAAAATGACTAAGGAAAGTGTTGTCAATTATTCTTGGAGGTTCTAGACTCTTAAACCGCAAAGGACATAAGCTCCTGGGAGAGGAAAGGAGTGCTCAGTGTCTAGATCTTGATACTAGTGTCCAGGAAGATGTTACGGATCTTATTCTTTTAGGGTTGGATGATATTCACTATCCTTTTCTATTTTTCACTCTAGATTCTCTATCTAATCTATGAATTTACATGTAAAATAAATAAGATCACCTGCACATACCCGCAAACCACATCAAACCTAAAAAGTAAAATACATAATGGGGAATTATACTGACCCTAAAGGTCACCTACAGAGTAAACTTACAACCGAGTGTTGCAATACATCTTAGACTCCATGTAGTTCTTGTGTATGTGTGTAGAAATGATGCCCAAGTATTCCCTTGTGCAAGTTGCACACAAATGATAATAGGCTAGATCCATAATGTAGCGGATGTATAGAATGTATGGGATGAAATAGCATAAACTTCCCCTCCTATGATGTTTATGTAGAAGAATGCAACCCTTTTCCCTTGAGTGTGTTGGAAATAAGGTGTCTCAACCCTGTTTGGTTTATTCAATCAATATTTTATTATAGCCATTTCACATTGTCATTGTTCTAAAATAGAAATACGAGTTGTCAAAAGATTCTCATATGATAGTATATCATGGAAGGACTATTTTTAGAGATATTATGACAGATTTTATGACATCTATAAGGGTCAAAAATAGGGGAGAATGTTGTGGACGTGAGAGCCTAATTTTAGACCGAAATCTTTCTCTTTAATGCTATCCACCTCGTGAGAGGTTTGGTACATGGTTTTGTAAACCATAGATGGTTTCTTGTATAACCGGAGGTCTATAAATTGAACAGTTTGAGGAATTGGAGAAGTAATTGATGCGGTGATGCAAGTATTGTAAATTTGGAATCCTCCTAGAATTATTTCTGGTGATACTCTTGTAAGAAAATTGCTCTGCAAGTGTATGTAAAATTGTTATTAGATTTGAAATACATTGAGTGGGCTTTTGGAGTGTGGGGTTTTTTATCCAAAAGGATTTTCCCCACGTATATCTGGGGTTTGTGTTCTTATTATGAATATGTTGCTGATATTTTTGTAACTATTTTACTATGTTGAAAGTTTTGCATAATATCTCTCCCCAAGATTAGCGTAGGAAGTTGTTCTGTTACTCTTAATTTCCTATCACGTGGTATCAGATCCTGATCACCTTTGGTTTCAATTGTGGGTTGTTGGGTTTTTTTTTGCTAATCTAGGCTTGAGTGGGAGCTTGTGCAGAGAATACATTGTTATCTGGTTGCAGATATCTTTCAAATGGCGAGAACATCTATGAGGATTGACGTAGAGAATTTTTTTGGCACAAACTTTGAAATGTGGAAGCTGAAGATGGAAGATATATTGGTTGATCGAGGTCTATTGGATGCGGTGGATGAGAAGGTCCATAGGCCTACGGATCCAATTTTGGTTACAAAATATGATGTAATGGATAGAAAATCTAAAGGTCTTATTAGACTATGTCTTGTAGATTCGATCCTGATAAATGTCCATGAATAATCCACTTTAGAGAAGCTTTGGAAAAAGCTGGGTGAGATATAACAAGCTAAGTCTCTAGTAAATAAGATTTTCTTGAGGAAGAAGTTTTATTCCTTGAGAATGGAAGAAGGTGGAAAAATATCTGAGCATCTGGAAACATTCAATATGTTGGTGACTCAGTTGAGTTCGGTTGGAGTTAAGATGGACGAAGAAGAAAGGTGCCAAACTATGTTGGTTTCATTGCTAGACTCATGGGACAGCCTAGTCATGGCCATTGGGAGCACTTTAGTCACTCTGAAGATGGAGGATGTTTTTCGTTGTCTACTCTCCAAAGAGATGAGAAGGAAGGTATCTTTGAACACCAAAGAGGCTTTGAGTGTTCGAGGAAGGAACAAAAGAACGAGGAAAAGATGAGAAGAAGCATGGCCATTCCAAGAATAAGGGGAGATAAAAATCCCATGGAAAGTCCAAAGTGATATGCTGGAGCTGTGGAAAATTTGGATACATCCGAAGAGAATGTAGAGAAGAAAAGAAAATGTTATGGTTCCAAAAGAAAAAGCATGAAAAATAAGAACCTCGTTGAAGGGTTGAATGATTGCAATCTGGTGTTTGATTTCTATGAGCATTGTATTTATGGCAAACAAACGCGCATTCAATTTTACTCATCTACTCATAAGTCTTCATGTATCTTAGATCTAATCCATTCGGATGTCTTTGGTCATGTTAAGGTTTCTTCTATTGCTAAATTAGTTTATTATGTTACTTTCATTGATGATTTTAGTAGGAGAACATGGGTATATTTTTTAAAGAGTAAGTCTGAAGTTTTTAGTCATTTCAAGGAATTTAAGGCTATGGTTGAAACTCAAACTGGGAAGAAAATTAAGCGTTTGAGATATGATAATGGTGGTGAATATTGTTTGGCATACTTTGACAGATTTTGTATAGATTGCGGGATTAAAAGACAAACGAAAAATTCGTATTCTCTGGAGCAGAATGGAGTTGCGGAAAGAATGAATAGAACATTGATGGAGAAGGCTAGGAGCATTGTGATTGGAGCTAGTCTAGAAAAGAGGTATTGGGCTGAAGTTTTTACCACTGCTTGCTATTTGATAAATAGATCTCCTACATTAGCGCTTGTTGATAAAATGCAAATGGAGGCATGGTCGGTGAAGAAGCCTTCAATTATACATCTGATATTTTTTGGCTGTGAGGCATATGCACATTTGCCTAAGGAGAAGATAACAAAGTTGGATTCTAAGGATGTCAAATGTACCTTTATCAGATATGGCTATGGTGTGAAAGGATACAAGGTTTGGTATCCTTTTGCACAAAAGGTAATATACTCCAGAAGTTTTATTTTTAGAGAGATTAAATCTTTCCCTGTTAATTTTCAGATAGAACAACATAAAGAAAATGAACAAGAAAAGGCTGTGATTCAACTTCCTTCTACACCTGAGAAAGTTGAATCAAGACCCCAAAATAGACAAGAAGTTGAGGTGAGATCACCAAGATTTGAATCTTCAGAAGAGGAAGAAGAGGAGGAAGAAGTGGAATAATGTCCAACTCAACTTGTTTGAAATTCTACAAGGAAAAGGAAACCACCTGAAAGGTATGAGTATTCTCATGATGATTGGAAGTGTATATTTACTTCGAGTACTAACATTGATGAACCGAGATCTGTATAAGAGGATTTGGGTATGAATGATGCAAAGTATTGGAAAGTATCCATGGATGAAGAGATGGCAACACTTAAAAAAGAAAGATACATGGGACCTTGTACCATTTCCTGAAGATTGAAAACCTGTTGGATGTAAATGGGTGTTTAAGAAAAATATTGGTTCAAATGGAAATGTTGAAAAGTATAAGGCACGGTTGGTTGCAAAGGGTTACTCTCAAGTTGAGGGTATTGATTATGGTGAGATATTATCTCTTGTTGCTAAAATGACATCCATTCAATTTTTATTATCTATTGCAGCAGCTTATGGCCTAGAGGTTGAACAAGTGGATGTGAAAAATTGCTTTCCTTCATGGTGATTTGGAGGAATAAATCTATATGACATAGCTAGAGCACTACATGGTGAAAGGTAAAAGCAAGATAGTTTGTAAGTTAAAGAAATCCCTATATGGCCTTAAACAAAGTCCTAGGATGTGGTACCAGAAGTTTGATTCATATATGTTGAGTTTGGGGTTTGTGCAGTCTAAATCTGATCACTGTGTGTATTTTAAATCTGATGGTGATTGTTTCCTAGTAATTACTTTATATGTTGATGACATGTTGTTTATTGGGAAAGGAAAAGGTTTGATTACAGAATTGAAATCTTAGCTCTCTGTGAAATTTGAAATGAAAGATCTTGGTGCAGCAAAACACATACTTGGGATGGAGATTAGAAGAGATCGTGAGAACAAGAACCTATGGCTTGGCAAGAGTAAGTATGTTTGTTCTATTTTGCAAAGGTTCAACATGAGGATTGTAACCACTTTGTGTTCCTGTTACTTTGGGAATGAAGCTCTCCATTTCAAAATGTCCTTCATCCCCATCAGAGATGGAAGAAATGAGCAGAGTGCCTTACCAGAGTGCAGTTGGAAGCTTAATGTATGCTATGGTCTGTACAAGACTAGACATTGCCCAAGCAATGGGAGTTCTTTCTCATTTTATGTCTAATCGTGGAAGAGTGCATTCGGATGTAGTTAAGAGGGTCTTCAGATATTTACACGGTACATCAGAGTAATCTATATGTTTTCATGGAAGAGGATATCAAAATTCCCTACATATTCATGGTTTTTTGGATTCAAATTAGACCGGTCATGTCTGTAGTAGAAGATCCACCAGTGCATATGTGTTTACTCTTAATGGTAGTGTAATTAGCTAGATGAACAAGTGACAGGATGTGGTCAATTTGTCCATTACTGAGGCAGAGTACATGGCAGCTACTCATGCCTGTAAAAGAATCCATTTGGTTAAAGTGTTTTTGTTTAGATATTGGATTGCAACAGGGCACAGTTACAATGTATTGTGACAGATCAGAGTGCAATCTACCTTGCGAAGAACTCAACTTTTCATGCCAAGACCAAACACATTGATGTTCAGTATCACTTCGTGAGAGATATGGTTGAGGATGGTAGGGTGAAGCTGGAAAAGGTAGAGAAAGTTGCGAATGTTGCAGATGCATTAACTAAGCCCGTGAGCACAGTGAAATTTCGGTGGTGTTTCGAGTCTATGGGCCTCTCGGCCCCTAGAAGTTGTTCCATGATGGTATCTTTCCCTTGGCCCTTACAAGGTATTCGACAAGTGGGAGATTGTTGGAAATAAGGTGTCTCAACCTTGTTTGGTTATTCATTTAAGATTTTCCTACAACCGTTTCACATTGTCAGTGCTCTAAAAATAGAAATAGGAGTTATCAAAAGATTCCCATATGATAGTATATCATGGAAGGACTATTTTTAGAGATATTATGACATATTTTATGACATCTATAAGGGTCAAAAATAGGGGAGAATATTGTGGACGTGGGAGCCTAATTTTAGACCGAAATCTTGCTCTTTAATGCTATCCACCTCATGAGAGGTTTGACACATGGTTTTGTAAACCATAGATGGTTTCTTGTATAACCGAAGGTCTATAAATTGAAGGCTTGGAGAAGCAATTGGTGTGGTGAGTGCAAGTATTGGAATCCTCCTAGAATTGTTTCTGGTGATACTCCTGTAAGAAACTTGCTCTGCAAGTGTATGTAATCTTGTTATTAGATTTGAAATACATTGAGTGGGCTTTTGGAGTGTGGGGTTTTTTATCCAAAAGGATTTTCCCCACATATATCTGGTGTTTGTGTTCTTGTTATGAATATGTTGCTGATATTTCTATAATTGTTTCACTATGTTGAAAGTTTTGCATAATATCTCTCCTCAAGATTAGCGTAGGAAGTTGTTCTGTTGCTCTTAATTTCCTATCAGAGTGAATATGCTAGATGGATGCTTTGAAATTCTCTTGTGCCTTTAGATGAAAGCTTAGGTGATAGTATGTAATGCTTAGTGCCTTGGTCCTTCATTTTGAAAACATAACTATGTATTTATATGATTCTCTTGTTTGAATTTCATAATTGACAACTGAAAGGCCAACCCAAAGTAGTAAGCAATAATTAAGAAGCAAAAGGGGTCCAAAAGGATAAGAAGGAAGGTAAAGAGGTACAAGAGCATCTAAGAGGATAGGAATTCCTAGCGCTAGTGTCCTAACTGGGTGTTAATGTATGGGGGCCATAGAAATATAAAACAATCAAATGTCGACAAGAGTGCAAGATGTATAAAGCCAATAAAAAGTGCAGAAGACAAAGAAATAGGCTAAAGGAAGTTGTCAATTACTAGTTTTTCTTGCTTAGGAATCATGTAAATAATAACAGGCTTTTAGGACCTAGAAATGTACCCAAGCTCATAGATTTTGTGTCTACAAGTGTGAAGTATTGTATTCCTAGTTCCACATCCCTAGAAATTTACAACATCAAGGTGAGTACATATTTAAAATGCCCATGTTCATTACCATAGTACAAATCACCCCATATAGAGAAACAAAAAGGATCTTTTATTGGACCCATTCTTTATTTTCATATAATGGGTATACATTTTGATCATTCAATGGTGTTTCATCATTGGACAAATAGATAAATAAAATATTTCAACCACACTCTAGTTCATATTTTATGCATGTACAATAGCATGTACATTTGCGTTTGGGATGATAGATTGTTTTACATCTAACATGCCTACGAATAGAGCTCTTCACAATTCTACAAGACATAGCCCATTCCATACATGTTTTGGGTTCCAACCCATAACACCTCTATATATCTATTAGACATCTTAAGGTATTGATTTGTGTGCAAAGGAAAAGGAATTGAATAAAGAAGAAAATTTTTGGCACCACATTCAATCCATTCATCATTACATTGAAAAAAATTCTCTCTTGCTCACAACATAAGTACAAAGGTCGTCATGATGTACAACACACCTCATGCATTTCAGGTTGGTGATAAATTTTGGTTGCATCTAGTTAGAAAGAATGCTTCAAAGTTTCACATTAGAAAATCAAGCCTCTGCACTGTGGTCCTTACACCATTCTTTGTGTAGCTGGCGAGAACGTGTTTGTTCTTGATCTGCCTCCATACTTAGTTATGCAACCGATCGTCAATATAAATCTTCTCAACCCTTATTTCCCTCTACTTCTTGAGCTATTAATAACACACCATCCTTTTGATTTGGACCCTAAACATTTGCACCCTATAAATAAGGCCAAATTTATTGAATTGACAGACACACATACCCACAGTGGAGCTCATCAGTTGTTTTGAGTAGTTAAGGTCAAGTAGTATAATGATCATGCCAAGTGGTACAATCTTCATCTGCTTCAGGTTCAATTTTCTCAACTAGCCTCCAACACAATGGAGACTGTTACTTCTTAAGAAGGGGGTGAGTAATTTGTGTACATCCTCGTCGATTGTCTCATAGCCACACAACCCTTCTCACTTCTCTTGCGTAACTTGGGCTCTACACCATGTCACAATCTTACAACAAGGATACAAACTCACAGTAGTGCATGGTGACCACCCACTTATTTGCAACATTCCTCACAACGTATCCCTTTGCGCATTTTGTCTTACGCTCAAGGCATCTCATTGACAGTGTACAACCTTCTCACAACCCTTTGCACCATTTTTTCATTTCTTCCCACTCTTTCATAGTTGGGCCTAACACTTAGCATCATTCGCTAAGTCCTCGTGACACTTTGGTCCTTTTCCCCACACAAACCCCTTGTGTCTTGTGCGTTTTTTTTTTAACCCACACAATTCTTGCAGTCTTGTGTTAACATCACACAACTTTCGCAATTTCCACAATCTTTTTGTAAATCATTATGCATTGTATTCACAACTTCTATAATTTTGTGCAAGCATTTTTTGGCATTTATAGCCTACCTCGATGTCCTATGACATCTCGCAACTATCATGTGCATCATCACACTTGTGCATTGCTTCTTTGCATGCCATTTTCACCATGAATTTGTGCAAGACTGATTTACCCCAACATTCACTTGTAGACACCTTGTTGCCAAGTGGCACACCTTGTACTAGGCTATGCTACAGTATCATTACAACCTGTCATATTTTCAATTTCAATTGTCTCACTAGCGAGAAGATGAAATAATTGTAATTGTATCTTTAGTAACTTTCATCAGTGGTAGTTATTATTGTCAGTTGTATGTGTTGTAACATGTACAGTCAAGTAATTACATCTCATGTTCTAAGCTTGCGCTCACTAAAGAAACACGAGTTATATATTATTACAACAAATGGATGAGCATGAACACAAGTAATGGGTTTTCTACTAGGTCTATAGAATCTGCTCGTCCATTCTCTAAGTCTACCTGACAAACTAAAACATTGGGTTGTAGTGAAAAATATAGAGGCCTCTTTCGAGAACCTACTCTGATACCAAATGTGGATTTTACCCCATATCCGAAAGAGCAGAAGCCCAATAAGAATTCATTTGACATTAATCTCTATCAAAAGATTACATATTTATAAGTACATTTAAATTGTTACCACCTAAACCTCTAACACTAATCTAAGATGGTTCTTCTAACAACCTAGGTTCTCTTTCAACAACTAACCACACCCTAAAATCTCTTATACCCTATTTTCACTCTCTATAATTCCTACAAGAATCATAATTAACAACTCACTTTATATTATTCCTCACATAATACATTTCACATTAACATTAATACAAACTTTCATAGTATTATTGCTCACCACTAACAAATGTTAGCACACACAAATTTATTTCCATACATCAATTCACACGAAATCATATATTACTCTACAACCTTAATTAGTTTGTACTTTCTTATGATCAAGATAAATTCAATATTTAATGAACGGGTTTTGTTTATCTCCCATTTATGGTTTCATTACTTTAACCCATTGCTTTTTGGGAAAAATAAAATATTGATAAATGAAGAATCAAGGATTTGGGCCCCCCGATGTCTAGCTTTGAATTAAGCCCCCTAATCCTGCTAAGTATCAAATCACAAAAGAATCAAACCGAGAAAGAGAAAAAAAAAAACGCATTTCTCACTTTAAAGCCAAGGATTTTCGAAAATGCATAACCACGTACATAAACAGAAGATGCCAAAAACAAAGTGTTCCACCTGTGAGCAAATCTCCCCTAATCTTCCCAGACTCTCGTAAACAACACACAACAATCTCCTCTTCTTCTGTGTTTTTCTCTCCTTCAGAAATGCCGGCGACGTTTCCTGCATACGCCGAGCGAAGATCAAACAAGCCACCTTGCTTTTAAAAGCCTTTGGCCCGCGTTCCCTCTTCTTCAAAACATTCTTCACCCTCGTCAGTCTCGGAGAGCGACCATTTTCCGCCACGGTCATATTGACAGTGGTCCTGAGCACCTCCACACCGGCCCCGTATTCTTCTTCTTCTTCCTCGGTTTGCGACACAGAAAACACGCTTTCAATATAGCTGAGCAGGCTGTGCTGTTTCATTCCGGCCATGGAAACGTGCGTAAGCTTTAACGCCAAGTGCTTTTCTATGTCATCGTCGGCGCCGGCGCCGGCGCTGGTTTCCGCGTACTCCTCGGAGCTTTTCTCCGCGTCGAGCAACACCATTTTCCCGGCGAAGGCGTAGCCAGAACCAGAGCGGTACGACAACGCCAACGCAAGCAGCCGGTGAATCAAACCGCGAGCTAACCACGGTAGCCACGACGCCGCCTTGCGTGGCCACGGTCGCCGCCCCCAATCGTTGCTTCGAAACCCTGGGCAACGCACCCATTATGAGAATCCCCAACCGCGCTACGTTGAACAGATCTTCGAGCGGACCCGCGCCCAACCCCGCCCAGAGCGTGTACAGCCGGTGCGCCACAGGCATGAGCTTGGGAATGATGTCGTGTCTTCGAAACGATGTGGACGAAGTGCTTTTTGTAGCGTGAATTTATGTGCTTTGCGAGGGCCGGGTCGGCGAAAAAAAGGGCAACCGAAAGTGTAGCACTGGAGCTGTTCGTGGCACCACCGTGGCGTTATTTCCAGCAATCGTAGCGCGAGCAACGATGCCACGGCGCCTCCTAGAGAATGCCCTGTTTAGAACAATCTTTTCCCCTCGTATTAACAGCCGTCGGAAATACTGCAGCCGAATGCTTTTCGCCCTATCCAGAAAACCTAAAAAAAAATCAACACGAAACCCTCAAATAATGCAAAAGCTTCAGACTTCAAAGATGTATATTTTTGTTTTATTTTTACCTGCGTGCGCGGGCTCCTGCGCCCAGGCTCATAGACCTCTGCATTATATTCAGATCGGTAAGGGCGGTCGGCAAAGCCCGTGGTGCCCCCTGCAGGCGACTATTATATGATCGCCGGCTAGACTTTTCACGACCACCAGAACCTGCTTGCTGCTCCCGAAACCCTCGTTTTGCAGGTCCAGAAATTCATACTTGGCGGTGTTCGGCAGGCCGAGCTCGCCGTCTAAGATATTGAGCTCCTCCTGAGGATTTCTTGCTGTACACCACGGCTGAAAGAATTAGGGCGTCTACCAGCCATACCGGATGACGGTCTTCCTTAATTATTTCACACAGCGACGCCATAGAGCTGTTTTTCCTGCAAATAATTTTCCCCTCTCTTTGTTTTCATAGATTTAAATAGGTATGCAGGATTCGCTTCTTGTAGCGAAAGAAACAGACCTATTTTTGTTGGACAACTTGAATCTCAAGTAAATCTACAGTTTTGCATAAAGATTTCGTGGCGAATCAAGAATTCCTTTCTTGCGGAATAGACTAGTTTATTCAACTCTGCGGATAAAATGCTTGATATTTTATTTCATAAACAAATATGGGGAGAGGACCCCTATAACCGTGCACCTAACTTTAGGGGCACGTAAATATATGTACGTATGTCGGTAGCGTAAAAAAAATTATATCATTGTGTAGCATATGATCGTGCCATATTGACTTTTTTGTTTCGCATGTTAATTTGGAGGGAAAAGTAGTTTTTGAATTGATTTAAAATGAAGAAAATCAATATAAAGCATTTGAAAGAGGGACCAATGACCGAGCGCACCTATGTGTCACATTCTCATTAACTCTTAAAAAGTGTAATTAACCAAAAAGTGAACAACTATTGGTGCTTTTGTCAACAACCTGTGGTGAAAAGAGATGTACATGTTTTGGTACCCCGCTCGGTTATAGGGTCCTCTCCCCCTATCATCATTTTCGTTATCCACAGGGCAGGCAAAAACTTTGAAATGTCAGCAATTTTGAAGCAAAGTCCTCTGTATCTTTGAAATGTCAGCAATTTTGAAGCAAAGTCCTTTGTATCTTCCACTCAACTCCTGCCTACCATTCAAGGCTTTAGATCAATAAATTAAATTTTAACTATTGAAAGATATCGTCAAAAATAAATCTGTTAGGGGAGAGGACCCTATAACCGAGCGGGTACCAAAACATGTACATCTCTTTTCACCATAGGTTGTTAACAAAAGCACCAATAGTTGTTCACTTTTTGGTTTATTACACTTTTTAAGAGTTAATGAGAATGTGACACATAGGGCGCTCGGTCATTGGTCCCTCTTTCAAATGCTTTATATTGATTTTCTTCATATTACATCAATTCAAAAACTATTTTTCCCCTCCAAATTAACACGCGAAACGAAAATGTCAATATGGCAAGATCATACGCTACACGATGATATAATTTTTTTTACGCTACCGACATACCTACATATATTTGCGTGCCCCTAAAGTTAGGGCGCACGGTTATATGGTTCTCTCCCCTATTTTCTGCGGATTTATTCTTTCACAAAATTATATTTCTTTACAGACCTAATCGATCCACGCGGAATGTTTTCACTTGACTTCTCGATTTCAATCGTCCCGCCACTAGGTACTATTTGCGATCCGAGAGCTCGAGATTCGATCCTCGAACCTATCGAAACCGTATTTTTATATAATCCAATTAAATATTTCAATTAACAAATCCAATCTTATTAGTATTAACATTGGAAATAATCTAGTAAATTTATCATTACATCCTTTCTACAATGGCATTCAAAGTTATAATGGCATGCCTGGTTCATTTTTATTCTCGATATTAAATTTAACTACAATGACAACTAATTTATATTTGATATTTACTAGCAATTGCATCATAGGTTGTGCACTGGGTATGCCAATAGAAGAATGAAAAAAGGTGGGTCTACATTTGTGTAGGTGAAGGACGAAAGTTTTGAATTTTTCTTATGTTGGTCCATACACACGAAAAATGCCTCTTCAAATATAAAAACACACGATTATAAACAAAGAAGAATGTTATTTCTTTCATTAATACCAAGAAGTAAGGTTAGTTTTTAAATATCAAAATTTCATTGATATCAAGAATTGAATACCATAATAACAAATTACAAATGGTGAGGAAAGAACCATATTTCAAACTTACGAGGGAAAAAATTATGCCATAGTTTGTTTTCTCAAAAAACTGCAGCTATATCTATTTTTTAAACCTAAGAGTAATTTTAAACAACAAAACATTGGGAAAATAGTCAATGGAATGCAAGAAAGATGTAAATGCAGGCTAGAGAGATCCATATCCAATGGTCCCCATAGAAATTCGTACTTCCATTTTAGAGCATTCTCCCAGAAGTCTCCAGAATGGAATATGACTTACTTTCTTTGTGTTTTCTATTTCATTTTTTTATTTTATTTTTCCCAGTTACACCTTTATTGACTATTCCATTATGATCTTACCTGGAAAGAGGACATTTTCTTCTGAATGCATAAGAAAAATGATTTGACAAGAACTTGCACGAGTAATTGTCAATAAGAAAAATATCTGATTACACAGTGATGAAAAGGGTTGTTTGGAATGCCAGAAAAATAGAGCCTTTAAAAAATAGCAATGAGTGAAAATGGGAAAAACTTAAAAAGGGTTTTAAGCTCATATGTATGATGATTTTCCATGTGCAAATAAAACTTGGGCCCTTCTTTATTACTGCAGGGTTGACATTATGCACCTTGTTATATTGTAAGTTTGAGTTTATAAATTGTTTTCGTATAGAACATTACTAATAATTTTTCACAGACATCTTCAACATAAAAATTAGGTGCATGTTCTTCAGTCATTACAGGCCATGGGACCATTTTTTTTGCAGGCATTTTATCAAACAGTTCATGTCTTTGCATGCTTCCACTCTAAGATTTGCAACAACATAAATAGAATGTATCAAGAGATAAGCATTGCTTGGAAAGTTTACAACAATTTACTGGACCTAATCTAAAACGTAAAAGAAATGTTAGTAGTATAGAATAAGTGGGGAAAAAAGATAAGGAAGAAAGAAAAACATAATCAGACAATACTTTTTCAAGATGTAATTCTAAGTTTTTCTGGTAGATATGTCAACAAACTTCCTGAAAGAAATGGCAGTGCCAAGGTAGAAAATCATTTTCGAAGATACACAAAATGGTTCATTTGAAAAGGTCTTCAAAAGTTTCATGTAATGAAATTGATGGATGCAAAACCATACTCTACAAATGTTTTTTGCCATCTTCACAATCTGTGTTCAAAAATAATTTTCACATCCTATATCAAAGTATAAAAAACACGTGGTAGCATACACAAGACATATTGCAAAATAGGGCTTATACAAGATTAGTAACAAATAGGTTACAAACAATTTTTCGATTCCTGAGCCATTGTCTATCGCTTCCGCCTTTTTCGAGTGTTTTCATTCGATGTGATTTCTTCATTATTTTCAATGTGCAACAGTATCAAAAATTATAAAGGAAAAGATTGTGTTCACTGGTTTGTTTTATTTTGTTCATTTTTCATAATAAAGTTGGTCCAGTTTGATTTTTTCCTCTGAAGGACATTCCACACACAACATAAATCAGATTTTACATGTTTTTCTTTGTAATCAAGATGGAACACACACTTCCCACTGCTCAAGCCCAACTGCCCCAGGTTAAAGTTTCATATGTATACATGGTCTCCCTGTCGAAACTCATCACCAGGAATTGCACAGGTTTATTGACAACAAGGAAATGTGTACTATAAAATAAGAGGAACACAAACGGAACCCCAAAAAATAGAGCAGATATACAATCTATCAAAAATGCAAAAGGTTCTATCAAAAACAAGCTCAGATCTGTATTTTATCAATGCACACTTGCAAGAGTAGTGGACGAATTTCTCTACCCCGCAACGAAACCACAACACACCATCCATAAAAAAGAAAATGAATTTTGGATAGCATGAGCAATTAAACCCTTCCCCAATCCTGAACAAAATAGTCGGTATGCGTAGGTCTGTCAATGCATTACCGTGCCCTTAAACAAAATTACTGCAATAGTGAGCAAAATGTTTGATCGAGTTTAAAACATTAATAAATCGATAAACCAATGATAGACATGATATGCAGAGATTGGCTGACAACATCTGCATAATATTTCAAATTCACTACCCATTCACTGAGCTATGGAGCAAAGCAACATGCCAAGCTGAAAAGGGAAGTCGACAAGGGGCAGAGGCGGAGGCATAGTTAACCCAACTATATGAAGAGTTCTTGATCACAGTAGGGGATGGGTTACCCAAGTCCAGTTGAGCAACACATGATCGTGAACATGGGCAATGACTTATAGTGGGTTCAATGCAAGCCTAGAGTGGGTTCACTGCAGGCCTTGCATGAGCTATGTTAACCAAAACAACCCACTATTCGTCCCGATCCAAGTCATCTACTTGCCAAATAGAAAGTAATAAAAAGGTTTCAAGTGGGGCATAAGAATTCAATATAAGAACCCAACAAGTCGAGTATCGAAGATCAACATTGAATGGAAGAACAAGAAGCTGAAATCCCTTACCTCACTCTAGTAAGATCGAGCTCTCTCCTATAGTTATGCGATCTTTTTTGCACAAGAGGGTAGGCTCAAATAAATATTTTCACTTCAAGATCTCTTGAAATAGGGCAACTCACTTCTATTATATTTTTTCTTGTAATACATTAAACACAACAGTTCTGTGTGGAAGAAAACCCTGCAGCACACAATGAATCCCATGCCTCATTAATCTCGCTGGTCATTATGGCCTTTAGGCCATTCACTATTAATGACACTTATTCCCTACTTTTTGTGGGAGGGATTTACGTGTTGTTCAACCCATAGACAGGGCATAAATGTAAACACGATCAGTCCAAATGCTAATGTAGAGTGTGACTTTCTACAGTGCACTGAACATTTGGCATTGAATGATTCAGGTTGGTCGAACTCTACAAGATGAGGGACTCGAGGAATTAAATCATCCATCTTTGATCAAAAAAATTGTGACAAGTATGTATCATAGTTAATGCGACCACTATTTCCATAGGGCAATAATGACAGAATGCATAATTCAACATAGAAATTTTAAAAAATTACATGTTTAGACACAGATGGTTAAAATGAATGTAATGGTCATCCCCTGTACTTTTAAAATCATAGTCGTTATTAGGTGTACCACATATCAATGAGGCTAACAATGGAACACTTATCAGCGTAAAAAATTACAAGAAAGAAAAAAACAGAGAAGGAATGCTCTCTTTTTAGCCCTGAACAATAGTTTAGATCAAGGAGCAGAAATCTTAAGACGCGGGGTTACGAACAACAGAGAATGATGAAAACCCTAATTTTTAATAGCTCTTTCACTCGCCCAAGCTATTGTGAGAGGATATCATTTTCTGACACTGTCAGGGTTTCAAGTGTGGATATGAATTTGAATGTCCATCCCTCTCTCGAGAATGCACCACAACAGGGTGACCCACCTCCAGCAATGAACACCTCGACATGCAACAACAATGATCTCCATACAGAAGGTAAGGCTTTTGAATTTCATATGCCTAATGAGTTTGCTAAAAATTTCCCAATGTACAATTGTTCTTTTTTTCCTTAGAGCCATTCCTCCCAAGGGCAAGTTTTACAAATGGATAAGGCGGGTATGAGAGGAAACTAGAGCGTGGAAAATTGAATCTGTAAAGGGGTTAGGTAAAGGGTCTTTGTCTCATATGAATTTTCCTAGGAAGCCCTATGATACAGAACATGGGTTATATTGTGGTCAGGTATGTTTTCTATTGGGGGTGTGGAGCCTATTTTTTGGTCTTCTCAAATCAGTATTGAACTGTGGAGCTTGAATTGGGAAGATGAAAGGGTCATGACTTTCAAACTTCTAGGGTCAGATTTTGGACTTCTTAAAGGATAGTAATCTTATAAATAGAGGTGTTAGGGTATCTTGAAGATATCTTATGTGTTCAAGAGGTCTTGAGTTTTAGTGATCAAGAGGGTGATCAAGAGTGATCAAGGTTAAGAAATTGGGTGTCAATTGTGGTTTAGATGTGGTTTAGCATCTTTGGAATTCTGTTGTGAGTTCATAACTGAGAGAATACTATGAGAGTTGTTTTACTCTTGTTTATAATAAAATCTGAGCAAGTTCTTAGTGGACATAGCCCACATTGGGTGAACCACGTTAAATCTTGTCTTACCTTCTTTTCTACATTATTTATTTATGTTGTTATATTTCTGCATGTATAATTTTTCTATATAGTTTCCTACTATTGTGGTTTGAGAAATTGGGTCCACATATTTTGTTCTCTAATTCCTAACATTTTCTTCATGGTTGAAAGCTCAAAATTCACCCTAAAAGGCCATCCTGATCACAATACCCCGTGTGGGTTGAATTCCTTTTTTCTTAACTTAGTTGTTAGACCTTTTCTACATGGAATTCCAAGTCAATTGGGAAAGTTCCTTCAGTGTAAAAGAGATAAAGATAAATTATCAAGTTTTTGGAACCATCCTAGAGTTTGCATTGAAATGAACCTCTCTCAACCGCTCCCCACTTCAATTCCAATTATTTGTTCCATGTTTTCTTAGGGTCAACCTCTTGTGTATTTAAACGAACCTAATGCATGCTTCTACTTCCGTGAAGATGGACACCTAATCTGTGAATGCCCTAAACAAAAACTCGGGAAGAAAAGGTTAGATGAACTTAATGCTAAGAAGGTTATCAATCCTGGTCTCGATTCCACCTAAAAACACCATCTCCACCCATGAGGGAACTTGATTCTAATACTCTTACTCATAGCCCAAAATTTGGTGACACTCAGATTCTTTTTGATACCTCAACTCTTAATTTTTTTTTCCAAAAAATCAAGTAAATGACATCCACTTGCCTGGAAATTGGAAGGTTTGTTGGCAAGGAGAAACTAGATCCTCCTCCCGAGGCATAAAGTGAACTCAAAATCCTAATTCAATTCTTGATTTAATATAAGTTGAATTAAATCCAAATTCAGAGTAATTAATGTAACAAATGGTATACAAATGATAATATAAAACAATGTACAGATGCTAAGTACTCAAACAATGTAAAACTCTAAGCAAATGAGAGAGAGAGATGACTTAGTTGGTTCTTGTGTAATCTAGAGGCATTCGGGACTGTGTATTTGTTGGATTTGGTTGGGAACGATGTCACAGTGACTGACAGAGAGTTCTGAGACTCTTGTTGTGCTAGGACAAAAGCGCCCACAAGAGGACGGGAGCACGTGGGCACTAGTGTCCATTTTTGGGGCACTAGCGTCTATGTAAATATTCAGGATCTGCTCTTCTTTTGGGTATGAGGGTCTTCGCTCTAATATATGCTTTCTCACTCTAACTTCGCTATTAGGGTTCTATAGCGCTTGTAACCTACAAAAAAAACCATGGTTATCTATATAAGCTCACAAACACATTAGATCCAAATAAAATATACAATATGTGTAGTCGAACTAATCCCGATGGTCACCTGATGAGTGAACTTAGTAGTGAGCATTGCACTACATTGCATAATCCATGTAGTTATGTGTGCTTGTGTGTGAAATAGTGTCCTTAGGTTTTCCCTCACACCAATGACATCAAGATAGCAGTCTATAGCTAGCTTTGATACATGTGGTATGGAATTCAACACTTCCCCTTCTTATGTAATGTATACAACCCAAAATGCAATTCCTTTTATAGTAGTGGTAGTATGTAGATGTGATAGCCCCTTTGAATTGCCATCCAGAATAATAGTGTCTATGTTATGTATATATGACTCTCTTGTTTGTTGAATTTCAACACTAGTGACAAAAAATTCCGACTATGAACACAAGATAGGGATAATAAAAGTGAAAAGGCTGACCACAAATGTCCAAAATGTGTACAAAATTAATAGGACAAAAGCACCCAGAATGGACACAAGTGCTTAGGAACTTGTTCAAGATGGGTGCTAGTGTCCTAGGAGAAATAACAATACATATGAAAATACAGAGAGACATAGATCCCTGTGACCTGACCAGAAGTGGATACAAACATGATAGATGTAGAAGAGACTTACAATAGAAAGCAATCAAAGACATAAACAGATAAGAGATAGTGTCACCAGTGAATACTTTTCTTACTTAAGATTCGTTGTATATAACAACATACTGACAACATTGTAAAATAGTAACATGTGCATGATTTTGTGTCTACATTTCCCCACTCCCTTTATGTTATTTGACTAAAATTCAAGTAGTGTAAAGGAAATAAGGAACGTACCTATATAGAGTCCAGAAAATTCATATTGCAGAGTGCATGTAGAATATAAAAAATTATAGCGTGGAAAACCATGTATCAACATTTTGACCCACATAGTGTAAGAGGAGATAACAAACTGTTGTAAGGAGAAAATTGGAGAAATGGTTGTGATGTTGTTGGAGATGTTGGGTCGTTTGTCAAAGGTGATAGAGGGGGTAGGGAGTAGTGATCAATTCCCAACACGATTTGTTGATAATGGGAGGATTTGGGTGTCCTTCCACTAGATGAAGACTGTTGGGGAGAGAGTTCTATTTGTCTCTCCTTCCATGATGCTTCCCCAAAAGGTCCAACCATTGCAAATGGATAAAGACCAAATTTGTTACATGTTCAGTTCTAATTAGTGCCGATTGTAACTTGTTTGTTCCTAATTGAATAACCCACATAGGAGCGGTATAGGAAAGGAAATGATGTCTCATTTTACCCCACTCCTACATTAACGGGTGTTCCAATTTGAATAGTGTTAGATGGTTTCCAAGTTATGTCATCTAGAAGTGATGGTGATGTAATGCATCTCCTGAGTTAGGTCATATGGGAGTGATAGTAACTGTGATTATTGTATTGATTGATTGATTTGAGCAATATTAGTTTATTGAATAATATGTATTTTAGAAGATTACTCATAGAGAGGTTTTTATTTTCCCCCAAGTTAGGTCATTTAGGGAGGTAGATTTGAAACAACAACAAGTATTTGACTATCATATAGAATAATTATAACAGTGTTTGAATGAGGTCAAAGGAAATTGTGGTAGTAATGTATTAGGAGTGTCGATTAATTATGTTATAACCTGAGATATATTATAAGATGATCTTGATTTTATGCCCCCCTTTCAGTGAAAGAGTGAAGGGTGAAGAAATGAGCACTGAGCCAAAAGGAAGGGTGTAAAAATTTGTAATAGTAAATGAGAGATAGTATACGATGGGTAGTAGTATTAGCAAATTATGTGTATGTATTTATTAGCACATGTGCCATATTTTAATATGGAATGATGAAATTTATATAGTATGGTGGTAGAGGATAACACGATCTGGATGGCACAAATAGGGAGGAAAATGGAGTAACGAGGGTCAAGATATGGGCCAAACTATGTGTCATGTATTAGTTGTAAAACTGGATATAAGTAGTACCTATAATAAAGGGTAAATTTGAATTAATATATCTAACACTATGGAAAAAAGTGAATAGTAATTTCATTTTTACCAAGAGTGGTTGAAATTTGGATCTCTAAGATATGAGGATGTCACGTGTTAGAGTGGCTATTCGGATGGGATTCGAGAGGGTAGCGGTGATCGTGGGTACATAGACGACCGAGGAGCTGGTATGTATGACTACATTTACAATTTTATGTTAAATAAGCATGTATTTATCAGTTTTAGTAAAATTCAAAATTTTGTAGAATTAGGCGTTTATGACCAAGACGGACACAGACATGGTGTTTCTATCCTTTGGGATACTAGCATCAAGTTCCTGGCACTAGTGGCCTACTTTTGGGAGCTAGTGACATGTGTCTAGGGGTAGGATTTTGGTGATGTTTGGTGAAAAGTGTGTATTTTTATTAATTTTAGGTTGTTTGAAGTATGTTTGGCTTGCTAATATAATGTTTTTTGTTGCTTTATTGTGTTGTGTAGAGAGATATACACTCTAGGGAGTTTTGGGCGGGCCATCACTTGAGTACTTTACTATGGGTGGGGGTGATAGATGAGGAGTCATAGATATTGTACCATGTCAGCCTACGATACATTACAAGATTAGGGAAATACCCCATAATAGGCCTTTATTGACTACTTTTTGTTACAGATGGTGCGCATATACTTGTACATTTTAGATTCTGACAGGTGAGATGATAGTGGCATTAAAGGATATATACAGAATAATGTGGTTTCCTTTTTTTGGAGAGAGAGTATAGATCATGGCCATATTACATGCCCATATTCAAATGAGGGCGGCATGGCAATAATTTTCAGGGTCTTGAGTACATGCCGAGACATATATCAGCTTGGATATGATTCTGAGATCTGGGGTTCCATGATTGCAGAAGTTTATTGCAGTGGTATTAACTTCGTTAGTGTCCATAGAGGTGGAGGAGTTGGGAGTTTTTACAAGATGCATGATATTTGTTGTAGTATAGAGGAGCATGGTACTAGTTATGCATAGGCACGGTGTGTGGTGGCCCATTTATACAAGGACTTGTATAGATTTACTAAAGAGGATCACGAAGGTGGGTTATGAGCTACTACTTTATTACATGTGTGGTCGTATGAGCATATAGCTATATTAAGGCCGCTCAGTGGGCCACAAGCCGATTGGGCTTGACTAGAGATATTTACGATGAGGTGGGTGGGTACCCATGGTAAGAGGAAGGATACAAATGGACATATATGTGGATGATAGATCAGATGGGCTCTCTAGCGCTGCCTATTCAACCCATTCCAACTAAGAAATAACCTCTCAAGGTTCATCTTCTATCACCTCCTCCTACTAAGTCATCTACTACATTACCAGGTCAAAATAAGTAACCTCCTCTAAATATCAGTACAACTCCTCCACCTTTCAAGTATTTTATGGTGTTATCAATTCCAAATAAGCAACCACCCACTGTGTAAGACCAACAAAATCTAGCTAGCTTCTTTCCACTTCTGCCGCTCAAGGTCCCTTCACCATCACCACTTCAACATCCAATCTCTTTTGTCAAGGAAATTAATTCTTACATTGATCCACTTAGCGTCATCTACTAGATCTCCATCACTTACATACTTTGGGGGCATCATAGCTTATTACTCCCTTTCATTGCTATCAAATGTTAATATCATCTCAAGCAATTGGTACTCCGTGCTTAAATGTCTAATATATCCTATGCATCATTACAAACCACTTGATACATTTGTATCCTATGACCTACTCTTGTGCTACAGTTCACACTTGACTATTAAGGGCATACTATACACATAAACCTCACACACTACACACTTCACACATCACACATTCACAACATCTCTTCCTCACAACTTCTATTACACATCATACTTCTACATGTTGCGCTCATTACCCTATGATGCACTCTAGCTATGTGGTTCATACTCGACTACTGAGGTTCTCCACCTAAAATGAACCTCACCACACTTACGTACTCACACACTCTCTATGCCCTACTCTTTGACGACCATATCTTTCTAGCACACAATTCAAACCATTTCCCTATGACGAACTCTTGTTCTATGGTTCATTCTCGACTGCTAATGGGGCATGTATAAATGAACCTCATCACATGCATATTCATTCACATACACTCAGGGGGCACACAAATCCTATCACACTCATGTTGTATTCCATTCCATCTCATCCATAACATACTACATATCTTGGTTGCATTTACTGTTTCTTCCTTATTCTCATATGTACACTTTTTACACATGATAGACATATACATTATATGTCATTATCTCTTTCTATATACACATGCAAGTTCACTTGCCTTCTAGTTATGATCGTATAATTTAAATATATTGGTACACACAGCATGGATGCTTAGCGCAATACCTCTTACCAGTTCCACATCAGGATCCTAGGGGCATCTACTTTAGTATACACTACAGATGATATTGTTTCATTTTTCATAGCAAATTACTATATCAGATTATACATGATTTGACATATTTTCTATCTTTCTAACATGCTAATAGGTGCTTCATGTGCAACATTTTTCTTGCAGGTACTATTTATTACCATGGTTATCTATTACTTTACTTGCTATTTTCTTTCATTATTTGTGGGCTTTGTCCTATGACATGTTTTTTCTCTGATTGCTTGTATGTCTTTGACCACATTGGCATTGATTGTCTTGCGACATTGTGATTAATGTCCTATGTTTGTAACCCACTTTTTACGATCTATATTGTCTTCTTGTGTGTTAGCTTACACATTGTCTTCTTGTCTTCTAGCTTACATCTTTTCTTCTATGTGTTTTATCTTGCTTGCACTAACACTTGTTTCTAGCCACTTTGCTTGTGTGTGACTTGGTTTCTACCAAGAACACCTCTTGCAGGGCATCAAATTCAGTTTAGTGAGTGGTCCTCCTTTGGGCTACATACTCCTCGATGACATCGCATGCACACCAAATGATGGTGACATCTATTGGGTGAATCATTCACCCCATTCATAATCCTACAGTCATATTACAACATTGTCTTGAGTCATATCAACATCACAGAATCTGATTGGGGTCTTCAAAACATCACAAAAATTAGTGCCTAGACCCGGATAGTAGTGCCTATGCACCACTGACCCTTCCTAAACACTTGTGACTAGGGGAAAGTTACAAAAATTTTATCAATTTAACACAATTTTTGGCAGTACACACAATGGATTTTATAGGACACACAGTCCTTCAATACTCGACATGCATACATTACACCTTCTTTTTTACTTTCGCATTGGATCGAACTAGATCATATTTTTACACACCATCTGTAGTGGTGTTCTACACTTCGGGAAGTAGTTAAAGGTTGGAGGATGACACCATAATTTTCTTCCTACACGTGTTCCGTTCTTAGTGTGAGATCACCAAAAACACTTGCATTTAGTGCAACTGTAATGAGATCACCCAAAAAACATGTTCTTCTACAACATCTTCAGGATCCTTTCTACACCCTTTTACTCATAATGGATTAGGTTCACATGTTCCTTTATGCATTTTTACATTCTTTCTTACATACTTTTTACTCATTTTGATCATATATGTGGATTTGGCTACTTGTTCGGTTTTCTCTTTTGCAGGTATGTCCTTATGGGAAGTGGTAGTCACATCAATCACACATCAGGTGACATAAAAAATAGGTACAATGTGACATTTACACATACGCTTTCACCCCTAAGGCCATCATCACTTTTCTCTTCCTCTTCTCTAGCATCTATGTTTTATATTTTTATCACTCCACGCTTTTTCTTGTCTCTCAACACACTTTTTGCCATCAATCTACATGTTTATTAGGTATGCATCTCTTATCTACTCTATATTTTCAAGAATTCTCTAAATAACATAAGGTGGGGGCAAATGTAGATACTAAATCCTGCACTTTGGGTATCTATCTAGTCTTGATCACATACAACTATTCATATGATTCCTAAGCGAGAAAAATACTGATTGATCACCATCTTTGGCCATCTTTGTTTGATTTATGTTTCATCTTTTGGTCTTACACTTTTTATCTCCTAGTATGTCTTTTTATACTTGGACATTTCTCACTCTAGACACCAACGCCTAGCCAGAACGTCAACACTAGGCACCCTTGTCCCCTCTAGGCGCCCCTAACATCTTTATACTTTTCTCACATATTTTGGGTCCTTTCTATCCATTTTGGCATCTTAATTTCTTTCTAGTCAGCCTTTATAGGTTAATTACGAAATTCAAGAAAGGGAATCATATAAATATTAATCTATGTGACCATATTAAAGGACCAAGCACTAAGCACTAGTTATCACCACCTAAGGTTACATCCAAAGGAATTTTACAAGAGCATTCAAACATCCATCTAACATCCACACAAGGGAAAGTGACTACATTTTTCTTTATACACTTCATAGGAGGGGAAGTCTATTATCTCATGCACACATCTATCTACAGTTTCTACATCTACCTGTTTTCTCGTTATTCAAGTGCAATACACACAAGAGCGACTTAGGGTGTGATTCTACACACACATAGAAATACATTGGGTCTGAGATGTAGTGTACACTTGGTCATAATTTCACCTTGTTGATAGTTGAGGACAATCTAAACCATCATTTGCATTATTTTATTTTTGGGATTTGATGCGTTTTGGGGTTTTCCAGATCATTTATTTATTACAAGTTACAAGCAACATCCATGAACTTGGTGCGACATACTAGCGATAGGAAGGAAAGGACAAAAAACATCTCACAACCCTATAAAACTAGTTTTTTGAGCTTCTAAAAGGTCATATGTTCCCACAACAGGTCTCTCACATCCTTGACCCTCCATAGGTTCCCTGGTCCTAGTATTTCTGACACTCTTGCAATTTTATACGTTTCAGTGCAACACTTCCCTCATCCTGTTCGTCATTTCTTCAGTTTGGCATAGTTCATAATCAATTACGAATCAACTAAGTATTCTATAATTTCATTTGCAACCAGGGTTTCATATTTAAATTGCTTATTTACTTGGATCAATTCTATACTTAATTGTTTATATCATTGTGTTGTTACATATTTAGAATTAGGCATATATTTATTTAATATTTTCTTATTCACCATATAGAGATTATAGAGGAAGGGTGGAGGACAATGTTAAGTTATGGTGCAAATGACACACCATGTTGTTAGAGGATCATTTCATAGGGGTAGCAGAGTTGTTCCAGGGTGAGAGGGTGTAAGACAGTTTGGCATGGCACAAGATGTTCCCTCAGAACCATATATATGGTGTCTATCTACTAAGGTGGTGAGATGAATAAGGTTGAGGCTAGGCCCTACAAGAGTACAACTAGTGACCCTAGGACCTAAAGAGGAAGATACGAACATAGGGCCTATACAGTTTGATGATGCAGGGTGCACTTAAGAATATAGTTAGTGGTGGGAAATACACTGATAAGTGTTTCTATTTCCAGTGGTGGGAGATGCAACATGTGAGCTGGGGGTTGGAAGAGTTGGGGGCCAAACACCTACCCTTGAGGTAGATGATGTAGCAATGGTGCGAGTAGAGCATAAGTATTGTTCATTGTTATTTGTTATTTGTTGATGAACTGATATAGTTGATAGATATGAAAATGCATAGTAGCTAATATTTTTTGTGTGATTGTAGGTGATGCCTATTGGACATCGATTATAGATACCTCCATATGCACGTTGACACAGAACGTGCCCCCAAATGTACTCATGGGAGGATGGATGCTAGAGTAGGTAGACACGATAGTGGGAGAGCATGTCCACATGTTTGAGCCGATGGCTATAATGGAAACCATGTGCACCTTTTTTTTTGAGATAGCGCGATGAGGCTCGTGCAAAGATAGAGAAATTAAGACAGGTTGTAGGAGGAGGATGTATAACTTAGGATGTATTTGCACAATATGTGGAGCTGTAGGGCTGATATGTAGAGCATATGATGAAGTTTTCCATATTACAGAACCATCTTGAGAGATATAGAGGACGAGATCAATGACATAGTTAGCGGAGAAGCTTTGAGTTCAAGAGCTCTCATGATTTTAGATAGTGATAATGATGATGATAGATGATGTATTAGATATAATTTATTGATGCATGGGGGCTTACCCCCCAACGATTATATTTTATAACTATTATTTTAATGATATATATATATATATATATATATATATATATATATATATATATATATATATCGTGTGTTGTTAATGTGATTTTTATGGATGTGCATTTGTGTAGTATGTGATGATTGTGAATTTACATTCAGTAGTGATTGATTAGTTTGTTGGATTATATATGCATTGTTGAAATGGTTGATAATATATTTTTGATTATTGAAATTTGTTACAATGTGGAAATAATTGCATGTAAATAAGAGTTGATAGTATAAAAAATGGTAAATAGAGATGTATAGATGAGATACAATGTGGTGGATAAATGGAAATGGTAAAAGGATTTTGATAAGATAAAATAATAAACTAATAATGCATGGATAATTGTATAATGAGGGGATATAGAATAATGTTTGTAATCACATGTGATTAGGATGGGGGGAAGAAGAGATATTTCCCCCCAATGTGATAATTAGGTTTTGTAGTAATAATTCCCTCAACATTCATGTATGAACCTTAGGAACGCGAGTGCATCATCAGATAATGAGATGAAAATGGATATCATATACCATAGGTGAAGAGGCCTACGATACATGTTAAGAGCCTTTGGAACAACAAAAATGTGAATATAGGTGTCAAATTAGATATAAAAGTAAATGGTGCCAATAATGGGATGTGTGATGGTGGAAAGCACAGAAGCAGGTTACATAGGAAGCCAATGAGATGCAATAACAATGTGTATAGGGTGAGACGATGTAGCTATAAGTGGGAAAAATGGAGGAGGTGGACAAATAATGACCTTAGGAGGAGATGAATGAGACAAGCTAATAGTGGAAGAGGCTCACTTATGTGGAATAAGGGAGAGAGAGAGAGAGAGAGAAATGAAACCTTTATTTTCTAAATGTTGTAGTGTATCACAGAGAGCTTGACAATCATTATCACAATGGCCATGAATGCATTGAAAATTACAAAAGGGTAGTCATGATGACAATGCAACTAGTGAGGGGGATGATGTTTATTGGAAGGTAAATGAATTAGCCACTTATTAAGTAAGGTACACAAGACATCATGCGGTTTATGAGTATGTGAAAAGTTTAATGGTGCATGGGTGGTAGGTGGAGAATCTATAGGTAAATTCTAACATGGTGGTTGGGAAGGAAGTCACTTACTCGGAAGAGGAGATGACAATCGTGGAGGAGGAGGTTCAATAGGTGGATAAGGAGAAGTCTTAGTAGGCAAGGGAGGAATAAAAGAAGTAGGAGGTGTTATAACCTGATATATGATTAACTAAAATTATCTAAAATATGTAGTATGGGGATAGTTAATATAAGCTATGAATAACTATAAATAAAGTAAATACATGCAATAAAGAAAGTATGTAAATGATCTAAGTATTATGAAAAATGAAACGATAAGCCTAATGTATAAGAGAGTAGAGGAAATAACTCAACTGAATAACACATGCTCGTAGGAATATGTCGCAGAGGTGACTGGAAAATTTGTAAGTATCAACAACTGTGTAGAAGCTACAAAAAGAATGGATTTGGACTGATTCCATGGACTGGAATGCCTGGGAAGGAACTGGGGTGCATGAGGGTGCTCTAGTCTACAAATTGGGTTCCCTGGTCTATGAAAAATCCCTAAGACTGATCTTCATAGGCCCGAGAGGTGGTTTGAAACCCTCACTGTCTATCACATAAAGTTATATGTCATGTACTAGATGTCGTTAATAATCCAAAATGATGAGAAGACTTGCAAAAGACCAAAAGAAGTATCAAAACCCTAAAAAAATAAAATATACAAATGAATGGGTCGAACTAACCTCAGCTGCCACAATAGTGGGCTTACTAAACTGAGCGTTGCATTACATTTTGGACCCAAATGTAGTTTTGGTGTGTGCGTGTGTGTGTGCATGTCATGCCCTAGGTGCTTTTATGTTAGTCGTACTTTATGAAGTAGCGAGCAATAACTAAATTTAGAAACTGTAATAGTATGTGTGCATGGAATATAATAGAATCCCTCCCCCTATGAAGTGTGTGTTGATGTAGATCTCCTATCCTTGATGCATATAACTATGTGGATGTAAGTGATGCAATGGATGTAACTCTAGATGGAGTGATAGTAGTAAGTAATACTAGGACCTTCATTATGGTCTCATAACTTTATATATATATATATGGTTCTCTTGCTCTAATTTTGTATTTAACCCCGACATGGCCGACTAGGAAAAAGATAAGAATGAAAAGCAGCTAGAAAGATAACAAAAAGAGGTGGGAAAGTAAAACAAGTATCGGGGCACCCCAGGTGGGACCAGGGTACCCCAGTACAGGCCTGGGCACTCCATTTTAGGCTAAAATTATGGGAAAATCCCAACACAACCTAGGAATGTATATGTAAATGTGTGGGAATGATGAAATAAAAGAAAAATAAGATGGTTAAAAGATGGGACTAATTACTACTTTCTTCACTCAAGAACCTTCTAAATAGTAGTATGAAAATTGGGCTAAATAATGTCTAGTGTGCATGATTTTGTAACTACACATGCATAGATTAAGATATGGTAACATATTCTTTAGCTATTATATTTTTATCTATCATTTCTTACCTTACAACCTTATATGACCCTTGATCCTTGTTATTCTTGTGAAAATATGATTTAAAACCTTAATATCATCAAATTATTACCGGGAGCTAGTTAGATGGAACCATCCTATTCTAGGTCTAGGATTTGAAACCTTATCCCTCATATAGAGTGTTGGATAAAACCTTCCTAGTTCCACATCCCCATAAAATACATCCTTATATAAAGACAACGAGGATATTTTATTTGGCCATTATTTATTCACATACACTTTGGTGAACCTGACATGAATATTACTCATTATTTCAATTGATTCAAATGCATGTTTCCTCTTATCTATTATCTATTTCAAAATATTCCTAAATATTTTCTAATCTGTTAGAACCAAGTTTTGCATTCTTTATTCTTTAAGTCCTTAAGGACTTGATATTATATATTCATGACCTATTATTAATTAGAGGCACACATGGTAATTTCAAAAGGAATGCATAGAATATGAGAAGGGGAGCATGCATAGATAACCATGCATGAAAAAGGATAGAAAGTGTTTGCGTGAGAAGGATACTGAAAGTGCACATGAAGAGATAGGATCCACAAATAAGATCATGCAAACATGATAATATCAGGGAAAGAGCATGTAGAGAATCAAAGGATAAAAATAAACATGAGCTCAGAAATATACTAAAGATTTAGTTCTTGACACTTGATGGATCTGACAAGAGGTTGGGTAAGGATAAGGATAAACATCATTTTTTAAGGAGGATCAACATGAAAAAAATGGTTAAGGTAGAGAGTGGATAATTTTTTCCACCATCTAAATGTATTAGTTAACTACAATTGTAAACTTGAGGGATATTAGGCTAAAAATAGATGCATGGATTTAGTGAAAAAATAAATTACAAATAGAAAAACTACATGGGCAAGAAATTAGAGGTGTAAATAATAAAAGGGATAAAAATAAATTATTGATATGGACACATGCATGAATAATAAAATTAGGTGATGCATGAGGGCAAGAAAATCAGATTAAAAATAGAGATCTTAAAGATAAACCCAAAATGCATGAAAGGTTAGTGGACCAACCATCTAGGAGTATTAGAACTTCCATGCAAGATAAGGAGTTATGAGATGAATACATGTGGCATAAACATTGTTCTTATGTAATATTTAGGTGTTATTTTTTAAATCTAAGGGATAAATATAGTTTTTTTCCAACTAGTGAAGGGAAAGTCCCCACTAGTATAATTTACCCCTTGGGGGATCATTGTAAAGATGACCCTGAGTTACACTATTATGTTAATAGTGCATAGAATATATATCATTAAGTTGAGGGTAGAGAGATGATTATTGTATGGGAGTTGTGTTTTATTGATCAATATGGAGGAGTTTATTATGGATTCATTTTGTGTTATTGAATACATGTGTATCTTTTATCTTCATATTGCTTTAGTGTGATTATTTTTATTGTATTTTCTTGTAAAATGTTTCATTATCAATATGTTAAACATGATCATAACTAGGAATATCTCATGCCTCGGGTGAGCATGCTAAGATTTCATGCCCTAGTGTGATATTTCGGTCGAGGAAGATAAGTAGTAGTGGTGCACGTTGGTGTAGTAAAATATTCACGTGCATGTAGGGGAAAACTAGAAACACAACATTTTGGATCCATTGTCGGGGCCCATAACTATTAAGATGAGATGTTGAAGTATGATAAAGATGTTCTGACTCACACAAGAGAATATTGAGCTTTGGTAATATAAGATAAAAGAAGATTCCCTCAATTTCCATTTAAGGACTTAGGTGGAAAATAATGTGTATGATGAGGTCTATGAAACTTTCTTCAATAAAATTATAGTGAATTTGTATGCTTGGTTAGTGGCCTATTGTTTGGGAAAGAGTCTAAATATGGGAAGTAAGTACTCTTGGACTCTATAGTGAATTAAGAGACTTGTAAGACATGACACAACTTAGATGTGCATTTTATATTATTGATGGAAAGGTACACTTCATATTTACGTCCTTGAATGGGTAAAGTCATCCTTCTTTTATGTAGATGAATCACAGTTCAAATTCTTCCATGAGACACATAAATCATATTTAAGGTAATTCCTACTGGAGATAAATAAGCTTATGGTAGATCTGGGAATTGATAAATTCACCATGGATGGATAAGTTTACCACCCACATGAGCAGTGCATAATGGAATGGAAAGGAGGGTAAAGACTTGATAAAAACATGGATTCCTCATATAAGCACAAGTTGAGAAGGTAATGGAATGAAGATGCTCAGTAAAAGGCCATACGTGAATGGGAACTTCTTGAAAGGGAAGATTCAACCTTAAGAATTGGCGTGGGAGACCAGGGATATTTGTTTAGGTAGGATGGAAAAGGAGTAATGAAGCATACTAAGAGCGTGATGAGACACGTGGCAATACTATAGCTCAATATAATGATGAGGTGTAGTATAATGCAAATGGAATCCTTTCCTAAATTTCTACATCTACTCATGCGACTGGATCTCATAGTATATAGGACTAAATACTCATTGAAACTAAGAGGGATAAGGAATTGAACAAAATCAAAGGAAAGGAGGTACTAGATAGAGGGTTTCCATATTTGTCACAGAGGCTTACACAAACACCTAAAAGGATGTAGTTTAACCCTAACACTCCAAAATCGTAAAGATTTGGAATGATGAGAAGCACACAGAAAACTTAGGCTCTAAGAGGTGTGTAGGCAAGAAAACTAAGAATTGTTTCACTAGGAAGTATCACACCAGCAAGTAATGCACCAGTACAAAAAATGGTAATTGTTACCATGTAGAATACTAGTGGTGGAGGAAGAGCTTGTCGAGGACACTCCAAGCTAGATTCGGGGCATAACAATGAGTTATAAAAGCTATAAACAAGTGTCATCACCCCAAATTTTCTATCGATATGTCACTACATCTACCAAAATATTATGGTGTTGATAAATTTGTATAGAATGTGTACAAGTGTAAGTTAATTTGGAGAAAAAATGGGATCACTTCTCTAGAGTGTAAGGCAATTCAATTTGCTGCTAATTTATTAGATTAGGTGCATACTTGGTACAAAAATCATGATCTGCAATAAGCATTTATCAACTACAACTAGTCAACATATTTTTTCTTTAAAAAGTTCCATATACGTGAGTTTGAACAACATAACATATCGACACTCAAGGATATCAAGCAAGAACTTATTGCAAATGTGCACATATATGATGTGTACTTTAAGACGTTGATCTTGAAGTTATCTTATGAGATCTATAAACATCAACATACATAATGGTTTATTGGTGGATTGATTTTTCCCTTAAGACATACTCTTTCAAACAAAATATTTATAAACTCGTGTGAAGCTTTGGAAGCATCCTTGCACCCAAAATTTGTTGGCATAATTGATACTAGTATACGCCCATTCAAGGAAGTGTAGATCACATCAATGAAAACTCAATTAAAAAATTTTACCACAAACAATTTTAGGGAGATGTGCATTAGGCATATGGTTCATAAATTGTGAAGTGGGAGGACATACAAGGAATAAATTCTCCATGACACAGTGTTTAAAAAAATTATGGCTTGCAAAATATGTGGAGATGAACATTATGTTAGAAAGTGCCCATTGTTATTGAAAACTGAACTAAATCCAACTGTAGAGTAACTGATATAATATAAATATAGCATATATACAAATGTTAAGCACTCTAAAAATGTAATACTATATGTAAATGGGAGAGATAAATGACTTAGTTGAGTCTTGCACAATCTGGAACTGGTCTAGGTGGTGTAAAGTGTTGAACTGAATTGAAAATGTGTCACAATTGCTCCCTGTAAATTATGGGACCTAAGAATGAAGTTTTACATGGGCGCTTCAAGCTAGAAAAGGGTGCCCGGGTGCTAGTGACTGTTTCTGGGTGCCGATGACAACATAAAATCTTGGAATCTACTTTCTTTTGTGTCACTAGGGTTTCACTATCACTTCCTATCTATCATCTAATATTTACTCTTTGATCACCGAGGGTACCTATAACCTATAAGACAAACCCTAGCTATCTACACAAGCTCACAAACATATCAAATTGGAATGAAAAATGCAATATATGAAGTCAGACTGACCCTGACGGTCACCCAAAGAGCAAACTTATGACTAAGCGTTACACTACATTCTAGACTCCATGTAGTTCTTTGTGCTTGTGTGTGAAATAGTGTCCTTATTTTTCCCTCGTGCCAATGATACCAAGATAGCAAGCTATGGATAGATAAGATGCAAATGTGTGATATGGAATTGAGCACTTACCCTTCTTATGCATTATATGCAGCCCAAAAATGCAGTCCCTTGTAATAGTAGTGATAATATGTAGATGAGATTGTCCCTTAGAATTGTCAGCCCAAATAATAGAGTGTATGTTGTGTATATATATGGATCTCTTGTTTGAATTTCGACACTAGTGACACAAAAGGATAACTATGAGTTCGGGCTAAGGATTAGAAAACTAAAAAGGATGACCAAAAATGTCAAAAAGTGTAAAAAGAACAAAGAGGATAGGAGTACATGGGCACTAGTGTCTAGAATGGGTGCTAGTTTCTTGGGATTAATGACAACATATGTAAAAAGAATGATGGATAGGGATCCTTGTGACATGACCATAGTTGCATAAAAAAATGAAAAATGTGAGAAAGGCAATAGAAAAAATCAAAACAAGTGGATGGATAGAGGATTTTGTTACCAATGAATACTTTTCTTACTTAATATCCATGCATATAACAATGTACTTGATGACATAGTAAAATAGTAATATGTGCATGATTTTGTGTCTAAAGTGCTTGAGAATGATACTGGGGATTCTCATAAGGTTTCTAAAGCCTCAAAGGATGGTAGAGAAAAATATCAATCAGGAAAAATATCTAGAAAAAATCCATCCCCTTCCTCTTTACCCAATTCTGATTCCAATCACTTTTCTTTTCTTACTAGTGATGAGGTTGAGAAGCCTCTTTTTGAGGGTGTCTAATGAAATTGTCTTTATTTTCATTGAATGATCGAGGGCTCGCCCTCCCTCCATGGAAATTCCACGTCAAAAGTGTGTTGCAAGAGAATTATTCTAAGGTTATGGTGTCCCCAAGATTTCACCTTGAAGTCTAGGACTACCCCTTTTAAAAAAAAATCCTTCTTTTCAAAGTAACGGGCCGTTTTGTGTTTTTTTTTTCCTACAGTTGTTTGCATCGCTCTAAGATATCCCCAGTGATTCATAAAATCCAAATTTTCCAAATACCCACATGCTAAAAAACACTCTATCCCTTTGCCAGGTTTTGTCTGAGAGAATTTTATTTATTTATTTATTAAATAAATAAAGTTATTTTAAAAATAGATTGAGCTAAAATTAGAGGATTTAGGTTATATAAATCATTTCACCCCATCATTGATTACTACATAACATTCACTTAAGGGGAAATTTTTTACAAATCAGTTAATTGGAGAAAATTTTCAAGCAATTGTCTGCAACTATTTTTGTTTTGTTTTATTTCTTTTTGCTTGTGTTTTGGTTTGTTTTCTCCGATAATCCTCGTAGCCTATGCATCCTTCTTACCAGATCTTTCCCCAGGCCTAGGGGTTTTGAAAATATATCCAGTATTTTTGATTACTAATCTATTTGCAGGAGATCAAAGCTCGGGATTCTTTCAGAAGATTGTAAGAAGTTGCTTGGTCCAAAAAGGTGCGAAAATGGATTTTATGAAAATAAGAAAAATATTGCCATCAATGCGTAGAGCTCAAGAAAATATGCACTTTTAGAGAAAATGACACCCAAAATGGAGCCATAGAATGAAATTTATGGCACATGCAAGTTTTTACTGCTACATCTTCCCGAATTATTTCCAAAAATGGCAAATTTTATTCTATACTTGTGTTTTCTTCACAAAAAAATTCAAAAATGGAAAGAAATGTTTGTCTTCATGCCAGCCAAATTTTTCAAGGTTTCCTTCCGCATCCAATTTCCACACTGCCGTAAGTGACAAATATTCCTTGATTTTAAATGCAAAAGTCACAATGCAAGTCACATTTTTGGAAAAGAGCTGTCTTTCATGAAAGTCACACTTTTTGTAAGGAAAACTTTAAGCTTCCAGTGGGAATTTGGGCAGTGGCGGGCAGACGGGAATTTCTTGTCTGCATAAGAGGTTACTTTTTCCTATCAAGTCAAAGTCACTTAAGCTGCAATGGGAATTTCAGAGGTGGCAGGAAGGTGGGGATCTCTTACCTGCCTTGTAGGGTAGAAATTCCCATGATAAAATAAAAATCACTTAAAGCAATGGTGGGAATTTCTTACCTGCCTTGTAGGGTGAAAATTCCCATTATGAAATTCACTTAAGTGAAAAGAGGGAATTTCTTTCCTATCTTGCAGGGTGAAAATTCCCATTGCTTTAACTTCTTATTTTTTAACAACCTCCCTTGCCAAAAAGTGTGACCCATTTTGGCATAGCTAAGTGCCTAAAAGATGACTTTTTTATTAATTGTCGAGAAGCATCTAGTTTTGGCGCCTAGGGTTGGAGAAGATTTATTTTTATTATTCAGAGCATCTACATGTTGATGTGAGTGAAAAAGTGAAAAAAAAAAATATTTTTAGCTTCCTTGGCATGCAAGCAAAGTCTAAAAATAGAGGGTAGCATGCTTTATATGCAGATTTTGGTCATAAAAATCAAGTATTCATACCATGGACTCCATTTTTGTTTTAATTAATTGTAAGAATTCATCATAGGTGCTCATATAAGTGAAAGTAAGTTCAAATCAATGTCATATACATTGAATATATCTTCTAAATCTGAAGAAATTTCTGGATCTGCACAAATTGATCCGATTGCAAAGGCTTTCGGAAAAAATTCATCCTCTTGTTTCTAATGCAGCTCGTGTGGAAGTCAGTGCATGGAAAATTCCTTCTAGGATCTTGTGCATGTGCTCCCCAATCTTCTAGTTGAAATCCTTCATTGAATTTACTTGTATTTGCATTCACCTAGAGTGCAAGTTCCAGAATTTAAAATTGATCATATGCAATTAAAAATAAAAGATGACGAGTTTTGTCTGAATTGTTTATTGCAAACATTGCATCGGTGCACGTACTGGAGAAGAGATAAAAAAATCTTCAAGGATAAGAGGGAAGACATGTCAGAGGTAACACCCATAAGAAAAATCACATTCAGCTGCTTCCAGATCAAGTTTGGTGAGAATCAAAGGAAAAAGAGTCAACCACATGCAAAATATGGAAGAAGAAACAAGATTGAGAGTATTGCAACTTTATTCTAATTTATTTTCCTCTTTCTCTTAATTTATCCAAAAAAAGTAATTGAGTAATCTTAAGTGATTGGGTTAAAATCCGTTACTTGAAGAAGTCAATTACTTAGAAATAGATGGCAGACATGCAAAATAGAAGGTTCTATTTTCAGTTATAAATCATGCATGTCATGCAAAGAGGAATTACAAGAGGAAGATTTCCAACTGCTGCCCTTTTTCATAGCTTCAACATGTGTCAATTCATTAAAAATACTTCTTATTTGTAATTACCCTCTATACACTATAAATAGAGAAAGAATCTAAGGGTTAAATAATCAAAATTTGTAATCAAAATTCTTGTGTTCCAGAATTTGAGCTGAAACCCTTGGTATCTTTTTGAAAGCTAAAGAATTGAAAGGAGAAAAATTTATAGAGAAATTTTTGTCAACGATGCTTGTTTTTATTAATTATGTATAGATCTTTGCATAAACTTTGTGTTATCTCAGATCTGGATCTTAAAATTTCCTTTACTTTAAATTCTAAATTTCAAGGTCTCTTTGTTTCATCTATGTGCATGTGACCAACTCTGTCACCTATTGGCTAGGTTACACGTCTCCTTTCCTTCTTCTCATATTTAATTATTTCCCTTTCTTGCACATATTGCTTACAACTGCTTACTTGTTGCAAAACTGATTAGCTATGGTGCATGAGCTATACAGTTAAAGTAAAACCAACAGATCGATATTAGAAAAATATAATTGAAAAAAATATAACATGGGAGCCTCACCAGTAAATGAGGAAGATTTATCTCATGACTGCCTAGATTTTCAGTTGTGCAGAAAATCTAGCCAACAGGTTATCTTCCTTCAAGAGATTGAAGTTAGTGGTTGTGGTTTATTTTTCAACCTTCATTGTATTCTCAAGCACTTCTCACCTATTTTTACTTCTCATGAGGATGGAATATGTGGTGCATCTTTATTTCTCTCCCCTCCCTTTCTTCTTAGATCATTGATACAAGTGAATACTGTTAACATATATGTGTTGGAAAGAGAATCATTGGATTCTGCTTAATATATGCTCTAAAACCTTGACGTAATGTGTTACTTTATGAAATTGGATGTGTTCAAATCCACCCCCAACTGAGTGGATTTTAGGAGGTTATTTTAACATGGTTGAACACAAGATAGATCTAATCTAGCCTCCATATTTCCCTATCATCTATGAGGAATTCTCATCCTGGCTTCACTATCATAACTCCCTAAGAGTATTTTACCCTCTTTTTGGTTTCCCTAGTACATGATCAAACAATTGGTTCACATGGTCCAATAATAAAAGTGGGTATCAAAGGATGCTTAGCAAAATCTACTGGTTCTATGTTAGTACTTTTATCAAATCACTTTTGTCCTTTTCATACATTTCCACAAACAATGACATGGTTCTCTCTTACCATTTCCCCATCTCTTGCACCTTCATTTTAGATCCTTCCTCTTCCCCCCCACACTCATCTTCCCTTCAAACTTAATATTTTCCATATTTCATCCCCCAAAATACATTTCTCAGATTTTTTTTTTATGTGGGAGTTACCTCCTCATCCTAATGCATCCACAAGATGGATTTTATGGTGGGAAAGTAGCAGTGACCAGAACTAAATTTTCTCTATGGTTTTGGTAAGCTTGTGGCCAAAAATAGACAGAAAAAATAAAACCAACTCGAACAAAAGATTAGTCAATAACTTATTTCTCTGTAGGAGCATCCTCACAACAACATGCTTCAAATGGATGTTATAAAAATTGAAGATGATCTCAAGAAGTATGAATGTTATAGGAGCTAATGTGCAAGAATGTGGGATCACTTATTTTGGATTCAATATGGTGACCATGACTCTAAATATATTTTCAAATATCTTTAGTATAAATAAAGAGTTGAACACGTTCCATATATTATTTCAGATAATGGGGTGGAGTCTCACTCACTTGATGATATCAACAGAGTTTTTTCAAACATTATAGTATGTTGTTTCAAGAGGAACATGAACATGAAGAGTATGAATCCTTTCTTGAAGAATGGATGGGTGGATTCATCCCTTGCAAGGTAAATCAGGATACTAGTCATCTTCTTGAGAAAAAAATTACTTTTACTGATCTTGAAAAAACACTTTGGGAGATGAAAACTGAGAAGGCCTTTGGTTTGGATGGGCTCCCAGTTGAATTTTTCTAAGCTCTTTGACCACACTCAAGACGTACATGTTTAATGTCTACAAATAAACATAAGCCAATGAATCCTATGGGGTTTTCACTAACCATCACCTGATCAAGCTTATTCCTAAAGCCAGTAACCAAGAATAAAATATGTGGTTGGCGCCCCATCACTATTTTGAATGTATCTTACAAAATAACAACAAAGGCTATTACTATGAAATTTAAAGTGATTTCCCAAGATATTGTTTACCCAGAGTAAACTAGTTTTTTACAAGGCATATATATTTTGGATAATATTATTTATGTGTTGGAAGTTTCCCAATGGGCTGAAGATTCACATCAAGATGTATTATTGATAAAACTTGATTTTGACAAAGCATATGACCGGATACAATGTTGATTTATCCTAAAAATGCTTGAGTGGTTGGGATTTGATCCACGCTTCAAATAACGTATTCAAATGCTCTTTATTGAAACACATGATCAGGTCATGATTAATGACAACCTCACATTGGCCTTTGACCTTCAAAATTTAATTCGGCAGGGCTTCCCCCTTGTCTTGCTCTTGTATTTGGTGTCTACTGGTTCTCTTTGTTATATGCTCCTACGATCTCATCATCAAAGAGATCTTAAAGGAATTAATCTTCCTCAGGGAACTTATGCTCTTAACTCTCATATTACTGATGAATCTCTCCTATTTTGCAAAATGATGAACATGATATTATTAATGCTCAATAAATACTTGATATTTATTGTAACATATCTGGTTCCAAATTGTGCATCCATAAAACAAAAGTAATATTCATTAAAAAATGACCCAAATCTATATTGGATTCCTCCAACTTGGAATAACGTACCACATGGGAAGATTACTCATTATTTGTGTATTCCACTTAGTATACATCTCTCCTTGGGATATGTGATACTGGGTGCTCATTTCAACAAGGGAAATGTCTTGCTGTGAAATGGGTGGTGAGATAAATTCAAGGTATTGAGCCTTGGAATATCCTTATGAGGGAACAAATATGACAAGCTTACTATAAAGGTTCCTAGACTCTTACTTCATGGGAAGATAAAATCATAAATGCACATATATTTTTAGTGGGATTAGAACTAGATTTATCATGATGTGTAGAGACATAATGAATATGGGCATTAGAAGAATCCTTTAGGTGTGTTAGCTCACGCTTGAGAGTTGTGGTCTAAATATTCATATTATAATAAATCAACCTATCGCATGTTTATGTGTGTGTGTGTGTGTGTGTGTGTGTGTGTGTGTGTGTGTGTGTGTGTGTGTGTGTGTGTGTGTGTGTGTGTGTGTATTGGGGGGGGGGGGGACCTAAGCCACACTTATCATTAATATTTACATGCATTAGTTTTTTATTAATGTAGGCCGACTTATCTTTTATAAATGGGTTTTTATGAAGGGTTGTGATCCTTCATAGTTAGGTCCATATATATGGATGATCTTAGATCTCCCTAAATCATTAATTGGTGAATTATATTCTTGTTATATACTTTTTGCTGGTTTCCCCTTTGAAGTGGCTTATTTATACAATCAATGTCCTTTTTTATTTATCTTATATTGAAGTAAGTTCATTACAAGTTGTATTAGAACATCAATTTTGGAAACAACTAGTTTTTTATACTATATATCACACATGCATTTGAATTTACCATTTTTTTTACCAAGGCTTGGGATAGTGGAAGCCAAGACTCAATAATTTTTTTACAAAAAAATCACTTTTTTGTGGGAGTTATCGTAATTTTATTGGTTTTCATAAAATCTCTCTATAGGCCACATTTTTTGAATCTTATCATATTAATATATATTGATGGAAATATATCTAAATTTCAATCCAGGTCCATTATTTAAAGTTTCATATTTGAGGTTAGATACATTAAGAAATTCACTGGTCAACAGGGAAAATTTAGTTGTGCACATTCAAGCCCTTGTTATGATAGGTCCACAGACTAGGGGTCGATGAAAGAATTTTAATACTCTATGTTAAAATCCATACAAAAAGAATATGGATTCAACAACATGGATTGAGGTATCTTCTTCTCTAGGGTTTTCCTCAATGGATCAAAAGGTGAACCAGATTGAGTATGATATTTGTAGCTTACAATTTAATATTAACACTAAAGTGGAATAGATAAATCAGTGCTCAAATGACCTTATATAAAAACTTAGTTCAAATGTGAATGTTCTTAAACCTTAGCCAAATCCATCAAAAATTTCTACACAACCCAATGAGAGTGGATCTTCAAGCTAGACCAATGCAAATAACAACATATGGAAGGCACATGTTTTTGAAAGTATAAATGTGTAAGTTTGATAGGAAGGATCCAATAATTTGGATAAACTAGATGGAGAATTTATTTGAGGTACATAAAATACCTTACGGATATAAGGAGGTAATTGAATCCTTATATCTTAGGTGAGATAAATTCATTTGGTACATTTGGATTTTTATCCAGAAGAAAAATAAGGGTCTGAGTGTCATTCAGTCAGTGTTTATGGATGATATGTAAATGCACTATTCTAACAATTTAATATAAAACTACTTTAGCTAGTTATCCAAGTTACAAAAAATAGGGATAGTTAAATATTCTGTTCAACAATTCCATAACCTATCTCTATGGATGGATGATATATCTTAGAACAAATTGAATGATTTTTTCGTAGGATGCTTTAAGGATAATATCCAACCGAATGTGCACATGTATAATTAAAGTTATATATTTGAATCCATGGTTATTACACAATGGGTTGAGGGAAGAGATGTGGTTAAAATAAGGGATTTCAATAATAATAAACCTTCATGGGGCCAACGCAATCATTTCCTAGACCTACTCGATTGAATCCTTGACAAATTTAAGAGAAACAAGAAAAAAGGCTTATGTTTCAATTGTGATAGTAAATGGAGTAGTGGACATAAATGTGCTGAAATTAAATTATTCTACATTGAAGGGGCCACTGAGGAAGAAGGAGATGAAGAGGCAAGGGATGTAGAATAAGTGTTTGAATCTAAATTCAATGAGTCCCAACCTAAAATCTCATGTTATGCACTTTCTGGTATCATCACTCCACAAACCCTCAAGGTTATGGGTTTCATTTAAAAATAAATGTGATAGTGTTGTTTGACTCAAGGAGTACAAACAATTTTATCGTCACTAAGTTGGTGACACATTTAATTTAATTTATTTACCCATCCCCATAATTTCAAGTTATGATTACATATGGTGGAAAAACTAATTGTTCAGGAAAATGTAATTACATCAAACAAGAAATTGGAGACGAAAAAATTAGATTCCCATATGTTTGAAATTCCCATGGGTAGATTAGATATTATTTTTAGAGTCTAATGACATATAAATTTGGGAACAATAGAAATGAACTTATAGGATTTGTTCATGCATTTTCATTTTGAGGGAAGGGCATTTGAACTAAAGGGTCTGCATGAGAAAAATCCATAGTTAGTTCTCATCAAATGAAGAAACTTCTTAAGAAATGAGCTAGAGGATTTTTCACATAGTAGTGCTCCATGGAATTTCATCCCACACACAGTTCTAGACCTCTTGATTTATAGAAGATTATTGATGTCCACTTGGTTGTTTTTGGAGAAATGACAAAAGAACTACCACCAAGAAGAGATCGTGATCATGCCATTCACCTACTTATAAGAATATAAACACCCAAAATTTGACCATAAAAATATCCATATCCTCATAAGAGTGAGATTGAAAAATGGCACAAAAATACTATAGGAATGTATTTTCATACATAGACAAAGTGCATATTCATCCCCAGTGATCATGGTGCATAAAAATTATGATACTTGGAGAAGTCTATATTATTGACAAATTAACAAGTATAACATCAAATACAAGCTCCATATACCAGTAATCAATGATTTTTCAGATGAGTTACATGATGTGGTCTATTTTACAAAATCATATCTTCATTCCTACTACCATCAAATTCAAGTCAAAGATGAAGATGTCCATAAAAAAATATCAAAATTCATGAAGGCCATTATAATATTTTGGTAATTCCTTTTAGTCTCACTAATGCACCATCTACATTTAAAAGTTTTATTAACGTCGTGTTTAGGCCTTTACTATGGAAAATTGTATTGGTATTTTTAATGAAATCCTAGTCTACAGTAAGGCTTGGGAAGATCATTTACATCATGTGAAACATGTATTGATAACTTTGTAACAACACCAAATTTATGCACAACCTTCTAAGTGTTCTTTTGGAGTACAAGAGGTAGAATACTTAGAATATGTTGTGTCACATGAAGGGGTCAAAGTAGATCCTTAGAAGATCAAGGATATGTTAAAATGGAAAGCGCCAAAAATCCTTTAAAACCTTCATAGTTTTTTGGGGTTAAACTGTTACTATTATTTTATTTTTTTAAAATATGGTAGCATAGTAGCACCACTCAAATCCTTGTAGAAAAAGGAATCTTTACACTAGAATGAAATAGACGCCAAGGAATTAAATAATTTGAAAGAGGCCATGTGCACCAATCTAGTTTTGGAAAGCCCAAACTTTTAAAAGAATTTCATTGTCGAATATGATGCATCAAGATATGTAATTGCAGTAGTACTCATGTAAGAAGGAAGAATCATCACATTTTAGATTCATCAACTCAAGGGTAATAATTTGTTAAATCCAATATCTGAGAAATATATGGTGGATATTCTTCATGTAGTTAAGTAATGGAGACATTATTTGATGGGTAAACACTTTAAGGTAAAGACTAGTCATGATAGTCTCAAATACTTTTTAGAAAAAAAATTATCATCTAAAGAACAATAGAAGTGGGTGAATAAATTGTTGGGATGTGAATTTTAAATTATATATAAGAAAGGAAAATAAAATATATACTCTTGGAGAGATGCATTATACTCTTGTGTAGAAGAGTTGGTTTATACTCTTTTTTACTATATACTTGCATGTAGAAGAGGAGATAACAAACCATGACTTACCATATACTTGCATGAAGCTACTACTTTTCTGTGATACCCGAGCTATCCATTCATCAAGCTCCTAAATAATCATAACACCAAGCCTCTCATGTAATCAAGCCATCATTACTAACACACCTGCAAGAGCTCCCACTTGAATTGAAGTATTGAGATTCTATAAAAATAATAACCATCTAACCATGTTCTCTAACCATCTATCCATGTCTCTATGCTATCACCAATGCAACTAACCAAAGACAAGTCAAACTGGAATATGCATGATAAAAAAAAATCCTAGGTCTAGATAGACCAAATGAGTTCTACATGCCTACAAACTCAAAGAATCCATAACACTGCTTGCTGCAAATCCAACCCTGCATAAACAACTTGCATGTCCAAGTTAACCATGTAGAAAATATATCTATCATGGAGTAACATAGTAACAAGAGGAAATAAAAACATCCCCTAATAATGCTCAAGGAATATAAACCATTTTCATAGACATCCATGTGCAAAACAAATATTTGCATCATCAGAATCACAAAAGGAAATCTATCCACATGTATTAAATCACCATATACATCCATCCATATCATAGGGATCTCCAAAAGATCCAAGTTTCTTACCAACTAACTCCAAGATCACATATGAATCTTGTGATCATCAATGTCAACAACAACAACCATGCTAACCATGCTACTAATGAATAGTGAAAATACCAGCAAAAATTGTCATCAAACATACTACACAAACCATCTAAGATGAAATCAAACAAGGGAAACATCAAATAAGATGTAAATATAAATTTTTGTCACACTGTAACCAGACCAACCATGGTATATCTTGCCAACTGGTCAACTACCTACCATCGTGGTGACTGTAATAAACAAATTTACTTCTTCCACCCTTCAAGTTCTAAAACATTACTCTCTATCTTAACCCAACTGAACAACCATCAACTGCCATCCCATAAGGATATCCAAGCACTACAAAATAAAATAGAAGTGACATCATCATGAACTAAATATAACATACCTGTAAACCCATGATTGTTCTCCAAAAAAAACTTGTGCATCATTCCACTATGAATAGTAGCATTCTCCTCTCACTCTGCACATGCATATGTGTCGAGCCTGCAATGCCAACAACCATGGATTTCTCCCACTCAACATGAACTCCCTTGCATTGCCTCTAATCACCAAGATCAATAGATAAATATTTCAGTGATAAATAAAATAAATGAAAGAAATATAAATTGATTCCCTTCTTAACAAAGAATACTTCTACATCACAGAAGTTTGGACTTCTTGTGAAGTAGGTGAATCACCTTCTTTTCATCCTCTGTACTCAACATATTTTGTTACCTATAAGTGTGTGTCTAAACATGACTTTTCATTGAGGATCTCATCCTTAGACTAGATACCCTTGTCCTCAAGATTCTAGCACATCCCGGAAATAAAATTCAAACCCACCAAATATCCATGGTGCATATTTTTACTTGTGCACACAATCTAAACCTAATACCAGTTGCTTCAAATGAAAAAAATAAAACATGAACCATATAGAGATACCTGAATTTAACCCAATTCTCACTGGAATCACCAAGCTAACTCCGTCCTCTTTCTAATTCAAAAATTAAATGGATTTTCCCTGTTTCTACCTGTACACACTGTGTCAAAAACCTGATCTTCCAAAATAGACACTAAACCATTCATGCCCTCTTGTACTATAAGAAACCCTATGCAAACTTGTTGTCACAGAGACCGACCACATTTTTTTGACTGGTACCAGTTACCCTCTATGACTGATGTTGGTTCTCTGACTGATGCCAGTGCTTCTAGAATGAACACAATGTCAAAAATTGGCATAGGTCACCAAACTAGGTGCCTACTCTAACTAAAGCCAATATTTGTGTTGAGCTAGTCATTTCAAGAAGCATCTAACCTTGCACAAAAAACTTAACAACAATCATACGTGTAATAAAAACTACACCAAGATGAAACATATCACCTTACCAGCACCAAGACACTTAATTGCATCTTCAACCAAAGTACTTTACTCTTTGATGGAAGCCCCAACTTCATTTTGTGTTATTACATTTTACATCTCTAAGAATATCATGCATTTAACTACACCAAGGATGCATAACCTCTCCTCTATCTCATTCTCAAATCTATATTTGCAATCCCAAACATACATGTACAACATACAAGCACTGAAATACCAAGGTAACAAAACCATACCTCTATAATCCAGATCTGTAATCTGATCAACCTGCATGTGCCTCCAAGAACTAGGGACCTCTAAGAAATCAAGATACATTCATTGTATCTTCTATAATTTATCTAGATATGTGATTTTCTATTTAAAACTAGGTTGCTGATGCCAGTTCCCCTCTAACGGACCACAGTCACCATGCCAATATCGGTTAAGGAACTCTGTCGGAATCAATAAGCCTACCAACACCAGTCATTGTATTTTTCATATAACCTTATAATTTCCCGCTCCCACTTGAAATTTATCCACTACAGATTAACTCTATCCCTGTGATTTACACATCAGGAAAAATGAAATCCTTCTTTCATATATCTATCAATAATACCACTAACAAAATACTGAAGCATAAAACCTTTCTCTAAAAAACTAAAAGCTATGTTAATACCACTTTTTGGTATCATACAACAAATATAATCCAAGCTCAACTAATATCTGATACTAGTTGTTGGGAATATGGAATGCAGAAATGGAAACAATTCCCCAAAATCTATAGCAGTGGAAGTGTAAACTAGATAAATCCAAATCAAAGACAAGTACGCACACATAACATAACATGTATCGTGGTTCACCCAATGTGGGTTACATCCACCAAAGATAGAGATCTCATATATATATAATTAACAAGAGTACAAACTAACTCTTCTGCACAAGAGTACAATACATCTCTCCAAGAGTATCTCCTCTAACAGATCTCTAAATTGATCTCGATGACTGCACTAAAACCATGCCTCCAAACACCACCAACAGATATCACATAAAGAGGAACTATGGAATCTCTAAACTTCAACTAAGATCTCTTTGGATCTACAATAAGACCTCTCACATGGGTCTACCAATATGAAACAATGACTATGCACCAAGAAGTAAGTCTATCTCTCCATCACTACATCAACTTGTGCAAACATGAAGACAACCTCCTCTACAATATCTAGATCTACATGGATCAAAAATACAATGTGATCTCATGGATCTATGAATACAAGATCTCACAACAACCTGTGGATCTAACAAGAAGAATCTTCGATACAAGATCTCACCAACATGTGAATATACAAGAAGAAACTCTATGAGATTTGCATACTATACAAGCCATTACAATGAGAATAAAAAATACAAAGGAAATACAATAGAAGACATTACACTCTTCTCACCATTTAGATGTACATGTTATTTACTTTTGTCTAGCTTCTCTCCATGGAATCTTTGTCTTCATGTAACCATGTTTTTTCTTCTTCTTCTTCATCCTATCAATCAAGTATTCCACATGAAATAATAATCAATTACATGCAATCTTCTCCTCTAACCCTATCTTTCATGATTATATAAGCATATATAAACTTAGGTCAACTTAGATATGCATTTACAACCTTTAGATTCACTGTATAAATAAAGTTAGATCTAATTCCCGTGAGTTAAATATAAAATTTCACACAAAGGGAACCGGTGTCAGTTCCCTAACCGAAGTCGAATCCTTTGTTGACTGATGCCGAATCCTTTACTGATTGATGTCGGCTCCTTTATTGACTGATGCTGATTACTGTGTATTCCAACAAGGTGTAAATCATGCTATTTGTGAAGCAATTCAGCTCCACAACCTAACACATTTTTACCAAAATATTATGTGCACTATTGTACCTTATTCTTCCATCTTACCCCACATTTATTTTTTCTCTACATGCGCATCTAATTTACTCCATGCACATTGCACCTTCACTAATTTATATTGCACACTTCTGCACAAACTTCCACTTGTCCTTGTTTTCTTTTACTTCCTTCTCATGTGCTGTCCCACCTTACGTGCAACCATGCCACACCAAAATTATGTAGTATTTACCTATACCTTGGATGATCCTACATCAAACAACTGAGGTACTTTAAATTTGATGTGCTCTTCAAGTAGACTGAGTGAGTGGTAAAACCACTCTTAGAAATATCAAGGAAAAAAGTTATGATTCCTTCTTCCTCTGAACTTGTTCTTGGCCTCGATGGTTCTTTCAATGTCTCTTCCATTACCTTTTCACCTTCTTGTGACTTCTTTTTTGTACTCTACACACTTTGGTGAGTCTCTACTCACCATAAACCATCCCCTTCGCTAAATGGATCTCCTATTTTTATCCTTTTTGACCCTCTTCTTATCGTAATATTTTTGTTCTGGTACAAGTATCTACCCACTCTTTTCCTTCATAGGTCCATGCTTTCCTTGAACCGTCCTCCTCCTCCTAAGGATTCTCCAAAGATCCTTTTACTTTGCAAGTTTTTTCTCACCTCCAACTTTCATCTGTGTGAGTCTACACTCACCCTCATCTATTCACCTCCACCTAAGATATTCAAGTCTTTGTTTCTCCCTAGTCTACTTCATCTTTGTGGGTCCTCCTTTTATGTGTTCCTTTTACACACACTTCTCTCATCCTTTTATTATTTTCATCTTCTCTCCTTATGTCAACTCTCTATCAAAACCTCTTCTCTCTATGCATTCTTCCTTTTTTCAATTCCTTTTTTTGTTATCCTTTTCATAAATCTTCTTCGTGCTGCCTATATTGATGCTTCATATCACACACTTTTAGTTTGTGTTTCCATTTACCTCCTTTACACATTATTTGACACTTAATTTTCTCTGTTTCTTATCTTTGGTGTGTTTATCTTCCCGTATACTTATGGGTTTATACCCATTACATATCATCCATCTTTTGGTCTTCTTTTCCACCTTTTCCCTCATCTACTTAGGGCTTCTCTTCATAGCACGTTTACCTCCTTGTGTGTTCTACCTTTCACAACTCCTCTACATATTATTATTTTTCTTACTTGATGTCTTCTCAAATGATTATTTCTCACATCTCCTCATGGTCTTTGTTATACTGCACTCATGTTGTCAGTGGTACTCTTAGTTTTGCACCATATTGTCTACTTTGGTGACTTTGGGATACATCTCCTCTTCCTCTTCCTAGGGTATATTTTCCCAACATCTCTCCTTCTCCTTATCTTCATCTAATGCAACTTATTCATTACACAAAATTTTTGGAGCCTCTTCACATTATTTCTCTCCTTTCTCTGTTTCTATAAGGTAACTTCTGCATCCTTTTGCAATGTCTCTATACTATTGTCATACCTTTATTCATCTATGTGTTATTTCTCATGTAAGCCTCTTGCAGTGTGCACTCCCTCAGTATCCTCCTCTAGATGCCCCTTTTTTCTAAATTTACTTTAGAGAAATTTCTCCTTCTTCACGTAATTCTCTTTTGTGAACTTCTTTCATTGTGTACTGTTAGGAATTAATAATATCTAATGTGGAATAATTCCTCAGAATCGTAATAATAAGAAGTATGAATAGAATTATAGAAATGAAATATACACAACATGAAGACAATATTTAATGTCGTTCACCCAATGTGGGATACATCTACCAAGAACACTTGCTCAGATTTTATTACAAGCCAACAATATTCACAGTTACAATAATTAGATCTTGTTTGGAGCTGCGCTCAACAAACCCTCCCGAATTCGAACTTTAATTCACACACACTATTCACCTTCTCAAAACACACTCATATAAATCATATTGTATATCCATCTATTTATAAGTACATCAATAGGTAGCTGAAGAGGTGGTTTTACAAAACAATGGGTACCGAAAAAACCATGGGCCCAAAAACAGCCCATAACGGTTACCCATTACCCATGGGTTAATAAACCATCCATGAAAATTTGCTTCAGGGGCTTTTCCCCCGAACCCCCTTGACCCACTCACCGGTGAGCGGGACCACCTTAAAAATACTCGAGTGTAACACATAGAAGGTGTACCAAAATCTAACATGAAAACAGGCTCCACAAACATAACAATCTCCCACTTAGAGACTGATTTCCACTGAGTAAGCTTCTCAACCCTTCATTGTCATCTGTGAAGACCAACCAAAGCTGAACATAGCTTTAGTTTATCCCTTGCGACCACCTTGGTCATCATTTCTGTAGGATTCTGACTGGTATGAATCTTCTCCAACTTCAACTTATCTTCCTCCAAAGCTGTCCCGATGAAGTGATATCTTAACTGTATATGCTTCGTCCTAGAGTGGAAAGCAGAGTTCTTAGCTAGGTGTATAGCACTCTAACTATCACTATGCAACTTACATTCCTCCTGCTTATGCCCCAACTCCTCAAGTAATTGTTGTAACCAAATCATCTCTTTGCTTGCCTTTGTGGCAGCAACATACTCAGCCTCCATGGTTGACAAAGCCACTAGCTTCTGTAGTCATGAAATCTAGCTCACTGTTGTCCCACCTATAGTGTAAATATAACCTGTTGAGCTCCTCCTACTGTCTACATCTCTAGCCATGTCTGAATATACATAACCACGTAAAGTGGTGTCTGATCCACTGTAGCACAAAACTATCCCAATGGTCCCTTTCAGATACAGAAGGATATGTCATCAGCAATCCGGCACTATGATAATTCTTCACCGAGAACTCCTCGTGCTATGATTATTTGCTAATGCACAGCCTTTAGTTTGGTGGATGTAATCTGGAAACAAAACAACAACCGAACACAAGAATACCATTGACTATGATAAGACAGAATGACGACAAATCTGAAATATCAAAATAAATTATAATATTAACATGAAACTGTTACAATCTCACCCATGAGATACTTCAACAAGACTATGGGAGAAACTTTACAATTACACCTCTTGATGGCTTCTTCAACACACCTTTAACTGATGGCTTCCTTCGCACACTTCCTACAATATTTCTCACTACTTCTTTCTATGCTAAATGAGGGGGGTAGCCTCTCTATTTATAGAACTTCCAGGCTTATCCATCTTATCTCTAAGATAGGATAAGAAATCCACTCTGACGAATCATATTCCATACCTTAACTCTTATCTGTACATGTAGGCTTATCTGTTAAGATAAGATAAACCTTATCATTTTACATGGGTTCCACATTTTTAGACTTTTTACAAATAAAATACACAAAATATTTATGACCTCACTCCTTGTCCTTATTACCAATATAATATTTCTAATTCCTAATCATGTAGACCCTACTTCTCTAATTACCCAAACTTTGACATTTTAACATTACCAGACCATTTACGACAAATATTTACTTTTTACAACATTCCTAGTGTACTTTGACTGTTACCGTACTCCACATTATTGGCGTCCCCGTACTGACGGCGCCGTTATCTTCTATCGGACGCTACTACTAATTACACTTAACAACATCCTATTCCTAATACATACATTAATGAAATAGAAATTTTGGAGGAAAATTTTAGTGTCGACATCTTCCCCCTTCCTAGCTTCTACTCCGTCCTCGGAGTAGACTATTCTGGTGCTTGGAAAATCTTCAACTTGTCGTGGTTGACCCATTTCGTAATGGGAGTGCCATCCAATTCCTCCAGTCGGTACGTACCATTTTCATGCACAGCTGCTATTTTGTAGGGCCCCATCCATTTTGGAAGAAATTTTCTCTGTCTTCTTTTTTTGTATCTGGAATCATATACTAGAACCAAGTCATTCACTTGAAATGGAGACCACCGGATCTTTTGATCAAAGTACTCCTTCTGCTTCATTTTCTTCTTATGGCTTGTATCCTTTGCTATTTCCCTCATTTCTTCTAGCAAATGAAGATGTACCAACCTTTATTTTACTGAATCACTTTCATCCATCCTTTCATTTTTCATAACTCTCACAGTGGGAATATCAAACTCAATAGGAAGAACTGGATCAATGCCATAGGCCAACTGAAATGGGGAGTATCCTGTTTCTGACTTTGATGTTGCCCTATATGCCCACAATGCTGCATGAATCCTTTTATCCCATTTATGTACCTGCAAGGCTGCATCTTTTGCTAGAATTTGACACAGCACAAAATTTGTTCGTTCCACCTGTCCATTTGTGCTTGGCTTGTATGTTGTTGCCTTCCTGTGCTTGATAGAAAACTTATTGACTAGGGCTTCTACCACCTCATTAATGAAGTGGCTTCCTTGATCTGTTACAATTTCTAATGGACAACCAAATCTGGTGACAATGCGTTCATATATGAACCTTGCCACTTCATCCATGGAAGCTGTTTTTAATGGCCTAGCTTCAACCCACTTGGTTAAATAATCTGTGGCAACTACAATATACTTATTTTGACGTGATGTAGTTGGAAGTGGACCTACAATGTCTATTCCCCATTTTCCAAAGGGACCAAGGGGAAGAATAGGACATAATGGAGCTGATGAAGTCTTACGGTTACCATGTGTTTGACAAATATCACATGTCTTACAATAATTATAACAATCTTTAAAAAGAGTGGGCCAGTGATAACCTGCATCCAAGATCCTTCTTGCTGTAAGTTGTCCAGAGAAGTGCCCTCCACATGTACCATTGTGGAATTCTTCTAGCAGCTCCTTTCCTTGATCACGTCCAACTGCCCTCTTGTACTGTCCATCAGGTCCTATTCGAAATAATGCTCCATGCAGAATAGAATATGGACGACTGGATTGAGTAATCTTTCTCTTAGTCTTTGCATTGGCACCATCAGGAAACTTGAATTCATTCAGATAATTCCAAATATCTATGTATTCACTAGGGATTGTGTCAAGGGAGAACAATGCTGCATCGGGAAAATCATCATCATCACAAGATGATCCTAAACCATCATAGGCTCGAGAGAGTGCATCTGCATTGACATACTTCTTTCCTGGCCTATCTATAATATCAAATTCAAATTCTTGTAGCAAAATTATCCATCTTGCTATCCTCCCTGATGGGTTAGGCTTATTGACAATATATTTCAGAGCCTGATGATCCGTTACAACTATAAATTTCTGCCCTAGCAAGTAATTTCTAAACTTCTTTATAGCAAAAATGATAGCCAGAGCCTCTTTTTCAGTTACAGTATAGTTTACCTCAGCACTGCTCATTTGTCTGCTCCCAAAGTAAATTGGATGTTCATTCCCATTTTCATCCTTTTGGCTCAAAGTACTTCCTAGTGCTGCATCTGAGGCATCAGTGTACACAATGAATGGCTTGCTCCATTCTGGATTCTTCAAAACAGGTGAAGACACCAGGGCTTCCTTCAGTTGTCCAAAAGCTTCATGCGCCTTATTTCCTGGTTCATAAGTAACATCCTTCTTCAAGAACTGGGTTAGTGGCTGTGCAATCTTTGAGAAATTCTTGATGAACCTTCTATAGTAACCCACATGGCCTAAAAATGATCTCAACTTACTTCTATTCATAGGAAATGGTAAATCTTTTATTTTTGAAACTTTATCAGGATCAGTACCAATACCATCTCTGGATACAACATGCCCTAACAAAACACCTTTAGAACATCCAAAGACACATTTTGTAGGGTTTAGTGAGGCTTGTGCTTCATCTAACCTTTGAAATGTTGTCTCCATTTGGTGCAGGTGGTCCAACTTGCTCCCATAGATGCAAAAATCATCCAGAAATACTCTGATGAAGGTCCCAATGTAGGGTTCGAACACCCTATTCATCAAACGCTGGAATGTTGCTGGAGCATTACACAACCCAAAAGGCATAACTCTATAAGCAAACGTTCCCCAAGGAGTGGTGAACGTGGTCTTCAGCTAATATTTCTCTGCTATACGAACTTGGTTGTAGCCGCTATATCCATCAGCAAAACTATAGCACTCCTGGCCAGCTACTTCGTCCAAGATCTGATCTGAAAATGGAAGAGGGTAATGATCCTTCTTTGTTGCCTTATTGAGCTTCCTGTAATCAACACAAATGCGTAGCTTCCCATTCTTTTTTATTGAGATCACAATGGGAGAAACCCATTCTGAATTCTCCACAGCAAATATGAATCCTGCATCAAGTAACTTATCTATTTCTTCTTTTACAGTCTTGGAAAAATTAGGATTCATTCTATATGGCATTTGCTTTATGGGCTTAGCACCATCTACCAGCTCAATACAATGTTCTACCCAACTTACTTGACGGAGTTCCTTGTAATCAAAAGTGAATAGGTGTATGTACCTTCGAAAGAGCTGGACGTAAGATTCCTTCTCACTTTCCATCACAGCATCGCCAATCTTTATTTGTTGGAGACGATCATCAACTTCTTCTTCAGATAATTTTATGGGGTCCTGGGTTGGTGTGACTGGAAGAATATCCATGACTGAAACATCAACCTCACTTTCTTCATCTTCAGTGTCCACTTCACTGGTACTAGAGTAATCAGAGGATGTCCAATCATCAGTTTCATCACTTGAATCCACAGGTTCTGCTTTATGATGTCGAGGGATCACGTTTATCTTCACCCTCTCTCTACCACGTCCAAGTGTCATGAAACCTTCATTCCAGTAGTTTCTTGCATGAACTCTCCTTAGCCATGGTCTTCCCAGCAGCATTGGGTACGCAACAGTACCATTTTTCATCACCTGAAAGTCTACCACACATACAACACCCATAACAGATATTGCCACATTTGAAACTACACCTTCTGGTTTAGTTTTTCCCTTATTTAATGACCTTAACATAAGTGTTGAAGGGCGATTAATTTTTAAACCCAACATATTCATTACAGACTCGGTCATTACATTAACTGCAGCACCTCCATCAACTAAGACATCATGAATTGAAATACCATTACATAATACCTCAGCTTGTGGAGCATAGGGATTTGCCTCTGCCTCCAAAACAGGGACCTCAACCTCCTTCCTTCGTCGAGCATTGCGTCCACCTCGCAACTCCCGCCTCTTCTCAGAAGACATAGCCAAGAGTTGACCATATGTAATATTTGCAGGCCTTTTGGACAGATCTTCCAAGATGGAGTATGGTCCTTGCCCCTGTGAAATCAAAAAATCCTGCACACCCAACTTTCTTCTCCTATGTTTCTTACTAGTTTCTTCTTTCATCTTCTTAGGATCATTTCCATCTTGATTATCTTTTTCTTTCTTTCTTTTTGTTACAAACACATCTACTTCATTATTTCTGCTCTTATCTACTACATCAAAAGAATTCACAGGTGCTTTTCCTTTATCATTATCTTTTGTACCAAATGTAGAAGCTCTATCTGGACAATTATACTTATAATGACCCTTTTTATAACAACCATAACAAACTACTTCAGAAATATTTCTTTTTGGACCTCTATCTCCTCCCTGAGAACTAAATTCCTTTCCTTGAAGAAGATTAATAGTTAACTGACCCATCTTTTTGAGCAGATCTTCATACTCAGTAGATGTACTAGGAGAAATATTTGTGCTCACCAGGAGTGGTTGTGGATTCTGGACCAAAGGTGCTGGTGTAGGCTCTACTTTAGCAACAATTTCTTTGGGCTCCTCTTCCATGCTTTCTTCTTGCCTTCTTGCAATCTCCTTTGCTTGTTCAATGGTAGCTGGGCGGTCATACTTCACTCGTTGTCTGATCTCTGGCTTCATCCCAAGAATAAAGTGCTTACAGAGGAGATTATCCACGCCATTCATCAACCCATCCGCTAGTCCTTCCTTCCGGATCTGGGCATCGAGCTTCCTCCTTAGCTCTAGAACACGAGCATGATAATCCCTTATCTTCTCCTTCTCTCCTTGGGATAGCTTTGTGATCTCGATCATGAGATCTGCATATCTCTGTTGTTCACCAAATTCTTCAAGAAAACTTTCAGTTAATAAATCCCATGAATTTTTCACATTATCACCTAGTGTTTCAAACCACCTAAGTGCTGAACCATCCAAAAAGGTAGGAAAAAATTCAGTCCATTGCTCCCTTCTTATAAGGCCATTACAAATACAAGATCGTTTAAACTCTTGAATGAAAGAAGAAGCATCTTCATTAGATTGAGCTGAAAAAACAGGAATCTTTCCCATTTTCAAAAGTACCCACCGTGAAATACCAACCCACAAGTACAATTGACAAGACTTATGTGCACAAATAATTGGAATCACTATACTAGAAAGTGACTTTACACCTTTCTACAGTAAAATAGAAATGACCACGGTAAACTATGGTAAAACTTGACTTACTGCGGTAAAAAATTGACTTTACTGTGGTAAACACTATTCACGGTAAAAAGTGAAGTTACTACGGTAAATACTATTCACGGTAAAAAGTGACTTTACTGCGGTAATTACTATTCCCAGCAAAAAGGACTTTACCAGGGTAACTACTATTCATGGTAAAAATGACTTTAACATGGTAACTACTATTCACGGTAAAAATGACTTTACCATGATAACTACTATGCACAGTAAAAACAAGGTTACCCTCCAATTAATTTTTGCCTAAGTGGGAATATCTCTCCAGAAAATCCACCAACGAGGAATGGTCCTGGCAACGGAACCAAAATGTCATCAGCAATCCGGCACTATGATAATTCTTCACCGGGAACTCCTCATGCTATGATTATTTGCTAATGCACAGCCTTTAGTTTGGTGGATGTAATCTGGAAACAAAACAACAACCGAACACAAGAATACCATTGACTATGATAAGACAGAATGACGACAAATCTGAAATATCAAAATAAATTATAATATTAACATGAAACTGTTACAATCTCACCCATGAGATACTTCAACAAGACTATGGGAGAAACTTTACAATTACACCTCTTGATGGCTTCTTCAACACACCTTTAACTGATGGCTTCCTTCGCACACTTCCTACAATATTTCTCACTACTTCTTTCTATGCTAAATGAGGGGGGTAGCCTCTCTATTTATAGAACTTCCAGGCTTATCCATCTTATCTCTAAGATAGGATAAGAAATCCACTCTGACGAATCATATTCCATACCTTAACTCTTATCTGTACATGTAGGCTTATCTGTTAAGATAAGATAAACCTTATCATTTTACATGGGTTCCACATTTTTAGACTTTTTACAAATAAAATACACAAAATATTTATGACCTCACTCCTTGTCCTTATTACCAATATAATATTTCTAATTCCTAATCATGTAGACCCTACTTCTCTAATTACCCAAACTTTGACATTTTAACATTACCAGACCATTTACGACAAATATTTACTTTTTATAACATTCCTATTGTACTTTGACTGTTACCGTACTCCACATTATTGGCGTCCCCGTACTGACGGCGCCGTTATCTTCTATCAGACGCTACTACTAATTACACTTAACAACATCCTATTCCTAATACATACATTAATGAAATAGAAATTTTGGAGGAAAATTTTAGTGTTGACAGATCCACTTTACTACTTGCCAATGCTCTTTACCTGGATCACTCATAAATCTACTCACAGCTCCCACTACATGGGAAATATCAGGCCTAGTGCACACCATAGCATACATCAAACTGCCAACTGTTGATGAGTAAGGTACCTTGGACATTTGGTTTATTTCTTGCTATGTCTTGGGACACTTCTCCTTTGATAACTTAAAATGGCCTGCCAAAGGAGTCCCAACTGGTTTGGCATCCTGCATGTTAAACCTATCCAATACCTTCTTAATGTACTCTTCCTGAGATAAAGTTAGCTTCCGTTCCTTCCTATCTCGAGTTATCCTCATACCAAGGATTTGTCTGGCTGCCCCCAAATAATTCATATCAAAGGATTCACTTAGATGTTTCTTGAGTACTTTCATTTCCTGCATGTTTTTACCTACAACCAACATGTCATCAACATATTAACATAGGATAATATAACTTCCATCCTCAAATTTATTTGTATACATGCAATGGTCAGAATGACATCTAATATAACCTTGCTCCATCATGAAGCTATCAAACTTCTTATACCATTGATGTAGAGCTCATTTCAGGCCATACAAGATCTTCTTCAGTTTTCACACCATCTCCTCTTTACCTTTGACTTCATATCCTTCTAGTTACTGCATATATAGCTCCTCCTCCAAATCACCATGGAGAAATGAAGTCTTTACATCTAATTATTCTAAGTGCAAGTCTTATGCTGCCACTATTCCAAGAATAGTTCTGATAGAAGTCATTTTTACTACAAGAGAAAAAATCTCATCAAAATCTATACCTTGTTTATGTGCAAACCCCTTGACCACCAACTAGGCCTTACATCTTTTCTTTCCTTCTTCTTCACCTTTAACTCTATACACCCACTTGTTTTGCAATGCTCTTTTGCCTTCCAGTAGCTTCACCAAATCCCAAGTTTGGTTCTCCATGAGAGACTTATGCTTCTCATCCATGGCTTGCTCCCACTTCTTACTTGCATCTACTTGCATTGCTTCATTAAAGCTCTCTGGATATCCACTATCAGTGAGTAATAAATAATAAAGAGAAGGAGAAAAACATCCAGGTTCTTTTCTTACCCTAGAAGACCTCCTCACTATAGGAGTTTGGGGTTCTTGTTGAGTAGGCTCCTGAACTGATTCATGGGTCACTTTCCCATCCAGAAGATCCTCTACCATTGCATATTCTTTCTTGGATTCTTCCTTGTTTTGTTGCAACTGTTTCTTATACATGACTTTCTCATTAAAGACCACATCCCTAGATTGAATGATTTTCTTGTCCTTAATACTCTAACATTTAAATCAAAAGTCATCACCACCATAACCAATAAAAGTACATTTTTCAGATTTAGCCTCTAGCTTGGTCCTATCATCCTTGTCAATATGAACAAACACCTCACATCCAAAGAATCTAAGAAATGAGTAATCGACTTTCTTACTGTACCAAGCCTCCTTAGGTATGCCTCCATCCAAGGCACTTTAGGGTCCTCTGTTTATCAAGTACATAGCTGTGCTCACCGCTTCTACCCAAAAATAAAGAGGCTAGTCTTGCATGTATCCTCATGCTCCTAACACATTCCATTATTGTTTTGTTCATCCTTTCTGACATCCCATTTTGCTGCGGGGTTCCTAGAACCATATTTTTCCTGCGGATTCCATTCTTAGAACAATAATCATCAAATTCATTGCTGCAATACTCCCCTCCATTATCTGACCTGAGACATTTCAATTTAAAGCATGTTTCATTCTCTACCAAGGCTTTCTATTTAACAAAAGTATCAAATACATCAGATTTGTTTCTAATATAATAAACCCAAACTTTCCTTGTTGCATCATCAATAAAAGTAACATAATAACTTGAACCCCCAAGAGATGATACCTGAGCTAGCTCCCACACGTCAGAATGTACCAACTCTAACTTACTCTCTTTCTTCATAGGTCCAACCTTGAGAAATCTTACTCACTTTTGTTTCCCATATATGCAGTTCTCACAGAAATCCAAACCTATTTCTGTATATCCAGGAAAATTATTCTTTATAATGTCCATGCCCTTATTGCTCATATGATTGAGCCTATAGTGCCATAATGTTGTATCTGCATCTGAAGCCACAAGATTACAATCATTAGTACTATCAGTGGTTAAATACAAGGTTCCAGCCTTCTTACCTCTTGCCACCACAAGAGAACCCTTGGTAACCTTCCAAGAGTCAGCTGTAAATATCACAGTACAACCATCACTTCCCAATTGCTCCACTGATATCAAGTTTCTCCTTAATGTAGGCACATGTCTGACATCCTTCAATAGCCATGTATTCCCATTTTGCATCTTAACATGAACAAAACCTTTTTCCAACTATACTGCAAGGCTCATCATCACCAAGAAAAACATGCCCAAAATCCCCTTGAACATAATCAACAAAATAATGCATATGTGGAGTAGCATGAAAGGAAGCCCCTGAATCTAAAACCCAAGATTCAGTAATATTATGAAAAGAAATAATCAAAGCATCCTGGCATACATTACCCGATGCCATATTTTCCTCCTTTTTCTTCTTGTTGTTTCTTTTTATCCCGAAGCTCCCAATAGTCCTTCTTTGCATGCCCATACTTTCAATAATTCCAACATACAATCTTGCTCTTGGATTTTGACCTTGCCCGATCTTTCGATTTTCCACAGTTTCCTTTATTCTTCTATCTCCCTCTAGTTTCCACTGTCAAAACATTCCCTGAAGTAGAAGATTCCCCAAAGATTTTTCTTTGCATTTCCTCGCTTAGAATCACCCCTACAACATCCTCAAACTTCAACTTTGAGTTAGCTGGAACCAAGTTGCTTACGGCCATTACTAGGCTATTCCAACTTTCAGGTAAAGAGCACATAATTAATAAAGCCCTAACTTCTTCATAAAATTCTATTGTAACCGAAGCTAGCATATTCACAACTGTATTGAAATCATTTAAATGATCTGCTACTGAACTATTCTCAAATATCTTCATATTAAACAACTTTTTCATTAAAAAATCTTGTTAGAGGTAGAGGGTTTTTCATACAACTTCCGTAATACATCCATTAGATCTTTTGTAGTCTTTTCCTTTGAAAGATTAAATAATACCGAAGATGCAAGACACAAGAGGATTGTCCCAAGTGACTTCCTATCCAACAAATCCCATTCTGCATCTGTCTTGCTCAAGGGTTTGTTCAACTTCTTAGAAAATGGAGTATAAAGATCCTTCTGATAAAGGTAATCTTCCATCTGCATCTTCCAAAGACTGAAATTCTACCCGTTGAATTTATCAACCCTAGATCTTCCATCATCTTCCATAGCTCCCACTCAAGATAAAAAATTTCCCTACGATTCAACACTTCAGTAAACCAAACCAGGATCTGATACCAATTGTTAGGAATTAATAATATCTAATGCAGAATAATTCCTCATAATCATAATAATAAGAAGTATGAATAGAATTACAGAAATGAAATATGCACAACATGAAGACAATATTTAACATGGTTCACCTAATGTGGGCTACATCCACCAAGAACACTTGCTCAGATTTTATTACAAGCCAACAGTCTTCACAGTTATAATAATCAGATCTTGTCTGGAGCTGCTCTCAACAAACCCTCCCGAATTCGAACTTAAATTTGCACACACTATTCACCTTCTCAAAACACACTCATATAAATCCTATTATATGTTCATCTATTTATAAGTACATCAATAGGTAGCTGAAGAGGCGATTTTACAAAACAATGGGTACCGAAAAAACCATGGGCCCAAAAACAGCCCATAATGGTTACCCATTACCATTGGGTTGATAAACCATCCATGAAAATTTTCTTCGGGGGCTTCACCCTCGAACCCCCTTGACCCACTCATCGGCAAGCAGGACCACCTTAAAAATACTCGAGTGTAACACATAGAAGGTGTACCAAAATATAACATGAAAACAGGCTCCAAAAACATAACATGTACCCCTTTGCATGCTCTACTTCCTTGATGCCTTCATGGGTATATTCCTCTTCTTGTGTGCTCTTTTTCATGCATAATACAAAAACCTTCTTTGTAAGCTTCTTTAATTTGGTTTTCATTGGTACAACTCCTTCTATCTCTTCCTCTACATCCTTTCTAATGTTAATCCCATTTCCACATGCACCATTATCTTCGGGCTCCTCAAATCCCCTACTCAGAGTTTATCCTCTTGAAAATTCATCTACCCTTTATCTCTCCACTAGGGTATCCTCTCTTGTGCATTAAACTATGTACCCCAACTTCCCTTCCTATGGGACATATTATTCCACATGTTTGTCTTCACTCGTTTACAAATAATCCCATTGCACATCTCTTATATATTATGTGCATGTATCTTATTTTTACACCACCTCTACCTTCCACTCTTCCCTTTTCTCCACCACCTCATCTCATGTCTTAGTGTAATCCTTTTTGCACTCATGGCCGGTAGTGATCATATTATCTTATTTGATAGCCTCCTTTTCCACTGTGATACTCTCATGCATTTTCATCTTCTTCTAAGTGACTCCTCTCTTCACCCTTTTCTCAACTTGTGGGCCTTCTCTCTTCACCTTTTCTCGTGCATCATTTTGAGGTACTCCCATATTTGAGCCATTATCTCTTTGCGTTACTCCTATAATGGATTTATATTCACTCTTGTGCTCCACTCATACAATATTTTTCTATGCCTAGGTGCACATATTTTCTCTTCTTTAGCACTCCATTAGTGCTCTCTCAAACATGTAATCTTCTTTGTGTTTTTGAATCTTCATTAAGTATTTTGTCTCCTTATGGATTATTTTTTCCAAAAGACCCCATCTCCTCTTGTGGTATTCCTCTACATAATCCAGTCTGGTCTTCACACCATTAAGATCCTCCACCACTTTATATAATATTTTCACGACTAATTTATCTAAACAATCCATCTTTATTTGTAGAACTTTGGGATCATTAGCTTTTTTTGTGCTACACTATGGGATCTCTTCTTTCATTCTCTACCCACATTTTCTCACAGTAGATAACACATCCTTCTCATGTTAGTTTCCTCATGTTAGACATTCTACCAACTTCACTCACATGAAATTAGCCTTCTTTGATACCACTTGATGGTGGATGAGTACTCCCTGACGCGCCTACGAAATCATGCAACATGATGAAAACTATCAATGTTTCATCTATTCCTTAATGGAATTAACAATATACCCATGCAACTACTCTCAATGAAGCTTACAACTCATGAATGGAGTATTATATACTTTTATGGTGTCTCCCATAGATTTATCTAGATTGTATTATGTACTCACAGGAATATCCAACCTTATATGATTCACTTCCTAACGATCATACCCTCTTCTCTTGGACCTCTTCTTGTTCCCAGTAACCTCTCTAACTTGGCCAGCCAAAGAAACCACAACCACCCCTCAAATGATGGAATCATCCTCCTTTTATAGTTACACCTTGCTATTTTTCTCGCTTCTCTCTCCTTGTAGAACAACTTTCGGGAAGACTATGTTATTTATACACTTTTTTTGTCATGATAAATATCAAGCATTCAAAATTTTAAAAAAAATCCATGACAACTAAACCCACAATTAATTTTTTTCCTCTCGGTCATCATGAACCATTTATTTGGCCATCTTGTCCTAAATTTCACCATCATCCTATCTTAGAGGAAAGGGTTAATAATATTTTCAAGCATTTTTTAATGTGTAGGGAGGAGTACCTAATATAGTAAATGAATCCATTAAGATTCTATGGAAAAAACTTCCTCCGATTGCCTAAAAAGGTCATTTTTTCCATTTATCAGTTGGTAAACACCCTATGGAAACTGATAGGGAATATTCAAACCACCTGAGAGTGGTTTTAGAGAACATAGAATATTTTCAAGTCATTTTAGGGAAATTTTGTAAAGAAAATTGATAACGTGAATAAATTGCACAACATCAGGTACTCTTGGGCACATGGAATGAAGGCTCCAACAGTGAAAGCTAACTTTTCTGGATGATTCTGGGAGTCCCAGAAGGAGTTAGGAGGAAAAAATATATTAATGTAAAACTATTAGATCCTCTACATGATGGACACATAATTTATTTTCCAAGAATCAAAGATTTTTTGTGATAATCTAGAACACATTAGCTGCTCCTTTCGGTCAAGAATGAAATATTCCCTAAAAAGGAAATTTCAGATAGAAATTTCTCCAAAGAATGGGTGGAATGATCTCATTAAGTGTTTTGGAGCCAAAATCATATACATTTTAACCCCAAATAACTTTTACATGCTCTTATGGTGGAAAGATCAGTTTCGATGTCCTAATTTGGACTCAGAGGATGACATCAACATTCCAAAAGTTACAAAGTCACACTTTGAAGCCTTAGTTGTCCTCCAAGGTTAAAGGGGGACAAGAGGGACAAAAAAATGTGACCCCCAATAATTTTTAAAGTTATTACACCCACCCCTCACCACCTCTGCACCTAGATTGCACAAATCAAATTTCCCCTTCTCATGATGGTTGGTTCCTAGTACCTTTTTTCACCCCTTTTGGACCCCCCTGATCCCCAAGGTGTAAAGGGGACAAGGGAGAAATTTTTTTTTGACCTCCTTCATCCCATTTATTGTTAGGAATAATCTTAGGATTAGTACTCACATTATTATTTGTAAGGGTTAAATGTAATATTCAAATATTATATTAATAAGTTTGAGTAATATTAGTTAAATTGTATATTATTAATAATGAGTTAATATAACTCATATTAATAATAGTGTATGAGAGTATAAATATATGTAAGTGAGTTGTAATAAAAAAACTCATATAGATTATTGTAATAGTGAGTTGTGAGAACAACTCATGTAGATAATTATGTGTGGAGATATTGTTGGGATATGTGAGAGAATAGTGGTGAGTGATCATAGGAGAGATTAGTGGGATGATATTAGTAAGCCTCATCTACTTGTTTATAGGAAATGGAAAGGCTATATATGTAATCTCTTTGTAAGCATAATGTATTGGCTCCAACAATATTGAATAAATTATAAGAGTGTTTATTATATTTTGTGCTATGCAAAATTCTTTCATGTCTCTTATTGATTTCCTTAATTATTTAATGTAATTTTTTCTAATTTAGATTCAAGAACTATAAATTTCATTTCATTTATCTCTTGGTCATCAGAAAACCCATTTATAGCCCTTGATAACCAAAGTTTAGCCTCTGGTGCTCATTCCCAGCCCCATAGATCTTCTCCCCAGAGCACCAAAGGCTGACACTCTTCACCATCTATTAAAAGTAGAAATTTGGTGTCCCTTGTGTCCCCTATATCTCCTTATACCGATGAAACCCCACTTAAATCTCATTCCAACTTGGTCAACCTGTCATGGTCACAGGTGAGTTAAAAATTGTGTTGAAATTTGAATAATTCTCTATCCGTCCAAAACACTTATCCATTTTTCACAATTTTTTTTTGTTGAACTACCCTCCTAACCTCCATTTTGACTAGGAATTTTTCTCATAATTCACCAGATATCCATGATCAAAAATAAATAAATCCTCATAACTCCATTATCGTGTATTTGTTTCTAGTGAAATTTTGCATATGCACTCCTCTCAAAAAATCCTTTGAGATGAATATGAAAGAATCCCCATGGATGCTCTATATAATTTTATAAAAATAAGTTGAAATTTTCAGCCTGAAAAGTTTCCTTTTTAGTTCTACAAAGTTCTGGCGGAAGAAAAACCTTGAAAATTAGAGTAGAATTCTTGGAACAAAACCCTAAAGCTTGAGACCAATTTAAATTCAACCTGAAAATATAGTAAACACGTTTTTAAAAAATCAAGTGTGTAAGTATTCAAAAATTTAAATTTAGTATGTTTTCAAAAATAGTGAATTCTCAACATCCACAACACTTAAAACAAGCAAAAAACATCATGAGGTAAAAATTGGGAAAAATTACTAAAAATAACCATCCTTGTAATAACTTGCCAAAAATAGTAGGTCTTACAATTGAGCTCAAATCACTTGTATCAACTCACATTCCACCTATCTCATTTTTGTTTTTCACCATTACAAGGCTACGAATTTGTCTCATAGTTCAAAAAGAAGATAAAATCCCCGTATGCCCCCAAAGCATCAGTCATGGGGTGAATTTTGCATGGAACAATTGGATGCAATAAGTTAGATGGTTCAAATAATCCTAATTTTTATACAAGGGAGTCATCATGGTTTGATTCATCTAATAAGGAGATGTGTTTTTCACTAAATTAAATCGGGAATCTCCAAACCAAGTTTATACAAGCTCCCGACCAAATACACGGGAAAGTGGAAGCTCCAAACCAAAATCTTGATGGAACCTTTCAACCTTTACAAACATGAATTGATCCTTTGAGGTGAATAATATTGATGTATTTTCATCATATACACTACTCCCAATATAACTCAACCAAATACCATCATTTTTTTCAAGAACAACCTCACAACATCATTCCTGAATACTCCTTCAAATGCCCTATAGTGTGCCCACATCTCACATAAGAAGGATATTGTAACCACATTATTTCTGTCCAACATGAGTTTAGAGGCTCCGAATTTCATTTATTTAGAAATAATTCTATTTGGAGGAGAATACATATGAGGATTAGATTAGCAAAAATATGTCCAGGAATACTAAGTATGTTTCTATTTGAAAATGTGACATCTTTGTCATGGAGGTGAATTGTGAGGTTCAAAGGAGTCATCATATTCAAGTTGAAGTGGAAATCAATATAAAAAATGGTCAATAAAATTGAGTCCCAATTCTCAATCATATCCTTGGAGTTGGAATGGGAATTTTTTCATTGGGTGTGATGGTTGGTATGAAATTTCTCCTTTCCTCATTTGTAGCAGAATATGTTTTCAACAAGGAGTGAATGATCAAGAAGGCAGTTGGATATCCTGAGGTTAATTTCATCCAAGGAGATGAATTCTTTGTCACAAAGGTGAAATGTGAAGCTCAAGGAGTAAGATGATGATGATCATATCTCGACTCTGACCTTGTGTTCAAATCTCTTTCCAAGAGAAGGAACACCATGTGAATCACATAATGTCAAGGAACACGTTAGGATACCAAGGTACTTAGGAACATCATGTTTGTAGGATCAAGAATCCATCACAAGTCCACAGAGTGTATATCTGATAACCATGTTTTTGAACACTTATATAATACCTTGGAATGTTTCTATATCTCACACAAGAAGGATATTTTGACCACAATAATTTAATTCAACAAGTTCTTCATTAGAAGAGGCTTAATATTCATCAAATTGATCAACCCTCCTCTCTCTCTCTCTCTCTCTCTCTCTTCTTTCTCCTCTCCCCATACTCTAATTCTTCAGTAAAAATGTACATTTTTCACTATTTTGTCTTATTCATTTAAGTGACCTTCAAATTGACATTTTAAGATTCCTAATTCATTAATAAGAAAAATACTTACTTTTATTCCCTAGCAAAATGGAAGGTCACAAGTGATGAGGAAAGGTGAAAATTCATGTGGGGGGAGATAAAAAGACATTTTTAATGTTATAAATTGGAATGGCTTCTCCATTCCAAAGGGTTGACAATTTTTTATTGTCGTGTGTTGTTAAGATTTGTATCACTACTACATCAAGCAATAAAATATAGATTTCCTCTATTTCCTTATATATGTTCCTCTAATATCTCTCTTTACTTCCCATCTTTGCAAGCATGGTAATCTTGTATAACCAAGAAATAATGGTGTGTTCTTGATTAATGAATCTACAAAATATTGTGTCTCTAGTTTGTTAGTCTTGTTGATTACTTACATTGTTGTGTTCTTATAATTGAATGCAGACATACTTTGGTTAATGTATCTAAATTTTGTAAGTATACTCACAACATTACCCCTATCTCATTATCTCTCCTACTCCCCTTTACATCCCTTCACAGAAAAATTCTCCATTTTACATTGTACAAGCACTTTACCACAAGTTTAATTGATTATTAATGTGTGATCCTACACCTAACAACCACCCTGCAGTTTTTAGTTAGTTTACATTCAGTAATTAGAGCCTCCCCATACCCAAGAAGGAGGGGGTTAGCCCTGTGATAGTTAGTGAAAACCAATAATCTACACTGCAACAAATTATTTCACCAACAACTTCCAAATTATCATGGTCATATTCAAATTTGAATTTAAGCCCCTTTAATTCTCTTATATTTCACACCTCTTCTTGTGCCATGTTGATTAGGTTTCTAGCTATTTTGACCGTTCCATCCTTTTTAGCATTCTTTTTCAGACACCTTATGAAATCATTTGTCACTTCGTAAAAATAACCATTTTTTCACGCATTCATCTGCCCCACCTTTGTCTTCTTTTTACTTGAAATCGTATACATTCAAGTCTCACCTTTAACTCTTCTTGAACACTATTTATGGGATTCTATGTATTATCCAATATATTTATGTCCCTCTCTCACATTCTTAGCCTTTATGAAACCCTTATTTTTATCTTCCTTCACCCTCTATGCACAATCTACCATTGTGGATCACTCCCTAATTGTATATGTATGCCTCCATTCTGTCAAGATGAGCCTAAATTCTATGTTGTTTTACTAAAATCCTACGTGTATTATTGCACCTTATTCTTAGTCAGAGGTGGGAGGAAGTCTTTATGTATTTCATAACAATATTACCTAGGTCATCTAGTAAAAATTTCATCATGGTAATAGTCGACAAGCTCAAAACATATGCCCATTTTTGTCCCTTGTCACATCCATTACAACTAGTACATTAGGTTTTGATTTTCTTGACACCATTCTAAAGCTACACAATACCCCCAGGATCTTCATGAGTGACTTTGATCCAATTATTACTAGAGATTTATAGAATGATATATTTTCTTATTTGGTTACTCAATTGGCTCATATCTTAGTAGTTAAAAAATTCTAGAATCTTATCGGTGTTGCTTCACATCGGATAAACAAGACAATTGTGTTAATTAGCTACCAAGATGGTATAACAGAATGATGGTATAAGAGTTTATTCCATGCCTCTTCCAAGATGTATCCTTTTTTGGCTCTATATGGGTACCAACCCCCTTTGATCATCTCATCATTGAAGGTATAGCCCAAATTGTTTGTTGTGGAAGAATACGTCCAACACCAGCAAGAGGTCCTAGTTAGTCTTAGAGAGAATTTAGCCATGGCCCATAATTAAATAAAATAATAAGAAAATCAACATCATAATGAGAGGAATTTTGAAGTAGGTGATCGGGTATTTTTCCACCTCCAACCATGTAAACAATTGTCCCTTAAAAAACAAAAAAGGATATTTTTTTCCAAAATGTTATGGATGTTATAAAATCATACATAAAATTAGCAGTGTTATTGTAGACATAAAATCATGCACTTGGGTACATTTCTAGGTCCTAATCACATACCACTATTCATATGATTCCTAAGTGAGAAAAATACTAATTAACTACTATCTTTGGCCTCTTTTTATCTTTCTTGTTTTCTCTTTAGTCTTACACACCCATAGCCCAATCTGGACTTCACTTATTTATCTTTCTTGACTCTAGACACCAGCATCTAGCCAGGACGCCAGTGCTCAGGTGTCCTCATCCCCTCTAAGCACACCTGAACTCTTTGTATATTACTCACCTCTTTTGGGTCTCTTTTACCTTTTGGGCATCTTGTTTTTAATGGGTCGACCTTTGAGATGTAAATTACTAAATTTAAACAAGGGAATCATATAAATACAAAGTTATGTGACCATAATGAAGGACTAAGCTCTAAGCATCTATTATCATCACTTAAGGTTGAATCCAAAGTCATTCTAAGATCATCAAAGAATCCATGTAGCACTCACTCAAGGGACAAGGGACTGCATTTTTTGAATACACACATAGGAGGGGAAGTTCATTTTTCCATCAATACATCTATTTACATTGGTACATCTAGTTATTACTCGCTATCAAGTGCATCTTACACAAGAGCTTCCTAGGGCATAATTTCATACACACACACAAAAACTCAATGGATTCTAAGATATCGTGTAATGGTTTTTCGTAAGTTAAATCTATTCGGTGATGGGTGGAGTTAGTCTGAGTCCCCATTTTCATCCTTTTATTTTTAGGATTTGATGTGTTTTGAGGTTTTGTAGTTTACAAGAAAATTTTGTGGACATAGTGAGACATACATGTGACTAACATATAAGGTTAACAACTACCTTACAACACAAGAAGAATTGGTTTTTGAGCTCCTGTGTAGTCACAGATGCCTAGTAGAGGTCTTTAGCACATAAGCATCCTCACCCCAATTTAGAATCATCTAGAAATTATAGAATTTTCTAAGTTTGGTTGAAATAGTTCCCTCCTTCTATTCATCAGTTCTCCAGTCCAGAATACTTCGGGATTAATTACAAAATCAAGTAAGTATTTTTCCCTCTCTTGCACTTAGGGTTTTAATTTCCTTTATCTTATTTCTTGCATCAAATATGTGCTTCATTTATTATTTATCATATGTGACTCTGTAATATCTTATGGTTTTACAAAATTCCATTTTTGTTAAATCATTTGGTGAACCCATCTCATTAGAACACTCTTAGGTCCTCATATTATTTCTTCTTTCATTTTCCTAGGATCCTCTCATCATATATATCTTCATTCATGATTTCTTGCTAGCTAGACCTGATTATAGAGCTAAAATCATCTCTCTTGGATAATACTCTCATTCCTTCTACTACTCATCCGGACATAGTATATCAGTCATTCGTAGAAGAATTTTCTCAACAAATTACTTTCCCATCTAATATAGTTGAATTTTTTTATGTTTATGAAAAAAACAATGATCTCTCCCTATATATATCAACCCCTACAAAAATATTTATAATATGGGTATCAAATAGACAATAATCAATAATAGATATGAGATTAATATTTTTAATGTATCACTCCTTCAGAACATCATTCTTTCCTTAGATTTTTTCAACCCAACATCCATTTCTCTTTGTGTGTATGATTATTCTACACATCCGTGCATAGGAACTATCACTTTACCACTCATTGTTGGGCCAAAAACTATTCCTACTATATTTTTTGTTATCGATATCCCATTTCAATACAATTTCTTACTTGGTAGGCCATGGCTTCATGTCATGTAGGCAATACCTTTTATAGTTCACCGATGTGTTAGATTATTACATGAGGGCTTTGAATATACAATCATCATTTATCGTAACCCATTTAAATATTACCTCCTAGATCTAACTACTACAACTTATACTACTGATATGCAGTCCACGGTTTGTTGATCAAAAACCCGTGGACTATGCTACCAACTTACCTCCACTCGCAGGAACAGTTTGTGCATTGGACACCATCCCATCCACTTCACAATCACCCTATCATTCTGCTAATGCTATGGTACTTTTTCAGGGGCCTGTCCATACATTGGAGGTCATACCACCTTCCTTATATTCTCATGAGAAACCTGCATGTGCACTTCCACCTTTCACATGCAATCTTTTCATGAGTAGCTCTTATTGGCCATATATTCCATTTGATCCCACTTTATCTGACATTGTTTGTACACATGATGGCTTGGATCGTGTTAGATTCACACTCAATGATATCCTCCCTTCACCTCATTCTTCTCATCTTTATCATGGATATGTTTGCATCACTGCTACTTATAGCCTTCACGTCTTCCATTTATCAGCCTTTGTTATATGCACTTCTCGCACATCTCCACTTACACTTGGGAATTCATGGCTTGACTATATTGGTGGTACTTTGGATCCTATTCATATTGATGTTTCATTCCCTATTCCTTTTTTTTGTGTTTTTATTTGAAATGATTCATTTCTCAGCTATTAAAAAAATCCTACTCTCTGGTATGCACATGTTATTCCACTACCAACTTTCACTGATGAAGAATACACAATGGGCATGTACAATCTATGCCACAATGGCTCCTTACATGATCAACCACATATTATTTCTTATCAGGTCTCTGACACATCTCCATTTGGATTCGATCATAAAAATTATGATCTCTTAGATGATGTTACTTGATTCTTCTTCACTTCATACACTTTGGGGGCATCATTCTTACTTCCCCCCTTTTAGCATTATTAGGTGTCTCACATTTCTACTATCACGCTTTGTGCTTCATATTTAGTCTCTCTCAGCCATTATATACACATTGATACCCAAAAATTGTATTTTTATTACCCTATGATGCACTATTATGATATGGTTCACACTTGACTATTAAGGGCTCACTACATCCATGAAATTCACACAATTCACATTTCATGCTCTCTGTTTTACGATAAATCTTACTCGCACTATCTTCTCATACATCACACTACCCTATGACACACTCTTTTGCTATGGTTCATATTTGACTATTAAGGGTCTAAATTTGAAGTGAACCTCACTGAATTCACACTTATCACACTCTATACTTCATAGATCTATCTTTTTAGCACACAATTTCAAACCATTTTCCGATGACACACTCTTATTCTATGGTTCATTATTGACTGTTGAGGGATATTTTATAAATGAACCTCATCTCATATATATTCATACATATTCAGTCGGGGGGGAATTTTTATCCTATCACATTCACATTGCATATCATTCCATTTCACTCATTCACAGTAAACTACTTATCTTGGTTGCACATACTCTTTATTTCTTATACTAGTTACATGTACACTTTGTTTCACATGCTAGACAAATGCTTCATATGTTAGTATCTTTCCATATATAAACATGTACATTCACAAATGCTTCATATGAGATCACCCAAAAAAATCACTCTTGGCATGAGATCACCCAAAAAAATCACTCTTATATAGGAGTTCAAGACATTTTCTATCATTTTCACTCATCACAGATTAGGTGCACATGTTCCTTTTACTACTTTTTTTTCAAAATTTACATACTTGTACATGATTTCTATAGATTTTTCATAACACATCACTTTAAATAATATTTCCCTCTTCTTTTACAGATCCATCTTTAATACACAATAAGAAACAACCCCACATTAGCAAGCTCAAGTGACAACAACAACAGGCACAACACATGCTTCACCCCTAGGTTCACTTCCTCTTTCTTAACTTCCACGCTTCATTTTTATCACTCCATGCTTTCACTTGTCTCTTTAGAATGATTTCAACATCAATCTACATGGTTATCAAGTACACATATCTTATCTACTTTATATTATGAAGTATTCACTCAACAACATAAAGTAGGGGAAAATGTAGACACAAAATCACCCACTTGGGCACATTTCTAGGTACTAATCACTTACCACTATTCACATGATTGCTAAGTGAGTAAAATAGTAATTTACTACTGTCTTTGGCCTCTTATATGTCTTTCTTTCTTTTTGTTTGGGCTTACACACCCCACAACCCAGTTTGGACTTCATTGCTTTAACTTTCTTGACTCTGGACACTAGTACCCAACCAGGACACCATTGCATAGGAACCCTCATCCCCTCTGGGTACCGTAACCTCTTTATATCTTACTTGCCTCTTTTGGGTCTCTTTTACCTTTTTGGCATCTTTTTTTCTTATGGGTCAGTCTTTTAGTTGTCAATTACGAAATTCAAACAAGGTAATCATATAAATACAAAGCTATGTGACCATAATAAAGGACCAAGCTCTGTGCATCTATTATCATCACCTAAGGTTGCATCCAAAGGAATTTTAAGATCATCAAAGTATCCATCTAGCACTCACTCAAGGGACAAGGGACTACATTTTCTACATACACGCATAGGATGGAAAGCTCATTTTGCCATCCACACATCTATTTACATTGGTACATCTAGCTATTGTTGGAAGCACAATGGAATGAGAAGGGGGGTGAATCAGTCCTAATTTTTTTTAATTTAAATTACCATTAATCATATGATATCATCCATACAACCATTCATTCAACCATGAATCATATGTGTGTTTACTTAAGCATATAAACAACCATAAGAAAGATCAAAAGAAAGAGAGTACACACAACACCAAAGTTAAGTGGGAAACCCTCATGGGGAATAAAACCCACTGAAACTCTTCTTATATTACATAAATAACATTTATTTAGTTAAGCACCAACTTCAAAAGGAGCACCAACCCCTAGTTTAGTAGAGCACCAACCCTACAAGGAACACAAACCCCTAAATTTAGTGAAGCAACCACTCCAAAAGGAGGATAAAAACCCCTAGGATGATCAAGAACCAACAATTTCTCCTTAAGATGTTTAATATCTGATAATTATTCTACCACAACTTATTGATATCACTAATTCAGATCACAAACTCTAGCTCATACCCTAGGACATCAATATTGATCTTTCTCCTTCTTTCTTCACTTGTCTTGCCTCTAAATTCTTGCTATCATGTTTTCATATATTCATAAATCTGAAACACATCTTATATTCACACAAAACATGAATTTTTAATTGCAAATATCTCTCTTATAAGTTGCACTACTCCCGCATGCAAGACTAGCTCTCAGAATAAGCTAAAACATCACTTTTATATGATCTTCGTCTCTCCAACCCAAAGGAGGTATGTAACTCATGATAAATTTGACCCATGAATCATTAAAAACATCTCATAAATTTTCCACAACAGATAAAAGTTACCCAAGTATGCTGGCCTAGCAAAACCCTTCATTTCAAGATCCAAAAATCACTAAATCACATGGATTGGGATACCAAACTTCTCTTCATTTCAAAACCATGCTTATTAAAGCTACCATATTCATAAAAAATAGTAATACATAATTTAAATACCAACCATGGTTTAAATTTTTGTTAACCAATCAAATTATTTCATTTAATGCGCCCAATTCCCTTTACAAATCTCAAAACAGCTGTTTCCTGCACCCTTCAACACCCTGGAAACTTCATTTGATCACCAAATCACTTCTAATAAACCAAATAATGCCATATAAAAAATAAAAAATAAATGGAAAAACATTTATAACACTTCTAAGCAAGTTATAAGTTATAAAACATCCTTCACTTCAAATGCAAGCAACATTTTCCTTCACCGGATCAACCTACCAAACATTTGTTTCAAAAGGTTAGCTCATAAAATCATTTATACATATATTAAAGACCTAAAAATGGATTAATTAGATGAATAATTAATCTTTTTTCTCTTTCCATGATATATTAATCATAATACAATCCATCTCATGCTTCAAACAACGTCAAACTTTCACTGGAACACATCGTGTCTTGAACTACCAAAAATATTTATGCTAAAATAATGACCTATAAACCTTGTAAAATTGCCTTATAATGATGAAATCCATATAAAAATATAAATATCTCTGAATCTAATTTCCAACACAACTTAAAAGCATCTAAAAACTCCACCTGTAGCTCAAGTTATGACCATTTTATTAAACCCTATTATTTGAGATCCCAAAAATGTCCTTTGACCAGTTAACCTATTTGGACCTCAAAAAACCATGAACCTGCATGAAATTGTCCTAAAAATTCCATGTAAATCAATAAAAACTCTCAATCATCATGCACCATCAATTTTTCATTCTACTTTTTTATACCATTATGAAATATAGCCTTCTTTCTCAGAAAATACTATTTTTAGGTGGGGCCCACTCATCACCATGAACTCAACCATAGATTTCTGGAAATAATTAGGAGTCCTCTACAACATCCAATGATTTTTTTCACTAACAATAAAAAATATGTCAGTATACTTCACTTTCTGCTAACTACTCCTAGCTAGGGTTCAACTAGGGTTTTAGACCTCTTAACCTTCAAAACGATCATTCATTAAAACGTGACTATAAAAAAACTTAATTATTTTTTTGAAAGATTCATAATTGACCATATAATATATGGATAAGATATTACTTCCCCATGCAAAGCACACAATTAACGATGAGCATCAGAAGGTCCATATTTGCTATAAAAACACACTGCAACTTACCTAGTTTTTCCAAAACTTGCATGTCTTCAAAATTATTATGCATACTAACTTGAAAATTTTCATGAAGAACCATGAAAACACCCTCTAACTTCTCAAAGTCACCACATAGCTTAGGCATTCCTAAAAAGCTCCATCCACAGTGACTTACATATGCAAACTTGCATGTTTCTCACCTATAGCTTCCCAAGGACCTCATAAGAGAAATGAATCATTGAATGCAAACCTAAAAATCATCATACCCCTCAGGTACACTACCACCATTATTTTTACATACTTCACCATAAATTATTAGGCCAAAATCTCAATTCTCCACTTCATTCTGCATCCTTCAGGACAAGAAACAAGCATGAAATGACTTTACTCAACCATGACAACCCATGAAATGACCATGATGATATCATGCAGACACATATACACTTGAAACATACCTCATGGACCATTAATGACCTCATGAAAACATCCAACCGACATTCGGGATCTCAATCATTGATTATGCTAGCTCAACCATCCATCAGGACACCATGACAACTCAACAAACCACATGATCAACATGCATGACATATGAATAGCATCATAGGGAAACTCATACATCACCATGACACCATTTTCCATCAATGGGGGTCGACATCAATGACAACACAATCACACAATGGCCAACAATCTCCCCCTTTGTCATTGATGACAACCATAATTCATAAACATTGATGGCAACCAATAAGAAAAACACCTACATGACCTCAACTCCATGTTTCTGATGCCTCTCTCCCCCTTTTCCATCTATTAAAAAGATTACATAGATTCCTAGTCATGAGAAATAACAACACAAAAATGACAATAATGAAAAAACATGACTTACTTGTTTAATGAGCTCCCCCCGAGACTGAAAACTCTCCTTTTTTACTCCAACAACAACATATAAAGATCTTTTGGACCTATACAAAGACCCCCTTGAGCATGATACTCCTATTCATCCTTCATTCACATTTTAAATTTCTTTTTAGGTCTTGTTCAAGTTCAAACACACCAAGTATACCTTTGTCATCATCATGACTATTTTAGGACAACTTGTCCCTTAATGACACCCTTCAGTGCAAAAATGACCATCTTCACCAAGCAATAGACTCATCACAAACATATCAAGAAATCTCCAGATGCTCCCCCCTGTCCTAATACCATCAACAACTAATTGAAGAATCAAAAGTTTTGTGATCTTACCTTGTTTGCATGCTTCAAGAAGCGCAAAACAACTATAATCCTATCATGAACTATATTTTTTAGTATTCTTTTCCTTAATCCATACTAATGCATCCACTAGAGTCAAAAGACATCTTTCAGAAATCAAGGATCTTATTATCTTGTCTTATTATTCCTATTGGGTGCCTAGAATACCTATCCCAAGTGATAAGAGATCAAATTGGTCTCCCCTGATTAGATAGGTCAACTTCAAAACTGTACACAGACATATCAGTGTTCTATACTATCACATTTCTTGCAACTTTGACCATTTTACAGCTTTTATACCCAAATATGCATGCCTCTGCCTCTAACTTTGTGTTTTTATCCAGAGACACCATTTTGAGAATGCATTTTTTTATCTTGAGGAGACCTAGAACTAGTTACCTTGTCATGATTCACTTCTTTAAGCTTGTAGGTATATATTTTACTCTTTCACCTCTTTATTACCCACAAGACTCCTAGATTTGATCTTAACACCTAATCATTCTTTCACACATTTTTACTTTGACCATGAGGAGCTATGTAATTTTTTACTTGAAATGATGTCCGACTTCCTTCTTATCATGTTTGAATTCTAGTGAACACAACTCTACCTTATACCTTCTTTTGCTAGCAAAAACTAAGAAAGAACTTACCTTATTTGGCTTCAACACTTTAAGACTGTGTATACTTCTGATCTTACTAATTCGATCTTACAAGACACAAATATATGATTGAAATACCTTATTAAAGGTCAACCACCAGGTTCTTCTTCCATGAAGTCTTATGCATCAACCTCATACACTTAGTTTTGATTGCAGACCCATACTTCAAAAACCCATCTCTAAAAATAGTCAAGATGTAAGAAACAACTGAATACATGATTTCATGATGGAGATTTTACTCACTAACCCTCATTATAGTCTCATACCTTGTACTCTGTCTAAATCATCATGGACAAAAAAAAGACTTCCTTTCTAAGAAAAATTGTAGTTCTCCACTGAGACACAATTCATACAACCTCAACTTACCTAGTACCAACTGAATCAATCATTTGGATAATGCTTAACACTTCACTGTTTGAACTCACTCATGATAATTCATTATACTATCTTGAAGACCACCTTCATTCGCATTTTATTTCTTTTCTCAAGTCATTAGTCATTTCATTAGGTCAAGAATACCTAGTAACTCATATCAACACTTTTTCTGAGCCAAAGACAACACTACAAACTTCTACAAGATCCAAACAACATTTGTTTTCAAACTTCAACTTCATTGAATCAGTCTTGTTTGAGTGATAACTTCAAAGGATTTATTAACTTCTCATGATCACTCCCAGATTCTTCACACAGACTTGACTTTCCTCATAGTGACAGCTCACACTAATGTTTGACTTCTTCAAGGTGTGAATCAACCTTCATAAACCCATAGGTGCATATTTTAATAAACTGAGACAATTTGTACCTTCACTGAGATTTAAAGATACCTGAGTCATATCATTTTACAAGCTCAAATTTTATATCTTTGATCCAAAGCAATCTTCAAGACTCAGAATCATTCATGACACAACCTACTTCCACAAGGCAGACAAATGACATTACAGATCTTTGCAAGATGATCAAGAGGCATAATTCTAATGCCAACCCACAATCTTAACCATCTTAAAACTTCTAAGAATCCTCTTGGAATTTTCAATCAACTCATGATCAAAGAAACTCCTTGTTCAGGGCCTAGGAAACTCCTAACTTAGTCCTTGAGGAATAGTATACACCTTTTACAATGATGAGACTTCATTACACCACCTCATTGCATGGAAACACTTGAAAGATGCCTTTTATTTCTTACACCACAATACTAACATTGATGGACCTTCAAATTTTATTCACACTCTTTTGAATCATCACATGTTTGTTTTATGACTGTGTACTCTCTTGATAAGACCATATAAATTTTGTTTTTATGAAGTTCATAAGGTCTCACTTACTACAAGCTTTATACAAGAGGTATTTAATCATAGACATACACTTACAAATCAACCAAAAATCTTTAAAAAGGCTACCACCCTTACAATTGTGATGGAACACATGACTACTCTACCTCTTGAAGTTTTCACCATTTCTCATGCACTTGAATTCAAAAAATAAGTAAAGCACAAATCTCTCTGTCTTCTATGAAATTGATCATACCTTATATAATTCACTGTCAGAGCCTTTGAGATCCTCATTATCTTCTAGATCTTGAGCTACACTACTTTCGCATTTGTACTTGGTAGACACAAGACCATAGTCCTAATGAGGCCCAATCTTGTAGGATTGTGGCTAAACATTTCATCCTGTACTACCTCTTCCATCTGAGGAACACATGATAATAGGTCTTATGAGGACATTGACCTGTAAGAAGCAATTTTGTAGGCCTCTTGTCTTCAACACAGATCCTCTATATACTCTACAACTTTCATATACCTCACATTACTTTGTCTTTGCATATTAATTCCTACGAGAAACATTGTCATAGACCATATGGAACATTAAATTTTTTGAGAGAAATCCCATGATTTTGATACCTTAAGAACATGCTTAGAACCTTGTGACCTCATTTACTTTGTTGATGTTCCAAGACTTATTTAATGTACCCACAACTTAACTGTACCTTGCACCATCTAAATTTAACTTTTTAATGTCATGTAGAATACCTATAACACCACCTTTTTCATGTGAAAGACTTGTCAACATGTTTTCAGACAAAGATATTATACTTCACTACTCCACCACACTTATGATATCACCACCTATGAAGAAGGCACATGTGCTTGTGCACCATAACAACTTTGATGGATCATAACATCTTGAACTGTTCATAGGTCACTTTGACCGAGTCTTGAAAGGTGACTATACCTTTTGACCTCTTGTATATGACACAAACATAGAGCATAATAACATTGTGACATGACTTATGTGACTGACAATATAGAACTGAACTTGGAATTTGAGACACTAATCCAACAAAGACTTGAAGACCTATGAGCTTCACACATTTCCATTGCAACTTATACTCAAACCTTGACTTGATACTTCTTTCATCACCCTTCACATATGTTTTAATGACTAAGCAATACTGAATCACTTTTCTGACATATACTGAACCAGTCACCATTTGAAGGCTGTGTATCCCTTCTTGATCATCAACTCAAGGCACACACTTCAACAAGACTTGAATTCATGAGCAAACTCTTTGACATTCATGAAAGGACATCAACACACAACACTCACTTGTATCACATAGCAGATTGACTGAGATCATGATAACATCCTTAAAGATATGAATTAGCACAAGGTCATGCAACAACAAACTCATAGAAAAATCCTACAAATAACATAACGAGTGGATTGAGGTTCTAGCATATTCTTCATATTTTGACACCCTAGGAGCACAATCTCACTAAAGAAAATTCAACACAAATTTGAAATAGACCAAGTCATCTAACTTTGTTTTCTTTTCTTGATGCAGGAACACACACCGAACCTTTTGGATTTTTTCAAGACTACTCAGGGAAGATGGAAAATATCAACCAAGGCTACACATAATTATTTGAGAGCTCAAACCATACAGACAAAGAAAAATAATACATAACTTAGACCGAAACATATTGAAGGCTTATACAAAGAATACATTTATGAAGTAGAATTGCAGATTCTACAAAGATCACACCTTAACCATGAAAAAAAAACTGTAAAGGAAAAGAAGAATGACATACTTATGTAAATACAAACACCTAAAAAGTGTAATGAACACAAGGACTCATGGAGTCATCATTTGACATACCTTATGAATTTGGAAGTATCCTAAATACCTAAGCTCGTTAGCTTCTCATGTACAATAACATGCTTCACTTCAGTTCTTGAATCAACCTTCTTGACTTCATTTGCCTAATTTTTTCCCTTGAAATCATTGTTTGGGCTCATCATGTCCTTGAATTCTTTTTGATTGCTCATCTTAACTAAAACAAATCCTTCTATGACTAACTTTGGCATCCATACATGTTTCATCTTGGGAGACATAACCCTCCTTACTTGCCTTGATGAATCATGTGATAAAAACCTTGCAATATGACCCTCATGGAGGCAGTTATGACAATTTTTTTTTTTTAAAACTTTTAATGATCACTCTTGTGATCATTTCCATTGCTCCTAGGGTATACACAACTGTGAAAATTTCTACAATTCATTGCTCTATTAAAATAACCATTGCAAGCATAACAATAACCATGAAACTTTGCATACCTCATTGCATTTGGCTGTATAATAGGATTATGCCTTAAATAAACCTTCTTACCATGAACAACAACATTTTCACTTTCTTTGGAATTGGGACCAATTGCTAGATCTGCAAGAATAGTTCTCAACTTCTTGGAGCTTTAGGGTTAGAATCTCTTCTTTGAGCTTGTCACATTCTTCTTCCTTAGCTTTAAGAGTAGTTAACGAATCTTTGATGTCAACCTTCAATTTGAGGTTCTTCATCCTATGAAATTCCAAATCTTCTTGTAGATTAAATACCACCTCTTTAAATTCAATTCATCCATGTACACACACCTCACAAGGCTTGTTTCTTAGTCTTTCACATTCCTCTTCCTTTGTGCTCGGATATGAGATGGCCTTCTCCAACTGAATCTTGAGATATTTTATGGTTTATTCATACTTATTGGTCATGGATTTGAATTCCTGATTCTCTTTTCTTATTTTTTTTCCATATTATGCATCAAAGATCTCTTTCAAGCTTCTAAACTTGCTTCACAAGGACCTGCTCTCATACCAACTATTGGAAGAACAATGGACTAGGGGAGGGGGTGAATCAGTCCTACAAATTTTTTTACTTCATTAATCAAACCATACAATCATGAATTAAATTTTCCATTCATCATTCATAATCATGTGTTCTTATTAAGATATGTAACATCAACCACAATAGCAAGAAAGAAAAGTACTCAACACAAGAACACCATATGTAAGTGGGAAACCGTCACGGGGAAGAAAACCCACTGAAACTCTTCTTATAATACACAAAGAAAATAATTTTAGTAAAGCACCAACTTCACATGGAGCACCAACCCCTGATTTAGTGAGGTACCAACCCCACAAGGAGCACCAACCCCTAGTTTAGTACAACACCAACCCTACAAGGAGCATCGACCCTTAATTTAGTGAAGAACCCACTCCACAAGGAGGCTACAACCCCCTAAGGATGACCAACCTCCTAAGGATGACCAATCACCAAATCAACCACCTAAATATTTTTGATCTCTGAAAATTCTATTGCCACAATTGATGTAGATCACTAATTCAACTCACAAACCCTAGCTCACACCCTAGGGCATCAAAATTTCTCTTTCTCCTTCTTTCTTCGCTTGTCTTGCCTCTAATTTCTTGATCTCATGCTGTCATGTCTTCCTAAATATGAAACACATTTGATATTACATCAAATCATGCCTCCACACTAGCAAATATCTCTCCTTTAGGTCACTTCACACCCCCATGCAAGACTAGTTAAAAAATGAACCCAAAACATCATTTTTATATGGTTTTATTTCATCCAACCCAAAAGAGGTAGGTCATACAACTTTGGTTCAACCAATGCATCAATAAAAAAATCCCATAACTTTTTCAAAATAGCTACAAGTGACCCACTTGGATTAGCCTAGTAAAAACACATTTCCATGCACCACAAAGCACCAAAACACATTCATTGAGATGCCAAAATTATCCTCATTTAAAACCATGCTTATTCAATCTAAAATATTCATAAAAATGAGTAATAAATCATTTACAAATTAACCATGGTCTCAAATTTCATTAACCAATCAGATTATTTCATTTAATGGGCCCAGTTCCCTTTACAAATCTCAAAATAGATATTTCATGCACCCCTCAACACCCTAGAAACTTCATCTGATCACCAAATCACTCCTAATCAACAAAAACATGCAATGTGAACACTAAAAATAAATTTAAGAACATGTAGAACACTTCTAAGCAAGTTATAAGTCATGAAACATCCTTCACTTCAAACCACCACAATATTTGCCTTCACCATATCAACCTGCCAAAACATCTATTTCCAAAGGTTAGCTCATAAAATCATTTATACATGTATTCAAGACCTCCAAATGGATTAATTGGATGAAAAATTAATCCTTCTACACTTTCCAAGTTATAGGAAACATCATCTAATCCATATCATGCTTCAAACAACATCAAACATTCAATCGAAAACATCCTGTCTTGAACTACCAAAAATATTTATACTAAAAGAATGACCTATAAACCATGTAAAATTACCTAATCATGATGAAATTAATGTAAAAATGAAAATATATCTTAACATACTTGCCAACAAAACTTGAATTGTTCAAAACTCCACCTGTAGCTCAAGTTGTAACCATTTTACTCAACCTTGCTGTTTGAGATCCCAAAACCGTCCTTTTCTAGTAAACCTGCTTGGACCTCAAAACACCATGAACCTACCTGAAATTTTCTTGAAACCTCCATGGAAATCAAGAATAACTCTTAATCATTATGAACAATTAATTTATCATGGTACTCTTTTGGACCATCTTTCTCTATATCCTTTTTTTGCAGAAAAGGCTATTTTTAGGTGGGGCCCACTCATCACCATGACCTCAACCATACATTTATGGAAATAATGAGAAGTCAACTACATCATCCAATCATAAATTTTTCACTATAAATGAAAACTAGGTCATTATACTTCACTTTCTGCCAATTGCTCCTAGCTAGGGTTTGACTAGGGTTTTAGTCCTCTTTACCTTATTAACGATCGTTCATAAAAACACGACGATAAAAAAACCTCATTATTTTTAAAAATTCATAAATTATCATAAAATCTATGCCTACTATATTAGGTTGTTGGACCCTAAAATACTAGCTAAGTACTAAGAGGCGCGCGTGCAGGACGAGTGAGAAGAAGGGCGCTTAAGTGAAAGCGCACAAGACAATAGGGGGTTTAAGAAAGGTTTAAGTGAAACTAGGGCACACACGGGAGGAAGAACAAGGGTTTAAGGGACTTAGCCAAAACTAGCATCATGGGGTCACTTGAGGAAAAATGTGAGGACTCAACTAGGCATGATGAGTGGATAAGGTGCCATCCTGGAGCGTTGGAGGCCAAGAAAAGGATATTCCACACAAGGAATATTTGTAGAGACATCATTACAAAGAGTTGAATGTTTGCAAAAGGAAAATCATTCACCTATGAAGGACCACATCATCACTTGGCATGTGATCTGAGCTTGGAGAATGCATCGTGGTGGGTGTTGATCGTATATAAAGGAATGCTCGGGCTAGAAACATAGATATACATAGAAGAGATATACAAAGATATAGAGAGGTAGATTGATGTGTGTATGGAGAGGCATAAAATAAAAGGATATAAATATTCATATATGGGTACGATGAAGAAGAAGATAGGGTAACAAACTGATTCATAAATTTTAGGGTGCACTAGGGTTTAGGATTTAGGGTACTAGAGAGCTATATAGAATGCCATTAAGCATTGCCATTGATGTTAGGGTCTATAAATGGGTTATAGTAAGAAGTGCATAGCCAAGAGCTCCATTCAGATATTTTTTTATAGGATGGACCTCTATCACTTACTGTATATGGTCTAAGATGACCCTTTTGGCTGTAATGTGGCTACCAGAACTCTTTTGAATCAATATATATATATATATATATATATTATATGGGTTCATTCTATATATCTTGTTTATGGGTATATACCCTTCTGATATTTAGCATGTTATAGCTCAGATCTATTTCCCTATGGTTGATTTGATGTTTATATACCTTCTCTTATGCATGGGTGTGTGTGGATCTACTACTTTTATGTTATTCTTTTAGGATGCATGTATTTCTATCTCTGTAAATAAACCCCCATTAATGGTGGAACATTCTCACAAAGCTCACATAAAAGAGGGGATCGACACCCTCCATGCCTCGGGTGAGCACCCAGTGCCCTCTGGGTGATAGGACAATGCGCTTGGGGTTAGAAAGAATTATTGAGGGTATAATAATGACTACATAGGTCCCCATGAAAAGCACATAATTCATAGCAAGCATTAGAAGGTCCATATTTTCTATAAAAACACACTGTAACTTACCCAGTTTTTCCAAAACTTGCATATCTTCAAAATTATTCAACATAATGACCGGAAACTTGGCATGATTCACCATGAATGACAAGGCAAAAATCTCACTTCTCCACTTCATTCTACATGCTCTATGGATAGAAACAAGCCTTAAGTGACTTGACTCAACCATGACAACCCATGAACTGACCATAATGACATCATGTAGACACATATACACTTGAAACACACCTCATGGACCATAAATGACCTCATGAAAACATCCAAGCAACACTAAGGAGCTCAAACAATTATTATACTAGCCCAACCATGCACCAAGGCACCATGCCAACTCAACAAACCACTTGATCAACATGCATGACAGTTGAATAACATCATAGAGAGACTTATACATCACCATGACACCCTTTTCCATGAATGGAGGTTGAAATCAATGACAACACAAAACCATAATGGCCAAAAACTATCACTCGCTATCAAGTGCATCTTATACAAGAGATTCCTAGGGCACAATTTCACACACACACACAAGAACTACATGGAGTCTGATATGTAGTGTAGCACTCATTCATAAGTTCACTTTATTGTGTGATCACTGGGCTAAGATTTACTCCCCATTTGCATCTTTTTCTTTTAATGTTTTTTTTTTGGGGGGGGGTTTTGTAGGTTATCTTTCTCTTTGTAGGTTACACGTGAATTATGTAGACATAATGTGACATACATATGACTAATAGCTAAGGTTAACGACCACCTTGTGACATAATAAAAATTAGTTTATGAGCTCTTATGTAGTCACAATTTCCTAGTAGAGGTCTCTAACACGTAGGTGCCCTCTCCCTAGTCCAAGCACCCTATTCCAGGCTCATCTAACAATTACAGAATTTTCTGAGTGTGAATGCAACATTTCCCTCCTCCTGTTCATCTATTCTCTAGTCCAGAACACTTTGGGATTAATTACAAAATTAGCTAAGTATTTTGTTCCCTTTCTTACACTTAGGGTTTTAATTTCATTTAGCTTATTGTTTGCATCAATTTTTTTCTTCATTGATTATTTATCATATATGACTATGTAATATCTTAAGGTTTTACAAAATTCCATTTTTGTTAAATCAGTTACATAAAATTTGGAGCTGCCCCAATCTACTCACATAAATCTAATCTTTCAAGTTTTTTCTTGAAGAAGGTCATTAAAAAACACAATTATACATTGACATAGTTACCTAAACTATATGAGAAAGGTAGGATCATTTTGGAACTTGAGAAAATATTTCAGACCCACATTGAATGACTATGAGTGTGAGAGATTAAGGATTATTTGATAAAGTGGGAGAATATGTCCAACGAGGAGGTAACCTAGGAGGATGATGCTTTTCTGTAAAAAAATCCTAAGTTGTTCAACATTGAGGGAAACATTGTTTTAAATGGGATGGTTATGATAATAACTTAACCTATCTCATACATAGATACATGTGTGGGATGACCTAAGGCACAATTATCATTAATATTTACATTCATTAGTTATTAATTAATGTAGGTTGACTTATCTTTAATAAATGGGTTTGTATTAAGGTTTATGACCCTTCATATTAACAAGTGTGTGTGTGTGTGTGTGTGTGTGTATGGATGAGCTTGGCTCTCCCCCAAATTATCAATTGGTGAATTATATTCTTGTCATATACTTTTGGGAGTTTTCCCCATCGAAGTGGCTCATTTATACAATTAGTATTCTTTTGTTCTTGATCTTATATTCAAGTAAGTTTATTACATCATAGCTCTAAATTGATATTGAAAACATGGTTTCCAACATTAATAGACATTAAGATTGTAATTATGAAATATATCATCATTACTAATAGGAGTTGAAATACGTATCAAAATTGAATCCACATGAGAAGGTGTCTTACTAATAGGGAGCATTGTTTCTTCTACTACTTTCATGAGATTTTCTCTACATGTGCAATCAAATTAAAGTAAATCATATAGTGAGACTTGGATATTTTAAGCATGGGTCATAATGGAAGAACAAATGATATAAGAAATTAAAATGAGGTAGTAAATAATAATAATTAGCACATAAAGCCACAAAAATGGAAAGATCGTAGTAAATAAGACCCAAAAGTGATGTTGAGAAAAAAATGATTGTCATCAAATTAATAAAATGACCATATATGAAAATAAAAATTGAATTTGACAAAATTGAGATATGTATTTTTATAATTGATTATTTGGAAGAAAAACCTCCAAGGAATTTATCCAAAAGTGTACATTTTCCCATTATGGCCTAGCTAGTAAAACTAGTAATTTTGAATTTCCAAAAAGTGTACTATAAATTAGGAAAAACAAAAATATGTTTTTTCATTAAATATAGAAAAATAATAATAACCTCAAAGTAATTTGAAAATGGATTTTTTTATTCTTGAGATATTTAACTAAGGAGATTACGCAATTAGGATCCCTAAAAAGAGACCCAAATGGTAGAATCAACCATGAGACCTTAGGGAAAATTGTGGAAACTAGAGTTAATGTAGGTGATAGATGAAAATCAGATTTGAAACTGCATATACAATGTAAATGTAGAACCCTGGGGAAACTATGGTTTGAAATAAGGTACATGATATACTATTGGTTTCACAAAAATGTTTATTACACCCTTATTAGATTATGTGATATCTAAGAATTAGTGAATTAGTTACACTAAAAGATTAAAGCTAAGCTACATTGTGTTATTTTGATTAATTAAATTCCAAAAATAATTATATAATATCATAGCAATTTATTAATATTTGAAAATAATGTATGAAACAATATATTAACATGAAGACATAAGAGGCTAATTTCACTTATCTGATTACATATGATTCTAGGAAGTTATGGGTATGCAAACTGCTAAAAAAGGGAGATACGGTCAGAATCAGGACTTATCTCCCCGATGCTTCACTTATGGAACTGTGATTAGATAGTGACTTGGGGAAAGAAAGTACAACCATATCAGGTGAATTTTTATGATCTTCACCATTTTGTACAGTATTGGACATATTTTGTTTCTAGCTCTGTGACTTTATGGGACTATCACCTACCTGGAAATGTCTATCACTGTCAAACCATAGTTGTCAGTCATGATGTAAATATATCTAAATAACATCTAAAAACCTAACCATGGATGAGAAACCTTGAAAAATAAACATTAGTTGGGATGTGTACACCCCCATGCACCACTAGTATTGACACTAATTCAAAGAGGCCTCAAACTATACATTAGTCTGCACCTAAAATGTGTTATTTGAATGAATGCAACTAGATTTGGAAACCTCTTTGACAATTCTCGACTTGAGTTTGGCACTTCCTCAAATACTTGAAGAGGTAATGTTTGAGTGCTTGTGGATGAGAAATATTGATGTTTTTACATGGTAATAAGCTTCATACCTATAGATATTGTTTCCCTAGATAATTTGGATGTGCCTTTGTGATATTTAGGGAGTAGTGGGTGCCTTTTGCAAGTTTTGGAAGTGAGTGTATCAATGTAGCTCCATAAGATTTATAGGTTAGTAAATGAGGCAGTGTTAATTTTCTTGTATAGGGTTCTATAGATGAATTTTCAAAGAAAGAACAACTTAGAGGGAGTAAAGGAACCATAAGAGAATTTGGAATTGAAATTAGAGATGGAGGATATGCTAGTGCAAAACTAAATAGATAGGTCAAGACCAAGTATAAATTTTTGACCAAACTATGTGTCCTTGGCCAGGGATGAAAAATATGTCAAACGAAGTTTGCATCCTATCATGTTGACTTAGTATATGCATTTTATGCATTTTACTCTCAAAATGTCTTGGAATATTAGTGTGCAAGGATAAAAAAATATGCAAGAGACATCGACGTATATTAAGCAAGAATGAAAATGTTGTGTTTATCTTAATAATAATATATTGTCAAAATTAATAGTGTCAAAGTGTAGATACTTAAGAATTGAATACTAATTCCCTCTTTTATTTAAATTCATTCCCAAATATAAATTTGCATAAATTTCGCTCCGAAAATATTATCCGAACCTATATTTACATAATATAAATATTTTAATTACTATTCCAACTCCCCATTTACCTTCATCTTATTCTAAAACCCAAAAATAGCTAGTGGTTATCACCCTTATCCCTAAATACGTGATTTCCTATCCTTAATTTTTCACTATCATCCAAACCTACCACATTTGGAGGTAGTAAAAAACCACTTCCAAGAAGATTTGATTATCCCTCCTGAAGCACTAGAAATTTACATAATCGCTAGCGACCCTATAAGTACGACCATTCCCCTTGGGGAAAGGAAGTAATTGCATCGAAGTTTTTATTTTCTAATATTTGAAGCTTATCTCAATGAGACACTCAAATAGTCTTGAATGAAAGGAGTAGCCATATTTTAGGTGTAAGCATATTTCACAACCATCAAGTATCTCACATCTCTCATCACACGTATAACAATTCATCCACCAATTCATCAAGGTAATCATTTTGTTGGTTTTATATTCCATATTCTTAGTTTTGTACTGATTGATTAAATAAAATAGTTAACTAGTATTATTGACCATCATATCCATTTAATATTTGTTTATAAATATACATTTTCTTCTATAACAATCATCAACACTTTTTGCAATCACTAGCAATTCCTGTTTTACTAATTTATTTTCAATATATGGTCATTTGAAACATATTATATCACTAATATATTATGTTCCAAGTATGGATATGTTTAGATGACCTTTCTAGGTGTCCCACATCCCATTACCTCCATTCACGATCTCTTGATCATTCAACAAACATTTTTTTAGGAGAAATACGACATTGGTCACGAGTTAAGCACCTGCGCTATTGTGTTCACCCCTGACCCCAACGACATTGATGATCAATTGTAAATCCTCCATAAACAAAGTGATTAAGCCGAATAATACTGGGAGGAATATTTTGACAAAATTTGGTGATTCATCAATCTCTTGTGGATTACCTACTATGATCAACATCCAAAAGATCTCTTTGGATTTTAGATCAGTTGTTTGTTTCTTTCTCTAGCATATTGTCTAGCATTAAAAACATTAAAATATAGGATAACAAAAAACAATATGTATTTATATATATTTATTATCATGCTCTTATGTTTTATTTTATATCTAAAGTGAAATCATGAGCTGAAACCCATGAAAGGAATCCTTTTGATTCCTGGGACCGACCTTTTTCAAGAAGCTCACTTTCTATCCATCTAACATATTTTTGTTTAGTTTAACTTTGATTACAAATCTGCATTCTATTCTAATTTTAGAACACATACACAGATCGAAAGGAAAACGCATTCTTCATCCACTACAAGTTATTAAACCCAATCATATTTGAAGTAAGGTGATTTGATTAGACAATCAAGATTAAACCATTACATCTTGGCACGCTCGATGGGGCCAATCCCTTAGTTTTATTTAATTTTTCATCTATTTAGTTTTGTGTTCTGTAATTTCTATCGGTTACACTAAATCACTAGTGATTCCCTTAAATCACCAGAAATTATTGTGATTTCTTCTTGATTACTTATCAATTTGATTAGGTGTTGTTTTCTACTTTATTTTTTGTTTTCTGTCTTTTCCTAAAACTCTAGGTTTGTTACTTTTACTTCTGGATCTGCTGTTAGGTGAGGTATTAATTGGATTTCTCAACAAGGCATCATAATTCAGATAAAAAAGTGTTATCCAGGTTTTCCTCTCGTGAATTACACAAAAAAAATTCAGTATTGCATTTCTCTTCTCCCCCTTTATTTTTTTGTTCTTATCGAAATATCGCACTTCATTTTGGGATCTTAAAATGAACCTCTTCTTTTGTTTTTCATACTTATTGATCACTTAGCTTAATTAGGTGGTTAACATTGTGGATACAATTCTTCTTTTCTTTTTTCCTGCACACACTACAAAATCACTTTAATAAACAACACATTAAAACAATTAATCCTAGGTGAAACTATTAGTATTTCATCACCCAATAAGAAAACCACCATAGTGTTCTAGCTGTGTAATATTTTTTTTGGTTATTGGTATATTGGCAAGCACCCAACACCTTTATCATTTATATGTGTGAAGTTTGGGGGTATGCTCCTATATCATGCCATGTTCTGGTAACCATCACAAATTTGAGCCTCACGTACCATTGGGTATATCGAGGACTCCATCATAAACAACCTGAAACCAAATCTAGATTACTTTTAGGTTCTTTCCCTCATTATCCAATCTCCCATTTCACACATTTTTAATTAATTCTAGATAATTAATTTATCATGATTATGTGTGTTTTATTAACAACCATATTTTATTTTCCGTTGTTGTTAATTTTCCCATTCCTATATGATTCTAACTCGTAAAAAATATAGAAATATTACTTCATCCATATCTATCCCTAATACGACAGTTACCTCATCTGACATAATGGTAAATATATAAGATTCACCTTATTCCTAGTTATCTGAATCACAAGTTAGCCCATCTCATACATCTCCTTTTGTGTGAGGAATTAAAAATCATCCCATCTTCCCATGAGTTTAGAGGAAATTATAGCTAAAAATCACATCCTATTGCAACAATAATTTTCCACTAGACTATATATGTTCTTGATCCTTTGACCCATAATGTCACATAGGGGCCACCACCCCCTCCCACTCAAGTAATACCCCTTGTTTTAAAATTTCAATCCAACCCCAACATATAGAAGATTCCTTTTAGTGTTAATCAACCATCCATCCCCTAATATCAAATATCCTCATCTATTGAAGGCCAATCAATTTATTCTAGCATACTCCCTTCATCACCAGTCTGACAACCATGTTGGGGTTAGCACACCGGTTGTACAGAAAATTTATCAGATCCAAGCATACATGCAAATAAAAGCGGATATTCTACCAAAAGAATTATACAAAACAAGAGACATAAATCAACACCGGATTTAATGTGGTTCACCTAGTGTGGGCTACGTCCACCAAGAAACAAGCCAATCTATTATCCAAAGATTTGATAAGATATACAATGAAGATTTACAATCTTCTGTAATTCTCACATCATTCAGTACTTTCTTCCTTCAAGCTTTTTGATTCTTAACCAAGAATTCTCTCTCACATAATTATCTTGTAATTATGATCAATTATCTCATTCTAAACCTTAGATTTATGCTTTAAATAGTCGTTTAAGACTTTAGGGCACTTAGCCATGCAATTACATTCATTAATCTATTCCAATGCAAAAAATAGAAATAAATCTTGAGAGTTAATTAAAAAATCGTTGCATAGGTAACCGATGCCCTTTCTGCCCAATCGTCGCCGGTTCCAACTTGCCCTGACCGATGTCGGTTACTGTCAACTTCCAACAAGTTCTATTTACATGCTAAAAGATGAGTAATTTAGCTCCATACTCAACAATCTCCTACTTGGATATTAATTACTGCACACTATACCCGTACAGCTCCATTCTTGGATCATCCTTAGCTTTGTTTCTTCCTCCTCGAGCCTCAAACTCGAAGACCAACATAAGTGCAGTGTAGCTCCAACTTCTCCTTTTCTAATGGCTTCTTTAGCATATCCGCAGGGTTCTCACTCGTATGAATCTTTTCCAGATTCAATTGTCCATACTCCAATACCTATCATATGAAGTGATACTTCAACTGAATGTGTTTCATTTTGGAATGAAACGCTGAGTTCTTTGCCGAATGGATTGCACTCTGACTGTCACTGAACAACTTGCAATCATCCTGCTCCTTTGCCAACTCCTCCATGAACCTACTCATCCATATAATCTCCTTCCTAAACTCTGTAGTGTCATCACCAATCCGACACTGATAATTCTTCACCGGGAACTCCTTGTGCTATGATTATTTACTAATACACAGCCTTTAGTTTGGTCGATGTAATCTGGAAAAAAAACAACAACATAACAAAAGAATACCATCGACTATGATAATATAGAATGATGACAAATCTGAAATATCAAAATAAATTATAATATTAACATGAAACTATTACAATCTCATCCATGAGGTACTTCAAGTGTTATTGACTTCACTTGCCTTTCACCAAGACTATGGGAGAAACTTTACAATTACACCTCTTAATGGCTTCTTCAACACACCTTTAAACTGACGGCTTCCTTCCCATACTTCCTACAATATTTCTCACTACTTCTTTCTATGCTAAATGAGGGGGGTAGCCTCTCTATTTATAGAACTTCCAAGCTTATCCATCTTATCTCTAAGATAGGATAAGAAATCCACTCTGACGAATCATATTCCATACCTTAACTCTTATCTGTACATGTAAGCTTATCTTCTAAGATAAGATAAACCTTATCATTTTACATGGGTTCCACATTTTTAGACTTTTTACAAATAAAATACACAAAATATTTATGACCTCACTCCTTGTCTTTATTACCAATATAATATTTCTAATTCCTAATCATGTAGACCCTACTTCTCTAATTACCCAAACTTTGACATTTTAACATTACCGGACCACTTACGACAAATATTTACTTTTTACAACATTCCTATTGTACTTTGACTGTTACCGTACTCCACATTATTGGTGGCACCGTACTGACGGCGCCGTTATCTTCTATCAGACGCTACTACTAATTATACTTAACAACATCCTATTCCTAATACATACATTAATGAAATAGAAATTACGGAGGAAAATTTTAGTGTCGACATCTTCCCCCTTCCTAGCTTCTACTCCGTCCTCGAAGTAGACTATTCTGGTGCTTGGAAAATCTTCAACTTGTCGTGGTTGACCCATTTCGTAATGGGAGTGCCATCCAATTCCTCCAGTCGGTACGTACCATTTTCATGCACAGCTGCTATTTTGTAGGGCCCCATCCATTTTGGAAGAAATTTTCTCTGTCTTCTTTTTTTGTATCTGGAATCATATACTAGAACCAAGTCATTCACATGAAATGGAGACCACCGGATCTTTTGATCAAAGTATTCCTTCTACTTCATTTTCTTCTTATGGCTTGTATCCTTTGCTATTTCTCTCATTTCCTCCAGCAAATGAAGATGTACCAACCTTTCTTTTACTGAATCACTTTCATCCATCCTTTCATTTTTCATAACTCTCACAGTGGGAATATCAAACTCAATAGGAAGAACTGGATCAATGCCATAGGCCAACTGAAATGGGGAGTATCCTGTTGCTGACTTTGATGTTGCCCTATATGCCCACAATGCTGCATGAATCCTTTTATCCCATTTATGTACTTGCAAGGCTGCATCTTTTGCTAGAATTTGACACAACACAAAATTTGTTCGTTCCACCTCTCCATTTGTGCTTGGCTTGTATGTTGTTGCCTTCCTGTGCTTAATAGAAAACTTATTGACTAGGGCTTCTACCACCTCATTAATGAAGTGGCTTCCTTGATCTGTTACAATTTCTAATGGGCAACCAAATCTGGTGACAATGCGTTCATACATGAACCTTGCCACTTCATCCATGGAAGCTGTTTTCAATGGCCTAGCTTCAACCCACTTGGTTAAATAATCTGTGGCAACTACAATATACTTATTTTGGCATGATGTAGTTGGAAGTGGACCTACAATGTCTATTCCCCACTTTTCAAAGGGACCAAGGGGAAGAATAGGACATAATGGAGCTGATGAAGTCTTACGGTTACCATGTGTTTGACAAATATCACATGTCTTACAATAATTATAACAATCTTTAAAAAGAGTGGGCCAGTGATAACCTGCATCCAAGATCCTTCTTGCTGTAAGTTGTCCAGAGAAGTGCCCTCCACATGTACCATTGTGGAATTCTTCTAGCAGTTCCTTCCCTTGATCACGTCCAACTGCCCTCTTGTACTGTCCATCAGGTCCTATTCGAAATAATACTCCATGCAGAATAGAATATGGACGACTGGCTTGAGTAATCTTTCTCTTAGTCTTTGCATTGGCACCATCAGGAAACTTGAATTCATTCAGATAATTCCAAATATCTATGTATTCACTAGGGATTGTGTCAAGGGATAACAATGCTGCATCGGGGAAATCATCATCATCACAAGATGATCCTAAACCATCATAGGCTCGAGAGAGTGCATCTGCATTGACATGCTTCTTTCCTGGCCTATCTATAATATCAAATTCAAACTCTTGTAGCAAAATTATCCATCTTGCTATCCTCCCTGATGGGTTAGGCTTATTTACAATATATTTTAGAGCCTGATGATCTGTTACAACTAGAAATTTTTTCCCTAGCAAGTAATTTCTAAACTTCTTTACAGCAAAAATGATAGCCAGAGCCTCTTTTTCAGTTACAGTATAATTTACCTCAGCACTGCTCATTTGTCTACTCCCAAAGTAAATTGGATGTTCATTCCCATTTTCATCCTTTTGGCTCAAAGTACTTCCTAGTGCTGCATCTGAGGCATCAGTGTACACAATGAATGGCTTGCTCCAATCTGGATTCTTCAAAACAGGTGAAGACACCAGGGCTTCCTTCAATTTTCCAAAAGCTTCATGCGCCTTATTTCTTCTATTAAGAGGAAATGGTAAATTTTTGATTTTTGAAACTTTATCAGGATCAGTACCAATACCATCTCTGGATACAACATGCCCTAACAAAACGCCTTTAGAACATCCAAAGACACACTTTGTAGGGTTTAGTGAGGCTTGTGCTTCATCTAACCTTTGAAATGCCGTCTCCATCTGGTGCAGGTGGTCCAACTTGCTCCCATAGATGTAAAAATCATCTAGAAATACTCTGATGAAGGTCCCAATGTAGGGTTCGAACACCCTATTCATCAAACGCTGGAATGTTGCTAGAGCATTACACAACCCAAAAGGCATAACTCTATAAGCAAACGTTCCCCAAGGAGTGGTGAACGTGGTCTTCAGCTGATCTTTCTCTGCTATACGAACTTGGTTGTAGCCGCTATATCCATCAGCAAAACTATAGCACTCCTGGCCAGCTACTTCGTCCAAGATCTGATCTGAAAATGGAAGAGGGTAATGATCCTTCTTTGTTGCCTTATTGAGCTTCCTGTAATCAACACAAATGCGTAGCTTCCCATTATTTTTTATTGAGATCACAATGGGAGAAACCCATTCTGAATTCTCCATAGCAAATATGAATCCTGCATCAAGCAACTTATCTATTTCTTCTTTTACAGTCTTGGAAAAATTAGGATTCATTCTATATGGCATTTGCTTTATGGGCTTAGCACCATCTACCAGCTCAATACAATGTTCTACCCAAATTACTTGACGGAGTTCCTTGTAATCAAAAGTGAATAGGTGTATGTACCTTCGAAAGAGCTGGAGGTAGGATTCCTTCTCACTCTCCATCACAGTATCACCAATCTTTATTTGTTGGAGACGATCATCAACTTCTTCTTCAGATAATTTTATGGGGTCATGAGTTGGTGTGACTGGAAGGATATCCATGACTGAAACATCCACCTCGCTTTCTTCATCTTCAGTGTCCACTTCACTGGTACTAGAGTAATTAGAGGATGTCCAATCATCAGTTTCATCACTTGAATCCACAGGTTCTGCCTTATGATGTCGAGGGATCATGTTTATCTTCACCCTCTCTCTACCACGTCCAAGTGTCATGAAACCTTCATTCCAGTAGTTTCTTGCATGAACTCTCCTTAGCCATGGTCTTCCCAGCAACATTGGGTACGCAACAGTACCATTTTTCATCACCTGAAAGTCTACCACACATACAACACCCATAACAGATATTGCCACATTTGAAACTACACCTTTTGGTTTAGTTTTTCCCTTATTTAATGACCTTAACATAAGTGTTGAAGGGCGATCAATTTTTAAACCCAACATATTCATTACAGACTCGGTCATTACATTAACTGCAGCACCTCCATCAACTAAGACATCATGAATTGAAATACCATTACATAATACCTCAGCTTGTGGAGCATAGGGATCTGCCTCTGCCTCCAAAACAGGGACCTCAACCTCCTTCCTTCTTCGAGCATTGAGTCCACCTCGCAACTCCCGCCTCTTCTCAGAAGACATAGCCAAGAGTTGACCATATGTAATATTTGCAGGCCTTTTGGACAGATCTTCCAAGATGGAGTATGGTCCTTGCCCCTGTGAAATCAGAAAATCCTGCACACCCAACTTTCTTCTCCTATGTTTCTTACTAGTTTCTTCTTTCATCTTCTTAGGATCATTTCCATCTTGATTATCTTTTTCTTTCTTTCTTTTTGTTACAAACACATCTACTTCATTATTTCTACTCTTATCTACTACATCAAAAGAATTCACAGGTGCTTTTCCTTTATCATTATCTCCTTTACCAGATGTAGAAGCTCTATCTGGACAATTATACTTATAATGACCCTTTTTATAACAACCATAACAAACAACTTCAGAAATATTTCTTTTTGGACCTCTATCTCCTCCCTGAGAACTAAATTCCTTTCCTTGAAGAAGATTAATAGTTAACTGACCCATCTTTTTGAGCAGATCTTCATACTCAGTAGATGTACTAGGAGAAATATTTGTGCTCACCGGGAGTGGTTGTGGATTCTGGACCAAAGGTGCTGGTGTAGGCTCTACTTTAGCAACAATTTCTTTGGGCTCCTCTTCCATGCTTTCTTCTTGCCTTCTTGCAATCTCCTTTGCTTGTTCAATGGTAGCTGGGTGGTCATACTTCACTCATTGTCTGATCTCTGGCTTCATCCCAAGAATGAAGTGCTTACAGAGGAGATTATCCACGCCATTCATCAACCCATCCGCTAGTCCTTCCTTCCGGATCTGGGCATCAAGCTTCCTCCTTAGCTCTAGAACACGAGCATGATAATCCCTTATCTTCTCCTTCTCTCCTTGGGATAGCTTTGTGATCTCGATCATAAGATCTGCATATTTCTGTTGTTCACCAAATTCTTCAAGAAAACTTTCAGTTAATAAATCCCATGAATTTTTCACATTATCACCTAGTGTTTCAAACCACCTAAGTGCTGAACCATCCAAAAAGGTAGGAAAAAATTCAGTCCATTGTTCCCTTCTTATAAGGCCATTACAAATACAAGATCGCTTAAACTCTTGAATGAAAGAAGAAGCATCTTCATTAGATTGAGCTGAAAAAATAGGAATCTTTCCCATTTTCAAAAGTAACCACCGTGAAATACCAACCCACAAGTACAATCAACAAGACTTATGTGCACAAATAATTGGAATCACTATACTAGAAAGTGACTTTACACCTTTCTACAGTAAAATAGAAATGACCACGGTAAACTATGGTAAAACTTGACTTACTGCGGTAAAAACTGACTTTACTGTGGTAAACACTATTCACGGTAAAAAGTGAAGTTACTGCGGTAAATACTATTCACGGTAAAAAGTGACTTTACTGTGGTAAATACTATTCCCAGCAAAAATGATTTTACCATGGTAACTTCTATTCATGGCAAAAATGACTTTACCATGGTAACTACTATGCACAGTAAAAACAAGGTTACCCTCCAATTGATTTTTGACTAAGTGGGAATATCTCTCCAGAAAATCCACCAACGAGGAATGGTCCCGGCAACGGAACCAAAATGTCATCACCAATCCGGCACTATGATAATTCTTCACTGGGAACTCCTTGTGCTATGATTATTTACTAATGCACAGCCTTTAGTTTGGTGGATGTAATCTGGAAACAAAACAACAACATAACACAAGAATACCATCGACTATGATAAGACAGAATGATGACAAATCTGAAATATCAAAATAAATTATAATATTAACATGAAACTGTTACAATCTCACCCATGAGGTACTTCAAGTGTTATTGACTTCACTTTCCTTTCACCAAGACTATGGGAGAAACTTTACAATTACACCTCTTAATGGCTTCTTCAACACACCTTTAAACTGATGGCTTCCTTCGCACACTTCCTACAATATTTCTCACTACTTCCTTCTATGCTAAATGAGGGGGGTAGCCTCTCTATTTATAGAACTTCCAGGTTTATCCATCTTATCTCTAAGATAGGATAAGAAATCCACTATGACGAATCATATTCCATACCTTAACTCTTATCTGTACATGTAAGTTTATCTCTTAAGATAAGATAAACCTTATCATTTTACATGGGTTCCACATTTTTAGACTTTTTACAAATAAAATACACAAAATATTTATGACCTCACTCCTTGTCTTTATTACCAATATAATATTTCTAATTCCTAATCATGTAGACCCTACTTCTCTAATTACCCAAACTTTGACATTTTAACATTACCGGACCACTTACGACAAATATTTACTTTTTACAACATTCCTATTGTACTTTGACTGTTACTGTACTCCACATTATTGGCGGCACCATACGACGTTGTTATCTTCTATCAGACGCTACTACTAATTATACTTAACAACATCATATTCCTAATACATACATTAATGAAATAGAAATTACGGAGGAAAAATTTAGTGTCGACAGTAGCTGCAACATACTATTCCTCTGTAGTAGACAAATTGACAACCTTCTGCAATCTCAAAATCCAGCTAACTACCATTTCACCTACTGTGAAAATATATCCAGTAGTGCTCCTCCTACCATCCAGATCTCCAGCCATATCCAAATCAACATAGCCATGTAATGAAATATCCAAACCTCCATATCATAACTACATGCTATATGTCCCTTTCAAATACCTGAGTATCTATTGGATTGCTTTCTAATGCTCTTTACTTGGATTATCCATATCTACTCACAAATCCCACTGCCTGTGCAATGTCTGGTCTTGTACAAACCATAGCATACATGAGACTTCCAACTTCTGAAGCATATGACACTCGTGTCATGTATTTGACCTCCTCTTTTGATGAAGGACGCTGATCTTTACTCAATTTGAAGTGTCTAGCCATAGGTGTGCTAACAGGTTTTTAATTTTGCATATTAAACCTTTCCAACACCTTATTAATATAAGATTCCTGAGACAAATATAGTTTCTTATTTTTCCTGTCTCTGTGTATTTGCATTCCAAGGATTCTCTTTGTAGCTCCTAAATATTTCATTGCAAATGTGTGAGCTAGCTTTCCCTTAAGCTCACCAATGTCCTGCATACTAGATCCTGCAATAAGCATATCATCCACATACAATAAAAAAAATAATATAGCTCCCATTTTCAAGCTTCTTGAAATAAACACAATGGTCAGATTCACATCTCAAGTAACCATGCTCATGCATAAAACTATCAAACTTCATGTACCATTGCCTTGGAGCTTTCTTGAGCCCATATAAGCTCTTTTTTAACCTACACACTAATTTCTCCTTACCCTTGAATTCATACCCAAGCGACTGCTGCATATAAATCTCTTCATCTAAATCACCATGAAGGAAAGTCGTCTTCACATCTAGTTTCTTTAAATGAAAATCTTCTACTGCAACTAAACTTAATACAATATGAATATAAGTCATCTTAACAATAGGATAAAATATTTCACCAAAGTCAATACCTACCTTTTGTGCAAATCCCTTTACTACAAGCCTTTCCTTGTACCTTTTCTGTCCACCCTCTTCTTCTTTAATTCTGTAAACCCACTTGTTCTACAATTTTCTCTTTCCCGCTGGCAATTTAACCAAATCCCAAGTCTAGTTCTATTCCAAAGAGTTCATCTCCTCATCCATGTCATGCTCCCACTAAACATGAGTTTTATCCTGCATTTCTTCTGCAAAGCTTTCTGGTTCACCACTATCAGTCAATAATAGATAAAATAGAGAAGGTGAAAATCTTTCTAGAAGTTTACTTACCCTTTGTGACCTTCTCACAGGAGTTTGGGGGTGCCAGAGGCTCAATCTAGACCTCTTGGACATTAGTATCAACTTTTGAAAGTGACCGACACCGGTCACCTCTAACCGACGTTCCTCTTCGGCTAACCGATGATTGGTTTGGCTAACCGATGCCAGTTCTAATCCTCTGTAACCGTCGGCAGTTCATCTGACCGATGCCAATCAGGGCCTAATCGACCATGATTACTGTGTATTTCTAAAGGTGTTTCTTTAAAACTCGAGAGTTCATTTTCATCAATAAACTTCTCAATTTTCTCATCCTTGGGTACCAAAATTTGATCCCTGTACATTCTCTTTTCATTCCATTCAACATCACGACTCCTAACAATTTTAGAATTCTCTAAATCCCAAAAATGAAATACTGAAATCACCAGATCCATAACTAATGAAAGTACACCTCTTGGATTTTGCATCCAACTTTTTTCTATTTTCTCTATCAACATGCACAAAATATTCTAAACCAAAAACTTTAAGAAAAGAAAAATCTACCTCTTTTTCAATCCAAGCTTCCTCTGGTATTCCTCCATCTAGTGAACTTGAAGGGCCATGGTTAATCAAATAAACCGTTGTATCAACTGCTTCTACCCAAAACTGCAAGGAAAATCCAGAATGTATCCTCATACTTCTAGCACATGTTCCATGATTGGTATTGTTCATTCTTTCTACAACACCATTCTCCTGTGGTGTTCTTGGAACTGTTCTTTCCCTACGTATTCCATTCACTGAACAATAATCATTGAAAGCCTTGCTACAGTATTCACCACCATTGTCAGATCTAAGGCACTTTAACTTAGAATTTGATTCATTCTCAACAAGGGCTTTCCATCTTTTAAAAGTTTCAAAAACATCAGATTTATGTTTAATACAATAAATCCATACCTTTCTTGTAGCATCATCAATGAAAGTAACATAATACTGGGATCCACCATACCTGAGTTGGTCCCCACACATCTGAGTGTACAAGCTCTAATTTATGATCCTTCTTAGTTTCCCCAAATTTGAGAAATTTCACTCTCTTTTGCTTTCAAAAGATACAATGCTCACAAAAATCAAGATCTAAATCTTTCAAATCTGATAACTTACCCTTAGCCTTTAAGATCTGCATTCCTTTTTGACTCATATGACCCAAACGATTACGTCACATGCATGCATCTGAATTTGAAGTAGATAATTAAGAAAAGGAATCAGTAATATAGGTAGATAAATATAACATTCCTACCTTCTTACCTCTTGCCACAACAAAAGCACCCTTGGTGACTTTCTAAGAGTCTCCTATAAAAGTAAGCATGCAACCAAATTCACCTAGTTTCCCTATAGAAATAATATTCCTCTTGAGGCTTGGCACATGCCTCACATCTTTCAATACCCATGTATTTCCATTCCATAATTTTAGATGAACTTCCCCTTTACCAGTAATACTGCAAGGTTCATCATCACCCAAATAGACATGCCCAAAATTTCCCTAGACATAATTTCTAAAATAACCCTTATTAGGGGTTGCATGGAAAGAAGTTCCTGAATCTAAAACCCATGATTCAATTATACTATCCAAAGAAATAATAAGAGCATCTTGCATTACCTTTGATGCAGCAAGATTCACCTCTTTACCTTTGTCTGGTTGTTGGTTCTCTTTATTCTTTGACCAATAATCTTTCTTTGCATATCCTTTCTTTCCACATTTCCAACAAGTAATTTCCTTGCTTCTGGATTAAGATCTGCCATCCCTTGACTTTGATTTCCCATTACTCTTACTCTTGGATCTCTCCTTTTGCCTGCCCCTAATTTCTACATTCAAAGCATTTCCAGATGATGTTTCCTCTGTACTTTTCCTGTGAATTTCTTCATTAAAGACTATACTAACCACATCATCAAACTTCAAAATATTATTAGCAGATGCTATATTACTAGCAACCATTACTAAGTTGTCCCAACTATCAGGCAAGGAACATAAGAATAAAAGTGCTTTTACTTCATCATCAAACGGTATTGAAACTGATTTTAACTTATTTACAATAGATCAGAAATCATTAAAATGACTAGAGGCAGATTCACCTTCATGCATCTTAAAACTAAAAAGTTTCTTCATCAAATAAACTTTATTTAAAGCACTAGGTTTTTCATATAAATTAGCAAGAGATTTCATTAAGTCTACCGTAGAAGCCACTTCTATAATATTGGAAGCCACAGATGCTGCCAGGCTCAATCTTATAGATCCCAAAGCCTTTATGTCAAGAATCTTCCATTCTCCATCAGTCATCTTCGTAGGTCTAGAATTCTCATCCAACGGTAAGTACAAACCTCTCTGATACAGTTAATCCTCAATATGCATCTTCCATAATTGATAATTTCGGCCGTCAAAATTCTCTACCTTGTATTTATTATCTTCTATCATTGTTGTAGCTCCCACTCAATCAAAAAACCCTCTGTGAGTAAATCTATCAACACACAAAACCCTCAAACAAAGCTCTGATACCAGCTGTTGGGGTTAGCACACTGGTTGTACAGACAATATATCAGATCTAAGCATACATGGAAATAAAAGAAGATATTCTACCAGAAGAATTATACAAAACAAGAGACATAAATTAACACCAAATTTAACGTGGTTCACCCAGTGTCGGCTACATCCACCAAGAAACAAGCCAATATATTATCCAAAGCTTTGACAAGATATACAATGAAGATTTACAATCTTCTACACTTCTCACATCATTTAGTACTTTCTTCCTTCAAGCTTTTTGATTCTTAACCAAGAATTCTCTCTCACATAATTATCTTTGTAATTATAATCAATCCCCTCATTCTAAAGCCTAGCTTTATGCTTTAAATAGTTGTTTAAGACTTTAGGGCACTTAGCCCTGTAATTACATTCATTAAATCTATTCTAATGCTAAAAATAGAAATAAATCCCAAGAGTTAATTAAAAAATCATCGCACAGGTAACTGATGCCGGTTCTACCCAACTGTCACCGGTTCCAACTTGCCCTGACTGATGCTAGTCACACTCTAACCGATGCTGGTTACTGTCAACTTCCAACAAGTTCTATTTGCATGCTAAAACATGAGTAATTTAGCTCCATACTCAACAAACCATGCATTGATCAATTTTTCCTGTCAAGATATCAACCTATAATTAGCCAAATAATTCCCTATTCCACCACTTCCACATCTGCTCCTCCTCCTCCACCACCATTTGTAGGTCTTAGTCCTCCATCACATCCTCAAGCTATTATATCTTCTTTCCCTCCATCACATCTTGCCCATCTTCAGAATTTTTTTGTATCCATCCCTCCATCTTTTCCTCCTATTAATACTAATCCGATCACAACTATTTAGATTCCCAATCAAACACTACCCATGGCATCTATTCAATATGTTGGTATTTCTCCTTTTCAACATCCCTAACCTCAAATCCCACCCTAGCCTCTTCAATAACCCCAAACACCAATTCCATCCCAACCTCTTCAGAAACACCAAATCCAAATTCTGTCTCAACCTACATATCAACCATCTGCTACTACCTCAGTACCTCAATACTAATAATATAACCCTCAATTCATCTGTGTTACATCTCAAGCTACCAATCACATCCCCACTAATATCCCACAATTTCAATCACAACCCCCTTATCAAAATATTCCCACTCCCATGCTCCTCAGTCCACTCACGTTAACATATAACTTCTATCTAACCTCTTACAGACCCTCATGAATAGAATGACCAATTCATAATTTTCCTCATCTTCATACAAAAATCAATTATCCTACAAAAACATATGCAGTGATCCCATCCATCCATCTGTCTCCATCCAACCATATCCCACTCATTGGGAAATTCCAAAGTTTACCTTATCTTATAACAAATAAGATCCTCAACAACACTTAAGAGTATATTGTCATGCATGCTACCTTATAGCTCGTAATGACACTCTTCTTCTTTACACCTTCTCAATGTCATTAGTAGGACATGCTCTTGATTAGTATGGGAACATTTTTCAACATTCAATTTTTACATTCACACAACTCACCCAAATGTTCATGGAACATTTTTCTATCAATATATCCCATAAAATATCCACCAAAAATATCTCTGCCATAAAACAATTTGAAGACAAACCTATTTTGTATTTTTTTGCTAGATGGCATGGAGTGATTATCCAGTTATCATTTGCTCTCCCTTAAACCAAGATTATTGAATTATTCACTCATTCTTGTGCTAAGCGTATTTTAAAAACCCTCCAAATTTAATCCTTCTATACCTTTAAATAATCCTTTATAACCTGGCCCATAAATTAGAAACCCAAGATCTTAAAGATGGTAAGGTTAAAAGCCAATCCAAAAATCCTAAACCATAATTTTTTAATTCCTCTTCCAACAAAAATAAATATAAAGGTGTGGCATATGTTGTAGTCATTAAAACCTCATGGAATAACACATATAACAACGAACAAGCTCAGAGGCCACCTATACCTCTTTGTAACTATACACCCTTTAGGAGAATCTTATAGTTCAATTTTCGATAAGCTTATAGCTGCACACATGATAGAACTCCCTCTAGTTTGACCTTTCAACGATTCTAACCCACTTGGTAGTAAGAAAAATAATATTGCGAATATCACCAAGTCCAAGGTCATGACATCGAAAGGTGTCGTACTTTCAAAGACATTGTCCAAAATTTTACTAACCAAGGTGATTTACAACATGATAACCCTAATGCACCTCTAAACCAAGTTTTGGATATTTTTCAATCAGCCTTTTCCCAATCATTCTCCCAATAATAATGCCATTCAAAATCAAGGCTCTAGATCTCAAAATCTTGGAGCTCATTGTAGACACCAAATTTGTGTCTTACGACCCCTTGTGACCCGCATCTCATCTCGCAATCTAACCTCATTACCTAAACTTTACACAATTATTTATTAATTACCTTGTAATTGATAAATCCACATCACCTTACCCGCCACCTCACTTTGCCACCTCATCATAACCTAGCCCTAACCCTAAACTAACCTAATTAAGACCTGTGACTTGGTCTAGACTCACATCCATAACTAATACCTCCTTACTCGCACCCAAAGCCGACCTTCTAGCCACTTGACCAAGCCCGCAACTGATCTCTCGGGAGAAAAAGCAGGGAAGGCGGGCTATTTTACTAAAAATAGCCTACTTTTTCCTTACCGATGCCGGTTCCTACTCGACCGCCGTCGGTTACGTAACCGCCATCGGTTCCCTGTAAATGGGCTTCCCAAACCAAAACAATGGATCGGAATTTCATTTTGGAGATCAGTCGAAGGATTTTTGAATCAAAGGAGAGTCCAAAGCGATTAGCAGAGTGGAGAACTTCACTTGACCAAGCAAAGACGAGTGAAGAAACCAGAAGAGTTGGCAGCCAAGGAGATCAACTTGCACCTTCATCAAAACCAGTAAGTTACATCTTGCATGTCCTCCATTATAACATTTCTTATGCTTTTGGAATTGCAATCCCCTCCCAAATCCGTTTCTGAATCCATTACCCAACGTACCATTGCCTCTAGCTGTCATTCTTTTGTTTCTAACCATCCCATTTCCCAAAAACTATCCAAAAATCAGCCATTACAAACTCCACAACCAGCCCAGAAGATCCTAGAACCCACCGGTATCGGTTAGCAGTAACCGCCATCGGTTATAGGTAACCGGCATCGGTTCCTTTGATCAAAAACCAGGAAAAACAGCCTTTCCCCTACCCAGTTCAGCCAAGCAATTTAATTGATATTTTACAGTATTTTGTGTTAACTCATATCGGCAGGGGAACTGACCACCTTCGAAAGGAAGTTTCATATTTCCTGGGCCCAAGGCAGTTCCCTCATTTATTATCTAATCAAAATCTTGTGGTCTTGTGTTCTTATTTGCAGGTAGTCCTTCCAAGACAAAAAGGAGTTCTTCGCAGTCAGCCTGATCTTTCTCTACGGTACGCGCACATCATCTCAACATTCTACAGGTATTCCTCCTAACCCTAACCTTATCTGTTTCTATAAGGAACGAAGCATTTCCGAGTGAAACATTTTGGCACGCCCGGTGGGACCCATTTTGGGTTTTTTCTTTATTTCTCGCTTGCTTTCATATAGGGAGCATACTTGCTGTTTTCTTCTTCTAAAGATATTCACAAGGTATTTTATTATTCTGGTAAAAGAACTTGCTTTGCTTTTTGCATCTTCGCATTAGTAAAAGTCATCTCTTTTGCTTCATTGAATATCACTTTCGATTTGGGTTTTTAAAACACATGCATTGCATTCCTGCCTGTTGTTTTTCAATTCTAGTGAACATAGATTAAGTAACAGGTCGTACACGTGGGGGTGATATCCACGGTATTGACAGGAAATTAACCTTAGTTTCACTGCACAACACATACCGAATCACTTCACAATTAACACAACAGCTCAAACATCCCCCCTTTTCCGCGGTATTCCTCCGCCCGATTGAGGTAACCTTATAAGCCAAAACAACTTGACATTTCCTCTAAGTCTCTTGTTTAGGATTCTGACATCATTCTACGTCTAAAGGCATAAGTCCACAATAATTAAAATTAACCCTAGGGTTAATCTCTGGATTTGCGTGTGCATCTTGCTTGTTTGCTGTTCTGTTTCTCTGTCATACTCTGTCTTCTGTGATCAATAAGTTGATAAAAATACTCAACGTTGCTAAAAATCAAATTAGCAGCCCCTTTGTATCTTCTTATCCTAGATTTTTGACACCGGCATCGGTTAAAGGACCGACGTCGTTTCCCCTGTGACCGACACCGGTTAGTAAACCGATATCGGTTACTGTCTCTCTCAGCCCCTGACAAACCAGCAACTTGCCAAATTCATCATTCAGAGGTTGTTTTTGTTCTTGATAGATTGAAACTTTCCTGGGTGTTCTAGTCTATGGTTGTCATCACTCGGAAGCAAGCCGCCGCCATGGTTTCACATGCCTGCTCTGTGTCTTTGCCTGAATCACCCCCTTCACATTCTATAGGGAACCCTACAGACACCAGTGAGATCCCCCAAATTCCTGTAGGAGACAAGGACTTTGCCAAATTTCTGGATGCTAATCCCAGCGCTGTACAATACTATTTGTCTCATACCCCTGACCGTACGCCTGATGGTCAGCTCCTTATGGGCATGCCTATTAGTATAGCTGCTCATTTAGCTCCTACTCCTCCTGATAACAATACCTTACTTCCTGCATCACTAGCCCCATCTCCCAATCCGACAGCTTCAGAGGTTCATACGACCCCGATTAGCTTTCCTTTGGTTAACCTTGGACCCCACGTATCGCTACCACCAACTGCCCCTATCTCATCTCTCTTTCAGACCACTCCATTCATGACTTACTCTCTGCCACCTATTCAAACGAGCTTTCCTTCTCAAGCTCCGCCTACCTTTTCATTCCCATACACATATCCAGTAACCTCAACACCTTATATGGGACATCCCTATTCTGTGTGCACCATCATCTCATCCAACCACTGATTTCATCAAACAAATGATGGACAAAATGCAAAATTTGGAGGCTTCGGTTTCGGGAAGTCGTAGCGCCTTGACATACGAACAAGTTTGTCGGGAGCCCATTCACCCTTCTGTCCCCCTTCATTCGTATCCTCCTCAATGGGAGTTGCCGAAAGTTTACTCGTTTTAATAGTAAAGAGGATCCTCAACAACATTTGCGATCATTTAGACATGCTTGTTATTTGATTGCCCATAATGACGCCTTGTTACTCCGCACCTTTCCCTATGTCCTTATCAGGACCCGCCTTGGAGTGGTACAGTGCTTTAACCCAGCACTCGATCTTCTCTTTTAACCAACTAGCCCAATCTTTCTTGGATCATTTCTCCATTAACATTGCTAAGAAAGTATCTATCACCGACCTTTATGCCATCCGACAATTCGAAGACGAATCTATCGCAGATTTCGTTGGACGATGGCGGGGCCTTATCAACCAACTTACGTATGCCTTGCCTCAAACCGAACTTATCGAACTCTTTACGCGGGCCTGCGCTAAGCACATCTCCCCTACCCTCCAAATTCAAACTTTCCGTACATTCGATGAGGCCTTTACTATGGCTCGAAAATTAGAAATTCGAGCCTTAGAGGAAGAGAAATTGCGGTTGCGCAACAAGAACTCCACTTTCCGAAATCCTGATTCTACCAATAAACCAAATACCACCACTCCTCACGCGTCCACCTCTTCTAAATCAAAAGGAGCTGTCCACGCGGTGATGGTCAAATCCCAACCACCGTCCAATACTCCACCAAAAACCACCTATAAATACAAAGCCGAGCCCGTCAACTACACTCCCTTGGGAGAAACATATGGTGTGATATTGGAGAAATTGCTCAAAGCTGGAGCCATTACCTTACCTCCTGTTAAACCTCATTCTGGGTTTGATTCCACTCGCGCCATACCTTCCTGGTACAAAGAAAATGACTTTTGTAACTTTCACCGCGTGAAGGGACACAGTCATGAAAACTGCAAGATGTTGAAAAACATAGTGCAGGAAATGGTTGATGCGGGGGATATAGCCCTTGATAATCCTAACGCACCTGCTAACCGAAATTTGAAAATTTTCAACAAGCCATTCCCGAATCACTCGTCCAGCAGTAACGTCAACCAGGATATCTTAGCTGAGGAGAGTGTTCATGAGATCCATGCAGTATTCGATACCCAGCCAAAAGCCTCTATTGAGAAAATTTTGAATCTAGACTCTTCACTAACAAAGGAGCCCGAACCTCCTTTACCACCATCAAGCCAAAGCGAAATCGTTCCTTTACCCATAGAAGAGTTAACTGCCCAGGCTTCCCTTCCCATCAATGAGTCTTCTTACACCACATCCCTACAAGATTGCGAGCGGATGTTGTCTAATCTATCCATTTCCCAGACGTCTCCTTCTACCACTCTTGCCGCACAAGAGGAAGGTACGCCACTCCTTTTGACATCCTTAGAGGAGAAATCTCTCGCACCGACATCATTAAATTCTTTAGCCATGACAGACCCCCTCCAACATGCCCTTCTGCCTATTAGTCCCTCATCACCTAAATCTTTTCAACAACCCGTCGACCTCTTAACATCTATTGATACAGTGCCTCATCTACCCCCTGTATCACTCCCACAGTGGACTGGAATCACAACCCACCTTTCTTCCATACCAAAGTTCCTATTCACACGAGAGGACTGTCAGTCTCCAGACGATAGACGAGCCCTATGGGAACGTTTGAGTACGCCGTATTCTACTCAAATGCAAACAACCAATCCTGATGCCTCCACCATATACCCGAAGTGCCTACAAAAGCTTAAAATGCCCATGTTCTCACCTTCACCCCCCTCACCTCTACCAAATGCCCCTTCCACTTCTATTAACTTAGCCAAATCTTCCCCTACGCTTGGGACCTCGCCAATGCCCAGTCTAACACACCCGCCTAAGCGACTCGATTTATCCAAAAATAAACCCGCCCCGCCACCTAGGAGACGAACGCAATCCGTGCCTCTATCACAATCAAAACCCTCATCGTCACACCCGCCTTCCATATTGGGACCTCATCCCTCCACCTTACATCAATATATCATACCTCCTTCGTTTTCTTCAAAACGACCTACGCCTTCTACACCTATACAGCGATCAAAGGGGATAACAACATCGTTACCCCGCGTATCCGGTCCACCTATCAACCCTAAACCAATCCCATCATCAAAAGATTTATTTTCTGTCACTCCCCTTTCTCCGTGGTTGTTTCCCGTTACCACGCCGTCTGTAGCCTCATCATCTAACCAGCCGAACGTAACTTCTGTGTCAAAGAAACCACGTTTAGTGAAAAACATGTGTCAGCACCCCTTGGCTAAACCACCACCCATACGAACTAAACACGCCCAAACATTACCACAACCCACACAATCAATACCCTCATCCTCTTCCGATTTTGACCCACTCAAAGGATCTTACGCCAAAATCCTTGCTATGTTGGTGGAGAATGCGACCATCTCCCTACCTCCACTTAGACCTTATGACCCGTCTAAGCCCCGGCCTATGGATTACGATGAGTCTAAAATCTGCGCTTATCACCGCACACCAGGACATGATGTGGAGGAATGCAAAGCTCTAAAAACCATCCTTCGTCAGTCACCTCTCCCGGATAGAAAGATTAAGAAAGACAACTTACGAAGGGAGAGACCGCTAGCGTCAATTCCCTCTACTATATCATCTATCCCCGCCTCACCAAGATCTATCATTATTACAACCCCACCTCTTGAAGACCATGAATTATCCCAACCATCTTCCTCATCTCAGGTCTACGAGATTAATATGATTAGTGTCGCTACTCGAGGACAGAAAAACAATGGGAAAGCGAAAGAAAACACACCCGCGGCATCTATTTCTCCTTCAACAATCCCGATTACACCACCCCTAAAGTGGTTATTCGCGGACCCGCCTATCCCGTCTCTAATGGAGTTGCCCACCGAACCATGATCAAACAACTTCATCAATCGCCCGTAAAAATGACACTATATGATCTCATTCAGACTTCTGAATCTCATCGACAAGCTCTCGTTGAGATCCTTCAAGGGATAGAGGTTTTACCCAACGAAACCCTGCCCGTTGCCTCCATTCTAACACCCAATCACGTTGCTTCTCTCACCAAACAATCCATCTCCCCCACCACTTCTGTCTCAAAACAACAAGCCGCTGCGGTTAGTTTCTCGGAAGATGAAATTATCGACTTTGGTGCAGAAGACCCTGACCCTGCCCTTTTCATTTCCGCTTACGTCCGAGACATTCGAGTACGTCGGGTTATGATTGACGGGGGCGCTAGCCTAAACATCATCTCTTCAAAAGCCTTCCAACAAATGAACATCCCTTCTAGTTGCATGTGTGCCAACCCCATCATGTTGCGATCATTCAATGACGCTATTACTTCTACCTTAGGCACCGTGATCCTCAACATTCGCGTAGGACCACGTACTTTACCCGAACTCTTCTATGTCCTTGAAGGAGAATTCCAATATAATATATTGCTGGGTCGTCCTTGGATTCGAGCCATGGGATGCGTTCCCTCAACATTACATCGATGCATAAAATTTGAGTACGAGGGGAAGTCCTACACTGTAAAAGCTGATCCTCCCCCCTTCAAAACTTGCAATATGCTATATCGCCCAAATGATGTGCTTATACCAATTAAGACACCCATACATTCAACCCAACCATCCTCTTCAAATGTACCTCAACCATCCACCTCAACTGCACCTACGCCTTCAACTGATGAAACTACCGTCGCACAAACCACTTCTCTTCCCGCAGCTAACATCCCAACCTCCGACCCCTTAGTAGATGTTTTTCATCGCCTCACGCTGGGGGAGTACCGCCTATATAACGTTAGTTCTTTCCCTACCCCGCAGGAGTACGGACAATTACATGCACATCCCACCTACGACCGTCGCGTGGGGGAGGTAATCTCTTACGGACCACCCCATTGTCGCACTAACCTAACGTATGGGGGTGTTGACACATCCTCCATTACCCCTGAACCTCCTCTTGGTGTGGTTCCCTTCCAATCCGATTTTCAATACCTGACAAATCGTCGCTTCGCCCTCACCTTCTTGACTCGCTGTGCGTGGAAAGGCTTTGGTTTTGGCCTTTACGAACAAGGCCGACATACTCTCATCCCCATCACCACACGCAAACATAATGATCGCAGTGGTCTCGGTTTTTCCGAAACACCTACACAAGAGACACCTCCTGTCAGCTGTATCTTGGAAGAGGAAGACGTTGCCCCTACCGAAACATCATCACCTACTTTGCCATCATCACCCACAGAATCGATGGACCCTGAATCTATCCCTCCTAACTTTTTTTTTTCATAAATGCTATCTTCATAGGTCCTCTCACTTATCAACGCGATAATGAGGACCCATCTTCTCTTCCCCTTCTGTATCCAGACATGATCGAAGAAGATTCACCTTTGATTAATGTTGTTGAGTGCCAGGATGACGACTCCATCCTCACTTACCTTGGGGCGGACGCCTCCTATCTTCAACGCGCCTTACCATCTGAAACTCAAACCATGCTGAACGAATCTACTATAGAAATCAACATCCACACGCAGGAAGATCCTCACATAGTGAAGATCGGACAATCACTTAACACATCAGAACAAGCCGCCTTTACCACCTTTCTCCGTGCTCGCAGCCAAGCTTTCGCATGGTCTTACGCTGACATGCCAGGAATTGATCCTACCATTGCCGTCCATAACATCACCCTAAACCCCGATTCCAAACCAGTCAAACAGAAATTGAGAAAAATGCATCCACGCATTGCTCTCTTGGTCAAAGAGGAACTCCAACGACTCCTTTCTGTTTCCTTCATTCTGCCTATTGACTATCCTCAATGGATTTCCAACATCGTACCTGTCACGAAAGCGACGGGGGGACTTCGGATATGCACGGATTTCCGGGATCTTAACCTCGCTTGCCCTAAGGATGACTTCCCCCTCCCAAGTATTGATCAACTTGTTGATCTCACTGCGGGTCATGAAATGCTTTCTCTCATGGATGGCTTTTCAGGATACAACCAAATTTTGGTTGCCCCTGCCGATCAACACAAGACTGCCTTCATAACTCCTTGGGGAACCTTTTGTTATCGTGTCATGCCATTTGGCCTTAAGAATGCTGGTGCTACCTATCAGCGGGCTATGACCTACATTTTTCATGACATTATGCACACTATCCTTGAAGACTATGTCGACGATCTTCTCGGCAAGTCTAAACATCGTAGTGAACATCTCGATGTTTTAACCATTATTTTTGATCGCCTGTTACAATATTCTGTCCGCCTTCAACCGAAGAAATGTGTTTTTGGTGTTCTTTCGGGAAAACTTCTTGGCTTTATTGTCTCTTTGCGTGGCATTGAGGTCGATCCATCGAAAGTCAAAGCTATCCTAGAAATGCCCCCACCCAAAAATCTCAAACAATTGCGTAGTTTACAAGGTAAGCTCCAATCTATCCGACGTTTCATCTCCCAACTCTCGGATCGGTGTCAACCTTTCCATCACCTCCTTAAAAAGGATATTGCTTTCCAATGGAGCGAAGAATGTCACCAAGCCTTCGAAGCTCTCAAATCTTATCTCTTACAGCCACCCGTGCTTATCCCACCCCAAGACAACCGCCCTTTCTACCTTTACCTTTCCGCCACCGACCACGCTGTAGGAGCCATGCTTGCACATCGTGACTCTGAGAATCACGAACAAGCCGTTTATTATATAAGTCGTACTTTGGTGGACTATGAGACTAGGTACACACATGTAGAAAAATTGTGCCTTGCCCTATCATTCGTTGCCACCAAACTCCGACACTACCTTCTAAATCACAAGACTTTCGTCATCACCAATACAGACCCCATCCATTACATGTACGCCAAACCTCATCTGAACCAACGCATTGCTAGATGGCTCATGCTTCTCGCCGACCTCGATCTTGAGTTTATCCACCAGAAATCAATCAAAGGACAAACCATCGCAGACCAACTTGCGGACGCTCCTGTACCGGGGGAACAATTTACCAATTTCACATTTCCCGACGAACTCATCGCTACTCTTTCCCTCACAGAGGAGTCGTACCTAATGACCCTCTTCTTCGATGGATCTAAATGCCAGCGCGGCGGAGGAGCCGGCGTTGTTCTCATTCCTCTCAACGCTGAACCTATGCCTCTTTCATTCCGACTTGATTTCCCTTGCACTAATAATACAGCGGAATACGAGGCCCTTGTTCTGGGTCTCCAAGTTGCATTACACTTAGGTATCAAATCTATCAACATTTTTGGCGACTCTCAATTGGTAGTCAATCAAGTTATGGGCGTCTACCAATGCAAAAACGAGGAACTTCAAAAATACAAACACTACGTGGAATCACTTCTAGCTTTATTTACCCACTATTCTATACAAACCATTCCCCGCTCCACTAACAAATTTGCGGATACTATGGCTTGCCTAGCCTCGCAAATTCCCGCCGCGCCAACTGACTCTGAATTATTCGTCGTGGTCCAACAACTTTTTGCCCCATCCTATTCGACCCCGGTAGTTTGTATGATAAATACTGTGTCTACTAATTCACAGGATACCTGGTACCACCAATTTCACGACTACCTTACAATCTCTGCCCTCCCACCTGACCTTACTAGTAACGGCAAACGTGCTTTTCTTAAAAGTGTTTCACGTTATGTTGTCATGGGGGGACTCCTCTATAAACGTGGCTTTGATGGTATCCTCCTTCGCTGTCTAACTGGCATGGAGGCCACTCATACCATCCAACAGGTCCATGACGGTATTTGTGGTGGACATTTTAGTGGCCTTGCCGTGGCTAAACGAATCCTTCGCCTAGGATATTATTGGCCTACTCTCAATAACGACTGCTACGAATATGTTAAGCGCTGTGTCATGTGTCAACAACATGCCAATCTTCAACATACTCCTAGCCACCCGCTACAAGTCGCTCGTGATCTTTGGCCTTTCTCACAATGGGGTTTAGACCTTATTGGTGAGATTCACCCGACCTCTTCACAACGTCACCGTTGGATAATCACAGCGACCGAATATTATACAAAATGGGTGGAGGCTATTCCACTCATTTCAATCAAAAAAGAAAAAATTGTCGAATTCATTAACCATCACATTATCTGTCGTTTTGGTATTCCTCATCGCCTAATAACCGATAATGGTAAATCTTTCAAAAACAAGTTGTTGCAAGACCTTTGTGACAACTTTGGTATCAAACTTAGCTTCTCATCACCTTACTATCCGCAGGCCAATGGTCAGGCTGAATCTTCTAATAAAACTCTAACCAAAATCCTCATGAAAGTCGTCAATGAATCTGGAAGAAATTGGCACGATCACATTCCCTTTGCCCTTTGGGCTTATCGTACTAGCATTCGTACCTCCACTAATGCCACACCTTTTTCTTTGGTATATGGTACCGAGGCTGTTTTACCTCTCGAAATACAAATACCCTCCCTTAGAATATCTCTTCAGGATATTCTCACCAACGATGATTTCCGCCAAGAGCGGTTAGCCCAATTGGAGCTTCTTGACGAACGACGTCTTACAGCTCTCGATCACCTTCAAATCTATCAAAAACGCATCAAGCGTGCTTATGATAAGCGACTTCATGAGCGTACCTTTAAGGTTGGTGATCTTGTCCTCAAAGAGAATCAACATGTCACCAAACTAGAAAAGAGCAAACGTGGAAAATTTGCTCCCAATTGGATTGGGCCTTATATAATCACTCACACCTATGGATCAGGCACTTATCGTTTAGCTTCGCTTAATGGTAAACCTGAGCCTGAACCCCTTAATGCCTTACATCTTCGACCATTCTACTGTTGAAACTAGTGTTATATCACCTCTTATCTACCTACTGCTCGTCCCTTGAGCTCATTTACCGCTACATACACTTTGTTTTCTATATCTCCGCATAAAATCAAAATCACTTCGCACCTCCCCTTGATAATGCCTTCCCCTTTTTTAGTCTAGTCCATGACTTCAAAGTATTAAAACAAGCCACATTCTTAAGGGATTTTCTTGAGTCAAACTTCCTTCTAAACTAGATGTTTCACGCCAAAAGAACATCTAGTCATCTACAATTAAATATAGACTGCTCCCTCGAAGAACAGCTATATGCCAAACTATTGCTGCTATTATAAATAGACTGCTCCCCTGAAGGACAGCTATGCACTAAAATCATTGCTGCTACTATAAATAGACTGCTCCCCTGAAGGACAGCTATGCACTAAAATCATCTCTGCTACTATAAATAGACTGCTCCCCCGAAGGATAGCTATACACAGTCAGCCTTTATCAGAAGCTTCTCGCATTGATCAGCTTCGTGAAGACCTCAAGAATAAAACAATCAATATCCCTTGTAGACTTCCCGCATCGATCAGTCTACATTCAATAAAATAAAAGCCTCATTCAAAAGAACTTTTTGGGTCATGGACTTGTCTATTTAGGGTAGGTTCTCTTTCGTTATAACAAGTTCTTTGTACCTCCGCTATATCATCCACATCACCTCACCATTTGTTTCAACTCAAGGGACGTAACGTACACCTGATATATTGTGATCATACAACTCTTTTCAACTATGGACTTCTCGTCTGTGCACGGCACTTAGGGCTTCAGGCTCGTTCTACGTTGTGTGGTTTGTTTAGCTCTTTTCACCTACGGAGCACTCTTTCCGCTTTGCCTCGCATCTAGAATTGTGTGTTGATCTTAATCAGGACACTATCCCCTACTACTTGGGTATGCTAACCTTTGCTTTACCTATACCTACACCAACAACATTACCCTACCAACATCAAATTTTTTACCAAACGACCAATTGCCTAAACCATACCAAAATTGCCTAAATTCGCCTCTCCCTGATCCTAAGGGAGAACTACATCGGTCTGAGGCCCCTCCTTGCTTTGTGCAATGGGCTATGTAGGCAGCACTTCGGAGACATGGGGTCTCCCAAGGTTAGCTCGACCATCCCCTACCATAACCTATCCTGTGTGGTGAATATAAATATTTTTGTGTATTTTTATTTTAATCACATTTCTCTTTATCCTTTTTCGAAACACCGAAAATCAAACACAAACAATCTTATTATTATCATAACTCAAATCAACATACATATTCAGTTTTATTTAGATGTTAAACAAATACATCTTCTCTATCATCGACACGCAGGTCGGCATCCTTATTTATTCTTATACCTCGCTAACATGTACTCAGACCATCACAACTCATCCCGAACTAGGTGATGATCGTGATCGTCGACCCCTCTCGCCGGGCCTCTCTGTCCTCAAAGGTACCGCGGCTATTGGTACCGCCCACTGATCTGCCAATCTCTCCTGTAACATATGAATACGCCCTCTCGCATGGAGAACTCCAGCCTCTAGTCTCGCCGCCCGTGACTCCGCAACCACTAACAATCCTCTTGTCTCATTCACCTGCGTTTGGAGCTGCTGAACCAAACGCTGCAGACGATCCCTCTCTGCTGTAATCACCGCTATGTCAGGGCGCTCACGTACACCTCGCAGTTCTGCTACCCACCATAATCTATAGGCCTCTGTCATTCCTGCATCCATTACCCTGCGATCGGCTGCTATCTCCTCGGGCCCTTCTGGAGGTGTTGGCCGGGGTGGTGAGAATGCTGCCTCGGCATCGATCCTCATATATGGTCTATAAGCCTGTGGTATGTCCTGCACAAATCCAAATTGTCGCCGCACGCGATCTATCGGAATCCTCTCATATTCACCTGGCCTGTGCCCCGCGATCCACCTCAATCGCTCTACACCTCTCAACTCCTCAGCTATGTTCTCGGTTACCATATAGTTCCCGTAGGGCCTCCAACAGATATCCGCAACCGTCACCCTCTCCCATACCTGCCTGTAATACTCAATGTCACCCGGCACGGCCTGAGATCTTGCCTCTTGTTCTGTCTGGACCCATCGTCGGAATCCCAACCTCTGTACTCCGGTCTCTCCTGCCTGGATGGATCGGCCTATTGGTCGCACACAAACAATGTGCTCATAGGCCCAACAGTGTAATAAGTATGAACTATCCAGTGTCGTCCTGTGATTTCGCCTACAAGCCCATAAACCCCTGTATAGCTCCGCCAAATATGCAGGTGCCCATGCAAAAGTCACATTCCTTTCTATCATCTCCCAAATAACACCCATCAATGCCTTTGGAAATCTTCCCCCTTCTACCCTTGGTAACGCATAATACCCTACCGCCATCAATAAAATCACTGCTAACCTTGTCTCCTCAGGGTGTGCTGCATACATTACCCCATATGTGAATGACAAACCTCGCTGTGTTAAGTCTCGTGCATATGGACCAAATACTGCTGTTATCGCTCCCCGTGCCGCGCTAGGTAGTGCCTGATATACTGGTTCTCCTGTAATAGGGAGTCTCAAAATCCGAAACACATCTTCCAAAGTTACTGTCATTTCACCTGTTGGCAGATAGAAGGTATTTGTCTCAGGATTCCATCTCTCAATCAGCGCCTGTAACATACCATGGTTACGTGCGATTCGTGAATAATAACGGATTCCACTTAACCCCAAACGATTTATCAATGTCCATTCCGCTGGTGTTACATCCGCTCGGATTCGCGACAACAGCGCTGGCACGCTATCATTCATCCTCAACCCTGTCTCTGCCTGCATACGCCAAAACGACAAATAACCATTCAATCCATTAGAGTCTTTTTCAAACATTCTGGAAATTTCTCCAGTAACCGGTACCGGTTATACATAACCGATATCGGTTGAGTAACCGATACCGGTTCTCCCTAACCGCTACCGGTCACTGTCAATTATATACACCTTCCCTAAAAACAACCACCTACGACAATAATTTGCTCGTTTATTCCTTTTTATACATGCAAACATACCTGAAACCCCTGATTGCCTACCCTGTAACACTTACCTCACCTGCAACCCTTGTTATCATGTTTTCTTTCTCATATCTACCCACCTACTCTCCCCCATCTTATTCACAAAACATGCAGTAGTTAAATCACAAACAAAATGATACCTCTTGGGTTGCAGCAGCTTGAGGTGGCCCTTGTCTTCCCTCCTGTCCTTGCCTGCTGGATGCTTCTCCTCGTTCTGCCATGATCACCACCCTTTTCAACTTTGTCTTTCTGCCTTCTGAACCTCAGATCACATTTACTTTCCTTGTCTCTTTTCTCCTTCTCACCCAAATCTCTCATGCAAATCCCTGTCTCAGTCGTCAAAAAGCGTCGCGTTCGCGTATTTAACCTCTTGCATGGCTCTAAAATTAAAACTTAAGTTGCCACCCTAGCTTTTCTATTTTTAGAAAAGCTCATACCTAAATAACCGGTATCGGTTAGCTAACCGATATCGGTCTATGACTACCGATATCGGTTCCCTAACCGATATCGGTTACACACCTTCCTTTTTGAAACAGGGTTCTTTTCTTCATTTCTCCTCTAAATTTTTGTCGCGCCCGCCTCTTTGCCTGCATAAACAACACAATTTACCACATTTTGTTCATCCACCACACATAGCATTACAATTTCATTAACATCATTTTCCAACTCATCAGTTACATATATCACACTGTCACAAAACCACCAATTCATCACATAACCTGACATTCATATATACGCACAAACAAACAAAAACATCAGCATCATCTATCTATCAACATGTCAATTAAACTCATCACACATTCTATATATTACCAACCATTAACCACATATTTCAACACATTTTAAACACAGCATGTGGATCAAAACATCATCTATATATATATACCAGTTTTCAAAAATACAATGTGCCCTACATCGGGGCCTCTGTGATCTCATAATATACCAAAGCCGGCACGCAGGCCGCAATACCTACCAAAAATCTCGACTCGGCTCGCAGGCCGGTCTCTCATGTCAAAAATATACTCGGCTCGCAGGCCGGTATCAAATATACAACCCGTACTCGGCTCGCAGGCCGGTATATAATAAATAAATGAATCCAAACAATGAATAAGTGTAGGCACGCAGGCCTCTATCAATACAACCGGTTCGCAGACCGGTGCCCATGTCCCTATACAAAACCATGTCGGGGATCTATCAGCTCTCCCCACCGCCCTCGGCACCTCTCCCCGCTGGTCCCTGTGGTGCCTCTCGCCTCCTGCCTGTCACAGATACGCCAGCTGTAGCTGCCCCTCCCTGAGATCTCTGCTGTGCGAGGTCTCTGCCCTATGCGCTGCATACGCCTGATACTCGACTCCGCTACTATCAAGAATATCCTGATAATAACGGGCCTCTGCTCTAACCTCCATATAACGATCTCGCGCCACTGAAGGAACTGGGGCTGGTCCCCTGGCACCTAACACCAATATCCCCTGAGCCTGTACCTGCACCTGTGGCTGTGGTGCTGGTGGAGGTGCTGCCTGTGCCTGTACCTGCACCTGTGGCCGTGGTGGTATCTGGGGCTGTGGCTGTGCTGCTGCTGGTACGGCTGCCTGTACCTGTACCTGCACCTGTGGCTGTGCTGCTGGTGGTGGTGCTGCCTGTGCCTGTACCTGAGCCTGGGCTAGCTGCCCCTGTAGGACCCCTATCTGTGCCTGTGCAGCAGCCAACTGTCCCTGTAATAGCTGCACCTGCCCCCGGAGCTGATCTCTCTCTGCCGTCACCGCTGCCAAGTCTGGCTGTGCGGGCTGTGCTACCCTCGCCGCTCTCTGCCCAGCCCACCAAACCCTGTATGCCCCCGTGCACCCAGCATCATCTACGCCATCATCTGCTGGCCTCTCTGCAACCCAGTCTGGATCCCAAGGCTGTGGCGCTGGCAGTGGGGCCTCTACATCATCCCTCCTGTACTGAGGGAAGGGAGGTGGCTCGTCCTGTCGCAGCCCCATCTGCCTGCGTACCCTCTCTAGGGGTATCCGCTCGTACTCTCCCGGCCTCCGTCCTGCTATCCAGAATGTATACTGGATCAGGCGCAGCTGTACGCGGGCTCCTCTGCCAGGCTGGTGACCTCTGTAGGGTCTCCATATAATGTCTACTGCTGTAAGGCCCTCTAGCATATGTCTATAGTAGGCCACATCCCGACCTGCAACAACTGCTCGTGGCTGGCCCACGACCCCCAACCACCTCTGAAATCCATATCGGTACACGACCTGTGGCCCTGGCTGCTGGGGTAGCCCTACCGGCCTGATGCATACGATGTGCTCGTATGCCCAACAGTGCAACAAAAATGTAGAACAAATACCAAATCGCCTCCTCCGGCGATAGCCCCATAACTCCCTGTATAATTGCACCAGATACACTGGTGCCCATGCAAAACAGGTGTGCTCCTCCACCATCTCCAGTAGCACCCCCATCAATGCCCGTGGGAAGCGGCCTCCCTCTGAATCTGGGAGGGCGAAGCAGGTGACCCCTATCATCATCAACACGGCAAGCCGTGTCTCATGTCTGTGTGCGCGGTACATGTCACCATATCCAATGCTCGCGCTATGATATGTCAGAAGCGCGGCTGCATCCCCAAAAACCTGCAGTATGCTATCCATGGCAGTCTCTGAATCTACCTGGAAAACGGCCTCTCCCTCGATCGGTAGCCGCAGGATGCGATACACATCCTCTAATGTGACCGTCATCTCCCCGGTCGGCAGATGGAACACATTGGCCGCCGGATCCCATCTCTCGATGAGGGCGACCATCAGGCTGTGATCTCTGTCTATCGCTCTGTACCTCTGGACCCCGCCAAGTCCCACCTCGCGCATGATGGCCCAATGCGCCGCAGATATGTGTGGCCTCATCCGACTCAATAGTGGAGGCATCCTATCACGCATCGTCAACTGCTGACGTGCCTGCAAAACCAACCCACATTCTTAGACCCACTCTTTATTATAACACCTACCCTACCATCTAAACCCCCTTTTGTAACACCCAAAATCTAAACCCACACCTCACCTTTCTCCACCCCAAACTCTAAACCCAATCCCATCCCAACCCACCTTCACACCTAGACCCTAAACCCTAAACCCTACACAACCCACTCAATCACCCAACCCACAAAAACCTAGACCCTAAACCCTAAACCCTACACAACTAACTCAACTCACCCCAACCAACTCAACCCAACCCATTCAACCACCCAACCCACAAAAACCTAGCCCCTAAACCCCCAACCCACACCCTAAACCAACCAACCCAACTCAACCCAACCCATTCAACCACCCAACCCACAAACAACCTAGACCTAAACCCTAAAACCCTAAAACTAACTCAACCCAACCCAACTCAACCCAACCCACTCAACCACCCAACCCACACCCTAGACCCTAAACCCTAAACCCTACACAACTACTCCACCCACCCCAACCAACTCAACCCAACCCATTCAACCACCCAACCCACAAAAACCTAGCCCCTAAACCCCCAACCCACACCCTAAACCAACCCAACCCAACCCACCCACTCAACCACCCAACTCAACCCAACCCATTCAACCACCCAACCCACAAAAACCTAGCCCCTAAACCCCCAACCCACACCCTAAACCAACCCAACCCAACCCACCCACTCAACCACCCAACTCAACCCAACCCATTCAACCACCCAACCCACAAAAACCTCGTCCCTAAACCCCCAACCTACACCCTAAACCAACCCAATCCAACCCCCACCCTAAACCAAACCAAGACAACCCAACCCACCCACTCAACCACCCAACCCCCCAACCTACACCCTAAACCAAATCCAACCCCCACCCTAAACCAAACCAAGACAACCCAACCCACCCACTCAACCACCCAACCCACAACAATCCCCCACGACCCCCACCCCACCGATACCGGCCGATGCGAGACCGACACCGGTTTCGCTCAAACACAACCTTACCGTTTTTTCGACCGATGCCGGTCGCCTATTGACCGACATCGGTCACTGTCTCCTGCCCGAGCCGAACCCCCGCGCGGCCCCCCAAAAACCATTTTTCACCTATTTTTACCCATCTACCCACCCAAACACCCCCAAATTTTACACACCTAGCCGCCTTAGCCTATCTAACCTATCTACCCTCTCCCTTTCTCGAATTACCTCCATTTACCCATTATTTCCTACAAAATACCAATTCCTACCCAAATCCCAAAAACAACATAACTCAACCAAATCACCAAATTAAAGAGTTTAGAACCTACCGGTACGACGACACGTCGTCGTGGTGGGATGGGTGGTGGTGGTCCAGCTGGTCCAGCTCCTCCAGCTCCTCCTGCCTGTGCCATGGCTCCAATCCTGATCTGCTGGGTCCCCGGCCAATCACCTGCTGCCTCCTCAACTATTCGGGCCCACTATCAACTCTCTCCGCCAATCAAATAGCTCCACCTCACTCAATACCCCCTACAAATCAACTCTCCATGTCAGACAAGTCAATTTTGGATTACAAATAACAAAAGTAACAATGACAGGCCGTATTTTTCTTTTTATAGATTTTTCGACCTTAACCGATGTCGGTTTCCTTTTTGCCCTAGGAAACCGGTATCGGTCCCTTAACCGATATCGGTCATGCAGAATCGACATCGGTTTGATACCCAACTTTTCACCCCATTCTTTGCCGTTCCTTACTCCTTGCCTCTTTTTCACCAATATCGCCTCTGTCCACCTTTGCTACACAACATTTGTTCACCTGGTCCGGCCCGACCTAAGGCCTCAACCTACCTATTTGGCCCGACCCAAGGCCTCACCCTACCTATTTGGCCTGACCCAAGGCCTCGCCCTACCAATTGGCCCCCACCCAAGGCCTCAACCTACCTATTTGGCCCGACCCAAGGCCTCAACCTACCTATTTGGCCCGACCCAAGGCCTCAACCTACCAATTGGCTCGACCCAAGGCCTCAACCTACCTATCGGCCCGACCCAAGGCCTCGCCCTACCTATTTGGCCTGACCCAAGGCCTCGCCCTACCAATTGGCCCGACCCAAGGCCTCAACCTACCTATTTGGCCTGACCCAAGGCCTCAACATACCTATTTGGCCCCGACCCAAGGCCTCGCCCTACCAATTTGGCCCGACCCAAGGCCTCACTCTACCGTTATGGTCTGACCCAAGGCCACAACCCAACAACTTGGCCCGAACCCAAGGCCGCATCACTTCCATACCATACCCACAATCAATGTTTTATTTTATCCATCCATCATGTACCTTGTGTTCACTCGAGCTCACCTGTTCGTGTTTTAGCATGATTAAGGTCCTTGACTTGATCTGTCAACCAGCTTTGCCCAGACCTAGACCGTGACGTTTATCTCAACCAAACCAACCACTTGGTACTGCCGAACATGCCTAAACGTTCCTGTACCTCACCTGTTATATACCCTGGAGCTACTTCCTCTGCCTTGGATACCAGGATTATAGCACCCTTGTTTGGATAAACTATCGACCTTTGCCTACACATTGGTGGTTTGCTTGTCAAATCATGTACCCTCGTCGTACTATTGCATTTCAACATGCATCTGCTTCCTTGGACCTACCCCATCATCTTACCATCCCTCTACCCCATTTACCCTTTATCAACCCTATCCCTGATTTCCCATTCACTCAATCTGTGATAGATTTGAGGGGGATTACCTATACCCTTAACAGGAGTAACCACTTCATATTATTGTCCGTGCAGCTTTACAAAACAAGCTACACGACAATAAGGGGCTAATGTAGACACCAAATTTGTGTCTTACGACCCCTTGTGACCCGCATCTCATCTCGCAATCTAACCTCATTACCTAAACTTTACACAATTATTTATTAATTACCTTGTAATTGATAAATCCACATCACCTTACCCGCCACCTCACTTTGCCACCTCATCATAACCTAGCCCTAACCCTAAACTAACCTAATTAAGACCTGTGACTTGGTCTAGACTCACATCCATAACTAATACCTCCTTACTCGCACCCAAAGCCGACCTTCTAGCCACTTGACCAAGCCCGCAACTGATCTCTCGGGAGAAAAACAGGGAAGGCGGGCTATTTTACTAAAAATAGCCTACTTTTTCCTTACCGATGCCGGTTCCTACTCGACCGCCGTCGGTTACGTAACCGCCATCGGTTCCCTGTAAATGGGCTTCCCAAACCAAAACAACGGATCGGAATTTCATTTTGGAGATCAGTCGAAGGATTTTTGAATCAAAGGAGAGTCCAAAGCGATTAGCAGAGTGGAGAACTTCACTTGACCAAGCAGAGACGAGTGAAGAAACTAGAAGAGTTGGCAGCCAAGGAGATCAACTTGCACCTTCATCAAAACCAGTAAGTTACATCTTGCATGTCCTCCATTATAACATTTCTTATGCTTTTGGAATTACTCCCCTCCCAAATCCGTTTCTGGATCCATTATCCAACGTACCATTGCCTCTAGCTGTCATTCTTTTGTTTCTAACCATCCCATTTCCCAAAAACTATCCAAAAATCAGCCATTACAAACTCCACAACCAGCCCAGAAGATCCTAGAACCCACCGGTATCGGTTAGCAGTAACCTCCATCGGTTATAGGTAACCGGCATCGGTTCCTTTGATCAAAGACCAGGAAAAACAGCCTTTCCTCTACCCAGTTCAGCCAAGCAATTTAATTGATATTTTACAGTATTTTGTGTTAACTCATATCGGCAGGGGAACTGACCACCTTCGAAAGGAAGTTTCATATTTCCTGGGCCCAAGGCAGTTCCCTCATTTATTATCTAATCAAAATCTTGTGGTCTTATGTTCTTATTTGCAGGTAGTCCTTCCAAGACAAAAAGGAGTTCTTCGCAGTCAGCCTGATCTTTCTCTACGGTACGCGCACATCATCTCAACATTCTACAGGTATTCCTCCTAACCCTAACCTTATCTGTTTCTATAAGGAACGAAGCATTTCCGAGTGAAACACTCATACCATTAGCATTATTCAAACACGTATTTAAAGGGATTAAATCCAACTTTCTTAATCTTCCAAACCTACTATAGTCAATCAGATCCAACCTCCAAAACTTTCTACATCCAAAACTATTAACCAAATACCCTTTGAATCTTCCACACCTACAATAGTTAATCAAATCCAACCCTCATAATCTTCTATATCCACTATCATTAATCCAATTCAATCTCTTGATTCATTTACATCCACTTTAATTGATAAAATTTAACCTCTTGAAACATCCACATCTACCTCTAAAAACTCAGACATCGTTGTGACCGGCATAGATGACCATTCTAATACATAAACCCTCACTCATTCATCTCATGTAGTAAATCCACCCACCATGATAGATTTATTTCCCAACTCCTTTTTATCTCTTTCATTACACATACAAAAAAAGAAATCTCTCTTAGAAACTAGAATTATCTCCACCAAGGGTAAATCTTCTCAACATCCAATCAAAAATCTTAATAGTCCCATTCAAAAAAAAATGCTCCATCCTCATAAGAAAATTGGACTTCCATCAGTTAAACCTAAGCCTAATCTCATACCTTCTATTTTGGGGCCTCATCCCTCCACTAGATAAACTCCTATCATCATTAAAAGGCCCAAGTTCACTCCTAAATCTATATATAAACACATTATTCACAATCTTCCTAAAATCTCTTCTCCTTATAAAACAACTAGGAATGTTCCTCCACCTATACATCTACTTTTTCCACCACCTAAAGGTTCTTACACCACGCTTCTCCAGAAGCTTATTCAGTTAGAATCAATAAAATTACCACCCATCAAAACCATATGAATGGAAACCTTCCTAGTTTAACCCTAGTGTTATCTATGCATACCATAGGACACCAGGACACAAAACTAAGCATTGTAAAGCTCTGTAAGTTTTCCTTGAAAAGTGGATCCAAGGGATAAAATTTTAGACCATTATACTCCGCTATTCAATCATCCAGAATGAATTTCAAAACATCAAGACAAAATTCCCAATTTATAAATTCTCAAGCCTATCACATCTGAATGAGTAGGTCCTTCATCTTAGCAGGATCATAATTTTGCCACTAAACCACTCCTTTAGATCTATGTTATTCGCATCACCACTAGAGCCTATGCATATGACCCAAATCAAGACAAACCTAAAATCATCATTGTTAGGGCTCCATCTAATTATACTTTTCCCTCAAAAACTAGGCCTAAGGTCAAAATTTCATCTACTCCTAACCCTTCCACTTCAGCACAAATTTTGAAAAATCTCAAAAGTGATATCGATGATCTTATACAAGATAAATTACAAACTATTTCCTCGGAATATTCTAAACCACTAATTCCTAATACCAAGGTGTCCATTTTTGCATCCCTTATTACTCATATACCAATAAAAATATATGATATAATCCTTAAAAACTTGCACCATGAACCTATAAAAATGTCTCTTTATGAGCTTATCCAGAGGTCCATCAACATTGCTAGGACATGATTGAGGCTCTTAAGAACATCATAATCCAAGTAGATGACCCTTTCCAACTAGATAAATTTTACATCGTATTATTTGATTCTTCCTCCATTGTGTTTGATAATGTGGAAATCCCCACTCTCCAATTAGAAGAACATGACCTCCCACTCTTCATCACTGTTCAAATCAATGACACCTCTATCAAAAGAGTTATGATTGAAAATGGTGCTAGTATCAACATAATTCATGTTACACGTTGAAACAACTTAAGTTACCTGATAACATCATATCCCAATCACCAGTTGTCCTACATACATTTAACAATAGTATCGCTCTTGCAATAGGTACGGTTATTTTACCCATTTTCATATATTATAAGCTCCTCTATGAACTCTTCTACATTGTAGAAGGAGAGTTTCAATACAGGATATTTCTTAGGCATCCTTGGATCTGTGTTATGTGCTTCATCCGCTCCACCTTGCAATTTTGCTTTAAAAATGAACACAAAGGTCAAATCAACACACTCCCTGTTGATCCTCATCCATTTGAAACATGCCACATGACATACCACTCATCTCATGTACTTATTCCTTAGAAGGTCTTTTATCACGAGGCTTATACTAGTATTACCATCCCTACATCCAAATTTTCTAATGATCAAACCTTCAACGATGTGCTACAATATCTCTCATTGGGGGACTATCAAGTTATTGGACCTCAATGATCTTACCACACCAAAAACCTTATGGGTGACCCTAATAAGAAACCTATGTACGAACCCAACATGTCATTGAAATCACATCCTTTTGTCCTCCTTATTTAAAAACTAACATTTCGCTTATGGAGGCATTGATCGACCTTCCTCCCATGTTGATAGTTAACCCCATGAAAAGCAGTTTTACAATAAGTTTTTGACTTCATCTATAACCCATCCTTTGCTCAAAACTCACCTATATCGTTGTGAATGGAAGGGTTTTATCCTAGGATATTATGAACATTTAACCCATGAATTGATCTTTAACCAAAAATGCAAGCCTCATGAGAAGATTTGGATTGGGTTTTAAAAAACCTTCATCTATGACGAATTTATCAAATATCACATCTGAAGCCATAGCAATAGAAGAACTAATCCTTCTCCCACTCCACCTCATAAGTCTGTAAATACATAGACGATACCATAACCATTCCCCCTAATTTTTTTTTAAGTAAAATCTGTTACATAAGGACCTATTGACCTATTAAGCTAACAACACAATTACAACTATTACATTAATTTTTCCTAACATGAGAGTAGAGGAAAATTCCACCACCATTCATATTCTTCAATGTCACGATGATAATTCTATCCTCACTTTTCATCGGGAGTGGATGAGTCACTCATCCCTCAAGAAAATTCACATCTTACTATGACCAACTTATCTAACAAACCCACTATCAGATATAAACCTAGATACCTCACACAATCCTTGCACTAGTCAAGGTCATGGCCAATCCCTTAATCCAAAAGAATTACGAGACTTTCATTGCTTTCTTATCCAAACATAGTCAAGAGTTTACATGGTCCTATAGTGACATGTGTGGCCTTGACCCTAATGTCGTTCATTCATAATATCATTCACTATCCTAGATGCTAAACTAGTTAAACAAAAAATGCATAAAATGCATCCCCACATTTCTCTCCTCATTAATGAAATAACTTCATCGTCCTCTTTCTGCTAACTTAATCTTCTCCTAATTGACTATTTGGAATGGGTTTCCAATCATAGTACCTATGACTAATGCCACAAGTAAGCTACGCATAGTTGCACTGATTTCTGAGATCTTAATCTCACCTGCCCAAAAGATGATTTCTCACTTCCTAATATTGACCAACTTGTTGATCTTACTGGTACTTCACAAAATTCTATCCCTTATGGACATACTTTTGTGGAAAAAATTAAATTTTTATCTCACTTGATGATCAACATAAAACATCCTTCATCATTCCTTGGGGAACCTTCTGCTATCAGAGTAATGTCTTTTGGTCTAAAAAATGTAGAGAGCCACTTAACTAACGTGTCAATGACTTATATATTCCATGACCTCATCCATAAAATTGTGCAGAAGACTATGTTGATAATCTTCTAAGAAAATCTAAATTTCTAGCAAAATAATCTTATTTTCCTCGACACTATCTTCACACATATTCTCCAATATTTTCTTCAACTAAAATCCTCCAAGTGTATTTTCATAGTATTATCTAGTAATATCTTAGGGTTTATAGTATCAATTCAAGGAATCGAAGTAGACCCAGCCAAAATAAAATCCATTATCAAAATTTCACCTCTATTTAATCTTAAACAACTTTGTAGTCTCCAAGGAAGACTTCAGTCCACTCGGTGTTTTATTTCATAATTAGTTGATCGATGTCATCCTTTCCATCATCTCCTTAGTAAATATGTTCAATTTAAATGGGATGAAGGTTTTCAAGAGGCCTTAAATTAACTTAAAAATACCTTCTATTACCTCATGTACTCACACCTACACATAAGGGTGAACCATTCTATTTTTATATATCCACTACTAATCATGCCCTAGGGGCCATACTCACACATAGAGATGAGCATGGTAAATAAAAAGTAGTTTATTACATAATTTGAACTCTCCATGATTACAAAACCCGCTAAATAGAAGCTGAAAAGCTGTGTTGTGCCTTATATTTTGAATTCTAAACTTCTTCATTATCTCCTCAATCACAAAATTTTCATTATTACCAATGTTAATCCTCTTAAAGCTATATATTAAAAACCTTACCATAATGGTCACATCACCCAGTGGCTTATGCTCATGACAAATTTTGATCTAGAGCCCCTCCCACAAAAATATATCAAGGGTCACATTATTGCTAATCAATTAGTCAAAACTCCTCTTCCAAGAAATCATATTCCTAACAAGCTTTTCCTTTACGAATTATTCAATTCATTTGATCACAAAGATGATATTACTATTAAAATTATTCTCTTCTTTGATGGCTCTAAATTCCAATAAGGGAGAGGAGTGGGCATCATCATCATACCTCCTTGAGGGAATCCTATCCCTTTATCTTTTAAATTAAATTTTGAATGCACTAACAACATGACATAATACAAAGCATTAATCATGGGTCTCCAAATCACTATCATGTTTGGTGTTAGAATCCTTCATATCTATGTATACTCTCAACTCATCCTTAATCAAATCAACATAGCTTATCAATGTAAAAATGAAATATTACAAAAATACAAGGTTGTTGTTGACTTCCTTTTAGAAGCATTTTATAGTTATACAATCCAAACATTCCCTCATTTTTCTAATAAGTTTTTATATATCATGTCCTGTCTCACCTAATTCATACCATGGTCAACCGAATATTCCAAACTATTTTTTGTCGTACACAAAATTGAGCAACCATCCCATGAAAATGAACTTCTTGCTGTCAATAACATTGAAAATAATCAAACATATATTTAGTATGCATAGATATATGACTATCTTTCTCAATCTAAATTCCCCCTTGACTTGTCTAAAAATGGCGAAATATATTTTATACAACGTTCTACCCATTTTTTAATCCTAGGTGGCATCTTTTACAAATGAGGATTTTATGGTATTCTCATCAGATTCCTTAAAACCAACAAATCTATCCAAGCAATGTAAGAAGTCCATGATGGAATATGTGGTGGAAATTTTACTGGTTTAGCCATTGTTAACCGTGTATTGTGAATGGGATATTATTGGACAAATCTTAACCTTGTCTGTTTTCAATATGTTAAAATGTGTTTAAAATGTCACCAACATTCTAGTCTTACACATGTCCCTAGTCAAGCTCTACAACTTTCTCATGACTTGTGGCCTTTCTCACATTAAGGGATTTGTCTTATGGGCCTTATTAATCCTTGTTCATCATATCTTCATCACTCGATCATCATTGTTACCGAATATTTTACTAAATGGGTGGAATTACTTCCCCTCGCCTTAACTAAAGCTAATAAAATTGTAGATTTAATCTATCAACATATTATATGTCACTTTGACATTCCTCATAAAATCATCATAGATAATGGAAATTCATTTTAAAATAAGGATATTAAGAAACTCTGTGACACATTAAACTTAGTTTCTACATTCCATACTATTTGTAAGCCAATGGATAAGCCGAAGCAACCAATAAAACAATTAGATATATTCTTGCAAAAACCATTAAAAAAATTGGTAAGCTTTGGCATCTCCATATCCCCTTTTCCTTATGGTCTTATCGGACTAGTATCTGAACAGCCACGGGCACTATTCCTTTTTCCCTCATTTACGATTCCAATTTTTTTCTTCCTCTATAAATTCAAATACCATCTCTTCATGTTTCTCTTTATAACCTCATATCCGATGAATATTATTGCTAAGAACATTTAGCACAACTTGAATTGTTATACCAACGTCATCTGACAACACTTGATCATCATCACATCTACCAAGAATGTATCAAATGAGCCTATAATAAACATATTAATCAAATTTGCTTTAATATTGGTGATCTTGTTTGGCAATAAAATCAAAATCTCAATACTTTAGAAAGGATTCAACGTGAGAATTTTTCTTTGAATTATCTTGGACCATATATAATCATGCACAAGTGTGGACCTGGGGCATATCATTGGCTTCCCTTGATGGTAAACTTTAAGTGGAACCTCTTAATGAATTGCATATGTGGAAATTTTATTGCTAACCTTTTACTTGCACGACTCTAGTCAGATATTAGTCTTTCTTTTATCCCTTCATCTAAATTTCTATGACCATAATGATTTAGAATGATGTGGTATTCCATTACTTTGGAATTATGACCTTAAATTTAGGTACCATATCTCTTCCTATACCATTTCTATATGGATAAGTTCCCCTTCTTACAGTTGGGAACCCTGAAATCATTACTCATATAAAATCCAAGTCATAGAATGATTCCTTAAAGGGCAACTATCTTACCTTAAAAATTTAAAATAACAATGTAGATCACTCCCTTGAAGGATGGCTACACAACAAAATACCAAATATACTCATCAAAAACAGCTTCCCATCTTGATCAACTCTTATATACATATATATATATCCATCTCTAAAAATCTTCTGGAATTGATCACATTTCCCATAAAGTGCAATCCTACCACATCAATGAGATCACGCATTAATAAAATCTGGGGCAGAACCTCAGTACCATTTTTTAGAAAACCTATCTTCCTCTATACACTATACATAAATTATTTGTACATACATACCTCTCTTTCACCCCATTTAATCTCAACCTGACTAATTATTGTTAATTATATGTTAGCATTGATAATGTGTTCCATGTGCATCTCCATTTAGTTATCCATGTGTCTTATAAATGACAAGTCATAGTAAGAAACAAAAATCCCATAAATGGATCCAATCAAGTATCCATTATATGAAAAAAACATCTATACCTCGTCAATAATCCTCATCATACCATTTATATACATTTATCCAATAAAAATTATGATACGACAAGTAATACCATCTATATTAACACACATGTAAAACTTAGTCAATCATGTTTACATTTAAATTTTTTAATATACTTCACAATATATATATATATATATATATCAACATCCAATTAAAAACTATTTAAAATCAATATTGATATATAAACATCACATCAACACACATATCTAAACATCTAACATCATTTAAAATCGATTCGAATCCACAACATAAAAACATGAAATGTAAAACATAAACACAATTTTGAGTCCACCAAAAACCATATATATGATGCATATACCTATTATATAGTAAAATATAGATTAGACATGATAGGCTCTCCGCCCTGCTCAAATATGTGCCCTCTATCCGGATTGAAGAATCTTCAAGATTGAGCTACACTTCCCATACTTGCTAAAGAAACCATCCTCGCCAAAATCCTCTCACTCACTACATGCATCGCATAACATGGTACATCTGAGATCCTCATAGTCACTATACATTGATAATAGAGCACCTCCTCACCAAGAGTATGATACTACTTGAGTGTGAAGAATCCAAGAGTTGTTATCCCTCCTCCACCTATGGATGCTATCCCTAATGGTAATTCCTAACCTCCTCCACTTGTAGTTACTACTGAACTTGTCAGTGCCACAAATCCTTGGTCATCTCCACCAGTGGCCTTTGAAATTTTCCCCACATCTCTGTATCTGGCCCACAACATCTCCCATTGACAACAATACATATCTCTGTCTAGTCTCATCTAAACTAGATCTGCATGTGCTACTCCCAGCTACTCCCTGAGAGTATCTCTCTCTTGATAGAGAGTTTCCCTGTCTGCGGTAAAAATTTTCCTACCTGTAGCCCATAAAACTTGATCCTCCTCCTAAATAGTGATTGCATCCTTTAACACTTCTCATCTATCTTCGAAAATGTCCCCATCTCCTTCCTGAGCCTTTACTCAGGCTCACACTATCATGTCTAATATGTGCTCCTGCTCCACCTGTCACTCTGTATATGCCTCAATAACACCGACATCATCTACTCCCTCTTCATCTGGAATTGTCACAGGATTTGTGACCGCAAGGAGTGGTGTGTCCATATCTTCATTGTCTCACCTATATGTGATAGGCAGTGGTAGTACATACTTGTCACATCACCCAACTAAATCTCATCAACTCCCATTCTCCTGGCTATCAGCCATGCACCCATGTATCATGTTGGGTGGTGTTCAGTGATGTTTTTAACTTTCTACTTGAATTAAAAAAGTGAAATAATAAAAACAAAACCTACATTAGAAGACATGGGGTTTAACGATACCCATAGATGATGGATGTTAACACTCGATGATGATAGAAATCATTCTCCATCTAAAAGTGTGTACAAGCTCATGTCTTGTGAAGAGACCTATACTCAAAGACACTAAATAGAATGGATTAGATAGATAGATAGGAAAACTTCTCAAAAAAGGCTGATTCCAGGAATTCAAAGGGCTTCCTCGAGGCATGAAAACTCACTTTCTAAAAAATCAATTGAATTTTAATGGATAAGTGATAAATTATAAATGGATAACAGAAATATAGATGCAAGAATAATATGTAAATATGATGAGATCTTGAGATTAATGGGTAGGTCATGTCCAGCTTCGAATTTGGCCCAGGTCAGTGTGGATGTAATCTGTAAGTGTTCTAAATAATCGTACCATAAGTCTGCAACTTCTTGTTCAATGTCATGTAAGAATTCAATCTTATCTTGGATGTCTTGTTTGGTTTTGGAAAATTAGATTACACAGAGACTTAATTCATGAATGATATCAAATTGTTCCCAATAGAAGGGTTGATTGACTATTGGCAGTGAGTGAATGCTTGTGATTTCATGTGATGTACCATCAATTTCCAACTAACAATGAGCCATGCTTAAAAATATGTTAGAAGAAACATGTTTGATAAAAAATATAAGAAATACTTGATGAAAACTGATAAAAGTTCATGAAAAGTAAAATTGACAGAAATTGTTGGCGATTAGGCCAATCACTTGTGATTCAGGTGATTTTTGATAGTTTAATAAAGTTAAATGTTTAAATTTTCTAATTGATGTTTGAGAATAATGAATGACTGAAAAAAATGTTAAAAACATGATAGATCATAAAAAAAATACCTGGAGGTTGAAATGGAGCTAAAATAAGCCTCAAACCTTGCTGAGAAGTGATATGGATGGTTGATACAATCTATAGGTGGAATGATGAAAAGTTGATCCATAGAAGCTTTGAAAATCTTGGAAAATGTCTAATTGGTATTGATAATGATGGAAATTTATAACTTTGATATCCTAGTGTCAAATGATGATACACAGAATGTTGGAATACAGTGTTGAAAGTAAAAGCCCGGGATTTGAAATTGAGGATCCCGAAAGAGGCTGAAAAACTTGTATTTATAATCGCTGGAGATTACCTAAATTGTTGGCAATCTAGATTTCTTAGGATTTAAGGTGGAAAAGTGGTTAAAAAAACTTCTAAATGAAGTTGTTTTGGTTTGTGTTTGGGTAAATGATTTTTAATTTGTTAGGGATGAGGTGTGATGGTTAATGGGGTTGTGAAATGGTTTAAATATGAGTTGTCTTTATTTAATTTTTATTTTAAGGTGGTTTTTAGATGGTTAGATATAGAATTGATAACTGTAGAAGGGATATTTACGTGGGGTAAATATAATAAAGGGATTATGAGTTAAGATGAGGCAATTAATGAGTGTTAAATGATGAATTAGATAAATAAATGATAAAGGGGATGAAGGGTGCATATTTTTTGTGTCTACATTTTCCCCTTTTTTCTAGTGGTTTGACATCAGAAAAGTGCTAGAAAAAAATAAAGACGAGTTGATTTTTATGAGTGATCCCCCCTCAAAATGGAGTGACTGTAGTGCAGTGTAAGGAACACTAGTTTGACAGTTTTGATTGGATAAATGTGACATGTGTTTCATGAAAAACATTACCCCAGTTTTAAGGGGTACCGAAATGAGGTATGCTACCATTGGATCAAGTGATAAGGGGAACGAATGGGTCGATGTCTATGGAAATATGATCCACAAAGGTAGGCTGGAATGATAGGGAAGCCGAGTGATGGGGGGCCAAAAGGCTCATGTCCCATAGACGTATGACATATCCCAATGCTAATTTGATTGTTCGATGTTTAATATTTCGAGGAATGGGGTCCTTTAATGGAGGTAACATGCTTTGAAAAAAGTGGCAATATTGATAGGTGTGTAAAGAAGGATGAATTGCTATTGATTATGTGAATCGTGAGTGATTTAGATGAATCACTAGTGAGTAAGTGGATTGTCGACAATTAGGGAAAAATTTAATTAGGGCCTATAAAATGTGAATGGGATGGTGAACAGTTCATTTTTAGCAAACCAACCTGCACGACCGTGAGAGTGATAGAAAAGAAAACGTGATGGCATCCTCCAGTAGGCATAGGAAACCTACATTGGTAGAGGTGAGTTTAATTATGTTTGTTTTTTCTTAAATTTTGATTGAATTTTTTTTTTCGAAGTATATTTTAGGATTTTCATAAAATATTGTAGCATACAGATTAAATGAAGGGAATCATAGGAATCGTCAATGATTCATGTGATCACCAGAGATTGAGATGAATCATCGGTGATTCGACTGTTTTAGTTGCAGTTGATATTTTTGAGTGGAAGTATTAAGTTTTAATGGATTTTTTTGATGTTTTGATGATGAGATGATGATATGTGTTCTAATGTTTTTTTGTTAGTGTATGTATGTGGACTTGAAGTTGATGATCCATGATCAGATCCCTGTTATTTTGGATGAGGTATGGGTTGCCATGTTCGATGAGGATTGGGAGCATGTGGAGGTAGTGGGTTTTAGAGGGATGAGACATTACAAGAGAGTGCATAGGTGTTGGGGTTTGATGTTAGCATTGATGGAGAGATGGAATCCTTCCACCTGTGCTTTTTTTTTTATTACCCATAAGGGAGATGAGTATTAAGTTGGAGGATGTACACTAGATCATGAGTCTACCAAACTAAGGAGAGGGTATATATACTATTGAGGAGTCCGAGAGACTATATGTTATGAGGAGATTATACGGGGATGAAGCGGATGATGTGAAGTATGTTTTAGGAGGATTTACATTTCAATATTTATATTTTCCATCAAGATATGGATATACGAGGCTGAATATGATGATGATGGCCATTTCATGCTTCACCCTACCTAATTATAGAGGAGGTAGGTTTCCTTGGATGATGACTGGGGTTGTAGCTGAGATGTTGGAGCATCAGATAATGTTCGAGTGGGAACCAACTTTACTTTCTCAGACATATAGATAGTTTTGGGCCTAGAAGACTCAAAAGAGGTATTAGGTTGATATTGTTTTCTTGTTACAATGTTGGGCATATGAGCATGTATACATTTCTTAGCCATATGGTTTTTGATGGGGTTTAGGAGATGGGCATGCAGGTTTCATGAGATGGAGACATGATATAGTTAGATGGAAGAGGAAGAGGAAGGTAGGTTATTACAGGGATATGTTGAGTGGATTACAAACTGGGGATGTTATATGGAGACCATATTTAGAAATTCATGATTGGCCCAGATGTGAGCACAAACTTGTTGGTACATAGCAAGACACATGGGTGCATGAAAGGATAAGAGCTGAGTATGAGATGGTTCAATTCAGCCATGTTAGATGGAAGTTTGGATTAGTATAGGATATGCCTGAGGAGCCGATGTAGTATAGACGGGAGGTGGGGGATACTGAGAATCTGAAGGAAGTTGTGAGCATACCTTTCATTATTGTCAAGGAGTGTGGGGCCATGGGCCCTAATGATGATGGAGATATAGTGCCTATTGATGGTGTAGGGGTTACACCTGAGTATGGACCTCAGTGGACTCAAGAATTTAGAGAATTTGAGAGGACTCAAGTGGTACAACAAGTGAGGAGGGTGCGTGCTCGAGTTGAGGGAGCATAAGAGACTATTCAGATTATTGATGATGAGGGTGATGAGGAGGAGGATGTAGATGGTGATTTTACACCTACAATGGTAGATTTGATGTCCGAGAAGGTCTCGTTAGAGGCAAAGAGAGATAATGCTAGGAAAGATAGATATGATTTGATGGGAGTCCAAGATACATGGTTGTGGAGTAGGACAATTCCATGACTGAGCGGGATGGGCTTAGGATCTAGTTGGCTTAGGCTGTCATAGATATGGATAGGTACCATTAATAACGAGATGCTTTGAAGAAGGCCCTATGTATCACAGGTTCTTATATATTAGGTTCAAATTTGACATTTTTTACACATGCTAGTAGCCAGATGGGAGATTTAGGCATAATTAGTACAACTCATTATCAGTATTTGAGGGACGAGTTGGCATATTATGAGGACATGGTGAAACATAGATTTTTGAATGCTACTTTGTATGTGGATCATCTAGCGTAGAGAGGAACAACACCTAACGTGAGTGAAGGTAGTGTAGACACCGATAATTACGCCCAAGCAATTTAAATACTTAAATTGCACTAATTATCCCCTTTCTCACAAATCGATGACATATCATAAAAAAGCACTCATTTTCCTATATATCATCATTAATTAATTACACTAAGCTAATTAATTAAGTTGCCTATCCAACGAATACCCTAATTAACAACCTTCCGTTAATAAATCACCCCTTCTACCTAGACTAATTAATTATTATTAATTAATTAGTTTTCCCTTCCATTTAACCAATAAATCAATATTTAATTGATTTAATCCCCTTATAATAGCCTAAATCACACTAATATTCTTCTAATTGGCTTCTATAAGCTTACACCTACCTATTAATTAATCACCTTTGATTAATTAAAGCACCCCCCCAACTCCCATGACTTGCTAAACATGTATTAAACCCTTCTAAAGTAAGGTTACCTTTAATAAAACAACCTTATCCATTCCTAATCATGTTTTACCTTTATCCCACATTCATGAGAATGTGTTGAATCCTTTATCCTTTGGGCTATATAAGGATCCCTCCACCTACCTTTTTACTTACACCTAAAACTCCTTAAGAGAGTAAATGAAAAGCATATAGCAAAGAGACTAAGAGCTTGCACCTTGCCCTTTTGAGAGTTCATCATCTTGAAGAGTTAAGTCTCTTTCTTAAAGTGATTGGGTCATATGAGATAAAGCTTCCTATTCTTGCATTCTTTAAGGATCAAACAAAGAAATTTTTGATTGCCATTGGAGCTAAATAGGTCATTTCATTCTTGTTGGTAATCTAGGAGAGTAGAGATGTTAAAATAGCAAGCATAGTTTTGATCTCATGTTTTCAAAGTTATAATGTTAGTTTAGATCTTGCTTAGTTCTCTATCTTGATGGTGTTTATGCTTTGTTTTAGCTAAATTGTAGAACTGTTTTAGGTGGTAGTTCTTGCTTCATTTGATTTAGCATTAAGCAAAGTATACATGCACACATTTGGCACACCCGGTGGGACTTGAACATGGGTTTCCTACCCGTTCTCACATCTCTGGCTTTGTTGACCAATAGATCTCTATGAGTAAACAAGATTATTATGTTACCAAGTGCGTTTTTTGGACCTTGTTCAGACTCTTACTCTAGTCCATATCTCATCTCATGATTTATACCTTTGGCTAATCACTTCATCGCCGTGAGGCTTCTAAGCTACATTCATATCATTCACATCATTCTTCTACTTCATTCAGAACATCCATGTGTATAAGGTTACTTGTTTTCCATTTTTGCGGACACCTTTGTCCCCTTCCACAAAAATAATCTTCTCCTTCCTTTCTATCACGTGCTCTTAGGCCAACTTATGCTAGGGGCATCCTTGCTTCTTCCCAGCACTTCATGGGTTTACATTCACCATCATGTTGAACCTATCCATAATGGCCTTGGGTCCCATTTTTACCTATGAAGAGTTTACCTTTGAATACTCCCACCTAATTGTTGGGGAATTTTTCCATCTTCACCTTTCTGGTAAACACGTGGCCTTATGCCCTTGTACATCCCATCTATCACTAAATGCATCCATGCTTCCTTATATTCCTGTACATAGTTTCATAAAAATTTAAAAATCAACCAAAACATTCAAATATGTTAGAAAAATCATCAAAAAACATTCAAATATGTTTTAGAAAACTTTTAAAAATTGAAAATCATCCTACAAAACGTCACTCTTTGGTTCTCACTTGTTCATGTGTGTAACTTGCGGATCATCTTGATCTACCTCCATCAACAAAAGCTAGGCTACTTACTTCGTCCGTACTCTGGGGCACAACGAGTTTCCTGGTACTGTTTCGTAGTGCACATTGATTTTCCATCAGACCTGAGTGTCCTCCATTATTCCCCTCACATGTATCCTTACTTGGGGCACCATCATCAACCCTTTTCATTAATTTGCACAAGTCGCAACTGAAGCTCGATAATAAAAAAATTATATTATGTTTCTCTGTTAGTTTAGCTTGTTTACTTTCTTGTATTGCATTACATTTTGTATGTTGCATGGAGTTAGGCATCTTTCACTTTCTCGTATTGCATTGCATTTTGTATGTTACATGGAGTTGGTGTTTTCAGCAATGGAAAATCATTCGTAGTATGGATTTTCATGTCATTCTACCTTTGTCGTATGCTTATATTTTTCATAAGGACCAATGATGTAGCTCTTATGGCAATATGATGACACCGAAATTATTCCAATACACAGTGGCTAGAGGCTAAGCTCTTCTCTCCCTTCCTCCATATTCATTCTACATCACTTTCCTCTCACCCCTTTTCTTCCATCTTACCGGGGCATCTTTCCTCCTCCCATTCTTCTATCTATCTCTCACCTTTTTTGATCGTCGATCATCTTCTTTCATCACCCCATCGAAACTCGAGGAGGCATCTCTCACTTCTACTAATTTATCTTCTACCTCTTCAAAATTCCACCTGTCTACTATCTTTGAAGTGGCGTCACTTACGCCACCCAAAAGAGGGGAAAATTTAGACACCCATAATTGCGCCCAAGCAATTTAACTACTTAAATTGCACTAATTATCCCCTTTCTCGCAAATCGACGACATATCGTCAAAAGCACTCATTTTCCCTCATATCATCCTTAATTAATTAAGTTTCCTATCTAATAAATACCCTAATTTATGACCTTCCATTAATAAATCACCCCTTCTACCTAGACTAATTAATTCATCATTTTATCTCCCTTTGACGTGTTACCTTGTGTGCATTATCTCGACACAATTAAGATACTTATGTCATGTTTTTCATAAATTTGATCTAAGTATTTGCATTGTGGCATTACGCTGTGCATATTTTAACACATCCTTGGTATACCTTGACTTGGTTTGGCTTTCAAACATTGTCCAAAATCTTGAAGAGTGTCACTTACTTTGTTTGCGTCGTTTCAATACCACTTTAGCACTAATAACTTACTTCTTCGTAAAGATTAATTAACGTGTCCAATTGGTGTGGTTACATGGCTTACATTTGCAATCCTCACCCTTTAACATTTAGGCCTTGTTGGTTGTTAAACTTTTCATGGTATCCTTTGATTGGGAGTCACATCTACCCTTTGTTAATATTTACGCCTTGCTCATTTTGAGCTTGACGTAAATATTGCCATTGTGTTGATCAATTTTGCATCAGACTATCACTTTGCACATGCATTTTACATAGGGAGTAGTTCCTTGTTGATTGGCTTTATGTTTCACACTTTTGTGATTGTTCTTTAAGATTATTCATTCAAAAAACTTGTTTTCTAGGACAATCCCTTTTGATATCATCGAGATTGCATCATCACGATGTTTATTTTCCTTATCCCCCCTTTGGAAAATCACACACACATCTCCATACACAATGAATGTCGATTTGGCTGCCATTGTGCTGCCCAAATCGGCATGGCTCCTTTTTCACTTTGAAGAAGTTTGATCGCACTATCTAGGTCTAGACATTTGTGCTTAAATGACACAAGAGATGACTGATTATCGTGCAGTTCCTAATGATTATGATAATAAGGAATCCAACTTTCAGCGTTCACATTAAAGGATGCCCATCATGACCAAACCTTGATTGGTTCTTCATGCTAGAGAACCCATCCGGGTAACTCGTTCCCCACCTTCATCTCATAGTCGGTGGTATGATTTGGACACATTTGATCCAAATTATTATTTGAGTTCCCTCCACTCTTCTTCTAATTCTAATCCAAACATTTCCTCTTCTTCTGAGGATTCCAATCCAAATATTTCCTCTGACTCTTTTGAGGATTCAGATCCAAACTACTATTCAAATTCATCTAATTTGACTCCTAAGTCATGGTCCTCCCTTTCTTTGCAGGATCCTCTTCCTTAATCATCTAATGCGACTCTTATGTCGCGGTCCTCCCTTTCTTCGCAGGACCCCTTTTATCAGTCGCCCCAACGACGTCTTCTTCCTTTGAAGATACACATGACTCCAAATCCCTCTAATCAGAAGTATAATACAATTCTTGAATCGCAGTCCTCTCTTTCTTCACAGGACCCTTGTCATCATTCATCTAATGCGATGCTTGAATCACAGTCCTCCCTTTCTTTGCAGGATCCTCTTCATCAATCATCTAATGCGACTCTTATGTCACGGTCCTCCCTTTCTTCGTAGGACCCCTTTTATCAGTTGCCCCAACAACATCTTCTTCCTTTGAAGATACACGTGACTCCAAATCCCTCTAATCAGAAGTATAATAAAATTCTTGAATCGGGGTCCTCTCTTTCTTCGCAGGACCCTTGTCATCATTCATCTAATGCGATGCTTGAATCACAGTCCTCCCTTTCTTTGCAGGATCCTCTTCATCAATCATCTAATGTGAATCTTATGTCACGGTCCTCCCTTTCTTCACAGGACACCTTTTATCAGTCACCCCAACAACGTATTCTTCCTTTGAAGATACACGCGACTCCAAATCCCTCCAATCAGAAGTATAATATAATTCTTAAATCACAGTCCTCTCTTTCTTCGTAGGACCCTTGTCATCATTCATCTAATGCAATGCTTGAATCATAGTCCTCCCCTTCTTTGCAGGACCTTCTTTATAAATCACCCCCATGGAATCTTCCTTATATGACGATTCGTGTGACTCAAATTCCTTCGAGACAAACATGTGAATCGACCCATGTGTCATAATCTACAGACTTTGGACTTAATCCTACTATTTTACATATGACATACCATTGTATAGGTAGGTCCACACCACCTTCATCTACTCCTAAGACATCTAGCTACACATATTATTCGTCCCCCATATCATCTTCTTCTATCAATAATCATTAAACATATTCTAAGTCTTCCACACCAAGTGAACCTATTTCTTCCAATAAACCCCTAGGGATCGATCAACAACTCATACTAATTGATCTCTTTTAGAATGAAGAAAAAATCAGGGCATTTATAGGGGCATATGAAGATATTGCTTTAGTAGATTACAAAAAAGGATTCTCTTTAGACTTTGATGCGTCTGCATATTGTGAGGAAAAGGTTGATTCCTTTGATCAAGAAATGGAGGAAGAGCCTCAGATCATGCAACTTAATCCTAATCTTATTCTTCCATCTTCACATTCTTCATTATGTGATGAAACTCCTTGGTATTGCATAGATCCATGGCCTTTCTTCTCATCACCCAATAACTCTTCGTCTATCATAATTCCTCAATCACAATCTCTTGTGGGGTCAACGCCAAGTAGCCCTTTATCTTCATCTAGGTGTGGGTCACCTTCTAGTAGCCCTTCCTCTACTATTTGTGGGATATTTTCGAGTAGCCCACTATCTTCTATTCTTGGTGCACGTCCAACTAGCCCCTTGTCTTCTAGGTATGGATCACCCCTGAGTAGTCCATCATCTTTTATTCTTGGGCCACATCCTAGTAGCCCATTATCTTACATCTATGGGTCATGTCCTAGTAGCCTTTCTTCTTCTATTCTTGGGCCACATCCTAGTAGCCCTTCATCTTCTATCTATGGGTCACATCCTAGTAGCCCTTCTTCTTCTATTTTTGGGCCACATCCTAGTAGCCCTTCATCTTCTATCTATGGGTCATGTCCTAGTAGCCTTTCTTCTTCTATTCTTGGGCCACATCCTAGAATCCCTTCATCATCTTCTATCAGTAGCTCACATCCTGGTAGCCCCTCCTCTTCAATTCTTGGACCATATACATTTCATCCATCACATTATTCTTCTACCAAAGATGGTGGAAAGCCCATGGTCATTTCTTGCATCAGTTCTAAACGTCCGTGTTCACTTTCTTCTCCTTCTCGAGATCAGACAAGTCATGTGTTAGCTTATAGGAAACCCAAACAGGTTCATTATCAAGCTTAGGTGAAAACTTCCAAGAGCTCAAAATCCCCCAACAACTGGAACAATCTCAAATTTGTAAATCAAGCACGATTCAAGAAAACAAATCAACATAACCATCAAGTATGGCACAAAGTGCATAAACCTTTGGATAGGGAACTCAAGCTCCCACATAAAAAATCCATGTTTCAGGATAAATCACAGTCCTTTGTTGAGTGTGAACTCACCACGATCATCGAGATTGGGGAAAACATGACTCTCGATAAACAAACACGCTTAGTCTCCCTTATCAAGGAAGTCGCAAACATTGTTGTTGGATCTTACCACACAGAGTGACTTTGTTAGTCCCAACCTCTTAAAACTGTCAAAAATCTAAAAAAAAATAAAATTCAAAAATACAAAACACATTGAGAAAAAACAACAAAAATCAAAGGTATAAAGATCAAACATTGCAATTAGGTGTTGCATACACATGGATATTTCTTTCTTCCCTTCCTTGTTATTCTTTTGCAAGTCTTCCTACCATTTTCATCCCTTCGGTGATATTTTGGTTAGCTTATTCACACACATTTTGTGACATTTATCTCTATGGTATCTGTTTTTCCCTAGTCTTTTATCACCTTGGTAAATTAAAGAATGACTGACCTCATGGAGATCCTATCACATTCAAACATCTAATAAACTTATTGCGAAGAAATTTTGGACATATTTGTTGACACTAGCCAATGTCATCATCACAATCACTTCCACCTCCTTCCATCAATCCATCAGTGGTTCTTAACCCCTTGTCAAACAAAAGAGTTGAAATAAGTTTTCAGAAAGCAAAAGAATCAAAATCAATCAAAACTCAAAAGATAAAAGCTACAAAGCAAAATAAATTAATATATAACTCGCTCTTGGGGTATTTCCAATAATCTCTATCGGGGCTATGGATGCCTGACTGGCAGTAGAGAAATGTTGTGATTAGAATCAAATACATCTCCATTAGGGCTATGGATGCTTGGCTGGTAACGGAGCAATGTACGGATATCCTTTCACCCTCCATTCACAAAATCACTTATCAAAATAAATTATTCCTACACATTGGCTAGGGTCTCTTCACTTGTTGTTTATTAAATTTTCACTTCAAGAGGTAATAAACTCCACATGCACATACTGGATCTCTATGAGTAAACATGATTAGTATGTTACCAAGTGTATATTTTGGACCTTGTTCAGACTCTTACTCTACTCCATATCTCATCTCATGATTTATGCCTTTGGCTAATCACTTCATCACCACGAGGCTTCTAAGCTACATTCATATCATTCACATCGTTATTCTACTTCATTCAGAACATCCATGTGTATAAGGTTACTTGTTTTCCATGTTTGCGGACACCTTTATCCCCTTCCACAAAAATAATCTTCTCCTTCCTTTCTATCATTTTCTCTTAGGCCAACTTACGCTAGGGGCATCCTTGCTTCTTCCTAGCACTTCATGGGTTTACATTCACATCATGTTGAACCTATCCATAATGGCCTTGGGTCCCATTTCTACCTATGAAGATTTTACCTTTGAATACTCCCACCTAATTGTTGGGGAATTTTTACATCTTCACCTTTCTACTACGCATGTGGCCTTATGCCCTTGTACATCCCATCTATCGCTAGGGGCATCCACGCTTCCTTATATTCCTATACATAGTTTCATAAAACTTTAAAAATCAACCAAAACATTCAAATATGTTAGAAAAATCATCAAAAAACATTCAAATATGTTTTAGAAAACTTCTAAAAATTGAAAATAATCCTACAAAATGTCACTCTTTGGTTCTCACTTGTTCATGTGTGCAACTTATGGATCATTTTGATCTACCTCCATCAACAAAAGCTAGGCTACTTACTTCATCCGTACTCTGGGGCACAATGAGTTGCCTGGTACTATTTCATAGTGCACATTAATTTTCCATCAGACCTGAGTGTCCTTCGTTATTCCCCTCGCATGTATCCTTGCTTGGGGCACCATCATCAACCCTTGTCGTTAATTTTCACAAGTCGTAACTGAAGCTCGATAATAAAAACATTATATTATGTTTCTATGTTAGTTTAGCTTGTTTACTTTCTCGTATTGCATTAAATTTTGTATGTTGCATGGATTTAGTCATCTTTCACTTTCTCGTATTGCATTGCATTTTGTATGTTGCATGGAGTTGGTGTTTTCAGCAATGGAAAATCATTCGTAGTATGGATTTTCATGTCGTTCTACCTTTGTCGTATGCTTATATTTTTCATAAGGACCGATGACGTAGCTCTTATGGCAATATGATGACACCAAAATTTTTCCAATACATAGTGGCTAGAGGCTAAGATCCTCTCTCCCCTCCTCCATATTCATTCTACATCACTTTCCTCTCACCCCTATTCTTCCATCTTAACTGGGCATCTTGCCTCCTCCCATTCTTCTATCTGTCTCTCACCTTTTTCAATCGTCGATCATCTTCTTTCATAACCCCATTGACACTTGAGGGGGCATCTCTCACTTCTACTAATTTATCTTCTACCTCTTCAAAATTCCACCTATCTACTATCTTTGAAGTGGCGTCACTTACACCACCCCAAAGTGGGGCAAATGTAGACACCCATAATTACGCCCAAGCAATTTAAATACTTAAATTACACTAACTATCTCCTTTTCTGAAAATAGATGACATATCATCAAAAGCACTCATATTCCCTCTAATTTTTATCATTTAATTACAATACGAAAAATTTATTAAGTTGCTTATCCAAAAAATACCCTAATTAATGACCTTTCATTAATAAATCACCCCTTCTACCTAGACTAATTAATTATTATTAATTAATTAACTTTCCCTTCCATTTAACCAATAAATCAATATTTAATTGGTTTAATCCCCTTCTAATAGCCTAAATTGTACTAATATTCCTCTAATTATCTTCTATAAGCTTACATCTACCTATTAGTTAATCACATTTGATTAATTAAAACACCCCCAACTCCCATGACTTGCTAAGCATAAATTAAACCCTTCTAAAGTAAGGTTACCTTTAATAAAGCAACCTTATCCATTCCTAATCATGTTTTATCTTTATCCCACATGCAAAGGGATGAAGTGTTTCCTTTATCCATTTGGCTATATAAGGAGCCCTCCTACCTTTATACTTACACCTAAACTTCTTAAGAGAGAAAATGCAAAGCATATAGCAAAGAGACTAAGAGCTTGCCTTTTGTTTTCTTGAGAGGTCACCATTATTAAGAGCTAAAGCTTCATATTCTTGCATTATTTAAGGATCAAACAAAGCAATTTTTGATTTCCATTGGAGCTAAATAGGCCCATTCATTCTTGTTGGTAATCTAGGAGAGTAGAGATGTTAAAATAACATGCATAGTTTTGATCTCGTGTTTTCAAAGTTATAATGTTAGTTTAGATATTGCTTAGTTATCTATCTTGATGGTGTTTATGCTTTGTTTTAGCTAAATTTTAGAACTATTTTAGTTGGTAGTAACAAAGCATAAACACCATCAAGATAGAGAACTAAGCAAGATCTAAACTAACATTATAACTTTGAAAACATGAGATCAAAACTATGTTTGCTATTTTAACATCTCTACTCTCCTAGATTACTAACAAGAATGAATAGAACTATTTATACAATGGTATGTCATATGTAAAATAGTAGGATTAAGTCCAAAGTTTTTAGATTGTGACACATGGGTTGATTCAGATGTTTGTCTCGAAGGACTTTGAGTCACACGAATCTTCATAGAAGGAAGATTCCGTGGGGGTGATTGATGAAGAAGGTCCTGCAAAGAAGGGGAGGACTGTGATTCAAGCATCACATTAGATGAATTATGAAAAGGTTCCTACAAAGAAAAATAGGGCCATGATTCAAGAATTGTATTATACTTCTGAATGGAGGGATTTGGAGTCGCGTGTATCTTCAAAGGAAGAAGACGTCGTTGGGGCAACTGATAAAAGGGGTCCTATGAAGAAAGGGAGGACTACAACATAAGAGTCACATTAGATGATTGATGAAGAGGATCGTGCAAAGAAAGGGAGGAATTTTATTCAAGCATCGCATTAGATGAATGATGACAAGGGTCTTGTGCAGAAAGAGAGGACCGCAATTCAAGAATTGTATTATACTTCTGATTGGAGGGATTTGGAGTCACGTGTATCTTCAAAGGAAGAAGACATCATTGGGGTGACTGATAAAAGGGGTCCTGTGAAGAAAGGGAGGACTGTGACTTCGGAGTCACATTAGATGACTTAGGAGTCGAATTAGATGAATCCAAATAGTAGTTTGGATCTAAATCCTTAGAAGAGTCAGAGGAAATATTTGGATTGGAATCCTCAGAAGAAGAGGAAATGTTTGGATTAGAATTAGAAGAAGAGTGGGGTGAATTCAAATAATAATTTGGATCAGACATGTCCAAATCATACCGCCGACTATGAGATGAAGGTGGGGAATGAGTTACTCGTATGGGCTCTCTAGCATGAAGAACCAAATGAGGTTTAGTTGTAATGGGAATATTTTGCTTTGAATTGCTAAACCTAGGTTCCATATTTTTGTAAGTATGGGGAACAACGTGATAGTCAGTCATTTTTGGTGTTGTTTTAAGCACAAATGTCTAGATCTAGATAGTGTGATGGAACTCCTTCAAAGGGAAGGAAGTGACATGTCAATTTGGGTAGCATAAGGACAACCAACTAGACATTTCATAAGTATTAATATGCATCCATGATTCTTTGAAGAAGGTCTAAGTAAAATAGACATCGTGACGACGTAATATCGATGAGATAAAAAGGGATTGTCCTAGAAAATAAGTTTTCTGAATGAATAATCACAAGGAAAAATCATGTGAGTGTGAAACCCAAAGCCAATCAACAAGGAAATACACCATATGAAAATGAGATGAAAATATGATCAACAAGATGTTTTCACTTATGCCAAGTTCAAGGAAATGAATAAAACGTAAGTAAAAACAAGAAGTCAATGCAATCTCCCAATCAAGATATACGATGAGCAAGCTCAAACTTGATTAAGATCTATATCTCAAAAAGTGCCAATTACAATTCGTGAATGACACAACAATATCACCAAAATATGTTAACCCACTTTGCAAGAAAGTGAAGTATTGATATCGAGGTGTTATTGATATAACAGGCACAAATAGTAACACCTAGCACTCTTTGAAATCAAGGTAATAATATAACCGAACAAAAAATCTCAAAGTATAGCGAGGAATAGTTAAAAATGTGTGCAACGTAACCATACAATATGGGTATTTATGTCAAGTTTACAAGAAACAAGAAGTAAATATCGAAATTGTAGTGATACAATACAAACAAGCTAACTCTTCTAAGGAATTCCGCAGTGATGAACTACGCCTAACTACAATGATGACATTGACATGGGTATCAAGATCACAATGGCTACCAATGATGCGAAAACACCTCCGCACACTTTAGACATTTAAATAACCCAGCCGCAAACATGGATGGGCGTAAACGAACATAAAAGTGAGAGAAACAGTCGATTGGTAACACAAAGGTAGTCACCCTTATTTTGATCAACAAAGTGTCAAAAGAATGTGAAGGAAGTAAATCAAATATAGGTGAAAAATATTTGCTTCACTTCGGTAGAGTTTCGCCTCGCCCTAAGGCAAGTAAAAAATAGGTGAAAGTATCGCGTCACACGTTTCTCAATGAAAATATGGTTCACAACTCAACACTATTTTAAAATGGTCAAAGTGGGCTCCTGGCCAAAGTATATTCTCCTAGGTGGTTCTCTCGCCCTAAGTATTACAAAGTTGCCACGAGCAAGTGCAATTTACCCAAATAGTCACACTAACTAGTTTGGGAGTATCTTGACTTTACTTTACCCCCTTCAAGAACAGTAGGCAGCTAGTGCGTCTACATGTACTATCACTGGGGTCACCACAATGGACAACCTATAACGCTATCTCACAAAGGAATCACTAGTCAAGTAGGTAGTGTGGAGCATGTCCTGTTTCGTCCACAAGGTTCCCTCTTATGTGGACTACTTTGTGGTTCCTGGAGCCACCCCCATTGTTTTAGCTTAAGGCGTTATGCCAAAGGGGTTATGTTCTAGTTGAGCGGAGAGGGACATACCCTTTTCCGAAACCTGTAATACAGTGTTTTGAATATGTTGTTCTTTTTATCTTGTTTAATTAGGTGTGGTTTGCTTGAACACCTTTTGGAAACCTGTATAACAACTGTATTAGTAGTTTTTGACTTCGTTTTGATTCCTCCTTTCCTTGACAAACGTTTTTAAGTCCTGCACTCAAGCGTTAATAGTTCTCCAAGAAAATCACATTATTTAAAAGAGGATTAAGAGTTGATTTTGATTCTCAAGATCATCCAAGGATGTAAGAGAAGAGCATACACAAAAAATAATCTAACTAAAAAGTAAAGAAAATCTTTTCAATCAATGAACCATACAAAATTCTTGATAAATGTTCATTCCCCTAAACCAAAAGTGAAAGATGAAGTTTCCAATTTACCAAATGTTATAAAATGAAGACTAGAGTTGCTTTTGATTCTCAAGATCACCCTAAGGTGCAAGAGAATAGCATACACAAACTTTATCCCAACTATATAGAAATGGAAAACTTCAAATTAAAGAACCATTGAAAAATGCTTTGTACAAGGTTCATTCCCTTAAGCAAAATGAATAATAAAATTTCCAAGTTTAATCCCAATGTTAAAAATATAGAGATCAAAGTTATTTTTGATTCTCAATATCACCAAAAGGTTAAATAGAAGAGCATACACATGCTTTGGTCTAAATCGAGTAAGCATGAAAATACAACATTCATCAAAACATTAGACATGTTAGAAAATGACCAGTTTTAAACTAATAGAAAAACCTATAATTTTTGTAAGTATAAATCCCAAATTTATGTTTTCATTTCATATTTAACTTCAATATATTTCCAACGCAAAAAAAATAGAATGATTTTGAGTTCAGGAGAAAAAGTTATGGCCTTCAGAAGATGGGTTACGCATATGCTCTTATGCTCACGGGTATGCACTTGACATGCACTCAAAAAATGTCAAAAAAAACCGTCTCTTAATCTGCAAAATGGGTAAAATTTTCTAACCAAGATTCAATTTTGACAACAACCCATCACATCAATATATGAATAGAAGACTCAACGCTATCAGACATTAACATACATGCTCAAAAATTTAAAATTTTCAAGAAATTGACAAAACTAACATGTATAATTATGAAAAAGTAAGCTCTAAAAATGAAAACATGATGAAATCTTGAAATTTTCTCACCAATATTAAATTTTGACAGTAACCTACCACATTAGTATGTAAATAGAATACTCAACACTATCAAACACTAACCTACATGCTCAAGAATTTAAAGTTTTCAAGAAATTGACAAAACTAGCATGTAGAATGTTAAAAAAGTAAGCTCTAAAAATGAAAACATGGAGAAATCTTGAAATTTTCCCATCAATTCCAATTTTGAAATAACTTCACCTCCTTTATACCTACAAGGAAAACTCAACACATGCAAACTCAACAAAACAAGTTAAGAAAAACAAGTTAGATCCACATGTGTAAAAAAGGGTTAGTAACCAAAAATGAAACTTAACAAAAACTTGAAATTAAGTGTAAAGAACAATGGAGTAAGTTCCACTGGGTGTGCCAAATGTGTGCATGTATACTTTTATTAATGCTAAATCAAATGAAACAAGAACTACCACCTAAAATAGTTCTACAATTTAGCTAAAACAAAACATAAACACTATCAAGATAGAGAACTAAGTAAGATCTAAACTAACATTATAACTTTGAAAACATGAGATCAAAACTATGCATGCTATTTTAACATCTCTACTCTCCTAGATTACCAACAAGAATGAATGGACCTATTTAGCTCCAATGGCAGTCAAAAATTGCTTTGTTTGATCCTTAAAGAATGCAAGAATAGGAAGCTTTAGCTCTTAACAATGGTGACCTCTCAAGAAAACAAAAGGCAATCTCTTAGTCTCTTTGCTATATGCTTTGCATTTTCTCTCTTAAGAAGTTTAGGTGTAAGTATAAAGTTAGAAGGAGGGCTCCTTATATAGCCCAATGGATAAAGGAAACACTTCATCCCTTTACATGTGGGATAAAGGTAAAACATGATTAGGAATGGATAAGGTTGCTTTATTAAAGGTAACCTTACTTTAGAAGGGTTTAATATATGCTTAGCAAGTCATGGGAGTTGGGGGGTGTTTTAATTAATCAAATTTGATTAACTAATAGGTAGATGTAAGCTTATAGAAGATAATTAGAGGAATATTAGTACGATTTAGGCTATTAGAAGGGGATTAAATCAATTAAATATTGATTTATTGGTTAAATGGAAGGGAAAGATAATTAATTAATAATAATTAATTAGTCTAGGTAGAAGGGGTGATTTATTAATGGAAGGTCATTAATTAGGGTATTTGTTGGATAGGTAACTTAATCAATTAGTGTATTGTAATTAATTGATGATAATTAGAGGGAATATGAGCACTTTTGACGATATGTCATCTATTTGTGGAAAATGAGATAATTAGTGCAATTTAAGTATTTAAATTGCTTGAGCGTAATTATGAGTGTCTATAGGTAGCATGGGTTAGCCTCCTAGGATACTAGAGGGAGGAGCCGGTGGTGATAGAGGAGCTAGTGGTTGTGACACATGTGCTCAGGGTGGTACTGGGAGTGCTATCTGAGTTAGTGATTTTATAGATGACATCCATTTTACTGGATATTAGTTATATGTTTCTTGTTGGTTTTGATATGTGTATGGATCTTTATGAAGCCTCTCGACATATATGATGTACTGAGACTTTTTGAAGATGTATTTTGTAATTTGATTTTATATATATATATATATATATATATAGTGATGGTTTGTTCTATTTGTAAATGTCATGATGGATGATTCATGTGATTTTATATGTGTTGGATAATGAAAGATTCTGACATGTGATTTTAATGTAGATGTATAAATATAAAGATAGAAAACATTAATTTAAAAATGTTTAAGTATTCTTATGAAATGTGATGGAATATTTAAGTAGAGATTAAACAATTATGTATGACATGTGTTAAAATGTGATTTCATGATGGATTTTATCAAAATATGACTAATGAGACAGGGTAAAAATGAAATGATTTCCTTCATTGGATATGATACATATGTGGTGGGTTTGATAAAATGTGAAATCACTTGCACTTGTAGCATTAACAATAAATATTAAATGATATTGTCAATGGGTATTTATACAAGATCTTAGTCAGAGAGTAGGATGATGTGGCTGTAGCTTCCTAAGACATGAAAGGGGTTTTGCATACATGTAGATCAACGCAGGAAGTGGGTTATCCTTCTTAACTATTTCATAGAGAAAAGAGCCAACTTTATATATTTTACTTTGACGTAAAATGATCGATGCAGGAAGTTTTTTTGTAATGGGAAAGCTAATCAATGTGGGAATATTTCCTAGGATGCTTTGATATATGACTTTTTAAAAGGTTGGTCGTTATGGGAAGCCTTTTTACATGGGGTAGCTATCCTTCAAGGGTATGGTCTACATTTTTTAATTTTTATTTTTACAAGATATTCATCCTTCGAGGGATCGGTCTATGATTTTGACTGGTAGATTTCCTTTGAGGGATCAATCTAATTTTTTTATAACACAATATAGTTTAAACAGTTGTCCTTCGAGGGATTAGTCTATTATTATCTTTGATTTTTTATAATGACACCCATAGATATTTTTTTATTTTATGTGAAATTGAGGGAAAGATCTTAATATACCATTTTGAGGAGGGAAGAAGTGGGTATAAGACCTACTCATATGTGTATCATGTCATGTTTTTTTGCTTAGTACGAGGTAGGGATGAATGTAATGATTACAGGGTTCTTGTGAAGGAGGAACTTTTCCATAGCAAAATATGTGATGAACAAAGCCATAGGTTCTCATCTTTAAGGTGTATTAAGGATAATGGAGGTTGACCACATGCTTTAAAATCATTACTACGATAAGATGGATGGTTGGTGATGGGATAAAGATCTTAGATATGACTAATGTCATGACGATCAATCATTTAACAATATATAAGGTTATAAGTGTAAGGAATTAAAAGGTTATTTTTCAGGTTCACCATCAAGGGAGGTAGAGGCGATACACTCCCAACCCATAATTATGAGTGATGACGTATGGAACGATGCAATTAGGGGAAAATTTTCCATGTTTACCTTTGTTCTAGTGTAGTGACATTTTGATTTTCCTTGAGAAAAAGATCACTTAATTTTTAAGTCACGTTCTTTGACATGTTTATTGTAGGCTCGTTTGACACTTTATTAATAGAATTCGATAATGTTTCCAAGGCCAATAAGTGATTTCCATCTAATAATTCAAGTTGTGTTAAGTCTTCCCTTCGATGTTCTTCATTGGGAATTGAATCCTTAAGTGATACATGAAGTGAAGGAATTTGGAATTTGAGGGGTAGGAAAGCCTTAGATCCATAGACAAGTGAAAAGGGCACAACACTCGTAGGAGTATAGATGCTAGTTTGATAATCCCAAAGAGAAAATGTGATTTGGAGATGCCCATTCCTACCTACATCATCTACCATTTTCATGAGGATTTTAGTGAGTTTTGTTTAGAGGCTTTAGCTTCTCCATTTTCTTTAGGATAATATGGTGATGAGAATCTTAGTTTGATGTTGAAGGTGTCACAGAGTTTCTTAAAGTTTTTTTTTTGAAGGATTTTCCATTTTCTGTGAAAATTTTATGCAGAACACCGAAACGACATAAGATATATTGATATATGAATTTAGTAATAGGTTTAGACTTAGTTGAGGTTAAAGGGATAGCTTCAACCTATTTATGAAATAATTAGTAGTTGTGATAATGGAATGATGTTGTTAGCAAAAGTGGTGTAGGATGCATAGGAACTCGATAAGATCTAACCCATTTTGAGATTGAAGGGCCATAGGTCCTCATTGGGATTGTAAAAATGGTTTGGGGACATGGATGAGATCTGCATGTAGTTGGCATTTGATGCATTTCTTAATGTATGAACAATAGTCTTGATTAATAGTGTAGGCCAATAGTACCCTAGGCACAAGACAAGTTTGATGATGGTATTTCCAATAAAATGACCTACACAAATACCATCATGGATTTATTCAATTTCTTTGATTGATTCATGGGTTTTAAGGAATCTTGACAAAATATTGTCGAAGCCACATTTATAGAGGATGTCACCTATGATGACAAAGCTAGTGGCACATTGAAGAAATGAGCGTTTAGTGTTTCGGCAATAAGTATGAAGACATTTCATATTCATAAAGGTAGTGTTATAGATTTTAGTATACCACAAATCAGTAGGATTATTATCAATAGTATTGATAGGATGGAGTTCATTTTGATGTTAAGGGTAAATCTAGTCTTTGAATAACTCATAGATACTTTAGTGTTATCTTTTGATTCTTAAGTTTCTAGGGGAATGAGAGATATCAAAGAGGCATAGTGTTTATAAAATTATTAGAGGACTACAGATATGTTTTGAATGGTATAATGATCAAAGGCACCAAGGATAAAATCAACATTTGCATTATATTTTTGTAGAATTTCATGTTTACATTGATACTCTCCTTTGACTTGGTTGATGAGGAGTTGTGAATCTCCATAAATTTCTAAGATGTGAGCCCCTAATAAGATAATAGTGGTTCCGCACAGGGTGGGATAGGAATTCTATCATTCCCCATTCTTAAAGCTACGTATTCTATCATGTCATTAGTGCATTCAAAGTTAAGTTTAAATGATAGTGGGATAGGAATTCCCTAGGGTGGTATGAGGACAACATCGGCCCCTCCCCCTTGTTGTCATTTAAATCCATTGAATAAGAGGGTCATTTTGACAGGAATGAATTTGTATTTGTTTAACATGATTAATTTATTTATCTGGAAAGGTTCATGAGGAAGTTAATTTTCAGGAAGGGGTACGTTAGGAAGCTGATCTGTAATATCCTAGCATTTGATACATTTTTTTGATATGAACTTGAGGTCAAACTTAGTCATAAGCATGATCCATCAAGTTATAGAGTCATTGTGATATAGTTTAGAGTGCATGGTTTTAAGTAGATTAAAGCTAGTAACAATGTAGTTTTTGTGATTAAGGAGATAGTGACGTAGTTTATAAGTGGTGAAATATAAAGTGCAACATATTTTTTCAGCATTTGGTGTAATGAGTTTCATAATCATGTAGTGTGTGACTGATATAGTATACGGCCTGTTAGTGACCTTGGTCATCACTGTGAGCAAGCATAACACCTAAGGAATGTTTTGAAGAAAATATGTATAAATAGAATGGTTCCCCCCTCACTAGGTGGTGTTAGCACTGGTGGTGATAGAAGATAATAGTAAATTTCATTAAAGGCTTTATGATAATATGAATCCCAATTAAAATATTCATCCTTGTGGAGAAGGTATTGGAATGGTTGAAAATAGTTTGAAAGTTGAGATATAAAACATCGAATGGATTTTAATTTACCTTAGAGACTACATAGCTGTTTCAGATTGGATGGGGGAGGAATTTTAATAATTCCTTTAACTTTGGCTAGGTCTACTTCAATACCCTAGATAGATATGATAAATCCTAAAATTTTACTAGTTTAGGACACCGAAAATAAAGTTTGCAGGGGTAAGACAAAGGAAATATTGGATAAGACAAGTAAATATGGATTCAAGGATGGCAAGATGGTATTTTCATCATTTAGATTATCTTAAAAGATCATCGACATAGTCTTTGACAGTTTTATGGATGAGGTCGTGAAAAATATAGGCCATGACGCATTGATAAGTGGCTCCTGCATTTTTAAGACCGAATGACATGGTATGGTAGTAAAAGGTTCCCCAAGGGGTGATGAAGGATGTTTTATGTTGATCATCAGTGGAAATGAGGATTTGATTATAACCAGTAAATCCAACCATGAGGGAGATCATTTTGTGGCCAGCTATTAGGTCAACGAGCTGATCAATGTTCGAGAGAGGGAAATCATCTTTAGGGAAAGAAAGATTATGATCTCAGAAATCAGTACATATGCATAACTTTCCTAAAGATTTGGTTACAAGAATGATGCTGGAGACCCATTTTGGATAGTCAATGGGTATGATAAAATTTACAGAGGGTAGACGTTGTAATTCTTCTTTAACAAGGAGAGATACGCGAGGATGCATCCTACGATGCTTCTGTTTGATGGGTTTAACATTGGGATAAGTGATGATGTTGTGTACGATGATATTTGGATCAATACTTAGCATATCACTATATGATTAGGAGAATTCTTGGTTGTACTTAAATATGAACATGACTAATCTTCTAACTCTTGCAGACTTAAGGGTTGACTGAATTTGACTATACAAGGTTCTTGATAATTTCCTAAGTTAACATTGATAGTGGATTCGTTAAGTAGGGTTTATTTGTCGGGTGGTAGGGATTTATGAAGGAATTTATCCTCTTCTCTCATATGAGAAAGGGTGTCTTGATCATCATGGAAGTGCATAACATTAATGGTGGATGAATCCTCTTCAATCAGTTTTTCCAGAATGAGAGAAAATTGTTTAGTGACATGATTAAATTGATAAGTCAAGGATCCTAATGAAATGGTATTGATTTGAAAAAATTAGGTGGGATGGATATGGTGTCGTTTGTGTCCATGGGGTCATCAATTTTTTCAGGAGAATATGGTTCTAACTATATGATGTGTAAAGACATGGGTGTGTGAGGATGATTTAATAGAGGGTTGTTTATATCTTAAGAAAAAAAATCATAATGTTTTAGGTAGTGTTAGATGATTAGATGATGTGTTCCTTGTTCATAGTGTCCTAAACCAAACCCTTTCTAGGTGCAAAAATGGAGGTACATGTGAGTGAAAGTAGGGTTATATAAGAAATTAAATTTGGATTTAAATGGCATAGCATGGTCTTGATTATTATGTTGTGAGGAGGGATGGTCAAATCCCCCATAAACGAGATTGGTTTTGAGGTACAAAGGATTGTAAGAGATGAAGTCTCCGATTTCAGGTTTATACATAGGTTTCTTGTTAGCTCTTCCATATGTTTTAGGTATAGGGAATGAATATAACATAAGAAGGTGGTACTCCCCCCCAAAAAAGACATTCTATAACACCCTTAAGGGAGGAATCATCAGGTAGTTTGGATGACAGAATGGATGTACTAGTAGATGCTTCATCGGATGTTTTTGATTTGGATTTAGGCACAAGGACATTGTTTGGAATCTAAGTCATAAGACAATTAGTGAAAGGATTAGGATTTGTGGGGACTGTATATACCTTAATCTCTTATTCATATTGAAGACATTAGTGTAGTGTCAAAGGGACACATCACATAGTACGTATCCAAGGACATCCTAATAGTACATTATATTGGAACTCTCTTTCTATGATGTAGAAGTAGGGTTCATTTTTAAGAATTCTCTAGTAAATTAGAGGTGGAAAATATCCAACGAATATACCTAAAACCACTTTCGCCATAAAGGAAAATCTTCCAAGATTTTAGAGTTAATTTTTTTCCTGTCATTTTCTTAAGTGGGATAACTCAGTATTTTTTTGGTGTCAAGAAACAACAAGGTTTATTGTCACATGAAAATAAGCCTTGTTTTCACGTGACAACAAGCCTTGTTGTTGAGCGACAACAAGGTTTGTTATCATGTGATAGAAAACCTTGTTGTCACATAATAGAAATGCTTGTTTTCATGCAAAAACAAACCTTGTTGTCTCCTAACACCAAAAAAATAGTTCATTTTTTTAACCATCTGCAACCCCCTTTTTGCTCATCAACAACACTCATTTTTCACCCACCTGTAATCATTCCTTGTCTCACATCAATAACCCTATTGTTACATGTCAACACCTTCTCTTGTTGCGCATCAACAACACTATATTGTCACCCGTATGGAAATCAAAATCTTCCGTGTCGCGCTTCAGTGACACTTTCCTTTTGCAAGTTTGCAATAACCAGTTTGAGACTCAGATCCACACTTTGTCTGTGTTGATCAGTCAAACTATGGAACATAGTTAAGAAAATATAGAAGGTCCACATGGGAAAATAAGGCATATTCAAAGGCATGAATGGATAAGGGAAAAACACGCATAGAGGATAAGTTCATGTTTCAGGACTTAGCCATTTTTTCACTTAAGGATCTATTTTTAGAGATGGCATGCAGAGCACATAAAAGAGGCAGAGACTTGTGCACCATGCATTAGCTATTTTTTGAGGATCAAATATAGAGCACTTTGCATGGATGTGGGCTAAGAATAGGTTCAGTCAACTAAAGGAAGTCTATTATTAGCACACTTGCATGTGGGGTTATGGCTGTAAAAATCACATAGCTAATGAAAGCATGTGACCTATTCTAGGATTGGATAAGTGGTGAAGGGAAAGTCCCCACCCTTACAAATATGTAGTGAACTACATAGTAGAGCATAGAATATAAAATAATGAGTAGAGAGATAGATATATGTATGTATGTGTGCAAGACTGGACTACTGTATCAGATCTGTGCACGTATGGACATAGAATGCCATTATTGTAAGAAGATTCTACGTAATTATCATATTTAATATAATGGAGGATATTGGTTGAATCCAAGTGTTAGCTTTGTGTGTATTTGGATCTAGTATGTTCTTGATTTCATCATGGTTAGTACTTAATTTTGTTCTCCCTTAGATAAGATCTGGCATGCTTTATAGAATGATGTATTAATAATGGAACTACATGTATTAATTCTTCATCAGGCTAACATCTTGCAGCAACAACCCTAAAGAGGGACCTGGTACCTTTACGTGCTTTGGGTGAGCACTCAGTCTAGGTTGAGTGATGTGTCAGTGCACCTGGGGGGTCTTACTGGTGAATTCTAGGATGCATCATTAGTTCTATTATCGGGACCTCTTTTTTAGTTGTTTCCAAGATGGTTCACAATGAAGACATACTGGTTGACCTTAGGAAGTGTTGAAGAGTGGATACACAATCTTGAAGAAGAATATGCATGGTGGTTCATCACTGGATCTAAGTTTAACACACGCGTGTGGGTGGAAAAAAACCTGTATGACTATTTATGTGGGAAAATCTTTTCTATTTTTCTAGTAGAATTGTGTGAGTGGTTGATTGCATATGCATCTAAGCGGTATTGGAAGTATTGCGCCCTTGTTTGGACAGAAGAATAATTTCAGGCCCTTTATGACACTCATCTAATTTGGACTCAAGTTGTGGATACGTGGTTACATGAAGTTTTAAATATTTATATCTTGGAGTACTCAATTTCCACTTATTCATGCCCAGAGGTAGCTGAATTCTAGTTTATACGATATCCAAGGGGAACTTACCTACAAGGCATTCCACTAGCGATCAAGATCCTAATGGTAACTTTGAATTTGGAGAGTAAACCAATGGCTCACTAAACCCCACCATGCGTGGGGGTAGGAGTTTGGTGAAATATGGCATACCTAGCGGTAAAAAGGTAGAGAGAGGAAAAGTGGCTTGAGTAAAATAAGGCACGCAAGAGGGAGATTGAGAAGCAGTGGGAGGCTGCAGACAAAATGGCATTGTGGAGAAACATAGTTTGAGAAGGAGTTGAAGTTCATGCGGAAGACATGGAACCCAAGCCTTAGGAACTCCCCCATTTGGGAAAGCATGTTAGGGAACCCTCCTTGACCTCATGTTGAAGCACACTAGTAAAGATGACCTTGGTTGTGGGTGTACATCTGAATCCACCTAGCAACCTTGCCCTTGCACTTGGTTTTCCATCATCTAGTACAAGTAGTCAACACATTAATTCAAGCAGTGGAAGAGTAGGATCGAGTCTTATAAAAGGCATAGTAATGGCAGTGCAAATGGATTCATTTTTATATGGGAGTGCTTTTTCAGGTATATCATCAGCGCAAAATACAAGTGCTCTAATTTTTGGACTACATTTTGGAAGTGGTAACGCTTCACAGACTATTAGGGTATAGTGCAGTTCTACTATTGGGACATAGGGAGGCACATCTTTTGGTCTGACGCCAGATATAGGTGTGGGATTAGGAGGCATAGTTAGCTCTAGCTCTGGTGGTTCTAGTGGCTCTAGAGGTAGGGGAAACCCAAGAGGTTTTGGATCAGGCGGGCAGGGTCTACACCAACCCCAAAATATTTACATAGAGATGTCTCTTCATCTTCCAGAGTATAGGGGCATAGAATATGCTACTGAACATGTGCACATGTGTGAAATATTATGGCATGAAAAAGGGATCATGAATTCTAAGTGTAGGGTAAGACAATTTTCCACCACATTACAGGGACGTGCACAGAGTTGGTATAGGAAGTTTGACCTTGATCAAACTTGTGTGGATTATGCAGCGTTGAAGGATGCTTTCTTACAAGATTTCTATATCTTTGAATTTGAGAAAAAGAGTATAAGCATGTTCAAGGATATCATAAAAGGAATTACTGAGAGCATACATGAGTATGATGGCCGGTTTAAAATGCTTCCATTAAAGCTCTCTTATGATATTCATGCAAGCCAAGATGCACAATGGTTCGTTTGAGAATCGATTACACCATTTAGAAGGGTGCTGTCACATAAGACATACACTGATCTACATGAAGCATTGGAGGTAGCTTTATATGCTAAGGAAGTTGGGAGTATTGAAACTAGCATTATCCCATTCTTAGAGACACAAATTTTAGCTATGGAAAATTAATTAGAGAAACTATCAAAAAATTCGGCCCATGAAATGTGCTTAGGGATTTGGTGTAAAGATTATGAGGTGGAAGGTCACACCAAGGATAGTTTCCCCTATAGATACATACATTCATTGTTGTTAAACTGCGAGATATACCATTTAAACCATGATGCTAGATGCTACGCATTACTACAACGCACGATAAGGAAGAATGTTTCAAGCTACTATAAAATCTACAGGTCCAAAACTCGTGACACGGAAGACTGCCAACTAATTGGTTAGATCTATGATGCTATAGATATTGGTGTACAATAGATAGGAGTTTTAGATAACTCTAAAGGAAAGAATGTGCATCAAGACTATGATCACAATCAAGCACGCTATTAGTGAAATGAAGGGAATTTTGAAGGTAGTCATGGCAGAGGATGAGGATACAACGATGGATTTGGAGGACATGGCCATGGTAGTGGAAGAAGTGAGTTCCCTCACGAAACATGTTATACATGCGGATCTCCTGACCACTACATGCCTGAATGTCCTCAGATTATTACATGTTCATTTTTTGGAAATAACCATATTTATGAGGAGAACCCAGAATTATATGAGCACCTTAGTAAGCATTATAAACAAGAAAACAAAGGTGGAAGAATGGTTAGGATACAATGCGTTTTGGAAAATCAATGGATGCCTAAGTTGGAGGCAGAGTCCGAGGAGTTGCAAGTGAAGATTATGACACATGCTGAGGTGGTACGTGCTCGAGAAGCATTGCATCAGAAGCCTACCATTACTAAGGAAGAGGTTCTACATGTACGGTACCCAGATCCAGCCCATTAGAAGGAGGTCTATTAGGAAATCATGGAAGTTCTTAGGAATCTTCAAGGTGAGATACAATACTTAAAAGAGCAATCACAGAAGATGGAGCAAAAGAAATTATCAGAGATGGTCCCAACTAATGTAGATGACTTAATGGAAGTTTGTAAAATATTGCACCAAGAAAATGTCATTCAATTGTTAGGAGATTGGTTAAAAGGAAACACTCCGTGCATAAGTATTAAGACTGGACGACAAATCCTACATGTGAATCTTCCCCCTCATAGCCTAGATTATGACAAGGAAATCACTCTGAATTTTGTTGTGGATGGTTGGCTATTGAGTAATATACTAATTTATACAGGCATGGAAGTCAATGTTCTTACCTTAGATGCATGGGTACAAATGGGAAGACCCCCGTTGTAGCCATCCTCTAATATATTGTTCATGGCTAATCGAACTAAGGCCACTCCAATAAAGGTTTTGAAGGATGCATCCATTACCATACAAGGGGCCAAGTTCACTGGAGAATTTGAGGTTTTAGCACTAACAGAATTAGATAGCTTCCCATCTCTATTAGGGCATTCTTGGTGTTATGCAAATATTGTTGATCTTCAGTTCAACAAGGGCTATATTAGTTTTAAAAAAAAGGTGGAGAGAGTTATTATCCCATTAACAGTTGGAAAATTTGCACCCTATGTTGATCCCTTAAGTGAAGAAGATCTGAATAGGATTTATGTACATGCCATCTGAGATCTAGAGATACTTGATCCAACCAAAGAAGGAATAATTATGTGGGAGGATGGATAGTCTATTAGCGATACTACAAGTGTAGCTTGTGATAATTGGGATCATAGTACTTATGAGTTGGTATGGTGTGAAATAAAGAGTATATTTCCTAGAGGCAGAAAACTATGTTATGTTAGGAGAATTGATAACAACTTGGTACCTTGTTACACTAAAGGGGGAGATCCTATGGTATTCCTATGCGCCATGGAAGAAAAGTGGATAGACCCATTGGAAAGAAGAAATATGCTAGAATATACACTCTGTGGGATAACAACATGCTAGTGGACATCCCATAAGGATAATCTTGTAGGATGGGATGAAATTAGGATTGATCTTGCTACTAGGTTCTTCAGGGGAAATGCACCTACTCAAATATGCACTTATTATGGTAATGAACCTATTCAGCACCAAGTTCAGAAGTGTAAGTGACTTTGGACAAAAGGGAAGGAAGCTTTACCACCTTCACTATGGGTTCACAACTTTTATTCCACTTTACATGGATGTGCACTTGCTTAGTATGTATATGCATAAATTCATAAAGAGACTAGAAATTGACAAGATTTAATTACAAGAATAACCCAGGTGTTTGAATTCTTCTCTACAAAGCCTCCTGTGGATGAAGCATTGAAAATCATAAAGCGCTTAACTATGGGAGATAGTTCCAAGTCTAAAGAACTCCTTCAGGATTTATTAGATGAAGGAGCCTCAAGAGCACATCTTGTTGAAGAAAAAGAGGTTGATGCAACATTACTTCAACGCACTTTCCTTGAGAAATAAAAAGGAAAAATGGTCTACTTAGTGGATGTGTAAGAAGTAGAAAATTTGGATGTAAATCATTCAACGGGTAGACGGGAGGTTTTGGATAGTACAGATAAGACCATGTGCACCTATCATGCACCTATAAAGACAAAGAAGGTAAATATTGAATCAGATGCTGAGCCTAAGGAAGCCATAATTGGAGATTATTGGTTAGACTTTGAAGTGGAAAAAATCATAGAGTTACTAAGGGATTGCCAAGACTTATTCTCTAGGGGGTACCATGAACTTAAAGGCATGCATGAATCATTAGGCAAGATGATGATAAAACTTAAAGAGGGTGCGTGCCCATTCATAAAGAGACCCTACAGGATGAACCCCAACTTTCACAAAAAGGTCAAAGAAGACATTGACAAAATTTTGAAGTCTTGAATTATCAAGCCCCTTGATGAGTCAGAATGGGTTAGTCCAATGGTGATCAATATCAAGAAGGATATACATATCAGGATTTGCGTTGACTATAGGGAGCTAAATGTTACATGTGTGACTGATCCCTTTCCCATGCCATTCACTGAGGAAATACTAGAAGGTGTTGCACGACACGAAATCTATTCGTTTACATATGGGTTTTATGGGTATCATCAGGTTCAGATTACACAGGAGGATCAGGAAAAGACTATGTTTACTACTAAATGGGGTAGCTTCACCTATGCTATAATGCCTTTTGGTCTGAAAAATGTGCCTGTTATATTTTCACGCATAGTTGTACAAATATGCAAGGAATTTATTCATAACTTCTTATAGGTCTACTTAGATGATTGGACGGTGTATGGATTGGTTAAAGATCATTATGACAATGTGCACTTAATGTTTGAAAGATGTAGACAATTGATTATCTCATTGAACATCAAGAAGTGTATATTTGCTACACCTTTTGGGATACTGTTAGGACACATAATCTGTAAGGAGGGTTTGTTGGTTGATTCAGCCAAAGTTGTGGTCATTATAGGCCTAAGGGAGCCTACCAATCAAAGAAAGGTGCATGGATTTTTGGGTCATACAAGATTTTATAGGAATATTTTCAAAGGATATGTCAAGATTGCCACACCATTAGAAGAGTTACTGAAAGGGAAAGGTACATTCTACTAGGGAGAACCATAGTAATGCACATTCGAGATGTTAAAGGAAAAACTTACTATCACACCTATTCTACGTTATCCTTCATGGGACCAACCCTTTCATGTACATGTTGACGCCTCTAGCATGGCCATTAGTGCGGTGTTGGCTTAACTTGGAGACGGTATTGTAGATCATCCTATTTGTTTTGTGAGTAGAAAGCTGAATCCTTTAGAATAAAATTACACAACTTTAGAGCACAAAGCTTTGTCAATGATCTATGCGCTACATAAATTCCACTAGTACTTACTAGCTACACCATTTGTCTTTTATACAGATCACATGGATTTGAAGTATTTGGTAAATAAACCTGTTTTGCAAGGGTGCATATGTTGATGGGTGCTCTTATTTCAAGAATTTGATTTCACCATTGTGGTAAAACCAGGGAAAAGTAATTCTGGACCAGACCATCTATCAATAATATAGTTAGGAGAAGAAGCACATGTAATTAAGGATACAATGTCAGATGCACAGTTATATAGGTTACAACGAGTGCCATCAGAACCAAAGGACATTGTTGCCTTTCTACGAACAGGGATAACACCGGAAGGAATAAAATCCTTGGAAAAGAAACAACTTGCAATACGTGCAGCCCCCTATATGTTAGTCAACGGTGACCTGTAAAAATTAGGCCGAGATGAAGTATTACACCATTGTGTATTGGAACATGAGCGCAGGAATATTATGGAAGAAACTCATGGTGGAATTACAGGTGGCCACTATGCCGGTGACACCACTGCACGCATGATTCTACTCACTGGATTCTAGTGGGAGACCCTGTATAAATATTGTAAGGCATATTGCAAGGCGTGTGATCATTGTTAGCATCTAGGAAAACCAGGGCAAAGAGATGAGATGCCTTTAAGACCTATTTATAGTGTAGAACCATTTGAGAAATGGGCTATCAACTTTGTAAGACCTATTTCACCAGTCGCACATAGGACTAGATTGTGGTACATCATTACTTGCACATATTATCTCATAAGGTGGGTAGAAGCAATACCTACAAAGGATTGTACGACAGATACAACAGTTAGGTTTCTATGGGAAAAATTTCTTCCAAGGTATGGATGTCCTCTAAGTCTGAAAAGTTATAGGGGCACACATTTTTTGAATGAGACAATTAGGATAATATTAGATGAGTTTATGGTTGTGCACCATAAGACTACACCTTACCATCCTCAAGAAAATGGAACTGTGGAGGCTTTCAACAAGATTTTGAGCCAGACCTTGAAAAAAAATTGTGACATTGGAAGAAAGAATTAGGATGATAAACTGTCTACTATACTTTAGGCATATCAAACAACTTATAAGAGGTTGAACAAAGCCACACCATTTGAGTTAGTGTTTGGCATAGAAGTTGTTCTTCCTATGAAATTCATGTTACCTTATTTTCGTATCATGTGTGTTAGAGGTCTAGTTGATGAGAAAGATTTAGAAGAACAGATTGAAAAGATAATCAAGCTGGATGAGTGATGTGCCATAGTACAATGGAGTCAAAAACAAGAGAAGGCCAGGTAGAAAGCATGGCATGAAAGTCACATCAGGGGTAAAAAATTGGAGATAGGATAGATGGTGCTCCTTTATGATTCTAAGTTTTTACACCATCAAGGAAAACTCAAAGTAAATTGGTAGGGGCCATATGTTATCACTCACATACTCTAATGAGGCACTTTTCAGTTAGAGGCCCTTGATGGAATATGGTTACCCAGTTACTTCAACAGGAGTAGGCTGAAGCCCTACTATGAATAAGTCTTCTTGGTGTTTGTAATAAGGTAGTGTTGCCATTTAGATTAGGTTTTCAATTCTGTAGTTCCTTAATGTATTTCCTTCTTCGTCACTATGCTTTGTCAATTTAGTTTTTGTTCTTATGTAATAAGTGATTTTGGGCACGTGAAGCTAATTACTATTTGAAGAATTTTTATGTATAGAGGACTACACATAATTTTAGTGTGGCGTGGTTGTTGATATCCAGGTATGAGACTATTGGAAATGAACAACAAAAGGAATAAGATATTATGAGTGTTATCCAAGTCAAAGGATTGCTTCTAAAAAGTGACCAAAGATGGAGATGAATGAAGGGATAGTATAACACGAGGTAAGCGGATTCCATAACAACTACAAGTGGAAGGTGCAGTAACAAGGTACTCAAGCGTAATGAAGCACACTGAAGAGACTTCTGTGACTAGATGGTAGGAAGGCACACTAGAAGGTTATAGCTAGGGCTCAAAGATGTACCACACGGAATGAAAAAAATTGGTCATTAAATGAGAGGACATTGGGTAGGTGAAGGAGCAATAAATGCATCAAAAATTTGAAAATCTATATAAGGATGGGATGCGAGCTCATTCTTACCATTGTGATTAAGAGAATTTAAAAAGAGCTAAGTACGAAGAGCTGAGAAATTGTGTTGATGTATGAAGAGTTTGAAACTAGACATGGAAAGGAGGTTTGTGTGAAGGAGAATCTTGTGTTCCCATAGGCGAAAGGTTTGAGTGAATAATATGCATTACAAATGAGCTAGGGTACACAATTTCTACTAGGGCACAAGATTTGAGCTAGGGTTTGAGTTGCACATTGTAGAATTCAAAAGATGATTATTTTCAGAGGATTGCAAGGTAGAAATGTCACCAAAGAAGGCAACTGCAGTGGGAGTTAAGGGAAAGAAGAAGGTTTTCATGGAGGAAGAAGAAATGACCCCAAAGAGCAATTTTTAAGAGATGCAATATCTAGAGGGGGTTATAGTAGGCCAGGAATGGGATTCCCACATTCAGAGAAGCAAGATAAGTGAGTAAAACCATCATACCATAAAAAAAAAAGAAGGAGCTAGATCCATTGTTGAACACAAAGAAAAATAAGCACATGTTAGAGGACATGTTGGTCTATGATGACACTGGGGATAATTTATTAAAAAATATTGGATTATATCAGTTATACGAGCTCCCCTACTTTAGAAAATATGAAACCTTGTACCAATGGCTCATGAGAAGAGTACATTAAGACTTCTTTTACTTTGTAGGACGCATAGTAATGATTTTAGCCACGTTGATCACCATAGTGAAAAGGTTGAAGGCTACAGGTGAAGACCTCAACGGGTAATTAACATACAAGGCTGCAATTATGGATACTATAAGGGAGATGGGGTACACCAAGGGTCCACATGGCATGGACATAGGTAAGATGAAAAAGTACCCAGTTGTGTAGGCATCTACGCACCTTGTGACAAAATTAAATGACCAAGAGAGGTGGTCACAAGTGAATACCATGTGGCTACATGTTGCTCGAAGGATGTTTGAAGGAGTGGTCTACAAAATTTCAGGTTACATTGCAGAAACTATCATCGAAGAAGTTTTTTCAGGATGAAAGATTAGTTTTGGGGCTGTTTTGTTGTCTCTGGTATTCATGGAGATTGGGGTGCCCGATGGACCAAAGGAGAAGATCTGAGAGTATCCCATGGAGAACAAGTCACCTATAGAATGATTCAGCAAGTACTTGTGTAAAGGATTTATGATTGAACTAATCAATCAAATGGCTAAGAAGTGGTACGATAGGCTCTATGTGACATTTGAAGATGAATGGTGCATCCCCAAAGAATTGCCTTCGGTGGTGGGTAAGGCAGTCCAATTTACAGTTTACCAACATTTTTGCATTGCACAATTTATAATGAAGGACGAGGCTTGGAGCCCATGGTGTAAATTGTCATATGTCTTCACAACAAGGTATTTTCATAGGTTCATAAGTTTTTAGATGCACACAACCTAACATTCAATGCAGAAAAGGTAGGTTGTGACTACCACACACTGAGGAAGAATTATGTATATCTAGGATGTAATGCATATATTGAAAGGCTTATCTCAGATGTGTTAAGCATAAATCTACTAAGTTTGGTTGTTGGAGATTTGGAGAAGCACTTGTTTACCTCCAACAAAATCCCAAGCTAGAAAACAACAAGTATGTGGAAGATGAGTTCACTCTCCCAGGGCCGCCGAAGGGTAAGCATACCATGGAGAAAATTCCAGTGCACAAGCCCATAGAGAAAATCAAAGTCGAGGATGAGGAGGATGAGCATGAGGATAGTGGTGGTTTGGAGCACAAGAGGAGGTAGTCATAAGATAAAAGAGAATCAAAGCGTGTAACTATACCAACTCATGGGAAGGAAGAAAAAGAGGATCAATAAGCAATTCAAGGAGAGCACCACTTTAAAAGAGTATTTAGGTGAACAAGGACTCAAGGTGCTACTCTGAAAATAGTGCATAGATTACCTCGACTCTCCCCATAGAAGGAGATAACTAAGAAAAGGAGAAGGAAATTAAAATTGATTGAGGAAGAAAAAGATTTAGAGGAAAGCGCACTCAATTCTCCTACACCTCCAGAGAATGTAGAGGAGAAAAAAGATGAAGAAATGAAGGATGGAGAAGAGGAATAAAAAAGGGAAGAAGAGACAATAAAAAATACTGCTCAGGACATAGCAGCACAAGTTCCCAATCTTGAATCCCAAGTTCCTAAGCATCCTATATCAAGAAGAATGAGTGGGGAGTATATTCCACTAGCCATGGGCTACGCATAGGAAACATGTAAAATTATCTGCACCCATTTCTAGAGCACTGTGACACAAAAGGATTTATATGGTTGGTAATTAAAGGATGAAGACATGGAAAAAATGTGCACAAGGAAGAAATTATCATGGTTGATGCACACACACATGGATTAACCAGAATTTGATGTATGTGAGGAGTTATGCATGTCAAGGAGGTTGAAAAGGGACACCTCAGGCTAGAAATATAATAGTAAATCCTACTATTATGTCAGATGAATAGGTAAACAATGCTTTGGTGAAAGTGTTAACTGAAGTCATACATCGGAATATGGAAAAATATGCCACAATTATGATGCTAAGGGAGGAGATCAAGACTAAGGATGAGGAAATAATGCAACTGAAATAGGAAAAATATTTGGCACAGAAGCATAATGATGTGTTTATAAACATGGTAGAGGAGATTGGTGACGATTTCGTGAAGGCTAGGCCGCACTTAGAGCCAAAGGTACCCAAGATGTTTCCTTCAGAAATTCATTATGTCAATATGTTGGTGGACTTAGTACTTGAAGATGAACGTATGCGCATATCTAAGCCAAAGGATCCAACACAGGAAGTAGAGCAAAAAAAGGCTTCAGTGATGTGGAAGATAACATCATATGAAGGATTTCTTCAAATCTTGTAAGAAGAACTCATGAAAGTGGATCAAGTGTTGAATATTTGTACAGTGTTAGAGGCTGTTATAAGGACCAAGACCATTTTAGAAGACAATGAGGTCCTGAAGGCCATGAAGGATGAGACATTGAGCTATGGAGAACGGTTAGCACTTGTTAAGAAGAAGCATGAGGCCCTTACTGCCAGTCAGGAACCTCGTAGGGAAAGGTTGGGTGAGCTTGGAAAACTCATCACTCAAAAAAATGGACTTATTGGAAAGGAGAATGACTGGCATTTCCAACATTGTGTTGGTATTACAGAATGAAAAAGGAGAGATTGCAAGGGATGAATTGGAGTCAATTGCAGTAAATATTCTAGAGAAAGCTGAGGATGTGCTAAATGACTAGCAAACCTTGGAGGTGAAGATAAAAGAGGAATATACAGAATTGATTATTCCAGTTGCAAAAGAGGATACTACAAGTTGAAGACATTCTTTAATCCATCCAAATTATTTTTATTCCTTTATTCATATTCTTTGATTCATTTTTGTAGACAACCATTTTTGGGGTGGAAATGAAACTAGTGTGGGGTAATGTTGATCAGTCAAACTCGGGCACTTAGTTGAGAAAATATAGAACGCTCGCTTGGGAAAACAGCACATGTTTAAAGGAACAAATGGATAAGGGAAAAACATGCACAAAGGATAAGTTCATATTTCAGGTCAGCCATTTTCGCACATAAGGATCTATGTTTAGAGATGGCTTACAGATTACAGAAACGAGGCAGAGACTTGTATGCCACACATTGGCTATTTTTGGAGGATCGTCTCTAAAGCACTTTACATGGATGTGGGCTAAGAATAGGTTTATCACCGTCAGTTAACTAAATAAAGTCTATTATTAGCACACTTGCATGTGGGGCTATGGATGTAAAAATCACGTAGCTAATAAAGCATGTGACCTATTCTAGGATTGGATAAGTGGTGAAAGGCAAGTCCCCACCCTTATAAATATGTAGTGAACTACATAATAGAGCATAGAATATAAAAGAATGAGTAGAGAGACGAATATATGTATCTATGTGTGCAATACTGAACTACTGTATCAGATCTGTGCATGTATGGGCATATAATGCCATTATTGTAAGAAGCTTCTGTGTAATTTTCATATTTAATATAATGGAGGATATTGGCTGAATCTAAGTGTTAGCTCTGTGTTTATTTGGATCTACTATGTTCTTGATTTCACCATGGTTAGTAATTAATTGTGTTCTCCCTTAGATATAGATCTGACATGCTCTATAGAATGATGTATTAATAATGGAACTACAAGTATTAAGTCTTCATCATGCTAACATCCTACAAAAACAACCCTAAAGAGGGATCTGGTACCTTTGTGCACTTTATGTGAGTTCTCATTCTAGGATGAGTGATGTACCATCGTACCTAGGATCTTACTGGTGAATTCTAGGCTGTATCAATCTATTTGTAATTTACAAGTAATTCATATGGTACCTCAGTAAGTTACTAGTATACTATTGGTTGAATTACCTAGGTTTTTATAGGAGTAGTTTTCAATGGTAGGTGAAGCTAACCCCTAAAAAAATTTATACTAGAAATTTTTGGTGAACAGTACACTAACCTGCTCCAAACAATTTGCCTTTTCAAATTTTCCTAAAATGGAATATTCACCAAATTATGAATATTTTCCACTAAGAAAATCCCTATGTATAAGAGCTCTAAAAGGGTCTTAACAAAAGCCTTAAGAGGTAAGATAATGGCGCCTAACATGGGTGTGATTGTATCATTAAAGGCTCTAAGTAAAATGGGTGTTTGGGCTATAACGGTACCTGGTAATCTGATTTGATTGAAGGTGAGGGATGATATAATATTGATAGCGATGGCCCCATAAATCACGACCCTTTTAATAAGGACATCATTGATTTGAATGGTGATGAAGGTGATGGTATTTCTTAAGGTTCAAGAGAGACGGTAGCAGAGGCTTTAAGAGCACCTACAAAATTTGTAAAGGATATTAGATCCTATGTAGGTATGGTAATGGATTGAATGACTTTAATCATGAATTTTTTATGGGATGGTGAGGTTTTAATGAGCTTGTAAAGTGACATTTTAACATGAGCTTGGTGTAACAGTTTGATAACGACCTTATGTATTGTATTGGATAATGGAGGTGCAACAAGAATATATATTTTATTCTTAGATTGTGGGGTTTGATTGGAGGCCTTAGGGGCAACGGATATATAAACCTTATTTTTATCTTTAGTCAATGATGATGAGAATTCAGGTGGTGGTGGAATAACAAAAAAGGTCTTATATTTTTTTTATCTGGAGGGTTGGATTCATTATTTCAGGTCTGAGTAGTAATATGAATGGCATCAAATTGATAAGAAAGGAGTTTATTTAAGGATTCTTCAAGAGTAAAAGGTTTAGATGTTGTTAATGGGAGGAAACCTTTACTTTCAAGTTTCTTAATGATTCTATGGAAGGCCTTAACATTTTCATCAAAGTGTTTTTGTTTCCTACTATAGTCACAAGAGACATTGAAGTCATACTAAGAGGGATTCCATCCTCAAGGATCAGATGGTTTAGGGTGTGGTAATGTTATGTTTGATTGTTGAAGAAGGTCATCCAAGATAGTCACATAACGTCCTTTAGGAGCAGAAGTGGATGGTGGAGGTGTTTCTTTTGATTTATATTTGGGTGAGGCTTGGGTTTAAAAGTGGTCTATTTAGTTTTTTGTCGAAGAAGAATCTTTGATGGTGTGACGGATGAAGGAAAATGACCTAATATAGAAGCTTGATGAGTTGGTTTCAAGATTGAGATGACAGTGACCTCCTTAGATGGGGTTGGGATGAAGGTTCGAGGGTTACATGAATAGGTTTGATCTTTGAAGGCATAATAGGGGATTTTAAATACTTAGATGATGGATTATTTTTTCGGTCCCTTCATGGATTTCTTAGATTAGTTGGGTGTGGATGATGATGTACTATATTTGGAGGGTTATTATTTAATGACAGACTGAGGCATTGTTTGTAATTTTTATTAGATGTGGGTTTAGAGGTGTTTTGAGGAGGTGTGGCTGATACAAATATAGATCTATAGGATGAGGGAGTAGGTTCAACAATGTTCTTAGTGGATGTAGATTCGGTGGTTAAAGGTTGAGATTCAATATTAGGTAATATTTGAATGATATTTTTTATGGTATGGTGAGCTTATACATTATTGGTCTGGGGTTGACTACTCAAGGGGGAATGATTCGGAAATGGATGTTTGAAGACATTGAGATTTTGATTCTAAGGTGTGTTAGGATTGGATAAATGGAGTTCACCTTTATCTATCAAATATTGAAGGACTTTATAGAACAAGTGACACCTTTCGATGTCATGTCCCTTAACCCTATGGTATTTATAATAGTAATTATCCCTATTCCAAGAGGGATTAGATATAGATGTGTCGATGGTGCGGAAGGGTTTAAGAGAGATCATATTGGCAATGAGGATTTTTTTGATGACCATGCTATAGGTCTCTCTAATGGGTGTGTAACTACGTTGTGGATGGGAATGCTTAGTATTGGGATTTTATTTAGAATTGGACTTGATGAATACAGTGTTGGATGATTATTTTGACTTTTCATGATGATGGGATGATTTAGATGGAAATTCATAGTTTGGCTTCTTAGGTTGTAGTTTAACTCTACCTTCTTCAAGGGCTCGAAATTCTAATTTTTATGGGCCATAGTGAAAGCTTCGTCAAAAGTTTGAAATGACTAGATTTGAAGGGTGGATGAGATGTGTTTAGCACATGAATGGAAAAATAATTTGATTAATTTTGTTTTCAGTAATGTAAAAGATAATTTTTTTATCATACCCCTCGAGTAGGAAACAAAATCAGCGACGGATTCATCTTTAAATTATTTTATGGTATAAAGGTCGATCATGGTGATTTTATGAGTGATGTTTATAGAGAAGTGTTCCTAGAAGAGATGGATGAGTTATGTGAATGAGAAAAGTGAGTACTGAGGGATTATATTGTACCAATCCAGAGTAGGACCACGAGAGACAAGGGGAAGGTCCTCAGCATCAGATGTTAGTCATGGGTTATGAGATAACAAGCGTGGTGAAAAGCTCAAATTTGTTGCTGGGGATATTATTTACTATAGAATTTGATAAACTTCAGAATTTCCCAGTGAGGCGGATATGATTTATAAGGTATTGAGGGGTGATTGGGCTCATTACAAATCTGTTCATATGAGAACACATTTTTAGGACCCAAAAAAGTGGCTTCGACGTTGGATATTATGTTCATGAGAGCTTGAAGGGGGTATATTTGTGGTGTTTTTTTGTGAGGATGATCCAAGTTGATTGAATTAAGACTAGTTGGGCTATGGGTATGATGGATACTGTTGAGGGATATTCTACCGATAACGGATATTTTTTTGGTAAGGATTGCTTTGCTAGTAAGGAATGTTTTGCTAATAAGAAATGTTAATGGGGATATTGTAAGTGGATTGAGATGCTAAAAGTTGTGATGGTTGTAAATATTAATAGGGAATAGGAATAGATGCGTTAATGAGAGGATGTGATGATTGGGGGATGTGTTACAAAGGAATGGGTGTATAGGTAAGGGGCTGTGAATAAGTGGGCAGCTGTTGAAAGTGTATAGAAGAAGAAATTGAAGATGGTGCTTGTTGTGGGATATTCTGAAAAGGAATAGATTAAGGTATATAAATGAGTGGTTGTGAGGGTTGAGGTATGTGTTGTGAGATAAGGGGAGTAGAAGATTATAAAGAAACGGTGTTGGTGCTAGCAATAACACTAGTGTTGACTAGAGGAATGGATACAAGAATGGACATATTGATATTTTGAATGGGGTTGGTGTTTTTTTGAGAAGGTAGTGGCTAAGAAAAAGTTATAGAAATGAAAAAAAAACTTACTAGAGGTGTGTGGAAAGCCGAGGGTGCTAGAGGAGTAGATGAAGAAGCATTAGGATTGTTTTGAAGGCGTGTGGAACAAGTGGAAGGATTAGGTGAAAATGTAGGTTGTTGAGTGGACATGTATTGAGAAGAAATCATGTGAAGATCGAAAATAGGAATGGAAGACATGACTTTATATGTTTTGGGTTGACTATGAGATGGATATGGATGTAATTGTCGTAGGACGAGTTCCTGATTCAGATTAATAAGATGGGAAAAACCACATGAAGGATCAAGAACACACGAGGTTGGTTCTATTATTGATGATTGAAGTTGAACACCCCTAGCTGTAAGGTAAGAATTAAGGTCCATGGGGTATGAATCTAAAATATCTGAGAAAATGGGATCCCCACCTTCAAAGAAGAGAGGAATAGGATGATCAGGGATTTCAGATGATGCAGATTGAGAGCTAGGATAATGTGGTGGTTCCAATTCTTCTATCTGAGATAGGTGAGATCTTTGACAATGGAATAGGAATGCGAAATCTAAAAGGCACTTTTGGATACTTTCATTATAATGCTCATTTTATTCCTCCCAAATTATTTTATTTTTAGATTGAGGTATGGATATTTCTTGATTTGGATTTATAATTAATTGATATTGTGGATTTTGATGAGGTAACAATGTAGACATATTTTCTTATGTTTGGAAATGGGATTGTTGTCTTGTAAGTACCATGATAACAAACACTTAATCACCTAAGAAATGAAAAATAACTAGATGGTTTGTTTACAAACAACAAATAAAGTAGGAAGAATGAATTTTCTTAGATTATCTTGATTAATTATGAAAAGATGAAATGTGCAAAATGACTGATGGGGTCCTAGGAAATGGTTGTCTACAATTGGTTTCAGGACAATTTAAGGTTGGATTCCTTGATATACCTAAAGGTATTTGAGGCTCAAATCCATGTTGGTGTTGATACGGTACCTGGTATTGGGGCCTACCCCTTCACTTCATAGTCCCACAGCGATAAGGGAGTCGAGTACTTAGCCAATATATAGACAACCAATTTTTTATACTTGGTTAGAAAACTAAGTTGGTTTCCCTATTGGGTGATGAAATCCTAATAGTTATCACATGGGAAAGAGTGTTTGATGCAAGTTTGATATTCAATGTGATTTGGCTATTTTTGGGGGAAGAATTAAGCGAATGTAATTAGTTGACCTTCCTAATTAAAATGATATGATCAGGAAGTATGCAATGTTCATTTTAGTCCCAAAAGAAATGATTTATTTCGATGAGGACATATAGAAAATATGTAGTACAGAAAGACAAAATAAGGAAAAAGGACTCACTTTTGATAATGTTTCCTTTTCTCATTTTATTTAGAAATATAGAAATCGAGCAATCAAAAAGCCTAAAAAAAAGGAAAATTGCAAAACCAAGTTAGCAGGAAATGGAAAAAGTAGAAAAGCAAGGGTTGGAAGGCCAACTATAGAGTAATCAAAAGAATTTAGAGAAATTTTTAATGATTGAATGAATCGCTAGCGATTCACCCAATCACTGGAAATTGAACAAATCGCTAGCGATTACAGAACAGAAAACTAGATATGAAAATTATGAAATTTGAATAAATGAAAGAAGAGGACCTAGGGTCCCACAAGGCATGCCAGAATGTTTAGATATGTTTTTACCTTTCTACTTGAATTAACAAAGTGAAATAATAAAAATTAAACTGACCTCAGAAGATGTTGGGTTTAACGATACACTTAGATGATGGATGTTGATGCTTTACGTTGATAGAGTTAAGCTCTCCATCCAAAAGTGTGTATAGGTTTTTATCTTGTGAAGAGACCTGCACTCAAAGACAGTAAATAGAATGGATTAGATAAATAGATAGGTGAGCTGCTCAGCAAATGCCGATTCTAGGAATCCAAAGGGATCCCTCAAAGGATATCATCTTTCTTTGTAAATAATCAAGTGAATTATAATGAATAAGTGATAAATGATAAATAGATACAAGAAACATAGATGCAAGAATAGTATGTAAATATGAATAGAGCTCGAAATTGAATGGTAGGTCCTATCCATCTTTGAATGTGGCCTAGGAAAGTGTGGATGAAATTTGTACACATTCAAAATAATCGTACCATAAGTCTGTATCTTATTGTTCAATTTTGTGTAAGAATTGAATTTTATCTTTGATGTCTTATTTGGTTTCGATAAATCGGATTGCACAGAGACTTAATTTTTGAATGATATCGAATTGTTCCCAATAAAAGGGTTTTTTTACTATTAACAATGATTGAATGCTTGTGATTTCATGTGATTGACCACTAATTTCCATCTAACAATGAGTCCTGCTTAAAAATGTGTTAGAAGAAACATTTATGATATAACAGATAAGAAATACTCGATGAAAAAATGATGAAAGTTGATGAAAAGAAAATTGACAGGAATCACTGGAGATTTAGGTAGATTTTGAAAAATGATCAAAAACGACTAAATGATGCTTTAGATTAATGTTTGAAAGCTAAATGTTACTAATAAGATACTAATGAAAGTTTTTAAAGGTACCTTGAATTGATATCAAGCTAAAATATGCCTCAAATCTTGCTCGAGGATGATCATGTGATGATTGATATGATTTGCAACTGGAATGGTGAAAGGATGATCCAAATAATCTCCAAAACACCTTGAAGAACATTGGTGATGATTCAAAATAATATGCGATGATGGATTGGATGTCCTAGAGTTAGGTGTTGACTTGCAAAATGTTGGAATACAGTATTGAAAGAAAAAGCATGGGATTTGAAATTGAGGTTCCTGGAAAGAGGCTAAAAACTTGTATTTATAATCGTTGGTGATTAGCTAAATCATCGAAAATCTAAATTTATTAAGATTTAAGGTGGAAAAGTGGTTAAAACCTCTTCTAAATGAAGTTATTTTGGTTTGTGTTTGGGTAAATGGTTTGCTAAGTTGTTAGGGACGAGGTGTGATGGTTAAGGGAGTTGTGAAAGGGTTTAAATATGATTTTTCTTTATTTAATTTTTATTTTAAGGTGGTTTTTAGATGGTTAGATATACATTTGACAGTTGTAGAAGGGATACTTACATGTGGTAACTATAATACAGGGGTTATGACTTAGGATAAGGAAATTTATGAATGTTAAATGATGAATTAGATAAATAAATGATAAAGGCGATGAAGGGTGCAAATGTTTGTTGTCTACAGGTAGCTCTGAGCTCACCCTTCTCACCTTGCCATGAGGGGAAGCATAAATATGTCTTCCATATCAAATCTCCATCATGTAAACACACGAGAAGTCCTCTATAATATTCCTCACTCCTCTTTGGACCTCTCAGGTCTATATCATCTCTCCATCTCATAAAGCAAGGAGTGTCTTGTAATTATTCTTGAACACCCCATGGTAGTCCCCTCGGTCAAGCCACTATGATATGCTCATAGGCCCAACACTGTAATAAGAATCCCACATCAATGTAAAATATATTAACTATCTGTCAGGACCATAACTATATATGTATCTAAGCCACCAATGTAGAAGCCCATGTAATCACAATCCTTGATTATCTAAATTATGGATTTTAGATCTATATTCTAAGTTAATCTGGGTAGGTACATAAATGCAATAAATGATGTAAGATGAAATAATGATGTTATGTTTCTTATTTTGATATTTAAATGAAATGAAATAATGGAAATAGGAGTGATGTGGTACTAACCTTAAGATGAATTACCTTGTTGTGATTCTGGATTGAACTTGATGATCTGTGGAAGAAGCAGAGTATGAAGGTACTACCTAGGAAATTACAGAAGTTGAAGATCTTACTGGAAAAGGGCACCTAGAAGAGGACTCTGACACCTGTGGGCACCCTGGTCTGCAATACGGGTGCTTTGGTTTTCAAAAAATCCCAAGATCTGAATTTTAAAGCATCACTATATCTTCATAATGTATCAATCCTTATGATGTGATTGTCACAATAACTTCGCTTATGTCACTGTAACCTTGTGATGAAGATCTACCTAAAAAACCCCATAAAAAGCATCAAATCCATAAAAAAATAAAGATGCATATGAAGGGGTCAGACTGACCTTAGTTGCCACAATGGTTGACTTACAACTAATTATTACACTACATTCTAGACCCAATGTAGTTATGTGTGCTTATGTCTGAAATTGTGTGCCTAGGGTTCCCTAGTGCCAATGACGAAGAGATAGGGGGCAATAGCTAGATGTAAAAATTAAATGGTGGATGGAATAGAATGAATGCAACCCTTCCTATGCATTGTTTGTGATGAAATGATGCTAAAATATAGTCCCTTGCCTTAGTAAATAGTTATCCCTTAATGGTAAATACTCTAATCATAAGATAATAGGTATATTATGTTTATATAGGGATCTCTTGCTTAAATTTTGACACTAATGACCTAACATGCCGACTAGTACCTAGAGGAAAGAGATGGAAAATGACAAAACCTGACCTCAAATAGATAAATTAAATCTAATTGTTGTCAGGACCAGGCCACCTAAAATTAACGACCGGGGCACCCATGGGTTCCCGAGTACTACCCTAGGTGCCCTAGTCAAGGACTAGAGATGACAAACGACCAAATAATGACACGTAAGACTCGCTGAGAGATGATCAAAATTGTGCAAATAACTGACGACTATGCAAGACAAATGAAGATGAAGACTAAATAACTGATGAAAATACTAGGGAATAGGTCATTAGTGAAAAATTTCTTTACATGAGATCCATATATAAAATAACATATTTGGCGGTATAAATGTAATAGCAAGTGTGTGATTTTGTGATGATATTTTCCCCCACTTTATGTTGGTGAGTGGAAATCTTGGTAACATAAAGTAGATAGAGATGTGTAACTAACAAAAATATAGAGAAGCTTGTGTTGTAGGAGAATGCACAAATGTGGTAGTAAAAGCATTCCAAAAGAACTATAAAAGCATGTTGAACCATGGATCAGCGGGTTGATCCATCCAACATAAATAAAATAATTTTAGTATGATGAAGTGCACTAAATGAGAGTGATGATTGTTATGTATGATGATTTCAAATGCATGTAATGATGATAAGATTGAGAAGGTAGTGATCAGTTCCCAAACAGAATCCATGTATACGAATAAACGACCAGAGGATTTGGGTGTCCTACCACTAAAGGAAGAGTGTAGGGAGAAATTGTGTTATTATCCAATCTCTAACTACATCCTCTAGATCTATCCATGCAAACAGAATCAGATCAAAGATTTTTGGTTTTTAGATCCAAATAATTTTGATCAAATAGTTGACGCATATAGGATTGGTATAGGAAAGGCATTTTTTCCCCCACTCCACGGGTTAGGTCATCTAGAAGTAAGTGCAAAAATATGTGATAGGTTCTAAGTTAGGTCATCTGGAAGCAAGAGTAAAATGTAGAATAACCTCCCAAGTTAGGTCATCTAGGAAAGTAACAAATGTAATCTCCCAAGTTAGGTCACCTGGGAGGTTGAGCGTATTGAATTTTTATTGATGATATGCTTTTTATTGTTAGAAATTTGAACACGTTGATTGATTGATTGATTCGATTTGATTGATTACTCATAGAGAGATTTTATGCTAGCTACCCCCAGGTTAGGTCATTAGGGGGGAATCAATAGAAATTAGTGAATAATCACATGGAAAATATTTTAACACTTGTTTCCCCTAAGTTAGGTCATTAGGGGGACTGATGGAATGCCACGTAGAAGAATTGTATGTTTTTTGCCCCTAAATTAGGTCATTATGGGGGATTAATGGTGAAATGTCGCACAATGAATTAGTAAATGTTTGAAATTTTTAAGTCGGAAATGTTGATTAAGTGCATGGTAATGTAAGGGGGATTATAGGATGACCCCAATGATATGCCCCCCATTTCAGTAAAAGGGGAAGTGATGAGAAGAATGAATGCTAAGTCAAAAGTAAGCACGATAAATGTAGAAAGTGGTAAAATTACAAAAAAATGGATAAGGTGAATGTAAAAAATCATTAAAGAGTGGTAACATATGTGGAATGTGTTCAATATGGTAGTATGTGGGATTCTAAAAATAATTCCACAAATGGGGTGAAAATCAAACTAGAAATGCTCAAAATATGACAAAAATGGTGTGTGGTGTGTATTAGTTGTGTTAATAAGCATGAAGTGAGTGAAAATTCCACAAGTGAGAGCAGTGTGTCCTACCAAGTTTGATATGGTGGTAAATTTTGTAGTGTCACATAATTTTGTGGAGTTGGTATGTGTGTTATTTTGCAAAAAATGTATGGTGTAGTAGTCGTTTCTTGTGAATTTTTACAATTTCAATATTTTTGAGTTTCTCGGTGTTTTAGTCTTGGACAAGAGCAGTGAGGGCACTAGTGACATCTGGGAAAAGAGCACCCATATTCAGGTGCTGGTGTCCTACTCCTATATGTCATAGTTCTACAACTAGGCACCTTGGTCCATAATGTGTTCGTTTGGTACATAAATGGTATAAGTGTGATTTGTGATGTATAGTAATGTGATGAGCGACTCTGTTTGTACTTATAAGGCATTCTAAATGTGGGTTTATTTTTTGTTTGTGTTGTGTTGAGAGACATTCACTCAATGTAGTTTCATGGTTGGTGTCACATGAGTACTTTTCTTGGATAGGGCCTATTAGATGATGATTGGGATGTGATGGAATTTTCCATCCCACAGCATATAGCATGGATGGGGGATGTGCCCCATAATATGCCCATGTTGAATGCATTATGTGAGAGGTGGTGTGTAGAAACATTTAATTTTTAGCTACATATGAGGGAGATGGCTATTACTTTAGAGGATGTGTCTTGTATATTGTGGTTTTTGGTTGTTGAAGAGAGAGTATAGGTGATGCCATTGGAGAATATGGAGAGACAAATACACACTATCAGATGATATTTTGTGGAGACTCAAGTACTTGTCAAGGCCCATATCAGTTTGGATTTTATTTTACGGTCTAGTGTTCAAAAATTTGGGGAAGATCATAGTAGTTGTGATTTCTTTGTCTATAGTAGTGGAGGAAGGAGGTGTAGGCATCTTGTATAAAATGCATGATATATGTTGATGGATAGAGGAGGAGGGTACTAGATACGCGTGGGCATGGTGTGTGTTGGCCCACCTATACAAAGTCTATACTGATTTACTCAAGATGAGAATGGTGGTGAGATAGGAGCCACTACACTATTGCATGTATGGGGCCTATGAGATATATCCATGTTGAGACTAGTTAGAGGTCCACAAGGGGAGTGGGTTAGGCTAGAGATATCTACAAGCAGGTGAAATAATATTCATGGGCATAGGATGGATACAGGTACCTACAGGGAACTAATAGATAGGATGAGGCCCGAGGTAGTTACATGGAGGTCATATTAAGGCTATGGAAGATGGCCCAAGGATGCTATAATTTTGCGGTTTATTTGGAGGATGATGTGGTTGGAGGATCGATTCCTGGGTGTGGCCAATATTTTTCAGGTGGAGAGAGTATCACGATAGTTTTGTATGGTTCAGGATGTGCCCCAGAGCCATATGTATGATTTAGATCCATCAAAGCACCTAGGAGGGCTAGAGCTAGAATAGGGCCCACAACTGAGCAACTAGTACTGCCAGGCACAGATGACGTACACGTGAAAATAAAGTTGATAGACTTAGATGATGCGGGGTGTAAGGATGAGTACCACACATGGTGGGAAGTGCATCAGTGGATATTATTGTTCCCATTATTTTTAGGTCCAACAGGGTTACCACATGAAGGAGGAGGAGAGGGGGAATCTCATGCCCCTGAAAATTTAGCAACAGTTGTAGCTAGTTGTGAGTTTCTATAGGTAGCTATATTGTGTGTGTCATTAGTGGCTAATGTGATAATAATGGTTGTCTAACCCATTGTGTGATTTATTTTGTAGGTGATGTGTATTGGTCCTTTATAGTAGACATGTCCATCTACACATTGACATAGAACATGCTGACTGATGTACTTGGTGGAGGTATACTTGATCGAGTGGATGATATAGCAGGTGAGCATGCCCATTTATTTGAGCCAGTGGATATAATATTGGCAACATGCATGGTATTTTTAGGCAAGAGGGAGGGGGCATGCGAGGAGACTAGATGATCCTGAGAGGTGGTAGGTGGTGGTCCCTTGGCACAAGATGTCTTTGCATGATACGTTGATGTGTAGTGTTAGTTTCCTGAGAAAGTGACATAGATTACCTTATTCTAGAGGTAGGTCGAGAGGTGTCAAGGTCGTGAAAAATGACATCACATTGGTGGAAAGGCATCTATTTCTAGGGATCTTGCAGTAGCCGATAGTGATAGTGATGATGATATTTGACTTGTACTATTGTATATTATGTGGGGGCGTTGCCCCCAAATGATGATAATTTATTTTTGTAATGATTATTTTTATGCAATATATGTGTGTGTGTGGATGCATGTTATGGTTATATGGTGAAATGTTTTTGTGTATAAATGTCGCAATATAATGAATGATGTATGATTCAATGTTTCATTTTCTTAGTGTATGTGTTTCTGTTTGATTAAGGTAGATTCACATTATAATGTTCGTAATGATAGATAAAATGTGTATAGTGAATGATCAAAACAGATGAAAAATCTAATGTGATTGATGAAATGTTTATTAGTATCACGTAGTTAATGTATGATAGTAGGATAGATGTAAAAAATGTATGATGTATACTCATAAAATAATGTAATGTCTTGAGATATATGATAATAGGATGTGATCGTAGAATGTTACTATAGTTAAACTAAGGGGGGGGGGAGAGAGATTAGTGATGCCCCAAGCATGTATGAATGGGCTCATTTATTTAAGACCCCTCAGCAGTCAATAATGAGCCGCGTGAGTAAGAGTGCGTCATCGGGAAATGATTGAGTGTGCTAGATGAAACAATGAAGCACGTGATGAGAGTTTATTAGAAAAAATCCCTCAATAGTTGTGTAAGAACCACAATAACACATGTACATCATCGAGGAGTAAGGTGATAAGAATAACCTACTAGAGACAAAGGAGGAGAGTAACATTGGAAGTATGTGCCAAAATGAATGTCATATGGAGCTGCAGTGGAATGCGAAAATGTGTAGGGTTGTGAATGTCAATGTGTAGAAGTAGCATGATACAGTGGATAGCGTGAATACGATGGATGCAATAGTGGAGTTATCGATGGATGTGGTGGAAAGTGTGCATGAGTGAGATATGGTGGTGATGGATGAACTATGGCCTAAGAACCTGATGTGCAGAGGAGAAATAAACCGCTCACATGAGTGAGATCCAAAGGAGATGATGCCCTTTTCCTCTAGTTTTTGTAATTTGTCATGAAGGGAAAGACAATCATTTTCCTTATAGCCGTTTATGTGATGATAATTACATTATGGTTGATTATGTTGACATTGTAATTTATGTTGTGGGTGATGATGGTTGGATGGTATGAAAATTATGCGCTTTTCAAGTAAGGAAAAGAATACATCATGAGATCTAGTATGATGGGATAAATTCAATGGTTCACACGACATAGATGGAGTGGAATGAGAAGTAACCTTTCACAGAGGAGTAGAAGAAGTATGTGGTGGTGGTGGAGTAGGTTGAGCCTTCTTTCCTTGCTTGGGAGGCAAAGGTGGAGACTATATAGGATGCTCAACAAATTTTGATGGAAGAGGACTAGATGATATGATAAAAGGATATGTATGTGGAGGGTCAATGACATTTACTAAAAGAATATATTGCTCTAGATCTATAAATTTTTAGTAAATAATAATGAATGACTCACATGTATCATACTACAATCTTTTCTTAAAAGCAAGAATCATACCATGACAGAAAATAAATTTATTTTCAAGATCAAAAGGTTAGAGTATTAGTTGATGTATACAAGTATTGAACCATAAGATATAATCCTTGATAGGTTCAGATGAGCCTTGATGTAAAGTAGGAAAGTGGTCATAAGTAACCTTATGGCCATTTTTGATGATAAAAATGACGAAGGAAAGAATCCTTCATGTAATAATAAGTACTACTGGGCCCAAAGAGAATATGAGTGTACCATTGCAATGTCTCATCAATAAGACTGTATTAAAAGGCCTTAAGTAATAATCTATCATTAGAATAAGAGGTCATAAACATGTGGTAGTGTAGAAGACGGGCATGAGGGTCACCAGTACCATCAAAACATGTGAATGTAGGCATGATAAATTCCTTAGGAAATGCTTAATTATGAATATTCTTACGAACATGGCTACCATGTAATGAATTGGTTTCAATAGAAGCATAGTAATCCCTACTTTCTAAAGTGAGATATTGAACCTGAGATTATAATTGACCTAGATCATGCATGAGAGAGATGATATCTTGTGATGGAATAGTGGAAGATAACAATAATGTATTAAGAGGTTGTAACTCATCATTATACGTGATCATAGGAATATCAAGAGATGATAGAGGAGGATCCTTTTATAAGGGCACAATAGGATTATGTGCCAAAGGAGCTATATTAGATGATGTAGATGGAATATGTATAGCAATGGTGGGACTATCATTGGAAACATCCCAAATAGGTGAGGTGACAAATGGAGAGACCTATAAAAGAGAGGATGTCCTAATAGGTGTAGATGATGTGAGAGGAGGAGATGAAATGGTGGGAGATGAAAAAGTGATAGATGGGGGTGACTCATGCATGGTACTAGATGCAACCTCAAGTTAGGGTAGTGATGGAATAGGTGAGTCACACCTGAAAATATGAAAAAAGGAGAAGAATGACTTTCAACTATCTGATCATGATCAAAAAATACTCAAAAATGAGAATATCACTAAGGACGCTATCAATAGCATCATCAACATAATGAAAAAGTGAATGAGATCTATTATGTGATGAAGGATGAGAAAAAATATCAGATTCTAGAGAATTGTGAGGTGGAAGTATGGTAGTATGATGAGTAGGAGAAGAATCAGTATGCACATGTGGATGATGATCAATACCGATAAAATAATCAATAAGAGATATGTCTAAAATTTCCTTAGAGAGATCAGAAGGAAGAACACTAGTATCCATATAGCATGGTGTATAATGAGTGAAGGCTAAAGGATCCTCAACAATGTTAATTCCAATAGGACAGTCTTTAAAGTGAGTAGGCACATATTGTTATCCCTCTAAAAGTTCTTTTTGAGTATGAGTTGGCGTAGGAATAGAATTATCATAGAGAGCCGTGAGCTCAGCAATAGTAGCCTCATCATATATAGGGTTGACACTAAAATGAGACATGATGGGCAAAGAAGATGAAATATTCCTAGCCATTAGGTGTTGAAATGGATCCTAGGGAAAAATATTCTAAAGTACAGGTTCACCATAATGATTAACTAAAGTATGGATTTTAGATTTATATTATGAGTTAATCTATGTAGGTACAAAAAAGTAATAAATGATGTAAGTTGAAATGATGATGCTAAATATTTCATTTTGATATTTAAATGAAATGAAATAATGGAAATAGGAGTGATAGGGTACTAACCTGAAGATGAATTTCCTCATTTTGATTCTGGACTAAACTGGATGATGTGTAGACGAAGCAGAGTATGAAGGTACTACCCACGAAATTGTAGAAACTGAAGATCTAACAGTATTTGGGCTTCCAGAAGAGGCATGGGGTTCCTGTGAGTGCCCTAGTCTATAGTACCAGTGCTTTGGTCTACATAAAATCTCAAGTTCTGAATCTTGTAGTGTTGCTATATCTTTGCAATGTCTTGATCCTTGTCATGTGATTGTCATAGTAACTTCTCTTATCTCGCCATAAACCTTTGATGAAGATCTACCTGAAAAACCCCATACAAAGCATCGAATCTCTACAAAATAAAGATGTATATAAAGGGGTTGGAATGACCTTAGTTTCCACCATGGTGGACTTACAACTAAGTGTTACACAACATTCGAGACTTTTGGGCCCCTGACATATTAACTAAGTCCAAAAAGGGCGTATAGGCACGCAAGGTTGAAAAAAGCACACAAGATAAGGCCCGTAAGGAAGGGTTCAAGTAGGGTTTTAGTAGAACCTAGGATGCATGCCCATAGAGAAAAATCAAGGACTTAGTCATTTTTGACCAATAAGGCAGGACGTGAGAAAAATGTGACCCAAGTGGATAAAGTGCCATCCTGGAGATAGGGTGGCCTGGAAGGAATACACTATGCGATAGAAGCTTCTAGAAGGACATCATGGCATGGAGTGGTGAGCTTAGTCCTGGAGGAGAATTTGCTCATGGAGGACCACATTCAAACACTTCGCGACAAATCTGAGGCTGTAGAAGAATGAGTTGGTAGTTCAGGAAGGCTATATATATAAGCGCCTGCAGAAGTAAGAAAAGAGATAAGAGGAGAAAGGAAGAAAGTGGATAGAGGGCAGAGCTATGCAAAAATACTGCAAGGACTCTATTAGCTTGGGTAAATAAGGGTAGAATAGGATGTATCAAGGGTTTGGGGATTATAAAATTTTCTTTTGAGAGCCCAGCTATATGAATCTAGTTATAATGCATGATTGCGGTCTGCCCTTCTATGACATGTTGTAATGGGCCTAATGAATCTAATAAGGTTACTAGTTTATGTGAGTACGAAAATTAATGGTTCTGATGCTTACATCCTTCTACATAGCTCTTTTTCATTTATGTTTATGAACTAAGTATGAATGCTTATACAACATCCTTTTTGTTTTGGTGTAAGTTCTATAATTTTTTAAGCACTTTTCTATCTAGAATGACTGCAAGGATCTAGAATCTGTTTTGAGCTCTATGTTGCTTGTATGTCTTATTTCCTCTCAAATCTCTTAAACTTGGATCATAGATGATGTTTCCCACTAAACTCACATAAAGGAGAGACTCGGAACCCATGCATTCCTCGAGTGAGATCCCAATACCCATTGGGTGATAGGCCGTCGCACATGGGGTTTCCTTATTCTTTGATGGGTGTAAAAATGACTACATCTTGGTTCCATTGTCGGGACCTCTTTTCAAATTTGTAGTGGGACATGGCATACATCATGATCTGTGTAATAAGTGATGATAGAGCATTTAACTTTGGAAAGTGTTGAATCATGGTTCAAGAGCACGGAGGATGAAATTTCTCAAAGATTCAGCACTGGATATAAGTTTGATGCACATAGATGGGTAGAAGAGAACCTCTACCATGATTTGAATGAAATTTTTTTCTGTTTCTTCCCAGTTGAACTGTATGAATGACTCTCAGCATATGCATCTAGATCAAGTTGGTATTATAGATCACGTGCGTGAACCCAAGAGGAATACTAGAGGTTACAAGATGTAGATATGATGTGGACTCGTGTTGTGGATCATTGGTGGAAGGGAGTGTTTGCTAGCTACACTCTAGAATACATTATTTCCACATATTCCTGTCTACAAGTTGTTGATTTTGAGTTCTTGAGGCAGCCCAGAGGATCATTTCTACGTGTTATTCCTTTGGAAATAAAGATCTTGATCATGGCCATGAGTTTAGAGGCATTTCCAATGGCCGGATAATCCATTCTAAGTGTTGGACGAGGAAGCTAGGGTGGAGGAAGATGGTAGATATTATGATGGAGAAAGAAAGGGAGGAGAGGCAGCTCAATTATAGTGAAGTGCATGAAAGGGAGATTGCTAGGCAGCGTGAGGTTGCAAGTGTGATGGATCTATGGAGGCAGACGTTGTGGGAAGGAGTGGAGGTTCACGTGGAGGACATGGAACCTGATCAGTCTGTGCTACCCCATCTTGGAAAGCATGTAAGAAAGACCCCTTTGCCTTCTGATGAGTGTTCGTCATGTGGAGACAGAAGATTCATTGGCACATATCTAAACCCACCTAGTGACCAATCCCTGATGCTTGGTTTTCTAGATCAAGGAAGGAGTATTGTTGACCCAGTTGGTATCAGTGGAAGTGACATATCTGTGCCCAAGAGATACAAATTTTCATTTCCCACTTCTATGGCTATGTATATTCCAGTATTTGGAGGAATTTTTAGACAAGGAGAAAGTACAAAAGCCTTTGGTCTCACATCTAGGAGTGGCAAGGGGTACACTAGTTGTAGTGGGGAATTATCACAGACTATTGGCGTGCATTTCATTGGAACCTTGGGGAGCCTTGGAATGACCTCTACAAGACCTGGTGGATCTAGTGGCTTAGGAGGCATAGGACCTAGTGGATCTGGTGGATCCAGTAGTAGAGGAAACACCGAAGGGAACTAAGGCTTTGGCTCAGGAGGACAAGGGCCCCAGTTACCCCCTCAAGTCTTCTTTGAGATGTCTTTACATTTTCCAAATTACAGAGGTATTGAAGATCTATGGCGCACAAAGGTGATCACAACCCCGGAGCGGAAGGCTAGTCAATTTGCAACAACGTTGCAAGGGTGTGCACATAGTTGGTATAGGGAATATGACCCTCATCAAACGGTGGTGGATTATAATACTTTAAAGAATGCCTTCCTGGTAGAATTCCACATCCCTGAGTTTGAACAAAAGAGCATCAATTCCCTGATGAAGATTCAACAGGGAATGGTAAAGAGTGTGTGGGAGTATGATGCACAGTTCAAGACCCTCTTGTCAAAATTTTCATATGACATTCACCCTTCACAACATGCTCAATGGTTTTTGGGGGGGTTGATAACTCCATTTAGAAGAGATTTATCTCATAAAACTTTCACAGACCCACGTGAGGCGTTAGATGCTTCTCTGTGCATCGAGGTTTTTATAAGTGTTGATACTAGTGTAAGCCCGTTCCTGGAGGCTCAAATTGCTGCTATGGCTAAGCAGCTGGAGAATTTGTCTATGAACTCATCCCATGAGACTTGTAGTGGTATATGGTGTACACAGATTGTGAAGTGGAGGGGCATGTCAAGGATAGTTTCCCCCAGAGGACGGTATCCATCATAACAGTAGACTGTGAAATTTTTCATGGGGACCATGATGTAAGTAGATGTCGCTTGTTACAACACGTAATTCAGAAGAATGTGTCTTACTACTGTAATATCTACAATTATAACCTATGATACTAAGGATTATAGGCTTATTGACTAGATCCATGAGGCCATTGATCATGGGGTGCACCAAACTTGCATTGTCAGTAGTTCTAAAAGTGATGATCACCGTTATGTGGATCACGTAGATGGAAGCACATGTGGAAGGGGAATTCACGGAGGATTCTGTGGTCTTGGTAACCACAAAGGAGGAAGAAGTGAGTTCCCACATGGAACCTATTTTAATTTTGGTTCTATAGAGCATTACAAACGAGAGTGCCCAAATGTATTACAGTGCTCATGGTGCGGGAAGAAGCACAAGTATGAGGATTTTCCTGAGTTATTTGAGCACATGAATTAGCAGCACCAGAAAGACAAGGGTACTGGAATGGTAAGCATTAAGAAGATGGAAACACAATGGATGCCACGAGTGACATGTGGTGCGGGTTTGGAATCTGTTATGGTAACAACAAGAGTAGAGGCCACACACGCAAAGGAAATACCAAGGTAGAAGAACCTAGTTTCAAGGAAAGAAGTGGTACATAGGAAGTACCCAAACCCTGCACATAAAAAGGAGGTATATCAGGATACCATGGATATCATTTGGAGTTTACAGGGAGAAATCTAGTGTCTAAAGGAGCAGTCCATGAGGGAGGAGAAAAGAAGGAAGGTCGAGGCACCAAGAGATGACCTGGATGAGGTCAAAGAAGTATGTAAAATGCTAAGGAAAGAGAATTTTATTCCCTTTCTAGGATCATGGTTGAGAGAGAAGGTACCACATGGCAGAGAAGAGCGCGAGAGGTAGGTCTTGCATACAAACCTTCCCCCTCACAGTCTTGAATATGATAGGGAGATTACGTTAAATGTGATCGTGGATGGATGGTTCCTTAGTAATATCCTCATTGACACATGTGTGAAGGTCAATGTTCTCACCTTGGATGCATGGCATCAGATGGGAAGGCCTACATTACAGCCATCTTCAAATGTGTTGTATATGAAAAAAAAATGAAGGTAATGCCCATCGGTGTCTTAAAGGATGCAACTATCACCATTCAGGGAGCTAAGTTTACTAGGGACTTTGAAATATTGGTGCTCACCGAGGTAGATAATTTCCCAGCACTATTTGGGCACCCATGGTGTTATAAGAACAATGTGGATCTTTAGTTCAATAAGGGGTACATAAGCTTTGAAATTGAGGAATAATGGGTCATCATACCAATTGTTGATAGGAATTCAACACCATATACTGAACCTTTGGGAGAAGAGGTCCTGGATAGAATATATGTGTGCTTAATCAGGGATCCAGAGATAATCCATCCTACCAACAGAATTATCCAGTTTGAGGATGCTCAGTCAGTAAGTGACACCACTAGTCTAGCATGTGATAATTGGGTGCATGGAACCTATTAGTTTATCAGACAAAATTTAAGAGGATCGGTGACAAAGGTGACAAAGGCACACATATTCCAGTTCTTAGGTGGAGAGGAGCTACCTAAGTACTCAGGAGGAGCCTCCCCTGAGGTCTTTTTATAGAAGATGGAAGCTCAATGGAAGAAGGAAAATGAAATAAGGGGGCTGTTAAGTTACGTCCGACTAAGAACTTTTGTACACTGGTGGGAAACACATCGAGATAATCTCTTAGAATGGTGTGAAGTGAGAATTGCCTTCTCTGTTCATTTCTCTAGAAGAAATGTGCCCACCACCATCAAGGACTACCATGGTAAGGAGCCCACCTTTTTCCACATCCAATTATGTGAGAGGGTCTAGAGAGGAGGCGTAGAAGCTTTTCCACCATCCCTTTGGGTACACAAACTATATTCTACACTGCATGGTTGCGCGTGCATCATATATCCACTCTGAGACACGCCGCCAAATAGGGAATTGGCAAGAACTAGTGGCTGATATTTTTTAAGCATTTGAGTATCTAAGCACCAAACCATCGGTGGATAAGGCATTATAGGAGATTAGGTGACTTACGATTGGGGATAGTGCCATGGTAGAAGATAGGCTACTGGAGTTGCTAGGTGAACCTAGCCTAGAGGTGCGCTTTGAGGAAGAAGACACAAAAGAGATACAGTTTGAACACGCATGCACAGAGAAAGAAAAAGGAAAGATGGTCTATGTCATAGATGGTGAAGAGATGGAAATTTTGGAGGTTAACCATTCTTTAGGCTCGCGCGAAGTGATGGATAGTGCTAATGAAAGAACGTGCACCTATTATGAACCTTTAAAGAAAAAAAAGGCTAATATTGGTTCAGAGGTAGAATCCAAGGAAGCTATCATTGGAGATTATTGGTTGGAGAAGGAAGTCTCTAAGATCATTGATCTTTTACATGAGTTTGAGGATTTATTCCCATGCAGGTATCATGAAATCAAATATGTTCACCATTCCTTGGGGGAAATGAAAATTAAGTTGAAAGAAGGTGCATGCCCAGTCTAGAAGAGACCATACCAAATGAATCCTAACCTGTATGTGAAGGTAAAGGAAGAGATAGACAAAATGATAGCATTTGGGATCATTGAAGTTGTTTAAGAATTGAAGTGGATAATTCCAATGTTAATTAGCATCAAGAAGGATGGGTGGATTAGGATCTACATGGATTATAAGGAGTTAAACGTAGTTTGTGTCATCGATCCTTTTCCAACCCCCTTCACTGAAGAAATTTTGAAGGGATTCATTGGGCGCAAAATCTATTCCTTTACGGATGGATTTTTGGGGTACCACAAAGTCCGGATTACAAAGGAAGACTAGGAGAAGACAAATTTCGCCACTAAATGGGGAAGTTTTGCATACACAGTTATGCCCTTTGGGTTGAAGAATGCACTTGTTGTTTTCTCACACATAGTTATACAAGCATTCCAAGACTTCATCCATAAATTTCTGTAGGTTTATCTGGATTATTGGACGATGTATGGGCTAGTAAAATACCATTTTGATAATTTGAGGTTGATGTTTGAGAGGTGTCAGTAGTTGAGAATATCCCTCAACATTAAGAAGTGTGTCTTTGCTACCCCCTTTGAAATGTTATTGGGGCATATCATATGTAAGGAGGGATTTCTAGTAGATTCTGCCAAGGTTGCAGTTATTGTGGGATTGGGGGAGCCTACTAGCCAAAGCACAGTGCGTGGATTTCTTAGGCATACGAGTTATTACAAGAAATTCATTAAGGGGTATGCCAAGATTTCCACGCCTTAGGAAGTGTTTCTCAGACATAAAAGTTCTTTTCATTGTGGAGAGGTGCAACAGAAGGCATTCGACACATTAAAGGATAGGCTTAGCACCACACCTATATTACGTTTCCCCTCTTGGGATAAGCCCTTCCATGTTCATGTGGATGCCTCCAGAATGGCCATTGGGGCAGTGCTTACATATCCTAGTGAGGGAATTGCTGATCACCCCCTATGCTTTACAAGTAGAAAGTTGACACTAGAAGAACAAAATTACATTACAACTGAGTGTGAAGCATTGTCAATGATCTATGTGCTTCGCAAGTTTAGACAGTATCTTTTGCCAACTCCCTTTGTATTTTACACCGACCACATGGTGCTAAAGTACTTGGTGAACAAGCCTGTCCTACAAGGGAACATATTTCCATGGGTACTATTATTTCAAGAGTTTGAGTTCACGGTAGTTATGAATCCTGGAAAGAGTAATTGTGGACCTGATCATTTGTCAAGAATTGATTCAAGGGAGGATGTGCAGATCATTAAAGATACTCTTCTAGACATGCAACTGTTTAGGTTATGGCGCACTCCCTCATATTTGGAGGAAATTCTAGTATTTCTAAAGGAACGTGTGGCACCAAAAGGGATGAATGCCTTGGAGAAAAAGAAGTTAGCTATACGTGACGTGCCCTACAAGTTATTTAATGGATACCTGTACAAAATGGGTCATGATGAGGTTCTGTAACAATGCGTGCTAGAGTATGAGCTCATTACTATAATAGAAGAAGTGCATGGTGGGATTACAGGAGGACACTATGTGGGAAATGCAACCGCGCGGAAGATTCTACTCACAGGGCTTTGGTGAGAGACCATTTATCAATATTGCATAGAGTTTTGCAAGGCCTATGACCATTTCCAGTGCCTTGGAAAACCTGGAAAGAGGGATGAAATGCCCTTGCAACCAATACCAAGTGTGGAACCATTTGAGAAATGGGCTATTGAATTTTTCAGACCAATCTCGCCAGTAGTGTGAAGGACTAGTTTGCGGTATATCATTACTTGCACTGATTATTTGACAAGGTTGACAGAGGCAGCGCCCACTAAGGATTGTACTATAGCTACAACTGCTATATTTTTATGGGAGAACATAACCAACAGGTATGGATGCCCATTGAGCTTGACAAGTGATAGAGGTATGCACTTTCTCAGTGAAACGGTTGTAGACACCAAATTTGTGTCTTACGACCCCTTGTGACCCGCATCTCATCTCGCAATATAACCTCATCACCTAAACCTTACACAATTATTTATTAATTACCTTGTAATGGATAAATCCACATCACCTTACCTGCCACCTCATTTTGAGATCCATGCAGTCTTTGATACCTAGCCCAAAGCCTCTATCGAGAAAATTTTGAATCAAGCCTCTTCACTAACACAGGAGCCCGAACCTCCTTTACCACCATCGTACCAAAGCGAAATCATTCCTTTACCCATAAAGGAGTTAACTGCCCAGAATTATCTTCCCATCAATGAGTCTTCTTATACCACATCCCTACAAGATTGCGAATGGATGTTATCTAACCTATCTATTTCCCAGATTTCCCCTTCTACCCCTCTTGCTGCACAAGAGGAAGGTACGCCACTCCTTTTGACATCCTTAGATGAGGAATCTCTTGCACTGACATCACCAAATTCTTTAACCATGACGGATCCTCTCGAACATGCCCTCTTACCTATTAGTTCTTCATCGCCTAAATATTTTCAACGACCAGTTGACCTCTTGACATCTATTGATACAGTGCCTCATTTACCCCCTGTATCACACCCACAGTGGACCGGAATCACAACCCACCTTTCTTCCGTACAAAATTTACAATTCAAACCTGAAGACTGTCATTCTTCAGAAGATAGACGAATCCTATGGGAACGTGTGAGTACTCCCTATTCTACTCAAATGCAGATGACCGATCCCGATACCTCTACCATATACCCGAAGTGTTTACAAAAACTCAAAATGCCTATGTCCTCACTCTCACCCCCCGTATCTATACTCAATATCCCATCCACCTCTATCAACCTAACCAAATCTTCCCTTACACTTTGGGACCTTGCCAATACCCAGTCTAACACACCCTCGCTAAGCGACTAGATTTGTCCAAGAATAAAGCCGCCCCGCCACATAGGAGACACACTCAACCTGTGCCCCTATCACAATCAAAACCATCATCGTCATACCTACCTTCCATATTGGGACCTCATCCTTCCACCTTGCACCAATATATCATACCTCCCTGCATTTTCTTCAAAACGACCTACGCCTTCTGCACCCATACAGGGATCAAAGGGTATATCAACATTATCACCCCACACATCCGGTCCAACAATCAACCCTAAACAAACTCCATCATCAAAGGATTTATTCTCTACTACTCCCCTTTCTCCGTGGTTGTGTCCCACTACCACGTCATTTGTAGTTTTATCATCTAACCAGCTGAATGAAGCTTCTGCACCAAAGAAACCACATTTAGTGAAAACCGCGTGTCAACACCCCTTGGCTAAACCACCACCCGCACGAACCAACCATACCCAAACATTATCGAAATCCAGACAATCAATACCCTCATCCTCTTCTGATTTTGACCCACTCAAAGGATCTTACGCCAAAATCCTTGCTATGTTAGTAGAGAATGCGACCATTTCCCTACCCCCACTTAGACCTTATGACCCATCTAAGCCTCGACCTATAGGTTATGATGAGTCTAAGATCTGCGCTTATCACCGCACACCAGGACATGATGTGAAGGGATGCAAAGCTTTAAAAACCATCCTTCGTTAGTCACCTCTCCCAGAAAGAAAGGTTAAGAAAGACAACTTACGAAGGGAAAGACCTTTAGTTTCCATTCCCTCTCCTATACCATCTGTCCCCGCCTCACCAAGATCTGTCATTATTACAACCCCACCTCTTGAAGACCATGATTTATCCCAATCATCTTCCTCATCTCAGGTCTATGAAATTAATATGATTATTGTTGCTACTCGAGCGCAGAAAAACAATGAGAAAGCGAAAGAAAGCACACCTGCGTCCTCTCCTTCTCCGTCCAACATCCCGATTGCACCACCACCCAAAGTGGTTATTCGTGGACCTACTTACCCCGTCTCTAATGGAGCTGCCCATCGAGCCATGATTAAACAGCTTCACCAATCACCCGTAAAAATGACATTATATGATCTCATTCAGAATTCTGAATCTCATCGACAAGATCTCATTGAAATTCTTCAAGGGATCGAGGTCTTACCTAATGAAACCCTGCCCGTTGCCTCCATTCTAACACCCAATCACGTTGCCTCTCTCACTAAACAACCCACCTCCCCAACCACTTCTGTCTCTGTACCACAAGCTGCTGCAGTCAGTTTCTCTGAAGATGAAATTGTTGATTTTGGTACAGAAGACCCTGACCCTGCCCTTTTCATCTCCGCTTACGTCTGGGACATTCGGGTACATCGTGTTATGATTAACGGGGGTGCTAGCCTAAACATCATCTCTTCAAAAGCCTTCCAACAAATGAATATCCCTTCTAGCAACATGTGTGCCAACCCCATCATGTTGCGGTCATTTAATGATGCTATTACTTCCACTTTAGGCACCGTGATCCTTAACATTCATGTAGGACCACGTACTTGACCCGAACTCTTCTATGTCCTTGAGGGAGAGTTCCAATACAATATGTTGTTAGATCGCCCTTGGATCCGGGCTATGGGATGCGTTCCCTCAACATTACATAGATGCATAAAATTTGAGTACGAGGGGAAGTCCTACACCGTAAAAGCTGATCCTCCCCCCTTTAAAACATGTAATATGTTATACCGCCACAAACGATGTGCTTGTACCAATCAAGAGACACCCGTTCATTCAACCCAACCATCCTCTTCAACTGTGCCTCAACCATCCACCTCAACCACACCTACGCCTTCAACTGATGAAACTACCGTCGCAAAAACCACTTCCCTTCCCGCAGCTAACATCCCGACCGCCGGACCCTTTAGTAGATGTTTTTCAGCGCCTTACGCTGGGGGAGTATCACCTATATAACGTTAGTTCTTTCCATACCCCACAGGAGTACGGACAGGTACATGCCCATCCTAACTATGACCGTCGTGCTGGGGGAAGTAATCTCCTACGGACCCACCTCACTTCCGTACTAACCTAACGTATGGGGGTGTCGACGTGTCTTCCGTTGCCCCTGAGCCTCCTCTTGGTGTGGTTCCTTTCCAATCCAATTTTCAATACCTGACAAATCGTCACTTCGCCCTCACCTTCTTGACTCCCTGTGCTTGGAAAGGCTTTGGTTTTGGTCTTTATGAACAAGGCCGACATACGCTCATCCCCATCACCACACGCAAACATAATGATCGTAGTGGTCTCAAGGATTTCCGGGAACACCTTACATCGATGGAACCTCGTGTTAGTTGTCTTCTAGAAGATGATGACGTCACCCCTACTGAGTTATCATCACCCATTTTGCCTTAGGTCTAGCTACTGAGTCGATGAGCTCCTAGGAGAGTTCAAGTCGAGCCTAACTCGTCGAGCTCCTAGGTGCTAGCTTCTTAGGTGAGCTGGTCAGGTGAGTTGTCAGGATAATGAGCTCCCATGTGAGTTCTATTCAAGCAAGCCTTCTATAGTCAAGTTACATCGATTGAAGAGGACTCCCCTGGGTGAGCTAACGTTACCAAGCTGCCCAGGATGATGACTCCATCGGTGAGCTTACCTTGGTGCGGATGACTCCCAAGTGAGATTAAATGTGAGCCTTATCGGTATTCTCTGAGGTGAACCTTAACCATGCTGAACGAGTCTACTATAGATGAGCTCAAGATCCAGTTGGAAAGGAGGAGCCTCACAGTTGAGTTGGCAAGATCAGAGCTGTCAGGTGACGCATCCCAAGTAAGTTCCCTTTAGCTGAGTTACCTCCGATGATCTCAACCAAGATTTCGCTTGAGTCTCAACGTCGAGCATGATCAGGAATTGATCCTCGACAGAGCTGTCCAGGTGAGATTACATTTTTGAAACCCGATTCACTGAGCTCCTAGGTGAACTCTCAAGTGAGCTACTTAGCGAACTCCTAGGTGATTGTCCTCTTGGTGAGCTACTCAGTGAGCTCACAAGTGAGCTCAAGTTCTGTTTCCTACATTCTGCCTACTGAGCTATCCTCAACAAAATTCTGAGGTGAGCTACCAGTCACGAAAGCTTAAGGTGAGACTTTGGCAAGATGCACGGATCCTCAATGAGCTCTTAAGGCAAGATTGCCCTAAGGATGAGCTTCCCCCTACCTAGTAGTTTACAAAGCTTGTCTGATCTCAGGTGCAGCTCCCATAAAAAAATCTCTCTCATGGATGAGCTTCTTTAGGATACGAGCAAATCTCGAGTTGACCTCCTGTCGAGCTGCTGGGAAAGCTGCCTTGGCATAGCTCCTTGGTGAGCCTTCCAAGGTGAGTTCCCAGTGTGAGTTTCTATGGAAGCTCAATTCAAGATATGCTGGTGCCCACCTATCAGCGACCTAGGTGAACTACATTATTGAACTCACAGTATGCACACAATCCTAGGTGAAAATTACTCGGTGGGCAATCTTGGGTGAGCTCAAAGGTGAGCTTGTCAACAATCGTCATAGGTGAGATTATATGAGATGCTACAACCATGAGCTCAAGGTGAGTTAGCACTGGTGTTGGTCGTCAAATAGGACTTTTTAGAAGAGCAAACAGACAGGGGACGAAGAGAGTCCCTCCTCTTTAATGGGAGAGGTTCCCTTATTCTGAAACAAACCTATTTACAAATATACAGAACGTCATGGTTTATGGTTGAACTTGGATATTACGAAAGTGTTTTCCACAAGGATTATCAGTTACACAAGGACTAAGGAAAAGGAATAAGAAGATGAGCAGAATAGCAACATTCAGAATTATAGATAGCAGAATAATTCTTCGTGTATGCGAAGCTTCAAAGGATTTAAGACAAGATCATTTGCGTTGGCTGAATGAGATTAAATTTAAAGACACAAAGTTCTATAAATAACCTTTCTTTAGATTTATAAATCAAGGACACAAAGTTCCTTCTTGGTTGTACAAGATCGCTGTACTTGCAAAACTGAACAGTATGCAATCAGAGAGACTAAACGAGTTAAGAACAAAAATGATCTTCACAATATTAAAGGAAAACACAGATATGACAAGAATCAGATAGACAAAGAATGAAAAGCCCTTTTGTATTGATTTATTTAAGATCTATTTACACTTTCAGAAAAAATTCCAAGTTCTTCCTCCTTACAAAAATGGCGTGGAAAGGCCATTATATAGCTTACAAGTCGGTTACTCTTTGTAACCGTTTCTTTTAACCAAAGAATAGTTAAGTACCGCCAAATGCAATACCTTAACTAATTACAAAGAATACAAAAAGAAAGGAAAGAAGAGGAAAAGGAAGGAGAAGGAGACAGGTGGCCGGCTACTGGGAGGGACCCACTGTCTTTCAGAATCCGCTGCCCTGAACTTCTTCAATGACTCAGCTATATCTCTGCCACGGGGAAACTGATGTGTTGGGCTGCAGACTAAGTCCAAAATCCCCAGGCATTTCTCCATCTCTTTATCAAACTCGACGTGAGTATGATAGTCTTTGTTTGCTTCTTCAATGGCAGACTGAAGAGAACAAATTTCCTTTATCTTGTCCTTAGAGATGGAGTCCTCCTTGAAAAGATTATCTTTGACAAAAGCTCTGAACTGAGCTTTTGATATCTTGCAAGGACAAGGGAAACACCAGAGTTTTCATCTTGAAGATGATAATGCATATCTTTGAACGCTGGCAGCTGCCAATGTCTTGAAAGCTTCTCCCTTTTGCCAGCTATTCTTTCATTTCACCTACAGCTTCTTCCAGGACTCTGATTTTCCACTCTACGCTGTAGACCCAAGACTTTTGATAGATTGTCTTTGGCATCATCGAAAATCTTATTTGCCCAGTAAGATATTCTCATCTGTCTATCCCATGAGGCGAAGGTCTACAATACAACTGCCCCAGAGTTTAAGCTCTTTGTCCATGGTACCCCATAGTGGTAGAGGACAGTTTCTGTTGCAAATTACTCTACCTTTCCATGTAGCTTGAAAGGCTTCATCAATGAAGTTTAGCCCGGCAACAAGCATGTCATCTACCATGGCTTCAATAGCTCTACCATAGACAGAATACTTGTGCATATCTTTAATACCCTGCACTTCATCTTGGCTTAGAGTTACAGGAGGAGGTAGAGCAGTCAATGGGAGTAGGGATCCAAAACTTTGTCCTTAGATAGAAGAGACTTGATGAAACCTGTAAGAACTCGGGCTTGCTCTTCCAGCTGTTCGATAGTTTGCTGTCCTTTTTCCACTCTCCCAATAACTCTTGTGACTGTTTCCTGGAGGTTATGAATCTCGCCTTCAGAAAGTAGATTCTCCCATTGGGATTCTTGAGTAGCTCCAAGTCAGATACTTGCAAGTCCTGATTCTGATTTGTCCATTGCAGGCTTGGCAATCTCCAGGAATTGCTGACCTCGAGGCATCAGATACTATTCTGGAGGTGGTTCTTGCTTTCTTGGCATGGGAAGGCGTGGTGCCCAACATGGCTGCAACAGCATCAAAATTTGGTCCCAAGTTTTGGGAGGATGGTTTTCCTCTTCCTTTTGTCAACCAAGGGTTGCACCCATGCAAAAGAGGAAGAAGAATCTGTGGGCGAAGCAAGGGGGACCAAGAGACAGGGAGCTCATGACACTCAGGGTCTGTGCAGCTGTTGACTCAAGCTGGGATGTGAGAAGAGCACTGGAGACAATGGCTGGTAGAAGAATCAATAGTACCTGGAAGTTTCAGTGCTCTGGACCTCCTTGTCTTTATCTGTTGGGTCCTCAGGAACATTTGTAGGATTTGGCCTCTCACTTTCTTCACTTTCACTGAGGAACAATGATGTTCTCTGGTCCGATAGGCAATTCTGCCTGTTTCTCCTGAAGATCTCTTTCTCATGCAGGTTCCTTCTTTACTTCCTTGAGCTTCTTCTTATATACCTGAGTGGATGGAGAAGGAGTAGATTCCACAGGTCCCTGAGCTGCTGAGGCAGGAGGGGTTTTCTTTGGTGTTTCGGACCTTGGAACTGGTGCTTCTCTTATTGGTGTCGATTCATCCTTGGAGGAGGATTCTCCCGAGTGCCTCTCTTGAATTCTCGGATCTTTCTTATTGAACCAAAACCTTAGTCCTGACTAAGACAGGAGCAAGGAATTTCAGTCAAATCATCTCTTCTCTTTTCTGTTCCAATCCAGGTCCTCCAGAGGGGTGTGCTTGATCACATTTTCATACTCATATGAGTATAGCTCAGAAATTATCATCTTCGAGACCTTCAGGAACTTGGTACAAGACCAAGTTCTTGAATCAATTGTAAGGAGAACCTGCCATAATGCCTTCTTCTGGCCTCAAAAATCGTCTGCATAGTCAGCCCAGTAGTCTTCTGCCTCTGCCACTATGGTGATAGGCTATCTTGATATTCTGTTCAATAAACTTCTTCAAGTCAAAGCAGGTTCTTGGCTTGAAGAAATGCACAGATGATAGGGACCAAAGTTCTTTCTATATTCTGGGCATCCAGGGCTGTTTTACATGTGTAGTTTCCCAGAGAGATGGGAAAGTGTAAGCCAGAAATCTTCTTGTCTCTGCAAGTTCTGTGCAACTTGTCCAGTTGCCTGCATATTTCGATCAAGGCCATCTTGTCATTGCAGAACATGGGAAGCCACAGAGGAGTACTCTCATAACCAGCAAGCCTAATGTATGAGAAATTTCCTGAATTGGATGAAGTAGGCCCCCATACCGTGATATCAAGTTCATGGCTTCATCTGAAAACCTCCTGGCGGTGTCACCTCTTCGAGCAATCGGACCACGTACATAGTGAAAGCATCATTAACCCCTTCTGAAATTACGGATTGCCTGGTCTCCAAGGTAAAACTGCGGGCAATAGGCATACACTGGGTTGTCTTTTGTGGGCGTCTATATATGAGAATCCAAACCATTTCCTTGATGCTGCCAGAGTATACATCAGATATGAAGTCATGAAAGAACTTCTTTGTTTGCAGCACGTTGGATAGCTGCTCCGGCCAGAATTCATGCTGATGATCTCAGTCCAGTTGATATTTTGTGTACCCTCGCACACCATACTGATGAGCGGGCACATCCAGAAATGGAACTCACTGGTGGAAGGCAAACCCATGACCCGAGCCAGCAAGTATTATGAAATATGACAGTTCTTCATTGAAGTCTGCTCGGATGAGGGTTTTGGTGAGGCGGGAAGCTCCCTTCCTAGGGTTTTTTAGCTAGGACTTCACCACTCGTAGCCTCTGTACTTGTCACTGTCTTGATCAAACATGGTCTTGCGCTTGGGCCCCAGGAAACAACTATGGAATTGTCCAATTCTGGGATCTTCAGAGCAGCGCAGCAATGGCGGCAGCGTCCAGCTTGGCAATGAGCTCCCCCATGTATGTTTGTCAATTCGCTCGAATCTGGGGTCGAAGTGAGCTCCGCATGCAAGCACTGTATCAGCACACTGTACTGAAATTGGGGAATCCTCCAGCGTATGCCAAACCGACTGTCATGAATCATGTCTGAGCCATTGGTGTAGGGATTTGCATCTTCCATCCTTGCCCAAAAAATCACCCGAAATCGAGATGTCGGGCTTCGCTATCTCCAATGTTGCTTACAGCAGACTCGAGTGGAGAAATCTATTCTTGTCCTTGAAATTTGATCTTCATGTTGATAGTTTCAGGGGAACAAGTTTGCAAACTAGACTTGGAATGGAATTACAGAAGCAGAGGAACATGCGCAAGTTGGCAAATTGCAAGGGTTCGAGCAAAGATAGCATGGAAGCAATGCGAAAAATACAAAGGGGAAATGCTCGTTATATAGCCGCTTGGAGAGAGGAATGAATTTAATGCGCATTGAATACACAACCACCAATTTGAATAGCATCATACTCGGAGCGAGCAGGAAAAACTAAGTGTGAATGACACTTGGTACACTCGGAACATGTGAGACGCGAATGCGTGAAACATGCGGCTCGACCGATTCGGGTGAAATAGGGAGAGGATGCACAAGTTCTTATTGGAACGATTGGGACGAAAATGTGCAGAGTACGCGGTTCGGGTGATTCGGCCGAAAACGGAACAATGGGCCCATTTGGACTTGGGACATTCGGGACAAAAAGTTCCGGAGTACGTGGTTCGGTCAGTTCGGGCGAAATTGAAACAGCTTGCATTTTTCAATTTTGGACAAGGAGCTCTGAAGTACGTGACACGGGAGTTTCAGCTGAAAATTGGAAAGCTCGCACTTTTTAACTTTGGGACATTTGAGACATGAAAGTGCGTAGTACGCGGTTCGGGTGTTTTGGCCGAAATTGGAACAACTCACACAATAAATTTTGGGACACTTGGGACAAAACTTTCCGATGGGCCCGAAAATGGGATAGCTTCGGGGATTTCGGCCAATCGGGGAACAGAGTGCACTTTCGTACTTGGGACAGTGTTATCCCCGTTTTGAGTTCATGACGAAACGATCGGATAACCCCTACAAAATTTTTGAAGTGATTTTGCATTATGATCTCTTTTAGAGCAAATCGGGTTTTCGGGTGTTACTAACAGCTTGACATAAGTTTTAACATGCTTTATGTCTTATGACCTCCGAAACCCGAAACCCGCCTTGTATTGAAAAATCCTTTGAAATCGGGTTTTCGGAAATTCAACGCATCGGAACATACTTGTGTTAAGACATGCTTTGTGTCGCGTGACTTCTGAAACCCGAAATCCGCCTTGTGTTAAGACAATCCTTAGTAATCGGGTTTTCGGAACTCTAAAGCATCGGAACATCCATGTTCCAAAACATGTTTTATGCGCCACGTTCTCCGATTCCTGAAGTCTGCTCAATCCTTAGTAATCGGGTTTTCGGAAGTTCAATGCATCGGAACATTCATGTACCAAAACATGTTTTGTGCTCCATGTTTTCCGAAGCCCGAAACCCGAAATGCACTAAATCTCCTCGTGTCGGGTTTTTGGACTCCTCCAACACGCTGACGTGGTGTTCATGCCGAATGGTTGGTGAGTCGGCACGTGCCGAGCTGGAGCGTATTTATTACTAATTTTCTTATAAATACGTAAAAATCCACGTCATTTTTACCATTCATATTTTTAATTCGTGGATTTTTCGCATGCTCTTCCGCTCCAAAAACCCGCAAACTCGCGTTACCAGACTGGATCGTTTGTTTTCGATTTTACTTGTCTTGAATCGAAGGTATTTTTCGTTCCTTCTTTATTCTTGATTTCTCTGGATCGACTGCGTATATTTTCTTTCCAATTTCTTGCCAGTTGTTGAGGGTTTTTCTTCCTTCTTCGTTCTGTATTTTTTTGGAAAGGGTTTGGGTTTTTAGGGTTTATTTTCTTTTTGAGATTATCAATTGGTGTTGTTCCTTCCAAATTCCAATTACTTGCATAATGTATGGAATATGAATAACAAAAAAGAAAGGAAGATGTGTATGTAGAAATTCAAAGGAAAGGCTCTGTTTTTGTTTCCCAGATTTTGAAGTTTGTATTGCAGATTCAAAAGTCCGAAATACAAAGGAAGCAGGCAGTGACGGGGATTTTCAACATTACGACCTCAACAGTGGGTGCCAGGCACCTCCTAAGTTCCGCCATCAACAGTGGATGCCGGGTTTTCTTCAGGTTCCGTCATTAACAGCAAGTGCCGGGTTTTCCCCTGTTTCCGCCATTGAAAGCAAGTGTCGGGTTTCGCCAAGACTCCGACATATCAGAACTGTCAGGTTCTCAAAGTTTTCCGATATCTTCTTCTGCGTGTAGGGTTCTTCTCTTCTTCCGACGCCTTCCGTCAATCAGGTTTTTCAGTGTGCACAGCATCTCCGTAGTTCCGAGCCTTTCTTCTTCCAATATTCTTCATGTCGGATCCTGGTTCAGCACAGGAGAAGGCCGAAAAATCTAGTAGGATGAAATACAAATTTAAGAAACCAGAATCCCCGTCATATATCGACTTTAATTATGATATCAGGGATACTGAGATGGGCAGCATAGATATGGACGATTTTTGGAACAGGGTGAAGAGTTCTTCTCAAACCCCATGGATGGTGGCTTTAGCTAATAGTGGCTTGCCCCTTGCAGCGGGCTTCCCTATGTCTGCCCAATGTCCAGAGCTTGTTTTGGCGTGTGCATCCAGCTACGACTCAGCTTCTCGGTCCATAAGGAATCAGACTGGTGAAGTAGTTATCAAACTAGATGGGGCTTATTTGGATGATCTCCTGAAACTACCAAATTTTGAAGAGTATGGAGCCCTAGACATGAAATTGGCTCAGAAGGCCTGGGACAGTAACCAGGAGAATTGCATTAAGGATGTTAATAAGAAGTTCTTGGTTAAGGCAAAACCAGTAATATCTATATTTCCAAGAACTATCCCTAGATCGGATTTCATCCAAGAAATCAATGATATTATCACCCTACTGAGCCGGGTGTTTGGCTTGCCGGAATCAAATTTATTTCATGGATGGATGTACCAATTTATGGTCACCATTAGGAAGAACAAGCAAGGGATTGACTGGGGAACCCTTATCAGTGATGAAATTGATTCCCAGATGACGACGGTCCTGTCAACTGGAAATTTTTATATGTTCTCATATGTGGCCTATGCAGCAGCTGGGATGAGGAGCTATCCAGGGCTGGAGACTAAAGGAAGCAGAACCACAAATCCAGTCTATAAGTATTATCCTCAAATAACGAAGAAGGGGTCCAAGGATCACTTTAGGAGGGTAAATGACGCCTTTTTCTACGAAAACATCTGCCAGCTCAATCCAGGGCTGAGAAAGACAAGGGTCTCGGATGAGGCATGGGCTGAAGTATCTAAGTGGGGATGTATCTTCTTGCAGTTCAAGAAGTTTACCTACCTTCGAACGGTCATGTACTCCGGAGAACCTTTCCGTCTGCCTCGTTATCTCGGCGATAGATTGATACTAATAGAATTGGTCAGACAGTTATTGGATTTCCACAAATTTCAACAGAGCAAGCATAAGGCAGCTGTATCCTTCCCAATTTCTATTGGGAGATATACCTTGCTCAACAGCGGCAAAAGCTAAAAATGTCGAATGTGAACTCCAGGAGAAATTAAAGAAGCATATGAAGTCTCGGGATGGTTTTGACATCCGAGGAGTACTGAGAACTTATGGAGCCCTACATCTGCACAGGCCTGACATTGAGGATATCTGGGTGGATCTGCGTAACGAAGTTGCGGTTCGCAGAAAAGATCATAGCAGATTAATTATTGATGAGATTCAGACGCTAGAGATTTCTGATTTGCCAGATGGTATAAGGGACAATGAAAGTGTGTTAGATATGTCCTATGATGGGCTTAATGAAGATCGATACGTTTTCCCGCCTATTGATTGGTCGACTAGCGAAAAATCCTCTATCACCGATAGGTCAGCCCTAATTCTGGCTCGTACAAAGAAATGGCTCTCTTCTTGGGGCATGAATTTTAAAGATAACAAGTTTCCAAAATTGGCTGCTCCTGAGGCGGGGGCCCTCCAAAAAGAAGAAGGACAAGGAATCTACTGGGGGGTCTATAAAATCAAGATTCCCAAGAAGAGGAAAGAAAGACAAATCTCTTCAATTGTCTCTCCAACTCAAACGGTGGATGTGCCAGAATCACCAACACCACCAGAAATAGGAGAAATTAATTTGGAAGAAGGAGGAAGTCAGCCCTTGACTTCACCATTTGCTGATTGCTCAACTGAAGAGACCTTATCTCTGGCAGTCAAGGCTTTGGAGACTGAATCTGTGCCTCCCCCTCAACAACCACTTCAGCCTCCTCATTCCCCATCCACTTCTTCAAGCATGGCCAATATTTTCTCTGGGCTCTCACCCCTTTCTACTAGAACCCAAGTGATCACCAACACTCCCCCATAACCTGTGCCTTTATTCATTGCACCTACTACCACGTTGACTTCTGTACCCCCTCCAATAGTAGAATCTGCTCCCCTTGAGAGTAGAATACCAGCTACTACAACATTGGCAGTTTCCTCTGATACACCACAATGGCTACTCGAACAAACTCCGAGGAAGAGGAAAGTGATTGTACCCCTACCAGCCTTTGATTTCAGCTCACTCAAGGCTTCTACTGTGAGATCAGCCAAGAAACCCAAAACAGTTTCAAGGGTTTTGGTAGATGCTTCAGGAGATAAGTTCGCAGAGATTGCCACTCCCTCAGTTGACAAAACTAGGGATGATGTAACAGCTGCTGATTATCAGATCACCAAGGTGGCTCTAGGGAAAGTAACAACAGAAGGAGCGCAACAAGATGCACGGGCTTCCATAGACGTGCTGTGCCAAAAGTTGAAAGAAACAAAGGTAAGCAGAGATGAGTTTAAGGAAAAAGTGGAGCAGTTGACAGAGGTTTTGATTAAACTCTCAACACCCCTGGAATCCATACCATCTGCTTCTGCTTCTGCCGGATTCGATTTCTCATCAGTGCCTATGATTGAGAAGATTGCTAAAAAGGGAAGGGTGGCTGATGAGTGGATCTAAAAGTTGCTCCAACGAGGGAAGGAAGTAATTCAAGACGTGGTGAAAGTTCATCAGTCCTTGGCAGAGATTCAGAAGGAAGGAGAGAAAATGGATGAGGAATTCACTGAAGAACTTGGACAGCTTGATTTGACTTGTGAAGCTCTCCAAGTGCTAAAGCAAATACCAGCACATCTCTTGGTAGAAGAAGGCGTTCTTCCACATACAGATAAACACTTTCAGCTGATCAAGGCCATCAAGTTCAGAGTAAAGATCCTCAACGAAGCCTGCAGCAAGTTGAGAGAATCAAGAGATAAATTGATCGATGGGAAAAGTGATCTGGAAGAAGAATTGCTTAAGATTTGTCCCAAAGGTGTCAGTTGGGAACTCAAGTGCCCTATCAGCAGATGATCTCTTCAAACAAGTTCAAGAGACTATTCAGCATGAACCTGTAGATGGATTCGACCTTGAAGTCATTGGTCAGTTTGTAAGGATTGAACATACGTTGGAGGCCTTAAAAAAGCTCAGCAAAAGATTGAAGAAACTTCCCGGCAGTGCCAGTGATATCCATGAGACCTGCGAAATGTGGAATGATCATTCCACTGCACCTGAGGAAAAATGAAATGCAAGGCATTATTCGGAAGTTCAGGAGTTCCGGAACAAACAGTCTCAGCTGGAGGAAGAGAAAGGAGAAGAATCAAAAAGATGATGACTCGGATTAAGTTCCAACGTCCTATGACATTTCTATTTTTAGAATGTCATATCTTTTATTTCCATTTTGTCATTATTTTTAATTCAAACTTTGACTTGATCTCCTGCGTGAGAATCATGCAAAGCTGAACTCTAGTTAGCATGCTACGTTTCAGGATCTGTTCTGTTTTAAACCTCTATCTTCTTTTGTTATAAAAAAGGGATGCTTGTGCATTCTAAAGGATGGAGAATTTTTGAAGCATTAAGAGGCTATTGGAAAGGAGAAAAACTTTGTGTTTTCTTTCAATCATTTTGAAGAATAGAAGTTGAATATTGTTTTGCATACTTTGTGTTGTGAAATATATATTATTTAAGATATTGTTCTTATGTTCATGATCTTAAAGCTATTCTTTGCATAGAATCTCAGTGTTTCTAATTATCTCGGACACTATATCTGTGATCTAAAACTCGTATGATTATTTCGTGCTCTATGTTTACTCGAAAGAAAATACGTTTCTCCCATTTCTTTTCTACCGTGCTTCTTTCACTGTAATAGTTTCTAACCTATTTCACGTACGAAAGCAATATCCTTGAATCGTGTGAATGTGGATTTCGGGATTTCATCCCAACCCCCAATGGTTAGATTAGTGTGAATATTGTATATATTATTTACTGTGTTTTAGATTAGCAATAAACAGGCAGCCTCACCGTCTTTGAGGAGGGATTCAATCCCATGTACTGTGGTTGAACCTCATATTTTGGTTTGACAAAATATCCAACCAACAGTTTTTTGGTGACTCCGCTGGGGACATACGGATCAATAGTACAAAGCTTATCCTCTCGGTGTCTGGCGACTCCATATTTTCCTTATTTTTAATAAGATCTCCTTTCAGTTCAAGCTGGCCAGGAGGATCTTCACTCGGTCCCGTCGAGCTCAAGGTGAAATTGATCCACTTTTTGAGTTGCTGCAACAGCACAATTTTAGCCTTTCTCCCAACAGCGTTTGTCTCTAACCGAGCCAGAAGTTCTTCACCTGTTCGGAGAAATCGGATCCCTGAGAACGGGAAACATCTGCAACTTGTCGTGCACTACTCTTGTCTGATACCCGGATCCCTGTACGCACTCTTTTCAGAAGGATGGCGTTTCAAACCTGTGCCTTGGGGTGCAGTCATTGGTCCTCTTACTTTGACTCCTCCATTGCATGAGTTACCAGTGGATCACGTGAGAACATTCCCAATTTCAATGGGGAGGGGAAGCAACTCCTGATGAACATATTGCGTCTTTCCTTTGTTGCCATCGGTGTCCTCGGAGTAGCCCATGGAAGAGATGTCTCTGTTCGACTCTTCGTTGAAACATTGCAGGGAGTAGCAGCTGAATGGTTTTTATCACCTCCCGAATGCATGCATTCCAGATTGGGCTACCATGCGGACCAAGTTTGAGGCACGTTTCAAACCAGCCGAAGATTCTCATGCGTTGTTAGCTCAGCTTACTCATATGAAGAAGGAATCGCATGAACCTATGCGGGAATTCGTGGCTAAGTTCAATAAGCTGATCCGGAAAATTCCAGTTATAGCTGTACCAACTCTGGAAAATCAAAAGTGCTTTTTCATCAATGCTCAACCTCCTGATATAAGCTTTTTATTACGAAGGTCGGTTATATATATAACGTTAGTCTTTCCATACCCCAGGAGTACGACAGGTGGAACATGCCCATCCAAATAGACCGTAATCGTTGTGGGGGAAGTGGAAGTAACTCTCCTAGGATTTCCACCTCAATTCCGCTACTAACCTAACGTATGGGTGGTGTCGACCCCGTGTCTTCCGTTGCCCCTGAGACCTCATCTTAGGTGTGGCTTCCCTTTCCAATCCAATTTTCAATACCTGAAAATCGTCGATGCGCCCTCACATTCCTTGACTCCCTGCTGCTTGGAAAGGCTTTGGTTTTGGTCTTTATAGAACAAGGTCCAGCATCGCTCATCACCATCACCACCGCAAACATAAATGATCGTAGTGGTTCGGATTTCCTGGGAACACTATTACATCAGACGGAACCTAGTGATCAGTGTCTTCTAGAAGATGATGACGTCACCCCTAATGAACCATCATCACCCATTTGCCTTCGTCTCCCACTGAGTCGATAGAATCATGAATCCTATCCTCACCTAACCTTTTTTTTGTCATAAATGAATATCTCTTAGGCCTAGCTCACTTATCAACACGCGCATAATGGGCACCCCTCTTCTATTCCCCTTCTATATCCAGACCTGATTGAAGAGGACTCCCCTTCAATTACGTTGTTGAGTGCCAGGATGAGACCTCATCCTCACGTACCTCTCCCATTGGCGCCCGATGCACTCTTATTTAACGAGCCCGTACATCTGAAAACCCAACCAAGCCTGAAGCGTCTATATAGAAATAACATCAACGGAGGAGGATCCCACATTGTGAAGATCCGACACAATAACCTTAAAGCATCAGAACAAAGTTGCCTTTACTACTTTCCTCCGTGCTCGCAACCAGATTTCGCTTGGTCTACGTGACATGCCAGGAATTGATCCTGACATTGCCTGTCCCAAAACATTACACTGAAACCTGATTCTAAGCCAAGTAAAAAGGACACGAAAATTGAGAAAAGGCATCCACGCATTGCCCTCTGCGTCAGAGAGGAGCTCCAATGATCCTTTTGTTTCCTTCATTCTGCTATGATATCCCAATGGATTTCTAACATCGTACCTGCACTAAAGCGACGGGGGATTCGGATTATGACAAGGTATTCTGGGATCGCGAACCTCGCTTGCCCCTAGGATGACTTCCCCCTACCTAGTATTGACCAAATTGTGATCGCACGCAGGCCATGAGATGCTTCTCTAATGGATGCTTTTTAGGATACAATCCAAATTTGGTTGACCTGCCGCAATCAACACAAAACAGCCTTCATAAGATCCTTGGGGAACCTTCTGTACCGTGTCATGCCATTCAGCTTAAGAATGCTGTGGGTGCCACTATCAGAGGGACTATGACCTACATTTTGTCATGATTATGAACACAATCCTTGAAAATTATGGCGACAATCTCTTGGCAAGTCTAAAATCGCATAGAACATCTCGATGTTTAACCATTATTTTGATCGCCGGTATTGGCGGCAAATGACTTTTTAGAAGCGCAACAGTTAGGGGACAAGAAGCCTCCTCTTAAATGGGGAGGTTCCCTTATTCAGAAACGAACTTATTTACAAATGTACAGAAACATTGTTTTTATGTCAACTTGGATTTACGAAGTGTTTCCACAAGGATCTCATACACAAGGATGAGAAAGGGGATAAGAATATAGCAGAATAGCAACATTAAAAATTATAGTAGCAGAATAATTCTTCGTGTATGCGAAGCTTCAAAGAATTTAAGACAAGATCATTTGCGTTTGGCTGAATGAGATTAAATTTAAAGACACAAAGTTCCATAAATAACCTTCTTCAGATTTATTAATCAAGGACACAAAGTTCCTTCTTGGTTGTACAAGATCACTGTATTTGCAAAACTGAACAGTATGCAATCAGAAGAGACTAATGAGTTAGGAACAAAATGATCTCCACAATATTAAAGGAAAAAACAGAGATAACAAGAATTAGATAGACAAAGAATGGAAAGCCCTTTGTATTGATTTCTTTAAGATCTATTTACACTTTCAGCAAATATCTAAGTTCTTCCTCCCTACAAAATGGTGTGGAAAGGCCATTATATAGCTTACAAGTCAGTTACTCTTCGTACCCGTTTCTTTTAACTAAAAGAATAGTTAAGGATCGCCAATTGCAATACCTTAACTAATTACAAGGAATACGAAAATAATGGGAAGAAGAGAAAAGAAAGGAGAAGGAGACAGGTGGCCAGCTACTGGGAGGGACCCACTGTCTTCAGAATCCGCTGCCTGAATTTATTCAATGCCCTCAGCTATGTCTCTACCAAGTGGAACTGACGTGTTGGCTGCAGACTGAGTCCAAAATCCCAGACACTTCTCCATCTCTTTATCAAACTCGACGTGAGTATGATAATCTTTATTTGCTTCTTCAATGGCAGATTGAAGAGAACAAAATTTCCTTCATCTTTTCCTTAGAGATGGAGTTTTCCTTGAATAGATTATCTTTGACAAAATCTCTGAACTAAGCTTTGATTTCTTGCAAGGACAGGGAAACACCAGAGTTTTTATCCTGAAGATGACAATGTATATCCTTGAAAGCAGCAAACAGCCAGTGTCTTGAAAGCTTTCTCCCTTCTGCCAGTTGTTCTTCATTCTCCCAAAGCTTCCTCCAAAACTCTGATCTTCCACTCCACGCTGTAGACCCAGGATTTTGATAGATTGTCCTTAGCATCATCGAAATCTTATTCGCCAGTAAGATGTTCTCATCTGTCTGTCCCATAAGGCGAAGGTCTACTATACAACTGCTCCAGATTTTTAGTTCTTTATCCATGGTACTGATAGTGGAAGAGAGCTTCAGTTACACATTACTCACCTTTTCGTGGAGTTTGAAAGCTTCATCAATGAATTTTAATCCAGCAACAAGCATATCATCCACCATGGCTTCAATAGCTCTACCATAGACAGAATACTTGTGCATATCTTTGATACTTTACACTTCATCTTGGCTTAGAATTATAGGAGGTGGAAGAGTAGTCAATGGGGTAGGGTCCAAGACTTTATCCTTAGATAAAAGAGACTTGATGAAACCTGTGAGAATTTGGGCTTGTTCTTCCAACTGTTCAATAGTTTGCTGCCCTTTCTCTACCCTTCCAATGACTCTTGTGACTGTTTCCTGGAGGTTGTGAATTTCACCTTCAGAAGTAGACTCTCCCATAGGGATCTTGAAAGCTCAAGTCAGATGCCAGCAAGTCTGATTCTGATTTGTCTACTGTAGGCTTAGCAATCTCCAAGAATTGCTGACCTTGGGCATCAGACACTATTCTGGAAGTAGTTCTGGCTTTCTTGGCACGAGAAGGAGTGATGCCCAACAAGGCTGCAACGGCATCGAAATTTGGTCCCAAAGCTTTGAGAGGAGGATTTCCTCTTCCTTCTATCAACCAAAGGTTGCAACCCCACGCAAAAGAGGAAGAAGAATCTGCAGGAGAAGCAAGGGGACCAAGAGACAGGGAGCTCATGACACTCAGGGTCTGCGCAGCTGTTGACTCAAGCTGAGATGTGAGTAGAGCACTGGAGGCAATAGCGGTTAGAAGAATCAGTAGCACTGGAAGTTCAGTGCTCTGGACCTCCTTGTCCTTATCTGCTGGATCTTCAAGAACATTTGCAGGAGTTGGCATCTCACTTTCTTCACTTTCACTGAGAACAATGATGTTCTCTGGCCCTATAGGCAACTCTGCCTGTTTTCTTGGAGGGTCATTCTCTGCAGGCTCCTTCTTTACCTCTTTGAGTTTCTTCTTATATACCTGGGTAGATGAAGAGGGAGTAGATTCTGCAGGTCCTTGTGTTGATGAGGCAGGAGGGGTTTGCATTGGTGTTTCAGACCTTGGAACTAATGCCTCTCTTATTGGTGTCGAATCATCCTTGGAGCGTGGATTCTCCTGAGTGCCTCTTGAATTCTCGGATCTTCTTACTGAACTAGACCTTAGTCCTGACTAGGACTGGAGCAAGAATCTCAGCCAGATCATCTCTCTCTTTCCTGTTCCAATCCAGGTCCCTCCAGAGGGGTGTGCTTAATCACATTTTCATACTCATACGAGTATAGGTCAGAATTGTCATCCTGGAGACCTTCAGGAAACTTGGTACAGACCGAGTTCTTGAATCAATTGCAGGGAGAACCTACCACAATGCCTTCTCCTGGCTTCAAAATCATCTGCACAGTCAGCCCAAGTAGTCTTCTGTATCTGCCCTATGATGGTAGATTATCTTGATGTTCTGTTCAATAAACTTCTTCAAGTCAAAGCAGGTTCTTGGCTTGAAGAAATGAACAGTGATAGGGACCAGGGCTCTTTCTATGTTCTGAGCATCCAGAGCTGTTTTGCATGTGTAGTTTCCCAGAGAGATGGGAAAGTGCAAGCCAAAAATCTTCTTGTCTCTGCAAGTTCTATGCAACTTGTCTAGTTGCCTGCATATTTCTATCAAGGCCATTTTATCATTGCAGAACATGGGAAGCCGTAGAGGAGTGCTTTCATAGCCAATAAGCCTGATATAAGAAAATTTCCTGAATTGGATGAAATAGGCTCCATACTGCGATATCAGGTTCATGGCTTCATCTGAAAACCTTCTAGCAGTATCACCTTTGAGCAATTTGACCACGTACATGGTGAAAGCATCATTGACCCTTCTGAAATTCCGATTGCTGGTCTCCAGGGTGAACTGGCGGGCAATAGGCATACACTGGATCATCTTTGTGTGCATATATATAGGAGAAACCAAACCACTGCCTTGATGCTGCTAGGGTATACATCAGGTATGAAGTCATATAGAACTTCTTTGTTTGCTGAACGTTGGATAGCTGCTCCGCCAAATTCATACTGATGATCTCTGCCCAGTTGATGTTTTGTGTTCCCTCGCACACCATGCTGATGAGCGGGTACATCCAGAAATGAAACTCATTGGTGGAGGGCAAACCCATAACTCGAGCTAGCAAGATTATGAAGTCTGACAATTCTTCATTGAAATATGCTCGGAAGAGGGTTTTGGTTAGGCGAGAAGCACCTTTCTTAGGGTTCTTCAACCAAGACTTCGCCACTCGTGCCTTATATTTTTCGCTGTCTTGATCGAATAGGGTCTGTGCTTGATCCCAGGAGACGACGATGGCATTTTCCAACTCCCAGAATCCTCAGAGCAGCGCCAATGGCAGCAGCGTCCAGCTTGGCAATGAGTTCCCCATGTACATTTGTCAATTCGCTCGAAGCGGGGTCGAAGTGAGCTCCGCATGAAAGCACAGTATCAGCACACTGTACTGAGATTGGGAAACCACCGGCAAAAGCCAAACCGATATCATGAATCATTTGTGCTATTGGTGTAGGGTTTGCATCTGCCATTCTTGCCCAAAAAATCACCGAAGTCGAGATGACGAGCTTCGCTGGTCCCCAATATTGCTAACAGCAGACTCAAGCGGAGAAATTTGCTCTTGTCCCTAAAACTTGATCTTCATATTGATAGTCTCGGAGCTGCAACCTAGAATCGGGAAGGAATTTGCAAAGGGAGGGGATATTTGCGTAGGTTTTCAAATTGCAAGGGTTTTGAGCAAAGATAGCATGGAAGCAATGTGAAAAATACAAAGGGGGAAATGCTCGTTATATAGCCGCTTGGAGAGAGGAATGAATTTAATGCGCATTGAATACACAACCACCAATTTGAATAGCATCATACTCGGAGCGAGCAGGAAAAACTAAGTGTGAATGACACTTGGTACACTCGGAACATGTGAGACGCGAATGCGTGAAACACGCGGCCTCGACCGATTCGGGTGAAATAGGGAGAGGATGCACAAATTCTTATTGGAACGATTGGGACGAAAATGCGCAGAGTACGCGGCTTCGGGTGATTCGGCCGAAAACGGAACAATGGGCCCATTTGGACTTGGGACATTCGGGACAAAAAAGTTCCGGAGTACGTGGTTTCGGTCAGTTCGGGCGAAATTGAAACAGCTTGCATTTTTCAATTTTGGACAAGGAGCTCTGAAGTACGCGACATGGGAGTTTCAGCCGAAAATTGGAAAGCTCGCACTTTTTAACTTTGGGGACATTTGAGACATGAAAGTGCGTAGTACGCGGTTCGGGTGTTTTGGCCGAAATTGGAACAACTCACACAATAAATTTTGGGACACTTGGGACAAAACTTTCCGATGGGCCCGAAAATGGGATAGCTTCGGGGATTTCGGCCAATCGGGGAAACAGAGTGCACTTTCGTACTTGGGACAGTGTTATCCCCGTTTTGAGTTCATGACGAAACGATCGGATAACCCCTACAAAATTTTTGAAGTGATTTTGCATTATGATCTCTTTTAGAGCAAATCGGGTTTTCGGGTGTTACTAACAGCTTGACATAAGTTTTAACATGCTTTATGTCTTATGACCTTCGAAACCCGAAACCCGCCTTGTATTGAAAAATCCTTTGAAATCGGGTTTTCGGAAATTCAACGCATCGGAACATACTTGTGTTAAGACATGCTTTGTGTCGCGTGACTTCCGAAACCCGAAATCCGCCTTGTGTTAAGACAATCCTTAGTAATCGGGTTTTCGGAACTCTAAAGCATCGGAACATCCATGTTCCAAAACATGTTTTATGCGCCACGTTCTCCGATTCCTGAAGTCTGCTCAATCCTTAGTAATCGGGTTTTCGGAAGTTCAATGCATCGGAACATTCATGTACCAAAACATGTTTTGTGCTCCATGTTTTCCGAAGCCCGAAACCCGAAATGCACTAAATCTCCTCGTGTCGGGTTTTTGGACTCCTCCAACACGCTGACGTGGTGTTCATGCCGAATGGTTGGTGAGTCGGCACGTGCCGAGCTGGAGCGTATTTATTACTAATTTTCTTATAAATACGTAAAAATCCACGTCATTTTTACCGTTCATATTTTTAATTCGTGGATTTTTCGCATGCTCTTCCGCTCCAAAAACCCGCAAACTCGCGTTTACCAGACTGGATCGTTTGTTTTCGATTTTACTTGTCTCGAATCGAAGGTATTTTTCGTTCCTTCTTTATTCTTGATTTCTCTGGATCGACTGCGTATATTTTCTTTCCAATTTCTTGCCAGTTGTTGAGGGTTTTTCTTCCTTCTTCGTTCTGTATTTTTTTGGAAAGGGTTTTGGGTTTTTAGGGTTTATTTTCTTTTTGAGATTATCAATTGGTGTTGTTCCTTCCAAATTCCAATTACTTGCATAATGTATGGAATATGAATAACAAAAAAGAAAGGAAGATGTGTATGTAGAAATTCAAAGGAAAGGCTCTGTTTTTGTTTCCCAGATTTTGAAGTTTGTATTGCAGATTCAAAAGTCTGAAATACAAAGGAAGCTCGCAGTGACGGGGTTTTTCAACATTCCGACCTCAACAGTGGGTGCCAGGCACCTCCTAAGTTCCGCCATCAACAGTGGATGCCGGGTTTTCTTCAGGTTCCGTCATTAACAGCAAGTGCCGGGTTTTCCCCTGTTTCCGCCATTGAAAGCAAGTGTCGGGTTTCGCCAAGACTCCGACATATCAGAACTGTCAGGTTCTCAAAGTTTTCCGATATCTTCTTCTACGTGTCGGGTTCTTCTCTTCTTCCTACGCCTTCCGTCAATCAGGTTTTTCAGTGTGCACAGCATCTCCGTAGTTCCGAGCCTTTCTTCTTCCAATATTCTTCATGTCGGATCCTGGTTCAGCACAGGAGAAGGCCGAAAAATCTAGTAGGATGAAATACAAATTTAAGAAACCAGAATCCCCGTCATATATCGACTGTAATTATGATATCAGGGATACTGAGATGGGCAACATAGATATGGATGATTTTTGGAACAGGGTGAAGAGTTCTTCTCAAACCCCATGGATGGTGGCTTTAGCTAATAGTGGCTTGCCCCTTGCAGCGGGCTTCCCCTATGTCTGCCCAATGTCCAGAGCTTGTTTTGGCGTGTGCATCCAGCTACGACTCGGCTTCTCGGTCCGTAAGGAATCAGGCTGGTGAAGTAGTTATCAAACTAGATGGGGCTTATTTGGATGATCTCCTGAAACTACCAAATTTTGAAGAGTATGGAGCCCTAGACATGAAATTGGCTCAGAAGGCCTGGGACAGTAACCAGGAGAATTGCATTAAGGATGTTAATAAGAAATTCTTGGTTAAGGCAAAACCAGTAATATCTAGATTTCCAAGAACTATCCCTAGATCGGATTTCATCCAAGAAATCAACGATATTATCACCCTACTGAGCCGGGTGTTTGGCTTGCCGGAATCAAATTTATTTCATGGATGGATGTACCAATTTATGGTCACCATTAGGAAGAACAAGCAAGGGATTGACTGGGGAACCCTTATCAGTGATGAAATTGATTCCCAGATGACGACGGTCCTGTCAACCGGAAATTTTTATATGTTCTCATATGTGGCCTATGCAGCAGCTGGGATGAGGAGCTATCCAGGGCTGGAGACTAAAGGAAGCAGAACCACAAATCCAGTCTATAAGTATTATCCTCAAATAACGAAGAAGGGGTCCAAGGATCACTTTAGGAGGGTAAATGACGCCTTTTTCTACGAAAACATCTGCCAGCTCAATCCAGGGCTGAGAAAGACAAGGGTCTCGGACGAGGCATGGGCTGAAGTATCTAAGTGGGGATGTATCTTCTTGCAGTTCAAGAAGTTTACCTACCTTCGAACGGTCATGTACTCCGGAGAACCTTTCCGTCTGCCTCGTTATCCCGGCGATAGATTGATACTAATAGAATTGGTCAGACAGTTATTGGATTTCCACAAATTTCAACAGAGCAAGCATAAGGCAGCTGTATCCTTCCCAATTTCTATTGGGAGATATACTTGCTCAACAGCGGCAAAAGCTAAAAATGTCGAATGTGAACTCCAGGAGAAATTAAAGAAGCATATGAAGTCTCGGGATGGTTTTGACATCCGAGGAGTACTGAGAACTTATGGAGCCCTACATCTGCACAGGCCTGACATTGAGGATATCTGGGTGGATCTGCGTAACGAAGTTGCGGTTCGCAGAAAAGATCATAGCAGATTAACTATTGATGAGATTCAGACGCTAGAGATTTCTGATTTGCCAGATGGTACAAGGGACAATGAAAGTGTGTTAGATATGTCCTATGATGGGCTTAATGAAGATCGATACGTTTTCCCGCCTATTGATTGGTCGGCTAGCGAAAAATCCTCTATCACCGATAGGTCAGCCCTAATTCTGGCTCGTACAAAGAAATGGCTCTCTTCTTGGGGCATGAATTTTAAAGATGACAAGTTTCCAAAATTGGCTGCTCCTGAGGCGGGGCCCTCCAAAAAGAAGAAGGACAAGGAATCTACTGGGGGGTCTATAAAAATCAAGATTCCCAAGAAGAGGAAAGAAAGACAAATCTCTTCAATTGTCTCTCCAACTCAAACGGTGGATGTGCCAGAATCACCAACACCACCAGAAATAGGAGAAATTAATTTGGAAGAAGGAGGAAGTCAGCCCTTGACTTCACCATTTGCTGATTGCTCAACTGAAGAGACCTTATCTCTGGCAGTCAAGGCTTTGGAGACTGAATCTGTGCCTCCCCCTCAACAACCACTTCAGCCTCCTCATTCCCCATCCACTTCTTCAAGCATGGCCAATATTTTCTCTGGGCTCTCACCCCTTTCTACTGGAACCCAAGTGATCACCAACACTCCCCCACAACCTGTGCCTTTATTCATTGCACCTACTACCACGTTGACTGCTGTTCCCCCTCCAATAGTAGAATCTGCTCCCCTTGAGAGTAGAATACCAGTTACTACAACATTGGCAGTTTCCTCTGATACACCACAATGGCTACTCGAACAAACTCCGAGGAAGAGGAAAGTGATTGTACCCCTACCAGCCTTTGATTTCAGCTCACTCAAGGCTTCTACTGCGAGATCAGCCAAGAAACCCAAAACAGTTTCAAGGGTTTTGGTAGATGCTTCAGGAGATAAGTTCGCAGAGATTGCCACTCCCTCAGCTGACAAAACTAGGGATGATGTAACAGCTGCTGATTATCAGATCACCAAGGTGGCTCTAGGGAAAGTAACAACAGAAGGAGCGCAACAAGATGCACGGGCTTCCATAGACGTGCTGTGCCAAAAGTTGAAAGAAACAAAGGTCAGCAGAGATGAGTTTAAGGAAAAAGTGGAGCAGTTGACAGAGGTTTTGATTAAACTCTCAACACCCCTGGAATCCATACCATCTGCTTCTGCTTCTGCCGGATTCGATTTCTCATCGGTGCCTACGATTGAGAAGATAGCTAAAAAGGGAAGGGTGGTTGATGAGTGGATCCAAAAGTTGCTCCAACGAGGGAAGGAAGTAATTCAAGACGTGGTGAAAGTTCATCAGTCCTTGGCAGAGATTCAGAAGGAAGGAGAGAAGATGGATGAGGAATTCACTGAAGAACTTGGACAGCTTGATTTGACTTGTGAAGCTCTCCAAGTGCTAAAGCAAATACCAGCACATCTCTTGGTAGAAGAAGGCGTTCTTCCACATACAGATAAACACTTTCAGCTGATCAAGGCCATCAAGTTCAGAGTAAAGATCCTCAACGAAGCCTGCAGCAAGTTGAGAGAATCAAGAGATAAATTGATCGATGGGAAAAGTGATCTGGAAGAAGAATTGCTTAAGATTTGTCCAAAGGTGTCAGTTGGGAACTCAAGTGCCCTATCAGCAGATGATCTCTTCAAACAAGTTCAAGAGACTATTCAGCATGAACCTGTAGATGGATTCGACCTTGAAGTCATTGGTCAGTTTGTAAGGATTGAACATACGTTGGAGGCCTTAAAAAAGCTCAGCAAAAGATTGAAGAAACTTCCCGGCAGTGCCAGTGATATCCATGAGACCTGCGAAATGTGGAATGATCATTCCACTGCACCTGAGGAAAATGAAATGCAAGGCATTATTCGGAAGTTCCAGGAGTTCCGGAACAAACAGTCTCAGCTGGAGGAAGAGAAAGGAGAAGAATCAAAAGATGATGACTCGGATTAAGTTCCAACGTCCTATGACATTTCTATTTTTAGAATGTCATATCTTTTATTTCCATTTTGTCATTATTTTTAATTCAAACTTTGACTTGATCTCCTGCGTGAGAATCATGCAAAGCTGAAACTCTAGTTAGCATGCTACTTTTCAGGATCTGTTCTGTTTAAACTCTAGCTTCTTTTGTTATAAAAAAGGGATGCTTGTGCATTCTAAAGGGTGGAGAATTTTTGAAGCATTAAGAGGCTATTGGAAAGGAGAAAAACTTTGTGTTTTCTTTCAATCATTTTGAAGAATAGAAGTTGATATTGTTTTGCAGACTTTGTGTTGTGAAATATATCTTATTTAAGATATTGTTCTTATGTTCATGATCTTAAAGCTATTCTTTGCATAGAATCTCAGTGTTTCTAATTATCTCGGACACTATATCTGTGATCTAAAACTCGTATGATTATTTCGTGCTCTGTGTTTACTCGAAAGAAAATACGTTTCTCCCATTTCTTTTCTACCGTGCTTCTTTCACTGTAATAGTTTCTAACCTATTTCACGTACGAAAGCAATATCCTTGAATCGTGTGAATGTGGATTTCGGGATTTCATCCCAACCCCCAATGGTTAGATTAGTGTGAATATTGTATATATTATTTACTGTGTTTTAGATTAGCAATAAACAGGCAGCCTCACCTGTCTTTGAGGAGGGATTCAATCCCATGTACTGTGGTTGAACCTCATATTTTGGTTTGACAAAATATCCAACCAACAGTTTTTGGCGACTCCGCTGGGGAAATACGGATCAATAGTACAAAGCTTATCCTCTCGGTGTCTGGCGACTCCATATTTGCCTTATTTTTAATAAGATCTCCTTTCAGTTCAAGCTGGCCAGGAGGATCTTCACTCGGTCCCGCCGAGCTCAAGGTGAAATTGATCCACTTTTTGAGTTGCTGCAACAGCACAATTTCAGCCTTTCTCCCAACAGCGTTGTCTCTAACCGAGCCAGAAGTTCTTCACCTGTTCGGAGAAATCGGATCCCTGAAGAACGGGAAACATCTGCAACTTGTCGTGCACTACTCTTGTCTGATACCCGGATCCCTGTACGCACTCTTTTCAGAAGGATGGCGGTTCAACCTGTGCCTTGGGGTGCAGTCATTGGTCCTCTTACTTTGACTCCTCCATTGCATGAGTTACCACGTGGATCACGTAAGAACATTCCCAAGTTCAATGGGGATGGGAAGCAGCATCCTGATGAGCATATTGCGTCTTTCTTTGTTGCATGCGGTGTCCTCGGAGTAGCCCACGAAGATGTCTCTGTTCGACTCTTCGTTGAAACATTGCAGGGAGTAGCAGCTGAATGGTTTTATCACCTCCCGAATGCATGCATTCCAGATTGGGCTACCATGCGGACCAAGTTTGAGGCACGTTTCAAACCAGCCGAAGATTCTCATGCATTGTTAGCTCAGCTTACGCATATGAAGAAGGAATCGCATGAACCTATGCGGGAATTCGTGGCTAAGTTCAATAAGCTGATCCGGAAAATTCCAGTTATAGCTGTACCAACTCTAGAAAATCAAAAGTGCTTTTTCATCAATGCTCAACCTCCTGATATAAGCTTTTTATTACGAAGGTCGGTTATCCCAGATCTGGCTACTGCTCAGTCAACGGCTACTGAAATAGAGGATGATCTCATCTTAGCTGGAAGGATCAAGAAAGATATACCCAAACTCAAAAATCAAGGTTCTTCTCAAGGTAATACTGACCCTATGTTTCAAAAAATGGCTAATGATTTGATTGCTTTAAAGAAGCAAGTGTCTCAGCAGGTGAGCAATGTTCCGTACCGGGATATCCCTAGGCGGAATTTTAATAAAAATGGTGTACCTGCCAGAGATAGGCCACGGTTAGCTCCTGCTCAACCGAGATTAGCAATTGAAGCTCCGCCTGTTAATGCAGCAGTGGAAATAATTGAAGAAGATGATGAACCAGAAGAACAAGATTCCCCTGAGGATTTCGAAGCTTCAGGATATGCTGATGAGTCTTATGATGAGTCAGCTGGCGACTCCAGCATTGGTTATTTGGAATATGATGAAGATGAATGTGAGCCAGATGGTCAATCATTTGCTGTTTTCACTCGGTCCCAATCTCAGGTTCCCAGAAAGCCTCTGGAAAATACTAAGGAGAAGAATAAGGAACCTCCTGTATCCATAGTCAAAAGGGGTACCCCTATTTCGGCGCAAACTGAAAGAGAGGTTACTAAAAAGACAGCTGTTCCTTATTCTCCTTCTCCTAAGGCCAGTACCCCACCACAAGCTCATGTAATTAGAACTGAGCCTACTATCATTCCTTCTTACACTGCTTTTGACATTATTGATCATGCGAAGAGAACAAAAATTCAAATGTCGGAAGCAGAATACCTTCAGTCGAATCCCGAACAATTTGAAAAGCTGGCCAAGTTCATCAGAAGTAAATCGGCCGTTCCATCACCTGCTAAAGGTCTCCTTTCAAATCCTACTCAACCCACACCTCATAATAATCTGACTTCTGCTTCTTCCTCGGGAAAGATTGAACCATTTTATTTGTCTCTACTTATAAATGGGTTCAAACTCAGCAATTGCATCATTGACTCAGGGGCCTCTGATAATGTTATGCCCGCAAAAGTGGCTCATGCCCTTGGGCTTACTTTGACTAAATCATATGGACGGTGCTATTCCATGGAAACTAAACAAGTCCCTCTGATTGGTCAAATTAAGGACGCACAGTTCGCATTTGTTGCTTTTCCTGAGAAGAGAGTGAAAATGACTATTCTGGTTGCAGACATTCCTGCAGCTTACGGCATTCTCTTGGGTAGAGGATTTTGTAAAGATGTCGGAGGAGAGATTAGTATGGATTGGACCAAAGCTAAGATCCCAGTCAAAGGGGTTCAACAGGTTCTTCATCCTGAACCGCAGGCAAAGTATTTGGTGACCAAATCAGATGATCTGAAAGCTCAGATCCTTTTCGAAGATGCTAGCTTTGGGAATTATTTCATGGCTTCAGAGATACCTATTGTAGATGTGAAAGAGGAAGATCCCAATGCAATTTGGACGCTTGAATTTGATGGTAGCTGCTCGACTTCTGGATCAGGCGCTGGTGTTGTTCTCATATCTCCTAGCTCCGAGATTTTCCCATCAGCTTATAAGTTGCAATTTGATAATACTAACAACACGGCCGAATATGAAGCCCTGTTATTAGGATTAGAATTGGCCAGACAGAAGGGAATCAGGAATCTCAAGGTGCAGGGAGATGCAGAGCTGATTGTTAATCAGGTCAAGGGTGTATATCAGGTAAAAAATGATCGGTTGAGGCATTATAGGAACAAAGTGTGGGATAGTATAGAATGCTTTGATGCATTTTCTATTAAGGCAGTGTTAAGAGATTATAATGACAAGGCTGATTCTTTGGCCGTATCTGCATCTCTTCTTCTTCCTCATCCTCAGTTCAAGCAAGACACATACTCTATCGAGATTGTGTACCGCCCTAGCGTCCCAGATAATGCAACTCACTGGCAGGTTTTCAATGATGATCAACAAGTGTTGGCTTTCCTGGAAAAAACTGACAATTTCAGTGAACTGTATTTTGAAGGTTCGAAATCAGCCTTTCGTGAAACTATTTCAGATCCATATCAGGAGGTTGATGGTGAATATATCCAACTGAAAGGCAACAAGATACCAAAAGGTCTGGTTTCTCTGGAGGGTCTGTTTGACAAGCATGATCGCTTCATCCAAAACAAAAGGTCAGGTTGAAGGAGCTTCTTCCTCTGAAGTGGATCAAATCAATCTAGGTTCATCTGATCAACCTCGGATGGTGAATATCGGTAAATGTTGTTCTCCTGAAGAGAAGGTAAGATTTACTTTGCTTTTGAAGAAATACATCGATGTGATGGCTTGGTCCTATGCAGATTTGAAATCTTTCAAGCCCAAGGATGTTCAGCACAGTATTCCTCTGAAGCCTGATGTGAAGCCTTATAGACAGAAGCAAAGGCATTACAATCCGAAGATTTCAGGGACTATTCTGGCAGAAATTCAGAAGATGTTAGATGCCAGAATTATTTTCCCAATCCATCACTCCACTTGGATTGCAAACATCGTTCCTGTCAGAAAGAAGAATGGCGAGATCCGGATTTGTGTTGACTTTCGGAACTTGAATCAGTCCTCGCTGAAGGATAATTATCCCTTGCCGATCATGGACCAAGTACTACAAACTGTTACTGGATCAGAAATGTTATCCATGCTCGACGGGTTTTCGGGATATAATCAAGTCGAAGTAACCACAGAAGATCAACACAAGACAGCTTTCACGACCCCATGGGGTACCTTTGCTTATAGAAGGATGCCATTCGGCTTGATCAACGCAGGAGCTACTTTTCAGAGAGCTATGGACCTAGCATTCAGAGATCTGATGGGTAAGGTCATAGTCGTGTATTTGGATGACTTGACTGTCTTTTCTAAAAAACGAAGTGATCATTATGATCATTTAGAACAGGTACTTCAGAGATGCAGGCGTCACGGAATTTCGTTGAATCCTAAGAAGTCTATGTTCGGGGTTACAGAAGGAAAGCTGCTGGGTCATATTGTGACCAGAGAAGGAACTAAAATTGACCCAGAGAGGGTAAAGGCCATTCAGAGTCTTACTTTACCAACAAGTAAAACCGGAGTTCATTCTTTCTTCGGAAAAGTTAATTTCTTGAGAAGATTTGTACCTGACTTTGCTGACAAAACCAAGGATATCCTTGGAATGATGAAAGGCAAAGTCCCATTCAGATGGAGTGCAGAAGGGAAACTTTCATTTGAAGAAATCAAAAAGGCAGTTGCTTGCGCTCCGACCCTAGTATGTCCAGACTTTAAGAAAGATTTCATCATGTATAGCTATGCTTCAGCCCACACAGTGTCAGCGATCCTGATGCAGGAAAATGGAGAAGGCATTGAAGCTCCTATCGCATTCATGAGCTGTCCGTTGAAAGAGCATGAATTGAAGATGTCGCAGATTGAAAAACATGCTTACGCAGTGGTAAGAGCAGTAAAACACTTCAGGTACTATGTACTGAATTCTCATACTCGTGTTCTCGTTCCTGATACTGCTGTTAAATCCATTCTAACTCAACAAGAGCTGGGAAGCCAAAGAGGTACTTGGATTGCTAAGGTTCAGGAGTATGACTTGGACATTAAACCTACCAAGTTGGTACGAGGAAGAGGCCTGTGTCAATTGATTGCAGAGAATCATGCTGAAGCAGAGTATGAAGAGATTCAAGACACTTCCTCAGAGCTGCCTATGGTGCTTTTTGTAAGTACGACCGATGAATGGTACACGGACATTGCTTTCTTCCTAACTTATGGTGAATGCCCTCCGCATTTAAATCAAAAGGAGAAAAGGACCATCAAGCTGAGATCTGCAAAATACCTTTTGTGGAATAATGCAATATACAAGAGAGGTATTGATGGTATCTTCTTGCGTTGTGTCGATAAATCACAACAAGAAAAGTTATTAGAATCCTTTCATAGCCTAGCATGCGGAGGACACTTTTCGTCTTCTGTAACAGCGTATAAGATCTTACGGGCTAGGTATTATTGGCCTACTCTTTTCCGGGACTCAGCAGAATGGGTGTCTAAATGTGAAGCTTGTCAGCATTTTGTTGGTCGTCCCAAGTTAGCAGCTCTTCCTCTGAAGCCTGTGGTGATTGAAGAACCTTTTCGCCAATGGGGGATTGATTTTATCGGAACATTGAATCCTGCTTCCAGTGCTGGACACAACTATGTGCTAACTGCTACAGATTATTTTACCAAGTGGGTAGAGGCCGCGCCAATCAAGCAAGCAACTTCTGAAGCTGTTTGCAAATTCCTTAAGGAAAACATAATTGTCAGATTCGGTGTACCTCATAAGATCGTAGCGGATAATGCTTCCAATTTCTCATCACACGAGCTAACTGAGTTTTGCTATGGATTCGGCATTACTTTGGCTCATTCGTCTGACTATTATCCCCAGGGAAATGGGCAAGCTGAATCCAGCAACAAGAATCTGGTTACTATAATCAGGAAACTAGTGGACGAAAATCAGAGGAATTGGCACAAAGCATTGTATGATGCATTGTGGGCTGACCGGATCACTCCAAAGCGAGCCATAGGGATGTCCCCTTTTCAATTGCTATACGGGATTGATGCTGAAATTCCTATCTCAGTAGAATTGCCGGCCTTGCAATTAGCGAAAGCGGTTGAAGACGTAGCTTTTCAGAATTCAATCGAAAAGAGGGTTATGTACCTAACCAAGCTAGAAGAAGAGCGAATCAAGGTGATTGATCGTATAGCAGATCATCAGAGCAGGGTGAAGAAGATTTTTGATAAAAAATCCAAGCAACGTGACTTCCAAATTGGAGACCTGGTGTTGCTTTGGGATAAAAGAAGAGAACAAAAAGGAATGCATGGAAAATTTGATTCTTTATGGAAAGGACCTTTCAAAATTCATCAGCTGAATGGCGAAAATAGTTTCCTACTATCATATCTGGATGGAGGATTACTTCCGTTGCCTTTCAGTGGGCAACATCTAAAGCTGTTCCACCATTAATGCAAGATGCTCTCTTGCATTGTACATATTTTGCTTTTGTTGTGTGTTTGCTTTTGTTTTTCTGTCTTTCTTCGTTTTGTTTTGTTTTGGTTTTCTCCTTGACCCCGTAGCCCATTGGATAAGGCCCTGGTCCGCGAGACCAGAGATTCTGAGTTCTCTTCCTTTGGTATTACAAAGAAAGTCCCCAACTGGAGCCAGCTGTTATCCCCGTTTTGAGTTCACAATGAAACGATCGGATAACCCCTACAAAATTTTTGAAGTGATTTTGCTTTATGACCTCTTTTAGAGAAAATCGGGTTTTCGGGTGTTACTAACAGCTTGACATAAGTTTTAACATGCTTTATGCCTTATGACCTCCGAAACCCGAAGCCCGCCTTGCAATGAAGTAAATCCTTTGAAATCGGGTTTTCGGAAGTTCAACACATCGGAACATACTTGAGTTAAAACATGCTTTGTGACGCGTGACTTCCGAAACCCGAGACCCGCCTTGTGTTAAGTCAATCTTTTGTAGTCGGGTTTTCGGAACTCTAATGCATCGGAACATTCATGTTCCAAAACATGTTTTATGCGCCATGTTCTCCGATTCCCGAAGTCCGCTCAATCACTTGTAATCAGGTTTTCGGAAGATCAATGCATCGGAACATTCATGTATTCAAAACATGTTTTGTGCTCCATGTTTTCCGAAGCCCGAAACCCGAAATGCACTAAATCTCCTCGTGTCGGGTTTTTGGACTCCTCCAACACGCTGACGTGGCGTTCATGCCGAATGGTTGGTGAGTCGGCACGTGCCGAGCTGGAGCGTATTTATTACTAATTTTCTTATAAATACGTAAAAATCCACGTCATTTTTACCGTTCATATTTTTAATTCGTGGATTTTTCGCATGCTCTTCCGCTCCCAAAACCCGCAAACTCGCGTTACCAGACTGGATCGTTTGTTTTCGATTTTACTTGTCTCGAATCGAAGGTATTTTTCGTTCCTTCTTTATTCTTGATTTCTCTGGATCGACTGCGTATATTTTCTTTCCAATTTCTTGCCAGTTGTTGAGGGTTTTTCTTCCTTCTTCGTTCTGTATTGTTTTGGAAAGGGTTTTGGGTTTTTAGGGTTTATTTTCTTTTTGAGATTATCAATTGGTGCTGTTCCTTCCAAATTCCAATTACTTGCATAATGTATGGAATATGAATAACAAAAAAGAAAGGAAGATGTGTATGTAGAAATTCAAAGGAAAGGCTCTGTTTTTGTTTCCCGGATTTTGAAAGTTTGTATTGCAGATTCAAAAGTCCGAAATACAAAGGAAGCTCGCAGTGACGGGGTTTTTCAACATTCCGACCTCAACAGTGGGTGCCCGGGCACCTCCTAAGTTCCGCCATCAACAGTGGACGCCGGGTTTTCTTCAGGTTCCGTCATTAACAGCAAGTGCCGGGTTTTCCCCTGTTTCCGCCATTGAAAGCAAGTGTCGGGTTTCGCCAAGACTCCGACATATCAGACCTGTCGGGTTCTCAAAGTTTTCCGATATCTTCTTCTGCGTGTCGGGTTCTTCTCTTCTTCCGACGCCTTCCGTCAATCAGGTTTTTCAGTGTGCACAGCATCTCCGGAGTTCCGAGCCTTTCTTCTTCCAATATTCTTCATGTCGGATCCTGGTTCAGCACAGGAGAAGGCCGAAAAATCTAGCAGGATGAAATACAAATTTAAGAAACCAGAATCCCCGTCATATATCGACTGTAATTATGATATCAGGGATACTGAGATGGGCAACAGAGATATGGGACGATTTTTGGAACAGGGTGAAGAGTTCTTCTCAAACCCCATGGATGGTGGCTTTAGCTAATAGTGGCTTGCCCCTTGCAGCGGGGCTTCCCCATGTCTGCCCAATGTCCCAGAGCTTGTTTTTGGCGTGTGCATCCAGCTATGACTCGGCTTCTCGGTCCGTAAGGAATCAGGCTGGTGAAGTAGTTATCAAACTAGATGGGGCTTATTTGGATGATCTCCTGAAACTACCAAATTTTGAAGAGTATGGAGCCCTAGACATGAAATTGGCTCAGAAGGCCTGGGACAGTAACCAGGAGAATTGCATTAAGGATGTTAATAAGAAGTTCTTGGTTAAGGCAAAACCAGTAATATCTAGATTTCCAAGAAACTATCCCTAGATCGGATTTCATCCAAGAAATCAACGATATTATCACCCTACTGAGCCGGTGTGTTTGGCTTGCCGGAATCAAATTTATTTCATGGATGGATGTACCAATTTATGGTCACCATTAGGAAGAACAAGCAAGGGATTGACTGGGGAACCCTTATCAGTGATGAAATTGATTCCCAGATGATGACGGTCCTGTCAACCGGAAATTTTTATATGTTCTTCATATGTGGCCTATGCAGCAGCTGGGATGAGGAGCTATCCAGGGGCTGGAGACTAAAGGAAGCAGAACCACAAATCCAGTCTATAAGTATTATCCTCAAATAACGAAAGAAGGGGTCCCAAGGATCACTTTTAGGAGGGTAAATGACGCCTTTTTCTACGAAAACATCTGCCAGCTCAATCCAGGGCTGAGAAAGACAAGGGTCTCGGACGAGGCATGGGCTGAAGTATCTAAGTGGGGATGTATCTTCTGGCAGTTCAAGAAGTTTACCTACCTTCGAACGGTCATGTACTCCGGAGAACCTTTTCCGTCTGCCTCGTTATACCGGCCGCATTAGATTGATTATAATAGGATTGGTCAGACAGTTATTGGATTTCCCACAAATTTCAACAGAGAGCATAAGGCGCTGTATCCTTCCCAATTTCTATTGGGAGATATACTTGCCTCAACAGCGGGACAAAACACAAAAAACAACAAAAGCTAAAAATGTCGAGGAATTGAACTCCAGGAGAAATAAAGCAAGCATATGAAGTCTCGGGATGGTTTTGACATCCGAGGAGTACTGAGAACTTATGGAGCCCTACATCTGCACAGGCCCGACATTGAGGATATCTGGGTGGATCTGCGTAACGAAGTTGCGGTTCGCAGAAAAGATCATAGCAGATTAACTATTGATGAGATTTAGATGCTAGAGATTTCTGATTTGCCAGATGGTATAAGGGACAATGAAAGTGTGTTAGATATGTCCTTCGTTTTTGTTTTGTTTTGGTTTTCTCCTTGACTCCGTAGCCCAATGGATAAGGCCCTGGTCCGCGAGACCAGAGATTCTGAGTTCTCTTCCTTTGGTATTGCAAAGAAAGTCCCCAACTGGAGCCAGCTGTTATCCCCGTTTTGAGTTCACGACGAAACGATCGGATAACCCCTACAAAATTTTTGAAGTGATTTTGCATTATGATCTCTTTTAGAGCAAATCGGGTTTTCGGGTGTTACTAACAGCTTGACATAAGTTTTAACATGCTTTATGTCTTATGACCTCCGAAACCCGAAACCCGCCTTGTATTGAAAAATCCTTTGAAATCGGGTTTTCGGAAATTCAACGCATCGGAACATACTTGTGTTAAGACATGCTTTGTGTCGCGTGACTTCGGAAACCCGAAACCCGCCTTGTGTTACGACAATCCTTAGTAATCGGGTTTTCAGAACTCTAAAGCATCGGAACATCCATGTTCCAAAAACATGTTTTATGCACCACGTTCTCCGATTCCCGAAGTCCACTCAATCCTTAGTAATTGGGTTTTTGGAAGTTCAATGCATCGGAACATTCATGTACCAAAACATGTTTTGTGCTCCATGTTTTCCGAAGCCCGAAACCTGAAATGCACTAAATCTCCTCGTGTCGGGTTTTTGGACTCCTTCAACATGCTGACGTGGCATTCATGCCGAATGGTTGGTGAGTCGGCACGTGCCGAGCTGGAGCGTATTTATTACTAATTTTCTTATAAATACGTAAAAATCCACGTCATTTTTACCGTTCATATTTTTAATTCGTGGATTTTTCGCATGCTCTTCCGCTCCAAAAACCCGCAAACTCGTGTTACCAGACTGGATCGTTTGTTTTCGATTTTATTTGTCTCGAATCGAAGGTATTTTTCGTTCCTTCTTTATTCTTGATTTCTCTGGATCGACTGCGTATATTTTCTTTCCAATTTCTTGCCAGTTGTTGAGGGTTTTTCTTCCTTCTTCGTTCTGTATTGTTTTGGAAAGGGTTTTGGGTTTTTAGGGTTTATTTTCTTTTTGAGATTATCAATTGGTGCTGTTCCTTCCAAATTCCAATTACTTGCATAATGTATGGAATATGAATAACAAAAAAGAAAGGAAGATGTGTATGTAGAAATTCAAAGGAAAGGCTCTGTTTTTGTTTCCCGGATTTTGAGGTTTGTATTGCAGATTCAAAAGTCTGAAATACAAAGGAAGCTCGCAGTGACGGGGTTTTTCGACATTCCGACCTCAACAGTGGGTGCCGGGCACCTCCTAAGTTCCGCCATCAATAGTGGACGCCGGGTTTTCTTCAGGTTCCGTCATTAACAGCAAGTGCCGGGTTTTCCCCTGTTTCTGCCATTGAAAGCAAGTGTTGGGTTTCGCCAAGACTCCGACATATCAGATGTGTTGGGTTCTCAAAGTTTTCTGATATCTTCTTCTATGTGTCGGGTTCTTCTCTTCTTCCGACGCCTTCCGTCAATCAGGTTTTTCAGTGTGCACAGCATCTCCATAGTTCTGAGCCTTTCTTCTTCCAATATTCTTCATGTCGGATCCTGGTTCAGCACAGGAGAAGGCCGAAAAATCTAGCAGGATGAAATACAAATTTAAGAAACCAGAATCCCCGTCATATATCGACTGTAATTATGATATCAGGGATACTGAGATGGGCAACATAGATATGGACGATTTTTGGAACAGGGTGAAGAGTTCTTCTCAACCCCATGGATGGTGGCTTTAGCTAATAGTGGCTTGCCCCTTGCAGTGGGCTTCCCTATGTCTGCCCAATGTCCAGAGCTTGTTTTGGCATGTGCATCCAGCTACGACTCGGCTTCTCATTCCGTAAGGAATCAGGCTGGTGAAGTAGTTATCAAACTAGATGGGGCTTATTTGGATGATCTCCTGAAACTACCAAATTTTGAAGAGTATGGAGCCCTAGACATGAACTTGGCTCAGAAGGCCTGGGACAGTAACCAGGAGAATTGCATTAAGGATGTTAATAAGAAGTTCTGGTAAGGAAAAAACCAGTAATATCTAGATTTCCAAGAACTATCCCTAGATCGGATTTCATCCAAGAAATCAACGATATTATCACCCTACTGAGCCGGGTGTTTGGCTTGCCGGAATCAAATTTATTTCATGGATGGATGTACCAATTTATGGTCACCATTAGGAAGAACAAGCAAGGGATTGACTGGGGAACCCTTATCAGTGATGAAATTGATTCCCAGATGATGACGGTCCTGTCAACCGGAAATTTTTATATGTTCTCATATGTGGCCTATGCAGCAGCTGGGATGAGGAGCTATCCAGGGCTGGAGACTAAAGGAAGCAGAACCACAAATCCAGTCTATAAGTATTATCCTCAAATAACGAAGAAGGGGTCCAAGGATCACTTTAGGAGGGTAAATGACGCCTTTTTCTACGAAAACATCTGCCAGCTCAATCCAGGGCTGAGAAAGACAAGGGTCTCGGACGAGGCATGGGCTGAAGTATCTAAGTGGGGATGTATCTTCTTGCAGTTCAAGAAGTTTACCTACCTTCGAACGGTCATGTACTCCGGAGAACCTTTCCGTCTGCCTCGTTATCCCGGCGATAGATTGATACTAATAGAATTGGTCAGACAGTTATTGGATTTCCACAAATTTCAACAGAGCAAGCATAAGGCAGCTGTATCCTTCCCAATTTCTATTGGGAGATATACTTGCTCAACAGCGACAAAAGCTAAAAATGTCGAATGTGAACTCCAGGAGAAATTAAAGAAGCATATGAAGTCTCGGGATGGTTTTGACATCCGAGGAGTACTGAGAACTTATGGAGCCCTACATCTGCACAGGCCCGACATTGAGGATATCTGGGTGGATCTGCGTAACGAAGTTGCGGTTCGCAGAAAAGATCATAGCAGATTAATTATTGATGAGATTCAGACGCTAGAGATTTCTGATTTGCCAGATGGTATAAGGGACAATGAAAGTGTGTTAGATATGTCCTATGATGGGCTTAATGAAGATCGATACGTTTTCCCGCCTATTGATTGGTCGACTAGCGAAAAATCCTCTATCACCGATAGGTCAGCCCTAATTCTGGCTCGTACAAAGAAATGGCTCTCTTCTTGGGGCATGAATTTTAAAGATAACAAGTTTCCAAAATTCGCTGCTCCTGAGGCGGGGCCCTCCAAAAAGAAGAAGGACAAGGAATCTACTGGGGGGTCTATAAAAATCAAGATTCCCAAGAAGAGGAAAGAAAGACAAATCTCTTCAATTGTCTCTCCAACTCAAACGGTGGATGTGCCAGAATCACCAACACCACCAGAAATAGGAGAAATTAATTTGGAAGAAGGAGGAAGTCAGCCCTTGACTTCACCATTTGCTGATTGCTCAACTGAAGAGACCTTATCTCTGGCAGTCAAGGCTTTGGAGACTGAATCTGTGCCTCCCCCTCAACAACCACTTCAGCCTCCTCATTCCCCATCCACTTCTTCAAGCATGGCCAATATTTTCTCTGGGCTCTCACCCCTTTCTACTGGAACCCAAGTGATCACCAACACTCCCCCACAACCTGTGCCTTTATTCATTGCACCTACTACCATGTTGACTGCTGTTCCCCCTCCAATAGTAGAATCTCCTCCCCTTGAGAGTAGAATACCAGCTACTACAACATTGGCAGTTTCCTCTGATACACCACAATGGCTACTCGAACAAACTCCAAGGAAGAGGAAAGTGATTGTACCCCTACCAGCCTTTGATTTCAGCTCACTCAAGGCTTCTACTGTGAGATCAGCCAAGAAACCCAAAACAGTTTCAAGGGTTTTGGTAGATGCTTCAGGAGATAAGTTCGCAGAGATTGCCACTCCCTCAGCTGACAAAACTAGGGATGATGTAACAGCTACTGATTATCAGATCACCAAGGTGGCTCTAGGGAAAGTAACAACAGAAGGAGCGCAACAAGATGCACAGGCTTCCATAGACGTGTTGTGCCAAAAGTTGAAAGAAACAAAGGTAAGCAGAGATGAGTTTAAGGAAAAAGTGGAGCAGTTGACAGAGGTTTTGATTAAACTCTCAACACCCCTGGAATCCATACCATCTGCTTCTGCTTCTGCCGGATTCGATTTCTCATCGGTGCCTATGATTGAGAAGATTGCTAAAAAGGGAAGGGTGGCTGATGAGTGGATCCAAAAGTTGCTCCAACGAGGGAAGGAAGTAATTCAAGACGTGGTGAAAGTTCATCAGTCCTTGGCAGAGATTCAGAAGGAAGGAGAGAAGATGGATGAGGAATTCACTGAAGAACTTGGACAGCTTGATTTGACTTGTGAAGCTCTCCAAGTGCTAAAGCAAATACCAGCACATCTCTTGGTAGAAGAAGGCGTTCTTCCACATACAGATAAAAACTTTCAGCTGATCAAGGCCATCAAGTTCAGAGTAAAGATCTTCAACGAAGCCTGCAGCAAGTTGAGAGAATCAAGAGATAAATTGATCGATGGGAAAAGTGATCTGGAAGAAGAATTGCTTAAGATTTGTCCAAAGGTGTCAGTTGAGAACTCAAGTGCCCTATCAGCAGATGATCTCTTCAAACAAGTTCAAGAGACTATTCAGCATGAACCTGTAGATGGATTCGACCTTGAAGTCATTGGTCAGTTTGTAAGGATTGAACATACGTTGGAGGCCTTAAAAAAGCTCAGCAAAAGATTGAAGAAACTTCCCGGCAGTGCCAGTGATATCCATGAGACCTGCGAAATGTGGAATGATCATTCCACTGCACCTGAGGAAAATGAAATGCAAGGCATTATTCGGAAGTTCCAGGAGTTCCGGAACAAACAGTCTCAGCTGGAGGAAGAGAAAGGAGAAGAATCAAAAGATGATGACTCGGATTAAGTTCCAACGTCCTATGACATTTCTATTTTTAGAATGTCATATCTTTTATTTCCATTTTGTCATTGTTTTTAATTCAAACTTTGACTTGATCTCCTGCGTGAGAATCATGCAAAGCTGAAACTCTAGTTAGCATGCTACTTTTCAGGATCTGTTCTGTTTAAACTCTAGCTTCTTTTGTTATAAAAAAGGGATGCTTGTGCATTCTAAAGGATGGAGAATTTTTGAAGCATTAAGAGGCTATTGGAAAGGAGAAAAACTTTGTGTTTTCTTTCAATCATTTTGAATAATAGAAGTTGATATTGTTTTGCATACTTTGTGTTGTGAAATATATCTTATTTAAGATATTGTTCTTATGTTCATGATCTTAAAGCTATTCTTTGCATAGAATCTCAGTGTTTCTAATTATCTCGGACACTATATCTGTGATCTAAAACTCGTATGATTATTTCGTGCTCTATGTTTACTCGAAAGAAAATACGTTTCTCCCATTTCTTTTCTATCGTGCTTCTTTCACTGGAATAGTTTCTAACCTATTTCACGTATGAAAGCAATATCCTTGAATCGTGTGAATGTGGATTTCGGGATTTCATCCCAACCCCCAATGGTTAGATTAGTGTGAATATTGTATATATTATTTACTGTGTTTTAGATTAGCAATAAACAGGCAGCCTCACCTGTCTTTGAGGAGGGATTCAATCCCATGTACTGTGGTTGAACCTCATATTTTGGTTTGACAAAATATCCAACCAACAGAAAGTTGGGACAAAAAGTTCCGACAAGCCCGAAAATCACACAAAATGACCCAAAACACAGATTTTTTTCAATTTCATGACTTAGGCACTTCAGAGAAAAACACTTAAAACTCAAAATTTTGAAATTTTACTCTTATCAGAGCGGGGAATTTTGAGTGGACAACACCTGTTACAATATTCTGTCTGTCTTCAACCAAAAAAATGTGTCTTTGGTGTCCTTTCGGGAAAACTTCTTGGCTTTATCGTCTCTTTGCGTGGCATTGAGGTCGACCCATCTAAATTCAAAGCTATTCTAGAAATGCCCCCACCTACTAATCTCAAACAATTGCGTAGTTTACAAGGTAAGCTTCAATCTATCCGATGTTTCATCTCCCAACTCTCGGATCGATGTCAACCTTTCCATCACCTCCTTAAGAAGGACATTGATTTTCAATGGAGTGAAGAGTGCCACCAAGCCTTTGAAGCTCTCAAAACTTATCTCTTGCAGCCACCCGTGCTTATCCCACCTCAAGACGACTGCCCTTTCTACCTTTACCTTTCCGCCACTGACCATGCTGTAGGGGCCATGCTTGCACATCGTGACTCTGAGAATAGAGAACAAGCCGTTTATTATATAAGTCGTACTTTGGTGGACTATGAGACTAGGTATACACATGTAGAAAAGTTGTGCCTAGCCCTATCATTCGTGGCTACCAAGCTCCGACACTACCTTCTGAATCACAAAACTTTCGTCATCACCAACACGGACCCCATCCATTACATGTATGCCAAACCTCATCTAAACCAACGCATCGCCCGATGGCTCATGCTCCTCGCCGACCTCGACCTTGAGTTCGTCCACCAGAAATCAATCAAAGGACAAACCATCGCAGACCAACTTGCGGAAGCCCCTTTACCTAGGGAACAATTTACCAATTTTACATTCCCCGACGAACTCATCGCCACTCTTTCACTCCAGGAAGAGTCGTATTCAATGACTCTCTTCTTCGATGGATCCAAATGCCAACGTGGTGAAGGATCCAGCGTTGTTCTTATTCCTCTCGACGCCGAGCCTATGCCTCTTTCTTTCCAACTCGATTTCCCTTGCACTAATAATACAGCGGAATACGAGGCCCTTGTTCTGGGTCTCTAGGTTGAGCTGCACTTAGGTATCAAATCTATCAATATTTTCGGCGACTCTCAATTAGTAGTCAATCAAGTTATGGGCATCTACCAATGCAAAAATGAGGAACTTCAAAAATACAAACACTACGTGGATTCGTTTCTAGCCTTATTTACTCATTATTCTATCCAAACTATTCCCCGCTCCACTAACAAATTTGCGGATACTATGGCTTGCTTAGCCTCAAAAATTCCGGCTTCATCAACTGACTCTGACATTTTCGTCTTGGTCCAACAACTCTTTGCCCCATCTTATTCAGCCCTGGTTGTTTGTATGATAAATAATGTGTCTGCTAATTCACAGGATACTTGGTATCACCAATTTCACGACTACCTTACAACCTCTATTCTCCCATCTGACCTTACTAGTACTGGTAAATGTGCTTTTCTTAAACGCGCTTCTCGTTATGTAGTTATGGGGGGACTCCTTTATAAACGTGGCTTTGATGGCATCCTCCTTCGATGTCTCACCGGCGCGGAAGTCACCCATACCATCCAACAGGTCCATGATGGTATCTGTGGCGGACATTTTAGCAGTCTTGCCGTAGCTAAACGAATCCTTCGCCTAGGTTATTATTGGCCTACTCTCAATAATGACTGCCTCGAATATGTTAAGCGTTGTTTCATGTGTCAACAACATGCCAACCTCCAACATACTCCTAGCCATCCGCTACAGGTCGCACGAGATCTTTGGCCTTTCTCACAATGGGGTTTAGACCTTATTGGTGAGATTCATCCGTCCTCTTTGCAACATCACCGATGGATTATCACAGCAACCGAATATTACACAAAATGGGTGGAGGCTATTCCACTCATTTCAACTAAAAAAGAAAAAATTGTAGAGTTCATTAACCACCACATTATTTGTCGTTTTGGTGTTCCTCATCGCCTAATAACAGATAATGGAAAATATTTCAAAAACAAGTTGTTGCAAGACCTTTGCGACAACTTTGGCATCAAACTTAGCTTCTCATCACCCTACTATCCACAAGAAAATGGACAAGCCGAATCCTCTAATAAAACACTAACCAAAATCCTCATGAAATTTGTCAATGAATCCGGCAGAAATTGGCATGATCGCATCCCCTTTTCCCTTTGGGCTTATCATACTAGTATTCGTACCGAGGCTGTTTTGCCTCTCGAAATACAAATACCCTCCCTTAGAATATCTCTTCAGGATATTCTCACCAATGATGATTTCCACCAAGAGCGGTTAGCCCAATTGGAGCTTCTTGACGAACGTCGTCTTACAGCTCTTGATCACCTTCAAATCTATCAAAAACACATCAAACGTGCTTATGATAAGCGACTTCATGAGCGTACCTTTAAGGTTGGTGATCTTGTCCTCAAAGAGAATCAACATGTCACCAAACTAGAAAAGAGCAAACGTGGAAAATTTGCTCCCAATTGGATTGGGCCTTATATAATCACTCACACCTATGGATCAGGCACTTATCGTTTAGCTTCGCTTAATGGTAAACCTGAGCCTGAACCCCTTAATGCCTTGCATCTTCGACCATTCTACTGTTGAATTTAGTGTTATATCACTTCTTATCTACCTGCCGCTCGTCCCTTGAGCTCATTTACCACTACATGCACTTCGTTTCCTACACCTCATAATAAAAATCAAGCTCACATAGTTTGATTCTCACCTCACCTAAACGATGCCTTCCCCTTTTTAGTCTAGTCCATGACTTCAAAGTATTAAAATAAGCCGTATTCTTATGGGATTTTCTTGAGTCAAACTTCCTACTAAACTAGATGCTTCATGCCAAAAGAACATCTAGTCATCTAAATTAAATATAGACTGCTCCCTCGATGGACAGCTATATGCCAAACTATTGCTGCTATTATATATAGACTGCTCCCCCGAAGGACAGCTATGCACTAAAATCATATCTGCTACTATAAATAGACTGCTCCCTCGAAGGACAGCTATACACAGTCAGCCTTTATCAAAAGCTTCTCGCATTGATCAGCTTCGTGAAGACCTCAAGAATAATACGATCAATATCCCTTGTAGACTTCCCGCATCGATCAGTCTACATTCAATAAAATAAAAGCCTCATTCAAAAGAACTTTTTGGGTCATGGACTTGTCTATTTAGGGTAGGTTCTCTTTCGTTAGAACACTCACTTTGTAATGAGTTCTCCGTACCTCAACTATACCATTCACCTCACCTCATTATTTATTCAACTCAAGGGACGTGTCGTACACCTGATAGGTTGTGATCATACAACTCTTTTCACCTACGGAACAATCTTTCCTTTTTTGCCTCGCATCTAGGATTGTGTGTTGATCTTAATCAGGACATGGTTCCCTACCACTTGGGTAGGCTAACTTTCACTTCCCTTATACCTTTTACAACATTACCAATTCATTACCAACACCAACAACCTTACCTTACCAATATTAATATCAATATTCTTACCAACCAACCAATTGCCTAAACCGTACCAAATTTCCTGAATTCACCTCTCCCTGGTCCTAAGGGAGAACTACATCGGTCTGAGGCCCCTCCTTGCTTTGTGCAATGGGCTATGTAAGCAGAACTTCGGAGACATGGGGTCTCCCAAGGTTAGCTCGACCATCCCCTACCATAACCTATCATGTGTGGTAAATATAAATATTTTTGTGTATTTAATCACATTCCTCTTTATCCTTTGTCAAAACACCAAAAATCACAACGTAAACATTCTTATTATTATCATAACTCAAATCAACATACATATTCAGTTATATTTAGATGTTAAACAAATACGTCTTCTCTATCATCGACACGCAGGTCGGCATCCTTATTTATTCTTATACCTCGATAACATTTACTTAGACCCTCACGACTCATCCCGACCCAGGAGATGATCGTGATCGTCGACGCCTCTCGCCGGGCCTCTCCGTCCTCAAAGGTACAACGGCTATTGGTACCGCCCACTGATCTACCAATCTCTCCTGTAACATATGAATACGCCCTCTCGCATGGAGGAATCCACTCACTTCTCCACTCAACTAGTGCCAACTCAGCCAACAAATGCACCAATATCACTATTCCACCTCAGACACCCCAAATCGGTTTTCAAATTAGAAATGTGATAATGACAGGCCGTATTTTTCTTTTTATAGGTTTTTAACATAGAACCGACCACCAGTCAAATCGTGCCCTAAGGAACCGGCATTTCGGTTACCTAACCGGTACCGGTCATAGCTAACCGATATCGGTTTTGTCTTTATTCACCCAACTTTCAGCCCCTATTTACTAATCGCCCTTTCTCCCAACATCGCCTATATCTACCTTTGTTGAACACCATTTGTTCATCTATCCGGCCCGACCCAAGGCCTCACCCTACCTATTTGGCCCGACCCAAGGCCCTCACCCTACTCATCCGGCCTGACCCAAGGCCTCAACCAACTAATTCGGCCCGACCCAAGGCCGCCACCTTACCCATCCGGCCTGACCCAAGGCCTCAACCAACTAATCTGGCCCGACCCAAGGCCGCCACCTTACCATCCGGCCCAACCCAAGGCCTCAACCAACCTATCCGGCCCAACCCAAGGCCTCAACCTACCTATTTGGCCCGACCCAAGGCCTCGCTCTACCCATTTGGCCCGACCCAAGGCCTCAACCTACCTATTTGGCCCAACCCAAGGCCTCGCTCTACCCATTTGACCCAACCCAAGGCCTCAACCTACCCATTTGGCCCGACCCAAGGCCTCAACCTACCCATTTGGCCCAACCCAAGGCCTCACCCTAACCATCCGGCCCGACCCATGGCCGTAACCCAACAACTTGGCCTGACCCACGGCTGTATCACTTCAATACCATACCCACAATCAAAGTTTTATTTTATCCATCCATCATGTACCTTTTGTTCAATCGAGCTCACCTGTTCATGTTTTAGCATGATTAGGGTCCTTGACTTGATCTGTTGACCAACTTTGCCTAGACCTATACCGAGACGTTTATCTCAACCAAACCAACCATTTGGTGCTGCCGAACATGCCTAAACGTTCCTGTACCTTACTTGTTATATACCCTGGAGCTACTTCCTATGCCTTGGATACCAGGATTATATCACCCTTGTTTGGATAAACTATCGACCTTTTCCTATACATTGTTGGTTTGCTAGTCAAATCATGTACCCTAGTCGTACTATTACATTTCAACATGCGTCTGCTTCCTTGGACCTACCCCACCACCTTACCATCCTCTCTACAACATTTACCCTTTATCAACCCTATCCCTGATTTCACATTCTCTCAATCTGTGATAGATTTGAGGGGGATTACCTATACCCTTAACAACGGAAACCACTTCATATTATTGTCCGTGCAGCTTTACAAAACAAGCTACACGACAATAAGGGGCTAATGTAGACACCAAATTTGTGTCTTATGACCCCTTGTGACCCGCATCTCATCTCGCAATATAACCTCATCACCTAAACCTCACACAATTATTTATTAATTACCTTGTAATGGATAAATCCACATCACCTTACCTGCCACCTCATTTTGCCACTTCATCATGACCTAGCCCTAACCCTAAACTAACCTAATTAAGACCCATAACTTGGTCCACACCTACACCCATAACTAATGACCCCTTTCTCGCACCCAAAACTGACCTTCTAGTCATTTGATCAAGCCTGCAACTGATCTCTCGGGAGAAAAGCAGGGAAGGTGGTCTATTTTACTAAAAATAGCCTACTTTTTCCTTACCGATACCGGTTCCTACTCGACCGCCGTCGGTTACATAACTGCCATCGGCTCCCTGTAAATGGACTCCTCGAACCAAAATCAAGGGGGAAGGATTTTGAATCAAGAAAAATCATTGGGAGCGATCAACAGAGTCCAGATCTTCGCTTGACCGAGCAGAGACAAGTGAAGAAACCAGAAGTGTTTGCAGCAAAGGAGATCAACTTGCATCTTCGTCAAAACCAGTAAGTCACATCTTGCATGTCTTCTGTTATAACATTTCTTATGCCTTTTGAATCACAGTCCTCATAAATCCATTTCTGAATCCACTACCCAGCGTGCCATTTCATCTAACCATCCTTCATCTACCTCTCATCACCTCATTTCCTAATATCACCCATTTACAGCCTTACAAATAACACAGCTACCAAACAACACAAACACCCCACAAAACAACCAACATTCAGATCCTAGACTCTACCGATATCAGTCATAAGTAACCGCCATCGGTTATCAGTAACCGACATCGGTTATACTAACTACAACCAATAACCAGCCTTTCCCCTACCCAGTTCAACAAAGCAATTTAATTGATATCTTATAGTCTTTTGTGTTAATTCATATTAGCAGGGGAACTGACCACCTTCGAAAGGAAGTTTTATATTTCCTGGGCCCAAGGCAGTTTCCTCATTTATTGTCTAATTAAAATCTTGTGGTCTTGTGTTCTTATTTGCAGGTAGTCCTTCCAAGACAAAAAGGAGTTCTTCGCAATCAGCCTGATCTCTCTCTACGGTACGCGCACATCATCTCGACATTCTACAGGTATTCCTCCTAGCCCCAACCCTTATCTGTTTCTAAAAGGAACGAAACATTCCGAGTGAAACAACGGTCATGATTCTATTATCATAAATCATGGTGGCCCATCAAAAAACTAATCCCTATCACCCTCAAGAAAATGGAACTACTGAGGTGTTTAACAAAATACTTAGTCACATGTTGACTAAGATCTATGATGTTGGTAGGTAGGATTGGGATGATAAAGTATCAACCATTATTTGGGCATACAGAAAAACCTACAAAAGGTTGAATAAGGCCACACCATTTTAGTTGGTGTTTGGCGTGGAGGCTGTCTTACCAGTTAAGTTTATGTTACCTTTGTTGCATATAGCACTTGCAGGAGGGTTGGATGATGAACAAGTGCTAGAAGAGATAATTGATGAATTGATGAAGCTAGATGAAAGACAATCACTAGCCAGGTGGAGTCATACAACTGAAAAAGAAAAATAGAAGGCATGGCATGATTGCCACATTAAGAATAAGAATTTTGAGGTTGGGCAGATGGTGTTTCTGTATGATTCAAAGTTTTTTGCACCACCATAGGAAGTTTAAGGTCTATTGGTTAGGTCCCTATACGATCTCGTACATCCTTGATTTGGGTGCGTACTAATTACAAACGATGGATGGAACAAAATTGTCTGGACACTTCAACGGGAGTAGGCTAAAGCCCTTCTATAAATAAGGCTTCTTGATGTTTGTAAATAAGGTAGTTTTACCAGATAGTTTAGAATTTCCTTTATGCATTTCCTTTCTTGTGTTTCACTTTCACATTTTTGTTTTTTTTTGCACCTTGGTCACTTGTAACCTTGTTACTTTTTTAGGGTTTTTAATGTGCAAAGGACCACACATTGTTTTAATGTGGGGTGGAGTAATGTGAAGGAAAGTGTGAGGTAAAGTGCCAAGGAGGAACGTGTTGGAAATCCCAGTCGAATGGCCTTGTTAAAAGAGGTTTATGAAAGAAAAGGTGGAAAATGATGGTTGGTGTCAAGATAAGGCTACTTTCAGATCCCACGTACAAAGGAGGAAGAAGCGCAAAAACAACACGAGGTAGGTGAAAGAAAAAATCGTGACAGACGAAGTGCCTTTGGCACAAATGATGCACGTAAAAGAGTCTCCTGTCAAGATGGATTGGTTGCGCACCATAAGGTTGGAATATTTTCCGTGTGGGGTTGGGCGTGTGAGTTAGGGCATAAAAGTCAGGATTTGTTTGGAAAATCCACATTAAAATTTAAAAATTATGGTGGTAGGTGAAGTAGCATTTAATTCTTTAAAATGGGAAAAACTATAAATAGAGGTTCAAACATTTCGTTACTCACTTTACAAATATGAAGAGAAGATTTTTTGTGAACTAGGGTTTCCAGAGTTGATCCGTGTAAAGAAAAATTGCAAGAATTTGAGCGTGAGTGACTAGTTTGGATTTACAAACTAGAAAGGAAGTGATTCACGGGTGTGGGAAGAGTTGTGGAGAAGCATCATCTGATGAAAAGAGATTCTGGTAAGGGTTTGGTATCTAGGGCATGGGTTGAAAAAGAGTTTCTTCACCAGTTTGAGATCTAAACTTGGAAAAGGGTAGTAAAACAAAGCAAGTGAAAGAATTTGAATTGTTAACATAAATGATGGCACCCAAGAAATTAGTTGGCACACCTAAGAAGGGAAAGTGCAAAGGCAAGAGCAAGCAACAAGAAACTGTCGCGAGTACAAATGAAGAGTGGTATGCAGAAATGTAGTACCCAGACAGAGTATTGCTTGGGCGAGATTGGGAGTCCCATTTAATAAAAATGATAGTAAATGATTACAATCATCGCTCGAGCACAATTGAGAAGGAAATGGTGCTATATTTAGTATGCTCGATGGATAAAAGGACACCAGAGGGTTTTCCCATCTATAACAATGAGGTAAAAGTGAAGTTGGAGAAGTCAAGATTATTGCAACTCTTTGAGTAGCCCTACTTCAGAAATCCTGAGTGCCTATATCAATGGTTGATGTCACACATGTAAGAAGATTACTATCAATTCACAGGGCACAATATGCACATTACCTCTTAGCTTGTTTCACATTTCACAGGCATCATCTATGAAGGAGAAATTTTTGAGGATGACTTATGTGACAAGGAGGAAATTAAGGAAACTATCACTACTTATGTGTAAAAAAAGGGTTCGAGGTACTTTTATATCATAGACATCAAGGACCCAATGATGAAGATGGACATACACCTTGTGACAATGCTAAATGGATAGGAGAGATTGACCTAGGTAAACAAGTCCTAGTTGAATGTTTGTAAGAGGATTTCAGAGGGCACCATCTATAACTTATCTGTATACATCGCAAATAAGATTTTTAGCGGTGCGCAGGAAGGTGATAAAATCCTCTTTGGTAATTTCATGTTAACCATTGTGTTCTCAGAGATTGGAGTGTCAGATGCAGTAGAAAAATTCATGTGGGAGTACCCTATTGAAGACCCTTTGCATGTGAAGAGGTTTGAGAAGTACACCTATCATAGTAAGATGGTCATGCACAAGGTGTGCCTAGAGAATTGGTATACATACCTAAGGAATGTGTTTGGGGTGGAATGGAGGATCCCTAAACAACTTCCAATGACCACAAAGGGAGAAGCTAAGTTTTTTGTGTACCAACATTTCTACCTTGGTAGATTTAAACTGATATATGAGAGGTGAAGCCCATGGTGTAAGCTCCCTTTTTCCTTCATAGCTTAACACTTCCAAGCGTGAGTGAACAGGTTCAATGAGTCCAAGAAGTTGAAGCTAGAGCTTGGTAATCTAGGCATACTAGGCCTGCTCTGTGAGAGCCCATGAATTGTTCTCTTGATGGGTACATGCCTACTGTTGAAACTAATTGATAATGCTTACTGTTGATGATTGTTTTTGATACTCGATGGAAAGGATACTATTGGACTTTTTGTTCAGTTGTTTGGACTTCTTTGTAAGTTCTGTTGAGGTTATTAAGGTAGTGGTTATTGAATCTTGTTGGGGTTCCGCTATGATATTTAGGTTTTGTTGAATGAATAACTGTGTTTCAGTATTTATTGCGATCCTATGGAAGTTGTTCCTCCCTCCCTTGTGTTACAATTACAGGATTTAACTCGATGATAGTTTGCATTATATTTATTATATTCTAAACAACTCTGTGGAGTACATTGAATGGTTTGTATATTATGGTCCACTGTTGAGGCTATATATCTTTGAATACTGGTAATTTGATTTTGTTGGAGTCCTAAAGGAGTAATAGGTATACGAACTCTGTTATTTTGTAATGAAATTTTGGTACAGACTCTTTAGTGTACTTTTACGTTTCCTTTCTGTGTAAGCTTGAGCGAAAAATATGGAAGAAGCTCAGTTGGATTCCTTGTTACGAATTCAGTATTTAGCTTTTGAATAAGCCTGATTTTGAATGTTTACAATTGTTGGCACATTTAGAATCATTAACTATTATTTATCTTGTATACTGTTGTTCGGATTCAGTTGAATCTTTGATAGGTAACCAGTGTATCTGCCTCTATTTAAGTCTGTTTGGTACACTGTTATTTTTGACACTGTTGGGATTCCTTGAGTATTGAATGATATCAAGTATCGTGGCTCTGTACAAATGGGTCGTGAATACCATACTTCAAACTCTGAATACGTTCAGATGTGAATACAGAATGTTATGTTTCCTTTCTGATTATCCCAGTTTGATGAGGCTGTGCATGTTACGGGGATTTTGTATGATTATCTCTACATAAGTCTTAGTGAAACATCAATTACTTAATGTCAAGGAGTCTATTATTGATTGCGATAAAATAGAATTTCTTTGATTTCGACCTTGGGTTTAGAAGCCTTACAATATTTATTAGGGACTAGAAGGGGGCTGTAGGTTGATGTGAGGGATTGTAGTCGTGTTTATGTACTTTGTAGCATGACTATCCTGCCTTGAGCTTGACCGAACTAAGAAACCGTCGACTGCACCTCGACAGGTGATGTGGTGAATATCTGCTTGTTTTCCGATTCATGTGGAAGGTCTTGTGGAGTCTGTTTGGTAGATGGTCATCACTGTTTGGCGTGAGAGCTACTGTACTGCTGGATATCTACAATAGGTTGTTTATTTGATCTTTAAAAAATCTGTGGTGCTTATGGCAGTCTCGTCTGTTATATCCGCATGTGTTTAAAGTGAATGCTTATCTCTTGGAAAGATGGTACAGTCATGAGCCAGTTCTGAGGGAAATATGTATGATTCATTTATTTCTCTTCTGTTGTAAAGTATATGTTGATATATATTTTTATCTAACTGTGGGAACTGTTTTAACTACTGCTGGAATCATGGGGTGTTATGATATTCATTTTACTATGATGAATGTAATGATCTGTCTGATGTTTGCTGTCCTGGGGATTCAGATGGATAGTTTTCTTAGATACTTTCATTCTTCTTGATCCCTAATATTATGATGAAATATGTTTACTTGTTGGGTGAATTGATCTCATTTAAACAGGGTGTTTAATGAAAACAATTGATGGATTGCAATTGTTTTAAGAGTTAGTGCTTATCATGCTCAGTTCATCGAACTGACCCATGTTGACAATTTTTGCAGATGGATGCCGTAAGTTGTAAAAGCACGGAGATCTGATAGGATGATCAGATTGTTTAATTTGATTTTAAGTTGAAATACAACTTTATTTTCTAAATGTTCTATAAGTGGAAAGATGTTCTTTTTCCGTAGAGTATTGTATCAAGTATGCTGAATGCATAAAATGTATTTGATTAGATCTGGAAGGAATGGAAAATTGATGGTTGTTACTTATGTGTTTGTATTCTTATCCTGGTAGTTTGACCTTCTTCGGTTCAAATATCTTGAGAGCATTGTTATTATTGTATAATTTGGAGACTTTTGTGATTGTCAATGTAAGCTTACAAGAATATGTGACTGAATACTTATGATTGTTTAGAAATTCTAGTGTGTTCTATCTAAAGCTAAATTGAAATATGGATCACTGTCTTACTGGAAACTAGGGTTAAAATAAACCTAAGCAGAACGCTAAACAAGCTGAATTAAATTATTAATCCCTAGTCTTGATTAAGCCAGGACAACATTTAAATGTATTCTTAATCATTATATCTTGATACTTATATGTACGATATAAATTCACTAATGAGAACTGAAATAAACCAAAAAGGGGTTCTGTTGGCAATCACATGTGAAGATTTTGGGTTACTGTCCAATTTCGTTGATTTAGAATTATGTGTATTCTATGAAGTCCCTGATGGAACCTTAGTCTTAATAACTTCTCTGTGTAAAGGGTTTTATTAAGAAAGGTCATTCTAAGGTGAGGAACCCAGGGATTGGGAAAGACTAACCTTAAAGGGGAACGTATTTTAATATAATTTAACTCAGCATATGTAACACCTTTTTATAAGTAGATCTTTTCTAGGCGGATTTAAAGGTTGACGTCACAAGTCAACTACAGGGTTGTACCTTCGAGAAGATTAGGATCTTCTCGAAGATACAACAATGTAGGTGACTTATGACGACACCCTTTGCATTGATCATTAAGATTTACACCTTGAACTCGAACAAGTTACTCTAGGACCGATTAGGAATGTGGTCACGTTACAAGGCTGCCTAGGAGATTCGGGGTATCTTGACACACTGGTTTAACTAGGGTTGAATCAGTATGTCATCGTATCCCTAGTCCTCATGGGCATCCATTTAACGTTATCACCTTACTAATCCGTTTTTGAGTGAATAACTTGGGATATGGGGGACTGACAGACGTCGGTATAAGACAATCTACATAACATAAGAATGGGATGAAGGACGTATTCCAGATTGACGAGTATGCCATTAAGGAATACGAGACATAAGTAGTATGTTTCAAATATTTGGCCAAAGTATCGCAAGCTACTGATTGCGTTGTCCTAAATCACCTAGTCTAAGGGATGAGATGCCGGTGAATAATGGTAACAATTATTCAGATAGGTTCCTTGGACAGAGCATTCTGATTCCCGGAATAGGGAAGAGAACCGCAAGAGTGGGGTGTTAAATAAAAATGCCAACTCTTACTACTCATGAATAGATCGGTAGATTACCAAGTCATGGAATGAATAGATCGGAGGTACTCCGAGTCATTACAGCGGCATATGGTTTTCTGTTATAAGAATGGTTATTTGTTTGTGAGTTCTAGATTATGTATTTAGAACTAGTAAGCATTCAGAAAAAAAAAATTCACTTGTTCTAATGTGTAAAATGAGGATGTTACATCTTGGTATCAGAGCTGAAGGTTGCAGCTCTTGGGCCTATTGTGTCCATAATCTGATAAAAACCTGAATTTTCTTGTAACAGAAAATGGTTAGAACAAGGGGGAATGTTGCGAATAATGCTCCACCTGATGGAGGAGCGGCAACAACCCAGAAACTTGATGAGATCCTTGCTGCCCTGTTGGACACAAGAGATCGCTTAGCTGTACTTGAACAGCAGGTGATGAGGAATGAGGAGGATGAAGAAGCTGATAATAACAATCAGCAACCTCCTGAGGATAACCCAAATATGGGTGTTGATGTTAATGCTGGAAATGCACCTGTCCAACTAGAAAATAAAAAGGCCAGGTTGGCAGCAGAACTCACTAATGATATAAAAAGGATAAGCCCACCTAAGTACAATGGCACCACATTAGGAGATGGAGCTGAGAACTGGCTCAGCGAAATGGAGAAGTACTTTGCAATAAGGAACTTCTCAGAGGAAACCAAAGCTATTTGGGGAGCCTATCAGCTTTCCCACGAAGCATCTTCGTGGTGGGATAGCCGTAAAGCTGAACTAAACATTGATGAGACCAATATTACTTGGGATCAATTTAAAGGCTATTTTAGGCAACGTTGGCTGCCACAACTTTTCTATGATCAGAAAATGACAGAATTTCAGAACTTAGCTCAAGGGAAGCTAACGGTAACTGAATACTGGGAGAAATTTACAAAACTCCTCAAGTATGTACCGCAGTATCAAACTGACGAGAAGTTTAGAATATGGAAATTCATCATGGGATTGAATCCCGTGATAGGGGGAGAGGTCGATGTTCACAGTCCAACCACTATGGAAGGAGTTGTTGAAAAGGCCATAAGGCAAGAACAAAAATTAAAGGCTATTTCTACTCATAAAGAGGAAGTGTGGAAGAAGACTGCAAACCCTTCTTCAACCTCTCTTGCACCCAAAAAAGGACCATGGAAAAAGTTTGGAAACAAAAGTAAGTTTCTAGGGGATAATAGTAAGAAAGAAATGGCAACTAAGCCTACTAGAAATGTAAGGGATAATTTTGCTAAAAATTATAACAATGGGCAGAGGCCCTATGGAGGACAACGTGACAATTACAAAACTGGAGGCAATTTTGAGCCTAAAAAGGGACCTGTAGGAGGCTGCTACAATTGTGGCAAAGATCACTACGCAAATCAGTGCCCTTTGAAGAAGGATGATCGTAATCAGCAGCATAAGATACATGCTGCAGTAGCAGACAAGCAAGCTCAAAGGCAAGTGACGCCTATAGAAGTTCCGGGTAAGTTATTTGGCATACCTGTCACTATTCTTTTTGATACAGGGGCTACTGAATGTTTTATTTCTAATAAACTTGCTTCTAAACTTAAAAGAAAAGATGGAAAAATAGATAAATCTTGGACTGTACAGTATGGTAATAACTCTATTCATACAGTGAGTATGTGTCTTTTTGGGGCAGTCCTTGACTTACCTAACTTTTCCACGGAAGTTGACCTTTATGTTACACCTTTAGGATCATATGACATTGTCATCGGTGTCAATTGGTTAGTTGACCATAAAGCAAAGGTATATTGCTACGAAAAGAACATAAAATGTTTAGATGATCAGCTAGAAACAGCAGAGATTCAAGGTGTGAAACGGGAAATTTTAGTTAGAAAACTGTCATCTATGCAGCTTAAAAAGGCTAAAAATAAAGGATGCACTCTTTATGCAGTAAAGATATCTGAAATTTCAGAAGAAGATGATGATTTCATGAAACAATTTCCTCTATTACAAAGTTTCAGGGACATTTTTCCTGAGGAATTACCAGGGTTACCACCCAAGAGAGAATTTGACTTCACCATCGAAATCAAACCAGGAACAGAACCTATTTCCAAAGCACCTTATCGGATGACCACTACAGAGTTAGTTGAGCTTAAGGCATAGTTACAAGAGCTTTTGTCTAAAGGTTTGATTAGACCAAGTGTTTCACCTTGGGGAGCGCCTGTAATATTTGTGAAAAAGAAGGATGGAACACTAAGGCTGTGTATTGATTATTGGATGTTGAACAAAGCAACAATCAAGAACAGATATCCACTTCCAAGGATCGACGATCTATTTGATTAGATGTGTGGAGCAGCGGTTTATTCTAAGATAGATCTTCGATCTAGGTATCATCAGTTAAGGATTAGAGAAGAAGATATTCATAAAACAGCTTTCCGAACAAGGTACAGACATTATGAATTCACGGTTCTACCCTTTGGATTAACTAATGCACCCGCAGCCTTTATGAACTTAATGAACAATATTTTTCAAGAATATTTAGACAAGTTTGTGCTTGTATTCTTGGATGATATTCTCATTTATTCTAAAAGCGTTGAGGAGCACAATGAGCATTTGAAGATAGTTTTGAGAATTTTGAGAAAAATAAAGTTATATGGTAAGTTATCCAAATGTTCTTTCTTTGATTCAGAAGTTCACTATTTGGGTCATGTCATAAGTAAAGAAGGAATTGTTGTAGATCCTTCAAAAATAGTGGCAATAACTGAGTGGCCTGCACCAAAGAATGTGCATGAAGTAAGAAGCTCCATGGGTCTTGCAGGTTACTATAGAAAATTTGTTAAGGATTTTTCTAAAGTAGCTGCACCAATAACTTCATTGCAAAAGAAGGATAAGAAATTCATATGGAATGATAAGTGCGAAGCGGCTTTCAAAAGTCTGAAAGACCAGTTGACTTCTGCACCTATATTAGCTGTACCAGACCCTAATGGGAGTTTTACTGTTGTAACTGATGCTTCTGGGGAAGGCCTTGGAGGTGTTTTGCTTCAAAATGATCAAGTCATAGCATATGAAAGTAGAAAACTTAAATTACATGAGCTGAATTATGCCCCTCATGATTTGGAACTTACTGCCATTGTTCATGCACTTCAAGTCTGGAGACACTACTTACTTGGGAAACCTTTTGAGTTGAAAACTGATCACTTAGGACTGAAATATATTTTTACTTAGCCTAACCTGAATGCCAGACAGAGAAGGTCGTTAGAATTTTTATCACAATATGATTTTGATAATAGCTATATCAAAGGGAAGGAGAATAGAGTAGCTGATGCTCTAAGTCGTAGGAGGCACATTTCTGCTCTTATAACATTAAGAACTCAGTTTAAAGATGAGATAAAAAGTTCCTCAGAATCAGATGCATACTTTCAACAAGTAAAAGCAGCACTTGCTGTAGAACCAAAGGATATAAGGTATAAAGGTTTTCATTTTGATAATGAAGGAATCTTGCGATATGAAAATAGGGTATACGTACCTATGCTGAATGATTTGAGGAAGAAGTTGTTAGTTGAATTTCATAATTCACCTTTCTATGGACACCCGGGAATCACAAAAATGCTTGCTGATTTGAAACAACAATACTTTTGGAAAGGTGTGAAAAAGGATGTCATTGTTTTTGTGACTCATTGTTTGGAATGTCAGCAGGTTAAGGTAGAACATATGCACCCTGCTGGACTGTTATATCCTCATAGCATACCGCAGTACAAATGGCAAGTAATAACCATGGACTTTGTATAAGGGTTACCCATGTCTAGGAACAAACATGATGTTATCCTGGTAGTTGTAGATAAACTAAGGTAGCTCATTTCATCGCTGGAAATCTAAAGGATGATTCACTAGTGCTGGCCAAAAGATTCGTACACGAAATTTTCAGATTACATGGTGTACCAGAATTGATTATATCTGACAGGGATCCAAGAATGACGTCAAGATTTTGGCAAACGCTTAACGCAGCTCTTAGAACGAAACTAAACTTCAGTTCTGCATATCATCCAGAAACGGATGGACAAACTGAGAGGGTAAATCAGGTGTTGGAGGACATGTTGTGAATGCATTGCATGGATCAACAGTATAAATGGGAAGAGTATCTTCCATTAGTTGAGTTCGCATACAACAACACTTATCACTCATCTCTTAAAATGACACCATTTGAAGCACTTTATGGAAGAAAGTGCAGAACTCCTGTTAGCTGGGATAGTGTTGAGGATAGAGTGGTAATTGGACCAGAGATTCTCATAGAAATGGAACAGCAAGTTAAGCTGATTCGTGAACGATTAAAGGAAGCAGCGGATAGACAGAAGAGCTATGCTGACCTTAAGCAGATTGATCGCATGTTTGAGCTTGGTGAGAAGGTTTCTCTTCGTGTTAAACCTAGAAAGAGTTCTATAACTTTTGGCAAGGCTGCCAAGTTGTCACCTCGATTCGTGGGACCCTTCGAAGTTGTCAAAATAATCAATCCTGTAGCTTATCGTTTAGCATTACCACCTGCTTTATCTCGCATGCATGATATTTTCCATATTTCTTTTCTTAAGAAATACGTTTCAGATCTGTCACATGTTTTAAATTGGAATTCCTTGCAGGTCCAAGACCCAGGAATAATCGTGGTTAAACCCACACGAGTGCTGGAAACTCGCCAATTGCATTTAAGAAATCGTGAAATACAGCAATGTAAGGTCCAGTGGGACCAGTTTAACGAAGAAAGTGCAACTTGGGAAAATTTGGAAGAGATGAAGATTGCTTTTCCTTGTCTTTTTCAACAGAATGGAATCTGTTGACAAAACATTTCTTTTATGAACTTATTTTTTTTAGTTTATATGAAAGCCAGATGGAGGCAAACATTATTCAAGCTGAATAAAATGTGTTGTGACATTGATTTCTGGAACTATTCAAGTTGGAAAATAGTCGCATTGTTTTGTGAACTAAAAAATTGGTTGACCTGAAGGTTAATCGAATATGTAATCATCGGGACGATGAATCTTTTAGGAGGGAAGCATGTAACACCTTGGACTGTAGTTACTTCCTCCTGAGCATACAAGTGTTGATATGTGATTTCTTTTGAAAGGATGTGTTCCCTTGATTGAGAATTAATGCTTGATATGTACTGTATCTTCTTTGCAAATAGCAGATCTTTGACTGAGTCAGAATATGATTGGACTCTTTTATTTCTTTCATTTTACACCTGAGTTTAATCTGATCTTAGAACGAATTATGGAGTTATCCATTTATAAGACCTAGCCTTGGATCAGTGGTATTGATCAAAGTGATGCCTTAAGCTTATTCATGATGAATTAAAATTATAGACCTTACGCAGGTTGCAAGGTTTGGATGCATTGAATAAGCTAGTCTGGAGTATAACTCAGGCTGACCGCGTTAAATGAATTGGTTCCTGATATCGTAATATATTTGGAAGGTCTTGATCGTGGACCAGGTAATAATTCAGTTACATATAATTCAATAGCCATTTGGCAGTGCAGGAGTGAACCCTGTTCGTGAATGTATGTTGTAGGTTCTTTTTCTGAGCATATGAAATGTTAGACCTAACTGGATTTGTTAAGGTTAGTAACCTAAAACTAAACCTAACCTAGGGGTTGGATTAGTGTTAATCTAACCTAGACCTAGGCTAAGAGCTAATGTTCAAAGTTAGTATCTATGTGCTAAGAGGTTAGACTAGGTGTTATCCTAAATCCTAACCTAAGTTACTAACCTAACTATTGAACAAGGAAGAAGGGGACCTATGGAAGGGTGCGAACCATGGGCGGCAGTTTCTATGTTATTAAATGCATGGATAGGCTTGAGGGATAGGTAATTTGGTGGAGGTTTTTAAAACGGCTAACTAGAGCCGACGTGGCAGGTCGCCAAAGTTGGAAATGGTCTTTGATGTGATTTTGTCCATCGCCAACTATGGCGGTCGGTAGCAGTGGAGATTGAGCGGGAAATTGGGAGTAAATGCAATTAATGAACTCGGTAGTCGAGCTCGGGTTTCACGGGAAGGCATGCAAAATGGAAAGTTAATGGTTTGTTTGGTTTTTCATTAGCTCCGGTTTTCCCTTTGTCTATTCACTGGTTCATCGCACCAGTCTTCTTGGAGTTGGATGGAAAGTATGAACGTAACTAGCTCTTTTCTCTGGCAAGGAAAATATATAAGTCATGGAAATAGCAAAATTTTGTTGGTGGATCTAACATGGAAAAGGAGGAGAAGGTTCGAGCTCTTTCATTGGTCTGCTTCGAAATTTTAAGCAAATAACCAGGCATGTTAGGCCCTAACCTTTAAAAATCTTGCTCTCTTTCAAATGATTTCATTAGAACAACTCTGTTCAAATGATTTTTGGAATTAGATGATTTATATGGTAGCCTTGTGTGATTTTGTCACTGTATCTTCTTGCTGGTTTGATTTTTCAATTTAAACCTTGATGGGTGTATTTTATTTTTCAAACTGTTGCTATATATCTTGGTGTTTTGCATTCCAGCTTTAATTGGCGAAATATATGCAAGAATGCATACTAGGCCTACTCTGTGAGAGCCCATGAATTTTTCTCTTGATGGGTACATGCCTACTATTAAAACTTGTTGATAATGCTTACTGTTGATGATTGTTGTTGATACTCGATGGAAAGGATACTGTTGGACGTTTTGTTCAGTTGTTTGGATTTCTTTGTAAGTTCTGTCGAGGTTATTAAGGTAGTGGTTATTGAATCTTGTTGGGGTTCCGCTATGATATTTAGGTTTTGTTGAATGAATAACTGGCTGTGTTTCAGTTTTTATTGCGATCCTATGGAAGTTGTTCCTCCCTCCCTCGTGTTACAATTACGGGATTTAACTCGATGATAGTTTGCATTATATTTATTATATTCAAAACAACTCTGTGGAGTACATTGAATGGTTCGTATATTATGGTCCACTGTTGAGGCTATATATCTTTGAATACTGGTAATTTGATTTTGTTGGAGTCCTGAAGGAGTAACAGGTATACGACCTCTGTTATTTTGTAATGAATTTTTGGTACAGACTCTTTAGTGTACTTTTATGTTTCCTTTCTGTGTAAGCTTGAGCGAAAAATATGGAAGAAGCTCAGTTGGATTCCTTGTTACGAATTCAGTATTTAGCTTTTGAATAAGCCTGATTTTGAATGTTTGCCATTGTTGGCATAGTTAGAATCATTAACTATTATTTATCTTGTATACTGTTGTTCGGATTCAGTTGAATCTTTGATAGGTAACCAGTGTATCTGCCTCTATTTAAGTCTGTTTGGTACACTGTTATTTTTGACACTGTTGGGATTCCTTGAGTATTGAATGATATCAAGTATCGTGGCTCTGTACAAATGGGTCGTGAATACCATACTTCAAACTCTGAATACATTCAGATGTGAATACAGAATGTTATGTTTCCTTTCTGATTATCCCAGTTTGATGAGGCTGTGCATGTTACGGGGATTTTGTATGATTATCTCTACATAAGTCTTAGTGAAACATCAATTACTTAATGTCAAGGAGTCTATTATTGATTGCGAGAAAATAGAAGTTCTTTGATTTCGACCTTGGGTTTAGAAGCCTTACAGTGTTTATTAGGGACTAGAAGGGGGTTGTAGGTTGATGTGAGGGATTGTAGTCGTGTTTATGTACTCTGTAGCATGACTATCCTGCCTTGAGCTTGACCGAACTAAGAAACCGTCGACTGCACCTCGACAGGTGATGTGGTGAATATCTGCTTGTTTGCCGTTTCATGTGGAAGGTCTTGTGGAGTCTGTTTGGTAGATGGTCATCACTGTTTGGCGTGAGAGCTACTGTACTACTGGATATCTACAGTAGGTTGTTTATTTGATCTTTAACAAATCTGTGGTGCTTATGGCAGTCTCGTCTGTTATATCCGCATGTGTTTAAAGTGAATGCTTGTCTCTTGGAAAGATGGTATAGTCATGAGCCAGTTCTGAGGGAAATATGTATGATTCGTTTATTTCTCTTTTGTTGTAAAGTATATGTTGATATATATTTTTATCTAACTGTGGGAACTGTTTTAACTACTGCTGGAATCATGGGTTGTTATGATATTCATTTTACTATGATGAATGTAATGATTTTTCTGATGTTTGCTGTCCTGGGGATTCAGATGGATAGTTGTCTTAGATACTTTCATTCTTCTTGATCCCTAATATTATGATGAAATATGTTTACTTGTTGGGTGAATTGATCTCATTTAAACAGGGTGTTTAATGAAAACAATTGATGGATTGCAATTGTTTTAAGAGTTAGTGCTTATCATGCTCAATTCATCGAACTGACCCATGTTGACAATTTTTGCAGATGGATGCCGTAAGTGGTAAAAGCACGCAGATCTGATAGGATGATCAGATTGTTTAATTTGATTTTAAGTTGAAATACAACTTTATTTTCTAAATGTTCTATAAGTGGAAAGATGTTCTTTTTCCGTAGAGTATTGTATCAAGTATGCTGAATGCATAAAATATATTTGATTAGATCTGGAAGGAATGGAAAATTGATGGTTGTTACTTATGTGTTTGTATTCTTATCCTGATAGTTTGACCTTCTTCGGTTCAAATATCTTGAGAGTATTGTTATTATTGTATAATTTGGAGACTTTTGTGATTATCAATGTAAGCTTGCAAGAATATGTGACTGAATACTTATGATTGTTTAGAAATTCTAGTGTGTTCTATCTAAAGCTAAATTGAAATATGGATCACTGTCTTACTGGAAACTAGGGTTAAAATAAACCTAAGCAGAACGCTAAACAAGTTGAATTAAATTATTAATCCCTAGTCTTGATTAAGCCAGGACAACATTTAAATGGATTCTTAATCATTATATCTTGATACTTATATGTACGATATAAATTCAGTAATGAGAACTGAAATAAACCAAAAAGGGATTTTGTTGGCAATCACATGTGAAGATTTTGGGTTACTGTCCAATTTTGTTGATTTAGAATTATGTGTATTCTATGAAGTCCCTGATGGAACCTTAGTCTTAATAACTTCTCTGTGTAAAGGGTTTTATTAAGAAAGGTCATTCTAAGGTGAGGAACCCAGGGATCGGGAAAGACTAACCTTAAAGGGGAACGTCTTTTAATATAATTTAACTCAGCATATGTAACACCTTTTTATAAGTAGATCTTTTCGAGGCGGATTTAAAGGTTGACGTCACAAGTCAACTGTAGGGTTGTACCTTCGAGAAGATTAGGATCTTCTCAAAGATACAACATTGTAGGTGACTTATGACGACACCCTTTGCATTGATCGTTAAGATTTACACCTTGAACTCGAACAAGTTACTTTGGGACCGATTAGGAATGTGGTCACGTTACAAGACTGCCTAGGAGATTTAGGGTATCTTGACACACTGTTTTAACTAGGGTTGAACCAGTATGTCATTGTATCCCTAGTCCTCATGGGCATCCATTTAACGTTATCACCTTACTAATCCGTTTCCGAGTGAATAACTTGGGATATGGGGGATTGACAGAAGTTGGTATAAGACAATCTACATAACATAAGAATGGGGTGAAGGACGTATTCCAGATTGACGAGTATGCCATTAAGGAATACGAGACATAAGTAGTATGTTTCAAATCTTTGGCCAAAGTATCGCAAGTTGCTGATTGCGTTGTCCTAAATCACCTAGTCTAAGGGATGAGATGCCGGTGAATAATGGTAATAATTATTCAGATAGGTTCCTTGGACAGAGCATTCTAATTCCCAGAATAGGGAAGAGAACCGCAAGAGTGGGGTGTTAAATAAAAATGCCAACTCTTACTACTCATGAATAGATCGGTAGATTACCGAGTCATGGAATGAATAGATCGGAGGTACTCCGAGTCATTACAGCGGCATATGGTTTTCTGTTATAAGAATGGTTATTTGTTTGTGAGTTCTAGATTATGTATTTAGAACCAGTAAGCATTCAAAAAAAAAAAATCACTTGTTCTAATGTGTAAAATGAGGATGTTACAATGCGGGGTTCCAAAATCACCGTTCTAGCATAGGATCTCCTTTCAATTTCATCAATTGACGAAGAGGGCGCATACCCCAAGACAAGGAAGATTCTCTCTTAGGCGTTTGAGTCCCATATTGACAAATCAAATTTTGAAATATACCAAGGGGCAATCATACCAGTACCGAAGTTGAAGGGAACCAAACCCTTGGTAAATTCCCAACAGCTCTCGAATGAGTAGTTATGTAATGCAGTGAACAAGGTTGTAGTTGAGACTGAGGCTAGGCTCTTCAGAAGAAATGACAAAGTAATATTTCTAAAGGAAAAGCTAGAAAATAAGGAAGATGAGCAAGATGAGAAAACTAAGGGCTTTAAACAAGAAGAGTTGATCAGCACCTAGTTGTAGAGTGTGTTAAAGGATGAGAAGGCTAGAGTGCGTGAAGTATACAAAAAGATTGAGTGCATTACAAATTAAATAGTGTTGAAGCATCTGGACCTAGCACCTCCCGCGCAGAAGTATGGATCTACCATGGAATTCCTGGAGGACTTAACAAGAATCCTCACCATGGAGAGGCAGCCGCTAGCCTTGGAATCTATAGAAGAAGTGGACACATGTTTAGAAAAGGAGGGTAAATTGAAAGTCATGGCACTCATAGCTGAATACAGTAAGGTCCTTACTGATGTAAAGATTGCTTCCTAGATTGTTGAGGCCCACGTACAAAAAACTACGCGGATAGAGATAAAGTGGCAAGCATGATGGTTACCAATGATGAAGCAGAACTTAAAGAGTTCTAGGAGAAGAACAAGGGGAATAGAGAAGAGTGAGAAAAGATTCTCTGAGGTAGAAAATAAATCAAAAGCTATTGAGGCCTTATGGGGATCACTTAAAAATTGGTTAAAGGAACTATGCCCACAGATTACACGAAGGATTGACGCACTGGAGGAAATAGGAAAGGAGTTAGAGAAAAATTTTCACACCATGAGCGCACAAGGGGATGGGCTAGGTTTTTATCAGGTGAACACCTTAGTAGGATATATTTTCCAGAGAGCACAGAATGAGGTCGATGCCTAGAACAATTTGGAGTCTGACTTGCAGAAGAAGTTTCCTCTCTTATTGCTTTAAGTAGCATCATTCCCCATTCTTCCTTCTTTGTTCCCTTTATTCTTTTTCTAATCCATTAAGTCTTTGTGTATTATTTATTCTTTCAGGAATTTTCTGAGGGAAGAGAACAGGTAAAGTGTGGAGTGATAATGGGCCCCTTAAATATCAACTAAGTCCAAAATGGGCACATAGGCGCGCAATGTTTAATAAATCATGCAAGATAAGGCGTGTAGGGAAGGGTTCAAGTAGGGTTTTGGTAGAACCCAGGATGTACACCCACAGAGCAGAATCTGGGAAGTAGCCATTTTTTTACCTATATGGCAGGATGCAAAAATAACGTGACCTGAGTGGATAAGGTGCCAGCATGGCGACAGGGTGGCATAGAAGGAATACGCTCTGCTATAGAAGCTTCTAGAAGTAAATCATAGCAAGGAGTGGTGAGCTCAGTCCTGGAGGAGCATACGTCCATGAAGGACCACATTCATAAACTTGGTGACATATCTGAGGCTATAGAAGAATGATTTGGTAGTTCAAGAAGGCTATATATACAAGCACCTGTAGGAGTAAGAAAAGAGACAAGAGGAGAAAGGAAGAAACTGGATAGAGGGTGGAGCTCTACAGAAATACTGCTAGGACTCTGTTAGCTTGGGTAAATAAGCATAGGAAAGGATGTATCAAGGGTTTGGGAGTTATAAAAATTTCTTTTGATAGGCTGGCTATATGAATCCAATTATAATGCATGACTGCGGTCTGCCCTTCTATGACATTCTGTAATGGGCCTAATGAATGTAATAAGGTTACCAGTTTATGTGAATATGATTATTAATGGTTCTAATGTATACATCCTTCTACATATCTCTTTTTCATTTAGGTTTATGAACTAATTATGAATGCTTGTACAACTTCATTTTTGTTTTGGTGTAAGTTTTATAATATGTTAAGCACTTTTCTGTTTGGAATGACTACAAGGATCTAGAAGCCATTATGAGCTCTATGTTGCTTGTATGTCTTATTTCCTCTCAAATATCTTAAAATCAGATCATAGATTATGTTTCCCACTAAACTCACATAAAGGAGAGACTCGGCACCCGCACATGCCTCAGGTGAGCGCCCAGTACCCACTAGGTGATAGGCATACGCGCCTGGGGTTTCCTTTTTCTTTGATGGGTGTAAAATGACTACATATACCTAATGTAGTTCTATGTGAAATTATGTGCCTAGGGCACCCTAGCGCTAATGACACAGAGTTAGGGGAAATTGCTAGATGTAAAATAAAAATGGTGGATGGAATAGAATGAATACAACCCTTCCTATGCAGTGTGTATGATGCAATGATGCCCAAACATAGTCCCTTGCCTTAGTAGATAGTTATCTATTGATGGTATATAGTCCACCCATAAGATAGTAGGTATGTTATGTTTATATAGGGATCTCTTCCTCATAATTTGACACTAATGACCTGACATGCCGACTAGTACCTAGGGGAAAGAGAGGGAAAATGACAGAGATTGACCTCGAACAGATAAATTATATATAGGTGTTTTTCGGGACCAGGGCACCTAAAATTAAGGACTAAGATGCCAATGGGTGCCCTACTACTACCCTAGGTGCCCTCATCTAGGAATAGAAATTAAAAATGACAAAATAAAACCACATGATACTCCTTGAGAGATGAACAGAACTGTGTAATTAACTGAATACTATGCAAGACAAATGCTAATGACGACCAACTAATTGATGAAAGGACTAGGGGATAGGTCATTTGTGAATACTTTCTTTATGTGAGATCCATATATAGAAATACATATTTAGCGGTATAAATGTAATAGAAAGTGTGTGATTTTTTAACTACAATCCTCTCATACATCATATCAGACAATACCCTTATCAACATCCAAGGAAATCAGCCTCCACTAGAATCAGATAAAGATTAACAAGTGATGCCCATCATCATCATGGTCAACAATGCTCATCCCTCTACCTTCGAACTATATAACGTCATGTATGAAAATTCCCATAATATAATCTCCACATCCTCTACCTCATCTCCCAATAATCTCCACATTATATCATCTCTCTCATCCTTTTCAACTAAATATATAGGCTCCCATATACATGTAATATAAGAACCTTGTGCACATCCTCTACAGTGATGGTCATCTTGCTCGTTGGCAACTAGAAGTTCCATGTCTTGTAATCCCATCTCTCAAACAAAGAAATTAATAAGCATCTCTTTGGAGATATGCCTATAATAGCACATCCCTCGCACTTTGACATCCTCCAAATGTACCCAATCATCATCACTTATAGTTGAGTGTACTTCATCCAAAATATTTATGATTCTATACCTTACCCGCATTTAGAATTATATAAAATGCCATTAACAACTATTTGGTCATAATTTAATAAATAAACATCCTAATAAAATTTTAACCAATTAAATATTAAAATTCCTAACCATTTTTCCTTTAATCGTAGGTGATTCCATCAAATCTTCGATGTTTAACCCAATCACAGGATATTCTATTGAATCTTCAGTGTTTAATCCAATCACAAGTGATTCAATTGAATCACCAATGATTTTTGTGTCAAAATCAATGTGCCCTAATATGGCCCCAAAAAACAAAAACAAAAAAAACTAAACAAAAATAACCAAAAATTCAAGAAAAAAAAACCTACCTCGCTATTTGTAGGTTTTCGTCGTCTCCTGGATTTCCCTCTTGCCTCTATGTGCCAAAATAATTACAAAATGCTACAATCCCAAACTCAAAAGATGTTTTGGCTTGCGACTACAAATGCGTTGAAAATGAACTCCCTAGCCTACTTATAGTTCCCTAATTTTTCCCATGCCCTGATTTTCAGTGATTTAGTAATTTCTGATGATTCAGTTTAATCGCCCACAATCATCCCTTGGTCTCCTCTATCCTACATTTAATAATCTATAATTTACCCTAATTTACCAATTAGACAACTATAATGCTTTCCCCCATAATTTTTATTTCATTTGACCAATACAATGGTCCCACATACCATACTAGGTTCTCATTGGATCCTTTGGTGTAGTTACCTTTCTAACGCAAACCGTCTGTAGGTTACCAATAATCATGTCGCCCTCTTGTCATGTGGTCCCTACCTTTCATTTTTGAGATAACTACCCCCTTGTCTCATACATTCTTTTTCTACATTTTCAATTTTCAAATTCCTCATTAGGAAATTGAGCATATTTTTCGTGAATCACTTTTATTTCACCTTTCCACCAACTCTTTTCAATCCACTATCACACTTCATCTATTATTGGCTAGAGTATAAACCATGCCCTCATCATAAACTAGGGTATTTTTTCTTTTCCCAACATTTAATATTATCCATAAATGTTCAGTGCACATTTGTCTATAGGGTCAACCACGTTGATGCATTCCCCTAAGGTTATACAAATATATCATGTCATTTGTTTACTGAAATCCTTGTCATCCATATATATTTTCATCATCATCATTCAAAATTACCTCGCATGGGGCATCTTACAATCTATCCTCTCTTAATCTCAATATCTCATCAACACATCTCTCATTTTTGTCTCGCAGGTTTGCCGCATCAACCTACTCAACAAAAAGGGGCAAACGTAGACACTAAAAATTTGAATAATAATTCCCTCTTTTATTTTAATTCATTCCCAAATATGAACTTGAATACATTTCCCCCAAAAAATATTATCCTAACCTATTTTTACATCCTATAAATATTTTAATTACCATTCCAACTCCCCATTTACCTTCATCTTATCCTAAAACTCAAAAAAATAGCTAGTTGTTATCACCCTTATCCTTGAATATGTGACTTCCTATCCTTAATATCACACTATCAACCGAACCCATCACATTTGGAGGTGGTAAAAAAAACTTCCAAGTGGATGTGATTATCCCTCCTAATTCGCTAGCGACCTTATAATTATGATCAATCCGCCTTGGTTGGGGAAAAGGAAGCAATTGCATTGAATTTTTAATCTTCTGAGATTTAAAACTTAGCCCAGTGACACACTTAGATACTCTTGAATGACAGGATAATCCATATTTTAGGTGTAATCACGATTGACAACCATCAAGTTTCTCACATCTCTCCTCACATCGACACCAATTCATCCACGAATTCATCAAGGTAATCATTTTGTTGGTTTTACATTATATATTCTTAGTTTTATACAAATTGATTAAATAAACCAATTATCTGTTATTATTGACCATCGGATCCATTTAATATTTTTTTATCAATATACATTTCATTCTATAGAAATCATCAATGATTTGTGCAATCGCTAGTGATTCTTGTTTTATTACTTTATTGTCAAGATCTGGTCATTTCCAACATATTTTTTAATATATTTATTACTAATCTCTTATGTTCCAAGTATGTCTCTATTTAGATGACCTTTCTAGGTATCCCACATCTCATTACCTCCATTCAAGATATCCTGACCATTTGACAAACAATCTTTTGGGAAAAATATTACATTTCTCATGAGTTAAGCACCTACACTATTTTATTCACCCCCGACTCCAACGACATTGAGGATCAGTTGAAAATCCTCCATGAAGAAAGTGATCAAGCCGACCAATACTGGGAGGATTTTTTTGACAACCTTTGGTGACTCATCACTCTCTTGTGGATTACCTACTATGATCAACATCTAAAAGAGTCATTCGCATTTTAGATAAGTTGTTTGGTTATGTCTCTAGCATAAAAATCATTGGAAAATATAATATTAAAAAACATTGTGTTCTTACATATATTTATTATCATGATCTTATGTTTTACTGTTTATCTTAAGTGAATACATGACCTGACACCCATGCAAAGAAGCCCTTTGGCTCTTGGTACTGACCTTTTTTAGTAAGCTCGCTTTTTATCCATCTAACATCTTTTTGTTTAGTGTGTCTTTGATTACAGATATTCATTCTATTTGGAGTTTGGATCACGTACACAGATTGAAATTCCAATGCATTATTCATCCACTACATGTTCTTAAGTCCTATCATATTTGACGTAAGGCGATTTGATTATAGAATCAATATCACACCATTACACAAAGAGTAAATTTTCAAATTTGAGTGTCTATATTCCCCCCACCCTCTTAAGTATGAAATAAAAAATTACATGCTTAAATGAAAAGATTCATGGGTGTGTAGACACAATTTTTCTTTTCTTAGAGTTTATTTTGTACAACCTTGTTGTGTTGTTTTTGACATGTTTCATGATGAAAACAATAATATAGAGTGTATTTGATGTCCAAAGTAAAGAATTGTAACATGAAATATTTTGCATTTGTATAAAAATGAAATGAAAATACGTAAAAAGGAAAGAATAAACTTGTTTTTATTTTTTTTGTGAAGGTCAAAGCTCTAATGCTTTACTTGTACTTAAAGAGTTAAATTTCTAAACTTGCTTAAGGATTGATGTGACCAGTACCCAATTGTGTCAAGGATAACTAGAGTGTTATGTGCATGCAACCAAACACTAAAAGAGATGATAGTAAAGTGTTGAAGAACTCCATGAAGGAAGAAGGTCATGTATCAAAATCATTCAGAAAATATGATATCTTCCTTTTTTAAATGTGGGAGGAAAGGAAGAAATACATATGAAGAACATAGTTACTTTTCAGTATATCACATGATGAGAAATAGGAATTTAGAAAGAAGAATTTTCAGTGTTAAGATTAGGACTTAGAGCATGGTCAAGGTTCAATTCGCTCATCCCATTCAATTACATTGGAGTCTATGAGAGTATGGATGATGTGGCGAAGCTTGATACATTGATCAATAAAGTGACCAATGTAGCTATGATAGTCACAATAAGTAGTATAATCAAAGTTCTTACTATGAGGCTTGATTGTATCAACCTCAGCTATTGTAGGGAGAGACATGAGATTACACTCAAGTAAGTGTTGAAGCACAATGTGTGGAGCACAAGGTGGACACTTAAATTTCCTTTATGTAGGGTCTGGTGAAGTATAGATATATAAAAAATTATCACTTGGGGTATCAAGTTGTTTATCATCATTGATATCAAAATCATATTCAACTTCCCCAATGGGATTGAAATCCAACATGTGCAATTTTACATCTTACATATCAAAAAATTTATGGATATCCTCAGTTGAATCAGAATATTTTTCAATTTGTTGTGGAAGATTAGAGTTATCAATAGAATATATTTTCATATTGCCCCCTAATTGAATTTTTGGTGGTTGTAATTTCTTTGAGGTGGTGTGCAATTTTTCATGTTCAACTAGTACAATTGTCATTTTTATTTGCATAATAAAATGATGTAAGTCGTTTGTATAAAGCATTTTTTTAAGGATGCATTTTACTTGTATGTGCTTTGTGAGGAGATGTCTCATATTGTATTTCCCAAGGTGTATCATATTATAATAATTAAATATAGTTAGAAATTTTTATTTCCATTGAGATTTTAGAACTTGAGATGATTTCATAGGATAATTTCGTGTACCAAATGAAATAAATCCCTTATTCTCAAGTTGTTGGATTCATCATTGTTGAGCATAAATTTTTTTATCACGATGTCCATTAATTTCATCATAATTATAAAATGGTGTACCTTTTATTTTTGTATATCGATAGTCAGCTAGTAATGAGTAGGTAACAAATTGATTAAGTGATGTTCTAGTAGCTCATCTAAAATATCATGTTATCTAACATCATGTTCAAACTGAAGAGGTGCTTTTAGTTATAGGAATTTCACTCCACTTGTATGGGCACATTATCATGCATATTGTGTGTATCACATTGCTTCTCAATGGGCTTAGAACTAGATTGATTATGATGTTTATAGATATAATGGAGATGGACATTGGAAGAATAATTTAGATGTGTAATTTAACTCTTAAGAGATGATATCTTAGTATTCTTAACCTTAAATTTATTTTGAAAATAATGGTGTAAAGATTAAATAGACTATAAGATATCCTTATGAAATGTTTTATCATTACCAATAGAATTTTTTTGAAATAGGTCTCAAAATTGAGTCCACATAGAGAAGGTGTCACATTAGCAAGGAGCATTGTTTCTTGCACTATGTGATATTTTCCTTGCATTTGTAATGATGTTAAATTAAATCATATAACGAGACTTCAAAATTTATAACATAGGCCATGATATAAGAGTAAATGATATAAGAAACTCTAATCAGGTGGTAAAGAATAATAATTAGCACATGGAGGGCCAACAATGGAAAGATTAAAGGAGATAAGACCCAAAGGTGGTGTTTGAGCAAAAAGTGACTATTGTCAAATTACTAAAGTGGCCATGTATGAAAATAAATTTTGAATTTGAAAATATTGGGAGAGGTATTATTCAATATGATTAAGTGGAAGTAAATCCTCTAATATTTTTTTTAAAAAGTGTTTATTTCTCTGGTTATTACCTAATTACTCAAAATTGTAATTTTGAATTTCTAAAATGTGTTGCTAAAAATTACGACAAGCAAAAAGATATTTTCATTAAATATTTAAAATTAATGATAAACTCAAATTAATTTGAAAATTTATCTTTTATGTTTGAGATATTCAGTGAAAGGTATTTCAATAATTAAAGGCCCTAAAATGAGACCCAAAGGGTAGAACTGACCATAAGACACCAAGGAAAATTATGGAAACCATAGTTAGGGTAGGTGATAGATGAAAAATAGGTTTGAATATAAATATATAATGTAGATATAAAAACTTAGGGAAACTAGGGTTTGAGATAAGGTGTAAAATACAATGTCAGGTTCACCAAAAATTTTACATCCTTATTAGATTATATGAAATATAATAACTAGTTGTTGGAGACAAAATCACCGAGAGGGGGGTGAATCAATGAGCCATTAAAACTTTCATTATCTTAAACATTCACATCCATCAACCATTCAAATCATTCAACAACCATTAACAACATATAGATTAAGAAGTGATAAATCAAACACATAAACATATACCTTAATAACACAAGCACACCAAAATTAAGTGGGAACCCCATAAGGGGAAGAAAACCCACTAAAGTTATTTTTAATTTGAAAAGAGAGGAGTATTATAAGTGGAAGAGTATCACTGAATATAATATTAGGGACATTACCTTGGAAGATTGGCTAGCTATCATGGAAGTCTGTATTGACACCCTGCTCAAATTTACTAAAGAACCGGTGTAATAAATTCAAGAGAGTCAAAGGAAGGTGTTCATTTAGGAAAAAAGAATTAATGGCTTTAAAGCTGAACTCATTATATAGGAATAAAGAGTGTCCATTATCTAGAACCAGGTCACCAGACTTCAGATTTGTGGTCCCATATATTTTAGAAAAAGGATGTGTCTTGTCTTAACAATAGTCTTTGTAGCAATTTAGACGAGGAGGATGTCACAATAACTAAGGAGGGTGATATCTTGGAGAGTGCGAATACCAGGGACATCCAGAACCTAGGCCCCATATCTAGAACTAGAAGTAAGAAGAAGGAGAAATGTTAGGTTACTACTGGTTAACTGGTCATATGTTTTTTGTGTTTTTTATTTTTATATTGGATCCTCTATCATAATCTAATCATAGTATCAAACAAATGTATGGAATGTGTTTAGAGCTTAGTTTCTCTTTGGGCTTTTTGTCTTGGCCAAGTTTTTTTACCAGGTATTTCCCTAGTTCCTTTATGGGTTGCATTTCTCACCCTTGATCTTTTGTATGGAAATTTATTGTGGTTTTTTGGTCCCCTTTCAAACCAATATTTTTACCTAATAAAAAAAAACATCGAAATAAAACTTTATATAGTCATTTTTTCAAATTTAGTTGAGCACCAACTCAAGAAGGATCACCAACCCCACAAGTATCACCAAACCCTAATTTAGTATAACACTAACCCTACAAGGAGGGCACCAAAAACCTAGATGAATCAACACCAACCAAATACATCTGAATTTTTTCTCACACAACTGATGATGACTTAATGAAGCTCGCTTCTCCTTTTATCTCTCTCAAAACACCTCTCTAGCCTTTCTTACGCACATACTTCTTTTTCATACATTATCTCTCTAGAACAATCACACAAACTTAATTTACCTCTCTTCATGGTCACAAATACCTCTAACATATTCAAGAACTACCTTCTAGGTCACGTTTTTCCTCCACTTGATTAACTACCTCAAATGATATTTCTAATTTTCCTTTATACCCTTATCATGATCATAATACATGTAGGTTTTCCATCATATATAAAAAAATTAAAAATTATTATAATTTCCTATAAAAATCATCCATAAGACAATATAGGTCACAACCATCATCTAGAACCACCCAGACCAACATTAGGACTCAAGAAACCCTAAAACACCAAAACAAGAAACTCACCACAAAGGGAATGTTATAGAGAAAAAACACCTTCACCAAAACATGGAACACACTTATACATGTTTTATAAGCCTTCAAAAACAAATAGAAACCATGCAACACACTTCAAAAACATCTCATTCCATGAAACCCACTTGAGACCATGCACAACCAAGCACCCTCAAAAATAGTCTTAAAAAAATAAGCCATAACTTCATCAAATGACATAAAATATGAAAGTGTGATATACCAATGTAAATAACATGACCTTGGTGTCATCACCAAATGAAATTCATGCCATAAATCAAACTATATAGCCTCTAAAACATCTTTGTAACTAGAGCACCTCAAACAACCCAAAATTGTCCCAAAACCAGTCATACAAGATAGGGCACAAAAGATCTCACAAAAATCTCAACCATCATCTAAAACCATCATGTAAATTAATATTATCTCACATAATTCCTTAAATGCTAATTGATTCAATAATTCTAATGGACAACTTGAGCTTAAACTGATCTTTTTTGAAAAAAATTACATTTTTGAGTGGGGCCCACATAATGTCACAACCTCTAAATACCACCTAGAGAAATATGGAGGAGTCCTCTACAACCTCAAATAATCACATTTTATTAAGAAATTAATTTTGGGCCACTGCAAAAAATATTTCTCCAGTCACTATATAGCAAGGGTTTCACAAGAGTTAAAAAGTTATTTTCCTTCTTAGCAATTGTTCATAAAAACTTGATGATAAAAAGAACTCATTCCAATTTTAAAATATTTAGAAAACAACTATTCAAATATTCCCAAGATTTTGGGCTCCTATGTAAATCATGAAATCTCTAACAAGCACCAGAAAGTAAACTTTGAGCTCAAAATCTCACCTTTAGGAACTCAGTTTTAGTAAAAAATACAATATCTTTCAAAATATTCAACAAAATGACCTAAAATTTGCAAAAAAAACCTTCATATCAACCTTCCAATACATATCTAGTGCTCACCTTTTCCAAAATACACCTATAAGTGCTAACTCTACCACACTAGGGCATGCTTTATTAAGGGTTAGGTCTAGGAACAGACCTAGAAACCAATTTTAACACCTAAAACAGAAATGTAAGACACTTGTGAGAGTCTCTAAACGTCATAATCATACTCCTAATGCTCTCACCATACATATACAACTGATACATTCTTCACTTCATCATGGCATACCTTGTTCTGCTCTCTAGGCCTAAAAAACAAGCACCTTGAATATGCTTGTTTCACTAAATCTGACTTCCTCATCACCTTAGAAACCTTTCACACATGCAATGACCTTCATCACACTCCATGTTATCAAAAAAAAATCACCAAATAACTTCATCACTTCTACAATCACTCAAACTTACTCAGGATATCATGAACCATCACTAAGACCAAACAAACTCAACAAGACATTAAACACTACCAATCAACCATCATGTTTATTCCCTATTTTGAACTCAATGAGATAAATGAAAACTCTAAAAACATCATAATTTGAGATCAATGACAACACAATGCCAACAATATCCCTCTTTTTCATTTATGGAAAATCCATTGATGGAAAAACACACAAAGCTCAAACTCCCCCTAAGGAACACACATGCCATTGTCTCATTCTCCCCCTTTTGACACTAATGAAAAATAAAAATATACCTTCCACACCTTCGATTGATCATATTAATTTCACCTTTAGGTTGGAAACATCAACCAAAACAATAAGGCCAATTATTCATCTTGAACTCTAATTTTGTCTCATTGAGCAACTATATTGACTTACCTTCTTCTTGAGCTAAGTGTAGACACCAAATTTGTGTCTTACGACCTCCCATACCATGCATCTCATTTCGCAACCTAACCTCATCACCTAAACTATACACAATTATTTATTAATTACCTTACAATTAATAAATCCACATCTCCAAACCTGCCACCTCATTTCGCCACCTCCATCATCTGACATAGTCCTAACCCTAAACTAACCTAATTAAGACCTATAACTTGGTCTACATCCACACTCATGACTAATGACTCCTCACTCGCACCCAAAACCGACCTCATAATGACTTGACCAAGCCCACAACTAATCCTCTCGAGAGAAAAGGAGGGAAAATTGGCTATTTTACTAAAAATAGCCCACTTTGACTGAACCGATACCGGTTTCTACATGACCGTTGTCGGTTACGTAACCGCCATCGGTTCCCTGTAAATGAACTCCTCCAACCAAAAACAAAGGATCCAAAAATTCATTTTGGGGAAGATCAGAAATTCATTTGGATGAGCAGAGACAAGTGAAGAAACAAGAAGAGTTGGCAGAGGAAGACATTAAGCCCAAGACTGCAACTGAGTAACCAGAGCCCTGTGACACTCATCCGAACATTGGGAGGGAAGATAACTCATCTTCTGATTGTCAGATCATCCTACCTGAGTTTTTCCTTTATCATCACAGTCCTTGGACCTGTATCCTCATCAATAACCCGTAAGTAGTATCTTGTATGTCCTTTTAATAACATTTCTTGAACTTCTGAATCACAACCATTATAAGTGTATTCCTAGATCTACTACCCGGTAACAAACTACATCTAACTATCATTCCTCTACCTTTACGTTACCCCAAGAACACCCTCCCCGTACTCTCTGAGTCCTTTTCATCACCCTGTTACCTAACCCCACTCATTTACCAGCCTTATAAACAACACAACCACCCTACAACCAACCTTCACCAAAAGCCCCTAAAACATTGCCCCTACCGATATCGGTTATTGGCAACCGGGTACCGGTGACAGTGACCGGCATCGGTCACTGTGATTCAAAATAAAAAACCAGCCTTTCTTCTATTGTTTTAACGAGGTAATTAAATTGTGATTTTACAATCATTTGTGTTAATTCATATTAGTAGGGGAACTGACCACCTTCGAAAGGAAGTTTTATATTTCCTGGGCCTAAGGCAGTTCCCTCAGTTATTGTCTAATTAAAATCTGGTGGTCTTGTATTCTTACTTGCAGGTAGTCCCTTCCAAGACAAAAAGGAGTTCTTTATAGTTGATTTGATCTCTCTCTATGGTATGTGCACACCCTCCCAACATTCAACAGGTATTCCTCCTAGCCCTAACCCTTATCTATTTCTCAAGAGAATAAAAGGATAGAAGCAACTCTATTCTAAGAACTGAAATATTCTATGCGAAACATTTTGGCACGCCCGGTGGGACCCATTTCGGGTTTCTTTGATCCTTGCTTGCTTTCATATAGGGAGCATACTTGCTATTTTATTCTCCTAGATATTCACAAGGTATTTTGTTATTTTGGTTAAAAGAATTTGCTTTGCTTTCACATCTTTGCATTATCGAAAGTCATCTCTTTTGCTTCATCGAATATCATTTTTGATTTGGGTTTAAAACACGTGCATCACATTCTTGCTTGCTGCTTTCAATTCTAGTGAACATAGATTAAGTAACAAGTCGTACACGTGGGGGTGATATCCACGGTATTGAAAAGAAATTAATCTTACTTTCACTGCACAACACATACTGGAATCACGACATAATCAACACAACAGCTCAAACATCCCCCCTTTTCCACGGTATTCCTCCGCCCGATTGAGGGTAACCTTATAAGCCAAAACAAACTTGACATTTCCCCTAAGTCTTTTGTCTAGGATTGACATCACCTTGCATCTAAGGCATAAGCCCACAATAATTAAAACTAATCCTAGGGTTAGTCTCTGGATTTGCATGTGCATCTTGCTTGTTTTTAGCTTTGTTTCTCGGTCCTATACTGTCAGTGATCACTTCAGAACAGTTTGATAGATGTACTAAAGAATTGTTAAAAACTCAAATCTGTAGCTTCTTACAGTTTCTTATAATAGTCCTATTATACCGACATCAGTTAATTGACTGACACCGGCTACAGTATAACTGACATCGGTTAGCAGACCGATATCGGTTACAGTCTTTTACAGTCCCTGACAAACCAGCAACCTACCAATTTCAACATTTTGGGGTTGTTTTTGTTCCTGATAGATTGAAACCCTACTGTGTACTCTTGTCCATGGTTGTTATCACTTGGAAGCAAGCTGCCGCCATGGTTTCACATGCCTGCTCTGTGCCTTTTCCTGAATCGCCCCCTTCACATTCTATGGGGAACCCTACGGACACCAGTGAGGTTCCCAAAATCCCTGTAGGAGATAAGGAATTTTCCAAATGTTTAGATGCTAATCCTAGCGCTGTACAATACTATTTGTCTCATACCCCTGACCGTACACCCAACGGTCAGCTTCTCGTAGGTATGCCTATCAGTATAGCTGCTCATTTAGCTCCTTCTCCACCTAATAACTCCACCTTACCTTCTTAATGACTATGGCATAAATATCTTCCCAACTCAGTGGCTTGACATGTGGTCCATATGACACAGATTGGTTATCCTTTGGTGAATACAAGGGCCACACATGGATGACAGAGTAGGGTCAGACTGATGTTGAGGATCGTCTGTCTCGACGACTGCCCCTGGTTCATATGAGTTGCTGATGATATAAGGAGATTCACATGATGATTTCCTTGCTCTTGCTCCGCCCACCTTTTCAGGTCCGCACACTTAGGTCCGATGGCTTTGACACCTGGAGGTATGAGATCCCTATTTGTTCTCTTGATACATAATGTTGGCATGAATGACCTTATCAAGTTTTGACCCCACCAGTGTCTAGTGGAGGCACTTGGCACAATCAGTTGCAGGGTTTACAAATACATGTGATGGACTATGTCTTCCAACCATGGATTTCATCTGGAGCAGGTATGGATGCTAGGAATGCAGATGAGTTATGGAGGCTACTTGAGATGATTAATGTAGTCGAATATGGGCCCTGACATAATGGTGTACCAGTTATTTTTAGATCCTATCCACCCTTCTAAGTACTTCTTCATTCATGATCCTCCTACAATGTTTTTACAGTTGACCCTAGCTTCTACTCGTGTAAATACCCTAAAGAGGATAGCTCATACAAGTCTTAGTGATCTGGAGAGTTTTAGAAATGGTGATGAAAGTATGATGATTGGATATACTATTATGATGTGTCATGGTTATTTCAGAAAATTTTAAGGATGTTAGGATGTGAATTATCAGGACCCACCTTGGAATGGTACAATGCTTTAACCCAACACTCGATCTTCTCTTTTAACCAACTAGCCAAATCTTTCTTGGATCATTTCTCCATTAATATTTCTAAGAAAGTATCTATCACCGACCTCTATGTCATCCGACAATTTGAAGACGAATCTATCGCAGATTTCGTTGGACGATGGCGGGGCCTCATCAACCAACTTACTTATGCCTTGCCTCAGGCTGAACTTATCGAACTCTTTACGTGGGCCTGCACTAAGCACATTTCTCCTACCCTCCAAATTCAAACTTTCCGCACCTTTGATGAGGCCTTTACTATGGCTCGAAAACTAGAGATTCAAGCCTTAGAGGAAGAGAAATTGTGGTTGCGCAACAAAAACCCTAATTTCCGGACCCAAGACCCCACCAACAAACCCAACACCACCAATTCTCACACATCGACTGCTTCGAAATCAAAAGGAGCTGTACACGTGGTGATGGTCAAATCTCAAGCACCGTCTAATACCCCACCAAAAACCACCTATAAGTATAAAGTGGAGCCCATCAATTACACTCCCTTGAGAGAAACTTATGGTGTCATCTTGGAAAAATTTCTCAAATCTGGAGCTATCACCTTGCCTCCTGTTAAAGCTCACTCCGGGTTTGACTCCACCCGCGCTATACCTTCTTAGTACAAATAAAATGACTTCTATAACTTTCACCGCGTAAAGGGACATAGTCACAAAAACTGCAAGATGTTGAAAAACATAGTGCAGGAAATGGTTGATGCAGGGGATATAACCCTTGATAATCCTAATGCCCCTGCTAAGTGAAATTTGAAAATCTTCAACAAACCATTCCCGAACCACTCATCTAACAGTAATGTAAACCAAGATATCTTAGCCGAGGAGAGTGTTCATGAAATCCATGCAATTTTCAACTCTAAACCAAAAGCCTCTATTGAGAAAATTCTGAATCAAACCTCTTCACTAACGCAAGGACCCGAATCCCCTTCACCAACATCAAGACAAGACAATAGCCTTACCATTCCTTTACCCATAAAGAAATCAACCATCCAGAGTTCTTTTCTCATAGATGAGCCTTCTTACACCACATCCCTGCAAGACTGTGAGCGGATGTTATCTAACTTATCTATTTCCCAAACATCTCCTTCCGTTGCTCTTGCTATAAAAGAAGAAGACTCGCCCCTGTTTCTGTCATCCTTAGGAGAGAAACCTCTCGAATCAACATCACCACATTCTTTAATCATGACGGATCCCCTCAAACATGCCCTTCTACCTATTAGTTCTTCATCGCCTAAATCTTTTCAGCTACCAGTTGACCTCTTAACACCCATCGATGCAGTGCCTCATTTACCCCTGTATCACACCCACAGTGGACCGGGATCACAACACACCTCTCTTCCATATCAAAGTTCCAATTCACACCTGAAGATTGTCATTCCCCAAAAGATAGACGGGTTTTATGGGAACGTTTGAGTACACCATGCTCTACTAAAATGCAGATGACTGATCTCGACACCTCTACCATATACCCAAGATGTTTACAAAAGCTCAAAATGCCTGTGTTCTCATCTTCACCCCCCTCATCTCTACTGAATACCTCGTCCACATCTACTAACCTAACCAAACCTTCCCCTACGCTTGGGACTCCATCGATACCCAATTTAACACACCCACCTAAATGGTTAGATTTATCCAAAAATAAATCCATCCATCCACCTAGGAGACAAATCCAATCTCCTCAAATCCAATCCCTACCTTTGTCACCACTAAGACCCTCGTCGTCATACCTACCTTCCATATTGGGACCTCACCCCTCCACCTTGCCTCAATACGTCACACCTCCTGCATTTTCTCTAAAACAACATGCACTTTCTACACCCATACAGAGATCATGTCCACCTATTAACCCTAAACAAACTCCATCATCAAAGGATTTTTTTTTTGGTCGCCCCACTTTCTCCATGGTTGTTCCCCGCCACCACGTTATTTGGAGCCTCACCATCTAACCAGCTAAACTCGACTTCTACGCTGAAGAATCCACGTTTAGTTAAAACCACTCATCAATACCCCTTGTCTCAACCACCACCTGTACGAACCAACCATACCCAAACATTACCAAAACCCACCCAATCAATACCCTCATCTTCCTCTGACTTTGACCCACTCAAAGGATCTTACGCCAAGATCCTTGATGTGTTGGTGGAGAATGCGACCATTTCCCTACCCCCACTTAGACCCTATGATCCATCTAAACCTCGACCTATAGGTTATGATGAGTCTAAAATATGTGCTTATTACCGCACACCAGGGCATGATGTAGAGAGATGCAAAGCTTTGAGAGCCATCCTTCGTCAATCACCTCGCTCTGTTAGAAAGGTTAAAAAAGACAACTTACGAAGGGAGAAACCTTTAGCTTCAATATCCTCTCCTATACCACATGTCCCCGCTTCACCAAGATCTATCATTATTACAACCCCACCTCTCGAATCCCATGATTTATCCCTACCATCTTCCTCCTCTCGTGTTCATGAGATCAACATGAGTTGTGTTGCTACTCGAGGGCAGAAAAACAACGAGAAAGCTAAAGGAAGCACACCTGCGGCCTCTCTTTCTCCGTCCGCCATCCCGATCGCACCACCACCTAAAGTGGTTATTCGTGGACCTGCCTACCCCATCTCTGATGGAGTTGCCCACTGTACCATGATCAAACAGCTTCACCAATCACCTGTAAAAATGACACTGTACGATCTCATTCAAACTTCTGAATCTCATCGACACGCTCTCATTGAGATCCTTCAAGGGATAGAGGTCCTACCTAAGGAAACCTTTCCCGTTGCCTCCATTTTAACACCCAATCACGTTGCTTCCCTCACCAAACAACCTACCACCCCAACCACTTCTGTCTCTGTACAACAAGCCGCTGCTATCAGTTTCTCCGAAGACGATATTGTTGACTTTGGTGCAGAAGAGCCTGACCCTTCTCTTTTCATCTCAGCTTACATCCGGGACATCCGAGTACGTCGTGTTATGATTGATGGGGGCACTATCCTAAACATCATCTCTTTAAAAGCCTTCCAACAAATGAATATCCCTTCTAGCTGCATGTGTGCCAACCCCATCATGTTGCGGTCATTCAATGATGCTATTACTTCTACCTTAGGCACCGTGATCCTTAACATTCGTGTAGGACCACATACTTTACCCGAACTCTTCTATGTCCTTGAGGGAGATTTCCAATACAATATGTTGTTAGGCCTCCCTTGGATCCGGGCTATGGGATGCGTTCCCTCCACCTTACATAGATGCATAAAATTTGAGTACGAAGGGAAGTCCTACACCGTAAAAGCTTAGCCTCCCCCCTTCAAAACCTGTAATATGTTATATCTCCCTAATGATGTGCTTGTACCAGTCAAGACACCCATTCATCCAACCCAACTATCCACTTCAACCGCACCTCTACCATCCACCTCAACCATACCTACACCTTCAACCAATGAAACTGCCATCACAAATACCACTTCCTTTTCCGCAGACAACATCCCAACCTCAGACCCCTTAGTAGATATTTTTCAACGCCTTACGCTGGGGGAGTATGGCCTATATAACATTAGCACTTTCCATACCCCACAAGAGTATGGATAGTTACATGTGCATCCTACCTATGACCGTCGTGTGGGGGAAGTAATCCCCTACGGACCACCTAATTGCCGCAGTAACTTAACGTATGGGGGTGTCGATACATCTTCTGTTACCCCTGAACCTCCTCTTGGCATGGTTCCTTTCCAATCTAATTTTTAATATTTAACTAATCATCATTTTGCTCTCACCTTCCTGATGCACTGTGCTTGGAAGGGCTTCGGTTTCAGTCTTTATGAACAAGGCCGACATACAATCATCCCCATTACCACATGCAAACAAAAGGATCGTTGTGGTCTTGGCTTCTCTAAACCACCTGTTGTCGCCAAATCACTGCACCCTCCAAATGGCCAGGATGTGAATAGGACGTTTGGTGTAATTGGGACACATGGGATCACCTCTCAAGCTGTGGGACTTGGGCTTGAGGTGAACCTCCAGAGAAGGCCGGCTTCCTCTTCCTAAACTAAGTGCTGTACTACTCCTAGTGTAACAAAAATGATTATCTAGTCCTATGCTAACATTTTCATGGGGTTTTAGGGAAAGAGTTTTACAGAAATTAAACTATACTAGGGATGGTGATGCACCAAATAAAGGGTGTCTTCAGATTTAGGAAGGGTTAATTTGAAGAGGGTGTGTGCACCACAGGTCAACTTCACCTACTGCAACTTAGAGAGGGTACAGGATACCACAGGCTAAGAGACACGCGTTCCTTTTGTTAAACTTTATCAGACCGAGAAATATACCAGTTTCCCAGTGAAGAAGGATGAACTCAAGAAGGGTGAACAGACACCACAACTCAACTGCATGCAATACTTCACCACTCGATAAACACAGAACTCCAAGAACCTGCAATAGAAACTTAAACTTACACAATGTACCTGCAAGTATGAGAAAGGCACAAAGAAGCATATAAGGATGAAAGGACCGAGATTAGTCACAAAACACACACTTTTATTGCTTCAATAACATGCACAATGCATCATACATTCAGAAGAGGCAATAGTTGCCATTACAGTCTTGAAGAGGAGGCTTGAAAGTTCTCTCAACACACAAGAACAACTTGCAGAAGAGAGAGGACCCTTGAAAAGTATACACTCTTGCCTGAGATATCTAACTGTCCAACTTGTCTGAACTGTTGGAACCCCTTGAAATGAGCTTCCAACTTACATTTATAGAAGAATATGTGAGAAAGAAGAGGAAATGGTCATAATTACATTCCTAAAATGAAGGCCCATGATGTATTTATTACAGTTAGTTAAACTACCTGAGAAGGTTCCATCATGGGTCATTAATTGCCTGATGACCAAGTCTTCTCATTTAATTAAAAGAATATTTAAATAAAATATTTAAATAATAATAATAAATATTATTATTAAAATATTTAAATAAAAATATTAATTTAATTAACATAATGTTGGGACCCCCCCGTTGACCCGTTTGACTTGAAGAGGAGGGGGGTCCATGTGGATAGAATCTGCACATAGCCAAATTCGATGAGCTTCGAATCCTCTAACTCGGTGTTGCACTCGATTTTTGACCCTGCACTAACTCTTTCCTTGCTTTGGTAATCGCGCTCTTTTGCATTGAGTCCTTCGAATGGTGAGCTATCAAACTCGATTCTTATCATTTTCCTCTATTACCTCGAGGCCATTTACGTATTCCTCGTTCAAACTTCATGAAACATCACCACGAGCTCCTTGCGAAGTCACCGAGTTCTTCATCCAGCAAACGGTCTTACCTTTCCTGGGCTCAAACTCACTTGAATGTCGAGCTTAACCCAACATTTCTGAAAAGAATGGTTTTACCACAATGCTCACGGTTCTTCCTTATCATATAACACTTGCAGTAAGAATGTTTTAGCTTGGCCATAATAAGCACAATTGTACCCTCCAAACGATGAGAAAATGCCATTAACAATAAAGACCTAATGTTGCCATGATGATGACCTAGGCTTATGCCCATAACATGTCGATAGACACCCTTGAAACTGATTTTTTGGCCAAAGAGCCCTTCGGTATTTTGGCAGTGCACTTGGCAATCTCGGCTCCAATCAACAATTATGCCACTATTGGGATCTTAGTATGGCATAGGTAGCTGTGAGCTACACAATATACTCATTTTTTCGAGAACTAAAAAGATCCTTTATGTTACAATTTGCAACACATAAAATAAGCCGTTCAAAAAATACGTTGAACAACTGGGGCAGCCAAGAGGACCTTGGAAAAATGTACCGGTAACAACCATATGAATTCTCCCTTAGTCGTGGATAAAAGCTAATAGAAATAAGCTAGATAAAATCACTTGAAACTACAGTATAATCGTCCATTTGTTAAAACAAGTTTCTCTGAACCATGGTAAAGGAATACTTTATTGTCTGATTGGATGCACATAATGGAAAGGTATAAATATTGCGTACTGCCCACAGAGTTTTTCAAAGAGACCATTTACACGTAACAAGGATGCAGCAAAACGGCTGACCAGGTATTTTCAGAGCTGACCTTCACATTCAATTCGTTTCTAGGAAAGAAATGCTGAGCAATACGAATCGTTTCATTCTGTACTATAATAAACCTTCATCTCCTGACCCGGGCAAATTTCATGAAGCCTTGAATGACATGACTCCAATCCATCATATACAGCAGTGAATATTTGTTTCCTGCAGCTGTGCGTGGGAGCGCTAAAAACGGCTTCTATTATACTGCAGCATGCCTGTGCATATGCGTGGGATTTTGCCGCGACCACTGAATGCTATGCGTGGTAAGCAGAATGTGTAGAGTCTCCGCTGAAATCGGTATCACGTCTCGCGTTGTTTTCTCCATTACCCACTCCAATTCACAATTGTCTCATTAATCTTCCTGGCGACTCGCACAAAGACTCGGACCACTCCAAGCTGCGTGGATTTTGTTTACATGGTTCATGTGGAAGTCTGATGTTGGATTGCCATCATCAAATCTCCACGCTTAGCAGTGCTGCTCCAAATCTCCCACGCGCGGAATTTCGGTCATGGTTTGCCAAACCAATATTTCCACTTCTGGCAGTTTGACCGGATTTCTCCCATTTTTTGGCAGTAGACTCAAACTTCTCCCACGCCCGGGATTTCTTCTTTGGCTTGACATCACGTCATTTCCCCTTGGCATTGCTTGCCTTATTTCCCACGTCCTTGGCAAGATGAAACTCGGGACCCCCTTTACGTGAAAACCTTGTGTTGGCTTTCCACTGCAAATTTTCCACCATGTAAATTGGGATGAAGATATCCTATGTGGGGAAATACTGATTTGGCTTGCCATCATCAAATTTATGACCTTGGCAATATACTGAAATATTTCCCATGTGGGAATCTTACAATGGCTTGCCATCATCAAAGTCCAACCCGACAAAAGGGATGAAAATCTCCCAAGCCAATGCCTTAGCATGGATTTGAACCCCAACTTTTCCTTCTCGACTTACAATCGAACCAAACAAAACTCTGGATGCTCACGACCTTGTCAGGCTCGACTGAGTGAGCCAATGCTACCACGTCTGAGCTCCATCCTCAAATGATCGATTCTTTTCCATTGGCCAAGCCATACACGAATGTTCAGGTGATCGGGGTGATCAGGTGTTCATTGCATTTCATGAAATAGTTTGAATGCATGTATAGGATGTCCATGCCTTCTATAAGCTACAATTACCATATTCCATGAGAAGAGATCTGGATCAGTCATGCAGTTGAAGACTTTACGAGCATCCATCAAACTTCCACACTTTTCATACATGTAGATAAGTTTATTTGGTAATAGCGTGAGTCTTCCAAATGTGTGTCCCCTATTATTGATGTGAGAGTGGATTTGCTTGGCCTCCGCAAGGGCTTTCTTAGTAATGCATGCCTGTAGTAGATGAAGATATGTTAAAGAATTTACAGATGGATTATGTGTTGTAAGAAGAACGTGTAGTGCCTCCTTCAATCGACCCTCTCCATAGAGTGCTACGAGATTTTGATTGAGATGTATTTGGTTGCTTGGTTGCAAACATTTTTCATTCAAACACTACCAGATGACCTCATCGTCATATCTGCATAATCTCATATCATCTTGGTCAAACAAGATAATTTTCCCAAGTGGTTGGTCGAGCACTGTCTAATGGATTAGACCTGGCCTCATGTTAACTTAGCTTTCCTTGACTCGGCCTTCAGATCTTTTTGCATCGATCTCCACCGGGATCCTTGTATAGTTCCTTTCATTCGTCAATTTTCAACGAGCTATATTTTGCATTAACAAGACCTCGTCGAGCTCTTACAACTGAGAGTCTCCACTGAGATGATTTCTGAGATGATTATCAATTTGACACCGGGTTCTTTATCAACTCGACCGTGATAGGACCCCGTTGTCCAATCTTGCCAGGTGTGCAAAATTGGATAACATTTTTGGCGACCTCTCGGGGATGATTGCCTACTAAGCATGATTCCAGTAGCCTTAAGTCATCCATTGGGCATGGAGTCTATGTTGGAATCCTTAAAGTAGTATGATTTTCTTTGACACATCCCGAAATCTCCTTGAACATTTCTAATATCTTGGGCCTCCCTGGAATGCTAAGCATGAAGTATACTGAATCTGTTGAATGCTTGACATCCATGGAACACTGCAAAAAATTTGAATGAAGCGGATTTTGAACTGTTATGGAAACCTTGAACCTTTCTTCTCCTTGACACCTTCCAATGATGAAACAATGTGCAGAACAACATAAAACACAACAACGAGGAAAGCAAAACAACAACAGACAACAATGTGCATAAGCACTTGGAGGAAAACACCTAATTTTAACTGTACAGGGGGTGGAACGCTTCTCAAAAACAAGCTTTGAGATGTATCCCATTCACATGAATGGGCAGTTCTTCTCCATTGAGCCTAGATAGACGAAATGAATTTGCCTCTTTGCAACTTGTGATGATGTATGGTCCACTCCAAAGAGCGTCAAACTTGGCATGCTTGCCTGGTTTGGCCCTGTCTTCATCCCATTTGAGAACTAAATCTCCCTCTTGAAAATGTCTGTCGGATGCCTTCTTGTCAAAATATTTCTTAACTTGAGCCTGATGCTACTCCAAAGTTTTCATAGCCTTATCTCGTACTTCCTGTAACTCCATGAGTTCAGCAAACCTTACCGTTAGAGGATCACTCTCTATAACTTCAAGTTGATGAGCTAACTCCAAAGAAGGTAACTCCAATGAGAGCGGGAGTTTTTCCTCTCTTCCATATACAAGAACGAAAGGAGAATTTCCGATGGCCCTTTTAGGTGTGATTCGATCTGCCCATAAGGCGGTCTTAAGCTGTGTATGCCAAGTCCTCTTGTTAGTCTCCATTGTGCGCTTAATAATCCTTATGAGGTTTTTGTTGCTAGACTCAGCCAATCCGTTTCCTTACGGATAGTAATTGGATGAAGTTTTGAGGTATACCCCATTTTTAACATCCCATTCACTCAATTTCATACCAAGAAAATCCAGCGCGTTGTCTGAAATGACTGTAAATGGAACACCGAACCTCGTCATTATACCCTCCAAAAAATCTAGAACTACCTTTTCATTGCTCTCTTTTAATGCTACCGCCTCTGTCCATCGAGTAAAATAGTCTGTTGCGGTAAGGACCCACTTATGTCCGTCACTGGATGGAGGATTAATCATTCCAATGAAGTCCAACCCCCATTGAACAAAGGGTTGATCCACTTGAACTGGATGCAGTGGAAGAGCTGCCAGCTTCTGCTTACCTATGAAAAAGGCACATTCCTTACATTTCCTTACCCAGAGATGGGCATCCTTGAATAAATCCGGCCAATAGTAGCCGGCTCACATGATCTTGGTAGCTGTTGTTCATGCGGAATAATGTCCTCCAGATAGGCCATTATGAAATTCTTCTAGTATCTTACTTATCTGTTCTGGTCCTATGCACCGAAGGAGAATGCCGTTCAAATCTTTTCGAAAGAGAATGCTATCTACCAAAACATATGGGGATAGATTGAAGACGGAAAGTTCGTCTTTGGTTTTTATCCATGTTTGCCGGGTATGCTCCTGAGAAGATGAAATTCTTCATTTTGGATAACCAGTCAGCTTGATCAACATCCTCATCAGTATTTAGGAGTGTCATGTCCTCATTACCTTTTGATTCCATGTCTGCAGCAAGTTGCTCACATAAACCCTTACCTCTGACAAGTTTAGTGACTTTGATATGCACGTCATACTCCATTACCTTCGTGATCCATCCAGCACGTTTTTCGTTCATTTCTTTGTTCAGTAAAAACTCCTTGACACCTGGATGAGACACCATCAGATGAATCTTGTTGTTGGACAACATGTGCTTGAATTTCTTCAAAGCTCAAATAACCGCAAAGACTTGCTTTTCAATGAATGAGTATTTGAACTCGTAGTCTTTGAGGGATTGACTGAAGAAAGTGATTGGTTGCTCCATCAGGTTATCGTTTTGTTGGGTGAGGATCCCTGAAATGCTCTCTTGACCTGCAAAAGCATAAAGGATAAAATCTTTTTCAAACCTGGGGTTCACAAGCGTGGGAGCTTGGGAAATGGCTATTTTGATGGCTTCGAAGCTTTCTCGTCCTTCCTTTGTCCATGAGAATGGCATGTTTTTCCTTAGCATGGCTGTCAGTGGTTTAACCAATGTCGCGAATTGGGGGATGAATCTCCGCATGAAATTTATGGTTCCTAGGAAGCTCTGGAGGCCCTTCTTGTGACTTGGGAGAGATAAGGACATAATTGAATGAATCCTGGCTGGATCGATTGATAATCCTTCCGCTGAAACAACATGCCCCAACAATTTTCCCTCGTGCACTGCGAAAATACATTTCTTGGGGTTAAGTGAAACCCCAAATTCCCTACACCTTTGGAAAACTTTCCTTAGATGTGTGATGTGATCTTCTGCATGCTTAGAGTATACAGTTATATCATCAAGGTAAACCAAAATAATATCGTTGATCAGTCCCTTAAATGCCATGTCCATGGCTCTTTGGAAAGTAGCCCCGGCATTGGACAATCCGAATGGCATTTTATTGTAGGCATATGTGCCCCACTTGGTAGTGAAAGCCATTTTGAATTGGTCAGATTCTTGGACTAGGATTTGATTGTAACCTGAATATCCATCGAGCAAAGAAAATATTTGAGCTCCTGCCACCGTTTGAAGGATCTGCTCCATCGATGGAAGAGGATAATGGTCTTTCAATGATGCACGATTCAAATCCCTGAAATCTACGCATAACCGGATCTCTCCGTTCTTCTTCCTCACGGGCACCAAATTGGCTACCCATGAGGAATGCTTGATGGGAAAAATTATACAAGCCTCGATGAGCTTGGTTAGCTCCTTTCTCATTAGTGGCTCAATTTTGGGATTAATTGGTCTCTGTTTCTGACGAACTGGCTTAGCATTAGGATCCAGTTCGATGGTATGTTGCGCAAGACCTGGATCAAAACCACGCAGATCTTTATAGCTCCATGCAAAGATGTCATGATACTCTTGACAAAGTTTGATGAAAGCTTCTTTCTCCTCAGAAGTACACACTTTTCCGATCTTAAGAAATTTTTCATTTGATACTTCAACTTCCTCAAAATATTCTTCTTTGACCACCATGTTAGGGCTTTGTCTTTTGGCTTGGTCATCTGAATTGAAAATGGATTCCAAAGTGACTAAAACTTTTGGTAACTTGTTGCTTTTCAATTGGATAATTTGTTCACCATATGACTCTTGTAACTTATCTTGATTTCTTGCAGCAAACTCCGCCTCTTCTTGTAGGAAGAGGACAATTTGGTTGTCACTATCGAACACTTGCCAACTACTCACATTATCAGGGACTGCTGGTCGAACCACCATTTTAACAAATTGCTGCCCTTCTTTCATGATATCAACTGGTATGTTGTATTGTGAACCAATTGTAGCAAGCCTGTCTGCATCTTGATTTTGATCTCTAGGGATTGCATGGATCCCAAAAGCTTCGAAATCTTCAATCAGGTCCCAGACTCGGTTCTTGTATGATCTTAAAAGATCATTTTTGGATGCACTACGTGCTGAAACTTGATGAACAACTAACTCACTGTCTCCAAAAATAGTTAGGGCCTTGATTCCCTTCCTTTGGGCTAGCTGAATTCCTTGCACAAGAGCCTCGTATTCAGCAACATTGTTAGTGCAACTGAACTGCAACCGGAAAGATGAGAAGTACTTATCTCCCTCTGGAGAAATTAACATAACACCAGCACCGGATCCATTCTTACTTCTTGAGCCATCGAAGAAAAATTGCCATAGTCCTTTAGAATCACTTGGCGTTTTGACAAGTTGTGGTATGACTGTATCTTCTTCATGGATACAGTAGGTACCTAATCCTGTTTCTTCCAAGACTAGAAAACCAACTTCTTCTTCTGCCAATACATCAGCGTAGGGATCGTACTGATGATCTCTACTTACTTCATCCAGCAAAGTATCAGGGACTTCTTCAACAAGGGTGGTTGGTTCATGATCGGCACCTTCCTCTTCTGGATCGCCAACGGTGTAATTTCCATTTATGGGACTAGAAGTGTAGGGTTCTACATGATTATGGCAGATTGGTTCTGCCCTTATAGTTACTTTGGTTCCGTATCGAGTCCTGAGAATCATATGCGACCAATCGGCTGATAGGTAACCGCCCATCTTGGCAGTGAAATCCCGTGATAGGCAGATGGCAAAGAGGGGAGGGAGATCGATGACTGATATGTCTTGGGTGAATGACAAACTTGGGCATGCATGAATGGTAAGTTGAAGTCCTTTGATAACCCCAACAGTCTTAACAGCTGTGCCATCAAGTTGAACAACCCCTCTTGCAACTGGCGCATATTGTATGCCTAGTACATCTGTAATTTGTTTCGGCATGACAGAGCTACTGGCACCAGAATCGATCATGCAATTATGTACCAGGTGGTCGCCAATGATCAGGGAAATGTAGAATGGCGGTGGTTTGTTTACCGTAGGAATGATCTTCCCTTCCGGTTGACACAAATTTGTAGCATTTGTCACTCCATGGCTTGGTGATGCGCTGGTTGTACTAAAACTGTTCAGAGCTTCTCACAACAGGTTTCTTTGGGAAGGGATCGAGAGTGCGTCCCACATGGTAACGCTCAGATTGGTTTTCTTCATTTGTTCTACTATGCTGAAGGGAATTGCTCCAACTTTGATGATGCTTTTTTGGGCATTGGGGTCCTCCTTTGGAAAATGTTTGTTGGGTACCGTGATGCCTGGAGAACCGTCTTTCCCTGCGGTGTGGCTAGCCAGTGTTTCTGGTGATTTCTTTCCCGCATTTTTGTCAACTGCCATTTGAAACCTAGGTTGAGAAGTGGACGCTAGATCAGCTTCGAGAGGTTGAGGCTCCATTACTCTCTTTTTGGAACGAGTGTTTGCTGCCACTGATGAAGAATCTATATTCAATCCGCAAAAATTTTCTTCTTGCCAGTTTAGTAACGTGGATTCTTCAGGTGCCTGCGGTTGATCTGCTGCTTCTTGCGTAGATGAATTGTTTGTTAACTTTGAAGGAGCAGATACACTTTGAACCATAAGGGCCTGGCTAAGAACCCCATTGGGACAAAGATTTTGATTGTGAGGTTGAGAGCAAGGATAACACCATTCGTAGTCTTGAACTAGATTATTTTGAACAGGTACTATAGCTCTAGATGAGCTAGCTGCAAGAGGGTTCCGGAAGTTCAAGGGCCTGACATTTGCAACTTGACTCGTAGTTTGATTTTGAGGCTGATTGTTTCCTTGAAAAGGAGGATGGTTAGCCTGATACTGCTGATTTTGTGGTTGATACGGACGATTGTATTGAAATTGTTGCCTTTTGAGTGCAACGAGCTCATTTCCAAAATTTTGCAGTAGTGATTTGACTTGAAATAGGTCATTTGAAGAGGCAGGGGAAGATTGAGATGGTTGCTTAGAGTCCACTGGAATAGGAGCAATGATAGGCTGATGATTCGTAAGATCTGGAGAAAAGGGCATTGGTGGTCGTGGAGCTATCTTTCCAGCCTGAATCAAAGAATTCTCTGCACTTATGGCAACTTCGTAAGCATCAGGCAGTGTAGTCCCTCCCATGGACTAGATCATAACTGCTACATTGCTATTCAAGGCTCGCAAATAGTACAAGAATGCATTATGTGCAGAAGGCTTTACGAGCGCCGGAATCCTATTCCAAGTCCTGTGGAATCGGAAGTTGAAATCACTCATGTATTCTTGGGAAGCTCTCCTTATGGTAGTAAGTTGTTCCAAAAGTGATAGGTGATCACTTTTGTCTTCAAACTGTTTACATAGCTTTTCTCCCAACTTGTCCCAAGTGGTTATAGTGCCAACACCTAACCCACGAAACCATTGAAGTGCTTTTCCCTTGAAAGAGGTAGCAAGAAGTCTAACTGCAACATTGTCTTCGATGATATTATGTACTGCGCAGATGCTGGCTACATCAAAGATATGCTCCACTGGAGTAACGTGAGTTTCCCCCGTGTAGAAGGGTAAACTTTTGAGTGCCGCAACAGGTATCGGATCACGTTGAGCCAACATAAGAGGACTGCTTGCATTGAAAGGGGGAAAAACTTGGTTCCTCGCCATAGCAACGAAAGGTTGATTGTTCCTGGGTGGAGGAAATCTTCCGTAAGGAGGAGTTGAATGACCCCTACTAGGTAAATCTGCAACTGGGGATGTGGAAATGCCTCTTCTTCTTCTCTTTGGAGGAGACTAGGAAAGTTCGGTATGCTGATAATTTCCTTTCTTTGAAGAAGCTCTTGTCTGAATTCTTCGCATAAGCTGCACTGAGATTCGGAATCCAGAGATATAGAGTCGCCAGGTACTTTAACTTGTTAAGTGAGAAGAGAAGTACCAACTCTGTCCCACTGGGCGTGCCAAAAACTGTTGTCGCCAAATCACTGCACCCTCCGAATGGCTAGGATATGAATAGGATGTTCGGTGTGATTGGGACACATGAGATCACCTCTCAAGATGTGGGACTTGGGCTCGAGGTGAACCTCCGGAGAAGGCCGGCTTCCTCTTCCTAAACTAAGTGTTGTACTACTCCTAGTGTAACAAAAACGATTATCTAGTCCTATGCTAACATTTTCATGGGGTTTTAGGGAAAGAGTTTTACAGAAATGAAACTATACTAGGGATGTTGATGCACCGAATAGAGGGTGTCTTCAGATTTAGGAAGGGTTAATTTGAAGAGGGTGTGTGCACCACAAGTCAAGCTTCACCTACTGCAACTTAGAGAGGGTACAGGATACCAAAAACTAAGAGACATGTGTTCCCTTTGTTAAAATTTATCCGACTGAGAAATATACTAGTTTCCCAGTGAAGAAGGATGAACTCAAGAAGGGTGAACAGACACCACAACTCAACTGCATGCAATACTCCACCACTCGATAAGCACAGAACTCCAAGAACCTGCAATAGAAACTTAAACTTGCATAGTGTACATGCAAGTACGAGAAAGGCACAAAGAAGCACAGAAGGATGAAAGGACCAAGATTAGTAACAAAACACACACTTTTATTGCTTCAATAACATGCACAATGCATCATACATTCAAAAGAGGCAATAGTTGCCATTACAGTCTTGAAGAGGAGGCTTGAAAGTTCTCTCAACACACAAGAACAACTTGCAGAAGAGAGAGGACCCTTGAAAAGTATACACTCTTGCCTGAGATATCTAACTGTCCAACTTGTCTGAACTGTTGGAACCCCTTGAAATGAGCTTCCAACTTACATTTATAGAAGAATATGTGAGAAAGAAGAGGAAATGGTCATAATTACATTCCTAAAATGAAGGCCCATGATGTATTTATTACAGTTAGTTGAACTACCTAAGAAGGTTCCATCATGGGTCATTAATTGCCTGATGACCAAGTCTTCTCATTTAATTAAAAGAATATTTAAATAAAATATTTAAATAATAATAATAAATATTATTATTAAAATATTTAAATAAAAATATTAATTTAATTAACATAATGTTGGGACCCCCCCGTTGACCCGTTTGACTTGAAGAGGAGGGGGGTCCATGTGGATAGAATCTGCACATAGCCAAATTCGATGAGCTTCGAATCCTCTAACTCGGTGTTGCACTCGATTTTTGACCCTGCACTAACTCTTTCCTTGCTTTGGTAATCGCGCTCTTTTGCATTGAGTCCTTCGAATGGCGAGCTATCAAACTCGATTCTTATCATTTTCCTCTGTTAACTTGAGGCCATTTACGCATTCCTCATTCAAACTTCATGAAACATCACCACGAGCTCCTTGCGAAGTCACCGAGTTCTTCATCCAGCAAACGATCTTACCTTTCCTGGGCTCAAACTCACTTGAATGTCGAGCTTAACCCAACATTTGACTGAAAAGAATGGTTTTACCACAATGCTCACGGTTCTTCCTTATCATATAACACTTGCAGTAAGAATGTTTTAGCTTGGCCATAATAAGCACAATTGTACCCTCCAAACGATGAGAAAATGCCATTAACAATAAAGACCTAATGCTGACCATGATGATGACCTAGGCTTATGCCCATAACATGTCGATAGACACCCTTGAAACTGTCCAACTTTTTTGGCCAAAGAGCCCTTTGGTATTTTGGCAGTGCACTCGGCAATCTCGGCTCCAATCAACAATTATGCCACTATTGGGATCTTAGTATGGCATAGGTAGCATGTGAGCTACACAATATACTCATTTTTTCGAGAACTACAAAGATCCTTTATGTTACAATTTGCAACACATAAAATAAGCCCGTTCGAAAAATACATTGAACAACTGGGGCAGCCAAGAGGACCTTGGAAAAATGTACCGGTAACAACCATATGAATTCTCCCTTAGTCGTGGATCAAAGCTAATAGAAATAAGCTAGATAAAATCGCTTGAAACTACAGTATAATCATCCATTTGTTAAAACAAGTTTCTCTGAACCATGGTAAAGGAATACTTTATTGTCTGATTGGACGCACATAATGGAAAGGTATAAATATTGCGTACTGCCCACAGAGTTTTTCAAAGAGACCATTTACACGTAACAAGGATGCAGCAAAACGGCCGACCGGGTATTTTCAGAGCTGACCTTCACATTCAATTCGTTTCTAGGAAAGAAATGCTGAGCAATACGAATCAATTTCATTCTGTACCGTAATAAACCTTCATCTCCTGACCCAATTTTGAAAATTTCTATGAAGCCTTGAATGTCGTGACTCCAATCCATCGTATACAGCAGTGAATATTTTTTTCCTGCAACTGTGCGTGGGAGCGCTAAAAACGGCTTCTATTATACTGCAGCATGCCTGTGGCATATGCGTGGGATTTTGCCGCGACCACTGAATGCTATGCGTGGTAAGCAGAATGTGTAGAGTCTCCGAAACTGAAATCGGTATCATGTCTCGCATTGTTTTCACCATTACCCACTGCCAATTCACAACGATGTCTCACTAATCTTCCTGTGCGACTCGCACAAAGACTCGGACCACTCCAAGCTACGCGGATTTCGTTTACATGGTTCATGCGGAGGTCTGATGTTGGATTTCCATCGTCAAATCTCCACGCTTGGCAGTGCTGCTCCAAATCTCCCACGCGCGGAATTTCGGTCATGGTTTGCCAAACCAATATTTCCACTTCTGGCAGTTTGACCGGATTTCTCCCATTTTTTGGCAGTAGACTCAAACTTCTCCCACGGCCTGGGATTTGCTTGGCTTTGGCTTGACCATTCACGTCATTTCCCCTTGGCATTGCTTGCCTTATTTCCCACATCCTTGGCAAGATGAAACTCGGGACCCCCTTTACGTGAAAACCTTGTGTTGGCTTTCCACTGCAAATTTTCCACCATGGAAATCGGGATGAAGATATCCTATGTGGGGAAATACTGATTTGGCTTGCCATCATCAAATTTATGACCTTGGCAATATACTGAAATATTTCCCATGTGGGAATCTTACAATGGCTTGCCATCATCAAAGTCCAACCCGACAAAAGGGATGAAATTCTCCCAAGCCAATGCCTTAGCACGGATTTGAACCCCAACTTTTCCTTCTCGACTCACAATCGAACCAAACAAAACTCTGGATGCTCACGACCTTGTCAGGCTCGACTGAGTGAGCCAATGCTACCACGTCTGAGCTCCATCCTCAAATGATCGATTCTTTTCCATTGGCCAAGCCATACACGAATGTTCAGGTGATCGGGGTGATCAGGTGTTCATTGCATTTCATGAAATAGTTTGAATGCATGTATAGGATGTCCATGCCTTCTGTAAGCTACAATTACCATATTCCATGAGAAGAAATCTGGATCAGTCATGCAGTTGAAGACTTTACGAGCATCCATCAAACTTCCACACTTGTCATACATGTAGATAAGTTTATTTGGTAATAGTGTGAGTCTTCCAAATGTGTGTCCCCTATTATTGATGTGAGAGTGGATTTGCTTGGCCTCCGCAAGGGCTTTCTTAGTAATGCAAGCCTGTAGTAGATGAAGATATATTAAAGAATTTACAGATGGATTATGTGTTGTAAGAAGAACGTGTAGTGCCTCCTTCAAGCGACCCTCTCCATAGAGTGCTACGAGATTTTGATTGAGATGTATTTGGTTGCTTGGTTGCAAACATTTTTAATTCAAACACTACCAGATGACCTCATCGTCATATCTGCATAATCTCATATCATCTTGGTCAAACAAGATAATTTTCCCAAGTGGTTGGTCGAGCACTGTATAATGGATTAGACCTGGCCTCATGTTAACTTATCTTTCCTTGACTCGGCCTTCAGATCTTTTTGCATCGATCTCCACCAGGATCCTTGTACAGTTCCTTTCATTCGTCAATTTTCAACAAGCTATATTTTGCATTAACAAGACCTCGTCGAGCTCTTACAACTGAGAGTCTCCACTGAGATGATTTCTGAGATGATTATCAATTTGACACCGGGTTCTTTATCAACTCGACCGTGATAGGACCCCGTTGTCCAATCTTGCCAGGTGTGCAAAATTGGATAACACCACCTACATTGAAAACACTACCTATCCGTTGTATCCAGGAAGACAACGAAGTCACCCCTTCCGAACCATTATCACCCATTTTGCCATCGTCACCCACATAGCCGATAGACCCTGAATCTATCCCTCCTAACTTTTTTTTTTCATAAATGCTATCTTCCTGGGTCCTCTCACTTATCAACATGATAATGAAGACCCATCTTCTCTTCCCCTCCTGTATCCAGACATGATTGAAGAGGACTCACCTTCAATTAATGTCGTTGAGTGCTAGGATGACGACTCCATCCTCACTTACCTTGGCGCGAATGACTCTTATATTCAACATGCCTTGCCATCTGATACTCAAACCATGTTGAAATGATTCAACTATATAAATCAACATCCACACCAAGGACGATCCTCACATTGTGAAGATCAGACAATCTCTTACCGCATCAGAACAAAATGCCTTCACTACCTTCCTCCGTGCTCACAGCAAGCTTTTGCCTGGTCCTACGCTGACATGTCAGGAATCAATCCTGACATTGCTGTCCATAACATTACCCTGAAACCTGATTCCAAACTAGTTAAACAGAAATTGAGAAAAATGCATCCACGCATTGCCCTCTTGGTCAAAGAAGAACTTCAACGACTCCTTTATGTTTCCTTCATTTTACCTATTGACTATCATCAATGGATTTCTAACATCGTACCTGTCACTAAAGCAACGGGGGGACTTCAGATATGTATGGATTTCCGAGACCTTAATCTCGCTTGCCCAAAGGATGACTTCCCCCTACCAAGTATTGATCAACTTGTTGATCTCACTGCCGGTCATGAGATGCTTTCTCTCATGGATGGCTTCTCAGGATACAATCAAATTTTGGTAACCCCCGCCGATCAACATAAAACCACCTTCATAACTCCTTGGGGAACCTTTTGTTATCGTGTCATGCCATTTGGCCTTAAGAATGCTGGTGCGACCTATCAGCGGGCTATGACTTACATTTTTCATGACATTATGCACACTATCCTTGAAGATTATGTCGATGATCTTCTTGGAAAATCTAAACATCGCAGTGAACATCTCGATGTTTTAGCCATTATTTTCGATCGCCTGTTACAATATTGTGTTCATCTTCAACCAAAGAAATGTGTCTTTGGTGTTCTTTCAGGAAAAATCCTTGGTTTTATTGTCTCTTTACATGGCATCGAGGTCAATCCAGCTAAAGTCAAAGCTATCCTAGAAATTCCCCCACCCACTAACCTCAAACAATTGCGTAGTTTGCAGGGAAAACTCCAATCTATCCGGCGTTTCATCTCACAACTCTCAAAGGATCGATGTCAACCTTCCATCATCTCCTTAAAAAGGATATTGTCTTTCAATGGAGTGAGGAATGTCACCAAGCCTTTGAGGCTCTTAAATCCTATCTCTTGCAGCCACCCGTGCTTATCCCACCTCAGGACGATCGCCCTTTCTACCTTTACCTTTCTGCCACCGACCACGCTGTAGGGGCCATGCTCTCACATCGTGACTCTGAGTATCAAGAACAAGCCGTTTATTATATAAGTCGTACTCTGGTGGATTATGAGACTAGGTATACACATGTAGAAAAGTTGTGCCTAGCCCTATCATTCGTGGCCACCAAACTCCGACACTACCTCCTGAATCACAAAACTTTCATCGTCACCAACACGGACCCCATCCATTATATGTATGCCAAGCCTCATCTAAACCAACGCATCACCCGATGGCTTATGCTCCTCGCTAACCTTGACCTTGAGTTTGTACACCAGAAATCAATCAAAGGACAAACTATCGCAAACCAACTCATGGAAGCCTCTTTACCTGGGGAACAATTTACCAATTTTTACTTTCCTCGACAAACTCATCGCCACTCTTTCACTCAGTGAGGAGCCGTATCCAATGACCCTCTTCTTCGATGGATCCAAATGCCAGCGCGGTGGAGGGGCCGGCGTTGTTCTCATTCCTTTTGACACTGAGCCTATGCCTCTTTCATTCCAGCTCGATTTCCCCTGCACTAATAATACAGCAGAATACAAGGCCCTTGTTTTGGGTCTCCAGGTCGCGTTACACTTAGGTGTTAAATCTATTAACATTTTCGGTGACTCTCAATTGGTAGTCAATTAAGTTATGGGCATCTACCAATGTAAAAATGAGGAACTTCAAAAGTCCAAACACTACGTAGATTCACTTTTGACCTTATTTACTCATTATTCTATCCAAACCATTCCCCGCTCCACTAACAAATTTGTGGATACTATGGCTTGCTTAGCCTCGCAAATTCCTACCTCACCAACTGATTCTGACATATTCGTCTTGGTCCAACAACTCTTTGCCCCATCTTACTCCGCCTCGGATGTTTGTATGATAAATACTATGTCTACTAATTCGTAGGATATCTGGTATCACCAATTTCATGACTACCTCACAACCTTTGTTCTCCCACCTGACCTAACGAGTACCGGCAAACATGCTTTTCTTAAAAGTGTTTCTCGTTATGTCGTCATGGGGGGACTATCGACACTAAAATTTTCCTCTGTAATTTCTATTCCATTAATGTATGTATTAGGAATAGGATGTTGTTAAGTATAATTAGTAGTAGCGTCTGATAGAAGATAACGGCGTCGTCAGTACGGTGCCACCAATAATGTGGAGTACGGTAACAGCCAAAGTACAATAGGAATGTTGTAAAAATTAAATATTTGTCGTAAGTGGTCCGGTAATGTTAAAATGTCAAAGTTTGGGTAATTAGAGAAGTAGGGTCTACGTGATTAGGAATTAGAAATATTATATTGGTAATAAGGACAAGGAGTGAGGTCATAAATATTTTGTGTATTTTATTTGTAAAAAGTCTAAAAATGTGGAACCCATGTAAAATGATAAGGTTTATCTTATCTTAGAAGATAAGCTTACATGTACAGATAAGAGTTAAGGTATGGAATATGATTCATCAGAGTGGATTTATTATCCTATCTTAGAGATAAGATGGATAAGCCTGGAAGTTCTATAAATAGAGAGGCCACCCCCCCTCATTTAGCATAGAAGGAAGTAGTGAGAAATATTGTAGGAAGTGTGCGAAGGAAGCCATTAGTTGAAATGTGTGTTGAAGAAGCCATTAAGAGGTGTAATTGTAAAGTTTCTCCCATAGTCTTGGTGAAAGGCAAGTGAATTCAATAACACTTGAAGTACCTCATGGGTGAGATTGTAACAGTTTCATGTTAATATTATAATTTATTTTGATATTTCAGATTTGTCATCATTTTGTCTTATCATAGTCGATGGTATTCTTGTGTTATGTTGTTGTTTTGTTTCCAGATTACATCCACCAAACTAAACGATGTGCATTAGTAAATAATCATAGCACGAGGAGTTCCCGGTGAAGAATTATCATAGTGCTAGATTGGTGATGACATTTTGGTTCCGTTGCTGGGACTATTCCTCGTTGGTGGATTTTCTGGAGAATATTCCCACTTAGTCAAAAATCAATTAGAGGGTAACATTGTTTTTACTGTGCATAGTAGTTACCATGGTAAAGTCATTTTTGCCATGAATAGTAGTTACCATGGTAAAGTCATTTTTGCTGGAATAGTATTTACCGCAGTAAAGTCACTTTTTACAGTGAATAGTATTTACTTTTGTAACTTCACTTTTCACTGTGAATAGTATTTACCGTAGTAACTTCACTTTTTACTGTGAATAGTGTTTACCATAGTAAAGTCAGTTTTTACCGCAGTAAGTCAAGTTTTACCATAGTTTACCGTGGTCATTTCTATTTTACTGTAGAAAGGTGTAAAGTCACTTTCTAGTATAGTGATTCCAATTATTTGTACACATAAGTCTTGTTGATTGTACTTGTGAGTTGGTATTTCATGGTGGTTACTTTTGAAAATGGGAAAGATTCCTGTTTTTTCAGCTCAATCTAGTGAAGATGCTTCTTCTTTCATTCAAGAGTTTAAGCGATCTTGTATTTGTAATGGCCTTATAAGAAGGGAAAAATGGACTGAATTTTTTCCTACCTTTTTGGATGGTTCAGCACTTAGGTGGTTTGAAACACTAGGTGATAATGTGAAAAATTCATGGGATTTATTAACTAAAATTTTTCTTGAAGAATTTGGTGAACAACAGAAATATGCAGATCTCATGATCGAGATCACAAAGCTATCCCAAGGAGAGAAGGAGAAGATAAGGGATTATCATGCTCATATTCTAGAGCTAAGGAGTAAGCTCGATGCTCAGATCTGGAAGGAAGGACTAGCGGATGGGTTGATGAATGGCGTGGATAATCTCCTCTATAAGCACTTCATTCTTGGGATGAAGCCAGAGATCAGACAACGAGTGAAGTATGACCGCCCAGCTACCATTGAACAAGCAAAGGACATTGCAAGAAGGCAAGAAGAAAGCATGGAAGAGGAGCCCAAAGAAATTGTTGCTAAAGTAGAACCTACACCAGCACCTTTGGTCCAGAATCCACAACCACTCCCGGTGAGCACAAATATTTCTCCTAGTACATCTACTAAGTATGAAGATCTGCTCAAAAAGATGGGTCAGTTAACTATTAATCTTCTTCAAGGAAAGGAATTTAGTTCTCAGGGAGGAGATAGAGGTCCAAAAAGAAATATTTCTGAAGTTGTTTGTTATGGTTGTTATAAAAAGGGTCATTATAAGTATAATTGTCCAGATAGAGCTTCTACATCTGGTAAAGGAGATAATGATAAGGGAAAAGCACCTGTGAATTCTTTTGATGTAGTAGAAAAGATCAGAAATAATGAAGTAGATGTGTTTATAACAAAAAGAAAGAAAGAAAAAGATAATCAAGATGGAAATGATCCTAAGAAGATGAAAGAAGAAACTAGTAAGAAACATAGGAGAAGAAAGTTGGGTGTGCAGGATTTTCTGATTTCACAGGGGCAAGGACCATACTCCATCTTGGAAGATCTATCCAAAAGGCCTGCAAATATTACATATGGTCAACTCTTGGCTATGTCTTCTGAGAAGAGGCGGGAGTTGCGAGGTGGACTCAATGCTCGAAGAAGGAAGGAGGTTGAGGTCCCTGTTTTGGAGGCAGAGGCAGATCCCTATGCTCCACAAGTTGAGGTATTATGTAATGGTATTTCAATTCATGATGTCTTAGTTGATGGAGGTGCTGCAGTTAATGTAATGACCGAGTCTGTAATGAATATGTTGGGTTTAAAAATTGATCGCCCTTCAACACTTATGTTAAGGTCATTAAATAAAGGAAAAACTAAACCAGAAGGTGTAGTTTCAAATGTGGCAATATCTGTTATGGGTGTTGTATGTGTGGTAGACTTTCAGGTGATGAAAAATGGTACTGTTGTGTACCCAATGCTATTGGGAAGACCATGGCTAAGGAGATTTCATGCAAGAAAATACTGGAATAAAGGTTTCATGACACTTGGACGTGGTAGAGAGAGGGTGAAGATAAATGTGATCCCTCGACATCATAAGGCAGAACCTGTGAATTCAAGTGATGAAACTGATGATTGGACATCCTCTGATTACTCTAGTACCAGTGAAGTGGACACTGAGGATGAAGAAAGTGAGGTGGATGTTTCAGTCATGGATATCCTTCCAGTCACACCAACTCATGACCCCACAAAATTATCTGAAGAAGAAGTTGATGATCGTCTCCAACAAATAAAGATTGGTGATGTTGTGATGGAGAGTGAGAAAGAATCCTACCTCCAGCTCTTTCGAAGGTACATACACCTATTCACTTTTGATTATAAGGAACTCCATCAAGTAAGTTGGGTAGAACATTGTATTGAGCTGGTAGATGGTGCTAAGCCCATAAAGCAAATTCCATATAGAATGAATCCTAATTTTTCCAAGACTGTAAAAGAAGAAATAGATAAGTTATTTGATGTAGGATTCATATTTGCTTTGGAGAATTCAGAATGGGTTTCTCCCATTGTGATCTCAATAAAAAAGAATGGGAAGCTACGCATTTGTGTTGATTACAGGAAGCTCAATAAGGCAACAAAGAAGAATCATTACCCTCTTCCATTTTCAGATCAGATCTTGGACGAAGTAGCTATCCAGGAGTGCTATAGTTTTGCTGATGGATATAGTGGCTACAACCAAGTTCGTATAGCAGAGAAAGATCAGCTGAAGACCACATTCACCACTCCTTGGGGAACGTTTGCTTATAGAGTTATGCCTTTTGGGTTGTGTAATGCTCCAGCAACATTCCAACGTTTGATGAATAGGGTGTTCGAACCCTACATTGGGACCTTCATCAGAGTATTTTTGGATGATTTTTTCATCTATGGGAGCAAGTTGGACCACCTGCACCAAATGGAGACAACATTTCAAAGGTTAGATGAAACACAAGCCTCACTAAACCCTACAAAGTGTGTCTTTGGATGTTCTAAAGGTGTTTTGTTAGGGCATGTTATATCGAGAGATGGTATTGGTACTGATCCTGATAAAGTTTCAAAAATCAAAGATTTACCATTTCCTATGAATAGAAGTAAGTTGAGATCATTTTTAGGCCATGTGGGTTACTATAGAAGGTTCATCAAGAATTTATCAAAGATTGCACAGCCACTAACCTAGTTCTTGAAGAAGGATGTTACTTATGAACCAGGAAATAAGGCGCATGAAGCTTTTAGACAACTGAAGGAAGCCCTGGTGTCTTCACCTATTTTGAAGAATCCAGATTGGAGCAAACCATTCATTGTGTACACTGATACCTCAGATACAGCACGAGGAATTACTTTGAGCCAAAAGGATGAAAATGGGAATGAACATCCAATTTACTTTGGGAGCAGACAAATGAGCAGTGCTGAGGTAAATTATATTGTAACTGAAAAAGAGGTTCTGGCTATCATTTTTGCTGTAAAGAAGTTTAGAAATTACTTGCTAGGGTAAAAATTTCTAGTTGTAACAGATCATCAGGCTCTAAAATATATTGTAAATAAGCCTAACCCATCAGGAAGGATAGCAAGATGGATAATTTTTCTACAATAATTTGAATTTGATATTATAGATAGGCCAGGAAAGAAGCATGTCAATGCAGATGCACTCTCTCGAGCCTATGATGGTTTAGGATCATCTTGTGATGATGATGATTTCCCCGATGCAGCATTGTTATCCCTTGACACAATCCCTAGTGAATACATAGATATTTGGAATTATCTGAATGAATTCAAGTTTCCTGATGGTGCCAATGCAAAGACTAAGAGAAAGATTACTCAAGCTAGTCATCCATATTCTATTCTACTTGGAGTATTATTTCGAATAGGACCTGATGGACAGTACAAGAGGGAAGTTGGACGTGATCAAGGGAAGGAACTTCTAGAAGAATTCCATAATGGTACATGTGGAGGGCACTTCTCTGGACAACGTACAGCAAGAAGGATCTTGGATGCAGGTTATCACTGGCCCACTCTTTTAAAAATTGTTATAATTATTGTAAGACATGTGATATTTGTCAAACACATGGTAACCGTAAGACTTCATCAGCTCCATTATGTCCTATTCTTCCCCTTGGTCCCTTTAAAAAGTGGGGAATAAACATTGTAGGTCCACTTCCAACTACATCATGCCAAAATAAGTATATTGTAGTTACCACAGATTATTTAACCAAGTGGGTTGAAGCTAGGCCATTAAAAACAGCTTCCATGGATGAAGTGGCAAGGTTCATGTATGAACGCATTGTCACCAGATTTGGTTGCCCATTAGAAATTGTAACAGATCAAGGAAGCCACTTCATTAATGAGGTGGTAGAAGTGCTAGTCAAAAAAGTTTTCTATTAAGCACAAGAAGACAACAACATACAAGCCAAGAACAAATGGATAGGTGGAACGAAATTTTTTTGTGTTGTGTCAAATTCTAGCAAAAGATGCATCCTTGCAGGTACATAAATGGGATAAAAGGATTCATACAGCATTGTGGGCATATAGGGCAACATCAAAGTCAGCAACAGGATACTCCCCATTTCATTTGGCCTATGACATTGATCCAGTTCTTCCTATTGAGTTTGATATTCCCACTGTGAGAGTTATGAAAAATGAAAGGATGGATGAAAGTGATTCAATAAAAGAAAGGTTGGTACATCTCCATTTGCTAGAGAAAATGAGGGAAATAGCAAAGGATACAAGCCATAAGAAGAAAATGAAGCAGAAGGAATACTTTGATCAAAAGATCCGTTGGTCTCCATTTCATGTGAATGACTTGGTTCTAGTATATGATTCCAGATACAAAAAAGAAGACAGAGAAAATTTCTTCCAAAATAGATGGGGCCCTACAAAATAGCAGCTGTGCATGAAAATGGTACGTACCGACTGGAGGAATTGAATGGCACTCCCATTACGAAATGGGTCAACCATGACAAGTTGAAGATTTTCCAAGCACCAGAATAGTCTACTCCGAAGACGGAGTAGAAGCTAGGAAGGGGGAAGATGTCGACACTAAAATTTTCCTCCGTAATTTCTATTCCATTAATGTATGTATTAGGAATAGGATGTTGTTAAATATAATTAGTAGTAGCGTCTGATAGAAGATAACTGCACCATCAGTATGGTGCCGCCAATAATGTGGAGTACGGTAACAGTCAAAGTACAATAGGAATGTTGTAAAAAGTAAATATTTGTCGTAAGTGGTCCGATAATGTTAAAATGTCAAAGTTTGGGTAATTAGAGAAGTAGGGTCTACGTGATTAGGAATTAGAAATATTATATTGGTAATAAGGACAAGGAGTGAGGTCATAAATATTTTGTGTATTTTATTTGTTAAAAAGTCTAAAAATGTAGAACCCATGTGAAATGATAAGGTTTATCTTATCTTAGAAGATAAGCTTACATGTACAGATAAGAGTTAAGGTATAGAATATGATTCGTCAGAGTGGATTTCTTATCCTATCTTAGAGATAAGATGGATAAGCCTGGAATTTCTATAAATAGAGAGGCCACCCCCCCTCATTTAGCATAAAAGGAAGTAGTGAGAAATATTATAGGAAGTGTGCAAAGGAAGCCATTAGTTTAAATGTGTGTTGAAGAAGCCATTAAGAGGTGTAATTGTAAAGTTTCTCCCATAGTCTTGGTGAAAGGCAAGTGAATTCAATAACACTTGAAGTACCTCATGGGTGAGATTGTAACAGTTTCATGTTAATATTATAATTTATTTTGATATTTCAGATTTGTCATCATTCTACCTTATCATATTCGATGGTATTCTTGTGTTATGTTGTTGTTTTGTTTCCAGATTACATCCACTAAACTAAAGGCTGTGCATTAGTAAATAATCATAGCACGAGGAGTTCCCGACGAAGAATTATCATAGTGTCGGATTGGTGATGACAGGACTCCTTTATAAACGTGGCTTTGATGGCATCCTCCTTCGATGTCTAACCGGCGCGGAGGTCACCTATACCATACAACAAGTCCATGACGGTATTTGTGGTGGACATTTTAGTGGCCTTTCCGTGGCCAAACGAATCTTTCACCTAGGTTATTATTGGCCTACTCTTAATTATGACTGCTACGAATATGTTAAGTGTTGTGTTATGTGTCAGCAACATGCCAACCTTCAACATACTCCTAGCCATCTGCTATAGGTCGCACAAGATCTTTGGCCTTTCTCACAATGGGGTTTAGACCTTCTTGGTGAGATTCATCTGCCCTCTTCGCAACGTCACTGATGGATAATCACAGCAACTGAATATTACACAAAATGGGTGGAGGCCATTCCACTCATTTCAACCAAAAAAGAAAAAATCATACAGTTCATTAACCATCACATTATCTGTCGTTTTTGTGTTCCTCATCACCTGATAACAGATAATAGAAAATCTTTCAAAAATAAGTTGTTACAAGACCTTTGTAATAACTTCAGTATCAAACTTAGCTTCTCGTCACCGTGCTATCCACAAGCAAATGGCCAAGCCGAATCTTCTAACAAAACCCTGACCAAAATTATCATGAAAGTTGTTAATAATTCTGGGAAAAATTGGCCTGATCACATCCCTTTTTCCCTTTGGGCTTATCGGACTAGCATTCGTACCTCCACTAATGCCACCCCATTTTCTTTGGTATATGGTACTGAGGCTGTCTTTCCTCTCGAAATACAAATACCCTCCCTAAGAATATCTCTTCAGGATATTCTCACCAATGATGATTTCCGCCAAGAGCGGTTAGCCCAATTGGAGCTTCTTGACGAGCGTCGTCTTACAGCTCTTGACCACCTTCAAATCTATCAAAAGCACATCAAGCGCGCTTATGATAAGCGACTTCATGAGTGTACCTTTAAGGTTGGTGATCTTGTCCTTAAAGAAAATCAACATGTAACCAAACTAGAAAAGAGCAAACATGAAAAATTTGCTCCAAATTGGATTGGGCCTTACATTATCACTCACACTTATGGATCAAACACTTATCACTTAGCTTCGCTTAATGGTAAACCTAAGCCTAAACCCCTTAATGCCTTGCATCTTCGACCATTCTACTGTTGAATTTAGTGTTATGTCACTTCTTATCTACATTGCGCTCGTCCCTTGAGCTCATTTACCACCGCATACACTTTTTTTCCTACATCTCAAAATCAAATCAAGCTCACATGGTTTGATTATCACCTCCCCTTAAAGATGCCTTCCCCTTTTTAGTCTAGTCCATGACTTCAAAGTTTCAAAATGACACATTCTTAATTAAACACTTATGGGATTTTCTTGAGTCAAACTTCCTACAAAACTAGATGCTTTATGCCCAACGGACATCTAGACCTCTACATTATACATAGACTGCTCCCTCAAAGGATAGCTATATGCCAAACTATTGCTGCTATTATATATAGACTGCTCCCCCGAAGGACAGCTATACACAAACGCCGCATCTGCTGCTATAAATAGACTGCTCCCTTGAAGGACAACTATACACAGTCAGCCTTTATCAGAAGCTTCTCGCATTGATCAGCTTCGTGAAGATCTCAATAGTAACAAAATACATATCCCTTGTAGACTTCCCGCATCGATCAGTTTATATTCAGCAAAATAAAAGCCGCATTCAAAAGCACTTTTGAGTCATGGACTTGTCTATTTAGGTTTGGTTCTCTTTTGTTAGGATACTCACTTTATAACAAGTTCTCTGCGCCTCAGCTACACCATCCACCTCACCTCACCATTTGTTTAAACAACAAAACTCAAGGGACGTGATGTATACCCGATATATTGTGATTATACAACTCTTTTCACCTATCGACTTCTCGTCTATGCAAGGTACCTAGGGGTTCAAGCTCATTCTATGTTATTATGTGGTTTGTTTGGCTCTTTTCAACTACAGAACATTTTTCCCTCTTTTACCCAAATCTAGGATTATGTGTTGACCTTAATTAAAACACGGTTCCCTACCACTTGGGTAGGCTAACTTTCGCTTCACCTATACCTATACCAACATCACCAATTCCTTACCAACACCAACAACATTACCCTACCAATATCCATATTTTTACCAACCAACAAATTGCCTAACCATACCTAAATTGCCTGAATTCACCTCTCCCTGGTCCTAAGGGAGAACTACATCGGTTTGAGGCCCCTCCTTGCTTTGTGCAATGGGCTATGTAGGCAGCACTTAGGACACATGGGGTCTCCCAAGGTTAGTTCGACCATCCCCTACCATAACCTATCATGTGTTGTAAATATACATATTTTTGTGTATTTCTTTTTTGCCAACATTCATCTTTATCATTTTTCAAAACAAACATTCAAAACACAACCATTCTTATTATTATAACTCAAATCAACATACATATTCAGTTTTATTTAGATGTTCAACAAATACATCTTCTCTATCATCGACGCGCAGGTCAGCATCCTTATTTATTCTTATACCTCTATAAAACTCACTTAGAACCTCGTGCCTCATCCCAAACCAGGTGATGATCGTGATCGTTGATGCCTCTCGCCGGGCCTCTCCATCCTCAAAGGCACCACGGCTATTACTACCGTCCACTGATCTGCCAATCTCTCCTGTAACATATGAATACGCCCTCTCGCATGGAGGAATCTCGCCTCTAGTCTCTTCGCTCGTGACTCCGCAACCGCTAACAATCCTATTGTTTCATTCACCCGCGTTTGGAGATGATGAACTAAACCCTGCAGACGATCTCTCTCCATTGTAATCACAACTATGTCAGGATTATCGACCCTCTCATGTGAACCTCGCAGCTCTGCTACCCACCATAATCTATAAACCTCTATCGCTCCTGCATCCATTACCCTGCGATCGGCTGCTATCTCTTCTGGTCCTTCTGGAGGTGTCGTCCGGGGAGGTGAGAATGATGCCTCTGCATCAATCCTCATGTATGGTCTATAAGCTAGGGGTATATCCTGAACAAATCCAAATTCTCACCGTACGCGATCTAGAGGAATCCTCTCATACTCACCTGGCTTGTGCCCCGCGATCCACCTCAATCGCTCTACACCCCTCAACTCCTCAGCTATGTTCTATGTTACCATATAGTTCCCGTAAGGCCTCCAACAGATATCCGCAATCATCACCATCTCCCATACCTACCTATAATACTCGATGTCACCTATTCTAGCCTGGGATCTTGCCTCTTGTTCTGTTTGGACCCATCGTCTGAATCCCAACCTCTGCACTCCTGTCTCTCTCGACTGGATGGGTCAGCCTGTTGGTCACACGCAAACAATGTGCTCATAGGCCCAACAATGTAATAATTATGAACAATCCAGTGTCGTCCTGTGACTTCACCTACAAGCCCATAAACCCCTGTATAGCTCCGCCAAATATCCGGGTGCCCATGCGAAAGTCACACTCCTTTCTATCATTTCCCAAATAATACACATCAACGCTTTTGGAAATCTTCCACCATCCGCCCTCAGTAACGCATAATACCCCACCGCTATCATAAATACTACTACCAACCTTGTTGCCTTAGGGTGTGTTCCATACATTGTACCATAAGTGAATGTCAAACCTCGCTGTGTCAAATCTCGTGCAGCTGAACCAAATACTACTGTTATCGCTCCCCGCGCCGCGCTAGGCAACGCCTGATACACTGGTCTTCCTGTAATTGGGAGCCTCAAAATTCTAAACACATCTTCTAACGTCACTGTCATCTCCCCTGTTGGCAAATAGAGGGTATTCTTTTCTGGATTCCATCTCTCAATCAACGCCTATAACATAGCATGATTGCATGCGATTCGTGAATAATAGCTGATTCCACTTAACCCCACACAGTTTATCAATGCCCATTCAGCTGGTGTTACATCTGCTTGGATTCGTGACAACAAATTTGGCACACTATCATTCATCCTCAACCTTGCCTCTGCCTGCATACATCAAAATGACACACAACCATTCAATAAATCAAATCCCCAAGTTTTTTTTTCTCACATTCTAGAAATTCCTACAGTAACCGGTATCGGTTATAGATAACCGATACCGGTTTACTAGCCGATACTGGTTATCTCTAAACGATATTGGTCACTGTCAAAAATATATAGCATGCTTCAAAACATACACCTGCGATAAATATTTTTTCCCGTTTACCTCCTCTCTATACCTAAAAACACATACGTGAGCACCCTGCTTACCTACCCCATAACACTCACCCCATCCCAAACCCTTGCCTATCACCTTTTCTTTCTCATCTTTATCCACTTACCCTCTCTCATCCTATTCATAAAACATGCAAGAATCAAATTACAACCAAATAGTTTACCTCTTTGGATGCAGCAGCTTGAGGTGGAACTTGTCTTCCCTCTCGTCTCTGCCTCCTGGATGCTTCTCCTCGTTCAACCATGTTCACCATCCTCTTCAAATATAACTTGTCTTTCTGCCTTCTAAATCTCAGCCCCTTACTCACTTTTCTTGTCTCTTTCCTCCTTATCACTCAATTCTCTCATGTAAATTACCTGTATCAGTCGTCAAGCAGCGTCGCTTTCCTCGTATTTAACTTTTTGCATCCTTCTAAAAATAAGAACTTAAGTTGCTAACCAAGCAGTTCTATTTTTAGGAAATCTAATTTTGGCATAACCGATATCGGTTACATAACCGCTAGTGATCATATAGCTACCGACATCAGTTACATAACCGATATCGGTCATGTGCCCCATTTTGCTTAAACCTAGGCCGTTTATTCGTTTTTGCAAATTTTTGTGGCACCCGCCTCTTTTTTTCCTGCATCACAACACCATTACCAATATTTGTCATCAAAAATCACATCAATATATTATCACAATTTCATCAACATCATCTATCTACAATAAAACAAACCATCGACAAAACACATAAAACATTTCATATACACCATGTGGATCAAAACTCATCATACATTAAATTTCACAAACCATCGACAAAACACATAAAACATTTCATATACACCATGTAGGTCAAAATCATCATATATATATATATATATATATCAAAGGTTTCAAATATACAACTTGCCCTGCATAGGGGCCTCTGTGATATCAAAATAATACACAGCCGACACGCAGGCCATAATAACTGTCAAAATCTCGACTCAAGCTCATAGGGCCGGTCTCTCATATCAAAAATATACTCGGCTCGCAGGCTGGTATCAACTATACAACCTGTACTCTGCTTGCAAGCCGGTATATACAACAACAATGAATAAAAGAATCATATGTGGGCGCGTAGGCCTCTATGTACATAACCGGTTCGCAGACCGGTGTCTCTATCCAATATCCAAAAACAAAAACTATCTCCTCTGCAAGGATACCTCAGCTCTCTCCACCGCCCTCAGCCTGTCTCCCTGCTGGTCCCTATGCTACCTCTCACCTCCTCCCTGTAACGGACCCACCGGCTATGGCTGCACCCCCCTGGGATCTCTGGCTCTGCGAGGTCTCAGCTCTTTACCACCGCATATGGATGATAGTCAGCCCCGTTACCATCAAGGACGTCCTGATAGTACCCCGGGCCTCAACTCTCACCCTCCATATAATGGGCCCGTGCCACCATGGCTGTTGGGGGGGGGGGGGGGGGGGGGGGGCTGGCCCCCCGACTCCTAATAGCAAACCCTGCCCTGCCAGTGCACCCTGTGCCTGTAGAGGTATCTGTACCTGTGCCTGCGGCGGTGCTGGGTGGCTATGGTGGTGCCTATGGCTGTGTCGCCACCTATGGTGGTGCCTGTGGATGAGCCTGTAACTGAGCTAGCTGCCCCTGAAGGATACACATATGTGCTTGTTCAGTAGCAAGCTGCCCCTTGTAACAACTGCACCTGTCCCCTGAGCTGGTCCCTCTTTGCTATAATAGCCGCTAAATCTGGCTGTGTGGGCTGTGCTCTCCTCGCTGCTCTCTCCCCTACCCACCATACCAAAAATGACCCTCTGCAGCCGGCGTAATCCACGGTATCATCTGCCGACCTCTCTGCTACCCAATCTGGGTCCACGAGCTGTGGTGCAGGAAAGTGGGGCCTCTATCATCATCCCTCCAGTACTGAGGGAAGGGAGGTGGCTCATCCTGTCGTAAGCCCCAACTGTCGTCGTACCCTCTCTAGGGGTATCCGCTCATGCTCCCCTGGCCTCCGTCCAACTATCTAGAAAGTATACTGGATCTAGCGCATCTGTGATCGGGCTCCTCCTCGGGGCTGATGACCTATGTAAGGCCTCCATACAATATCCAATGCGGTCAGGTCCTCTAGCATATGACGGTAGTAATCTACATCCCGTCCTACGAGCACCGCTCATGGCAGGCCCCACGACCCCCAATCACCTTTGAAAGCCATATCTGTATATCACCTGTGGCCCTGGCTGCTAGGGCAGCCCTACTGGTCGAATACATATGCTGTGCTCATATGCCCAGCAGTGTAACAAAAATGTGGAACAAATCCCGAATCGCCTCATCCGGCGATAACCCCACAGCTCTCTATATAGCTGCACCAGGTATACTGGTGCCCAAGCATAGCACGTATTGCTCCTCCACCATCTCGTGCAACACCCCCATCAACACCTATGGAAAGCGGCCTCCCTCTGAGTCCGGGGAGGGTGAAGCATGTGATGCCTATCATCATCAACATGGCAAGCTGTGTCCTCATGTCTGTGGGTGCGATACATATCACCATAAGCAATAATTGCGCTATGGTAGGTCAATAACGTGGCTGCATCCCCAAATACATGAAGAATGTTGTCCATAGTCATCTCTGCATCTACCTGGAATACTACCTCTCCTACGATCGACAGTCTCAGGATGCGATATACATCCTCTAAGATAATAGTCATCTCTCCAGTCGGGAGATGGAAAACATTAGTTTCCAGATCCCATCTCTTGATGAGGGCAACCATAAGGTTGTGGTTCCTATCTACAGCCCTATACCGCTGGACTTCGCCGAGTCCCACCTTGCGCATAATGGCCCACTGCGCTGCGGAAACGTGTGGCCACATCCATCTCAACAACGGGGGCATCCTATCCTGCATAGTCAGTTGCTGACATGCCTACATAAATAACCCACTTCATTAGACCAACCCTTTACAACAACAATTATGGCATCCCTTTATACCCCCCTGTTTTCCCACCCGACCACACCCTGACTTTATAACACACATCTACACTCACCTATTTTACCCCTAAAAACATCTATGATATCCCCTTTCCTTATCTCGCGCCCTACCAATCACCTAGTTTCTACTCTCACTATCTACCTATGCCCCTACCAATTTAACACCTCCTACTTCATACCCAACACCTACTCTATCCTACTCGAACCCACCACAAAACCACACACTTTTTCCCCCCCTCTCTCACCCTACACAACAACCAAACAACAAAAACACCCCCAACAAAAACCCAAACAACAACCAAAAAACCCAAAACAACAACACGACCAAACCAAAAAATAAATAATCTTACCTACTGACCGGTACCGGGTCATCCATGACTGCCAACCGGTCCCCTCCAATAGCTGATATACACTGGCGCCGGTCGACATACGACCGACGCCGGTCTGCCCACAAGCTAACCTCCCTAAAAAATTTCGTGACTGACATCGGTCACTGACCACAGCCGGAGCCCGAACCCGATGCGGCCCCCCAAACTCATTTTTTTTCCCTTATTACTCCCTTTTTACCCAATGAAAAACCCTAAAAACCTACCCACCCTACCGTTTTAAACCTCATTAACCCACCTACCATCTCCATTTTTCAAACAACTTCAATTTATTCATTCTTTTATTTAAAACTTGGATTCCTACCCAAAACCCAAATCTAGATTAAAAACATTAAATTCACATAATGAGAGGTTTCAAACCTACCGGTATGACTACACGTCGTCATGGTGGGATAGGTGGTGGTGGTCCAGCTGGTCCAGCACCTCCTGCTCCTCCTAGCTGTGCCATGGCTATAAATCTCCTCTTCTGGGTCCTCCACCAATCAAATGTTGCCTCCTACTCGCTAGGGCCTACCAACCACTCACTTCTCCACTCAAATAGTGCCACCTCAACTGATAAATTCAACAATCTCACTAATACACCTCAGACAACTAAAATTGGTTTTCAAATTGACAATATGAAAATGACAGGCCGTATTTTTTCTTTTTATAGGTTTTTTGACCTATAACTGATATCGGTTATGTTGTGCCCTAATGAACCAGTATCGGTCACCTAACCGATACCGGTCATCTATAGCTGATATCGGTTTAATACCTATTTCACCCCAACTCCCCACCCTTATCCACCACACTCTACTTTTTTTCCCACATCACCTACACCCACCCTTGCTAAATAGCCCTTTTTGACTTCATTTGGCAACGCCTGATACACTGGTCTTCCTGTAATTAGGAGCCTCAAAATTCTATAACACATCTTCTAACGTCACTGTCATCTCCCCTGTTGGCAAATAGAAGGTATTCTTCTTTGGATTCCATCTCTCAATCAACGCCTATAACATAGCATGATTGCATGCGATTCATGAATAATAGTTGATTCCACTTAACACCACATAGTTTATCAATGCCCATTCAGCTGGTTTTACATCCGCTCGGATTCGTGACAACAAAGCTGGCACACTATCATTCATCCTCAACCCTGCCTCTGCCTGCATACAACAAAATGACACACAACCATTCAATAAATCAAATCCCCAAGTGTTTTTTTCTCACATTCTAGAAATTCCTACAGTAACTGGTATCGGTTATAGATAACTGATACCAGTTTACTAGCCGATACCGGTTATCTCTAAATGATACCGATCACTATAAAAAATATATAGCATGCTTCAAAACATACACCTGCGATAAATATTTTTCCCATTTACTCCTCTCTATACCTAAAAGCATACGTGAGCACCCTGCTTACCTACCCCATAACACTCACCCCATCCCAAATCCTTGCCTATCACCTTTTCTTTCTCATCTTTATCCACTTACCCTCTCTCATCCTATTCATAAAACATGCAAGAATCAAATTACAACCAAACAGTTTACCTCTTGGGATGCAGCAGCTTGAGTGGAACCTGTCTTCCCTCTCGTCTCTGCCCCCTGGATGCTTCTCCTCATTCAACCATGTTCACCACCCTCTTCAAATATAAATTGTCTTTCTACCTTCTAAATCTCAGCCCTTACTCACTCTTCCTGTCTCTTTCCTCCTTATCACTCAATTCTCTCATGCAATTACCTGTATCAGTCATCAAGCAGCGTCGCATTCTCGTATTTAACTTGTTGCATCCTTCTAAAAATAGGAACTTAAGTTGCCAACCAAGCAGTTCTATTTTTAGGAAATCTAATTTTGGCATAACGGATATCGGTTACATAACTGCTATCGGTCATATAGCTACCGACATCGGTTACATAACAGATATCGGTCATGTGCCCCGTTTTACTTAAACCTAGGCCGTTTCTTCGTTTTTGCAAATTTTTGTCGCGCCCGCCTCTTTTTCCTGTATCACAACACCATTACCAATATTTGTCATCAAAATCACATCAATATATTATCACAATTTCATCAACATCATCTATCTACAATAAAACAAACCATCGACAAAACACATAAAACATTTCATATACACCATGTGGATCAAACTCATCATACATTAAATTTCACAAACCATCGACAAAACACATAAACAATTTCATATACACCATGTGGGTCAAAATCATCATCATATATATATATATATATATATATATATATATATATATGTATCAAAGGTTTCAAATATACAACTTGCCCTGCATAGGGGCCTCTGTGATATCAAAATAATACACAGCCGGCACGCAGGCCGCAATAAATGTCAAAATCTCGACTCAGCTCACAGGCCGGTCTCTCATATCAAAAATATACTCGGCTCGCAGGCCGGTATCAACTATACAACCTGTACTCAGCTCGTAGGCCGGTATATACAACAACAATGAATAAAAGAATCATATGTGGGCGCGTAGGCCTCTATATACATAACCAGTTCGCAGACCGGTGTCTCTATCCAATATTCAAAAACAAAAACTATCTCCTCTGCAAGGATACCTTAGCTCTCTCCACCACCCTCAACCTGTCTCCCTGCTGGTCCCTGTGCTGCCTCTCGCCTCCTCCCTGTAATGGACCCACCGGTTGTGGCTGCACCCCCTAGGATCTCTGGCTCCGCGAGGTCTCAGCTCTTTGCGCCGCATAGGGCTGATAGTAAGCCCCATTACCATCAAGGACATCCTGATAGTACCGGGCCTCCACTCTCACCTCCATATAATGGGCCTGTGCCACCATGGCTGTTGGGGCTGGTCCCCTGACTCTTAATAGCAAACCCTACCCTGCTGGTGCACCCTGTGCCTGTAGAGGTATCTGTACCTGTGCCTGTGACGGTGTTGGTGCGTGTGGTGGTGCCTATGGCTGTGCCGCCGCCTGTGGTGGTGCCTGTGCCTGAGCCTGTGCCTGAGCTAGCTGCCCCTGAAGGATACCCATATGTACCTGTGCAGTAGCAGGCTGCCCCTGTAACAACTGCACCTGTCCCTTGAGCTGGTCCCTCTCTGCTATAACATCCGCTAAATCTAGCTGTGCTCTCCTCGCTGCTCTCTCCCATGCCCGCCATACCAAAAATGACCTTGTGCAGCTGGCGTCGTAAACGGTATCATCCGCCGGCCTCTCTGCTACCCAATCTGGGTCCATATCTGTGGGCGCGATACATATCACCATAAGTAATAATCGCGCTATGGTAGGTCAATAACGCAGCTGCATCCCCAAATACATGAAGAATGTTGTCCATAGTTGTCTCTGCATCTACCTGGAATACTGCCTCTCCTACGATCGACAGTCTCAGCATGCGATATACATCCTCTAAGGTAATAGTCATCTCTCCAGTCGGGAGATGGAAAACATTAGTTTCCGGATCCCATCTCTTGATGAGGGCAACCATAAGGATATGGTCCCTATCTACAGCCCTATACCATTAGACTTCGCCGAGTCCCACCTCACGCATAATGGCCCACTGCACTGCGGACACGTGTGGCCGCATCCGTCTCAATAGCGGGGGCATCCTATCCCGCATAGTCAGCTGCTGACATGCCTACATAAATAACCCACTTCATTATACCTACCCTTTACAACAACAATTACGGCATCCCTTTATACCCCCTGTTTACCCACCCGACCACACCTCGACTTTATAACACACATCTACACTCACCTATTTTACCCTAAAAACATCTACGATATCCCCTTTCCTTATCTCGCGCCCTACCAATCACCTAGATCTACTCTCGCTATCTACCTATGCCCCTACCAATTTAACACCTCCTACTTCATACCCAACACCTACTCTATGCTACTCAAACCCACCACAAAACCACATACCGTTCCCCCCCTCTTCACCCTACACAACAACCAAACAACAAAACACCCCCAACAAAAACCCAAAACAACAACACGACCAAACCAAAAAATAAATAATCCTACCTACTGACCGGTACCGGTCATCCATGACTGCCACCGGTCCCCTCCAACAGCTGATATACACCGGCGCCGGTCGACATACGACCGACGCCAGTCTTCCCATAACCTAACCTCCCTAAAAATTTCGTTACCAACATCGGTCACTGACCATGGTCGGAGCTGAACCCGACGCGGCCCCCCAAACTCATTTTTTCCCCTATTACTCCCTTTTTACCCAATGAAAAACCCTAAAAACCTGACCACCCTACCGTTTTAACCTCACTAACCCACCTACCCTCTCCATTTTTCAAACAAGTTCAATTTATTCATTCTTTTATTTAAAACTTGGATTCCTACCCAAAACCCAAATCTAGCTTAAAAACATTAAATTCACATAATGAGAGGTTTCAAACCTACCGGTACGACTACACATCGTCATGGTGGGATAGGTGGTGGTGGTCTAGCTGGTCCAGCACCTCCTGCTCCTCCTAGATGTGCCATGGCTATAAATATCCTCTGCTGGGTCCTCCACCAATCAAATGCTGCCTCCTACTCGCTAGGGCCTACCAACCACTCACTTATCCACTCAAATAGTGCCACCTCAACTGAAAAATTCAACAAATCTCACTAATACACCTCAGACAACTAAAATTGGTTTTCAAATTGACAATATGAAAATGACAAGCCGTATTTTTTCTTTTTATAGGTTTTTTCACCTATAACCGATATCGGTTATGTTGTGCTCTAATGAACCGGTATCGGTCACCTAACCGATACGGGTCATCTATAGCCGATATCAGTTTAATACCTATTTCACCCCAACTCCCGCCCTTATCCACCACTCTCTAATTATTGACCACATCGCCTACACCCACCCTTGCTAAATAGCCCTTTTTGACTTCATTTGGCAACGCCTAATACACTGGTCTTCCTGTAATTGGGAGCCTCAAAATTCTAAACACATCTTCTAACGTCACTGTCATCTCCCCTATTGGCAAATAGAAGGTATTCTTTTCTGGATTCCATCTCTCAATCAACGCCTATAACATAGCATGATTGCGTGCGATTCGTGAATAATAGCTGATTCTACTTAACCCCACATAGTTTATCAATACCCATTAAGCTGGTGTTACATCCGCTTGGATTCGTGACAACAAATTTGGCACACTATCATTCATCCTCAACCTTGCCTCTACCTGCATACAACAAAATGACACACAACCATTCAATAAATCAAATCCCCAAGTGTTTTTTTCTCACATTCTAGAAATTCCTACAGTAACCGGTATCGGTTATAGATAATCGATGCCGGTTTACTAGCTGATACTGGTTATCTCTAAACGATACCGGTCACTATAAAAAATATACAACATGCTTCAAAACATACACCTGCGATAAATATTATTCCCTTTTACTCCTCTCTATACCTAAAAACATACGTGGGCACCCTACTTACCTACCCCATAACACTCACCCCATCCCAAATCCTTGCCTGTCACCTTTTCTTTCTCATCTTTATCCACTTACCCTCTCTCATCCTATTCATAAAACATGCAAGAATCAAATTACAACCAAATAGTTTACCTCTTTGGATGCAGCAGCTTGAGGTGGAACTTGTCTTCCCTCTCGTCTCTGCCTCCTGGATGCTTCTCCTCGTTCAACCATGTTCACCATCCTCTTCAAATATAACTTGTCTTTCTGCCTTCTAAATCTCAGCCCTTACTCACTTTTCTTGTCTCTTTCCTCCTTATCACTCAATTCTCTCATGCAATTACCTGTATCAGTCGTCAAGCAGCGTCGCATTCTCGTATTTAACTTGTTGCATCCTTCTAAAAATAAGAATTTAAGTTGCCAACCAAGCAGTTCTATTTTTAGGAAATCTAATTTTGGCATAACCGATATCAGTTACATAACCGCTATCAGTCATATAGCTACTGACATCGGTTACATAATCGATATCGGTCATGTGCCCCGTTTTGCTTAAACCTAGGCTGTTTCTTCGTTTTTACAAATTTTTGTGGCACCTGCCTCTTTTTCCTACATCACAACACCATTACCAATATTTTTCATCAAAATCACATCAATATATTATCGCAATTTCATCAACATCATCTATCTACAATAAAACAAACCATCGACAAAACACATAAACAATTTCATATACACCATGTGGGTCAAAATCATCATATATATATATATATATATATATATATCAAAGGTTTCAAATATACAACTTGCCCTGCATAGGGGCCTCTGTGATATCAAAATAATACACAGCCGGCACACAGGCCGCAATAACTATCAAAATCTTGACTCAGCTCGCAGGTCGGTCTCTCATATCAAAAATATACTCGGCTCACAGGCCGGTATCAACTATACAACCTGTACTCGGCTCACAGGCCGGTATATACAACAACAATGAATAAAAGAATCATATGTGGGCGCGTAGGCCTCTATATACATAACCGGTTCGCAGACTGGTGTCTCTATCCAATATCCAAAAACAAAAACTATCTCCTCTGTAAGGATACCTCATCTCTCTCCACCGCCCTCGGCCTGTCTCCCTGCTGGTCCCTGTGTTGCCTCTCGCCTCCTCCCTGTAACGGACCCACCGGCTATGGCTGCACCCCCCTGGGATCTCTAGCTCCGCGAGGTCTCAGCTCTTTGCGCCGCATATGGCTGATAGTCAGCCCCGTTACCATCAAGGATGTCCTGATAGTACTAGGCCTCCACTCTCACCTCCATGTAATGGGCCCGTGCCACCATGGCTGTTGGGGCTGGTCCCCCGACTCCTAATAGAAAATCCTGCCGTTCCGGTGCACCCTGTGCTTGTAGAGGTATCTGTACCTGTGCCTGCGGCGGTGCTGGTGCCTGTGGTGGTGCCTATGGCTGTGCCGCCGCCTGTGGTGGTGCCTGTGCCTAAGCCTGTGCCTGAGCTAGCTGCCCCTGAAGGATACCCATATGTGCCTGTGCAATAGCAAGCTGCCCCTATAATAATTGCACCTGTCCCCTGAGCTGGTCCCTCTCTGCTATAACAGCTGCTAAATCTGGCTGTGCAGGCTGTTCTCTCCTCACTGCTCTCTCCCCTGCCCACCTTACCAAAAATGACCCTTTGCAGCCGGTGTCGTCCACGGTATCATCTGCCGGCCTCTCTGCTACCCAATCTGGGTCCACGGAATGTGGTGCAGGTAGTGGGGCTTCTACATCATCCCTCTGGTACTAAGGGAAGGGAGGTGGCTCATCCTGTCGTAGCCCCAACTGTCGTCGTACCCTCTCTAGGGGTATCTGCTCATGCTCTCCCGTGTCCAACTATCTAGAAAGTATACTGGATCCAGTGCATCTGTGATCGGGCTCCTCCTCGGGGCTGATGACCTCTGTAAGGCCTCCATACAATATCCAATGCAGTCAGGCCCTCTAGCATATGACGGTTGTAATCTACATCCCATCTTGCGAGCACCGCTCGTGGCTGGCCCACGACCCCCAACCACCTCTGAAAGCCATATCTGTATATCACCTGTGGCCCTGGCTACTGGGGCAGCCCTACTGGTCGAATACATATGTTGTGCTCATATGCCCACCAGTGTAACAAAAATGTCGAACAAATCTCGAATCGCCTCATCCGGCAATAACCCCACAGCTCTCTATATAGCTGCACCAGGTATACTGGTGCCCAAGCATAGCACGTATGCTCCACCAACTTGTGCAGCACCCCCATCAACACCCGTGGAAAGCAACCTCCCTCTGAGTCTTGGAGGGCGAAGCATGTGATGCCTATCATCATCAACACGGCAAGCCATCTCTCATGTCTGTGGGTGCAATACATATCACCATAAGAAATAATCACGCTATGATAGGTCAATAACGCGACTGCATCCCCAAATACATGAAGAATGTTGTCCATAGCCGTCTCTGCATCTACCTAGAATACTGGCTCTCCTACGATCGGCAGTCTCAGGATGCGATATACATCCTCTAAGGTAATAGTCATCTCTCCAGTCGGGAGATGGAAAACATTATTTTCCAGATCCCATCTCTTGATGAGGGCAGCCATAAGGCTGTGGTCCCTATCTACATCCCTATACCGCTGGACTCCGTCGAGTCCCACCTCGCGCATAATGGCCCACTGCGCTGCGGACACGTGTGGCTGCATCCATCTCAATAGCGGGGGCATCCTATCCCGCATAGTCAGCTGCTGACATGCCTGCATAAATAACCCACTTCATTAGACCTACCCTTTACAACAACAATTACGGCATCCCTTTATAACCCCTGTTTACCCACCCGACCACACCCTGACTTTATAACACACATCTACACTCACCTATTCTACCCTAAAAACATCTACGATATCCCCTTTCCTTATCTCCCACCCTACCAATCACCTAGATCTACTCTCGCTATCTACCTATGCCCGTACCAATTTAACACCTCCTACTTCATACCCAACACCTACTCTATCCTACTCGAACCCACCACAAAACCACACACTTTTCCCCCCCTCTTCACCCAACATAACAACCAAACAACAAAACACCCCCAAAAAAAACCCAAACAACCAAAAAACCCAAAACAACAACACGACCAAACCAAAAAATAAATAATCCTACCTATTGACCGGTACCGGTCATCCATGACTGCCACCAGTCCCCTCCAACAGCTGATATACACCGGCGCCGGTTGACATACGACTGACGCCGGTCCGCCCACAACCTAACCTCCCTAAAAATTTCGTGACCGACATCGGTCACTAACCATGGCCGGAGCCGAATCCGACACAGCCCCCCAAACTCATTTTTTTCCCTATTACTCCCTTTTTACCCAATGAAAAACCCTAAAAACCTACCCACCCTACCGTTTTAACCTCACTAACCCACCTACCCTCTCCATTTTTCAAACAACTTCAATTTATTCATTTTTTATTTAAATCTTGGATTCCTACCCAAAACCCAAATCTAGCTTAAAAACATTAAATTCACATAATGAGAGGTTTTGAACCTACCGGTACGACTACACGTCGTCATGGTGGGATAGGTTGTGGTGGTCCAGCTGGTCCAGCACCTCCTGCTCCTCCTAGCTGTGCCATGGCTATAAATCTCCTCTGCTGGGTCCTCCACCAATCAAATGCTGCCTCCTACTCACTAGGGCCTACCAACCACTCACTTCTCCACTCAAATAGTGCCACCTCAGCCGACAAATTCAACAATCTCACTAATACACCTCAGACAACTAAAATTGGTTTTCAAATTGACAATATGAAAATGACAGGCTGTATTTTTTCTTTTTATAGGTTTTTTGTCCTATAACCGATATCGGTTATGTTGTGCCCTAATGAACCGGTATCGGTCACCTAACCGATACCGGCCATCTATAGCCGATATCGGTTTAATACCTATTTCACCCCAACTCCTGCCCTTATCCACCACTCTCTACTTTTTTCCCACATCGCCTACACCCACCCTTGGTAAATAGCCCTTTTTGACTTCATTTGGTCCGACCCAAGGCCACAACCAATCCTTTTACCTGACCCAAGGCTGCAACCAACCATTTGGCCTGACCCAAGGCCACAACTAACCCTTTGGCCCAACCCAAGGCCGCAACCAACCATTTGGCCTGACCCAAGGCCACATCCAACCATTTGGCCCGTCGCAATTCCGTAACCAACCCTTTGGCTCGACCCAAGGCTGCCACCAACAAATCAGGCCTGACCCAAGGCCGCATCAATTAAATACTTCGCCCAAAACCAACAAATTACAATTTTATCCACCCATCATGTAGCTTTTTGTTCAATCGAGCTCACATGTTCATGTTTTAGCATGATTAGGGTACTTGACTTGATCAGTCGACCAAATTTGCCTAGACCAAGACCGTGACATTTATCTCAACCAAACCAACCATTTGGTACTACCGAACATGCCTAAACGTTCTTGTACCTTACCCGTTATATCCCCTAGAGCTACTTCCTATGCCTTGGATACCAGGATTATATCATCCTTGTTTGGATAAACTATCGACCTTTTCGTATGAATTGCTTGTTTGCTCTTCAAATCATGTACCCTGGTCGCACTACTGCATTTCAACGTGCATCTACTTCCTTGAACCTACCCCACCATCTTACCATTATCTAAACACCGTTTACCCTTTATCAACCCTATCCCTGATTTCACGCTACCTCAATCTGTGATAGATTTGAGGGGGATTACTTATACCCTTAACAGGAATAACCACTTCTTATTATTGTCAGTGCAGCTTTACAAGACAAGATACACGACAACAAGGGGCTAATGTAGACACCAAATTTGTTTCTTACGACCTCCCGTACCATACATCTCATTTCGCAACCTAACCTCATCACCTAAACCGTACACAATTATTTATTAATTACCTTACAATTAATAAATCCACATCTCCAAACCTGCCACCTCATTTCGCCACCTCATCATGACCTAGTCCTAACCCTAAACTAACCTAATTAAGACCTATAACTTGGTCTACATCCACACTCATGACTAATGACTCCTCACTCGCACCCAAAACCAACCTCATAATGACTTGACCAAGCCCACAACTAATCCCTCGGAAGAAAAGGAGGGAAAATTGGCTATTTTACTAAAAATAACCCACTTTGACTGAACCGATACCGGTTTCTACGTGACCGCCATCGGTTACGCAACCGCCATCATTTCCCTGTAAATGACCTCCCCCAACCAAAAACAAAGGATCCAAAAATTCATTTTGGGGAAGATCGGGAATTCATTTGGACGAGCAGAGACAAGTGAAGAAACAAGAAGAGTTGGCAGAGGAGGACATTAAGCCCAAGACTACAACTGAGTAACCAGAGCCCTGTGACACTCATCTGAACATTAGGAGGGAAGATAACTCATCTTCTGATTGTCAGATCATCCTACCTGAGTTCTGCCTTTGTCATCACAGTCCTTGGACTTGCATCCTCATCAATAACCTGTAAGTAGTATCTTGTATGTCCTTTTAATAACATTTCTTGAACTTCTGAATCACAGCCATTATAAGTATATTCCTAGATCTACTACCCGGTAGCACACTACATCTAATTGTCATTCCTCTACCTTTATGTTACCCCAAGAACACCCTCCCATACTCTCTGAGTCCTTTTCATCACCCCGTTACCTAACCCCACTCATTTACCAGCCTTATAAACAACACAACCACCCTACAACCAACCTTCACCAAAATCCCCTAAAACATTGCCCCTACCGATATCGGTTATCAGCAACTGGTACTGGTGACAGTGACCGGCATCGGTCACTGTGATTCAAAATCAAAAACCAGCCTTTCTTCTATTGTTTTAACGAGGCAATTAAATTGTGATTTTACAATCATTTGTGTTAATTCATATTAGTAGGGGAACTGACCACCTTCGAAAGGAATTTTTATATTTCCTGGGCCCAAGGCAGTTCCCTCATTTATTGTCTAATTAAAATTTGGTGGTCTTGTATTCTTACTTGCAGGTAGTCCTTCCAAGACAAAAAGGAGTTCTTCGCAGTTGATCTGATCTCTCTCTATGGTATGCACACACCCTCCCAACATTCAACATGTATTCCTCCTAGCCCTAACCCTTATCTGTTTCTCAAGAGAATAAAAGGATAGAATCAACTCTATTCCAAGAACTGAAATATTCTGTGCGAAACACTAAGAGCAAACATGAATGACTTCTCAATTTTACCAAACACCCTTAAAGACACAACTGATGTCAATAGACCAAACTCACTAGGAAAATTTCAAGGAATAATGAACAACCTCTTACCTTTCAAAGACTAAAAACTACTTCACATATCTGATACAAAACTCTTCTCCTGCAGACTGATTTTCATGGCTAACAAGAATTCTTTGAAATCTTATCCAAATCATGGATCTAGAGTAGCAACAACTCAGTTTCTCCTTACTTTTTAACTACTTAAACACTAATAATAAATGAGATTAACTAGTTCCCCCTAACATCTACACTCCACCGACTCATGTACACCTTCTCAAGAGAAATCGAGACCATAGACAACACAAAACATGACAAAATCACTTTACCCTATCTTTAAGAATTGTGAATTAACCCCAAAAGAAAATTCTCATCATCAAGCTACTCCAATTCTAGATACAAGAAACAACATTTTTCTTACCATATAATATGCCAATAATACATCTTAACTCTTCCAACATACCTCAACTTACTTTGCTCCCCCTGAATCATATGATCTTCCACAACTTACCTTTCAATGATACCAAACCTGCTTCAAGGAGTACAAAAATCATCTACAAAACTCCCCATGTATTTATGACTTTGAAAAAAACTTATATAACACTTTCCCCTACTCATGAAACTAGAAAACCAATCTTGAACCAAATGAACAAACTTATTCTTAATACTTAACAGAAGCAAACATCAGTGCATCATGCAGGAGAGAAAACAACATGCACTATTTTATCATCAAGATTTCAATATAACAATCCACTTTTCTCAAGGATTCAATATTTTATCTTCAGTAGGAATACAACATCATGACCACAATTGTACTGACAAATTCACTTGTAGTTCAATTTTTTGAGACCACATACACATTCTTGAAACACTTTATTATCTAACATAATAGGGACAAGGCAGATAATTGTATTTACAAATCAAATATCTTCTTATAACTGTTTTTTATCTTATAAATTTTTCAATCCATCTTGACATGGATTTATACATCTCCATATTGTCAAGCAGTCCTAATTTACATGTTTCTATACAACCTTTTGATCAACATTATACCTTGATGCACTAGATCCTGCTAATATAGACCTTGAATCTCCATGCCATCTTGTAACTCAAGCACTGTCACAATCATATTTCTTTGAGTTATCCAAATGAAAACACCCTCATTCATGACCCATAACAACTAGGTCATTCAACAACTTCCATACATATGTGCATTCCCAATTTTTTGTCTTCATGTAAATAAACTAAACTCTATTGAATTCATAACATGTGCTCAAAATGGTACAAACCTCACTATAACCTATCAACTAGGTCATCATGGATAAGATTTTGCTCCTATAGGTTTGAACACATAACTTTGTTTACTATTATGCATACAGTAATACTTCAAATTATCCTTTTTATCTAGATTTTTAGGAAACTCAAACCTATATTAGGTCTCCATGTCACTTTTGATGCTTCATAATAATGTGTCTCCATATACAAACCAATTTCATGCCTTAAAACACAATATTTATCTCAAGTAATTATATCAATCTATCTTCTCACCTTTGACTCAACAAATAAAAACATTGATTCAATCATAGTGCTAATAGGCAACAAATCTCTTAACAAGCCCTGTTGGGTTTTAAAATGGTACTTTAATCAAAACCACAGTCAAGGGATAGTGAGTCCCTCCTCTTTATGGGAGAGGTTCCCTTATTGAAAGCAAGCAATAAAGCTTATATACAAATTTACACTTTCATCTTAAGGACGTAAATCTGACATACAGAAATGTCTTTAACCAAAATAGCTTATCAATACAAATGAATAGAAGAAATGAAAAGAGGAAAGAGTAGAATATAATAGAACTTTTAGGAAATATAGATAGTAGATTATAACCCTATACGTGTTGAGAAAGAGTAATACAGAACAAAATCATTCACATTCACAACTTAAGATATCATTCCATAGACACAAAGTTTCTTATTACATAAGATAAATTATCCATATATTTTAGGTAAGCAAGAAGAGACAATAGATGAGATAGAGAGAAAGGGGAAATTCTTCTGTATTGATTGCTTTTGATTTTATTTACACTTCAAAAGTATCAGAGTCCAACATTTTGTAATGAGCCAAGCTCTTACATTTATAGACAAAGCCAAAAAAGGAGAAGAGAAGGAAGAAAATATGATTTGGTGCCCAACCACCAGCCATCAATGCCCCTGAAAATTCACCTACAATCTGTCGAATCTGAATTCTACACGTCTTTTGCATGGTGAATGAGGAAGGATGGAAGATCGGATCAGATTTGATATAGTTGAAACAGTTGGATCCCGTATTAAAGGCTTGAGATACATTTTCTAGATTTTCACTCAAATCAAGATATCCAATTAGTTCCCCATGTCTATTTGGCATGTTTGAGAAGAAAGGATGGAAATCAGATAAAATTTGATCTATTTTGAAGCAACCAGATCCTGTATTAATGGATGAAAGATTTTTTCCACATTTCTAACTGTCAACTCCTACTGAAAAAATATTGTATGATTCCATGGTGTAGATGATACCAAGACCTTTCCAATAGTGTAAAATTTGTCCAATTTTGAGCACTGGAGCGAAATTTATGCTCATTCGAATATTTGAATCGAATCTGAACAAAAATGGCAAAAATGTAAAAATGAATCTGTGGGCCTGAAATTGGAATTGCGCCTTTAACGCAAAAGATGCAAAAGTGTAAAAAATTCCCCACAAGCCTGTATTTCCACATTTTGAATTTGGGTCTGACATGTGACGTTACCTGAGTGGTAACGGAGTCACGACTTACTTTATAATTTTACTTATTTTAGAAACGAGGTTCAAAACCTCAAAGTTCCCTACCGACCCGCCTCTCCGCTTCGAATTTTGATGTGGGCTCAACATTTGACTTTTTCCCTCTTGGAAATAAGGCTCAAAATCTCAAAAGGCTCCATTCGCGTGTCTTCCCAAAAGATTTATAACTGACCCAGGACACATGGAGGCTTCCCACACATTTGGAGACTCACTTTGTATTTGCCTCTTGAAAGAGCACTGAAGAGACACATGGATCCTTTTGTTGCCTCGCCTTATTTCTTTGTATTTTTGCTAAGTCCTTTTTTTCAGTGGGGCAATATGTCTGACCCTAGACACGTGGAGGCTTAGCACACATTTGGGAACTACCTCCAGATTTTTCCTTTGAAGTTGTGTCGAGCTGACACGTGGAGCCTTCCACAAACCCTTCTATACTTAGTTGATTCAACAGATGGCTCTGTCTCATTTTTGGACCTGGGAAATGTGGAAATATGACACTCATTTGGGGTACTACCTTTGGCTTCAACCCTTGAAGGTACGTCATTGAGAGACATGGAGAGCTTCATCGGTTCTTTTATACTTAGCCGGTTTGGACCTGCTCCTCTTTCTTTGTTTTTAGGCTTGTTATCCCGTAAAATTGACAAGGGCAATTTTACCGATAACCATACCGAAAATTTTGTTTCGATCCCTCGTTAGGGATCCTTCGCGTTCGAAACATTGCAAAATCCCTCCCCGGGAAATCTAGTTTTTGAACTTAGTCTTTTTGAGCCTTTTTTGGCTGGGCGCATGGATTTGCCTTGTAACACATAGTTTTGATGCGCCCCCTTAAAAGCCTTTGGCGCATGGTTTTCCATGTTAGCACGTCTTTTGGTGCGCCAAAGGATGCTGAGTCAGTTTTTGGTGCGCCAAAAGGCGCATATAATCTCGCTGCAACACCAAGTTTTGGTGCGCCAAAGGGCGCACATAACTTCATGTCGACAATACATTTGGTGCGCCAAAGGCGCGCTCATTCTTCTGTTGTCAATTACTTCCGTGCGCCAAAGGGCGCACGCTTTCTCCTGTCGACAGCAGTTTTCATGCGCCATTTCAAAAGTGGTTGGCGCATTGATGACAAGTTTTTCTATAAATATCAGTGCGCGCCCATGTCATTTTCATTCTTTTGTCAAGCACGTGATCGCTCTGGATTTGTCAGCTCTGCTCTGTCATTATCTCACCCTGTGGACCCGCTTTCCAAATTTTTGACATATATTTAAGGTAAGAGGTTCATCCTCTTTTTCATTGCATGCTTTCATGTTTTGGTCTGTGTTTGTCGGGGTGTGCTTGGTCTTTGTTTTGGGCTGCTAGTCGGTTTAAAAGATGGAATATATTTGAGCTAGTTTCCCCCTGTGCTGTCCTGTTTCCTTTTTCTTTTTCTCCTTCCTCCCTCTTTCCAGATCTGCTGGAAGGGAGTTGTTTTGAATGTAGCTTGGTCTGCTGGAACCTTTTCATGAAACCTTACTTGTCCAGGCGTAACTTTTGAAATAGGAGAAAGAAAAGAATGAAATGGATTTGAGTAGTAAGCTTATTTCCAATGGCGCACTGGCGCGCCTTGTAACAATAAAAACAGTTGCGCCCCTTTGGCGCATCTACCCGCCATGTTACATGCTCAAGACCCGCGCCAATGGCGCACCCTTCCATCCTGCTGCAGTTAGAATTCATGCGCCCTCAAAGCGCGCCCTTTTTACATGCTGCAAGTTTAAATCCCGCGCCTCCTTAAAGACCTTTGGCGCACCTTCTCTCCATGTTACATCATGTTTTCATGCGCCAAAGGGCGCACCCAGCTTTCATGTAACACAAACTTTATTCGCGCAAGTATAAAGTTATAAAGGCGCGGGCGCACCCTCCATTGCAGTAACATGATGTTGTGAAACCCATCCATGCGCCGCGCCATAAACCTTTGGCGCATCATTTGTCCATGTTACACAATCTTCCCATGCGCCAAAGGGCGCACCGAACCTCAATGTAACATACTTTTCCTGTGCGCCCTTCTATAAAATGCAACCTGCTTCCTCCATGCGCCATGCGCCTTTGGCGCCAGTTTAACCTCTGCAACATTCCTTTCCTGTGCGCCTTATCTATTTGGCCTGCCATTGCATTTTTCATGCGCCCTGCGCCCTGAGCCTTTAAATCTCTAACTCTTTCTTCTGCTAGCATTCCAATGGAAGATCAAATGACTAATTCAACCTTTTTGGATTGGGTCTCACTTCTTCTTCGTGCAGATCAGCAGCTGAACTCGAAAAGACACATGTCTACGTCAAGCAAGAGACCCACCAAATCAAGAGGAAAGGCCAAGCTGACAGAGGAAGAAATGAAGTATAAATATCAAAGGGTCAGAATGCCCGAATCACTGGCCGAATGCAGTATGGATGTCAGGGACTCAGAGTTGGGTCACATTGACATGGATGAGTTCTGGGTTAGAACCCAGAAAGTTACAAGAAGTCCATGGATGGACAAGCTAATAGGCAGTGCCCTGCACTTTGCCGGAGGAATCCCTGTCAGCGCTGTAAACAACGAGTTCATGATGGTTGTCGCGCAATCTTTCAACAAGGACACAAGATGTGTCGAGAACAGCAAGGGCGAGGTAGTCATAAACCTCACTGCCCGTCATTTTGAGTTGATGCTTGGCATCCCTCACCACCGGAACTATGTGGCTGTTAGCCAACAAGAATGCATCAAGGCCTGGGAGGACAACGAGGACCAGTGCATGCAGTTAATGAATGAGGTCTACCTTAAGAACAAGAAGGTGGTGACCCGGTGGCCTCAGACTATCCACCGAAGTGATTTCTCAGAGGAACTCAGTGACACGATCACCTTCCTGAGCAGAGTCTTCGGGCTTTCAGATGCCCACTATTTCCATAAGTGGATGCTGCGGTACCTGGAAACAATAAATAAGAATTTTCCCGATCAGCGTTTCTGCTGGGGGGAAATAATAAGCAGCACAATATCTGAGCAGCTGCAACAGTTTGCCACAACAGGAGTATTCCACATGAACTCCTACGTAGTCTACGCTGCCGCATCTGAAAGAGATTATCCAGGGCTGCACCGAAGTGGAACTTGGCCTCAGGCCAAAATATATGAGTATTATCCAGAACTGAGGCTGGAGAATAGCATCCAACATTTCGCTAAAATCAATGATGCTTTCTTCTATTATATCATGTGCATGTTGCGACCAAGCTTGACTCATGGCCGCACGACCAAGAATACAGTGTCAGCCGTGGAGAAGTGGGGGGCCTTGTTCACCCAGTTTCCCACGTTCACCTATCTGAGGGCGGTCAACTTTTTGGGCGAACCAACCAGGTTGCCAAGGTATGCTGGACCGAAGCTGGTTCTATTGGAACTATCAAGACAGCTCGTCACATACCATGAAAAGTGCCTCAAGAGAAAGAAGGGCGGAACTCCTTTCCCCCTCACAGTAGGCCGTTACACATGCTCCACCTACCACAAGGCGAAGGAGATGTATGCTGAGCTGGAACTCCTTAATTTGAAGCATGATTTCCCAGCCAGGCCTACCTTCGACCCAAGGGGCTGCTTGCCAAGGGCTAAGCTTGATCCGATCCACATTCCTCAAATTGAGGATATTTACATTGATCTCATCCACGAGGCAGAATTAAGGAGAAAGGATCATTCTCGCTTGGCATTGGCAGAAATTATTCAGTATGGAGTGGCAATCGTCCCCAAAGGCTTCCAAACTACGGAAGACGAAACCGACAAAGTCTATAATGACACAGACGGGGACAAGTGGCCCTTCCCAGCTATTGACAGGAGCAAGGCTCCTCAAACAATTGAGGAGAGGGTGAAAGAGACTATGCGGAGAACAGAACATTGGTGCCGCATGAACGGATTAATCTACCTCGGGGTAGATTTCACAACTTCCCCTTTGGGCAACGCACCTCCAAGGTCAAAGAAGCAGCTGAAAGGCAAAGGTGCAGAAGGTGAACCTAGCACCATTCAGGAGGAAGCCCCTGAAAGTCCTCTTCCCTCAGAGCCAGAGCAAGTCATTACTCTTGAGGAAGAATTGACAGAGGATAGTCCTATACGCCCATCCACCCAGGATGTCGGCATCGCTACAACTTCAGAGGTCCCTTCTATCCCTTCTTCTTCTCTTCCTTCCCCTCCTCGGGTGTCTCAGGCAACCACTCCTTTGGTTGTGTCCTCTGCCCCTTCTTCTACCCTTTCCCCTGCCTCTTCATCCATCTTCTCCTCCCTCGCTGATTTGTCTTCCTCCATTTCTTCCCTCATCTCCGAGCTCCCTTCCCTTCCTATGTCTTCTGCAGTTGCGGTTTCCCTTCCTCCCGTGGACACTTCTTCGGCTATTCTTTCAATGCCGCCGCCGCGTGTCTCCACGTTTTTCCCCTCCTCTACCGTTGCTGCCGCCCCCTCTGTCTCTGGTCCTTCTTCTATAGGACCAGCTTGGATCTCTCAGCAGCTAAGCCAACAAAAGAGGAAAGTCCCCATCACTCCGATGGACTTTTCGGTAATTCCGGCTAAAGGAGCAAAGAAGCACAAGCCGGTCACACGCTTCTCGAAGAGCGCTGCAGGCGAGAGGGTCATGGAAATAGCATACCCCGATCCCCTCAAAGAAAAAGAAGATCTGTCTCCGGCAGATTTCACAGTGACCCAAGTCACAATGGGGACATCCTCTGAAAGTCTCCAGGGGGAAGCTCTTTCCGCAGTGGATGCACTCTGCAAGAAGCTTCAGGAAACAAAAGAGGAGAAAAGGCTACTGAAGGAGCAGAATAAATACCTGCTTCAGGCCTTACAGAAGATGGGAAGTGCACCTCCCACAACTGCCGCCGAGACTCCTGAGCTGCTCAGTCAGGAGAAAATCAATGAATATTCAAAGATCGGCGAGCAGGGTATGGCTGTTTCTGCTTGGAGGAGCCAGATCCTCAAAGATAGTGAAAAAGTAATCGCCGAGTATATCAGTTTATACCTGAACATCGGAAAGGCGAACAAGGAACTCCAAGCATTAGCAGGTCCAGTATCAGAAGAGTTAGAACATGCTAGACTCCAGCACGAGACCTTCCAACAAATGTTCGACTGTTCAGTCGAAGATCTGGTCAAGTTCGGAGTCTTCGGTCATCCAAGGGCCCTCAACAAAACTATGTCCACTCTGGACTATCGGATAGATCAGCTAGAATTCGTTCTGGAAAAGATAGACAAGGTAAAGGAAGAGGCCCTGGATGCAATGCATCAAATGGAGAAAATTGTTCTATCTATGACTCCAGGGTTGCTCACTCCTTCCCTTACCTTGAGATCAGCTGATGACACTATCCGGATTTTCAAGGAGATAGCCTCTCAAGGAACAGGGCCAGAGGTCACGTTCGACATCGAATCTATCAACAACCTACTGGCCTGTAGGGACTTCATCGGGTTCCTAATCGAGGCGGGTAAAGACTATTCCAAGATCCCAGAAAAGCTCATAGATGAGCGGGAAACTTGCGAAGCAATCAGTGAACGGCACAAGGATCCATCACAGGATCAATTTGGGCCGATGATCAGCAAGTTCTTGGAATACCGCGCTCAGTTCCACATCTCATCTCCTGAGCAGCATCAGAAACAGGCGACCCCTTTTCGGCCGCAGGATGATGATGATGAATAGCTTCTTCTTCTTCTTCTTCTTCTTCTTCTTCTCTCTATTCTCCGACTTTCTTTTCGAAATGTCTAAAAATGTGTTGGCACAAATGATGACATCATCCATGTTGCATCATGGGATGATGTCATCTGTCCAAGTTGTCAAAGTCAACATGACTTTTAGATATTTTGTAAATATCTTGTAAATAAGTGGTTGGCTCCATTTTGCCTTCTCTCTCCCTCATTTTCTATAAATATGAGAATACTTGTTGTATTCTGTAGGTGAACATTTTTCAGATAGAAATAGAAGTGAGGAGAGAAAGACTTTGAGCTTTCTTGTAACAGAAAAGAACAAGTAATACAATTATTCAGACTTTGTGCTCAATAGCTGTGTTATACATTAGATCTTTCTTATGTTAGATCTGTATGTGTTTAATCTGTTGGATTCATATCTACTTTTCCGTCATTTGTTTATCAGTATTGCTTTGTTTATTTATGCAAGTAGGTTTGGCTCTGTTTACTACCAAGCCAAAAGCATAGATCTTCTGACCCTTCTGCTTTGGAATTCATTTCTTTTCTTCCTTCGGATCTGATCTTTCTCTTTTCCCTCTTCCATTCCTTTCTTTTCGCAACCTGGAACACTCTACTGGGATGAGATCCCAACCCCCGAAGGCAGAATCTGTGAGACTTGCATAGGTTCCTGCTAGTAGAAGTAGCAATAAACCAGTTTCGCTTTGCTGTCTCAAAGAGGGGCTAAGCCCTGCAACACTGTTGGCTCGTCTATCCATAGATCTGTCCGCGCGACAGATTTTCGGACCAACAGTTTTTGGCGACTCCGCTGGGGAACGGATAGATCTGTCAGATCTATGGTGGTGGTATAATATAAAATCAGAAAAATATAAGAAAATCGCTGCCAGTTTGCAAATCTGAACTTTTCGTTGAAAATCCAAAAAATTTGCAAAAGTGCCCAAAATTGAAAATTTTCTTCTGGGATCCGTAGATCGGGCCTAGTTACAGGTCTTTAGTTCGCTGAGTTTTTATCAAAGTTAACATTTTTTCTGTAGATCTGAGTTTTTCACTGTTTTCTAAAAAGTTTGAAACCCTCTGAAAAGTAAAGATCAGATCTGAAAATCAGCCTGCTATTCTTCCCTGCCATCTTATCCTCGCTGCTATTTGTCATTAACCGCAATCGGTTTTTCGAAGAGGATAGTATTTTAAATATCCAGAAAAGTGCATGCTGCTGGTTTTTGTCAGAAAAACCAGAAAATCAGCAAGTACACCCAAAAATAAAGTTTAAATCTGCGCCATAACATTGCAGATCTGGAAGGTACGCTGGCAAGTGAACCTTTTACGCGCAGCAGGAGAGCCCGTGGAGAAGTTGATCCTACTTTCGATCTGCTTCAAAGGCACAATTTCAGCATAACACCGGCACGTTTTTCAGCGCTAAGCTCGGCTAGCCGGTCATCCAGGAGTGTCTCACCTCCACGAAGAAAAAGTCTTTTACAAGGAGCATCTACATCCCTTTGTAGTGCCTTGCTGCTCAGTGGAACCACCCTCCCAGCTCGTGTGCTTTTTCCAGCCTTCCAAATGGCGGTACCATGGGGAAATGCTATGGGTCCTCTCGCACTGCCACATCCAGTTCACGCGCTCCCTCACGGAAACCGAAAGAATTTTCCTAAATTCGACGGGAGCGGAAATCAAAGCACGGATTCCCACATATCTGCATTCATCATGTCATGCAGTATTTTGGACGTGACTCACGAAGATGTGTCGGTTCGCCTTTTTCTGGAAACTCTACAAGGACCCGCAGCCGAGTGGTTTCAGCATTTGCCGGCCGCATCTATCACCAGTTGGGCAACCTTGCGGGAAGCTTTTGAAGACAGATACAAGCCTTCAGAAGATGCATTTGCGTTGTTATCACGGATCACGCACCTAAAAAAGGAAGCCAATGAGACCATGCGTGATTTCGTCGCCCGGTTCAATGCATTAATCAACCGTGTCCCTACTGCCATGCTTCCAACACCGGAGAATCAGAAGTGTTTCTTCGTGAACGCCATGAGCTCAAAAGTTAGCTTCTTGCTCCTTCAAGAGCGAGTAGCTACTCTACCTCTCGCTCAGGCTGCTGCCATTCGGATAGAAGACAATTTGATAATATCTGGCGAGTTGAAAAAGGAATCATCAAAGTCCAAATCTTCAGATCCCTCGCCTGCTACTTCGTCTGATCCAGCATTCCAAAAGATGGCGAATGATCTGCTCGCATTAAAGAAGCAGTTGGCCCAGGCTCCTAGTTCCTCATACCGAGATGTTCCACGAAGGAGTTTCGTTCCCAACAATGTTTCACAAAGACCGCGTCTACCTGCAACTGCTCCACGGTTGGCGCTTGAAGCTCCTCCGGTCAATGCTTTGGCCGAAATAGAAGAGGAAGAGCAGTACTATGAAGAACCTTCGCTTCAAGGCGAAGATGATCAAGATGTCGGTGAACCGACTGGCGACTCTACTATTGGATACATGGAATTTGATGAGGATGAATCTGATGAAGAAGAGAGTACTCAGGGCTATGCAAGCGGGCAATCCTACGCTGTTTTTACCCGTTCGCAAGGAAAGGAAGCGGAAGTTGCTGCCCATGCGCAGAAAGAGAAGGTCGTGTCAAACACACCTCCAACCATTGTTAAAAGAGGTAATCCTCTTCCTACTCAAATTCCCTGTTAAGTCTTTTGCAAAGAAGTCTTTCCCGCCCATCTCTCCTCCGAATCAGCCCCCTCAGATTCCTATCAAGATCAGTAACCCTGTTCCACCATCGCGAAGTGAAGGACTCATTCCCTCACCAACGCAACCCTTGGCCGCATTCGATATAATAGATCATGCAAAAAAGACCAAGATCCAAATGTCTGAAGCTGAGTACCTTCAGTCAAACCCCGAACAGCTTGTAAGATTAACTAAATATATTCAGAGTCAAGCTGTTACGTCTAAACAGGTTTCCCCAAAAGGAATCCTTTCCACTCCCCCTGAATCCCGCATAAATGTTGCTTCAACATCTGCATCAGGTAAGATAGAACCTTTCTATCTCTCTCTCCTAATCAACGGCCATAAGTTGAGCAACTGTATAATTGATTCCGGAGCTTCCGATAACGTCATGCCGGCAAAGGTCGCCCATGCTTTGGGCCTCACTCTTACCAAGCCTTTCGGCAGATGCTATTCATTAGAGACCAAGCAAGTGCCATTGATTGGTCAAATCAAAGACGCGCAATTTGCGTTTGCGGCATTTCCAGAAAAGAGGGTAAAGATGACCGTCCTCGTTGCTGACATTCCGGCAGCCTATGGAATTCTGCTGGGAAGAAGCTTTTGCAGCGAAGTTGGTGGAGAAATTCACATGGACTGGTCTAAAGCTAGGATACCCGTCAAAGGTGTGATGCAGACTTTAGAACCAGAATCGCAAAAGAAGTACTTGGTTACTAGCTCTGAGGACCCCAAAGCCCAAATCCTTTTTGAATCATCAGGGATGGGGAACTACTTCTTATCTACCGAGGCGGATACAAAAGGCATTTTTGTTCAAGAAAAAGATCTTAATGAGATCTGGACCCTGCAGTTTGATGGCAGTTGCGCGACCAGCGGATGTGGCGCTGGTGTTGTGCTGATATCTCCCGAAGAGGAGGTAATTCCTCTTTCTTTCAAGTTGCAGTTTTTCAACACTAACAATACTGCTGAGTATGAATCTCTGTTGCTCGGTATGCAAGCCGCAAAGGAAAGAGGAATTAAAAATTTGAAAGTCCAAGGTGATGCTGAGCTAGTTGTAAATCAGGTCAAAAGGATTTACCAAGTGAAAAATGAGAGGCTCAGGCACTACCGTAATGCAGTATGGGACAGCATCGAAGAATTTGATGCCTTTTCAATAGGAGCAATTCCAAGAGCTCAAAATGATATGGCCGATTCATTGGCCGTTTCGGCATCTCTCATGCTCCCGCACCCGGGTTTGAAAACGAACAAATACACCATTGAAGTGGTTTTCCACCCAAGCGTGCCAGACAACTCTCAGCATTGGCAGGTATTCAACGATGATAATCACCTCATTGCCTTTCTAGAAAAATCAGAAAATTTTGAAGAGTTGTACTTTGAAGGATCCACCTCTACATGCCGTGAATCAATCAACGGTCAAAACCATGAATCAGAGGAGAAGGACGGTATATGTCAGCTCAAAGGAAATAAAATTCCGAAGGGCCTGGTTTCTCTGGAGCGCTTGTTTGACAGGCACGACCGTTTTATGAAAAAGAAGAAGCAAGATGATCCTGACTCATCCCCAGAAACAGAACCAGTAAATATAGGTTCTGAGGCACATCCGTAATTTGTAAACATTGGCAAATGTTGCACGCCTGAAGAGAAGCGGAAATTTGTCAAGTTGCTGAAAAAATATATGGATGTGTTGGCATGGTCCTATGCCGATCTAAAGTCCTTCAAGCCAAAGGACGTTCAGCATGACATACCGCTGAAAGAAGATGTCAAAGCCTTTCGCCAGAAGCAAAGGCATTATAATCCTAAGATTTCAGGCACCATCCAGGCAGAAATTCAGAAGATGCTGGATGCGAGAATCATCTTCCCTATCCATCACAGCACTTGGGTGGCGAATATTGTGCCAGTGCGCAAGAAAAACGGTGAAATACGCATATGCGTAGACTTCCGAAACTTGAATCAAGCTTCGCTGAAAGATAACTACCCTCTTCCGATAATGGATCAAGTTCTGCAAGTAGTAACTGGATCAGAGATGCTGTCCATGCTTGATGGTTTTTCAGGCTACAATCAGATTGAAGTCTCGCCTGAAGATCAATTCAAAACAGCATTCACTACTCCCTGGGGTACATTTGCCTACAGTAGGATGCCTTTCGGCCTAACTAATGCTGGTGCTACTTTTCAACGGGCCATGGACTTTGCATTTAAAGGTATGATGGGGAAAGTCATTGTAGTTTATCTAGATGACTTAACCGTGTTCTCTAAACAACGAAGTGATCATTGTGATCACTTGGAGCAAGTACTGGCCAGGTGCCGAGAACATGGAATTTCCCTAAATCCCAAAAAGTCTGTTTTTGGAGTCACGGAAGGGAAGTTGCTGGGGCATGTGGTTAGCAAAGAAGGAACGAAGATAGATATTGAAAGGGTTAAGGCTATTCAGAGCCTTACTCTGCCTACAAGCAAGACTGGTGTTCATTCCTTCTTCGGAAAGGTGAACTTTCTTAGGCGTTTTGTTCCTGACTTTGCTGAGAAGACTCGCCACATACTGAACATGATGAAAGGATCACCAACTTTCAGATGGAGTGAAGAACGGGAAAAGGTCATTTGAAGAAATAAAAGCTTCTGTTGCTCATGCACCAGTCCTGGTATGTCCTGACTTCTCCAAGGACTTCATCATGTATAGCTACGCATCAGAACATACTGTGTCTGCAATCTTAATGCAAAAGAATTCAGAAGACATTGAATCCCCGATTGCATTCATGAGTTCTCCCCTCAAGCCTCACGAGTTGAAGATGACTCAATTAGAAAAGCATGCCTTTGCCGTTGTCAAAGCAGTAAAAAATTTCAGGTATTACATTCTAAAATCGCATACGGTGGTGCTGGTTCCTGACACGGCGGTGAAATCCATTCTAACTCAGCAGGAGTTAGGAAGTCTGAGAGGGAATTGGATTGCAAAGGTCCAGGAATATGACCTGGATATTAAACCCACCAAGCTGGTAAGAGGCAAGGGCCTGTGTCAGCTAATGGCTGAAAACAAAGATTCAGAAGGCCCTAAAGGAAAAGAGGATTGTACCAACAAAGAGCAAAGCCCTCTAGAGGAGCCTGATTCTCTACCTCTGGTTCTATTTGTTGCAACTGGTGACGAATGGTACTCCGACATCGCTTTCTTCCTTACCTACGGCGAATGCCCAATGCACCTAACTGCAAAGGAGAAGCGCACTATAAAGCTCAGGTCAGCTAAATATGTCATCTGGGATGACGGTTTATATAAGCGCGGGATAGACGGTGTCTTCCTGCGATGTGTTGACAAGCCCCAGCAAGTAAAACTACTGGAAAGTTTTCACAATTCAGCCTGTGGAGGTCATTTTTCTTCTTCCGTGACAGCACACAAAATCATCCGAGCCAGGTACTATTGGCCAACGCTCTTTCAAGATGTGGCTACCTGGGTGGCAAAGTGTGAACCCTGCCAACAATTCGTCGGCAAGCCCAAGTTGGCTGCCCTTCCCCTAAGGCCAGTCATCATCAATGAACCATTCAGGCAATGGGGAATCGATTTTATTGGCGCACTCAATCCTCAATCGAGTGCCGGACATAGCTATGTCCTTACAGCAACGGATTACTTCACCAAGTGGGTGGAAGCCATACCTGTCAAGCATGCCACTTCTGAGGCGGTGTGCAGTTTTATCAAAGAAAATATCATTGTCAGGTTCGGCGTTCCAAACAAAATCGTTGCTGATAATGCTTCTAACTTCTCCTCTCGGGAAGTTATTAGTTTTTGCTATGAATATGGAATAACTTTAGCACATGCCTCGGACTATTACCCTCAGGGAAATGGTCAGGCAGAATCCAGTAATAAGAACTTAGTGACCATCATACGGAAATTAGTAGATGAGAATCAGCGGATGTGGCACAAGTCTTTGTACGACGCTTTGTGGGCGGACCGCATTACTCCCAAGAGATCTCTCGGCATGTCACCTTTTCAAGTGTTATATGGCACTGATGCCGAACTTCCCATTTCTGCGGAACTTCCTGCTCTACGCTTGGCACGAGTAATCGAAGATGAAACTTTTCAGAATTCTCTAGAAAAGAGAATCATGTATCTTGCAGAACTTGAAGAAAAGAGAGTAAGGGTGGTCGACAGGATCACTGAACATCAGAATCAAGTAAAGAGGCTTTTTGACAAGAAAGCCAAGCAGAGAGATTTTCAAGTGGGAGATCTCGTCCTCTTGTGGGACAAACGAAGAGAGCCAAAGGGCATGCACGGAAAATTTGATTCCCTATGGAGAGGGCCCTTCAAAATCAAGCAACTCAATGGAGAGAATAGTTTCTATCTCTCGTATCTGGATGGAGCTGAACTCCCGCTTCCCTATAGCGGGCAACATCTCAAGATCTTCAGGAAGTAGAGCTTGCTCTCTTCTTTGTACAGTTTATTTTTGTTGTGTGTTTGCTTTCGTCGTGTGTTTGCTTTCGGTTGTTTTGTGTTTCCTTTGTTCTCCCTCCGGTCCCCCTTGTTTTTGACTCTGTACCCAATGGATAGGCACATGTGATCTGGGATTCTCTACCCCCGAGTTTGCTCAGGGATAGTCCCCAGAAAGAGCCAGCTGTTATCCCGTAAAATTAACAAGGGCAAATTTTACCGATAACCATACCGAAAATTTTGTTTCGATCCCTCGTTAGGGATCCTTCGCGTTCGAAACATTGCAAAATCCCTCCCCGGGAAATCTAGTTTTTGAACTTAGTCTTTTTGAGCCTTTTTTGGCTGGGCGCATGGATTTGCCTTGTAACACATAGTTTTGATGCGCCCCCTTAAAAGCCTTTGGCGCATGGTTTTCCATGTTAGCATGTCTTTTGGTGCGCCAAAGGATGTTGAGTCAGTTTTTGGTGCGCCAAAGGGCGCATATAATCTCACTGCAACACCAAGTTTTGGTGCGCCAAAGGGCGCACATAACTTCATGTCGACAATACATTTGGTGCGCCAAAGGCGCGCTCATTCTTCTGTTGTCAATTACTTCCATGCGCCAAAGGGCGCACGCTTTCTCCTGTCGACAGCAGTTTTCATGCGCCATTTCAAAAGTGGTTGGCGCATTGATGACAAGTTTTTCTATAAATATCAGTGCGCGCCCATGTCATTTTCATTCTTTTTTCAAGCACGTGATCGCTCTGGATTTGTCAGCTCTGCTCTGTCATTATCTCGCCCTGTGGACCCGCTTTCCAAATTTTTGACATATATTTAAGGTAAGAGGTTCATCCTCTTTTTCATTGCATGCTTTCATGTTTTGGTCTGTGTTTTCAGTCGGGGTGTGCTTGGTCTTTGTTTTGGGCTGCTAGTCGGTTTAAAAAATGGAATATATTTGAGCTAGTTTTCCCCCTGTGCTGTCCTGTTTCCTTTTCTTTTTCTCCTTCCTCCCTCTTTCCAGATCTGCTGGAAGGGAGTTGTTTTGAATGAGCTTGGTCTGCTGGAACCTTTTATGAAACCTTACATGTCCATGTAACTTTTGAAATGGAGAAAAGAATGAGAATGGATTTGAGAAGTTAAGTTTATTTCCATGGCGCACTGGCGCGCCTTGCTGCAATAAAAACAGTTGCGCCCCTTTGGCGCATCTACCCGCCATGTTACATCCTCAAAACCCGCGCCAAAGGGTGCACCCTTCCATCCTGCTGCAGTTTGAATTCATGCGCCCTCAAAGCGCGCCCTTTTTACATGCTGCAAGTTTAAATCCCGCGCCTCCTTAAAGACCTTTGGCGCGCCTTCTCTCCATGTTACATCCTGCTTTCATGCGCCAAAGGGCGCACCCAACTTTCATGCAACACAAACTTTATTCGCGCAAGTATAAAGATTATAAAGGCGCGGGCGCACCCTCCATTGCAGTAACATGATGTTGTGTGAACCATCCATGCGCCGCGCCATAAACCTTTGGCGCACCATTTGTCCATGTTACACAATCTTCCCATGCGCCAAAGGGCGCACCGAACCTCAATGTAACATACTTTTCCTGTGCGCCCTTCTATAAAATGTAACCTGCTTCATCCATGCGCCATGCGCCTTTGGCGCCAGTTTAACCTCTGCAACATTCCTTTCCTATGCGCCTTATCTATTTGGCCTGCCATGCATTTTTCATGCGCCCTACGCCCTGAGCCTTAAAATCTCTAACTCTTTCTTCTGCTAGCATTCCAATGGAAGATCAAATGACTAATTCAACCTTTTTGGATTGGGTCTCACTTCTTCTTCGTGCAGATCAGCAGCTGAACTCGAAAAGACACATGTCTACGTCAAGCAAGAGACCCACCAAATCAAGAGGAAAGGCCAAGCTGACAGAGGAAGAAATGAAGTATAAATATCAAAGGGTCAGAATGCCCGAATCACTGGCCGAATGCAGTATGGATGTCAGGGACTCAGAGTTGGGTCACATTGACATGGATGAGTTCTGGGTTAGAACCCAAAAGGTTACAAGAAGTCCATGGATGGACAAGCTAATAGGCAGTGCCCTGCACTTTGCCGGAGGAATCCCTGTCAGCGCTGTAAACAACGAGTTCATGATGGTTGTCGCACAATCTTTCAACAAGGACACAAGATGTTTCGAGAACAGCAAGGGCGAGGTAGTCATAAACCTCACTGCCCGTCATTTTGAGTTGATGCTTGGCATCCCTCACCACCGGAACTATGTGGCTGTTAGCCAACAAGAATGCATCAAGGCCTGGGAGGACAACGAGGACCAGTGCATGCAGTTAATGAATGAGGTCTACCTTAAGAACAAGAAGGTGGTGACCCGGTGGCCTCAGACTATCCACCGAAGTGATTTCTCAGAGGAACTCAGTGACACGATCACCTTCCTGAGCAGAGTCTTCGGGCTTTCAGATGCCCACTACTTCCATAAGTGGATGCTGCGGTACCTGGAAACAATAAATAAGAATTTGCCCGATCAGCATTTCTGCTGGGGGGAAATAATAAGCAGCACAATATCTAAGCAGCTGCAACAGTTTGCCACAACAGGAGTATTCCACATGAACTCCTACGTAGTCTACGCTGCCGCATCTGAAAGAGATTATCCAGGGCTGCACCGAAGTGGAACTTGGCCTCAGGCCAAAATATATAAGTATTATCCAGAACTGAGGCTGGAGAATAGCATCCAACATTTCACTAAAATCAATGATGCTTTCTTCTATTATATCATGTGCATGTTGCGACCAAGCTTGACTCATGGCCGCACGACCAAGAATACAGTGTCAGCCGTGGAGAAGTGGGGGGCCTTGTTCACCCAGTTTCCCACGTTCACCTATCTGAGGGCGGTCAACTTTTTGGGCGAACCAACCAGGTTGCCAAGGTATGCTGGACCGAAGCTGGTTCTATTGGAACTATCAAGACAGCTCGTCACATACCATGAAAAGTGCCTCAAGAGAAAGAAGGGCGGAACTCCTTTCCCCCTCACAGTAGGCCATTACACATGCTCCACCTACCACAAGGCGAAGGAGATGTATGCTGAGCTGGAACTCCTTAATTTGAAGCATGATTTCCCAGCCAGGCCTACCTTCGACCCAAGGGGCTGCTTGCCAAGGGCTATGCTTGATCCGATCCACATTCCTCAAATTGAGGATATTTACATTGATCTCATCCACGAGGCAGAATCAAGGAGAAATGATCATTCTCGCTTGGCATTGTTAGAAATTATTCAGTATGGAGTGGCAATCGTCCCCAAAGGCTTCCAAACTATGGAAGATGAAACCGACAAAGTCTATAATGACACAGACTTCTCAATTTTACCAAACACCCTTAAAGACACAACTGATGTCAATAGACCAAACTCACTAGGAAAATTTCAAGGAATAATGAACAACCTCTTACCTTTCAAAGACTAAAAACTACTTCACATATCTGATACAAAACTCTTCTCCTGCAGACTGATTTTCATGGCTAACAAGAATTCTTTGAAATCTTATCCAAATCATGGATCTAGAGTAGCAACAACTCAGTTTCTCCTTACTTTTTAACTACTTAAACACTAATAATAAATGAGATTAACTAGTTCCCCCTAACATCTACACTCCACCGACTCATGTACACCTTCTCAAGAGAAATCGAGACCATAGACAACACAAAACATGACAAAATCACTTTACCCTATCTTTAAGAATTGTGAATTAACCCCAAAAGAAAATTCTCATCATCAAGCTACTCCAATTCTAGATACAAGAAACAACATTTTTCTTACCATACAATATGCCAATAATACATCTTAACTCTTCCAACATACCTCAACTTACTTTGCTCCCCCTGAATCATATGATCTTCCACAACTTACCTTTCAATGATACCAAACCTGCTTCAAGGAGTACAAAAATCATCTACAAAACTCCCCATGTATTTATGACTTTGAAAAAAACTTATATAACACTTTCCCCTACTCATGAAACTAGAAAACCAATCTTGAACCAAATGAACAAACTTATTCTTAATACTTAACAGAAGCAAACATCAGTGCATCATGCAGGAGAGAAAACAACATGCACTATTTTATCATCAAGATTTCAATATAACAATCCACTTTTCTCAAGGATTCAATATTTTATCTTCAGCAGGAATACAACATCATGACCACAATTGTACTGACAAATTCACTTGTAGTTCAATTTTTTGAGACCACATACACATTCTTGAAACACTTTATTATCTAACATAATAGGGACAAGGCAGATAATTGTATTTACAAATCAAATATCTTCTTATAACTGTTTTTTATCTTATAAATTTTTCAATCCATCTTGACATGGATTTATACTTCTCCATATTGTCAAGCAGTCCTAATTTACATGTTTCTATACAACCTTTTGATCAACATTATACCTTGATGCACTAGATCCTGCTAATATAGACCTTGAATCTCCATGCCATCTTGTAACTCAAGCACTGTCACAATCATATTTCTTTGAGTTATCCAAATGAAAACACCCTCATTCATGACCCATAACAACTAGGTCATTCAACAACTTCCATACATATGTGCATTCCCAATTTTTTGTCTTCATGTAAATAAACTAAACTCTATTGAATTCATAACATGTGCTCAAAATGGTACAAACCTCACTATAACCTATCAACTAGGTCATCATGGATAACATTTTGCTCCTATAGGTTTGAACACATAACTTTGTTTACTATTATGCATACAGTAATACTTCAAATTATCCTTTTTATCTAGATTTTTAGGAAACTCAAACCTATATTAGGTCTCCATGTCACTTTTGATGCTTCATAATAATGTGTCTCCATATACAAACCAATTTCATGCCTTAAAACACAATATTTATCTCAAGTAATTATATCAATCTATCTTCTCACCTTTGACTCAACAAATAAAAACATTGATTCAATCATAGTGCTTATAGGCAACAAATCTCTTAACAAGCCCTGTTGGGTTTTAAAATGGTACTTTAATCAAAACCACAGTCAAGGGATAGTGAGTCCCTCCTCTTTATGGGAGAGGTTCCCTTATTGAAAGCAAGCAATAAAGCTTATATACAAATTTACACTTTCATCTTAAGGACGTAAATCTGACATACAGAAATGTCTTTAACCAAAATAGCTTATCAATACAAATGAATAGAAGAAATGAAAAGAGGAAAGAGTAGAATATAATAGAACTTTTAGGAAATATAGATAGTAGATTATAACCCTATACGTGTTGAGAAAGAGTAATACAGAACAAAATCATTCACATTCACAACTTAAGATATCATTCCATAGACACAAAGTTTCTTATTACATAAGATAAATTATCCATATATTTTAGGTAAGCAAGAAGAGACAATAGATGAGATAGAGAGAAAGGGGAAATTCTTCTGTATTGATTGCTTTTGATTTTATTTACACTTCAAAAGTATCAGAGTCCAACATTTTGTAATGAGCCAAGCTCTTACATTTATAGACAAAGCCAAAAAAGGAGAAGAGAAGGAAGAAAATATGATTTGGTGCCCAACCACCAGCCATCAATGCCCCTGAAAATTCACCTACAATCTGTCGAATCTGAATTCTACACGTCTTTTGCATGGTGAATGAGGAAGGATGGAAGATCGGATCAGATTTGATATAGTTGAAACAGTTGGATCCCGTATTAAAGGCTTGAGATACATTTTCTAGATTTTCACTCAAATCAAGATATCCAATTAGTTCCCCATGTCTATTTGGCATGTTTGAGAAGAAAGGATGGAAATCAGATAAAATTTGATCTATTTTGAAGCAACCAGATCCTGTATTAATGGATGAAAGATTTTTTCCACATTTCTAACTGTCAACTCCTACTGAAAAAATATTGTATGATTCCATGGTGTAGATGATACCAAGACCTTTCCAATAGTGTAAAATTTGTCCAATTTTGAGCACTGGAGCGAAATTTATGCTCATTCAAATATTTGAATCGAATCTGAACAAAAAATGGCAAAAATGTAAAAATGAATCTGTGGGCCTGAAATTGGAATTGCGCCTTTAACGCAAAAGATGCAAAAGTGTAAAAAATTCCCCACAAGCCTGTATTTCCACATTTTGAATTTGGGTCTGACATGTGACGTTACCTGAGTGGTAACGGAGTCACGACTTACTTTATAATTTTACTTATTTTAGAAACGAGGTTCAAAACCTCAAAGTTCCCTACCGACCCGCCTCTCCGCTTCGAATTTTGATGTGGGCTCAACATTTGACTTTTTCCCTCTTGGAAATAAGGCTCAAAATCTCAAAAGGCTCCATTCGCGTGTCTTCCCAAAAGATTTATAACTGACCCAGGACACATGGAGGCTTCCCACACATTTGGAGACTCACTTTGTATTTGCCTCTTGAAAGAGCACTGAAGAGACACATGGATCCTTTTGTTGCCTCGCCTTATTTCTTTGTATTTTTGCTAAGTCCTTTTTTTTCGGTGGGGCAATATGTCTGACCCTAGACATGTGGAGGCTTAGCACACATTTGGGAACTACCTCCAGATTTTTCCTTTGAAGTTGTGTCGAGCTGACACGTGGAGCCTTCCACAAACCCTTCTATACTTAGTTGATTCAACAGATGGCTCTGTCTCATTTTTTGACCTGGGAAATGTGGAAATATGACACTCATTTGGGGTACTACCTTTGGCTTCAACCCTTGAAGGTACGTCATTGAGAGACATGGAGAGCTTCATCGGTTCTTTTATACTTAGCCGGTTTGGACCTGCTCCTCTTTCTTTGTTTTTAGGCTGAGTCCCTTCTATTTATTTAGGAGTGACTATGTTGATTTCTGGGTACATGGAAGCTTTGCGCTTGTTTGGGGGTTCACTTTGTATTTCACCTCTAAAGTTGTGCCAAGCTGACACGTGGTTCTTTCTGCTGGCCTTAGACCTTTAAATGGCCGATTTAACTTTTTTGAGGCTTCGAACACGTGGAGAGATGGCACTCATTTGGGGTTTGTCCTTTGGGTCTTGTTATCCCGTAAAATTGACAAGGGCAATTTTACCGATAACCATACCGAAAATTTTGTTTCGATCCCTCGTTAGGGATCCTTCGCGTTCGAAACATTGCAAAATCCCTCCCCGGGAAATCTAGTTTTTGAACTTAGTCTTTTTGAGCCTTTTTTGGCTGGGCGCATGGATTTGCCTTGTAACACATAGTTTTGATGCGCCCCCTTAAAAGCCTTTGGCGCATGGTTTTCCATGTTAGCACGTCTTTTGGTGCGCCAAAGGATGCTGAGTCAGTTTTTGGTGCGCCAAAGGGCGCATATAATCTCGCTGCAACACCAAGTTTTGGTGCGCCAAAGGGCGCACATAACTTCATGTCGAAAATACATTTGGTGCGCCAAAGGCGCGCTCATTCTTCTGTTATCAATTACTTCCGTGCGCCAAAGGGAGCACGCTTTCTCCTGTCGACAGCAGTTTTCATGTGCCATTTCAAAAGTGGTTGGCGCATTGATGACAAGTTTTTCTATAAATATCAGTGCGCGCCCATGTCATTTTCATTCTTTTTTCAAGCACGTGATCGCTCTGGATTTTTCAGCTCTGCTCTATCATTATCTCAGCCTGTGGACCCGCTTTCCAAATTTTTGAAATATATTTAAGGTAAGAGGTTCATCCTCTTTTTCATTACATGCTTTCATGTTTTGGTCTGTGTTTTCAGTCGGGGTGTGCTTGGTCTTTGTTTTGGGCTGCTAGTCAGTTTAAAAAATGGAATATATTTGAGCTAGTTTTCCCCCTGTGCTGTCCTGTTTCCTTTTCTTTTTCTCCTTCCTCCCTCTTTCCAGATCTGCTGGAAGGGAGTTGTTTTGAATGAGCTTGGTCTGCTGGAACCTTTTATGAAACCTTACATGTCCATGTAACTTTTGAAATGGAGAAAAGAATGAGAATGGATTTGAGAAGATAATTTATTTCCATGGCGCACTGGTGCGCCTTGCTGCAATAAAAACAGTTGCACCCCTTTGGCACATCTACCCGCCATGTTACATCCTTAAAACCCGCGCCAAAGGGTGCACCCTTCCATCCTGCTGCAGTTTGAATTCATGCGCCCTCAAAGCACGCCCTTTTTACATGCTGCAAGTTTAAATCCCGCGCCTCCTTAAAACCTTTGGCGCGCCTTTTTTCCATGCTACATGTTGTTTTCATACGCCAAAGGGCGCACCCAGCTTTCATGCAACACAAACTTTATTCGCGCAAGTATAAAGATTATAAAGGCGTGGGTGCACCCTCCATTGCAGTAACATGGTGTTGTGTGATTCATCCATGCGCCGCGCCATAAATCTTTGGCGCACCATTTGTCCATGTTACACAATCTTCCCATGCGTGAAAGGGTGCACCAAACCTCAATGTATCATAATTTTCCCGTGCGCCCTTCTATAAAATGCAACCTGCTTCCTCCATGCGCCATGCGCCTTTGGCTCCAGTGCAACCTCTGCAACATTCCTTTCCTGTGCACCTTATCTATTTGGCCTGCCAGTTGCATTTTTCATGCGCCCTGCGCCCTAAGCCTTAAAATCTCTAACTCTTTCTTCTGCTAGCATTCCAATGGAAGATCAAATGACTAATTCAACCTTTTTGGATTGGGTCTCACTTCTTCTTCGTGCAGATCAACAGCTGAACTCGAAAAGACACATGTCTACGTCAAGCAAGAGACCCACCAAATCAAGAGGAAAGGCCAAGCTGAGACAGGAAGAAATGAAGTATAAATATCAAAGGTTCAGAATGCCCGAATCACTGGCTGAATGCAGTATGGATGTCAGGGACTCAGGGTTGGGTCACATTGACATGGATGAGTTCTGGGTTAGAACTCAGAAGGTTACAATAAGTCCATGGATGGACAAGCTAATAGGCAGTGCCCTGCACTTTGCCAGAGGAATCCCTGTCAGCGCTGTGAACAATGAGTTCATGATGGTAGTTGCACAATATTTCAACAAGGACATAAGATGTGTCGAGAATAGCAAGGGCGAGGTAGTCATAAACCTCACTGCCCGTCATTTTGAGTTGATGCTTGGCATCCCTCACCACCGGAACTATGTGGCTGTTAGCCAACAAGAATGCATCAAGGCCTGGGAAGACAATGAGGACCAGTGCATGCAGTTAATGAATGAGGTCTACCTTAAGAACAAGAAGGTGGTGACCCGGTGGCCTCAGACTATCCACCGAAGTGATTTCTCAGAGGAACTCAGTGACACGATCACCTTCCTGAGCAGAGTCTTCGGGCTTTCAGATGCCCACTATTTCCATAAGTGGATGCTGCGGTACCTGGAAACAATAAATAAGAATTTGCCCGATCAGCGTTTCTGCTGGGGGAAATAATAAGTAGCACAATATCTAAGCAGCTGCAACAGTTTGCCACAACAGGAGTATTCCACATGAACTCCTACGTAGTCTACGCTGCTGCATCTGAAAGAGATTATCTAGGGCAGCACCGAAGTGGAACTTGGCCTCAGGCCAAAATATATGAGTATTATCCAGAACTGAGGCTGGAGAATAGCATCCAACATTTCGCTAAAATCAATGATGCTTTCTTCTATTATATCATGTGCATGTTACGACCAAGCTTGACTCATAGCCGCATGACCAAGAATACAGTGTTAGCATTGGACAAGTGGGGGGCCTTGTTCACCCAGTTTCCCACATTCACCTATCTGAGGGCGGTCAACTTTTTGGGTGAACCAACCAGGTTGCCAAGGTATGCTGGACCGAAGCTGGTTCTATTGGAACTATCAAGACAGCTCGTCACATACCATGAAAAGTGCCTCAAGAGTAAGAAGGGCGGAACTCCTTTCCCCCTCACAGTAGGCTGTTACACATGCTCCACCTACCATAAGGCGAAGGAGATGTATGCTGAGCTGGAACTCCTTAATTTGAAGCATGATTTCCCAGCCAGGCCTACCTTCGACCCAAGGGGCTGCTTGCCAAGGGCTATGCTTGATCCGATCCACATTCCTCAAATTGAGGATATTTACATTGATCTCATCCACGAGGCAGAATTAAGGAGAAAGGATCATTCTCGCTTGGCATTGGCAGAAATTAATCAGTATGGAGTGGAAATTGTCCCCAAAGGCTTCCAAACTACGGAAGACGAAATCGACAAAGTCTATAATGACACAGACGGGGACAAGTGGCCCTTCCCAGCTATTGACAGGAGCAAGGCTCCTCAAACAATTGAGGACAGGGTGAAAGAGACTATGCGGAGAACGGAACATTGGTGCCGCATGAACGGATTAATCTACCTCGGGGTAGATTTCACAACTTCCCCTTTGGGCAACGTACCTCCAAGGTCAAAGAAGCCGCTGAAAGGCAAAGGTGCAGAAGGTGAACCTACCACCATTCAGGAGGAAGCCCCTGAAAGTCCTCTTCCCTCAGAGCCAGAGCAAGTCATTACTCTTGAGGAAGAATTGACAGAGGATAGTCCTATACGCCCATCCACCCAGGATGTCGGTGTCGCTACAACTTCAGAGGTCCCTTCTATCCCTTCTTCTTCTCTTCCTTCCCCTCCTCGGGTGTATCGGGCAACCACTCCTTTGGTTGTGTACTCTGCCCCTTCTTCTACCCTTTCCTCTGCCTCTTCATCCATCTTCTCCTCCCTCGCTGATTTGTCTTCCTCCATTTCTTCCCTCATCTCCGAGCTCCCTTCCCTTCCTATGTCTTCTGCAGTTGCGGTTTCCCTTCCTCCCATGGACACTTCTTCGGCTATTCTTTCAATGCCGCCGCCGCGTGTCTCCACATTTTTCCCTCCTCTACCGTTGCTGCCGCCCCCTCTGTCTCTGGTCCTTCTTCTATAGGACCATCTTGGATCTCTCAGCAGCTAAGCCAACATAGAGGAAAGTCCCCATCACTCCGATGGACTTTTCGGTAATTCCGGCTAAAGGAGCAAAGAAGCACAAGCCGGTCACACGCTTCTCGAAGAGCGCTGCAGGCGAGAGGGTCATGGAAATAGCATACCCCAATCCCCTCAAAGAAAAAGAAGATCTGTCTCCGGCAGATTTCACAGTGACCCAAGTCACAATGGGGACATCCTCTGAAAGTCTCCAGGGGGAAGCTCTTTCCGCAGTGGATGCACTCTGCAAGAAGCTTCAGGAAACAAAAGAGGAGAAAAGGCTACTGAAGGAGCAGAATAAATACCTGCTTCAGGCCTTACAGAAGATGGGAAGTGCACCTCCCACAATTGCTGCCGAGACTCCTGAACTGCTCAGTCAGGAGAAAATCAACGAATATTCAAAGATCGGCGAGCAGGGTATGGCTGTTTCTACGTGGAGGAGCCAGATCATCAAAGATAGTGAAAAAGTAATCGCCGAGTATGTCATTTTATACTTGAACATCAGAAAAGCGAACAAGGAGCTCCAAGCATTAGCAGTTCCAATATCAGAAGAGTTAGAACACGCTAGACTCCAGCACGAGGCCTTCCAACAAGACCTAGGGGAAATGTCAAGTTTGTTTTGGCTTATAAGGTTACCTCAATCGGGCGGAGGAATACCGCGGAAAAGGGGGGATGTTTGAGCTGTTGTGTTAATTGTGAAGTGATTCGGTATGTGTTGTGCAGTGAAACTAAGGTTAATTTCCTGTCAATACCGTGGATATCACCCCCACGTGTACGACCTGTTACTTAATCTATGTTCGCTAGAATTGGAGAACAACAAGTAGGAATGCAATGCACGTGTTTTATATCCAAATCGAAAATTATATTCGATGAAGCAAGAGAGATGACTTTCACTAATGCGAAACCAGGAAAGCAAGACAAATTCTTTACTAAATATATAACAAAAACAGCAACAGCAAATATGCTTCCTAAAATGAAAATAAGCAAGAGAAAGAAACCCAAAATGGGTCCCACCGGGCGTGCCAAAATGTTTCACTCGGAAAATGCTTCGTTCCTTATAGAAACAGATAATGTTAGGGTTAGGAGGAATACCTGTAGGATGTCGAGATGATGTGCGCGTACCGTAGAGAAAGATCAGGTTGACTGCGGAGAACTCCTTTTTGTCTGGGAAGGACTACCTGCAAATAAGAACACAAGACCACAAGATTTGATTAAACAATAAATGAGGAAACTACCTTGGGCCCAGGAAATGTAAAACTTCCTTTCGAAGGTGGTCAGTTTCCCTGCTAACGTGAATTAACACAAAAGACTGTAAAATATCAATTAAATTGCTTGGCTGAACTGGGTAGGGGAAAGGCTGTTTTTCCTGGTTTTTGATCAAAGGAACCGATGCCGGTTACGTATAACCGATGGCAGTTACTGATAACCGATACCGGTGGGTTCTAGGATCTTCTGGGCTGGTTGTGGAGTTTGTAATGGCTGGTTTTTGGATAGTTTTTTAGGAAATGGGATGGTTAGAAACAAAAGAATGACAGCTAGAGGCAATGGTACATTGGATAATGGATTCAGAAACGGATTTGGGAGGACTGTAATTCCAAAAAGCATAAGAAATGTTTATAATGGAGGACATGCAAGATGTAACTTACTGGTTTTGATGAAGGTGCAAGTTGATCTCCTTTGCTGTAAACACGTCTAATATTTTCACTCGTCTCCGCTTGGTTAAGTTAAGATATGGACTCTGTTCCTCATTCGCAATGCCCTCGCTTGATCCAAAAATCCTTTGACTGATCTCCCAAAATGAAATTCCGATCCGTTGTTTTGGTTTTGGGAAGCCCATTTACAGGGAACCGATGGCGGTTGCATAACCGACGGCGGTCGAGTAGGAACCGGCATCGGTTAGGAAAAAGTAGTCTATTTTTACTAAAATAGCCCACCTTCCCTATTTTTCTCCTGAGGGATCAGTTGCGGGCTTGGTCAAGTGGCTAGAAGGTCGGCTTTTGGTGCGAGTAAGGAGGCATTAGTTATGGATGTGAGTCTAGACCAAGTCATGGGTCTTAATTAGCTTAGTTTAGGGTTAGGGCTAGGTCATGATGATGGTGGAAAGGTGAGGGTGGCGGGTAAGGTGATGTGGATTTATCAATTACAAGGTAATTAATAAATGATTGTGTAAAAGTTTAGGTAATGAGGTTAGGTTGCGAAATGGGGATGCGGGGTCACAAGGGGTCGTGAGACACGAATTTGGTGTCTACATTAGCCCCTTATTGTCGTGTAGCTTGTTCTGTAAAGCTGCGGCGGACAATAATATGAAGTGGTTTCTCATGTTAAAGATATAGGTAATCCCCCTCAAATCTATCACAGATTGAGTGAACGGGAAATTAGGGATAGGGTTGATAAAGGGTATATGTGGTAGAGAGGATGGTAAGGTGGTGGGGGTAGGTCCAAGGAAGTAGACGCATGTTGAAAATGCAATAGTACGACTAGGGTACATGATTTGACTAGCAAACTAGCAATGTATAGGCAAAGGTCGATAGTTTATCCAAACAAGGGTGATATAATCCTGGTATCCAAGGCATAGGAAGTAGCTCTAGGGTATATAACAGGTAAGGTACCGGAACGTTTAGGCATGTTCGGCAAGTACCAAAAGGTTGGTTTGGTTGAGGTAAACGTCACGGTCTAGGTCTGGGCAAAGCTGGTCGACAGATCAAGTCAAGGACCCTAATCATGTGAAAACACAAACAGGTGAGCTCGATTGAACACAAGGTACATGATGGATGTGTAAAATAAAACGTTGATTGTGGGTATGGTATGGAAGTGATACGGCCTTCGGGTCAGGCGGTGGCCCTGGGTCGGGCTAAATAGGTAGGGCGAGGCCTTGGGTCGGGCCAATTGGTAGGTTGAGGCCTTAGGTCGGGGCCGAATGGTAGGTTGAGGCCTTGGGTCGGGCCAAATAGGTAGGTTGAGGCCTTGGGTCGGGCCAATTGGTAGGTTGAGGCCTTCGGTCGGGGCCGAATGGTAGGTTGAGGCCTTGGGTCGGGCCAAATAGGTAGGTTGAGGCCTTGGGTCGGGGTCGAATAGGTAGGTTGAGGCCTTGGGTCGGGGCCGAATGGTAGGTTGAGGCCTTGGGTCGAGCCAAATAGGTAGGTTGAGGCCTTAGGTCGGGGCCGAATGGTAGGTTGAGGCCTTGGGTCGGGGCCGAATGGTAGGTTGAGGCCTTGGGTCGGGCCAAATAGGTCGGGGCCGAATGGTAGGTTGAGGCCTTGGGTCGGGCCAAATAGGTAGGTTGAGGCCTTGGGTCGGGCCAATTGGTAGGTTGAGGGCCTTGGGTCGGGCCAAATGGTAGGTTGAGGCCTTGGGTTGGGCCAAATAGGTAGGTTGAGGCCTTAGGTCAGGCTGGACAAGTGAACAAATGTTGTGCAGTAAAGGTGGACAGAGGCGATATTGGTGAAAAAGAGGCAAGGAGTAAAGAAGGGCAAAGAATGGGGTGAAAGTTGGGTATGAAACAGATGTCGATTCTACTATGACCGATATCGGTTAAGGGACCGATACCGGTTTCTTAGGGCAAAAAAGAAACCGACATCGGTTAAGGTCGAAAAACCTATAAAAAGAAAAAATACGGCCTGTCATTGTCACTTTTGTTATTTGCAATCCAAATTGACTTGTCTGACGTGGAGAGTTGATTTGGAGGGTTATTAAGTGAGGTGGAGCTATTTGATTGGCAGAGAGAGTTGATAGTGGGCCCGAATAGTTGAGGAGGGCAGCAGGTGATTGGCCGGGGACCCAGCAGATTAGGATTGGAGCCATGGCATAGGCAGGGAGGAGCTGGAGGAGCTGGACCAGCTGGACCGCCACCACCCATCCCACCACGACGACGTGTCGTCGTACCGGTAGGTTCTAAACTCTTTAATTTGGTGATTTGGTTGAGTTATGTTGTTTTTGGGATTTGGGTAGGAATTGGTATTTTGTAGGAAATAATGGGCAAATGGAGGTAATTCGAGAAAGGGAGAGGGTAGATAGGTTAGATAGGCTAAGGCGGCTAGGTGTGTAAAATTTGGGGGTGTTTGGGTGGGTAGATGGGTAAAAATAGGTGAAAAATGGTTTTTGGGGGGCCGCGCGGGGGGTTCGGCTCAGGCAGGAGACAGTGACCGATGTCGGTCAATAGGTGACCGACATCGGTCGCAAAGGCATAGGGTGAAATTGAATTGGGGGGCTACCGGCATCGGTCGTGTATCGACCGGTATCGGTGGGGGAGGTTGAGGGTGGAGTTGGGATGGGATTGGGTTTAGGGTTTAGGGTTTAAGTTTGAAGGTGGGTTGGGATGGGATTTGGTTTAGGGTTTAGGGTTTAAGTTTGAAGGTGGGTTGGGTAGCATGTTGGAGTGGGGTTTAGAGTTTAGGGTTTAGGTTTGAAGGTGGGTTGGGTTGGTGTGTTGGGGGTGTGGGTTTAGGGTTTAGGGTTTAGGTTTGAAGGTGGGTTGAGGTGGTGTGTTGGGGTGTGGGTTTAGGGTTTAGGGTTTAGGTTTGAAGGTGGGTTGGGTGGCGTGTTGGGGTGTGGGGTTTAGAGGTTTAGGGTTTAGATTTGAAGGTGGGTTGGGTGGCGTGTTGGGGTGTGGGTTTAGGGTTTAGGGTTTAAGTTTGAAGGTGGGTTGGGTAGCGTGTTGGGGTGTGGGTTTAGGGTTTAGGGTGGAGAAGGGTGAGGTGTGGGGTTAGATTTTGGGTGTTACAAAAGGGGGTTTAGATGGTAAAGGAGGTGTTATAATAAAGAGTGGGTCTAAGAATGTGGGTTGGTTGTGCAGGCACGTCAGCAGTTGACGATGCATGATAGGATGCCTCCACTATTGAGTCGGATGAGGCCACACATATCTGTGGCGCATTGGGCCATCATGCGCGAGGTGGGACTTGGCGGGGTCCAGAGGTACAGAGCGATAGATAGAGATCACAGCCTGATGGTCGCCCTCATCGAGAGATGGGATCCGGCAGCCAATGTGTTCCATCTGCCGACCGGGGAGATGACCGTCACATTAGAGGATGTGTATCGCATCCTGCGGCTACCGATCGAGGGAGAGGCCGTTTTCCAGGTAGATTCAGAGACGGCCATGGATAGCATACTACAGGTTTTGGGGATGCAGCCGCGCTTCTTACATATCATAGCGCGAGCATTGGATATGGTGACATGTACCGCGCACACAGACATGAGACACGGCTTGCTGTGTTGATGATGATAGGGATCACCTGCTTCGCCCTCCCGGATTCAGAGGGAGGCCGCTTCCCACGGGCATTGATGGGGGTGCTACTGGAGATGGTGGAGGAGCACACCTGTTTCGCATGGGCACCAGTGTATCTGGTGCAATTATACAGGGAGTTATGGGGCTATCGCCGGAGGAGGCGATTTGGTATTTGTTCTACCTTTTTGTTGCACTGTTGGGCATATGAGCACATCGTATGCATCAGGCCGGTAGGGCTACCCCAGCAGCCAGGGCCACAGGTCGTATACCGATATGGATTTCAGAGGTGGTTGGGGGTCGTGGGCCAGCCACGAGCAGTTGTTGCAGGTCGGGATGTGGCCTACTATAGACATATGCTAGAGGGCCTTACAGCAGTAGACATTATATGGAGACCCTACAGAGGTCACCAGCCTGGTAGAGGAGCCCGCATACAGCTGCGCCTGATCCAGTATACATTCTGGATAGCAGGACGGAGGCCGGGAGAGTACAAGCGGATACCCCTAGAGAGGGTACGCAGGCAGATGGGGCTGCGACAGGACGAGCCACCTCCCTTCCCTCAGTACAGGAGGGATGATGTAGAGGCCCCACTACCAGCGCCACAGCCTTGGGATCCAGACTGGGTAGCGGAGAGACCAGCAGGTGAGGGTGTGGATGATGCCGGGTGCACGGGAGCATACAGGGTATGGTGGGCTGGGCAGAGAGCAGCGAGGATAGTACCGCCTGCGCAGCCAGACTTGGCTACAGTTACTGTAGAGAGAGATCAGCTCCGGGGGCAGGTGCAGCTATTACAGGGACAGTTGGCTGCTGCACAGGCACAGATAGGGGTCTTACAGGGGCAGCTAGCCCAGGCTCAGGTACAGGCACAGGCAGCACCACCACCACCAGCACAGCCACAGGTGCAGGTACCACCACGGCCACAGGTGCAGGTACAGGCACAGGCAGCACCTCCACCAGCACCACAGCCATAGGTGCAGGTACAGGCTTAGGGGATATTGGTGTTAGGTGCCAGGGGACCAGCCCCAGTTCCTTCAGTGGCGCGAGATCGTTATATGGAGGTTAGAGCAGAGGCCCGTTATTATCAGGATATTCTTGATAGTACCGGAGTCGAGTATCAGGCGTATGTAGCACATAGGGCAGAGACCTCGCACAACCAGAGATCTCAGGGAGGGGCAGCCACAGCTGGCGTGTCCGTGACGGGCAGGAGGCGAGAGGCACCACAGGGACCAGCGGGGAGAGGTGCCGAGGGCGGTGGGGAGAGCTGATAGATCCCCGACACGGTTTTGTATAGGGACATGGGCACCGGTCTGCGAACCGGTTATATTGATAGAGTCCTGCGTGCCTACACTTATTCATTGTTTTGATTCATTTATTTATTATATACCGGCCTGCGAGCCGAGTACGGGTTGTATATTTGATATCGGCCTGCAAGCCGAGTATATTTTTGGTTTGAGAGACCGGCCTGCGAGTCGAGTCGAGATTTTTGGTAGGTATTGCGGCCTGCGTGCCGGCTTTGGTATGTTATGAGATCACAGAGGCCCCGATGTAGGGCACATTGTATTTTTGAAAATTTGTATATATATAGAGACGATGTTTTGATCCACATGCTGTGTTTAAAATGTGTTGAAATATGTGGTTAATGGCTGGTAATATATAGAATGTGTGATGAGTTTAATTGACATGTTGATAGATAGATGATGCTGATGTTTTTGTTTGTTTGTGCGTATATATGAATGTCAGGTTATGTGATAAATTGGTGGTTTTGTGACAGTGTGATATATGTAACTGATGAGTTGGATCCAAATGATGTATAGATTGATAGTTTTTTGGTATCTGTAGTTGATGGTTTGTGTATTTATAAAATAAATGATGTTGATGAAATTGTAATGCTATGTGTGGTGGATGAACAAAATGTGGTAAATTGTGTTGTTTATGCAGGCAAAGAGGCGGGGCGCGACAAAAATTTAGATGAGAAATGAAGAAAAGAACCCTGTTTCAAAAAGGAAGGTGTGTAACCGATATCGGTTAGAGAACCGATATCGGTAGCTGATAGACCGATATCGGTTAAGTAACCGATACCGGTTATTTAGGTATGAGCTTTTCTAAAAATAGAAAAGCTAGGGTGGCAACTTAAGTTTTAATTTTAGAGCCATGCAAGAGGTTAAATACGCGAACACGACGCTTTTTGACGACTGAGACAGGTATTTGCATGAGAGATTTGGGTGAGAAGGAGAAAAGAGACAAGGAAAGTAAATGTGATCCGAGGTTCAGAAGGCAGAAAGACAAAGTTGAAAAGGGTGGTGATCATGGCAGAACGAGGAGAAGCATTCAGCAGGCAAGGACATGAGGGAAGACAAGGGCGACCTCAAGCTGCTGCAACCCAAGAGGTATTGTTTTGTTTGTGATTTGACTACTGCATGTTTCGTGAATAAGATGGGGGAGAGTAGGTGGGTAGATATGAGAAAGAAAACATGATAACAAGGGTTGCAGGTGAGGTAAGTGTTACAGGGTAGGCAATCAGGGGTTCCAGGTATGTATAAAAACGAAATAAACGAGCAAATTATTGTCGTAGGTGGTTGTTTTTAGGGAAGGTGTATAAAATTGACAGTGACCGGTAGCGGTTAGGGAGAAACGGTATCGGTTGTTCAACCGATATCGGTTACGTATAACCGGTACCGGTTACTGGAGAAATTTCCAGAATGTTTGAAAAAGACCCTAATGGATTGAATGGTTGTTTGTCGTTTTGGTGTATGCAGGCAGAGACAGGGTTGAGGATGAATGATAGCGTGCCAGCGCTGTTGTCGCGAATCCGAGTGGATGTAACACCAGCAGAATGGACATTGATAAATCGTTTGGGGTTAAGTGGAATCCGTTATTATTCACGAATCGCACGTAACCATGGTGTGTTACAGGCGCTGATTGAGAGATGGAATCCTTAGACAAATACCTTCTATCTGCCAACAGGTGAAATGACAGTAACTTTGGAAGATGTGTTTCGTATTTTGAGACTCCCTATTACAGGAGAGCCAGTATATCAGGCACTACCTAGCGCGGGGCGGGCAGCGATAACAGAAGTGTTTGGTCCATATGCACGAGACTTAACACAGCGAGGTTTGTCATTCACATATGGGGTAATGTATGCAGCACACCCTGAGGAGACAAGGTTAGCAGTGATTTTATTGATGGCGGTAGGGTATTATGCGTTACCAAGGGCAGAAGGGGGAAGATTTCCAAAGACATTGATGGGTGTTATTTGGGAGATGATAGAAAGGAATGTGACTTTTGCCTGGGCACTTGCATATTTGGCGGAGCTATACAGGGGTTTATGGGCTTGTAGGCGAAGTCACAGGACAACGTTGGATTGCTCATACTTATTACACTGTTGGGCCTATGAGCACATTGTTTGTGTGCGACCAATAGGCCGATCCATCCAGGCAGGAGAGACCGGAGTACAGAGGTTGGGATTCCGACGATGGGTCCAGACAGAACAAGAGGCAAGATCTTAGGCCGTGCCGGGTGACATTGAGTATTACAGGCAGGTATGGGAGAGGTTGATGGTTGCGGATATCTGTTGGAGGCCCTACGGGAACTATATGGTAACGGAGAACATAGCTGAGGAGTGAGAGGTTTTTGTAGAGCGATTGAGGTGGATCGCGCGGGCACAGGCCAGGGGTGAATATGAGGAGGATTCCTATAGAATCGCGTTGGGGCGACAATTTGGATTTGTTGCAGGACATACCACAGGCTTATAGACATATGGAGGATCGATGCCGAGAGGAGGAAGCATTCCACCACCCCGGGCCAACAACCTCCAGAAGGGCCCCGAGGAGATAGGCAGCGAATCGCAGGGTAAAATGGATGCAGGAATGACAGAGGGCCTATAGATTATGGGGGTATTAGAGGAACTGCGAGGTGTACGTGAGCGCCCTAACATAGCGGGTGATTACAGCAAGAGAGGGCATCGTCTGCAGCGTTGGTTCAGCAGCTCCAAACGTAGGTGATGAGACCAGAGGATTGTTAGTGGTTTCGGAAGTCACGGGCGGTGAGACTAGAGGCTGGAGTTCTCCATGCGAGAGGGCGTATTCATATTGTTACAGGAGAGATTGGCAGATCAGTGGGCGGTACCAATAGCCGCGGTACCTTTGAGGACAGAGAGGCCCTGCGAGAAGGGGTCGATGATCACGATCATCACCTAGTTCGGGATGAGTTGTGATGGTTTGAGTACATGTTAGCGAGGTATAAGAATAAATAAGGATGCCGACTGCATGTCGCTGATAGAGAAGATGTTTTGTTTAACATCTAAATAAAACTGAATATGTATGTTGATTTGAGTTATGATAATAATAAGATTGTCCAGTGTTTTGATTTTTCGGTGTTTCGAAAAAGGATAAAGAGAAATGTGATAAAAATAAATATACACAAAAATATTTTATATTCACCACACAGGCTAGGTTATGGTAGGGGATGGTCGAGCTAACCTTGGGAGACCCCATGTCTACGAAGTGCTGCCTACTTGAGCCCATTGCACAAGCAAAGGAAGGGCCTCAGACGAGGATAGAGTTCGCCTTGAGGACCAGGGAGAGGTGAATTTAGGCAATTTTGGATTATGGTTAGGCAATGTGGTCGTTTGGTAAAAATGTGATGTTGGTAGGGTAATGTTGTTGGTGTGGTTAGGTACATGGGCGATGTGAGTGTAGGTATAGAGTAAAGCTAAAGTTTGAGCTTACCCAAAAGAAGAAGGGACCGTGTCCGGATTAAGATCAACACACAATCCTAGAGCGAGGCAAAGAGGAAAGGAAAGGGGTGTGTCCTTGAGTTGAGGAAGGCCAAAAAACCACATATTAACATAGGATGAGCTGAATCCCTAGGGGCGTAACGTGCATAGGCAAGAAGTCGATAGGTGAAAATAGTGAATAATCCAAACTAGGATATACGTCACGTCCCTTGCGTTTGTTGCTGTGACAAAGTGGTGAGGTGAGGTGGGGAGATAGGCGGGTTGCCTGAGGATGGGTACAAGAGGTGATTATTCGTGATGAAAGAGAACTACCCTAAATAGACAAGTCCATGAACTCAAACGTTCTTCTGAAGTGAGGCTTTTATTTTTATTGAATATAGGACTTGATCGAGCGGGGAAGTCTTACCAGGGATATTGATTGTTTTATTCTTGAGGTCTTCACGAAGCTGATCAATGCGAGAAGCTTCTGAATTTAAAGCCTGACTGGGTATAGCTTTCCTGGAGGAGCAGGTCTTATTTATAGTAGCAGATTCTCATTGTAATGATCGTGTCCTTCGGGGGGGGAAGCAGGTCTATATATAATAGCGGCAATAATCGGCATATAGCTTGTCCTTCAGATGGGAGCAGTCTTATTTAATTTAAATGACTAGAGGGCTTTGGCCGTTGTGAAGCATCTAGTTAGTTAAGTAGGAAGTTTGAATCAGAAAATCCCAGAAGAATATGGCTTATTTTAATAATACTTTGAAGTCATGGATACTAGACTCTAAAAGGGGAAGCATCATCAAGGGGCGGTGAGATTCAAAACTATGTGCGCCTGCATGATTGTTATTATGAATAAGAGTGTAGGAAAAACAGGGTTGTGTTTGTATGTAGTGGTAACGTGAGATCACGGGACGGCGACAGGTAATAAGAAGTGATATGAACTTACTCATTCAACAGTAGAATGCGTCGAAGATGCAAGGCCATTACGGGGTTCAGGCTCAGGTTTACCATGAGCGAAGCTAAACAATAAGTTACCAGATCCATGTATGAGTGATTATATAGGGCCCGATCAATTGGAGCAAATTTTTCCACGTTTGCTCTTTTCTGTTGGTTACATTGTTGATTCTCTTTGAGAACAAGATCCACCAATCTAAAGTTAAGCTCATGAAGTCACTTATCATAAGAAGTTTAATGTGTTTTTGATAGATTTGAAGGTGATATGAGAGGTTCTATAGATCGCGTTGCGGCGACAATTTGGATTTGTGCAGGACATACCACAGGCTTATAGACCATATATGAGGATCGATGCCGAGGAAGCATTCTCACCACCCCCGGCCAACACCTCCAGAAGGGCCCGAGGAGATTAGCAGCCGATCGCAGGGTAATGGATGCAGGAATGACAGAGGCCTATAGATTATGGTGGGTAGCAGAACTGCGAGGTGTACGTGAGCGCCCTAACATAGCGGTGATTACAGCAGAGAGGGATCATCTGCAGCGTTTGGTTCAGCAGCTCCAAACGCAGGTGAATGAGACCAGAGGATTGTTAGTGGTTGCGGAGTCACGGGCGGCGAGACTAGAGGCTGGAGTTCTCCATGCGAGAGGGCGTATTCATATGTTACAGGAGAGATTGGTAGATCAGTGGGCGGTACCAATAGCCCGCGGTACCTTTGAGGACAGAGAGGCCCTGCGAGAGGGGTCGATGATCACGATCATCACCTAGTTCGGGATGAGTTGTGATGGTCTGAGTACATGTTAGCGAGGTATAAGAATAAATAAGGATGCCGACCTGCGTGTCGATGATAGAGAAGATGTATTTGTTTAACATCTAAATAAAACTGAATATGTATGTTGATTTGAGTTATGATAATAATAAGATTGTCGGTGTTTTGATTTTCGGGTGTTTCGAAAAAGGATAAAGAGAAATGTGATAAAAATAAAAATACACAAAAAATATTTATATTCACCACACAGGATAGGTTATGGTAGGGTATGGTCGAGCTAACCTTGGGAGACCCCATGTCTCCGAAGTGCTGCCTACATAGCCCATTGCACAAAGCAAGGAAGGGCCTCAGACCGATGTAGTTCTCCCTTAGGACCAGGGAGAGGTGAATTTAGGCAATTTGGTATGGTTTAGGCAATTTGTCGTTTGGTAAAAATGTGATGTTGGTAGGGTAATGTTGTTGGTGTTGGTAAGGTATGGGCGATGTTGATGTAGGTATAGGTAAAGCGAAAGTTAGCTTACCCAAAGAGAAGGGAACCGTGTCCTGATTAAGATCAACACACAATCCTAGATGCGAGGAAAAGAGGGAAAGGGTGTCCTGTAGTTGAGAAGAGCCAAACAAACCACATATTAACATAGGATGAGCTTGAATCCCTAGGTACACCTTGCATAGGCAAGAAGTCGATAGGTTGAAAAGAGTTGTATAATCACAACATATCGGATATACGTCACGTCCCTTGAGGTTTGTTGCTTTGACAAATGGTGAGGTGAGGTGGTTGATATAGGTGGGGGGTGCTGAGAGATTGTTACAAGGTGATTATTCTGATGAAAGAGAACCTAACCCTAAATAGACAAGTCCATGACTCAAAAGTTCTTCTGAATGAGGCTTTTATTTTATTGAATATAGACTGATCGATGCGGGAAGTCTACCAGGGATATTGATTGTTTTATTCTTGAGGTCTTCACGAAGCTGATCAATGCGAGAAGCTTCTGATAAAGGCTGACTGTGTATAGCTTTCCTTCGAGGGAGCAGTCTATTTATAGTAGCAGATATAATTGTAATGCATAGCTGTCCTTCGGGGGAGCAGTCTATATATAATAGCGGCAATAATTCGGCATATAGCTGTCCTTCGAGGGAGCAGTCTATATTTAATTTAAATGACTAGATGTTCATTTGGCGTGAAGCATCTAGTTAGTAGGAAGTTTGAATCAAGAAAATCCCAGAAGAATATGGCTTATTTTAATACTTTGAAGTCATGGACTAGACTAAAAAGGGGAAGACATCATCAAGGGGAGGTGAGGATCAAACTATGTGAGCCTGATTGTTATTATGAAGTGTAGGAAACAGGGTGTATATAGTGGTAAGTGAGCTCAAGGGACGAGCGACAGGTAGATAAGAAGTGATATAATACTAATTTCAACAGTAGAATGGTCGAAGATGCAAGGCATTACGGGGTTCAGGCTCAGGTTTACCATTGAGCGAAGCTAAACAATAAGTACCAGATCCATAGGTATGAGTGATTATATAAGGCCCGATCCAATTGGGAGCAAATTTTCCACGTTTGCTCTTTTCTAGTTTGGTTACATGTTGATTCTCTTTGAGAACAAGATCACCAATCTTAAAGGTACGCTCATGAAGTCACTTATCATAAGCACGTTTAATGCGTTTTTGATAGATTTGAAGGTGATCAAGAGCTGTAAGACGGCGTTCGTCAAGAAGCTCCAATTGGGCTAACCGCTCTTGGTGGAAATCATCGTTGGTGAGAATATCCTGAAGAGATATTCTAAGGGAGGGTATTTGTATTTCGAGAGGCAAAACAGCCTCGGTGCCGTATACCAAAGAAAAAGGTGTGGCATTAGTAGAAGTACGAATGCTAGTACGATAAGCCCAAAGGGCAAAGGGAATGTGATCGTGCCAATTTCTTCCAGATTCATTGACAACTTTCATGAGGATTTTGGTTAGTGTTTTATTAGAAGACTCGGCTTGCCCATTGGCTTGTGGATAGTAAGGTGATGAGAAACTAAGTTTGATACCAAAGTTGTCACAAAGGTCTCGCAACAACTTGTTTTTGAAAGATTTTCCATTATCTGTTATCAGGCGGTGAGGAACACCAAAACGACAGATAATGTGGTGGTTAATGAACTCGACAATTTTTTCTTTTTTGATTGAAATGAGTGGAATAGCCTCCACCCATTTTGTGTAATATTCGGTCGCTGTGAGTATCCAACGGTGACGTTGTGAAGAGGTTGGGTGAATCTCACCAATAAGGTCTAAACCCCATTGTGAGAAAGGCCAAAGATCTCGAGCGATCTGGAGTGGGTGGCTAGGAGTATGTTGAAGGTTGGCATGTTGCTGACACATAACACAACGCTTAACATATTCGTAGCAGTCGTTATTGAGAGTAGGCCAATAATAACCAAGGCGAAGGATTCGTTTGGCCACGGCAAGGCCGCTAAAATGTCCACCACAAATACCGTCATGGACCTGTTGGATGGTATGAGTGGCCTCCATGCCAGTTAGACAGCGAAGGAGGATACCATCAAAGCCACGTTTATAGAGGAGTCCCCCCATGACAACATAACGCGAAACACTTTTAAGAAAAGCACGTTTGCCGTTACTAGTAAGGTCAGGTGGGAGGACAGAGATTGTAAGGTAGTCGTGAAATTGGTGGTACCAGGTATCCTGTGAATTAGTAGACACAGTATTTATCATACAAACTACCGGGGTTGAATAGGATGGGGCAAAAAGTTGTTGGACCACGACGAATAATTCAGAGTCAGTTGGCGCGGCGGGAATTTGCGAGGCTAAGCAAGCCATAGTATCCGCAAATTTGTTAGTGGAGCGGGGAATGGTTTGTATAGAATAGTGGGTAAATAAAGCTAGAAGTGATTCCACGTAGTGTTTGTATTTTTGAAGTTCCTCGTTTTTGCATTGGTAGACGCCCATAACTTGATTGACTACCAATTGAGAGTCGCCAAAAATGTTGATAGATTTGATACCTAAGTGTAATGCAACTTGGAGACCCAGAACAAGGGCCTCGTATTCCGCTGTATTATTAGTGCAAGGGAAATCAAGTCGGAATGAAAGAGGCATAGGTTCAGCGTTGAGAGGAATGAGAACAACGCCGGCTCCTCCGCCGCGCTGGCATTTAGATCCATCGAAGAAGAGGGTCATTGGGTACGACTCCTCCGTGAGGGAAAGAGTAGCGATGAGTTCGTCGGGAAATGTGAAATTGGTAAATTGTTCCCCCGGTAAAGGAGCGTCCGCAAGTTGGTCTGCGATGGTTTGTCCTTTGATTGATTTCTGGTGGATAAACTCAAGGTCGAGGTCGGCGAGAAGCATGAGCCATCTAGCAATGCGTTGGTTCAGATGAGGTTTGGCGTACATGTAATGGATGGGGTCTGTGTTGGTGATGACGAAAATCTTGTGATTTAGAAGGTAGTGTCGGAGTTTGGTGGCGACGAATGATAGGGCCAGGCACAATTTTTCTATATGTGTGTACCTAGTCTCATAGTCCACCAAAGTACGACTTATATAATAAACGGCTTGTTCGTGATTCTCAGAGTCACGATGTGCAAGCATGGCTCCTACAGCGTGGTCGGTGGCGGAAAGGTAAAGGTAGAAAGGGCGGTTGTCTTGGGGTGGGATAAGCACGGGTGGCTGTAAGAGATAAGATTTGAGAGCTTCGAAGGCTTGGTGACATTCTTCGCTCCATTGGAATGCAATATCCTTTTTAAGGAGGTGATGGAAAGGTTGACATCGATCCGAGAGTTGGGAGATGAAACGTCGGATAGATTGGAGCTTACCTTGTAAACTACGCAATTGTTTGAGATTTTTGGGTGGGGGCATTTCTAGGATAGCTTTGACTTTCGATGGATCGACCTCAATGCCACGCAAAGAGACGATAAAGCCAAGAAGTTTTCCCGAAAGAACACCAAAGACACATTTCTTCGGTTGAAGGCGGACAGAATATTGTAACAGGCGATCAAAAATAATGGTTAAAACATCGAGATGTTCACTACGATGTTTAGACTTGCCGAGAAGATCGTCGACATAGTCTTCAAGGATAGTGTGCATAATGTCATGAAAAATGTAGGTCATAGCCCGCTGATAGGTAGCACCAGCATTCTTAAGGCCAAATGGCATGACACGATAACAGAAGGTTCCCCAAGGAGTTATGAAGGCAGTCTTGTGTTGATCGGCAGGGGCAACCAAAATTTGGTTGTATCCTGAAAAGCCATCCATGAGAGAAAGCATTTCATGACCCGCAGTGAGATCAACAAGTTGATCAATACTTGGGAGGGGGAAGTCATCCTTAGGGCAAGCGAGGTTAAGATCCCGGAAATCCGTGCATATCCGAAGTCCCCCCGTCGCTTTCGTGACAGGTACGATGTTAGAAATCCATTGAGGATAGTCAATAGGCAGAATGAAGGAAACAGAAAGGAGTCGTTGGAGTTCCTCTTTGACCAAGAGAGCAATGCGTGGATGCATTTTTCTCAATTTCTGTTTGACTGGTTTGGAATCGGGGTTTAGGGTGATGTTATGGACGGCAATGGTAGGATCAATTCCTGGCATGTCAGCGTAAGACCATGCGAACGCTTGGTTGCGAGCACAGAGAAAGGTAGTAAAGGCGGCTTGTTCTGATGTGTTAAGGGATTGTCCAATCTTCACTATGTGAGGATCTTCCTCCGTGTGGATGTTGATTTCTATAGTAGATTCGTTCAGCATAGTTTGGGTTTCAGATGGTAGGGCGCGTTGAATATAAGAATCATCCGCGCCCAGGTAAGTGAGTATGGAGTCGTCATCCTGGCATTCAACAACATTAATCAAAGGCGAATCCTCTTCGATCATGTCTGGATACAGAAGGGGAAGAGAAGATGGGTCCTCATTATCGCGTTGATAAGTGAGAGGACCTATGAAGATAGCATTTATGAAAAAAAAAAGTCAGGAGGGATAGATTCAGGGTCCATCGATTCTGTGGGTGATGATGGCAAAGTAGGTGATGATGGTTCGGTAGGGGCAACGTCTTCCTCTTCCAGGATACAGCTGACAGGAGGTGTCTCTTGTGTAGGTGTTTCGGAAAAACCGAGACCACTGCGATCATTATGTTTGCGTGTGGTCACGGGAATGAGTGTATGTCGGCCTTGTTCATAAAGGCCAAAACCAAAGCCTTTCCACGCACAGCGAGTCAAGAAGGTGAGGGCGAAACGACGATTTGTCAAGTATTGAAAATCGGATTGGAAGGGAACCACACCAAGAGGAGGTTCAGGGGTAATGGAGGATGTGTCAACACCCCCATATGTTAGGTTAGTGCGGCAATGGGGTGGTCCGTAAGAGATTACCTCCCCCACGCGACGGTCGTAGGTGGGATGCGCATGTAATTTTCCGTACTCCTGCGGGGTAGGGAAAGAACTAACGTTATATAGGCGGTACTCCCCCAGCGTGAGGCGATGAAAAACATCTACTAAGGGGTCGGAGGTTGGGATGTTAGCTGCGGGAAGAGAAGTGGTTTGTGCGACGGTGGTTTCATCAGTTGAAGGCGTAGGTGCAGTTGAGGTGGATGGTTGAGGTACATTTGAAGAGGATGGTTGGGTTGAATGTATGGGTGTCTTAATTGGTATAAGCACATCGTTTGGGCGGTATAACATATTGCAAGTTTTGAAGGGGGGAGGATCAGCTTTTACAGTGTAGGACTTCCCCTCGTACTCAAATTTTATGCATCGATGTAATGTTGAGGGAACGCATCCCATGGCTCGAATCCAAGGACGACCCAGCAATATATTATATTGGAACTCTCCTTCAAGGACATAGAAGAGTTCGGGCAAAGTACGTGGGCCTACGCGAATGTTGAGGATCACGGTGCCTAAGGTAGAAGTAATAGCGTCATTGAATGATCGCAACATGATGGGGTTGGCACACATGCAACTAGAAGGGATGTTCATTTGTTGGAAGGCTTTTGAAGAGATGATGTTTAGGCTAGCGCCCCCGTCAATCATAACCCGACGTACTCGAATGTCTCGGACGTAAGCCGAAATGAAAAGGGCAGGGTCAGGGTCTTCTGCACCAAAGTCGATAATTTCATCTTCCGAGAAACTAACCACAGTGGCTTGTTGTTTTGAGACAGAAGTGGTGGGGGAGATGGATTGTTTGGTGAGAGAGGCAACATGATTGGGTGTTAGAATGGAGGCAACGGGCAGGGTTTCGTTGGGTAAAACCTCTATCCCTTGAAGGATCTCAACGAGAGCTTGTCGATGAGATTCAGAAGTCTGAATGAGATCATATAGTGTCATTTTTACGGGCGATTGATGAAGTTGTTTGATCATGGTTCGGTGGGCAACTCCATTAGAGACGGGATAGGCGGGTCCGCGAATAACCACTTTAGGTGGTGGTGTAATTGGGATGGTTGAAGGAGAAAGAGATGCCGCAGGTGTGTTTTCTTTCGCTTTCCCATTGTTTTTCTGTCCTCGAGTAGCGACACTAATCATATTAATCTCGTAGATCTGAGATGAGGAAGATGGTTGGGATAATTCATGGTCTTCAAGAGGTGGGGTTGTAATAATGATAGATCTTGGTGAGGCGGGGATAGATGATATAGTAGAGGGAATCGACGCTAGAGGTCTCTCCCTTCGTAAGTTGTCTTTCTTAATCTGTCTATCCGGGAGAGGTGACTGACGAAGGAGGGTTTTTAGAGCTTTGCATCCCTCCACATCATGTCCTGGTGTGCGGTGATAAGCGCAGATTTTAGACTCATCGTAACCCATAGGTCGGGGTTTAGACGGGTCATAAGGTCTAAGTGGAGGTAGGGAAATGGTCGCATTCTCCACCAACATAGCAAGGATTTTGGCGTAAGATCCTTTGAGTGGGTCAAAATCGGAAGAGGATGAGGGTATTGATTGTGTGGGTTGTGGTAATGTTTGGGCGTGTTTAGTTCGTATGGGTGATGGTTTAGCCGAGGGGTGCTGACACATGTTTTTCACTAAACGTGGTTTCTTGGACATAGAAGTTACGTTCAGCTGGTTAGATGATGAGGCTACAGATGGCGTGGTAGCGGGAAACAACCACGGAGAAAGGGGAGTGACAGAAAATAAATCCTTTGATGATGGGATTGGTTTAGGGTTGATAGGTGGACCGGATACGCGGGGTAACGATGTTGTGATACCCTTTGATCTCTGTATAGGTGTAGAAGGCGTAGGTCGTTTTGCAGAAAACAAAGGAGGTATGATATATTGGTGTAATGTGGAGGGATGAGGTCCCAATATGGAAGGTGGGTGTGACGATGAAGGTTTTAATTGTGATAGAGGCCCGGATTGCGTTCGTCTCCTAGGTGGCGGAACGGATTTATTTTTGGATAGATCGAGTCGCTTAGGCGGGTGTGTCAGATTGGGCATTGGTGAGGTCCCAAGCGTAGGGGAAGATCTGGTTAAGTTGATAGAAGTGGACGGGGCATTTGGTAGAGGTGAGGGGGGTGAAGGCGAGAACAGTGGCATTTTAAGCTTCTGTAAGCACTTCGGGTAGATGGTGGAGACATCAGGATCAGTCATTTGCATTTGAGTAGAAAAAGGGGTACTCAAACGTTCCCATAGGGCCTGTCTATCTTCTGTGGAATGACAGTCTCCAGGTGTGATTTGTAATTTTGGTACGGAAGAAAAGTGAGTTGTAATTCCAGTCCATTGTGGGTGTGACACAGGAGGCAGATGAGGCACTGTATCAATAGATGTTAGGAGGTCAACCGGTCGTTGAAAAGATTTAGGCGATGAGGGACTAATAGGTAGGAGAGCGTGTTCGAGGAGATCTGTCATGTTAAAAGAATGTGGTGATGTTAGTGTAAGAGATTTCTCGTCTAAGGATGTCAAAAGGAGTGGTGAGCCTTCCTCTTGTGTAGCAAGAGTGGTAGAAGGGGACGTTTGGGAAATAGATAAATTAGATAGCATCCGCTCACAGTCTTGTAGGGATGTGGTGTAAGAAGACTCATTGATGGGAAGGGAAGCCTGGGCAGTTAACTCTTCTATGGGTAAAGGAACGATTTCGCTTTGGCTTGATGGTGGTAAAGGAGGTTCGGGCTCCTGTGTTAGTGAAGAGGTCTGATTCAAAATTTTCTCGATAGAGGCTTTTGGCTGAGAATCGAAGACTGCATGGATCTCATGAACACTCTCCTCAGCTAAGATATCTTGGTTCACGTTGCTGCTGGACGAGTGATTCGGGAATGGCTTGTTGAAAATTTTCAGATTTCGGTTAGCAGGGGCGTTAGGATTATCGAGTGTTATATCCCCTGCGTCAACCATTTCCTGCACTATGTTTTTCAACATCTTGCAGTTTTCATGACTATGTCCTTTTACGCGGTGAAAGTTACAAAAGTCATTTTCTTTGTACCAGGAAGGTATTGCGCGGGTGGAGTCAAACCCAGAGTGAGGTTTAACAGGGGGCAAGGTGATAGCCCCAGCTTTGAGCAATTTCTCCAATATCACACCATAGGTTTCTCCCAAGGGAGTGTAGCTGATGGGTTCGGCTTTGTATTTATAGGTGGTTTTTGGTGGAGTATTGGACGGTGGTTGGGATTTGACCATCACCGCGTGGACAGCTCCTTTTGATTTAGAAGAGGTGGACGCGTGAGGAGTGGTGGTATTTGGTTTATTGGTAGAATCAGGAGTTCGGAAAGTGGAGTTCTTGTTGCGCAACCGCAATTTCTCTTCCTCTAAGGCTCGAATTTCTAATTTTCGAGCCATAGTAAAGGCCTCGTCGAATGTACGGAAAGTTTGAATTTGGAGGGTAGGGGAGATGTGCTTAGCGCAGGCCCGCGTAAACAGTTCGATAAGTTCGGTTTGAGGCAAGGCATACGTAAGTTGGTTGATAAGGCCCCGCCATCGTCCAACGAAATCTGCGATAGATTCGTCTTCGAATTGTCGGATGGCATAGAGGTCAGTGATAGATACTTTCTTGGCGATGTTAATGGAGAAATGATCCAAGAAAGATTGGGCTAGTTGGTTAAAAGAGAAGATTGAGTGCTGGGTTAAAGCACTGTACCACTCCAAGGCAGGCCCTGATAAGGACATGGGAAAGGTGCGGAGTAACAAGGCATCATCATGGGCAATCAAATAACAAGCATGTCTAAATGATCGCAAGTGTTGTTGAGGATCCTCTTTACTGTTAAAACGAGTAAACTTTGGCAACTCCCATTGAGGAGGATATGAATGAAGGGGGACAGAAGGGTGAATGGGCTCCCGACAAACTTGCTCGTATGTCAAGGCGCTACGACTTCCTGAAACGGAAGCCTCCAGGTTTTGCATTTTGTCCATCATTTGCTTGATGAAATCTGTGGTTGGATGAGATGATGGTGCCACAGAATAGGGATGTCCCATATAAGGTGTTGAGGTTACTGGATACGTGTATGGGAATGAAAAGGTAGGCGGAGCTTGAGAAGGAAAGCTCGTTTGAATAGGTGGCAGAGAGTAAGTCATGAATGGAGTGGTCTGAAAAAGAGATGAGATAGGGGCAGTTGGTGGTAGCGATACGTGGGGTCCAAGGTTAACCAAAGGAAAGCTAATCGGGGTCGTATGAACCTCTGAAGCTGTCGGATTGGGAGACGGGGCTAGTGATGCAGGAAGTAAGGTATTGTTATCAGGAGGAGTGGGAGCTAAATGAGCAGCTATACTAATAGGCATGCCCATAAGGAGCTGACCATCAGGCGTACGGTCAGGGGTATGAGACAAATAGTATTGTACAGCGCTGGGATTAGCATCCAGAAATTTGGCAAAGTCCTTGTCTCCTACAGGAATTTGGGGGATCTCACTGGTGTCCGTAGGGTTCCCTATAGAATGTGAAGGGGGTGATTCAGGCAAAGACACAGAGCAGGCATGTGAAACCATGGCGGCGGCTTGCTTCCGAGTGATGACAACCATAGACTAGAACACACAGGAAAGTTTCAATCTATCAAGAACAAAAACAACCTCTGAATGGTGAATTTGACAAGCTGCTGGTTTGTCAGGGGCTGATGAAGACAGTAACCGATATCGGTTTAGTAACCGGTGTCGGTCACAGCTCAAACGACGTCGGTCCCTTAACCGATGGCGGTGTCAAAAGTCTAGGATAAGAAGATATAAAAGGCTGCTGATTTGATTTAGCAACGTTGAGTATGTTTAGCAACTTATTGATCACAGAAGACAAAGTATGACAGAGAAAACAGGATTTGAAAACAAGCAAGAGGCACACGCAAATCTAGAGACTAACCCTAGGGTTAATTTTAGTTATCGTGGGCTTATGCCTTTAGACGTAGAATGATGTCAGAATCCTAAACAACAAGACCTAGGGGAAATGTCAAGTTTGTTTTGGCTTATAAGGTTACCTCAATCGGGCGGAGGAATACCGCGGAAAAGGGGGGATGTTTGAGCTGTTGTGTTAATTGTGAAGTGATTCGGTATGTGTTGTGCAGTGAAACTAAGGTTAATTTCCTGTCAATACCGTGGATATCACCCCCACGTGTACGACCTGTTACTTAATCTATGTTCACTAGAATTGGAGAACAACAAGCAGGAATGCAATGCACGTGTTTTATATCCAAATCGAAAATTATATTCGATGAAGCAAGAGAGATGACTTTCACTAATGCGAAACCAGGAAAGCAAGACAAATTCTTTACTAAATATATAACAAAAACAGCAACAGCAAATATGCTTCCTAAAATGAAAATAAGCAAGAGAAAGAAACCCAAAATGGGTCCCACCGGGCGTGCCAAAATGTTTCACTCGGAAAATGCTTCGTTCCTTATAGAAACAGATAAGGTTAGGGTTAGGAGGAATACCTGTAGGATGTCGAGATGATGTGCGCGTACCGTAGAGAAAGATCAGGTTGACTGCGGAGAACTCCTTTTTGTCTGGGAAGGACTACCTGCAAATAAGAACACAAGACCACAAGATTTGATTAAAAAATAAATGAGGAAACTGCCTTGGGCCCAGGAAATGTAAAACTTCCTTTCGAAGGTGGTCAGTTTCCCTGCTAACGTGAATTAACACAAAAGACTGTAAAATATCAATTAAATTGCTTGGCTGAACTGGGTAGGGGAAAGGCTGTTTTTCCTGGTTTTTGATCAAAGGAACCGATGCCGGTTACCTATAACCGATGCCGGTTACTGATAACCGATACCGGTGGGTTCTAGGATCTTCTGGGCTGGTTGTGGAGTTTGTAATGGCTGGTTTTTGGATAGTTTTTAGGAAATGGGATGGTTAGAAACAAAAGAATGACAGCTAGAGGCAATGGTACGTTGGATAATGGATTCAGAAACGGATTTGGGAGGACTGTAATTCCAAAAGCATAAGAAATGTTATAATGGAGGACATGCAAGATGTAACTTACTGGTTTTGATGAAGGTGCAAGTTGATCTCCTTTGCTGTAAACACGTCTAATATTTTCACTCGTCTCTGCTTGGTCAAGTGAAGATCTGGACTCTGTTCCTCATTCGCAATGCCCTCGCTTGATCCAGAAATCCTTTGACTGATCTCCCAAAATGAAATTCCGATCCGTTGTTTTGGTTTGGGGAGCCCATTTACAGGGAACCGATGGCGGTTGCATAACCGACAGCGGTCGAGTAGGAACCGGCATCGGTAAGGAAAAAGTAGGCTATTTTTACTAAAATAGCCCACCTTCCCTGCTTTTCTCCCGAGAGATCAGTTGCGGGCTTGGTCAAGTGGCTAGAAGGTCGGCTTTTGGTGCGAGTAAGGAGGCATTAGTTATGGATGTGAGTCTAGACCAAGTCATGGGTCTTAATTAGCTTAGTTTAGGGTTAGGGCTAGGTCATGATGAGGTGGCAAGGTGAGGTGGCGGGTAAGGTGATGTGGATTTATCAATTACAAGGTAATTAATAAATGATTGTGTAAAGTTTAGGTAATGAGGTTAGGTTGCGAAATGGGATGCGGGTCACAAGGGGTCGTGAGACACGAATTTGGTGTCTACAAGGCGACCCCTTTTCGGCCGCAGGATGATGATGATGAATAGCTTCTTCTTCTTCTTCTTCTTCTTCTTCTCCTCTCTATTCTCCGACTTTCTTTTCGTAATATCTAAAATGTGTTGACACGAATGATGACATCATCCATGTTGCATCATGGGATGATGTCATCCATCAAAGTTGTCAAAGTCAACATGACTTTTAGATATTTTGTAAATATCTTGTAAATAAGTGGTTGGCTCCATTTTGCCTTCTCTCTCTCTCATCTTCTATAAATATGAGGATACTTGTTGTATTAAAAGGGGGTGAACATTTTTCAGATAGAAATAGAAGTGAGGAGAGAAAGACTTTGAGCTTTCTTGTAACAGAAAAGAGCAGTAATACAATTATTCAGACTTTGTGCTCAATAGCTGTGTTATACATTAGATCTTCTTTATGTTAGATCTGTATGTGTTTAATCTGTTGGATTCATATCTACTTTTCCGTCATTTGTTTATCAGTATTGCTTTGTTTATTTATGCAAGTAGGTTTGGATCTGTTTACTACCAAACTAAAAACATAAATCTTCTGACCTTTCTGCTTTGGAATTCATTTCTTTTCTCCCTTCGGATCTGTTCTTTCTCTTCTCCCTCTTTCATTCCTTTCTTTTCGCAGCCTGGAACACTCTACTGGGATGAGATCCCAACCCCCAAAGGCAGAATCTGTGAGACTTGCATAGGTTCCTGCTAGTAGAAATAGCAATAAACCAGTTTCGCTTTGCTGACTCAAAGAGGGGCTAAGCCCTGCACACTGTTGGCTCGTCTATCCATAGATCTGTCCACGCAACAGATTTTCGGACCAACAGGTCTCACTTCTAAATTTTCACAGATGAGGAACGTGTCGAGTCTGTGTAAACTTGGGTTCCTGCTTTGAACTTGGCCTTTGGAGGTGCATTGTTTGGACGCGTGGAGGCTTCCACTGACTCTTTATACTTAGCCGATTTGGGACTCGATTGAATGCAACCTTTCTTCATACAAGACCAGAATTCTAAAAATGACCCAATGACCCGTCTTCTCGCATCCAATTAGAGATGTCCACGCACTTGTGGATACTGGGGCTAAAAATTGATAGGAAAGATACACCCATTACTCGCGACTGTGGAAAAATACATAGAGGGAAAACTCCACCATTCACGCCTAAAAAACAAACTACTCCTTCTGGAAAGAAGAACTGTAAACCATACCAAGCTTGATGTGATCCACATCCATAAAAAAGGATTTGACAATTTCATTCAAATGGAGGAAATAATTTTCAGGGATCCAGATGGGAACCATGCAGACTGCAAGATTCTAAATTAATAGGGTGAGTTTGTAAATGAGCACCAGTTCTTCAAAGTATGAATGTTCCTATCTCTCCAGGATTATCACTCTGCTCAAACATCTCTCAAAGGCACTAACTCAAAAAAATTCAAAGCTTGACTTGAAAAATTGAGGGGAATTTTGAGGGTGAAAAAAACTGGCTCTTTCTGGGGATGACTTGGCTAGGACAGAGGAACTAGGCAAGATCAAGAACCATAGAAAAACTCTGGGAAATTATATCAGTCCCTTATCCATTAGGCAATTAGAGTCAAAGGTAAAACCAATACATAAGAAAACTCACACAAAAGGGAAACAAACCAAAAAGGAAAGACAAAAATGAACAAAAAATTGCACACAGTATATACAAAAGGACTGCCCAAATCACCTAGGACTTGAACAACTTCAAATATTTCCCACTATAAGGAAGTGGGAGAGAGGATCCATCCATATAATCCAAGTAGAAAGAATTTTCTCTGGCAAAGTGTCTAATTTTGAAAGGACCAAGCTAAAGAGAATCAAACTTACCATGGCTTCTTTAAGGTTCATGTATTTTGTCCCACAACAAAACAATTTCTCCTACTAGAAAATCTCTAGCCCTAGCCTTCTTATCAAACAAATATTTCACCTTCAATTGATGAGCTGAGATCCTATCAAAAACCTGCATCCTGTCTTCATCCAACTTCTAAAGGTACATTATTCTCTTGTCTAAGGAACTAATGAAACTTGAATCCTCAATAGCCTTCATTAAGTGCAAGGTTGGTAATTCCACTATTACTGGTAGTTGAGCTTCAACACCATCCACCACCTGAAATGGAGACATCCCAATTGCTCTTTTGGGTGTAATTCTATCTACCTAGAGAGCATCATAGAGATTCTTGTGCCAATTCCTTTGAGATTCATTAACAATTTTCCGAACGATGGTTACCAGATTCTTATTTGTTGATTCTACTTTTCCATTCCCTTGAGGATAATAGTCTGAAGAATGAGCAAGGGAAATTCCATAGCCATAGTAAAAATCCATCATCTTAGAAGAAGAAAAATTGGAAGCATTATTAGTCACAATCTTGTTTGGTACCCCAAACCTTATCAAGATGTTCTCTTTGATGAAATTACACACCACCTCGGAAGTAGTGATTTTGACTAGAATAGCCTCTCCCACTTTTTGAAGTAATCAATAGCAGTTAGCACGTGAGTATGTCTAGCAATAGAAGGTGGGTTAAGAGTTCTAATGAAATATAACCCCCACTGTTGAAAAGGCTCATCAATCACTACTAATTTGAGTGGTAAAACAGCCAACTTAGGTCTCCCAACAAAATTCTGATAGGCTTCACACTTACCTACCCATTTTGATGCATCTCTGAATAATGTAGGTCAATATTACCCTGCACAAAGGATCTTATGGGTAGTGATAGCAAAAGAAAATTTTCCTCCACAGGCCTAATCATGAAAAGCTGAAAACAACTTCTTTTGTTGCTCTTTGTCCACACATTTAAGGAATCTTCCATCTATGCCTCTTAAATAAAGAATTTTCCCATAATACATACTGTGTAGACCTTAGCTTAAAAACCTTATTTTCCTTGGCACTCAAATGGGATGGACATTCTCCATAACTAAGAAAATGTACAATATCAGCATACCACTCATATGTTGAACTGAGGAAGAGGAAAACAGGGACATCAACTACTTTTGTGGACAATTCTTCATCAGCCCCTTCAGCAATAAGATCACACAAGACTTTACCCCGAACAAGCTTAGTTGGTTTGATATCAAGGTCATATTCTTGGAATTTTTCTACTCAATTGCCTCTCTTAGTTCCTAACTTCTGTTGTGTAAGAATAGACTTGATTGTTGTATCAGATACAAGTACAACAAAGTGAAAATTAAGAATATAAAAACAAAACTACTTAATAGCTTTGACCACTGCAAAATCATGTTTGTCCATCATAGTATATTTTTACTCATGAGATTTCAAAACATAGCTCATGAAGGCAATTGGAATTTCATGATTCTCATAATTTTTCTGAGTTAGCACAACAACCAAGGTATTCTTTGTAGCATAGCAATAGATAATAAAATCCTTCCTGAAATCAGGACATGCTAAGATGGTAGTTTTAGCAATGACTTTGTTGATATATTCAAATGCTCCCTTACCTTCAGAAGACCAACCAAAGGTTTTCTTCCCTTTCATCATTTGAGAAATTCTCATAGTTAGTTCTACAAAATCTGGAATGAGTCTCCTCAGGAAATTTATCTTTCCAAAGAAAGAGTGAACACCATTTTTCATTGTGGGAAGAGGAATCTGTTGGATTTCTTGAACTCTCTCTGGGTCTATCTTGATTCCTTATTTGGAAACAATATGCCCCAATAACTTTCCTTCAGTAACATATAAGATAGACTTCTTAGGATTGAGATAAAATCCATGTTCCCTACATTTTTGAAGAACTATTTCCAGATGCTAAAGATGATCTGCCCTTGCTTTGGAAAAAATAGTCAAATCATCAAGGTACACAACAATACATTTTCCCTTTAGACTGCCAAAAGCTAAATACATTTCCCTCTGAAAAGTGGCACTAGCATTGATAAGACCAAATGGCATTCTCTTGTAGGCAAAGGTGCCCTAAGGGGTAGTAAAGGTAGTTTTGTGTTGATATGGGGTACTGACTTCCACTTGATTGTATCCAGAGAATCCATCTAGCATAGACAACATCTCAAAGCTATAGACAACTTACAAAACTTGATCCATCATGGGAAGTGGATAGTTGTCTTTTAAAGAGGCCTGATTAAAATTCCTGAAATCCACACAGATGAAAATCTCGTCATTCTTTTTTATGACAGGAACAATGTTGGCAATCCAAGTTGAATGATGTATAGGGAAAATAATCTTGGCTTGTAGTAACTTCTGGATCTCTTAAAAAATAGTAGCAGCAACCTTAGGATTATACTGCCTTTGCTTCTGCTTGAAAGGTTTGATCCTAGGTCTTAGAGGGATATAGTGTTGCATCTCCTTTGGTTGAAAAGCCTTAAGATCATCATATGAATAGATAAGAACATCAACATACTTCTTTAATAGGTTTACTCATTTCTTCTTCCCTTATTAGGTGCAGAATTTTCCAATATTCACCAGCCTTGGGTTCATCATTGTTTCCAATGTTGAACTTCTCATACTTAGCAAATTGTCGAGTCCCCTGAGAGGCTTCGTATTTGATGAACATATCATGTTTTTAAAATATATATTCTAGACTCACCAACCCTTTGGGAATATTTTTTCCCTTCAACTTAATACAGCCATCCTGATCCATTTCTTCCTTGATATCTTCTTCATTAGAGGGCACATATTCTCTAGGCAGCGTTTCACTTCCTTTATAATATAACTGATTGAAGTTGTCTTTAAGCTCCAAGAAACAGAGCAAGTGTTGACCATCATTTAAAACCTGCAAGTTGCTTGCATTATCCAGCACACTAGGCCTTTGAATCATTTCAATGGTAAATTTCTCCTGAGAGAAATCTGGATGAGGAATCAACAAAGATCATGAGACACCTAGAGAATCAGCTCTATTATTATTTTCTCTTGGCATAACTTCAATTGAGAAAGCATCAAGGAATTCAATGGAATCCCAAACAAAATTTCTATAATGTTTCAATCTCCTTTTATTGACTTGGTAAAGATCCCTTACCTATTTCACAATCAACTCTACATCACAACAAGCACAAAGATTCTTTACTCCTATTTCTTTTGCCATGCTCAAACCAAGGATGAGAGCCTCATATTCGGCTATATTATTTGCATTTTCAAAATGAAGCTTGAAAGAAAATGGATGAATCTTCCCTTCTAGAGAGATTAACACCACACCAACTCTAAAACCAGATGAAGAGCAGCTTCCATCAAACTCCAAAGTTCAAATGCCATTGGGGTCATGAATCACTCCCTTAGGGAGATTTTCCTCATCTTCTGACATGATCATATAGTTTTCATGCCCTATATCTTCATAGAGTATTTGTGATTTTGGATGATCATTCTTTTGCACAATATACTTAGTTTGATTTTCTAGTAACAAATTTCTTATTTTTCCATTGACTGAGATCAAAGCATGTAACCATTCCATCTGGATTTCACCTCCTACCTTTTTACAGAAATCCCTACTTAGAAACATACCATATGAAGGAGGAATATCAGCAACCAAAATGGTTAAGACCCTTTTCTCTGGAAAAGCAGCGAAGGCTACTTGTGCATCTTTAATCCTTCTAACCAAAGGAACTTTTCTACTCTCCATGGAATAGCAGGAACCAAATGCACGTGTTATACTCATGCACAAAGCATGAGCTACTTTTTTAGGCATTACATTATCTTATGCTCCTGATTCTATGACACAGTTACTGAATTTATGGCCAGCTATGAGGAGAGTCACATAAAATGCTTCAATTTTCTCATTAGGAGAAGTGACTGCAACCAAAAGGATTGGTTGAGGTGACGAAGAGGGAGTGGGGAAAATACCTTTAGAAGTATTGGATGAGGCTTTGGATTTGGAATTGAAAAAATTAACCATTTTAGTAAAGGATCTTGGATGGGTTTGGTAAAAATCTACCTCTGAAATTTGGATTTTGCTCTTTTTTTAGGTGATCAATAATATTAAAATACCCAGAGGTGGATGGTGCATCACTCCTAGGAACAGGAGAAACGTTTGATTTATGAACTTTAGGAATTGAAGGAAAGGAAGCTTTGGGAACTGAGGTAGAAGGAGGAGGATTGGCATTACTCACCTTTTGTGTGGATGTAGTGGGAATAAGGGCTCCTCTTTTAGGAACCACTGGAATAGTTACAGGAAACTCCTTGGATTTCTTAGCATGTTGCATCACTTTTTCTTCTCTTTTTGTTTCCTCCCAAGTCATAACAGTATATGAATCTCTATTCATCTCTGCCACTATTTCATAATATTCATCTTCATCATCCATACCTTCAGTGGTAAGGAAATGAACTTGAGATCCACCAAGCTCTTCCATTTCTTCATCAACCTCTTCTTCTGATTCTTCATAGAGTTAATCAAACTACTCATCATTAGGTTCTTGAAATTCACAAGGTGTATTGACTGGAACCTTGATAGGTGGGCATTCAATAGCCAATTTATTCGAAGGAGAAGGAAAATGGTTCCTAGGCTGAAAAATGTTCCTTGAAATATCTTGGTAAGGAGCATGCTGAGCTAGTTGTTTCTTGATAGCAATGAGATCATTTTCAAGATTCTCTACTAACTTATCAGAATTGGCTCCAGGGGAAGAGGAAGAAGAACATGCTTTAGATTTGGAGGATTATCTTTTCATTTTACCAGACATGATTAAATCATCCTCAACACTGATATCCAAGTAATGATCAACATCCAAAGTTGTAAGGTTATCCCTCCTTAGTGTATAACTCACTTCAGGAAACTGAGCATTGAGGAAGAATAACTTTTGTATTTAATCTACAGGACGAGTGTTCTGTGGAATTTTAAGAACTAGCTTGTTGAATTCAGCCACAAACTCCCTCATGGGTTCATGTGGTTCCTTCTTGATATGAGAAATATGAGCCAAAAGGGCATACACATCTTCAGCAAGTTTGAAACGTTGATCAAATTGAGTTGTTAAGGTGGTCCAATTAGTAATTGACCTAGCAAGAAGATGATAGAACCAATCAGCAGCATTATCTTGCAATGTTTCCATAAAGAGCCTGATAGAGACATCTTCATGTTCAACCCCAAGAATCCCACATGCAATAATGAAGGCTGCAATGTGTTCATCTAGGTGTACTTTCCCATCACCTTGGAATTTAGGAAAACCTTTCCTACTACTCCTAGATAAATCATTCAATGGATGATTAAGAGAAAGGGGCCCAATCCATTTTCCCCAAGGTAGATGTGTTTCCATCTATGGGAAGATTGTCTAAAGGGGAATTGAAACACCAGCAAGTATCAGAGCAAGAAGATTAGGATTGATTTGTTCAAGAGGAATGCTATTCTTGGAGTTTCTCTCTTTAACAAGAGGTGTGCTTGAAGAATGAGTTCCTTTGTTCCTTCTTGTTGAAAGAAGAGGGAATTTTTTTGCTCCAAAAGTTAAAAATGAGAATCTTCAACCCAAGACCTTCCTTCCCATGTGTAATCCTAGAGTCACCAGATCAAAAATGATCTTGAAGTTGTTCTTTTGAAAGGGATATATTTGAAATAAAATCCTCAATGATGTCACCAAAAATTGTTGGGTTTTAAAATGGTACTTTAATCAAAACCACAGTCAGGGGACAACAAGGCCCTCTTCTTTATGGGAGAGGTTCCCTTATTGAAAGTAGGCAACAAATCTTATATACAAATGTACACTTTCATATTAAGGTTGGACATCTGACATCTAGAAATTTCTTTAACCAAAATAGCTTATCAATAAAAATGAATAGAAGAAATGAAAAGAGGAAAGAGCAAAATATAACAACAATTTTAGGAAATATAGATAGTAGAGTATAACCCTATATGTGCTGAGAAAGAGTAATATAGAATAGAATCATTCACATTCACAGCATAGGATATCATTCCATAGACACAAATTTATAGAAATCATATCAATAAGAACACAAAGTTTCTTCTTACAAAAGATAAATGGTCCATAGATATCAGGTATGCAGGAAGAAACAATAGATGAGATAGAAAGAAAGGGAAAATTATTTTGTATTGATTTCTTTCGATTCTATTTACACTTCAAAAGTATCAGAGTCCAACATTTTACAATGAGCCAAGCTCTTACATTTATAGACGAAGCCAACAGAGGAGAAGAAGAGAAGGAATAAAATCTGATTTGGCACCCAATGCCCCTACAAATCCACCTATAATATGTTGAATCTAATTCTACATGTATTTGACATGCTGAAGGAGGAAGGATGGAAGATCATATCAGATTTGATCTAGTTGAAATATTCAAATTCCATATTAAAGGCTTGAGAGAATTTTTCCATATTTTCACTCAAATCAAGATATCCAGTCAGTTCCCCATGTCTGTTTGGTGTGTGGGAGAAGAAAGGATGGAAATCAGATCAAATCTAATCTGTTTTGAAGCAACCAAATCTCACATTAATGGCTGAAAGACATGTTAACCGTGAAATCACAGCACCCCCAAATGAGTTCTACATATCTGATTTTCTAAGGCAGAGTAATTTGGTGTGATTGCATAACATTGAACTTTCCTCAAGGTGCGGGACCTTGCAAAATGGGAAAGCTATCTAGATTGAAGGTTGGTTCCTTATTCCTCTGTTTAGATGCATACATAGAAACTTGTAGAGGATCTGTTCTTAATCTTAATCTAGAAGGAATACAAAAATTAAACCAAAGCTAAACTATGAGGTGATGCACCAAAGGAATGATGAACACTTGTTTTGATAATAGACACAAACCAAAAAAAATGCATACAATAAATAAGCATAGATAGCCAGATAAGTAATGGGAGACCAAATGAAAGCAAAAGAGACAAGAGAGGATCTAAAATTGATCACATATGTGTTTTATTTCTCTGTACATTGATACAGTCCATTACAGGTAGCCAAGAGGTAGAAATGTAATGTAATTTTTGATGGAAGGCCTAAACCCCAAAAATACCTTTACTAAGACAAGAAGGGAGCTTACAAAACAAAGAATGTCCAACCCTTTACAATGAATCCCGCCCCCACATTTATAGATTCAATCCTGAAAGGATAAAAAGAGAGAGAAGCGGGAAAATCAGGTTAAAACTCAACCACCGTTGTTAATGCCTCATGAAATCTCTCCCCAAATCCATCTTTTTTGCATCAATCCTTGGTTTGGTGCCTTGAAGGAAGAGGAAATGATGGAAACAGACTGAATTCGACCTAGTTGTTGAGATAGATGGATCCTGCATTAAATTCCTGAAGATGTTTCATCCATTTTCCTTTACCTAACCTCCTCAAAATTAAATTCTTAGACCTCTATGGCAGTAGGTGAGGCCGAGATCTTTCCAATGGTGTCAAATTTGCAATATTTCGAGCCCCGAGTCAAAATATATGCCCATTCAAAGTTTGTATCAGATCCATAGGAATGGTTGGGGAAAACAGTGTGAAAATGGGTCCACCTTTTGAGATGGGACATGTGGCAGCTGAGATTAGAGAAAAAATCGGGCTCGTGGGTCAGCAATTTATCTCTTTGCCCTTTTGCACAAAAAACACAAAACTTAGAAAACCCCCGTGACCTCGAAGCTCCACCTTTTGACTTTGTTTGACCATTTTCCCCTACCTTCGTTTCGTCCTAAGACACGTGGAGATGTGGTGCTTGTTTGAGATTCTCTTTTTGGATTCACCTTTGTAGGAGCGTCGTTAGGACATGTGGTTCCCTCTGTTGGCTCTTCCATACTTAGTCAATTCTATATTCTTTCCTAAATGGTTTCAAGCTCGAGGGCTTCGAATCTTCACTGTTTCTTCCCCTTCTTGCTCCTGGCTTCTCTACGACACTACTCCTTTATTTCTGAGCCCACTTGTAACCTGTAATTCCATTGTTGAGTCCTCCCTCGACCCTTTAAATAGATTTAAGATATGAAAACGTTCAGAAGAACCATTTCTTCTATTTCTTCTTGTGCATGGTTGAATTTTACTTTCTGGGGCCTCTATTTTAACTTTTCTTGGTTTTGGAACTCGAGCTCATGGGTCTGAATCATTTCCCTTCATGTTCTCTTTATGTGTAAGGCTTGTTCTTACCAAACTTTAAGGGGGGAAATTTGGGATAACAAGACGTTTTCCAAATTTCCCATAATCAAATCCTACTAAAAATAATATTCTATGCTTCCATGGCATAGAGGAGACCAAGACCTTTCCAACAGTATAAAATTTGTCCAATTTCAAGCACCAGATCGAAAGTTATGCTCATTCGAATATTTGAATTGAGTCCATACAAAACTTGCAAAAATGCAAACATGGATCCATGGGCCCAAAATTGGAATTGTGCCCTTAACGCAAAAGATTCAAAAGTGAAAAAAATTCCTCACATCCCCGCAAGCCCATAACTTCACATTTACATTTGGGTCTAACACGTGGCATTACCTAAGTGGTAACAGATAATTTTACTTCTTTTCAAAATGAGGTTCAAAACCTTAAAGTTCTTCGTTGACCTGCCTCTCCGTTTTGAATTTTGATGCGGGATCAACATTTGAATTTTTCCCTCTTGAAACAAGGCTCAAAATCTCAAAAGGATCCACTCACCTGCTTTCCTGCAAGCTTTATTCCTGACCTGGGACACGTGGAGGCTTCCCGCTCATTTGGAGACTCGTTTTGTATATGCCTCTTGAAATAGCACCAAAGACACATGTGGCTCCTTTCGCTGCCTCACCTTGTTTACTTGTGCTTTGGCTAAGTCCCTTTTTGTTCGGCGGGGCCATATGTCTGACCCTAAACATGTGGAGGCTCAGTACACATTTTGGACCTGCCTTAAGATTTTTCCCATGAAGTTGTCCCGATCTGACACGTGGAGGCTTCCACAAACCATTCTATACTTAGCTGATTTAACGGTCGGCTTTGTCTCCTTTTTGGACTTGGGACATGTGGAAAGTTGGCGCTCATTTGGGGGACCGCCTTTGGCTTTGACCCTTGAAGGTGCACCATTGAGACACATGGAGAGCTCCATCGGTTCTTTTATACTCAGTTGATTTAGACACGCTCCTCTTTCTCCATTTTTAGGTTGGGTCCCTTATATTTATTTAGGAGTGACTGTGTTGGGTACTGGACATGTGGAATCTTCACACTTCTTTGGGGTTTCCTTTGTATTTCACCTCTAAAGGTGTGCCAAGCTAACACGTGGTTCTTTCTGCTGGACTTACACCTTACAACGACTGATTTAACTTTTTTGAGGCTCCAAACATGTGGAGAGTTGGCGCTCATTTTGGGTATGTCCTTTGGGTATCACTTCTGAATTTACACTGATGAGGCATGTGTCGAGTCTGTACAAACTTGGGATCCTGCTTTGAAATTGGCCTTTGGAGGTGCATCGTTAGGACACGTGGAGGCTTCCGCCGGCTCTTTATACTTAGCCACTTTGTGCCTCAATTGAATACAAGACAAAAATTCCAAAAGTGATCCGACGACCCACCTTCCCTCATCCAATTAGATATGTCCATGCACTTGTGGATGCTGAGGCCAAAAATTGACAGGGAAGATACACCCGTCATTCACGACTGTGGAAAAATACAAAGAGGGGAAACTCCACCATTTACACCCAAATAACAAATTGCTCCTCATGGAAAGAAGAACTGTAAACAATACCATGGGCTCGATGCAATCCACAACCATAGAAAAAGGATTTGACAATTTCATTCGAATGAAGGAAATAATTTTTAGAGCATCTATACGGGATAGACAGAAAGTTTATCAAAACCATGCAGACTGCAAGATTTTAAATTAACAGGGTGAGATTACAAATGAGCACCAACTTCTTCAAAGCACGAATTTTTCTATCTCTCCAGACTTCTCACTTTGCTCAAACATCTCTCAAAGGCACCAACTCAAAAATTTTCGAAAGCTTGACTTGGAAAAATGAGGGGAATTTTGAGGGTGACAACAAGACCAAAACTTCTCCTTCAAAGACTCAACTTAGAATAATAAGCTCTTCTCATCTCCACCTTTCATCATAAACTTGATGAAAGAACTTTATTTTGAAACATGACAATAAACTAACCAGATCGCATACCTTGTGATTATCTTCAAAACATCATAGTCCCCCATGCCAAATTATAATGAAAAACATAGATTTATCTTTTTTTATTCATGCAAAATGAACCAACCTTTTTAAACCTACTAACTTACCTCTTAATACTTATGGTCTTCTAAAGTCTTCATAAAAAATATTAATGCTTCTTCTTTACAACATTACACTATGATTGTACCTGATCAACTAGATATATAACTACGATAGACTTCAAGACACTCATTTATGCTCAAACATGCATAATGCACTCCTCTAAGGAAATTCATCTTTCCTTTTTTTCTTCAAATCATCTTGCACAACTGACTCATATTTCAAACATGACCATATGTCTCCATTCTTTCATTGTTTGTTACAAATGTTCTTGACTATGCTAGTAACATTGTTACCAAGAACCTAATACGCTCCCCCTATCTCCATGAACCATTTACACCTTTTACTATCTTACCATATTACCAGGCCTTTACCTTCATGACAAAATATTTTCATAGCATACCAAATCTATGACCCTCATTAAAATTATATTATCATGAAGTCCTAAAATTCCTACACTCAACTCTCCCAACCAGGTTGATCATACTTGTGAACAACAAACCTAGATTAGACCTTAAAACTCTATTACCTTCGTTGTACCTGTTGATATGTGTGATTTTTAAGGTTGTCATTGATGTAAAATCTCATTAATGAAAAATAAAATGATGGAGAAGTACTATAAGGTTCTTATAAAGATTATTACATGGAATATTAGGTTGCATAATGATGACAAGAGTGGAATCAATGAGAATGGCTTAGCCTAGTAGGCCTAATCATGTGACCTAGCTAGCCTATGTGATGGAACATGGTGGTTTGAGTTTCATGGTGACTTGAGAAGCATTATAGAGGCATGGAGAGTATGATATGAGTGTGTTGAGACACTCAAATGAGCTTCAAAGTGTAGGTACATGTCAGGGACTCACTTACAGGTGCTCATCTAGACCTAGTCTAGTCGTTTGGAAGCCAAATGAAGCATGAGAATGGTGTATAGAGATATATGAAATAATTTAATCATGTAGGTGAGTGATACATGATTTACCAAGGTTTACAAGGCATTTTAGAGATTTTTCATGTTGAGGTATAGTGTTCTTCTACTTTTTTTTAGCTTAGAACATGCAAAACCCTAAGAACTAGTCATACAAGTTGTTGTGGCTGGAAATTTCTAGGAATATTTGATCATGTTGGTGAGTTTTAGAAGTTATAGGGTGTTTTCATGATGCTTCATGACAATTTTCAGGTCAAAGTGTAGAATATTTGGCAAGATACACCAGTTTTGGTAAAACTAAGTTGAGAAGAAGGAAAAACTAGCTCGAATTGGCATTTCATTGTGAATTGTGTGCTTTGAATGGGTCACAAAGGTTTTGGGGTTTTTTTTTCCATTTATATAAGACTTTTTTACAAAAATAATGATGTGGTTTGATTGTTAGGTTTTTATGAACAATCGCTAATAAGTTAAAGTGGTTTAAAACCCTAGTTAATCCCTTAACTCAAAAGTGACTTTGAGGAAATTGATTGTACCAAGCTAGAATTGATTAGTTTTTTAAATTTTGTGATTTTATGTTGTATACGACTCTTCCATATTTCTAATTAGGTATGTTAGAGCTTGTGACAGTTTGTGGACCCCACTCAAATAGGCTCATTTCTGGATATTTTTACTTTGTGGAAAAGTTGTCCATTAAAGGTATTGACTAAATCCCCATTTATTGAAGCTTGGGATTTTTACTAGATGTCGATGATAGTTTTAGTTCATGGTTGAGGTCATAAAGGGAAAAGTGTTCCCTATCTTTCAAGATTGGTTTTTGGGCCTAAAAGGGCAGTTTAGCAATGCTAGAAAATGGACTTTCTTGAGAAGTTTTGGGCATGGTGAAGGAGTATAAAGGACTTAGAGGTGTTTTTTCATCGAATGTGAAATGTTTAAATTTTTTTTAAAGATCTGAAATTGTACTGAGTTTCCATGGTTTAGGTCACAAGTTGACCTATTTTGATTGGTTCAAGACAATATTGTTTGGCTAGAAGATTTAGGTAGAAGATCCATATTTTGGCATATTTGATGTTTTATATCCATTAGAGAGTGAATATGGATAAATATTTATTCTATTAAATTAGTTTATAGGTCTTGAAAGTGACATCAATGGTGTAACCCAATTGAGTTTCCAAAACTATTTTCTAGGCAGTTCAGTTTGTTGAAGAGTAAAAAGGCGTGGTTTTCCTTGTTAAATGTTTCATGAGGTCTAGAAACCATGGATGTGTTTTATACATCAATGTCTTTACAATGAGTGGGTACATGGCATATTTGAGGTGCTTTGGGGTGATCTCAAGCTACATAGTGTAAGATTGGTTCCTCTAAGCAGTTGTTTCAAGTAGGAAATAGTCAAATAAGTTGGTGTTATGAAGAAATTGATTGGGGAAGAGCTAAGTGTGAGCATTGTTGTCCACTCAAAATTCCACTCTCTGATAAGAGTAAAATTTTCAAAATTTTGAGTTTAAGGGTTTTTCTCTGAAATGCCTAAGTCGTGAAATTAAGAAAATCTGTGTTTTGGGTCATTTTGTGTGATCTTTGGGCCTGTCGGAACTTTTTGTCCCATCTGTCCCAAGTACGAAAATGCACTCTGTTCCCCGATCGGCCGAGATCCCCGAAGTTGTCCCATTTTCGGGCCCGTCGGAAAATTTTGTCCCAAGTGTCCCAAAACTTATTTTGCATGTTGTTCCAATTTCGGCCGAATCATCCTTCCCGTGTACTTCGCACTTTCCTGTCCCAAATGTCCCAAAGTTAAAAAGTGCGAGCTTTCCCATTTTCAGCCGATTTGCCCAAACCGCGTCCTTCGCGCAATTTTGTCCCAACTGCCCCATTTTAAAAAGTGTGAGCTTTCCCAATTTCGGCCGAGCCGGTCAAGTCGCGTACTTCAGAACTTTTTGTCCCGAATGTCCCAAGTCCAAACGGGCCCTTTATTCCAATTTCAGCCAAAACACCTGAATCGCGTACTTCACACATTTTCGTCCCATTTTTCCCAAATGCATTTGTGCGTCCTCTTCCTGTTTCACCCGAACCGGCGAGCCGCATGTTTTGCGCATTCACGTCTCACATGTCCCAAGCGTACCAAGTGTCATTCACACTTAGTTTTTCCCGCTCACTCCGAGTATGATGCTTTTCAAATTGGTGGTTGTGTATTCAATGCGCATTAAAGTCATTCCTCTCTCCAAACAGCTATATAAGGAGCATTCCCCTTTGTATTTTTCACATTGCTTCCATGCTATCTTTTGCTCGAACCCTTGCAATTTGAAAACCTGCGTGATACCCCCTCCATTTGCAAATTCCTTCCAGAAGTCTAGGTTGCAGCTCCGAGACTATCAATATGAAGATCAAGTTCCAGGGACAGGAGCAAATTTCTCCGCTTGAGTCTGCTGTTAGCAATATAGGGGACAGCGAAGCTCGTCATCTCGACTTTGGAGATTTTTGGGCAAGAATGACAGATGCAAACCCTACACCAATGGCACAGATGATTAATGATAGTGGTTTAGCTTTTGCCGAAGGATTCCCAATCTCAGTACAGTGTGCTGATATAGTGCTTTCGTGCGGAGCTCACTTCGACCCCGCTTCGAGCGAACTGACAAATGTACATGGGGAACTCATTGCCAAGCTGGATGCTGCCACCATTAGCACTGTTCTGAGGATTCCGGAGATGGACAATGCTATAGTCGTCTCCCGAGATCAAGCACAGGATATGTTCAACCAAGGAGGAACTTTGTGTCCTTGATTAATAAATCTGAAGAAGGTTATTTATGGAACTTTGTGTCTTTAAATTTAATCTCATTCAGCCATCACAAATGATCTTGTCTTAAATTCTTTGAAGCTTCGCATACACAAGGAATTATTCTGCTATCTATAATTCTGAATGTTGTTATTCTGCTCATCTCCTTATTCCCTTTCCTCAGTCCTTATGTAATTGATGATCCTTGTGGAAAACACTTTCGTAAAATCCAAGTTTGACCATAAAACTATGTTCTGTACATTTGTAAATAAGTTTGTTTCTAAATAAGGGAACCTCTCCCATTAAAGAGGAGGGACTTCTTGTCCCCTGACTGTTGCTCTTCTAAAAAGTCCTATCTGACGACCAACAGTTTTTTGGCGACTCCGCTGGGGAAAATTGCATTCCAATACTGCAATTTTTTCGATCATCCTTTGATCTGGCGACTACGCGTTTCACTCAAGGGAGAAGGACCCTTGGTATCGAAGATTCTCAGTTTCAGCTTTTGGAGCAACAGGGTTTTCCTTTCCCTTCAAATAGAAGAACTCGTTCGACGAGCACTCCGCCTGTTCAAGATAGAAGTCCTACGGGTGGTATTCCTTCAGAACCTACTAGTCCCAATCTACGAGCTTTGATCCTAGCTGGTGCTACAGCTCCCTTCCAAGCCGTATTTCCAAGAATGGCGGCACAATTGCCATGGGGGTCAACGTGTCGGGCCCCTGGCCCTTACTCAGCCTTTGCATGAGTTACCTAGAGGTAACCGAAAGAAATTCCCCAAGTTTAGAGGAGATGGCAAAGTACACCCTGATGAACACATTGCAACCTTCTTAGTTGCATGTGGAGTCTTGGGAGTTGAGCATGAAGACGTCTCAGTAAGGTTGTTCGTTGAGACGTTACAAGATAATGCTGCTGACTGGTTCTATCACCTTCTGGCTGGTGCCATCACTGACTAGAATACAATGAGAACTCAGTTCGAAATCCGTTTCAAGCCGGCAGAAGATGTGCATGCCCTGCTTGCCCAAATTTCTCAGATAAAGAAAGATCCATCAGAACCTATGAGAGAATTTGTGGCTCGGTTCAACAGACTGATCAACAAAATTCCTGTAAATACTCGACCGGTTGATCATATTCAAAAATGTTTCTTTCTAAATGCTCAAATGCCCAAAGTCAGTTATGCTCTAAGAAGGGCTAATCTTGGAACGTTAATTCTGGATCAAGAACTGGCTGTTAGTGTCGAGGACGACCTGATCATGTCAGGGAAGTTGAAGAGAGATCCTCCCAAATCTAAATCTGCTGCTTCTTCCTCCTCCACCTCTGGACCCAATACCGATCCATTAGTCTAGAAACTTGCAAATGATCTAGTAGCTATAAAGAAACAATTGGCTCAGCATGCCCCGTATGCAGATGTTCCAAGAAGAAATTTTCAGCCCAGAAATTATTTTCCTGCTCCTCACACAAGACTAGCACTTGAAGGACCTCCTGTCAAAGTTCCTGTGAATGCAACCTGTGAAGTTGAAGAGCCTGATGATGATGTGGACGATGAAGCTCGTGAGGAGTTCTTGGAGGAATTTGATGATGAGGCGGAAGAACTCGAAGGATCTCGGGGTTAATTTCTTTACCACCAAAGGCACTGATGATGGAGATGACTATGATGAAGTGGTAGCAGATATGAACAGTGAATCATTTGTTGTCATGACTCGAGAACAGACAAGGCAGAAGGAGAAAGTAACACAGCCCATGAAGAAATCTAAGGAGTAGCCGGCAACTATTCCTGTAATTTCCAGAAGAGGATCTCCTATCCCTACCTCATCTGCACCAAAGGTAAGTATTGTCAATCCTGCTACCAAATTTGCTTCTTCTTCTTTTTCTCCTAAGGTTGATAAGCCTAGAATTCCAAATGATGATGGCCCATCCACCTCTGGCTCCTTTGATATTGTTGATCATCTAAAAAGGACTAAGGTTCAAATTTCAGAAGTTGAATACTACCAAACCCATCCCAAAGCTTTTGCCAAGATGATCCAATTTGTAAATTCCCATTCCAAGACCACCTCTAAAGGCCTTTTGCCCACTCCTCCTTCTACACCATAGCCTAGTCTGGTAGCTGTTGTCACCTCACCTGGTGACAAAATCAAGCCTTTTTATGTAACACTTCTTATAGTTGGCCATAGGCTCAGTAACTGTGTCATAGATTCCGGAGCCTCAGATAATGTGATGCCTGCTAAAGTAGCTCATGCTTTAGGCTTGACCCTTACTCATACTTATGGATCTTGCTACTCCATGGAAAGTAAGGAAGTGCCTTTGGTTGGAAGGATTAAAGATGCACAGGTGGCTTTTGCTGCTTTACCTGAAAAGAAAGTCTTGGCTACCATCCTAGTAGCAGACATTCCTCCTTCTTACGGAATGTTGCTAAGTAGGAACTTCTGTAAAGATGTGGCTGGAGAGATTCAAATGGATTGGTCACACGCCCTCATACCTGTCAATGGACAAATGAAGAAGTTACTCCCTGAGAAACAGTCTGAGTATATTGTGCAGAAAACAGATGATCCTAAGGCACAAATACTCTATGAAGACATAGGTCATGGTAATTACATGATTCTGTCCCCTGATGAAATCCAACCCTCCAAAGTATCACCCAAAGATCCCAATGGGGTTTGGATTTTAGAATTTGATGGAAGTTGTTCCTCGGCTGGTTCTGGAGCTGATGTCCTGCTAGTGTCACCCGAAGGCTGCCTACACCCTTTTTCATTTAAGTTACAGTTTGAAAACACTAACAATACAGCAGAGTATGAGGCTCTCATTCTTGGACTGCAAGTGGCCAAAGAACGAGGTGTAAAAAATCTTCTGGCTCGTGGTGATGCAGAGCTAATTGTGAAACAAGTCAAAAGCATTTTTCAGGTAAAAAATGGAAGGCTGAAGCATTACCGGAATCAGGTTTGGGATTCAATTGAGTTCCTTGACACTTTCTCTATTGAAGCAATACCCAGAGAAAAGAACAGCAGGGCTGATTCACTGGCTGTCTCAGGGTCATTACTGATTCCCCCATCCTGAATTCTCTCAGGATAAGTTCACTATTGAAATGGTCCACCGGCCTAGTGTTCCTGACAATACTAATAACTGGCAAGTTTTCAACGATGACCAGCATTTTCTTTCCTTCTTGGAACTCAAGGGGAATTTCGAGCAACTATATTTTGAGGGAAGTGACAACCTGCCTCGTGAGAGTGTGTCCCTCTGACCAAGCTATCACCCAAGGAGAGGAAACAGATCAGGAAGGGTGCATTAAACTCAAAGGAAATAAGATTCCCAAAGGTTTGGTGAGTTTGGAGGAGTTGTTTGACAAACATGACAGATATGTGAAATCTAAAGCTTCTACTGGACCTCAGCAATCAGCTGAGTATGATAAGATTGATATAGGGAGTTCTACTGATCCCAAGCTGGTAAATATTGGGAAATGTTGCACAACCGATGAGAGGAGAAGAGCAATTGATCTTCTAAGGAAGTATAAGGATGTTCTTGCATATTCTTATGAGGATCTAAAAGCCTTCAAGCCAAAAGACATGCAGCACTCTATCCCTTTCAAACCAGGAATCAAGCCTTTCAAGCAGAAACAAAGGCAGTATAATCCCAAAATAGCTGACACTATATTTCAGGAGATTCAGAAATTGTTGAAGGCTAAAATCATTTTTCCCATTCACCATTCAACATGGATTGCAAACATTGTTCCTGTTAGGAAGAAGAATGGTGAGATCCGCATCTGTGTTGATTTCAGGAACCTAAATCAGGCTTCTCTGAAAGATAACTACCCTCTGCCTATGATGGATCAAATATTGCAAGCAGTAACAGGATCTGAAATGTTATCTATGCTTGATGGATTCTCGGAATACAATCAGGTAGAGGTTGATACTGCAGATCAACACAAGACAGCCTTCACCACTCCTTGGGGTACCTTCGCCTACAAGAGAATGCCTTTTGGGCTGATTAATGCTGGTGCCACCTTCCAGAGAGCTATGGATTTGGCTTTTGGAAGCTTGAAAGGGAAATGTATTGTCATATACCTTGATGATCTGACAGTGTTTTCAAAGACAAGAGCAGATCACTTCAACCACCTGGAAACAGTTCTGCAAAGATTGCCGAGAGCATGGGATTTCTTTAAATCCTAAAAAATCTGTCTTCTGTGTTACAGAAGGAAAACTATTAGGGCACATTGTATCCAAGGATGGTATCAAGATCGATCCTAAACGAGTTCAAGCCATCCAGCAAATTCCTCTCCCAACCAGTAAAAAAGGCGTGCATTCCTTTTTCGGTAAGATCAATTTTTTAAGAAGATTCATCCCTGATTTTGCTGAATTAACTTTGAACATCTCTCAGATGATGAAAGGGAAGCAAATGTTTGGTTGGTCTTCTGAAGGAAAGGAATCCTTTGAGGGTATCAAGAAAGCCATTGCTAAAACTCCAGTTTTGGCCTGTCCTGATTTCAGCAAAGATTTCATCATCTATTGCTATGCTACAGATAATACCCTAGCTGCTGTCTTAACCCAGGAAGACTCTGATGGACATGAGCTACCAATTGCCTTCATGAGCTATATCCTGAAGAATCATGAGCTGAAATACACCATGATGGAGAAGCATGCTTTTGCAGTAGTCAAAGCTGTCAAGCAGTTCCGTTTCTATATCCTCAACTCTCACTCTATGGTGTTGGTTCCAAATACGACTGTTAAGTCAATTCTTACACAGCAAGAATTTGGGTCCAAGAGAGGAAACTGGGTGGCTAAGGTCTAGGAGTATGACATTGATATCAAACCTACCAAGCTGGTTCGTGGAAAAGGTCTTTGTGAGCTCATTGCTGAAGGAGCCAAACATGAGTTGCTAGAGGAGAAAGCTGACATTCATACTGTTTTATTCCTTAGTTCAGTCGATGAATGGTACTCTGACATCGCCCATTTTCTCACCTATGGGGAATGCCCCTCTCATTTAACTACCAAGGAAAAGAGGACTGTTAAATTGAGATCAGTGCAATATGTACTGTGGTAAAATTCCTTGTTCAAGCGTGGTTTGGATGGTAGATTTCTGAAGTGTGTGGACAAGGAGCAGCAGAGAAAGTTGCTCTCAGCTTTCCATGATCAGGCATGTGGAGGGCACTATTCATCAACAGTCACAGCTCACAAGATACTCCGGGGAGGATATTACTGGCCTTCCTTGTTCAGAGATGCATCCCAGTGGGTGGATAAATGTGAAGCTTGTCAGACCTTTGTGGGAAGACCTAAATTGGCATCTTTACCTCTCAAGCCAGTTGTGATTGAGGAACCATTTCAACAGTGGGGTCTAGACTTCATTGGTGCACTGAACCCTGTTTCTAGTGCTGGTCACACGCATGTGCTAACTGCCACTAACTACTTCACCAAATGGGTGGAAGCTATTCCAGTCAAGAGCACTACTTCTGAAGTTGTATGCAACTTCATCAAAGAAAACATCTTGGGTAAGGTATGGTGTACCTAACAAGATTGTAACAGATAATGCTTCGAACTTCTCCTCAACTGAGATAATGGATTTTTGCTACGGGTATGGCATCTCTCTGGCTCATTCTTTAGATTATTACCCCCAGGGAAATGGACAAGCAGAATCCACCAACAAAAATCTGGTGACTATCATAAGGAAGTTGGTCAATGAGTCTCAGCGAAACTGGCATAAGAAACTTTATGATGCTCTTTGGGCAGACAGGGTCACACCCAAAAGAGCCATTGGAATGTCCCATTTTCAAGTGGTGTATGGAGTAGAAGCTCAATTGCCAGTGACAGTGGAACTGCCAGCCTTGCACCTGATGAAGGCCATTGAAGGATACTAGTTTCAGTGATGCTCTGGATAAAAGAATCATGTACCTGCACAAACTGAACGAGGATAGGATTGGAGGTTGCTAACAGGATATCTGTTCACCAGCAGAAGGTAAAAGCTCTGTTTGACAAGAAAGCTAGGTTCAGAGAGTTCCAAGTTGGAGATACCGTGCTGTTATGGGGACAAAAGACAGAAACCTCGTGTAGCCATGGAAAATTTGATTCCCTGTGGCTCAGACCATTCAAGATAAGACACTTGCTGGTAAGAACTCTTTCTATCTTGATTACATGGATGGTTCCCCCCTCCCACTTCCTTATAGTGGGCAGTATTTGAAGTTGTTCAAGTCGTAGGTGACTAGGGAGTCCCTTTGTATATTCTGTATAGTGTTTTTGCTTTTCTGCTTTCGGTTGTGTTTCCCTTCTGTTGTTGTGTGTGTTGCCCTCTGTGTTGGTTTGTTTTTGACTCCTTTGCCCAATGGATAAGGCATTGGTCTGCTTCACCGAGTTATCTAAGTTCTTGCCTTGTCTCATTCCATGATTTTTATACCAAGTCATCCCCAGAAGGAGCCAGCTGTTGTCCACTCAAAATTCCCCGCTCTGATAAGAGTAAAATTTTCAAAATTTTGAGTTTAAGGGTTTTTCTCTGAAATGCCTAAGTCGTGAAATTGAGAAAATCTGTGTTTTGGGTCATTTTGTGTGATCTTCGGGCCTGTCGGAACTTTTTGTCCCATCTGTCCCAAGTACGAAAATGCACTCTGTTCCCGATCGGCCGAGATCCCCGAAGCTGTCCCATTTTCGGGCCCGTCAGAAAATTTTGTCCCAAGTGTCCCAAAACTTATTTTGCATGTTGTTCCAATTTCGGCCGAATCAAAACCTTCCCGCGTACTTCGCACTTTCCAGTCCCAAATGTCCCAAAGTTAAAAAGTGTGAGCTTTCCCATTTTCGGCCGATTTTCCCGAACCGCGTCCTTCGCGCAATATTGTCCCAACTGCCCCATTTTAAAAAGTGCGAGCTTTCCCAATTTCGGCCGAGCCGGTCAAGTCGCGTACTTTGGAACTTTTTGTCCTGAATGTCCCAAGTCCAAATGGGTCCTTTGTTCCAATTTCGGCCGAAACACCCGAATCGCGTACTTCGCACATTTTCGTCCCATTTTGTCCCAAATGCATTTGTGCGTCCTCTTCCTGTTTCGCCTGAACCGGCCGAGCCGCGTGTTTCGCGCATTTGCGTCTCACATGTCCCAAGTGTACCAAGTTTCATTCACACTTAGTTTTTCCCGCTCACTCCGAGTATGATGCTTTTCAAATTGGTGGTTGTGTATTCAATGCGCATTAAAGTCATTCCTCTCTCCAAACGGCTATATAACGAGCATTCCCCTTTGTATTTTTTGCATTGCTTCCATGCTATCTTTTTTGCTCAAACCCTTGCAATTTGAAAACCTGCGCGATACCCCCTCCATTTGCAAATTCCTTCCAGAAGTCTAGGTTGCAGCTGCGAGACTATCAATATGAAGATCAAGTTCCAGGGATAGGAGAAAATTTCTCCGCTTGAGTCTACTGTTAGCAATATAGGGGACAGCGAAGCTCGTCATCTCGACTTCGGTGATTTTTGGGCAAGAATGACAGATGCAAACCCTACACCAATGGCACAGATGATTAATGATAGTGGTTTAGCTTTTGCCGGAGGATTCCCAATCTCAGTACAGTGTGCTGATACAGTGCTTTCGTGCGGAGCTCACTTCGACCCCCCGCTTCGAGCAAACTGACAAATGTACATGGGGAACTCATTGCCAAGCTGGACGCTACCGCCATTGGCACTGCTCTGAGGATTGCGGAGATTGACAATGCTATAGTCGTCTCCCGGGATCAAGCACAGGCTATGTTCGACCAAGACAGTGACAAATATAAGGCGCAAGTGGCAAAGTCTTGGTTGAAGAACCCTAAGAAAGGTGCTTCTCACCTAACCAAAACCCTATTCCCCCCCCCCCCAATTACGCAGATTTCAATGAAGAATTGTCAGATTTTATAATCTTGCTGGCTCGGGTTATGGGTTTGCCCTCCACCAATGAATTCCATTTCTGGATGTGCTCGCTCATCAGCATGGTGTGCGAGGGAACACAAAATATCAACTGGGCAGAGATCATCTGTATGAATTTGGCGGAGCAGCTATCCAACGTTCAGCAAACAAAGAAGTTCTATATGACTTCATACCTGATGTATACCCTAGCAACATCCAGGCAGTGGTTTGGTTTCTCCTATATAGATGCACATAAAGATGATCCAGTGTATGCCTATTGCCCGCAGTTCACCTTGGAGACCAGTAACCGCAATTTCAGAAGGGTCAATGATGCTTTCACCATGTACGTGGTCAGATTGCTCGAAGGTGATACTGCAAGAAGGTTTTCAGATGAAGCCATGAACCTGATATCGCAGTATGGAGCCTATTTCATCCAATTCAGGAAATTTTCCTATATCAGGCTTGCTGGCTATGAGAGCACCCCTCTGCGGCTTCCCATGTTCTGCAATGACAAAATGGCCTTGATTGAAATATGCAGGCAACTAGACAAGTTGCACAGAACTTGCAGAGACAAGAAGATTTTTGGCTTGCACTTTCCCATCTCTCTGGGAAACTACACATGCAAAACAGCTCTGGATGCTCAGAACAGAGAAAGAGCCCTGGTCCCTATCACTGTTCATTTCTTCAAGCCAAGAACCTGTTTTGACTTGAAGAAGTTCATTGAACAGAACATGAAGATAGTCTATCATCATAGGGCAGATACAGAAGACTACTGGGCTGACTGTGCAGATGATTTTGAAGCCAGAAGAAGGCATTGTGGCAGGTTCTCCCTGCAATTGATCCAAGAACTCAGTCTATACCAAGTTCCTGAAGGTCTCCAGGATGAAAATTCTGATCTATACTCTTATGAGTATGAAAATGTGATTAAGCACACCCCTCTAGAGGACCTGGATTGGAACAGGAAAGAGAGAGATGATCTGGCTGAGATTCTTGCTCCAATCTTAATCAGGACTAGGGTCTGGTTCAGTAAGAAGATCTGAGAATTCAAGAGGCACTCAGGAGAATCTAGCTCCAAGGATGATTCGACACCCATAAGAGAGGCATCAGTTCCAGAGTCTGGAACACCAGTGAAAACCCCTCCTGCCTCAACAGCTCAGGGACCTGTAGAATCTACTCCTTCTCCATCTACCCAGGTATACAGGAAGAAACTCAAAGAGGTAAAGAAGGAACCTACAGAGAATGATCCTCCAAGAAGATAGGTAGAGTTGCCTATAGGGCCAGAGAACATCATTGTTCTCAGTGAAAGTGAAGAAAGTGAGATTCCCACTCCTACAAATGTTCCTGAAGATCCAGCAGATAAGGACAAAGAGGTCTAGAGCACTGAACTTCCGGGTGCTATTGATTCTTCTACTGCCCATTACCTCCAGTGCTCTACTCACGTCTCAGCTTGAGTTAACAGCTGCGCAGACCCTGAGTGTCATGAGCTCCCTGTCTCTTGGTCCCCTTGCCCCTCCTGCAGATTCTTCTTCCTCTTTTGATTGGGTGCAACCTCTGGTTGACAAAAGGAAGAGGAAATCCTCCTCTCAAAGCTTGGGACCAAATTTTGATGCTGTAGCAGAGCCTTGTTGGGCACCACTCCTTCTCGTGCCAAGAAAGCCAGAACCACCTCCAGAATTGTGTCTGATGCCCAAGGTCAGCAATTCTTGGAGATTGCTAAGCCTACAGTAGACAAATCAGAATCAGACTTGCTGACATCTGACTTAGAGCTTTCAAGGATCCCTATGGGAGAGTCTACTCCTGAAGGTGAAATTCACAACCTCCAGGAAACAGTCACAAGAGTCATTGGAAGGGTAGAGAAAGGGCATCAGACTATTGAACAGCTGGAAGAACAAGCCCAAGTTCTCACAAGTTTTATCAAGTCACTCTTGTCTAAGGACAAAGTTTTGGACCCTACCCCCTTGACTGCTCTACCGCCTCCTGTAATTCTAAGCCAAGATGAAGTGCAAAGTATTAAAGATATGCACAAGTATTCTATCTATGGCAGAGCTATTGAAGCCATGGTGGATGACATGCTTGTTGCTAGGCTAAACTTCATCGATGAAGCTTTTAAGCTACATGGAAAGGTAGACAATTTGCAACAGAAGCTATCCTCTACTATTGGGGTTATGGATAAAGAGCTTAAACTCTAGGGCAGTTGCATTGTAGACCTTCGCCTCATGGGATAGACAAATGAGAACATCTTACTGGCGAATAAGATTTTCGATGATGCCAAAGACAATCTATCAAAATCCTGGGTCTACAGCGTAGAGTGGAAAATCAAAGTCCTGGAGGAAGCTGTGGGATAAATGAAGAATAGCTGGCAGAAGGGAGAAGCTTTCAAGACACTGGCAGCTGCTGCTTTTTCAAAGATATACATTGTCACCTTCAAGATGAAACTCTGGTGCTTCCTTGTCCTTGCAAGAAATCAAAGCTCAGTTCAGAGCTTTTGTCAAAGATCATCTATTCAAGGAAAGCTCCATCTCTAAGGAAAAGATGAAAGAAATTTTTTCTCTTCAGCCTGCCATTGAAGAAGCAAAACAAATATTATCATACTCACATCGAGTTTGATAAAGAGATGGAGAAATTTCTGGGATTTTGGACTCAGTCTGCAGCCAACATGTCAGTCCCTCGTGGCAGAGATATAGCTGAGTCATTGAAGAAATTCAGGCAGCAGATTCTGAAGACAGTGGGTCCCTCCCAATAGCTGGCCACCTGTCTCCTTCTCCTTTCTTTTCTCTCTTCTCCCATTCTTTTCGTATTCCTTGTAATTAGTTAAGGTATCACAATGGGCGATCTTTAACTATTCTTTAATTAAAAGAAACGGTTACGAAGAGTAACTGACTTGTAAGCTATATAATGGCCTTTCCACGCCATTTTAAAGGAGGAAGAACTTGGAATTTTCACGGAAAGTGTAAATAGATCTTAAAGAAATCAATACAAAAGGGCTTTTCATTCTTTGTCTATCTAATTCTTGTTATCTCTATGTTTTCCTTTAATATTGTGGAGATCATTTTGTTCCTAACTCGTTAGTCTCTCTGATTGCATACTGTTCAGTTTTGCAAATACAGTGATCTTGTACAACCAAGGAGGAACTTTGTGTCCTTGATTAATAAATCTGAAGAAGGTTATTTATGGAACTTTGTGTCTTTAAATTTAATCTCATTCAGCCATCACAAATGATCTTGTCTTAAATTCTTTGAAGCTTCGCATACACGAGGAATTATTCTGCTATCTATAATTCTGAATGTTGCTATTCTGCTCATCCTTATCTCCTTATTCCCTTTCCTCAGTCCTTATGTAATTGATGATCCTTGTGGAAAACACTTTCGTAAAATCCAAGTTTGACCATAAAACTATGTTCTGTACATTTGTAAATAAGTTCGTTTCTGAATAAGGGAACCTCTCCCATTAAAGAGGAGGGACTTCTTGTCCCCTGGCTGTTGCTCTTCTAAAAATTCCTATCTGACGACCAACAAGCATGGATGATGTGTTTGGAAGTCTTTGACAAGCTTGGTGATGGTTTTTTGAGCCTTTTTAGGCTTGTTTCATTCTCTTGATGCTTGATCAACCTACATTGGTTCATTTTATGAGTATATTGTTATGTTTTTAATTTGGAATGGTCAAGATCTTTGGTTAGGAATGACCTATGATATTTTTTTGAGTTGAGATGCATATAAAGTGCATGTTTTGGTTAAATTTTAACTAGTTGAAAGAGAGGGGAAAATTGAGCTAGGTGAGATAGTGAAGGTAGATTAAGGACATCAATACAGACTTGAGAATGTGTGTGAATTTTTGAATATTTACAAGGAGCTAGTGTGCAAGATTATTGATCCAAATCATTCCATTTTTTAGCTTGTTTGAGAAAGCTAGGAGAGGGTTTGGAGGTGTATGAGCTGAATCTTTGATCACTATAACCTTTGTGCGTTGTCACCACTTCTTTAGTGCTATTATTATTCAAAAAAGTCTCTTTTTATGAGTAATATCAACAAGGGTTTATGGGTTGGTTCTCCTTATGGGGTTGGTGTCTCACTAAAGAAATATCTTGTGATGTGTAATATTCATTTTAGTCCTTTATTGTGAGTAATATCAGCAAAGGTTTTTAATGGTTTTTCTTCCCCTTGAGTTTTTCCCACTTATATCTTGTGTTCATGTGTACTCTCTCTTGGTTGTGCTTATGTGGTTGATTGTTTCATGTTTTTATATTCACATTAATACATGGTTGAATGTTAATGGTTAGATCATAAGTTAAAGGAATTTAAGATAATTTTTTAAAGGAATGATTCACCTCCCCTCTCAATCCATTTTACTTCAAATAATTGGTATCATAGCAGATAATTTAAGAGAAGTTTAATCACTTGAAAGGATATTATCTGAAACACATGTTTAGTTGATCAGAATAAGAGAAGAGTTGTATCCATATGAAGATCTTAAGTTCAATGGAACTAACTATGCCTTATGGAAATTCATAATGAATGTATATCTAAGTCAACTTGGTTATGAAGTTGGTGTTGGAGACATTGATATATCAAACCCCATGGAAGAAATTGCAAAGGATCCCATCTTTGACACTTTTTAAGGATGTGTGACTACTATGGTTGTGGACTATGTTTCAGTTAAGGATCTATGGAATAAGTTGAAATAATTAAATTAAGATAGCATCCCTTCTAGTAGTAGGGAACCTGACGAGGTCAGTAATACAAAAAATCATGGATCAAAGGTTGAAGGTAATACTTAAGGAGCTTGAAGACAAAAAGGACGAGTGTGCTTAGATGAAAACTCATATTTGATTGTTAACTGATAGTCTTAAGATTAAAGAGGATCAGTGCATCAAGTTTGATATGGTCATGGAGAATTTATAATCATATATTGATTTAGCTTTAGGAAAATTGAAAATGTATCAAATTTTTAAAAGGGTTCAAGAAATTTAGATGATTTTTTGAGTAGCCATAGACATTCTAGTGGCAAGTTAGGCTTAGGTTTTAAAGAAGAATCAAAGAAGGATGAAAATATTTCTAAGTCAAGTCAAGAATTTTCAGAAATAAAGGATAACCTCAAAGGTAAGGAGGCCATGAAAAATAATGTTTCTTTAAGAAATAATAATGTCAGTTCAAGTGATGATCATATTAAGAACAATGGTAAGACTAAGTCAATCAAGTAACCCAATGCCTCAATGTATGAAAGGTAATTTAATAGTTATTGTTTCACTTACAATGGATTTAGGCATAAGGATAAAGAGTGTACAAGGTTTATCAAGGATGGGAATCCATGGAGACATACTAGGAGTAAGCAATCAAAGAATGTAACAGGCTACAATTATCATGAGAAAGATCACATTGGAAGTTATTGTTTATATGAACCCTTAAATCAGATTTGGGGAAATGAAGCTGTTAGAGGTAAGAGTAAAGTTGTATGTTTTAATTGCAATGAAGTGGGTCACATAGCTAGATAATTTGAACATGAATTGCCAAGATAGAGATGTAATAATGAATGTATGAATGAGGTTGTATGTTTTAAATGTAGGTCTGCAATCAAATCCAACCTAGACAAAGTTGGAGAGATATAGCTTATCAAGGTAAGATTCTAGTTATTTTCTTAAAATGCAATAATTTTAGTCATATTTGAAGATAATACATATGGATGAAAGATATGTATAAGAGGAAGGAATAAGTCAGGTCCAGTCATGATGAGAAGCCTAATGTTTCTAGTGAGCTGAATTCTCAAAAAGGACTACTTACTAATAAAGAATCAAAGGTTCAACAGCTAAACAAGTTGACACGAGATCTTGGTGTTCTCTCCCATGAGGACTTGGCTGATTTTTTTTGTTAGATACTTCAGGAGCTTTGATTCCTCCATTAGGCTTCATGGATTCATCTTCCTATGATATTGAAGCATATGATAAGGAATGACTAGTCTGCACAAATTAGTATTGGTCTTATTCAAGCTACAAATGAGTTTGTGCCTTATTATTTCAAGTATCCCATGTTGCACAAGTGTCTTGTTATGAGTATGAATTCATCAAAGGTCTATTTTCATCAAGAGAGATTTTGCAAGTCTCTATTATTTTCTTGAAATTTGATTCTCAGTCAAGGTTAGGATATCTTGCTCTTAGTATAAATCTATTTACAAAAATCCGTGTAATCATTAGGTCTATGAATGAAGTTTTTTACAACAATATATGAGTAATATGTGTTATGGTGTGTAAATGAAGTATAACAAGTTGATTACATGGTCTTAGTGAACACTATGGAATTAAGTTGTAAAAGTGATTCTTGTTTTGTGGATAAATTCATCATAGTGGTCTATATAATGAGTTTGGTGTTCTTGACAATATATGTATGCATCTTTGTTGTTGAGATGTTTGTTGTAGGATTTTTCAATATGGTCATAAGTTATTGTGTTCTTATGTAATTCATCAAGTAAAATTTCATGAGTCCATGAAAGTGAAAAGCCTCAATCAAAATATCTTCAAGTGTGTTATAACATGTCTAAGAGGTTTGCAACTCAGTGAAAGTGAAGTCATGATGGTCTATGGTCGAGTTGTCTCAAGTCGTGATGTTTTGAAACTATGCTCTAAATTGATGAGCATTTGAAGTCATGAATACCAAGATATATGTACTAATATTGACTCATCAAAGAAGGATGTGATAATTATGTGAAAGATAAGAAAAGAATGAACAATATTTCTATGTCAAGTTAAGCCTAGAGGTATGCAAGATAGGTCTGAGCACCATGAGTGTTAATTAGAAAAGAAATAATATGAGTATTTCCAAAAAAATTAATACCTAAAGAGTGTGTGATGAGCTATGTGTGTTGATTCAAGTTGGGTCTTTTTTGATCCTCGATAGCTTTGTGTCTGAGACATAGGTTTGTCATAAGTGCAAGATATAGCTAAGTGAAGGATTGTATATGAAGGTTCAAGGTTAGATGCAGTTGTGTGAAGAAGGTGATTCTCTAATAGATTAGGTATGATAAAATAATGAGGTGTTGAAGGTGGTATGATCATGCAGGACGTCAATTCTAAGAGAGTAGATACAAAAAACAAGGTTTTCAGAGTCTGAGATTTATTAAGGGTTTTTTATGGCTTGAAGAGATTTGTAAGATGAATAATATCATTGTAGCAGTGTGGTCATTAATTCAAAAGGTTATTATCATATGTTTGAATATATTCAACATGATTTGAAGATGGAAGTGACATCAACAGTGAGCAAGGAGAAAAACTTATAAAGAAGAATTCATTCATTAGTATGATGACTTGATTAAACAATCTGAGAAAAGTGGTATGGTTCTCTCCAAGTGTGTCATGAGTTGAATATTGTCATTATTTGTATCACTATCCATGATCCATATATAAATTTTATCAAGTGGGTTTTAGCTTCATAAAGTTGTCTTGAAGAACTATGCAACACTGATAGGTCATAAGGCTAAATGGATTATCTTCTTCAATGAGATGCATAATTACTTGATATTTTTTACTATCCACAAATTTTATGAAATAACATGTTTAGAGATGTATCATACATAAAAAATGTGAATTTATAAGGAGGTTTTAGATGTCTCTCAAGACTAAAATGTAGAATTGGATCATGTGAATAACTAAAGAATATTAACATAGGTTGCTGAGATGATATGCATCATGTCAAGCTTGTGTATGGATGTCCTAGATTTGTGATAATGTCTTAAGTAAAGAATAAAGGATGAAAAGAAGGTCTTCTACACTACCCATTCCTAAGATGGATAATTGTACCCTAATGATATTCTAAAATCTTGCACATAGGTAAGTTATGACTTCTAAGCTTATTCCTTAAAGTAGACATATTATTACAAGTCTGAGAATGACCATTTGGGTCTAGATGTTATGGTAGTTTACTTTGAATGGTGTTGTGAGATACATCAAGGGTTTTTTTAACATCTTAAGAGAGGTATGAAGAATAAAAAACATGATTAGATTTTTGAAAATGAATAATATAAGCCACTCAATTTGTATGAATGGTGTCAAGAATTTGCATAATTGTTTGGGGTCCGCATTATTGTCCTAGATGAAGAATGAGACATTTCAGATGGCTTGCAAGGCTAAAAAAGTCTTGAAAAATGATTTGAATTATGCATCGTCTGTTGAAACTGTGCAAAGTGTTTCTTAAATCTATTCATGAATTTTATATGGAATTATAAGGTCCATAAAGGTGGTGGTTACAAGATGTTCTTGAAAAATCAGAGTCCCTTAGGTTGATGGCACATGTTGAGATAAACCTTGAGGCCCATGATTCTCAAGAGGAGAATATAGGTGTGTTGTAGGACTTATAAGGCTAATATCTTGCATTATAAGTAAAATTTACACTATAGCATGGAAATTTAGCATAGTTAAAAGATCATGAAGGTATAGTTACATTCAAATCATGTTGTCTATGATAGCTTTAGTAGGATAACATAGCTTGAGGGGGGGCTTAAAGGCTCATTTATCTTGAAATGTGAAGAGAGACTCATTGCAGGACTTGTAGCGTTGATTTCTTACATTATGGTTGGGTGAATGAACTATGTCAATGATTAGTAGACTGTGTAATTGAGAAATAGCATGTTACATGTCTAATATAGCCTGTTAAGGCAAGCGGAGCTTATCTTAAAATCCAATTAGGTGCATAAGGTGGAAAAATTGCTAGAATGGTAAAGTTAGTTATGTTTGCAGGTACATTAGAAAGAAGATAAAGTTATGTGTTAAAGAAGGCTACAATAGCATGGAAAGAGAGAGAAGACATTGAAGAGTTACTTCAAGGACAGTGATAAAATGTTTGAGCATTTTTGTGGCTTGTATAAAAGGTAAGAACTCAAATTTTTGTGTTTTCAGTTAGAGAATGATAGTATGCTTCCAGGGGGGGTATAAGGAATCATGTCATGTTGTGTATGGGATTTCATGGATGACCAAAGTTGATCTAAGATGCACTGAAGGAGTTGTTTAGGGATCTCATCACTAAAATTGGTTATCAATTATTATATGGTTGAGATAGGCCTTTTTGATGTTGTTATCGACTAAAGAATAGTTTTGAATAGGTGTAAGATATGTTTTAAGATAAAAATAAGGATTTTTGGCATGTATGAGTTATATGCATGCATCTACCTAGAGGGATATATGTGTTCTAATGGTGAGAAAGAGGTCAAAAACATAGCCTAGTAAAGTATAACATGTATGCAAGCTATTTTTTTGAGTTTGGTTGATATTTCCAGCCAAGAGGTGCTCCAAATAAGTTGAAGGAAGATGAATACCATGTAATTAGGTATTATTTGTCATTAATTTAAAAAGGGGGAGAAGAACTAGGTGGATTTCCATCAATGACAAAGGGGGGAGATTGTTGGCATGTGTGAGTTTTGAGGTTTTCATTGATGTAAAATCTCATTAATGAAAAAGAGGATGATGGAGTAGTGTTATAAGGTTATTAGCATGATGATGACATGGAAAATTAGGTTTTGGCATGATTAATAGAGTAGAATCAGTGAGAATGGCTTTGCCTAGTAGGTCTAATCAGGTAACCTAACTAGCCTAGGTGATGGAACATTATGGTTTAAGTTACATGGTGAATTTAGAATCATGGTAGAAGCATGGAGAGCATGATATAATTGTGTTGGGACACTCACATGAGCTTTAGATTTTAGTTAAAGCTCATGGAATCAGTTACAGGTGTTCATCTAGACCTAGTCTAGGTGTTTGGAATCCAAATGAAGCATGAAAATGAGGTATAGAGCTATGTGAGCTCATGGAATCATTTAGGTGAGTGATACATGATGTATAAAATTTTATAGGTCATTTTGGAGAGGTTTCATGTTGATGTATAGTGTTCTTATACTCTATTTTGTCTTACAAAATGTAAAACCCTAATACATATTCATGCAAGTCACTATGGTTGTAAATTTATAGGAATATTTGAGTATGGTGATGAGTTTGAGAAGTTAGAGGATGTTTTCATGATGCTTCATAACAAGTTTTAGGTAAAATTAGATAATATTTATCAAGATACACTAGTTTTGGTAAAAATGAGTTGAGAAGAAGGTAAAACTCACTTGAATTGGAATCTTCAGATACTCATTGTGAATTTTTTTATTTTCCTAGGACCCATAGGTTTTGGGGGAATTTTTTCCATTGATCTAAGAGTGTTTGAAAAAATAATGAGGTAGTTTGATGGTCAGGTTTTTATGAACAATCGTTAAGAAGGTAAAGTGGTTTAAAACCCTAATTAAACCCTAGCTCAAAAGAGACTTGGAAAAAATTGATTGTACAGAGCCATAATTGATTTTTTTTTTCAAATGTGATGATTTTAGGATGTAGAGGACTATTCCATATTTCCAATGAGGTATGTTAGATCTTGTGACAGTATGTGGACCCCACTCAAATAGGCTTGTTTCTAAAGATTTTTAGTTTGTGGAAATGTTTTCTATTAAAGGTATTGACTAAATCACCATTTATTGAAGAATGAGAGTTTTAATATATTTAAATGATAGTTTTATGTCATGTTTGAGGTCCTAAAGTGCATAGTGTTCCCTATCTTTGAAGAATAGTTTTTTGGCCTAAAAGGGAAGTTTAGCAATGTTGGCAAATGGAAGTGCTTGAGAATTTTTAGCACGGTGAAGAATTATAATACCCTTAGAGTTATTTTTGAAATTTAATATGACATGTTTCATGTTTTGGTGAAACTTTGAAAGTGTACTGATTTTTCATGGTTGAGGTCACAAGTTGACCTTGTTTGACTGGTTCAGGACATGACTTATTTGGCTAGAATATTTATATAGAAGACCCATATTTTGGCTTAACTGATGCTTTCTATCCATTGGAGATTGAAGAGGGAATATTTTTTCTTCTATTGAATGCATTTATAGGTATTTAAAGTGATAAAAAGGGTACAAACCAATTGAGTTTTCAAAACTGCTTTCTGGGTAGTTTAGTTTGTTAAAGAGTAAAAGAGACATGCTTTACATTTTTGGATGTTTCATGAGGTATAGAAATCATGAATGTGTTATAAAGGAAATTATATTTCCAATTAGTGGTTACATGGCATATTTTAGGTTCTTTGTGGTGATCTTGAGCTTCATAGTTAAAGACTAGTTCCTATAAGTAGTTGTTTTGAGCAAGAAATAATCCTACAGGTTGGTGTTATGAATAAATTGATTGGTGCAGAGATAAGTGTGAGAATGGATGATTTTTTTAAGATGAAATTTACATTTTTTATGCCTTTGAAAGAATTAATAATCATTTTTATGTGTTTGGAGGTCTTATGGGTTTTGAGCCTTTTTGGGCTTGTTTAGTTGTCTTGATGCTTAACCGACCTACATGGGTCCATTTTTATGAATTTTTATGAGTGTAATGTTATGTTTTTAAATTGGAATGGTTGAGATATTGCATGAGTACTGACATATGATATTTTTTTGAGTTGAGATGCATATAAAGTGCATGTTTTAGTTCAAATTTGAACTAGTTGAGAGAGAGGAAAAAATGCAAGATAAGTGAGAGAGTGAAGGTAGATTAAGGGAATCAAGGAATAGCTGAAAATGTTTGTGAATGTATGAAGATTGATGAGGAGATAATTTGCAAGAGTATTGATCCAAATCAGTCCATGTGTGAGCTTGTTTGAGAAAGCTATGAGAAGGTTTGTTTAGAGAGGGTTTGAAGCCGTATGAGCTGAATCTTTTATCATTATCATTTGTGTGTTTTATCACCACTTTTTTAGTTGTCTTATTATTCAAAATCTTGTTTGATGAGTCATATTCATGCAATTCTCTTGTTGTGATTAATATGAACAATTTTTTGTGGCTTGGTGTTCCTTGTGGGGTTGGTGCCTCACTAAATAAATCCCTTGTGATGTGTAATATTCACTCGAGTCCTTTTTTATGAGTAATATAAGTAGAGGTTTTTAGTGGGTTTTATTCCCTTTGAGGGTTTCTCACTTATATATTTTGTTCATGTGTACTCTCTCTTGGTTGTGCTTATATGGTTGATTATTTCTTGTTGTTTATGCTCAAATTAATACATGGTTGAATGCTAATGGTTATCATAAGTTAAAGGAAATTAAGATAATGTTTGGAAGGATTAATTACCCCCCCCCCCTCTCAATCCATTGTTCTTCCAATAGTATGTTGAACCAGCTTCATGACTACATACAAACCTATCAAACAATGTCATATTAATCTTTAATTCAAGAGACACATATGTATAAATGCAATTCCATGTCTCCAATCTGATGAACTCAGTAACAATCATTCTTGAGGTAGGAAAATATGAATGTATCAAATCTTCTTATTTCACTTCACTGACCTTAGGACACATTTTTAAGCTCAAATGAGAATTATAGTCTCTAACCAGTATACTGATATTTCACAAAACCTTTAGAAGCATATCACCTATCAAAATCATTACCTTCAAGCACCCTCACCCTTTCTCGATTGCACACACAATCCTTACATAATGCCAAATCAACTTTGTCAAACCTTCATGATGAAAACCCAGATATTCTTGAAACACATCCATCTGTGACTCCAAAATTTCTTGCAAACCTACATACAACTCCTAGGAGCACAAGAGAATAATAGTCCCCCATGCAAAATCATAATGTCAAACATAGAGTTATCTATTTTGATTCATGTAAAATGAAATGACCTTTCCAAACCTACTAACTTTCCTCTCAAGACTTGTGGTCATCTTATAAAGTCTTCATCAACTATCTTGATGCTTCTTTTTTACAACATTACATTGTGACTATACCTGATCAACTAGACAAAGACATAAGATAAACTTCAAGACACTCCTTTATGATCAAGCATGCACAATGCACTCCTACAAGTCTTTTCATCCTGCCTTTTGGTTCTTCAAATCATCTTGTACATTTGAATCATATTTCCAATATTTCCATATGTCTCCATTCTTGTAATCTTGTTACACATATTATTGATTGTACTAGTAGCATTGTTACCAAGAACCTGATAGGTTCCCCTATCTCCATGAACCATTTACACCTTTTACTATCTTACCATATGACTAGGCCTTTAACTTTATGATAGAATCTTTGCATAGAATACCAAGTATGTGACCCTCATTCACAGTTCTGATCATGAAGTCCTCATATTTCTACACTCATCCCTCTCAACTAGGTTCATCATACCTGATCATACTTGCAAATAACAAACCTAGATTAGACCTTATAAATTTGTTACCTTTGTTGTACCTCAAACTAGCTTCATGACTACATACAAACCTATAGCATAAGGTCATATTAATATTTAACTCAAGAAACAAAAAATTTTAAATGTAACTCCAAGTCTACAATATGATTAACTCAGTAATAATCCTTCTTGAGGTGGGAAAATATGACTCTATTAGATATTCTTATTACACTTCACTGACCTTAGGACACAATTTTAAGCTCAAATGAGCATTATAGTCTCTAACTAGTATATTGATATTTCACAAAACATTTTGAAGCATATCAATTATCAAACTTGCTACCTTCAAGCCATCTCATCCTTTCTTGAAAACACACATAGTCCTTACATGATGCCAAATCAACCCTATCAAACATGCATGATTAACACCTAAATCTTCTTGAAACACGGCCATCATCGACTCTAAACTTTCGTGTGGACCTACATACAACTCCCAAGAGCACATGATACACTTCCATAACATTTTGACAACCTTGCCAATGTACTTAAGCCACCTTTGATGCAATATAATACACAATAATTCCTTAAAAATACATCTCTGACTTTTCATAACAATAGTAGTCCTATAACACGGTGCATGAGACAATTCCTCTCTTCAAATTGTCTTCCTCTACTCACAACCCTTTAATCCACTCTTAAAGAACAACAACATATGGATTAAACATAATCAAGTTAGCAAACATACCTTCTTGAAGTACTCAACCTACAACATGAAACATCATGACTTCAAATTTAGCAATCAAGCCCTCATAGATTCTCATGAATGAAGATTGTCTCCATAAAGCCTAATAAATACACCCTATATCATTTTAGGGCCTAGAGTGCCATGAACTCAAGATATTTCCAAAATCTCCATCACTTCTTTGTAATATTTGGGTTGATAATCAATCTTTAGGATTCTCCTTGACTTAATTGGCAACTCTGACTTGACGATAACCTCATTCGTCTCCTCCATTGACTTGATTTTTTTTAAACACAAATGACTCTCTTCAACACATGGTTTTTTCACTATCATGAAAAAAAATCCTTTTTATAGATCAAATTTGGGCTTGAATTTATTTGGCTCATTTTTCTTAACTTCTTTTACATGATCAAATTTTTTGACTCTACGTGATGTTTCTTCAACTATCATTGACACCCATACTATTATTGATCAAACAAGGGCAAAGCCTAACAATTTTATTGATATGCAAATATGAAGATTATGAAATAATGGAAATATCTACAATGTATATAGGCTTTGAACAACTTCTATCTAGTCCATATAAATTGGATCGAATCATCTAAACTAAGAAAAAATGCATAAATAGCATATTGCCCATAATAATACTGCTAGTACTACTACCAGGAAATATCTAGATACACACAAAATAGAAGTTTCCCACAAACATAGGGATGAGAACACTATCACTTAGTTAACTAACAACTAAGCACAACTAATACATATTGACATAAATACTTTAACTTATTACATTTATTCAAATATCAACTAATGATGAATTAAGATAAAATTTATTCCTACCATTCCCCCTTTAATTCAGCATGTTCTCAAGTGAACAAGAGATAAATTCTCTAAAACCCTCAAATTTACCTCGAGCAAGTGACTTTGTGAAGACATATGCAAGATTCATATATGTTGGGAAATATTGGAGCTGGATGTTATTGTTCTGAACATGTTCGCAAACGAAATGTACTTTTACCTCAATGTGTTTGGTGCACTCATGGAAAATTGGATTCCAAACAAGTTTTACTACTCCTTCATTATCAACATGTAGGATAGTTGGATCTTTTTGTGGTATTCCTAATCCTTTAAGTACACGTTAGATCCATATCGCTTCACAGACAGATCCACTTACTGCACGATATTCTAATTCTATGGAGGATCTTAAAACAAAAGTATGTTTCTTAATCCCCCATGATATCGGTCCAAATCCCAAAAATAATCCAAATCCTGTTGTGGATTTTCTATTTATCTATTTTTCCTGCATGATCTGAATCTGAATATCCTGTCAAGAAGAAGTTATTATTCTTCTTTTATTCTAGGCCATAGTTCATAGTTCCTCTAATGTACCTCAGTATCCTCTTTACTTATTTCTAGTGAGAAACCCTTGGTTCTTGTATGAACCATGAAAGATAAATGACTGTACAATTGATATCTGGCCTAGTGTAAGTCAAGTAGATGAGACTCCTGATCAACTGTCGATAGAGAGTTTCATTTACTTGTGGTGATGGATCTGTTTGAGACAGTTGAATTATTATCTCCATAAGTGTGGAAATTGGTTTAGAATCCATCATATTGAACTTCTCGAGTGTTGTCTTGGCGTATTTAAATTGTGACACAAACATATGATTTTCTCTTTGTCAAAAATTAAGTCCAAGACAATAATGTAGAAGCTTGAGATCAGTCATGTTGAATGATCATGTTAGATCTTTCTTTATTGAGTAAATCATCCTCATTGATCCTCCAGTGATGACCAGATCATCAAAATACACTACAATGATCACTATCTACCCCCATTTTCTTTTTGAGATAGAGATTAGGATCGTATGGACTCCTATTGAATTCATGTTGAATGAGATGCTCATCGATTTTAATATACCATGCCCTGGGAGACTGCTTTAAACCATCTAGTGATTTTATGAGTTTACATACCAATTTCTCTTTACCTATTATGACAAAACCTTTTGGTTGAGTCATGTAAAATTCTTCCTAGAAATCACCATTAAGAAAGGCACTTTTCGCATCCATTTTGTGTCTTTTCCAACCAAATTGTGCAGCTAGAAAAAATATTAACCTAAACGATTTTATCTTAGGTGTGGGAGCAAAAGTCTCCTTATAATCAATGCCTTCTTATTGAGCATATCCCTTAGCAACTACTCTATCCTTGTGTTTATCAAATTTTCTATATATTTTGTACTTCATTTTGAAGATCCATCTGCATCTAATTGGTTGTTTTCCTGGTGGAAGATCTATAAGTTTTCATATATTATTTTTCATAAGTGATTTATATTCTTCATCCATAGCATCTTTCCAAGGCTTTGACTGAAAAGCTTCTAAAATTATGGATGGCTCAATAGTTTCAACAACATTACCCATTAAGGACAAATTGATCTCATTTCAAGCCATACTGTGATTCTGCATTCCAGTGGTACATGTGTCTAGGACACTATCTAATTTTTCATCTCTCATCATATTTTTATTACATTTAGGCATACTTTTAGTGGTTCATGTGGGTGTTTGAATTTCAGTATCTTCCCCATCATTATTGTCATCATCAAGGTGATTACCATCCTATGTTTTTACTGTAGGGCTGATTTTTTCATCATGTGAGTGTATGGAAGGAGCATTTGCTTCTTTCTTCTCAAATAAATCAAGATCCTGACTAGTGTATACCCTTATAGTTTGTTGACACTAAAATTTTCCTACATAATTTATATTTCATTAATGTGTGTATTAAGAATAGGATGTTGTTAAGTATAATTAGTAGTAGGATCCGATAGAAGATAATGGCACTGCTAGTACAACACCACCAATAATGTATAGTACGGTAATAGTCAAAAGTATAATAGGAATGTTGTGGTAAAAAGTAAATATTTGTCGTAAGTGGTTTGATAATGTTAAAATATCAAAGTTAGGGTAAGTAGAGAAGTAGGGTCTACATGATTAGGAATTAGAAATATTATATTGGTAATAAGTATAAGGAGTGAGGTCATAAATATTTTGTGTATTTTATTTGTAAAAAAAATCTAAAAATGTGGAACCCATGTGAAATGATAAGGTTTATCTTATCTTAAAAGATAAGCTTACATGTACAAATAAGAGTTAAGGTATGGAATATGATTCTTCATAGTAGATTTCTTGTCATATCTTAGAGATAAGATGGATAAGCTTGGAAGTTCTATAAATAGAGAGGCCACCCCCCTCATTTAACATAGAAGGAAGTAGTGAGAAATATTGTATGAGTAAGTGTGTAAAGGAAGCCATCATTTAGAAGGTGTGTTAAAAAATCCATTGTGAAGTTTCTTCCATAGTTATTGTTGGAAGGCAAGTGAAGTCAGTAACACTTGAAGTACTTCATGGGTGAGATTGTAAAAATTTCATGTTGATATTATAAATTACACTTATATTTCAGATTTGTCATCATTCCTTCATATCACAGTCTATGGTATTCTTGTGTTATGTTTGTTTTTATGTTTCCAGATTACATCCACCGAATTAAAGGTTGTGCATTAGTAAATAATCATAGCACGAGGAGTTCCTGGTGGAGAATTATATTAGTGTCAGATTGGTGATGACATTTTGGTTCCGTTGCCGGGACCATTCCTCATTGGTGGATTTTCTAGAGAGATATTCCCACTTAGTCAGAAATCATTTGGAGGGTAACCTTGTTTTTACTATGCATAGTAGTTACCATGGTAAAGTCACTTTTATCATGAATAGTATTTACTACAGTAAATTTACTTTTTACCATGAATAGTATTTACCACAGTAACTTCACTTTTTATCGTGAATAGTATTTATCACAGTAAAGTCAATTTTTACCACAGTAAGTCAAGTTTTACCATAGTTTACCATGGTCATTCCTATTTTACTATAGAAAGGTGTAAAGTCACTTTCTATTTGTGCACATAACTCTTACTGATTGTACTTGTGAGTTGGTATTTCACTGTGGTTAATTTTTTAAATGGGGAAGATTCCTATTTTTTTAGCCCAATCTAATGAAGATGCTTCATCTTTCATTCAAGAGTTTAAACAATCTTGCATTTGTAATGGCCTCATAAGAAGGGAACAATCGACTGAATTTTTTCCTACCTTTTTGGATGGTTTAGCCCTTAGGTGGTTTGAAATACTAGGTGATAATGTGAAAAACTCATGGGATTTATTAACTGAAATTTTTCTTGAAGAATTTGGTGAACAAAAGAAATATGCAGATCACATGATCAATATCACAAAACTATCCCAAGGATAGAAGGAGAAGATAAGGGATTATCATGCTCATGTTCTAGAGCTAAGGAGGAAGCTTGATGCCTAGATCCAGAAGGAAGGATTAGCAGATGGGTTGATGAATGGCTTGGATAATCTCCTATGTAAGCACTTCATTCTTAGGATGAAGCCAAAGATCAGACAATGAGTGAAGTATGACCACCCAGCTACCATTGAACAAGCAAAGGACATTGCAAGAAGGCAAGAAGAAAGCATGGAAGAGGAGCCCAAAGAAATTATTGCTAAAGTAGAGCCTACACTAGCACCTTTGGTCTAGAATCCATAATAACCACTCTCGGTGAGCACAAATATTTCTCCTAGCACATCTACTGAGTATGAAGATCTGTTCAGGAAGATGGGCCACTTAACTATTAATCTTCTTCAAGGAAAATAATTTAGTTCTCAGGGAGGAGATAGAGGTCCAAAAAGAAATATTTCTGAAGTCGTATGTTATGGTTGTTATAAAAAAGGTCATTATAAGTATAATTTTCCAGATAGAGCTTCTACATATGGTACAAGAAATAATGATAAAGGAAAAACACCTGTGAATTCTTTTGATGTAGTAGATAAGAGAATAAATAATGAATTAGATGTGTTTGTAACAAAAAGAAAGAAAGAAAAAGATAATCAAGATGGAAATAATCCTAAGAAGATGAAAGGAGAAACTAGTAAGAAACATAGGACAAGAAATTTGGGTGTGCAAGATTTTCTGATTTCAAAGGGACAAGGACCATACTCCATCTTAGAAGATCTGTCCAAAAGGCCTGTAAATATAACATATGGTCAACTCTTGGCTATGTCTTCTGAGAAGAGGCGGGAGATGTGGAGTGGACTCAATGCTCGACGAAGGAAGGAGGTTGAGGTCCCTGTTTTGGAGGAAAAGGCGGATCCCTACGCTCCACAAGCTAAGGTATTATGTAATGGTATTTCAATTCATGATGTCTTAGTTGATGGAGGTGCTACAATTAATGTAATGACTGAGTCTATAATGAATATGTTGGGTTTAAAAATTGATCACCCCTCAACACTTATATTAAGGTCATTAAATAAGAGAAAAACTAAACCAGAAGGTGTTGTTTCAAATGTGGCAATATCTGTTATGGGTGTTGTATGTGTAGTAGACTTTCAGGTGATGAAAAATGGTACTGTTGAATACCCAATGTTATTGGGAAAACCATGGCTAAGGAGTGTTCATGAAAGAACCTACTAGAATGAAGGCTTCATGACACTTGGAAGTGGTAGAGAGAGGGTGAAGATAAATGTGATCCCTCGACATCATAAGGTAGAACCTATGGATTCAAGTGATGAAACTGATGATTTGACATCCTCTTATTACTCTAGTAACAGTGAAGTGGACACAAAAGATGAAGAAAGTGAGGTTGATGTTTCAATCATGGATATCCTTCTAGTCACACCGACTCATGAACCCATAAAATTATCTGAATAAGAAATTGATGATCATCTCCAACAAATAAAGATTGGTGATGCTGTGATGGAGAGTGAGAAGGAATCCTACCTCTAGCTCTTTCGAAGGTACATACACCTATTCACTTTTGATTACAAGGAACTCTATCAAGTAAGTTGGGTAGAACATTCTATTGAGCTGGTAGATGGTGCTAAGCCCATAAAGCAAATTCCATATAGAATTAATCCTAATTTTTCCAAGACTGTAAAAGAAGAAATAGATAAGTTGCTTGATGTAGGATTCATATTTGTTGTGGATAATTTAGAATGGGGTTCTCCCATTGTGATCTCAATAAAAAATAATGGGAAGCTACGCATTTGTGTTGATTATAAGAAGCTCAATAAGGCAACAAAAAAGGATCATTACCCTCTTCCATTCTCAGATCAAATCTTGGACGAAGTAGCTAGCCAGGAGTGCTGTAGTTTTGCTGATGGATATAGTGGATACAACTAAGTTCATATAGCATAGAAAGAATAGCTGAAGACCACGTTCACCACTCCTTGGGGAATGTTTGTTTATAGAGTTATGCCTTTTGGGTTGTGTAATGCTTCGGCAATGTTCCAATGTTTGATGAATAGGGTGTTTGAACCCTACATTGGGAACTTCATCAGAGTATTTCTGGATGATTTTTACATCTATGGGTGCAAGATGGACCACCTGCACCAGATGGAGACAAAATTTCAAAGGTTAGATGAAGCACAAGCCTCACTAAACCCTACAAAGTGTGTCTTTGGATGTTCTAAAGGCATTTTGTTAGGGCATGTTGTATCTAGAGATGGTATTGGTAGTGATTCTGATAAAGTTTCAAAAATAAAAGAGTTACCATTTCCTATTAATAGAAGTAAGTTGAGATCATTTTTAGGCCATGTGGGTTACTATAGAAGGTTCATCAAGAATTTCTCAAAAATTACATAGCCACTAACCCAGTTCTTGAAGAAGGATGTTACTTATGAACCAGGAAATAAGGTGCATGAAGCTTTTGAACAACTGAAGGAAGCCCTGGTGTCTTCACCTATGTTAAAGAATCCATATTAGAGCAAGCCATTCATTGTGTATAATGATGCCTCAGATGCAGCACTAGGAAGTACTCTGAGCCAAAAGGATGAAAATGGGAATGATCATCCACTTTACTTTGGGAGTAGACAAATGAGTAGTGCTAAGGCAAATTATACTGTAACTGAAAAAGAGGCTCTAGCTATCATTTTTGCTGTAAAGAAGTTTAGAAATTACTTGCTATGGCAGAAATTTATAGTTGTAACAGATCATCGGGCTCTAAAATATATTATAAATAAGCCTAACCCATCAGGGAGGATAGCAAGATAGATAATTTTGCTACAAGAATTTGAATTTGATATCATTGATAGGCCAGGAAAGAAACATGTCAATGCAGATGCACTCTCTTGAGCCTATGATGATTTAGGTTCATCTTGTGATGATGATGATTTCCCAGATGCAGCATTGTCATCCCTTGACACAATCCCTAGTGAATACATATATATTTGGAATTATCTGAATGAATTCAAGTTTCCTGATGGTGCCAATGTAAAGACTAAGAGGAAGATTACTCAAGCCAATCGTCAATATTCTATTTTGTATGGATTATTATTTTGAATAGGACCTGATGGACAGTACAAGAGGGTAGTTGGACGTGATCGAGGGAATGAGCTGATAGAAGAATTCCATAATGGTACATATGGAGGACACTTCTTTGGAAAACTTACAACAAGAAGGATCTTGGATGCAAGTTATCACTGGCCCACTCTTTTTAGAGATTGTTATAATTATTGTAAGACATGTGATATTTGTCAAACACATGGTAACCGTAAGACTTCATCAGCTCTATTATGCCCTATTCTTCCACTTGGTCCCTTTGAAAAATGGGGAATAGACATTGTAGGTCCACTTCCAACTACCCCACGCCAAAATAAGTATATTGTAGTTGCCACATATTATTTAACCAAGTGGGTTGAAGCTAGGCCATTGAAAACAACTTCCATGGATGAAGTGGCAAGGTTCATATATGAACGCATTGTCACTAGATTTGTTTTCCCATTAGAAATTGTAACAGATCAAGGAAGCCACTTCATTAATTAGGGTGTAGAATCCCTGGTCAAAAAAATTTCTATTAAGCACACGAAGGCAACAACATACAAGACGAGCATAAATGGACAGGTGGAATGAACAAATTTTGTGTTGTGTCAAATTCTAGCAAAAGATGCAGCCTTGTATGTACATAAGCAGGATAAAAGGATTTATGCAACATTATGGGCATATAGGTCAACATCAAAGTCAGCAACAGGATACTCCCCATTTCAGTTGGCTTATGGCATTGATCCAGTTCTTCCAATTGAGTTTGATATTCCCACTGTGAGAGTTATGAAAAATGAAAGGATGGATGAAAGTGATTCAGTAAAAGAAAGGTTGGTACATATTCATTTTCTAGAGGAAATGAGTGTAGACACAAAATTTGGGTCTTACGACGCAATGTACCCCGCATATCACCTCGCAACCTAACCATACCTCACCACCTAAACCTTACACACTTAATTATTTATTAATTACCATATAATTAATAAATCCACATCTCCACCCCTACCACCTCACCTTGCCACCTCATCATGACCTAGCCCTAACCCTAAACCAACCTAATTAAGACCTATGACTTGGTCCAGACTCACACCCATGACTCATCACCCCTCACCCGCATCAAAACAAACCTAATAATAACTTGACCAAGCCCACAACTGATCCCTCAAGAGAAAAGGAGGGAAAGTTGGCTATTTTACTAAAAATAGCCAACTTTGACCTAACCGACATCGGTCCCTACTCGACCGCCATCGGTTCCCTGTAAATGACCTTCCCCAGCCAAAAACAAAGGATCTAGAATTCATTTGGGTAGGAAAGAGAAGTGAAACAAGCAGAAGAGGTTACAGAGAAGAGCATCAAGCCGAAGACTGCAACTGAGCAACTGGATCACTGTCACCCTCATTCAAGCATTAGAAAAGATTGAGGATAGCTTCATCAGCTTGCTTTCCAATACTGGATCATCCCAACTAAGCCTTAATTCACCACCACATTCCTTGGACCTGTATCTTCATCAGGAACCAGTAAGTATTATCTTGTAGTTCTTTGTTATCATTTTGCTTTAATTCATATCAAATGGGGAACTAACCACCTTCGAAAGGAAGTCTAATATTTCCTGGGCCTAAGGCAGTTCCCTCACCTATTGTCTAATTAAGATCCGGTGGTCTTGTATTCTTACTTGTAGGTAGTCCTTCCTAGACAAAAAGGAGTGCTTCACTATCGATCTGATCTCTCTAGGGTACGCGCACACCCTCCCAACACTCAACAGGTATTCCTCCTAGCCCTAACCCTTATCTGTTCCTCAATAGAATGAAAAGATAGAAGTAACTCTATTCTAGAATGGAAACATTCTATGTGAAACATTTTGGCACGCTTGGTAGGACCCATTTCAGGTTTCTTTCTTTCTTGCTTGCTTTCATATAGGGAGCATACTTGTTGTTTCTTTCTTCTAAATATTCACAAAATATTTTGTCATTTTGGTAAGAGAATTTGTCTTTCTTTGGAATCTTTGAACTAGTGAAAGTCATCTTCTTTGCTTCATCGAATATCATTTTCGATTTGGGTTTAAAAAATGTGCATCACATTCTTGCTTGCTGTTTTTAATTCTAGTGAACGTAGATTAAGTAACAGGTCATACACGTGGGGGTGATATCCATGGTATTGATGAGAAATTAATCTTACTCTGACTACACAACACATACCAAATCACATCATAATCAACACAACAGCTCAAACGTCCCCCCTTCCCGCGGTATTCCTCCGCCCGATTGAGGTAGCCTTATGAGCCAAAACAAACTTGACATCTCACTTAGGTCTCTTGTTTAGGATTGACATCATCTGGCGTCTAAGGCATAAGCCCAAAGTGATTAAAACTAATCCTAGGGTTAGTCTATTGATTTGCTTGTGCATCTTGCTTGTTTTTAGTTCTGTTTCTCTATCATACACTATTTCAGTGATCACTTCAAGACAGTTTGGTAGGTATATTAAGCATTCTTATCCCCAAACCAGCAGCTTCTTACATCCTCTCTTTGCTTTCACAGTGACCGACACCAGTCCCATACTACCGACATCGGTTAACTGACCGATGCCGGTTACATTTTGACCAACATTGGTTATCTGAACGATATCAGTTACTGTGTTTAATAGTTCTTGACACACCAGCAACCTATCAATTCCAACATTTTTTTGCTATTTTCATTCCGGATTGATTAAATCCCTATTGTCTCCTCTTTTCCATGGTTTTTATCACCCAAAAACAAGCAGCAACCATGGTTTCACATGCCTGTTCCGTGCCTTTTCCTGAGTCACCCCCTTCGCATACTATGGGGAATCCTACGAATACCAGCAATTTTCCCAATATCCCTGTAGGAGATAAGGAATTTGCCAAATTTTTGGACGCTAATCCTAGCACCGTACAATATTATTTGTCTCATACCCCTGACTGTGCACCCGATGGTCAGCTCCTCATTGGTATGCCTATTAATATCACCTCTCACTTAGCCCCTTCCCCACCTAATAACTCCGCCTCACCATCTTCATCCTTAGCCCCGTCTCCCAGCTCAGTAGCTTCGGTGGTTCATACTGCACCGATTGGTTTTTCTCTGGTTAATCTGGGACCCCACATATCACTACCGTCCACTGCCCCTACCTCATCTCTCTCATAGGTTGCCTCTTTCATCACTTGCTCTCTGCCACCTATACACACGAGCTTTCCCTCACAAGTCTCGCCCACCTTTTCATTTCCACAAATTCATCCGGTGGCCTCAACCTCTTATATAGGACACCCTTATTTGGCTGCCCCAACACATTCATCACCATTATCTTATCAACATTCAATCCCACCATTGTCTAGTAGTGACTCTTGGACCAATCCTCCTATGTTTACAACGACAACACCATCATCTAACCCAACCAATGATTTAATCAAACAGATGATGGACAAGATGCAAAATCTTGAGGCTTCTGTTGCAGGAAGTCATAACACCCTAACATACGAGAAATTTTTTCAGAAGCCTATTCACCCTTCTGTCCCCCTTCATACATATCCTCCTCAATGGGAATTACTAAAATTTACTCACTTTAATAGTAAGGAGGACCCTCAACAACACTTGTGATCGTTCATACATACCTGCTATCTGATTGCTCATGACGATGCCTTACTACTCCATACCTTTCCCTTGTCCTTATCAGGACCTTCCTTGGAGTGGTACGGTGCTTTAACCCAACATTCAATCTTCTCCTTTAACCAGTTAGCCCAATCTTTTTTGGATCACTTATCCATCAATATTGCCAAGAAAGTATCCATTACCGACCTCTATGCCATCCGACAATTTGAAGACGAGTCTATCACAGATTTTGTTGGACGATGGTGGGGCCTCATCAACCAACTTACTTACACCTTACCTTAAGCCGAGCTCATCAAACTATTTACATGAGCCTATGCTAAACACATTTCTTCCACCCTCCAAATTCATACTTTGCACACATTTGATGAGGCCTTTACTATGGCTCGGAAACTAGAGATTCGAGCCTTAGAGGAAGAGAAATTGAGGTTATGCAACAAAAGCTCAAATTTCTGGACCCAAGACTCTACCACCAAACCCAACATCACCAATTCTCACACATCGGCTGCTTCGAAATCAAAGGGGGTCGTACACGCTGTGATGGTCAAATCTCAAGCATTGTCTAATACCCAGCCGAAAGCCACCTATAAGTATAAAGCTGAGCCCATCAACTATACTCCCTTGGGAGAAACTTATGGTGTGATTTTAGACAAATTGCTTAAAGCAAGAGCTATCACCTTGCCTCCTGTTAAACCTCACTCTGGGTTTGATTCCACCCACGCTATTCCTTCTTGTTATAAAGAAAATGACTTTTGTAACTTCCATCGCGTGAAGGGACATAGTCACGAAAACTGCAAGATGTTGAAAAACATAGTGCAGGAAATGGTTGATGCAGGGGATATAACTCTCGATAATCCTAATGCCCTCGCTAATCAAAATTTAAAAAATTTCAACAAACCATTTCCTAACCATGCATCTAACAGTAACACAAATCAAGACACCTCAGCTGAGGAGAAGAGTGTTCATGAAATCCATGTAGTTTTCAACTCCCAACCAAAAGCTTCTATCGAGGAAATTCTGAATCAGGCCTCTTCACTAACGCAGGGATCCACACCCCCTACACCACCATCAAGACAAGATGATAACCTTTCCATTCCTTTACCCATAAAGGAATTAACCGCCCAGAGTTCTCTTCTCACAAATGAGTCTTCTTACACCACATCCCTATAAGACTGTGAGCGGATGTTATCTAACTTATCTATTTCCCAAACATTTCCTTCCGCCACTCTTACTGTAAAATAAGAAGGCTCGCCACTGTTTCTGTCATCCTTAGAAGAGAAACCTCTCAAACCGACATCACCAAACTCCTTAATCATGACGGATCCCCTCAAACATGCCTTCCTGCCTATTAGTTCTTCATCGCCTAAATATTTTCAGCAACCGGTTGACCTCTTAACACCCATTGATACAGTGCCTCATTTACCCCCTGTATCACACCCACAGTGGACCGGAATCACAACCCTCCTCTCCCATACAAAATTTCTTCTTCACACGTGAATATTGTCATCCCTCAGAAGATATACGAGTCCTATGGGAGCGTTTGAGTACACCATGCTCTACTCAAATGCAGATGACCGATCCAGACACCTCTACCATATACCCGAGGTGTTTACAAAAGCTCAAAATGCCTATGTCCTCATCTTCACCCCCCTCATCTCTATCGAATACCTCATCCACCTCTATTAACCTAACCAAACCTTCCCCTACGCTTGGGAATTCACCAATACCCAGCCTAACACACCCACCTAAATGGTTAGATTTATCCAAAAATAAAGTCGTCCATCCACCTAGGAGACTGACCCAATCTCCTCAAGTCCAATCTATGCCTCTATCACAATTAAATCCCTCACCATCACACCTACCTTCTATATTGGGACCTCACCCCTCCACCTTGCCTCAATACATCATACCTCCTGCGTTTTCTTTAAAATGACCTGCACCTTCTGCACCCATACAGAGATCCATGGGTGTATCAACACCGTCACCCCAAGTATCCTGTCCACCTACCAACCCTAAACAAACTCCATCATCAAAGGATTTGTTTGATGTCACTCCTCTTTCCCCGTGGTTGTTTCCTTCCACCACGTCATCTGTGGCCTCATCATCTAACCAGCTAAACATGACTTCTACGCCGAAGAAGCCGCGTTTAGTTAAATCCAATTATGAAAACCCCTTGTCTAAACCACCACCCGTACGAACCAACCATACCCAACCATTACCAAAACCCACCCAATCAATAGCCTCATCTTCCTCTGACTTTGACCCACTCAAAGGATCTTACGCCAAGATCCTTGATATGTTGGTGGAGAATGCGACAATTTCCCTACCCCCACTCAGACCCTATGATCCATCTAAACCTCAACCTATAGGTTATGATGAGTCTAAAATCTGCACTTACCACTGCACACCAGGACATGATGTGGAGGGATGCAAAGCTTTGAAATCCATCCTTCGTCAGTCACCTATCTCAGATAGAAAGGTTAAGAAAGACAACTTACGAAGGGAGAAACCTTTAGCTTCAATCCCCTCTCCTATACCACCTGTCCCCGCCTCACCAAGATCTATCATTATTGCAACCCCACCTCTTGAAGACAATGACTTATCCCTGCCATCTTCCTCCTCTTGTGTTCACGAGATCAACATGATTAGTATTGCTACTCGAGGGAAGAAAAACAATGGGAAAGCTAAAGAAAGCACACCTGCGGCCTCTCTTTCTCCGTCCGACATCCCGATCGCACCACCACCTAAAGTGGTTATTCGTGGACCTGCCTACCCCGTCTCTGATGGAGTTTCCCATCGTACCATGATCAAATAGCTTCACCAATCGCCGGTAAAAATGACACTGTATGATTTCATTCAAACCTCTGAATCTCATCGAAAAGCTCTCATTGAAATCCTTCAAGGGATAGAGGTCCTACCTAACGAAACCTTTCCCGTTGCCTCCATCTTAACACCCAACCACGTTGCTTCTCTCACCAAACAATCTACCACTTCTGTTGTAACACCCTGAACTGTTGTTACTTCCTCTTGAGCATACAAGTGTTGATATGTGATTTCTTATAAAAGGATGTGTTCCTTGATTTAGAAATCATGCTTGATATGTACTGTAATTTCTTTGCAGATCCTTCACTGAGTCAGAATATGATTAGACTCTTTTATTTATTTCATTTTGTATCTGAGTTTAATCTTATCTCGGAAAGAATTATAGAGTTATCCATCTATAAGACCTATCCTTGGATCAGTGGAATTGATCCAAGTATTGCTTTAAGTTTGTTCGTGATGAATTAAAACTACAGACCTTGAACAGGTTGCAAGGTCTAGAAGCATTGAATAAGCTAGTCTGGAGTATGACTCAGGTTGATCATGTGAAATGAATTGGTTCCCGATATCGAAGTATATCTGGAAGGTCTCGATCGTGGACCAGGTAATAATTCGGTTACATACGATTCTGCAGCCTGAGGCAGAACAGGAGCTAACCCTGTTCAAGAAGGTATGATGTAGGTCTTTTTCTGAGTGTACAGAATGTAGACCTAACTGGAATTATTAATGGTTAGTAACCTAAAACTAAACCTAACCTAGGGGTTAGATTAGTGTTAATCTAACCTAGACCTAGGCTAAGTGCTAATGTCCTAAGTTAGTATCTATGTGTAATGTGGTTAGAATAAGTATTATCCTAAATTCTAACCTAAGATACTAACCTAACTATTGAACAAAATGTATGGGGGCCTATGGAGGGGTGCGAACTATGGGCGGCATTTTCTATGTAATTAAATGCATTGGATAAGTGTGAAGGACAGGTCTTGGTGGAGGTTTTAGGAACGGCTAACTTGTGTCGACGTGGCAGGTTGCCAAAACTGAAAATGAACTGGAAATTTTATTTGACTGTCGCCAATTTTGGCGGTCGGTGGCAGTGGAGTTTGAGCGGGAAAGTCGGTGTAAATGCATTCAATGTGCTCGGTAGTCGAGCTCGGAACTCGCGTGAAGGCATGCAAACTGGGAAGTTGTTGGTTTGTTTGGCTTGTCGCGAATTTTTGTTTTCCTTCTGCCTGTTCACTGGTTCTTCGCACCAGTCTTCTTGGAGTTGCATGGCGAGTATGAGGGTATCTAGCTCTTTTCTCTGTCAAGGGGAATATATATGTCATGGAGATAGAAAAATTTTGTTGGTCGCTCTAACTTGGAAAAGGAAAAGGAAGTCCGAGCTCTTCCAGTGGTCTGCTTCGGAATTTTGAGCAAAAATCCAGGCATGTTAGGCCCTAACCTTTAAATATCTTGCTGTCTTTCAAGTGATTTCATTAGAACAACTCTGTTCAAATGATTTATGGAAATAGATGATTTTTTTCCTATGGTGGTCTTGTGTGATTTTTGGTACTGTATCTTCATGCTGGTTCGATTTTTCAAATTTATCCCTTGATGGGTGTTGATATAAATTCGAACTGTTGCTATATATTTCTGGGTGTTTTGCATTCTGGCTTTTATATGTGAAAATATGGCAAGATTTTGTGTTAGGCCTGCTCTGTGTGAGTCCATGAATTGTCCTCCCGATGGGTGCAGGGCTATAAGATGCATGTTGGTATATAGAAATGTATATAAAATATTTTGTTAATACTTGTTGTGGAAATTGTCGGAAGGGATACTGATGGACCTATTTGACTGTTCAGTTTTATTGAATCTTTGTAAGCTCTGTCGTGGGTTTTGATGAAGGTAGTTATTGATACTGTTTGGTTTCGTTTTGTCTTGAAGGTTGTTTGAGAATAAACATCTTTCGGTGTGACAGTATCTTATTGCAACTCTTTTGGAAATTGTTTTCCTTTTTCGTTGGGGTAACGAGATTTAACCGTTACAGTATGCATTATGGATATATGTATATTATATATTGGAACGACTCTGTAGAGTCCATTGAATGACTTGTATAAATGGACCACTGTGGAAAACTATACATTTATATATTTGAATGTTGGATAATTGATTTGTTTGAAGTCTTGAAGAAGTAACAGGTCTTTCGACCTCTGTTAATTGTAGTAAATTTTGGGTATAGACTCCCCGGTTGTACTGTTTCGTTTCCTTTTGTGTAAGCTTGTTCAAAAAATATTGAAGAAGGTTCAGTTGGTTCTTTTTACGAAATTAGTAATTATTGAAGCCTGTTCTTTTATGTTTATCATTACTGGAGTAGATGGAATCATTAATTATTCTTATTTATTATCTTGAATACTGTTGTATAGACTCAGTTGAATTCTTGATAAATAACCAGTGTGATCGCTTCAATTAGGATTGTTGGGTTTATTCTATTGTTTGACCCTGTGGAGGATATCTTGTTTCTTTTGGCTTCTGTATAAGCCTGAGATTGAACATGTGATTTTTATTTGGCCTTGATGGATTTCTGTGAATAGCTTGACATCTTGTATAACGGCTTTATGAAGTAGGTCATGGATACCATACTTTCTACTCTGATTTCATTCAGATGTAGCTACGATATTCTATGTTGTGTTTTCTTTAGATTTCATGTCAGTTGATGTGGCTGTGTGTGATGCGTGGGTTTCATTTAAACTTCTCTCTGCTTAAGTCGTAGGGAGATGTCATTGTTCAAAAGGAGTTCAAGTTTCTTATTGACTGTGGCAACAATTGAGTTCCTTTGAATTCGACCTTGGGAACAAAAGCCTTACAGTGTTGAAAAGGATTGAAGAGGCTGTAGATTGTTATTGGGATTGTAGGCGTGTTACGCCTTCCTTACTTTGATATCCATTTTTGAGTATGAATGAATTTAGGAGCTAACTGTACCTAAATAGGTAACGACAGTAGTTGTCTTCTTGCCTGTCGCTTCTTGCGTGAGGTCATTCTGAGTTTGTCTGGTAGAAAGACCATGTTGTTCGGCATGGGGGTTATTGTACTGTAGTTACTTTATTGTAACAGTGTGCTGTTGATGGACTCGACTGATTTATTTGCTGTGTTTTATTTCATTATTTAAAACAGCGATTCTTCTTGTGGCTTGTCGGACTTGTTTGTATACTTACCGGGTGAATGCTTTCCATATGAGGAGACGGTACAGTAGTGAACTGGTCTGAAAGGAAGTGTGAATGATTTGTTCCTTTCTCTTCTATTATTATAATACATGTTGATATCTGTAACATTAGGAGCTGTTTTAACATATTGATATACTCAAGAGTTGTTTTGATATTTCCATTTTCTGATGAAATTAACGATCTGTCCAATGTTGCTGATCTTGGATTTAAGATAATTGTTTTGGATACTTTCGTTCTTTGATTCTTAATATTTGATGAAATAATTGAGAAGTGTTTAGGACTATTCTGTAACGATGATAGAGTTACACGTTTGTAGTCATTTTTGTATTACAAGGGCATAGTCTGAATATGTTTACTTGTTTGGATAATGGAACTCATTTAAATAGGGTGTTTAATGAAAACAATTGACGGATTGCAATTGTTTTAAAAGTTAGTGCTTATCATGCTCAGTTCATCGAACTGACTCATGTTGACTATTTTTACAGATGGTTGCCGTAAGTGGTAAAAGAAATGCAGATCTGACAGGATGATCAGATTGTTTAATTTGATTTATAATGAATTACAGCTTGATTTTCTAAATGTACTATATGTGGAAAGATGTTTCTTTTCCGTTAAGCATTGTATCAAGTATGCTGCTTGCATAAAATGTATTTGTATAGTTATGAAAGGAATGAAAATAAGTATTTGATACTTATGTGTTGTATTCTTAATTCTGATAGTTGACCTTCTTCGGTTTATATACCAGAGTGGCAATGTTATCTTTGTGTAATTGGATGCTTTTGTGATTGACAATGAAAGCTTAAAGAAAATGTGATTGAATTCTTATGAGTGTTTAGTAGTTCTAATTTGTTCTATCGAAAGCTAAATTGAAATTTAAATCATTGTCTTTTTAAAAGATAGGGTTAAAACGAACCTAAGCAGAACACTAATCAAGCTGAGGTAAATTACTAATCCCTAGTCCTAGTATGGCAGGACAACATTAAATTGGATTCTTAACCAATTATATCTTTATACTAATAAGTATGATATAAATTCAGTTAAGAGAACTGATATAAATCTAATGGGGTTCAGATGGCAATCTCATATGAAGGTTATGAGATATTGTCCAATTCTGTTGTTTTAGAATCATGTGTATTCTAATGACTCCTTGATGAGAGATTGACCTTAATACCTCTACCATGTAATGGGTTTTATTGAGAAAGGTCGTCTTAAGACGAAGAATCCAGGGATTGGGAAAGGCTAACCTATGGGGAAAGTCTTTAAAGTAATTTAAAACTCAACGTGCGTAACGCATATTATTAAGTAGATCTTTTCGAGGTGGATTTAAAGGTTGACGGCACAAGACAACTGCAGGGTTGTACCTCCGAGAAGATTAGGATCTTCTCGAAGTTACAACAATGCAGGTGACTTATGACGACACCCTTTGCATTGATCGCTAAGATTTACACTTTGATCTCGAACGAGTTACTCAGGGACCAATTAGGAATGTGGCCATGTTATAAGGCTGCCTAGGAGGTTCGGGGTATCTTGACACACTGGTTTAACTGCAGGGTTAAACCAGTATGTCATCGTATCCCTAATCCTCGTGGGCATCCATATAACATTATCACCTTGTTAATCTGTCTCCGAGTGATTAAGTTGTGAAAGGAAGGACTGACAGTAGTCAGTGTAAGACATTCTATATAACATAAGAATGGGGTGAAGGACATATTCTAGATTGACGAGTATGCCGTTAAGGAATACTAGACATAACAGTATGTTTCAAATCTTTGGCCAAAGTATCGCAAGCTGCTGATTGCGTTGTCCTAATTCACCTAGTCTAAGGGATGAGATGCCGATGAATAATGGTAACAATTATTCAGTTAGGTTCCTTGGACAGAACATTCTGAATCCCAGAATAGGGAAGAGAACCATGCAGAGTGAAGTGTTAAATAAAAACCATCTCTTATTACTCATGAATAGATCGGTAGATTACCGAGTCATGGAATGAATAGATCGGTAGATTACCGAGTCATGGAATGAATAGATCGGAGGTACTCCGAGTCATTACAGCTGCATATGGTTGTCTGTTATATGAATGGTTATTTGATTTGTGAGTTCTAAATTATGTATTTAGAACCAGGATGCAAATATCAAAAAAAAAAAATTTCACTTGTTCTAAGGTATTAATTGAGGATGTTACATCTGTCCCTGTATAGCAAGCCACTGCTGTCAGTTTCTCCGAAAATGAAATTGTCGTCTTTGGTGCAGAAGATCCTGACCCCGCTCTTTTCATCTCGCTTACGTCCGGGACATCCGAGTACATCTTGTTATGAATTGACGGGGGCACTAGCCTAAACATCATCTCTTTGAAATCCTTCCAACAAATGAATATCCCTTATAGTTGCATGTGTGCCAACCCCACCATGTTGCATTCATTCAATGATGCTATTACTTCTACTTTAGACACCGTGATCCTTAACATTCATGTAGGGCCATGTACCTTAACCGAACTCTTCTATGTCCTTGAGGGAGAATTCCAATACAACATGTTGTTTAGGCCGCCCTTGGATCCGAGCTTTGGGATGCGTTCCCTCCACCTTACATAGATGCATAAAATTTGAGTATGAGGGGAAGTCATACACCGTAAAAACTGACACTCCCCCTTCAAAACCTGCAATATGTTATATTGCCCTAATGATGTGCTTGTACAAGTCAAGGCACCCATTCATCCAACCCAGAAACCATCTACTTCGCCCACACCTCAACCATCCACCTTAGCCGCACCTACACCTTCAACCAATGAAACCTTCGCCGCAAATACCACTTCCTTCCCCGCAGACAACATCCCAACCTCATATCCCTTGGTAGATGTTTTTCAATTCCTTATGCTGGGGGAATATCGCCTATATAATGTTAGCACTTTGCCATACCCCACAGGAGTACGGACAGTTACATGCGCATCCTACCTATGACCATCGTGTGGGGGAGGTGATCTCCTACGGACCACCTAATTTCCGCACCAACCTAACATATGGGGATGTCAACGCATCCTCTGTTACCCCTGAACCTCCCCTTGGTGGTGGTTCCCTTCTAATCCAATTTTCAATATCTAACAAATCTTCATTTTGCCCTCACCTTCTTGACTCACTGTGCTTGGAAAGGTTTTGGTTTCGGTATTTATGAACAAGGCCGACATACAATCATTCCCATGACTACATGCAAACACAAAGATTGTAGTGGTCTTGGATTTTCTGAAACACTTACACCAAAGAAACCTCGTGTCAGTTGTATCTGGGAAGACAACAACATTACCTCTTCTGAACCATCATCACCTATTTTGCCATCTTCACCCACAAAGTTGATAGACCCGGAATCTATCCCTCCTAACTTTTTTTTTTCGTAAATGCTATCTTCCTGGGTCCTCTCACTTATCAACACGATAATGAAGACCCATATTCTCTTCCCCTTCTGTATCCAGACATGATCGAAGAAGACTTACCTTTAATTAATGTTGTTGAGTGCCAGGATGATGACTCCATCCTCACTTACCTTGGCACGGATGACACTTATATTCAACATGCTTTACCATCTAAAACTCAAACCATGTTGAATGAGTCGACTATAGAAATCAACATCCACACAGAGGATGATCCTCACATTGTGAAGATCAGACAATCACTTAACGCATCAGAACAAACTGCCTTCACTACCTTCCTCTATGCCCGCAACCAAGCTTTCGCTTGGTCCTACGCTGACATGCCAGGAATCGATCCTGACATTGCTGTCCATAACATTACTCTGAAACCCGACTCCAAACCAGTTAAACAGAAACTAAGAAAAATTCATCCACGCATTTCCCTCTGGGTCAAAGAAGAGCTTCAACTACTCCTTTCTGTTTCCTTCATCTTACCTATTGACTATCCTCAATGGATTTCTAACATCGTACATGTCACTAAAGTGACGGGGGGACTTTGGATATGTACGGATTTCCTGGACCTTAACCTCACTTGCCTAAAGGATGAATTCCCCCTACCTAGTATTGATCAACTTGTTGATCCACTGCAGGCCATGAGATGCTTTCTCTCATGGATGGCTTCTCGGGATACAATCAAATTTATGGTAGTCCTAGCCGATCAACATAAAACCACCTTCATTACTCCTTGGGGAACCTTCTGCTATCGTGTCATGCCATTTGGCCTTAAGAATGCTGGTGCGACCTATCAGCGGGCTATGACTTACATTTTTCATGACATTATGCACACTATCCTTGATGATTATTTCGATGATCTTCTTGGCAAATCTAAACATCGCAGTGAACATCTCGATGTTTTAACCATTATTTTTGATTGCCTGTTACAATACTGTGTTCGTCTTCAACCAAAGAAATGTGTCTTTGGTTTCCTTTCAAGAAAAATCCTTGGTTTTATCATCTCTTTACGTGGCATTGAGGTTGATCCGAAAAAAGTCAAAGCTATCCTAGAAATGCCCCCACCCACTAACCTCAAACAATTGCGTAGTTTCATCTCACAACTCTCAGATCGATGTCAACCTTTCCATCATCTCCTTAAAAAGGACATTGTCTTTCAATGGAGCGAAGAGTGCCACGAAGCCTTTGAGGCTCTTAAAGCCTATCTCTTGCAGCCACCCGTGCTTGTCCCACCTCATGATGATTTCCCTTTCTACCTTTACCTTTCTGCCACCGACCATGTTGTAGGAGCCATGGTCGCACATCATGACTCCGAGCATCGAGAACAAGCCGTTTATTACATAAGTCATACTTTTGTGGATTACAAGACTAGGTATACACATGTAGAAAAGTTGTGGCTAGCCCTATCATTCATGGCCACCAAACTCCGACATTACCTCCTGAATCACAAAACTTTTGTCATCACCAACGCTAACCCCATCCATTGTATGTACGCCAAACCTCATCTAAACCAACGCATCACCCGATGGCTTATGCTCCTCGCCGACCTCGACCTTGAGTTTGTACACCAGAAATCAGTCAAAGGACAAACTATCACAGACCAACTTGCGGAAGCCCCTTTACCTGGGGAACAATTTACCAATTTTACTTTGCCTGACGAACTCATCGCAATTCTTTCACTCAGTGAGGTGTCATATCCAATTACCCTATTCTTCGATTGATCCAAATGCCAACGCAGCGAAAGGCAGGCGTTGTTCTCATTCCTCTTGATGCTAAACCTATGTCTCTTTCATTCCGGCTCGATTTCCCCTGCACTAATAATACAGCGGAATACGAGGCCCTTGTTTTGGGTCTCTAGGTTACGTTACACTTAGGTGTAAAGTCTATTAACATTTTTGGCGACTCTCAATTGGTAGTCAATCAAGTTATGGGCATCTACCAATGTAAAAATGAGGAACTTCAAAAGTACAAACATTATGTGGATTCACTTTTGACCTTATTTACTCATTATTCTATCCAAACCATTCCCCGCTCAACTAATAAATTTGCAGATACTATGGCTTGCTTGGCCTCACAAATTCCTACCTCACCAACTGACTCTGACATATTTGTCTTGGTCCAACAACTCTTTGCCCCATCTTACTCAGTCCCGGAAGTTTGTATGGTAAATAATGTATCTGCTAATTCGCAGGATACCTAGTATCACCAATTTCACGACTACCTTACAACCTCTATTCTCCCACTTGACCTTACTAGTAACGGCAAACGTGTTTTTCTTAAAAGTGTTTCTCGTTATGTCATCATAGGGGGACTCCTCTATAAACATGGCTTTGATGGCATCCTCCTTCGATGTCTAACCGGCGCGGAGGTCACCTATACCATCCAACAAGTCCATGACGGAATTTGTGGTGGACATTCTTGTGGCCTTGCCATAGCCAAATAGATCCTTCGCCTAGGCTATTATTTTCCTACTCTTAATAACGACTGCTATGAATATGTTAAGCATTGTGTTATGTGTCAACAACATTCCAACCTTCAACATACTCCTAGCCACCCGCTACAGGTCACACGAGATCTTTGGCCTTTCTCACAATGGGGTTTAGACCTTATTGGTGAGATTCACCCACCTTCTTCGCAATGTCACTGTTGGATAATCACAGCAACCGAATATTACACTAAATGGGTGGAGGCCATTCCACTCATTTCAACCAAAAAAGAAAAAATCATAGAGTTCATCAACCATCACATTATCTGTCATTTTGGTGTTCCTCATCACCTGATAACAGATAATGGAAAATCTTTCAAAAATAAGTTGTTACAAGACCTTTGTGACCACTTTGGTATCAAACTTAGCTTCTCATCACCTTACTATCCACAAGAAAATGGTCAAGTTGAATCTTCTAACAAAATCCTAACCAAAATTCTCATGAAAGTCATTAACGATTCTGGAAACAATTGGCCTGATCACATCCCCTTTGCCCTTTGGGCTTATCGTACCAGCATTCATACCTCCACTAATGTCACACCATTCTCTTTAGTATATGGTACCGAGGTTGTCTTGCCTTTCGAAATACAAATCCCCTCCCTAAGAATATCTCTCTAGGATATTCTCACCAATGATGATTTCCGCCAAGAGCGGTTAGCCCAATTAGAGCTTCTTGACGAGCGTCACCTTATAGCTCTTGACCACCTTCAAATTTATCAAAAGCACATTAAGCATGCTTATGATAAACGAATTCGTGAGCATACCTTTTAGATTGGCGATCTTGTCCTCAAAGAGAATCAACATGTAACCAAACTAGAAAAGAGAAAATGTGGAAAATTTGCTCCTAATTGGATTGGGCCTTACATTATCACTCACACCTACGGATCAGGTACTTATCGTTTAGCTTCGCTTAATGGTAAACCCGAGCCTGAACCCCTTAATGCCTTGCATCTCTGACCATTCTACTGTTGAATTTAGTGTTACATCACTTCTTATCTACCTTGCACTCGTCCCTTGAGCCCATTTACCACCTCATTCACCTTGTTTCATGCATCTCAAAATGGAATCAAGCTCACATGGTCTAATCATCACCTCTTCTTAAAAGATGCCTTCCCTTTTTAGTCTGGTCCATGACTTAAAAGTATCAAAATAACAAGTTCTCAATTATATAATTCTGGGATATTATTGAGTCAAACTTCCTACAAAACTAGATGCTTCATGTCAAATAGACATCTAGACCTCTAAGCTATAAACTAGACTGTTCCCTCGAAGGACAGCTATGTGCAAAGCTGCACCATGCTACTATAAGTAGACTACTCCCTTGAAGGATAGCTTTACAAATTCAACCTCTATCAGAAGCTTCTCACATTGATCAGCTTCATGAAGACATCAAGAAACAAAAAAATGCATATCCCATATAGACTTCCCGCATCAATCAGTCTATATCCAGAAAAATAAAAGTAGTATTCAAAAGTACTTTTGAGTCATGGACTCATCTATCTAGGTTTGGATCTATTTCGTCAGAATAATCACCTTATAATAAGTCCTCTACGCATCAGTTATACCATCCACCTCACCTCACCATTCTTCACAATAACAAAACTCAAGGGACATGACATATATTCGATATATTGTGATTATACAACTATTTTCACCTATCGACTTCTCACCTATGCAAGGTACCTAGGGATTCAAGCTCATCCTACGATAATACGTGGTTTGTTTTTCTCTTTTCCACTACGGGACACTTTTTCCTCTTTTACCCGAATCTAGGATTATGTGTTGACCTTAATCAGGACACGATTCCCTATGCTTGGGTAAGCTCAACCTCACTTCACCTATACCCACACCAACACCGCCAATACCTTACCAACACCAACAACATTACCCTACCAACATCAAAATTTTACCAACAAAAAAAATTTCCTAACCACAACCAAATTGCCTGAATTCACCTCTCCCTGGTCCTAAGGGAGAACTACATCAGTTTGAGGCCTCCCCTTGCTTTTGTGCAATGGGCTATGTAGGCAACACTTAGGAGACATGGGGTCTCCCAAGGTTAGCTCGACCATCCCCTACCATAACCTATCATGTGTTGTTAAAATATAAATGATTTCACATATTTATATTGATAACACTCACCTTGGTCTTTTATCAATTCAAAACATTCAAAACACAAACATTCTTATTATTATCGTAAACTCAAATCAACATACATATTCAGTTTTATTTAGATGTTAAACAAATACATCTTCTCTATCATCGACATGCAGGTCAACATCCTTATTTATTCTTCTATCCCTATGAAATTCACTTAGACCCTTGTGCCTCATCCCGAACCAGGTGGTGATCGTGATCGTCGACGCCGCTCACCTGGCCTCTCCATCCTCAAAGGTGCCACTGCTATTGGTTCCTCCCATTGATCTGCTAATCTCTCCTGTAACATATGAATACGCCCTCTCACATGGAGGAATCTTACCTCTAGTCTCTCCACTCGTGACTGCGCAACCACTAACAATACCGTTGTCTCATTCACCTGCGTTTGAATCTAGTGAACTAAACCCTGGAGGCGGTCTCTCTCCACTGTAATCATAGCAATGTCAGGATGATCAGGTCTCTCACATGAACCTCGCAGCTCTGCTACCCACCATAATCTATAAGACTCTGTCGCTCCTGCATCCATTACCCTGGCGATCAGCTGCTGTCTCTTCTGGTCCTTCTAGAGGTGTCAGCCAAGGAGGTGAGAATGATGCCTTGGCGTCAATCCTCATGTATGGTCTATAAGCCATGGGTATATCTTGAACAAATCCAAATTGTCACTGCACGTGATCTAGAGGAATCCTCTCATACTCACGCTCCCCTATGTCCTGAAATCCACCTTAATCGCTCTACACCCCTCAAATCCTTAGCTATGTTCTTCATCACCATATAGTTCCCGTAAGGCCTCCAACGGATATCCACAATCGTCACCATCTCCCACATCTGCCTATAATACTCGACGTCATCTGTCACGGCCTCGGCTCTCACCTCTTGCTCTGTCTGGACCCATCGTCTGAATCCCAACCTCTGCACTCATGTCTCTCCTTCCTGGATTGGTTGGCCTATTGGTCGCACACACACAATGTGCTCATAGGCCCAACAATGTAATAAGTATGCACAATCTAGTGTAGTCCTGTAATTTCTCCTGCAGGCCCATAAACCCCTGTATAGCTCCGCCAGATATGCGGGTTCCCATGCGAAAGTCACGCTCCTTTCTATCATTTCCCAAATAATACACATCAATGATTTTGAAAATCTTCCCCCATCCGCCCTCGGTAATGCATAATACCCCACCGCTATCATTAATACCACTGCCAACCTTGTTGCTCTCAGGGTGTGCTGCAAACATTATACCATAAGTGAATGTCAAACCTCGATGTGTCAAATCTCGTGTAGCTGGACCAAACACTATGTTATCGCTCCCCACGTCGCGTTAGGCCCTGCCTGATACACTGGTCTTCCTATAATTGGGAGTCTCAAAATTCGGAACACATCTTCTAACGTCACTGTCGTCTCCCCTGTTGGCAGATAGAAGGTATTCTTTTCTGGATTCCATCTCTCAATCAACGCCTGCAACATAGCATGATTGCGTGTGATTCGTGAATAATAGCGGATTCCACTTAACCCCACATGGTTTATCAATGCCCACTCAGCTGGTGTTACATCCGCTCGGACCTGTGACAACAAAGCTGGCACCCTATCATTCATCCTCAACCCTGCCTCTGCCTGCATACATCAAATCAACAAATAACAAATCAATAAATAAAATCTCCCAGGTGTTTTTTATCACATTCTAGAATTTTACACAGTAACCAATATCGGTTATAGATAACCGATACCAGTTACCTAACCGATACCAGTTATCTCTAAACGATATCGGTCACTGTCAATTCTATACACCCTGCTTAAAAACACCACCTACGATAATTATTCGCTCGTTTACCCCTCTCTGTACCTACAAACATACCCGAAACCCCTGATTACCTACCCCATAACACTCACCCCATCCCAAACCCTTGCCTATCACCTTTTCTTTTTCATCTCTACCCACTTACCTTCTCTCATCCTATTCATAAACATGCAAGAATTGAATTCCAACCAAAACTTATACCTCTTGGGATGCAGCAGCTTGAGGTGGAACCTATCTTCCCTCTCTTCTCTACCCGCTGGATGCTTCTCCTTGTTCAGCCATGTTCACCACCCTCTTCAATATAACTTGTCTTTCTGCCTTCTTAATCTAAGCCCATGATTACTTTACCTGTCTCTTTCCTCCTTATCACTCAATTCTCCCATGCAATTACCTGTATAAGCCGTCAACAGCGTCACATTCATTTATTTAACTTGTTGCATGACTCTAAAAATAAGAACTTAAGTTGCCTCCCAAGCTTTTCTATTTTTAGAAAATCTCGTTTTAGCATAACCGATATCGGTTACCTAACCGGTATCGGTCGAATGACTAATGACATCGGTTACCTAACCGATATCGGTCACCTCTCTCCCTTTGGTTATCCTAGGCCATTTCTTTGTTTTTTACAAATTTTTGGTGGCGCCCACCTCTTTTCCTTGCATAACGACATAGTTATCAATATCTATCATTAGAATACCATCAACACATAGTGTAAAACTTCATCAACATCATCTATATATACATCAAATTTCAATACCATTGACAAAACACATGAAACATTCTAATACATGCATCAAATCAAAAATTTTACACACCATGTGGAGCAAACTCATCTATATATCATCATTAAATCAATGTCAAAATATACAAATTGCCCTGCATGGGGCCTCTGTGATCTAAAAATACAAAGTCGGCACGCAGGCTGCTGTCTCTGTCAAAATCTCGACTCGGCTTGCAGGCCGGTCTCTCATGTCAAAAATATACTCGGCTCGCAGGCCGGTATCAACTATACAAAATGTACTCATCTCGCAGGACGGTATATACAACAAAAATGAATAAATAAATCCTATGTGGGCATACAGGCCTCTATATACACACTCGGTTCGCAGACCGGTGTCTCTATCAACAAATCCTCTATATACCCATCTCTGCTCCTGGGGCAGACTCAGCTCTCTCCCCCTCCCTCGGCTCGTCTCTCAGCTGGCCCCTGTGCCGGATCTCACCTCCTACCCATCACTGACCCACTGGCTGTGGCTACGGCCCCCTGTGACCTGTGACTCCAGGATGTCTCCACCCTGTGAGCCGCATATGGCTGATAGTCGGCACCGGTACCATCTAGCACGTCCTGATAATATCGGGCCTCCGCTCTCGCCTCCATATATCAGGCCCGTGCCACCATGGCTGGTGGGGCTGGTCCCCCGGCTCCTAATAGAAGTGGCCCCTGACCTGCCTGTACACCCTGTGCCTGAGGCGGTGCCTGTACCTGTGCTTGTGCCTATGCCTGTGCCTGTGCCGGTGCCTGTGGCTATGGCCTGTCCCTATGCCTGTGCCTGTGCCTGTGGTGTGCCTGTGCCTGAGGCTGTGCCTGTACCTGTGCTTGGGCTAACTGCCCCTGTAGCACCCAAATCTGTGCCTGTGTACAGAGCAAGCTGCCCCTGTAATAACTGCACCTGGCCCAAGAGACGATCCCTCTCCGCTATAACAGCCGCCAAATCTGGCTGTGCGGGCTGTGCTCTCATGACTGCCCTCTGCCCTACCCACCACACCAAAAATGAACCTGTCACCCTGGCATCGTCCACCGTATCATCAGCCGGCCTCTCTGCTACCCAGACTGGGTCAAATGGCTGCGGTACAGGCAATGGTGCCTCTACATCCTCCCTCCGATACTGTGGGAAGGGAGGTGGCTCATCCTATCGTAGGCCCAACTGTCGTCGTACCCTCTCTAGGGGAATCCGCTCATACTCCCCGGGTCTCCATCCAGCTATCTAGAAGATGTACTGGATCCATCATAGCTGTGCTCGGGCTCCTCCATGGGGATGATGGCCTCTGTATGGCCTCCATATAATATCTAGTGCCGTCAGGCCCTCTAACATATGCCTGTAATACGTGACATCTCGCCCTGCAATCACTGCTCGTGGCTGGCCCATGACCCCCAACCACCTCTGAAATCCATATCTATACACTACCTGTGGCCCTGGCTGCTGGGGCAACCCTACTAGTCAGTATATAGACGATATGCTCATAGGCACAGCAGTGTAACAAAAATGTCGAAACATATACCAAATCGCCTCATATGACGATAGCCCCAGAGCTCTCTGTATAGCTGCACCAGATACACCGGTGCCCATGCATAGCAGGTGTGCTCCTCCACCATCTCATGTAATACTCCCATCAAAGCCCGTGGGAAGCGGCCTCCCTCTAAGTCAGTGAAGGGCGAAGCAGGTGATACCAATCATCATCAGCATGGCAAGCCGTGTCTCCTGTCTATGCGCGCGATACATATCACCATAGCAGATGCTCGCAGCTATGTGATATGTAATCAATGGGGCCGCATCCCTGAATACCTGCAGGATGCTATCCATCGCTGTCTCATAGCATCCACCTGGAACACTCACCTCACCAATGATCGGTAGTCTCAGGATGTGATACACATCCTCAAGCGTGACTGTCATCTCTCCAGTAGGGAGATGGAAGACATTGGTTGCCGGATCCCATCTCTCGATGAGGGCAACCATCAGGCTGTGGTCCCTATCCACAACCCTATACCTCTGGACTCCACCAAGTCCAACCTCTCGCATGACTGCCCACTATGCTGCAGTCACATGTGGCCCGCATCCGCCCTAGTAGAGGTGGCATCTGATCCCGCATCGTCAGCTGCTAGCGTGCCTGCAAAAACAACTCACTCCATCAGGCCTACCCTTTACCAAAACAACTACCTTAACCCTCTATACCCACTTACCCACCCAACCACAACCCGACTCTATACACACATCTACACCCACCTATCTTACCTATACATCTACAATATCCCCTTTACCTATCTCACACCCTACCAACCGCCCCGCTCTACTCTCACCCTCTAACCATACCCCCGCCAATTTAACACCTCCTACTTCATACACAACACTTAATCTATCCTACCCGAACCGGCCCCCAACCACTCAATTACCCCCACCACAATAACCTTTACCAGCAACTCTACCTTCTCCCCCTTCACCCCCCAAAAAAAAAAAACTCTATCCTACCCGCCTACAACAAACGAACACCACAAATTTCACAACCCTAACTTCTACCCATGGTGACCGGTACCGGTCACCCTTCGACCGCCATCGGTTCCCCAACCACATTGTATGTATGCACGACGTCTAGTCGACACTATGACCGACGCCGGTCTATAACACAGTAATCTATACAATTATTCTTGTGACCGATGCCGGTCGCCTAGTGACCGACATCGGTCACTGTGGGATTTCGGGGCCGGACCAACAACGGCCCCCAAATCCCCTTTTTTCCTATTTTTACCCATCTACCCACAAGAATTACCTAAAAACTTACCCACCCTGCCATTTTGGCCTACCTAACATACCTACCAACTCCATTTTACGATTTACCTTCATTTATCCATTATTTTATTAAATTTTGGATTCCTACCCCAAAACCCACATCCTAGCTAAATGCTTCAACTTCACGCAAAAAGGGGTTCAGAGCCTACTGGTATGACTACATGTCATCGTGGTGGGATAGGTGGCGGTGGTCTAGCTCCTCCAGCACCTCCTACTCCTCCAGGCTTGTGCCATGGCTCCAAATCTCCTCAGCAGGGTCCTCAACCAATCAAATTCTGTCTCCTGATCTCTGGGGCCTACCAATAACTTACTCCCCCACTCAACTAGTGCCAACTCAGCCCAAAATTTCAACCCAACTAATTCACACCTCAGAAAAGACAAAAATGGGCACTCAAATTCACAAAGTGACAATGACATGCTGTATTTTTCTTTTTATAGGTTTTGACATATAACCGATGCTCGGTTACGGCGACGCCCTAGAAGACCGGTGTCGGTCTTGTGACCGATATCGGTCACACATAACCGATATCGGTTACCTACTTACTTAACCTAACTCCCACCCTTATCCACCAATCTCCATTTTTCACCACCTCACCTACCCCCGACTTTGCTAAATAGCCTTATTTTGAATTCATCGGCTTGACCCAAGGCCACAACCAACCAATCGGCCCAACCCAAGGCCACAACCAACCAATCAGCCTGACCCAAGGCCACAACCAACCAATCGGCCCGACCTAAGGCCGTAACCAACCAATCGGCCCGACCCAAGGCCATAACCAACCAATCGGCCTGACCTAAGGCCGCAACCACCCAATCGGCCTGACCCAAGGCCAACCAACCAATCGGCCCAACCCAAGGCCGCAACCAACCAATCGGCCGACAACCACCACTAAATCAGGCCCGACCCAAGGCCGCAACCCACTAATCGGCCCGACCCAAGGCCGCAACCCACCAATCGGCCCGACCCAAGGCCACAACCAACCAATCGGCCTGACCCAAGGCCGCACCAATTAAGTACCTCGACCAAGACCCACAATTTACGATTCTATCATGTAGCTGTTTGTTCCATCGAGCTCACCTGTTCGTGTTTTAGCATAACTAGGATACTTGAATTGATCAGCTGACCAGCATTGCCTAGACCAAGACCGTGCCATTTATCTCAACCAAACCAACCATTTGGTACTGTCTGAACATGCCTAAACGTTCCGGTACCTTACCCGTTATATCCCCTGGAGCTACTTCCTATGCCTTGGATACCCAGGATTATATCACCCTTGTTTGGATAAACTATCGACCTTTGCCTATGAATTGCTTGTTTGCTCTTCACATCATGTACCCTGGTCGCACTACTGCATTTCAATGTGCATGTCTGCTTCCTTGAACTTACCCCACCATCTTACCATCATCTCAACACCATTCACCCTTTATCAACCCTATCCCTGATTTCACGTCGCCTCAATCTGTGATAGATTTGAGGGGGATTATCTATACCCTTAACTGGGGCAACCACTTCTTATTATTGTCAGAGAAGCTTTACACGAAAAGCTACATGACAACAAGGAGCAAATGTAGACACCAAATTTGGGTCTTACAATGCCTTGTACCCTGCATATCACCTCGCAACCTAACCATACCTCACCACCTAAACCTTACACACTTAATTATTTATTAATTACCATATAATTAATAAATCCACATATCAACCCCTACCACCTCACCTTGCTACCTCATCATGACCTAGCCCTAACCCTAAACCAACCTAATTAAGACCTATGACTTGGTCCAGACCCACACCCATGACTCATCACCCCTCACCCGCAATCAAAACAAACCTAATAATAACTTGACCAAGCCCACAACTGATCCCTCGGGAGAAAAGGAGGGAAAGTTGGATATTTTACTAAAAATAGCCAACTTTGACCTAACTGACATCGGTCCCTACTCGACCGCCATCAGTTACGTAACCACTATCGGTTCCCTATAAATTACCTTCCCTAGCCAAAAAAAAAAGGACCCAGAGATTCATTTGGGTAGACAGAAAGACAAGTGAAGAAAAGCAGAAAAGGTTGCAAAGAAGAGCATCGAGCCGAAGACTATAACTGAGTAACTGGATGGCTTGTCACCCTTGTTCAAGCATTGTAAAAGACCGAGGATAGCTTCAACAGCTCACTTTCCAACACCAGATCATCCCAACTAAGCATTACTGTCGCCACCACACTCCTTGGATCTGTATCTTCATCAGGAACTAGTAAGTGTTATCTTGTAGTTCTTTGTTATCATTTTTCTTTAATTCATATTAAATGGGGAACTGACCACCTTCGAAAGGAATTCTAATATTTCCTGGGCCTAAGGTAATTCCTTCACTTGTTGTCTAACTAAAATTCTAGTGGTCTTGCGTTCTTATTTATATGTAGTCCTTCCTAGACAAAAATGATTTCTTCACAATCAATCTGATCTGTCTACGGTACACGCAAACCTTCCCAACATTCAACAGGTATTCCTCCTAGCCCTAACCCTTATTTTTTTCTCAAGAGAATGAAAGGATAGAAGTAACTCTATTCTGGAACGGAAACATACTGTGTGAAACAATGAGGGAAATAGTGAAGGATACAAGATATAAGAAGAAAATGAAGCAGAAGGAATACTTTGATCAAAAGATCCATTGGTCTCCATTTCATGTGAATGGCTTGGTTCTAGTATATGATTCCATATACAAAAAATAAGGCAGAGAAAATTTCTTCCCAAATGGATGGGGTGCTACAAAATAGTAGTTGTGCATGAAAATGGTACATACCGACTAGAGAAATTGAATGACACTCCCATTACGAAATGGGTCAACCATAACAAGTTAAAGATTTCCCAAGCACCAGAATAGTCTAGTCCGATGACAGAGTAGAAGCTAGGAAGGGGGAAGATTTCAACACTAAAATTTTCCTCCGTAATTTCTATTTCATTAATGTGTGTATTAGGAATAAGATGTTGTTAAGTATAATTAGTAGTAACATCTGATAGAAGATAACAACGATGCCAGTATGACGCCGCCAATAATGTATAGTACAGTAATAGTCAAAAGTACAATAGGAATGTTGTGGTAAAAAGTAAATATTTGTCGTAAGTGGTTCGGTAATGTTAAAATGTCAAAGTTAGGGTAAGTAGAGAAGTAGGGTCTACATGATTAGGAATTAAAAATATTATATTGGTAATAAGCACAAGGAGTGAGGGTCATAAATATTTTATGTATTTTATTTATAAAAATATCTAAAAATGTGGAACCCATGTGAAATAATAAGGTTTATCTTATCTTAAAAGATAAGCTTACATGTTCATATAAGAGTTAAGGTATGGAAATTGATTCGTCAGAGTAGATTTCTTATCCTATCTTAGAGATAAGATGGATAAGCCTGGAAGTTCTATAAATAGAGAGGCCACCCCCCTCATTTAGCATAGAAGGAAGTAGTGAAAAATATTGTATGAGTAAGTGTGTAAAGGAAGCCATCATTTAGAAGGTGTGTTAAAGAATCTATTGTGAATTTTCTCCCATAGTTATTGTTGGAAGGCAAGTGAAGTCAATAACGCTTGAAGTACTTCATGGGTGAGATTGTAACAATTTCGTGTTGATATTATAATTTACACTTATATTTCAGATTTTTCATCATTCCTTCGTATCATAGTCTATGGTATTCTTGTGTTATGTTTGTTGTTATGTTTCCAGATTACATCCACCAAACTAAAGGCTGTGCATTAGTAAATAATCATAGCATGAGGAGTTCCCGGTGGAAAATTATCATAGTGTTGGATTGGTGATAACAAGTTCTTAGATCCATAAGTCTATACCCATATCTATCGACACTAAAATTTTCCTCCATGATTTCGATTTCCTTAATGTATATATTAAGAATAAGGTGTTGTTAAGTATAGTTAGTAGTAACGTCCACTAGAAGATAACAACGTTGCCAATACAGTGCCACTAATAAATTATAGTATGGTAATAGTCAAAGTACGATACGAATGTTGTGGTAAAAAATAAATATTTTTCATAAGTGGTCTCAGTAATGTTAAAATGTCAAAGTTAGGGTAAATGAATAAGTAGGGTCTACATGATTTAGAATTAGAAATATTATAGTTGTAATAATTACACAGAGTGATGTCATAAATATTTTGTATATTAAATTTGTGTAATATCTATAAAGGTGGAACACATGTGAGATGATAAGGTATGGTTTATCTTAAAAGATAAGCCTACATGTAAAGGTAAGAGTTTAGGCATGGAATATGATTAGCTAGAAGAAATTTCCTAGAGATAGGGTGGATAATCTTGAATTTCTATAAATAGAGAGGCCTCCTCTCATTTATCATAGAATAAAGTTATAATAATTATTTTAGGAATAAAGGATTCATTGTGAATGTGTGTTAAAGACTTGAGTGAAGAACATCCACTCTGATGGTTTCTTGTAACTAAATACTTAATCTAAAGAGAAATGAAGAATCATTATATTTCATTCAAGAAAGCGAGAGAAGAGAGGAGGATGTAGAAGGAGAGCTTGAAAGATCAAATAGAGGGATTCCTTGAGGTTCATAGGGTAGACTTGAGAAGTATTTGTAGAAGTAGATGTTTGATGATGTTTCTTTGAATAATTAGAAAGAAAGAGTGTTAAAATTGATTTCCTTTTTTTTATCGAATAAAAGTTTTATAACTCAGTAAGTTTCCTTAATCTTATGTTAAGTCTGTGAATAATGGAAATTGTGTGATTCATGTATGCATGGGTATGTTTGACATATATGTTTTCATGAGATGATATTCCCACTTAGTCAGAAATCATTTGGAGTTGGTAACCTAAATGTTGTTTACTATGCATTAGTAATTACTAAAAGAAGATAAGGAGTTTGAAACCATTAGTAGAGAAGATTACCACAGTAAAGTCACTTTTTACCGTGAATAGTATTTACCATAGTAACTTCACTTTTTAAAAGAAGAATAGTATTTACCACAGAAAAACCTGAAAGAATTACTGTGAATAGTATTGTACCAATGTACACTCTCGATAGTAATACAATAGTAAATATAGAGTATAGCTTGGTCATTCCTAGAATATTAGGCATGAATGAAAGGTGTAAAGTAAATATCTATGTAGATATTGATTCAAGATGAAATCTACACATAAGTCTTGTTGAGTAGTTACTTGTGGGTTGATATTTAACTATGGTTACCATAGAATATGGGAAAGATGGATATTGATTCATGAATAAGATACTATATCGAGGAATATTGAGTCCCTCTTTCAGTCCATAGAATGGCTTAATTGACTCATGGAAGGTTCCAATAATGTGTAGTGACATAATAATGTGATAACAATGGACTAAATATTAAGCTCTACCTTGTTAGTTGGTTCTATGGTCATTATTTGGTATCACTATAGATAAGCCTGATAATGTGATTAACATCGTAGAGAAATATTTTCTGAAAGTTTTGTATTGAAAAATTCTGGTGATCATTAGTACTTTTTAAAGATCTCATGATGAAGATCACAATAGCTAGCTCTTGGATTTGAATGGGATGTTTAGAAGATGGAAGATATTATCATACTCGATGCTCAAAAGAGGTGAATTGTCTAGCTATACAGCTTGGATGCTCTAGATCACAAAAATAAAGTCATATAGTGGATGGGTTGGGATGAATGGCCAATAGATAATCTCCTATAGTAATTACATTAATTAGGACTTAAGCATGAAGTCAGATAATCCTAGTTAATTATTTGGAAGTATGACCACCTAGAAATACTCAATCTAAGAAATTAAAACTTGGTAGAAGGAAAAAAGAAACGCAAGGAAGAGTATCTCTAAGAAGTTGTTGTATAGGTATAGCCTATTTGTAATGCCCTTGGTCTAGAGACCAAGAACCACTGTGAATGGTGAGAAAACTAAGATAGGTTCTATCTAGTACCTCCACTGAATATGAATCATAGTAATTAAGAAGACTGTGGCCAGTTAGGTATTAATCTTCTTCAAGGAACATAATTTATGATTTCTTAAACCCCTTATTCTCAGGGAGATCTGGGGTCCAAAAAGAAACCCCTAGGTTGAGAGTATACATGTTCAATACACCTACTCATAAATATAAAGGGGCATGTGATAAGTATGATTGTCCCGATAGAGCTTCATACATTTGGTACGTTGAGATAATGATTTAGTCTCTCGAAAAGTATCATGTGATTTCCCATTTTGATGTAGTAGATAGTCAAGATGGTAAGTTCTGGAGTAGATCTTTATTTTGACAAAAACCCCTAAAGAAACTAGATAACAATTTGACTGCATATGATCTTAAGAAGATGATCAGGAGAAACTAATTAGGGACATAGTAGTAGAAAGCTGGATGTATAAGATGTTTCTAATTTCATTGGGGCAAGGACCATACTCTATCTTACTAAGCTCTGTCTCAATAGGCCTGCAAATATTACAATAAACTCTAACTTCTTAGTTATATCCCCTTATGACCAAGTCTAAACATAGAAGATCTATGAAGAGAAAAAACATTTGTACCATCCCTGTATTGGAAGTAGATTTCGGATTCATTAGTTTACATCATCATGAGGCATTCAATGTACTAAAATAACAATTCATGATGTCTTAGTAGATGAAGGTGTTGACAGTTAATGTAATGACCAAGTTTGTATATTTATTCATGTTGAGTTTACATATAATTATATATGACAAGTCATCTCTTATATTTAGGAGTTATGGCTCAACCACTTAACCCACAAAATACTCCACCAAACCATCTACGTAAGTTGTTAAAAATGTGACAATACTTGTTATGGGTGTTGTATGTGTGGTATACATTCCAGGTGATGAATTATAATATTATTGTGTACCCAATGTTGTTAGGAAGCCATAACTAATGTGAGTTCACACTAGAAACTATTGGAATTAAGGCTCCATGACATTCCTTGCCTATAGCACGAGACATGGTGAAGCTAAACATAATCACACTTTATTTGCATAAGGCGGAACCTCTGCATTCTCATTGATCTAAACTGATTTTTTAGGAACATCCTTTGATTACCTTTAAGTACTGGTTTTATTAGATGGACACACCAGACCAAGAAAGTGATGGTTGATGTTTTGGTCATGGCCAACAACCTCAACAAGGATGGTTTTCACAAGGGACTCCAACAACCTATAACATTATCTGAGAGAAGAGTTTTACAGGATCAACTCCAACAAATCCCAAATATTGGTGATGTTACTTTTCCTTAGTGTTTTCTGAATCCTTCACTATATTTTTTCTTCAAAGGATTACGTAGGAATTTTCTCACTTATTGACAACAACTGAACACATGATCAACTTTGTGAAGTTGGGTCATGAACAAATACTAGTTGACCTATGAAAATGAAGAAAAGCCCATAAACCAAATGCCACTAATAGAATGAATCCTAATTTTTCCAAATACTGTAAAAGAAGAAATAGATAAGATCCTTGATGCGGGATTGATATTTGTATGTATATGAATTCAGAATGGGTCTCTCCCATGTTATGATCTTAATAAAATAATAATGTGGAAGCTATGTATTTGTTTTGATTACAAGAAGCTCAATATGGAGACAGAAGAAGGATCATTACCCAATTCTATTCACAAACTAGATCTTGTATGAAGTAGATGGAAAAGAATGCTATAGTTTTTGAAAATGGCTATTTAGCGGATTATAACCAACTTCATATAACAGAAAAATTATTAGCTAAATACTACATTTACCACTCCATGGGGAACATTTTTCTTATAAATACATTTCATTTAGGTTATGTAATTACTCCAATAACAGTTTAATTCCTAATGAATAGGGTGTTTGAAATCTACATTAATAATATTAATCAAAGTGTTCCTGAGATGATTTCTACATCTAAAGGAGAAAAGTGGACAAGTTGTATTATATGGACAAGGATTTGCACCAGATTTGATGAAGCAAAATTCTCAATTGTACTATATGGACAAGGCTTTGTAGAGATTTGATGCACCAAAAGTCTCAAAAAACCTTACAAATGTGTTTCCTTGGATACTCTAAAGGCGTCATATTAGGGTATGATGTATCTAGAGACGGTATTGGTACTGATTATGGATAAAGTTTCAAGGATTAAAGATTTTTCCATTCCCTTTTCATAGAAGTAAGTTTAGATCATTTTCAGGAACATTTGGGTTATTATAGGAGGTTCATCAAGGAAATTATCAAACATTACACATACCATTGAACCAAGTTCTTGAAATAGGACTAAATTAATTATGATCTAAGTGAAAGAATTTGCATGAGGATTTTGAGTAGATTAAAGGAATCCCTAGTATCTTCATTTGTTCTACAAGAATCTCAGATTAGGAGAAAGTCATTCACTTTATAAATTGATGCTTCAAATGAAACACTAAAGAAATCCTATGAGCCATAAGAGGATTTGAAAATGTAAATGACCATCCAATCTTACTTTAAGAGCAAGAGAAATGAGAAATTTTGAGGTAAATTATAATGTAACTAAAAACGAATCTTTAACCATACTTTTTTCTATGTAATAAAGTTTAGATATTATTTTTTAGGGTAGAATTTTATAGTTTTAACAGATCATCAAATGTTCTAATACATATTGTAAATATGCCTAATACATCAGGAAGGATATATTAATATGGATAGTTTTGTCTACAAAAATTATAATTTGATATTGTAGATAGGCCATAGTTAAGAATCATGCCAATGCAGATGCACTTTCTTGAGCCTATGATGGTTTAGAATTCATATTGTGATGATGACGAGTTTCCCAAATGCAAAAAAATTATACATTGATACAGTCCCTTGTGATTATACACACACACGTGAGCACATGCGGAACTATCTGGATGATTTCAAGTTTCCTAATGTTGCCTTTTGAAAATACTAAGAGGGAAGATTTCCCAAGAAATTTGTCTATATTATATTGCATAAATGGAATCTTGTTCTGGATTATGACTCTGATGGAATAGTACGATAGAGTATTTAGATGTGAGAACATGTAATGAGATTATTGAAGAGTTCCACAATTGTACATGCGTGGAGGACACTTATCTCTGGACAACTTACAGAAAGAAGGATCTTGGGTGCAGGTTATCAGTGGCCCACTCTTTTTAGATATTGTTATAGTTATTGTAAGACATGTGATATTTGTCAAACACATGGGAACCGTAAGAATTCATTAGCTCCATTATGTCCTATTCTTCCAATTGGTCCCTTTGAAAAGTGGGGGAATATATATTGTAGGTCCACTTCCAACTACCCCATGCCAAAATAAGTATATTGTAGTTACCACAGATTATTTAACCAAGTGGGTTGAAGCTAGGCCCTTGAAAAAAAATTCCATGCATGAAGTGGCAAGGTTCATGTATGAACGCATTGTCACCATATTTGGTTTTCCATTATAAATTGTAGCATATCAAGGAAGCCACTTCATTAATGAGGTGGTAGAAGCCCTGGTAAACAAGTTTTATATTAAGCATAGGAAGAAAAAAACTTACAATCCAAGCACAAATGGACAGGTGGAGCGAACAAATTATGTATTGTATCAAATCCTAGCAAAAAATGAAACTTTGTAGGTACATAAGTGGGATAAATTGATTCATGCAACATTGTGGGAATATAGGGAAACATCAAAGTCAACAATAAGACACTCCCCATTTCAGTTGGCTTATGGCATTGATCTAGTTCCTCCTATTAAGTTTGATATTCTCACTATGAGAATTATGAAAAATGAAAGGATGGATGAAAGTGATTCAGTAAAGGAAAGGATGGTACATATTCATTTGCTAGAGGAAATGATCAAAATAGTGAAGGATACAAGCTATAAGAAGAAAATGAAGCAAAAGGAGTACTTTGATCAAAAGATTCTCTGGTCTCCATTTCAAGTGAATGACTTGGTCCTATTATATGATTCCTGATACAAAAAGAGGCATAGAAAATTTCTTCCCAAATGGATGGGGCCCTACAGAATGGTATTTTTGCATGAAAATGGTACATATTGACTGGAGGAATTAGATAGTACTCCCATTACAAAATGGGTTAACCATGACAAGTTAAATATTTTCTAGGCACCAGCTTCAGAATTTCCATAATAGTCTACTCCAAGGAAAGAGTAGAAGATAGGGAGGGGGAAGATGTTGACACTAAAATTTTCCTCCATGATTTCTATTTCCTTACTATATATATTAGGAATAAGCTTTTGTTAATTATAGTTAGTAGTAGTGTCCACTAGAAGATAATGACGCTACTAGTATGGCACCGCCAATAAAGTATAATATGGTAACAGTCAAAGTACAATAGGAATGTTGTGGTAAAAAGTAAAGTATTTTTCGTAAGTGGTCTCGGTAATGTTAAAATGTCAAAGTTAGGGTAAATGGATAAGTAGGGTTTGTATGATTAGGAATTAGAAATATTATATTTGTAACAAGGAAAAGAAGTGATGTCATAAATATTTGTGTATTTTATTTGTAAAAAAATCTAAAAAGGTGGAACCCATGTGAAATGATAAGGTTTATCTTATCTAAAAGATAAGCCTACATGTAAAGATAAGAGTTAAGGTATGGAATATGATTCGTCATATTAGATTTCTTATCCTATCTTAGAGGAAGGGTGGATAACCCTGAAAGTTATATAAATAGAGATACCACCCCCTCTCATTTTATCATAGAAGGAAGTAGTGAGAAATTATTGTATGAGAAAGTGTGTGAAGGAAACCATCATTATAGAAGGTGTGTTAAAGAAGCCATTAAGAGGTAAGTAATTGTGAAGTTTCTGTTGGTGTGTGTATTGTTGGAAGGCAAGTGGAGTTAGGTGAGTCATCTTGGAGTACTTCATGGGTAAGATTGTAACAATTTCATGTTGATAATATAGGGGTACACTTATGATTTCAGTCATCATGTCAATACATTCCTTTGTATCATATGTCTATGGTCATTCTTGTGTTACACTGTCTGTTATTGTATTGTCCAGATTACTACCACTCAAACTAAAATTTGTGCATTAGTACATAATCATAGCACTGAGGTGTTCCCGGTGGAGAACCTCCTATCATAGTGCAGGATCTGGTGATGATAGTACCTGCAGATAGAGGAGTTTCAATGATTATTGCTTCAGTACCAATGGAATACACAGAGTTTCAAGGATCGATTCCATAGAACACAACAGGTTGAATGGTCGTTGCATAGAGAATGAACATGATAATCATGTTGAACATTTGCTAAAAGTCCGTTGATGTGCATATATGTCCCTCGTGATTACTCACTTATAGTTTTGGGTGGAACCCTAGTAGACATGGTGGTCAGATTTGATCTAGCTGTGGTTCCTTCAAGTGCACTGAATCGGTGGAATACCATGAAGAAGTTTTCCAGACTGGAAAAGAGGTAGATATTTAGATTTCGTTACGTGTGTCATAATGGAAATTAGAACTGTGCGCTTCTGTGAATATTAATAAGGAAAATAAAAATAAATTGGATTGTTAAATCCAAAAGATTCGTGGCTTTCAGTGGTTATGGGGGTCTAACGTGATTTTGGATTCTTGCATGTAGTTTTGGAGCATTTATAAGGTTCTAAGATCTGAGCTCTAGGAGTGCATGACATTGATTGGATTGAAAGTGGTGAGATGTGCTCATGGATAAATTTTTGGTCACCCAAAGGTCGAACCGGTGGAGATTGTTTGTGGATGAAAACGAACTCTCATATTCAAAATTGTGTACCTACATGTTGTACCTTGAAATTTTTCATTTTTATTGGTTTCTCACTAGGTTCGCATCGATGTCTTCTACCTGGATAACTCATTGGAAGGATAAGATGGTCGTGGCCCTTTGCACTCTGCCCACGTACAGTCTGCATAGCTTGGGTCTTGTGTTTGTATTAATCCTCGTATCTGAACTGGTCGACTCAAACAAGCCTGAGATCATTTGGCTCTTTCATTCAAAGGAATTTGTGTTGTATGTCTCTATTTGACTCGTGTGTAACTCAGCTGGTTTAGATTGTTTGCATCCATCCTTGTTTCTAACCTGTGAGGCATGAACTTGCATGCAATGATTATAACCTGCTCTTACGTTGGAAAAAAAGTTTTTTCTTGTAGACCTACGTTTTTTTCTTCTCCACATGCATTCCTAGCCAAGCTAGCCTTCTTCTCAGCCATTTTTTCATTTGCTCGAGCCTGCACATTGCTGTTACCTTGGATCTCCTCCACGTTGCTGTTACTTTGGATCTCCAATGGTTTCCCAGCACCTCCTACATTTTTTTTGCATAAGAAAACATTTTTTTATCTCCAACAACAACAACAATGACTGTAGTTTCAAATAGGCATTTTCAAATGGCGGTTTGGGGTCTTCATTACCTGCAGCACCTCTAGGAAGTTTCCCCTCACATGTGAACCTGGTTTGTTTGGTCGTTTTCCTTCTCTCGCAGCAACACCACACCTTCAACAACTCAACTACTCTCCAAACCAGCACGTGGCTTCTCATTTAAGCACCTCCATGTGGCATTAGCCACTTCAAATGTGGGCCTACACCTCCTTTTTAATGTTTTAGGGTGTTAAAAAAATAAAAACATTCATTCATGGCATGTAATAAGGTTTAGACTATTTTTTTGCTTGTATTTAAACCTTCCTTTGAGTGTCGAAGACGGAGGGCGAGGTCCGGGGTTGGAAGGAGGCTAATCCCCCCTCACAAGTAAAATAAACCCCTACTAAAATTCCATGCCGTTTCCAACGAGTACCCACATGATACCCTTTGCACCCATCTTGTGTAGTTTTTTAATGCATTTGTAGCATCTAGTGTATTTTTCCATCAGTTGCAGGAATCGTTTTAATGCGATAACTTTTGACTCGCTGCTTGTTTCTGAGCACTTCCTTGGTCAAATTTGCATGAATTTTTACACATTACATGATGGGATTATAATTTTTGTAAATACACTACTTTTATAAAGTGCCACATTCTGGGGGCTTGATTGTACTCTTGGGCCTTCACACGTAGACGCATTATCGGCCGAGTCTGATGTCTTGCTTTTGTGCACCTTGCACTTTTGATTCCACATCATGGAGAGTGATATTTCTAGACTTGAGCATTGTAGGATTGCTTTGTAGCCTCCACCACTTCTCACCGAGAGAGGGAACTATTCAGCTTGGCATGCTTCTATAGAACGTTACTTCACCCATGAGGGTCTTTTACCCTTCTTGCTTGGGCCAGTTCCTACACCCACTGATCATCTTCATCTAGAGGACTTCCTTGACACTTGCGACCACATCTATGGTCACATGATGGTGCATGTCTCTTGATCTCTCTGGTTTCATGTGGCACACTCAAATCCACCTCACCATGTTTGAAGCATTCTTCAGTCCCTCTATGGAGACCCTTCACATACTGTCGATGTTGTTGTTGCTTCTGATTCAGTTGTCTCCTCTTCTTCATGTGATGACCATTCCATTGACACAGACTCGCTTGGTTCTACTTCTAGTGATAAGGATTGTGCAAATAGTTCTGATGCAAAGAGCATTAGAGAGGACTTCTCTCCTCTTTCTCTCACCATTCCAGACAGTGTTGTCACCCCCCACATCTCATCAGATATCGAGCAGTCTTCTACTCAACCTCATACAATCATCACACCCACCTCCTTTCCACTTCCAATGTACAAGGCCCACTTCACTACTCTACCTTCATTAGATGACTCATACCTATCTGACATCGCTCTTTTGTTTGTTGAGCCCCCTCATTGGGACGAGTATCTACCTGACCTTAGTCATCTTTTCACAGAGTACACTTTTGATGCACTATAGGTCCCTCATCCATCTACATGTGTTTTAAAGGAGTTCATCATCTCTATTGTTGGGAGTGCCCCTTCCGGGAATCATGTCACTTCCACATTTCCAGAGACCTTCATTGATCCACCCTTAGCTGTGGATCCCTTTTCTGTTGTGGGGATGTTTTGTTCCCTTCACATCACATGGACATCATTTCTACAGGTGTTCACTCTTCACACTCTAACAGTTATGTACACGTGGCATTACCTTTGGTTCCTTGGCACTCACTCGCTAGACCTATGTCACACTTTCATGCACCAGAATCAGAGTTCTTCATGTTACTGCCTTCAGTTTCCTTTGTCGCGTGGGCATACTTCCAGCACGTCATTTCTGTCCTTCCTAAGGGTAGGCATACAATTCGGTGCGGGTGGCTCTTCTTCAGTCTAGAGGTAGAGGATATCGTGATCGACATTCTTCTAGGAGGCCTCCTAGAGCTGCAAAGTTTAGATCCGTCCATGGCATCTTTTGCATTCCTCTTGACTCCCTCTTCTTATCTCTACTTCTTCTTTCCGAGAGATTTCCTCTTTGTACATGGGTACTCTTTCAGGCTTGTCTATGGTCAGGACTGTCATCACCAATCCGGAACTATGATAATTCTTCATTGGGAACTCCTCGTGCTATGATTATTTACTAATGCACAGCTTTTAGTTTGGTAGATGTAATCAGGAAACACAACAACAAACATAACACAGGGATACGATAGACTATGATAAGAAGGAATGATGATAAATCTGAAATATCAGAGTAAATTATAATATTAACATGAAATTGTTACAATCTCACCCATGAGGTACTTCAAGTGTTACTGACTTCACTTGCCTTCCAACAATAACTATGGGAGAAACTTCACAATTACATTTCTTAATGGCTTCTTTAACACACCTTCAAAATGATGGCTTCATTTACACACTTACTCATACAATATTTCTCACTACTTCCTTCTATGCTAAATGAGGGGGGTGGCCTCTTTATTTATAGACTTCTAGGCTTATCCATCTTATCTCTAAGATAGGATAAGAAATCCACTCTGACGAATCATATTCCATACCTTAAATCTTATCTGTACATGTAAGCTTATCTTTTAAGATAAGATAAACATTATCATTTCACATGGGTTCCACATTTTTAGAATTTTTACAAATAAAATATACAAAATATTTATGACCTCACTCCTTGTCCTTATTACCAATATAATATTTCTAATTCCTAATCATGTAGACCCTACTTCTCTACTTACGCCAACTTTGACATTTTAACATTACCGGACCACTTACGACAAATATTTACTTTTTACCACAACATTCCTATTGTACTTTTGACTATTACCGTACTATAAATTATTGGCGGCGTCATACTGGCAGCGCCATTATCTTCTATCAGACGCTACTACTAATTATACTTAACAACATCCTATTCCTAATATATACATTAATGAAATAGAAATTACAGAGGAAAATTTTAGTGTCGACATCTTCCCCCTTCCTAGCTTCTACTCCATCCTCGGAGTAGACTATTCTGGTGCTTGAAAAATCTTCAACTTGTCGTGGTTGACCCATTTTGTAATGGGGGTGACATCCAATTCCTCCAGTCGGTACGTAACATTTTCATGCACAGCACTATTTTGTAGGGCCCCATCCATTTTGGAATAAATTTTCTCTGTCTTCTTTTTTTGTATCTTGAATCATATACTAGGACCAAGTCATTCACATGAAATAGAGACTAATGGATCTTTTGATCAAAGTATTCTTTCTGCTTCATTTTCTTCTTATAGCTTGTATCCTTCGCTATTTCCCTCATTTCCTCTAGCAAATGAAGATGTACCAACCTTTCTTTTACTGAATCACTTTCATCCATCCTTTCATTTTTCATAACTCTCACAGTGGGAATATCAAACTCAATAGGAAGAACTGGATCAATGCCATAAGCCAACTGAAATGGGGAGTATCATGTTGCTGACTTTGATATTGCCCTATATGCCCATAATGTTGAATGAATCCTTTTATCCCACTTATGTACCTGCAAGGCTGCATCTTTTGCTAGAATTTGACACAACACAAAATTTGTTCATTCCACCTATCCATTTGTGCTTGGCTTGTATGTTGTTGCCTTCCTGTGCTTAATAGAAAATTTATTGACTAGGGCTTCTACTACCTCATTAATGAAGTGGTTTCCTTGATCTGTTACAATTTCTAATGGGCAACCAAATCTGGTGACAATGCGTTCATATATGAACCTTGCCACTTCATCCATGGAAGTTGTTTTCAATGGCCTAGCTTCAACCCACTTGGTTAAATAATCTATGGTAACTACAATATACTTATTTTGGCATGGGGTAGTTGGAAGTGGACCTACAATATCTATTCCCCACTTTTCAAAGGGACCAAGTGGAAGAATAGGTCATAATGGAGCTAATGAAGTCTTACGATTACCATGTGTTTGACAAATATCACATGTCTTACAATAATTATAACAATATCTAAAAAGAGTGGGCCAATTATAACCTGTATCCAAGATCCTTCTTGTTGTAAGTTGTCCAGAGAAGTGCCCTCCACATGTACCATTGTGGAATTCTTCTATCAGCTCCTTCCCTTGATCATGTCCAACTTCCCTCTTGTACTGTCCATCATGTCCTATTCGAAATAATTCTCCATACAGAATAGAATATGGACGACTGGCTTGAGTAATCTTCCTCTTAGTCTTTGCATTGGCACCATCAGGAAACTTGAATTCATTCAAATAATTCCAAATATCTATGTATTCACTAGGGATTGTGTCAAGGGATAACAATGTTGCATCTGGGAAATCATCATCATCACAAGATGAACCTAAACCATCATAGGCTTGAGAGAGTGCATCTGCATTGACATGCTTTTTTCCTGGCCTATCTATAATATCAAATTAAAATTCTTGTAGCAAAATTATCCATATTGCTATCCTCCCTGATGGGTTAGGCTTATTTACAATATATTTTAGAGTCTGATGATCTGTTACAACTAGAAATTTTTTCCCTAGCAAGTAATTCCTAAACTTCTTTACAACAAAAATGATAGCCAGAGCCTCTTTTTCAGTTACAGTATAATTTACTTCAGCACTACTCATTTGTTTGCTCCCAAAGCAAACTAGATGTTCATTCCCATTTTCATCCTTTTGGCTCAGAGTACTTCCTAGTGTTGCATCTGAGGCATCAGTTTACACAATGAATGGCTTGCTCCAATCTGGACTCTTTAGAACAGGTGAAGACACCAGGGCTTCCATCAGTTGTTCAAAAGCTTCATGTGACTTATTTCCTGGTTCATAAGTAACATCCTTCTTCAAGAACTGGGTTAGTGGCTATGCAATCTTTGAGAAATTCTTGATGAACCTTCTATAATAACCCACATGGCCTAAAAATGATCTCAACTTACTTCTATTCATAGGAAATGGTAACTCTTTGATTTTTGAAACTTTATCAGGATACAACATGCTCTAACAAAACGCCTTTAGAACATCCAAAGACAAACTTTGTAGGGTTTAGTGAGGCTTGTGCTTCATCTAACCTTTGAAATGTTGTCTCCATTTGGTGTAGGTGGTCCAACTTGCTCCCATATATGCAAAAATCATCCAGAAACACTCTGATGAAGGTCCCAATTTAGGGTTCGAACACCCTATTCATCAACACTGGAATGTTTCCAGAGCATTACACAACCCAAAAGGCATAACTCTATAAGCAAACGTTCCCCAAGGAGTGGTGAACGTGGTCTTCAGATGATCTTTCTCTGCTATACGAACTTGGTTGTAGCCGTTATATCCATCAACAAAACTATAGCACTCCTGGCCAGCTACTTCATCCAAGATCTGATCTAAAAATGAAAGAGGGTAATGATCCTTCTTTGTTGCCTTATTGAGCTTCCTGTAATCAACACAAATGTGTAGCTTCCCATTCTTTTTTATTGAGATCACAATGGGAGAAACCCATTCTGAATTCTCCACAGCAAATATGAATCCTGCATCAAGAAACTTATCTATTTCTTCTTTTACTGTCTTGGAAAAATTAGGATTCATTCTATATGGCATTTGTTTTATCGGCTTAGCACCATCTACCAGTTCAATAGAATGTTCTACCCAACTTACTTGATGGAGTTCCTTATAATCAAAATTCAATATCTGTATGTACCTTCAAAAGAGTTGGAGGTAGGATTCCTTTTCACTCTCCATCACAGCATCACCAATCTTTATTTGTTGGAGACGATTATCAATTTCTTCTTCAGATAATTTTATTGGGTCATGAGTTAGTGTGACTGGAAGGATATCCATGACCAACACATCAACCTCACTTTCTTCATCTTCAGTGTCCACTTCATGGGTACTAGAGTAATCAGAAGATGTCCAATCATCAGTTTCGTCACTTGAATCGACAGGTTCTGCCTTATGATTTTGAGGGATCATGTTTATCTTCACCCTCTCTCTACCACGTCTAAGTGTCATGAAGTCTTCATTCCAGTAGTTTCTTGCATAATCTCTCCTTAGCCATGGACTTCCCAACAACATTGGGTACGTAAAAATACCATTTTTCATCCCCTGAAATTCTATCACACATACAACACCCATAATAGATATGGCCACATTTGAAACTACACCTTCTTGTTTAGTTTTTCCCTTATTTAATGACCTTAACATAAGTGTTGAGGGGCGATCAATTTTTAAACCCAACATATTCATTATAGACTCGGTCATTACATTAACTGCAACACCTCCATCAACTAAGACATCATTGAAATACCATTACATAATACCCCAGCTTGTGGAGCATAGGGATCTGCCTCTGCTTCCAAAACAGGGACCTCAACCTCCTTCCTTCGTCGAGCATTGAGTCCACTTCGCAGCTACCGTCTCTTCTCAGAAGACAGCCAAGAGTTAACCATATGTAATATTTGCAGGCCTTTTGGATAGATCTTCTAAGATGGAGTATGGTCCTTGTCCCTGTGAAATCAGAAAATCCTGCACACCCAACTTTCTTCTCCTATGTTTCTTACTAGTTTCTCCTTTCATCTTCTTAGGATCGTTTCCATCTTGGTTATCTTTTTCTTTCTTTATTTTTGTTACAAACACATCTACTTCATTATTTATGCTCTTATCTACTACATCAAAAGAATTCACATGTGATTTTCCTTTATCATTATCTCTTGTACCAGATGTAGAAGCTCTATCTGGACAATTATACTTATAATGACCCTTTTTATAACAACCATAACAGACAACTTCAGAAATATTTCTCTTTGGACCTCTATATCCTCCCTGAGAACTAAATTATTTTCCTTGAAGAAGATTAATAGTTAATTGTCCCATCTTCTTGAGTAGATCTTCATACTCAGTAGATTTACTAGGAGAAAGATTTGTGCTCACCGAGAGTGGTTGTGGATTCTGAACCAAAGGTGTTGGTGTAGGCTCTACTTTAGCAACAATTTCTTTGGGCTCCTCTTCCATGCTTTCTTCTTGCCTTCTTGCAATCTCCTTTGCTTGTTCAATGGTAGTTGGGCGGTCATACTTCACTCATTGTCTGATCTCTAGCTTCATCCCAAGAATGAAGTGCTTACAGAGGAGATTATCCACGCCATTCATCAACCCACCCGCTAATCCTTCCTTCCGAATCTGGGCATCGAGCTTCCTCCTTAGCTCTAGAACATGAGCATGATAATCTCTTATCTTCTCCTTCTCTCCTTGGGCTAGCTTTGTGATCTCGATCATGAGATCTACATATTTTTGTTGCTCACCAAATTCTTCAAGAAAACTTTCAGTTAATAAATCTCATGAGTTTTTTACATTTTCACCTAGTGTTTTCAAACCACCTAAGTGCTGAACCATCCAAAAATGTAGGAAAAATTTCAATCCATTGTTCCCTTCTTATAAGGCCATTACAAATATAAGATCGTTTAAAATCTTGAATGAAAGAGGAAGCATCTTCATTAGATTAGGCTGAAAAAATAGGAATATTCCTCATTTTCAAAAGTAACCACCGTGAAATACCAACCCACAAGTACAATCAACAAGACTTATGTGCACAATAAATAGAATCACTATAATAGAAAGAGACTTTACACCTTTCTACAGTAAAATAGAAATGACCACGGTAAACTATGGTAAAACTTGACTTACTGCAGTAAAAACTGACTTTACTGTGGTAAACACTATTCACGGTAAAAAGTGAAATTACTACGGTAAATACTATTCATGGTAAAAAGTGACTTTACTGCAGTAAATACTATTCACAGTAAAAAGTGACTTTACTATGGTAACTACTATGCATAGTAAAAACAAGGTTACCCTCCAAATGATTTCTGACTAAGTAGGAATATCTCTCCAGAAAATCCACCAACGAGGAATGGTCCCGGCAACGGAACCAATATGTCACCAGCAATCCGGCACTATGATAATTCTTCACTGGGAACTCCTCGTGCTATGATTATTTACTAATGCACAGCTTTTAGTTTGGTGGATGTAATCTGGAAACAAAACAACAAACATAACACAAAGATACGATAGACTATGATAAGAAGGAACGATGATAAATCTGAAATATCAGAGTAAATTATAATATTAACATGAAATTGTTACAATCTCACCCATGAGGTACTTCAAGTGTTACTGACTTCACTTGCCTTCCAACAATAACTATGGGAGAAACTTCATAATTACACTTCTTAATGGCTTCTTTAACACACCTTCAAAATGATGGCTTCCTTTACACACTTACTCATACAATATTTTTCACTACTTCCTTCTATGCTAAATGAGGGGGGTGGCCTCTTTATTTATAGACTTCTAGGCTTATCCATCTTATCTCTAAGATAGGATAAGAAATCCACTATGACGAATCATATTCCATACCTTAACTCTTATCTGTACATGTAAGCTTATCTTTTAAGATAAGATAAACCTTATCATTTCACATGGGTTCCACATTTTTAGACTTTTTACAAATTAAATATACAAAATATTTATGACCTCACTCCTTGTCCTTATTACCAATATAACATTTCTAATTCATAATCATGTAGACCCTACTTCTCTACTTACCCCAACTTTGACATTTCAACATTATCGGACCACTTACGACAAATATTTACTTTTTACCACAACATTCCTATTGTACTTTTGACTATTATCATACTATACATTATTTCCAGCGTCGTACTAGCAACGACGTTATCTTCTATCGGACGCTACTACTAATTATACTTAACAACATCCTATTCCTAATATATACATTAATAAAATAGAAATTACGGAGGAAAATTTTAGTGTCGACAGGACCCATCTTTGGCGTCTTTCTTAGATTAGAGAGTGTTCTGTTTGCTTGTGGTGGATGTTTTTCCCACTAGGTTTTTTATTATCAGGTTTTTTGTCGAGACCCATTTCTCATTTCTGACTTGCCGCCTCATCCTAAGTTACGATGTAGGGGGGGTGTTGGTGTGTGTATTTTCCACATCATTAGGTAAGTCATCTCACTTAGGTGAAATCGTAGGTCCATGTGTCATTTAGGGGTTATTATGAGATTCTCTTATGTGTTAGTGTGTCAGTGCGTCATATGCGTCATTGGGAGTTACACTTCTATTCTGGGAATGTAACTCCCCCTCTCTACTCGAGTTGTCATGATTGCAGCACTAGGGGTTACTCAGCACCTCCTATATGTACACATCTTTTGATCTATGAGATAGAGGAGTTTTTTATGGCTTAACCAGGTTCTGCCCATGTTTCAAATCTTTGCATGCACATTCGATTGATGCTCGCTCCTCTCGAGATCTCTTCACACTGCCATTCGCACGTCTGTTAATGTGCACGTTGTCCCTCGTGATTCTCGCTTGTGGGTTTTAAACCCTCTTTCAGTTTCTCCCATAAATATTATTAGAAAACAAGTGGAGTTAGTAACACTTGGAGTAATTCATGGGTGATATTGTAACAATTTCATGTTAATAATATATTTTACATTTGTATTTCAGATTTTTCATCATTCTTTAAAGTCAGTCTGTGGTATTCTTATGTTATGTCTACTATTTTTTTCCAGATTACTACCACCAAACCAAAATTTTTGCATTATTGAAATAATCTTAGCACGAGGAGTTCCTAGTGAAATATTATCAGAGTGTTGGATTAGTGTTGACATATCCTAAGAAGATAAGTTTTTCTAATTTCATATCAAGCTTAGTTCTTTTTTTCGTAGGAATGTGCAAATTAGCTTTACATCCAAAAAATATAAGGTATGAAATAGATGGCTTATGCTCTAACCATGCTTCCTATGGTGTTACTCCATCAGAGCTACAATGGGAACTCTATTTAGTAGATAGAGTACCATTTTATTTTCTTCGGCCCAAATTTGTTTTGATAAACCTGCATCATCAATCATATATTGCACCATATCCATGATAGTATGATTTCTCCTTTCAACAACACCATTTTTTGTGGTGTGTGAGGAGGATCCATTTGATGAAGAATACCATGTGTTTCCAAAAAATCATTGAACTCATTACTAGTGTATTCTCCCCCTCAATTTAAGTGGAGTGTTTTTATTTTCCTACCAGAATTTGTTTCAACAAGGGTTTTGAACTTTTTGAAAGTTTCAAAAGCTTGGTCTTTTGTAAAAAGAGAGTATGTCCACATTTTTCTTGAATAATCATCAATAAAGAGCATGAAATATGTAAACCTGGAGTGGCTAGGTCTCATTGTTTTACATAGATCAGTATGCACCAAGTTAAGTTATTCCTTAGCCCGAAATGTACTATGTTTGAATGGTGTTCTATGTTGTTTTCAAATAATGGTGACATTTATCTATACCATTTTTTAGACTTGGAAAACCCCTAATCATGTTCTATCGACGAAGAATGTCAAGATAGCCAAAACTCACATGTCTAAGTCTTCAATGCCATAGTTGAGCTAATGATGTATCCTTGGCTACAAGTGCTTGATCATTTTGTTGAATAAAATCCAACTGAAATATTATGCCCACATTCGAATATTTTGCAAAAAAAAACAAGCTTTGTGACTTATCTCGAATTAGGCACATCTTCTTACCACCTTTACAATCAAATTCAATTTTGATATTGTGATATAATAATTGACTCACAGATAACATATTTTTTGTTAAACCAGGGACATAAATAACATTTGTAATTTTACAATTATGTTGCCCTAGTGGTAGTGAAATGAAACTAATGCCTTCAACATTGTATGACGTATCATCACCCAAAGAAACATGATTTTTTGTGGGTGTTTTACTCATTGTGAAGAACCAATATTTCCTTCTTGTCATGTGTCGAGTTGCACCTGATTCGACATACCAAATTTTATTTGTAGAATTGGATACTTCATTTGACTGTGTAGAATACAAGAATTCATCATCTTCAAATTGATCTTCTTGTTTGGATACATTTCCTTATTGAGTTGGTTTCTTCTTCCACTTTTGCTTATTTTTTCCTTGTTTACTCTATTGTTGGCCTGATTTATTTTGTTGGTAATCACTCTTTTTCTACTTAACAATCCTTGTTGGAACATGTTGTACCAACAATTCTTTAACTCATGTCCATTTCAACCAAAAATAAGACATTTTTATTGGTCCTTTTATCCTTGTTGAGTATTACCTTGTTTTTGAGGTTGTTTATTAAACTTAGCCTATATTTTTCCTTTTTTTATTAGAATGAAGTGTTTTCTCTTCAGTTTCACTATTTGAGTGAATAACTTCCTCTTATTGTAGAATATTCACTAACTCTTCAGAAGTTGTTGTTTGACCAGTTATGTTTAATGTGGTCACAAAAATTCTATAAGAAGGAGGAAGAGCTCTCAACACTATAGACACGAGTGATGTGTCAGTTGCCTCTTCTTCCAAATCTTGAAGTTATGCACAGAAATTTGTGACTCTTCTCAAAAACATTTCAAATTTCTCAATTGGTTGCATTTTCAAGTTCACTAGTTAACTCTGGAGATGAATTATTGTGTTCTTATTTTTGGACTCATATATTGTTTTCAACTTGTCCCAATATTCTTTTGTTGTTGTGACCTCGTGAATATGAGGTTTTACCTCGTCTAAAACACTTAATAAGATTATTAAATTTACTTTTTGATTTGCATGATCAAATGTAGCTTGTTTTGTAACATTTGTTACAGATCTTGTTAATGTACCAGAAATAACAGACCATAAATTTTCAAAATCAAGTTGTACGTAAATTTTTGTTTTCCATGCTGGATAATTATCAAAATGCAAAATTTGACAATCTAGAAAAAATAATTTTTGTGTCGTAATTGTGGTCATTGTGAAAATTGAATAATGATAGAAGAAGAACTGAACAATTTCCCCCCCTTAAAGCATACACCCCCCCCCCAAATAATATTTTATTTATTTTGGGCACCCTTTTTCAGTCTTTTATAATGTGACACTAAAAGAAGGTGTACAATAATAATAAAAATGGCACTAATGGCCAATCTTACAAATTTTGTGACTTTGATACAAAAAATACCAGTGGTCAACTAGACCATCCCGACGCAACTTTTCTTTTTGGGCTATATAGCCTCTTTTCCTTTACAAAAGTTGTCTGAAATGACTTTTCAGATCAATTGGGAGATAAATAATTTTTTGGCCTTAAGTAGGTGATTCCTAGCTAAATTTAGCAAAGGCTTTAGCGGGGTTTGTGTTGCTAAATATGGAGGTTTTCTCTAAAAATACCTATAAATTTTTATGAAGCAAAAAATAGTGGCTTAGATGGGGGTCAACCTCTTGACCTCCCTTTCGCAAGACTATCATACTAGCCAATTGAGCGTTGATAGCACATGTGAAGGTAAATGTAAGAATTGGTATTGAAATAAATGAAAAACTGCCCTTACCTTTTAAAAATAGATGTGGTTACATGCATAAGAACCACGTAGTGAGAGTTGGTGCATTTAGGTTTAGTTTTATCCCTAAACGCAGATGCATAATTAAATGCATTTCATTTTTTTCACTCTTCCTTTCACCAATGTTTATTTTCTTCTTTTTATTTGACTTCTTTCAACGCAGGTAGAGAAAAAAAACGTTGAAGCTTGCAAGTTTCATGAATTTTATTGCAGGTTACTTTGAGAATAACCTTGGCCATCGTGAAATCTTTTCTTCTTGTAGGTTGATCTTTGATCTCGCTTCTCCTCCTCCTCCATTGATGCAAGCTTAGATCATTCACAAGCTAGAGCAATGGACTTTGAGCTTAGGAATTCGAGCAGTGATAGCGAACGTTGGAACTTTAGCTAAAGATATTTGAGTTTTTAGAGGTGATTCACCCTGGATTCTAATTGTCTCGCTAAATACATGAAAATACAGAGCACAAAGAAGGAAGGATAATTTATGTGGGGAGCTTGGAAAGCTCTAACCCCCATAAAAAAAAATTAATTCCTTCCAAATTTTTTAAAATTTGTAGTTTAAATCAAAAAAAGTTGATTTCTATATCTACAGGTAAACTATTTTTTTAAATACAATGCAAAAGAATGAAACAATGTCACCTTTTGCTCGTTATTACTATAAATTTTTAAATATGCAAAGTTTCAAATCTCTAGGTCTTCTTTAACTGCAAATCAACTGTGATTCGAGGTGTGGAATCAGGTAGGGACTGTGAAATGGCTGGGAGCATCTATGGCTCCTCCTAGCTTTGTAATTTCTCCATATCTCCCTAAAATTCCCTATAACTTTTTACAGTTCTCCCTGGATCAAAATGCAGCTCTGATACAAAATATTATTGATCAACCATTATTATTGATCAAACAAGGGTGAAGCCTAACAATTTTATTGATATAAAAATATGAAGAATACAAAACAATGGAAAGAGCTGCAATGTATATGTTGATGGCGAATCATAGCACCCCTGAATGTCTGCAACTCGATGGGTTGAGACTCTCAGTGTGATTGCATAACATGGAGCTTTCCCTAAGTGTGGGACCCTGTGAATCGGGAAAGCTCTCCAGATGAAAGCTGGTTCCTATTCCTCTGTTTAGATGCACACACAAAATGTAGAGGGTTTACTCAAAAAACCTAATCTAACTTCCCAAGGAGATAGGGTAAGAAGATGCATAAAAAAAACCTAAACTAACAAAGGTGATGCACCGAGGAATGAAGAAACACCTGTCTTGCCAATAAACACAAACCATAAAAATGCAATGCAAGATCATGCACAGATAACCAAATTTGCAGTGAAAGATCAGGAGGATGCAAATGAACATTGAGAGGGTTGAGAATCATCAACATACATGCATTATTTGCTCCAAATATTGATACAATACACTACAAAATGCCAAGGGGAAAAGTTGCATTACAGTTTTGAATGGGAGGTTTTAATGCCACAAATTCACCTGCCAAAGAGAAGAAGGGAGGAGCAAAACAAGAATTTCCAACCTTTAGAAAGAATCCCCTCCTTACAATTATAGGGAAAAAAAAGAGGGAGAAAAGAGGAATTCGAAATCTACCCCAACCACCTTAAGACTGCACTTAATTCATCTCATTATGGTGGTAGGTGAGAACCCTGGCAAACCCAAAATAAGGTGAACTGTATTTTACATTTTTGAAGAACTTGTTCTCACCCAATTAAATATATCTATTCATAGTTGGACATTGGACCTTGTAAGCTTTCTGAAAATCCCAACCTTGCATGAATCCGAGCTCCCTGTGAAAATTTATGGCCATTTGAATATTCCCTAAGTCAGGGTCTATTTCCAGTCGGGTTCGGGATTCTCCTTTGCATTTGCATTGGGTTTGGAGGATGCCTCGACATGTGTTTGATGCTTGTGTTTTCCCGAAACCTGTTTCCACCACTATTGCCAAGATTTCCTTTATTTCAGGTTCAGAAATTGGACTTGCATATGCATCGGGTTTGGAAGGTATCTCGACATGTGTTTGATGTTTGTGTTTTCCCGAAACCCGTTTCCACTACTATTGCCAAGATTTCATTTGTTTCAGGTTCAGAAATTAGACTTGAATATGCATCGGGTTTGGAGGATGCCTTGACATGTGTTTGATGCTTATGTTTTCCCGAAACCTGCTTCCGCTGATATTGCCAATATTTCCTTTGTTTCGGGTTCGGAAATTGGACTTGCATATGCATCGGGTTTGGAGGATTCCTCGACATGTATTTGATGCTTGTGTTTTCCCCAAAACCCACTTCCGCTACTATTGCCAAGATTTCCTTTGTTTTGGATTCAGAAATTGGACTTACATATGCATCGGGTTTGGAAGGTGGCTCGACATGTGTTTGATGCTTGTGTTTTCCCGAAACCCACTTTTTCCGCTATTGCCAAGATTTCCTTTGTTTCGGGTTTAGAAATTGGACTTGCATATGCATCGGGTTTGGAAGGTGGCTCGACATGTTTTTGCCCCATGGTTTCCCGACTCCAAAACCCGATTTGCCTAGGTAGTGTTTCGGGTACTCAAAACTCCCAAGCATCGGGACATGCCTTACGATTTTCATGCTTCATGTCTCATGTTTCCCGAAACCCGAAACTTGAAATCCTTTGTGTCGGGTTTTTGAACCTCTCCGATATATTTTCCTTTGTGTCAAGTTTTTGGACCTCTCCGACATATTTTCCTTTATGTCAGGTTTTTAGACCTCTCCGACATATTTTCCTTTGTCTCAAGTTTTTGGAACTCTTCGACATATTTTCCTTTGTGTCAGGTTTTTTGACCTCTCCGACAAATTTTCCTGTGTCAGGTTTTTGGACCTTTCTGACATATTTTCCTTTGTGTCGTTGTCTATATTTACCCAGGGGGTAGATATATACAATAGTATATGGGCATTGAACAACTTATATCCTGTCCATATAAAATGGATTGAGTCATCTAAACTAAGCAAAATTCATAAATAGCATATTTCCCCTAGTAATATTGTTAGTACTACTACCAGGAAATATTCAAGTACACACAAAATAGAAGTTTCCCACAAACATAGGGATGATAACACTATTACTTAGTTAACTAATAACTAAGGACAACTAATACCTATTGACATAAGCTTAAAGTATTAAATTAAATACTTTTACTTATTACATTTATTCAAATATCAACTAATGATGAATTAAGCTAAGTTTTATTCTTAACACATACATCCTTGACTTTGGGAGAAACAAATTTCTTGTTTTGTTTAGATGGATAAAAATGATGAAACCTGGCATGTGACCTTCTTAATGACAACTATAACAAAAAACACTACACATACCTCTTGACTGATGATTCCTTCCATTTCCCCATGGATACACAATTTTGAAATACCCTCTACAGTCCCTTGATCTATGACTAACCACACTACATGAGTAGTAATAACCATAAAATGAACTAGCATACCTCATGACAATAGGTTGTTTCACTGAGTTTTTCTTCTTGATTTTGACCTTTCTTACACTTGTATCCTTCTTTTGATCTCTATTTGAACTAATACCAGACTCTTCTTGTCTTGATTCATCATCCTTTATGTCTCCTTGGAATCTGAGGCATGTTTTGTCTCCAGCTGACCTTTGAATACTCAAAATAAAATCTAAAGCCTCAATCCTCTCCAACTTCTCATGAGTCTTCAACCTACTTCATACCATCTCTAACTCTTCCTTTATAAATATCATCTTAGCTTCATACCTGATACAATATTCCCCTTTAGCTTTTAGGGATTCTACTTCAGAATTGAGCATGCTACATTCATCTTCCTTGGTCTTGAGAGATGTTGACATAGACTCATTTTGGATCTCATATTCTTTGACACTCTCTTAATATCCCTTGATTTTTTACCCCAACTTGTAGTTTTTCATTCTTTGATGGGCTAATTCAGCTTGTAAATCAACTTTAGCCTCTTCATTTCCAATATCATCATAAACATTGATATCACTACTTTCTAAGGAAAATAATTTGGTCTTCAACGGGTCACACTCATCTTATTTTTATCTAAAACTTATACATGCATCTTTGTACTTGGATTTTTAGCTTCTTGATGATTTCTCCATCCTTCTTGACAATTGATCTCTTGACAATCTCTCCTCAACCCTTTAGCCATCTTATGCTTTAGAGGATCACCTCAAGCTTGTGAAGATTTTTTTAGAGGCCCTGCTCTGATACTAATTGTTGGAATAAAAATCACTAGGGGGTATGAATCAGTGAGCCATTAAAACTTTCATTCTATTAACCATTCAAATCATTCATCAACCATTAACAACATATACATTAAGTAGTTATTAGTTAAACATATAATCATGCACCATGAGAACATAATAACACAAGTAAAAAAATTTAAGTGGGAAAACATTAAGGGGAAGAAGACCTACTGAAACAAAACTTTATATATCCATTGTTCCAAATTTAACTGAGTAGCAACTCAACAAGGAGAACTAACCCCTAGTTTTACTTAGGAACCAACCCCACAAGGAGCACCAACCCCTAATTTAGTAGAGCACCAACCCTACAAGGAGGCACCAACCCCCTAGATGACTTAGCACCAAATAAATCCATTTGAATTTTTTTCAATATCTGAAATGTTTCTCACACAACTGATGATTACTCAATGAATCTCACTTCTCCTTCTATTTCTCTTAAAACATGTGTCTATCCTTCCTTGTACACATACTTCTTCTTTAAGCTTATTTGAATCAATGAAATAGCTTTCCCATACCCAATATCTGTATATTACATAACACAACCTTCATTACCCTCTCTTCATGGTCACAAATACCTCTAACATATTCAAGAACTGCCATCTTGGTCGCACTTTTTCTCCACTTGATTAACTAGCTCAAATGACCTTTCTAATTTTCCTTTATACCATTCTCATGATCATGATACATATAGGTCAAACATCATATATAAAAAAAACTTAAACCATTATTATAACATCCCATTAAAATCATCCATAAAACCATATAAATCATCACCATCATCTAGAACTACCTAGAGCACCATTAGAACTCAAGAAGCCCTACAACACCAAAACAAGCAACTCACAACAAAGGGAATGTTCTAGAGATAAAAAACCTTCACCAAAACATGCAGAAAAATTATTAATGTTTAAAAATCCTTCATAAACCTCCATAAACCATAAAACACATTTCAACAACATCTCATGCCATGAAAACCACTTGAGACCATGCACAACCAAGCACCCTCAAAATTAGTCTTCAGAAAACAAGCCACAACTTCATCAAATAACCTCAAATATGAAATTTTGATATACCAATGAAAATATAATGACCTCACGGTCATTGCTGAACTCAATTTATGCCATACATAATATTGTAGAGTCTCCAAAACATCTCTTCAACTAGACTGCCTCAAACTTCCCAAAACTGCCCCAAAACCAATCATGCAAGATAGGGCACAACAGACCTCCCAAAAGCTCAAACATGATATAAAACCATCATGGATATGAATAATATCTCCCAAACTTCCTTAAATTCTAATTTATTTGATAGATCCGATGGATAACTTGGGCACAAACTAATCTTTTCCATAAAATTTCATTTTTCAGTGGGTCCCACATACTGTCATAACCTCTAAATACCACCTGAATAAATATAGAGGATTCTTATACAACCTCCAATAATCAAAATTTCTCAAGAAATCAATTATTTTTTACTAAAACAAAGATATCTCCAGTCAGTATATAGTTAGGGTTTTAAGAGGGTTAAAAATTTGTTTTCCTTCTTAATGATTGTTCATAAAAACTTGACGATCAAAAGACCTCATTCCACTTGTAAAATATTTATAATATGCGTATTAAATTATCCGCACGATATTTTTTCCCTATGAAAATCACACACTCTATAATGAGCATCAAAAAGTCAACTTTGAGCTCAAAATCTCACCATTAGGAACTCAGTTTTAGTAAACATGCAATATCTTTCAAAATATTCAACAAAAAGACCTAAAATTTAGACCACACCTTCATATAAACGTTCCAATATATCTCCAATGATAAAAATTTTGAAAATACATCCAGAAGTTTTGAATCCACCACACCAAGACATGTTTTTTAAGGGTTATGTTAAGGAACAAACCTAAAACCCAAGTCTAACACCTAAACCAACACTATAAGGCACTTCTAAGTATCTTTAAACATCATACTCATGCTCTCACCATATATACATATATATATATATATATATATATATATATATATATATATATATATATATATATATATATATATATATATATATATATATATATATATATATACATATGTATATATATATATATTATATATATATATATGTATATATACATATATGTAATATATATATACACATATACATATATATATATATATATATGTATATATGTATATATATATATATATGTATATATGTATATATATATGTATATATGTATATATATATATATATATATGTATATGTGTATATACATATATATATATATATATATATATATATACATATATATATATATAGATATATATATATATGTATATATATGTATATGTATATATGCTTATATCTATATATGTATATATATATATATACATATGTATATATATATACATATGTATATATATATATATATACATATGTATATATATATATACATATGTGTGTATATATATACATATATATATATATATATATATATATATATATATATATATATCTTATACATTCTTCGTTTCATCATATCATACCTCATTATGCTCTCTAGGCCTCAATAACAAACACCTTGAATATTTGTATTTCACTAAATCTGATTTCCTCATCACCTTGGAAACCTTTCACACTTGCAATGACCTTCATCAACTCCATGATATCATAAAAAAATCACCAAATAACTTCATCACTTATACAAGCCCTCAAATTGACTTAAGACACCATGAACCATCACCAATACCAAGCAATCTCAACATGAAATTCAACATTACCAGTCAACCTTCATGTTTCTTCCCACTTTTGACATCAATGCAATTAATGACAAATCTGAAAATATCATAATTTGGCATAAATGAAAACACAATTCCAACATTAGTAAATTAGATACACTAAAGGATGTAAGGGGCGATATATAGGGTTATTATGATTAATTGACCTCCAACATTAACTATCTAATATCATAACAACACATTAATACTTACAACTAATGTATGAAATAGCATATGAACTTGAAAACATAAAAGGATGAGTGCACTTAGATGATTACAAATTATTCTAGGAATTTTTTGGTATGCACACTGCTGAAATAGGAAAATCTGATTTTGATGATGTTTTATTTCAATAACTATGACAATAAACTGACATGGGGAAAGACCATAAAAATATTCAAGGACCATTTGTGTGGTCTTGATCCTTATGTATAGTCTTGTACCTACTTTGTTTCTAGATCTACAACTTTTTGGGATTATCATTTTCCTAAAAATGTTTGTCATTATATAACCCTCATTTTCAGTTATTTTGCAAATCTCTCATAACATTTTGAACAAGATATCAAACCCTAACCATAAATGATAAAATCTATAAAACAAACATTAGCTAGGTTGTGGGTACCCTCGTGCACTACCAACATTCACATGACTCTGAAGAGGCCTCAAAATACACATAATTCTCCACCATGTGATATCGGAATGGATGCAAATAGATTTGGAAACCTATTTCAAAATCCATGAGTTGAGTTTTTCTCCTTCTAAAATCTTGGAGAGGGGGTGTTTGATTGATTTTGGATGAGAAAGATTGATTTCACCTAGTAATAAGTTCATACACATAGATATTTATGTCCTAATGACTTTGGATATGAATTTGTGAGATTTATGGATCCTATTATGCCTTTCTCAAGTGTTCTAAGTGAGTGTATCAATGCAGTGGGATAGGATTTCCAGGTTAGTAAATGAGGTAGTATTAATTTTCTTATATAGGGTTTTGTAGATGAATTATCAAAGAAAAATTGACCCAAAGGGAGTAAAGGAACCATCAAAGAATTTGGAATTGAAATCATAGATGGAGGATATGTTAGTGCAAAACTATATAGATAGGTCAATACTGGATATAAATTCCTAACCAAACTATACAATTGACTTAGGATCAAAAATATGTCAAATGAAGTTTTCATCATGTCAAGCTAACTTAGTATATGGATTTTATGCATTGTACTCTCATAATGTTTTAGCATATTAGTGTGAAAGGATAAAAAATCTATAAAATATACCTCATGACATACCAAGAAGGAATTAAAAGGTTGTGTTTATGTTAGGAAGAGCGTATTGTCAAAACTAGCAATATCAAAGAATAAATTGCCAAATTTGAGTGTATATAAATTAAATGTTGTTCATAAAAAATAACATGAAATGCTCCAACAATATCACACACATAATTAAACCACTAAACACATTAATAAAAATTGTAAACATTCCATGATTGTAAACATTTAGTGACATCATATATCTACCATACGAACATGTCAGTCACACGAGTCTTTTATCCCTACTCTTTGGATGATATATCCATAGCATAGTCACACATGTGACCCATTAAGTATGCCATTAAATATTCCTACTATGAAACAAATTCAATTATACTCTCTAATGGAATCTACACAATCATCATCTATTTTGGTTTCTAGATACCATAATGTTTAAGGTTACTTCTCTAATCTTGATGCAATAACTAATTTTGTTTTCACATCCCCTAAAATTTTCACTACATCTATGGACATAGATCCTCTAATTGAGTTTCACATCTAATATTACACATACCTCACTTATACATAACACCTTGTACAAATATACACTTTAGTATTATTATCACTCGATTTTCATTTTTTCTTAGTTCTTAACTAGTTCGTTACTCAAGGATGCACCATATTTCTCGAGTCCATTATGATTTAATAATACTTATCTAAGAACCAACATTTCCTTTTTCACCATTTATATCCTATGCCCCATGGTCGTTAATATTGCTTCTACCAGTATTTCAACTTTCAAGTCTTATATTTTTGAAAATATTAAAACAACAATAATGCAAAAATTCAACATTAGGACCTGCATCTGGTATGTCCAATAATTATATCAATTTAAGTCTTATTATCATTAAAATTTATCATTCTACAGTACCTTAGAACTTACACCTTATATAGACACAAAAATTTTGTAACTTGTAATTGTGTAGTTCCAATTTTGATCATGCTCCCTTTCTAACAAAAATTATCACATTCATAATCCAATTAGTTCATCTCTCTAGTTATCTCATGACTATATTATCATTACACGCTACTTTCTTGTCAATTTTTTAATTATTATATAATAAAATTACTAAAAAAGCATTTTCTTCATGTCCATACTTTATGTTTTTGTTTTCTCATTCTCTATCCAAACTATATAACTTGGTCTGGATCTAGGATATGGTCTTGTCCAACTTGTACAGTCTTGGCTCCTCAATCTCATCGAATCTATTTTAAATTTAAATATCTTCTTTGGGTAATTTCATATACCTAGGGGCAACATTATTAGAATATTTCACCTAAAAAATGTTATATAATCTATTCAATGTCATGTTTTAAATCTCCTGGCACTCTTACAAGATCCTATTACAAATATCATTCAAAAATAACTCAAATGGTTCCTAAATATTCCCAAATTAGTTTCACATAAATTATATAAGTCCCTACTACAACTCTAAAGTTGTAATCAACTAGGTCAAAGAGTATATTCCTTAATTTCTAAGCATGTAAAGGTCATGGAGCCATGCCTTACAAAAATCAAAGTCACTCCAAATACTTTTAAGAAACAAAGGGTTAGGTAATATAGTTTAGGCACACCACATTAAACTACTACCATGATGGGTAAATTTATACACTATATATTTATCATGATATCTTGGTGTCAAGAGATATAAGGGAACCTCTAAGGTTTATTTCTCTATTCACACTTACACAAACACATATAAGAACTACATGACGATTGATCCCGCAATCAGGGAATGTGGTGTAATACTTGAATTTTAAAATAAATTACATGCTCAAAAAGTAACAATATTTATCATGGGAAAACCCTTTCAAGTAAAGAACCTGAAAATTTTACCTTGATTTATTACACTAACTTGAACAAAATTACAAATATAATAAATAGCCTTCAAGGTTATTAACAAACTTACACATTTGCATGTACACTCAACCATTTCTTCAGCATGCAAACTTCCATCAGTGAATTACTCTATCATCATTAATATTTACCTTCTCCCATAGAGAAAATGCACTAATATAACTATGCATCACCTTAAAATAACACTTACTTAAGTATAAAGGAAATCCTAAGAATAAAAAATAAAGTCTAAAAAGAAGGCATAAATATGAGTCATTATGTTTTTTACAACACTCATAGTTAACAAACCAACAAGTGTTAAGTCCACCACTCCTGAATGAGGTCAACAAATGAAAATTATTATACATGTTCCAATGTTGTTGATTCTAACTTGCACTCTATTTTAAATCATAATATTTTATAGGTAATGATGCAGGAGCATCCTAGTTCAAAGTATCCCTACATAGGTTTCGGCCAAGTTTGAGTGATACACGCAAGGATGGAAGGCATGATAGAGTAAAGGGGTGAATACACGAAATAAGTATAGGTTTATATATATATCAAGAAAGGTAAAATGCACAATAACCTTAGAATGTGGAAAAGAACAAATTCCTGAAAGACACATAATATAATGAGGCACACAAAAAAATTTACAAATAGAAGGGGAGAAGCAATGCATGGGAGAAGAAATGAGAGATAGTTCATGGAAGTATATTGGACTTGCAAGAGAATAATGGATGCATATGAAGTGTGAAGGATTTTGGTATAAGATGAAGGTCACAAAGGAGGCACAAAAATATAAATGATGAGATGGTATGAAGATGAGGAATGTGTAAGGGATACACAGATGTTTTGAGAATTCCCAAAAATAAATAATGTGTGGGAAATTAGAGAAAAGGTGCAGTGAAGGATTGCATGGAAAAGGGTTCACAAGTGATTTGACTGTCAAAAAGACAAGTAAGAGAAAATTAGAAAGGATCTGATAAGGGTGATTGATTGAGTGTAGACAACTACAAGAATGACATGATATAGACTTGAAAATTTCTACGTGGAGGTAGACAAAGTAATGATGACATTAGGTATGGGTAGAAAACTGGAAACATTAGGAAGAATCAATATCATGATGAGGAGACCTTGTGAAGAGAGAGAAGTGAGAGAGGTGTTATTATCATGACAATTGGATTGTATGAAAATTCCCAAATTGTGTTCCATTTTATCATAATTACCCAATAGATAAATTTTAAGAATAAGTTTCATATCTAAAATTTCACCTTTTTAAGTATTTTTTTAATCCTAACATGATTAAAGGTCCCTAGAGTTTCCTTATTTTTCTTGGTCATCGACACTCATAAAAATTTCAAATTACCGTGGGATAGTTTATGCTTGAGACATTACACATGGAGTTGATACCAATTGGGGAGAAATTCAATACCAAATCAAGGACCTTCATATTGCAATTGTTGTTATCATCCTATTGAATTTCTCTAGTAGGAGGAATGGAAACAAGTTTAGCACATTGAACACCAAATGTAAGTCTATTTTTATGGTGGCACAAACTCTAAATTTTCTCACCATACTTCATAATTTTCTCATTTTTCTTTCATTATTTTGGAAAAAACACATTGATTGTTTCCAATTAGATTTGAAACCTCTAAATGGAACATCCAAAAATGGTCATATGTTTCATTCCTTCCCTGAAATACAAACTATTAAGTTTTTGGGAAAAACATTAGGTTGGTTTGTTGTCACTATATCATGACATTTGAATGGAATGGTTCTAGAGTTCATCAACTCATCAGAATTTCAAAGGAAGTAAGGAATGGTTTGAAAGTTCCTTCAATTCTACCAAAACTTGATATCCCTAACACGTGCTTTGAGCCAAATATATGTTTTTATTCCCATCAGATGATTTCATGAGTATTTAGCCTAATTTGAATGATCAATCACCATGCTCACTTATACAAAGATTTTATCTAGATTCAGATATTTGTAATAGCACAAAGGTATACCTATAAATACCTATTTGTATTCCAGGCTACAAACTTATACGTATTGTTTGATATCCACCATGGTATTATTAAATCAATGGATACATGCTATAAAGTAAGTGGCATTTTTTAATCATTTTTGGAGAACACTATACTAGAAATGTGGAATTTTTGATAAAATCCCTCAACAAAATATAAATTCTATACAAGAAAAGTTTTGAAAAAGACAAGAAAATTAAAGCAAGTAGCTTACGAAAAAATATTATTGGAAATTTTTCAAGGAATAATTTCTTGATTTGGATCTTAGTAGTGGACAAGGACCTTTTATGTCTTTGCAGAAACATATGATGATTATTACATGAAAAAAAAGACTCAAACTCAAGGGAAACACTATTATAAAGTGATGATAATCAACTAATGGTTCACTAATGCCTTAAACTTTACAAACTCAAATGAATATATCATCAAGTAAATGCTTCAAATCAAATACAATGTATCATCAAGCTATCTAAACACATTTCATTCTTCCAAAATAGTTGATGTAAAAGGATCAAGAGAATATTGGACATAGGGATAGAAAATAAATAAAATGTGAAGAACCCATCGAGCTATTGGAAGAAAATAACTTGAAAGATTTAAATGGTATTACAAGTATTTATTAGTAAACATTTGAAATACAATGGAAGTGATGAATTATGATAAATCTAAGAAGAAAGAAATAAAAATGTAATTAATTAATTTGTTTATCGAATTAATTAAAAAATCATAATGTGTAACTCAAGTTGAGTCAAATTGGGGATAGGATTCAAGTTGAGTTAAAAGTATTTACACAACTACTTTTTTAAATAAAATTCCTATAAAAGGATGAGTATCAATTGTAAAGTCTCTCCTTCTCTCTTCTCATCTTGGATGTTGGAGAATTACCACTATAAATTTGTGTACATTTTTTTTCTCCCTCTTTCATGAATACAATGTTTTTCTCACTATAGATTTAATGCTCCTCAATTATAAACTCTATCTTTCTATTTATGATTGAATGATGTCATTGATGTTATTTCTACGCCATTTTGTATTTGATGCTCTGATATTCAGACTTTTTGTTTATTTTCAAGGTACATGTACTTCATGTCATATATATATATTAGGTGTTATGAAGGCTTTATTATTTATATTTTACATTCATCGTTGTATGTTTCCATGCATGTGAGTGAGAGAGGGTTGTGTATTGTGTTTATTTTTGATATATCTTAGGAGTTCTCTATTTCTATTATGTTCTAATTTCTTGTTTTCTTCATCTTATCTTTCCATTTATTTCTCCTTCCCATTTTCTTTCCCTTTTTTATTTCTAGTTAAATGCACAAAAAACAATTACCTCCATTATATGAGGGAGCTACCCCTCTCAAATGCATAGTAATTTCACTTTGTCGATAGGATACCTTCCCTAACTATTACATATTTTATACCACTTCCATTGGGTGAATAAATAATATATACAACATAAAATTATGCCAACAAGCATGGCTATAAAATTTTGTCAAATTTTATGTTGAAGATTTAGTCAAAAATAAGGGAGAGTCAACATAGATGAGTGATTCATGAAGGTGTTATCCGGTGTAAAAAGGAGAAAGGGTTGAAGGGCTGAGACATGAGTGAAAATATACTTGGATGCACATTGAAGATAGTCTAGATATGTCATTAGGAATATACCCATAGTTTTTAAACACTCCAAGAGAGATTTTTAAGCTCTTAGAAATCATCTATATGTATATATCGTACAGGAATTTCAAAGAAATATGATAAACCTTGTGTTTCATTATGTTGTGTTGGACTCTGTAAATGGTACTAGCTCATCTTGTTATGTCATGATGTATCATTAGTGGTATCAAATATGGTTTTTCCTTGTGGGAAGGAATGTGAAATGATAATATAATTTCAAACGGAAGGTAGTTGGCTTGAAACATTATGTTCTCCACTATGAAAATGTGAGAAGAGAAGGTAAGAGATAGACCCCAATATGTGACAGCCAAAGGGTAATGATATTTCACATAAAGGAAAGTTTTAATTAAGGAGAAGGGACTAATATAATGCAATATTTTTGAGAAATTTGGATGATATCAAGGATCTCAAGGTTGTGAATACTAGACTAGAGGACATAAAATTGACCACCAAAGGAGTGTTGACATGAGTGAGATAGAGTGTTGTCATTGATGTAAAAGCTCATTAATGACAAAAATGATAGTCTAGGTGAGTTAAAATACTCTTTGTATGATGATTACTTGGTAAATCAAGTTGTGGCATGATGGAAAAGGTTGAAAAAGTGAAGAATGGCTTGGCCTAATACGCCTAATTAGGTGACCTAGTTATCCTAAGTGATACAACATGATGGATAGAGTAGCATAATGAATTTATTATCATGGCAAAGGCATGGAGAGCATGATTGGAGATTTTTGAGATAGTCACATGAGTTTCAAAGTGTAGGTATAGGCTATGGATATAGTTACATGTGCTCATCTAGACCTAGTCTAGGTGCTTAAAGGCCTAATGAGGCATGGATGTTAGTTTTAGAGATATATAAGATCATGGAAGAATGCAGGGGTGTGATTATTTTGTCTCAAATGTGTTAGGTACTTTTGGAGAGCTTAGAAGCATAGTAATGGTGGTTTCCTACTTGGTCTAGGTCTAAACTAGACCTAATCCTAGTGTTTGGAGGCCTAAAAAAGGCATGATAGTCACCTACAGATGTGTATGAGCCCTTAAGGACACTAATCTAAATATTTCATATTTTTTCATCATTTATAGGTATTTTTCAGAGGTTTCATGCTTGGTTGTAGTGATATTTCACTTTGATATGGCCTAAAACAAGAAAAACTCCAAGGCCTAGTCATGTAATTCCTTGTGGTGGTAAATATTCCAAGATATTTTTGGAAAAGTGATGATTGAAGATATTATCAGAGGTTTTCCTAGTGTTTTGCATAAAATTTTAGGTTTTCATGATGAATATTTTGCAAGGTATGATGTTTAGACCAAAACATGGTTCTTAAGAGCATGTTTTCCAGATTGATATGGGATAAAATTGCTTGTTTGACATGTTTAAAATTTTCATGGGCCCTTTATCCTTTAAGGGATTTTTAAAAATGGAACAATTAAGGTCTCGTAGTTAGAATGAGGTTAAATTAGGGTCTACTCTTTACGAATGATTCTTAAGAAGGTAAGAAGGTCAAAACCTTCCAAGAAACCCTAGTTTGTTATCGATGGAATAAAACTTATTGGTTTGAGCCCATGATGGATTGGATAATTAAATTTTATGATGGAGAGGACTCTCCCAGATTTCATATGGTGGTTGTTAGAGATCATGACACTTAGTAGAGCCCACAGAGAGTTTCTAGTTTCTAGGAAAGAAGGATTTTCTCCCAAGTTTTCCATTGGACCCTATGACTAATTTAGTGTTATGAGATATATGGGAATTTTACTACATTTTTTAATTCATTTCAGATATTTTTTAGGTGTTTTGATGACTTGCACATGTCAAAATAGGTTGAATAGTTTTTTAGGCCAAAAAGGTAGTTCTAGTAGGCTTGGTGAATTGAAGGGCTTGAGCTCTTCTGGGATTATTTATTAAGTATTATGATCTTGGAGGTTTTTTTTACATCTCATGTGACAATTTTCATGTTTTTTAGCTTTAAAAGTGTACTGAGGTGGCAAGGTTAAGGTCACAAGTTAACCTAGTTTGACTAGTTCATGACATCACTACTTTAGTGAGAATATTAATGAAGAAGACCATTATTTTGGCTTATCTAATGATGGATACCCATTTAAGATTGAATAGGGATGATTTTCTTTTCCTATTAAGTGAATTTAAAGGTACTGAATGTGTTATGAATGGTGCAAACCATTTGAGTTTCCAAAACTTCTTCCTTGGTAGTTTAGTTTCTTGAAGAGAAGTGGCTCCATTTACATTTTTGGATGTCTCATGAGGTTTAGCATGTAGGGTGATGTTATTAAAGTTATTTTATTTCCAATTAGTGGTTCAATTTTATATTTAAGGTGTTTTGGTTCTATCTTGATCTCCATTGATGAAGATCGGTTCCTGGAAGTGTTTGTTTTGAGTAGGAAACAGTCCTACAAGATGGTGATAAGAAGAAAATGATTAGTGCAAAGTATTGTAATATCAAGGATAATGTTGTAAGGATATGGTGGACATGTGTGAAGATTTTTTATGCTTGAAAAAATCAAGATGATTTCCTTAAAGATCTTTGTGTGCTCAATGATGAGGTTTTTGGCCTTCTTGTGCTAGTGAGAGCTTGGAGATGTTTTGGTGCATTTTAAACCCATATAGGTATTTCACTTTTATTTATATGATTATGGTGTTAAATTTTTAATTTGGTATGACCAAACTTAAGTTTCATGGACGAACTAGTAATGTTTAGAAGAACATTCATGTATAAAAGTGCATGTAAGAGTTCATTTTTGAACAAGTGTTGTGAGAGGGAAAACGTGTGAGCTAGGTGAGAGAGTGAAAGTTGATTAAGGGGATAAATAAAAATTTGGTAGAGTGTGTGAATTTCTAAAGAGTGATAAAGAGCTAGTTTGCAAGTGTATTTTTCCAAATTAGTCCATGTTTGAGCTAGTTTGGGTGAAGTATGAGAAGGTTCATTTGAAGAGGATTTAAAGGTGTGTGAGCTGAATTTGTGATCTCTATCATTTGTAGAAATAACAATACATAAAAGGTATTCATCTAAATATTTGTAACTTTGTGCTTAATCACTTTAGGGTTTTGTATCCTTTTTGGAGTTGGCACCTCACTAAACTAGGGGTATGTGCTCTTTGTAGGGTTGGTGCTCTACTAAACTAAGGGTTGGTACTCCTTGTGAAGTTCATGCTTCACTAAATTCTTTTGATTTGAGTTATATAATCAAAATTTTAGTGGTTTTTCTTCCCCTTTAGGGTTTCCCACTTATATTTGTGTGTTATTGTTTACTCTCTCATGGATTTTTCTCTTGTGAATGGTTGTTATTTCTATGTTTAAGTAATCACACACGGTTCATAAGTTGATTGAATGGATGTGTAAATGATATATGAATGATGAATTTGTAAATCGAAATAAGGGTTTTGTAGGAACGAGTCATCCCCCCTCTCTCAGTCCATTGTTGCTCTAGAACACCTCAGGTAATCAAATCAGGTCCTTTTGGATAATTTTAATCACTTAAAAGGATATTAGCGTCTAAAGCAACTAAAAAAGCAAGTTAGCAGAGTGTTTCACATGTTTCAACCAGGAATTTTCTTTTACCTAAATGGGATAAACTAGGCTATTGGTTTACAAAAACTAGGGAAAATGAAATGGATTTGTAAATACCTATTGTCCTTCTCTCTTTGATCTCCTACTGGAAGACTCATGTCTTAGCATGACTATATGAAATGAAAAAACAATCCTGATCAAACTATTTTCCAATCATACAACTTCTCCATGGGCATGAAGCCTAGAAGTGCCAACTCCAAGGTTACCACATGCAATCACTACTTATGGTCTATGATAAACTTCTAAAATTTTGAAGGTCATGCATTTTTTTTCAGGAATATAATATTTTTTATAGAGGGGTAGGTGCTTTGGGGATGGTAGATTCCAAGAGTACAGAATAACTAAGTGGAATATTTTCATATATCACTTTGAATGTCTCAAACTAACCCCCTGTAGTGAAGAAGAACCACATTGATACACCAATCTCAAATTCCAAACATCACCTAAGATAATTTGTAAGAAATAACTCATTAGAGACAGGTCAAGGTCGTAATACAGAGCACCAAATCAACTAAGTCATAGGCACAGACAGGTACCAGAGTATACAAATTCCTAAATTTTATAAGTCCTAAAGTTTATAAACCACCAACCTCAAGCAATACAAGAGATCCACTCTCTTGAAAATGTATGTATCTTCTTGGAACCTTGATTGAAAATGAAATTCTAGGGTTCTTGACTTTAGACAGAACTAACTCAGGATATATGACTTTCATATATCAGATGAAGACTAAGGGAAATAAAGTTAATGAATGATGGCATATGCACTTTATATTTATGATGAAGAACTCTTTGTCTATTCTATCTACACTATTCATCCACTCATTGGCTCTACAAATTATCACTCCCCCACGGATTGACAAGCATGTGTGCACCTGTTGCAAGAACTTTTTTTGTAATTGTTAAGAACTTGCTACGCATACATGTGACGCAGCTTATTGCATACTCTATTTGCAGCAAGCTAATTAATCCATACTCTATGCACAATAGAATATATTTAATCATTTCTCTTCATGATACTGTAGGTCCTCAATGGGGTTTTCTCTACCTGCTCTAGGATTCCATGAGGTACTATCAAGTGAGGGTTTACAATTTCACTTGGTGACTTCATATTCCATACTTCTTCACTCCCCATCTCTGAATCAGAAAAATAATCCATGATTTAAGGCTGAGCTAATGTGTTATATTATATTAAGTTTCTCAAAGCATGATTTAGAAAAACATCAAGAAGATTCGTCCAAATCTCAATTCAAATGAATATGATGCTAAGATAGATTTAGGACAAATTTACACATGATACATTTGGATGTTCCACAGATAGCTTGATGTTGGCCTTTGTAAAATGATATTTGATATTCTTCTATGACTTTTGTGGACATCCCCTATTTTCATCTTGGTTCCATGGATTTTCAAGTGATCCTTCTTCAGGGAGTATTATCCCTGATACTTTCAGCAGCAGATCCTTGACTTCCATGAGATTTATTTGACTTGCATAATATTTCACTAAATATCTTGATGGATATTCTTGGCAACCAAAGGTCTTCAGGTGATACATTGAAAGGTCTTGGGATTACTAGGATCAACACCAAAGGAAAAAGACTAATGCTAGAGGACAATTGATCTTAACATTATGTAGTATATATATTTTTTTGACATTCATTTTTAAAGGGATTACTTAGACCTGATGATATAACACATACATTTTCGGAGCACTTGCAAAACATGTGATATGACACCACAGCAATACAGTAAGTATGAAAACATTAAGTAAGAGACCCATAGGAACACTAACTTAACCCATTTGAATACCTGATAGAAACTGGGACAAACTCTCTACATAAGACCTGTGGACAATATCATGAAATTAGTAATATAAATCTTTGGTGTGTGAGAATAAGGTAATTAAAACCAGATCCCACAGTTATTCATAAGGGTGCCCAGGCACTTTTTTTTATCATCAATAGGATCAATAGTGTTCTTAGATAAGAGCACTCATGTAACTGAATCTTTCTGCATCAAATTTACTTTGACATCAAAGATTCAATATTTAAAAAAAATTCTTCTTTCACATTTATTGCTCACTGAATGTACCTATAAAGTACAACACCTTCTGTTAACTTTTTCCAATAACACTCAGACTACATGAAATCCCAATAAATGAAATTTTTTCAATATGGGGACTCAAACTGACCTACCACGGTCACCCAACTAAAAGATGAACTTATGAATACCATTTTTGTCCCTATATTATTAGTTTCCATATTTTTCTATATTCACTATGTCTATAAATTCTCCTTATATGGATTACTTTCATGTAAATCTTCATCCACTCACAAAATGGTCTTAACTATATTTCATCGATAGTTACATAGATGTGAGCATCAACATTCACACATTATATTATATTATGAACTGTATTTAGAAAAGAAAGTCCCTTGTCCCTTCAGTGAACATCTAGCTTCTTGACTATTCAAATATTGTATCCTCATAATTCTCTTTGGATGCATATTTTAGGTGATGACAATATAATATTATGAGCTTGGTCCTAATATCAAGGTGACCTCCCATTGTACCTCCATGATTGCCACAGTTGCATTTCTTAATTGACAACATACACCCAATCACTTGTAGACTACATACAGAAACTAAGATGGATAAAAGATAAAAGATATTCTTGCATTATTGAGTGAGTTAATATAAAAAACTAGTTTTCAGGGGAGTCGTAGGAGGTTTATTAGACCTAAAAAATACCTTACTGGTGTCCGTACAAATGAATCTTGGTGTCTATTATGATATCAATTTCAAGTACAGTGAAATCATTTACTGAGTAATGCTAGTATGTATAACACCAAATATCAATCGTAAGAAGACTCAGATTAATTTTCAAAGATAGATCTAGAACATGAAATATTTGACACTTACGAGTCATATGAAAATACTTGTTTTCATTCCTCTTATCATAATATCTAAGTAGATAAACCAACGAAACTTAATTGAGGTCCATAGATTTCCCTTCTTGTCAATTTTTTCTTGTCATCACTACATGTCCTTATAGGTCATATTTATAAAAACATCATATGTGAGTTATTTTCCCATTCTAGGAATATATTTCCCCTTATTCATTTGTAGAGGTCATGATTTCTATACTGGGAGTTACACAACTTTAATGTTATTTATAGAGTCTCACAAAATTTTAAGAACTTGATTTTGTAATCGATTCTTCCCATATCAGTTATTTTACCTAGTTCAGAATCCTTACACCTAAAGTAGCTAAGGTTTATTCTCCTTTGGACTGTCTATAAAACTACGTAACGCTATGTAGATTATGAAACCTATTGATTAATGTTTTGATCCATCATGCAATACGATCCTCGTGAGCATTAATGTTTTCAGATTATTTATAATGCTATCTCAGAGTGCATGAATATGGGATCAATTTCTAACACATCTTCTATAGAAAAACCTAGTTCTCTTCAGTTTTTACAAGCTCGAAAGGAGGAATTTCGGTATGCATACATATCTAATGTTTTACCTTTCCAAACATCAAAACCTTTTGTATAAGTTGTCCTTAATCTTGGTTTCAACTTTTATTCCTGGTATGGATTTATCCCTAGGTAATTTCTTAATTTAGTTTGTGATCAACAAGATTCTGCATGCATAATTTCATAGGGCTAATTGACAGGGAAAATGGTTTCAACTTTAACACATTTACAAGATACCAGGTAATAATTTGAAACTCATGATCTACACATACACATCAGTCCACAGGTCAATTGCAAAATAGAATAATTTTGGTCAACCTCATTAAATTTCAATAATTGGTACTTGAGATAACATAACACATGTACAAACATAAAGTATACTATTTTGGTACAACTCATGCCCCATCTAACCAAGCTTAGGGGAATTAAGAAAGCCCTATTGTTCACCACTTATAAAGACTTCCATAACCTTTACCTCCATTGTATTGCTATTTCACTCTCATAACTTAATGGCATTTGAAATCCTATGTGTTGATGCACTAATCCCAACACCCCTAAATGTCATGCAACTCAATGGGTTGAAACTCTCAGTGTGATTACATAACATGGAGCTTTTCCCAAAGTGTTCGACTTTACGTAATTGGGAAAGCTCTCCAGGATGAAGGCTCGGTTCATATTCCTCTATTTATATGCACACATTCATATTGTAAAGGATCTAATCCTAAAATCTACTCTAACTTTCCAAGGAGAAAGGGTCAAGAAGATGCAAGAAATATAAACCTAAACTAACAAAGGTGATGCACCAAAGAAATGCTAAAAACCTGATGTTGGAATTAAACACAAACCATAAAAACATGTAATACAACCACCAACCAACAAATAACCAGGATTGTAATGAGAGATCAGTAAGATGCAATGAGCATAAGAGAGGGTTGAAATCATCCACAGACTTATACTATTGCTCCAAATATTTGATATAGTCCATTACAATTGCCAAGAAGCAAGATTGCATTTACAATTTGAATGGGAGGTTCAAGCTCCACAAATCCACTTTTAGAAAGAGAAGAAGGGAGGGTGCAAAGTAAAAATGTCCAACCCTGAAAAAATTCCCCTCCTTACAACATATAGGAGGAATTAGAAAAGGAGATAGAAGAAATCTGAATTCTTGTTCAACCACCCCAAAATTACATTAAACTCACCTACTCTAACCACCCAAAAATGCTTTGAAATCACCTACTCCAACCATGATTAGTTCCACTATAAAATCCATGCCTCCATGTGTTGTTCCTTACTGGGAAATAAAGGAGGCTTATACTACATTATGATAGTACGTGAGAAACCTAACAGCCTCAAAAATGGTGGACTGTATTTTTTCATTATGGTGGTAGGTGAGTAGCAGACATCGAGAGCTTTCCAAAAATTCCTCCCTTGCTCAAATCTGAGTTCCCAATTGAAAGATATGGTTGTCTGAAGGTCAAGTTTAGGTGTTTAACATGGGCTCACAATATTTAAAAGATTATATCCATGAAAGATCCACATGGCAGCCCCGCGCGTCTTAATATTTCATCCCCCTCCTTTCACTCTTGAAGTTATGCCGATTGGAAACTTGGCATCATCTGCGGGCCTGATTTACTTTCTTCATTTTTGGTTAAGTCCCTCCTGTTCAGCAAAGCAACTACGTCAGACCCTAGACACATGGAGAGCCCATGCTCATTTGGGCCTAGCTTTTGGGTATCACCCTTTAAAGTTACGTTGATGAGGCACGTAGAGGCTTCCGCTGGCTCTTAGAATTTTCAACGGCCAATTCTGCCTTTTCCACCCATTTAGGAGAAACTTGTTGGACCTAGACATGTGGAGGGCCTATGCTTGTTTAGGGTCTTTGCTTTTGTGCACCATATCAAAAGTGCCCTGACGAGACACATGGAGGCTTCCACTAGCCTTTTTATACTTAGCTGATTCAGGCCTTGAGTGAACACTACCTTATCAGGCTTTGACCACGTGGATATCCTGCACTCATTTCAGGACTTCCTTTGGATTTTAGCCTTTGAATTTGTGCCAATGAGGCACGTGGAGATATCTGTAGGCTCTTTTTTTTACTTAGCCCTTTGAACAGTTGATTCTTCCTTTCTCACCTATTTAGGAATAGCTTTGTTGGACCCTAGACACGTGGAGGGTTTGTGCACATTTGGGGTCACCACTTTTGTCGTACCTTTAAAGGTGCACTAATGGGACACATGGAACCTTCCACATACATGTTGTTTCGTTGCTTTGAGTTGACTCACTCTAGGCTCGATTTTGAAGTGTGGGAGATGGGCGCGATGCGTAGAAGGGAGATAGAGAGAAGGTGCACACATAGGTGTGTACACAAGAGGGAGGCATACCTACATAAGGCATGGAAATAGGGCATGTAGGAATTCAACTAAAGGAGGGCATATGGCAGCAGAAAAGGAAAAAGGGCATGAAGGGATAGAAAGGAAAGTGCACACACATGAAGAAGGGAAGAAAGTGAGCACGTGGGAGGAAGATGCGAAAGGGGGAAATAGAAGGGGGAGAAGAATGTGAAGGGAGAAGCAAGAAGGAACATGGGGAGTGTGCGGAAGGAATACAACCTATGCAAGGTGCCAAATGCACAATCCTACGGGCGCGCAACCTCAAATGTGAAGCATCAGAGTTAGAATGAAAGATACAAGTTATCCAAAATAACTAGGAGATTTATTTGGATAATAGTTTGGTTCTTTGACTAATCAATTTGACTTACATCACTGATTAAATAAATATTAAAATAAATAAATGCTAAATCTTAATATGTAATAAAAAATATATAGATATGCAATAAAGTAAACATTTGACACAAGCGAGTAAGCTAATAAATTTAAAACCCTAGTTGTAAGAGAGGGTAAGATACTTAGTTGATTCGCAATGATCTTGAAAGTGTGTCAAGCTAGAAAAATGCTAGATTATGAGGGAATAATGTCGCAATTGAGCCAAAAAAATTGTGTGAACGCTGGAAATATTGGGACTAGGGTTCTTAGATAGGGTCAAGGGCACCTGGGTGATGCAAACCTCCTCTAGGCACATGTGACTTCTCAATAACTCAAAAATTTGATTTCACAGGGTCACAAGATGTTTTTTGGATGTCACCTTTAATTGCATGTACTTCGGTGCTTGATAACCAAGTTTGCCTGAAACCTACAAAAAGAAATAGAACATTTAAAACCCCAAAACACATAAAATCCTAAAAATTAAAAAGATGTAAATAAGGAGTCGTATTGAAGCCAGTGGTCACTCGACTGAGTGAACTTACGATCTAGGCATTGCAATACATTTCAGAATCCATCTAGTTTTACATGTGTGTGTGTGTGTGTGTGTAGAATCATGCCCTAGATGGCTCTTGTGTGAGTCATACTTGTTAGCGAGAAAGTAGCTAGATGTAGAAAATGTAGATAGATGTGTGCATGGAAAAATGAACTTCCCCTCCTATGAAGTGTATGCAGAAGAATGCAGTCCCTTGTCCCTTAAATGGATGTTAGATGGATGCTTAAATTATCTTATAATGGCCTTATATGTAACCTTAGGTAGTGATAATAGATGTTTAGTGCTTGGTCCTTTATTATGATCACATATCTTTGTATTTATATGCTTCCCTTGTTTGTATTTCATAATTAACCACTAAAAGGTTGACCACCAAGAAAATAAGATGCCCAATTGGCTAGAAAAGACCCAAAAGATGAGAGAAAGATACAAAGAGGTTGGGGGAACCTAGATAGGATAGGGGCACCTGGGTGTTGGCATCCTGGATGGGTACTTGTGTCCAAAGCCAAAAAAATTGAAGTGTCAAAGGTCAGACTGGGAAAGTACAGTGTAAGATTAAGAAGGAAAATAGAAAGCAGGTAAAGAGGCCAAAGATAGTTGTCAATAAGTAATTTTCTCACTTAGGAATCATATGAATAGTGGTATGTGATTAGGACCTAGAAATATACCCAAAGTGTGTGATTTGGTGTCTACATTTTACCCCACTTTATGTTGTTGAGAAAATTCTTGATAACATAAAGTAGATAAGATATGTGTACCTGATAACCATGTAGATCAATGGCAAAAAGAATGCCAAGGAAAAAATAAAAAGCGTGGAGTGATAAAAAATGAATCATGGAAGCTAGAGAAGAGGAATTGAAAATGACCCTAGGGGTGAAAATTGCATGCATTGTGTGCGTGATGTACCTATTTTCAATGTCGATTGATGATGTTTGATGATGTGACTGCTTCTTACCATAAGGACAAACCTAAAAAAGAGGAGAGAAAATGAGTAGTCAAATATGTTTATAAGAAAATTTTGATCCAAATGTGTAAAGAGTGTGTAAAAAGCATGTAAAAATGTGAAAAAGAAACATGTGCGCCTAGTCTGTGATGAGTAAAAGGAGAAGAGAGGATCCTGAAAATGTTGTAGAAGAGCACATTTTGTAGGTGATATCACGCTTTTTGCACTAAGTTTCGAAGAAGTATAGGGAGAAAGTTCTACTGTTATTGTCCAACCTTTGACTTCTTCCCAAAGTGTAAACACCACTGCAGGTGGTGTGTTCAAATCCGATCCATTTCTATCCAATTCGATCCAATACAAAAATAATAAAGTAGAATGCATGCATGTCGAGTGTTAAAGGATTGTGCATGTCCTATAAAATATGTTGTGTAAACTATTGTGAACTATGCCAAATTGAGAAAAAATTGTAATTTCCCCTGGTCATAGGTTCCCATGAAGGGTCAGGGGCACCCAGGCGCTACTTTTTGTGTCTAAATGTTGGTGTTTGTACTGTGCTAAGGACCCAAGTCAAATTTTATGTCATTGCTGAGAGTGAATACTATGTTGTACCGGTAATAAATTATATTGAAATGTGGATGTAAATTGTTTTATGGGGTGACTAATTCACCCAATGATGCCCCCCTCGTTCAGGGTGCATGCAACATTGCAAGGAGTATGCGGCCCAAAGGAATACTGGACGTTGTGTTAAAACTGATGCCCTATCAGGGGGAGGGAGTGTGCTTGGTAGAAACCAAGGCACACATAAATAAAGTGGCTGAAAATAAGTGTTAGTGCAAACAAGACAAATACACATGTAGAATACAATATGTAAGCTAGAAAGAAAGACAATAATGTGTAAGCTAACACGCAAGAAGAAAATATAGACTGAAAAAATTAGGTTACAAACATGGGACATCACTCATGATGTCACAAGAAAATCAAATCCAAAGTGGCCAAAAGCATACAATGTGCACAAAGGGAAAAGCCCGCAAACAATGGCATGCAATAGCAAGAAATGAAAAATATAAACAAGCAAGATATTAGACAATCATGGTAGTAAAGAGTTCATGTAAGATAAATGTTGCACATGAAGCACCTATTAGCATGTTATAGAGATAAACAATATGTCAAGGTGTGTATGATCTGATGTAGTAGTGTGATAGTATGAAATAGGAAATATTATAAATTGAAACAAGCACTTGTGATGTGTACAAAATTGGATACTCCCAGGAGCCACTGTGGGACTGGTATGAGGTATTACAACAAACATCAATGTTGTATGTAAAGATCTATATAAATCTACATTCACAACTAGAAATCAAGTGAACACGCATGTGTATAAAGAAAGATAATGACAAATGAAATATCTTACTATCATGTGTAATAAACTGTGCATGTAACAAGTAAATGCAAGCAAGACTAAATGTGACCAAAATTTTCCAGGATACAGTAAGTACCAAGGCCAATTTCAAAGGCTTCAATGATTTCAGCATAAGGGTGAAATTCATATCACTTATTGGCCCATTCGTCTAACAACATATCAAGTACATGAGGAGGAATAGGTTGTTCTTATGAAACTGAGACTTGTTCTTGGCCTTCCTGGATTAGGAAATTCGCTTAGAGAAGTGATGGGTCATATGAATCAACATGATATGAAAATATGGTCTCATCTTGTATGGTAAATCAAGTACCATACCTTGTTCTTATTAATATATGTGACCAACTAGAAGACAAGTAGCCACCCACTTTAATAGTGAAATCTCTTGATAGACAAAGGGAAAATAAAGGAGGTAAATCAATAATTCACACATCTTGAGTTGTAGTTAGGCTTGGACATGTGTGGAGGATCAACTCAAGATCCTTGATGACTCCAAGAGTAGTAATAGTTGATTTATCAAGCTACAATCCTCCTTTAGACATGGGGGTGTACTGAAGACCTAGAACATCAACAATTTTCTTTGGCATAACAAAAGTACTAGCCTTTGAATCAATCATACAATTTTACACAAGATGTTTGCTAACTATCAAGGAAATATAGAAAGTTGGGGTTTTGACCACTTTTCTTACTTGCTTCTCCTCTTCTTGCCAAATTTTGACAGCAACATGAAGTCTTTGGATAACTAGATCATCATGCAGTAGTTGCGCTAGGGCTTTATGCAATAGGTCACACTAAGATGGAATGGTCAGGGAATCCCACATTGTGACATTCACATTTTTCTTCTTCATCTAGTCCACAATGTTGAATAAAAAGGCCCATGGACTTGTGAATTTGAGGCACAACATTCTCTTTTTCTTGATTGTTCAAGCATGGAGATAGAAGATTTGGGCTTCGTAGAAGCTTGACTTACCAAAGGAGGGGAAGACGCTACTTCTATTGCAGCATTGTGGAACCGCATGCGTAAGATCTTGTGTGCCAGAACACTTGGGTGATTTAGGACCCTTTGATGTTTGGAGGTGAGTTGCATCTCTTTGCATTTGAGGATCGACATGTGCTATAGGAGCATAAGGTTTCGCACTAGACTTGAGCATTCTTCTCTTGTACCTTATGTTGTCAACAACATGTGCACATGGCCTATTTGAGTTATATGTATCTTGGTTCATTATGTAGAATTCATCCGCACCAAAGAATACAAGATTTCTTTAGGGATAAATTTTGGCACTTCTTCATTTTCAGGTTTGCACACAGTAGTGGAGAACTCACTAGCTTAAGAACATTAAATCATGTAATCCTACATGCACAAGGCATTGACGCAACTATACTAGCTATGAGGCATGCTACAGGGAAAGTACAAATCTTTATCTTGGACCATATTTTTGAGAACTGCCACATACGCTTGAATTGAATTAGGTGTTATAAGAGGTTGTGTAGTGGTAACAATTTGAAGCGATAGGTGTGCATTAGCACGCCATATATCATTTTTTTACCCATATCTCTGATTTGGATATTTATTTCTAAAGGGCTGATGGACTTGGTTATACCCTTGATTAGAATTATTTATGAAGGCTTGTGCCTATTTTTTTCTAAAGATAAGAATTTATTGGAAAATTTTCTAATTAGGGATTTCATTTATTCATCTTCCTTTTACTACACGAGAGAATAGGATGTGGAGGAAACAGGTTGAGTGCTCTACTCAGGAATAGGAGTAATAGAAGGCTAAGGAACATGTGGTATTTCTAGAAATAAGGGAACGGGTGGTCTAGGAGCTAACTTCCCTACTTGTATTAGATAATTTTCAGCCCTAATGGCTAATACATAGGCCCCAGGAAATGTTGTGCTCCCCATATATTGGATCATGATAGAGATATCAGAACTTAAAGCCCTTAGAAAGTAAAGGAAAGAACCTTCTAGAGTTGATCTTACAAGGGCTGGAATTATCTCCCAAGTCTTCTAAAATTTGAAGTTAAAGTTTTCCATGAGCTCATTGGGAGCCTTTTTTATAGTTGTCAATTGTTCTAGCAAGGAGAGATTAATTGACTTCTCTCCAAATTGATTGCAAAGGGTTATTCCAAGATAATTCCAATTTGTAATTTATCCTTTTGTTAAAATTCTTAACTCTTGTAAAACTCTTCCCTTGAATGAAGAGACTAATAACCTAACAACCACATCTTTTTCAATGATTTGGTGGATAGTGCAGACATTGGAAATGTCTTGAATATGGTCTACTGGAGTGGTATAATTTTCCCCACTGATGAAAGGGATACTCTTAAGTGAAAAATTCAAAATGGGATTTTGGGCATTAAGAGCAAGTGGACTTCTATTAGTAAAATAAAAATATGGTTGATTCAGTTGTGTTTCCATTATGGTAGGTCATATAACTCTAGTGGATTGCAAGGATGGCCTACTAGGAGGTGGTGTAGAAAGTACACAGTGCACTAGAGATGGAGATGTGTGTGTGGTTGTTCTGCTACCTATTCTTTGTAGATAAAGTTGGAGGTACTCAAAGGACTCTTTAGTTGTTGTACTTTGTCTAGTATGTATCATTTTCATGAAAAAGGCATGTGGACTACTGAAAATAGTAGATCTAAGAGTTGGTAGTCAGCAGATGTGTTGAAACAAGCCTCCAAAGGTTGGAAATCACTTGGTCACACACCAAAACCTAGCACCAATGAAATATGAGCATTCAATGTTGGTCCCACCAAGCATTCCAAAAATGTTGGAGCTCAAAATTTTACCCATCCCAGATCAAGATGAACTGGGATTTTGAGGCAATATGGGATTGTCTCCAAGTTCTAGGACCTTGGTGCTTGAGACAAACCTCTGGAGAAGGTTGGTTACTCTACCTATTTCTACCACTAAAAACTACTCCTATGAAGGTAAATCTAGCTACCTATCACTACTCTAAGAATCCAAGGGACTAGGGTTATAAGTAGATGCATGGAAAAGGGAAAACTAAGCTAAGGGAGGTGATAACACCAGAAATAGGGGGATGAACACAGTTAGATTTGAGAAAAAATGAAATAGAATGTGCATAGAGAGGAAATACACACGTATCACAATCTGAAACACACTCACACACTCATTTTCATGGGGCACAATTAGAATAAGAACCTAAAAGGAACATGAGAAAGCACATTAAATAGAAAATACAAAAGAGAGGTAGGAAGATGCAATTAAAAATGAGTTAAGGCAGAGAATAGCCACAAAACAAAGCTTTTATTGCTTCCATAAAATGCATAGTTGATTACAATGGTAGATGAGGATGATATCCACATGTAAAGATCCAAATTTAAAGGCATGTAACTCAAAATGAAAAGAACAAAATCCCTTAGAAAACTAAATGGGTCCAACCTTTTACAATGAGAATTGATCTTACATTTATAGAAGGATAAGGAGAGAAGAGGAGGAGAAAGAAGAGAGAAACTCAAATTCAAAATCTCAACCACTAAGAAAAAATAATAACTACCTATAAATTTGTTTGTAATTCTATCAGATGCACCCCCCATGTCTATTTTTCTCTTGGAAGAAGGAAAAAGGGAACATCAGATCAAATCTGGGTGGTTTCGGTCGACTGGACGTGTACATTAATGATTGGAACATGTTTCCCTATTTCTCACCTGCAAAATCCCACCAAAATATGATTTTAAATGATCTGGATCAAATCCCAAGTCAGCAGCTTTCAAACAAGACTAGGCATGCATGTGTTAGATCCCTATAGAAAAATTTATTATGATGTAAATTATACAATAAAAATAGAACACGTAATGACATGTGACACGTGCTAATTGGCTAAAGGATTAGCCAACTATTCATTTATTTTTTCATTTCTACCATGTGTCATGCATTGGGTCATCATAATAATTTGACTCCTAGTTGGTGTGCTTTGATAGGTTGTGTGTTTTACACTCAATTCTGACATATTTCTACATGGTGTAGTGACTGGCGTGGAAGAGTTATACTTGGCGCGCGCAAGCAAGGGCCAAGAGAAAAAAAGAAACAAGAACACATAAAGTATGTGTACAGAAGTGAAGAAAGGTACATATCTACAAAAGGATACAAGTATGAAAGTGGGCGTGAGAATTTAATTTAGAAATGTGTAGTTATAAAAAAAGAATAGGCATGCATAACAAGTCAGTGAGGAAGTGCACAACGCACAAATGTGAAAGCAAGATGTGCCAGGGAGGAATGTGGAAGTAGCATGCAAGGGATAAAGAGGGAATGACAAGAAAGAAATGTGTGGGAGGGAAGCGAAGGAAGCTAGAAGTACAAGGAAGAAGAAATAATATCATGCAAGGGCGTGTGGAAGAACTGCGGACCAAGTAATGTGCCAAGAATATCACTAGTCATGTGTGCAGCTTCATGTCTTAAACCTCAGAGTCAGAGTAAGGATGTAAGTTGTCAAAATAACTAGGGGAGTTATTTTAGAAAGCAATTTGATACTAGTATGATTAAGGTCTAAAGTGCCCCAAATGTAATCAAGCCAATACTTCACAAGTGTGAGTGGAGAAGTGTAAGTAGTGTGTACAACAAATACTATTAGATAGAAGACACCAAGACCATAGGAAACCATAATATGAACATATCCATGATATAGATGTGGTAAATGAGGTGGAGGTAAGATATCATCTAGTGTATACTCAAGCTGAGTGAAGCCATCTAGAGTGCAAACAGTGTCAGAGAAAGTGGGGTCGAATAGAATATGATTCCAATAAGAGTTTTTCATGAAAAATGTGCATCTAAATAGAGGAAGTGCAGATTATGATTTTCCATGAGAGGGTGAAGAAGGTGAAATGACATCAAGAGTATGGAAAAACCCCCAAGAAAGTACCATATCATTAGTATGAGGGGGTTTCTTGAATTGATATTCACTACGGCCAATAGAAACAAAAGTATCATTGAAATGTGAATCATCTATCTCTATAGAAGTTAAACTAAGATTGCACAATTTGTCATCAGTGAGTTCAACAGTATAAACCTTATCATCATAATCATCAATGTGGGCATTATCATCCTAAACAACAGTATTAAGGATTTTGGTAGGAGGTGCAATAGATGTAAGAGTGAGAGGAGCCTGAACAAGTGGAGAAGCAGTGCTTATTGAAGCAGACATGATGTGTGAAATATTAGCAGTAGTATGAGTGGAAATAGGTGGAGTGCTTGAAGTGGTGAAAGAAGGTTGTGAAGCACTAGATTGACCGATATTGTATGTGTCAATATTAATATATGGAATAGGTTATGATGAAGGAATGTGCAGAGTAGTGACAAGGTCTATGTGACAAAACTTGAATGGATTAGGGTCCGTAGCAATTGTATGTTTATATCCATCATGTAGGAATTTGACGCATTGATGAACATTGGATGGAACTGCGAACATTGCATAAATCCATAGTCTACCTAGAAAAATATTGAATGGAAACAAGGTATTGATAATGAAGAATACGGTGGGGAAAATCTTAGGCTCAAATTGTATAAATAATTTGATAGTGCCGAAGCATGTGCGAGTAGTTGAATCATAACCATGAATAAGAATGGAATTCTTAATAATTAGATTGTCTGTGATGCCAATTTTCTTTCAAAGGGAATGATCGCATAAATTAACGTCAGATCCATTGTGAATGAATACACTCTTGATATAAGTGGTGCCAATGATAAGAAAATGTGTACATGGCTTTTCAATAGCATATGGTGATATCTCCTCATCACTAAATGATATAGCACGTGGTAGATTTCTTAGAGACTGAATGAGGTGCACAAAGGCCACCAAAGAATTATTTATTTGAATGTGAATAGAATGAAGGGAAACCTCTAATGTATGATGAAAATTAGATGCATTGTGTAATAATTCATTGATATATATTTTGGTCGGTGTGTTCTTAAGTTGCTCGATAATATCATATCCTTTAGAAGTGGTAGGAGGAACCATAAAAGTGATAGGCGGTGGGATAGAAATAGGTTGAGACATAGGAGCCCAACTACGGTGAGTGGTGACTACATTGATAGATGGATCAACCCAAGGTGTAATAAAGTGAGGATGATGCTAAGTACAAACTTTTATGAAATCAAAAGTAGTATTAACTATGTCATAAACTTTAGTTGGAGCGAAAGAAGGATAAGAATATTGATTCATGACTTGAGAAGATGAAAACATAATCAGAAGGCAGGCTTTAAACTATTAGATTCACCAAATGATTAAGAAAATATTGAAATAAATAAATGCCAAATATAAATATGTAAAAGTGCATGTGTGTGTGTGTGTGTGTGTGTGTGTGTGTGTGTGTGTGTGTGTGTGTGTGTGTGTGTGTGGTGTGTGTGTGTGTGTGTGTGTGTGTGTGTGTGTGTGTGTAATAAAGTACATATTTGACACAAGCAAGTAAGCTAATAAAATTTTAAACCCTAGTTGCAAGAGAGAGGGTAAGATACTTAGTTGATTCGCAATGATACCAAAAGTGTTCTGAGATGGAAAACTGCTAGAATAGGAGGGGAAGGATGCCACAACTGATCTTAGTATATTATGTGAGCACTAGAAATGTTGGGACTAGGGTTCTTGAATAAGGTCAAGGGCACCCAGTGTGTTGTAAACCTCCTCTAGGTGTCTGTGACTACTCAGAACCTCATAAAACTAATTTTACAGGTTTGTGAGATGTGTTCTTGAAGTTGCCTTTAATCTCCTATACGTTACCACTTGAATTGTGGAGTTCACCTGAAATCTATAAAAAGAAAGATAACCTACAAAACCACAAAAACACATCAAATCATAAAAATAAAAATATGTAAATGGGGATTCGGAATGACCCCAACGGTCACCTGACTGAGTGAACTTATGATCTGGGTGTTGCACTACATTTTAGACTTTGTGTAATGATGCGTGTGTGTTTTTAGAATCATTCCCTAAGTGGCTCTTGTGTGATTCACACTCGATAGTGAGCAAGTAGATAGAAATAGAAAATGTAAATAGATGTGTGCATGGAAAAATGAACTTCCCCTGCTATGAAGTTAATGTAGAAGAATGTAGTCCCCTTGTCCCTTGAATGAATGCTAGATGGATGCTTTAATGTTCTTATAATGGAATTTGGATGTAACCATAGGTGGTGATAATAGATGTTTAGTGCTTGGTCCTTTATTATGATTGCATAGCTTTGTATTTATATGATTCCCTTGTTTGAATTTCATAATTAACCACTGAAAGTCCAACCACCAAGAAAATAAGATTCTCAATTTGCTAAAAAGGACTCAAAATATGTGAGAAACATGCAAAGAGGTTTGAGGTACCCAAAGAGGGATGGGATCAGGTTTGGATGTTGGCATCCTAGTTGGGCCCTGGTGTGTAGATCCAGAAAAACTAAAGTTTCAAAGGCTAGACTAGGCAAGAAGGTGTGTAAGATCAAGAAGGAAAATAGAAATCAAGTAAAGATTCCAAAGATAGTGGTCAATTAGTACTTTTCTCATTTAGGAATAATATGAATAGTGGTATGTGATTAGGACATAGAAATATACCCAAAGTTCATGATTTAGTGTCTACAATCACGCCAACCCCTGTATTCTTTCTCATCATGCCTTTTTTATGGCTCATGCATCCAGACTCCCCTGCTTTTCTCTGGGTTGCTCATTTTTTTCTTGGAATTTTTTTTTTTACACTCTTTGACTGCTGAAGCTCGACACTATCTCTGCCCTTGCATGTCTTGCTCATCATTTCCTACTTGTGTGTTCATTTTGGCTCCTCTCCATTGTTCCTTTTTTGTTTGTCATTTGTTATGGCTTCTTGTCCTTGCCCGTGTTGTTGTTTCCCTAGTTCATTGGTTCATCCCCTATTTTTCCCACCTTTTGGACTTTCCTTGGGTTCATGGCCATCTCTACTCACCTTGGATAAATGTGCTCCACGTCATTTTCCACCTCGAGCCTATAACTTCCATGATTCCTTCCAACATAAAAAATTTCAATGGTCTCTTTTCTCCCCACTCCATACAACCTGGTCTCTAGTTCGTTCAATGGTCAACCCAGCCCACATAGACCTCCCTTGCATGGACACATGGCCCTCTAACCTAGCGACCATTACACCACCTGTAGGCACTCTTATTATCATTCCCTCCATGTCAACATCAACCTAACTCCTATCCTCTATGTCAACTCTCCACCTCGGTGACATTACACCGTTGCAACCCCCGACTTGCCAAGATCCCTCGGAAATCAACACAGATTCTGAAACTTTGGCTCACTCCTTAACTCGGTGGTTAGCTCACCAATGAGCTTGCCTAAGTTTCCTTGCATCAACTCACCGAGTTGTAACCATCTCACCCACTAATCTTATCCTCTCTACTCATCAATCCAACTCAATCATGTTATTTTTAGATCGCCCTCCAGACCCTTCTACTCTCACCCTTCTTCATTTCTTTTTCCACAATTTTTCCTTATTTCAATTGTTTCAGCAATTTAAAGGGGAAAATTGATAAATTCAGCACTGTATAAGGGGTTTATTTTTTCCAGACTCCTTGTATAAGGTTATTGGGCTTTTCAAACCACGTTTTTTGGCTTATTGCATGTAGTTCTCTTCTTTTCCTATGGCTAGTGAGTGTGTTCACCAAATCCTTATGGTAAAAGAGTCTTCTCTTTTGTGATGTGAGATGCCTTCTCTCACATTGAGCCCTATCTGTACCCTTGTGTTTCTTACGACATTTTGTGCTTGATTATGTGTCATTCCTATACTTATAGCTAGGACTTATTGTGGCCTCCACTCTTGCATAATTTTTTTCCTACTGCAAGGTGATTGGTCAACTATCCAACATCGTAGGAACATACCCTATTGTAATCACGTATTACTTATAAAGTGCTTCAAACAAGGGGTTATCATTATTTGTCAGGTGTCATATTACTTACAAATGTATTCTCGGCTAAGTCTGACATCTTAAATTATTTCACCTTTCTTCTCATGTACCTTATACTTCTTACTTTTGCTTCCACATCATGGGGGATGATCTTTCTAGATGTGAGCATCGTAGGATCACCTTACAGCCTTAGCCACTTCTTCTTGGGAGAGTGAACTATACATCATGGCATACTTATATGGAATGTTATTTTTCCTATGAGGGTCTTACACACTTTATTCTTGGGCTAGTTTCTACACCCACTGATCATCATCATCTTGAGGACTTTCTCGACACATGCAACCATGTTGTTGGTCACTTAATGTTACATGTCACTAGACCTCCCTTGCATGTATGTGGAAGACTTAGATCCTCCCCACACCATATAAAGCATATTTCAGTAATTATTTAGAGACCCTTAAAATATAGTTGATGTTGATACACTTTTCTCCTCTTCTGATTCATGTGATGATAGTTCTACTAAGACAAACTTGCTTGATTCTACTTTTGATGATGAGAATTGTTCTTCTAGTTATGATGATGAAAGTTCTATTAAGGACTCATCTCCTCTTTCTCTCACCTTTCCAAAGTATGTAAACACTTCTCCCTTCCCATCATACATTAGGTAGTCTCATTCTCAACCTTATACATTCATTACACCAAACTCCTTTCCACTTCCAGTGTGTGAGGCCCTTTTCACTCCTCTTCCTTCATGTGATGATTCATACCTGACTGACATCACTCTTTTTTTTGTCAGTCCCCCTCATTGGGATGATCATCTTCTCAAATTGGTCATCTTTTTGCAGTGCCTACTTTTGATGCAGTACATGTTGATCATCCTTTTATAGGTGTTTTGGAGGAGTTCTTCATCTCCATTGTTAGGATTTCCCCTTTTAGGACTCTTATCACTTCCACTTTTCAAGAGATCTTCATTGATCCACCTTGCTTTTGGATCCTCTTTTTGTTGTGTTAATTGTTGTATTTCCTTCACTTCACTTGAGAATCCTTTCAGCATATGTTCCTCTTCTACATGCTGATAGTTCTTCACACGTGGCATTACCTTCTACTCTTATGCACTCATTTTCTATACCTATGTCACATTTTTATGGACCAGATTCAGATTTCTTCATATTGTTACCTTTGTCTTCCTTCATGGAATGGGTAGACTTCGAGTATACCATTTTTTTCCTTCCCAAGGTCAGCTATATAGTTTGGTGTGGGTGTCTCTTCTTCAGTCCAAAGGAAGAGGACCACATCATCAACACTCTTCTTGGAGACTTGTTAGAGCTGCAGAGTTCAGATCTGTCTATGGCATCTTATGTATTCCTCTTATCTCCCCCTTCTCCTCTCTTCTTCTTCTTCCAGAGATATTTCCCTTTTGTACATGGGTACCTTATCAGGCACCTAAGTTTCTGGGACCCATTTTTGGCATCCTTATTAGATTAGAGAGTTTTTTTCATCTCTTATGGTGGATGTTTTTCCCACCGGGTTTTCCTCCATTACATGAGATCCTTGTTGTTCCTTGCTACCTAATTATTCTTTAGTGTCAAGACCCATTTCTCATTTATGACTTGCCACCTCATCCTAATTTATGATGAAGGGGGTGTTGGTATATGTTATTTACCACGCCACATGGCGAGTCATCTCACTTAGGTGAGGTTAGAAATCCATGTGTCATAGGGTTCATTATTAGATTCCATATGTTTCATTACACATCAATGTGTTAGTGCATCATATGGGAGTTACTTCCTATTCCAGGAATGTAACTTCCCTTCTCCACTTGAGAGTTCATGATTGTTGTACTAGGGGTTACACAACACCCTCTATTTTTTACACCTCCCTTTTAGGACCTGTGTGGAATAAGATGGATTGATTTTTTCCCCTTTAAAATCCTTACAAGAACTTTCATGGTTTCCTCTCTCTCCTCCATGTAACCTTGTCACGTTGTCAGAGTACAACTCAGTTGATGTTCACATCATCTTGCAGGATCCTTGTGTTTCACATCTTTGCATTATTCATTAGAATAGTAGTATGTGATTAGGTCCTAGAAATGTACCAAAGTGCATGATTTTGTGTCTGCATCAGTATTCCAAGAAAGGAGGATGAAGTACCAAACATCAAATAAGAACAAAAGGAGAGAGATGTCAAAGACAATGTGAAGACAAAGTCAATTAGGCAACCTAATGCTTCAAGGTATGAGATGTTGGCATGTGGTCCTACAGGTTTTTTTATTGATGAAAAACCGTATTAATGACAAAGTGAAGTATTGAGAAGGTTTAGATGATGTTTTTTATGATTTTGATATGATGGTTTAGATGTGTACATGATGTTACAGGAAGATTCAGCGAGCATTGTTTGCTCTTGCAAGCCCATTCAGGTGCCTAGGTGATGTTACATGGTGGTATGAGATTCTTGGTTGCTTGAGAAGAATGTTTTCATGATGCATAGAAATTTTGGAGATTTATTGGGAACTCACATTAGTTTTAAGGTTCAGATACAGGTGATTGGTCATGATTCATGTACTCATTTGGAGAAGGTATGGATGTTAAGGGGTATGAGAATGAGATTTGGAGATATATGAGATAATTTATGCATGTATTCATATGTATAATGGTGTATAACGTATTTTTAGGTCATTTTGAGTCATTTCATGATGATTTATAGTGTTCTTTTAATTGACCCTAGCTTTTATAGTGCAAAACCCTAAGGGGTTGCTATGCAAGTCTTAATGTTTGGAGATTTTGAGAGATGGTGATGAATTTATTATGATTGGAGATGTTATTATGATGTGACATGATGATTTGAGAAAAATTTTAGGTTTTTTATTATTGGAATTTTTTAAGATATGTCAATTTTGGTGAAACAGGGTCAAGAACTAGTGCATTTCCAGCTCAAATTTGAACGTCTAATGCTAACCTTGAATTTTGTACTCTACATGGGACCTTTTATCTTTCAAGTATGTTTTTAAATTTATTATATAAGGTTTCACAAAAATAATTAGATATTTTCATCAATAGGTTTTTATGAATGAATGTTAATAAGGTAAACAACTATTTATGAGTTTGAAACCCTAGCTTGAAAGTGGTATGGAAAATTTTCTTCCTAAGTGGAAAATTTTGATTTAGAATTAATTTATGATGATTTTAACATGTATAGGACTCTTTCACATTTCCAGAAAGGTATGGTATAGCTCATGGTGATGAGTGGACCCCACTCAAATAGTCCATTTTCTGAAGAAGAGTGTTTTGGGACAAGGTTCTCCAAAGGAGTTATAGGCTAAATTGACATTGTGAAATGTATGTGATTTTTTAATGATTTACAAATATATTTAAGGACATGTTGATGCAGTTATATCATCAAATGAGCTTCATTCAGGTTGAATGGTCAAAGGGCAGCTTTGAGGTAGTAAAAAGAAGTCTTCAATGAAGTGATCATAATAGGATCCACAGGTAGAGTTAGGAGGTTATTAAAGTTGTATTGGAAAGATGATTCAGATATATTTCCATTTATATTAGGTTTATCTCTTGATCATGAGTTTTGATAAGGTTTCCAAGTCATTTTTTGGACTGGACAGGATTTGCTGAAAGTTTTGAGTTGTTTGAAGCATGAGATGGATTAGGTGATGTTTTATATAACCTTGAGAGTGAATAGGTATTTTCATCAAATCAATCCATTTATAGGTCTTTATTTTTCGTATAAATGTTTTAACTAGATGATATTTGAAAACAACATTTTGGGCAGGTTGATCTGGTAAAGACAAAAGTAGTGTATGTTTGAGAAGGTGATTGTTTCATGACTCATAACTTTTTTATAATTTTTGTATAGGTCTTTCAATTTCCATAAAGTTGTTACATGACATATTTTGGTTGTTTTGAAGTGATCTAGTGGCATAAAGAAGTTTTTAGGGTCTTGAAGGGTGTAGGAAACAAATGTTTTGAGATATACAAAGAACATTGGGCCCATTAAACGAAATAATTTGTTTTTTGAGCTAAATTGTGACCATTTATGATGTTTAGAAGTTAATTTAAACATCATAAATGGTAGATTTTGGAAGCTTCAACTCCCAGAATAACTAGATTGTCTACTATAAGGATAGTAGATTTTGGAAGCAACTCTAAAAAGGAATACCTTCAAAGAAGGAGCTTAGAAAAAAGAAACCATAAAAAGATATTGCATATGGAACTCAGAGTCAGTTAAGCCATCCGGAAAATTCATCCCCCATATTATTTAGATGAAGATAATCTCTTGGAATATAAGAGGGATGAATGGGAACTCTAAACAAAGAATACTTTAAAAGTTAAGATTCTTAAGTAGGACTAGTATTTTGATCTTACAGGAAACTAAAATGAATTCAAATGTCCTTGAAAATTGCAAAAATAATTTTTGGGACAATTCATAAATTGTTGTTGTAGATTCTCAAGGAGCTCCAGGTGGCCTAGCTACATTCTAAGACAAAAATCTTTTGACTGGTACAGTAATCTCTGACACCAACCACCATCTTGTTGTTAAATTTTATGTTATTGATAATAATTTCACTTGGATCCTTTCAAATATCTATGCACCTAATTCTGTAAATGGTAGAAGGAAGATCTGGAATGATCTAAATCTCTTTAGAATTCAACACAAAAATGACAGCTAGCTAGTTATGGGTGACTTTAACTCCCCTTTAAATCCTGGTGAAAAACAAGGGGGTAATCCAACTTTTTCCAATTACATGGATGAATTTGCTGATTTTGTCTTTGATTCAAATCTCATGGATATGGAACTTCATGGTAATCAATTCACTTGGACAAATAGAAGAGTGGGAAATGAAATTATTCAAGTTAGACTTGATAGAGAATTCATCTCTGCCAATTGGATTTTGCATCAGGACTTCCATCTTTCCTCTCTTCCAAGAATTGGTTCCAATCATAATCTGATTATTTTAAATATTTTCAACTGGGATAAACCAATGCATAGCTATTTTAAATTTGAAAATATATGGATGGAGCATGATGACATATTTGATAGAATTAAAGAGTGGTGGAATTAGGATGGTGATGCAGCCTAGAATTTACCATATAACACCCTAGTTGCGCTGGCACATCACTCAGCCTAGACTGAGCACTCACCCAAAGCACACAAAGGTACTAGGTCCCTCTTTATGGTTGTTGTAGCAGGATGTTAGCATGATGAAGGAAGAAACATATATATATATATCCATAACTAATCCACCATTCTACCATGCATGCTACATTCAGATCTATGAAAGAAAAAGATTAAACAATAATCATGAATAAATCAATAACATGCACTACTCAATTACACATGGGAATGACACTTAGATTCATCCAATATCCTCCATCTATTAATAAACATATAATATGCTTATAATAATGTCAATCTATACCGATGCGCATATGGATATGATACAGCAATCTCGTCATACACCTCTCTATCACAAACACATCCATCTCTCATATATCTTACTACTATGTGATTCATATCATATATATAGGGTAGGGACTTGCCTTTCACCACTTATCTATTCCAGAAATAGGCTGCATGTTATTAATAGCCACACGTTGTTTACAGGCATAACCACACATGCAACTGTGTTATCTATAGACCTCTTGCAGCTAACTAAATTGATAATCCTATTCTTAGCTCATTTCCATGCAAAACTCTTTGATCTGATCCTCTAAAGATAAACAATGCATGGTGTGCACATCTCTACATCACTGGTGTGTTCTACATGCCATCTTCTAAAAATAGGTCTTCATGCTCAAAATCAGCTAAGTCCTGAATGTTGAACTTTCCCTCCACACGCAGGTTCTTCCTATCCCTCCACACCCTTGATTTTGGCCTTCTCTCCCATGTGGACTTCTTGTGTGATCTCTAACAAGTATTCTCTAATCAACATTACCCCACACTAATCTCATTGCCGTCCTAAAAATGGTTATCTCCAAAAGTAAAGAATAGAAGGATGGAAAGAATAAGAAAGACTGTAGATGAATAAAGAATATTTCAAGAGGCAGCATCCTCTGTATCAACTTAAAGGATCAACTCTGGATACTCCTTTGTTTGGCCTCCAAGGTTTTTCATTTAGTGAGTACTTGTGCTACTTTCTCTGGAATGTCCACAACAATGGATTCCAACTCATCCCTCACAATCTCTCATTTTTCATTCTGTAGAACCAACACAATGTTGGACATTGATGTCATTCTTCCTTCTAAAATATCCCTCTTCTACGCAATGATCTTCCCAAGCTCTTCCAGTCGAGTCTTATGCAACTCTTGTGCTTCTGTCAAGGCCTCACGCTTCTGCTTAACTATTGACAATCTTTCTACTCAGCCTAATGTATTTTCCTTCATTTCTTTTGGACCTCATTGTTTTCTTCTAGGGTCTTTATATTGATAAGCATCTCTGGAGTTATGCATATATTTAAATCCTGGTCTACTTTCTTCAATACTTCTTATAGCACTTGCAGTAGCCCTTCATAAGATGCAATCTTTTGCATCACTAAGGCTTTCTCTCATTCTGCCTCTTGTTGACTTCCTTGGCTTTGTCATGCACAGAGGGTCATCTTCAAGCACCAAGTCCACCAACTTTCCTACATAATGTATCGCTGAAGGATACATTTGTGGTACCTTGGTCTCTAAGTGTGGCATTGCTCTGATGACATTTTCCCCAATCTCCTCTGTGATTCCGATAAATACTTCATTCTTATTCTATGTGAAGTCCCTCTCTTGTGTTATGTGCACTATCTCAGCATCCTTTTTCTTTATCTCCTCATGCAATTCTCTGATTGTTGTAGCTTTTTCCATGTTCCTTTTAGCAACTTCAATAGAAACCTTCACTAATGTGTTGCTGACCTACTCATCCAACATGACCGTAGGCTTTACCATCATATGTCTAGATTGTGGTGCATTCTTCAGCCGTCTCAAAATGCATGACTCTTCACATACATTAAATTCAGCCTCATCCATGTGGGTGTGCATTGACCATGATAGTTTCTTTCGAGTGTGCACAATTGCCATATCCTCATCCATCATCTCCCAACCAAATAAATATTTCTGTGCTATCATGCTCTGGAAGCGGGTGCGGAAAATTTTACCTACGTCCTCTGCATACACCATGGCTAGTGGAATGTTCTCTCCACTCATCCTCTTCGATCTATGACCCTTGGGAATTATAGCTTCAAGGTTAGGATCTTGTCCCATTACATCCTGAGCAGTCACATGCATGGATCTAGAGGTTTCCTTTTATTTTTATTCTTCGTCCTTCATCTCTTCATATTTTTTCTCTTCCTTGTTCTGTGGCTCATCTTCTTGCTCGAGTAGGGTAGGAGATGCATACTCACTCTCTTATGATTCCTCTGCTTCTTTATCCAACTTCAACTTTCTTCTCTTCTTTTTTCAAGCAGTCTCCTTGTGTGGAGAGAGATGAGGTGATTTCCATACCATTTTTAGGGTTCCACTTTGAGTCCTTGTGTGTCTGAATACATTCTTAAATCTGTGCTCCCCTGCTCAACCTCTGTATCTTCCTCTTCATCCTGTCCTTGAGGTGGAGTGGCCACACACCATGACTCTTCTCTGTCATATGGTTTCTTACTTCTACACTGCAAGCATCCACTATCTTCATTCTCCTCTTCTTCACCCTCTACTTCAACAACTTATGTGGGCCTTTATGCCGGTATGTTTTCTATAGTGTGTTTTCCCTTTGGCCGTCCAGGGAGCATGAATTCATTCTCTACATACTTATTGTTCTCCATCTTAGGCTTCAGCTGAAGATACACCAATGTTGTCCCTACATCTGTTACAGCCAAACTTATTGGCTTAATATTCAAGACCTCCGAAATGATCCTCTCGGTGTAGGAACTTCTTCAAGGATACACATGTTTCTTTCTCAATGTATGGTAGTCACAGTCTACCTTATCTGCATTGAATACCAGTTGGCGCATGTCTAGGAATCTATGAACAGATGCTTGGAAATACCTTGCACTGAATGTGTAAGGAAATTTACACCAAGGGCTCCAAAATCCATCTCTCATTGGGAATCGTGAGATGTAGAAATACTGATATACAGCAAACTAGACTTGTTTCTCTACTACTTATGGTAGGTCCTTTGGGATGTGCCACTCTTCTCCAAATACTACGTGGAGCCTGTCGTACCATTTCTCCACCTTTTTCTTTATGTCATCTAGCATGGCCCTTTACATAGGTACTTGCTGAACCTTTCAATTGGTCACTTATTCTCCATAGGGTATTCCCATACCTTTTCCTTCGGCCCGTCTGGTACTCCAATTTCCATGAATACTAGTGATAGTAGAACAACCCCAAATCTGATATTACCTCCTATGCATGCTTCCTCGACTATTTGTTCTGTAATGTAGCCTTCAATATTGTAGATTGCTCCTTCTAAAATCTTACACACAACGTGTAACCACATAGTATTTACCTGTGACCACCGCTCATGATCATTCAACTTTGTAACAAGGAGAGCTGTTACTTACATAACCAGATAGTTCTTCAATTTGTCTATATACATACCGCGTGGACCCTTCAGGTACCCTAACTCTTGTTTGGTCTTTAATATCGTGGCTTTATCTATGAGATCGTTCTTTATATCCTCTCTTGTGGCCTTTAAACTTGTAACTTATGAGATAAGCGCATATGAGATTCTAACTCTGCGTCATGCAAAGTAGAAGAATTCCTCATGTACTCTGCTCATGAGCCACTGATACAAGGGCTCATACTTCCCGAAATATGGAAGCTCATATAATTGTTAGACCCCGATTCTCTTCAAAAGCTTCTCACCTATATCATCATAAACCAGCATGTCATCTGTCATACGCTTGTTCCTCCTTATAGTGAGCAGGGAATCGACCTCCTTCTTGTTCTCCCTAGTCTTGTGATAGTATTCGCTCACTTTTCTCTTTGTGATAGGTGAATCCCATTCATGGCCGATGATGGCTCCATCTGGATATTGCATCTCTGAAAATCACTTTTGAGTGTCATATCTTCCTCCTCGATGACCACCTTCTTATTTCCTTTTGCTCCTACTACAGCTACCTTCTTAGGTGCCATTTTTACCTTGCAAAAATCTCCTCTTTAACTCTATAGCTTACGTCAAAACCTAGCTCAATTCAATCATGCCCTAACTCCTCTTTGTCTCCCTACTTCACTCAAACCCTTCACCACTAGGGAAACAAGCTTATTTTCACACAGATCTATTTTTTACTCTTGGTTTCACACCCTTCACACCTTAACCCGATCACTCGGCTCTTCCCACTTAGCTCTTTCCTCAAATTCTCTTAATTACAAAGGTAAAAATGAATCTGCATCCCATCCTTATATAATTTTTCAAATTTTGATCATTTATTGCTCCTTCACCTACGAAGTATCCTCTCATTCATTAACCAAATTCATTCATTCTACGCAATACATCTTTGTGCCCTAGCTATAACCTTTTAGTGTGCCTCCCTACCCTCTGGTCATAGGCTTCTCTTTAGAGCATGCCCTTGCACCTGAGTACCTTGTCATTTTACCTTCTCTTGGTAGTTATCATGGCCTCCACTTACCTCACGTTATACTGTCCTTTCATTCATCTCCATCCTTGGTCACTTTTGAGAAGTAATCTTCTTTTGACTTAAAGCACACCCGTAGTAGCTTATTCCTTTCACCTTTCAATTCTCATAGCCTTGTACTTGGATAACTACAACCACCCCACACTAAAAGTATGGGCAGTCCTCTGTGCATAAACATGCATCATATAGTAATTAGCTTCATGCATGCAAGCGTGCTTATTACACAAGAACAACTAAATTGACAAAGCATAATAAAGGAAATACATTAAGGAAATAAAGAATAGAAACCTGTTCTAAATGGAAATACTACCTTATTACAAACACCAAGAAGACTTATTTATAGTAGGGCTTCAGCCTACTTCCGTTAAAGTAACCAAGTAGTTGTTTTCCATCAAGTGCTTCTAACTGGAAAGAACCTCATTCAAGTATATAAGTGATGACATACGGCCCCAACCAATGTACTTTGAGCTTTCCTGGATGGCGCAAGAACTTAGAGTCATAAAGAGGTATCATTTGTCTAATCTCAAACTTCTTATCCCTTATGTTTCTATCATGCTATGCTTTCTACCTGGCCTTTTCCTTCTTCTGATTCCATCGTGCTATGGCTCGTCACTCATCTAGTTAAATCATCTTATCAATACGCTCTTCTAAAGCCTACTCATCAACTAGACCTCCACTGTGCACAATGTGCAAAGAAGGTAGCATAAATTCTATAGGGAGAACAACTTTTGTGCCAAACACCAACTGAAATGGTGTGGCTTTGTTTAATCTCTTGTAAGTTGTTCTATATGCCCAAAGAACAGCTGACACTTTTTCATCCCAATCCTTTCTTCCAACATCACAATTTTTTGTCAAAGTTTAGCTCAAAATCTTGTTGAAAGCCTCAGTAGTTCCATTTTCTTGAAGATGGTAGGGTGTGGTTTTATGGTGTGCAACCAAAAATTCATCTAATAGAATTTTGATTGTCTCATTCAAAAAGTTTGTACCCCTATCACTTGTCAAGCTTAAAGGACATCCATATCTTGTAAGAACATTCTCCCATAGAAACCTAGTTGTTATAGCTATTGTACAGTCCTTTGTAGGTGTTGCTTCTACCCACCATGTGAGATAATCTATGCAAGTAATGATATAGCGTGACCCAGTCTTATGTGCGGCTAGTGAAATAGGTCATACAAAGTCAATGTCCCATTTCTCAAATGGTTCAGCACTAGTAATTGGTCTCAAAGGCATCTCATCTCTTTGCCCTGGTTTTCCTAGGTGATGACAATGATCACATGCCTTACAATATTATTTTCAATATTTATTTAATGTCTCCCACCATAATCTAGGAAGTAGGATCTTTAGAGTAGTCGCATCACCTACATAATGGCTTCCCGTAATACCACCATAGGCCTCTTCCATAATATCCTTGCACTCATGCTCTAATAAAAAATGTCCTAATACTTCATCTTGGCCTAGCTTGTAGAGGTCGCCACTAATTAACATAAATAGTGTCACATGTATAACAAGCTATTTATTTTCTAATGCCTTCATTCCTTGTGGTGCCATACCAGTTCATAGAAAGACAGCAATGTCTTCTAATTCTGTGGGCGCGTGTTGTAACCTATATAACTGTGCATTTGGCATGGTTTCTTCAATTGTTCATGCTTCCTCTCCTGAGTGAATTATAGACAAGTGGTCAAGTCCATAATTACTTTTCCCTGGCTTCGCCATAACTGTGAAGTCAAACTCTTGAAATAGGAGTACCCATCTATGTATGGACCCCTGCAAGATGGGCTTGTTTACCAAGTACTTCAATGCCATGTGATCTGTATAAAACACAAATGGTGTTGTTAACAAGTACCGTCGAAACTTGTGCAATGCATAGATCATTGACAAAGCTTCGCGCTCTATAGTTGTATAATTCTATTCAACAGGAGTCATCTTCCTACTAGGCAAAACAAATTAGATGATATATAATACCTTTAACATGTTGAGCTAACATAGCACCAATAGCCATGCCAAAAGCATCCACATGCACATAAAATGGCTTATCCCATGAGGAAAAACACATAATGGGATTGGTAGTAAGTTTCTTCTTTAATATCTCAAATGCGCATTGTTTTGGTTCTCCCCAATAAAATGTACCTTTCCCCTTCAATAACTCTTCCAAGGGTAACAAATTTGGCATACCCTTTGATGAATTTTCTATAATATCTTGTATGACCTAAAAATCCACGCACCTCACTTTAATTGGTAGGCACTTCTAGGCCTAGAATGACTACAACCTTAGCTGGATCAACCAACAAACCTTCCTTGCAAATTATATGTCCTAATAGTATTCAAAATGGTGTAGCAAATATTCACTTCTTGACGTTCAACAGAGATACTGAATTGTTTGCACCGCTCAAACATTAAGTGCAGATTGTCACACTATATTTCACAAGCCCATATACTGTCCAATTGTCTAGGTAGACCTATAAGAAGATATGAATAAAATCTTTAAATGCCTGAATAACTATGTGCGAGAATACAACAGGTGCATTTTTTTAGTCCAAAAGGCATCACAGTATAGGAAAAACTACCCCATTTAGTAGTAAAAGTTGTCATTTCTTGATCCTTCTGAGCAATCGTAACCTAATGATACCTGGAAAACCCATCTGTGAAAGAGTATATTTTGCGCCCTGCAACACCTTCTAGTATTTCCTCAGTAAATGGTGTAGGGAATGGATATGTGACGCATACAACATTTAGCTCCCTGTAGTCCACACATATTCTAATATGTCCATCCTTCTTGATTATGATCACCATTGGACTAACCCATTCTGACTCATCAAGGGGCTTGATAATTCCATATTTCAACATTTTATCAATTTCTTCTTTTACCTTTTCACACAAATTGGGGTTCATTCTATAAGGTTTCTTTCTCACGGGGCATGCACCTTCCCTAATATTTATCTTCATTTCCCCAAGTGATTTATGCATTCCTTTAAGTTCATGATACCCTTGAGGGAATAAGTCTTGATAATCCCTGAGTAACTCAATGATCTTTGCTACCTCCAAGTCTGACCAGTAGTCTCCAATGATAAACTCCTTAGGAAAAACCTCCAAACCTATATTCACCTTATTTGTCTTCATGGGTTTTGATTGGCACATGTATCCTTGTCTACATTTTCCAATACCTCACGCACCCCTTGTGAATGTTCAATATACAGTTTCTCAACTTCCTCATCATCCATGATGTAAACCATCTTTCCTTTCTCTTTCTCAAGGCAAGCACGTTCAAGTAATATGGAGTCCATTTCTTCTTCCTTTTCAAAATGCACTCTGGACTCTGTCTCACCAAATAATTCCTGAATATGCTCTTCTACTTTTGCACTATCTCCCATAGTTAAGCGTTTGACAAATTTTAATGCCTCTTTTATTGGAGGTTGGGAAGAAAAGTAGTCAAAGGTCTGGATCATTTCTGCATTCAAATTTTACTAGTTTACAGTCTCTCAATGTAGTTATGCATATACTCTACTAGGCACGTGCGCATCCTCGTAGCGTAGAATACAATTTATGCACCCAGGGTGAAGGTGGTAATGCTTCCTTTCCTACTGTCTAGAGTCTCTCACACTGTTGAATGTGATGCTAAAAAGGTTGATCACCATGATAAGTGCATATCTATGTAGGTGCATTATTCCTTACAAACCTAATAGATAGGGTGATCCCAATATCTTCCCATTCTATAAGATTATCTCCGTGGACTACCCACCAGTGCGTTGTTGTCCCACGAAAGGTATATACTAACATATCTCTTCTCTTAATTTGACATGTCCCATCTGTGTTTCCATGGATGTTTCAAAAATACAGGAAGATATTCTGCCCCTGTATACCAAGGTATTGTGCTACCTATCCATCAAACCAAATGAATTCCATCCTTGCGCGCAACCACACTTTTCACCTCATGCACCCTACTAGTTCATATATACCATGAGCCTAATTGTTACAAGCAATACTCGTAGTATCACTAATAGAATGAGAATCCTCCCACTGCAGGATGCCTTATTTTGATGGCTCATTGACCTCTGGGTCCTGAATACAGTGCATACATAAATTATGTTTAAGTCCTCCTCACTTAGAGGGCTCAACATATGGTGTAGACTTACCATCTGTTATAGGTATCATAACTCTTTCCTCCTTGTTCTCAAAGCTGATATACCCCTTATTGAATCTCAATTCATCATTATTCACATAACACCAAGGGCATCCAAGCAAGGATGGAAAATTGTCTACTTCTTGTAAGTGCTAATACCTCAAAATCCCTAATAAACTTGGCCCCTTGTTTGGTTATAGATGCATCCTTCAAAACTCCTATGGGAGTGGCCTTAGTATGGTTTTCCATAAACAACACATTAGATGACGGCTGCAATGGAGGCCTCCCCATTTGTACCCATGCATCTAGTGTAAGCACATTTACTTCCGTACCTGTATCTATCAATATGTTGATCAACAACCATCCATCCACAACATAGCATTCAGAGTAATTTCCTTATTATATTCAATGCTATTAGGGGGAAGATTTGCATGTAGAATCTTCCATCCGGGTCTCAATACTTACGTGCGTGGAGTGTTCCCTTTTAACCAAATTCCTAATAATGGAATGATGTTCACCTAGTGCAAAAATTTTGCACACTTCTCTCAGATCATTGATATCAGTTTGGATTGTCTCTGAAGCTTTCTTCTAATCCTTTAAGTACTATATTTCACCCTGAAGATTCCTTAGAAGTTCCATAGTATCCTGGTAAACTTCCTTTTGATGAATAGGATCTGGGTAGCTTGCATGCAAAATATCCTCCTTGGTGATCGTAGGCTTCTGGTACAATGCCTCTCTTGCACATGCAACTTCAGCTCGTGTACTAAACTTGACTAGTTAACGCCTTAGGTTCTGGTGCTATCTTGGGTATCCATTGATCTTCTACAACATGCACTTGGATTCAAACCATCCTGATGCCTTTGTTTTCTTACTTATGATGCTTAATCAGATGCTCATATAAGTCTAGGAATTCTTCATATATATGGTTATTTCCAAATAAAGAACATGTAATATTCTGAGGACATTCATGCCTATAGTGGTCAGGAGATCCACACATATAACATGTTCCACAAGGGAATTCACCTCTTCCTCCTCACTGGGGCCTCATTCTCCATATCCACCACGGTATCCACATGTCCTCTTCCACAACCTCCTTCAAAACACCCCTCATTCTTGTCATAACATGTTTTATTATGATTCCAATCTTGGTGCTCATTCTTACCCTTAGAGATTATCTATTATACTTGTCTATTATACCCCAATGTCTATAGCATCCTGGATCTGACCAATCAATTGAACAATCCTCAGTATCATGGGTCGTGGACCTACATTTTTTTGCAAAAGTCTGGATACATTCTTTCTTATCGACACATTGTATATAAAGGACAATGACTAGCATCATGATTCAAATGATAGATCTCACAATCTAATAGTAATGAGGATATAGATCGGTGAGGACAACTATCCTTGGTGTGACCTTCCACATCACAATCTATACACCAAATTCATGAGCGTGTTTCATGGGATGATTTTCTTGATAGCTTCTCTAACTATCTTTGCCATAGCTACAATCTATGTTCCTCTAAGAATGGACTAACACCAGGTGTCAATGCTCACCAACTTCCTTAGCACACAAAAACTACTTCTAGTGCTTCATGCGCAGATCAGTTGTATGTCTTATGTGATAGTGCCCTTCTAAATGGTGTAATCAATCCTCCAACGAACCATTGTGCATGATGGCTTGCGTGAATATCATAAGATAGCTTTGATAGAAGTGTCTTAAAATGGGCATCATACTCACGTACACTCTCAGTAGTGCCTTGCTTGATATCCTTGAGTCAACACTTATACACTTCTGCTCAAACTTAGGGATATGGAACTCTTTCAAGAAAGCATCCTTCAATGCTACATAATCCATAGTAAGTTTGATCAGGGTCAAACTTCTTATACCAGCTATGTTCACATCCCTGTAATGTAGTAGAAAATTGACTTGCCTTACGCTCAACAGTCCATGATCCCTTTAGCTTACCACAAGGTTTCACACATATGCACATGTTTAGCAACATCCTCTATACCTCTATACTCTAGGAGATACGAAGAGACATCTCCATATAGATATTTTGTGGTTGCTGCGAGACCTTGACCACCTGATCTAGAACCTCTTGTGTTCCCTCTACCTCCAGAACCACCTAGATCCACCATAACTAGAACCACCTATACCTCCTGATCCTCCACCAGGTAGTTATGGAATAGGAACTTTAGATGTAATCAACCCTCTCCTCTGATAGTAGTACTATACTGAACGCCTACAGTCTATGAGGTAGTTCCACTTCCAGAGGTGAACCCAAAAATCTACGCATGCTCACGTTATGTGCAGATGAGGTGCACCTAAAAACACACCTCTAAATAACATTAAAGCCATCTGTCCTACCATTGATGTGACTTTCTCCCCTGACTTACTCCTACTCTCCTACTTCCCAAGTTAGCTTGTTGGGTCACTTGTCAGTACTAGATATTGGAAAATCTAAGCACAAGGGCTAGGTCACCAGGTGGAATAAGATGCGCGACTACGGCCCAAGTAGTCTCTACTAGCACACTTTTGTGTGAGGAAAATGGGGGATCTCTATCATATTTTCCAAGATGGGGGAGTTCTTGATGCTCAGGCTCCACATCTTCTACGTGAGCTTTAAATCCTTCACGAGCCATCTCTCTCCTCAATGCCAAACTTTCTGCAATGGAACACTACTTCTCTATCTCCCTCTCACGTGCCTCATTATACTTAAGCCGCCTCTCCTCTCTCTACCTCTCTACTGCTAAGTCTACCATCTTTCACCAAACCTGTTCCTACCCTCGCACGTGGTGAAGTTTAGTTAGCCATCGGTTTACTCTCCAGGTTCAAAGTTACCATCAAGATCCTAATTGTCAGTTGAATACCTTGTAGATATACTCCTCTTAGGATACCGCAAAAAACTAGAATTCATGCTACCTCCAGGCAAGAATACGTTTGAAATTGAATATTCTATAATATAAATATTTAGAACACCATGAAACTACGTATCCATAACAGTGCAAGTCCAGATCAAATCAGCATCATAAAAGGCCTAAAATTCTTACTTGTGTCCAAACAAGTGTGTGATACTTCCAATTCCGCTGAGATGCATAAGTAGTAAGTCACTCGTATAGTTCTACTAGACAGATAGCAAAAAATCTCTCGTATAGGCTATCATATAGATTATGTTCTACTCAAGTACATGTGCGTTAAACTTAGATCCACTACTGAACAACCGTGCATATTATTCCTCCAAATCATGTATCCACTCCTCAATACTTGCTAGAGTTAACTGGAACATCTGCATGTCATGAACCATCCTGGAAAATAAATGACAAAAGAGGTCTTGGCAACAATGGAACTAATGATGCAACCTAGAATTTACTGGATAACACCCTAGTCACACTGGCACATCACTCAGCCTAGACTGAGTGCTCACCCAAAGTACGTAAAGGTACCAGACCCCTCTTTAGGGTTAATGTAGTAGGATGTTAGTGATGATGAATGAATAAATATATATGTCCTTAACTAATCCACTATTATACCATACATGCTACATTTAGATCTATGAAAGAGCAAGCTTAAACAATAATCATGATTGAATCAATAACATGCACTACTCAATTACACATAGGAATGACACTTATATTTAGCCAATATCCTCCATCTACTAATAAACACAGAAGCTCCTTACAATAATGTCAATTTATACCAATGCACGCATATGGATTTGATACAGTAATCCAATCATATGCGCATACGCTCTATCACCTTCATACATCCATCTCTCCCTGTGTGTATATATATGTTTTACTATGTGACTTCATATCATATATATAGGGTTGTGGGTTTTTCCCTTCACCGCTTATATATTCCCGAAATAGGTCAACATGCTACTAATAGCCACGTGTCATTTACATGAATAACCACGCATGCAAGTGTGCTATCTATAGACCTCTTTCAGTTAACTAAAGTGACAATCCTTTTCTTAGATTGTCTCCATGAAAAATGTTTCAATCCATGATCCTCTAAAGATAGATAATGTGTGGTGCGCACATTTCTCTACATTGCTGATGTGTTCCACATTCCATCTTCTAAAAATAGGTCTTCATGCTTGAAATCAGCTAAGTCCCCAAAATATTGAACTTTCCCTCCATGCATGTGGGTTCTTTCTGTCCCTCCACACCCTTGATCCTAGCCTTATCTCCCATGCAGAATTCTTGTGTGATCTCTAACAAGTATTCTTTGATCAACATATGGTGAAGGAACTGTCCAGTTTAGATTAATTCAGAAATTAGTAAATGTTAAAAAGCAAGTGAGAAAATGGAATAAAAACGCTTTTAGCAATATATTTGTCAGGAAAAATAAATTAAAGAAAAAATTACAGGAGTTGGAATCTCAAATTACTGCAAAGGGCATGTCTTTAGAGGATCAATTAGTGGGAAAAATATTTTATCTGAGCTGCATACGGTCTGTAGTAGGGAAAAAACTTTCTAGAGGCTTAAATCTAGGGCAATTTGGCTGAAAGAGGGAGACATAAACATAAAATTCTTTCATATGACCACCATGAAACATAGATCTTGCCATATGATAACAAAATCTTCAAAAGGAAATGGTTTTATCATTAAAGACCCTAAGGATATAAAGGATGAAGCTCTAGGATTTTATGAAAATCTGCTCAAGGAGAATAGTGCAGAAAATGAAGAGGTTGCCTCTTTTCTGTTAGAGGAAATTTCAAATGATAGAATAGATGTGCAAAAACTAAAATACCTTTCTAAAATAATCACTTTGGAGGAACTGCAAAAAGAAATTTTTACTCTTGAAGTGGATAAGGCACTAGGCCCTTATGGTTTTTCTGTTAATTTTTTTTAGAAGTTTTGGGAAATATGCTCAGATCACTTACTAAGGGCATTAAATGAGTTCTACATAACTGGTAATCTCTTAAAATAACTAAATAACACCCACATTGTGCTTGCTCCAAAAAAAATGGATGCTAAAGATTTCAAGGACTTTCACCCTATTAGTCTGGTTAACGTTATTTATAGAATTTTTACTAAGATTATTGCTACAAGACTCTAGACTATTCTAAATGATATGATCTCAAAGCAGTCGAGTGGATTCATAAAATGTAGGATAATTCAAGATGGGGTGATCATGGTGCATGAGATCATTCATTCTATGCATAATAATAAAAGAGCTAGCATGGTTATGAAACTTGATATGAATAAGGCATTTGACAAAGTCTCTTGGTATTTCCTTGACAATGTTATGGCTAAATTTGGATTTCCTAATAAATTCAGAAGAATCATTAAGGCATACATTTCTACTGCTAGATTTTTTGTGGTGGTGAATGGGCAGCCAGTGGGATTCTTTGCTAGCAATAGGGGATTAAGATAGGGTGATCCTATATCCCCTTTTCTCTTCATACTAATGGCAGACAGTCTCAGCAGATCCATTACCAAATCTATTAATGAAGGTATTCTAAAAGTAATTAGGCCTACTTCTACAAACCAAACAACTTCACATCACAATTTGTGGATGATACAATTCTTATGTTGATGGCCTCTATCCTTGAAGTTAAGGATATTAAGTCTATTATGAAATTTTATGAGGTTGTCTCAAGGAAAGATAAATTTTGATAAGAGTTCCATCTTATTTTTTAATACTCCTCTAGAAAGATAAAAATAATTGCTCAAATTCTCAGGTATAAAATCAATTCCTTACCCACTACTTACCTGGGTCTTCCTCTTGGAACCAAAAAAAATTCTACCACAGTTTGGAATGGTTTATTTGAAATATTTCAAAATAAAATGGCTGGTTGGAAAAGGGCCATACTTTATAATGTTGGAAAATGACTGCTAATCAAAAGCACTCTTCAAAATATACCTATTTACATTATGTCTCTATACAACATTCATAATGCCTTTAGGGATAAAATTGAAAGGATTTAGAAGCATTTCTTATTGCAAGGAATGGAGGAAAGATTCAGATACCACTTGGTGGCTTGGGATCAAGTGTGTACTCCTAAAAGAATCGGTGGGCTAGGCATAAAGGATATTAGAAAAATGAATGTAGCCTTGATTATAAAAATGGGATGGAGAATGCTTACTGAGGAACAACTGTGGATTGATTTAATTAAGGCTAAATATCTAGCTTAGCAAACTGTAGTTTATTTCCTTCATGATGACTAGCTACCTCAAGGTTCTATTTTTTGGAATAATTTGATACAAATCCAGAATTTTATCAAACAAGGATGTAAATGGAAGGTGGGAAATGGTAGAGATATTCAATTCTGGAGTGATAACTTGACTAGCCTCAGTTTAAATGATAAATTTGGTTCTGTCAAAGTTATTATAGAGCAAAAGTATGGAACTAAAGTCAAAGACTGCATTGAAATGAAGGGTAATAAAAAAATATGGAAGCAGCTTAAGGTGGAAAGTGATGAGCTAAATCTCACAATCTCCTTATTACAAGTGCATCTGGATAGTATAGCCCTGAGTCAAATTGAAGTTAAGGATGAACTTGTTTGGAACAACTCGAGTGATGGGGAATACACTGTCAAAGCTATATACAATTCCTATTTTTAAAACATCCAGAGCTGACTCCTAAAATCAATTTCTTCTTTTGGCTTATTCTTAGAGGAAGAATACTCACAAATGACAACCTTATCAAGAGAGGCTTTATAATGCCAAATATGTGTTGCCTATGTAAAAAATAGGTTGAGGACATCAAGCATCCTTTTTTACATTGTGAGTACACTTCAAAGATATGGAGTTATGCTTTTTCAAAATTCAATATTTTTTGGATAGTGCCAAAGGAATTTATTCAATATTGAATTCAGTGGGATCCTCCTTTTAAACATCGTATTATTCGGAGACTTTGGAAACTGGTGATGCCCCATATTAAATGGAGATTTTGGAAAGACAAAAATGACATAATTTTTAGAAATAGTAAACATCCTTGCAAGAAAAGATTTACTAAGATTGGTAATTCAATTAAACACAATATTAAAAGATTTAAACCTCCCAAGAATAAGAAATATCTTGAAGATGGATATTGAAAATGTTCAAAAACAAAGAAATTCAAATATTGACAGGTCTCTAATTCATTGGATCCCTCCTCCAAACTCTTGGTATAAACATAATTTTGATGGAACCTCCAAGGGAAACCCAGGGGAAGCTACTGGTGGAGGAATAATTTGGGATCATAAAGGTTTTTTAGTTGCTTCTTATGTTGGAAGAATGGGAAATCAGACCAATCACTATGTAGAAGCTCTATCAGCTTTATGGGGTCTAAGAATTGCTAGGGATTACAACATTCAGAACATCATTTTTGAAGTTGATTCCTTCAATATTATAGACCATCTTAATCGGATACACCCTCTAAGTTGGACTATTAAATATTTCATTCAGGAATCTATTAATATATGCCATACCTTCAAATATATTAAAATTGGTCATACTTATAGAGAGGGAAACAAGGTGGTGGATACGTTAGCTAACTATGGTACCAATAATAATTTCACCACTTGGGATGATGAAAAACACACCCCCACAGAAGTATAGAATGGTATTACCAAGGATAATTATGAGAATTCACATCTTATAAAGAATCTCTAATGAGATTGTGTGGGATTTGATGGATAAGAAATATGGCACATGCGAGAGAAGTTATTCTAATTATCACCATAAACTTTTGCATGCTTCTTGGACTTATAGCTATATTATTAAAAACCGGTATAGGTAAAACAAAAACAGCCTTTTCACGGGTGGTTTGCAGTAGATTGATCGTGGAAATAGTAGAGGAATAAATATTGGGGGAGCTCCATGCCAGTTAGAACCCAACTATGATCTTGCTTGGAAGGAAAACGCTGAGCTATGGAATTATCTTCAAATGGGGGGTATCTCCAACTTTATGAAGAAAATCCAAGGTCGTGATCAGCACATTTCAGTGAATTTTTCCACATATTGGAAGGACATGAAGGTTAAATATGGAGGGCAAAGGGTGTTGATGAATGAGGAGCTAATTATAGAGGTTACAGGGCTAACTTTGGATGGAGTCTGGTTCTTCAGCAAAAGGGTTGACAAAAATGCTGAAGAAAAATAAGTTTACTAACACATGGGAGGAGATCATCTTTGTTACGACTGACATTTAGGTAACCTCCATTCTAGAACCCTTAAATGAAATTACTAAAATGATGGTGCGGTTTATATCCCTTAAAGGTCACTACATTATTGTTCCCACCAAACACTTGGTTTTCCTTAATCAATTCAAGATAAATCTTATTGTTTGCTTCCTGCACTATCTCTTGAATTCTTTGGAACGCTCCATTATTAATTTTCAAAAACATACTAGGGCCATCCCCTTCACCAGGGGCTCATCTTTCTCCTTCACAAGCATTGCCTCATCAATTTCCCTATCATTCTTGTTTCCCCTGGTGTTCAGCCCACTCCCTCTCACAGCACACCCACTCCCAACCTGACCAACTCTTCCAATATAAGGAATGACAAGGCTAAGAACCATGCATCCCAAAAAGTGACCCCATCTCCCTCAAGTCGTGTCCTTCGAAGTAACAAGGATATGGAAATGGTTCGCAATCTCTTGCATATAAGTAATGCGGGGAAGGACAATGCTTCCGAAGAGCAGAGGGAAAATATTCTCCTTAGAATGGAAATGCTAGAAAATGAGGTAGAAAGTATCAAGAAAGAGATACATCAGCTAAATAAGAAAAAGGGAAAAATAAAGATAAACGGTGATCTGAGTTTTGGCAAAGATTAGATTGAAGAAATTTATAGAAAATTGAACTCACTGGATAATAGATTGGGGATAAATAAGGATAGATACGACCACAATATGGCCATCTTCAAAGCAATAAGTGATTTTCTTGAACAACATGTCAGAAGCATCACATTGTTGAGTGGAGTCCTTGGGGATATTTGGGGTACTGAAAAGGAGAGAAATCAGGTCATCTTGTAGTTGAACGTTAATGACCCAACACATGTCACCACTCTGGCACTTTTTACCTCCTTGTAGACAATCAAATCAATAATTGAAAGGGCCTCGAAAAAATAATACCTCTTGGGCAAGATGGAGGAGTTCAAGTTGTTTTTTTTCTGATAGTTTGCTATTTTTTTGTTGTTTAGTTGTAGTTATGTCCCTGTTTTTCTTTTTATTAGTATCTTCTTTTTTTACTATTGTTGGAAGTTTATCATAATATCCAGATTTAGATCCTATTTTGATGCTTTTTCATGTTGATCTGGCTATTGAGCCTTTATTGTAACACAGTATAGTCCCTTCAAAAATATTTTCCTTTAATAAAAAAAAGTTAATTTAAACATGTGTGGTGATTTATGGGTCATGACTAATTATGGTTTTGATGTTAAGGCATTTTTCTCTTTGTTCATGTGGGGTTTTGAGTCATTTTTGGAGCATGTAATGATGTTTTTGGCTAGGTTGACCTACTTTGGTCACCTGTGAATATTATTTTATGAATTTTGGATGTTTTTATGATGCATGGGTCAAGCCAAAGGAGGGGGCAAAAAATGTTTAAATTTGAAATGGAAAGAAGCTTATTAAAAGCATTGTTTTGGGTGCTTTTTGGCACTAGTTGTGTGAGAGTAGTGTGTGTGTAAGAATTATGACCTAGGTGAGATAAATTTTCAGGGTTTAAAGCATTAATTGAGGTCAGATAAAGTGTATTACATGTTGAATAATATATGCAAACATGTGTGCAAGTGTTTGAATACATGAGAAGTAAAGAAAGAGATATTTTGTGCAAGTTGAAGACCTAGGGTTTGAGCAAGGGTTAGGAAGAGTTTGGAGCTAATTATTTGGATCACTATCAGTGTTGGTATCAACATATTTTTGGTGGTCATTCTTCATCAAAATCTTGTGTGATGTCTCATATTCATGCAAGTCTCTTGTTGTTTGGCATATCAATAAGGGTTTAGGGTTTGGTGCTCCTTGTGGGGTTGGTGTCTCACTAAATAAATCTCTTTTGATGTGTAATATTCACTTGAGTATTTTTTGTGAAATATCAAAAAAAATTAGTGGTTTTTCTTCCCCTTGAGGGTTTCCCACTTACATATTGTTTTTTGGTGTTGCTTCTCTTGCTCATGATTAATTTTATGAATGTTATATGTTGTTGTGCACACATTAATGGATGGATAATTGATCAATGGTTTATGTGAGTGATCTAAAATTTAAATTAAATTGTAAGGACCGATTCAACCCCACCCTTTCAATACATTGTGTTTCCAACATGAGAGATCATTTAATGGTTTTTATTTCACTTGTAATGGCTTTGGACATAGGGTAAAGGAATGTAGGAAGTTTTTAAATGATGAGTATCCATGGAGGGATAGTAGGACTGAGCTATCAAAGAATGAAATATGCTACGACTTTCATGAGAAAGGTCATACTACTATGTATCGTCTATATGAACCTTCAAGTCAGAATTAGGGTAATGAAGGTTACAAAGGTAGGAGTGGTGTTGTGTGATTCAATTTCAATAGTATTAGACATGTTGCTAGGGACTTCTATGGATATTCAAGGTGATCCAATAAGTTTCAAGACTCTAGAATGCATGAAATAAGATAAGGTAGAATATGGGAACCAAGAATGAATAATATGATTTTACCAAGAGCAAATGTTGATGTTAATTAAGGATATTATCAAGGTACATATCAGAAGAAAGAGGAAAAAGTGAGTTTTAGGTGAGTTTTAGGTGTCTAGATTCATTCTGAAGATGGATGTCTCTAATAGGATTTTTAGAAGAATAATCATCCATATGAAGCATTGTAAGAAGGAGGAGCGATATTTGTTTGAAGTATGATGTTGTAGCATTATTTTCAAGGTGTCAAGGTAATTTCATTATGATTGCAAAGGTGTTTAGTCTTATTTATGATGTTTAAATAATTATCATGGTGTAAGGATATTGGATTCATAAAGTGCAAATCAATATTTTTGTATGATGACTTGATCCGGCCATCAAACATAAGAAGAAATGAAGCTTTCAGGTATACTTGTGAAGTTGAATGATGTTAGGAGTTGTATCATGAACCTTGATTCATGTGTGAGGTATGTCATGTGTGTGTATACTTCATGAAGACAATACGTAGAAGTTGGATAGGTCTATGTATGCACAAGGAGAGTTATATTAGTTGTTAGATCAATGTTGCAAATCTAAGAGAAAGATGGTTGAGTCTACATATTGAGATATTTGTCTTTTATTCATGATTGTAGTCCCTAGATGGTTTAGGCATTTAGGAAGAAATATGAAGAATCCTTAAGCCCTAACAAGTCTACGAAAGACAAGAAGGAAGTATGAATGGTTGAGATATGATATTGTAGCAGTATTGTTAAGATGTCTGTCTAGGTATGCGATGTATGTTCATGAAGGTACTTGGCTTATTTTTTATATGTTTTAGAAATTATCATGTTGCAAGAATGATGAATTCATAGAGGAAGAGATGTTTTCATGGTATGAGCAAGTAAAGATCTCCTATTATGATCTGTGGTGACTCATATTTTTTAAGAATGACACTGTAACTATATGGCCAAGATATGGTTATTTTTCCCTTGAAGGTACTCAACATGCGTTGTAGTTGGTTTAGAAACTGATAGTGAGAAAAGAAACAGGTTTCAAGAAGGAAAATTCAATCATTAAACATGATGACTTGATGATACCACCTATTATAGGTGATATGGTATTACGTAGGTGACTTGACCCATATGGTGTGTCTCATCCATTATGTTATGGTTTGAGTTGTATCAAGCAAGTTTAAGCAATATAGAAGAAACATAAGGAAGTTCAAGGCATGATCGAGATTTTGAAAGCCAAGAAGTTGTGTTTTCAAGTTGATATGAATAGTTATAAGCCCGTGTATGGAAGTTTTGGATATGATAGAGGTGTCTTTAGAGTATTTTTACATCTTGAGAGAAGTATGAAGGAGCACATGCATGATTGGATCTATGGAAAATGGAAGAGTAAGTTCTTAATTTTGACAAGTATGGTTACAATTATGTGTGTGGTCTTTACGGTCTCCAGTAGTGTCTCAAACAAGGATATATGGAGTCTAGATGGTTTTGCAAGGCTATACAAACTTGAATATGATTGTGCATCTTGATAAAGGTCCAAGAAGACTATGCAAAGACTTAAAACCTGAGGTATGTTTATTGATTTTTCTCATGAAGATAAAGTAGAATTGTAAGATCATAAAGGAACAATTATAGTCAGAAGCATGATGTCAATAATGACTTTATAATGATGCATAGGTTTAAGGGAGAGCTTGAAGTGCTCTTTACCTTGAAATGGGAAGAGAGGTATATTACAGGACTTATATGGTTGATCTCATGTTTTTGAGTGAATGTTTCACCTTAAAAAGGTATTGTAGGTTATTCTTATACTACAATGTAGAGCTACAGATCTATTAATACCTATTGAGGTAAGGGAATTTGTCTATGAACCTCAAGCAATATTTTTAGATGACAAGAAGACTTTGTAAGATAATTTGACATTCATGTGTGTAAGAACATTGACATAGCTTATGCAAAGACAAGGTATGTTCATTCATGAAGGAGTTACAATGTTGAAAAGACATGAATATGTTGTTACAGGTTGTGCATGAAAAATGAGGGTGTTTTAGTATAAAAGCATATGTTGAGGGGGAGATTGAATTCTTGAAATCTCAAGAAGATGGAAATAATAATGTTGTATGGTTTATATGACTATTTTATTGCATTATGAATGAAATTTTCATGACATCAGGGTACCAAAGATTGTGAAGATGTGAAATAGAAAGCTACATGGTTGTAAAAGTGTCTTGAGGTAGGGGGGTCTTGTTTTAACCCTAAATCAGGTATTTTATATGGCAAGAAGGATTTTAAGCTAGATTTTAAGGTTGTTTTCTTACATTGTTGCAAGGAGTGTTAGCATTATGTATCAATAAGTTAGTATACATGTAAATAAGGTAAAAGATATTGATAAAATGTTTCAGGATTGGGGTGTTAGTGTTAATCACTCTCCATGGAAAACATGCAAGGTATGAGTTCTTAATTGTGCATTTTTAGTTAGACACAGGTAGTACAAACTAGGGAAAGCTATAATGAAGTGATTCATGTTGTGTAAGGTCTTCCATGGATGGAAAATTTTGGTCCAATTTACACTAAAGGTTTGTCGTACGGATCTCAATCCTAAAGATGTTAGCAACTAGTATATGGAAGAGGTAAGTGTTTTTTGATGATTCTCTCAGTTAAGAATGGTATAAAAAGGATTAAGCATGATGTTATTTCTCATAGTAATGATTTCTAGTCTATTTGTATGCAATGAATACATAGCTTCAATGCTTTAAGTATGTAAAAACAATTATTAATGAAAGTAAAAAGGACTGTATACTTTCCTAGTAAGTTTTGTTGATGTTTCTATTGGTGTGAGTCATTTTGCACATCACGTGGTGAGTCATCTCAATTAGGTGAGGTCATAGGTATTAGGCATTGTAGGGATCATCATTAGATTCCTTATGCATCATTATGTGTGAGTACATCATATGGGAGTTACTTTCCACTATGGGAATGTAACTCCCCTTCTCCACTTGAGCAATCATGATTGCATGCACTAGGGATTACACAACACACCCTATTTGTACACCTTACTTTTTCATACCTATGTGGAATATGAGAGGCATATAATATTTTTCCTTATCAAATATTTTCATGTGCATTCATGGTTGATGCTCGCTCCCTCATGAAACCTCATCAAATTGCTAGAGTGTAACTCTGTCGATGCTCGTGTTATCCCACATGATGCTCATGCTTCCTGTTTTGACATTATTCATCATGGTATCATAGCGAGCGTTAGTGGGATATGTGCCACTCACTGGTTCAATTAAAATATTGGTATCGTCTTTCCATTCATGATTTTTCAGGTTTTTTGTGTAAGTGTTGTAATGGTTATTCCATTCGTGCGTCAAATGCATTGATATTAGGTTTAAATCTTGTTTCAATTTTTTTGTGTTTTTAAAATTTTTGTGGTTTTCTAGATATTTACATGCAGTTCTGGATTTTATTACAATGTTAAAGTTGTCGATCATATCTTAAAAGTGTTGGTTACTTTGGAAGTTTTTTTTGCTTGGAGCTATTTTTGAGCCCAACTCGGCCCTAGCTCACTGAGCTAGGAACCTAGCTAGCTCCCCCAGCTCACATGTTTTCCTCCAACTCGCCTTACATAGATTTACCTTGTATCTGGTTGCTCTACATCAGGTTTTTACACCTTTTGTTGTGTTTTTTTACAGTGTGAAGGATCTTCGAGTGTTTGGTTCCTTTGGCACTCTGTGTTCTACTTTGCACGCTTGATACGTGTTTCTTGTGTGTTGTACTTGGCCCATGCATTTTTTTACCTAGATCATACTCATCTTATCCTCCTACTTCTCGTGTTATATTTTCTTGGTGTTCAGCCTTATGAGTTTGGCTCTACGCGGGGTGTTGGTTTATGATTTATCATGATTTGGCCCTTGCATTGATGTTACTCTGTTAAAACCTAGTTTTCTTAGCTCTTGGTTTCCTTACATCATTTTTAAATGAATTATTCATGGGGTTCGTTAGCTATGTTTCCTCTACTCAGAATATTCAATCAACCATTACACCTCAGCACTCCTATCTCAACGTTCCTTTCATCTTCCCTGACGCGTGGAATTCTCCCAACTACTTGTTCTGATTGTCACTCAACAACTCCTGCTCCTTGGCACCCTCCGACTCACTCCATAGGCCTCAATGCATGTTTCTGAGGAACCCATCTCAAGGATCCCAATGATATCAGAACATCCTTGATAATCCTTATGCATCCCCTTCATGTAGCACATTTCTCAGACCCGTTTGACACTCAATTCAGTGCATTTCTCAATGACCCCTCACGGAAACCCTGACTCGATGTTCTATCATCACCAATCCGGCACTATGATAATTCTCCACCGGGAACTCCTTGTGCTATGATTATTTACTAATGCACAACCTTTAGTTTGGTGGATGTAATCTGGAAACACAAAAACAAACATAACACAAGAATACAATAAACTATGATATGAAGGAATGATGATAAATCTGAAATATAAGTGTAAATTATAATATCAACATGAAATTGTTACAATCTCACCCATGAAGTACTTCAAGTGTTACTGAATTCACTTGCCTTCCAACAATAAATATGGGAGAAACTTCACAATGGATTCTTTAACACACCTTCTAAATGATGGCTTCCTTTACACACTTACTCATACAATATTTCTCACTACTTCCTTCTATGCTAAATGACGGGGGTGGCCTCTCTATTTATAGAACTTCCAGGCTTCCAGGCTTATCCATCTTATCTCTAAGATAGGATAAGAAATCTACTCTTACGAATCATATTCCATACCTTAACTCTTATCTGTACATGTAAGCTTATCTTTTAAGATAAGATAAACCTTATCATTTCACATGGGTTCCACATTTTTAGGATTTTTTACAAATAAAATACACAAAATATTTATGACCTCACTCCTTGTCCTTATTACCAATATAATATTTCTAATTCCTAATCATGTAGACCCTACTTCTCTACTTACCCTAACTTTGACATTTTAACATTACCGAACCACTTACGACAAATATTTACTTTTTACCACAACATTCCTATTATAATTTTGACTATTACCGTACTATACATTATTGGCGGCGTTGTACCAGTAGCGCCGTTATCTTCTCTCAGACGCTACTACTAATTATACTTAACAACATCCTATTCCTAATAAACACATTAATGAAATAGAAATTACGGAGGAAAATTTTAGTGTTGACATCTTCCCCCTTCCTAGCTTCTACTCCGTCCTCAGAGTAGACTATTCTGGTACTTTGAAAATATTTAACTTGTCATGGTTGACCAATTTCGTAATGGGAGTGCCATCCAATTTCTCCAGTCGGTATGTACCATTTTCATGCTCAGCTACTATTTTGTAGGGCCCCATCCATTTGGGAAGAAATTTTCTCTTCCTTCTTTTTTGTATCTGGAATCATATACTAAAACCAAGTCATTCACATGAAATGGAGACCAACGGATCTTTTGATCAAAGTAATCCTTCTGCTTCATTTTCTTCTTATAGCTTGTATCCTTCGCTATTTCCCTCATTTCCTCTAACAAATGAAGATGTACTAACCTTTCTTTTACTGAATCACTTTCATCCATCCTTTCATTTTTCATAACTCTCACAGTGGGAATATCAAACTCAATAGGAAGAACTAGATCAATGCCATAAGCCAACTGAAATGGGGAGTATCATGTTGTTGACTTTGATGTTGCCCTATATGCCCACAATGCTGCATGAATCCTTTTATCCCACTTATATACCTGCAAGGCTACATCTTTTTCTAGAATTTGACACAACACAAAATTTGTTCGTTCCACCTGTCCATTTATGCTTGGCTTGTATGTTGTTGCCTTCCTGTGCTTAATAGAAAAATTGTTGACTAGGGCTTCTACCACCTCATTAATGAAGTGGCTTATTTGATCTATTACAATTTCTAATGAGAAACCAAATCTAGTGACAATGCGTTTATATATGAACCTTGCCACTTCATCCATGGAAGTTGTTTTCAATGGCCTAGCTTCAACCCACTTGGTTAAATAATCTTTGGTAACTACAATATACTTATTTTGGCATGGGGTAGTTGGAAGTGGACCTAAAATGTCTATTCCCCATTTTTCAAAGGGACCAAGTGGAAGAATAGGGCATAATGGATCTGATGAAGTCTTACGGTTATCATGTGTTTGACAAATATCACATGTCTTACAATAATTATAACAATCTCTAAAAAGAGTGGGCCAGTGATAACCTGCATCCAAGATCCTTCTTGTTGTAAGTTGTCTAGAGAAGTGTCCTCCACATGTAACATTATGGAATTCTTCTATCAGCTCATTCCCTCGATCACATCCAACTACCCTCTTGTACTGTCCATCAGGTCCTATTCGAAATAATACTCCATGCAGAATAGAATATGGATGACTGGCTTGAGTAATCTTCCTCTTAGTCTTTGCATTGGCACCATCAGGAAACTTTAATTCATTCAGATAATTCCAAATATCTATGTATTTAGTAGGGATTGTGTCAAGGGATAACAATGTTGCATATGGGAAATCATCATCATCACAAGATGAACCTAAATCATCATAGGCTCGAGAGAGTGCATATGTATTGACATGCTTCTTTCCTAGCCTATCTATGATATCAAATTCAAATTCTTGTAGAAAAATTATCCATCTTGCTATCCTCCCTGATGGGTTAGGCTTATTTACAATATATTTTAGAGCCTAATGATCTATTACAACTATAAATTTCTACCCTACCAAGTAATTTCTAAACTTCTTTACAGAAAAAATGATAGCGAGAGCCTCTTTTTCAGTTACAGTATAATTTACCTCAGCATTTCTCATTTGTCTGTTCCCAAAGTAAACTGGATGATCATTCCCATTTTCATCCTTTTGGCTCTGAGTACTTCCTAGTGCTACATCTGAGGCATCAGTATACACAATAAATGGCTTGCTCCAATCTGGATTCTTTAAAATAGGTGAAGACACCAGGGATTCCTTCAGTTGTTCAAAAGCTTCATGTGCCTTATTTCCTGGCTCATAAGTAACATCCTTCTTCAAGAACTCGGTTAGTGGCTGTGCAATCTTTGAGAAATTCTTGATGAACCTTCTATAGTAACCCACATGGCCTAAAAATGATATCAACTTACTTCTATTCATAGGAAATGGTAACTCTTTGATTTTTGAAACTTTATCAGGATCAGTACCAATACCATCTTTGGATACAACATGCCCTAACAAAGCACCTTTAGAACATCCAAAGACACACTTTGTAGGGTTTAGTGAGGCTTGTGATTCATCTAATCTTTGAAATGTTGTCTCCATCTGGTGTAGGTGGTCCATCTTGCTCCCATAGATGCAAAAATCATCCAGAAATACTCTGATGAAGTTCCCAATGTAGGGTTCAAACACCCTATTCATTAAATGTTGGAACATTGCCAGAGCATTACACAACCCAAAAGTCATAACTCTATAAGCAAACGTTCCCCAAGGAGTGGTGAACGTGGTCTTTAGCTGATCTTTCTCTACTATATGAACTTTGTTGTATCCGCTATATCCATCAGCAAAACTATAGCACTCCTAGCGAGCTACTTCATCCAAGATCTGATATGAGAATGGAAGAGGGTAATGATCCTTCTTTGTTGCCTTATTGAGCTTCCTATAATCAGCACAAATCTGTAGCTTCCCATTCTTTTTTATTGAGATCATAATGGGAGAAACTCATTCTAAATTCTCCACAGCAAATAAGAATCTTGCATCAAGCAACTTATCTATTTCTTCTTTTACAGTCTTGGAAAAATTAGGATTAATTCTATATGGCAGTTTCTTTATGGGCTTAGCACCATCTACCAGCTCAATAGAATGTTCTACCCAACTTACTTGATGGAGTTCCTTGTAATCAAAAGTGAATAGGTGTATGTACCTTCGAAAGAGCTGGAGGTAGGATTCCTTCTCACTCTCCATCACAGCATCACCAATCTTTATTTATTGGAGACGATCATCAATTTCTTCTTCAGATAATTTTATGGGTTCATGAGTCGTTGTGACTGGAAGGATATCCATGACCAAAACATCAACCTCACTTTCTTCATCTTCTGTTTCCACTTCACTGGTACTAGAGTAATCAGAGGATGTCCAATCATCAGTTTCATCACTTGAATCCACAGGTTCTGCCTTATGATGCCGAGGGATCACATTTATCTTCACCCTCTCTCTGCCACGTCCAAGTGTCATGAAGCCTTCATTCCAATAGTTTCTTGCATGAACTCTCCTTAGCCATGGTCTTCCCAACAACATTGGGTATGCAACTGTACCATTTTTCATCACCTGAAAGTCTACCACACATACCACACCCATAACAGATATTGCCACATTTGAAACAACACCTTCTGGTTTAGTTTTTCCCTTATTTAATGACCATAACATAAGTGTTGAGGGGTGATAAATTTTTAAACCCAACATATTCATTACAGACTCGGTCATTACATTAACTGCAGCACCTCCATCAACTAAGACATCATGAATTGAAATACCATTACATAATACCTCAGCTTGTGGAGCGTAGGGATCCACCTCTGCCTCTAAAACAAGGACCTCAACCTCCTTCCTTCATCGAGAATTGAGTCAACTTCGCAGCTCCCGCCTCTTTTCAGAAGACATAGCCAAGAGTTGACCATATGTTATATTTACAAGCCTTTTGGACAGATCTTCTAAGATGGAGTATGGTCCTTGTCCCTGTGAAATCAAAAAATCCTGCACACCCAACTTTCTTCTCCTATGTTTCTTACTAGTTTCTCCTTTCATCTTCTTAGGATCATTTCCATCTTGATTATCTTTTTCTTTCTTTCTTTTTGTTACAAACACATCTACTTCATTATTTATGCTCTTATCTACTACATCAAAAGAATTCACAGGTGTTTTTCCTTTATCATTATCTCTTATACCAGATGTAGAAGCTCTATCTGGACAATTATACTTATAATGACCCTTGTTATAATAACCATAACATATGACTTCAAAAATATTTATTTTTGGACCTCTATCTCCTCCCTGAGAACTAAATTCTTTTCCTTGAAGAATATTAATAGTTGGCCCATCTTCCTGAGCAGATCTTCATACTCAGTAGATGTACTAGGAGAAATATTTGTGCTCATCGAGAGTGATTGTGGATTATGGACCAAAGGTGCTGGTGTAGGCTCTACTTTGGCAACAATTTCTTTGGGCTCCTCTTCCATGCTTTCTTCTTGCCTTCTTGCAATCTCCTTTACTTGTTCAATGGTAGCTAGGTGGTCATACTTCACTCTTTGTCTAATCTCTAGCTTCATCCCAAGAATGAAGTGCTTACATAGGAGATTATCCCCGCCATTCATCAACCCATCCGCTAATCCTTCCTTCCGAATCTAGGCATCAAGCTTCCTCCTTATCTCTAGAACACGAGCATGATAATCCCTTATCTTCTCCTTCTCTCCTTGGGATAGTTTTGTGATATCGATCATGAGATCTACATATTTTTTTTGTTCACCAAATTCTTTAAGAAAACTTTTAGTTAATAAATCCCTTGAGTTTTTCACATTATCACCTAGTGTTTCAAACCACCTAAGGGCTGAACCATCCAAAAAGGTAGGAAAAAATTCAGTCCATTGTTCCCTTCTTATGAGGCCATTACAAATGCAAGATCATAGGAAGCATCTTCATTAGATTGGACTAAAAAAACAAGAATCTTCCCCATTTTAAAAAGTAACCACAATGAAATATCAACTCACAAGTACAATCAGTAAGACTTATGTGCACAAATAATTAGACTCACTACAATAGAACGTGACTTTACACCTTTCTACAGTAAAATAGGAATGACCATGGTAAACTATGGTAAAACTTGACTTACTATGGTAAAAACTGACTTTACTGTGGTAAACACTATTTACAGTAAAAAGTGAAGTTATTGTGGTAAATAATATTCACAGTAAAAAGTAAAGTTATTGTGGTAAATACTATTCACGGTAAAAGTGACTTTACCATGGTAACTACTATGCACATTAAAAACAAGGTTACCCTCCAAATGATTTCTGACTAAGTGGGAATATCTCTCTAGAAAATCCACCGATGAGGAATGGTCCCGACAACAGAACCAAAATGTCATCACCAATCTGGCACTATGATAATTCTCCACCGGGAACTCCTCATGTTATGATTATTTACTAATGCACAGCCTTTAGTTTGGTGGATGTAATCTGGAAACACAACAACAAACATAACACAAGAATACCATAGACTATGATACGAAGGAATGATGACAAATCTGAAATATAAGTGTAAATTATAATATCAACATGAAATTGTTACAATCTCACCCATGAAGTACTTCAAGTGTTACTGACTTCACTTGCCTTCCAACAATAACTATGGGAGAAACTTCACAATGGATTCTTTAACACACCTTCTAAATGATGGCTTCCTTTACACACTTACTCATGCAATATTTCTCACTACTTCCTTTTATGTTAAATTAAGGGGGTGGCCTCTCTATTTATAGAACTTCCAGGCTTCCAGGCTTATCCATCTTATCTCTAAGATAGGATAAGAAATCTACTCTGACGAATCATATTCCATACCTTAACTCTTATCTGTACATGTAAGCTTATATTTTAAGATAAAATAAACCTTATCATTTCACATGGGTTCCACATTTTTAGGTTTTTTTATAAATAAAATACACAAAATATTTATGACCTCACTCCTTGTCCTTATTACCAATATAATATTTCTAATTCCTAATCATGTAGACCCTACTTCTCTACTTACCCTAACTTTGACATTTTAACATTACCGAACCACTTACGACAAATATTTACTTTTTACCACAACATTCCTATTATAATTTTGACTATTACCGTACTATACATTATTGGCCGCAGTGTACCAACAGCGTCGTTATCTTCTATCGAACGCTACTACTAATTATACTTAACAACATCCTATTCCTAATACACTCATTAATGAAATAGAAATTACAGAGGAAAATTTTAGTGTCGACAGTTCAAAGGCTCGACCTCTAAACTCGCCGTCCACACCTGCTGCCAACTTGATGTGCCACATGACCCACCTTGATGAAACTTTCCTCTCAACGTGACATCCATCTCACCCACCTGAGTTAACCTACCATCTCACCGAGCCAACTCAGCTTCAACTCACCCATCAATCTCTTATCAAGCTTACTGAGAAGTTTGGTCAAGCTACCTAAAATATCACCCTCCTTTGGGCCCAGGACCCTTCTAACCCCCTTTTTTTTAATGTTTTCAATTTTTTCCTTTTTTCACATTTTTTACGTAATTTAAAGTGAAAACTAATAAAATTCACCATTGCATAAGGGGTGAGTATCTTTTTACGGGCCTCCATATAGGGTTATTTGGCTTTCTGGGCCACTTTTTTGGATCTTTGCATTGTAGTGCTCCTCTTTTCCTGTGGCTAGTAAACATGTCTACCACAACCATGTAGCCAAAGAGCATTCTTTTTGAGATGTGAGACACCTTCTCTTAAACTCAAAAGTGTTTTTACCATAGTGTTTTTTACGCCCTTTTATGCTTGATTGTGTGTCATTCCTTTACATCTGACTAGGACTTATTGTGGCCTCCACTCTTGTGCAATTCGTCACCTACTGCAAAGTGAGTGGTCAACTATACGACATCACATGAACAAGCCCTATTGTAATCACACACTACTTATAAAGTGTCACAGACAGGGGTTATCACTGTTCTCAAGTGTTGTACTACATGTATTCTTGGCTAAGTCTAATGTCTTGTCACTTTTCTTGTATTCACACACCCTCTTCTCATGCACCTTGTACTTCTTACTTCCACATCATGGAGGATTCTCTTTCAATACATGAACGTTGCAGGATAGTTGTATAGACTCCACCAATTCTTCTTGGTAGAGTGAACTACACATCATGGTGTGCTTCTATGGAACGTTGCTTTGCCTACGAGGGTCTTTCACACTTTCTACATGGGCTAGTTCTTAGGTATGATCATCATCTTCTTGAGGAATATCTCAATGCATGCGACCATGTTATTGGTAACTTTATTTTTCATGTCACCATACCTCTCTACCTTCATGTGGCAAACTCAGATCCTCCCCACACCATCTGGAGCATATTTTAGGGTTTGTTTAGATACCCTTCACATACTCTTGTTGTTGTTTCTGATACAATTATCTCCTCTTCTGATTTATGTGATGATAGTTTTGTTGATGTATATTTACTTGTTTCCATCTCTGATGAAAAGGATCGTGCTTCTAGTTTTGATGACAAGACTGATAAGAAGGACTCTTCTCCTCCTTATCTCACCTTTATAGAGTATCCCGAAACTCATACCTTCTCATCAAACATTAAGTAGTCTCCTTCTTAGCCTCATATCATCATTACATCCACATTCTTTCCACTTCCAGTGTGTGAGGCCTTTTCCAATCCTCTACCTTCATGTGATGATTCATACCTATTTGATATCTCTCTTCTATTTATTGAGCCCCCTTCTTGGGATGAGTATCTATCAGAACTTTGTCGTCTCTTTGTAGTGCCTACTTGTGATGCAATATAGGTTCCTCATCATTCTATAGGTGTTTCAAATGAATTATTCATCTGCATTTTTGGGAGTGCCCCTTTTGGGACTCTTATCACTTCCATTTTTTAGGAGATCATCATTGATCCACCATTTATTTGCGATCCTCTTTCTATTTTGGGGGTTTTTTCATTTCCTTCACTTCACTTGGGAATCCTTTCAATGGATGTTTGTCTCTCTCACTCTGACAATTCTACACTCATGGAATTACCTTTGGTTCCTTAGCACTCATTTGTTATACTTATATCGCACTTCTGTGGACCAGACTCAGAGTTCTTCATAATACTACCTTTGTCTTCCTTCATAATGTGGGTGGAATTTCAGTGCTTCATTTATGTCCTTCCTAAGGGTAGGCACACAGTTTGGTGTGGTTGGTTCTTCTTCATTCCATATTTCAAGGACCAATTCATCGACACTCTTCTTGAAGACTTCCTAGAGTTACAGAGTTCATATCCGTCTATGGAATCTTATACATTCCTCTTTTCTCCCTCTTCTCCTCTCTTATTTTCCTTCCAGAGATATTTCCCTTTTATACATGGGTACCTTATCAAGATCCTTAGTTATCGAGACCCATTTGTGCCATCTTTCTTAGATTAGAGATTATTTTCATCTCTTGTGGTGGATGTTTTTCCACTTGGTTTTCCTCCATTGCTTGAGATCCTTGTTGATCATGGGTTCCTCATCAATATTTAGTGATGGGACCCATTTCTCATTTCTTACTTTTTATCTCATCCTAAGTTACGATGAAGGGGGTCTTGGTGTGAATCATTTTCCACATCACATGGCAAGTCATCTCACTTAGGTGAGGTCATAGGTCTTAGGTTTTGTAGGGGTCATCATTAGATTCCTTATGCATCATTATTATTCATTACTCTAATTCATCATATGGGAGTTACTTTCCATTCTATGAATGTAGCTCCCCTTTTCCACTTAAGGAGTCATGATTACATGCACTAGGGGTTATACAACATCCCCTATTTGTACACCTTCCTTTTTAAGACCTATGTAAAATATTAGAGGTATATAAGATTTTTCCTTTTCAAATATTTACATGCAAATTCATGGTTGATGCTCATTCCCTCATGCAACCTTTTCAAGTTGTTAGTGTGCAACTCAGTCGATGTTCATGTTATCCTGCATGATCCTCATGATTTGTGTTTTCACATTCTTTGTCAGTTTCTAACTGTGAAAGGATATAAATAATTTGAAAATAGATGAATAATGTTCTAGGAATCGTTTTTCATGGTTTGTAACACCCTGAACTTTTGTTACTTCCTCCTGAGCATACAAGTGTTGATATGTGATTTCTCTTGTAAAAAGGATGTGTTCCTTTGATTGAGAAGTCATGCTTGATATGGACTGTATCTTTTTTTGAGATTGCAGATTCGTGACTGAGTCAGAATATGATTGGACTCTTTTATTTCTTTCATTTTACGCCTGAGTTTAATCTGATCTCAGAATGAATTATGGAGTTATCCATCTATAAGACCTAGCCTTGGATCAGTGGTATTGATCCAAGTGATGCTTTAAGTTTATTCGTGATGAATTAAAATTATAGACCTTACGCAGGTTGCAAGGTCTGGATGCATTGAATAAGCTAGTCCGGAGTATAACTCAGGCTGATCATGTTAAATGAATTGGTTCCCGATATCGTAATATCAGGAAGGTCTTGATCATGGACCAGGTAATAATTCAGTTACATATAATTCAATAGCCTATTGGCAGTACAGGAGTGAACCCTGTTCGTGAATGTATGATGTAGGTTCTTTTTCTGAGCATTTGAAATATTAGACCTAAACTGGATTTATTAAGGTTAGTAACCTAAAAATAAACTATAACCTAGGGGTTAGATTAGTGTTAATCTAACCTAGGCCTAGGCTATAAGCTAATGTTCTAAGTTAGTATCTATGTGCTATGAGGTTAGACTAAGTGTTATCTTAAATTCTAACCTAAGTTACTAACCTAACTAATGAACAAGGAAGAAAGGGGACCTATGGAAGGGTGCGAACCATGGGCGGCAGTTTCTATGGCATTAAATGGAGGGATAAGTATGAAGGACAGGTAATTTGGTAGAAGTTTTTAAACGGCTAGCTAGAGCCGACGTGGCAGGTCGCCAAAGTTGGAAATGGTCTTTGAACTGGTTTTATCCATCGCCAACTATGGCAGTCGGTGGCAATGGAAAGTTAGCTGGAAATTTGGAGTAAATGCCATTTATGAACTCGGTCTTCGAGCTCGGGTTTCACGGGAAGGCATGCAAAATGGAAAGTTAGTAGTTTGTTTGGTTTTTCATGCGCTCCGGTTTTCCCTCTATCTGATCACTGGTTCTTCGCACCAGTCTTCTTGGTGTTGCATGGCAAGTATGAGCGTAACTAGCTCTTTTCTCTGGCAAGGAAAATTTATAAGTCATGGAAATAACAAATTTTTGTTGGTGAATCTAACTTGGAAAAAGAGAAGAAGGCTCGAGCTCTTTCAGTGGTCTTCTTCAGATTTTTAAGCAAATAACCAGGCATGTTAGGCCCTAACCTTTAAAAATCTTGCTTTCTTTCAATTGATTTCATTAGAACAACTCTGTTCAGATGATTTATGGGTTTAGATGGTTATTATGGTAGCTTTGTGTGATTTTGTTACTGTATCTTCTTCTGGTTCGATTTTTCAATTTAACCCTTGACGGGTGTGCATTGTGTTTCGAGCTATTGCTCTATTTTGTTGTGTTTTGCATTCCAGCTTAGGTTTGTGAAATGTATGCAAGAAAGAATATTAGACCTGATCTGTGAGAGCCCATGCATTGTTCCCTTGTTGGGTTCAGGCTACAGTTGATACTTGTTGATGATACTTGTTGATTGATGCTTGTTGTTGATACTTGTCGGAAAGGATACTGATGGACTTTTGTTTGAATGTTCAGTTTTATTGGACTTCTTTGTAAGTTCCGTCATGTTTAGTATAGGTGGTGGTTACTAAATTTTGTTGGGTTTCGCTATGATACTTTGGTTATGTTGAACGGATAACTGGCTGTGTTTCAGTATTTGATGCGACCCTGTAGAAGTTGTTTTTCCCTCCTTGTGTTGCAATTACGGGGTTTAACCCATTGATGGTTTGCATTATATTTATTTTACTTACAAGATGACTTTTGTGGAGTCCTTGGATTGCTTCGTATATTGGACTACTGTATAAGTTATGTATGTGTATACTGGTAGCATGATTCCGTCGGAGTCCTGGAGGGGTAACTGGTAATACGACTTCTGTTATCTTGTAATGTATACCTTCGTTTAAGTAATGGATTTTTGGTACAGACTCAGTTGGTATACTTTTGATGTTCCAATCTGTGTAAGCTTGAGCGAATAATGTTGTAGAGGCTCAGTTGGATTCCTTGTTACAAAATCAGTATTTAACTTCTGTAATAGCCTGATTTTGATTATTTACCATTGTTGGCACGGTTGAAATCTTTAACTTATGTTTATCTGGTATATCGGCTTCTGTAGAAGCTTTATCGTGTATACTATTGTTCGGATTCAGTTGAAATCCTTGATAGGTAACCAGTGTATCTGCTTCTATAAAAGCCTGATTGGGAACACTTATTGTTTTTGGCTCTGTTGGGTTCCTTAAGTATTGATAGATATCTTGTATCTTGGTCTCTATAAAAGTAGGTTGTGATTACCATACTTTTCAAACTCTGAATGAGTTCAGATGTGAATACGATATGTTATGTTTCCTTTCTGAATAATTACAGTTAATTAAAGTTGTGCATGTTGAGTGGATTTCATGCGAATATCTCTGCATAGTCTTAGGGGAAACATCTTGTGCTTTAATGTTAACGAGTCTCTTGTTGGCTGAGATAAAAAGGAGAAGTTCTTTTGATTTCGACCTTGGATCTAAAACCTTACAGTGTTTAGTAGGGATTAGAATAAGTTGTATGTTGCTGTGAGGAATTGTTGTCATGTTTGAGCATGATTACGTCTTCTGTTGCATGGGTATCTAGTCTTGAGCTTGACTGAACTAAGGAGCTATCGACTTCACCTCGACAGACGATGGCATTGAATATCTTCTTGTTTGTCGCTTCGTGTGGAAGGTCATGTGGAATCTGTTGGTTGACATTCATCTGTTTTGGCATAAGAGCTACTGTACTGCTAATATGCTACAGGAGTTTTGTTATATTTGATTTTAACAAAACTGTGGTTCTTCTTGTGGCTCGTCAGACTTATTCGTATGCATATAAGGTGAATGCTTTCCTTTCGAGGAGACGGTACAGTCATGATCTTGTGTGAAGGGAAATATGAATGACTTGTTTTCTTTCTCTTCTGTTGTAAAGTATATGTTGATATTTTTATCTAACCGTTGGAACTGTTTTTAACATAGTGATGGAATCATGATTTGTTATGATATTCCTTTTATGTTGAATGTAATGATCTGTCTGATGTTTGCTGACCTTGGGATTCAGATGGATAGTTGTTTTGGATACTTTCATTCTTCTTGATCCCTAATATTTTGATGAAATATTTGAGAAGTATCTAGGACTATTCTGTAACGATAATTTGAGTTACGCGTTTATAGTCATGTTGTATTACAAAAGCATAGTCTGAAATATGTTTACTTGTTTGGTGAAATGATCTCATTTAAACAGGTTGTTTAATGGAAATAGTTGGTGGATTGCAATTGTTTTAAGAGTTAGTGCTTATCATGCTCAGTTCATCGAACTGACCCATGTTGACAATTTTTCCAGATGGTTGCCGTAAGTGGTAAAAGCACACAGATCTGATAGGATGTTCAGATTGTTTAATTTGGTTTATGATGAATTACAGTTTGATTCTCAAAATGTACTATCTGAGGAAAGATGTTCTTTTTCCGTTGAGTATTGTATCAAGTATGCTGAATGCATAAAATGTATGTGTTTGGTTCAGAAGGGAATGGAATTAGATATTTGATACTTATATGTTTGTATTCTTATCTGGATAGTTTGACCTTCTTCGGATCAAATGATCTTGAGAGCGTGTTATTATTGTATAATATGGAGACTTTTGTGATTATCAATGTAAGCTTGCAAGAATATGTGACTGAATATTTATGATTGTTTAGCAGTTCTTGTATGTTCTATCTAAAGCTAAATTGAAATATAGATCACTGTCTTTCTAGAAGCTAGGGTAAAAATAAACCTAAGCAAGACGCTAAACAAGCTGGATTAAATTATTAATTCCTAGTCTTGATTAAGCCAGGACAACGTTTAATTGGATTCCTAATCTTTATATCTTGATATTAATAAGTAAGATATAAATTCAGTTATAAGAACTGAAATAAACCTAAAAAGGGTTCGGTTGGCAATCACATGTGAAGATTATGGGTTATTGTCCAATTTTGTTGATTTAGAATTATGTAAATTCTATGAACTCCTTGATGGGACCCTCTAGTCTTAATAATTTCTCTTGTGTAATGGGTTTTATTAAGAAAGGTCATTCTATGGTGAGGAACCCAGGGATCGGGAAAGGCTAACCTTAGGGGAACGTCTTTTATTATAATTTTAACTCAACGTGTGTAACGCTTATTATAAGTAGATATTTTCGAGGCGGATTTAAAGGTTGACGGCACAAGTCAACTGCAGGGTTGTACCTTCGAGAAGATTGGGATCTTCTCGAAGTTACAACAATGCAGGTGACTTATGACGACACCCTTTGCATTGATCGTTAAGATTTACACCTTTAACTCGAACAAGTTACTCTGGAACTGATTAGGAATGTGGTCACATTATAAGGCTTCCTAGGAGACTCGGGGTATCTTGACACACTGGTTTAACTAGGGTTGACCCAGTATGTCACCGTATCCCTAGTCCTCGGGAGCGTCCATATAACGTTGTCACCTTACTAATCCGGAGTGAATAACTTGTTGACAGAAGTCGGTATAAAACATTCTACATAAAATAAGAATGGGGTGAAGGACCCAGATTGAAGTCAGTATGCCATTAAGGAATACGAGACATAAGGGACTGAGTATGTTTCAAATCTTTGGCCAAAGTATCGCAAGCTGCAAGTTGATTGCGTTGTCCTGAGTCACCTAGTCTAAGGGATGAGATGCCGATGAATAATGGTAACAATTATTCAAGTTAGGTTCCTTGGACAGAGCATTCTGAATCCCAGAATAGGGAAGAGAACCGCAAGAGTGAAGTGTTGAATAAAAACTCCAACTCTTATTACTCATGAATAGATCGGTAGATTACCGAGTCATGGAATGAATAGATCGGAGGTACTCCGAGTCATTACAGCTGCATATGGTTATCTGTTATAAGAATGGTTATTTGATTTGTGAGTTCTAAATTATGTATTTAGAACCAGGAAGCATTTATCAAAAAAAAAAATTGACTTGTTCTAATGTATAAAATTGAGGATGTTACATCTTGGTATCAGAGCTGAAGGTTGCAGCTCTTGGGCCTATTGTGTCCATAATCTGATGAGAACCTGAATTTTCTTGTAACAGAAAATGGTTAGAACAAGGGGAAACGTTGCGAATAATGCTCCACCTGAAGGAGGGGCGGCAACAACCCAGAAACTTGATGAGATCCTTGCTGCCCTGTTGGACACAAGAGATCGTTTAGCTGTACTTGAACAGCAGGCGATGGGAAATGAGGAGGATGAAGAAGCTGGTAATGACAATCAGCCACCTCCTGAGGACAACCCCGATATGGGTGTTGATGTTAATGCTGGGAATGCACCTGTCCAACCAGAAAACAAAAAGGCCAGGTTGGCAGCAGAACTCACTAATGATATAAAAAGGATAAGTCCACCTAAGTATGATGGCACCACATTAGGAGATGGAGCTGAGAACTGGCTCAGTGAAATGGAGAAGTACTTTGCAATAAGAAACTTCTCAGAGGAAACCAAAGCTATTTGGGGAGCCTATCAGCTTTCCCATGAAGCATCTTCGTGGTGGGATAGCCGTAAAGCTGAACTAAATATTGATGAGACCAATATTACTTGGGATCAATTTAAAGGCTATTTTAGGCAACGTTGGCTGCCACAACTTTTCTATGATCAGAAAATGACAGAATTCCAGAACTTAGCTCAAGGGAAGCTAACGGTAACTGAATTCTGGGAGCGGTTTACAAAACTCCTCAAGTATGTACCACAGTATCAAACTGACGAGAAGTTCAGAATACGGAAATTCATCATGGGATTGAATCCCGTGATAGGGGGAGAGGTCGATGTTCACAGTCCATCCACTATGGAAGGAGTTGTTGAAAAGGCCATAAGGCAAGAACAGAAATTAAAGGCTATTTCTGATCATAAAGAGGAAGTGCGGAAGAAGACTGCAAACCCTTCTTCAACCTCTCTTGCACCCAGAAAGGGACCATGGAAAAAGTTTGGAAACAAAAATAAGTTTCTAGGGGATAATAGTAAGAAAGCAGTAGTAAATAAACCTGCTGGAAATGTAAGGGATAATTTTGCCAAAAATTATAACAATGGGCAGAAGCCCTATGGAGGACAACGTGACAATTACAAGGCTGGAGGCAATTTTGAGCCTAAAAAGGGACCTGTAGGAGGCTGCTACAATTGTGGCAAAGACCACTACGCAAATCAGTGCCCTTTGAAGAAGGATGATCGTAATCAGCAGCATAAGATACATGCTGCAGTAGCAGACAAGCAAGCTGAAAAGCAAGTGACACCTATAGAAGTTCCGGGTAAGTTATTTGGCATACCTGTCACTATTATTTTTGATACAGGAGCTACTGAATGTTTCATTTCTAATAAACTTGCTTCTAAACTTAAGAGAAAAGCTGGAAAAATGGATAAAACTTGGACTGTACAGTATGGTAATAACTCTGTTCATACAGTTAGTATGTGTCTTTTTGGGGCAGTCCTTGACTTACCTAATTTCTCCATGGAAGTTGACCTCTATGTTACACCTTTGGGATCGTATGACATTGTTATCGGTGTCAATTGGTTAGCTGACCATAAAGCAAATGTAGACTGCTATGAAAAGAACATAAAATGTTTAGATGATCAGCTGGAAACAGCAGAGATTCAAGGTGTGAAACGGGAAATTTCAGTTAGAAAACTGTCAGCTATGCAGCTTAAAAAGGCTAAAAATAAAGGATGTACCCTTTATGCAGTAAAGATATCTGAATTTTCAGAAGAAGATGGTGATTACATGAAGCGATTTCCTCTGTTACAAAGTTTCAGGGATGTTTTTCCTGAGGAATTACCAGGGTTACCACCTAAGAGGGAATTTGACTTCACCATCGAAATCAAACCAGGAACAGAACCTATTTCCAAAGCACCTTATCGGATGACTACTACAGAGTTAGTCGAGCTTAAGGCACAGTTGCAAGAAATTTTGTCTAAAGGTTTGATTAGACCAAGTGTTTCACCTTGGGGTGCGCCTGTAATATTTGTGAAAAAGAAGGATGGAACACTTAGGCTGTGTATTGATTATCGGATGTTGAACAAAGCAACAATCAAGAACAGATATCCACTTCCAAGGATCGATGATCTGTTTGATCAGATGCGTGGAGCAGCGGTTTATTCTAAGATAGATCTTCGATCTGGTTATCATCAGTTAAGGATTAGAGAGGAAGATATTCATAAAACAGCCTTCCGAACAAGGTACGGACATTATGAATTCACGGTTCTACCCTTTGGATTAACTAATGCACCCGCAGCCTTTATGAACTTAATGAACAATATTTTTCAAGAATATCTGGACAAGTTTGTACTTGTATTCTTGGACGATATTCTCATTTATTCTAAAAGCGTTGAGGAGCACAATGAGCATTTGAAGATAGTTTTGGGAATTTTGAGAAAAAGAAAGTTGTATGGTAAGTTATCCAAATGTTCTTTCTTTGATTCAGAAGTTCACTATTTGGGTCATGTCATTAGCAAAGAAGGAATTGCTGTAGATCCTTCAAAAATAGTGGCAATAACTGAGTGGCCTGCACCAAAGAATGTGCACGAAGTAAGAAGCTTCATGGGTCTTGCTGGTTACTATAGAAAATTTGTAAAGGATTTTTCTAAAGTAGCTGCACCAATAACTTCATTGCAGAAGAAGGATAAGAAATTCATATGGAATGATAAGTGCGAAGCGGCTTTCAAAATTCTGAAAGGCCAGTTGACTTCTGCACCTATATTAGCGGTACCAGACCCTAATGGGAGTTTTACTGTTGTAACGGATGCTTCTGGGGAAGGCCTTGGAGGTGTTTTGCTACAAAATGATCAAGTCATTGCATATGAAAGTAGAAAACTCAAGTTACATGAGCTGAATTATGCTCCTCATGATTTAGAGCTTGCTGCCATTGTTCATGCACTTCAAGTCTGGAGACACTATTTACTTGGGAAACCTTTTGAGTTGAAAACTGATCACTTAGGGCTGAAATATATTTTCACTCAGCCTAATCTTAATGCTAGACAGAGAAGGTGGTTAGAATTTTTATCACAATATGATTTTGATATTAGTTATATCAAAGGGAAGGAGAATAGAGTAGCTGATGCTCTAAGTCGTAGGAGGCACATTTCTGCTCTTATAACATTAAGAACTCAGTTCAAGGATGAGGTAAAGAGTGCCTCAGAATCTGATATTTACTTTCAACAAGTAAAAGCAGCGCTTGCTGCAGAACCTAATGATGAAAGGTATAAAGGTTTTCATTTTGATAATGAAGGAATCTTGCGTTATGAAAACAGAGTATATGTACCTATGCTGAATGATTTGAGAAAGAAGTTGTTAGTTGAATTTCATAATTCACCTTTCTCTGGACACCCGGGTATCACAAAAATGCTTGCTGATCTGAAACAACAATACTTTTGGAAAGGTATGAAAAAGGATGTCATAAATTTTGTGACTCATTGTTTGGAGTGTCAGCGGGTTAAGGCAGAACATATGCACCCAGCTGGACTGTTATATCCTCATAGCATACCGCAGTACAAATGGCAAGTAATAACCATGGATTTTGTACAAGGATTACCCATGTCCAGGAATAAACATGATGTTATCCTGGTAGTTGTAGATAAACTGACTAAGGTAGCTCATTTCATCACTGGAAATCTAAAGGATGATTCACCAGTGCTGGCCAAAAGATTCGTACACGAAATTTTCAGATTGCATGGTGTACCAGAATTGATTATATCTGACAGGGATCCAAGAATGACGTCAAGGTTTTGGCAAACGCTTAATACAGCTCTTGGAACGAAACTAAACTTCAGTTCTGCATATCATCCGGAAACGGATGGGCAAACTGAGAGGGTAAATCAAGTGTTGGAGGACATGTTGTGAATGTATTGCATGGATCAACAGTATAAATGGGAAGAGTATCTTCCATTAGTTGAATTCGCATACAACAACACTTATCATTCATCTCTCAAAATGGCACCATTTGAAGCACTTTATGGAAGAAAGTGCAGAACTCCTGTTAGCTGGGATAGTGTTGAGGATAGAGTGGTAATTGGACCAGAAATTCTCACAGAAATGGAACAGCAAGTTAAGTTGATTCGTGAACGATTAAAGGAAGCAGCGGATAGGCAGAAGAGCTATGCTGACCTTAAGCGGGTTGATCGAAGGTTTGAGCTTGGTGAGAAGGTTTTTCTTCATGTTAAACCCAGAAAGAGTTCTATAACTTTTGGCAAGGCTGCCAAGTTGTCACCTCGATTCGTGGGACCTTTCGAAATTGTCGAAATAATCAATCCTATAGCTTATCGTTTAGCATTACCACCTGCTTTATCTCGCATGCATGATGTTTTCCATATTTCTTTGCTTAAGAAATACGTTTCAGATCTGTCACATGTTTTAAATTGGAATTCCTTGCAGGTCCAAGACCCAGGAATAATCGTGGTTAAACCCACACGAGTGCTGGAAAACTCACCAATTGCATTTGAGAAATCATGAAATACAGCAATGTAAGGTCCAGTGGGACTAGTTTAGCGAAGAAAGTGCAACTTGGGAAAATCTGGAAGAGATGAAAATTGCTTTTCCTTCTCTTTTTCAACAGAATGAAATCTGTTGACAAAAACATTTCTTGTATGAACTTATTTTTTTTAAGTATTTATGAAAGCCAGATGAAGACAAACATTATTCAGGCTGAATAAAATGTGTTGTGACATTGATTTCTGGAACTATTTAAGTTGGAAAATAGTCGCATTGTTTTGTGAACTAATAAATGGGTTGACCTGAAGGTTAATCGAATATGTAATCATCGGGACGATGAATCTTTTAGGAGGGAAGCATGTAACACCCTGAACTGTTGTTACTTCCTCCTGAGCATACAAGTGTTGATATGTGATTTCTCTTGTAAAAAGGATGTGTTCCTTTGATTGAGAAGTCATGCTTGATATGGACTGTATCTTTTTTTGAGATTGCAGATTCGTGACTGAGTCAGAATATGATTGGACTCTTTTATTTCTTTCATTTTACGCCTGAGTTTAATCTGATCTCGGAATGAATTATGGAGTTATCCATCTATAAGACCTAGCCTTGGATCAGTGGTATTGATCCAAGTGATGCTTTAAGTTTATTCGTGATGAATTAAAATTATAGACCTTACGCAGGTTGCAAGGTCTGGATGCATTGAATAAGCTAGTCCGGAGTATAACTCAGGCTGATCGTGTTAAATGAATTGGTTCCCAATATCGTAATATCAGGAAGGTCTTGATCGTGGACCAGGTAATAATTCAGTTACATATAATTCAATAGCCTATTGGCAGTACAGGAGTGAACCCTGTTCGTGAATGTATGCTGTAGGTTCTTTTTCTGAGCATTGGAAATATTAGACCTAAACTGGATTTATTAAGGTTAGTAACCTAAAACTAAACTATAACCTAGGGGTTAGATTAGTGTTAATCTAACCTAGGCCTAGGCTATAAGCTAATGTTCTAAGTTAGTATCTATGTGCTATGAGGTTAGACTAAGTGTTATCTTAAATTCTAACCTAAGTTACTAACCTAACTAATGAACAAGGAAGAAAGGGGACCTATGGAAGGGTGCGAACCATGGGCGGCAGTTTCTATGGCATTAAATGGCGGGATAAGTATGAAGGATAGGTAATTTGGTAGAAGTTTTTAAACGGCTAGCTAGAGCCGACGTGGCAGGTCACCAAAGTTGGAAATGGTCTTTGAACTGGTTTTATCCATCGCCAACTATGGCGGTCGGTGGCAATGGAAAGTTAGCGGGAAATTTGGAGTAAATGCCATTTATGAACTTGGTCTTCGAGCTCGGGTTTCACGGGAAGGCATGCAAAATGGAAAGTTAGTAGTTTGTTTGGTTTTTCATGCGCTCCGGTTTTCCCTCTATCTGATCACTGGTTCTTCGCACCAGTCTTCTTGGTGTTGCATGGCAAGTATGAGCGTAACTAGCTCTTTTCTCTGGCAAGGAAAATTTATAAGTCATGGAAATAACAAATTTTTGTTGGTGAATCTAACTTGGAAAAAGAGAAGAAGGCTCGAGCTCTTTCAGTGGTCTTCTTCGGATTTTTAAGCAAATAACCAGGCATGTTAGGCCCTAACCTTTAAAAATCTTGCTTTCTTTCAATTGATTTCATTAGAACAACTCTGTTCAGATGATTTATGGGTTTAGATGGTTATTATGGTAGCTTTGTGTGATTTTGTTACTGTATCTTCTTCTGGTTCGATTTTCCAATTTAACCCTTGACGGGTGTGCATTGTGTTTCGAGCTATTGCTCTATTTTGTTGTGTTTTGCATTCCGGCTTAGGTTTGTGAAATGTATGCAAGAAAGAATATTAGACCTGCTCTGTGAGAGCCCATGCATTGTTCCCTTGTTGGGTTCAGGCTACAGTTGATACTTGTTGATTGATGCTTGTTGTTGATACTTGTCGGAAAGGATACTGATGGACTTTTGTTTGAATGTTCAGTTTTATTGGACTTCTTTGTAAGTTCCGTCGTGTTTAGTATAGGTGGTGGTTACTGAAATTTTTTTGGGATTCGCTATGATACTTTGGTTATGTTGAACGGATAACTGGCTGTGTTTCAGTATTTGATGCGACCCTGTAGAAGTTGTTTTTCCCTCCTTGTGTTGCAATTACGGGGTGTAACCCATTGATGGTTTGCATTATATTTATTTTACTTACAAGATGACTTTGTGGAGTCTTTGGATTGCTTCGTATATTGGACTACTGTATAAGTTATGTATGTGTATACTGGTAGCATGATTCCGTCGGAGTCCTGGAGGGGTAACTGGTAATACGACTTCTATTATCTTGTAATGTATACCTTCGTTTAAGTAATGGATTTTTGGTACAGACTCGGTTGGTATACTTTCGATGTTCCAATCTGTGTAAGCTTGAGCAAATAATGTTGTTGAGGCTCAGTTGGATTCCTTGTTACAAAATCAGTATTTAACGTCTGTAATAGCCTGATTTTGATTATTTACCATTGTTGGCACGGTTGAAATCTTTAACTTATGTTTATCTGGTATATCAGCTTCTGTAGAAGATTTATCGTGTATACTATTGTTCGGATTCAATTGAAATCCTGGATAGATAACCAGTGTATCTACTTTTATAAAAGCCTGATTGGGATCACTTATTGTTTTTGGCTCTGTTGGGTTCCTTAAGTAATGATAGATATCTTGTATCTTTTTCTCTGTAAAAGTAGGTTGTGATTACCATATTTTTCAAACTCGGAATGAGTTCAGATGTGAATGCGATATGTTATTTTTCCTTTCTAAATAATTACAGTTAATTAAGGTTGTGCATGTTGAGTGGATTTCGTGCGAATATCTCTGCATAGTCTTAGGGGAAACATCTTGTGCTTTAATATTAACGAGTCTCTTGTTGGCTGAGATAAAAAGGAGAAGTTCTTTTGATTTCAACCTTGGATCTAAAACCATACTGTGTTTAGTAGGGATTAGAATAAGTTGTATGTTGCTGTGAGGAATTGTTGTCATGTTTGAGCATGATTACGTCTTCTGTTGCATGGGTATCTAGTCTTGAGCTTAACTGAACTAAGGAACTGTCGACTTCACCTCGACAGACGATGGCATCGAATATCTTCTTGTTTTTTGCTTCGTGTGGAAGGTCATGTGTAATTTTTTGGTTGACATGCATCTGTTTTGGCGTAAGAGCTACTGTACTGCTAATATTCTACAGGAGTTTTGTTATATTTGATTTTAACAAAACCGTGGTTCTTTTTGTGGCTCGTTAGACTTATTCGTATGCATATAAGGTGAATGCTTTCCTTTCGAGGAGACGGTACATTCATGAGCTTGTGTGAAGGGAAAAATGAATGACTTGTTTTCTTTCTCTTCTGTTGTAAAGTATATGTTGATATTTTTATCTAACCGTTGGAACTGTTTTTAACATATTGATGGAATCGTGATTTGTTATGATATTCCTTTTACTGTTAAATGTAATGATCTGTCTGATGTTTTCTGATCTTGGGATTCAAATGGATAGTTGTTTTGGATACTTCCTTCTTCTTGATCCCTAATATTTTGATGAAACATTTGAGAAGTATCTAGGACTATTCTGTAACGATAATTTGTATTACGCGTTTGTAGTCATGTTGTATTACAAAAGTATAGTCTAAAATATGTTTACTTGTTTGGTGGAATGATCTCATTTAAACAGGTTGTTTAATGGAAATAGTTGGTGGATTGCAATTGTTTTAAGAGTTAGTGCTTATCATGCTCAGTTCATCGAACTGACCCATGTTGACAATTTTTGCAGATGGTTGCCGTAAGTGGTAAAAGCACGCAAATCTGATAAGATGTTCAGATTGATTAATTTGGTTTATGATGAATTACAGTTTGATTCTCTAAATGTACTATTTCAAGAAAGATGTTCTTTTTCCGTTGAGTATTGTATCAAGTATGTTGAATGCATAAAATGTATGTGTTTGGTTCAGAAGGGAATGGAATTAGATATTTGATACTTATATGTTTGTATTCTTATCTGGATAGTTTGACCTTCTTCGGATCAAATGATCTTGAGAGCGTGTTATTATTGTATAATATGGAGACTTTTGTGATTATCAATGTAAGCTTGCAAGAATATGTGACTGAATATTTATGATTGTTTAGCAGTTCTTGTATGTTCTATCTAAAGCTAAATTGAAATATAGATCACTGTCTTTTTGGAAGCTAGGGTAAAAATAAATCTAAGCAAGACGCTAAACAAACTGGATTAAATTATTAATTCCTAGCCTTGTTTAAGCCAGGACAACGTTTAATTGGATTCCTAATCTTTATATCTCGATATTAATAAGTAAGACATAAATTTAGTTATAAGAACTGAAATAAACCTAAAAAGGGTTCGGTTGGCAATCACATGTGAAGAATATAGGTTATTTTCCAATTTTGTTGATTTAGAATTATGTAAATTCTATGAACTCCTTGATGGGACCCTCTAGTCTTAATAATTTCTCTTGTGTAATTGGTTTTATTAAGAAAGGTCTTTCTTTGGTGAGGAACCCAGGGATCGGGAAAGGCTAACCTTAGGGGAACGTCTTTTATTATAATTTTAACTCAACGTGCGTAACGCTTATTATAAGTAGATCTTTTCGAGGCGGATTTAAAGGTTGATGGCACAAGTCAACTGAAGGGTTGTACCTTCGAGAAGATTGGGATCTTCTCGAAGTTACAACAATGCAGGTGACTTATGACGACACCCTTTGCATTGATCGTTAATATTTACACCTTTAACTCGAACAAATTACTCTAGAACCGATTAGGAATGTGGTCACATTATATGGCTGCCTAGGAGACTCGGGGTATCTTGACACACTGGCTTAACTAGGGTTGACCCAGTATGTCATCGTATCCCTAGTCCGCGGGAGCATCCATATAGCGTTGTCACCTTACTAATCCGTTTCCGAGTGAATAACTTGGGTCAGGAGGGACTGACAGAAGTCGGTATAAGACATTCTACATAACATAAGAATGGGGTGAAGGACGTATTCCAGATTGACGAGTATGCCATTAAGGAATATGAGACATAAGCAGTATGTTTCAAATCTTTGGCCAAAGTATCGCAAGCTGCTGATTGCGTTGTCCTGAGTCACCTAGTCTAAGGGATGAGATGCTGATGAATAATGGTAACAATTATATAAGTTAGGTTCCTTAGACAGAGCATTCTGAATCCCAGAATAGGGAAGAGAACCACAAGAGTGAAGTGTTGATTAAAAACTCCAACTCTTATCACTCATGAATAGATCGGTAGATAACCGAGTCATGGAATGAATAGATCGGAGGTACTCCGAGTCATTACAGCTGCATATGGTTATCTGTTATAAGAATGGTTATTTGATTTGTGAGTTCTAAATTATGTATTTAGAACCAGGAAGCATTTATCAAAAAAAAAATTTGACTTGTTCTAATGTATAGAAATGAGGATGTTACAGGGGCTACAAGGTTTTCATGGTGAGAAAGAGGCCAAAAACAAAGATTAGAGAGGAAATACATGTTTATATGCTTGTGTGAAGACTTTGGTTGATGTTTCCAAGAATTAAGGGTTCCAAGAGAGGTTGAATAATATGAATATCATATGATACATGTATGTTTTTTCATTAATGTAAAAATGAGGAGAAGAACTAGGTGGTTTTCCATCAATGACAAAGGGGGAGATTATTTGCATGAGTGAGCTACAATGTTTTCATTGATATAAAATTTCACTAATGACAAAGAGGATGATCAATGAGATTTATAATATTCTCTATATGATGATGACATGGTAAATTAGGTTTTAACATGATGGAAAAGGTTGAAATAGTGAATAATGGCTTGGCGTAATAGGCCTAATCAGGTGACCTACTTAGCCTAAGTGATAAAACAAGATGGATATAGTTGCATTGTAAATTTAGAAGCATGGTAGAGGCATGGATAAAATTATTGGATAGTTTTCAAATAATCACATGAGTTTCATAGTGCATGTACAAGTTGTGGACATAGTTGCAGGCGCTCATCTAGACCTAGTCTAAGTGCCCGGAGGCCTAATGAGGCATGGTCATCAATTTGAGAGCTATGTAAGCTCATATAATCATGCATGGGTGTGATATATGTTTTCTAAAGTGTTTTATGTCCTTTTGGAGAGCTTGGAAGTAGAGTCATGGTGTTTTCCTACTTGGTCTAGGTCCAAACTAGACCTAATCCTAGTGTTTGGAGGCCTAAAAAGCCATGATAGTCACTTGTAGGTTTATCTGAGACCTTAAGGAAAATAATGGAGGTATGTTAAAAAAAAAATTATCATGTAGAGGAAGTTTCATGCTTGGTTATAGTGATAGTTCACTTTGATATGACCTAGAACATGCAAAACCCCAAGGCCTAGTCATGTAAGTCCTAGTGGTGGTGAAGATGTAGAGATATTTGTGGAAAATTTATTAGTGGTGATGTTATCAGAGGGTATCCTAGTGCTATGGAAAAAAATTCAGGTTTCCATGATGAATATTTTGCAAGATATGGGGTTTAAATCAAAATAGGGTTCTTAAGAGCATGTTTTCCAGCTCGATATGAGAGAAATTTGCTTGGTTGAAACATGTAACCTTTTCATTTGCCCCTAATAATTTCAAGGATGTTTAATCATGTAACTAATAAGGTATAATAGTTATAATGAGGTTAAATGAGGATTTATTCTTTATGAATGATTGTTAAGAAGGTAAGAAGGCCAAAACCCTCCAAAAACCCTAGTTTCCTGGCGATGGAAGAAAAATTATTGGTTTTTTTCCGAAAATGGATTATATTATGAAATTTTATGATTATATGATGGATAGTACTATCCAATATTTCATATGGTGGCGGTTATAGATCATGAAACTTAGTGGAACCCACTCATATTTTCTAGTTTCCAAGAAAGAAGGATTTTCTCTCAAGTTTTCCATTCGACCCTATGACTAATTTAGTATTCTGAGATATATGGGATATTTTCTACATGTTTGAATTCATTTCAAATATTTTTGATGTGTTTTTATGTCCTCACAAGTCAAAATATGTTGACTAGATTTTGGGCCAAAAAGATAATTTTAGTAGGCTTGGTGAATGGAAGGGATTGAGCTCTTGTGGGATTTGTGATAAAGTCTTATGAGATTTGAGGTGTTTTTGAAATCTCATCTAAAAAATTTCATGTTTTTTTTAGCTCGAAATTGTACTAAGGTGACATGTTTGAGGTCACAAGTTGACCTAGTTTGACTGCTTCAGGACAGCACTGTTTTGGTTAGAAGATTGATGAAGAAGACCATTATTTTGGATTAGCTAATGGTGTCTACTAATTTTATAGTAAATAGGGAGGAATTTTTTTCCTATTAATTTTATAGGTATTTAATTTATTAGAAATGGTTCAAACCAGTTGCATTTCCAAAACTGCTTCTTGGGCAATTCAGTTTTCTAAAGAGGAGAAGTGGCTCTATTTGCATTTTTGGGTGTGTTTTATGAGGTATAACATACATGGTTATGTTATACATGTCATTTGATTTCCAATTAGTGGTTACATGGCATATTTGAGGTGTTTTTGTGTGATCGTGACTTTTATTGATGAATAATGGTTCCTGGAAGTGCATATTTTGAGTATGAAATAGTCCTACAAGATGGTGATATGAAGAAAATGATTGGTGCATAGTATTATGTGATCATGGATGATGTTTTAAAGGTATTATGGGAATTTTTGAATCATTTTTAGGATTTACAAAGTAAAATAAAGTCCTTAAGGGTCTTTGTGTGCTCGGTGATGAGGTTTTTGGCTTTGTTGGGCTAGTGAGAGCTTATAGATGTCTCAATGCATTATCGACACATATGGGTATTTAATGTTGATTTATATGAGTATTTTGTTATATTTATAAGTTGTTATGACTGGCCTTAAGGGTCATGGCTGACCTAGTAATTTTTATAAGAAGAGTTATGTATAAAAGTGCATGTAAGAGTTCATTTTTGAACAAGTGTTGTGAGAGGGAAAAAGTGTGAGCTAGATGAGAGAGTGAAAGTTAATTAAGGGCATCAAGAAAGAGTTGAGAGTTCGTGTTAATTTATAAAGAGTGATGAAGAGATAGTGTGCAAGATTATTTTTCCAAATCAGTCCATGTTTGAGTTAGTTTGAACGAAGTAGGAGAAGATGCATTTGAAGAGGGTTTGAAGGTGTGTGAGTTGATTTTGTGATCTCTATAAATTATAGCAACAATAATACATCATAGGTATTAATCTGAAGGTGGTTTATTTGGTTCTTTATCACCTTATAGGGTTGTATCCCCCTTGTGGATTTGGTATGTCACTAAACTAGGGGTTGGTGCTCCTTGCAGGGTTGGTGCTCTACTAAAGTATGGGTTGGTGCTCCTTGTGAAGTTGGTTCTTTCACTAAATTATTTTTTATTTGAGTAATATGTTAAAATTTTCATTGGGTTTTCTTCCCCTTGATGGTTTCCCACTTACATATTTTTTTCTTGTGAACTCCCTCATGGTTATGCTCTTGTGGATGGTTGTTATTTGTTGTTAAGATCACATTTATGAAAGTTAATTGAATTAGTTAAGAGTTTTGAAGTATTGATTCACCCCCCAGTCCACTGTGCTTCTAACAAGGAAAATAATTCTTTTGGTATGAAATACCTAGAAGGAGAAAAAATATTATGCAAAGAGTTAGTAGCACAAAGGAGAATACATGGTGGAAGCACTGGTAGAAAGCCAGAAGGAAGAAAAGGCATGCAACAAGGAACAACTAGAGGTTACATAGGGAGATTAAAAAATTGAAGATAAAGTACACACAAGAGTACCATTAATAAATGTGTAGAATAGAGCACATGAATATGGCTCATGAGATGAGAAAAAAGTGAAAAAAAAAAGTCACATAGAGGTACGTGGAAATGCATAAGAGTATTGTGCCAAAGAAGGAATCTTACAAAGAGGAGACGATGATCATTGATGGCCATAAGTGCATGAAATATTTCCCAAATATGTGGATATAATTTAAATGACAAGAAGAAATAATGAGTACAGAGATTACGTAGAAAGAGTTGAAGAGCATGTAAAGGAAATCCTAGTAAAAGGGCTATATGGCACAAATGATTGCATTAAAATTAAAATGTCCCGAAGGAAGGACATATGGGATGAACTACTGAGTGTGTAAAATAAGATATTCCTATGAAAAGTATGAAATGCATGGAGGAATGTGTAAAAGAAAATACTCTTAGAGGATCTGAGGAGTACATAGAGGAAGATGCACACAAAAATGGGAACACCATAGAAAAATAAATTGAGGAAGTAGAGGAATAGGTTTCTGTATGGATGAAAATTGACATGCAACCTTCAACCGCACTTGACTCCCTGAGGTCGTGCCGGAGTAGCTGATGTTGAATGTGTGGATGGATAACTATAGGAGGATCAATGACTAAGATTTGGTAGTGTGATCTCCTGGTAGCTAAGTTGGCAAAGGGGAGATTTAGAGGCTATTAACGGGTAGCGTAAATTCCCTATGGTTTTTCTAACTGAATTGGAGCTAAGTGTTGATATAATTTTAAGTGTCCAAATTAACTAAGATGAAACTAACAATTTATGCTACTTATCGAAAGGAAACTAATCTAATAAATCACAAAATTGAAATATTACAATTACAAATAATAATTGGCTTTTATTCTAAATAATCAAATCTACTTCTACACTAAAACTAAACAAGTGAAATAACTTGGTGTGGTTATTCACCTATGTTGAGTGTATTGAAACTTTACTAACTTAAAACAAGAACTTTTCCAAAATATCTATGATATGTAGACAACCTCCCATAAATATTCTCACCTTTGAATCCACAGGGATGGGAAGAAGAGGATATGTCACTGAGAGCTACTATTAATGATTTAAACCCTCTTAGAAATTAACTAATTACTTGGAAATCAAAGGAAATTTATTTCTACTCTATTTGTAATTGCTTTATTAACTAAAATGAACAATTTTTCTACTCTATTTGATATGTACTTGAAATGAATAACTGAGAATTGATAACTTGAAAAAAGGAAGCAAACAAACAAAAAATTCCAACCTAGATAAGCAAGAGATTTGGAAAATTTGGTTGTATCTATTATCGTCCCCTCAATTCATCCTTTCTTTATTTTTGTGTCCATATGAGTCCAAAGAATTGGGAACACAAAGAAAGAAACATGAGAAGGCGCTTGAGCAATGGCATCTTGAAAGAAGTATAGTTGCAATGCAGGTGGAAGAGGGATAGCACAAGTGAACAGAGCTTGGCTATGCAATTTCCAGCATGATTGTGGCAGTAATACTATGCAAGATACACAAAATTATCAAGCCATTTTATTGAATACAAGGATTGATTATAAAGGAATTGGCTGGTATGTACCTTCATGCACAAGGTAACCTTGGAGTGCAAAATCATTGGGTGAAAAGGTAGTTTAAACTAATTAAATCTATTTTAAAAAGAAGAGGGAAGGAATACAAGCAATCAAGACTATTTTTAGGAAACTTGGTTCACAAACGCGGCTTAGAAGTCAATTTAAGTGAAATCGCATGTGTTAAAACCATGCATGAAGAGTTCTAGAAAAATAACGCAAGACTGCCGCCCTACATAGGGCAGCGGTCACGGGACCGCCACCCAGGCATGGCAGCGGTACTTACACTAAAGGAAAAAACATACATAGAATGAAGCAAGAAGCTAGAAGAAAGCATGGAAAAGATAAGTAAGGATGTCTATGCTATAAATATAAACTTCGAATGGGTTTAGGAACTTGAACACCTTCTGAAAGGACATGAATCATCATTGGGGACTTTTGTAACCATTTTCTAACAATGTAGCACATGCAATTTTGTAAACTCTTGCTACCTACAAAATGAAAAAGAAGACTCAAGTGCAGATAGATACGATATCGAAAAATAAACACTAAATCAAAATGACAAGAGAACTTACCATTTGTGAGGGGATAGGAATATACTTGCTCCAACGCTCCAGCCCTGTGGAAACATACACTTGAAAAAGGGTTTAAAATAAAGCATATATATATCAAAACAACTTATTTTCAATTCATTTGCACATATTCTCGTTGTGATTTTTTTTAGCTAGCTTTGGGCCCACGGTGATCGTTTTGTTTGTGAGTATGGTTGAATTATAATGGATTTAGGAATGGTATTTTGTGTTAGGCTTGGCCCTTTTCTATTTGAATGCTTTTGAGAAGAACTCATAAGAAATTTGTAGCTAGAGTGGTCATAAGGGGGCTCAAAGAAGCGGATAGGAAGAGTTCCTTTATTGCTTAGTTGCCATTTTGTTGGGCATTTATGCAATTTTTTGTATATTTAGGCCTCATTGTGAGAGTTTTGACCACGTGTAGTGTGTGATGACATTGTACACAAACTCAATTTATTATGATAAATATACAAACTCTTATTTTTTATTTGGTAATTCATTGTATCTGAGATGACTTCCTCTTGGATCACTTCACATGTGTACTATAGATGTTTAGAACTTCCATTTTTATATGATTTTCAGAATGTATGTAGTGGATATAAATGCTACTAGAATGATTTATTTTTTTGTGTTTTGTAATGTTGAAATATGATAATGCAATCATATTGTAATGTTGAACTTTAGTTTCTCTAAGAAAATTTTGGTACTTTGTATTATTTTAGCAAAACATGGCAAAAGAGTGATATGATAAGTGAATTAACTTTCCCCACTCCTAACTCCATACAATTGGTAAGATGTGAGGGCTCAACACCAAGAGCTAGAAATGGCACAAGTTATAAAAAAAATTGAATGGTAATGATGAGAGAAAGACAAAGATTTGGCAAAAACCAAATTGAGACCCTACAACCTCATTCTACTCAATTTTGATTCATAGTTTAAATCTGAATTGCTTTCTATTTTATCTAGAATTAGATCCGTAGATGGCCACTTGGTTGACAAAATATGTTTTTGAGGTTTTAAACTCTTTTTGGAATTTTGGACATCTAAATCACTTTGTTTTGATTTATGATTTCACAACATTTGAATGAACTATTTCTGGCTTTCAAATTTGTCAAAGTGACCCCCTACACCTTGCCCCATGATACCAGTAGGAAGTATGGGCTCATCACCATGGATAAGGCATAGGTGAGTAATTGCACTTCTCTCCTTTCCCAACCCTACATCACTAGTAAGAGATGCAAGCTCAACACCGAATGTTAGTAGGTCAAAGAAATGTGTAAAATAAAAAATTTCTGTGGATTTGCATTTGAATTATTTATCTAGGAAAAATGTCTAGAATGTTCTTATTTCCAAAGAAACATATATGGGATAGATGTGACACCATGAAGCTTTTAGAACATACCGTAGGAAAAGACACCTAATCTAAAAGAAACTACAAGTATAACCAAGCATGCAGGCCTTGGTATGGTTACTGTAAAAGATTGTCTTATTTTATTTAAACTAATGAAATGATTCTGAAACAATTGATGATACCATGAGGATTTGAAGAAAAAATGATTTGAATGTTTTGCCAACGTTTTCAGAAGTTTTTAGGAATCGCTATAAGAATAATTCCCTTGATCACAAATTTAAAAAATGAATCGGCAAATGAAAATGCAATGTGGATGTAGTAATATACATATGGAAATGTAGGTGAAACTACATTTCATGATGTATAAGGTAAAGAAAGTTGATGAATATAAAATTCTTCAACCCTAAAAGTACACAATAGAAAACCATGATCTTTAAAATTTCCGTTCTCTTGAAAAGGGCCTACCATTCTGGGTTTAAACTTATAACCCTTGCCCAAAATTGTATATGTCCAATCATTAAAATCATTTGTATGAAAGAGGTGTTCGTGAACCTCTTTGTCATGTTCTTGAGACATGGTGTGTGGGTGAGCATGACTATGTTTCTCGACCTTGTTTCCTATGTAGAGCATTGTGTTTACTTGTGACCCTTGCTAAATGATGAGGTATTGCCTTATGGATATGACAGATGCACATGGGTTGACACTGGGGTTTAGAATTGAACAACCCTAAAAGATAGTTTTGATGGGCATAGTTTAAATCTCAAATTTCTCTTCTTTGTTTGTTAATTTTATCATTTTTACACCTAGACCTAGGTCATCGGAGGGAATAGATGCTAAACCAAGAAGACTACCCATCCCCTATGGTTCAAACGAGAGGAAGATAAGATTGTCACTCTCTAAGAGTTTCATAATTTCCTCTATGGTTTTAGTGGACACTGTTTCCATAGATTTTGATTTACCCTTATCTATTTTTTCCACCTCAAATGTTTTTGGGTCAACAACTTTAACCTTCTGCATGCTTGGGGTGATCAGGACTAACTCTTTTGATGGAGGTGGTTTTTTCAATTGATTCATAGGAATTCCATACTTTGTATGGACTCTTTTCTTCTTCTTGATGTTTTCTAAGTGTATATTGAAGGGATTAGGATCCCCCTAAGTGATGAATACCTTCCCCCAAATGGAGGAATCTAATCTCCTGGAACATGGTAGAGGGGATAGTCTTCATTCGATGAATCTAGGGTCTCCTAAGGATCATGTTATAACTTGTTTCCCTTTCGATAATGTAAAACTCTGTAAAGATGATTTTTTGACCAAGCGTGACTGGAAGAACTATGGTTCCATTCGATATTTTTTTTAAGATTTTCATACCCTTGTAACGTGTTTCTTGTAGAGGAATAATTTGTCTCTCTATATCCCAACTTTTCAAGAAAGAGAAGGGAACCACATTTATAACACCCTATCGTCAATGATGGCTCTCTTAATGCAATTGTTATAAACCTAGACTTGTAAAAATAAGGCAGGATCACCTCTTTTTGGGAAATTTCAGTGTCATATGGCATCTTTTCTATATCAAAAACATACCCATTATCCCTATCATTTTTTTCCAGAAAATATATGTAAAAATCAATATAATTTATTTGAGCACTAGGAGGAGGCGTAACATGGATTAGATTACCAAGACCTAGTGCATAGAGCAATGCAGAACAATGTGTGGGTGAATTCTACAACAAATATAGAAACGAGATGTGAGAGAAGGTCTTTTTCAAATCTGATATTAAGTCATATGCTCCTACCAGTTTTTTTATTGTAGAAACGTCATCCTGTAAAGAGGAAAGAGTGGGTAGAGTTTGAGGAAATTATTCCTTCACTTGATTTGTTGCATTAATTTGTGGTTCAAATTCTAGCTCAAGTAATCCCATGATATTTGTGTTATCATTCAAACAGAGGTTAGGAGCAACCTGAGATTTATTGGAATTTGAGACATCATGGTCATTATTTCCTATAGGAATGCCTTTGTTTGTGTTTTGTGAATTCACCTTTAAATTTTTAGGATGTGTAGGGATCAGATCTCAAAAGATGCTCACATTAGCATTTTTAGGAGCTACATGTCTTGCATTGTCAGATTGCGGGTTTGTTTCGGGGTCTGCTAAGAACATATCGACAAAGAGCTACCTTTGATTCTCAGGGAGCCTTTGTAAGAATTTTTTTCAATCACGAAAAGTTCTAGCATCATGGCCCTAAACCTTATGGAAACCACAATATAAGTTAGGGTTGTAATTATGTGGCCTTCGGTAATCATCTTGTTGTTGTTAATTATAACCTTGATTGTAGTTTTATAACTGATTGTTATAACCATGGTTCGTTGCCCCTTAGCTGGAATTTTGGTATTGGTTTGGGCCTTGGGTTTGGGTTTGATTTTTCTTTTGTGGCAGACAATTTACTTCAAATGTGTTAACAAAAGACAAAGTGTTAGGGCGTTTTTGATTGCCTAAGTTGTTATTGTTATTGTTGTTGGCGTTACTGTTGTTTGTAAAACTAGTTTTTTTAGCTTGATCCGTAGCACTATTCGGGGTGACACCATGATTGCGATTCACACCCTTAGGTCCTTGGTTTTTGGCACCATTGTTTACATTATTTGTATTATTTTGATTTAGGGACACCAATTTCCCATTGGGACCATATATATTACACCCACTGTTTATAGTGGCTTGGTCAATCTGAAGTGTACCTTTCAACACTTCCTCATAACTATGGAAAGGAAACTTCTGGACTTCCTCCCTAGTCTCTTGATTGATCAAGTGAAGGAAAATATCATAAAGTTCCATGTGGTCCATGTTGGGCACACTTGCAGAGGAATAGAGAACTTAGTGCCATCTTTGGATGAAATGGGTGACAGATTCATTTTTCTCTTGTCTAATATGTAGGAACTCCCTAATCCTTGTATGCAACAACTTATTCATGTCAAATGATTTGATGAAATCAGAAACAAGTTGTTTAAATGAATGTATAGAAACTTATGGGAATACGGTAATACCAATCCAATGTGATTCCTTCGAGATTATTTGGAAAGATATTATCTACTACAACATCCCAAGGAAGTAATTCCCTAATAGTAGTAGCGTAGGCCTTGATATGAGCATTTGGGTCTCCTTCTCCCTTAAATTTTGGAAGATTTGACAATGGGCGTGGAAGCATGACACCACATATGGTGAAGTCAAGAGGTTCCTTTTTGTACTCAACGTATGTACCCATTGCGTAAGATTCCACCATTGAAGATCCTTGATGAGGAGGTGGAGGAGGAGGAGTTGGATAAGTTGCAATATAAGCACTGATGAGAACGTATGGGGTCCCTTGATATGACATGTCAGGAGTGGGAATGGCATATGGGTCCATCTGGGAGATTTTTGAATACATATGCATGTAAGGTGGGATAGTACCAGGATATGGACTAGCGAGCATAAAACTAGGGAACATCGCATTACATGTTGTGGCAGTATTTAAGAATGCACTTTTGGGCCAGCACTTGCATAGGATAAGCTTGAGAGGGATGAGGACCCATCCCTAGTGTGTTTAGTCATGTGAGAATATCACCTAGACTTGAATGAACCAAATAACCTTGTTGTATAGGATATTGCATTGGTTGCTCATTGGAAGGGATGTATCCTTTTCTATCAACTAGATACCCCATGTTCTACCCTACTGCATGTGTTGTTTGTGAATTTTGATCACTTTCTAGTTCTCTAATCCTCCCCACTAAATTAGAAATGAGATCATTGGGAGAGAATTGATTCCCTTGTTGGGGTGCTTGTGGCATAGGGTTTGATTAAACATGCTCATGATACCCTATTATGAATTATTTAGTGTTATAATTCTTGTCTCCCTCAGAAGTAAGAATCTTAGGATAGGAATTCAAAATCTCATAGGCTGTAGCCTTCATTCTATCCAAATAATCATCTATCTGACAAAGAGGATTTGTTATTCGTGCAAATGTATTATCTTTATTTGATTGAATGGAAATGTGAGGTATTGACAAGACTCTATGGTAAGAACTTGTTCCATTTGTGTAACTAGGGGAGGTTTCAACGTTGTTTGTGTGATTTCACCCCACCTCGAAAGAGAAGGGAACTGTTCTTGTTGCACATTGATGTAATATCTACCAGAGCCAAATGGCCCACCAAACTCTCTTCCAGACATATTTTAGAAATTATAAAATACCTACCAAAATAGGGGAAGAAATGGAGAGGTGAGGTAATAACAATGAAAGAAAAGGAAACAAGAAGGAATTAATCCTTCACGTTGGGTTCACCAATTTGTATGAATGAAAATTGAAATGCAACCTTCAACTGCACTCGACTCCCTGAGGTTATGCTAGAGCATCCGATGTTGAATTTTTGGATGGATAACTATATGAGGATCGTTGACTAAGATCTGGTAGTGTGATCTCCTGGTAGCTAAGTTGGTAAAGGGGAGATTTAGAGACTATGAACGGGTAGCGTAAATTCCCTATGGTTTGTCTAACTGAATTGGATCTAAGTGTTGATCAAATTTGAAGTGTCCAAATTAACTAAGATGAAACTAACAATATATGCTACTACTTGAAAGGAAACTCATCTAATAAATCAAAAAACTGAATTATTACAATTACAAACAAAAATTGGCTTTTATTCTAAATAATCAAATCTACTTCTACACTAAAACTAAATAAGTGAAATAACCTAGTGTGGTTATTCACCTATGCTGAGTGTACTGAAACTAAACTAAATCAAAACAAGAAATTTTCCAAAATATTTGTGATATGTAGACAAACTCCTATAGATATTCTCTCCTTCAAATTCACATGGATGGGAAGAAGAGGATCCATCACCGAGAGATTCTATTAATTATTTAAATCCTCTTGGAAATTAACTAATTACTTGAAAATGAAAGGAAATTGATTTATACTCTATTTGTAATTGTTTGATTAACTAAAATGAACAATTTTTCTACTCTATTCGATATGTACTTGAAATGAATAAATCATAACTGCTAACTTGAACAAATGAAGAAAACAAACAAATAATTCCAACTTAGATAAGCAAGAGTTTTGGAAAATCTGGTTGTATCTATTATTTTCCCTTCAGTTCATCCTTTATTTATCTGTGTGTCCATATGAGTCCAAGTAATTGGGAATGCAAAGGAAGCAGCAGGATAATGTGTTTGAGAAATGACAACTTGAAGGAAGTCTAGTTGCAATGCAAGTAGAAGAGGGATAGCACAAGTGAGCAGAGTTTGGCTATGTAATTTCCAGTGGGATTGTGGTAAAAATACTATGCAAGATACATAAATTTCTCAGGCCATTTTCTTAATTATAAGCATTGATTATATAGGAATTGGTTGGGATGTTCCTTCATGCACAAGGCAGCCTTGGAGTGCCAAATCATTGGGTGAAGAGGTAGTTTAAACTAATTAAATCTATTTAAAAATAGAAGAGGGAAGGAATACCAAGAAATCAAGACTATTTTAAGGCAAATTGGTTCACAAACGCACCTTGGAAGTCAAGTAGAGTGAAATTACGCATGTTAAAACCATGCATTAAGAGTTCTGGAGAAAGCGTGTAGAACTTCTGCTCTACACAGGGTGATGGTCATGGGACCACTGCCTTGTCTAGGCTGCAGTCCTAACACTAAAGGCCAAAACATGCACAGAATGAAGCAGGAAGCTAGAAGAAAGCATGGAAAAGCTAAGGATGTCTAGGCTACAAATATATAATGTGAATGAGTTTATGAACTTGAACACCTTCTGAAAGGACATGAATCATCATTGGAGACTTTTGTAACCATTTTCTAACAATGTAGCACATGAAATTTTGGGTGTGTACAGTTTCCCTAAAGAGAATTAAATCAGATCAGCTTGAAGGATTTACTAAGAGAGTGCACATGATAAATTTCACACCAAATATAGAAGAGATCCAAAAATATCTCAGGAGAGAGTGTAGAAAAAATTTAATGAAACTGCAAGGAAATACAAAGGTTTCCATAGAGGAAATACAGAAAAAAGGGTAACATCACAAATAATGGGAAAGGATGTGGCGAGTAGTTATCATAGCCCAATATTCCTAGAATAATCAAGAGCGATGTTAAGAGAAATTCTGCTTACGTGAGAAAGTAGATAATGGCCTAATGGTGTAAAGGAAGTCGAAGTGCATTCTAACAAAGGCCAAGCAACAAGGAAGTAGAGAATCCTGTAAGAAAAATTTAGGCAAGGAGAGAAATGTCATGTGGAAGAAATGGGAAAAGGGGAATGGTTCCTGATGAAAAGGGGTGAAGGAAAATAATGAGGCCAGAAGATCACCTATAATGGGTCCAAATCCATGAGAAAAGGTAGAGATGAATGCATGGAGAAAAGGAAAGAAGGTGAAGTACGAGAAGTGAGTGGAAGTTCGACAAGTGGAAGTTGCATGAAGGGAGATCACAACATGAATATGAAAAAAGGATAAGTATAAGGAAATAATTACGCAATGACCAAGTGTGTAGTGGAAGCCCATGGAAAATAAAATGGTGTAAAGGAGAGTGTAGAAGAAGATTGGTGTGCTAGGAAGAGGAGCGCTAAAGGAAGGAGTTATGAAAGAAAGGAAAATAGGAGACATAAGAAGAAAGGAAAGAAGAACTGCATGTGGTATGAAAGTAGCATAGGAGAAGGCCCAAAGATAAAATAGGTAAGAGAGAAAGAAATCCCCAAAGGATTTAGGTGGAGATGGATGGATATATGTAAGTTTGGACTCATAAAATAAGACACGAATAAGCAGTGACTCAAAAAATAGGATGCTTGAGAGAAAACCCTTAGAAGGAGAAGGATTATTTCTAGTGGGTAGAGACTCACACTAGAGAAGAAGGATCATGATAAGCCAAAGTTCGAAAGGTATTTGAAGAGGAGATCCATTAGAAGGAGGTTGTTAGGATATGTAGGGATGAATCTCACCAAATCACACAAGATAACACGTAGGAGTCACAAGAAGGTGAAAAAGGAGTGGAGTGGAGGATGGAGAGGATATTTTTGGATGATGGAGTTAGGACTATTTATGGAAATAGTTTGAAGGGTTTTCCTACTACTCATTAAGTCTACTTGAGGTGGAACTTAGGTTTAGAGTGCCTTGAGTGTTTAATGCAGGAGCATCCAGGTTCAATGCAAACCTACATAAATTTTTTCCAAGTTTCGGTGATGCGTACAAGGATGGAAGGAATGGCAGAGTAAATGGGTGGTTGTACAAGAGAGCAAAGGCTTTTGTAATATATTGATAAATAAAAATCCGTGATAACCTCATAACACCTAAAATATTGGAGGCTTGGAAGGTGTAGAATATAATAAGCCATGTGGAATTTTTGAGAAGATAAGGGGATAAGTAATTCATGGGAGGAGTAAGGCAAGGCAATGTACAAAAGTATATTTGGAATGTAATAGAAGGATAGAGGTGCATGCAAGTGTGAAATAATTTGGCACAAGATGGATATCACGAAGGAGGTGTAAGAAGATAAATGATGAGATGGTGTAAAGATGAGTAATGCACAAGGGATGCGAAAATGTTTTGAGAAGGCCTAGAAATTAATAGTGCATGGGAAATTAGAGAAAATGTGAAATGAAGGATTACATGGAAAAGGGTTCACATGTGATTTTTCCATCGATAAGAAATGTAAAAGAAAATTAGACATGATCTAACAAGGGTGGATAATTGAATGTAGTAGCCAAATTTTCCTATCTACCAAACTGACGTGAAGTAGACCTGCAAATTTCTAGATGGAGGTAGACAAAGTAATGATGGTATTAAGTAGGGGTAGAAGACTAGACACATCAAGAATAATGGGCAGAACACTAGACACATCAGGAAGAATCTATCTCGCTATGAGGAGACCCTACAAGGAGAGAAACAAGAGACGTGCATATATAAAAGGTGGGAATATTCATCATTAAATATTTATCCAACAAGGAGGGAAATTCAACATAGATGAGTGATTCATGAAGGTGCTAGATGATTCGAAAAGGAGAAAAGGCTAAAGGTTCGAGATCCAAGTGAAATTTTTATTAGATGCACATTGAAAACAATCTAGATATGTCCTTAGGGAAACACCCATAGTTTGTAAACCCTCCAAGCGAGATTTATAGTCTCCTATTGAGAAACTGTATGTATATATCGTAAATGTATTTTAAGGAAATATGAGAAACCTTGTGTTTCATTCAGTTATGTTGCACTCTACAGAGACAATAGATCATCTCATTCTGTCGTGTTGCATTAGGTAGTTTTGTAACCTTGATCAAATTTCTTTCATAATATTATCACACAATATTATCTTGTATTGGGGTGAAGATTTTTTAACCCTAACTCATAATTTAGCTTATCTAGAGCTTATATTTCTATCTTTTAATTATCATGTGTTTATAATGTCTATGTGTTTATTATATTTCCATATTTTTTATTACTAGATCATATTTACATATTAGTATATACCATAATTAGATTAGAATTGTAGTTTTAATATTACATAACCAAGATCTTTCAAATAAATTTCAACTATTATACCTTAAATTGGTTTCACACCTTACTATTGGGATCCATATATGCTTTCAATCCTCTAGAGTTGATAGCTTGTTAGATTATATTTCAATCAAAATTAACCAAAAGGTCTCATTTTCTTAAATTAAACAGCTTAAATAAGGAATTAATGAGACTATTAGTGTCTACATGCTTAATTTCATACATGATTTCATATATTCACATTTAATAATGAACATCATGGCAAAAAACGAGTGAATTCAAAATATTTTCACAATGACATTGATTACTAGCCTTGGGTATGATCACATAAACTTATTTGGTACAATGGCTATTGTCAAAGGCTTCAATGGTCAATCATAAGATCTTCTTGGAGGAATTATATTACCACTCTTTTTCAAACTAAAGGTGATACTCACATGGTTCCTTATATCACTGAGTAATGGGGCATATGATATACTACTTGGATGCCCCTATGTTGGCAAGAAAATTCGCTAGGTGGAAAAACTGGTAGATATCTCACCAACACTCTAGGAATCTAAGTCCCTCTACTTGAATGGTGTAGCTCCATGTTTATATACGCGTGTTAAATTTGATTTTGTGGTGGCCTTACAGACGGGGATCTAACAGGGGCACTCCACTAACCCTGCAGAAAAAATCTTGCAATTGCTTGCAAGAGAGGACCTTGTTCAGAAAGAAAGAAAGGGAGTGAGAAAAAGAGGGGGGATTAATGTTATAGGTAGAAAATCATATTGCTATACCTATTAACCAAAAAATCCCAACACACATAGATTATAAGAAAATAAATTATCCAAACGGAAATAAGACCAATTAAGATATAGAGCACAAAGTTTCGTTAAATATGCCAGTCAAAAAAGGAGAAAAACTCCTTCTTTCTTCATTGATGCTTGGGAAAAATTGTACAATGGTGAGAGTGATAAGAACGTGTAGATAAGAAAATAGGAAGTGTTATCTATTTTCTTCTTCAGAAGGAATAATCTCTCATGAACACAAAAAATTGACCTCCCTTTGGAAAGAGGGTGTCTTTACAATTTATAGAAAGAGAAGAAACTCTTCGCTTACCCCCCACATGACCTTTCATATGCCTTTGCACAACTTATGACCTTTTTGTACTCTTAGGAAAAGATTAAGTCCCTTTTATAAAATAAGGGTGAATTATTACATTTTAATAATAAATTTGATTTTAATTAAATAAAGGCAGTATGAAAAAAATGCAATCCCAATGAAGAATTAGAACATGGAGGAGATAGAAAGTGGGGGCAAAGAGAAGAGAGAGAGAGAGAGAGAGAGAGAGAGAGAGAGAAGAGAGACAGAGAACTAAGAAGGAATGTCGATGAAGAAGTTACTTCACTAATCTGATGAAATTATCCAATGCGATGAACTTTGGATCTTTGAACGCTTTGCACTATTAGAAACCTCATTTGAATGATGCACGGACATCGTGTGCTGAGTGTTTAGAAACACTATTGAATTCTTACCTAGATAACCGCAGGCATTGCTCATGGAGTTCCACTCCAAAGAATCTAATAATGAACATCGACCCCTGCAATGACCCTTTGCAATATTTCCACACTGATTTGAAAGTTCCAACAGAGCACACCGTAAATATTTTGGTGATGATGATCACCAAAACTCCTCGTACATGATTCATAGACAAACTAGACCATAGGATGAGTTCCAAAAGAAAGTGTTCAGATCTCATGATGTGGATTCCAAAATTGCCTATGGGAAATGCTTGGGATGATCCTCTATGACACTATTAAGTTTTCCGAGAAGGTAAATGACAATCACTGATGAATACATGGTAAATGCACCAAGTTGGGGGGGCCAAAAGGGGGTCTTAAGTGGACACATTTTTCTCAAAAAAAAAACTTCAACTTGTATGAGTTTTTTGAAATAGTTACACTCAAAATTGGAAGATGTTGTAAAAATATGAATCATAGAATTTTGAGTCTAGTTTCTAAGCTACTAAATTTTAATGAAAACGGATATGTTGTAAAAATATGAATCGTAGAATTTTGAGTCTAGTTTCTAAGCTACTAAATTTTAATGAAAACGGATAAGTTTAAGTGGGTCAAACAACTAAAATACCAACAGATGATCCTATTTTTGTTAAAAAAAACATAATAGAGTGACTTTCGTGCCCCCCACCATTTTTTGAGCACCATTTAGTATTTTTGAAAACCCTTTGGTAGAAAGATAGCTAGGAGAATCTAGTTTGGGCTCCATTTTTTTAAGATTTTTTTAGTGAATATTTTTTTATTTATGATTTTTTATAGTACAGAAATTTTATGTTTTGAAAAATAACGGAGCTCCGACCGTGCCCCCCCCCCCCCCCCCCCACCCCCCCTTAACTACCTCAAAAAATATCAAAAATTAGATTTTTTTTAATATGTATAGAATTATTCCTAGTTTGGGCTAGTATAAATTTTTTTAAAATTTTCGATCACCCAAAAAAAAAGATACACCATGAAATATAGACATATTTACACTTCAAAAAAAAGCTATAAAAAGGCATAGTTAGAAAATAAATAATATGGAAACCTTATATGAGTCAGAAAATTTGAAAATTTGTATTTTTAGAAAGAACAAACTCTACTGGCTACGTCGTGGTATAATTTTGTTAAAATGGATTGATTGTTTTATTTTGATTTATCATAGAGGAAGTAGACATTTTTACATTTTCTTGCAAAAACATGCTGTTTGTTGTGTTTGTACAGGTCCATACCTCCGCCTTGGGGATCCAAACCGGATCCTCAAGGCTTGAGGCATGGCTTGGGAAAAAGAGAAAATACAAAATACGTATGTGTCACATAATGCGTATGTGTACGCATTATAACGCGTACATGTTCTGTGTAGTATAAACATTATGTATGCTTTTGACATGCTTTTATTTACATAAATAAATAATTAAGTTTTTCATTTATTATGATTAATATTTTATTATTTCTTATACTTTAAATTTATTTATGTAAATATAAGAAATTAGGGTCACTCTGCAGCTTATGGAATTAGTCTCACAACTCCATAAGTCATGGTTTAGGAGATAGGTTCTTTAAAGTATAATTTGGTTAGTACATAGGTGATTTTTTAGGATTTCAACATTCATCCTAAAGATTTTAGCATTTAACTTCTACAATCGAAACCCTAAACCATAGGCCATAAACCTAAACACTAAACTATAAACCTTGAGCCCTAAACCCTAAACCCTAAACCTTTAACCATGATCCCTAAACCCTAGAACCTAAACCCTAAACCCTAAACCTTTAACCATGATCCCTAGACCCTAAAACCTAAACGCTAAACCCTAAACCTTAAACATTCTAAACCCTTACCCATGAGCCCTAAACTCTGAGCCTTAAGCCCTGAACCGTAAGCCATAAGCCCTAAACCCTAAACTCTAAACCATGAACCATGAGCCCCAAATGCTAAACCCTAAAACCTGAACTGTAACCCCAAAACCCTAAACCTTAAACATCAAATCCTAAACCCTAAACCCTGATCCTTGAACCATACACCCTTATCCCTGAGCCCTAAAATATAAACCCCTAAACCCTAGACCATATACCCTAAGCCTTAAGCCCTAAAATCTAAACCCTAAACCGCAAGCCCTAAACCATAAACCCTGAACCTTAAGCCCTAAACATTAAATCCTAAACCCTAAACCCTGAACCATGAACCATAAACCCTAAAACCTAAACTGTAAACCATAAACCCTTATCCCTAAACACTAAATCCTTAACCTGAAACCCTAAACCCTAAACCTTAAACCCTAAATCCTTAACCTCGATCCGTAAACCCTAACCATAAACACTAAACCCTAAACCTAAAACCTAAATCCTAAACCATAACCCTAAACCTTGAACCCTAAACCCTAAACCTTAAACCCTAAACCATGAGCCCTAAACCCTAAACCCTAAACCCTAAACCCCAAACTTTATTTCATCAATATTTCCTAGTCTCATGCCTAGAACCATCATTAAGTCTTCTTATAGAAATACCTTGTTTATGAGGTGGGACAAGTAACTAAATGGATATGACATCTACCTTATGCCCTATAATGCATATATTGCACATCTCTTCCAAACTTGTTTCTCCCCACATATACTTGCACTCTTGAATGTAAATATATTCACAATCTAAAACAAATTTCACATTTCTCATATTACCATGTATGGTATTATGCAAGCTAGGATGACCCATTGGAAGCTGGAAAAGAAAACCATCACAACAAAAAATTAATCTTAAAGGAAACAAAAGAAACATAGAGAATATATCAATGCAGAGGTGTAGGATCATAACTGAATTTCCTACAGTATCCTCTCCTCTGGAGAAAGATAAAGTTCAAGTGTTCTACTAGAGTGGATAGTAAATTTGACAGAACTTCCTGAAGTGTTCAAAATAATCATAGAAATGTGAGAATGGCTAAGAACACTAAGTGGTTATCAATTTCCTAGCAAATCTTTCTTGTTTATTTCTAAATGGGTGTTACCTGACCTACGACTTAGTGACCTTCCATTCATTGATAATTCCTTATATGATAAACCCATGGATGTTTTCAAAATCCCCTGAATAAAAATATAGGGATAGTCATCAATCCTAGTGAAGGGTGTGACATGATTTCCAAGAAACTTGAAATTCATATAGATTTAGATGTCCTAACACGAATTTATAAATATCTCTATCATTATAAATGGAAGCCAAGTAATGGTGTCTCCATGTACATCCAAGGATTAAGGACTACTAGGGTCTTTAGAAGGATTGGACAGTTAGGAATATGAAATTTCCCTCCTTCAAAATATCAACAGATGAAAGACATCAAATTTTGATGACTCTCTTTGAATGTTCTGCCTACAAAGTCGATGAACCCTGAACTTTGTGACCTAAACTCTTAACCCTCAACCATGAGACCTAAACCCTAAACTATAAACCCTAAACCCTAAAACCAAAATAATAAATCCTAAACCCTAAACACTAAACCCTAAACCCATAAACCTAAACCCTAAACCCTAGACCCCTAAACCCTAAACCCTAAACCCTAATCCCTAAGCCCTAAACCCTAAATACTAAATCCAGAGCCCCAAGCTCTAATCCCCAAACCTTAAACCAGTAACTCTGAACCCTAAAACTTAAGCCATAAACCATGAACCATGAACCATAAACCCTAATCCCTAAACTATAAACCCTAAACCTTAAGCCTTGAACCCTATACCGTAATCCTTGAGCCCTAAACCCTAAACCTTAAACCCTAAGTTCTAAACCCTAAATCTAGAGCCCTGAGCTCTAACCCCTAAACCTGTAAACCCATAACTGAACCCCTGAACCCTGAGTCCGTAACTCTTAACCCTAAACCATGAGTCATAAACCCTAACCCCTAAACCCTAGACCCCTGAGCCCTGAGCCCTAAACCATAAACCCTAAACCTTAAGGCCTAAATGTTAAATCCTAAAGGTCCCTAAACCCTAAACCCTAAACCCTAAAAACTAAATCATAAACCCTAAAAATTTGACCCCTAAACCCTAAACTCTAAACTCTAAGCACTAAATCCTAAACCCTAAACCCTAATCCCTAAAACTTGAACCCTAAACCCTAAGCCCTAAACACTAAACCCTGAACCCTGAACTCTGCGACCTGAACCCTAAACCCTCAACCCTTGACCCTAAGACCTAAACCCTAATATAAACCCTAAACCCTAAAACAAAAATAATAAACCTTAAACTCTGAACACTAAAATCATGAACCCTAAACCCTTAACCCCTAACCTTAAACCTTGAGCCCTGAGCCTTAAGCCCTAAGTTGTAAACCCTAAATACTAAATCCATAACCCTAAGCTCTAACCCCTAAACCTCATATATTTCCTAGTAGGTCTCATGAGTGAGTTCATTTTTTGAATATCTTAGGACCATATCTCCTAGTCTTGTGCCTATAACCATCATTAAGTATTCGTTTACAACTACCTTGTTTATGAGCTTGGTGGGCATTTCCCTCCTTTAAATTATCAATAGATGAAAGACATCAAATTTTGATGAATCTCTTTGAGTTTTGTTCCTACGAAGTCGATGAACCCTTTTTCAATTGAATACTCTTTATTCAATACTAATAAGAATGGGTAAGACACAAAACATTACAGTGAGTGAAATAGTTCGCATGCAATGGGCATTTCCCTCCTTTCAAAATATCAGTAGATGAAATGCATCAAATTGTGATGACTCCCTTGAATGTTTCTACCTACGAAGATTAGATTAACCTTTTTTAGTTGAATACTCTCAGTCAATACTAATAATAATGGGTAAGACATAGAACATTACAGTGAGTGAACAGGTGAGCTTAAAACCTGATCCTTATAATGTGATCCCTAAATCCATAAAGCATAACCCCTAAACCATAAACCCTAAATCTTGAGCCTTAACCAAAAAACCCTAAACCATGTGTCCTAAACTTTGAACCATGACCCTTAAACCTTAAACCCTAATCCCTAAACCATAAACCCTAAACACTCAACCCTCAACCCTCAACCCAAAACCTTAAACCCTGAGCCCTAAACCCTAAACACTGAACCCTAAACCCTAAGCCCTAAACCCAAAACCCAAAACCCTAAACCCTAAACCCTAAACCCTAAACGTTAAACCCTGAGCCCTAAAACCTAAACTCTAAACCCTAAGCCCTAAGCCCTAATCCCTAATCCCTAAACCATAAACCATAAACCCTCAACATCAAACCCTAAACCCTTAATCCTTAACCCTAAAATTTAAAATTTAAATCTTAAACCCTAAACGTCTAAAGCATGCACCCTATTCTTACTACCCAGAAACCCTAAGCCCTAAACCCTAAAACCTAAACCATGAGTATCAAACCCTAAACCCTAAACCCTAAACCTTAAACCCTAAACTATGATCCCTAAACCCTAATCCCTAAATCATAAACTCTATACCCTAAAACCTAAATCCTGAGCCATAAACCCTAAACTCTAAACCTTAAGCCCTAAGCCCTAAACTCTAAGTCCTGAACCCTAAGCCTTAATCCTTCAGCCCTAAACCCTAAACCATGAACCCTTAAACCCAAATTGTCAACCCTAACCCCTAATCAATAAACCCTCACACCCTGAGCCCTAAACCCTAAACCCTCAACCTTAAACCCTAAAACCCAAACCATGAGCCCTAAACCATGGGCCTTAAACCCTTAACTCCTAAACCCTAAACCTTGAACAATGAGCCGTAAACCATAAACCCCAAAGCCCTGAGCCAAAAAACCCTAAACGAACTATGACCCTTAAACACTAAATCCTTAAACCCTAAACTCTAAACCTTGAGTCTCTAAACCCTAAACCCTAAACCCTCAACCCTTAACCCTCAACCCTCAACCCTGAGCCCTAAGGAGGAGTCCCACTACAGATCACCTCAACGTGTTTCCATAGTGACAGGGAATCCCATTCAAGGTGATCGATCCAATCCTCTAGTCTACAAAGCGAGGATCTACATTTTAGTAAGAAGTAGACAAACATCATAGAGCTGATTTGTGGTCACTAAAGTGAGTTAATGGACCAAATTTCAAAATTAGTACTAATTCAAGCCGTGAGCTAGGGACAAAATCCAACCCAAAAGGTATCAAGAACCATTATTTGTGAAGTGACTAAGGTATCGTTTGTCGCAATAACAGACATACTGAGCTACAATATATATGGCATGAAAGTTTTAGGTCATTGCTGAAATTCCATGAAATGATTCTAAGTAATAACTAGGATTAGATTTTGAAAAAATGATCTTCTAGATTATAGCACCATGTTAGAGCTACAGAATGACCACTTCCATCAGAGTGCAAATTGATCCTAACTTCACTTGGTACTATTACTAAAACTACATATCAACACCTAGTAAAAAATAATAAAACCTATAAGGAGGAGGCACATAATAAAATAACATCATTATAGCCAGTAAATATGGAATCCCATTCAGGAATTCCTGAATCTTCATATAGCCCAGAAGTGTGTATGTGTTTCTTAGCACTAGAAATAGACATACGTGTAGAGTTAACGTGAGTGTGTTACTAAAGTGCATTATGGACCAAATTTAAAAATTCGTACCAATTCCCAAGTCCTGATAGGGCCAAACATAACATTTTAGATCACGTTATTACAAACCGCAATCACATTTTGTTCATTTTTTAATGCTTTCCCAAAAAAATTTGGCCTCCTACAACTATGGTGCACTTAAAGTTGTGTAGGTCCACATTGCTTAGCATGCCTAAGATTGTGTAAGTTTATTGTCTTGATAAGAGTGTTCCAAAATCCAAATCAATCAAGAAGAGATAGAAAGGGAGGAGCTACGAGAGGGGTGAGGAGAATAAAGGGGAAAGAAAAAATGATGACCCAGAATTTTTTATGATGTTAATAGTGTCATATTTTAATGCATAATCAATAAGTAGAAATGAAATCTTATACTGTGAACATGGCTTGATTTGCTTCTAAGTATAATCAACACCTTATAATAATTTCAAGCATATAGAGGAAGATGAAACCTTAACTAAGCTTAAACAATCTTCCCATTTTGACCATTATGTGAAAGTGTTGAAGCACGTTATAGGTTGATGATAAGGGAACATGTAGTTATTCAAGGAGTTCATTTTTTAGCTTCAAATAATGTCTTATATGCTTAATGTAGCTAGATAAATCACTATATTGTGGAATTAAAGAAAGAGTAGAAGCATGATATGTCAACAGAAATCAACCCGGAGGAAAAAAGTTGTAATGAAGTTATTTTGAATCATACATATGTTGTTGTTTGAGTAAAACTTAAGTCATGTCGTGGTGTTTTTTATTATGTCAAACTTCGATGACATTTCTAAGTTAAATCGGCTCCAATATTTTTCCATTTTCCATGAAATGTTGAATTTAACAAATGCACTATGAATTACAATCTTATACGATAGAAAAATTAACTATTTAAAAATATATATTCCCTTAGTATTTGAGAAGATGTTTTTTCCATTTATCTATCTACTTGCTAAGATAATTATGAATTATAGAATGAACTGTGTGAATGGTAAATATTGCATTCCTGTTCATGTTGGATCATTTCCTATAAGTGATCAAGGTTGGATGGTGTAGTGGAATGATAGGTTCAAGGGTGATATCATGTTATGTTTCATAAATATGATGTGTTTGTGATTTAATTTCACTGATAAAGAAATTGTTGAGCTATAGGGTTATTGAGTCTTCTTTTTCATGTTATTCAATATTATTCTACAGTTGCTAATAGAGACTGGGAAGTGACCATGAGGATCTTGGAAAGAATGGTGAAAAAGTGTTAATTTTTCATTATATATGTTGTAATTAAGTATGCCATGGAAATTAAATTCTAATTGAGAACTTTACTCTTAATTGGATTACATTTTTTCATTGATTTTTGTTTCGAAAGCTGTAAAATAGTGTTGTTGAGGGATTGGTCTTATACATAATGTATTTTCTATTGAGATGTTATCATTTTCTTACCGCTCAATATAATCCATTTTTATATATTCCTTCCATATACCCTAAAGATTACTAAGAACATTTAGGATGGAAAGATACATTCACTTACATAGTGGTGAATTCACTTTATGTGGTTGAGAATGTTAGTGAACTTATGGATTGACTATGTTGGTGTAGGTGTTTTTTTGATCACTTTATTTAATTATTTAGTGTTATTTCCACCTACACCATGTGAGTCATCTCACTTAGGTGGACATGGATCTATGTGTTATTTTAGTTATGACAGATTCTCTTACAGAATATGTCATATGTGTAAGTGTGTCATAGGAGTTACATTCCCATTTGGGTAAGTAACTCCTCTTATCCATTATGGAGGAATATTGTCTTACATGGGAGTTACAAATTCACTCCCCTATTTCTACTCCTCTTCTTTATGGTCCATGGCAATCCAAGAGCATTCTATTCCACTCCATTTTTGACCATCTTGAGCTTTCTATGCATGCACATTGCTTCTTACAAGTTTGCTTGCCTTATCTTGCAACTCCCTTCTTGGTGAAGTGCAGTTGTTTGGTGCACGTGTATTCCTTCTAGACCCTCGTCCTACACTCCTTCATGGTTTTAGAGCTTGGGGATTGGAATCACATTGCTAGCCATTGTTGCTCCACCGTGTAGTTGCTTGTGCAAGTTTCACTTTCTGCCTATGTTTACTTGCATATTTCAAGATTTTAATGGTTATTTTTCAGTGGTTTGTTTTGTATGCTTCTTGCTGTCCAAATAACTCACTGTCTTATTGAGCTCCCAAAATTGTTTTTTTGTGGCTTGCATTGTTGAGAATAGGTTTTTCAGTGCAAGATCCTTCGACTTTAAAAACCTCGACTTTCAGTGAACTCGTGTCTTACAACCTTCATTGCTAGCTTGTGGTTGTTGTTTATTCCAAAATCTCTGTGGTTGTATTTTGCTGCAGCAGTATTACACGTGCCTTCTACCTTCTGTGTGGGTGTAATTTTATGCTACAGTAGTGTCTACACGTGCCAACAACCTTCTATGTGGGCGTTTTTTTCTACAGCAGTGTCTACACGTGCCATCAACCTTCTGTGTGGGTGTTTTTGAAACTACACTTTTAGTGAGACTACACGTGCCAACAACCTTCTGTGAATGGGCGTTTTTCCTTCCTACAACAGTGTCTAGGGGACATGCCAATGACACCTTCTGTGTGGGCTATTTAAATGCTATGAGCAGTGTCTACACATGCCAACTGTAGATTTCAGAAACAGGGATGGAAGCCTGTGTAATTTTATTAATGTGAAATTGATTAACCATTACAATGGAGTGCTGCAATATTTATACATATTGGACAACAATATACAAACAAATAAATGGGTTGCACAGGTACAACCAAAAACACAATGCTTCCAATATTACATCCGGGAAGCAGGATGAATTGTTATAACAATTATACATGTGGAAATAAAAGACAAATATGGTTTTAAAAACCATATAACAATAAATAATTAATTAATAGTTAATTAATTATAAAATGCATAATTAGAATATTAGGTAAATAATAATTAACCTAACATTCCCCCCTTAATTGTGCATTGTCTCAAGGGATGAGGAGAGGAACTCTCTGAACAACTCGAACTTGTCACGTGCAAGTGACTTTGTGAAGATATCTTCCCGTTGTTCAGTTGTTGGACAAAATTGAAGCTGGATGTTGTGCTTCAACACATGTTCACGTATGAAATGAACCTGTACTTCAATGTGCTTTGTTCTCTCATGAAACACTGGATTGCGAACAAGTTTGAGAACACCTTCATTGTCAACATACATGGTGGTCGGTTTGTCCTGTGGTATTCCAAGTCCTTCCAGTATGCGACGTAGCCAAATCACTTCACAGACAACTTCTCCTGCAGAACGATACTCAGCTTCTGTGGAAGAGCGAGAAATGAAGTGTTGTTTCTTGATTCCCCATGATATTGGTCTAGATCCCATAAAGAATACAAATCCAGAAGTGGATTTTCTATCATCAATGTTACCTGCATGATCTGAATCCGAATATCCAGTCAAGAAGAATTTTCATTCTTCTTGTATTCTAGACCAAGATCCACTGATCCTTTAAGATATCTCAAAATGTGCCTTGCTACTTTCCAATGAAAAACTTTGGGTTCCTGCATGAACCTGGATAGATAGCTCACTGCAAAGTTGATATCTGGTCTAGTGTAGGTCAGGTAAATGAGACTCCCAATCAGCTGCCGATAGAGAGTGGCACTTACCTCAGGAGATGGATCTGAACGAGATAACTGTAATCTGTTCTCCATAGGTGTAGCAATTGGTGTGCAATCCATCATCCTAAACTTCTCGAGCGTAGTCTTGGTATATTTCATCTAAGAAACAAAAATATGATTCTCTTTCTGCCATACTTCCAATCCAAGACAGTAATGCATCAGCCCGAGATCAGTCATGTCGAATGATCGATTAAGATCTTTCTTCGTTGCATCGATCATCCTCACTGAACTTCCAGTGATGACTAGATCATCGACATAGACAACAACAATCACCATCTCCCCCCCTTGCTTTTTGAGGTAGAGATTGGGATCATATGGATTTATAACAAATCCATGTTGTACGAGATGCTCATCAATCTTGATGTACCATGCCTGGGGTGCCTGTTTGAGGCCATACAAAGATTTCCTGAGTCTGCATACCTTTGCTTCTTGACCAGGTACTACATATCCCTCAGGTTGAGTCATGTAGACTTCTTCTTGTAAATCTCCATTTAGGAAGGCACTTTTTACGTCCATTTGGTGGACTTTCCATCTAAACTGTGCAGCTAGAGCAAAGATCATCCTGATCGTTTTGATCTTAGCTGTGGGAGAAAATGTCTCCTCATAGTCAATGCCTTATTTTTGTGCGTACCCCTTTGCTACAAGTCTTGCTTTATACTTGTCCACTGTCCCATCTGCTTTGTACTTTTTTTTAAATATCCATCTGCATCCAATGGGTTTCTTCCCTGGTGGAAGATCGACAAGCTACCAAGTGTTATTCTTCATCACTGATTGATATTCAGAATCCATGGCATCTTTCCAAGCTTTTGACTGTAGGGCTTCCTGGACTGTAGAGGGCTCATCTGATTCAATAACTCTACTCATCAAAGAAAAGTTAACTTCTTCTCTTGCTTTACTGCGAGTCCGTGGTCCAGGGGTGGATGTATCCGGTGGAGCATCCAATCTTGCATCTCGTAATGTACTTGTACACCATTTAGGCATACGCTGAACTGTTCCCATGGGTTGTGGTTCTATCTGATCAACACCATCATCCCCATCATCACTTTCATCTTCTGAGGGAACATCAGCTTTCAATTTTTACAATAGGTGAAAAATCTACATCTTGTGAGTCCGGAGGAGGAGTCTCTGCTTCCTTCTTCTTGAAAAACTCAACATCTCTGCTTGTGTAGACTTTTCTGGTCTTAGGATCCATCAATCTATACCCAAGAGTCTCTTCACTGTACCCAATGAAGATGAGTTTTTGTGACTTCATGTCTAATTTATTTTTGTTCTGTTTGGGTATGTGCATGCTTGCTTTGCACCTGAATACTCTGAGGTGTGCAATAGATGGTTTCCTGTTTTGACCATGCTTCTTGTGGTGTTATTCCATCAAGAGCAGTTGTGGGTGCTCTGTTCAACAAATACACTGCTGTCTTTGCTGCTTCTGCCCAGAATGTCTTTGCAAGTCCGGAATCATCGATCATGCATCGCACCATTTCCATGATAGTACGATTTCTTCTCTCAACAACACCATTTTGTTGCGGTGTGTGTGGAGGAGGAATTTGTCGACGAATCCCGTGAGTTTGTAGGTAGTCTCTGAACTCATCACTGGTGAATTCCCCCCCTCATCTGAGCGGAGAGTTCTGATGTGATGACCAGTTTCTTTCTCAACTGCTACTTTGAACTTTTTGAAGGTTTCAAATGCTTCACTTTTCTTGCGAAGACAAAAAATCCACATTTTTCTCGAATAGTCGTCAACACAAAGCATGAAGTACTGGAACCCAGAATGACTTGGCTGCATCGGACCACAAAGATCGGTATGAACCAGGTCAAGTTTACCATGAGCTCGAAATGTACTCCTTTGGAACAAAGCTCTGTGTTGTTTTCCTGCTAGGCAGTGAGGACACTTGTCTGTATCCTTCTGAAGAGATGGTAGCCCATGTACCATATTACACCGGCGAAGTGTTTCGAGATATTTGAAACTTACATGACCAAATCTCTAATGCCACAACTGTGCTGAGGTGGAGTTTTTAGCCACAAGTGCTTGATCGTCTCTGTGAACAAAATCAAGTTGGAACATGCGTCCCACATTGGAGGCTTTTGCAATTATTTTCAAGCCTCTTGATTTATCTCGAATCAAACACATTTTCTTGCCGGATTGACTATCAAAGTCAATTTTTAGGTTGTGATCTAGGAGTTGACTGACTGAAAGCAGATTCTTTGTCAACCCAGGGACATATAGGCATCTGATAGTCTGCATTTGCGTGAACCAAGGGGTAGAGAAATGTTCCCAATCCCCTAAACTGTATATGAAGAATCATCTCCCAACGAAACATGATTTTTTGATGGCGTGTCCCTCATTGAAATAAACCAGTCTCTGTGGCCGGTCATGTGTTGAGTGGCTCCCGAATCAACATACCAGACATCACTAGATGACGTGGATGGTTCACTTGATCGAGCAGTGAACAAGAAGTCTTCATTGTCTGACTGTTCTTGTTGCTCAGCAATATTACCTTGCTGGTGGGGTCTTCTTTTCCAGTTCCCCTTTTTCTACCCGTGATTGTAGTTAGAATGTCCCTTGTAAGATTGTTGTTGTTGAGGTCCAGAAGTTGCTTGATGAACCTTTCTTGTAAATATTGTACCAACAATCTTGTAGGTTATGTCCTCTTTTACAGATTGGACATTGCTTCTTCTGTTGATCTGTCCCCTTGATACTGATTTTGATTTTGGGATTTTTGATAGGAATTAGGTTTTCCTTTACCTTTTCCTTTCCATTTTTGATGTGAAGACAGTGCCTGCTCCTCTTCATCATCCTTATTGTGCATTGCTTCCTCTTGTTGCAGTAGGTTTACCAATTTGTCAAAACTAACTATCATATCCGACAAGTTTAGTGTTGTGACAAAAATACGTGTAAGAAGAGGGGAGTGATCTCAGAACAATGGGAATGAGATCATTCATCTTTGACTACTTCTCCTAGGGCTAGAAGTGAAGCCCTCAATTCTGTAACTCTTCTTAAGAAAGCTTTTATTTTTTCATTCTGCTTGAATTTCAATGTGTGTAATTGGCTCTAAAGATTCAGTATAACATTCTTGTTCTTGGCCTCGTATATTGTGCTCAATTTATCCCACACTTTTTTGGCTTGATTTGGCATCTCGAATGTGGGGTTGCACATCGTCGGACACTCCAAACAAGATGATGAGTTTGGCCTTCTGATCTGCTTTATCAAATTGTTGTTGCTGTTGTATCAGTAGTTGATCTGGTTAGAGTACCATTCACAACAGGCCAGATTTCTTCAAACTCAAGATGTGTCTTGATTTTTGTCTTCCATGCAGCATAGTTGCTTCCTCTGAGTAGTTGTGAATCTGGAAGAAAAAATTTGGGGGCATTGGTGCCCATTTTGCAGAGATCACTGACAGGGTTTGGCTCTTATCACTCCAGGTATTAGGTCTCCCAATCTATATACCATCAGTCCGATATACAAACCTTTCTATATACGTGCCCTTCTGATATACATGGTTGTACGTGGAAGAAGCTCGCCCTTTCTATATACCTGGCGGTACGTGAAAGAGGCGTTAACGTACGTGAAAGAATTCATACGTGGTACCAAGATAGTACTGATGGGGTCTGTTTGATTATTGACACCGGCTCAAAGAAATATCCTCATACGTGCGCGTAACTTCGCTATATACTCGGATAATTTCTCATTCCGGATCTATGTCATGCAATCATTCACAGACGGATGGGATGGCTCATAGTGTGTGCACTGTGACCTTATTACTCTCCGTCGATTTAAAGGGTCGATGCTAAGATGACATTGTTGCAGCTATATTAGGCATTAAGTACAGTAGTAGTCGCGATGGCTTTACCCGTAAGCACTTCCCAAAGGCACCGTATATACTGAATGCTGTGAATGAGATCTAGGATCTCGTGAGTGTTACAGAACCAATTTTATACTGTTTTGTATTACAATTTTGCCAGTTTCAGAGCAGTTACAAAGTTTGCAGTTGACAATGGCAACTTGCAAATTAGTAAAATATAATGCAGTATACAAATTATATTCAAAAATCTAGAAAAATTGAATGGCATGCAAAAAAAAAAATTGTTTTGTGGGCCTTGGTGGCCTCTGGAGCCCAAAATGACCCAAAATGAATAGAATTGCGAAAAATCAGCTGAAAATGTAATTTTTAGCTATCCCCCTTTCGGAGAAAGTTTCCCGGAATGAAAAAACAGGTTGAATGGGAGAAAAAAAAATTTACCCTAAATTAGGGATTTTCTCGCTAAAAATTTAGTAGGTTGTTTGGTTGTAACTAACATGTTTAGAGAAGGTTTTTTCACCAAATTTGCCTCCAGATTAGGTGGTTTTGCTATATTTTTCTCTAAATTCCAAAATTGAAAAATTTGTGGTGTTTTAGAGAGATTTGAACCATTCACCTCCCAACTCTAAAGCTTTCTCCTTGTCCAACTAGGCTCTTTTAGCGCTCATGCAAGAAACTGAGCAAATTGATATTTAAAGAATGCAAATTTGAACTAACCTTTTGATAGGTGCGACCTGGCTAAGATGAGCTCCACGTGGAGTGTGTGCTTGGAGGATGATTTAGGGCATCAGAAAAATTCGGATCTGTAATGCTTAAGCCGCAACCTTTGATTTTTATTTGTTTTTGATTGGGTTTGATTGCTCGCCAATTTTTTTAATTTTTGTGTGGTTCACCAAATTCATCCATGATCCACTTTGCATGTTGGGGAGTACCATGTGAGGCCACTGTGTTATTGTTCTATGCATTTTTATTTGTGAATCGATTTGACTTCACCTATTGTTTTCTTTGTTGCGGGTTCTACGTGAGGAGGTCGTAATTTTGTTGATGCAGGGTCGTTGTTGATAATGGCCGCTGCGTGGAGGAGTGTGATTGGACTGCTCCATGTTTTGTGTGTATTCCTCGCCACTATTGAATGGCACATCCACTGTTTTGTGTAGGTTTTCTTCTCAATACAAAGCTCGGCCCTTCAAATTACTACTCGGCCCAATGAAATCTGCTTGGTCGATGCTTGGTCTAGAGGATCCGGCCAGCTCGGGCTCAATCGTGGTGAACAGAGATGACATGGCCGCTTGAAACAATGCACAACTCAATGTCCAAATAATGTAACAAAGTTTAGACTGAGTCCTCCAAATTTGGACAGTCTTCAAGAATTAGCAAAGACTATATGCACCTCTAAATTAGAGGGAAAACCCATATTGGGGGAAAATAATTTTTTTTTTAAATGCATACATGAAGCAAATGTTCCTGGTGCAAGAGGCACCAAGGCAAAAAAAAAATTTCTTACAAACACCTGGAGAATGGCAGGAGGTTGTGGAGATGCAAAACATTTTGGGAAGTTGCTGGAGGCAACACAGGCTCTCCTAGAGTGTAGAATCTCCTCCAAAACTGTATGCTTCCTCTCTCCAACTTTCTTTGCTTCACAGGTCCAAATTCTCGCTCTAGTACCAAATGTAATTTCACAAATAGGGACGGAAGCTTGTATATTTTATTAATGTGAAATTGATTAACCATCACAATGGAGTGTTGCAATATTTATACATATTGGACAACAATATACAAACAAATAAATGGGTTGCACAGGTACAACCAAAAACACAACTACTTCCAATATTACATCTAGGAAGCACATAATTGTTATAACAATTATAAAGATTATACATGTGGAAATAAAAGACAAATATGGTTTTAAAAACCATAGAACAATAAATAATTAATTAATTATCAAATGCATAATTAGAATATTAGGCAAATAATAATTAACTTAATAGTTGGTACAAGGAATAGGTTGACTTGGGGGTTGTCTTGGAAAGGTGTAACATGAAAATTTTTGACACTAGGGTATGGTTGTCCTATTTTCTGGTGAATTTTGCCCATGCAAAAACACATGACAACACCCTAGCTACATGGAATTTTATTTGTACCATCCTTATTACATCAATGTTTTAAGCACATACATGTTAACAAGTTTGTCAGTATTCAGATCATTACTTATGAGTTCTCTAATTTATAATAGGTATTATTCAATGTGTTACATAAACAATAAACACTACAAACTCAAACAACAATCCAAATTCAATTCTCTAAGCTATTATTGCAACAATATATTAGGAAGGTTGAAAGTAAAATTCCTAAGAAAATTCCAATCATATAACAGAAACAACAAATTAAAATATATGATGTTCCAAATACTAGCAAGGTTATTGACCATACACATGATCATATTGCTAAGGAATAATTTTTAGGTTACTACATGAGTTGTGATTACTTTTTTGATCCTTATAGTGATTCACTTACACCCTTTTATCCACATTCCTTGATATTAACACATTTATACTATGAGGATATATGGTCACCACTTGGTGATATTAATGGGATTACAGGTCAACGTTACTAGCCCACACTTGTGCTGGCTACATGGATTATCATACATATTTAATATGTTTTATCCCACTTGATTGCTACCCTTTCTTGAGTTTCTTTTCATCTCAACTTATTCTATTTTTTTATTCTTATGTTAATTTCTCTCACTAAACATTCTTGTAGCCTCTTGGTTTAGATTGGTTTCTTTTTTTTATTATCCTTTTCCCTTTTATCGTTGATACCATTTTGAAAATCTACATGAGCTACTTAATGGTAACAACACATATATAAGGCCTCCGCATTTATCACGCATTGATTGATAGGGGAAGTGATAAATCATTTAAAACCCTCCCCTTTTTTCTATTTCACATATTTTGTCACTCGATGAGTCGATCCTTTTTAGTTGATTGAATCTCATCTTCTTTACATATATTTTAAAAATGAAAAAGTAGGACATGTTGCTTTATTAGAACTTAACTATATACATTATTTCATGTCATGATTTTAGAGGTTTATATATCCATTTATCAAGTGCATGATTTTTATGCAAGACATAAAGGTTACATATGATCATGGATACTCATATTTTTCTAAAATTCATTTTCCTATACCTAGGGTAAGCTTTCCACATTGGGGTCATACTTATACTAGGGGCACCTTGTTCCCATTCCCATTACAAGTTTTATATTTCTATTGAGGAAATTATATTGCTCGTACATGTTTTTATATAGTTTAAAATTTGAGTGCTCATTTTCATGGCTATTGGGCATGCGTTGATATAGTCTAAGCTTTGAGTGCTTATCTGCGTGGATATTGGACATTGATATACATGATTGAGGAATTGTTTTCTTATATGTGCTTATACTTATTTGATTGCTTACTTATGTGTGTTTCTAATTTTATGTGCATGTATGTATCATGTCATAGGATCCTATTTTCCTTGTCACTTCATTTTTTGTGTATACTATTGAACATGATGTTAATTATATGTATTCACTATGTTTACATTTAATTTTGTTACATGGTAGAGCTTGAGTATACTATGTGATAGCACGTTTGGTATCATGATACATATCATGTATACTACTACTTTGCATTACTATTTTTCGCCTACTTTGTCATGGTACATACTATGCATCTTCTAGGGAATTCTATTATTATGTGCTTCGTTGATATATCTTTCTTGTTACATTGGGATATGTACCCCTATCTTGAATCCTCATGATGATATTCTTGATATTATTACAATAAAGTTACGATTATGCTTCATATCACATGTTGTGTGTCTTGGGAAATGATATTATGATGTGTATGGGGTGATGGAGATGTTGACATATGACACACATACCCTTAGATGTATTGGTTTAATATATTGGTTCGAATAAGAAACTTTTAGAATATTGTATATTGGGTAACAATTTGGCCTACATTGGGACTAGTTGTTACTCCACTATTAAGAGTAATAAAGTTATATATAAGGGAGGTGAATATCATCATGAAGGATATCAAATATGTTGTGAGTTTTTTATTTGAAGTATGAGGGTGGAGTTATTCCTTCTTGAAGGAGCCTTGTATGGTGTTTCCTTACCTTAAGGGTTATCATAATAATTTTAGATATATTTCAAATTATGGCATTTTTCCTTGCCAATATATCTTATATGTTGATCTCATTCTATTATGTATATTACTTAGAATGTTTACATTATTATATGTGAGGATTAAAACAATGGTCATAATAAATATTTGGAGCATCATCAAGGGATATATGTTGATTTGAAGTTGACCTTGCAAATATTATTTTTGACAAAACATTTAGGTGCAACATTCAAAAAATCATATATTTTATTTTGGTTGAGCAAAAATTGGTTTCGTTTTGTGAAATTTAAAGGAAGTGTTTAGATTTACTTTTCTACATATTTTAATTCTCATATCTTGGGCAGGAAAGGAAGTCTAATGAATATAAGAATTCTTAGAACCCTAGTTTTTATGAATTTTGGATCATGAAATTTCAAAACAATCCTAGGCATTAAGATATCAATGCTAGAGAATGGTAGTTCTAGTTTAAGGAGAATTATTTTTAATTAAAATTATGGCAAACATGGTTTTCCTATTGTCTCATGGGTCTTGCATTGAGTTGGTTTGTCTAGATGAAAAATGAATCAAATATTTTTTCATGGGAAAAAATGGAACATGTTTGCATAGATTGATGTGATACTACATAAGCAAATAATGATAAGGATGAGAAGGGAAAAAAGGAGGAAGCAGATGAAAAATAAAATGATAATGATGAAAACAAAATAGAGGGTGAATGAAATAAGGATGAGGACATGGATGTATAAAATAATGTTTCAATCATTATGGCTTCAAAGAACAAAGCTTCATGTTTTATTTTCATGGATGCATTCCAACAATGAGATTATTGCATCTATAAACTGTAACAAAATTTATAAATTTGTCATCATTGACTTAGCCAAAACAACTACAAGTTCAAGCAAAAAAAATCAAGGATACTCAACTAAAGGGTAAACATGCTCAAGTATTTAAAGATTTGAAGCTTAATATGGAGAAATATGTATTGCATTCATATTTTTGTGCTTTGGATAAGAACAATTTGGATATTGTTCTTGGGTATCCTTCATTTACTCAAGAGACAAAGTCACTAAAAAAGGAAAATGTAATGAAATTACTAGTATAATTCAGATTATGAGCAGCAATATAACACCAAATAACACAATATTTTAGAATAATGATCTCAATATGTAATTATAATAGCTTCGCCACTTCGAGGGGGCAACCTCCAAACCATATAATAAGACTCAAATGCTCAAATGATCATGAACTACTACCTACAATCCCCTATATATACTATTCATATGTTATGGCCATCACCCAGGCTGACCTATTAAGCATGAGAAAGTATAAATGATATAATAAAATGATATGGTAAGCCACAAGTTGGCTACTCATATCCTAATACAAGCAATAGGTTAAGGGCATAGCATGCCCTTCCCCTTCAAACCAATGTTGTCCTCAATGTTGAATAATCCTGGATGTTGCTGCAGAAAACCTTCATCCTCCTAGGTGGCATCTTCTATGCTCAGATTCTTCCACTTGATCAGATATTCCTTAATGTCTCTGGTTCTCAGCCTCTTAGTACGTGTTTACAGAATCTTCTCTGGCTCCAAAATGATTCTTCCTTCCTCGTCAAGTTCTGGTAACTCTGTCTGGGCTTCAAATTTCTGTCCAATAACCTTCTTCAGGCATGAAACATGGAATATTGGGTGTATGTGTGAAGATGGAGGCAACTCTAATTTATAAGCAACACTGCCAATTTTCTGTAGAACCTGATAAGGGCCATAGTATTTAGGAGCAAGTTTGTTATCATTTTTCTGTTGCTTTAGAGACATTTGTTTGTAAGGCTGGAGACGTACAAAAACCTAGTCACCAATTTCAAAATGTCTTTCACTACGATGTTGATTTGCTTGTTGTTTCATCCTGTTTTGTGCTAATGCTAAATTCTCCTTCAAACTAGCCAAAACCTGTTGTTGATGTTGAATGTGTTCCTCAACATCTCTGACCTTAGTTTGCACCCTCAAGGAGGAAGTGATAGAAGGTGGATGGTAACCATATAATGCTAAAAATGGGGTCATTTGAGAAGAGGTATGAAAAGATGTGTTATACCACCATTCTGCAAGTGGTAGCCATTTAATCCATCTTTCTTGCTTATTTGATACAAAACAACGTAGATACCCCTCTAAGCATTTGTTGACCACTTCTGTTTTCCCATCAGTTTGAGGATGATAAGATGAACTGTGAGCTAGCTGAGTACCCAAACATGAAAATAATTCCATCCAAAAATTACTTGTGAAAATAGGATCACGATCACTTACAATTATCTTTGGGGTTCCATGTAGCCTTTGAACTATCTCCAAAAAAATAGCTGCGACTATACTAGCTGCAAATGGATGTGATAGGGCACAAAAATGGGCATATTTTGTGAGCCTATCCACAATCACAAAAATAACATTCTTACCCTCTGAACAAGGCAATCCGGTGATGAAATCCATGGAGACCTCCTCCCATCTTTGGCTAGGAATTGGTAAGGGTTGCAACAAACCTGGTGTCTTAATTGTTTCCCCTTTGTTTTGTTGGCACACTAAACACTCTGATACAAACTTTTGTACATCCCCCTTGAGTCCTTCCCAAAAGAATTCTCTTTTTATTCTATGATATGTCTTCAAAAACCCAGAGTGTCCTCCAACGGGTGAGGCATGTAGCTCTGTAAGAATCTTATGCTTCAACTCAGAATCTTTACTCAAGTATAACTTGTCCTTGTACCATAGGGCATTACCTTTCCACTCAAATTTGTTAGATGTCATAGATCCTTGCTTGATATTTTGTATTAGAGATTGTGTATCCTTGTCTTGATCCCATTCCAATCTTGCTTCATCCACCCAATCGGCCATCAACATGGACATTCCACATAGTAAGGCATCTGCAGATGTATCCCTTCTAGACAACGCATCAACTACTACATTTTCTTTACCATTTTTGTATATGATTTCAAAATCATAACCCAACATTTTTGTTACCCACTTTTGTTGTTCCTTAGATGATAACCTTTGCTCCAAAAAGTATTTGAGACTATCATGATCAGTTTTTACCTTGAAGTGTCTACCCATGAGATAGGGCCTCCATTGCTTGACCACATGAAGAATAGCCATCATTTCTTTCTCATAGACATGTTTGAGCAGATCTTTTCCTTTGAATTGTGACTCTCAAATGTAATTGGTCTTCCTTCTTGCATTAGAACTACTCCCAATCCTGATCCTAAAGTGTCACATTCAACAATGAAGGTTTTTGAGAAGTTGGGAGTAGCCAAAACTGGGGTGCTACACAAGGCTTCCTTCAACTACTCAAAGGATTTAGTGGCTAAGTTTGTCCAATGGAAGGCATCCTTCTTTAGCAATGCAGTGAGTGGGGTTGTTATTCTACCATATCCCCACACAAATCTTCTGTAGTACCCTGTTAGTCCTAGGAACCCATGAATATTTTTGAGAGTTTTGGGCCTTGGCCATTCCACCATAGCTTTGATCTTCTGAGGATCAACTTTGACACCTTCATGGGATACAATGTGACCCAAGTACTCTACCTCTTGTACACCAAAAGAACATTTAGATGGATTTGCATAGAGAGTATGTTTCTCCAAAACTTCCAACACTTTATTTACATGTTGTAAGTGTTCTTCCCATGTCTTATTGTAAATCAATATGTCATCAAAGAAAACTAATACAAATTTCCTTAAAAATGGCCTGAAAACAGTGTTCATCAAGCTTTGAAAGGTTGAAGGTGCATTTATAAGACCAAAAGGCATTACCAAAAACTCATAATGGCCCTCATGAGTCCTAAAAGTTGTTTTATGAACATCTTCCTCTTTTATTCTAATTTGATGGTACCCCGAACAAAGATCTAATTTTGTGAAATAAATAGCACCATGCAATTCATCAAGTAAATCATCAATTACTGGAATAGGAAACTTATCTTTGATGGTGTACTTGTTGAGTTCTTGGTAATCTAGACACATCCTCCATGTTTCATCCTTCTTATGTACCATGACCACTGGTGAAGAATATGCACTCTGGCTAGGCCTAATGATACCTGTCTTCAACATTTCCTGAACCATTTTCTCGATCTCACTTTTCTGGGAATATGGGTATCTGTATGGTCTGATGTTAGGTGTTTGGCTCCCTGGAATCAACTGAATGGCATGATCATGATCCCTAACTGGTGGTATTCCCTTTGAGAATTGCATCAAAAATAGATGAGTGAGCATCAACAATCTTCTGAAGATCACGTGGCATTGAAGACTCTATATTTTGTACTTCTATGGAAAATAACTTTGCTATAAATCCATCTACTCCTTTTCTGAGAACCTTCTGCATCTGATGAGAGCTAATAATCTGTGGAGACTTAGCTACCATCCCATTCAATTGTATTTTCCTTCCATCTGAATGAAATCACATGAACAATTCTTGGAAATTCATCTCTATAGTACCTAAGGTTGTGAGCCATTGGACACCCAAAACAATATCTACCCCTCCCATAGAAATAGCAAACATAGGTGAGTCTAACATGTAGTCTCCCATGGAAAGCTTGATACTATGGCACTTTCCTGTGAACTTGACTATCCCACCATCCGCAATCATAACTTGCATTTCTGGAGCTGGGTAAATAAAACAATTGAGGCGGGCAGCTAACTTACTATTTATGAAGTTATGAGTACTCCCTGAGTCAATCAACATTGTCACCTTCTATTTTTGAGATAGCCAATAACCTTGAGTGTTTGAGGAGTACTAATACCTGAAAATGCATGGCAAATAAATTGTAGGTTGGTGATCCTCTACTTCCTCTTCTACTGGTTCCTTAGTCTCTCCTATAATTTCAGCATCCTCATCATCCTCATTACCTCCGTCAATATAGAACAACTTATTCTCAGCACATTTGTGTCCCGGTCCATATTTGCTATCACAGTTAAAACATAATCCTTTTTCTCTCTTTTCTTCCATTTGTTGAGGAGTCAATCTAATTGGCCTAGAAAATGAAGGGGAAGAGATACTACAGTCTTTGGTGTTAATGAAAGGCACCTCCTACTACAAAGAACTTTTTTCCTCTACTCGACGTGCCATGATAATAGAATCAGAAATCTTGAGTGGATTAAACATACATACCTCATGCTTGATGTGGTCCTTAAGACCCCCAAGAAATAGGTCATTCAGATTCTCTTCTGGTATATTCTCCACCCTTAAGGATAGGTTCTAGAATTGATGCACATAATCTTTGACTGATCCTGTTTTTCGTAACTTTGCTAATTGACTAAAGTAGTTCTCTAAAACACTGGAACTATAGTGCAATTGCAACTCCTTGGTAAAAACTGTCCAAGTGACACCGAGACCATTCTTCTACCTCTGAGCACATAACCATCGATACCAAATGAATTGGTTTGGTTCAAGATACAGGGATGCCAATGTCACCTTTTGTCCTGATGGTGTTTGATGTAGCTCAAAGAAGCTCTCCATTTGATTTATCCAATTCAGGGGATCTTTACCATCAAATTTGCGCATATCCACTTTCAGCATCATGTTCTGTGGTTGCGAATAAGTTGGATTTTGATTGGGCTGGAAAAGTGATCCAACATGGTTATTTTGTCCATGATTTTGAACTGAAGATCCTCCTTGGTTGATATGGGATGGATTTGGGCCATACTGTTTACCCTTTACATGTTGCATGATATCATCCAACCGATGATTGATTTGGGCTATGTCTCCTTTAGAGGCCATCTCAGATTGTACATTTCACAGCTCATACTCAAGTTGGCTCACCTTATGATCAACTAAAGTAAACCCTAGTGCTAAGGAATCTATATTTACCCCTTCTGAATCCATCTCTTCAATCACTATCCCATCTTTATCTAGGGTTTTACCCAGAGTAACCAGATTCTTTTTTGCTCTTGTGGAAGGCCCTGCCATGATATCAAACCTTAGGGTTTAGGGTTTCGATACAAATTTGGTTGAATAGGAAAAAACATAGAGAAGATAACTAATACTATTTTTTTAGAGATTTCCGAAAATGTAAAGAACTTGAAAAAATTCCACAATTTGCACCCTAGGAAGTGATTTTATGAAAAACCCTAAATTTGTAATAACTTGTGCAAACTAAATCAAAAAAAGTCTGAAATTTTTAGGGAACCTTACTTGAAATGTTTTACAACTCTGGTAAAAATATCTCCCACCAATTCGCTCTGGTTCAAAATATATTGTGGAAACAAAAAATTAGGGTTTTTGCCCTAATTTTGGCCCAGATCGCAGCTCTGATACCACTTGTAATGAAATTACTAGTATAATTCAGATTATGAGCAGCAATAGAACACCAAATAACACAATATTTCAGAATAATGATCTCAATATGCAATTATAATAGCTTCGCCACTTCGAGGGGGCAACCTCCAAACCATATAATAAGACTCAAATGCTCAAATGATAATGAACTACTACCTACAATCCCCTATATATACTATTCATATGTTATGGCCATCACCCAGGCCGACCTATTAAGCATGAGAAAGTATAAATGATATAATCAAATGATATGGTAAGCCACAAGTTGGCTACTCATATCCTAATACAACCAATAGGTTAAGGGCGTAGCAGAAAAGGTGGAAGAGGAGGAGAAAGTAGAAGAAAAGGTTGATAAGGTAAATGATAATAATGTTGAGGCATAAAGACACCTATATTGTCATGAGAGGCAACAATCATGGAGGCATGTCAGGGAGTGTCATGGTAGCATTCACTATGGTTGTATATGGAATTAGAGGAGAAATCACTATCGATATGCATATCAGCTAAAAAGGAAAAATTATCATGATGGATGGAATCAAAGTACCATAGCATAATCAAGACCAATTTCAAAGAGCTATCACCCCCAAGATCACATGTGGGTGGTTGGATTCAATCGAACATGACAACAAGTGTGCAAAGATTTGAAGCACACGCATTATGTGGTTTCTTATCATGTTTTGGGATGAAACATGTCAATGAAAGATGACATGTTATGTACATAGGGATATGATAGTATAATGTATTATGTGTGATAAAGATGCTAACATATGGCATACATCCCCTTAATTATATTGGTTTAATATATTGGGCCAAATAAGTAACTTGCATAATTATGTATATTAAGTAATTAATCAAACTTTAGGTATTAGTATAGGATATTCATTTTCCTTGTATTTGTTTATTTACTTGGAGCTTTCCTACATTCATGGGATATGCTTGCTTAGGTGTACACTTGACCACACTATTTTAGCTAGTGGTAGTTACTACCCTTAACCAATTCTCTGTTGACTGGCTATTTCGGGTATGGAGGTTACCATTATTCTAGGTGGAGGTAGCCATTATTCTAGGAGGAGGTTACACATTCACCTCCTATATGTACATCACTTGCATCATTCTAATATGATCCAACTGGTTGAGTTGGGTTATTTTCTTATTGTATTGCAATTTTCTCATTGTTCTTCAGAACTTGTAGCTTTGTGTGTGTATGCCTAGTCTTGCCGTTGTGCAATTCACATCTCACATTTCTCACCGGTGCACTCTTCGATTCAACAGATCCTTGGTATTGCCAATAGGTATTACCCATAGATTAAGAGTAATACATGTCTATATAAGGGTGGTTAATATCATTATGAAGGATGTCAAGTAAGTTGTGAGTCTTTGATATAAAGTAGAATTATTCCTTCATATAGGAGTATTGTATGGTGTTACCCTACCTCAAGGGTTATCATTCTAATTATGAATATACTTTATATCGGTGTACATTATTAAATGCTCAAATCATAACACATGTTACATATTGTGCTTACATGAGGACATCTTTCTTATGTTTACATATCTTATACATGTTGTTACAACAGTTATGGCCATGTAATATGTTTATATATCATATTCTAAGTGTTGCACATTGAAGAATCCCAATCTCAAGATGCTTAGAAACTTTGTTCTTGTGCAAGTTGTGAGGTGCACTATACAAGAATGATAATTAAACGTGAGATGTGTGTGAGATACACAATTAAGCAACTGGTGTGCACAGATGTATAGGTACACACAAATGATCATCTTAAGTGTGAAATAGGTAGATCGACTATGATTAAAGAATACATAAAAAGCAATATGTCTACTTTATAATTTGAGGTTGGTATAAATATAATGACATTATAACATGGAGTGATTGATTGACTTATAATGACAATTGAATCCAATACAGTGAAATCTTGAAAGATAAGACCTTGATCACCTTATCTAAAGAAAGAAAGAAATAATAGAACTTTTGCTATCAAAATTCATAATGGAAAATCCAATATGAAAAAAATAGTTGTTTATGCGCAAAACAACCTTGTTTATGGTCTCATAAGTGCAATCCCATTCTAGATGAGTAATGCTAGTAGTAATTGTATTAGATAATCAGTGACCACTTGTGGGCTATATTTCATAGAAGATATTGCTTGCTAGTTCCCTGTGGGGAGAGGGGCCCTTCTTCTAGTTGCCCAAAATAATGCCAAGATGTGAACATAGCCAAACTTAGTATAGTTATTTCCGCTTGTCAAGGCCAATAAATAATACAACCTTCCAAGAAAGAAGAATTCCAATGTCCACACGCACACGGCTTCTTCTCGCGCGGGACCCACACAATTAGATATATAAATCATTCCGATATACGCGTTGACATTGTCCAAATTGAATTTAAACAACTAAATATTTGTCGGGACGTTGCATTTCATAATCCAGGTGCTTCGCGTATTTAAAAAAAGAATAAAGTGGGACCCACGCCTAACAGTTTTCTCCCACTCGGCACGTGGCACATGGGGTGCACCGGCGGTTTCGGACACAACTCAAATAAACATTTCACACTACGAGTATTAAAATGTTGCCACGTCACCGCCTGCAGGTCACGACTGACGGCCAGCCTGGCTACGCGCAGTGCCGGGACCCGCCACTACGTGCTGACGTGACCCCGTGGTTTATCCTGGTGGCACCCGCTAAAGTCACCATTAATTATTAAAAAACGTCTCGTTTTTATGCTGACGTGGAATGCCCGCACGCTTGGCTTATTCACGAACCAGCTGGCAGTCTGGCATTGTTGTCGAATGATTCTCGAGACTCTCTATATATTTGAAGCGCCATTTATGCGAGTACCTTGGATTCTCGACCGCATATCGTCCGGACAGACATATACACAGTGTGTATTCATTTGCATATATACAATTTACATACGCCGTCTGGGATGATGGCTCCGAGAGGGCGTCTGGTGCCATTGGTGTTTATTCAAGCTATTGTGCTTCTATGTCTCTGCACGATACAGGGGATCTATGCTCAGAAGAAGAGTTCTTGGCAGACTCTTAGCGGTTAGTTGGTGCTCTGCTTTCCTCTTTTTTGAATTGATTGAGAAAGATTCATTGATTTTTCAGCGTTTTCAATCACACCCACATGAAAAATTGCTGATGTATTTGTGTCCCTGAGTTCAATTCAGCGTTGTCAATCACACCCACTTCAAGAACTGTCATTTTATGTGTCCCTGAGTTTAATTCAGCGTTTTCAATCACACCCACTTCAAGAACTGCCATTATATGTGTCCCTGAGTTTAATTCAGCGTTTTCAATCACACCCACTTCAAGAACTGACATTATATGCGCCCGTCTGATAGTCTAGCATATTAGCCGGGGAAGAGTTTTTATTTGTTTAATTTATTGGTTTGGGGGAATAATTCACACTTTTCAACCTCCCCCACATCAAGATCTCCCATTATATCTATCCTTCCCATAGTCTAGCATGACAACCTGCTGTAATTTGATGTTTCATTTTTATTAAAGAATAATTCAGTCCTTTAAATCACATTCCCTGGCCCCACCCAGAACTGTGATGTATTAGCAATGTGAGAATTTTGCATCACAGCTTACTGTAATTGCATAAAATATTAATTAGTTATTTTCTATTTTGAAGTAATTCAGTATTTTCAATCACACCACATCAAGAACTGCCATATATTTGTCTCTGTGGTGTTAATCATAAAAGGCTGCTGTGGTTGGATATATTTAATTTATTTTCCCTGTTTTGAAATAATATGGTATTTTCAATTACACCCACATCAAGCACAGACCTTAGATGTGTCCCTCAGACAGTTGAGGATGATGGCCTCCTGTAATTTGATGATCCAGTGTCTTTTTGTTTTTGAAATAATTCAATATTATCAATGACACCCACATGATCCAGTGTCTTTTTGTTTTTGAAATAATTCAATATTATCAATATTTGTCTATCTGGTAGTTTAGCATAATAGCCTGCGTTAAGTACATTATTCAGTTTGTTTTGAAATTATTCATTATTATCCGCCTCAAGAACTGTCATTGTGCTTGCCCCTCTATCAATTTGGAAATATAGTCTGCTGTCATTTGATAATGAGCAATCACTGCAGTTATTTCAAATTGGGTACATGCTAGAATTATCAGCCTTCTTTGGGTATATGAATTTCGGCTTTAGCTGATGTTCTACCCAACAGAGTAGCTTTGCAAAAAAATCCTGATGTCCATTTGAATTTCTTCCCATCCGTTTGTATCACTTTTAGCTGCGGTCAATCCTGAATTTACCCTGCTGGCTATGAGGGACTGACAACGGAGTACCGTGGGAATAAGTTAAATTCATTTGATTCTTGGTTTGTTTAGAGCTGCTCAAATGCATTTGTTCAGCTTTTGTGTGTCCTAGACTTTATGGTATAGGATGAGGCCATTTTATAAACTTGCAAGCCCATAATAGACTGCAATTGATCTTTGTTATAGTCTACAACTCCAACAGGTGTGAAATGATCGTATAGAAATTGTGGCCTTGATGCATCATTTTGTTGTTAGTCTAGCCTAATCTCAAACAAATTCCACTCTAGAGATTGGCCCAAGAAGATTAGTATTACCATAAGGTTAATCTCGGTCATCTCAGAGTGAACTTTGGTTCAACTGCACTTTCTTAGCACAAGAGGGTTATACGAGAAATTTGGAATTCTTATTTGTTTATACTGTACAATGGTTTTCTACAGCCCTTTGAGCATTTTGGGAGATTTGCTTTATTGATGAGAAACCAGTTACAAGATCACCTTCTGAAACAGAAGTAACAACTGAATTTAAGCCCTCATTGAATCAACCATGATTAGATTTTGACTCACTGTCAACTAGTTTCTTTTCTGTCTGTTATGTATATGCTTTCTAAGAAGATGATATTGTTACTGAGATACACCAGATTATGACTGCCATTCCTTCCTAACACAATTTCCAGTGCAGATGGCTAGTAGATATATAGATTTGTTAGGTGAAATTGATAATCAGATGGTATAAAGTGGCTGCACATATGGCCATTGTAATTTCAAGCAATTGAGAGCCTAAAATCAACTGATTAAGGCCTCTGGACTATGATGCAAGGATGAGTTAAATTGGAATTTATGAAGTAGATGTCAATCCTCTAATGAAGTAATATAAAAGATGTCCGTCTGCAACAAGTGAATTCTAAAAGTGGTGTTAGGATACAGAGGCTAGACTGGACAACACATGGAATTTTACAATGGTTTAGACATATTCACCAGCATAGATTTTCACCTTGATTGTTTAGGCATTGTATAATACAGAAAAACAGAGGATAAATTGCCTCTGAAATGGTTGCAAAACCCAAAGTTAATGAATTTCTAATCGCTTGCCCTGTGTACACTCCCTTTGACATTCACATTACCTTTGAAGAATAATCATTTGGGATTTAACTGGTGATGTTTGATAATGATGCATGCTCAGTAGGGACAACTACATTAGAGTTCTATCAGTATGTAAAATCAACAGCTTGGGAAAACATGGCTGGAGGTGCCATTGTGTACCTGAAATTTTGTGGAATTGGAATCCTCTTTCATTGCGTCTTTGTGTTGCACTTTGCACCTATTAGCTTCTATTGAATTCGTATTGCCTATATTTGATCGAATATAAATATGAATCAAATTATTCAACTTTTCTTTGCACAACAGTTAAAATCAGGATACACCACTGTAGTCGCAAAAATTCTGAAATGCAATTGAGGGAACTTTGTCATAAAGATATAGATGTACATCCTTATAAAATGGTCTTTTCTGCTTCCTCTTCTTATGTTCTTGATAGCAATATGCGTTCTGGCTTATCAGTGCAGGAAACTACTTGTCTTACCTGTCTTGGAGATATTTAAATGAGTTTTATCTTTAGAATCAATCAATTTTTTTCATGTTTTGTCAGCACTTGGCACCCTGTTTCCTTTTTCCATTTTCTTTAATCTCCTCAGATTTATTTTGGGATCCGTGTCCATTCAATATCCTTAATTCCTAACTTTGGCCATTATCTATGGTGATATTTAATATTCTAATTTCTCTACACCCTTCCCTCTTCATTCTTCATTAGTACCTTTTCCTGAAGCCAAAAAACTTATAATGCACCTGACCAAAAATAGTCCGTAAAGAAGATTGTTACCTCTGTTGTACCCTAAAGACATGTGACAGAGATTATGCAAGATATGTTTCTCATCTTCCTACATTGGGAAAACGTTTGTATCTATTCTGTATGCTTACATAGTTGTTTACATAGATAAATTGATTTGTAATCTCCCTGAGTTCAGCATCCACAATTCTGTAATTCATAGTGTACATCAATATTTTGTTGCTATGTGTGCATTAGTGGATATCCTGTTCAGTATCCTCTGTATTTAGACAGACTAAAATCAAAACTCATCTGTTAAGGATTTTGTCTGTATACTAATAAAGGATAACGAATAGGGCTTCTGAGATAAGGTCATTACCCACTCCGCTGGAAAGTCCATAACAGTTCCTTTGATATCAAAGCCTTTAATATTCACTCCAGATTGTGATAGCAAGTAAACTTGCTATATTTCCAAAAGTATCTTGATTTGTTGCCTGATCTACTTTTCAAACTCTGTGCTACACTTCCATCTAAAATACCCAGGACACATGCTCTTTTTCTATTTTGATTAGGTGCACCTGGAGAATTTTAAAATGAAGCTGGCAGGATTCTAGGGTTTTAAGTGCTGTTTTGTTTTTATTAAATCACGTGTTCTAGCTTCTACCATCTTTTTGGCCATTTCAATTAAAATCATTACGATTATTCTTATATCCATTAAACTTCTCTTGCTTGTTTCTGAAAATTGCATTGAGGTTGGAAAGAGATAATCACAAATTGTGACTTTTTTTTGCCTGTCTTTCTGCAGGTCAACCACCACTGGTCATAGCTCGTGGTGGACTGTCCGGACTTTTCCCTGACCAAACTCTTCCTGCATATCAAATTGCAATCAATAACAGCTTATTTGAAGCTGCAATGTTTTGTGACTTGCAGCTATCAAAAGATGGACAAGGCATATGCAGAACAGATATACATTTGGAGAACAGCACAGACATTAATTTAGTTTTTCAAAATCAGAGTACTTCTTATTTTGTCAATGGCAAAAACATCAGTGGATATTTTTCTATTGACTACACTGCGGAAGAGCTCCTAAGCAATATTTCAGGTGGGTTAAAAAAGTGTAGTAGACACCCTTTTATCATGGTTGCATATTATACATTTCTTTCCAGGTTTACATTTGTATAATAGGCTGTGGAAATTTGAACTCTGTTCTTGCCTACATTTATTTTAGAAAGTCATGGTTTTGTTGTATTTGGGGAATTAAAGGAATGCCACTCTTGCTTTTTCTTGCAGCAATTCAGGCATTCACATCACGCGCTCACGTCTTTGACAGAACTTTTCCAGTGCTTCCACCAGAAGCACTGTCTTCATTTGGTGCATCTGCAGTTTGGTTGAATGTACAGGTAAATCCCGTAGGCTTGCATATAGTAGATGTTTATTAGTTTTGAGTTCCTGTTCAACATGTTTTATATTTAGATATTTAAATTTTTGTGGGATTTTTACTCAGTGAGAATATTTTTAATGCCCCAGTTATCACTTCCAGCTTCATGACCTTTTTCCACGAGTAGTAAAGTCTATAACATTTTCACTCGTGTACATTGGTGAATAATCACAAGGCAAAGGGAAGCACACATTTTGTTTCTGTAGTATCTGGTAGTGGTAGTATTCTAAATGGGGTAATCAGCTGTGACACTGCACAATAAAAATGATTACTTATATCAATATGCAAGTATTTTTGTCCTTTTCAGTGCGTTCTGAATTCTTATATGTTCATATTCATGGCAGTATTCAAAGTTTTATGACGAGCACAATTTAAGCCTGCCATCATATGTGCGGTCTTTATCAAAAACGATGACCGTAGATTATATCTCTTCAACTGAGGTTGGGTTTTTGAGAGCCATAGAACCAAGTTTTGGAAGAAGCAAGACAAAGTTTATATTCAGATTCCCAAACAAAGAAGATACCGACCCTTCAATAAATCAAACATATGGTTCCATATTAAGCAATTTAACATCTGTGAAGACATTTGCTGCCGGAATCCTAGTCCCAAAGAGCTTTATTTGGCCACTTGGTACAGATGGATATTTGCAAGCTCCTACAAATCTTGTAAAAGATGCGCACGCTGCAGGGCTGGAAATTTTTGCTGCTGATTTTGCCAATGATGGATTTGATATGAGCTACAATTATAGCTATGATCCAATAAGAGAGTATCTACAGTTTGTGGACAACAACAATAATTTCTCAGTTGATGGCGTTCTAACTGATTTCTCTGTGACAGCATCAGAGGCAATAGGTACAGTGTCTTTCTACTCTTAAGTTTTATCTAGTCCATGCGGAAATTTCTTCCTACTGTCTTCTAAGGCCCCCAACCCCATTACAGATTACAAAGTTTATGTTTTTGGATATTTTTAATTTCGTTACAGTAATCTTATATTAGTGCCATTAACTTAATCAGATTCCTCTGAATTAATGACAATGCAGCTTGCTATGCTCACAACAATGGCAGTACTTCCTTAAGAGCAGGTTCAAAATTAACTTCATATCCGGCATAATTCTTGCTTATTCATTTTCATCTGTTATTCTAAGTTTCTGACAGATTAATGGTGCGAGTTTTATAAAACTTGAAAACTCTGTATATTGGCTAATGATACTCAATATGCTCAACTTGTGGCAGCAGGAAACCCACTAATCATTTCCCACAATGGAGCAAGTGGTGACTACGCAGGTTCTACTGATATTTCCTACCAGGCTGCCATAAGAGATGGAGCTGACTACATTGACTGCTCTGTCCAAATAACAAAAGATGGCATTCCTTTCTGTAGGGAGTCACCAGACCTTATGGTTGGGACAGATATAACAGATAATTCAGTATTTTTTCCTTCTCTACAGAAAAGCATTCCAGAAATCCAGGACAGTATTGGCATCTTCACATTTGATCTCACATGGAGTGACATTCAAAGCTTGAAGCGTAAGTCTGGTCTCTATCCAAGCTGAGTGAATCAATCTAAATGGAATAAATCTCTCCCTCTTATGCAAATATAATTCTTGTAACAATGTGGTGATAATTTGAATTTCTGAAATTATCGAGCATGTTAAAATTTCCTTTATCCTTTAATTTAACAACTCACTAAAGATATTAATGCTAGCTATATACCTATAACATGTAAGGAGTAGCTAACCAAGGAAATGAAAATCCATGTATATATGTTATATCAATTCTTGCATAAGTATTGTTCACTTACTTTGAGTTTTTAGAGGAAACTGATATAATTTTATTAAAAAAACCTTCTTTGGCCATGCAGCAAAAATATCTAGTCCATATGATAAGGATGGGTTTCACCTTTTAAGAAATCCTGCACAAGATGAGATGGGGAGTTACATGAACTTGACTACTTTTCTCCAATTTGCAAAGAGGCAAGCCAACATTAGTGTTCTTATCAACATAGAGGTATTGTTATTCAAGCTGCTTATTATAGGATCAAAGATATTGCATTGAAAATCGTTGCTATTCAAGCTACTTATTATAGGATCAAATATATTACATTGAAAATCGTTGTTATGAAAGCTTAGAACCTAGTATTGAAGTATATTTACATGTTTCAGGCCCAACCCAAAAGGGCCTCGTTTGTTCTATATGTAAATTCTGGCAGTGTGATATTTGAGTTAATGTTGTTAATTATAAAAACTTAAAGAGTCCTGACTAAAATGCTTCTTGTGTCTATTGCAGAATGCACGAGCTATAATAACAAAGAGGAACCTTGATGTCACAAATGCCACTCTTTCTGCATTAAACATGTCTGGCTATGATAAAATATCTGATAGGATCAGGATACAGTCTGATGACAGTGCAGTGATTCGCCAATTCAAGCAAAGAACACAGTTTAAGCTTATTTATATAGTGGATGAAACTAATATCCCTATCTCTGATTCAGCCATCAAGGAGATCAAAACGCTTGCTGACACTGTGTCATTATCTAGGGGTGTCATATTTCCTGCTTCTAACGATTTCTTCCTATTAAATCCCACGGATGTTGTCAGGCGAATGCACAGTAATAACATATCAGTTTTTGTCTACACTATGAGAAATGAGTTCCCTACTTTAGCCTTCGATTATCTTGCAGATCCAACAATGGAAATTAACTCCTTTGTAGAAGTTGCCAAGGTAGATGGGCTTGTCACTGACTTCCCAGCAACTGCATCAGCATACTTAAGTAAGTCATCTGCTTTATGTTTTTTAGGATTTGCAGCTTTGAGATATCCTGCTTCATATTTTTGTCTATTTATAATTATTTGAAATTTATACTACTCTACTAGCCACTCCTATTGTTTTTTATTGTGTAAGATTGCGTATTTGTTCAGTCCCACTAACCCTTATTCACCTCTGGTCGGCATTATTATAGATTAAATTGAATTGGTGCAAGCAATGTAGCTGCTATTTACATTGAATCTATCTTTACATGTCATTGCAGGTAATGTTTGTCATCAGCCTCAAACAGCAAATGATTATCCTATGTTTCTTGTTGTTCCGGGATCTGCTTTGACGATCATACCACCTGAGAACTTGTCGCCTGCTTCAGCCCCAGCTCCACCTCTTTCATCAGTGATAAGCCCTTCATTGCCAGCATTGACAGATGCTACTGCCCCAGAACCAGCTTCTCCAGCTTCTACTGCGCCTAGACCGAGCATACCAAATAAACCCAGCAGTGCTTGTCATACTAGGCAGTCTCTGTTGGTATCTGTAATAATAGGGATCTTCATATTATTCTCTGTTTCTTAGTTAGAAGGATTATGTGCTATATTTTTTTGATTGAGAACTAGGTTTGTACTCTCATTTTTTACATCAAGATTCTAGAAGTACCACCAGATATTGATTTGGCAAGGGAAGTATCCGATGCTTCCCTGTCTCAGTTTTCCTTTGTAAAGTTTATGCTCTCTGAAATTTCAAAGAAAGGGCTTCTTAAAATATACTCTGGAGATCTTATCTGGAAGCATCCTTCTCCAATTGTTTTTGGGTTGTTGCAACTGTAAAAGTGTTAAAAAATAAATTTCAGAAGATTGATGTAATGCAGTTTATGGCATACAACTTGAACTAAATAAATGACACGAAAGAAATAGACCTTCAAGAGCAAGAAGCTATTTTATGGAAGTAATGTGGTACTTTAGATGTAGGGGCCGAGGCCCTTTAATTGAATGTTAATAATGTTCATAGATTTGGTATTTGACTGTTAGTAACAGGAAACACCATGATAAGAAAAAGAAAGACACAGTAGTATAGGATATGATCATGGGCATGGATCAGTTATATCTATCTTCAAGGAAGCTTGTGAAAATGGCTACAGCAGTTTATATAGACAAGCATTTTGAGAACCATTGTAACTATATATATAATTGTATCTCTTACACAGTTACATGCTTTATAATCCACGAGTCATAAAAGGGTGAATTCATAATCCACAAGTTACTCATTTTACCAGAGAAGTCAGACGTGGAGGGTTATACGTGTCACTAATTGTTAGACATCCCTCATTTACATCACTAGTATAGATATCTTAAATGTATTTATTTGAAAATAGATGATAGATATCAATTTCGAGTTGTTTATCTTGGATTACTTACGTAGTTTTGCATAATCAAGGAATCTGCATTGGTTAATAAAACCATCACATGTTTTATAAGCGTTCAATAAATTGTTGATAGATGGCCTCAATCATGTTGCAATGTTGTGTAGGGCTCGAAAAATATTATTGGGGAACCGAAAAACTGGCTCCAAACTCTCTTGCATGGTAATTTCGGATTGCCTGTTCTAAGCAAGAAGAAGCATTGCAATAAATTGTTCAAATAAATGTCAAATTTAACTTCGGCCATTTTTTTGACATCTCACACGATTACACTTCACTGTCAACCTCTTGGCTGCCATCGTAGGTTACGCATATCAACATAGTTAGTATATATATATATATATATATATTCGAAAAATGTTAATATATATCAATCTTGATTGGATTTGTCAAATAGTTTCTCCCAATACAGGGTTCCACATTGATAATGACTCTCTCACCTTCTCCCCAAATTTTCCATTGAATGGTGATGGATGCCTCAATCTATCCACACCGCTATTAGGCTAAAAAAACTTTCCAAGGGAGAAAGAAGGGCTCCAAACTCCACTACATGCCCAAGATAGCATGATTTTTTTAATCGATTTCTTCAATTGAGAAGCAAAACTACTCTATAACAGCCAAACGGATGCTAAATTTATGGTTGGCCATTTTTATTGACATCTCACACTATTACAATAACTCCTCCCAACCCGCACGGTTTCCATTGTTGGTTATGTCTATTGGCGTAATTAAGTACAAAAATCTTGAATGTTTTTAATTGAAATCACTGATATATATCAATTTTGAGGTGTCTATCTTGGATTTGTCACATAGTTTCACCTATTGAAGGGTTTTGCATTAACAAACATGTCACATAGTTTCACCTATTGAAGGGTTTTGCATTAACAAACATGTCACATTTTTCACACATGTTATGTTGAATGGTGATAGATGACCTCAATCTATAGGCACTATTGTGTTGGGCTCAAAAAAGCATTCGAAGGAAAAAATAGGTTCCAACCTTCACCGTATTCCAAAGATATTTTGATTTTGTGGTGCAAATACAACACCACTATACATTTATTATAGCATCACTTTTGTAGGGATTGTGCTTGATTTTTCTTATCAATTTTGCTTCACCTATTAATTATAAAACATGAAAAATATAATGTGAAAATGGTAATATGTAAAACACCTATTTAGCTTGCACTCTGCAAGTTTTGACCTTTTCACCTCTAATAAAGCAACGACTTGCAATTTGACTTAGTGACACTTATTTTATGTAATCACTTCATACATAAAGTCTATCTAGAATTTGTAAATAATCCACATTTGCATGCCCATGTTTGTACTTCCCATGTGGGAGAACAACTTCTTGTAGATGTAAATTTTGACTTGTGACTTCATTTGAGCCCGTTTTTAAAAATGTAGATCTTTAAAAGGTTCATGTAGTTGTAACTGGGATAAGCCTCTTAGGGCATGGTCCCATGGAAGGGGGGCTCCTTAAATATCTCAACGGGTGTTGCTGAGAAAATTTAGGAGCATTTTAGCTCTTTTAAGGTCCTATGATTTTTTATTAGTTTCCTCAACAATACCCGCTGAGATATTATAGGATCCCATTGGATATTAATTGTTATTTATAGGAAAATAAAATCATATTTCTCTCTAAAATCACCAAAAAATAATGGCGGGAATGCACATTAGATTATATCAGCCCTGAACTGTAGGGGGAAACTCCCAGCCCCCCCTCTCCAGCCACCTCTTAAGTTTAGGGGGCTAAAAAAGTGGAGCTCCTATTTTTAGGCCTAGATTCTATTATTTCCTGTAGCTGGCTTTAAAAATAAGCATGGGACCTTCTGCTGCACGAAAATAGGAGCCCAAGCCCCTCCATGGGACCATGCCTGTAGTGCCATTTTTGATGACTTTTTGGGCCTAATGGAACCATTTAGAGGCCAAAATTCTTATTTGAATTTTTAATCACTCATTATAAGACTTTATGAGTCATTTTTTTTGAAGGGGCGCAAAATCATAGGTTTATGTCACCAATGAGTCTATGAGATGTGTAAAGTCCTCTCGAAATTTTATTGAACCATTAGAGTTGATTTGAAAAATTACTAAAAATGCCAAGAGTGTTAGTAGTTACTAAAATTATTATGTTTTGAGTTTATAAACACCGGAAATTTGGTGTTTGACACTTGACAACAACAATTTTGTGCACTCTTTGCCACACTTGGTGTTGAGCCCAAAAATTCTACATTCTTTTATTGGTTAAGTTCCACATTGGGAACTAATTATTCATTTTTATTCTTTATACTCTTTGGGTCACACTATGAAAATATCGACATAACTGAGCACATGAATATTAAAAGATCCACGCGCGAAAATATCAAAAGGACCATGCGCGAGACTTATAGAGGAACACCGTGAAAAGGTTGACAAGTGCACAATTTCTGGAAGGAAGCATGCAAGATTTGGGATAAGGCAAGAGGAAGTTTCACTCCTAAAAATAGAATATGAAGGTACATAGGTATATTTGTAAGAGAACATGTACATGCAAAAGATAGAGCACCACACCAGAAATAGACAAGAAAAAGATAACAAAAGCAACTACAAGTTGGGTTAATTGCATGAAGTCGGCATAGGAACAAGCAAAGCGGGCTAGGGATGGATGGTCTTAAAATAACAAGTGGCATATAGATCAAGGACATGGCTAAATATAGTCATGAGACTTTTAAAAGATTACCACGTGGAATGTAAAACTAGAATTTGGTGACATGTAGCATAGTCACTGCCTTAATGTAATAGTTGAGTGGTAATTATGGAACCCAAGGGCTAAGAACAACTTTTTTTCAACTAGTGAAGGGCAAGTCCCCAATAGTATATATACCACTTAGTGGGTTCATTGTAAAAGGAAACATGATTGACACAATCATATGTAGGAGAGGATGCATGAAGGGTCTTCTTTTGGGGGATGCTAATCAGATATTCCACACCAGAGCATACAAGGTTGCATTTACTTATGTAATGTTTGGAGGTAATCAATATGGAGTACATTATTTGTGTAAAGTTTATTTTTTATCGAGAATTGTTATTGCTTAGTATGCTTTTATTTTATAATGTTCCTAAATCACTTTATATAATATGCCAAAACATGACAGGACTGGTACTCTTTCTCATGCCTCAGGTGAGCGTGCCAAGGTTTCTACCGTGGTGTGATAGGCTGGGTGCGAGGGAGTTGGAATAGATTTATGTGCTACCAGTGATGACAAAATTTTGCACGCACATATTAATGTTATATGAGTAGCTAGATGCACAACATTTTAGTTTTAATATTGATGGGACCATCATTTTTTTTGCTTGAGTTACCTAGGGAGAGGGCCCTAGCCCTTTGTGGCATCACCAGAAGACACCGGTCATGGAACCATCCAAGGATGGTAGTTTTAGCTCCCGGACGAGCCCATGGATTAGAACCATTCATTATCGTGGTCCCCTATCACTAGGGTATCCAAATTTGTATGATAGTAGGTCGCCTTAACACAGAGCCTAGATTTGAACCTTGGACCTCCTTGATTACAAGTAGACCTAAGAACTTGGGTACACCAGTTTACCCATCTAGGAAAGAAGTATACTTGTGACCATCATGAATTGTGCACAGATGATAAGGCTTGCAAAACACAACATATCTTTAGATGCGCATTGTAGGAAAATATTGGCAGAAATGTATGATTTAAAACTACTGTTACATAGAATACTTCAGTGTCAAAGATTTTCCTATGTGGATGAAGCATAGTTCAATTTTCCCAAAGTTGCATAGATCATATTTGAGTAATTTGCCTTTAGAAGGAAGAATCTATGCGATGAGACATAGGAATTGAGAACATCCCCAGTGAACTTCTAATTTTCCCACCTGTATGCTTGAGCTAGTGTACAATTGTTTGGGAAGGGAATCAGGAATTTGGGGAAGAAGCATGATTGGACCATCAGATTCACTCAAATGATTGTACATTGAGAAGGATACAATATAAATAATTTAAGTGAAATGATCAATAGCTAATTTGTGGAACTAGATTTGACTTGACAGTTATATTATTGAAACCTACTCATGAAAAATATTTCTTACACAAGGGATGAAAGCTCAGTGACAAAGAGTACCAAGAGTCACGAATAATCATGAGAAAAGAGACAAAACAACTGAGAGGATGATAAGGACGTAATAAAATGGAATGGAATCCTTTCTTGGGGACCTATTGTGCTATCACATGGATAGTCTGGACATCCCATACATATAAGCAGCACCTGAGTACTTAGAGATAGGGATAGGTGAATAAATTGGCAAGTAAATACATGATGAAATACATTAGGAAGTTTAGGATCAATATATCTTCACATTTATCTTATAACATACTAAACCAACGGACTGGGAATATAGATATAATTCAATCCTAACACCCCTAAAGCACAAAAATTTAGAATGATGAGTAGAATTACCTCAAAAAACCTTCAAGCACGGGAGGTGTCTTTGTTGGAATGGATGTGCTAGGAAGTACCTTGATGAATTTGTATTACTTGCTTATTGACACCTCTAAAAATTGCATAGCACTTCATTTCTAGGATGCATAATGGCTCTTAAGGATATCCAGTATTCATTTGCTTAATGTGCCAATTTATAAAGGTTTATACATGCAAGTTTCAAGTTTTCCAAATTAGCTATCCCACTAGAGGGTGGTCGATCCACATTCCTTTAGGAAAATGAAGGGTTGATATTAATTCTATCGTTGGATTTAAGTATTCAATGGTTCCAAGATTTAATGTCAGGATTAAAGATATCTCATCCCCTTTAGAGGATTAGATTAATTTTCATTCTAATTGACACTTAAACAATTAAGGTCCTATGATCTTTGGTTAATTTAATAAAATTATAGACCTCCTATGATCAGGTGGTAGAAGGGTTATGGGTTAATTTATGATCATAATATACTCATATTATGATTAGTTTGAATCTTCCTTGTTTAAATTAAATTAACCAAAGATCAGTAAATAGGAGATCCTAATTTAATAGGTAGAGTAGGTGGTTTAGGGAATTTTAATCTTCCCAAAATATGATCTTTGGATTATTTTAATTGTAAACAAGTGAAGATTCAAACCAGTGTTAATGGGAATTGTGAATAGGAGAGAAATGTTAGCTGTTCCAGAGGTAGTATTAAAGAATATTATGTGGGAAGAATTATTAATGACATTTTGGGAATAGGGACTAATTTTAAGTGTCCAAAAATAAAATCTAACTATGTTGGATGAGTTATGGGAGTTCTGGTAAGGATTTAGGAGGTTCAAAGAATAATAGATTTTAAAGTCAGGATTGGTGATGCCCTCTACATGATGGGAAAATCATTTTTGTTACAAAACTTAAATGATTTTATGATGATAACTCCAAATACTGTAGCAGGATGCCTCTTCTAGTCAAGGAGATTAAATAATGACCTAAAATGATTACTTTTTTACGTTTTATGATGATTGGATCGATTGATAGATTGCTTTAATTATATCAAAAGGTTATTTAGGATGTCCCAAGAATCAAGATATGAAAAGGATTGACCCCAATACACTCATTGGGTATGCTCATCAAAAAGAATAATGTAGGTCCTGGTGAATCTCGAGTTATGATGATTGGAAATGGGTGACATCAACATGATAAATGATGCCCCATGAGCGAGGGTTTGAGCATGAGGGATCCCCTAAGGTGAAAAGGGGATCATTAGGGGAAAACCAGGAAGTGCACTCCCCCAATTATGTTTTGAAGGGATCTTCACCCTAACATGTTTTAAGCATTGCAAGTCCTAGTTTTGCCACAACCAACAAAATATGTGTGTGTTTTTTTTATTTGCATGGTTCACTTTTCATGATGTATGGACCACATGGAATATTTTGCAAGCATCATATGTCCTCTTGGGTGTAAAGGGGATAAGGGGGATTCACATAACATGGATGTACTTTTCCCAAAGCACGAGACTCTTACCAACTCATTGCAACTCACCCCTCATCAAGGTTTTACACCTAAGTCCTTTAAAATTACATTTTGGCTTGTCCCCCTCTCACGAACTCAAATTATAGAGCGATTTTGAGCATCTAGATGTGCTACTCTGGGTTGCCATAGGTGGACAAGGTTACAAGGTAGACATACAATTTCACCCCCATCTATTCTACACAAAGTTAATGCTCCCAGTCACACCAATGTTGAACCAACTTGCTTTGCATGAAAATGGAAAGCACATTTAGATTAAGCCCCATGAAGATCTCATTCTCAGGTCAACCACATTGATGCCACTTGTTACCATCTGGTGTAAATAACAATACGGTGTCCATTATGTCCCCCCATTTTCTAACCTTTCACCATCTCAACTCATAGATTGCAATGAGAGATCATATGAAAGCTCTATGGTCAAAATACAAGGTTAAAATCATGTTGGGAATACGCGTGACTGCGGAATAGTGCTATGATTTAATAAAAAACAAAATCATGCACACAGGATTTAAACAATTCCCCACAAAATCTATAGCAGTGGAAGTATAAACTAGAATAATCCAAATCACACAAAAGTACACACACATAACAAGCATGTACCGTGGTTCACCTAATGTGGGCTACGTCCACCAAAGATAGAGATCTCATATATATATAATATAACAAGAGATTACAAACCAACTCTTCTGCACAAGAGTACATGTATCTCTACAAGAGTATCTCCTCCTCCCAAATCTCCAACTGGATCTGCTTGAGTACACTAAACCGTGCCTCCATACCACCACTTGTGTCTCCTCCAGATCTCTAACTGGATCTACCTAAGTGCACTAAAACTGTGCCTCTCAAACATAACCAGATCTCACATACCTGAAACTACCCTACATCTGCCACTGTGCAACCAAGCTCTCACTGTATTGTGAATCTGCAAACAAGACCTCTACAATATATAGATCTACATGGATCAACAATACAATATGATCTCATGGATCTACAATACAAGATCTAGATATACATAGATCTATAATACAAGATCTCACCAACATGTGGATCTACAAGAAGAAACCCTAAGTTCTTTGCATACTATGCAAGCCATTACATGAGACTAAACAATACAAAGGAAATATAGTAGAAGATAATACCCTCTTCTCACCATTCAGATGTACTTGCTATTTCCTTCTGTCCATCTCCTCTTCATGGAGACTCTGTCTTCATGTAACATGTTCTTTCTTTTTCTTTTTCTTCTTCGTCTTCATCCTCTCAATCAGGAGAGAATCAAGGATCTAATTTTAATCCTTCTCTAACCCTAGTTTTCTAGCTTATATAAGCTTAGATAAACTTAGGGCAACATAGCTGTGAAATTACATCTAATAGATTTGCTTTAAAACAAAAAACAATATTAAACCCTGTGAATTAAAAATAAACTGCTTCGCATAGGTAACCGATGCCGGTTAGACCTAACTGCAACCGGTTCCCCTTTTTTCTGACTGACATCGGTCCTACCTGACCGATGCTGGTTCCATTTTATTTCTAGTCACTTTCCATTTCATGCTAACTGTGAAGCAATCTAGCTCCACAACCTAACAATCTCCCACTTGGAGATAAATTTCTAAACCTCTGTACTCTGGAAAAATGCACTATCATCTTCACCCAGCTAAATCTAACTATCAATTGTAATCCCATAGGGATATCCAGGAACCACAAAATAAACTAGAAGTGACATCACAAAGTAATAAAATCAATATACCTGTAAATCTGTGACTGTCCTCCAAAACCAACTAGTGCCTCTGCCACTCTGAATAGTAGCAATCTCCTCTCACTCTGCATGTGCATCATGTATCCAATCCTGTAATTCCAACAACCATGGCTTGCTCCCACTGAACATGAAATCCCCTGCACTGCCTCTAATACCAAGCTCAAAAGCTAATATGTCAGTGAGAAATAAAACTAGATGAAAGAAAAAATAAAATGATTCCCTTCTTATCAAAGAATACTTTCTACATCACAGAAGTTTGGACTTCTTATGAAGTAGGTGAATCACCTTCTTTCCATCCGAATGTACTCAACATCTCTCGTTTCCTACAACTGTGTCTAACCATGAATTTTCATTGAGGATCTCATACTTAGACTAGAAACCCTTGTCCTCAAGATTCCACACAACCGAGAAATAAAAGTCAAACAACACCAATAAACCATGGTGTAAATTTGTGCACATAATCCAAACATAGTATCAGTTACTCCAAATGAAAGAAATAAAACATGAACCATATAGAGATACCTGACCCAAAGTCTCACTAGACTAACCAAGCCAAATCCGTCCTCTTTCTGATCCAAACATTGAAGTGATCAATATTGTTTCTGCCTATACACACTGTGCCAGAAACTAGATCCTCCAAAACAGGACACTGAAACCATCTATACCACCTCTTGCTACAAAAAAAACCCTATATAGATAAGTTTCCACAAAGACCAACCACGGTCATCCCCTAACCAATCATGGTTAGCTGACCAGTATTGGTTCCTCTATGACTGACCTCAGTTCTCAGATCGATGTCAATGTTGCTGGAATGAACCCAACGCCATACAATTTGGCATAGCACACCACACTAGGTGCCTACTTCGACCGAAGCCGATAGTTGAACTGAGCCAATCATTTCAAGAAGTACCCAAATATTGCACAAAAACTTAACAACAATAATGCATGCAATAAAACTACATCAAGATGAAACACATCACCTTACCAGCACCAAGACACTCAACCACATCTTCAACTTGAAGAACATGTTTCTCTGATGGAAACCCCGTCTTCATTATGTGCTACTATATTCAACTTCTTTAATGAAGCCCATGCATCTAACTACACCAAAGGATTCATAACTGCTCCTCTATCTCATTCTTAGATCTAGATATGCAATCCCAAACATGCATGTGCAGCCAAAATAACATAAGCACTGCAATACCAAGATAAAACCATACCTCAATAACCGGATCTGCAATCTGACCAACATGTTTGTGCCTCCAAGAATTGGGGACACCTCAACAAACAAGATACATTCTATGTATCTTTCCATTTCTTCAGATCTATGATTTTATGTTTAAAACTAGGCTTCCCAACAACCGACCACGGTTACCCTGCCGATGTCGGTTACCACTTAACCGACGTCGGTCACTTTGATTTTCAGCAACCTTACCCTTCCAGCTCCCACTTGAGATTAAATCTCTTCCTGTGATATTCTCATTAGAAAAAACAAATAATGCTTTGATACCAGTTGTTGGGAATACACGTGACTGTGGAATAGTGCTATGATCTAATAACAAACAAAATCATGCACACAGGATATAAACAATTCCCCAAAATCTACAACAGTGGAAGTATAAATTAGAATAATCCAAATCACACAAAAGTACACACACATAACAAGCATGTACTGTAGTTCACCCAATGTGGGCTACGTCCACCAAAGATAGAGATCTCATATATATATATATATATATATATATATATATATATATATATATATATATATATATATATAATATAACAAGAGATTACAAACCAACTCTTCTGCACAAGAGTACATGTATCTCTATAAGAGTATCTCCTCCTCCCAGATCTCCAACTGGATCTTCCTGAGTACACTAAATTGTGCCTCCATACCACCACTTGTGTCTCCTCTAGATCTCTAACCGGATCTACCTGAGTGCACTACAACCGTGCCTCTCAAACATAACTAGATCTCACATACCTGAAGCTACCCTGCATCTGCCACTGTGCAGCCAAGCTCTCACTGTATTGTGAATTTGCAAACAAGACCTCTACTAATATATAGATTTACATGGATCAACAATACAATATGATCTCATGGATCTACAATACAAGACTAGATCTACATATATCTATAATACTAGGTCTCACCAACATGTGGATCTACAAGAAGAAACCCTAAGTGCTTTGCATACTATGCAAGCCATTACATGAGACTAAACAATACAAAGGAAATACAATAGAAGACGTTACCCTCTTCTCACCATTCAGATGTAACTGTTATTTCCTTTTGTCCATCTACTCTCCATGGAAACTGTCTTCATGTAACCTGTTCTTTCTTTTTCTTTTTCTTCTTCGTCTTCATCCTCTCAATCTAAGAGAGAATCAAGGATCTAATTTTAATCCTTCTCTAACCCTAGTTTTCTAGCTTATATAAGCTTAGACAAACTTCGGGCAACATAGCCATGAAATTACATCCAATAGATTTGTTTTAAAATAAAAAGCAATATTAAAACCTGTGACTTAAAAATAAAGTGCTTCGCATAGGTAACCAGCACTGGTTAGACCTAACCGTGGCCGGTTCCCCTTTTTCTTGAATGACGTCAGTCCTACTTGACCGATGCCAGTTCCACTTTATTTCTAGTCACTTTCCATTTCATGCTAACTGTGAAGCAATCTAGCTCCACAACCTAACAAATCATACACAAACTTATTTTATTGCTCCACAATTTGATACACTGCATTACAGTGGCCAAGAGGCACAAAATTGCATTACGGTTTAAACTCCAAAAATTCACTTACAAACCAGAGAAGAAGGGAGGGTGCAGAGCAAAATTATCCAACATTAGAACAATGAGCCTCCTTATAATATATATGAAGAATGAGAGAAAAAGGGAGAGAAGAATTTGAATCCTTTCTTTAACCACCCTAAAATTCATTGAATTCACCTAAAATAATGATGGGTGCCACTTCAAAACCCATGCCTCAATGTACTATGCCTTGTTGGGTAAGAAAGGAAACCCATACTTCATCATTGTGGTAGGTGATAAACTTGGAACATCCTAAAAAAATGGTGGACTATTTTTCTTAATTTTGAACAACTTAGTCTCACCTAATTTAAGATAACCAGTCGTAGTTGTGTAGAGGAGACTGTAAGCTTTCCTAAAAATCCTTTCTTGTGTAAATCCGAGCTCCCAGCCAAAATTTATAGTCATCTAGATATTGGGGTGCTATACTACATTAATGGCGAGTGGTTGACCTTCTCCTTTCGAAGTCTGAAATTGCTTGCAACCTCTCGAAGTCCAAAATTTTGGACTTTCAGACATTTTGACTTTGGACATTTAATCACCGTTCATTTGCTTGGGTGTGCGAAAAGTCCGAAACCCTGAAAGTCCAAAGTCTGAAATTTCAGACATTTAGAATTCAGAACTTTGGAAATTTTGTTGTGATTTTTGTGTTTTGGGGTTCTAAACTTCCAAAACTCCAAACCTCGAAACTCCGAAACCCAAAAGTCCAAAATTTCAGACTTCAGACTTTCAGAACTTCAGATTTTTTTTCCTTTCGAACCTATGACATTGTTCATTAGAAAATCGGCCTGAGAACTCCGAAATTCTGAAACCCAAAACTCTAAAATTTCCTCTGCATTGACCCCAAAACTAAGTTTGACTTCCAAAATCCTAACCCTTTTGAACTTTGAGATTTCAGGATTTTTTACTCAATTTTTCCGATTGGTCATTTCCTATCTCCGAAACCCAAAAGTCTAAAATTCAGAGTTTCAGACATTTTTTTTTCGGGCCTGATGCACTACTCACCTACCTGCACTCACCAAGATCTCCAAAACTCTAAAATCCTGAAAGTTTGAATTTCAGACTTTGTTGATTCCTTTTTGCCCTTCTTTTTCTTTGAAATGCCAAATGCCCAAGTCTGAAAAATTCAGGCCTTGGCCTCCATTCTTTTCTCTCGAGCTCTGATATCCTTCGATGTTCCCTTGGCCATTCATTTGCTGACCCCACCTACAACTTGATTGTCCAATCCCTAAATGCAAGCTCCCATGGCTGGATGAATCCCTCCATCTTCTCAGTGGGCAAGGTTGTGTTGTTCAATTTTTCCTGAGAGGAAAAAATGGATAACAAGAATTTTAATTGATGTTTTGATTGATTTGAATTTTTAGATAATTTGTTGGCCAATTTGATGGTTGGATTGGTGATTAAATGAGTTATTGAATCAATAATTGATAAAATGATATGTATAAGAAAGTTTAGGGATAATGGATGGCTCTCTAAAATGATTGAAGGCATTACCACAATGAGAAGAGGTCACGAGGGGTAAAAAGATGGGGTAAATAGTGAATTGGGGGTAAACTAACTCATTTTCACCATCCTATTCAGAAAATTTGAGCTTTGATCCCTAAAATTTCCTTGAAAAAATGGTGAGGATTCCATATGATTGAAATCAATGTGCGAGGGTTTGGGACCACCAGAGACTTGCTAATGGAGGACCACCATTAAGTAATGTCTTGAATTAGTGTTTTTTTAGGTTGGGTAGATAGGTAGGTCAAAAGTAGGGGTCATAAATGAGGGTATATTAGTAGATTAGTGAAAATTAATCCCTCAGGTAAATTTTATCCTGATTGATAATGTCATTTTCATAGCTTAAGCGCCATTATCATGTGAAAATTAACATTGTTTTTGTAAAAAATGACATGGATTGAGTGATTAGGAAGGAGAAAAGGAGTAGATTTTAATACTAAGTGCATGTTATGGATGATTTTATAAGAGGTGCTTGACATCATGGTAATACGAGAGTGATGACCTGGGGTTATATCACATATCCTTCTTATTAGATATTAGATTGATAGAGCTCTACTAACTATAATAACAAAGTGATGGCACTATGAGACAAACAATTTCCACTTACCAACAGTTTAGATGACTATCATTCTTGAGGATGTATGGAGGATGTTGTTCTTACCTATTTGAGGAGATATGGACTATTGGATGACTACCAAGAAGAGCTAGGTGATGAGGAGGATGTTGATTTGTATTGATTTGATCATTAGTAAGGGTGGTATTGATGTAGATAAATGTTATGATAAGGGTTTGGTGTGGATATTCTCAGTGTTCATGATGGCTCTTGTCAGTGAAATTGTGCTTCCTAAAAAGATAAGACAATACTTACTGATGGGTCTAGTATACGTGATTGGAGACATGTGATGATAACAGACAATGTTTTCCTAGGGTCCATGTGTATTAGCCAAATTTTATAGGGATCTACACATGATTTCTTATAGATATGTATGTGGATTAGGACCCTATACTCTGCTCTAAATATGGGCCTGGGAGCACATTTTGATAGAGATGTTAGTGGGCGTTAGGTAAGTATGATCTAAAAATGAGACGATCACATATGAGTGGATCATGACTGTTGGTATTTTGAGGCCAAAAATTAGTAACTTGGTCTATTTCAAGAGGGTGATTGATGAGGTATAATGATCAAATTATATGGTGTCCATATAAGGAATCATGGATAACATGGGTAGATGATCACTATTAGGACTATATTATGATTCATTATTACATCATGCACCAAAACTTCTATGAGATATAGAGATATAGGCCCAGTAGGGTCCAAAGATAGTTTTAGTTGTAGTAGGCTGTACTAGTGGAGCCCATACATATTTTTTCTAGAGTTGTCAAGGAGAGGGGTCCATGGTGCCACTATATGAGTAATATTATATCCATGTTTAGATATACCAGTCTAGTACCAATATAGTATGATCCATGTGTAGGTGTGGTAGATACAAGCACAAAAGAATCATATGATACATGGTAGGTGCAGGTCAGAATTGCTTGAATCACTAGGCCATTACTAATACTAACATTGAATCATCTAGAGAACATTAAGATCATGCGGAAAATTCTCTAAAAAGGGATATATGTGAGATAGGTGTGATTTTGATAGTATATATATAGATACATAATCTATGCACTTGGGTAAATTTCTAGGTCCTAAAGCATACTAATGTATACATGATTCCTAAGCAAGAAAACTAGTGGTTTACAACTCCTTTTGGCCTTTTTGTTTTATCTCTTGAATTCTTATTGGTCTTGCACATCTTACAAACTTGTCGGTTCTTCACTGATTTATATTTTATGGCATCAAACACCAGCACCCATTTAGGACAGAAGTGCTTATGTGCTCCTGTCCCTCTGATTCAATAAAATTTGAATGTAAAGATATGATATAAATGATATACAATGGATTACAAATGCTAGATAATTTATTTAATTTTAACTATGAAAGGAAATGAGAGGGGTAAGGTACTTATCTTAATTCCGCTTATCCTGAAGTGATTTTGGACTGGAAGAAGTGATGAAACATAAATATAGACTATCACAATCAGGCTAAAAACAATGCAGAGATGCTCCCAATGCCTGAAAATGGGTGCCTGGGAAAGGATAGGATGCCCGCGGGTGCCCTAGACCTCAATGGGGGTGCTGGAATCTAGAGAAATGGTCGAAACCTAGTTCAGATAGTGTCACTAGGGCTTCGTACTTGTTCACTTTTTTTCACCTTTATGTCACACTTGGATAACCAAGGTACCTGTAAATATGCACACAAATATCCTCCTGCAAAACCCTCAAAAAGACATCAAATCTTAAAAAATAAAGATGCAAAATGATGGGTCAGACTCTCCTCAGTTGTCACAATAGTGAACTTATGACTGAGATATACACTACATCTCAAACCCAATATATTTATGTGTGACTGTGTGTGCAATAGTGCTCCTAGGTTGCCCTTGCACCAATGACACCAAGATAGCGGGTGGCAGTTAGATAAAATAAAGAATGTGTAGATGGAATAGAATGAAGTCCCCTTCCTATGAAGTGTGTATGCATAATAATGTACCTAATTTCAAACCTTTGAGATATGTAGATAGATAACCCTTTGTAAGAATATCCCGCACATATAATGGTATGTATGTTGTGTTTATATAGGGATATCTTACTTGAATTTCAACACTAATGACCCAACACGCCACCTAGTACCTAAGGATATGAGAGGGAAAACCAAAAATACTGACCTCAAATGTCAAAAATAAGATCAAACATAAAGAATACACAGTCTCCCAGGATGGACAGGAGCATCTAGCGATAATGTCTAGTCCTAGGTGTTAGTGTCTAGAAGCAAGTGAAGACAAATGAGTTTAGACAGATAAGGATCCCTATGACCTGACCAGAATGGGTGTATGAGTGAAAAGTGTGCAATATAAAAGAAATAGAAACCAAAAATACAAGCGGATGGAATATGGAAAGGGTCACCAGTGAATACTCTTCTTACCTAAGATCCATATGTAAAACAACATACTATGTGGTATGGTAAATATTAGTAAGTGGCATGATTTTGTGTATACATTCTTCCCCACTTTATGTTGGTGAGTGAAAGCTCAATAACATAAAGCAGATAGAGATGCATACCTGAGAGAATTCCATAGAATCCCATATCACATCTATGGTAGAAGTACGTGTCAAACGAGAATATATAGCATGATGATCCATGTGGCATAATGAGAGATGTGGGATCATTATGATGAGCACTAAGAGAGATTGATGATTGCGATGTTGAATGATTGGATATTTCAATTTTTTCATTTATGGATATGTGCTAGGGTAGAGATTGATCAGTTCCCAACCTGATTTCAAGTGTGTGAAAAACTGAGGATTCGGGCATATGCCAGTAGAGGAAGAGTGTAGGGAGAGAGGTCTAGTTTTACTCTCCAACTTTAACTACATCTACAAAAGGTATAACTACTACAAATAAACAAAGACAAGATTTTTCTGATTTGGATCCAATTTGATCATACATGAATAACCCATATAGGAGTAATATAGGAAAGGAAATGACATCTCATTAACCCTACTTTAGGGGTGTCGCCACAATGTGTATGAGATGGATTCCATGTTAGGTAATTTTGAAGTAGGCGCAATTTGTAGAGTAACTTCCCATGTTAGGTAATCTGGGAAAGTGGTGGTATAACTCCCAAGTTAGGTCATCTAGGAGGATAAATATGGTGTATCATGTTTTTGAGATTTGATTGTATGTGATTGATTGATTGACTACTCATGGAGATAGTTTACATTTATTTCTCCTAGATTAGGTCATTAGGGGGAATCAAAAGAAATTGGTGTGAAATGTCACGTAATGTATGCGGAAATATTTAAAAATGAGGAATTAGAGATATATAATGATCGTGTAATGGTGCAAAGGTAATTATAGGATGGCCCCGATTGTATGCCCCCTTTCGAAAAAAGGGAGAGTGATGATGAGAACGGACGTTGAGCTGAAAGGAAGTGTGTACTGATGTAATAGTGAACATATGATGATAGATATCACAAAAAATGTGTGTATATTGTGTTGAAATGTTGTTGAGGAAGTACTGAATGTTTGTGAAATGTGTACGATACGATAAAAGGTGGAATTCTAAAGAGAATGACACGTAAACAAGATAGGAATCAGAGTAACAATTCTCAAGATATGACTGAAATGGGGTAATATGCATTAGTTTGAAGAATAGCAAGAACAAATAATGACTATAGTGCGTGGTAGGTAATGAAGAAGTTACAATAAATAGTAATATTGAAAAATTAAATAGGAAATTCATTTGATTATTGCGCATGAGTGTGATTTTGAGCTCTGCGTGTGCGTAGGATGCCTCAAGTGAGAGCACCATAATTGAGTCGGTTAGAGATGGTGGTGGACAGTTAAGTGACATCACGTACGACAGTTGAGCTAGTAAGTATGATTTTTTTTTAAAAATGTGTTGATATAAGTCACCTTTTAATGAGTTTTTGCAAAAAAAAATTTTTCAATTTTCTCAGACATTTTGGCCCTGGACAAGAGCAGTGAAGGTGCTAATGGCCTTCAAGACACTAGCGCCTAGGCATGGGCACTAGTGACCTACTCGTGGGCACCCTATAGTCCTGTTCTTGGGCACTGAGCATCCCATAATTCTTGGGTTGAGCCCAAAGTTTTGTAGATGTGAAAATTTATGTTTGTTGACATGTTATAGGTAAGCTGCATTTGCATGTATATAAGATGTTATTGGATTATTTGTTATCAGTTTGTGTTGTGTAGAGGAACATTGATTCAAGATAATTTCTGTGGTGGGTGTCATTTGATTACATTTCTAGGATTAGGGTTTTTAGATGATGAGTGGAATGTTCTAGACCGTGTTCGGCCTACAGGAAATAACGAGGATGGGGGATGTACCCCATAATATGCCTATGCTCACAGCGTTATGTAGCGAGAGGTGGTGTGCAGATACATGCACCTTATGGTTACCTATAGGGGAGATGAAAATGACTCTAGAGGATGTGTATTGCACACTACCGTGATTACCTATTATTGATGAGAGGGTTTAGGAGATGGTCGTGCATGATGCACAAAGGTAGATGAGGGCCACGTTAGGTGATATTTTATAGGAGACTCGAGTTCATAATGAGGTACCATATTAACCTAGATACTATTATGAGATCAGGGGTTCCGCGACTGCAGAACTTTATTGTCATTTTGAATGCTATCATCAGATGTAGTGGAGGGTGGTGGTGTAAGCATATTATATAATATGCTTGACATTTACCATTAGATAGAGGAGGATGGTACAAGATATGTTCCTAGGCACAATGTGTGTTGGCCCATCTGTATATATATATATGTATATATATATATATATATATATATATATATATACATATTTACGCAGGAGGAGCACAAGGGTGCCATATTAGAGGTACCACATTGTTACATGTATGTTCCTGATGAGCATATTGTTGTATTGAGGCCAATAGTTGTCAGACCACGAGGGGAGTGGTCAAGGCATATGACAAATATATTTACTAGGATTTGGGTAGGTGTTTGTGGCAGGAAGATGGATATGGATACTTATAGAGTGATGTTAAATCGCATGGGTCCAGAGGCCGTGATTATATGGAGGCCATATCTGAGACTACATAGGGTAGCCACAGGATGCAGTAGAGTTGTGATGTATACAAAGAACTATGTGGCTAGAAGTATTGGTTTCCAGCGGTGACTAAGATATTCTAAGTAGAGCTAGTCTCACGATAGTTTAGTATGGCCCGAGATGTGACCCCTAGAGCCATATGTATGGGTTAGGGCCATTATGAGAACCGAGGATGGTCTGGATCTAGACCAGGGCCCATAGAAACACAATTAGTACCCACTGGGCTAGCACACAGAGCAGACGTGGCAATAAAGATGATAGATGTGAATGACGCGGGGTGTACGAGAGGCCTACCATGCATGGTGGATGTCACATCGATGGATATTTTTGTTTCCATCCTTTGAGATAAGGTGGGAGCACCACCGAGCAGGAGTAGTCAAAGGGGAAAACACATGCCCCTGATAGCGTAGTAGGTGGCAACGATAACAGATTGTGAGTATTTTTGTAGTTATGTTTTTTGCATTGGTTATTTGGTTTTATAATTATCATTGTTGTGTAACTAATGTATTGATATATAGATACAAGTACTACATATTATCTATTGATTATGGACACATCCATCCACACATTGGCACAGAATGTTCCCACTGATGTCCTCATAGGTAGTGGTAAGTTAGAGTGGGTGGATGGTATTGTGGGTGAACATGCACTCTTATTTGATCCAGTGGAATTAGCGGTAGCTACATGTACCGTATTGTTGAGCAAGAGTGAGATGAGATGCATGAGAGGAAACACAACGAGATAAATAGTCTATGCAGGTTGAGGTCCCTTATCACATGATGTATTTGTGCATGGTTCTTGGAGCTATAGGATTATTTTTCGGAGTAGTCTATTGATGTTACATTATTGCGTCAGCAGGGAGAGAGATATAGGGACCGTGATTAGCAGTGTATATTGAGTGGCAATGAATCTTCTAGTTCTATATGCTCCCGCAATTGTAGATAGTGATAGTGATGATGAGATATGATATGTACTTGATGTAGCGATATATGGGGGCTTACCCCCACATAGCAATGTTTTGTAACTATGATATTGTACTATTTATATATATGGACTATTGGTATATGTTTGATGATATTTGATTTTTATTGTTATGCAATATGATGATTGGTCACATGCATATTTTGGTGTATGATGTGTTGATTATTGTTTCTATATTTGGTGTGTGATATGTGTGATGATTATTTTTTTCATATGATGGGAAATGCATAGCTGTTGATGATGATTATGTTGATGAGATAGTGTATATGATTATAGATGATGTATGTATTTTGAGTGTGATGTGTAATAGATAACTGACGAAAAAGTTTATTGTATTAATGATGAAGTAGAAAATGAGTAATGTGAAAGATTATGTGAATGAGATAGTCCATGTAATAATGTATTGAAGTGTGTGTTAAGTATGATGAACAGGAGTGAGAGGAGAATAGACGATGCCCCCAAGTGTGAAGATAATAAGGGTCCATTTATATAATACCCCTTAACAGTCAAGAATGAACCGTATAGATCAAGAGTGCATCATCGGGAAGTGATTGGATAGTAGCGCTAGATAAATAGATTGATAAATCATGTAGTGTAGAAGTGGAGAGAGGTCCTTATTTTAACAGATCCCTCAATAGTCATGTAAGAACCATAAGAACATGAGTGCATCATCGAGAAGTGATAAGGTGATAAAATCACCTACCAAAGACTAATCAGGTGTGGAGCGGTAGAAGCATGTGGGGCGTAAGCAACATGAGTGTATGAACTGAAATGAATGTCGTTTGAGAATGGTGTAAATGATGGGTGATGGAGCATTGGTCAGAAGCAGCAGATGTAGATGGGTGATGGAAGTCAATGTGTAGTGGTAGCATGGCATGGATCAGATTAGATGGAGCAGCAGTGGATGGATGAGATTGGAGAGAAAGCACATGAGCAACAAACTCTTGAAGGTGGATTCAAATAATGACCTTAGAACTAGACAGAAGGAGAAAAATCAATAGTAGTAATAGCATCATGCTTACATGGGAGTGGAGACATAGATCTCTCACAAGAGTGAGAGCCAAATGAAATGACACCTTTATCTTCTAATTGTTGTATTCTATCGTGAAGGGTACAACAGTCATTGTCGTGATGGCCATTTATATGATTATAGTTACATTAAGGTCGATCACATTGGCAGTTGAAAGTGATGAGGTGGATGATGTTGATTAGAAGGTAAGAGAATCAAACACTTATCAAGAAAATAACACAAAACATCATGGGGTCTAGTGTGATGAGAAAAATGTAATGGCTCCTGTGAAGGAGATGTAGAGGTCTTAGGTGGAGCCCGATGTAGGATAGGAGATATAGGATGCTTATATAATGGAGAAGGGTGAACTTCCTTGTGAGGTGGAGGAGATGGAGACCTAGGAGAACACTTAATAGATGGAGGTGGAGAAGAACTAGATGGTATGACAATAGGAGCACTAGGAGGAGGATCTATGACATGTGTAGTAATGAGATCATGTTCTAAATTAATGACCTTATAGCAGAAGATTGTGAATGATTCACATGTATCATATTGCAAGTGTTGTTTTAAAGTGGGAATCAAGCCACAATAGAAGATGGATTAATTTTCTAGGTAAATGGGCTGGAAGAATAACTAATGCATGTATGTATTGAAGCGTAGAATGTAATCAATGACAGGTTTTGTTTTTCCTTGACGTAAGCCAGGTAGATGATCATATATAACTCTAGGGCTGTTATTGAGGATGAAGAGTCGAAGAAAAAATTATTCCATCTCACAATAGGTTCTAATAGATCTGAAGGGTAAATGCTTGAACCATTGGAGAGTGTCATCAGTAAGATTATGGTGAAATGATTTTAGTAATAATCGATCATTAGAATAAGAATCCATAACTAGATGAAAATGCTTAAGATGAAGATATGTATTTCCAGTACCATCAAAGCATGTAAATGTAGGCATAGTGAAATCCCTAAGAAATGCAGAATTTTGAATCTTTTCAGAAGAGGGTTGTCATGCAAAGAATTGTTATCAAGAGAAGCATAATAAGATTTACTTTCAAGCGTAAGATATTGAACCTGAGATTGCAATTGACCAACAATATGCATGAGTGATAAAATGTAATGTGAAGGAATGCCAAAAAATGTGAGTAGTGTATTGAGTGGTTGAAGCTTGCCATTAGTAGGAATCATAGGGATATTAAGATAAGAAATTGAAGATTCCAATGCTAAGGGCACACTAGGTGTATCAATGACAAAGAAGTAACAAGAGGTGAAACACATGGAGTGTCGATAGAAGTATTAGGACTAGCATCAGAAGTTTCATTTGGAGATGATGTAATAGAAGGAGATGAATCATGCATGTTACTAGAGACATTCTCAGAAGAATATGAAAGAAAAATAGGGGATTCACATTCAGAAGTATGCAAAGAATTATAATCATGAATATCATGTGCCTCATCAATATCAGTTAAAGATTCAGATGCAAGGATTTCATTAAGCATATCATAAACATATAATGAAGGAGGAGGAGAACTAGTATGTGATGCACTAGTAGAAATTTTTTGAAAAATGGAAGGATTATGAGATGCAACTATAGAGTTGTCTTGACTAGTATGATAAACAACATCATGCACATGTTTATTGTTATCTAAAGCATTATCATCAAGATTAAGCATAAAATAAATAATAACATCACCTAAGTTCTCATTAGAAATAAAAGAAGGTGGAGTGTGGCTAACTAAATAACAAGGTCTACAACTAGAAAAGCTTTCCGGATCAGAAACAATGCTAATAGTGGAATGATCAAAGCTAGTAGGAGAATTAAATTCATTAGCTAATAATTGTCTTTGAGTATCATATGGAAGAATAATGTTATGATATAGAGTGCTAAGTTCAACTATGGCTGCCTCATCATAGATATGATTAATACTCACATAAGGCATGCCTATCCTAAGAGGAGAAGAAATATTCTTAGCCATTAGGGTTTTAGTGGATCCTAGGGAAAGAAGTTGAAAGCTACAAGTTCACTAAAATGATTTAATAAAATATGAATGCAAATATTTACTATAAGTGTTATACAATGGAGTAAAAATGCTAAACAGTTTATTTAATTTTATCTATGAAAGGAAATGAGAGGGATAAGGTACTTATCTTAATATCACTTATCTCAAAGTGAGTTTGGAATGGAAGATGTGATGGAAACAAAAATACAGACCATTGCAATCAGGATCATAAAAATACAGATATGCTCGCAATGTCTGGACATGGGCGCCTGGGAAAGGATAGGGGTGCCCACGGAAACCATAGACCTTTGTGGGGATGTTAGAGTTTATAAAAATGGTCGGAACCTGGTTCTGATAGTGTCACTAGGGATTCACACTTGTTTTTTGGGGTACCTATAAATCTGCACACAAATATCCTCTTGTAAAACCCTAAAAAAGACATCAAATCCTAAAAAAGAAAGATGTAAAATGAGGGGTCAGATTGTCCTCAACTGTCACAATGGTGAACTTACAAATGAGTGTTGTACTGCATCTCATACCTAATGTAATTCTATGTTCTTGCCTGTGTGTAATAGTGTTCCTAGGTCGCCCTCGCGCTAATGATGCCAAGAGAGTGGATGGTAGCTAGATATAATGCAAATGTGTGGATGGAATAGAATGAAATCCCCTTCCTATGTAGTGTGTATATAGAGTAATGTGCCCAAATGAAGTCCCTTGAAATATGTATATAGATAGCCCTTGGTAAGAATTTCCCGCCCATATAACGGTATGTATGTTGTGTTTATATAAGTATCTCTTGCTTGAATTTTGACACTAATAACCCAACATGCCAACTAGTACCTCGGGATATGAGAGGAAAAATTGAAAATACTGACCTCAAATGCCAAAAATAAGATCAAACATAAAGAGGAAATGGACGGGCCCAGGATGGATAGGACCTTCTGGCACTAATGTCCAGTCCGAAGCGCTAGTGTCCAAAGATAAGTGAAAACAAATGAGTGAAGACTGATAGATAGGGATCCCTGTGATCTGACTAGAACTGGGTGTATGAGTGACAAGTGTGAAAGATAAAAGCAATAGAAACCAACAAGACAAGTGGATGGACTATAAAATGGGTCACCAGTGAATACTTTTCTTACACAAGATCCATATATAAAACACCATACTTGGCGGTATAGTAAATAGTAGTAAGCGTGTGATTTTGTGTCTGCACCCTCTTGGGTGCTCCTGACCTTATTTTTCCTTTCTTACTCTTCTGGGTCTCTTTTACTTCTTGGTCACCTACAAATTTGGGTCAACATTTCAATTGTCAATTACGAAATTAAAATAAGGGAATCACACACACACACACACACACACACACACACACACACACACACACACACACACACACACACACACACACACACACACTTAGTTATTCCTCTCAATAAGGGGCCAACCACTAATCATTATCTACTATCACCTAAGCTTGCATCCAAAGGTGCAAAGAGCATTAAAAAGCATCCATATAGCACATCCATAAAAGGGACAAGGGCTACATCACTCTGCATACATAATATAGGAGGGGAAATTTATTCTATTCCATCTCAAACATTTGCATACTTGGAGCAATCTAGATCTATCTTACTATCATAGTGCAACTTGCACAAGGGCAACCTAGGGCATCATTAAACACACATACACAGATAACTACATGGAGTATGAGATGTAGTGCAATGCTCTATTGTAAGATCACTCTTTGGGTGACCACCGAGGTCAATCCGAATCCCCATTCTGCATCTTATTTATTAGGTTTGATGTGGTTTGTGGGTATGTGTAACTAGTTATCTATTTTGCAGGTTACAAGTATGACCAATGAAATTGGAGTGAAACCAGAATGACAAACGAAGATCAACATAGAAGCTTCTCCAGCTTATAAAAGGCCATAACCTGAGCATCTAGGTGGACACTAGTGCCCAGATCATTCATTATCTCCCAAACACTCCTCTCCCTTGTGGGAGCTTCTTTCCTACACATTTCTAAGTTCTAAAACCTCCAGTGAGTCTTAATGACACTGCTTCTAGTAGTTTTCAATAGTTTCTTAGTCCAAATTATCTCCAGGTTGCACGAAACTAGCTAAATCATCTCCCTTTATCATTTACTTAGGGTTTTATATCTTTGAATGTGTATTGGCTTGTCCATTACTATATTTGATTACTTGTATATCATTTGTTACAATAGTTACTCAAAAATAAGATTTATTCAAATTAAATTAAATTAATATTAACAGCACAACATTGCCATAACAACCAATAGCAAGGAAATAGCCAATGTAGGGAGCACCATAGGTGCAATGATAGGAGGAAGGATCATTGTATAGTTCATAGCCCATGGATGTGGTTAGGAAGGAACATGGATATGTCCCAATATATGTACAGGTACATATTGGTGGGGATATGACATTGATTTCCAAAAAACATTAGGATATTATTACATGAATTGTAAAGATTATGGGTATGTAGGTATAACAGACAACAAATACATTATAGGTTACACAATTATCCCTACAGGTGCAATAGTTATCCACCCATATAACAATTTTGATAGGGGATTGGGCTAAGCTTCATACATGGAAGGATCAAACTCTAGGTAGAGAGAGATCAACTTATCTTAGATCAATTACAAAAAGAGATAAATTGCTACGTCAGTGCCTCGAGGTGATGTTTTGGTCATGTCTCTAGAGTTGGTACAATGAGGGAGAGAGATAGAGTACTAGCATGAGATTTATGAGTAGGTTATATTGGAGCCATAAATGGATCCTTCATATAGAAAGAGTCATTGGAGAATATATTATAGGATATCCTCACTGATGTCATCTTCCAGAGGGTCATTCCCTCCACTAGGGCTATCACCTCTTGGGCCACCACATTCTAGAGATTCTGGGATTCATGTGTGACAAGAGATTGTACAGATTATTTTTTATATGTATCATTGATTTTGGCTGATATATGATGTATATCAAGACATATTCTTGTATATACATATTCAAACATTATCTTGACATTTTTATGTATATATGATGGACTCATCAATGATTATGGTTATGGATATATGATGATAGTTATTAATTTGTTTGATGGATATGGTCTTTGATTATGTTATGTTTGTGCATATGATTTTGATAAATTTCATCTTATGTATATATGTTTGTGGTGGATATTTTGATGATTATGTTGTTTATGTTTCATGTGTTATGGATAATGATGGATGTATATTATGATCATATATGTGATGTTGTTTCATTTCTATATTCTCATGATGGGTTATGATGATTATGATTACAATGATGAGTATAAATGATGTTTTTATTTTATTTTGATGTATACGATATCGTGGGTATGTTATTCGGTGTAGTGATGATGGATCTATCTCATACTTTAGGTTATGATAGCACTGGGGTAAGTGCAGGAAGTTGATGGACAAATATAGGGTCATCCGTGGACATCATATTGCAAAAAACAATGAAATCTCAACTTGTAGGGATTATTAGCAATACTCGCACTGAAAATTAGAAAAAATTATATAAATATGAATAATATCATTCAGAATCTAGTTTCTAAAATACTATTTTTTTTAAAAAACGGACAAGTTTAGCTATATTAAACACTTAAAATTATATGACTTGGTTTTTTTTTTTGAAAAAAAACTTGTAAGATTGTAGTCTGTTTGCCCGCATTCTGGATGACCAAATCTTGTTATTTTTTTTTCCTTTGGTGAATCGTTACATGTAGTTGTCTATCTTGGGATGGATTTTATTTTGTATTTTTTTGAGCAATATTTTTTTTAATGATTTTTTCCGTGAAAGTGGTCTGAAAATATTTAGAAAACGAAGCGCTTTCCATTTGCCTGCCATAACTATATCAAAAAATATTGAAATCACACACACACACACACACACACACACACACACACATAAGTTTTATCACATTTTGATAAGCGAAACAAAAGTTACAGTCTTAAACGTAGACATGAACATTCACGGGAAAAAAATGTCTTAAATACCTATTGTTAGTAAAAAATTATAAAATGATATTTATCTTATTCTATTCACTTTAAAATCAATTTTTCTATGAAGCTAACAATCTCCCCTAAACAATGGCACCATTTTTGTGAAATGTTTTCAGTTTTTTAGCATGGTTTAAGTCTTTGGAAGAGTAAATTTGAGGTTTTTTGACCTTTTACACTTCATAATGACCTTCCATAGCTTTGGTTGGGGAAACACAAAGATTTCTCGAGGCTTAGGTTCGGCAGATAGATCTGCGATCGCAGTTTATAAAGCGCGATCACGGTTTTTTTAACACAAACCGCGAGCGCGCTTTATAAACCACGATCGCACGCTTTATAAACTGCAATCATGGTTTATAAAGCACACTCGTGGTTCATAAATCATATTTACACACATCACAATGTCTGAATTACCATGTGATTTTTACTCTTTGACCTTACCGTATGAATTACTATGAAATTCTGTCTTTTTCTGCACGTTTTTCTTATCACCGGAAGCAAAACATCATGGGAGATAAGAAACGAAGTCAAAAAAGGAAGTCATTAAGTAAAAAAAACCAAACAAATTAGAGGCCAACAAAATTCAAAATGTTGAGCGAATGCAGAATCTTCGTGAATCAAGAAGAGGTTCATCTTCAACCCTAGCTATTGTAACCAATGAAGAACCAGGTAATGTTTCTACTGTCAATGTTAAAGTTGAATTAAATACTCGTGATGAAGATGTTTTTACTATCAATGTTGAAGAAGAATTAAATACTCATGATGTAGCAAATATTGAAATTGAAGGAGACAGTGAAAATGTGAATAAGGAAATTCATGTTGAAACTGTAGACAATCAAAATTTGACAAAAACATCTCTTAGGATTTTACATAAGAAACCTAATTTTTTAATTGAAATTGATGAATTTTTTTTGAAACCAATGTCTGACAAACTTTCTGAATGAAAAATCAGAAGAAAAGCCACTGAAATTTGGGATAATCATTTTGAAATTTTAAATGATTCCCAAATATGTCAGTTGTTGGTTAGTTTGATGAAATTGATTAAAATGAGACCTACATTAAATACCTTAGGATTGACAACATCTAATATATGTGGTCAAACCTCTACAATTGTTGAAAACCTTCATGATGCATATCACACTGTTGGTGTCAAGAGACGCACTAGGGATAGTAATATTGTGTGTTGTGTACTTGCTACTAGTGTTGTAAGTGAATCAATAAAAAAACAATGTTTGATTATGCAAACAAGTCGAATGTTGCAAGTTAATCGAAAAGCTCTAATGAAAGCAATTGAAAGACATAATATCCTTCAATCACTCAATAACGCCAATTTTTGGGCATTTTCTGCTAGAGCACCGCGTAAGGACAAAAATAATTCTGATGCTATGAGAGAAGTTGTTATTAAATTTTGGCATGATAACACTAGAGTTTCACCTAATACAAGAGATGTTATAAAACGGAGAGTTGGTTCTACTAATTGTGAACCACATCCAAAGCATTTCTTAGATATGACTCAAACTCAATTTTTTCATAAGTTTGAATAAGAGAATCTGGAAATTAAAATTAGTCAACGTTTTTTTGAAATGTTGAAACCATTCTATGTGAAAATCAACCACGCTCACACCACTTGTTGTTGTAGGCAACATGTTGAATTTGCAATGCATTATGCTAAATTTTTATGTATTCGTTCTATTTTTCATTTTGAAACTATGTTATCGGAATGTGGTGTTCAAGTTCCACCAATTATCTTCCAGGGATTTCATTTCTACTATATTTTGTGAAAAAGAAGTTGGACAATTTTTTTATAGTCAGGATTGTTTAGATGGAAGTTGTAGTACATGCGGCGGATTACCTAAATTGGAAAGTTACATCCATGAGCAAATTGAAGGTACAATAGGACATAATTTAGTTGAGTTTGATAAATATAAATCAGTTTCATACCAGTTGAAAGATGGAAAAGAGTCTAAATGGTGTGAGTTAGTTACAGAACAAATGTCTGTTTTCTAATTTTTGAGAAAATTTAAGGATGAAATTGTTTATGAGTATGTTAGGCATACACATAGAGCTCAATGGTTGGATGAATAGTTCAAGCTATGCAAGGACACATTTCCTATTGGTACTATTGTTTCAGTGGTCGATTTTTGCAGAGAATTACACATTACAACCATAAATGGAGGTTCAATCGCAATATTACAACTCAGTACAAGTTGCCATTTTTGTGCATATAGAATTTCTACATTCTCTTGACAGTACAGAGAATGATCAAATTTTTTTAAGAGAGTACCACTTTTATATAAGTGATGATCATACTCATTCTACTGAATTTGTGAAAGGGTGTTTCCAGTTATTTTATGGAAACTTGTCTGATAGGGACATCCAATTCAAACAACATTATATATGGTTAGATAATTACACGCCTCAGTTTAAGAATGCACGAATGTTTTATTGGATGAGAAGAATGCACGCCAAGATGGGTGTGCAACATATTTGGAGTTTCACTGAGGTTGGACATGGAAAAGGAGAGCATGACGGTGCAGGGGCATGTGTGAAAAGAGTTCTTGCAAGAGAAGAGTTGAAGTACAAAGATGATGCTAAATTAAAAGATGAAAAGAGCATAGTGGAATGGTGTATTGACAACATGGCCCAAAGTTCTCAAGAAAATTCCATAGTTCGTAGATATTTTTGGTTGATAGAGGAACAACAAATTGCTAACTATGAGGATTGTATGACACTCATTGGGTCCAGTGATATGCGCTCATTTTGTAGCTCAGATGCTACTTCGTGGGCCATATGGACAAGAAAGTTGACATGTTTTTGTGCATCTTGTATCGAATTTTTCACTACTGAGTGTGATTCACAAGAATGGGTGGATGGATGGATTTGTAGGCCTCTAACTCCGCTTCCTAGTTATCAACCTCCACAAGCATTACGACTTGTTTCTACAGATGAAGTTGCAATATCCAAGGACTTTGACAAAATTCTGATTTTGGTGTGACAAGGTATTTATGGTTATTTCTTTAATTTTTGTATTGAGTTATGTCCATTGAAATTTTAATATGTAATTTAAATTTGAGTTGTTCAACCTTTGTTTTTTTGTAGGACATATGTTTGTAGTTATTGCGACATAAGACACTAAAGAAGGAACAGACTATTTTTTATGTCGTTGCATTGAGGAAAGAAAGAAGTTGACTTCTCCTATTATAGATGGTGAAGATATTGAGTATCCTACAGGGTCAGTGGTAGTTATTGGAATCCATTAAAAAACTCCTCTGTTTGGGTGTTTGAAGAATTTGAGACACACAGGAAAATACTCTTATATTCACATCTAGTTCTAGTGACAAATATTCAGCTATATAGATATCGAGGAAGGCCTAATAACAAGATTCTTTAGAAGGTTCGAGAGTTAGATCATGACGCAATCTTGTCTGCTATTTAGAGTAGATCCGATCCTGATGGTTTATTGGAATGAATTTACAATGCTCATGTCTGGTATATATAATTTCTTTGATATATATGAATTTGTTGGTTAGATCTAGATTTAAGTTCATATATTTTATTTTAAATTTGTGTATTTTGTATATATCTAGTATGCTTTTGATTTGAAACTTAAATTTCTTTGACTAACACTTTTATGTTCATGTTAGTGGTGCCAGAAAAGCTTCCACCTTCACGTGGTTGGCACTGTTAGTAGAGAATTTTAAATTCTTGAAGCTAAGAGAAGCTTTTAATGTTTGAAAAAGTTGTAAATTTTTAAAATGACTCCTACCCAAGTGTTTACAAGACCATACCTATTCGTGTGCACAATCGGTTTGGTGCCATGACCCACCGTCTGCAAAATATAGTGTTTGACAACCTTACACTGGCTCAAAATGCACTATTTTGTGCGTTTGCAAACAATATGATAATGAGACACCGATCTGGGAAGGAAAAAAATGAGAGAGGATATTGTAGAGGGTCCCTACACTGAGGTGTCAGATCAGACGAGATGTCTCTAGGTGCCATGGAGTCTGAGTAGTCACCCGTCGAAGTTGAACGATATTTTGGTCTCAGGGATCTTAAGGGACTACGCCCGAACGAAGTAGCCCGGAAGCAATGACCTTGTTTCACACCAAAAAAATACCTCCTCTAGCATTCACCTGGCCACTCTAGATGTTTCAACATAGTTGGTTTGGTACCACGACCCACCGTTTGCAAAGTATAGCGTTTGACAACCTTACACTGGCTCAAACTGCACTATTTCATGCGTTTGAAAACAATAGGGCAGTGAGAGCACCTGATATGAGAAGGAAAAAATAGAGAGAGGCTATTGTAGAGGGTCCTTACGCTGAGGTGTCAGATCAGATGAGACATCTCTAGGTGCCATGGAGTCTGAGTAGTCACTGTTATCAATCTGAGAGTGCAACCGAGGTGAGGAACATGCAATTGGCAACTACAGCTGTTCCCCACTCCGTTGATACAATGGGAACTCTTCCGAGTTGTAGAGCTGCTTGCGGAAGAGAGCCTCCAGAGTGGGCTGGTTCCCTCGGTAAATCACTAACCTACTCTCTGCGTGAGGAAAAGGAAGAAAACTTGCAAGAAAATAAATACTTGAATGAAACAAGTTAACTAATGGTGATACATCAAAATTTTTAGAACTCTTGATTCTGCATATACACACTAGTGATGCTAAAGTTGTTTTTTTTTTCACTTCAAAGCACTTCTATTGTTTATTGCCTAAGTGTTTCTGAAAAAGGTGCAATAGCTGCAACGACTAAAGTGAGAGGGTAAGAAATACCACTTTCAAAACAGGTTTGCAGCAAACACACACTTAACCAGACTGGCATATAAACAAATAGCTCAATTCAGAGGTTAATTTGCATAGAAAACAAGCAAAGGAAAGACTAGTTTCACTTACACAAGTTGCTAAAGCATGAAAACACTTTGAAAAGCATGCGCAATGGAGGATAACAAACTTTATTGCATCAAAATAGGTGCTCACTGCAGGATTTCGGGTCCTCCCAAAAGCTTACAAAAGCACAATGTACTCTTGATCATCAACTTTTGGTCCTTTGTGCTTGCAATCACACAACAATATCTATCAATTACTCTTTAAAAATAGTGGCCTAAAAGTGAACTCGCCCATTAAATTAATAATTGTCCCTTTTTATTTTTATTATGGATAATATTAATTTATTACAAAAAGGCTTTCAAGCCATGAGCATCACTTTAAAAGAGTATAAACAATGCTTGTTCAACAAGTCTCTTACATGCAAAATTGCTTTTAAAATAATATCTGGCTTGTCTCTTTCAGTTTGCATGATAAAGACTATTTTTATGAGTCTTTTGTCTTTTGCAGCTTTTGATGGTGACCCCTGCTATTTCTGGAAATGACTTGTTTTCAATCTGAAATTTATTTCTGGCCTTGTTTAGGCATGCATAAAAATAAATTTATTATTTTCCAATAATAAACTTTACCTTTGTCCCTTTGCATGATATTTGGCATGAGCCATGTTTTTAGTCGACCCCTTATATGGATGTTCCTCCTTTATTTTTTGGCATATTCAAAAAATATTAAAAATAGTCAAATAAGCCTTCAACGCCTTTGTAGAAGAGGTCCACCATACATGCCAAGGTGATATGTGAGGAAGTTGTTACCTGTTTTATTTGCCATTGGATGGCCGCCACCTGTACGCATCTCAAGCAACTGCGTGGGCCACTGTAACCCTGCAACTTCACTTAAAGAATTGGTATAGACCGTAGATTGATCACTTTCTAATTGTGGCGCTTGATCTTTTTGAATATGCTTCTTCATTTATTGCGATCCATGCAGGTTTATCCTGAGCCATCGATTGAGAAATATGATGGCAAATCCCAGACGTCGGTTTTGAAGACATTAATGAAGGCTTTATTGCTTTTGGAGGTAATGTATTTTTGACCATTGATCATCTGCTGCTCCATCTGGGCCATTCGATTTCAAAAGTACCTATTCGTGAACTTTGTGCCAATTCTGGAACGTTGGATTTATGCATATCGATCATGGCCATTGATTTCTTGTAGTACCTGTACTTCCTTCTGCTTGCTTGTGGTCCCTCGGATCTCTGTCTCCTTCTCCCACAGCCGTTGGATCAACCTACCCCTGCTAGGTTATTGCTTTGGTGAAAACACTCATTTCGGTTTACGTTTCTTTTGCAAAGGTGACAAAGGCATGTAAACATCTTTACCAGTTCTGCGTTTTTTTGAAAACCTGGCTTTGTGGCTCATTCGGTCTTGTGCATTTCGATCTGGGTCGTCGTTTTCCTTCATGGCTTCCATCTTGAATCATGGCTAAAATGGTAAGTGGTTGACTTTGCATATTTTCTTCCTGCCATTTGCTCTACTCAAAACGCAAAATAATTTTTTGGACTCCTGCTGTATATATCATTCTTGGTATTTGTTGAAACCATGCATTGTATGAAAAAGATCAATTTTTCTTCCTTAGAACGTGTATCATTTCTATCGATCACATCGACCTCCTTCGTATTGATGAGTGGTAGCTTTATGTTGCAGTCTTACCAGCTCTGCCATAGTCGCATCCTGAGTTCTTTGTCTAAATTTGTCTACCATGCTTTCGATGCTTTGTCCATTTCAAATGCAAACCTAGTGAGTGCAAACCGTCGACCACTCCTGCGACATAATCTCTTTAGTGTCTATTAATCCTACGTTGTCACTTTAGGATTTACGTTACATTTGTCTTCTGCTCATTCGATGCTTAAATTTTTTTTGACTGTAACGCGTTCACATAGTCTAGAGATCTCGGTTTCCTTGGCTCTGCAACCTCGGCCTCAGATTCTTCTACCTGACCCTTTATGTCCTTTGACGCCTTGAAGACTTAAACTGAAACCGTGCATCATATCTATTCTGAACTACACATCATCGATGTATTGCAAGTGGTCTTTGTTTTATTTGTTAGCTTCTGCCGTGCAATTGTATCATAAGCTCTTTTGAACTATATATTATTCTTACAGCTTTCACTATAGAATGGCTTTGTTCCATTGAAGCTTCACCTTCTACGTTTGAGGCTATAAAGCCTGTCGCTTTGCTATTCGAACTAACTCCTAATCTTATAATTTTGATATCGGTCATTGTATGCTTGGAGCTCCTGAAACCCATTATTTCACATCATGCATACTCGGTTTTTTGCTTTGGACGTATTGAGTTCGATTTGAGCTTGCATATTTTCTCATGGAAAATTCTCTATCGACTTTGTAACCTTTCAAAAGCTCTTTGTATTTGTATTTGTACGCATGTAACCGAGTTATGTTCCTTGAGCATGTATTTCCCATTCTAGCCATGGCAACGTCTTACCCATCTTATCTCATTTCTATTGCTTTTTGGAAAAGAAAACGAAACTCATTTAGTTATCTCCTTTCTTGAGCACAGTTCTACGTAAGAATTACTGTCAACATCGAGGTTGTCTTTACTTGGATTAATACTCATTCTCAGTTTCTTGCATATAAATTTTTCTGTTTGAAGGCTGTGACACCTTTTACCGTATTCAACCTGAACCTTGATGTTGAGACCTAGAATTTAATCCGTGACTCGAGTCTTTGGATATTTACATAAAGCTCGACTTGACTATAATATGCTGGGATACTTAAAATAGTGAATAAGGTGTTGAATTCGATGGCTGTAAGTATCTCTTTGCATTTACATTTCTGTTCACTGTATGAAACCGAGTTCCATTCCTTCGAATCCCTTCATTCAATGTTGTCTGTAACCCACAGGATCTTTTTGTATTGTACTATGCTTTCAAATGGCTAAATGAAATTAATTTCTTTTAACTCACTGTCTTGAGCCAAAACTGGAAACCAACATCAATGGATTTAAGCATAAAAACACTTTCTTCTCCTTGCATCCGAATTTTCGAATTATTTCTTTCCTTCTTAGCTTGTAGTCGAAATTGTATGCTTGTTTGTACATGCTATTTTGCTCACATTGTTTATTTCTCTAATGGCTGTTTCATTAATGAGAACCTCGGAGATAAATTTCATTATTCTCATTTAGTCACTTTCAAATATAGATAGTTAAATGAAACATGTGAAAACTGCTAGCTTGATGAGCATTTCCACTTAGAACATAGCCTGCTTCCTTGAGTAAAATGTAGCATGCGTATTTCTGTTCCCTTCTTTTGAAAAGAAATTTGCTTGAATGAAATCAAGATACATACTTTTTATGACTGTGATCATTTCTTTTGTAGCTCAAGTAGCTTAGGAGCATGAAAATACTTCAAATTCAATTCTGTTTTTATTTCAAAGCTCATTTTACATAGAGAAACTCTTCCAATTTTTTTCAAAAATCTTCTCTCTCCAGATTTGTGTACCTGTACCTTCTTTTGAAAAAACATAAGCGCTTGCTCCATTCTCTTTGAGTTGTCTAATTTTCAACCACAATGCTGTTTGCACTTTCTTTGATTGATTCATTGTTCCTCTTTGATCGATTATGAAAGATTTGCAAAACATAAAGTAGCGACTGCTTGATCAATTTTGCTATTGTTTTCTCCTTCAAATTCAAACATTCTTGATTTGATCATCTTCAGATTGTACCATGTACCTGCAAGACTCAATAAACAAGTTAGAAAACTAGGCACTTTTGGCCTCTCTTGTGTCCATATAATTTGGTTTTTTCTTCCTTCTTGCTCTTGCATAGCTGTTTTCTAATGACTTTTGTGTTTCTTTCCACTGCAAAACTCTTCCTTTCTGAATTGATGAAGAACCTGTCCTCTGTCTCATCCTTGTCATTTCTGATTTCTCTTACCCATTCCTTCCTCTTCTGTCATGCCTTCAAATTTATTTTGTCATAATAAGCAATAACATATATTTTGAAATTAGAATCACATACCTGCTTTGAAATATATGTATAGAAGTAAGGTGATTCCCCTGAGCTCTTAAATGAAAAATTTCTCTTTGATTGTGCAGGCTATGAGAAGAAATGGAAAGCAAGAGATGGAGATGGCTTGGAGGAGGAGATGGAGATAAAGCTGGAATGAAGATGGAGGTGGAAAGAAGCTGACAAGGAAGCTGAGACAAGGCAATGATGGGGTTCCCTCTTACCTTTTTACATGTATTTCTTAGCATGTGTATGATTTTACTTTCCACATATATGATATTGCTTAGTCATATCCCATGGCTTGTGTGGGAGAACTGGATAATTTCTTATGAATAAAATGCTAAATTCTGATAATGAGTTGTCTCTTTCCTTGTGCATTTTGTTACTATAAACCATCTGTATAATGTATTAAACAAATCAATATCAAAAATAGAACACATTAATCAAAAGATAACTTGAAGAATACCTTGCAATCATGATAACATACTTCACTGCTCTTGAATCTCTCCTGGAATCTCCATCTGGACAATGTTGTTATTTCTGAGTAGCTGCATTTTCTGAATGGAGGTTTCAGGAAAAGAGTCACCTGTAATCATAAGTTTCACTCAAAAGTTTAAAATTCCCTATTCTTATGATGACCAGAAAATGGTCAACAGTCACCCGTCGAAGTTGAATGATATTTTGGTCTTAGGGCTCTTAAGGGACTACGCCCGAACGAAGTAGCTCGGAAGCAACGACCTTTTCGTGCACCGAAAACACCACCTCCTCTAGCATTTACCTAGCCATCCTGGATGTTTCAACACATTTGGTTGGGTGCCATGACCCACTGTTTGCAAAATATAGCGTTTGACAACCTTACACTGGCTCGAACTACACTATTTCGTGTGTTTGCAAACAATAGGGTAGCGAGAGCACCAATATGAGAAGGAAAATACTGAGAGAGGCTATTATAGAGGGTCCCTACGCCAAGGTTTTAGATTAGATGAGACATCTCTAGGTGCCACAGAGTTCGAGTAGTCACCCGTCAAAGTTGAACGATAATTTGGTCTTAGGGCTCTTAAGAGACTATGCCCGAACGAAGTAGCCCGGAAGTAACGACCTTTTCGTGCACCAAAACACCACCTCCTATAGCATTCACCTAGCTACCCAAACATGTCAGTGCAGTTGGTTTGGTGCCACGACCCACCGTTTGCAAAATATAGCATTTGACAACCTTACATTGGCTCGAACTGCACTATTTCACGCGTTTGCAAACAATAGGGCAGCGAGAGCACTGATCTGGGAAGGAAAAAACTGAGAGACGCTATTGTAGAGGGTCCCTACACTGAGGTGTTGGATAAGATGAGATTTCTCTAGGTGCCACGGAGTCCGAGTAGTCACCCGTTGAATTTGAACAATATTTTGGTCTCAGGGCTCTTAAGGGACTACGCTCGAACAAAGTAGCCCAGAAGCAATGACCTTGTCGTGCACCAAAACACCACCTCCTCTAGTATTCACCTAGCCACTTGGATGTGTTAGAACATTCGTTTGGGTGCCACGACCCACCGTTTGCAAAATATAGCGTTTGACAATCTTATACTGGCTTGAACTGCACTATTTCGCGCATTTGAAAACAATAGGGCAGATAGAGCATTGATATGAGAAGGAAAAAACTGAGAGAGTCTATTATAGAGGGTCCCTATGCTGAGGTGTTGGATACGACGGGGCATCTCTAGGTGCCATGGAGTCCGAGTAGTCACATGTCGAAGTTAAACGATATTTTGGTCTCAGGGCTCTTAAGGGACTACACTCGAACGAAGTAACCCGGAAGCAACGACCTTGTCGCACACCGAAACACCACCTCCTCTAGCGTTCACTTGGCCACTCAGATGTGTCAACATAGTTGGTTTGGTGCCATGACCCACTGTTTGCAAAATATAGTGTTTGACAACCTTACACTAGCTCGAATTGCACTATTTCACACGTTTGCAAACAATAGGGCAGCGAGAGCACCGATCTGGGAAGGAAAATACCAAGAGAGGCTATTATAGAGGGTCCCTACACTGAGGTGTTGGATCAGATGAGGAATCTCTAGGTGCCATGGAGTTCGAGTAGTCATATGTCGAAGTTGAACGATATTTTGGTCTTAGGGCTCTTAAGGGACTACGCTCAAACGAAGTAGCCCGGAAGCAACGACCTTGTCGCGCACTGAAACACCACCTCCTCTAGCATTCACCTGGCCACTCGAACATGTTGGTGCATTCGGTTAGGTGCCACGACCCACTGTTTGCAAAATATAGCGTTTGATAACTTTACATTGGCTCAAACTGCACTATTTCACGCATTTACAAACAATAGGGCAGTGAGAGCACCGATATGAGAAGGAAAAAACTGAGAGAGCCTATTTTATAGGGTCCCTATATCGAGATGTCAAATTAGACAAGGTGTCTCTAGGTGCCACAGAGTCTAAGTAGTCACCTGTTGAAGTTGAACGATATTTTGGTCTCAGGGCTCTTAAGGGACTATGCCTGAACGAAGTAGCCCGGAAGTAACAACCTTATCACACACCAAAAAACCACCTCCTCTAGTGTTCACCTAGCCACCCAGACATGTCAGCGTATTCGGTTTGGTACCATGACCCACCGTTTGCAAAATATAGTGTTTGACAACCTTATAGTGGCTTGAACTGCACTATTTCGTGCGTTTGCAAACAATAGGGCAGCGAGAGCACCGATCTGGGAAGGAAAAAAAATGAGAGAGGATATTGTAGAGGTTCCTTATGCTGAGGTGTTGGATTAGATGAGGCATCTCTAGGTGCCATGGAGTCCGAGTAGTCACCCGTTGAAGTTGAACGATATTTTGGTCTCAGGGCTCTTAAGGGACTACGCCCGAACGAAGTAGCCCGGAAGCAACGACCTTGTCACGCACCAAAACACCATCTCCTCTAGTGTTCACCTAGCCACCTAGACATGTCGATGCATTCGGTTTGTTGCCACAACCCACCATTTGCAAAATATAGCGTTTGACAACCTTATACTGGCTCGAACTGCACTATTTCACGCGTTTGAAAACAATAGGGCAGCGAGAGCACTGATCTGGGAAGGAAAAAACCAAGAGAGGATATTGTAGAGGGTCCCTACACCAAGGTTTTGGATCAAACGAGGTGTCTCTAGGTACCACGGAGTTTGAGTAGTCACTCGTCAAAGTTGAATGATATTTTGGTCTCAAGACTCTTAAGGGACTACGCCCGAACGAAGTAGCCCGTAAGCAACGACATTGTCATGCACTGAAACACCACCTCCTCTAGCATTCACCTAGCCACCTAGACATTTCGGCATAGTTGGTTCAGTGCCACGACCCACCGTTTACAAAATATAGTGTTTGACAACCCTACACTGGCTCCAATTGCACTATTTCGCGTGTTTGTAAACAATAGGGCAGCGAGAGCACCGATATGAAAAGGAAAAAAATGAGAGAGGATATTATAGAGGGTCCCTACGCTAAGGTTTTGGATTAGAAGAGACATCTCTAGGTGCCACGGAGTCCAAGTAGTCACCTTTCAAAGTTTAAACAATATTTTGGTCTCAGGGCTCTTAAGGGACTACGCCCGAACGAAGTAGCCTGGAAGCAACGACCTTATCGCGCACTGAAACAATGCCTCCTCTAGCTTTCACCTGGCCACCCAAAAATTTCAGTGAATTCAGTTTGGTGCCACAATGTCCTGGGGCATGACTTCTCACTCCTCACCTCTGTTCATTTCCTAGGACTCAAAACATTCAGTGTTACTTGTTTACCTTCCATCTCTCTTGTTCTCTTTGGACTTGCCTCTGTCCTCTTAGGTGCTTCATCATTATCCTTTCTTTACTCTCTTGAGCTATGTTGTTGTGGTGATCTCTCTCCATTCTCTGCTTCCCCAGCTATGTTCTTACATGCTCATTATGTTTGCATTGTAATATGGTCATGCTCTTGGCTACCTTGAAACTTTTTACATACTTTTCATCCCTTAATGGGTATCTAATACCATAATTATCATGCTTTAAAGATTCACAAGAATAAAGCATTCCCTTGTTATTCTAATAGTGGATTAAGTATTTGAATATAGGTCAAGAATACTAAATGGAGTTGAAATTAAATGAGCCATAATTGCTAGTGAAGCAAGAACTAGTGAAAAGTGGTGAGTAAAGGTAAGTCATGTTAAAGGAATGAAATGCATTTATTCATTGTTTCTAATAGTATGGTGAGAATGTGAACATATGAATAAGATTATCAATAAAATGCTAAGGCAAGTAGCTTCAAGTTTGCATATTTGGATGGAATTTTAGAAGGAGAGTGAAGTGGCCAATCAAGTCACTTATGAAGCATGCTAAAAGAAGTGAAGGAAACAAATAAGTGAGAGCTTTATGAAGGAATAAGAGGAAAATAGTTTCCATGCACGAGAAACATGAAGAAGAGAAAATAATTCTCATAATAGAGAACATGTAGCATGAAAGAAGAATAATGGAGGAGAAAGGAAGTGCAAAATGAAATTCTTAGATAATAAATAGGTACTCATTCTTGTACAACATTTAGGTTCTTCATTGAGGCTTTCACATCTCAGTTTGTAGAATAGAGTTGAGATCAAGAAAGAGAAATTCCATTGGGAAAATAATCTCCCATTTGCGAGTGAGATGAATAATTTTGATTCTCATTCCTTGGTGAGCTCATGTGTGTTTTCATCTGACTCCGGGAACTTGTATGACAGTTTGTCCCATACCATCACCTAGAGGTTTGATGCTCTAAAAGAAGCCATTTCTGATTTTGAATCCCACGAGGAGAATGTATCAAATTTTTTGGAAGATCTTGGCACAAGAATGCATGAGCTTGGTACTCCTCTCAGGGAGAATAATTCCATGAAGAATCTTCAGGATTCATTTCAAGAATTGGTTTAGGAAAATATTCGCGACCCTTTCCTTCAATAGTGATACTTTAGAAGCCCTTGTAGAGATCATAGGTTATATCTCTAATCCTATGAAGAGTTATGAAAAATATTTTAGTTAATGTGGAAATATTAATGCCATTCATGAGAATTGACTTAACACATTGGAGCATGTGAACATCTTGGAAGATGAGAAAGTTTCATTTGTAGTTTCCAGATTCAACAAGATGGTCTATGGAAAAGCCTCATCATTCAAGATCTTCTGCGGGGGAAGACATGAGTTGATTTTTCATTAGAGGAGGATTCTTCATTGAATAGTTAGCTTATTATGAATGCTTTAGAATTCTCAAGATTATTTGGAAAATAATCAGATAGTCTTCAAAAGACTAAGAAGACCTAATTCATAGTGAAAAGTTTTTTAGGAAATTATAAGGTGCATATTTTGAGATATTGGCCAGGTAGTACAAATGAAGACCTCTGATCCCAGTGGAATTCAATTGAATGTTTTAGGAGTTTTGGGAAGAGTTTATAGATAATTTAAATGCCAATATGAAATATGTGAGGCCCTCTTCACATCTAATACGTTGGTTCCCCTTTTTATCACCATAAACTTTGGTGGCAATTCCTTTCACCAGTGCACATGCTTGAACATAATTAAAAAAGTAGTTGAATTTAAAATTTAATGAAGAATTGGATATTGAAAATTGTGATAATGTTATAATCAACCATTTTTGAGTTAAAATAATATAATTTTTTCCTATATAAGTCCTAGGGAATCTCTCGGGGCAAGAAGACACTCTCAGATGGTTATTATTTAGTAGTCTTTGGTAAAGACAAGCTTTCATAAATAGTTGTGGCACATTTGGAGACCCATGATGTAACTTTTTAACTTTTACAAAAATTATTTGGGAAATGGGGGACACTAGAATGAACCATCATGGTGAGATAATCACGTTTGAATGTTGTGTCAATCAAATTCTCACTTGGGATGTTAAGAAGATGTTATGCATTCACAGGTTTGTTTGGCCCCTTCCTCATGATGGGTGGAACCTAAGAATACTAATAAGGGCTTACTGTCAAATTTTTACCCTTTTCAAAGGGACGTGGGGGACATCAGAATGCACCACCACATGAAATCTCTCCCTTTCGTCACTTAAGGCTTGTAACATTCTCACTAGGTATGATTCCTCAACACCCCAACTTGATTATGTTGCCCCCCTCTCATGAATACTTAACCCCTTCACACATTATCACCCTTTTAAGTCCCTTTGTCCCTTAATAAATGTGGTAAGGGAAATGGGGAAAACCAAAACCCATTTAGAAACTTTTAACCCTACCCTGTCATGCCATGTAACCCGGGTTAATCTAGAATGGTTAAGGATGAGTTAGAAGGTGAGTTAGCTAGGTTAATGTTAAGAGGTGAGTATAAACAAACACTTAGCCATTTTTTTAATCCATTTTTAATATTTTCTTTTCCTTCATTGCTGCTAATATTTAGTTATGCTACTAATTTTTCAAGAAACCCTATTGCAAAAATTACATTTTTGCTCATATCTCCTTCATTTTTGCTCCATTTCCCCTACAATTTTTCCCGTAAATTCTACTCATGAACTCCTTGAAGATGATATAAATTTTTTTTCCATTGGTACCCTAATTTTTCATAGCATCCCATTTAAAATTTTAGAGAAAAAACTTTCCTTTTTAGATCCTTGCAATTTTGGAGATCGAAAACACTTGAAATTTGAAGCAGGAAACCATATGAAAATACCTAATCTAATGAAAAAATTTCATCTCAATCCAAATACAATAAGAGATGATTATATTTATTATTAAATTGGCATATGAGCCTTACTAAATATAATAAGTTTTGATAACAAAGAAAAAAATTTGAAACCTCTGTGTAATCTTCAATTCTAGAAATATGAAAATTGTAAAACTTGAAAATCGGGAAAATTGTAAAATCTTCAATGTTGCACCATAAGTAACATTATATTCATATATTTTAAGATGAACTCTACCTCGATTATTTCTATCAATGTTCACATTAGTTGATATGCAACAAATGAGTGTTAGCTTTAAAAAAAAGTAATTATACATATTGCCCTTTTGTAGTTCACCTAGCATGGTTTTGCTTAATGAAATAGGTTTGCTTAACAATTGTACCATGTAGTGCTCTAGGACATGGTTTTTTAATTTTAAATCAAACATACATATCTAGAACTAATAAATGGTTATGAAAACATACATAGAAGGATATCATACATGCAATGAAATCAAATCAAACATATAGTTCAGTAATATCTTTATGAAAACCAACACACATGGATATATAAGAATCAAACAAAGTGTGCTCCAGACGCACGTCTATGAAAATATGTAAGTTCATAACATGTGTACATCTCAAACTAAGTGTGTTATAATGTATATAGGACCACATGTAGTCGCAAAAGGCTATATATATACAATGGACTATATGAAGAAATATGTTCACTAGGACCAGATGGCCCATATATATATATATATATATATATATATATATATATATATATATATATCTATGTACATCCAAGTGGACTATGAATCTACTCATGAAACATCTTCCCTCTCTTCGCCCTGCTAGAAGTAGCATGTCCATGACTTGGGGATGTAGTGGAGAAAGATGCCACTACAGATTTCATCCATGTGGTCCTAGGCGTCTCTAAGCAGGCCTGTAACCTAACCTGCACATTCATAAACAACAAGTTTTTAACACCCAAAATTTTAAAAGACATTCAAAATTTAGAAACTTGTACAATTTAGTTAAAATGCATGTGAAATCTTACCGAAATGTCATGATCCCTATCAATTTGTTGTTGACGCATCACAGGGACAATAGTAGACTCACGAGGGGTAAGCTACATACAAATAATTAATTTTCAAATTAAATATTTCACATACATACAAAATTTGATATTGTAGATTTAAGTAATAAGAAATAATGAACCTCCAAAATTTAACAAATTTTAAAAATTGTACCTCAGTTATTGGATCTGCAGATGCTATGGAAGTATCTACAGCAACCTCCACAGTCTGCATATACAGAGGAGTCTCTCTGGCAGTCATAAGCTATACAAAAAACATGTACAAATCAATATTAAAATCTACATGACTGTGCACCACATAACAAAGGTCCAAAGCATGTAATCCACGTGAACTTCCACAATTAGAAACAAAGTGTACAAAGAGAAATGTTAGTGCAAAATCACAGCACCCCTAGATGCAGATCAGGCTTCTAGGTTGATCACTCAGGCACCCAGTGTAATTGCACAACATTGAATCCTTTCTCCAGGTGTGGGACCTGTAAAATGAGAAAGGAATCTCCAGAGAAGGCTGGTTCCTGCTCCTAAACTACCTGCCACAAGCTATTCCAGTGCAGGAAAACTAATCTAATCCTAATCTAACCATGCCAAGGAGACAGAGAGAGAGAGAGAAGTGAAAAACAGTAAAAGACTACACTAAAATGGTGATACACCAGAGAAGGAGAATGTTGGACATCTATCAAAACTGCCATGGGACAAAGAGAGGTGAGCAATGGGAAGGATGGACAGATGCATCACAGGCCCAAGGATAGATTTCACACAGAAAATGTCCCAAAACTCCATGAACACAGCTCCAAACCTGCAATGACCATTCAAACATGCACAGATACCTGCAATGAAGAGAGGCAAGAAGAGAACAAGCAAAACCGAGCAAGGATGGACAGATGCATCACAAAACACGTTTTATTGCTCCAGAAGTTTGCACAGAACATCATTTCAATAGTAAAAGGCAAAAAATGCCATTACAGAGCAAGGGAGGAGGTTCGAACTCCATTTTCAACCCTAGAGAAGAAAAGAAGGGAGGGCAGAGCAGAAAAGAATTAACAACTAGTTATCTTGTTTTTTTTTTTTTGATGAGCCAAATCTGGCTTTATACAATGCATGGGTCGAGCCCAGGAGACAGAAAACATAGGAAAACATGTAAGCAGCCCAACCATTGACCAAAACGCATTCTTCATTAAAATCGGTGGTTGAGACATCACTTCTGGACATGCTGAAGAAGAATGCGACCCATGTGCATTAAAACTAGTTGTTGAAACGTCGCTTCTGGCCATGATCATGCGTCAGAGCCGTTTGTCAATTTTCTCTCTCCATACTACACCAAAATTTGAGATTGATCCCAGAATCATGTATAGAATTTCATAAGCTTTCCGTTGATATAAAGAACGTGCAAATCTGAGCTTTGGATCGAAAGTTATGGAGGTCTGAAGTTTTAGGGCACAAAATAGGTGAAAACGTGTTTTGAAATCTTTCCCGCGCTCTGCCACCTGGATGACACGTGGCACGCATTGATTGGTAGCGTGATTCTCTCTCCTCTGCCTTTCAGTGGGCTTTCTTTTGAAATTTCCTTGTGGGCCCCTTAAACTTGGACACGTGGCATGCATTGATTGGTCGACAGGGGCGCGGGGCAGACCTTGGCTTTTAGCTTTTCGGCCAAAACTCATGCCAAATTCTCTAACTCCTTCCCGAGCTCCGCATTCCCTGTTCCATAGGACACGTGTCCTTTTTTGATTGGCTCAGGCTGACCCCTCAAAATTCACCCTTTGACTTTTTGACTCTTTCCCCTGCGACACGTGTCGTGATCTGGTTGGTTCTCGGCCCTTTCGGCTCCTTTGCTCCCTTCGCGTCTTTATGTCCCAGATGTCCCAAACTGCTTGGGCCAAAAACTTCCGATCCGCCCGAAATGGGCTTCCTCGTCCCTCATTTTGCTGATGACACGTGGCGTTGTTTGATTGGCTTTCGGCTCCTTTGGCGATCTACGTCTTGCACGTCCCTTCGTCCTGGATGTCCCAGTATGAACTTTCTCTGTTTCGGGTGAACTGGTTGGTTCACGTCATCACGGCCCAAATGTCCCAATTGCTTCCGGACTGTTTGTTCTCATTTCGGCCGATCCGACCAGTTCGCGTACTTCGCGTACTCTTGTCCCGAACTGTCCTGCTCAGCAGTTAGTCGTTTTTCTTCCTCTTTCGGCCGGATCGGCTTCTCGCGCCCGCCGCGTACTTCTGTCCTAGATGTCCCTTTGCTTCACGGGCCGCCTGGAGGCTTTTCGGCCGATCCGCGCCTAGATGTCCCAAATGTCCCGACTGCCCCTAGGACTAGGACTTAGTCATTTTTTATGATTTTTTCTGGATCAATCTACTTGCCTTCTGCAACTTTTTTCCGCATTTTCTCAGAGCTCGTTCTTTCCTTCTTTAGCCAGGGGAGTTAGAAAAAATTTGAGGGAACCCCAAAAACAAGATTTTTGCTCTGAATCAATCAATTTGCCTGGGACTTGAATATTCTGATGCATGTTATCAAAATTACCTTGGGGGGTGAATTTTGGATAACAAGAAACTAACCTACGTAAAACTCATGTGTGGCGTGCTAGTAGCCTCAGTTCCCAGAGTAGATGATGACCCGCCAGGATCCTATGTATAAAAGACAAACATATTAATATGTACAACATACACTTGAAACATTATAATAATAATCTAGTGCAATCAAATGAAATTAAAAATGTCAGTTTTTACACCTTGAAACTTAAGTTTGAAACATGCCTAGCTGCAGTAGCTAGCATGTCGACGCCGGATGTTTCCTTCACTGGCTCTTGCTATTTAAAATAAAACAAAAAATTAGTTTTTTACATGTATGTACATGATGTACAATCAAATACATATATATTAAAATCTCAAACATGTGAATTAAACTATTGTATATATAGATTATTTATATTTATTTGAAATTTACTTGTGAAAGACCAGATATCAGTGGCACCAGTTCCAAAAACATTCCCCAACATCTCATCTATAGAAAAAAAATCTATGTGAACCAGACAAATGATGTCTCATCCGCAGTGCATACGGCACCACATGATCCAAAGTGGTGTGGTGCGCTAGAATTGGAGCCTCCACCAACATCAGCATATGTAATCTAGTCACTATGCTGGGTCAGAGTATCATTGAGCTCCCTCAATGCATGCAGTGTGTCAATCTCCACAACCTCCTTCACTGTAGGAGGGATCACTGGAGGCAGTGGGGGTTTTGGGGCATGGGTGATTCTTGGTTGACCTATGCATGCACCATGTCTACTCTGTGCAGAGCCACCTCCTCGACCGAAAAAGTCAAAATAATTCAGGACCTCATTAAGCACGAACTCATAATATAATTTATTCAAAAAATAAAGAGGAACCTCATTGTTGTTGCATGGTGGATAATCAAAAACCATCCACCATCGGTCACAAAAATTGTTTTTGATTCGATCATCGTGGCACCAATGGATTGGGAATCATTTTCAAGTAACTGTTGGGGGGGGGGGGCGGGCATTTAATAAATAATGCACAAATGAGGTCCATTTTTTTCTCTTTTAACGGTCGCATGGGATAATTTATCTGCATACTGTCGACACTAAAATTTTCCTCCAAAATTTCCATTTCATTAATATATGTATTAGGAATAGGATGTTGTTAAGTGTAATTAGTAGTAGCGTCCGATAGAAGATAACGGCGCCGTCAGTACGGTGCCGCCAATAATGTGGAGTACGGTAACAGTCAAAGTACAATAGGAATGTTGTAAAAAGTAAATATTTGTCGTAAGTGGTCCGGTAATGTTAAAATGTCAAAGTTTGGGTAATTAGAGAAGTAGGGTCTACATGATTAGGAATTAGAAATATTATATTGGTAATAAGGACAAGGAGTGAGGTCATAAATATTTTGTGTATTTTATTTGTAAAAAAGTCTAAAAATGTGGAACCCATGTAAAATGATAAGGTTTATCTTATCTTAACAGATAAGCTTACATGTACAGATAAGAGTTAAGGTATGGAATATGATTCGTCAGAGTGGATTTCTTATCCTATCTTAGAGATAGGATGGATAAGCCTGGAAGTTCTATAAATAGAGAGGCCACCCCCCTCATTTAGCATAGAAAGAAGTAGTGAGAAATATTGTAGGAAGTGTGCGAAGGAAGCCATCAGTTAAAGGTGTGTTGAAGAAGCCATCGAGAGGTGTAATTGTAAAGTTTCTCCCATAGTCTTGTTGAAGAATCTCATGGGTGAGATTGTAACAGTTTCATGTTAATATTATAATTTATTTTGATATTTCAGATTTGTCGTCATTCTGTCTTATCATAGTCAATGGTATTCTTGTGTTATGTTGTTGTTTTGTTTCCAGATTACGTCCACCAAACTAAAGGCTGTGCATTAGTAAATAATCATAGCACGAGGAGTTCCCGGTGAAGAATTATCATAGTGCCGGATTGCTGATGACATTTTGGTTCCGTTGCCGGGACCATTCCTCGTTGGTGGATTTTCTGGAGAGATATTCTCACTAAGTCAAAAATCAATTGGAGGGTAACCTTGTTTTTACTGTGCATAGTAGTTACCATGGTAAAGTCATTTTTACCGTGAATAGTAGTTACCATGTTAAAGGCATTTTTGCCATGAATAGTAGTTACCCTGGTAAAGTCCTTTTTGCTGGGAATAGTAATTACCGCAGTAAGGTCACTTTTTACCATGAATAGTATTTACCGCAGTAACTTCACTTTTTACTGTGAATAGTGTTTACCACAGTAAAGTCATTTTTTACCGTAGTAAGTCAAGTTTTACCATAGTTTACCGTGGTCATTTCTATTTTACTGTAGAAAGGTGTAAAGTCACTTTCTAGTATAGTGATTCCAATTATTTGTGCACATAAGTCCTGTTAATTGTACTTGTGGGTTGGTATTTCACGGTGGTTACTTTTGAAAATGGGAAAGATTCCTGTTTTTTCAGCTCAATCTAATGAAGATGCTTCTTCTTTCATTCAAGAGTTTAAACGATCTTGTATTTGTAATGGCCTTATAAGAAGGGAACAATGGACTGAATTTTTTCCTACCTTTTTGGATGGTTCAGCACTTAGGTGGTTTGAAACACTAGGTGATAATGTGAAAAATTCATGGGATTTATTAACTGAAAGTTTTCTTGAAGAATTTGGTGAACAACAGAAATATGCAGATCTCATGATCGAGATCACAAAGCTATCCCAAGGAGAGAAGGAGAAGATAAGGGATTATCATGCTCGTGTTCTAGAGCTAAGGAGGAAGCTCGATGCCCAGATCCGGAAGGAAGGACTAGCGGATGGGTTGATGAATGGCGTGGATAATCTCCTCTGTAAGCACTTCATTCTTGGGATGAAGCCAGAGATCAGACAACGAGTGAAGTATGACCGCCCAGCCACCATTGAACAAGCAAAGGAGATTGCAAGAAGGCAAGAAGAAAGCATGGAAGAGGAGCCCAAAGAAATTGTTGCTAAAATAGAGCCTACACCAGCACCTTTGGTCCTGAATCCACAACCACTCCCGGTGAGCACAAATATTTCTCCTAATACATCTACTGAGTATGAAGATCTGCTCAAAAAGATGGGTCAGTTAACTATTAATCTTCTTCAAGGAAAGGAATTTAGTTCTCAGGGAGGAGATAGAGGTCCAAAGAGAAATATTTCTGAAGTTGTTTGTTATGGTTGTTATAAAAAGGGTCATTATAAGTATAATTGTCCAGATAGAGCTTCTACATCTAGTAAGGGAGATAATGATAAAGGAAAAGCACCTGTGAATTCTTTTGATGTAGTAGATAAGAGCAGAAATAATGAAGTAGATGTGTTTGTAACAAAAAGAAAGAAAGAAAAAGATAATCAAGATGGAAATGATCCTAAGAAGATGAAAGAAGAAACTAGTAAGAAACATAGGAGAAGAAAGTTGGGTGTGTAGGATTTTCTGATTTCACAGGGGCAAGGACCATACTCCATCTCGGAAGATCTGTCCAAAAGGCCTGCAAATATTACATATGGTCAACTCTTGGCTATGTCTTCTGAGAAGAGGCGGGAGTTGCGAGGTGGACTCAATGCTCGAAGAAGGAAGGAGGTTGAGGTCCCTGTTTTGGAGGCAGAGGCAGATCCCTATGCTCCACAAGCTGAGGTATTATGTAATGGTATTTCAATTCATGATGTCTTAGTTGATGGAGGTGCTGCAGTTAATGTAATGACTGAGTCTGTAATGAATATGTTGGGGTTAAAAATTGATCGCCCTTCAACACTTATGTTAAGGTCATTAAATAAGGGAAAAACTAAACCAGAAGGTGTAATTTCAAATGTGGCAATATCTGTTATGGGTGTGGTATGTGTGGTAGACTTTCAGGTGATGAAAAATGGTACTGTTGCGTACCCAATGCTGCTGGGAAGACCATGGCTAAGGAGAGTTCATGCAAGAAACTACTGGAATGAAGGTTTCATGACACTTGGACGTGGTAGAGAGAGGGTGAAGATAAACGTGATCCCTCGACATCATAAAGTAGAACCTGTGGATTCAAGTGATGAAACTGATGATTGGACATCCTCTGATTACTCTAGTACCAGTGAAGTGGACACTGAAGATGAAGAAAGCGAGGTGGATGTTTCAGTCATGGATATCCTTCCAGTCACACCAACTCATGACCCCATAAAATTATCTGAAGAAGAAGTTGATGATCGTCTCCAACAAATAAATATTGGTGATGCTGTGATAGAGAGTGAGAAGGAATCCTACCTCCAGCTCTTTCGAAGGTACATACACCTATTCACTTTTGATTACAAGGAACTCCGCCAAGTAAGTTGGGTAGAACATTGTATTGAGCTGGTAGATGGTGCTAAGCCCATAAAGCAAATGCCATATAGAATGAATCCTAATTTTTCCAAGACTGTAAAAGAAGAAATAGATAAGTTGCTTGATGCAGGATTCATATTTGCTGTGGAGAATTCAGAATGGGTTTCTCCCATTGTGATCTCAATAAAAAAGAATGGGAAGCTACGCATTTGTGTTGATTATAGGAAGCTCAATAAGGCAACAAAGAAGGATCATTACCCTCTTCCATTTTCAGATCAGATCTTGGACGAAGTAGCTGGCCAGGAGTGCTATAGTTTTGCTGATGGATATAGCGGCTACAACCAAGTTCGTATAGCAGAGAAAGATCAGCTGAAGACCACGTTCACCACTCCTTGGGGAACGTTTGCTTATAGAGTTATGCCTTTTGGGTTGTGTAATGCTCTAGCAACATTCCAGCGTTTAATGAATAGGGTGTTCGAACCCTACATTGGGACCTTCATCAGAGTATTTCTGGATGATTTTTGCATCTATGGGAGCAAGTTGGACCACCTGCACCAGATGGAGACAACATTTCAAAGGTTAGATGAAGCACAAGCCTCACTAAACCCTACAAAGTGTGTCTTTGGATGTTCTAAAGGCATTTTGTTAGGGCATGTTGTATCCAGCAGATGGTATTGGTACTGATCCTAATAAAGTTTCAAAAATCAAAGATTTACCATTTCCTATAAATAGAAGTTAAGTTGAGATCATTTTTAGGCCATGTGGGTTACTATAGAAGGTTCATCAAGAATTTCTCAAAGATTGCACAGCCACTAACCTAGTTCTTGAAGAAGGATGTTGCTTATGAACCAGGAAACAAGGCGCATGAAGCTTTTGGACAACTGAAGGAAGCCCTGGTGTCTTCACCTGTTTTGAAGAATCCAGATTGGAGCAAGCCATTCATTGTGTACACTGATGCCTCAGATGCAGCACTAGGTAGTACTTTGAGCCAAAAAGATGAAAATGGGAATGAACATCCAATTTACTTTGGGAGCAGACAATGAGCAGTGCTGAGGTAAACTATACTGTAACTGAAAAAGAGCTCTGGCTATCATTTTTGCTGTAAAGAAGTTTAGAAAATACTTGCTAGGGCAGAAATTTATAGTTGTAACGGATCATCAGGCTCTGAAATATATTGTCAATAAGCCTAACCCATCAGGGAGGATAGCAAGATGGATAATTTTGCTACAAGAATTTGAATTTGATATTATAGATAGGCCAGGAAAGAAGCATGTCAATGCAGATGCACTCTCTCGAGCCTATGATGGTTTTAGGATCATCTTGTGATGATGATGATTTTCCCGATGCAGCATTGTTCTCCCTTGACACAATCCCTAGTGAATACATAGATATTTGGAATTATCTGAATGAATTCAAGTTTCCGGATGGTGCCAATGCAAAGACTAAGAGAAAGATTACTCAAGCCAGTCGTCCATACTCTATTATGCATGGAGCATTATTTCGAATAGGACCTGATGGACAGTACAAGAGGGCAGTTGGACGTGATCAAGGAAAAGAGCTTCTAGAAGAATTCCACAATGGTACATGTGGAGGGCACTTCTCTGGACAACTTACATCAAGAAGGATCTTGGATGCAGGTTATCACTGGCCCACTCTTTTTAAAGACTGTTATAATTATTGTAAGACATGTGATATTTGTCAAACACATGGTAACCGTAAGACTTCATCAGCTCCATTATGTCCTATTCTTCCCCTTGGTCCCTTTGAAAAATGGGGGAATAGACATTGTAGGTCCACTTCCAACTACATCACGTCAAAATAAGTATATTGTAGTTGCCACAGATTATTTAACCAAGTGGGTTGAAGCTAGGCCATTAAAAGCAGCTTCCATGGATGAAGTGGCAAGGTTCATATATGAACGCATTGTCACCAGATTTGGTTGTCCATTAGAAATTGTAACAGATCAAGGAAGCCACTTCATTAATGAGGTGGTAGAAGCCCTAGTCAATAAGTTTTCTATCAAGCACAGGAAGGCAACAACATACAAGCCAAGCACAAATGGACAGGTGGAACGAACAAATTTTGTGTTGTGTCAAATTCTAGCAAAAGATGCAGCCTTGCAAGTACATAAATGGGATAAAAGGATTCATGCAGCATTGTGGGCATATAGGGCAACATCAAAGTCAGCAACAGGATACTCCCCATTTCAGTTGGGCCTATGACATTGATCCAGTTCTTCCTATTGAGTTTGATATTCCCACTGTGAGAGTTATGAAAAATGAAAGGATGGATGAAAGTGATTCAGTAAAAGAAAGGTTGGTACATCTTCATTTGCTAGAGGAAATGAGGGAAATAGCAAAGGATACAAGCCATAAGAAGAGAAATGAAGCAGAAGGAGTACTTTGATCAAAAGATCCGGTGGTCTCCATTTCAAGTAAATGACTTGGTTCTAGTATATGATTCCAGATACAAAAAAAAGAAGACAGAGAAAATTTCTTCTAAAATGGATGGGGCCCTACAAAATAGCAGCTGTGCATGAAAATGGTACGTACCGACTGGAGGAATTGGATGGCACTCCCATTACGAAATGGGTCAACCACGACAAGTTGAAGATTTTCCAAGCACCAGAATAGTCTACTCCGAGGACGGAGTAGAAGCTAGGAAGGGGGAAGATGTCGACACTAAAATTTTCCTCCAAAATTTCCATTTCATTAATATATGTATTAGGAATAGGATGTTGTTAAGTGTAATTAGTAGTAGCGTCCGATAGAAGATAACGGCGCCGTCAGTACGGTGCCGCCAATAATGTGGAGTACGGTAACAGTCAAAGTACAATAGGAATGTTGTAAAAAGTAAATATTTGTCGTAAGTGGTCCGGGTAATGTTAAAATGTCAAAGTTTGGGTAATTAGAGAAGTAGGGTCTACATGATTAGGAATTAGAAATATTATATTGGTAATAAGGACAAGGAGTGAGGTCATAAATATTTTGTGTATTTTATTTGTAAAAATTCTAAAAATGTGGAACCCATGTAAAATGATAAGGTTTATCTTATCTTAACAGATAAGCTTACATGTACAGATAAGAGTTAAGGTATGGAATATGATTCGTCAGAGTGGATTTCTTATCCTATCTTAGAGATAGGATGGATAAGCCTGGAAGTTCTATAAATAGAGAGGCCACCCCCCTCATTTAGCATAGAAAGAAGTAGTGAGAAATATTGTAGGAAGTGTGCGAAGGAAGCCATCAGTTAAAGGTGTGTTGAAGAAGCCATCGAGAGGTGTAATTGTAAAGTTTCTCCCATAGTCTTGTTGACGAATCTCATGGATTACATCCACCAAACTAAAGGCTGTGCATTAGTAAATAATCATAACACGAGGAGTTCCCGGTGAAGAATTATCATAGTGCCGGATTGCTGATGACAGATCCTAGGTTGACCTATGCATGCACCAGGTCTACTCTGTGTAGAGCCACCTCCTCGACCAAAAAATTCAAAAAATTTAAAATAATTCGGGACCTCATTGAGCATGAACTCGCAATATAATTTCTTCAAAAAATAAAGAGGAACCTCATGTTTTGTTGCCATGGTGGATAATAAAAAACCATCCACCATCGGTCCCAAAAATTATTTTCAATTTGGTTATCATGTGCACTAATGGATTGGGAACCATAATGCAAGTAACTGCGGGGGGGTATTGGTTCTAGGGTCTATAAATAATTCACAAATGAAGGTATTTTCATATTTTTTTGTCTTTTACGGATTGCATAGGATAGTTTATCCGCATACCACCACCTACAGTCACCTCTAAAGGTATTCCATCTATGTATTTGGTTGGTGGCGGAGTCAACTTCACCAATCAATGTTTGCAATGTATTGGCTAAAGTCATACGAGATGGATTTGTGGCATGATTTTGTCTTATAGTTTGAATAAGGTTCTCAATGACAATTTTATTTTCTCATATTTTTCCAATGATATTATCTTGTGTTCCTACTGGCTTCAGTGGGGACAGAAGGAGCTAAAAGAGGCGGATCTATGTTTGGAGGAGGGTGTTTTGAGGAATGTTCGGAGGGTTTTGAGGAATGTTCGGTGGATTTTGAGGCATGTTTGACGGTTTACATGACTTCGAGTTTGCCGACCAACTGATAAAACAAGAAAATTGTATACATAAACAAACATTTCAAAAAACCCATGAAAATGTAAAAAAAACCTACAAAATGTAAAAAAAAACCTAAAATGTTAAAAAAAATGATTAGAATCGAGGGCATACCTTCTCATCTTGGCAGCATGGTTGAATCTATCATGATCCAGAAGTCCAATGAGCAATTTTGAGGTGGTATGCAAAGCTCGAGTGAAAAACATCTAGGAGAAATCACGATTTGAAATGAAAAATGGGGAAAATAAGGACTCGTGGGATTGCTTTTTCTTGTCTCATAGTTCCGTGATCACAGTTTTAGGTGTCGATTATTGCCAAACCTGAAATTCAGGAACCGGGATCGTGGTATATAAACCACGATCGCAGTTCTGAATTTTAGGTTTTTTATGTCCACGAAATTGTCCACCAACTTTGTGCACTTACCCAGTGCACTTATTCCTTTAGAAGGTAGAAATATTAGAGTATGTTAGTAATTTGATGATGATAAGATGTGTTTTAAATTTATGTGATGATGACAAAATGTATTACAACATAAATTTTAGTGGCACATATTTGTTAATTCACAAATATTCTAGTTTTTGAAATTTGTATTTTGAAAATTTTTAGGGTAGGAATTTGGACCGGGTCACCTAAATTTTCTTGGTTTAAGTTACTTTTAGGAGCTAGTTCGCCTAACATTTACACTAATAGCCAACTGTTTTAATTCAAATCACCTTTAGTGCAAAATTAAAATTTTCCACATTCTCCTTCATATATATATATATATAAATTACGTATTTACAATTTCGTATGTAAGTTCTGACTATCAAGTATAAATCAAATATTCCTAGCAATTCCTTTGGGAATTGAAGATCAAAATATAATGCATATTGCAAACCACTTTTATGGTATTTTAAATGTTATGGTATTTTGGTATAATTGCATATGTTACAAAAAGGTGCAAATGATACGGGAAGGTAGACCTATATATACTATCAGTCGGTAGCATATACTATGCTACCGGTGGGTAACATAAATTATGCTACCATCTGATAGTACTATGTATGCTATCGTCTAGTAGCATATATTGTGTTATTAGCTAGTTTATGATAGGTTCTTTATAATGGTTAGGTAAATTTATGCTACCATTCAACAACATTAAACGTGTCACCAACCAATAACATGAGACCTTTTAATGACTGGTAGCATCATATATGCCACTAGTCGGTAGCATCAAACATGATACTATTTGATGTTACTGGATGGTAGCATTCCTAATACTACTAGACGGTATCATGCTTAATGCTACTGACCAATAACATGTCTAATGCTACTGGCTGATAACATCAAACATGTTACCTACTAGTAACATGCCTGATACTACACGCCTATCTGCCAGTAGCATGCCTGATTCTACAAATATTATCAATAACCCAAGAGCAGAAACACATTCAAAATTACCACTTTTCCTCAAATATTTTCTCATACAAAACCAAATCAAGATAAGATTTAACCATCATATCCAATATATATTATATGAAATGATTCCAAAAAAATCAAACACTTTCTCCTTAAAGACATTGACTTACAAGTTTAACTTGTAACATGCCTTAACATCCAAGCTTCGGGATGTTAGGTAAATAAAATGATATATATATATATCTTTGTGTGTGTGTGTGTGTGTGTGTGTGTGTGTGTGTGTGTGTGTGTGTAATCATCAGACATGAGTGTCATGGTAACAATGCCAATAACCACTATAACCCACTTTTTAGCAAGTGACACCAACATGTACACTATCCCCAGGTGAACCAATGCGGTTAATCTCACTCTATAGCACAAAAATACCTTAACTAACAAGATAAAATTCTTTGTATACAATGGTGCCTTTATGATCCCATAACCACACAAATCATTTTTGAAGTAAATAAATCCATAATGCCTAAAATAAAAAATAAGTGCATCACGATAGTTTTGGTCCTTTCCATGATCCTCAAGGTGTTTTGGAAAATTTTATATGGCAGTGACGATAAAATTGTCAATACCCAAGGCCCAGTCATTGTTTAGGTTCAAGAAGTCACACTTGATGTTGTAAGCCTTCTTCCTCTCCATCACCCGCATTGGATTTAGACATCATCATCTGAAAAATTCACATCCATCAAAACATTACATTTAAACTCCAATCCCACAAATATAAATATTATAGAGAGTAATAGGAAAATAGGGATCTACTAAATTACTACTACTAGTGCCACCGTTGGCTCGGGTAAAATTAAGGAAGTAGCATAATGATTTGAAGGTTCTAAAACTCCTGTAGTAGCCATATTGGTGGATGCCAATTCTAACTCTGATACCTTAGAATTTGAACCCATTAAAGTTTTTTTTACGATCTCCCTTCTAATTTCTCCACAAAAAGAAGGAAAACAAATGCAAAAGGTTTGTATACATGTTTCAAATTTATATTTTCTACTGGCCGGTATCATAAATCATGTTATCGATCAACAACATGTTTGATGCTTCTAATCGGTAACATGTTTGATTCTAATTTCCGGCAGCATAAAGCATGCTACCAATCGGTAGCATGTTTTATGTTATCCGTCGGTAGCATTTATTCACCTACAACAACCTCTTCCCTTCTTATCGGTGCTCTTGGATCCTTTAATGATTACTAAAAATTTGCTAACCACATGAAACAAATTTTCATATGAATCGTCATACTTTTGAAAATGATTTTTGAAAATTCACCAAATAGTTTCTACGAGTTTTTTTATGGGCCTGATGTATTGATGTAATGTGATGAATTTTGCTTCCATATTATGAGACATATTGAAAAACAATCATATTTTTGATATAGCATTAGGTAGTAAAAACACTATGATATATAGTAAAACATGATGGTTTTTGTACCATAATGCATGTTGAATTAACTCAAAGCCATCATCATATCATTAGAGGATGAAATCACTCTCCTATCCTAAGGAAGAAAAAAAATAGATAAAAAATAATAAAAGATGCTAAAATAACATAGTGAAAAACACACACAACAAAATAATATGTGTTTGTAACACTCAAATAATGGGGTAAAGAACATGATTGATAGGGATAGAGGATGTGTGATAGATAGTAGACATAAGAAAGAGAGGGGGATGATGATTATTTATAGGAGAGGATGTGTTGTTTCCCATGTTATTGTTGTGAATAGCCTTGGATTGTGTGTGTGAGTCATAATTCAACATAGCCTAGTGTGGTTTTGTTTTATTTGTTCCCTCAAGTGGATATAGTTTCCCCTAGGCCAGTTAGGAAGGATAGTCATGATGAATTACTCTTATAGTAACAAGGATGGGGAATTTGTAGGAATCAAAGGAGTAGGATGTGTGAGGGATGGTAAGATCTTTGAGGGATTTTTAGGTTGGGAAAGGCTAGTAAAGGAATCCAATAATTAGACGCGCTAAGGGTTGAGAGAGATTATGGATGATGGAGGATAGTAATGGATAGAAGTGCACTGAGATGGAGAAGGATGAGCTCAAGGTAGCATCATACAATGGTCACAATGTCACCACCATGGATGTTACTTCCATTCTTCTATAACTTGATTGTTCTTTCTTACTTAACTTTATTTTTCTCCAAACTTTGTCTCTGACTCTAGACATGTTCCCCAAATCTTGTTCGTAATTGAATTTTTTTTCAAGTTCAAGAGGATGAGTGGAATATTGGGATGAAAGGATAAGATGGTGTAGATATTTTCCCCTAAGTGTATGAGGTACTCATTATTACGAGTGACATCGAAAACCAATTTTGATCATTATACTTTTCCAAGTTGCTAACTAATTAGTTTTCACCATTAGACAATTATAAGATATTATATATATATATATATATATATATATATATATATATATTATATATATATTTCATATTTTTTTGTTTTTTTGATATATGATGGGATTTATGAGATACATCAGGAACATTAATTAATTGTAGAACAACTTTAGATCCACAATTTTCACTGGTTCATCTAGCTCATATCCATTCTTATGTAGCTAGCTTGTAGGCTCCGTATCCATAATTTGTGATGGTCCAAACTAGTCAATATCAAACTTTCCTTTATTTTCGCACTTAAAAATAGTGTAGTAATTGATTTTCCTTAAGGACAAGATTGTCAATATCAAATTCTCTTGGCCATACATTTTTTATATTCCATATGTAGCATATTTTGATATGATTTAAGGTGATTTAGAGCATTAAGTTGTTTCCCATCTATGATCTCAAGATATTCGATTCTAGTAGCATGATATTATTATTTTTTGATGAGGCCTTGTAAGTATATGTAGATGGATGGAGATTTTATCTTGACCAACAATATATATTTGGCACAAAAAATGAGGGAGTATGGAGTTGATTTAGTGGGTGTGTAGATGGTGGTGCAGTAAGACCATAAGGAAGGAGTAAAGCTATTGATGCCAATCACAACCAACATCATTGACTAGATTCTTTAGGATCTTATTGATTATTGTGTTGGCTTATGTTTGTCCATTTCCTTCATGGTAGTATGTCATGGACCATTGTTATTAGATGTGGAAATGTCGTTAGATTACTTTGATTTGTTTGAAAGACTTGTCATTATCGGTGATGATGGTGGATGGGATGCTGAAGTGGAAAATGATGTGGTTAAGAATGAATTTAGATGTTTTCTTACAAATGCCATAAGTGAGTGGCATGGATTTCACCCACTTGGTGAAAGTATTCGATAGTAGTGATGATGTGTTTTTTGGCCTTCATAAGATGTAGGGTTTATCTTGTTGATGATATTGAATCATTATATGGAAAAGGGCCATAGTGAAGTGATAGAATGTAAAGCTTGTGATGGATTCTGTTGAGGTTAACGTGCTTCTTATAGGATTTACACTTTTTGACATATTTGCAAGCATCATTTTCCATGGTTGACCAATAATAATCCACGTGTAATACTTTCTTAGATAGGTCCATTTTTCTAGTGTGTACCCCACAAGTTCCATCATGTACTTCCTTGATTGTTAGGTTGTCCCCATCTGAATTTAGGAATACCAACGGGGTTTTATTAAATTCGTTATGATAGAGTGTACCACTAAGGATAAAGAAATGGGAGGATTTTGGTAGGAATGTTTTGCATTAGGATTGGGTTAGATCAGGTGGTGTAGTATTGTCATGGCTATAGTTGTATATATTTTGGTACAAAGGAGAGTAAGGATTGTTAATTTCATATATCATATTCTCTAATTCAGGGATATCGTAATCAGGGATCATAAGTTTCTCAACTAAAAAATTGACACTGCTATGCTTAGGGAGGCATTTCAAGGACCAAATGGTATTTATATTGGTTTGTTGATTTGTTTCTTCCTTGTAGAACTTTTCAAATTGGATATCCTAAAAATACTATTAAAAGTTATCAACCATTCGTCTATAGAGGATTAACTTTTCATCGTTTGTTTGATACTTATCATTGAATTTCTTGATGACGAGTTGTGAATCACCATAGACTTAATAGATGTTGAATGTTCCCATTAGATAGTCATTCAAAGGTCAGATAGGAGAGCTTAATATTTAGTGATGTTATTTGTGTTAGGGGAAGCCAAAGTGGAAGGCCTTAGGGATCAATTGTCCTTATGGTATGATGAAAATGATTACATCCCCTAAGTCTTGATGAGAGAAAAATCCCATCAAATTCCTCTAGGAATGTGATTCTTCAATAGTCAGGATTGATTGATTAAGGAACCCAATAGTCAATGGTTTATTATCTAAGATAAGAACGTATGTTAACTTATTCATGAGCACCTTTTGTTCTGATTTCCTTTTGATTTACATATTTGATACCAACATTTCTCAACATCATAATCCATTTGGGCATTCTAGGTCTACTATTATTAATCTTTGAGATAATAGATATTTCAATGAATTGACCTTGGAAAATTAACTTGTTTCTTTTTTTTTAGCATGTAGTGCTACAATTTTTGAGAGGCGCACACCACAACTATACACTTACTCGTTCTATTGGAGTATAATTGAATTCATATGATACCAAGGTTTGGCTAAGATAATATATGGATATTTCCTTCTCATTCTCATCATGTTGTGCTAAATAGCTTCCCAATGCACACTATGTAGCTGATATATAAACAAAATTAGTGTATTCTCTTGGTATGGATGGAACAAACACTTGATGGATGGAGAATATAATCATTTTTAGAGCTTCAAATTCTTGTTGAAAACCTCAATTATAATGAATCATTATCCTTTTTCAATTAGATGAGTGAACGATTGACAATTTTTTAGCTAGATGTGAAATAATATCATTAGATGGCTCGGATATTTCATTGTAAAACTTCGTAGTTGCTTAAGATTTTTAGGAGGAATTGTCTCGATGATGGCTTATACTCTGGTTAGATCAACTTGCAATACCTCACTTGGATATAATAAATTCCACAAAAGTTTTCTTGTTGTTACCCCAACAAAACACTTTCTTGGGATTTAAGGTGGACAATATACTCTCTTAGCTGTTCACAAAATTTTATTATTGACTGTAAGGTGATCTAGCCATGATTTATGTTTTACTATAAAATTACATCAACATAATCTTCAATGATGCCATGCATTATGTCATGGAATATTATAGTAATTTCTCTTTGATATGTGGGCACATACATTTTTGATTCCAAATGGCATTACTTAATATTAAAATTAATCCCATGGGTTGGTGAATGTTGTCTTGTGTTGATCTTCAAGTGAAATTTGGATATGATTGTATCAGTAAAATTCGTCCATGAGTGATAACATCTCATATCTAGTGGTGGAGTCCACAATCATATCAATGTTTGATGGTGGAAAATTATCCTTTTGGCATGCTTTACTAGTCTTTAAAAGTTGTGTAGATGTGGATACGCTTATCAGGCTTACTGCCAAGAATGATGTTCGATATCCAATCATAGTAGTCAATTGTGCTAATGAATCCCACATCCCAAAGCTTTTGTAGTTTCTCTTTGACCAATAAGGCAATTTTTGGATGTATTTTCCTGAGTTTTTACTTAACCGGTTTAGCCTTGGGATGTACTAAAATATGATGGACTACTAATGATGGATCTAGGCTGACATATTTATGTACGATCATGCAAAAATATAAACATAGTCTTTGAGAAGGGCTATGAATTCTTTGCATTCTTGAGAATTCAAACTAGCCCAAAGTTTCAAGATCCTTGGCTCTACTTTTGTGTTGATATTGACATCTAGCATGTCTTCAAATAATAAAGACGATCTTTCCTACATGTCATCTAAAAAATATTTGAGAAAATGATTAATTGAAATGACAATCCAAGATGTATTGATTCACATTATGGGATTACATATTTATAGCTTAGGACATCCTATACGTAGGAGTCAAACCAAAACAAATTCCCTATATTACTGAGGTGGTTGAACAACTCCACTCACATACAAAACAATTATACCAAATTTCTACAATAAACATTAAACATATAATGTAAGGACTAATATTACGATATTCCTAACATTCCCCCCTTAGTGCAAACATAGGAAAAGGAGCATCTAAAAACAAAATCATATGTCGTCGCATACTTTTAGGTCTGCATACTATTGTATGGATCTTGTTGTACGGATCTTGCCACATATGATCACCTGCTTCAGCTCAATGAACTTATCACTGGCTGATCATCTTCCAATGAAGTGTGAAAGTCAAAGGATCTTCATAGTCAAAGGATATCTACAACCATCTACCATCTTATACAATTATTTTTACAAATCTGCACCTTCCACGCACATCACAACATGTTCAAGAGATTACATTAGGAATGCTCACATGTTCCATGCAAAGAAGCACAATCTTTTGTTTATATTCTGCACCACAACATAAAACACATGGTTGAAAAAGATGTCATTGTAGCAAAATGCATCCCTATTGTTGGCGACTAATGAGAGGCATTGATCACCCTCCTTCCTCTGTTGCCTTCGACCTCTAGTTGATGTGTTTCTTACTCAACATATTATAACACGGAGTTCAAATTTGAACTGCCTTTTGTTGACATGTCTTCCCCATCAATCTTCATTTTGGTTCTAAAATTCCAAAGTGGGGGTCTGGGGTGATAGCCCCCAATGGGATCAAGGGGCATTGCTCCTTATAGGGTCTCGGGGCAGTGCGGGGTCAAGAGGCAGAGCCCCCAAATCTAGGCACATTTTCTTTCTTTGCAACCTTCAAAATCTTCATCATAGATTCATTTTCCCCCCAATAGAATAGACGTTGGATTACACCAAAAATACGTCTATAAAGCAATTTTTTTGATGTTTTTACAAGACACTTCAACACTATACAAAATGACTCTGGAGATAACACAATCAAGTGAATCTATCAATCCCAACTAACACCCCCTTTTACATTTAACTACTATAATAATATTCCCTCTTGGTGTGTTTTGATCCTTTGACCTATTTCTCTCTAGGGTATAGAGAAATAATTTACTAATCCCCTATTTGTGGCTTAGATGCTAGAGGGAAAATATATTACTATATACGGTACACAATTGAGACCTACATGATTAAAAAACACACCTTTTTCAATGTTGAAACCATGGGCTTGCGGACGTTTCGAATGTTGCATGCTCAGTCAAACATGTGGCGAGAGGTGAACTTAGTTGAAACAAATGTTGAATGGAGTGCCATTAGAAATGAATCTTACAGAAGTATCAATTTATTTCTGCAAGCAGAACTCATAACCGTTCAATGCGTTGAATTATCAATCCACGTCTAGCTGTAGTCAAGAACACAATGTTTGAAAAAATAGACTGGAAAATGGAGATAAACGTCCAAAACATTGATTCCTTCATATCTAACATGAAATAGAAGACTGTATACTTCCAAAACATTGATTCCTTCATATCTAACATGAAATAGTATCCAGGTCTTAGAGAATCAATCCAAATTTTCTCGCATGGCCCCACGTTCTCCAGAGACACAGTCAATATCACACATGGCAAAGAAGAAATAGATCAAAAATATAGGCATAGGATATTCATTCTTGATGTGATGCCAATTGAAATGACAATCTTGGATGTATTGATTCACGTTATGGGCTTACATATTTATAGCTTAGGACATCCTATAAAATAGGAGTCAAACCAAAACAACTTCCCTATATTAGTGTGGTGGTAGAACAATTCCACTCACATACAAAACAATTATACCAAATTTTTGTAATAAACATTAAATATATAATGTGACTATTAATATTAGGATTTCCTGACATTAATTTCATCTAATTTTGTTGTGGTTGGAGATTCTTTCTTTGTATGTTATGTGGGATTGGAGGTTCTCCATTGCTAGATTTGGAAGACCAGTGGATTTCCTTGTCCATTGGCACCTGAGAGAGGTTTTCACCAATAGATGCACCTTTATTTATTTACTATATTTAAAATTTTTTGTTTTACTTATTAGTGCTTTAGAGAGGTCTTCACAAAAGGGTTCTATATTTTGATTTTTTTTGGTATGTTTTACTTTTTTGGGTGATTAGGGAACTCCAATTGTTTCCAAAAATAGGAACAAATGTCCATTTTGATCCCAAATCCCTTATTATGGTTTTTTGAAGGGATATGGTCTCTGAGTCCCATGGATTTGATGATTACCTCATCATTTTTAAATTCATCCAAGGATAAAGGATCTTATTGGTCTCAATGGATAAGAGAAGGATAATAGAGGTAAAATTTGATTGTTAATATGGTTGTGTTGGTAAAAAGGTTGGTTATAAAAAATATATTTGTAAAGGATATGGATAGACTCTATTTCAATGTCATCCCCAAAGGAGAATTCCTCATGAATCGAAGAAGTATATGTGATGTCATCTTATGAGTTATCACTTACCAATTTTCATCCTAGGCCAAGGTATGGCAGATTTTATCCAAGGGATGTGGGTTCTAACATCCCTTATCCATGTGAAACAAGGCCTTTTACCTTATACTTCATGACTTGGCACATACAATTAGCTTTGGGATATTTAGGATGTTGATAGTATGAGACTATTTCATCACCAAACAATATGTAGTTATCTAAGCCTTCGATCCATTCATCTTCTAACAATATGAAGTGGTTAAAAGTGGATGAGCCGAGTTTCTAGAATGTGTTTTTGGAATTGTCATGGTTGCTTTTCCATAGCTTCTTATAAAATTAAGGAGGTGACCAATGTGGAAGGCATTTTGGAGTATGCATTCTCCACATCATTTTAGGAAGACTTTAGCAAGTGGTTCAATGCACATAGCTTCAAAATTGGATGAAAATTCATCATGATGGATGTAAGATGGTGATGATGTTGTTGGTTCTCAATGGTTAGTGTGATCCATGGTGTTTGGATGACAAATGGTTCCATGATAATGTCCTTCCAACAACTTGCAATATTGACAAGGTTGGAGATCACCAAGGATGGTAACCTTTATGTTATAATGAGGTAACTTGATATATTGGTGGAGTGTGGATGAAACTTCTTACATTTCATGGATCTAAGGTCAACCCAAAAGGATATTATAAGGGATTCTATGTTTTCCACATCAATTAATGTATGATGTGTGACGTGACTCACCATGATAGGAAGAGGAATTGTTCCAAATGATTTCCTCTCAACACCATCATATGATCTGATGGTAATGATGTTTGGTGTTAATCTTATCTCTAAATAACCCAAAAATTTTATGAGAGTGAGGGTGAAAAGGTTAACCCCCAAGTCATTATCTACAAACACATATTTTATCTTGTGATTAGTGACGAGTATCTCGATATACAACATTTTGAGTATCTCTAGGTAGAACATTTTGATCAAAGGTGAGTTATTGGTTGGATGAGAGGTATCCCACAAGCTTAGCAAATGAACTTTAGTTATTTACTTACATAATGTAGAATTATTATTCTTGATGTTTAATTTCGTTTGACTAATTGTCTAGGGTTTATATAGAATTTAATTAAATATAGTTCTTGTATCTCCTGGTTTATGTGTGGTTCAGTTGAAATCAAAGTGTTTATTGTGCTTTGTGATGAAAAGAGAGTCTAGATTTATTTTCTATCCTACCCTTTCCTCATTTTTGAGTTTCTTTATGAAGTGCCAAATCACTTAGTTAGATTAGAACCATTGTGAATATCAGTAGGTTGAAATAAATTCAAATAAGCTAAATATGTGCATTTTCACAAGTTTGAGGTTCCTTTATGAGTTAAAAAAGGACACATTTTCCAATTGAGATATACAACCCGAGTATCCCGTATCTTAAATATTATCTCCAGCATGGGTTCCCAAATGAGTAGGATTAATTTCTTATCTCTTATTATATCCCGTGTAACAAACTTACATCAAAATATAATAGTTTGGTTGAATTCTTGGATATTTTTTTGAGTAATCCATTATCAAATCTCATGAAAAAATAGTAATAAAAAGGAGGTAAATATGACTTATTATATAGTACTCCTCCACTAGATTATGTGGTTGATTCCCATCTAGTAGATAACATCATTGTTGTAACTCAATGTATACCAGAAGCAACACCACCATCACCTTTTCATATTTAGATATTCCTCTAGAAGATGAGGAAAAATCTAGACCAATATTCATTTGCAATTTCTTCTCATCCCATATAGAGGATTATTTTAGAAAATGGATGTAGCATAAATATTTTCACCATGTAACTTCTTATATCTCTTAGCTATTCTTCTTACCATTTTTAGATTTGATTAATATTTACACCTATAACCAAAAAGGAATGAAACAAAAGCTACATGTGGTTATTCTAATTAATTAATTTCCAACATTAATTATTCAATATCTGAACAACACATTACTACTTGCAAAAAATGTATATGATATAATATAAGTTCTCAAACAAAAGGGATTGAGTGCATTCAACTAAGTACAAATGATTCTATACTGTTTTGGCTGATCTAAATGATGGAACGGGGAGATCTAGACCTGAGAGGGCCTTGATAATGCAATTGTGACTTGAAGATTCTCCTTGGTATGACCGTACAATAGGGTCAGTAAAATTTATATGGTCTTGATCTATTTGTACGGTCTTCACCCTACGTAGAACTATTATGTGAAACTTTCTATGTTTTTCATTTGTCTAAATATCTTCAACAATCTCTCTCTCTCTCTCTCTCTCTCTCTCATCGTCAATCACATTTTAAGGGTCTTTGAATTCTCTTCTCAATGTTTCAAACCCTAACCATGGATAAGAAATATTGTAAAATAAAAATTATTTGGGTTATGGGAATCCCTATGCATCAACATTGACACTTCTTCGAAGAGGGATCAAATTGCATGCCATTCTCCACCTAGCATGTGATATCTAGTTGTAGTGCAATCATATTTGACATCCTTCCTTTGAAAAATATTGACCTGAGTTTCTCTCTTGAAAATATACTTGAGTGAGTGGATTTGAGTGCTTGAAAATGTGGGGAGCAATTCCCTAGACGTAGTGAGAAGCTTCAAGTTTGTAGATGGTTCTTCCCTAATGAACGTGTAAAGCTATTTCCCAAGTGTAGGGAGATTTAGGTACCTTCTTTACTAGCTTTTGCAATAGGATTACATGAGAGTAAAAGTACTAAATTACGTGAGTTTTACTTGCCTATGTATACTTTCGAAGGAGATGTAAGTTAGAAACATTGAATGAAGAGGAGTAAATAACCCAAAGAATAATGTGCAACTGAAAGTATGGGATCAAAGAAAGTAAGGGAAAAATTGTACACTAAGATCAAAACCATATGGAACAAACTGAACCTATTGTACGTTTATGACCCTAGAGGATAAATTTGAACTTGAGTTTCAGAATCTGATCAATCGAATTTCTTAATGGGTTTTATGCATTCAATTCTCAAATATTTTTGACAGATGAGTTTGTATGATCAAACAAGCTAGACAAGAGACCGAGAGATGTACCAGATGAGAACTAAAAATTGAAATTATTTGAGCAAGAGATCTATGTCAAAACCAATAGTGTTAAAGAGTAGAATTACCAAATTTGAGTGTCTACATTATTCCACTCTTTAAGTATGAAATAAAATTTCATGCTTAAAGTAAAATATACCTGAACATGTAGACAAACTCTATCTTTGCTCAATGTTTATTTTGTAAGATCTCAATGTATTGATATTGGCACACTCTACGATGAAACCTACAACATAGAGTGTATTCAATGTTCATGATAAATAATTGAAATTTAAATCAAATACATAAAGATGTAATGTAAATGAAATATGAAACTATAAATAGTGAATTATAGAGATGCGAAATGATGGAGGGAATACACCTATGTTTGTTTTGTAGAAGGGAAATAGTTGTCCATTCTTTACTTTTACTTGGAGAATTGGATTTGTTGAACATTTTTTTGAATAATTTGGGGGTGACTAGTCCTTAATTTCTGTTGATGAGATTCTAGAATATCGAGTGTATGAAACCCAACACACGAATACCAAAGAGAGAGAAGAAAAATAAAGATTCAAATCACCCCATGAAGGAAGAAGACCACTTATTAAATTCATTCAACAACTTTGATATCTTCCCCTTTAAGGGTAAGAGGAGAGGAAGGATCTACCTATGAATAACTTATCCACTTTGATACCTTCCACGGCCCCATAAACCACAATGCCGCGGATGGATCTAGGCTTAATTTTACATATTAGGACACACAATATAAAAGAGAATGAATTTCCCCCCGTACTCTCCCAATATGCCCCGAAATTGAGTAGAAACTAAATAAATATTAAATGTGCTAAAAATGTAGCTAGAGAAAGGAGACCTATCCATTAATTTGAAACTGAAACTAAATTGACTTTTTGGAGAAGAAGGAATGAAACATTTCATTCCCCCTACAACTGATCTGAATTGAGTCATCTAAGTTTGAAATAGTGCCAAAAATCTATGTTCCTATAGGTGATAATATGTCAAAATATTGATAGAGATTTGTTATAACTTCCCCCAGGGTAAAACCATAGAAATGGGCCAGGAATTTCAATTTGTATAGTTTTGACCATGCACTATATATTTTTGACCTTATGCTTACTTTGTATAAATTTTTGTATATGATTTTATTTTTTAGTAATTTTTATCTTATGACTACCTATGTCTAATCCCATAGAATTATATATTTGTTTGTTTTAGGTGTAGAATATACACAAGATTAATTCCCCATCTTTTGAAGTGTGCATGTGATAAAGTTTTTTATTGTATGACATATCAAAAGAAAATATGTGTAACCATGTCTAATATGTCTGGTAATCTATGTAGAAAACACATGAAGAGATGATGTGGTGGCCACCAAGAAGAAAATGTTCATTCTAAAGAGGATGTTCATTGTTGGAGACCATGGTGCAAACAAAAGAGCAAACAATAATAACAAGAATAATAGTGGAAACAATGTCAACAAGCTAACTAGTAGCAATAATAATAGTAGTGTATATGTAAGTAGCAAACATGTGCAAAAATAACAATGCAGATAATGTCACATAAAATGCTTAATGCCAGACAAACATGGGACACCCATGGTGTTGTAAGGATAATCAAGGACCATTGATATCCTATAATTAAGAAATGAAACATCAAACAATAAGTTTATGATTCCACAAAACATGGGAAACCCATGGTGTCATAATACAAATAATGCCCTTAGGTCACAATCAAAGTATCAAACAAGTAATTACGCACACAACTAGCAAACATATATTAGACAATAACGAGTATCATAATGTGATGAAATGACATAGTAAGTGATATAGATGAAGCATGTGAAACTATAACTATAAATACCACAGAAATGTACAAGGCATGTGTGTTAGTTTTTTTAGCTCAAAAGACATCAAATACACTATGTATGTAATTAAACATGGTAATGAGGAAGTGAAAAATGTACTATAATGATAATAATAACACCTTGATTTGTATAGAGGGATGCCCCTCACTATAATTACGTAAGGAACCATGATAGATCTCTTATAATCATGTATGTCGATATGTATTTCCTGCATCATGCTTAATATACCCCATGAATGCATGTGTGTAAATGAGGAAAATTTCTATGTATCAAACAAGAAAGTATAAAAAGTATGTATAACATAATCTGCTAACAATATATGCTAGAGAAATAGGTTTTGATTTTTGCATTTTTAAAAATATTTGAATGTTTTTTAATTTTTGTGATTATATCAATATTTTTCTATATTCTATTGCATATCTATGTACAGAGAAAGGGGATAACATGAAAATATATCCAATGAGAACCTTCTTTAGGAAGTGAATCAACCACCGAAGATGATGGAGGATCAGGCCAAAGACTCTGCCCAAGAATATGTAACTCAACTGTCTAACAAAATGGTGGTAGTAATATGATTCTAAAGAGGGCCTAGGAGAAGAGAAATGTACAGTAGCATAACAATGACTAGTATGATGACATATGATATCTATATGTTGGAATAGGAATAATGAGCGCTCCCTCGAAGACCAATGAGGAGATGTAGAGTTACATTGCATATGGAAGGATTCGATAGTACATCCTATGAGAAAGTAAGACACTATAGGAAATATATGTGGATGAAGGGATAGCCATAGATGGAGGAATTCTATGTGAATCAACATGTACAACTAAAATTATGGCAGGTGGACTATAGCTATATGACATTATGGTATGAATCCAAGGACCTATCAAAAGACCCGATAGGATTAGAGCTATGTGAATCAATGTGTGACTCCAAAGACCTATTTGTATGTGTACTACGAGTAGAGGATATATAATGTTATGGAAGAATGAATATGGCATGTTAGGGGAAGAATCCTTAAAAGGGATACCTTAAATAACAACAACACGTATTGGTTATGAATGAACTTTATACACTAGTTAATAGACTAACTAATGGGATAACCTTAAGAGCACATATGGCCAAGGGAGACAAATATGTAAGGTACCATAGAGCTAAGAGAACTAGACAACCAAGAATGAAAATGAATGTTGTAATAAGACCAAAAATGGTAGGTAACTATTGATGGTGAATGATAGCACCCTTGAATGTCAGCAATCACTATGGGTAATGAGACTCTCAGTGCGATTTAAAAAAATGGAGATTATTATCAAGTGTGGGACCTTGCGATAAAATGAATAGCTGATCCGTAACAAGGAAGATTCCTATTCATCTGTTCAGATGAACACGTAAACATGTACAATAGGGTTTACTCAAGACCTGAATTATCTTACTATTCCAAGGAGATATGGGTAAGAAAATGCTTGGAATGGAAACCTAAACTACGAATGTGATGCACCGATATGGACTGAAGAACACCTGTCTTGCCATCTAAACACAATTGGGATCATAAAAATCCTTTGGAAGATCATGCACAGATACCCAAATTTGTAGTGAAAGGACTACCTGAGTGTTGATGTCTAAATTGGGAACAGACTAGGGTTGAAAATCATCTCTTCAGACTAATGCATTATTTAGGGTCCAAAGAACTTGTATTCAACACATTTTACAAAATGCTTTTTTGCATCCACTTGCAGTTATAGGGTTTCACTGTCACACGTTTGAACTCTACAAATTCGAACCCTAGCTATATGTGCATGGCTCAAGAAAATATTATATGCAAATACAATAATGTCCATACTGTTTAGAAAGTTATAGCCCCTACCTTATAATGTATCAGGAAGAATGTTATTTTCAAGAAAGTATTGCACTACATTTGAAATCTACCCCATACCAGTTCTAGTGTGTGTGTGTGTAATGTGTGTGTCATGTGTGTGTGTGTAGTGTGTGAACCCCAACAAACTGTAAAAAGTGTGTGAACTGTGTGTGTGTGAATGTGTGTGTGATTGAACTTGTTTCCCTTATGTTAGTCACACTAAAGATAACCAGATAAAAATAATTTACCCCCAATGATAAATGTGTGACATGGTAAGATTTCCGAAAAGATCCCCTCCTATGCAGTGAATCCGATGCGTCACTATGAAAAGTTGTGGCCGTCTGAATATCTGGGTTAGGGTCTCTTTTCCTGTCAAGTGGTAACTAGAAATGTAATGCCTCCCGAAGTTGTGCCATTGGCGCATCCATAATAATAGTGTTGTACATTCATGTACGTGCACCATATGATGCAACTTGTTTGACCATTTCGAAACTCTGTGTAATGCAACCAAAAAGGGTGATCCAAAGTGATAAAAGAGGTTTTAGAAAAGATCGACACTCTAATGTCATGCGCCATTTTAAATATGAACCAAGGCGCAACTTAGTGAAAAGGATAGACATTACCTTGCAAAGGGCCTATTACGTAGCGTCTTGGTGCACTCCTATACCTAATAGGAAGGAGTGTCTAAGATTCCTTGCTGAGCGCCTAAAACTAAAAATACATATGCCTTGGGTCACAAGTCATTTTGCAATGTTCGACAATCCTAAATTGAGCGCCTCATTACCTAGAAAATTAAATGCATTAATAGTATCAAAGGGATAAATCAATGTACTTTGATAACAAACATGTTCCTTAATGTCTATTTCTATATCTACTTTGGAATAATGCATATAATTTCATACAGTAACGATGGTGTGATGATAGCACAGGATCAAGTACATGATTTTGTGACTACACATCCATACAAAGATATGGATAGGTTAAATTAATAACTCAGATACATACACGATTATCTTTTTTGTGTGGATCAACCAAATACTATCATGCATAGGTACTTGATGAATAGAGATCCAAAAATATACAATTTATCAAAAATAAACATGTTTCATCTATATGAGAGTTGTCAAAAAGTAATGTATGGTGTATAAGGTGATATAGATGAGTAATAGTGTACCAATCATAACATCTAATGGATGATCATAAGAGGGAAGTAGGTGGCAATGCATGTAATGAGCATTATGCAATTTATAAGTAGATGGTATCCCGTGTATATGCTTAGGGAGTGTATCATTAAATATCTTTCCATTTAGAATTTTTGTTTGTTGGCTTTTTAAGATTTAGTGGGATCATCCCATGCATTGATCATTAGAGTCAATAAGGGCATGAATAACATGGTGAATACTTTATGCATTTATGTCTATAGAATGACCAAAACATTGATGATAATCACAATAGGATTTGGCATACAAAAATATTCCTTTGAGGTTTTATTGCATCAACCTCAGATGGTGGAGGGAAAGATACAATATTTCGATCCATAATTATTTTAAGAAAATATGAGGAGAACATGGTAAACTATCGTCGCGCGGGTTGTAATTGTAGCTTTATAGGTTGATTAATAGTATTGAAAGTTCCTTTAGAATAATCCTTAGCATCATTGTTTATCCCCTTAAATGTATATTTGCTTTGAAATTTGGCATTAGATTTCTTATGAGTGCTAGTAACATTCTCGAGGTTATTAATATCTAATAATTTAGCTTCATGATCTTTTAGTGTATGACATAGATGGTCAAATGATATGAATTTTTCAAACATATTTGATTCTTGCAAAGGAGGAAGCAATGATTTTTTATAAAGGTATTACAAGTCACTATCATCTAGGATATTATTCATCTCAGTAAGCATGCTCTAATAACACAAGAGGTAATCATTTATATGTTCATCAAAGTATTGTCATAGCATAAACATTTATGCATAAGAAACCATATACCCAATGTTGATAGAAAAGTGTGACAAAAATGATTTTCCCGTTTAGTGAAATAACTCATAGAATATGTGGGGAGATCATAAAACCATTACAATACAAATTCATTAAGACTCCTAGGAAACAATTTGGTAAGCAATATGTCATAAGAGGCATAATTGATGAAGCCCACATGAAATAACCTAAGATGTCCCATGTGGTCACCTTTTCTATTATAGATAGGAAGCTTAGGTACAATAAAAACAAGAGGCAAAGGGTAAGATGTGACCTCAGGATCTAGTGGATTATGTAATAATTAAGAAAAGTATAGAACATGAGGAGAATTGGACACACCTTGTGGAAATTGTAAGATTTGATCTTATAATGTGTGAAAAAGGGTTTCAATATCTTGTGTGTCAAATGAAGAAGTGTGCAAGATATCAGATATGGGAGGGTTAGTATAACTAGTGATTATATGGATAGGCATAAAGACATTGTGCATCAAAATGTTAGGTACCCATGAGAATGTGGACACCATAGATGCATGAATAGTAGATGCCTTTAAGTTAGACGATGGAGTATGCTTAAATTGATCTCGTCCATCATATAATATTATATCAATGTTAGAGGTATTTTCTCATTGAATTGTGTAAATCATTGGGAATCATCAATAGTATAATGTAAATTATGATTTTCCAAGTGAGTATTTGAACCATTACTTTGTGCATGATCAACATTGATAGTCAAAATAGTATTAGCAAATACATCATCATGGACTAGGGCACAAGAATAAGAAGAGGTTGCATGGGAATCATAAGATGTGGAAAAGATACATAGATATGGGTAATGATCCCTAGAATTTGGCATGATAAAGCACAATATCCAAATACAACTAATTAAAATAACAAATCTAGAACCACTAGGGTTTTGAGATATAATGTTCAATTTAAGAGTTGGGTTTACCAAATGTTTTCACTCTTTTTATATTTGATGAATATTTACACTATAACAAAAAGGAATGAATTATAATCTACATATGGTTATTCTAATGAATTAAATTCTAACGTTAATCATTCAACATAATAACAACACATTAATACTTGCAACAAATGTAAATGATATAATTAGATTTTAAAAACAAAATGGATTGAGTGCACTTAGTTTATTAGCAACGATTTTCTACCAATATGGGTAATCTGAATGATGGAACGTGGAGATATAGGCCCACAAGTATGACAATACTAAAATTGTGACCTGTATATTCTCCGAGATAAGACCGCATAGTTAGGGTAGGAACGTTTGTATGGTCTTGACCTATTTGTATGGTATTAACTCTATTTAGAACTATGATATGCAACTTTATAGGTTTGTTTCTTGTCAAAATATCTTCATCACTATCTATCAATCACACTGCGAGGGCATCTTAAAGTTCTCTGATCAATATTTCAAACCCTAAACATAGATGAGAAGTATTTAAAAATAAAAAGTTTTTTATGGACACTCATATGCATTGTCGACATTGGCACTACTCTGAAGAGGCCTCAAACCATATTTCATTCTCCAACTAGTATGTGATATCTAGTTATAGTGTAATTAGATTTTACATCCTTCCTTTGAAAAATCTTGACTTGAGTTTCTCACTTGCAAATCTACTTGAGTCAGTGACTTTGAGTGCTTGAGAAAATGGGAAGTAGCCCCTAGATCTAATGGTAAGCTTCAAACTTTTAGATGATGTTTCCCTAATGAATGTGCAAAGGTATATGTGGAGTGTAGGGAGATTTGGGTTTCTTTTGTAATATATTTTGAAGAAGGATTCAATGAGAGTGATAAGTAATAAATGAGATGAGTTGCACTTGTTTATATATGCTTCCAAAGGTTATTTAAGTTACAAAGACTGAATGAGGAGGAGTAAATGACCTAAATAATAATGTGCAACTAAAATTTTAGGATCAAAGCAAACAAGGGAAAAACCATACACTAGGATTAGGATCGTATGACACAAACTGGCCCTACTGTATGTTTTTGACCCTAGAGGATTAATTTGAATTCTAAGTTTTGTAAGCTGGCCAAAAAAGTTTCTTAATGAATTTCATGCATTCATTTCACAAAAATGTTGACATATGAGTGTGTATAATCAAGTAAGCTAGATAAGAGACCTAGAGATGTACCAAATGAGAATAGGTCAAGTGCACTTATTAGAGTAAGAGAGTAATATCAAAACAAGAAGTGTCAAAGTGTATAGTTACCAAATTTGAGTGTTTATATCTATAATGCACGTGACCTTATGGGTACCACATAGACAGTTTAGTGTTTTGAATACTAACGAAAAAACCCACTTAGAGGAATACTTTTATCGATACAAGTGGGACCTAAGATGATGGCCATTAGTTAATTATAGTAAATTTTAATTATGTAGTCATGATATTACTCATATGCCCATGGATTTATGAGATTCACCTTTTTTAATCCATGTTACATAGATTCTTAAACGTATCTTGCATCACCTAGTGACACAATAGTAACGATTATGTTATGACTACTACTTATCCTTGGTTGCATGTTGTGAAATATTGATGTGTGATATGAAACACTTAAAAAAATAACAATGTTGGCATGACCTACATGGGACACCAATGTACTCTTATTCACATTGGGATCCTATAGTTACTATAACTACTTCTAAAATACAACGTACATTTACAAGCACTACCAAGGGTGATAACATATGGTATCATACTGCACATGAATTTATCTTTTATTTATGAGATCATTATCCATTTACAAGAATGAATATTTTTCATTCTCTGTATCTTGGTGTAGGATATTCCCTCAATCAAGAATTTGTGTAGTCACTTGTGTATAACTTCTTGCACACGCGCGCGCGCGCGCACACACACACACTCTATCTCTCTCTCAACATTAATAATGCTCATTTGACACATCCTCCCCTAGTTATATACTATGTAGTTACCCATTGATGTAACACATTTCATGGGTTTGATGTGATTGTTGAGGGAAAAAATATTACCTAATACCCCGTACTCTCTCTTCCACCATTTAAAGCGTGTGATTTAGGGTCTCTAATACTAATTCTAATTAGAAAATTTTCTCTTTTCATTCTCCTATTACAAAAATACATGAAAACATAATATTATGAAAGTACAAAACAAGGCACATATATGACTTGTTTATTCATTGCATAGTTTTGAGCCTTATGATGATTCATTGTTATAACTCTACATATTATCCTTTTGTACTCAATATTTATATTAAAAAATGTTTTAAAAAGGAAGAACCCATGGAAATCACACACCTTTCACTTTTTTAGCCTAACACCTTGGGGGTATGTGTACGTCAAGGTTAGTTTACTTATTGAGCTTAATCACACCATATATGTATCATTTAAAACTTCTTATATCCTTATATCCCAATGAATGCCTACCACATTGGGGGCATACCTACATCAAGGGATGTGAATTATTTTGTAAGAATAAATACGGAACCTCGTGCACATCAAAGAGGTTGGACTCCAATGATGACATGAATTATCCAAGTAATCATCAAGAGTAAATCAAACACAAAGAAAAATAAAGAATGAAATAATAAGTCTACTCATTCTCATATCTCAAATAGAAAGGGTACATCTATAGAAGTTTTTTGTAACTCATGTGCATGACAAGTGGAACTCTAATTACACCTAATGACCTATGATCTCACTAAGCAAGATGACTTGCCATGTGAAATGGATAAGACACCGAGTGACAATGAGGAAAGTCACATACACCAACCCCCTTTATTGAAGATGAGGTAGAGGTCATGGAAAGTCAAACAAGAAAGAGAAATCCCCTAAAAAACCTAAGAAATATGCCTTATATGAGTCCTTGAAACTAAGGGGTTGATAATGTACCCATGTAAAAATAATGATTTTTATAGAAGAGAAGAAGAGGAGAAGAGAAATGGGTCCTGACAATTAGGCCTGATGAGGTACCCATGTACAATAAATATCTCAAGTAATGGAAGAAATCCACAAGGGAAAAACATCTACTTAAAAGAAATAAAATAATCACTTAAACAACCTAAGAAAAATGCATCAGATGGGTCCCAAAAATTAATGCCTTATATGGTACTCATGTATAAACTACAATATTTATAAAAGAAGAGGATGAGGACAAGAAGAGAGCTAGTCGTCTCCTTTAGAAGATGATTTCTAATGAAATTCTATGGAATCTGAAGGACCCAAAAGTATGTAATCAGTGGTGGAGGGAGGAGGAACATGAAGTGTCTCTAAAGGTGGCTCAACATGTAAAGGAGACAATACATCAAGTGAGGTGGATAAAATCCTATGAAGCTCCATGAGGTGAGAGCCCATAAATATAGATACATCATCAAGTGGGTTGAGATGTCATGGATGAGAATCCTGAAGAGGATAGGGAGATAATAAATCCCGAAGTAGATGTCCATAACTAGTCTCATCGAACCATATATAGCACTCATACTCTTGATTATAGATACAGTTGTCATTTTTTCCAGTCTATGGACTAGTGGATTTCTCAATTGGACTCTGGAATGTTTATTAAGGCTTGTAACTCACCCCATGACAATATATCAAGTGAAAATACTTGGCTTTAGTGAGGGGTTTGGTAAGGAATTCTAAGACTTGATTTACAGTATATAACTTTTTGAAGTCTCCAAGAAGAGTGTCGATGATGTGTTATTTGGATTGTATACTAAATAAGGTACATCCACATCAAAAAATGTTTCTTCCTTTAGGAAAAACATAAATGGTGCACTAAAATTCCACCCACTCCACTAAGGAACATGAATTTATCAGTATGAATAAATTTGAAGCTGGTCCACAACTAAAGTGTGATATAGGTTTGGCAAGAAGTTTCTCAAGAACAGAAGGTAATGCCACTAAATTAGAATTGTTATAGTATAGGAATGGATCATTCACCGAAAAATTTCCATATGAAGTGAAGACACAATAACCCCTACAATGGTAGAATGAGGATCCATAATGATCTCTGAAAGAGTGGAAGTGAATCATATCCCAGAAGGGGAACTCCCAAAAAAGGAGACGAGGGACTCCTCCAAAATGTGCGAAGGCTCGGTAATAGAAACTTTGTGTACTACAACAAAAGTAGTCTCTACAAAGAGGTAGATAAGGTCTGGAAGATACTTATCTTAAAATGGTTGCTTGAAAATTAGAATAGCAATGTCTAATAGGTATGAATCATCAACACAAGAAGTAAGAGGAGTACAAGATGCAATGAAAGTATGAGGATGATAACATGTATTCTTGGTGTCTGAGGGATATCTAAAGGTTGGAGAGTAAGAATATGCTCAACATTATCTGAATGGTGACTAAGAGAGGGAGGTGATGTATCCTCATCAATATTATCATCATCAAAACTAGAAGAAAAAAACTCATCATTAGAATTATGAACAAGCATATCTGTGTTAGTAGAACTATTATCACATGAAGTAGGTGTGGAAACAATTTTATTAGAATAATGAGTAGCAATGGAAATATCTAAAGGGTATCCAAATAAGGACTGAAGAATGCTCTAAAATGTAATAGGACACTCCATGTGCACCACATGATGTTGAAGATGCATGAAAATGTGCATCAAAAAATGACCAAGAACCATGTCACAAGTGTTAAGTCAATCATTGAGCTGATATGAATCATCGGGGGCATGTACTTGTCCATACAAGTATGGATAAAAGTATTGCTGAATGAAAAAATGTTCCATGCTTGAACACCACAATGCATAATTATCCCTACCAAGAAGAAGTGGAGGATGTTGTAATGCAGATTTGGTCCTACGAAGCATAAGTATGGAAATAATATCCTCTATCGTGTATCCAAAAATAAGAACAATTAGTGAAAAAAATCCATGGACAAAAACACACTCAAATGGAGGTTATACTCAACTGAAAAAGTGTCTGGAATGCAAGAATAGGAGGGTGTGAGAAAACACTCAAGGTTGCATGACATCAAGCTTAGCCAAAAATGTGTGTACATGTGATTATAACACCCAAAAACCATAATTTTAACCACCTTGATTTCAACACTTTATAGTTTAGTGTGTTGATTAAAATCAGGTGTGAATGTGCATCATGAAACATTTGGTCACTCACCTTGAAATCAACATAATAATGTGCAAGTTTGGATACCAAAATCAAGTTCTAGAAATCACAATAGTTCATCAACGTAAGCAATAAAACATGAGCTAAAAAAAAGAGAAGAGGAAAAACATGATCTTGTGTGAGAAAAATCATCTTGCACCACAACAGAAACCCCTTTGTTACAAGACTCTGGCGGACACACTCACTAGTTTGAAAACAATAATAAGGGTGGTACAATGTAAAATAGGACTCAAAGAAAATCCACGGGACCTCCAGGATGCTGCAAATTCTCCTAGAAGGTAGAAATATGTTAAGAGAGGTGCTACACACTCCACAAATGGATTAGTAGAAAAGAAACATCTAATAATGCTAGAAAATGCACTTTTTATTTTCCCAAATAATCTAATTTTAGAGATTAAAAAAGGTTATAAAATATGATAATAATATTGATTAAACAATTAAATACTAATTAAATTTATTAAAGAGCCTAAAAATTAATCAACCCCTTAAATTTAATTGACTCTTGTTGGGTTTTTAAATGGTACCTTAACAAACCACAGTCAGGGGACAACAAGTCCCTCCTCTTTAATGAGAGAGGTTCCCTTACTGAAAGCAAGCAAAAAAACTTATATACAAATGTAAAACTTTCAAAGTGTGGATTCCTGATACTTTTAAACGTTTAATGCCCAAAGATCATCAATATGAAAGAATGGAAGAACTAAGGAGATGAGAGAGGAAGAACATAACAATACTTTTAGGGGATATAGATAACAAAGTATAACCTTATTCGTATTGAGCAAGGCAGATGCATAATAGAATCATTCACTTTCATAATAGATATAATTCCATAGACACAAAGTTCCAGAAATCATATAAACAAGAACACAAAGTTTCTTATCATGCAAAGATGGATGATTCACAAATTCGAACAAGGAAAGAAGAAATAATAGAGGAAGAAAGGGAATTTTTTTTGTATTGATTACTTTCGAATCTGTTACATCTATAGAGTACCAGGATCCAACCCCCAACAATGGCGTAGAGAACCTGCTAAATAGCTTCCAAGAACGGTTACATTTGGTTACAAAAATAATGAAACTGATTTAAGAAATCAACGTTAAAAATTCTCTAACGCCTAGGTCATTTCCATGCCTGGTGGTAAAACCAGATGCATCATATCACAGTCATTCATCCTACTTCACAAACTTTGAATTTGAGTCCTCCACATGGAAGAGATTTGCTGAAGAGGGCTTGGGGGCACCTTTTGCATTTTATGATTTTTATAGAGATTGTACATTTTAGACATTTTGGTTTTCCCATCCACTTCTACTATAGGCCTGACACGTGGCTTTACTTGAGTGGTGATGGAGTCACGGATCACTTTTACAATTTTAACTCTTTTCAACAAAAAACTCAAAAACTCAAAGTGCTCCGCCGACCTGCCTTCCCGCTTTGACTTTTCAATGATGGGGTCAACATGTGACTTTATCCCTTGGCATGAGCGGGGCCACGGTCACTTTATAACTTTATGCCCTTTTAGAAAAAAAAGGTAGAATTCCTAAAGTGTCTCTACAACCCGCCTCTCCACTTTTGAATTTTCAAAGGCGGGGTTGCGGCTCATTTTAATACTTTATTACCCTTTTGGAAACAAAACCAAAATTCCAAAAGTGCCCTGATGGTCTACCTCCCCAGTTTAAATTTTGATGTGGGCTCAAAATTTGAATTTATCCCTTGGCATGAGTGGGACCACACCTTTGAAGTTGCAACGACGAGGCATGTGGAGAGTCTGTGCTCACTTAGGATCCTACTTTGAACTTGGCCTTTGGAGGTGCGCCGTTGGGACACATGGAGGCTTCTGTCAGATCTTTATACTTACCCAATTTAACGAATGGCTTTGTCTTTTCAGACTCTAACCATGTGGAGGGCCTGTACACATTTGGGGTCTCCACTTTTGTGCACCATACCAAGAGTGCACTGAAGAGACATGTGTCACCTTCTGCGGTCCTTATATACTTAGCCAATTAAGGCCTTGATCGAACATTGGCTTTCCGCAACCAATCAGAGATGTCCACATATCCGCGGACATCGAGACATAATTTGACGCCCATATTTTGAATTTTTCTCAATGGATAGAGAAACTGCAAACAATACTAGGGTCGACACGATCCAGAACAAAAGAGAAGGATTGAAAACAACATTCAAATGAAGGAAAATATTTTTAAGCATCCAGATGGGGAAATAGAAAATACTTCAAACTGCGAAGACTAAAGAATTTTCAAGTGAAAATGGCGAGATTAAAAATGAGCACCAATGACTTCAAAACAAATTTTTTTCTATCTCTCCAAACTTCTCACTTTGCTCAGATATCTCTAGAAGGCACCAACTCAAAATTTTCAGAACTTAGCTTGGAAAGTAAGGGGGATTTTGAGGGTGACAACAACTGGCTCTTTTTGGGGATGACTTGATAGAGGAATGAGGCAAGATCAAGAACCATAGAAAAACTCTAGGAAAATAGACCAGTGCTTTTTCCATTAGGAAAATAGAGTCAAAGGCAAATCAATACAGAAGACAACACACATGCAAGGAACATGAAAGGAAACAATCCAAAATTGGGAAAGTATATACAAAGAAAGAAGAGGATATTTACAGGGGAAAGAAAAAGGACTGTATGAAACTTACACAACTCCAGAGACAGGTTGAGAAAAATAAGTGCCTTTGTGGAACAACATGGTGAAAGTATGAGGCACCCGTGAATTGAAGATGAGTAGTTGGGCATACCAAAATATCATGAGAACACTATGTAGCTTGAAAATAAAAACTGAGGAAAGAAGACCATCCAAATTGTAATAATACATACTAAAAACATTCAGTCTTTGTGAAGAACTAAGTATCTTCCTAAGGCTACTCTTCTATGGATGAATAGTGTCATAAAAAGACTTGTATGACCCTAGACTACCTTCATACTGATTTATGTACATCACTGAACTTTGAAAACTGGATCCATGAGAAAATCCAATCCCAATAGTGTCAACTCCCTATTTTGATGGAATGATGCTAGCATATGAATGAAGATAACAATTATCACCATGGAACATCTCATGAGAAACATAAAATTCCATTGAATTTTACTTGTAACCATCTTCAAGGGGAATTTGGAAAAAGGTACTAGATGATTTAACATTATGTGTAATTTCTACCATGTCTCTAAAAAACATACTTACTGTTTGTACAAAATCAGGACCTGATTCTAGAAGATCATGACTCTTAGGTACAAGCTGCATTACTGATTTTCCTATATGATTAGCAGGGAATTGAAATGTTGTCAGACTAAGTAAAGATTAATCAAAAACATCATCCTCTTCCTTTTGTTTTCATTCCGAAGGGTGAGATGAGACAAGACTGTCATATTTGTGAAGAAAAGATTCCAGGCATGGCTCTCCATTTTCTATTTGTTTCGAAGGATTGCAAAAAGGCTCATGTGTGCTCATATCATCCATAGATATAACAGGGGAACTAGTGATCTCATTAATTTATTTTTCTTTAGGTACAGACACTTGCTTATCTTTGAGAGGACTTAAAACAACAAGAGGATGGTCCACAGTGATATTCATCTTAGTGCATTGAAATTATTCAATCATAGGAGAGAGAGAGATCTTATCCATTTTGTTATGATGAACATCCACTTCCACCGGCATAGGGGAACTTCTTTCAAAACAAGAACATTCAACCTTGGTACATGACATATCTTCTACAGACTCTATTTCAGGTTGAAAGAAGGCCTCAAGTTGTTTGTCTTCTTCATTATTTGAAGGAATATTAAATTGACATGCATCAACTGGAGCAACAAGAAGAAATTCATTGGTAGAATTGAGATAATGCTGAGGAATGAATACCTGATGATGTGGAAATCATCATGAGCATTTTGTGGAACTTGAATATTCTCCTCTTTGTTACAAGGTGTCTCAAATTCATTGACTGAGTGTTCTTCAACTTGTTTTACCTTCTCACATGCCTGGAGCTGCTTGCATTGTATTTTTATTTCTCTCATGAACAGTATGGAATATGCAGGTTGCAACAATGTTGGCAAAAATAATATTGGACCTATACCCCCGTAAAAGTTCTACAGAAACTAAGCCTGTTCTGGACTGGTTGGAGCTTGAAAACTTTTAACAGGGAGATCTCCATCATCATCCTCATCACTGTCTTGTTGGTAATGTGGGCCAAAAAGTGTTTTTCATTTTCCTTCATTCTTGGGAAGGTTCCTAGATCAAGAGAACGAACATGACAGAAGTTCATTCCCCAGTGGTCTTTTTTCGAATTGTATACCGCAGAGTCACCAGACCAAAAATGATCTTGAAGTTGTTATTTTAGAAAGGGATCCGTTTGAAATGAAATCCCCAGTGGAGTCACCAAAAACTGTTGGGTTTTTAAATGGTACTTTAACAAACCAAAATCAGGGGACAAGTCTCTCCTCTTTAATGGGAGAGGTTCCCTTATTGAAAGCAAGAAAAAAAACTTATATACAAATTTACAACTTTCAAAGTGTGGATTCTTGATACTTTGAAACGTTTTATGCCCAAAGATCATTAATATGAAATAAAAGAAGAACTAAGGAGATGAGAGAGGAATACCATAACAATACTTTCAGGAAATATAGATAGCAGAGTATAACCTTATTCGTATTGAGCAAGGGAGATGTGGAATAGAATCATTCAATTTCATAACATATATAATTCCATAGACACAAAGTTCCAAAAATCATATAAACAAGAACACAAAGTTTCTTATCATGCAAAGATGGATGATTCACAAATTCGAACAAGGAAAGAAGAAATAACAGAGGAAAAAAGGGAAAAACTTCTGTATTGATTACTTTCGAATCTATTACATCTACAGAGTATCAAGATCCAATGCCCAAAATTGGTGTAGAGAATCCGCTAAATAACTTCCAAGAACAGTTACATTCGGTTACAAAAAATGATGAAAATGATTCAAGAAACCGACGTTCAAACTTCTCTAACACCTCGGTCATTTCCATGCCTGGTGGAAAAACCAGATGCATCATATCATAGTCGTTCATCCTACTTCACAAACTTTGAATTTGAGCCGTCCACGTGGAAGAGATTTGCTGAAGCGGGCCTGGGGGTGCCTTTTACATTTTATGATTTTTATAGAGATTGTGAATTTTAGACAGTTTGGTCCACCCATTCGCTTCTACTATAGGCCTGACACGTGGCTTTCCTTGAGTGGTGACGGAGTCATGGCCCACTTTTACAATTTTAACTCTTTTCAACAAAAATATCAAAAACTCAAAGTGCTCTACCGACCCGCCTTCCCGCTTTGACTTTTCAATGATGGGGTCAACATGTGACTTTATCCCTTAGCATGAGCGGGGCTGTGGGTCACTTTATAACTTTACGACCTTTTGGAAACAAAGATAAAATTCCTAAAGTGTCCTGATAACCCACCTCTCTGCTTTTGACTTTTCAACGGTAGGGTTGTGGCTCATTTTAATACTTTATTACCCTTTTGGAAACAAAACCAAAATTCCAAAAGTGCCCCGATGGTCTGCCTCCCTAATTTGAATTTCAATGCGAGCTCAACATTTGACTTTATCCCTTGGTATGAATGGGGCCATGCCTTTGAAGTTGCCCCGATGAGGCACGTGGAGAGTTTTCTCTCACTTAGGATCCTACTTTGAACTTAGCCTTCACCATTGGGACACATGGAGGCTTCCGCCGCCTCTTTATACTTAGCCGATTCAACGAATGGATTTTTATTTTCAGAATTTGACCATGTGGAGGGCCTGTGCACGTTTGGGGTCTTTGCTTTTGTGTACCATACCAAGAGTGTGCCGAAGAAACACGTGTCACCTTCTGCCGTCATTCTATACTTAGCCGATTCGGGCCTTGATCAAACACTACCTTTTCACAACCAATTAGAGATGTCCACGTATCCGCAGATGTCGGGATAGCATTTTACGCTTGGATTTTGAATTGTTCTCCATGGATAGAGAAACTGCAAACAATACCAGGATCGATGGAATCCACAACCAAAGAGAAGGATTGACAACAACATTTGAATGAAGGAAAATATTTTCAAGCATCCAGACGGGGAAATAGAAAATACTTCAAACTGTGAAAACTGAAGAATTTTCAAGTGAAAGGGGCGAGATTAAAACTGAGCACCAATGAATTCAAAACACGAATTTTTCTATTTCTCTAGACTTCTCACTTTTCTTAGACATCTCTCGAAGGCACCAACTCAAAATTTTCGGAACTTAACTTAGAAAGTGAGTGGAATTTTAAGGGCAAAAAGTCCCTAATTAATTAACTTGACCACCTTTAAATTTTATCTAGATCATAATTATAACTAAGACCTAGTTGAAAACAACCTTCCTTTTATTAAAAAAAACATCGCTTTAACCTTATATTTAAACCTAATACTTTTAAATTTATGACCAAAATTTTTAAACAAAATTAAACTATGTTTATTAAAAATGGAGGGCTATTTAAAAAGAGCTTAGTCAAGGGAGGAATGATCCTGATCAAGGCTCGAGGGAGGTGGTTGAGGTGCTCCACATAGAGCGAGTTGGACAAAATGTTGAGGGGCTCGAGAGAAGCATTCGAAAAGGTTGGTGAGTCCTGTGGAAGATGTAAAATGTCTGTGGCAGGATAAGCTAGGCTCGGTCAAGGGTGATACCAAGTAGAATTGTCAAGAGGAGGTTTTTCTAGGGAACACAGTCATGGAGAGAGGGTTTACATGGTAACTGTTAGTGAAAAATCACAGCACCCCTAAATTACCTGGTTTAGAATGGGGCATTCGGTGTGATTGCACAACATTGGGGCATCTCCCAAGATGTGGGACTTGTGAACTTGAGATGGCCCTCCAGAGAAGGCTGGTTCCTACTTCCTAACTACCTTCCACAAGCTACTCTAGCACAGGCAAACTATCTAATCCTAATCTAACCATCCAAGGGACCAGGGAGAGAGAGAAATGCATAAAACAAATCCTACACTAAAGCGGTGATACACTAGAAAAGGAAGGTGTTGGTCACTAATTCAACTGCCTGAAGTGGCGAGAGGTGAGAAATGGAGAGGGTGGACAAGATGCACCACAGACCAGAGATAAAGTTCACACATAACACCACTTTAACCCATCAAACACAACTCCCAACACCTACAATAGGCATCAGAGATATGCACAATATACCTTGCAACGATGAGAGGAAAGAAGAGACAACAAAATAAGGAAGGATGGACAAAATGCATCACAAAACATATTTTATTGCTTCTGAAGTTCACACATTACATCATCAATAGGCAAGAGGCAAGAAAATTCCATTATAGAGCCATGAGAGGAGGCTTAGGCTGCATATTATACCCTACAGAAGAAAGAGAGAGGGGGGAACAAGAGAAAAGATGACCAACAACTAGAAAAATGCCCTTCCTTTACAATATATAGAAGAAAGAGAGAAGGAAGAATTCAAACTCTAGTTCAACCACCCATGCAAGAACATTGAATCTATCTACACCAACCACCCTAGAAAGCCTTGAAATCTACCTGCAATGATGATGGACTTCACTACAAAACCCATGCCTCCATGTGCTATTAATTTCTGAGAAAGAAAGGAGTCCATTCTTCATTATGATGATAGGTGAGAGACTTGATAACCTAAAAAATGGTGGACCAGATTTAATGGTGGCAGGTGAGTAGCATGCACCAGGAGCTCTCTAAAAATTCCTTTCTCGCTCAATTCCAAGCTCCTGGTTGAAATATATAGCTATCTAAATGTGCTTGGGGATTTGGGGTCTAACGCGGGTTCACTCTATTTGAAAGAGTCTGTCTATATAGGGTCCATGTGGTAGTCCTACATGTTTTGAAGATTCAGCCCTCTCCTCTCACTCTTGAAGAAGCACCATCAAGGCACATGGCATCGTCTATGGGCCTGCTTTGTTTCTTTCATTCCTTTCCTAAGTCCCCTTGTTGGCAGAGACACTATGCCTGACCTAAGACACATGGAGGGCTGATACTCATTTAGAGACCCTGCTTGGACTCTACCCCTGAATTTGTGCTAGGTTGATGCGTAGAGGATTCCGTACGCTCTATCCCCTTTTAACAGCCAATTATGTTTAATTTTTTAACTCTGGCCACATGGTGAGCCTGCTCTTATTTTGGGACCGCCTTTAGAGTCACCATTTGAAAGAGCGTAGAGAAGACACATGGGGCTTCTGCCGATTCTACTTTCCTAAAATCCATCCTCGGGCCCGCCTCCCCATATGTAATTTAGGTCTGACACATGGCTTCTCTGGGTGTCGATGGAGGTACAACTTACTTTTATAAAATTACAATTTTTAAAACAAAAGCTAAAATTCAAACTGCCTCTGGTGACCCGCGTTCCTACTTTGATTTGAAACATGGCCTCATGTCCCTTTGTGGGCCTTAGGCATTTTGTTTTTATTTGGCACAAAAGAAATCCTTCCCGGGCTCATGGGCCTATAATTATAACTTGTGCCTTTTACGAAAAGTGCAAAATTCCAAAATATCTCCCACCACCCCGCTAGTCCGCAATCTTCCCATTTGGTGAAAAGACTTCTCCAGGCCCGCGGCTCTGCAACTTCTCATTTCCCAAAAGTCATCCCTGAGCCCACCAGCCCTCATTTTCCACTTAGCAAAATAAATCCTTCCCAAGCTCGCGGGCCCGTAATTATAACTTGTGCCTTTTGTGAAAAGTGCAAAATGCCAAAATATCTCCCACCACCCCGCCGGTCTGCAATCTTCCCAGTTGGTGAAAAGTCTTCCCCAGGCTCACCGACATGCATTTGGAAAAATATCCTTCCGAGGCCCATTGGCCCGCCATTTGCAAAATATGAGGAGTTAAAATGACTTCTTTATATTTTCAAAAAGGGGAAGAAATTTCCTATCTGATGAAGATGCTTTTAGGAATCCTTAAGTATTTGGAATGTATGAAAAATCAGATTGAAGAAAAAAAGGGGGAAAATGGTGTTAATTGACTCAAAAATAAGTGTGAGGTTATTTTGGTTAACAATTTGGCAACTCATGGGGATCACCTTCTTGCTAGGTGAAATTATTAGTTGCCTTAAAACATCCATTGGGCATGGAGTTCTGAATGATAGCCTGATACAGATCTTTAACTCTGAAATTTGATACCTGAGCCACTTTGAACATTACTGAAACTAGAGCTAATCTCACCAAATTCCATTTCTAATGCATTGTGCATGAGGAACAAAATATCACAACACATTATGTACAAAACTGGAAATCATACACACCTCAAGTGGGATATGCAGAGTGTGCACAAGTACTTATTCTGTTGAAAGCAAACCTACCTACTCTACACTAACCAAAGAGAAAGGGAACTCAAACAAATCCTACATTTGGAAGGGAGAAGTAACTTCCCTTCCTCACAAATGGTGACCATGTAGTTTATTTGGCGCTAAACATGGTCAGAAATAAGAGGAAAAAACCACCTTACAGATGGTGTTTTGCCCTCCTCCTCAAAGTATCAACAAACAAAATATACACCTCCTAGAGTTGTTCTGTGTTTAGATCTGTGAGGCATTGCTGTTGACCTTTGGTGCAATGAAGCTCAACCTCATGCTCTGAAACGAGCATGACTGGAGGAAACTCCCTTGGCTCCAATGAAGCCAAGTACCTGATTGGGTAAGGTGTGATCCGATGGGTGTGCCCTTTGCTCTGAAATTCAACTCCAAAAATGGAGTCTTCCTATTGACCTTCTTGGGTGGATGGTGTGGAAGAGATGATGACATCCTCTTGCTCTTTCCCTTCCTTCTCCTGTGAAGAACAAGGAAGATTCATATCTTCCAGCCTTGGTTCCAGAAGGTTGTTATGAGATGCAGGATGCTGTCCTTGAATGCTCTCCTTCACAAAAATAGGTTCATGTTTTTGGGATATGGATGATGGAGAATAAAATGATGTAATCTCTTCAGGCTCCTCTCCATCAAGGCAATCCTCCAAGTCAGAAAGATAATCTGCCTCCTCGAGTGTCCTGTTGCATGTGCTCGACCTCCTCCATGGTGTCTTCTGGATCTGATATTTTCTCACCATGGTTCCCATCTTCCTCAAAAATGAAGTTTGAAATCTCAAACTCTTCTTCGACACTAGAATTTGAAGGGGATGAAGTGGGAAGAATAACTTAAGGTTCTTTTGTGGCCTGCTCCGTACTTGGAGCTTCTGAAACTACATGATCCTCCTCCACAGCCGGAATGCACTCCTCTTCTTTTGGATTTGGAGTAGCTCCCTCTTCCCGCGCTTGTGTTGTAGCTGAAGTTTCCACCACTTGCGGTCTGACCCAAGACTCCTCTGAAGGTTTAACCATCAAGGGGATTTTTGTAACCCAAAATATGAGAGCCCAACTTGCTAAGATTTTGATCATTTCTTCTCTATTTGACTCTCCTTGATTGGTTTTTGGAGTCTCTCCCTGACATGGACTCAGGAGAGTAAGAGGAGTGGTGGGCGAGGGTCTCTACTAGTTGTTTCCTTATTTGTGGTGGAGGAGAAGGAATTTCCTTTGGGCTCTTATGGAGGGGACTTGAATTTGGAAGGGAAAAGGGAAGAGGAAATGGGATGAGATGGAAGGTTAGAAGATGGAGAAGGAAAATCAACACTTGGGGTAATATATGGGAAGCTTGGAAATTGAAGCTCTGGCTGAGATGGTGTTGCTTGGGGAATGGAGAGAAAATTACTAGATGATGGTTTAGAACTTACCCATTGACAAGGATTCCTGACACCAAGTTTGTATGCCTCTATCTCCTTGATCCACTATGTGCAAGCTAGGGAAACATCTCAACCATGAAGTCAAACTTCTCCTATGGGCTATAATGTCTTGGAAAAGGACCTCCCCATGGACAAGGTGCCCTGGAACCAATCCTAAATGATTTCATCTGAGTTGTAGCCCTTGAATATACCATACTATCCTCCATTCTTTGGATCTTCTCCAGCAGATCAGCATTCTCCATATAGTTGTCACCATTGTATGCATCCCCTTGTTCTTGATAAGATCCATGGACAAAATGGATTTAACACTTCTCATATGGGTAAGCATAATGGTTCTAGATCTGATCATAATGTTGATCTAGAGGAGTTGGGAAACACATTGAAGGTGGACTGCATTGTTGTTGCTACAAGTGTGAGTTACATGAGGGGAATGAAGTCATGTTTGCATAACTTCATGGAATGGAAGCAAATGAAAGATATGAAAATAATAATGGATGAAAATGGATGGGAGGAAAGTTTGGAATTTAGAGAATGGGTTGTTTGACCATATGGAGTCACCCTATGTGCTTGAAAGTTCCTCCAAAGGCTGAAATATTCACTAGGAGCACATCCAACCTGATGAAGTGAAGTGGTAAGGTGCTTCAAACCTGTATCACTGGGCATGCAAAAACTATTAGTGTGGTTGCACAGTCGCTTAAGATTTTTTATTTTATAATGAGACACCTCTCAAATATTAGAAAGATCTAACTTGGGTGTTCCACTGGGCATGCCAAAACTGTTAGTGCAGTCACACGGTGGCTTAAGATTTGCTATTTGATAATGAAACACCTATAAAAGATGAGAAATATCTAACTTCAAGGTCCCACTGGGCATGCCAAAACTGTTACTGCAAAATCACAACACCCTTGAATTTCCTGGTTTTGAATGGGGCATTCGGTGTGATTACACAACATTGGGCCATCTCTCAAGATGTGGGACTTGTGAACTTGAGATGGTCCTCCAAAGAAGGCTGGTTCCTACTTCCTAAATGACTCTGCCATAAGCTACTCTAGCACAGACAAACTATCTAATCCTAATCTAACCATCCAAGGGAGTAGGGAGAGAGAGAAATGCATAAAACAAAGCCTACACTAAAGAAGTGATACACCAGAAAAGGAAGGTGCTGGTCACTAATTCAACTACCTGAAGTGGAGAGAGGTGAGCAATGGAGAGGGTGGACAAGATGCACCACATACCAGAGATAAAGTTCACACAGAACACCACTTCAACCCATTAAACACAACTCCCAAAAACCTGTAATAGGCATCAGAGATATGCACAGTATACCCTGTAATGATGAGAGGCAAGAAGAGACAAAATAATAATGAAGGATGGACAAAATGCATCACAAAACATATTTTTTATTGCTCCATAAGTTCACATAGTACATCATCAATGGGAAAGAGGAAAGAAAATGCCATTACAGAGCCATGAGAGGAGGCTTAGACTCCATATTTTACCCCACGGAAGAAAGAGAGAGGGGGTGCAAGAGAGAAAAGATGACCAACAACTAGAAAAATGCCCCTCCTTTAGAATATATTGAAGAAAGAGAGAAGGAGAGAGGGAAGAATTTGAACTCTACTTCAACCACCCATGCAAGAGCATTGAATCTACCTACTCCAACCACCCTAGAAAGCATTGAAATCTACTTGTAATGATGATGGGCTTCACTACAAGACCCATGCCTCCATGTGCTATTCCTTGTTGAGAAAGAAAGGAGTCCATTCTTCATTATGGTGATAGGTGAGAGATTTGATAGCCTCAAAAATAGTAGACTGGATCATTAATGGTGGCAGGTGAGTAGCAGGTTTGGGGAGCTCTCCGAAAAGTCCTTTCCCACTCAATTCTGAGCTCCTGGTCAAAAGATATGGCTGTTTGAATGTACTTGGGGATTTGGGGTCTAACGTGGGATCACTCTATTTGAAAGAGTCTGTCCATACAGGGTCCATGTGGTAGTCCTGCACATTTTGAAGATTCAACCCTCTCCTCTTTCTCTTGGAGAAGCATCATCAAGGCATATGGCATCGTTTGTGGGCCTTCTTTTTTTCTTTTGTTCCTTTCCTAAGTCCCCCTTGTTAGCAGAGACATTGTGCCCGACCTGAGACATGTGTAGGGATGATGATCATTTGGAGACCCTACTTGGACTCTACCCCTAAAGTTGTGCTAGGCTGACGCATGGAGGCTTTCACAAGCTTTGTCCCCTTTCCACGACCGATTCTGTCTGATTTTTAACTCTGGCCATGTGGCGAGCTTGCACTTATTTTGGGACCACCTTTGGATTCTCCCTTTAAAATATGCTGAGGAGACACGTGGGGCTTCCTCCGCTTCTGATTTCATAAAATTCATCCCTGGGCCCACCTCCCCATATGTAATTTAGGCCTGACACGTGGCTTCTCAAGGCACTGATGAAGGTGTGGCTTGCTTTGATACTTTTATGCTTTTAAAAACAAAAGCCAAAATTCAAACTGCCTCCGGTGACCCGCCTTCCCACTTTGACTTGAAACATGGGCCACATGTCCCTTTGCGGGCCTTAGGCATTTTGTTTTTATTTGGATGCAAAATAAATCCTTCCCAGACTCACGGGCCTGCAATTATAACTTGCGTCTTTTACGAAAAGTAAAAAATTCCAAAATATCTCCCGCTGCCCCATTGGTCCACAATCTTCCCATTTGGCGAAAAGACTTCTCCAGGCCCGCGGCTACACAACTTCTCATTTCCCAAAAGAAATCAATCCACATTTTCCACTTAGAAAAAGAAATCCTTCCTGGGCTCATGGGCCCGTAATTATAACTTGTGCCTTTTGTGAAAAGTGCAAAATGCCAAAATATCTCCTGCCACCCTACCGGTCCGCAATCTTCCCATTTGGCAAAAATTCTTCCTTAGGCTTGTTAGTCCGCATTTGGCAAAATATCCTTCCCAGGCTTGTCGGCCCGCCATTTGCAAAATATGAGGAGTTAAAATGAATTCTTTATATTTTCGGAAAGGGGAAGAAATTTCCTATATGATGAAGATGCTTTCAGGAATCCTTAAGTACTTAGAATGTATGAAAGATAAGATTGAAGCACAAAAGGGGGAAAATGGTGTTAGTTGACCCAAAAATAAGTGTGAGATTATTTTGGTCAATAGTAATGAGAGGAGGGGGAGAGCCAAAATGATGCCAATGTATCCTAATAACTTAGGGTTGGAAAGGTAGGGAAGCTCAAGAGCAGGTGACGTCAAATGGAACACACAGGAAGATGAGTTCAAATTGGATGGTAGGACATGCCAAAAATTAAACAGGGTGAACACGAGTAGGCTAAGCACAAAAAACACAACTTGCAACACATCCCGGCCCAATGTAATGAAAATAATTTTTTTTTTGACTCACATGCAACAAAACAAAAGAACATTGACTCAAACAGACAACCCTGACCTGATGCAAGGAAAAGATAGAGCTCAATATAAAATGAATTCCAACTAGATTGACATGGTAAAAGGAACCCATAGATAGAGAGCCTAACTCAATGAGGTAGGAAAACAACTCACAAGGTTAAGCAAGCAAACTGACTCAACGTAGAGAAAAAATAACCAACTCACCTAAGAAATCAACTCGTCAGGTCGAGCCAGGAATAAAGCTTTCTGAGCTCTATAGGAGCTTGTCCAAGAAAGGAGGAGGGTAGCAAGTAAGGATGCTAGAAAAGGTAGGGAAGAGGTAGAACTAGGTCAAACCAGTAATGTTTTTACAAAAAAATAGAAATTTATTGAAAAAATTAGATGCGATAAAGCTAAAAAATATAGAACCTACCAATTTTTTTTAGCTTTCCTCCAAATTTATATGCAATGAGCTAGATCTGGTGGATAAAACCTTGAAACATGCACATACACAACCAGAAAAAACCAACACAAACTCCAAAATTATACTATTAATCTAGATCATTAAGATTCCAAAATTTGAAATAAAAAACTTGAATGAGAAGCACGAATAATGAAACCTCAAGTAATTAGCAACCAGAATAATGAGTTCTCATTTACTGAATAATCAATCTAATACCATGTGATATTAATTTGCAAGGATCAATACAGAACCTCGTACACATTGAAGAGGTTACAATCCAATGATGACATGAATGCTCCAAGTAACCATCAAGAGTAAATCGAACAAAAAGGAAAATCAAGCATGAAAGAATAGGTCTACTCATTCTCATAGATCAAATAGAAAGGGTACATATATATAAAATGTTATGTAACTCCCGTGCATGATATGTGGAACCCTAATTATGCCTAATGACCTTGCTAAGCAAGATGACTCACCATGTGAGGTGGACATGATTCTGAGTGACGACGAGGAAAATTACATACACCAATAAGGACATCTAACCAAGTGATCTTATAATGATCATATCTTCATTCACTAATCCATTATGTGCACTTCACTATTATTGCTTGTCTAACATTACTTCATTTCTTACAATTTGTGATATATTATATTTTATTTGATGACCACAATGCTTATATGTAAAAAATCATTTGACTATGCTCCGTTCCTACTTGCATTTATCATTTATTACTAGTGTTTTTTTTCATATTGTTATCCTAATTAATTACTATTGGCCCTAAGATAATTTTTTGGCTATATGACATTATGATTATACCATTCCTTTCTTAGTTATATCCATGTCTAGTTCTATTTGTTATATGATTTTGTATATCATGTGATGTAACTGCTGTAGGAAATTGTATGTTGTATATGTGATTTTCTTGAATTTGGTTGTTCTAGTAAATTATGTGTTGTGTGATTTGTATTATTTATGATATTTTTTGTTCCAATTGTTCTAGAAAATTATTTGTTGTATGTTTTTTTGATGTGTGATATTATATTTTGTGTCTACTTTAGAAACTTGTGTGTTGTATATAGGAACTTATATGTTGTATTATTTGTGACATTTTTTTCTTTGATTTCTCTAGGTACATATGTGTTGTATGCTTTGTGGTCTTGTTTTCTTTGAATTCTCTCTAAACTTTTTTTTTAATATTTTTAACGATCTTTTCTAATATGATTGCTTTAAGAACTTCTTTGTTGTATGCTTTTTCTTAAATGGAATATTGTCTTATCTAACTTCTTTAGGAAATTTTATGCTATATGTTTGTCTCCAATATTGTATTTTATGTGATCTTGTATTCTTTAGGATTTTATTCCTATAGGAACTTATTTGATATATCCTCTATTTTATCATATTCCATTGCTGATCTACACACAATTCATCATTACTTATATGCTTTATGCACACACACATCAATTACCTATCACCATATTGTTTCTTGGACACATTACTTTTTATATCCTTATATCAAAATAAATATTCTATGAAATATTTCTTATATTTGTTGAGATATTGATGTTACACATGTATATTTTTTTATGAAATGTTTTACTAAAAAACATATTGCATATAATACACTTTGTTTATAGCACATGAATTATTGACATATTTTATTAGAACAGATTGATTGTTGCATTCCTTGATCTAGGCATAATGGTTGGAATCATACTTGTTTTCATGCACACAATTAACAACTAACAACTACTAACACTTGTCAATCTAATACATCTTGAGGTATGTATATTTATGATGTTTATATCATGCCATGGGGTTTTATGCCTCATCATAGGTCACTATGGATCCATTATGCATCAATTCATATGTTGTTGTCATAATACTCTACCAATCATTACTATGTTATTTGTTGAATCTTTCAACATTTTCATATTATGCCTCATCATTTGAAGACCCATATGGATTGTTCTAAAATTCTTATATGTAATGAAAATTAATTATATTACAATGTTAGTTGACATACAGGATGTGGTTTATGTCCTTGATACAATGCTTACGCACTTTATATGACTAACAATTTTTATTTTGAGCTAAACAATCTTTTGTACTATCCATCATCTCAAAAGGGGACCATATTATGGGTTTTTTTCTTACAAGTTCATGAAAAATACATCTAAAGGATTATATAATATATCATGACTTTCACACAGTTTATTTTGAATACATTATGAGATTTTATACATGGAAAATTATTTAGAACAAATTAATAGTTTTACACATAACACATTATGAAATATACACTGAAACACAAGTAAATTATCCCTATAGTAGCTTCACCGGTCTATGACATTTCATCTACAAAAATATAAACTAAAAAAAGTTTTCAATCACACTCTTGTTAATCTTATTCACATGTAAAACAATGCACATGCTTGTACTTGGGACAGATGATAAAAGAAGAGTTATTTAAATTCCATCTAAGGAGTTCATAAAAAACCTTTAAATGATGTTAATCCACCTTATATAGGATCATAATCTACACTAGGTGTTCAAAATAATGCTACTATTTCTCAACCTCATGCATATGTGCTTATGAATGTAACACCCCGAATTGTTGTTACTTTATCTAGAGCATTCAAGTATTGATAAATGATTTCTTCTGTATAAGGACAAGTTCCTTTGGTTTTGGGAAGTCATGCTTGATATGGATTGTATCCTCCTTGCTCTTGAAGATCTTTGACTGAGCCAGAAAATTCTTGGACTCTTTTGTTTCTTTCATTCTTGCACTTGAGTTCAACTTGATTTCTGGATGAATTGTGGATTTATCCACCTTTATGAATCAACATTGGATCAGTTACATTGATCCAAGGAATGTTTTAAGTTTATTCAGGATGAACAAAATTTATTGACCTTACGAAAGTTACAAGGTCTGATTGAGTTTTGAATGATCAATCCCAGAGTTTAACTTAGGTTGATCATGATAAATGGAATGTGGTTCAAGATATCGTAAAATCAAGAAAGGCCTGGACCTTAAGCCAGGTAAGATGTTTATGTTTATACCGAAATCTTAATTTATTGATGCTAAATAGAATCCTTTACAGGAATGTTTTATCCAGTATGGACTCTAATACTGATTGGTCCTATTTTGGGGACCTAGACTAGATTCATTAAGGTTAATAGTATTAACCTAAACTATAACCTATTGGTTAAAATAATTGCTAATCTAACCTATCCCTAAACTATGAGCTTAATGCTCCTAAGGGTTAACTACACCTAGCGCTATGGAAGGGAGACTAATGTCATACCCTATGATCTAACCTAAGTTTCTAACCTATCTTAACTAATGATAAGAAGGGAGGGGGAATTAAGAAGGGTCGTAAGTCATGGGCGGTGCTTTCCATGGCATTTAAGAGGGGGATAAGGTTGAAGGACTTGGAATGCTGTCAAGTTTGGCGGAGGATAAAAATGGCTAATATAACCTGACGTGGCAGCATCACCAAGGATGGGAATTTTTGTTTGTTTTCTTGTGGCGATCACCAACTTTGGCGGTAGGTGGCAATGGAAAATAGGCGGGAGGATGGAAGAAAATGCAATTAATGAACTTTGGTTCCCGAGCACGGATTGCTTGGGAAGGCATGCAAGTGGAATATTGTTTGGTTGTTTGGTTTTCCATGCATTCCATTTTTCACTCTGCTTGAGCACTGGTTCTTCGAACCAGCCGTCTACTCTATGTTGCATGGTAACTTTGAGAGTTTCTAGCTTCCTTCTCTGTCAGGGAAAGTATATAAGGCATGGAGGTAACAATTTATTATTGTTTAATCTTTCGTGGAAGAAAAATAGAAGGTGTGAGCACATTCAGAGGTCTTCTTCGAATTTTTAAGCGACACTATCAGGCATGATAGGCCCTAACTTTTAAAAATCTTACTTTCCTTTAAATGCTTTCATTAGAATAACTCTGTTTAGATGATTTTTGTACAATCAGCCTGGCTGGTAGGAATGTATTGGTTTTCTTCTTTTCTTGTTGAATTGGGAATCCTTGGTTATACGTAGACCATGTTGAATCTACTTATTTTATCTTCTCGCCTTGCTGTGAATACTATATGGGTATCGTCTTCTATAGATGTGTTTTATGTCTCTTTGTTCGACTAAGGTAATGAGTTTCCAAACTGTACCATGTTAGAAGTTGTGCTGGATGATTTCATGTTTGAAGAACGACACAGAAAGAATTGTTGTGTCTAATTTGGTTGGTTTATTGATTGTTTCTTAGTCATATGAGCTCTTTTATTACTTGACAGCTTCAGGTGAATATATAGTTGGATTGTGATGAAATTGTAGTTCCTTCTATAGAGCTCGACTAGTTTAGTCGCATGCATAAGAAATATGTTTGAATACAATCCTGTACCTTTGTTGAAAAGGGTCTGGATGTTCTATGATTATGGGTTGTGTAAGTAATGAAATATTTGGTGTAGCTGTTGTTTTCTTTACGATTTTACTGGGATAATGGGAAAAAAGTTTTGAGTGAGAGAAATATTGCTTTGAGGAACTCTGTTCCCTAACAACGTGTGGGTAATCCTAGATCTGCATGAATGGACATTAGGTTTTGTATTTGGAAGGGATGGGATTGTGTTGATGTTACCTGTAGTGACCTTGAAATCTATCATTAGAATTCATCTATTAACACTGGAAGTGCTATTTGTTTGGTATCCTTGAACACAATAACAAACTATCCAGTGTAATGGCTGGAAATAGGTAGTGTAAGCTATTGGTAAGTAATGATAGCAGTTACCCTAACTCGTAGTCCAAAATGATTCGAGTCGTGGGTGAAGGGTAGACTGTTTTATTTGGATCAGGATTATGGACTGATATTTGAACGTATATGTATTTCATTTATAACAATCTGTGGCTTTTGTTAATGTGCAATTACAAGACCCTAGGGATCTAAGGGCGACCTTTTAAACAGTTCTACCAGATTAGAGCTAATGGTAAACTTGGGTGTTGATTTTCTTGCTTTCTCTTCTTCCCTAATTGAATTCAAGATTGATTGTATATGCATTACTCCTGGAAAGTTGGTACAGTCCTGAACTTGTTTGGAATGGAGATCTGAATGCCTCTGTTTCTTTCTCTTAGTTGTAAAGTATATGTTAATATAGGATTTTTGGGAATACAAAAGTATTCTCTCCCTTTCTGAAAATTATGAGTGCTTCCTTCTTTAGAATTTCTATATGCATTCTTCAGCATGGTCACGAGATGAATAGATTATTAAAGTTATGTGGAGAGAGTGGTAAGCACTGTATCTGGACAGAAGTCTTCTTTCCTTATCTTTAGCTATATTATTACTCCATTTGAGTAATTCAGTTATCTACTTGTATGAAAGTAGTATTGTAGTAATAGTTGGTATACTTATCAATGTTTATGAAATTATACATAAAGTATAAAGGAAAATCCATTAGTTGAACTTGCTTGAGGCTATAATCTATCTTTGTTTGAATTGTTTAAATGCAAATCTGTTGGTTACATGCGTTGGTAAGATTTCATTTCTTTAATGCAGTAATTATATTAGGATGGATTAGGACTTATGGCAACACCCTTTTGCATTGATCGTTAAGATTTACACCTGAAACTTGAACAACATTTTCCTTTGGGACCGGTTAGGACCATAGACATGCTATGAGGCAGCCCTTTGAGACTCGGAGTACCTTGAAACACGGGGGTAACAGTGGGTGACCCAGTATGTCAGCTTACCCCTAGTCTTCAAGAGCATCCTTATAACGTGAGTATGATATTAACCCGTTCCTAAGTGAAAACTTGGGACAGGGGAGACTGACAAAAGTCAATATAAGACGTTCTATATAACATCGGAGTGGGGTGAAGGACGTATTCCAGATTGACGAGTATGTCGTCAAGGAATAAGAGACATTAACAATATGTTTCAAATCTTTGGCCAAAGTATCGCAAGTTGCTGATTGCGTTGTCCTATGTCACCTAGTGTAAGGGACGTGATGCCGATGAATGATAGTAACAATTATTCAGATAGGTTCCTTGGACAGAGCACTCTAAAATCCAAGATTAGGGAAGAGAACCGCAAGAGTGAAGTGTTCTGATGAAAACGCCAACTCTATGATACACATGAATGGATCAGTAGTTCATCGAGTCATGGAATCGAATAGATTAGTGGTACACCGAGTCATTACAACTGCATATGGCTATCTATTATAAGAATGATTGTTATGATCTGTGAGTTCTAAATTATGTATTTAGAACTAGAAAGCACTTATAAAAATATATATATATAAAATTCTTGTTCTAATGTACAAAAATGAGGATGGTTACATATTGGTATCAGAGCTGAAGGTTACAGCTCTTGGACTTATTGTGTCCATAATATGATAAAAACCTGAATTTTCTTGCAACAGAAAATGGTTCGAACAAGGGGGAACATTGCGAATAATGCTCCACCAGAGGAAGGGGGTGGCAACAACCCAAAAATTTGATGAGATCCTTGCTGTCCTATTGGACACAAGAGATCGTTTGGATCTACTTGAACAACAAGTAATGGGAAATGAGGAGGATGATGAAGCTTGGGTAACAACAATCAGCTACCTCCTGAGGACAACCCCGATATGGGTGTTGGTAATAACACTGGAAATGTACCTGTCCAACCAGAAAATAAAAAATGGTTAGGTTGGCAACAGAACTCACTAATGATATAAAAATGATAAGTTCACCTAAATATGATGGCACCACATTAGGAGATGGATCTGAGAACTGGCTCAGCGAAATGGAGAATTAATTTTCAATAAGAAACTTCTCGGAGGAAACCAAAGCTATTTGGGGACCCTATCATGCTTTCACATGAAGCATCTTCATGGTGGGATAACCGTAAAGCTAAGCTAAATATTGTTGAGACCAACATCACTTGGGATCAATTTAAAGGCTATTTTAGGCAACGTTGGCTGCCACGAACTTTTCTATGATCAGAAAATGACAGAATTCCAGAACTTAGTTCAAAGGAAAGCTATCTGTAATTGAATACTGGGAGCAGTTTACGAAACTCCTCAAGTACGTACCGCAGTATCAAACTGACGAGAAGTTCAGAATAGGGAAATTCATCATGGGACTAAATCCCGTGATAGGAGGAGAAGTCGATGTTCACATCCCAACCACTATGGAAGGGGTTGTTGAAAATGTCCATAAGGCAAGAACATAAATTAAAGGCTATTTCTGCTCATAAAGAGGAAGTGCGGAAGAAGGTTGCAAACCCTTCTCCAACTTCACTTGCACCCAAGAAGGGGCCATGGAAAAAGTTTGGAAACAGAAGTAAGTTTCCAGTGGATAATAATAAGAAAATGACATCGAATAAGCCTGCTAGAAATGTAAGGGATAGTTTTGCCAAGAATTATAACAATGGGCAGAAGCCCTATGGAGGACAACGTGATAATTTTAAGGCTGGAAGTAATTTTGAGCCTAAAAAGGGACCTGTAGGAGGCTGCTATAATTGTGGCAAAGATCACTACGCAAATCAGTGCCCTTTGAAGAAGGATGATCATAATCAGCAGCATAAGATACATGCTGCAGTAGCAGACAAGCAAGTTGAAAAGCAAGTGACACCTATAGAGGTTTCGGGTAAGTTATTTGGCATACCTGTCACTATTCTTTTTGATACAGGAGCTACTGAATGTTTTATTTCTAGTAAACTCGCTTCTAAACTTAAAAGAAAAGCTAGAAAAATGGATAAATCTTGGACTGTACAGTATGGTAATAACTCTGTTCATACAGTGAGTATGTGTCTTTTTGGGGCAGTCCTTGACTTACCTAACTTTTCCATGGAAATTGACCTCTATGTTGCACCTTTGGGATCCTATGACGTTGTCATCGGCGTCAATTGGTTAGCTGACCATAAAGCAAAAGTAGACTTGCTTTGAAAATAATATAAGATGTTTAGATGATCGGCTGAAAACAACAGTGATTCAAGGTGTAAAATGGGAAATTTCAGTTAGGAAACTGTCAGCTATGCAACTTAAAAAGGCTAAGAACAAAGGATGTACCTTATATGTAGTAAAGATATCTGAATTTTCAGAAGAAGACGGTGATTCCATGAAACAATACCCACTGTTGCAAAGTTTCAAGGATGTATTTCTGGAGGAATTACCAGGTTTACCACCCAAAAGGGAATTTGACTTCACCATTGAAATCAAACCAGGGACGGAACCTATTTCTAAAGCACCTTATCAGATGACTACTACAGAGTTAGTCGAGCTTAAGGCACAATTGCAAGAATTTTTGTCTAAAGGTTTGATTAGACCAAGTGTTTCACCTTGGGGAGCGCCAGTAATATTTGTGAAGAAGAAAGATGGAACACTTAGACTGTGTATTGATTATCGGATGTTAAACAAAGCAAAAATTAAGAAATAGATACCCACTTCCAAGAATTGACGATCTATTTGATCAGATGCGTGGAGCATCAGTTTATTCCAAGATAGATCTTCGATCTGGGTACCATCAATTAAGAATTAAGGAAGAAGATATTCATAAAACAACTTTCCGAACCAGGTACGGACATTATGAATTCACGGTTCTACCCTTTGGATTAACTAATGCACCCACAGCTTTTATGAACTTAATGAATAATATCTTTCAAGAATATTTGGACAAGTTTGTGCTTGTATTCTTAGACGATATTCTCATATATTCTAAAAGTGTTGAAGAGCACAATGAGCATTTGAAGATAGTTTTGGAAATTTTGAGAAAAAGAAAGTTATACGGTAAGTTATCCAAATGTTCTTTCTTTGATACTGAAGTTCACTATTTGGGTCATGTCATTAGTAAAGAAGAATTGTAGTAGATCCTTCAAAAATAGTGGCAATAACCGAGTGGCCTGCACCAAAGAATGTACATGAAGTAAGAAGCTTCATGGGCCTTGCTGGTTATTATAGAAAATTTGTTAAGGATTTTTCTAAAGTGGCTGCACCGATAACTTCATTACAGAAGAAGGATAGGAAATTTATTTGGAATGATAAGTGTGAAACTGCTTTTAAAAGTTTGAAAATTCAGTTGACTTCAGCACCTATATTAGCTATACCGGACCCTAATGGAGACTTTAATGTTGTAACAGATGCTTCTGGGGAAGGCCTTGGAGGTGTTTTGTTACAAAATAATCATGTCATAGCATATGAAAGTAGAAAACTTAAGTTACATGAGCTGAATTATGCCCCTCATGATTTAGAGCTTGCTGCAATTGTTCATGCGCTTCAAGTTTGGAGACACTATTTACTTGGGAAACCTTTTGAGTTGAAAACTGATCATTTAGGGCTGAAATATATTTTCACTCAGCCTAATCTAAATGCAAGACAACGAAGGTGGTTAGAGTTTTTGTCTCAATATGATTTTGATATTAGCTACATCAAAGGAAAAGAGAATAGAGTAGCAGATGCTCTAAGTCGTAGGAAGCACATTTCTGCTCTTATAACATTAAGAACTCAGTTTAAAGATGAGGTAAAAAGTGCCTCAGAATCTGATATATACTTTCAGCAAGTAAAAGCAGCACTTGCTGCAGAACCAAAAGATGAAAGGTATAAAGGTTTTCATTTTGATAAAGAAGGAATCTTACGTTATGAAAACAGAGTATACGTACCTTTGCTAAATGATTTGAGAAAGAAATTGTTAGTTGAATTTCATAATTCACCCTTTTCTGGACACCCGAGTATTACTAAAATGCTTGCTGATCTAAAACAACAATACTTCTGGAAAGGAATGAAAAAGGATGTTATTGATTTTGTGACTCATTGTCTGGAATGTCAGCAGGTTAAGGCAGAACACATGCACCCTGCTGGTCTATTATATCCCCATAGCATACCACAGTATAAATGGCAAGTAATAAGCATGGACTTTGTACAAGGGCTGCCTATGTCGAGAAATAAACATGATGTTATCTTGGTAGTTGTAGACAAACTAACAAAGGTAGCTCATTTCATCGCTGGAAATCTAAAGGATGATTCTCCAGTGTTAGCCAAAAGATTTGTGCATGAAATTTTCAGGTTACATGGAGTACCAGAATTGATTATATCTGACAGGGATCCTAGAATGACATCAAGATTTTGGCAAATGCTTAATACAGCTCTTGGAACTAAACTAAACTTCAGTTCTGCATATCATCCAGAAACGGATGGAAAAACTAAGAGAGTAAATCAGGTGTTGGAAGATATGTTACGAATGTATTGCATGGATCAACAGTATAAATGGGAAGAGTATCTCCCATTAGTTGAGTTTGCATACAACAACACATATCACTCTTCTCTTAAAATGGCACCTTTTGAGGCACTTTATGGAAGAAAGTGCAGAACCCCTGTTAGTTGGGATAGTATTGAGGATAGAGTGGTAATTGGACCAGAAATCCTCACTGAAATGGAACAACAAGTTAAAATGATTCGTGAACGATTGAAAGAAGCAGCAGATAGGCAGAAGAGCTATGCTGACCTAAAGCGGGTTGATCGAAAGTTTGAACTTGGTGAAAAGGTTTTTCTTCGTGTTAAACCCAGAAAGAGTTCTATAACTTTTGGCAAGGCTGCCAAGTTGTCACCTCGTTATGTGGGACCTTTCAAAATTGTCGAAGTAATCAATCCTGTAGCTTACCGATTAGCATTACCACCTGCTTTGTCTCGCATGCATGATGTTTTCCATATTTATTTGCTTAAGAAATACGTTTCAGACTTGTCACATGTTTTAAATTGGAATTCCTTGCAGGTCCAAGACCCAGGAATAATCATGGTTAAACCCACACGAGTGCTGGAAACTCGCCAATTGCATTTGAGAAATCATGAAATACTGAAATGTAAGGTCCAGTGGGACTAGTTTAACGAAGAAAGTGCAACTTGGGAAAATTTGGAAGAGATGAAAATTGCTTTTCCCTTTCTTTTTGAACAGAATGGAATCTGTTGACTAAAAAAATATATAATTATTATGAATTTATCTATTTCATGTCTTTATGTAAGCCAGCTTTGGGGCAAACATTATCAGGTTGAATAAATTATACCATGTTATTGATTTCTGGAATTATTCGAGTTGAAAATAGTAATTTGTTTTGTGAACCAATGAATTGATTGACCTGAAGGTAAATCAAAGGATGTAATCATCGGGACGATGAATCTTTTAGGAGGGAAGCATGTAACACCCCGAACTGTTGTTACTTTCTCCAGAGCATTCAAGTATTGATAAATGATTTCTTCTGTATAAGGACATGTTCCTTTGGTTTTGGGAAGTCATGCTTGATATGGATTGTATCCTCCTTGCTCTTGAAGATCTTTGACTGAGCCAGAAAATGCTTGGACTCTTTTGTTTCTTTCATTCTTGCACTTGAGTTCAACCTGATTTCTGGATGAATTGTGGATTTATCCACCTTTATGACTCAGCCTTGGATCAGTTGCATTGATCCAAGGAATGTTTTAAGTTTATTCAGGATGAACAAAATTTATTGACCTTACGAAAGTTACAAGGTCTGATTGAGTTTTGAATGATCAATCCCAAAGTTTAACTCAGGCTGATCATGATAAATGGAATTTGGTTCCAGATATCGTAACATCAGGAAGGCCTGGACCTTAAGCTAGGTAAGATGTTTATGTTTATACCGAAAGCTTAATTTATTGATGCCAAATAGAATCCTTTACAGGAATGTTTTATCCAGTATGGACTCTAACACTGATTGGTCCTATTTTGGGGACCTAGACTAGATTCGTTAAGGTTAATAGTCTTAACCTAAACTATAACCTATTGGTTAAAATAATTGCTAATCTAACCTAGCCCTAAAATATGAGCTTAATGCTCCTAAGGGTTAACTACACCTAGCGCTATGGAAGTGAGACTAATGTCATACCCTATGATAGCCTAAGTTTCTAACCTATCTTAACTAATGATAAGAAGGGAGGGGGACCTAAGAAGGGTCGCGAGTCATGGGCGGTGGTTTCCATGGCATTTAAGAGGGGGATAAGGTTGAAGGACTTGGAATGCTGTCAGGTTTGGTGGAGGATAAAAATGGCTAATATAACCTGACGTGGCAGTATCACCAAGGATGGGAATGTTTGTTTGTTTTCTTGTGGCGATCACCAACTTTGGCGGTCGGTGGCAATGGAAAATAGGTGGGAGGATGGAAGTAAATGCAATTAATGAACTTTGGTTCCCGAGCGTGGATTTCTTGGGAAGGCATGCAAGTGGAATATTGTTTGGTTGTTTGGTTTTCCATGCATTCCATTTTTCACTCTGCTTGAGCACTGGTTCTTCGAACCAGCCGTCTACTCTGTGTTGCATGGTAACTTTGAGAGTTTCTAGCTTCCTTCTCTGTCGGGGGAAGTATATAAGGCATGGAGGTAACAATTTATTGTTGTTTAATCTTTCGTGGAAGAAGAAGAGAAGGTGCGAGCACATTCAGAGGTCTTCTTCGAATTTTTAAGCGACACTATCAGGCATGATAGGCCCTAACTTTTAAAAATCTTGCTTTCCTTTAAATTCTTTCATTAGAACAACTCTGTTCAGATGATTTTTGTACAGTCGGCCTAGATGGTAGCAATGTATTGGTTTTCTTCTTTTCTTGTTGAATTGGGAATCCTTGGTTATACGTAGACCATGTTGAATCTACTTCTTTTATCTTCTCGCCTTGCTGTGAATACTATATGGGTATCATCTTCTGTAGACATGTTTTATGTCTCTTTGTCCGACTGAGGTAATGAGTTTCCAAACTGTACCATGTTAGACGTTGAGCTTGATGATTTCATGTTTGAAGAATGACACAGAAAGAATTGTTGTGTCTAATTTGGTTGGTTTATTGATTGTTGCTTAGTTGTATGAGCTCTTTTATTACTTGACAGCTTCAGGTGAATATAAAGTTTGATTGTGATGAAACTGTTAGTTCCTTCTATAGAGCTCGACTGGTTTAGTCGCATGCGTAAGAAATATGTTTGAATACTAAGCCTGTACCTTTGTTGAAAAGGGTCTGGATGTTTCTATGATTATAGGTTCTGTAAGTAATGAAATATTTGGTGTAGCTGTTGTTTTCTTTACGATTTTACTTGGATAATGGGAACACAGTTCTGACCGAGAGAAATCTTGTCTTTGAGGAACTCTGTTCCCTAACAATGTGTGGGTAATCCTAGATCTGCATGAATGGAAATTAGGTTTTGTATTTGGAAGGGAAGGGATTGTGTTGATGTTTCCTGTAGTGACCTTGAAATCTATCATTAGAATTCATCTATTAACACTGGAAGTGCTATTTGTTTGGTATCCTTGAACGCAATAACAAATTATCCAGTGTAATGGCTGGAAATAGTTAGTGTAACCTATTGGTAAGTAATGATAGCAGTTACCCTAACTCGTAGTCTAAAATGATTCGAGTCCTGGGTGAAGGGTAGACTGTTTTATTTGGATCAGGATTGTGGACTGATATTTGAACGTATATGTATTTCATTTATAACAATCTGTGGCTTTTGTTAATGTGCAATTGCAAGACCCTAGGGATCTAAGGGCGACCTTTTAAACAGTTCTACCAGATTGGAGCTAATGGTAAACTTGGGTGTTGATTTTCTTGCTTTCTCTTCTTCCCTAATTGAATTCAAGATTGATTGTATATGCATTACTCCTGGAAAGTTGGTACAGTCCTGAACTTGTTTGGAATGGAGATCTGAATGCCTCTGTTTCTTTCTCTTAGTTGTAAAGTATATGTTGATATAGGATTTTTGGGAATACAAAAGTATTCTCTCCCTTTCTAGAAATTATGAATGCTTCCTTCTTTAGAATTTCTATATGCATTCTTCAGCATGGTCACGAGATGAATAGATTATTAAAGTTACGTGGAGAGAGTGGTAAGCGTTGTATCTGGACAGAAGTCTCCTTTTCCTTATCTTTAGCTATATTATTACTTTGTTTGAGTAATTCAGTTATCTACTTGTATGAAAGTAGTATTGTAGTAATAGTTGGTATACTTATCAATGTTTATGAAATTATACATAAAGTATAAAGGAAAATCCATCAGTTGAACTTGCTTGAGGCTATAATCTGTCTTTGTTTGAATTGTTTAAATGCAAATCTGTTGGTTACATGCGTTGGTAAGATTTCATTTCTTTAATGGAGTAATTATATTAGGATGGATACTGCCCTTGGTTTTTGGATGGCTAGGTATTTAAGATTCATTTTGTTTCTTCTTATTCTATTGTGTAAGATGAATCATCCGAAAGGATTTAAGTTTAAATGGCAGCTATAATATGAGTTATGTTTTAAAGGTCATATTAGAATAGTAGAAAGATAAATAGCGTGCTTCATGTTTATGGATTTGATGAAATGATTTCATTTAAACAGGTTGTTTAATGGAAACAATTGGTGGAATGCAATTGTTTTAAGAATTAGTGCTTATCATGCTCAGTTCACTGAACTGACCTGTGCTAGCAATTTTTGCAGATGGTCATCGTAAGTGGTAAAGGCACGCAGATCTGATATGATGCTCAGATTGTTTAATCTGGTTTTTATGATGAATTCCAACTTGATTTCTCTAATTGTACTATAGGAAGAAAGTTATTCTTTTGATGTTGATTATTGTATCAAAATATGCCAAAGTGCATAAGTTGTAATTGTAAGGCTTGGAAATAAATGAAATGGGGAAATTGTTACTTATGTGGCTGCATTTTTATTTGTTGAATTGAACTTCTTATGTCTGAATGAATGAGAGTGCATTTTTATTATTATATGCCATGGGAGTTAGTTGGATTCCCTAAGTAAGCCTTGTAAAAATTATGTGACTGAATACTTCATGTTTGAATAGTAATTCTTATATATTATGAATAAGGCTAAATTGGAAATTAGTCCACTGCATTTTTAGGGAAGTTAAGGTTAAACTATGCCCTGATATGTAGCTATAACAGGAGGAGTATTCTATTACTCCCTAACAATGATCTAAGTCAAGGCAACGTAATTGATGGATTTAAATCACCATGTCTTAATAACAATAAGTCAGATATATTTCAGTCTTCGGAGTTGATATAAACCCTTTCAGGTTTAGTTAGCTTCCTTAAGAGAGGACTTAGGGCTATTGCCCTATTATGAGGAAATAAGATTATTAGGAACCGATGGACACCTTGACGAGGTCACAAATCTTATTAAACTTCTCTCTGTGAAAATTGAACTTAATTACGTAAGGCAACTCAAAGGTGTGAAATTCTGGGTTGGGAAAGGACTATCCAGTTAGGAGGGCCTTTAATTCAAAATCAACTCAACTTAAGTAACTTCTTGAAGTTATGTAAATCTTTCTGAGGTAGTATTGTAGGATGTTGACACATGACAACTGCAAGGTTGTACCTTCGAGAAGATTAGGATCTTCTCGAGGATACAACAATGCAGGTGACTTATGGCAACACCCTTTTGCATTGATCGTTAAGATTTACACCTGAAACTCGAACAAGATTTTCCTTTGGGACCGGTTAGGACCATAGACATGCTATGAGGCAGCCCTTTGAGACTCGGGGTACCTTGACACATGGGGTAACAGTGGGTGACCCAGTATGTCAGCTTACCCCTAGTCTTCAAGAGCATCCTTATAACGTGAGTATGATATTAACCCGTTCCTAAGTGAAAACTTGGGACAAGGGAGACTGACAGAAGTCAGTATAAGATGTTCTATATAACATCGGAGTGGGGTGAAGGACGTATTCCAGATTGACGAGTATGCCGTCAAGGAATAAGAGACATGAACAGTATGTTTCAAATCTTTGGCCAAAGTATTGCAAGTTGCTGATTGCGTTGTCCTATGTCACCTAGTCTAAGGGACGTGATGCCGATGAATGATGGTAACAATTATTCAGATAGGTTCCTTGGACAGAGCATTCTAAAATCCTGGATTAGGGAAGAGAACTGCAAGAGTGAAGTGTTCAGATGAAAACGCCAACTCTATGATACACATGAATAGATTGGTAGTTCACCGAGTCATGGAATGAATAGATCGGTGGTACACCGAGTCATTACAGCTGCATATGGTTATCTGTTATAAGAATGATTGTTATGATCTGTGAGTTCTAAATTATGTATTTAGAACTAGAAAGCACTTATAAAAAAAAATTCTTGTTCTAATGTACAAAAATGAGGATGTTACATCTTGGTATCAGAGCTGAAGGTTGCAGCTCTTGGACCTATTGTGTCCATAATCTGATAAAAACCTGAATTTTCTTGTAACAGAAAATGGTTAGAACAAGGGGGAATGTTGCGAATAATGCTCCACCAGAGGAAGGGGTGGCAACAACCCAAAAACTTGATGAGATCCTTGCTGCCCTATTGGACACAAGAGATCATTTGGCTGTACTTGAACAGCAAGTAATGGGAAATGAGGAGGATGATGAAGCTGGTAACAACAATCAACTACCTCCTGAGGACAACCCCGATATGGGTGTTGGTAATAACACTGGAAATGTACCTGTCCAACCAGAAAACAAAAAGGCCAGGTTGGCAGCGGAACTCACTAATGATATAAAAAGGATAAGTCCACCTAAATTTGATGGCACCACATTAGGAGATGGAGCTGAGAACTGGCTCAGCGAAATGGAGAAGTACTTTGCAATAAGAAACTTCTCGGAGGAAACCAAAGCTATTTGGGGAGCCTATCAGCTTTCCCATGAAGCATCTTCATGGTGGGACAGCCATAAAGCTGAGCTAAATATTGATGAGACCAACATCACTTGGGATCAATTTAAAGGCTATTTTAGGCAACGTTGGCTGCCACAACTTTTCTATGATCAGAAAATGACAGAATTCCAGAACTTAGTTCAAGGAAAGCTAACTGTAACTGAATACTGGGAGTGGTTTATGAAACTCCTCAAGTACGTACCGCAGTATCAAACTGATGAGAAGTTCAGAATATGGAAATTCATCATGGGACTAAATCCCGTGATAGGAGGAGAGGTCGATGTTCACAGCCCAACCACTATGGAAGGGGTTGTTGAAAAAGCCATAAGGCAAGAACAAAAATTAAAGGCTATTTCTGCTCATAAAGAGGAAGTGCGGAAGAAGATTGCAAACCCTTCTTCAACTTCACTTGCACCCAAGAAGGGGCCATGGAAAAAGTTTGGAAATAGAAGTAAGTTTCCAAGTGGATAATAATAAGAAAACGACAGTGAATAAGCCTGCTGGAAATGTAAGGGATAGTTTTGCCAAGAATTATAACAATGGGCAGAAGCCCTATGGAGGACAACGTGATAATTTTAAGGCTGGAAGTAATTTTGAGCCTAAAAAGGGACCTGTAGGAGGCTGCTATAATTGTGGCAAAGATCACTACGCAAATCAGTGCCCTTTGAAGAAGGATGATCGTAATCAGTAGCATAAGATACATGCTGCAGTAGCAGACAAGCAAGCTGAAAAGCAAGTGACACCTATAGAGGTTTCGGGTAAGTTATTTGGCATACCTGTCACTATTCTTTTTGATACAGGAGCTACTGAATGTTTTATTTCTAGTAAACTCACTTCTAAACTTAAAAGAAAAGCTGGAAAAATGGATAAATCTTGGACTGTACAGTATGGTAATAACTCTATTCATACAGTGAGTATGTGTCTTTTTGGGGCAGTCCTTGACTTACCTAACTTTTCCACGGAAGTTGACCTCTATGTTGCACCTTTGGGATCCTATGACGTTGTCATCGGCGTCAATTGGTTAGCTAACCATAAAGCAAAAGTAGACTGCTTTGAAAATAATATAAGATGTTTAGATGATCGGCTGAAAACAACAGTGATTCAAGGTGTAAAATAGGGAAATTTCAGTTAGGAAACTGTCAGCTATGTAACTTAAAAAGGCTAAGAATAAAGGATGTACCTTATATGCAGTAAAGATATCTGAATTTGCAGAAGAAGATGGTGATTCCATGAAACGATACCCACTGTTGCAAAGTTTCAAGGATGTATTTCCAGAGGAATTACCAGGTTTACCACCCAAAAGGGAATTTGACTTCACTATCGAAATCAAACTAGGGACAGAACCTATTTCTAAAGCACCTTATTGGATGACTACTATAGAGTTAGTCAAGCTTAAGGCAAAATTGCAAGAACCTTTTGTCTAAAGGTTTGATTAGACCAAGCGTTTCACCTTGGGGGAGCACCAGTAATATTTTTGAAGAAGAAAGATGGAACACTTAGACTGTGTATTGATTATCAGATGTTAAAACAAAGCAAAAATTAAAAATAGATACCAACTTCCAAGAATTAACGATCTATTCGATCATATGCGTGGAGCATCGGTTTATTCCAAGATAGATCTTCGATCTGGGTACCATCAATTAAGAATTAAGGAAGAAGATATTTATTAAAACACCTTTCCAAACCAGGTACGGACATTATGAATTCACGGTTCTATGCTTTGGATTAACTAATGCACCCGCAGACTTTTATGAACTTAATGAATAATATATTTCCAAGAATATTTGGACAAGTGTGTGCTTGTATTCTTAGATGATATTCTCATATATTCTAAAAGTGTTGAAGAGCACAATGAGCATTTGAAGATAGTTTTGGAAATTTTGAGAAAAATAAAGTTATACGGTAAATTATCCAAATGTTCTTTCTTTGATACTGAAGTTCACTATTTGGGTCATGTCATTAGTAAAGAAGGAATTGCAGTAGATCCTTCAAAAATAGTGGTAATAACCGAGTGGCCTGCACCAAAGAATGTACATGAAGTAAGAAGCTTCATGGGCCTTGCTGGTTATTATAGAAAAATTGTGAAGGATTTTTTTAAAGGTGGCTGCACCCGATAACTTCATTACAGAAGAAGGATAGGAAATTTATTTGGAATGATAAGTGTGAAACTACTTTTAAAAGTTTGAAAATTCAGTTGACTTCAGCACCTATATTAGCTATACTAGACCCTAATGGAGACTTTAATGTTGTAACGGATGCTTCTGTGGGAAGGCCTTGGAGGTGTTTTTTTTACAAAATAATCATGTCATAGCATATGAAAGTAGAAAACTTAAGTTACATGAGCTGAATTATGCCCCTCATGATTTAGAGCTTGTTGTAATTGCTCATGCGCTTCAAGTTTGGAGACACTATTTACTTGGGAAACCTTTTGAGTTGAAAACTGATCATTCAGGGCTGAAATATATTTTCACTCAGCCTAATCTAAATGCAAGACAACGAAGGTGGTTAGAGTTTTTGTCTCAATATGATTTTGATATTAGCTACATCAAAGGAAAAGAGAATAGATTAGCGGATGCTCTAAGTCATAGGAATCACATTTTTGCTCTTATAACATTAAGAAATCAGTTTAAAGATGAGGTAAAAAGTGCCTTAGAATCTGATATATGCTTTCAGCAAGTAAAAGCAGCACTTGCTGTAGAACCAAAAGATGAAAGGTATAAAGGTTTTCATTTTGATAATGAAGGAATCTTACGTTATGAAAACAGAGTATACGTACCTTTGCTAAATGATTTGAGAAAGAAATTGTTAGTTGAATTTCATAATTCACCCTTTTCTAGACACCCGAGTATTACTAAAATACTTGCTGATCTAAAACAACAATACTTCTGGAAAGGAATGAAAAAGGATGTTATTGATTTTGTGACTCATTGTCTGGAATGTCAGCAGGTTAAGGCAGAACACATGCACCCTGCTGGTCTATTATATAAAGTTGTGATTATTTTGTTTTAGGTTTCATATCCTTTGGCTAGAGTATGATGGTTGGTTAATGGGGAGAAATACCTGATGGGTTATTTGTATGTGGCCATGGATGTGATTAAGGATGTCATAGGATCAAGTGTTGCTTTTGGCTCCATGGCAGGCACAATTATTACCTTGGCTCTATAGTAGGCTCAAGTGTTACATTGTCTCTATAAAAATAACAATTACTAAATTGGATCAATAACACACTTAAGTGTTACTTAAGATTAATGGAAATATCACATGTTATAAAGGATCCATAGTAATATACAGTTCTACAATGGCTCATGGAAGGCTCAAATGTGTAGACACAAAATCACGCACTTTGAGTCAATATCTAGTCTCGATTGTATACTACTATTCATATGGTTCCTAAGTAAGAAAATTACTAATCAACCCATGTCTTTGGCCACCTTTCTTTTCTTTATGATATTTGTTTTAGTCTTTTACTCTTACTTGCTTAGTCCATTTTTTACACCTTTAAGTATTTTTCATTCTTGACCCCAGCGGCTAGCTAGGACGTCGACACCAGGTGCCCCTATCCCCTATGGGCGCCCTTGTCCTCTTTGTACTTTGGTCACACTTTTTGGGTCCTTTCTAGCCATTTCAGTATCTTATTTTTCGGTAGTCAACCTTTTTGAGGTTAATTATGAAATTGAAGTGAAGGAATCATATAAATATAAAGTTATGTGATCATAATCAGGGGACCAAGTACTAAGCATATACTATCACCACCTAAGGTTTCATCCATCAAAGGTATCTATAGCTCCATTTGCATCCATCTAGATCCATCACAAGGCACAAAGGATGGTTCATATGCATCACACTTCATAGGATGGGAGTTTATTATTTCCATGCACACATTATTTACATTCTACATCTAGTTACTTGCTTACTACTCACAAAGTGTAACTGGCACAAGAGCAACCTAGGGCACAAGTCCACACACACACACACCTAAAACTACATTGGGTCTGAGATATATTGTAGGGCTCAGTGATAATTCCATCAATTTTACAGCTGAGGACAGTTCGACCCCTTTGTATGCATCTTTATTTTTTAGGGTTTTGATGCTTTGCTTGGAGTTTTACAGGTGATTTACCAATTGTAGGTTTACAATGACATCCAGTGAAGTTCAGTGATATGAATCAAAGGAGTAAAGACACCTAGTGACCATATGGAAACTAGGTTCTGACCATTTATGTAGATTAGGGTACGCAAACCTCAAACTACGGAACCCACAGGTGCCCCTATCCCTCTCCATGTGCCCTAGTCCAGCTAAATCACTCAAATTTGTAACTTTCTAGGATTCTGTGTGACAGTATTCCATATCTGTTCATCCAGTCTCCACCGAGACACAGTTTAGAAACCTCTGCAAACTATCTAAGGATCTTCTAACCCTCTTTGCACATTAGGGTTTCATATTTTCTAGCTTAGTTTTCTTAGGTATTATTTCAGTATTTTACAATTCATTTATTTACTACAAACTTGGATTAGATTAGGCTATTATATTACATTTTAGCATAATCATTTTGGTGAACCTGACATGTGTTAGAGTAGGTATTTACCTTAGCTCATGTTCACCCAGGTACTTTATTTACCTTTATTATATTTATGCTCAACCACTTATGTGTGTGGATCTTTATTTTTATTTATTTAGATATTAGGGGGATATTATCTAGTTGTTAGGTATAGTTACTTCCTTGATCTATGGTATTGACTAGATCCTTGATGTCTAGTTCTCTCATAAATCTATGGACTTAACTAGTTCTTTGATGACTAGTTATTTCATGATTTATGGCTTGATCTACAACCTTGACTGGTTCTTAGATTGTTATTTTCTACCTATATAAGCAAGGCCCATTCTCATTGTATTTCATTGAGTTCCATAATAATATATGATATTGCTACTCATTTTTTGCAAAGGTTTTATGTAAAGTTATTCTGGCGAATTGCTTTTATCTTATTGATCGCGGTGTTTGATTAGCATCTGTGTTCTTGGCTTGGTATGATCTAGTTATCATTCCTTTTATGGTATCAGAGCAGGAGATTTCTATTGACATCCGTCTGTAAGTTTCATTTTGTAATTTTTTTTAAAATATTCATATATTCAGGGCTCTTGTTGCATTGTTTGGGGGTCTTGTTGCATTGCTTGGTTCTTGCATTTCTTTTGGTGATTTTTTGAGGATGACATCTTTATCTACTTCTGCATTAGATCATCTCTTGATCATGTTGATCATTAACAACACATAATTACCACACATGGAAACCAAGAATGGAAACAATAATTAAGCGGAAAGGATTATGGGCTTTAACTTCTTCAGAACAACCAGTGTTCACTAGAGAATATGAGAAATTTCAGTACCAGTGACAAATTTGATGAGTGTATGGGTTTGATAGGAACTTATGTAAGTGACAGTCTTTTATTTCATTTGGAAAAATGTGACTCTCCTTTCAAAATATGGGAGAAATTGGAGGATTTATTTGGTAAGGTGGATCATATGAGAGCCATGCAACTTGAAATTGAGATCACCTCTCTTAATCCTGAAGATTTTCCAACAATTATAGACTATCTTACCAAGTTCAAGCATTTGTTGACATAGTTGAAGGGGAGTGGAAGAGATAAGAAAGATGAAGAGTGTGTTTACTTGATTCTATCCAAGTTGAGAGGACCATTCCAAATTTTTGCTTCTACCTTTTTCTCTAGCATGGATGCCTTAGGTGACACATTCAAAATGTCCTAACTTAGAAACATTTTGTGAAAGACTTACTAGGGAAGAATCCAAATTGTCTCACCTTGAGTCTTCCACCTCTCAAAAGGCATTAGTTGCATCTAATCCTAAGGGCAAGGGAAAACCAAACAGTAAAACCAAATCCACACCTTCTCCATCTCAAAATGCTCCTAAACCCAAAGAAAACAACTCAAAACCCAAGGAGTCTTCTAAATCTAAGAATAAGTCTAGTCATTCATGCTCTTTTTGTGGGGGTAGTAATCATGAAGAACATAGGTGTTATAAGTGAATGCAAGCCTTAGAGGATGTAGTCAAGAAACAAAAAATTTCTATCTCCACTGCCACCTCCTTCTAATCAGCATGGAAAAGCACTTAATGTTGTTGGGAGATCTCAGTCACCACTTGCAGAAAATTGGGTTATAAATTCTGGTGCTTCTCATCACATGACTTCTTCCAAGGAGTCTTTTGTTTCTCTAGGTTTGAGTTCTACTTCCAAAATTGAGGTTGGATATTCTTCCTTTCTTTATTTTGAAGGAAAAGGTGATATACAACTTGATGGTGGCAGTATCCAAGATGCACTATATGTTCCTAACATAACTACAAATTTACTTTCTGTATATCAAAATTTGTCATTCTGGTCAAGGAAAAACAGTGACTTTTACACCACATGGGGCAGAAGTACGAACTTTGTTGGAGCCTCATTCACTTGGTTGCTCAGGGTATTGTTGATCATAGTTCTAGACTATATCACTTTGAGGGTTTTGATGACACTTCTTCTATAGGGTTAGGATTGGTTTCTCATGCAGATTCAGAGAGTAAGCTTTGGCATAAAAGATTTGGACATCTCAATTATAGATATTTGAAGGAGTTGAGCACTCATGGTATGGTAGATGGTCTTCCTAGAGTTTCTTGTCTTGAGGGAGTTATGTCATGGTTGTGCATTAGGGAAACAACACCAAGATCCTTTTTCCTAAGAATTTGTCTAAGAGAGCTTCTTCACCACTTGAGCTTGTGCATAGTGACTTGATGGTTTTTCCTACCCCATCTTTCAATGGAGCTAAGTATGCACTTATATTTATTGATAATTTCTCGAGGCGTACTTGGGTTTATTTTCTCAAGTAAAAAAGTGATGTTTTTTCACACTTCAAAGTCTTCAAGGCTTTGGTCGAGAAACAATCTTCTAGTAGCATAAAGAACCTTCGCACTGATAATGGGGGGAGTACTTCAGCAATGATTTTTCTAATTTTTTGGCAACTCAAGGCATTATTCACCAGCATTATGTTCCTCATACTCCACAACAAAATGGATTAGTAGAAAGGAAGAATAGAACTTTGAAGGAAACAACTAATTGTATGATGCATTCTAGAGATATACCTCCTATCTATTGGGCAGAAGTAGTCAATTGTGCTAACTACATTCAGAATCGCACATCACACATAGAGCACTTGAGCATTTGACTCCAGAGGAAGCTTGGTCCAACACTAAGTCAAATGTCTCATTTTTTCGAGTCTTTAGGAGCCATGCTTGGGCCTTTGTGCCAAAGAAGAAAAGGAAAGCTTTGGATAAGAAGAGTAAACCCTTGATCTTTGTAGGGTATTGTGAGGACATGAGAGCTTATCGTATTTTAGATCTTGATACACATGATGTTCTTTTTTGAACACATGTTCAGTTTGATGAGCACTTCACTCCTCATGATTCTTTATCTTCTTCCATGCCTCCTTCTTCTTCATCTCATTTTGAGGATCCTTTCTTTGAGGAGATTGATGAGGAAGTTATAGATGTCGTTGAGGATCCTATTCCCACTGATGTTGTCACTATGCCTAAGTGGGATCGTACTATAGTTTCTGAGGCAACACCTTTCATAGAGGATCTTCCACCCACTAGGCATCATCACGCACATTCTACAGGTTCATGACTTTTGTGTCAGGCAGTTTCTGAGGATCCACAGTCTTTTTCAAAGGCTCATGGGATACAGGAGTGGGATGATGCGATGATAGCTGAGTATTCTTCTTTGATGAAGAATCATACTTGGGATTTGGTATCTCTTCCTAAAGGAAGAAATATGGTTAGGTGTAAGTGGGTATACCAAACCAAATACATAGCTGATGGGTCCATTGACAAGTATAAGGATCGTCTTGTTGCAAAGGGTTTTTCACAAGTTGAAGGTATTGATTACTTTGAGACTTTTGCACCCATTGCCAAGATGGATTCTATACGCCTTATACTTGCTATTGCTGCATCACAGGGGTGGCATGTATACCAGATGGATGTGAAGAGTGCCTTCTTACATGGAGATCTATAAGAGGAAATATACATGGAGTAGCCGGCTGGATTTGTTCAGGATTCTTCTCTTGTTTGTAGGCTCCAAAGGTCTCTCTACGGTCTCAAACAAGCCCCTCGGGCTTGGTATGAGAAGATGGATTCTTTTCTTCTATCTACTGGTTTTGTTCATTGCCACTCTGATCATACAGTGTATCTCCAACATGTTGGTGAGGATATTGTGATACTTGTCTTGTATGTTGATGAATCTGTTACTTACTGGCAACTCTTCTTCCCACATTCAGAGTATTCAGAGGGCTCTTTCTACACAGTTTGACATGACAGATCTTGGGATATTGCATTATTTCCTTGGTTTGTAGATTTCTTAGAACAGATTCAGGGATTCATTTGAGTCAGCAAAAGTACACCCATGATCTTCTTAGGTGCTTTGATATGGCTGATTGCAAGTCAAGTCCATCTCCTTTTCATGTTTGGAGTTACTCTTACTTCCACATGTACCACACCACTTTGTGATCCTACGTTGTATAGGCAGTTGGTTGGGAGTCTCATGTACTTGACCCATACTCGCCCTGATATTTCATTTGCAGTAGGGCTTGTATCTCGGTTTGCACATTCTCCTCATAGTAGTCATTGATAGGCTGCTAAAAGGATTTTGTGCTATTTGCAGGGCACTTCCCACTTTGGCCTACACTACACTAGGGGTTCTACTTAGTTGGTTGGGTATACAGATTCAGATTGGGCAGGTTCTATTGATGATAGGCGTTCCACTTCTGGCTATCTTTTCTAGTCTTGGTTCTTCTCCAGTTGCTTGGGTGTGTAAAAAGCAACAGGCTATTGCACTTTCATCTTCAGAGGCAGAGTACAGGGCAGCAGTTACAGCGAGTTAGCAGATTCTTTGGATTTCACCAGTTATTGACAGAGTTTGGATTCCCACAGGATTCACCGACTGTACTTTGGTGTGACAACCAAAGTGCAATTCACATTTCTCGCAACCCAGTTCGAGCACTAGCAGACCAAGCATATTGAGATACACATCCACTTCATTCGGTCAGCACATTCAGGATGGAGTTCTTTGCTTGGAGTACCTTCCGACTCAGCAGCAGGTTACAGACATCTTTACGAAGCCTTTTGCATCACCTCGCTACCTTGAGTTTGCGTGGAATGCTTGGGGTTTCAGAAGTTGTTCTTGGGGGGTGTTCATGAGAACATCTTCTTCTTCTTCTTCTTTCTCTTTCCTTCTAGCAGGATTTTTTCCTTCTTTTGGTTTGAGATTTCTTCATGGATATATTTTACATGAGTACCTCATCAGGCCTAGGTTGTTGGGACTCATACTGTGGACATGCCACTTCTATTTTGGCCCCTAGCTTCACTTGAGGGGGGGGTGTTAGAGTAGGTATTTACCTTAGCTCATGTTCACCTAGGTACTTTATTTACCTTTATTGTATTTATCATCACCCACTTATGTGTGTGGATATTTCTTTTTATTTATTTAGATATTAGGGGGATATTATCTAGTTGTTAGGTATAGTTCTCTCCTTGATCTATGGTATTGATTAGTTCTTTCCTAAATCTATGGTATTGACTAGATCCTTGATGTCTAGTTCTCTCATAAATCTATGGACTTGACTATTTCTTTGATGACTAGTTCTTTCCATGATTTATGGCTTGATCTACGACCTTGACTGGTTCTTAGATTGTTATTCCTTGCCTATATAAGCAAGGCCCATTCTCATTGTATTTCATTGAGTTCCATAATAATATATGATATTGTTGCTCATTTGTTTGCAAAGGTTTTATGTAAAGTTATTCTGGCGAATTGATTTCATCTTATTAGATATGGTGTTTGATTAGCATCTGTGTTCTTGGCTTGGTACGATCTGGTTATCGTTCCTTTTAACGCTCCTCCCTCTCTATTTATCCGGTCACCTTTCCACATTCCAGGTACAATTGCGAATTATAAGGCTTCCCCCTCTTTGCACTTAGGGTTTTTCTAATCTTGCTTGGATTACTTTCTGTACTTAATATATTTATCTACTGCTGCAATGACAATCATATTAGTCATATATTTCATATTTATCTTAATCATTTTTGAACCTGACCTTCAAATACAACTTCTCTTTAGACTTGATTTATCACTATGGTTAATCTTATGGTGAAGAGACTACAAGCCCACCTTAAAGAACTTAATGATCATATCTCTGTTTGCTATTAGACTTGCATTTATTTTATGCTACTGAAGAAGCAACCACTTGCGCATCTCAATGCTTCCGATGTTATTCCACCTCCTTTCATCTTCCACCATTCTACCGTCCCCATTTCTGTTCCTACTCCCACTAATCACTATACTCCACCTCTTGTTTCTCACACTTGACAAATTTCTTCTGCAAGAACTCGAGATTTAGCCTCCCTTGTATCAAGACCTTCAAGCACATATTCGTTAATTGCAATAGGCTACTTCTCAAAGTGCGTCTCCATCTTTGGATTCCAATTTATTACTTCACACTCCATCACACCTACCATCTTTGCTCACTCACTTCCTCCTAACTTCATCACCCCCAAGATTCCCATTTTCAATTAGCATGATGACCCACAAGAGCATCTTTTAGCATTCCATGTGGTCTGTCTAGATTTTGTGAATGATCACATTCTTCTAGCTAAGGTCTTTCCTTGCAATCTCTTCATGATTATGTGATGCATTGGTTCTATGACCTACTCGTTAGCGACTTGGTAACATCTTTCACGCATCTAGTCGGATGCTTTTCTTACTCATTTCTATATCAATATCGGCTCTAAGATCTCATATGCCTCAACTTTTGCATAACTTAAAGAAGGATATAACGAACACTCTAGTGTATTATGTCTTACGATTAAAAAAACATCCTAATTAAGATGTCTAACCTGCTTGCAGACTCTGAGCTTTAAGACTTACTCATTCAGAGTTTATTGCCCCCTCTTTAAGAGAGTGTTTTCTTTGAAACATCTCCATCATTTGATCAGTTGTGTCACACTCTCAACCTTCATGTAAAACTAAATTCTTATCTATAGGCAAGCTTAAATATCTTGAACAAGCCTCATCCTCCACACACTTTCAAAATAAATCAAATTTTAAACATGTACTGCGAAGCCTACAGAAACCAAGGTCAATGTTAACGTTGTCATATAACACCAAAGAACTTCTAATCAGCAATTGCCTCAATTATGCATATCACAAAGTTCCCTAGTGTTCCGCATCTCATATTATAGTAGCTTCTTGAGAAAATCTTATCATGCTTCCCTCCGCCGCTTGAACTTATACCTCTTGCAAACCTAAAGGTCATAAATTACAATGAGAAATTTCGATGTCAACTATCATCAATGTGTCGGACATTCTAGAGATAGGTGTCTCAAACTTTGCACTATCATTCTAAGATTTTATCATGATAACAACAAGCTTGAGCTTCCAAAACCTAGCTTATGACCACATACCCGTCAACAAAAGTTATAGGCTCAAAAATATTTAATAATTGACTCTCCATAACATGACAAGAAAATGGTTGATTCCTTGATCTAATCATACATATCCCGTAGTGCCTCCTCCTGCATTCAAGGGCCTGTCGACACTAAAATTTTCCTCCATAATTGTCTAATTCATTAATGTATGTATTAGGACCCCTAGCATCTTGCCCCATGTACTAGGATTAGACAAGTAACACCTGATAGACAAAATATAGGTAAGGACACCGTTACCTCCGGGTGTCACCAGACTAATGTAAAAAGTACTGGACTTATCAGTCGAAGTACTATGAAGGACTAAGGTGTAATGAAGTGATTTATATTTTTCCGTAAGTGAGTTTTGATATTGCCTTGTTTATCTGATAGTTTGTGTTTGTTGGGAAGTAGGACATTTTTCATGATTAGTCTCAACCTCATACGAGTAGTATTACGTATTGGTTCAATAACCGTAGATTGAGATTGACGGTCAAAATATCTAGGTAAAGAAGTTAATGTATTTCCATAAAAGAGATCTTATTTGAAAGGAGGAACCCATGTATAATGATAAGGTTTGTCTTATCTTAAGAGATAAGCTTACATGTACAGATAAGAGTTAAGGGTATGGAATATGATTCGTTAGAGTGGATTTCTTATCCTATCTTAGAGATACGATGGATAAGCCTGGAAGTTCTATAAATAGAGAGGCCACCCCCCTCATTTAGCATAGAAAGAAGTAGTGAGAAATATTGTAGGAAGTGTGCAAAGGAAGCCATCAGTTAAAGGTGTGTTGAAGAAGCCATCAAGAGGTGTAATTGTAAAGTTTCTCCCATAGTCTTGTTGAAGTACCTCATGGGTGAGATTGTAACAATTTCATGTTAATATTATAATTTACTTTGATATTTCAGATTTGTCATCATTCTGTCTTATCATAGTCGATGGTATTCTTGTGTTCGGTTGTTGTTTTGTTTCCAGATTACATCCACCAAACTAAAGGTTGTGCATTAGTAAATAATCATAGCACGAGGAGTTCCCGGTGAAGAATTATCATAGTGCCGGATTGGTGATGACAGGCCATTAATTTTTTGGTGGTCAACACTGACATTACTCCACCAGTTATCTATTTCTCTGATCATGATTATCATGCCACAATCTCTTCTAATCACTTACATATTACTACCTCTATCAGACATGTCCCTATTAATAATAATTAGGTTGATCCATCTTGGCCCATCAACACATGTTATATTCCACTTCTCATCGCTATTGGCTACCCACTATAACAAATTCCAAATCCGATGAACAATTCATATGGAATTGTTAAACTTTGTGTTACGGTAGGCACTCTTACTATGCTTGTACACTTTTTTATGGGGCAAACAGTCGACGGGTGTGACATACTCTTAGGTCTCAAATGGATTCATAGGTCTCATTCTATCATTTCCATGAACCATTTTTGTCCCAAGTTCTTTCACAATAATCAAGTCATTACTATTAATGGTGTACCTCAATCTATGCCATGGTCACATTCTCCTCCCATATTTTTCAATGCATAAATTTCTCCATCTAGTGCGCCACGACCTCGAGAACCTAAAACACAATTGACTCCTAGTTTACCTACTCGCATGCAACCTACATGGTCTCATCGATTTTCCAGTCCAACAATGAAAATTAGGCCCATTCCTCAAATAGTTCTTGCAACTCTTTGTAGGTCACCACCGCATTTTATTCCACATAGGTGTCCATCACCACCACGTTATGCTTTTCATAGGTATTCATCACCAACACATTTTGTTACACCATGGTACACATAATATACTCATACATCGCATGCACATAGGCTTCACTCAGCTACAAAAAAATTATTTGCTATATCACCACTCCTCGTGCATGATCACATGTTTTCGTCACCACAATCATTGAGTAGTAGACTGTCATCCTTTTATTTCATCATAAAGTTCATTCACTATTACACACTTGGGGTACATTATGTGTGCTTCCCCTCACTAATTGACAATACACACCTATTGCCACACACTAGCATTGACATTACCTGATGACACACTCTTGTGCTTTGGTTTACACTTGATTATTGAGGGCATACTGTACACATGAGCCTCACATATTGCACCATAGATAGTACACATCGTGCATCTTCACACATCTTACATACATACATCCTACATCTTACATCCTACATCTTACATCGTACATCTTGTGTATTACTATACATCTACACATATTATATCATCCACGCATCTTTCATTACATACTACACATCCTACATTGCATACTACACATTACACATTATGATTTCTCCTCACCACATCTACTACACATATTACACATCCTACTCATACACACTATACCCACTACCTGATGGTGCACGCTAGTCTCACTATCCATACTGGACTATTGAGGGTATACAAATAAAATGAACCTCATCACACTCACACATTCAACCATTCAACCATTTTCCTCATGCGACATTCCTAGACTAATGATATACATTATAGCCTACATCATCACTTCTTCTAGTTTTCAGTAGTGATATACGCCATAGTCTACATCATTACTTCTCCTAACATCCTTGATTCCTTTAGTGATATAAAATTTAGGCTTAATCATCACTCATCCCATTATCTTGTTGTGATATACACTTTAGGCTAAATCATCACATGTTATCAGACCTCATCTCTATGTCACATATCATCATTACACATTCATCACATCATGCTACACACAACATATATCACAACCATTTCCTGATGACACACTCTTGTTTATGGTTCATTCTTGACTTATAAGGGGTCATAAATAAATGAACCTAACTACATGTAATTCCATTCACTCAGGGGGAACTTTTGAACAGATCCTATCATTCAATTTCCATTTTATTCCATCCATCCACAACATACTTCATATCTTGGCTGCATTTAATCTTCTTACATTTACTCGTACATGTTCACTTTATTACACATGCTAGATAGATATCTCGTATTTCATTATCTTTATCATGCAAATGCACATTTACTTTCTTTCTAGTTGTGATTTAGGTTTCATAGGTCTATTACGCATAGTATGGATACTTGGTGCATTACCTATTACTATTCCCACAATGGCTCCTGGGGGCATCCACTTTCGTATACTACAAGTGTTACTATTTCCTTTTGTACTTAGCACTTTACTTTATCAGATTATAAAAACTTTGACACAGTTTTAATGTTTCTAACATGCTAACGGGTGCTTCATGTGTAACATTTATTTTTTAGGGCTATTTTTTTCCATGGTTATATATTACATCACTTGTACTTGTTTTTCATCGTATGTCATTGTTTGTGGTATTTTCCCTTTATCTTGTGTACACAAACGTGATTTTGGATTCATCAGTCTCGATTTTCTTGCAACATCATGAGTGGTGTCCCATGTTTGTAACCCACTTTTCACAGTATACATTGTCTTCTTTGGTGTTTACATTATCTGCTTCTACATTGTCTTCCTAGCTTACATGTCATATTTTACATGAGTGTTTTTATTTGCTTGTAAAAACACTTGTTTCCTAGCGACTTGTTTGCATGTCCCTTTGTTTCTACCAAGTAAATACTCTTCCCCCTTTAGGGTATAGTTTCAGTGGCTGGTCCTCTTTTGGTCTGCATACTCCTTTTGCGACGTCGCATCCACCCCTAAAGAGGGGGGCATCATTTGGGTGAATCAGTCACCTCATAAAATGGTTTACACATAATATACAACACATCACAATATTGTACAATATAGTTCAGGGATCAACATCATACTTGGGTCCTTTGTATAATGATGCCTTTCCTGGAGCACCTATAATTAGAGGGAATCTACACATTGATTGGGTCTAACATAGTCTACATAACTCATACACAGTGGATTTTACAGGGAAATTTGTCCTTAGCACATGTGTTGGTACACATCATCTGTAGTGGTGGTTTATTCTAGGAGTAGTTAAAGGTTAGAGGATAAAACCAGACCTTCCTCTCTACACTACTTTTTTCATGGCATCGGATCGCCCAAAAAAACCAAACAATACAAATATCTCTATAGTTTTGGGAAGTGGTTACAAGTTTTAGGATAAATTAGACTTTCCTCCCTATAATTCTTCAGCCAGAGACGTGAGATCACCCAAAAAAATCACACTTCCTTGGCATTTATAGGATCCTTTCTACACTCTTTCCTTATCGTGGATAAGGTGCACATGTTCCTTTTTCACATTTTCAACATTTTATTTTACATACATCATTACATGATTTTTATACACATACATGCGTATTTGACTGCTTGATCATCTTCTCTTTTGGTGGTCCTTCTGTATGGGAAACAAGTAGTCAACAACATCACACACATAGACATCAACAATAGGTACATCACACACATCAGAATTTACACACACACATTTCCACCCTAGGTTCATTTTCATCACATTTTTACATTTTGGCATATTTAGTCTCCACACTCCATATTTTTATCACTCCACACTTTATCTAGTCCCTCGACATGCTTTCTACATGGATCTACATGGATATCAGGTACATATCTCTATCTAATTTATGTTATCAAGCATTTTTCTCACCAACATAAAGTGGGGGAAAATGTAGGCACAAAATCACACACTTTGAGTCATTATCTAGTCTCGACTACATACTACTATTCATATGGTTCATAAGTAAGAAAAGTACTAATTAGCCCATGCCTTTGGCCACCTTTCTTTTCTTTATGCTCTTATTTTCAGTCTTGCACTCTTACTTTCTCAATCTATTTTTTACACCTTTCAAAAATTTTCATTCTGGACACCAGCACCTAGCCAAGATGCCAGCGCCAGGCGTCACCATCCCTTTGGGCACCCTTGTCCCCTTTATACTTTGGTCACACTTTTTGGGTCCTTTCTAGCTGTTTGAGAATCTTGTCTTTTTGGTAGTCGAACTTTTTAGGGTTAATTACAAAATTAAAGCAAAGGAATCATATAAAAATAAAGTTATGTGATCATAATAAGGGACCACGCACTAAGAATCTACTATCACTACCTAAGGTTGCATCCATCAAAGGCATCTGTAGCTCCATTTTCATCTATTTAGCTCCATCACAAGGAACAAAGGTTGGTTCATCTGCATCACACTTCATAAGAGGGGATTCTATTATTTCCATGCACACATTATTTACATTCTACATCTAGTTACTGTTAGTGCAAAATCACAGCACCCCTAGATGTAGATTAGGCTTCTAGGTTGATCACTCAGGCATCCAGTGTGATTGCATAACATGGAAACCTCTCTCCAAGCGTGGGACTTGTGAAACTGAGAGAGGAATCTCCAGAGAAGGCTGGTTCCTGCTCCTAAACTACCTGCCACAAGCTATTCCAGTGCAGGCAAGCTAATCTAATCCTAATCTAACCATGCCAAGGAGACAAAGAGAGAGAGAAGGGAAAAACAGCAAAAGCCTACACTAAAACGGTGATACACTAGAGAAGGAGAATGTTGAACATCTATCAAAACTGCCATGAAACAAAGAGAGGTGAGCAATGGGAAGGATGGACAGATGCATCACAGGCCCAAGGATAGATTTCACACAGAAAATGTCCCAAAACTCCATGAACACAGCTCCAAACCTGCAATGAACATTCAAACATGCACAAATACCTGCAATGAAGAGAGGCAAGAAGAGAACAAGCAAAAACGAGCAAGGATGGACAGATGCATCACAAAACATGTTTTGTTGCTCCAGAAGTTTGCACAGAACATCATTTCAATAGTAAAAGGCAAAAATGCCATTACAGAGCAAGGGAGGAGGTTCGAACTCCATTTTTAACCCTAGAGAAGAAAAGAAGGGAGGGAAGAGCAGAAAAGATGAACAATTGTCATTTTTTTGAGCCAAATCTAGCTTTATACAATGCGTGGGTCGAGCCCAGGAGACATAAAACATAGGAAAACATGTAAGCATCCCAACCATTGACCAAAATGCATTCTTCATTAAAATTGGTGGTTGAGACATCACTTTTTGGCCATGCTGAAGAAGAATGCGACCCATGTGCATTAAAACTGGTTGTTGAAACGTCGCTTCTAGCCATTATCACGCGTCAGATCTGTTTCTCAATTTTCTCTCTAGACTGCATGAAAATTTGAGATTGATCCTAGAATCATGTAGAGAATTTCATAAGCTTTCCGTTGATATAAAGAACGTGCAAATCCAAGCTCTGGATCGAAAGTTATGGAGGTCTGAAGTTTTAGGGCACAAAACAAGTGAAAACGTGTTTTGAAATCTTTCCCACGCTCTGCCACCTGGATGACACGTGGCACGTATTGATTGGTCACGTGATTCTCTCTCCTTCACCTTTCAGTGGGATTTCTTTTGAAATTTCCTTGTGGGCCCCTTAAACTTGGACATGTGTCCTCTTCTGATTGGCTCGGGCTGACCCTTCAAAATTCACCCTTTGACCTTTGGAATTTTTCCCCCGCGACACGTGTCACGATCTGGTTGGTTCTCGGCCCTTTCGGCTCCTTCGCGCCCTTCGCATCTTTATGTCCCGGATTTCCCAAACTGCTTGGGCCAAAAACTTCCGATCCGCCCGAAATGGGCTTCCTCGTCCCTCATTTTGCTGATGACACGTGGTGTTGTTTGATTGGCTTTCGGCTCCTTCGATGATCCACGTCCTGCGCGTCCCTTCGTCCCGGATGTCCCAGTATGAACTTTCTCTGTTTCAGGCGAACCGGCCGGTTCGCGTCATCATGGCCCAAATGTCCCAATTGCTTCCGGACTGTTTGTTCTCATTTCAGCCGATCCGACCGGTTCGCGTACTTCGCGTACTCTTGTCCCGAACTGTCCCGCTCAGCAGTTAGTCATTTTTCTTCCTCTTTTGGCCAGATCGGCTTCTCGCGCCCTCCGCGTACTTCTGTCCCAAATGTCCCTTTGCCTCGTGGGCCGCCTGGAGGCTTTTCGGCTGATCCGCGCCTAGATGTCCCAAATGTCCCGACTGCTCCTAGGACTAGGACTTAGCCATTTTTCGTGATTTTTCCTGGCCCAATCTACATGCTTGGAACTGCAAAACTCTGATGCATGTTATCAAAATTTACCCTGGGGGGTGAAATTTTGACAACAGTTTGGCGACTCAGTGGGGTCATCTACCTGCTAGATGAATGATCAGTAGCTTGAAGCAATCCATTGGGCATGGAGTCATAAGCAAGCCTGAAAACTGATCTGAACTTTGAAAACCTCCCTCTGAGCCACTTGAAACCCACCGGACATGGAGTTGTTCTCACCAAAATGCCACTGGAATGAACTGTGCAAGAGCAAAACCAGCAACACCAAAACTATGTACAGAACTGAAAATCATACATGCTCCAAATGGAACATGCAGAGTGTGCACAAGCACTTCTTCTACTGAAAGCAAACCTACCTACTTTACTCTAACTGGAAGCAAAGGCAAGCTAAACAAACCCTACAATTGGTTGTGAGAAATAGCTTCCCTTTCTCAAAAGTGGCGGCCATGCAATTGATTTGGAGCTGATCATGGCTATTAGGATGAGTGGAAAATCAACAAAAAGCTGGTATTCCACCCAAATCATCAAGGTATCAGCTAAAAGTAAATTCAATACCTCTTTTAGTTGCTCTACATTTGGATTGAAGAGGTATGACAGCTGATCCTTGGTACTTTGTAGCTCACCCTCATGCTCAGAAGCAAGCATGACTGGTTGTGACTTCTCCTTTGGCTCCAATGAAGCCAAATATCTGATTAGGCAAGGTCTGATCCGTTGAGTATGCCCCTTGCTGTGATTTTCAACTCCAACAATGGAGTTCTCTTGTAGACCCTCTTGAATGGATGATGTGGAAGAAATGGTGAAGTTCCTTTGTCCTTTCTCTTCCTCTAATGAAGAACATGAAAGATTAAAATCTTCCAGTCTTGATTCCGAAGAGCTGTTATAAGATGCAGGCTGCTGCAAATGAATGTTCTCCTTCGTGACAACAGACTCTTGTGTTTGTTGTGTGGATGATGAAAGAGAGAAAGGTGGAAACTTAACTGGCTCTTCTCCATCAAAACAGTCCTCCAAATCTGACAGATAAACTACCTCATGGCTGTCCTGCTGCAAATGTTCAACTTCCTCCATGGTGTCCTCTTGATCTGTAACTTGACCACCATGGTTTCTTTCTCCCTCCAACATTGATTTTGAGAGGTCAAACTCCTCTTCAGTATTAGAACTTGAGAGAGATGAAGTAGAAAGAAGAACTGAAGGTTCTTCTATAACCTGATTTGTGCTCAAAGCCCTTGGATATGCAATTTTCTCCTCCACAACTAGAATGTGCTCCTCTTCTTCTGCTGTTACAAAATCAGTCCTAACCACCATTTGTTCAACCTTAGCCTCTTCTATAGGCTTAACCATCAAGGGGATCTTTTTTATCCCAAATTTGGTAGCCCAACTCCTCAAGTTGTCTGTCATTTCTTTTCTGTTGGGCTCCTCTTCTTGCTATCCTTGATGGCTGACTTTTGCAATTTCTTCTTCCCCACATGGAATTGGGAATGCAAGAGGAGGGATGGGTTGTAACTCAAATGATTTGACAATTTTTTGTGGTGGTGGAGGTGAAACCTCTTGTTTCTTTGGAGTGGGAGGTATTTCATTTAGCTCTTGTGGAGGGGATGACTGTTTAGAAGGAAAAAGGAAAGAAGAATTGAGGTGTGTTGGAAGACTGAGAGGTGGAGACATGGGATCAACATTTGGGACAGCAGATGGAGAGTTTAAAATTTGCAAGTCCAAATGAGATGATGCTACTTGAGTAATGGGAAGAGAAAAACCGGATGATGGTGTAGAACTTACCCATTGACAAGGTTGTTCAACACCGAATGTATAGGCCTCTATTTCTACTGTCCATTGTGCAAGTTGGGGCATAATCTTTATCATGAAGTCTAGCTTCTCTTGAGGGCTGAAGTGTCTTGGAAAAGGGCCTTCCCATGGACAAGGAGTCCTGTAACCGATTCCGAAAGCTCTCATTTGAGCTGTTGCTCTGGACTGCACCATCTTTACCTCCATCTTTTGGATCTTCTTTAACAGACCAGCATCTTGGATCTGATGGTCTTCATTGTATGCACACCCTTGCTCTTGGAAAGATCCATAGCCAAACTGACTTTGGCACAGCTGCTCATATGGGTATGCATACTGATCTTAAATCTGCTCAAAATGCTGATTTGGAGGATTTGTAAAACATGTTGGAGGTGGAATATACTACTGTTGTTGATGTGAATTCCATGATGGAAATGAAGTCATGATTGCACAAATTCATAGAATGAAAGAAGATGAAAGATATGGAAGGAAAAATGGATGGAGAATGAATGAAAATGAATGGAAGGGAAGGTTTGCAACTTCAGAGATGGGTTGTTGACCAGATGGAGTCGCCAGATGTGTTTGCAAGTGCCTCCAAAGGCTGAAATCTTCACAGGAACACATCAACCTGCAAAAGATGAAGTGGAAAACCTCTAAGGTCCCACCGGGCGTGCCAAAACTGTTAGTGCAAAATCACAGCACCCCTGGATGCAGATCAGGCTTCTAGGTTGATCACTCAGGCATCCAGTGTGATTGCACAACATGGAAACCTCTCTCCAAGCGTGGGACTTGTGAAACTGAGAGAGGAATCTCCAGAGAAGGTTGGTTCCTGCTCCTAAACTACCTGCCACAAGCTATTCCAGTGCAGGCAAGCTAATCTAATCCTAATCTAACCATGCCAAGGAGACAGAGAGAGAGAGAAGGGAAAAACAGCAAAAGCCTACACTAAAATGGTGATACACCAGAGAAGGAGAATTTTGAACATCTATCAAAACTGCCATGGAACAAAGAGAGGTGAGCAATGGGAAGGATGGACAAATGCATCACAGGCCCAAGGATAGATTTCACACAGAAAATGTCCCAAAACTCCATGAACACAGCTCCAAACCTGCAATGAACATTCAAACATGCAGAAATACCTGCAATGAAGAGAGGCAAGAAGAGAACAAGCAAAAACGAGCAAGGATGGACATATGCATCACAAAACATGTTTTGTTGCTCCAGAAGTTTGCACAGAACATCATTTCAATAGTAAAAGGCAAAAATGCCATTACAGAGCAAGGGAGGAGGTTCGAACTCCATTTTTAACCCTAGAGTAGAAAAGATGAACAACTTGTCATTTTTTTGAGCCAAATCTGGCTTTATACAATGCGTGGGTCGAGCCCAGGAGACAGAAAACATAGGAAAATGTGTAAGCAGCGCAACCATTGACCAAAATGCATTCTTCATTAAAATCAGTGGTTGAGACATCACTTCTGGCCATGCTGAAGAAGAATGCGACCCATGTGCATTAAAACTGGTTGTTGAAACGTCACTTCTGGCCATTATCACATGTCAGAGCCGTTTCTCAATTTTCTCTCTCTAGAATGCACGAAAATTTGAGATTGATCCCAGAATCATGTAGAGAATTTCATAAGCTTTCCGTTGATATAAAGAACGTGCAAATCCGAGCTCTGGATCGAAAGTTATGGAGGTCTGAAGTTTTAGGGCACAAAACAGGCAAAAACGTGTTTTGAAATCTTTCCCACGCTCTGCCACCTGGATGACACGTGGCACGTATTGATTGGTCACGTGATTCTCTCTCCTTCACCTTTCGGCGGGATTTCTTTTGAAATTTCCTTGTGGGCCCCTTAAACTTGGACACGTGTCCTCTTCTGATTGGCTCGGGCTGACCCTTCAAAATTCACCCTTTGACCTTTGGACTTTTTCCCCCACGACACGTGTCACGATCTGGTTGGTTCTCAGCCCTTTCGGCTCCTTCGCGCCCTTCGCATCTTTATGTCCCAAATGTCCCAAACTGCTTGGGCCAAAAACTTCTGATCCGCCCGAAATGGGCTTCCTCGTCCCTCATTTTGCTGATGACACGTGGCGTTGTTTGATTGGCTTTCGGCTCCTTCGGCGATCTGCGTCTCGCACGTCCCTTCGTCCTGGATGTCCCAGTATGAACTTTCTCTATTTCAAGTGAACTGGCTGGTTCACATCATCACGGCCCAAATGTCCCAATTGCTTCCGGACTGTTTGTTCTCATTTCGGCCGATCCGGCCGGTTCGCGTACTTCGCGTAATCTTGTCCAGAACTGTCCCGCTCAGCAGTTAGTCATTTTTCTTCCTCTTTTGGCCGGATCAGCTTCTCGCGCCCGCCGCGTACTTCTGTCCCAGATGTCCCTTTGCCTCATGGGCCGCCTGGAGGCTTTTCGGCCGATCCGCGCCTAGATGTCCCAAATGTCCCGACTGCTCCTAGGACTAGGACTTAGCCATTTTTCGTGATTTTTCCTGGCCCAATCTACATGCTTGGAACTGTAAAACTCTGATGCATGTTATCGAAATTTACCTTGGGGGGTGAAATTTTGACAACAATTACTTTTTTCTCTACTCACAAAGTGTGGCTGGAACAAAATTAACCTAGGGAATAATTCGACACGCACACACCTAGAACTACATTGGGTATAATATGTAGTGCAACACTTAGTGATAAGTCTATCAATCTGGTAGTTGAGGAAAAATTGACCCCTTCATATACATCTTTATTTTTAAGGGTTTTGATGCTTTTCTTGGGGTTTTACATGTGATTTTCCCATTGCAGGTTTATAGTGACATCTAATGAAGTTCATCAAAATACATGCGAGAAGAAGCGAAGGAGTGCAGACACCTAATGACCATATCAGAGACATGTTCGGACCATTTCTACAAACCAGGGCTCCCAGAACTCAGACCAAGGCACCCACATGTGCCCCTTTTCCTCTCCAGGCACCCCAATCTAGCTAAATAACTCAAATATATAACTTTTTGGGCTTCTTAGTGATGGTATCCCATCTCTGTTCAGCTATTCTCCACTGTGACATAGTCTAACAACCTCTGTGAATCAACTAAGGGTCTTCTAACCATGTTTGCAGATCAGGGTTTCATATTTTATAGCTTATTTTTCTTGGGCATTATTTCATTATTCATTTATTTACATTTTAACATAATCAAAATGAAACATTTCTCACATAAAATATTCACAACCCTTACCATGTCTCAAAGGGAAATAATGGGTAGTCATTTCATGATTTCAATATCAATTCTTATTCATTTATTGGTTTTATAAGAATCTGTATTTGTAATTAACATAATATTTTTCATGTGATTGTATATTCACATGTGTGGCACAAAGAGAGCGAGCAAAGAAAAATTTCAGTCACACACACACCATACCCAATGGGAGGTTTGTGTTTACATATCATTTATTTTATTCCAATAGTTTTCAATGACTAGATTAAGATGGATGTAACTGTAGTACCTGAAAATTGGACGAATGAAACCTGGAAATAATCATTTGACATGTATCCTTGTATTTTCCTAGTTACACATTAATTAAATTAATCTTAAAGGCATCACAATACTTGTCACTTAATATAACTCTATACAAAATTATGTATTATATATTGAGTACATATTTGGATTCATGGTTGCTCAGATAATTTTTCAAATTAGGTCCCAAGATAAACCTAGGCCGAATCATCTAGAAAGGGTAGAATAACTAGTTTTTCTAACACAAATTAAAATATTTTTCCTAAGCACTTCCAATAGTCAAAATTTTAAATACACCAAGTTACCCCAATTTAGGTAGGTTGAAATGAGCACAAAATCATTTACACAAGTCATATAAACTCTCTCTCTCTCTCTCTCTCTCACTCACTCACTCACTCACTCACTCTCTCTCTCTCTCTCTCTCTCTCTCACACACACACACACACACACACACACAACACACACACACACACACACACACACACACACACACACACCTCATTAGGGACATCTTTTGACAATTTAGGAGATCTCACTCTCAAGAACTCAAAAAAATATATTTGGCCCTTCTCATTGAAGTAGAATATCCTTATAAAATTTCATTAAAGATACAAGTATAAATACATATTATGTTACTCTGCCCTAGAAAACTCTCATGTACCACAACTGAAGTAAAGAATAATTTCTAAATGTTAGAGGCCTTATTACGGTCTTTCTAAAAAATACTTATCCATAATCACACACATCCACTAGGAGGGAGATGTTTTTGTGTCTTGATCCATGTTCAAATTATTGGTACTTGGTGTAACACTTATTACACTGTCATGGGTGGGTGAGATTAGTCCCTCTGAATCGAATTAACCCATTTTTAAGGTAAAAAGTGAGGAGAATAAATTTGTAATTATATTATTTAAATCATAATATTTTGAATGTATATTCCAAATATAGGTCAAAAATGCCCAGACATTTATTTCTATTTCATATGGTCCTACCTTGCATTCAATTTTAAGACTCCATATTTTATAATAACTTTGATGAAACTTTACAAAACCTATTTCTATAGTCTCATATCCTTTATCACACTTCTAGATATCACATAATGGTGAAATCATTCTAACTCTAAGCCTAATTTCATTTTATTTAGATTTCAAGGTTGGTTTTCTGTATTTCATCATTACATATTTTAGTCTTTTTGTATATATTTTTTTGACTATTATATCAATTATAAATCATCATTTATACTTTGGTATTTAGTCTTGATTATATTAATTCTAATTTTGATATTACACTTACCTATTCGGATAGGAATATTCATAGCCATGATAATATACCATGATAGGTATTAGGAAAAATTAAACTCAATATTACATTAGGCCCAAGAACATTACAAACAATGTGTAACATCATACCTCAACAATTCAAACTACGACATTTTGTTAAAAAGTCCATAGATTTATGAAATTAATGTAATTCACTCAATTGTAAATGCATGTGTCAAATTTATCCATTTGTATTACATTTACACCCGTCTTAAAAACCATGAACCACTCAAACTTTGTGAAATAAAAAATTTGATAGAGAATTATATTCATAAAATGGAGACATCACCATTTCTAATAGTATAACTCACACAAGCTTTACCAATTGAGAACATTCATTCCCCTAAGGTAAACAACAATATACATTTTACAATAATATGGAAAATGGATTACGCCAACATAAAAATGTAAATACAAAATACATGCACAAAAAAAGAAAATTATTTTTATCTCCTCAAGAATATGGGTGGCCACTTAATCATCTCTCTATTATCTACCGATCTTGTAAAGAATGAGATCTTTGTATCCTTACACTTTTAGCCTAGATTTTTTCTTTTCTTTGATACCAAATGATGCATTCATGGTTAAGCGTATCAATGAAGATATTCCTTATACAATGTAACCCAAGCCACATTTAATAATCCTTCTCTCGGTCAATGTAAACCCATTTTCTAGCTAACTCATTCATTGTGTTTCCCTCATAAGGGCTAGGAGGAATTTGATAATGTGATTTTCAAGTGTTTGTAATATGTAAGGGATGATATCCAAGAATGTATCTAGACCTGAGAGAAGATAAATACTCTCAGAGGCCCAAAAATGCATATTTTTAGGCTTTTGCATCTGGTGAGAAACCCATGAGAATGTACAATAAGGCATAAATAAAGTGTGTTTCAGAGATATGTAATAATATAAGGATGTTTAAGAATGTTTTGTAATAAAAATCAGGTTTAGGAACAAGTTGTGTAACACCAGGCTACTTGTAGCATGGTGCAAGGAAACAAAAGAAATGAAATATCTAGTTGGCTTGTTACAAATGTTTCAGGAGTCTCAGGATGATTTGAAATTCAACTAGATACTCTTCATAAATCTAAGAAGGTCTACTTCACATTTTAAAATGTTTAAGGAAGTTCAAAGGAGCTTTAATATTAGTTTTTTTTTGTAGCAATTTTGGATTATTGTGACTTATATTACCATTACACAAGAAATAAAAGTTCTATTTATTCCATTTCCTTTGCTTATTTTTTCATCTATTCTCTCTCTATTATGAAACCTTTCAAGAATGGTGATATTAAATAACCAAGAAGGAACTATGTGTCCTTGATTGATGAATCTAAAGAACTATGTGTCTTTACTTTGTTAGTCTTGCTAATTTCTTACATTTTTTCTTTCCTCTAATTGAATGTGGACCTACTCTAATTATTTTTGTAAAATCTACTACTGCCTGCTCACAATAATAAATCTCTCTCTCTCTCTCTCTCTCTCCATTTCTCTCCAAATTTCTCTCCATTATCCCTCATCGCTGAAAATTCCTACCTTGTACCTCGTATAAGCACTTTACCACAGGTGCAGTGAAGTGTTCATATGTAATCCCCAAACTATTTGGCCACCCCACATAATTACAACAATTTACATTCAATAAATAGGAGGCTACCCAAACCCAAAAAGGAGGGGCTTAGCCTTGTGACCATTTGTGGAAACATATAATTTACAACACGAAAAAATTATTTCACCAAAAATTTTTGGTGACTTTATTATGTAGAGATTTTCCCTTGTGCACCCATAAAGATCTGTGGAAAATATAAAATAAATACATATTCCAAAAAAAAACAAAAAATATGTTTTAAAGTAAAATCATAGTTTAAAGGTGACTCTATTAAGGAATGAATCCATGTCACATTCGTTTCCCACATCTCAATGACAAATTTTTGAGATTGGTGTTCAACATCAATGAGTGAAAACAAATATGAAGAAGAAGACGGCAACCCTGATCTACAATGTTTTTATCAACCATAATTTTAGACCCTCTCTTGAAAAATTAAATATTTTTCTACAGTGAAGAGGTATCTTGCTTCAAACAAAAATATACAATCAGTTAAGGGAAAGAAGGTATGTACTGTTTATGCATTTGTCATGAAAAGAATGTCCAGAATGGAGAAAAAAAATATTTGTGAAGATCTTGTCATCAAGTCTTGGTGGCTCTAGTTCAAGAAGACTTTTGTGAGAGGAAATAAAAAGGTAATTGCACCTGTTGATGATTAAGAATCCAAGAACTTGATGAGGAATATTCATAAGAGATATGAAATGTTATATGAAGGGCATGTTGGTGAAGAATCTATGGAAGGTAATATTTTTAACTTCATATAGATGACTAAGAAACTAAGAACATTGTCTTTCATATCTCTTCCGCTAGATGATTTTCTTGCATATGGAGATGAAGAAATGGAAAAATTGAAAAGAGAGTTTGTGCAAAGGCTTTTGAATGTGGAAGAAGGAAATTATAATCCAAAATATTACCATGAAATTATGAATAATGCATTAGCCTTGCAAAAAAGTTATGACTAACTTAAAGCACTCTGTAGCAAGAGAGGAAGAAGAGGTTCAAGCTTCGGAAGAAGATCCTAGTGATTTCCCATATTATAAGGTGTTTATCCTTGAAATATTCTTGTGCAATTCTGATGAATTCTTTGTCCTTGAGCCTTCCGATGAGATTCAAATCAACACCTTGGAAGATGATGAAGAAAATATGATAGTTAAATCTCCAATCATAAATTCATTCTAGCTCAAGGCATAACCCATTGGAGAAATAGTGGATACAAGACATGAAGATTATTGTTCTATGACAGATGATGCAATGTTTGCTAAGAAATCCACTAACCATGAAGATGTTCAAGTAACCAATCCTCTATTCCAAAATCATATTTTTCAGGAGGATGACTTTGAGGTAATAGGGATAATTTCCTTTCCATGTTTCAATCTTCACTTTATGGAAAAATTCACAACGATGAAATCGAGAAAAGGGAAAAATGAAATTTTCCTCTTGAAATAATTGTGTATGAATGTTGGGTTTCATATTTGCACTTGGAATGAAACCGGATTCAGGGGACAAGCAAGTCCCTCCTCTTTAATGGAAGAGGTTCCCTTATTGAAAGCAGGGGAAAAACCTATGTACAAATGCACAATATTTCATTCAATGGTGGTTTCCCGATATCTCAAAATGTGTTTTATGCCTGGAAAGTTATCAATACATGAGGATAGAAGACTTAAAGAGAGGAGGGAGTTAGAAGAAGGAAATAATTTCAAGGGAAAGAGATGACAGAAAAAAACCTTATATGTATTGAGCTAATGAGATATAGAATAGAACCATTCATGTTTATAATAGGTGCAATCCACAGACTCAAAGTTCTTGAGATTGTATAAACCAGAACAAAAATTTTCTAAGCATGTAAGGATTAAATGGTTGACAGATCAGAGAAAGAAAGAAAGAGAAAACTGAGGAAAAAGGGAAAATCCCCTGTATATAGCTTACAAGAGATGGTTACAACTTCCTCGAGAAAGCAAGAAATAGTTACAACTTATTCCAATCACTCGCGCCCTTTCGAATTCTTGATTGGAAAAGAAACGTTAATGGCAAAAAAACTATATTTTTAAATACACAACCATTTCATTATTTCACCAGTTAAAACATGGGCCATTTGATTCACTTTTACAACTTTAAATCTGGGCCACCCACATGGAAGGAATTGATTGGAACGGGCCTGCAGATGCCTTGATTGTCCACCTTTTGTTTTGTAGGGCCGTATATCTGACCCTAGACATGTGGCAAGCAAGAGTTCATTTGGAACCTACCTCTAGATTTTGTCTTTAAAGTTGCGCCAGGATGACACATGGAGGCTTCCAATGATTATTTATACTTAGCCAATTTAGGTCTGTTTCCTGTTTGACTTATGTTGACCCCCTAAGCAAATGCTGAGGTGGCGCTCATTTAATTTTTCACTTTGGAAGTGCTTCGTGAAATTATGCCAAGCTGACGTGTGGGTCCTTTTGCTGGGCTTAGAATTTTCAACGGAAAACTCTATCTCTCCATTGACTCTAACCACGTGGTGAGATGGCACTCATTTGGAAACCGACCTTTTGGTTTTACTTCTGAAATCATGTCATTGCGGCACGTGGAGGCCTCCGCTGACCCGCCAATACTTAGTCAATTTTAATGATCAGCTCTGTCCCTTTTGGACTTGGGACATGTGGAGGACTGGCACAAGTTTGAGAACTCCCCCCCGGCTTTGAACCTTGAAGCTACGCCGATGAGGCACATGGTGATGTCCGCCAAACCTTCAATACTTAGCCGATTTGGGCTTGTTCTGTCTTCATTTTAGACCTGGGACACATGGTGTGCTGGTGCTTATTAGATAACTGTCCCCCTAGGCCCTAGCATTGGAATTGCACCATGTGGATGCATGGAGGCTTCCACTATTTCTGGAAACATGCCCATGCCGCATCCAATCAGGGATATCCACATATTACTCGTGGATGCTGAGGTGAAAATTGATGAGGAGGATATGCATGTCATTCTTGACTACGGGAAGAAATAAACAGAAGAGGAAGAAAATCCAACTCTACGCCTAAATTTCAAATTGTTCTCCATGAACTGGAAAACTACAAACAATACTAGGCTTGATGAGACCCATTACTCCAAGGTACTGACTCATTTTTTTTAAAATTTGACTTCAAAAGAGAGGGGAATTTTGAGGACGACAACAATTGGCTCTTTCTAGGGATGACTTGACAGAGGAACAAGGCATAATCAAGAACCACATAAAAACTTAGGGAAAGTAGACAAGTGTTTATCCATTCAGAAAAATAGAGTCAAAGAAAAAACCAATACAAGGCAACACACACAGCAAGGAAGAGGAAAGAAAACAAGCTAAAACTGGGAAAGACCCAAAACAAAACACAAAAGAACATCCAAAACCAAAACACTGTACACAATATAAAAAAGGACTACCTAGTCACCTAGGACTTGAACAACTTTAGGTACTGCCCACTATAAGGAAGTGGGAGAGGAGATCCATCCATGTAATCTAGATAAAAAGAGTTCTCTCTAGTAAAATGTCTGATTCTAAAAGGACCAAGCCAAAGAGAATCAAACTTACCATGACTTCCTCGTGGTTCATGTCTTTTGTCCCAAAGTAGCACAATGTCTCCCACTTGGAAAACCATGGGTTTAGATTTCTTATCAAACAAAGCCTTCACTTTCAACTAACGAGCTGATATCCTATCAACCACTTGCAATCTATCCTCATCAAGATTCATAAGGTACAAAATTATCTTGTCCAAATATCTATTGAAACTTGAATCTTCAATGGTTTTCATCAGATGCAAGGCTAGAAATTCCACCATGACTGGCAGTTGAGCTTCCACACCATACACCACTTAGAAAGGAGACATTCCAATTTCTCTCTTGGATGTAATTCTATCAGCCCAAAGTGCATCATATATTTTCTTATGCCAATTCCTCTGAGAATCATTTACAAGCTTTCTAACTATGGTTACCATATTCTTGTTTGTCAATTCTACCTGTCCATTCCCTTGGGGGTAGTAATATGAAGAGTGAGCAAGGGAGATCCTATACCCATAGTAGAAGTCCATCATCTCAGTAGAAGAAAAGTTGAAAGCATTGTCTATCACGATCTTGTTTGGGATCCCAAACCTGATCAATATGTTCTCCTTAATGAAGTTACAAACTACCTCAAAATTAGTGCTCTTGACTAGGATGGCTTCCACCCGCTTGGTGAAGTAATCTGTGGTAGTCAACACATGGGTATGCCCAACACTAGAAGATGGATTGAGTGTCATAATGAATTCTAAACCTGATTTTTGAAATGTCTCTTCAATCACTACAGGATTAAGAGGCAAAGCATCCAACTTAGGTCTTCCAACAAACGTTTGGCATGCTTCACATTTACCAACCCATTTTGATGCATCTTTGAACAAAGTGGGCCAATAATAACCAACTTGAATTATTTTATGAGCTATTACAGAAGAGGAGAAATGGCCTCCACAAGCCTAGTCATGAAAAGTAGATAACAACTTCTTTTTTTGTTCCTTGTCTATGCACTTCAAAAACCTTCCATCTATGCCTCGTTTGAACAAATAATTCTCCCATAACACATATTGTGCAGACCTCAATTTGATGTCTCTTTTCTCTTTGGCACTCAAGTGATATGGACACTCTCCATAGGTTAGAAAATGAGCAATGTCAGCATAGCATACGTCTGTCGAGATGAGGAACAAAAAAACAGGGTCATCAACTCCATCTTTAGACAACTCCTTGGCAGCTCCCTCAGCAATGAGTTCACACAAGCCCTTACCCCAAACCAATTTTGTTCACCTGATGTCAAGATCATACTCTTGCACCTTTGCTACCCAATTACCTATCTTGGTTCCAAATTCTTGCTGAGTGAGAATGGATTTGATTGTTGTATCAGGTGCCAACACCACATAATGAGCATTAAGGATGTAAAACCTAGACTACTTGGTAGCTTTAACAACTACAAAAGTGTGTTTCTTTATCATGGCGTACTTCAGCTCATGAGTTTTCAAGACATAACTCATGAATGCAATTGGAAGCTCATGATCTTCATCATTCTTCTTGGCTAACACAACAACTAGGGTATTTTAAGTGGCATACCAATATATAATGAAATATTTTCTAAAGTTAGGGCACACCAAGATTGAAGTCTTTGAAATAGCTTATTTAATTTCCTCAAATGATTTCTTCCCTTTAGAGGACCAACCAAAATTTTTCTTCCCTTGCATCATGTGAGAAATGCTCATAGTAAGTTTTGAAAAATCGGGGATGAATATTCATAGGAAATTGATCTTACCAAAGAAAGAATGGACACCTTTCTTACTTGATGGAAGAGGAATTTACTGGATGGCCTGAAATCTCTCTAAATCAATCGTAATCCCTTCCTTTGAAACAACATGTCCCAATAAATTTCCTTCTATGACACAAAACATAGACTTCTTAGGGTTTAAATAAATCCCATGCTCTCTACACTTCTACAATACTATTTTGAGATGTTGGATGTGATCTGATCTTGCTTAAGAAAACATTGTCAAATCATCCAAATACACAACAATGCATCTCCCTTTCAAATCCAAAAGCCAATTCCATGGCCCTCTAGAAAGTAGCACCAACATTGATGACACCAAATGGCATCCTTTTGTATGCAAAGGTGCCCCAAGGAGTAGTAAAGGTAGTCTTGTGTTGATCAGCAGTATTCACCTCTACTTGATTGTACCCCGAGAATCCATCTAACATAGATAACATCTACGAGCTTGTGACAACTTGCAATACTTGGTTCATCATGGGGAGAGGGTAATTGTCCTTCAAAGAACCCTGATTTAGGTTTTTGAAGTCCACATAGATCTAGATCTCACCATTTTTCTTTCTGACAGGCACTATATTAGCAATCCGCGTTGAATAGTGGATGGGGAATATGATCTTAGCCTTCAAAATATTTTGTATTTCTTGGAAAATTGTATCATCTATCTTTGGATTATGCTTCTGTTTGAAGGGTTTGATCCCAGGCTTAAGAGGAATGAAATGTTGCATTTATTTAGGCTAAAAAGCCTTAAGATCATCATAAGAGAAAGCCAAAACATCAACATACCTCTTCAACAAATTCACTACCTTATTTTTCTCTTCCTGAGTGTAGCATTTTCCAATCTTGACCATTTTGGGATCGTCAAGACTCCCAATATTCACTTACTCAGTCTTAGCAGATTGTCGGGATCCTTGGGAAACTTTAGACTTCATATATCTATCATGTTTATCAAAAATATCCTCCAAACTCACCAGCCCTTTAGGAATTTTGTTTCCTTTCAATTTTATGCATCCATCTTGATCCATATCTTATTTGACACCCTCTTCATTTGATGACACACACTCTCTAGGAATATTATCACTTCCTTCAAAGAACAACTGGTCAAAGTTGTCTCTGAGCTCCATTAAGAAATCAAATGCTAGTCATCATTAAAAACTTGCTAGTTATTTGCATTGTTAGGCACACTGGATCTATGGATCATCTCAATGGTGAATTTATCTTGAGGAAAATCAGGATGAGGAATTAACAAGGTCCCCGAAACAGCTAGAGAGTCAGCCCTAGTGTTCCTTTCCCTTGGCACCACTTCAATGGAAAAAGCATCAAGGAATTCAATGGAATCCCAGACCAGATTCCTATAGTGCTTCAACCTTTTTTTCTTTACCTGATAAAGGTCTCTAACTTTTTTATAATTAGCTCTACATCTCCATGAACAAGAAGGTTCTTCACTCCCATTTTCTCCACCATGCTCAACCCAATAATGATGGCCTCATTCTTAGTAGTATTGTTGGTATTTTCAAACTAAAACTTGAAGGAGAAAGGATGGACCTTACCCTCAGGATAAATGATCACTACACCAACTCCAAAACTAGCTGAAGAGCAGCTCCCATCAAACTCCAAAGTACACACACCATTAGGGTTAAGAAACACTCCTTTTGATAGACTTGTCTCCTCTTGTGACATGATCATGTAATTCCCATGCCCAATGTCTTCATAAAATATTTACGCTTTAGGATCATCTATCTTTTACACAATATAATCTACTTGTTTCTCAGGAAGAAGCTTTTTCATCTTTCCATTGACAAGAATCAAGGCATGTGACCAATCCATTTGGATTTCCCCTCCTACCTCCTTACAGAAATTTGTACTTAGCAATAACCCATATGAAGGAGGAAAATCAGCTACCAAAATGGTGGCTAAGACCCTTTTCTCTGGAAAAGCAACAAATGCTACTTGTGCATCTTTAATTCTTCTAACCAAAGGTACTTTCTTACTCTCCATGGAATAACAAGAGCCATAAGTGTGGTTAGGGTTAGACCAAAAGTATGGGCCACTTTTGTAGGTATAACATTATATGATGCTCCTAAATCTATGACACAATTACTGATTTCATGGCCAACTATGAGAAGGGTCACACAGAATGGTTCAATTTTCTCATTAGGGGAAGTGATTACAACCACAAGGCTTGATTAAGGTGAGGAAGAGGGAGTGGGAAAAAGTCCTTTAGAAGAATGGGTTGGGGTTTTAGATTTAGAATTTACAAAGTTAACCATTTTGGCAAAGGCCTTAGGATGGGTTTGATAGAACTCTACCTCAGAAATCTAAATCTTGGTATTCTTAAGATGGTCTATAATGTCAAAAGATCTAGATGTGGATGGGGAATAACTACTAGGAGTAGGAGGAGCTTTTGATCTATCAGATTTATCATTTGTTGGACAAGAATTCTTAGAAGCAGAAGTAGAGGGAGAAGGACTAACAGAGCTTACCTTTTGGGTGGAAGTAGTAGGAATAGGATCTCATCTTCTTGCAACCACCAGGATGGTGATGGGGTACTCTTTGGATCTTTTAGCCGGTTGCACCACTTTTTCCTTTTTATTAGTCTACTCCCAGGTCATAATAGCATATGATTCAGTGTTCATCTTAGCCACTACATCATCATAGTCATCTTCATCATCCACACCTTCAGTGGTGAGGAAATGAACCCGAGAACCACCAGGATCCTCCAGCCCTTCATCAACTTCCTCTTCTTGTTCATCATAGATCTCATTTTCTTCCTCATCATTAGGCTCAACAACCTCACAAGTAGCATTGATAGACACCTTGAGGGGTGGACCTTCAATGGCCAATTTAGTCTAAGGGGAAGGTAGGTGGTTTCTAGGCTAAAATTCTTCCTTGGAACATCTTGATATGGGGAATGTTGAGCCAATTGTTTCTTGATGGAAATGAGGTCATTAACAAGATTTTGCACTAACTGATTTGCATAACCTCAAGGAGAAGAGGAAGAAGAAGATGCTTTGGATTTTAAGGAATCCCTTTTTCATCTTGTCAGACATAATCAAGTCATCTTCCACACTGATAGCCAATCTCTGATCAACATCTAAAGTTGCAAGATTTTCTCTCCTCAGGGCATAGCTTACTTCCGGAAATTGAGCATTCAAGAAGAAACACTTCTGAATCTGATCAATAGGACTAGTATTTTTTGGAATATTATTAATCAACTTATTGAACTTGTCTACAAATTCTCTCATATGCTCATGTGGCTCCTTCTTGATTTGAGAAATTTTTGCTAATAGAGCATGGAAATCTTCAGCAGGTTTGAAACGCTACTCAAACTAAGTTGTCATAGTATTCTAATTGGTGATGGTCCTGCAGGAAGATGGTAAAACCAATCTGCAACATTGTCTTGCAAGGTCTCCACAAACATCCTAACAAAGACATCTTCATGTTCAACTTCTAAGACCCCACATGCAACAATGAAGGCTGCAATGTGTTCATCAGGGTGTACTTTGCCATCACCTCTAAATTTGGGAAAATTCTTCTTGTTACCCCTAGGTTACTCATGCAACAGTTGAGGAAGAGCTAGAGGCCCAACTCTTTTTCCCCAAGGCTGAGGTGTTACCATCCTTGGAAAGATTGCTTGAAGTGGAACTGAGACACCAACAAGAATTAGGGCATGGAGATTAGGACTAAGTTATGCTTGAGGAATGTTACTACCAGAAGCTCTGTTTTCAATAGGAGGTGTGCTTGTGAAATGAGCTCTTCTATTTCTTCTTGTTGGAGGAATTTGAAAACCTTGTTGATCCAGGAGTTGAAATTGGGGATCTTCAATTCCAAGAGACCTTCTACCATGAGTGTATCTTAGAGTTGCTAGATCAAAGAAATGATCAAATCAGTTGTTATTTTTAGAAAGGAAATTTGTTGAAAAAATTCCCCAGTAGAGTCACCAAAAACTATTGGGTTTCAGATTTGCACTTGGAATGAAACCACAGTTAGGGGACAAGCAAAGCCCTCCACTTTAATGGGAGAGGTTCCCTTATTGAAAGAAGGGGCAAAACCTATGCACAAATGCACAATATTTCATTCAATGGCAGTTTCCTGATATCTTGAAAGGTGTTTTATGCCTGGAAAGTTATCAATACGTGAGGATAGAATAATTGAAGAGATGAGGGAGGAATAAGAAGGTAATACTTTCAGGGGAAAGAGATGACAGAGAAAACCCTTATATGTATTGAGTGAATGAGATATAGAATAGAACCATTCACATTTATAACAGGCACAATCTGTAGACTCAAAGTTCATGAAATTATATAAACCATAACACAAAGTTTCTAATCATGTAAGGATTAAATGGTTCATTGATTAGAGTAAGAAAGAAAGAGAAAACTAAGGAAAAAGGGAAAAGACCCTATATTGATTTCTTTAGACTCAAAATTACAGTTCCAGAATATTGAAATTCCAACCCTTACAATGGCTTTAAAAACCCATGATATATCTCACAAGAGATGGTTACAAATTCCTCGAGAAAGCAAAAAATAATTACAACTTATTCTAATCACTCGTGCCCTTTAGAATTCTTGATTGGAAAAGAAATGTTAATCGTAGAAAAACTAGAATTTTAAATACACAGCCATTTCATTATTTCACCAGTTAAAACATGGGCCATTCAATTCACTTTTACAAATTTAAATCTAGGCCACCCACATGGAAGAAATTGATTGGAACGGGCCTATAGATGCCTTGAATTTCTACCTTTTGTTTAGTGGGGCCGTATATCTGACCCTGGACATGTGGCGAGCTAGCTTTCTTTTGGAACATGCCTCTATATTTTGTCTTGAAGTTGCACCAGGCTGACACGTGGAGGATTTTACTGATTCTTTATACTTAGATGATTTGGGTTTGTTTCCTACTTGACTTATGTTGACCCCCTAGACACGTGGTGAGTTGACACTCATTTAAGTTTTTGCTTTGGAAGTGCCTCTTGAAATTGTGCCAGCTGACAAGTGGCTCCTTTTGATAGGCTTATAATTTTCAACGGCCAACTCTGTCTCTCCATTGACTTTGACCACGTGGTAAGCTGTTGCTCATTTGTAAACCAGCCTTTTAGTTTTACTTCTGAAATTGCACCATTGCAGCACGTGGAGGCCTCCACCGACCCACCCATAGTCAATTTTAATGATCAGCTCTATCCCTTTTGGACCTGGGACATGTGGTGGACTGGCGCAAGTTTGAGAACTCCCCTAGCTTTAACCCTTGGAGCTGTGTCAATGTGGGATGTGGTGATGTCCATTGAACCTTCAATACTTAGCCGATTTGGGCTTGTTCTATCTTCATTTTAGACCTGGGACACGCAGCGAACTAGTGCTTATTGGAGGACTGTCCCCTTGGGCCCTAGCCTTGGAGTTACATCGTGTGGAAAAGTGGTGGCTTCCGCTATTGCTTGAAACATGGCCACGCCGCATCCAATCAGGGATATCCACGTACTACTCGTCGATGCTAAGATGAAATTTGACAAGGATGATACACCTGTCATTCCTGACTGTGGGAAGAAATAAAAAGAAGAAGAAGAAAATCCAACTGTATGCTTGAATTTCAAATTGTTCTCCATGAACTGGAAAACTGCAAACAATACCAGGCTCGACGCGACCCATTACTTAAAGGTACTGACTCAAATTTTTTGAAATTTGACTTCAAAAGAGAGGGGAATTTTGAGGATGACAACAATGAACAAATGAGAATGACCTCTCTGAGGAGTTGATTTCACCATCCTCACCAAAGGAATGTAATATTGATCACCACCATGAGTATAGAAATTTCCCATTTATTTGCAAAGAAGAATACTTTATTGGGGGTGTTCAAGGTGGAAAAGAGAATTTTTCTCATGTTGCAACATTGTTTTCTTCCTCATATCATGAAGATAATTCAATGTATCTTGAATTGAGAGGTTTAACATTCTTGATTAGTTTGGATCTCTTCTTTTTATCCAAGAACTATGAAAACCAAGTATACCTAGTCTTGCAAGAAGGTGAGACCTGGATGAAAATAAATGTAGAGCAAGAAGATGAGGATTATTCAAATGAATTCTATCCACGTGTAGATCATATTTCCATCTATATCCTTGTGGCTCAATGCAAACATTTTTCAAATGAAGATGACAATGAGTATATGGTAGATTCTAAATAGCAATCAATCCAAGACATCTTGAGGATTGTGGAAGAAATTGAAGACCCTCTACTCATTTTTGAGATCTTGACCCAGGTCATGGAATTGTAAGATAAGCATGAGTCAAGTTGTATTTCTCCTTTTGATGCACATATGTCCCATGATGAGATAAAGCAAGTAGATGATCTTAATGTTCTTTTTGAAGCCTTGGTGGATGAACATGCAAAAGAAGGTAAATCTTTCCCTTTCCCATTTCATAAATTAAATTGCATCCATGATGAAATGGAAGGAAATGAAATGATTGAATATTTTACAGATTTATTCCTTTACGAGGAAATATCCTCCACCATAGAGAGTGATATTAGATTCATTAAAGAGTTAATAGGCACCAAAAAAATTAGTTGAAACAAATGAATGAGAATATGCAAGAATTTTGTGAATGGAATTATATTCAAATTGAATTCACCATTTCTAAAACCTTTGCTAATTTTGAACATGATTCCATGCTGAAAAATTCACTAAAGGATATTGATTTCCTTCATATTAGTAACATAACCTCTATTTTTGAAAGAAAATGTTTAAAACATAAAAGTGAAAAGTTAGAAAATTCTTGTGAATGGGAAAAAAATCAAATTGCTCTCACCATTCCTAGATTCTCTAGTGATTCTAGGAATGTTTTAATGTTGTAACCTTCATTCCTAGATGGTGAATACCTTAATGAGGTGGAGATTCTAATTTTGAGAACATGCCAAAATGGTTTTTTATGGTCATGAAATATCAAGGGGAGACTACAAAAGGAAATATCTTCGAGCATTTTACAAAGTGTTCATTACATGCAAGAGTATTCTCTATGCAATATAAGTATGAAGATGGAATCTTGGTTTTTTATCCTTCTTCTCAAATCTTGCAAATCCATCACAAGATCATGGCATGATCAGATAATTATCTTTGAGCTTTAGAAGTTTAAATTCATCTCATTGTTCCATAATGGTGTGTACTTCTCCCAACCCATTAACGGGCATGTGTACATTCTTCCCCTACTTCTATAAATTTCCCTCCCCTGTAACATAGTTTCCCTTTCCATTGTGTTTTTTTTTTCACTTTTGGTGTGTTTCCCTTTCATCAGTGTGTGTTTGTTTGGTTGTGTTTGTGGTGTAGAAATGACTATATAGCCCAATAGAAAAGGCATTGGTCCACATAGTGTCTTGAGATTCTGAAGTTTCTATTTGTCATTTCCTCACTCCTTTTCATCCAGAATAAGTCCCTCTTGGTGAAAAATCATAGCACCCCCGAATGGACTTGGATATGAGTGGGTCATTTAGTGTGACTACACAACATGGGACCATCTCTCAAGCTATGAGACCTGTGGACTTAAGATGGCCCTCCAGAGAAATCTGGATCTTCTTCCTAGACTACCTGCCACAAGCTACTCCAGTGCAGGTAAACTATCTAGTCCTAATCTAACCTTCCAAGGGACAAGGGAGAGAGAGTGCATGGAAACAAAACCTACACTAAAGTGGCAATAGACCAGAAAAGGAAAGAGGTGAGATACTTTGTTGAGGGAGGATGAAACAGGGAAAAAGAGAGATGAGGGAGGTCAGACAGAAGTGACATAGACCCAGATCTTAATTCACCACCAAAACTCCATGAAACACAACATCCTACACCTGCAAATGTGAAATGCATGCAAAAAAATAGATCTGAAAGGGAGAGGCACGAAGAAACAATAAAACACGAGAGAGGGTTGAAGAACACCACAAAAACATGAGTGTATTGCTCTAGAAGGTGTGCAGACCATGCAGACCATTACATTTCTGCTCAGAGGCATAAAATCCATTTTCCAGGCTTAGGAGAAGGCTTACAGCTCAAATGGAGTTAGGAAACAAATTTTACAGAGTTTCCCTACACCCAAAATGTGTCTCCCTTTCTCAAATGAGAACTGTTTACAATATATAGAAGGTCGAGGCGAGAAAGAAAGAAGAAAAAATCAAATTCTGCTCTGAAAGCTCAACCACCAGCAATCAATGCCCTACAAATCCACCCACAATCTGTCAATTCTAGTTCCCCATGTCTGTTTGGCATGTTGGAGAAGGAAAGATGGCAAATCAGATCAAATTTGGGTAGTTGAAGTAATCAGATTCCGTATTAATGGATTGAAAGACGTTTTCCTTTTTTTCACCCACCTAACATTTCCAAAATTAAAATTTTATGCCTCCATGGCGTAGAGGATGTCAAGACCTTTCCAAAAAGTCTTCTCTTGCTCCAATCCGAGCTTCCAGTCAAAAGATATGGTCGTTTGAAGATTCTTCATCAAAACTATGCAAAAATGGTGAAAATGTAATCTTTGTAAAGCGGATCCATGGGCCCGAAAATACAAACTGTGCTTTTTGTGAAAAGACACAAAAATCATAAAACTTCCTGCAGCCCCGCAGACCTAAAATTCACTTTTACTCGAAAGCCTCCACGGGCCCAAAATTGAAATTGCGCTATTTGCAAAAGTTGCAAAATTTTCAAAGTTTCCCCAACAACCCGCCTTCCCGCTTTGGCCTGAGACATGGCCACATGTCCCTTTGAGAGCCTTAGGAATTTTTTTCTTCATTTGGTGCAAAGATCCTTCGTGGGCTCACGGTCCTGCAATTGTAACTTGTGCCTTTTGTGAAAAGTGCAAAATGCCAAAATATCTCCCGTCGGTCCGCAATCTTCCCCTTTAGCGAAAATTCTTCCCCAAGTCCACCAGTCCACTTTGACTTGAAACATGGCCATGTGTCCCCTTGTGGTCCTTGGACACATGGAGGGATGGCACTAGTTTGGAGACTACCTCTAGATTTTACCTTTGAATATGCGCCAAGATGATGCGTGGAGGCTTCCGTCGGCCCTTCTTTACTTAGCCGATTCGGGTCTCAGAGGAATACTTCCTTTACGGGTGGGACCCTTGTAGCCAGCCCCTAAATTGTGACAGTTGGACACGTGGTATCATTCGTGGGCTGCCCCTTCATTTCCTTGTGTTTGGCTTAGTCCCTTTTGTTTGGCGGGGCCATATGTTTGACTTGGGACACGTGGGGGGCTTGCGCTTGTTTGGGTCCTACCCTTTGGGTCGCACCTTCGAAGTTGCACTGTTAGGACGCATGGCTTCTCTCGTCGGCCTTGGACATTTCAACGGCTGGTTCTGTCTCCAAATTTGACCCTGACTACGTGGCAAGCTGGCACTCATTTGAGGACTGCTATTTGGACCCAACTTTGGTGTTTCACTGATGAGGCACATGGAGGCTTCCATAGGCTCTGTCCTTGTTAATATTTTCAACAATCGGTGTAACCTTTTCAGACCTGGTGCACCTGGAGGATCCTCACTCATTTAGGGACTGCCTCTGGCTTTTTCTTTTGGAGATGCACCGAAGAGACACGTGGGCCCTCCACTGATGGTTGGACACTTGGTACCATCCGCAGCCTGTTCTATTTCCTTTGATACACATGGGTGGATCGCACTCGTTTGGGGTCCCTGTTTCACTGCACCTTTTGGAATTGTACCAAGATGACGCGTGGCACCTCCCATGAGTCTGTCTTTGGCCCTAAGATAGCTTGTATGTGGCGACAGTCCAAAACTTCAAGACCCTATTCACCGCTTTCTTTCTTGATTGATCCTTTTGGTCTCTTATAATCGTCAGTGGCCTCCTTCACCGACCCTGGCAGGCTCCAACTACAGTCTACTTGCCACCTTTGGATTCACATGGATTTGGAATGTGAGCTTGGGAGACAGAGTCAGATCTTCCAATTTTCTTGTGTGCAAGGTCTGTATTTGACCAATTTTCCTGGGGGGAAAATTGGATAACAATTTGGTGACCCACGGAGGACATCTACCTGCTAGAGTCTCAAGAGACTTCAGTGGCCTTTCACCCATTTCTTTCTTGAATGATCCTGGTACTGATCCTCTCTTTAATCGTCATTGGCCTCGTTTGCACTTGGTGACCCTTGCTCCTCCATTATCTAAAGTCTACTTACCCCTTGATTGTTGGATTTGTCCAATGTGAATCTCGTGAGATAGAGCTAACCGCCTTCCAATTTTCTTGTGTGCAGGGTCATGTATTTGACCAATTTTACCTATGGGGGTCTAAAATTGGGATAACAAATTTGGCGACAGGTCACGGGGAAATCTACCTGCTAGATGAAGAGATCAGTGGCCTTGTTCCAGCATCCATTGGGACATGGAGTCACCAATGAGAGCCTGGTACTAACCTGATCTCTTAAACTTGAGTCTAATACGTTGCACTTGGTGACCCTAAGCCTGACAATCGTGGTCCAACATCATTGGAACTGGGGCAATCCCACCAATTGCTACCTTCAATGTACTGTGCAAGAGCAACAAAACACCACAACACACTATGTACAAAAAATAAAAATCATACACTGCTCTAATTGGAACATGCAGAGTGTGCAAAAGCACTTCTTCTGCTGAAAGAAATACCTACTCCTACTCCTACACTAACCCTAACAAAGAAAGGAGACTCAAACAAAGCCTACCACATGACAGGGAGAAATAGACTTCCCTTTCTTCAAAAGGGGACATGGCCATGTATATGATTTGGCACTGAACATGACAGTTACTTGTATGAGTGAGAAACTGAGTATAGAGGCCGATTCTTCCACCCAAATCATCAAGGTATCAACTGGAAACAAAACAAATGCCTCTTTTAGTTGCTCAACATTTGGATTGAAGAGGCATTGCAGCTGATCCTTGGTACTTTGATAGCTCATCCTCATGCCCTGAAGTGGGCATGACCGGTTTTGGCTTCTCCATTGGCTCCAATGAAGCCAAGTACCCGATTGGGCACGGTTTGATCCGATGAATGTGCCCATTGCTCTAAATTTCAACTCCAAGAGTGGAGTCTTCCTCTGCAGACCTTCCTGACTGGCAGATGGTGTGAGAGAGACGAGATCCTCATGCCCCTTTCCTTTCTCCTCCTGAGGAGGAGCATGGAAGATTATGATCCTCCAACTCTTGGTTCCAAAGGGCCATCCTTGTGAAATGCAGGTTGATGTCTTTGAATGCTCTCCTCCATGAAAACAGACTCATGTACTTGGAAGGCAGATGACGGAGGAAGTAAATGCATGTGATCTCCTCAGGCTCCTCACCATCGAGGAAATCCTCTAAGTCTGACAGAAAATCTTCCTCCTTGTTTTCCTGTTGCGTATGCTCGACCTCCTCCATGGTGTCTTCCGGATCTGTAATTTGCTCACCATGGTTCCCCTTATCCTCAAACATGAAGTTTGAAATCTAAAAACTCTTCTTCGATATTAAAGATCAAAGGGTATGAAGTGGGAGGAAGAACTAAAGGTTCTTATGTGGCCTGCTCCATACTTGGAGCTTCTGAAACTGCATGGTCCTCCTCCACAGCCGGAATGTACTCCTCTTATTTTGGATTTGGAGTAGCTCCCTCTTCTTGAGTTTGTGCTACAGCTAAAGCTTCCACCACTTATTGTCCTACCCCGCATGGCCTCCTCTGAAGGTTTAACCATCAAGGAGATTTTTGTATAGGGAAGAGGAAATGAGATGAGATGGAAGATTAGGAGATGGAGAGGGGAAACCGACACTTGTGGGCAGCAGATGGGAAGCTTGGAAATTGAAGCTCCGGTTGAGATGGTGCTACTTGGGGAACAAAGAGAAAATTACTAGGTGATGATGTAGGACTTACCCATTGACAAGGCTCCCTAACACCATGTTCATAGACCTCTATCTTCCTCATCCCATTGCTGCAATTTGGGGCAGCATCTCAACCATGAAGTCAAGCTTCTCCTATGGTGCTATAGTGTCTTGGAAAAGTGCCTGGACCCATGGACAAGGTGCCCTACAACCAATCCTAAATGCTTTCAGCTGCATCATGTAGCCCTTGAATGCACCATTTCGTGCACTCCAATTTTTTAATCAGTCTCCATCAGACCAAGCAATTTCCACACATAATCTGCATCGCCATTGTATGCGTCATAAATATGTTCTTGATAAGCTCCATAGCCAAACTGGCTTGTGACCCTGCTCATATGGGTAAGCATAATGGTTCTGAATCTAATCATAATGCTGATCTGGAGGAGTAGTTTGAAACTACATTGGAGGATGGACTGCAAATAGTTGTGCTGCTGCAAGTGTGAGTTCCAATTTGCAGGAAATGAAGTCGTGATTGCACAACTTCATGAATGGAAGAAAATTAGAGATATGGAAACAAAAATGAGTGGAAATGGATGGAAAGGAAGGTCTGCAACTCAAAGAATGGGTTGTTTGACCAAATGGAGTTGCCAGATGTGCTTTGAAAGTGCCTCAAAAGGTTGAATCTCACCAACAACACATCAAGTTGATGAAATGAAGTGGTAAGGTGCTTCAGACCTATCCCACTAAGTGTGCCAAAACTGTTAGTGTGGTCACACGGTGGCTTAGATTTGTTTTTGATAATGAGACACCCTGAGAAATATGAGAAAAATATAACTCCAGTGTCCCACCGAGCATGCCAAAATTGTTAGTGCAAAATCACAACACCCTCGAATGGCCTCAGGATCTGGGTGGGGCATCCGGTGTGATTGCATAACATGGGACCATCTCTCAAGCTACGTGGGACTTGCAAACTTGAGATGGCCCTCTAGAGAAAGTTGGTCTCTTGTTCCTAAAATACTTGCCACAATCTACTCTAGTGCAGGCAAAGCCAATCTAATCCTAATCTAACCACTCTAAGGAACCAAGGAGAGAGAGTACAAAGAGTGACAAGAGAGCCATGCACTAAAGCGGTGATACACTAGAAAAGGAAAGAGGTAGAGATACTCTGCCAAGGGAGGATGAAAGAGGGGGAAAGTGAGATGAGGGAGGTCAGATAGAAGTGACATAGACCCATATCCTAATCCACCATCAAAACTCCATGAAACACAACATCTTGCACCTACAAATGTGAAATACATGCACAAAAAATAGATATGAAAGGGAGAGGCATGGAGAAATAATAAAACACGAGAGAGGGTTGAAGAACACCACAAAAACATGAGTTTATTGCTCTATGAAGGTGCATAGACCATTACATTTCTTCTCAGAGGCATAAAATTCACTTGTCCAGGAGTAGGAGAAGGCTTACAACTCTAATGGAGTTGGGAAACAAATTTTACAGAGTTTTCCCACACCTAGAATATCTCTACCTTTGTCAAATGAGAAGTGTTTACAATATATAGAAGGTCGAGGTGAGAGAGAAAGAAGAAAAAATCAGATTCTTCTCTAAAAGCTTAACCACCAACCATCAATGCCCTACAAATCCACCTACAATCTGTAAATTCTGGTTCCCCGTGTTTGTTTGGTGTGTTGGAGAAGGAAAGATGGCAAATCAGATCAAATCTGATCTAGTTGTTGAAGCAATCAGATCATCCGTATTAATGGCATTGAAATACATTTTCCTATTTTTCACCCACCTAACCTTGTCAAAATTAAAATTTTAGGCCTCCATGGCGTAGAGGATGTTGAGACCTTTCCAAAAAGTCTTCTCAAAATTGCTCCAATTTCAAGCACTCCAGTCAAAAGATATGCCCATTTGAATATTTGAATCGAATCCCGTACAAAAATGATGTGAAAAAACAAGTTTTGTAAAATGGATCCGCGGGCCCAAAATTCACTTTGTGCCTTTTGTGAACAAAAATCACAAAACTTCCTGCAAACCTCCCGCAGACCCAAAATTCACTTTTCCAAAGTTTCCCCGAAAGCCATCCTCAGGCCCACCAACCCAGGCATTTTCCACTTTAGCGAAAAGAGTCCTTCTCGGGCTCGTGGGCCCATGCAATTATAAGTTGTGGCTTTTGCAAAAAGTGCAAAATGCCAAAATATCTCCCACCGCCCAGTCAGTCTGAAATCTTCCCCTTTGGCAAAAAGTATTCCCCAGGTCCACCGGCCTACTTTGACTTGAAACATGGCCACATGTCCCTTTGTGGGCCTTGGACATGTGGAGGGTTGGCGCTAGTTTAGAGACTGCCTCCAGATTTTACCTTTGAATATTCACCGAGATGATGCATGGAGGCTTTTACCAGCCCTTCTTTACTTAGTCTGATTTGGGTCTCAGATGAATACTACCTTTATGGGTTGGACCCTTATAGGCAGCCCCTAAATTGTGATAGTGGGACATGTGGTATCATCCGCAGGACACCCCTCCATTTCCTCCTTTTTGGCTTAGTACCTTTTATTTGGTAGGGCCATATGTTTGAATTGGGACACGTGGCGGCTCATGCTTGTTTGGGTCTTGCCCTTTGGGTCACACCTTTGAAGTTACACTATTAGGATGAGTGGCTCCTCCTGTTGGCCTTGGAATTTTCAACAGCCAGCTTTGTCTCTAAATTTGACACTAACTACGTGGTGAGTTGACACTCGTTTGAGGACCACTCTTTGGACCCAACTTTGGTGTTGCACCGATGAGGCACATGGAGGCTTCCACAGGCTCTATCCCTATTAAGACTTTTCAAATGGCTGGTTTTATCCCCCTTTTGACTCCTAGGACAAGTGGAAGGTTGGTGCTATATCAAGGTCCCTTTTTGGGCCACACCTTTTGGAATTGTACCTATGAGGCACGTAGAGGCTTCTCCCGACCTGTCCTAAACTTGGACTTTTCAACATCCTGTGTCCTTTTTTCGAACCTGGTACATGTGGAGATCTGACATACATTTGGGAACTTTCTCCAGATTTTTTCTTTTGAAGATGCGTAGATGAGGCATGTGGAGGCTTCTGCTGACCCTATTGTACTTAGCTGATTCGACCCTGCAGCCTTTCTCGGTTCCTGACTACATGGCGGGCTGGCTCTCATTTAGGGAACACCTTTGGATTGTGCCTTTTGAAATTGCACTAGGTTGACATGCGTGGCACCTTCTGCGAGTCTATTCATACTTGGCCCCGATTCAGGGCCTCGAGAGGACACTTGTGTGGAGTCCAAAAACTTTGAGCCTTTCCCTGTTTTCTACCTATGATCCTCTGGCCTCTTTTAACTTCATTGGCCTCTTTCACCAACCCTTGCTCCTCCATTATCGAGTCCTCCTGCCCCTTGATTGTTGGATTTTAATGTGAGATCACGAGACAGAGTCTGACCCTTCTAATTTTCTTCTGTGCAGGAGTTATCTTTGACCAATTTATTTGGGGGCTAAAATTGGGATAACAGTCCCCAAGTAAGATCAAACTATTTTTAGGAAAAATGTGTAGCATGAAAAATTCAAAAAATATTCCATGACAACCCAAGCCACATTTGAAAATCCTTCTCTCGGTCAATGTAAACCCATCCTTAGGCTAACTTAGTCACTGTATTTCCCTTATAATGGCTAGGAGAAATGTGATAATGTGTCATTAAAATGTGTGTCATCTGCAAGGGATGTTATCTAAGAAGGTATCTCAATCCAAGAGAAGATAAGTACTCTCAGAGGCCCAAAAAGGCCTATTTTAAGGGTTTTTTCATCTGGCAAGTAACCCCTGGGAACATACAGGGAAAATATAAAGCATCTAGGAAGTGTGTAGTAGAGCTATGTAATCATTTGAGGTATTTTTGGAATGTTTTGTAAGAAAAATAAGGTTTAGGAACAAGTTGTGTAACACTGGGCTACTTGTAGCATGGTGTAAGGAAATGAAAATAGTTAAAACACTATTTGGCTTGTTCTGAATGTTTCAAGAGCCTCACGATGATTTGGAAGGAAATCAAATTCTTTTCAAAAATATAAAAAGGCCTAATTCACATTGCAAAAGGTTTAATAAAGTTCTAAGGAGCTTGAATTTTAGTTTTTTTGTAGCAATTGTGGATTGTTGAGCTTTGCATGAACACTACACAAGAAATAAGTTGTATTTATTCCATTTCATTTTCTTATGTTTTCCTCTATGCTCTCTATTTTGTAACTTCACAAGCATAGCGATATTGAATAACCAAGAAGGAACTTTTTATCTTTGATTTATGAATTTAATGAACCATGTGTCTTTATTTTGTTAGTCTTGCTAATTGCTTACATTGTTGCTTTCATATCATTGAACGTGGAATCACTTTGGATATTTTGTGTGAACTCTACTAGTGCCTACTCGAAACAATAACTCTATCTTTCCTAATTTCTTTACTTTATCACTCATTGGTGTAAATTACTCCCCTTTACCTCATACAAGCACTTTTCCATAGGTTCACTGAAGTGTTCGTGTGTGATCCTTGACCTAATTAGCCACCCCCACATAATTAGGATAGTTTACATTCAATAATGGGAGCCTCCCCATACCAAATAATGAGGGGATTAGCCCTGTGACCATTGGTGGAAACACATAATTTATAACACAACAAATTATTTCACTAATAACAATAAGAATTAACAAAAAAAATCTATATTTCATAAAATGAGATATTACAAACTCAATTTCACACAATCGTATGCATGCATACATATCACAGGATTGAAAAAACCATAAATTTATAATTCCCCATTCCTTATTAGGATATGATTCATCCTTATATCCCTTTCATAAATCTCTGAAAATATTTCTAATTTCAACACCCTCATATGAATGCACTCTAGACTATTTTCTCTCAATTTGTGAATGTCTTAACAAACATAGTTGTGTATTTCTATAGATACATGTGCCGCCTACTTATAATATTTCTCAAAACTAATTCATACCCATATAAATATTAAATGTGTAGTAAACTTTAAATAAATGATAAATCCAAAATGCCTCAGAACATATCACAAATGTAGCATGAATCGATTAAACACTAGTCAACTTAAAAATCATAATATTGAATTAAATAGATCACCTTTGGATCTCATGGATGAAAATATGAATGTCTTAAAAAACATGACCATACTATCAACACTCCTTAAAATTATGTGTGCACTTCACGCATCTACGTAAAATAATTCCATGGACAAGATTTCAAGTTTATTTCCTGCATGGAAGTTCTCAAATTCGTATAAACCTTTAGCAACATCCAATGAATTATTGAATTCATAGGTAGGTGTGTTGCATCAGGATGAGAATATTTTAATAACACTAGTTATTAAAAGGAGATATGTCAAGGCACATGTGTAAGAAGGTTTTTAGGATTGCATCAAATTTCCATAAACATTAAAATGTTTCATTTATATGCTAAGCATGCAAGTGTTGCTCCATAGAATTTGATTATTGTATTATCTCTAGAGACTCTCCTAAAGGTGTGTATATTATATGGTGAGCATGTGATACATTCTAAAATTTATTTAGTTACACAGATTATTACTAGCACTGTAGCATAATTGTGTCCTTGTGTCTTGAGATACATGGGTGCAACAACTTATGAGATGAGATACAAGATCGAGAAATAATGACAAACCATTATAAAACATATAACATAAACAAGAAAAAAATTATTTATCCCTACTCTAGTTGGTTTTGTTTGGTACAATATTTATTGTGAACCCATATGCTTCTTCATCACGAATATTTCCATCTCTTGTTGAAATCATTCATTGTCTCATGTTCTAGTTGTTTATAGTTTATGAAGTTACTCAACTTGTCATGGGTAAGTTAAGATATTGAAACTTTTAAACTAAAAAAATGATTAAACCTTCCAATTTTACAATTGAGTTAGGTTTAAGTTTTTTATACTATTCTAAAGTATCACCCATATGAAATAAAATCCAAGAGTTTGGAAGTGGTATAGTAATTTGTTTTAATCAAATCTATGTATAAACTTCCAAAATCTTTAAGAATTAATATAAGCTTGATCAAACTATCATAGGTGATTGTTGGGGTTATTAGCTTGGGGTCTATGCTAGTAATGCAAGGTGCCAACAGCCCATTTTGGATATTTTGAAACACCTGATTATGAAATCATGGTTATGGGGGTTTTTTCACTTGATCATACACAAGTGGGGGTCGGGGTTTCAGAGAGGGTGGGGAATACATTGATTTTATCAATCCCTACTGAATTTTATATCTGATTAGACATTTGAACCAAGTAGGATTGTATTTACATGAATTGTTTGGCATAAAATGTTTGCATATTATTCAATTGATCCAAATCTTACATGATAATTGAGTTGCATCCATAGGATGATATTGGTGTGCTTTAATATTTATAGTGTTGTTTTGATGAGGTTTATTACCAATGGTAACACCCACTATGGTTATAACTGTAGATGGGTTTATCGATGAAGATAGGATTGAACAAGTTGTGCTTGTATTTTCTTGAAGGCTTGGAAACATGTTCTCCCTAGAGGTATGAGGGGATTCAAGGAGAGAAGGCTTGTGGGAATGGATAAATTCTTAAATTTATCCTTGGTATTGATGGGTTTTAATTAGGAATTTGAAGACACTAAAACTTAGTATCTTGTCCTTTTGAAATGACATGTTTAACTATGATCCCCTACTAAGACAAATGCTCATATTATAATTCTAATCACTATATCTCTCTAGATCTTGCATGATTTGATTGTGTTTACACTCTTCTCTATCAAAAAATTTAGGAAATACTAATTACTCAAAGTAGTGAACTATACATGTGCATCATGCTACAAATTTCTATTTCACATCACACTTCTCATGTCCTGGACCATATAATTCAGTTTGGATGTGAAATCTAGTCGTGGGAGACTTGTACGGTTCTAAAACTTTCTATCCTTCAAGTATATTTTCAATTTTAATATATTTATTGTGTCATTTCACCTTCCTATGGTCATCTTTATCATAATATTTCACCTACAAAAGGTTATATGATTAATTCAATATCACTTTATTACTCCCCTGGAAATATCACAAGGTCTTGTTGAAAATATCACTTTAAAATCATTCAAGGATCTCCTACATCTTTCTAAATAAATTACACATCATTTAGAGAAAAAACTACTACATGTTTGAATCACTCAAATAGGTCAAAGAGTATAGTTTCCTCCATGTCTAAGTATACAAAGAACATAGAGCTATGTTTTAGTGATAGAAAATTCACTCTGGAAGCATAGTCAAAGGGTTTCAAGGCAAAAATGGTTAAGTCACGTAGTTGAAGCACACTGCACCACACTACTACCATGTTGGGTACATTCTACATTAAATAGTTATCCCAATAAATTTTTGTGAAGATATAAAAAGAAACCCATATAAGGTTGTCTTAGCTCACACTCACACTTGCAAAAATGCCTAATAGAACTATATGAGGCTTGATTATGCATGAGGGAATGTAAGGAATCACTTAGATTGCTTCATTAGGGTCAATTGCCAAGGGTATTATAGCTTCACCAGACACATGATTTTTATTTTTAGTTATCTAATGCTTTAATAAAGGGTATTGCATGTGTTTACGGTTTCCACTTTATTACAGTTGATTACATGTCATCCCAATGTTATGTGAATAAGAACGACATACTATAAAGCATATTTTTCAGAAAAGCAAAGGACACAAAATATTATGGGACCTTATTACAAGAGGGTCTTAGACTGTACAAAATTTCATGACTATATAACTTGTCTTGACCAAATTATCTAATCTTGGACATGAGAATTTTCCAAATCCAAAATCAGGAATGAAACATCTACAAGACCAAAATAACATTATTATTTAGTTGGCACACCTATATCATTCTCATACCACTCTATATGTAATTCCCTGTGCTATATAATAAATTCAAAGAGCTTGTCCAAACACAGCCAAGTTGTAATGGTTGAAGATTAGATGTTTGTACACTAATCAAACCCCTCTTTTCAAGATGATCTACTATCACAAGATAACACATTATCATGTCTATAACTTTAATACTCCATCTAGTTGAATTTTATGGCTAGTGTTGTTTATTTTTATCCATTTGGTGAGGAAGAAAAGACTTCATGTAATGACACCTTTTTGAAAAAATCTTGGTTGGCATTTTGGTGGGGACTTGCTTTTGAAATATTTATAACTTGAATTCATCACCAAGTTCCTTCAAGATTTTGATGGGATTATAACAATATTATTACTATCATCATTGCTAATAAAATATAGTAATAATAATAATACTCGTGATTATAATTTATCATACTATTAATAGTATAAAAAATAATAATCAATCAACTAGCAATCACATGTGTACAATGCAATGTGAACACTGAATGGTATATGTTATTAGATTTAGAAAGACAATTATTACTTTTGTAGTTGAGGTTGATAAGGCATGTGATTGATGATACTGATTTTCTATTAAAGCCAGAACAAATATTGCAAAATACATTAGAAGGGATGTTAGATAATAGTTAGTTGTGTAATAATTGAATACAAATGCAAGTGAGACATGTAAGTTTGCTAATACTCATTCTCAAGAATGTAGTGAATGTGAAGTGTTGTTGTCAAAGTATATTGAAAGAATGCCTAAGTGTTTTAACATATTATATCTCCATGAAACTAAAATGAGATAGAATATGCAATTATATATAAACAAATCTGAAATTTTTATGGTACATTCCAAATTTCTTTTTTACCTCAAGAGTTTGAGAGCATCAATGTTAGAGCTATTTTGTGCATATCTTACAATCATAGCATTCCATGAGACCACATTTCTTTGAGGCATTTTGAAAAAAAAATGGTATATGTTATTTGTGTTAGAGGGATAGTTTTTACTTTTGTATTTGTGTTTGTTTAAACTATGGGTGATTGATTTTGTATGTGTAGAATATAGATGATTCACTTCATTTAAAATTCACAAACATGAGGTCAAACCCTTAAAACTATTCAAAATGCAAAAATGTGATTTAATGTACAAAGATTTGGATGGAAACAACTATAAATTGCATTGTTCTTTCTTAGCATTTTAAAATTGTAGGTATTTGTGTGCAAATGAAGACATTAAAAATGTGTTGTTGTTGGTTAACATAAAGAAACAAGCAACACTAAAAAGGAAAAATTGAACATGTATGTTGAAAAGTGTAATTTTGTAATTGAAGATATATAGACCAACCACTTCATTTAAAAGTTTCATCTCTTCATTTCTAAGTTGTTACAAATTCGTACATATACATTTTCAAATCTCATATCATGAGTGGTATTGTTTTGCAGACTGTTTTATTTGAACTTAACATGAGAAGAATTATATCATGAATGGTAGCCTTTTGAGGGTAATTTTATATCCAGTAAAAATGAGTAAATTTGATACCCCTTGAACGGAAATGGTGTCTAAGATAGAAGAAGTGTTGAGTAAAGTAGTAGCGGAGGTGCTATCAAAGTAGAGTGTAGTATTTACGAAGGGTTGAGTGATAGTAATCTTGCTTCCTCATTTCTTCTTGCTCCAAGTGTTGCTACGTGTGCCATTTTTTAGTACCTTTCGAATGAAAAAGGAGGTGAAATGCGTAGATTTACAAGTGAGGCAACTCTGGAGAAAGCTGTGAATGTTAGACCCTACCTTTCATTGGTTCTAATATCAACAGTTGCTCTATGCACAGTAAATCCCTGGGACTTGTGGATAGTTAATGCCTAGGCCATTTTAAGTGGCAATTGTCTTTTATTCCCTCTCAAAATAGGGGGTATCAGAATATGTAACAGGTTGGAGGGATCCCAACATGGGCCATTGTATCTATCAATTTTGACAACAATAAATAAAGGTAATGCTGGTGGTGGCATTGGTGCATCATAGACAATGTCGGTGATTGTTTCTGTAGCATCATTTACGAGGCCTGCGTCAACCCATAAATTTGTAATAAGCATGATTTTTTGTTGTTTGCACAATAGAAATTTGTGCTCTGACTGATCATCATCAAGATTTCTTGCTCCAACCCACCTGTTACTTTCAGAAATGGATTGGGTGATTGGAATGTTCAATGCTTTCAGCATCTAAAGGTTGTGGGAGTCCACGAGGTCATTTTTTGCAAACAAATGTGGCGCATCCTTAAATTTTTTGAGCTCGTGCTGATTTAGGTGTGTGTCTGTGTGAGACATTAGGAGTTCCTAGTCCTCAATAAGAGGGGTTGAATCTCACATGTTAAGTAGTAAATTCTAGAATGAAACTTATGCATCGGTTGTTCCTTGTTGACGAAATATAGTTTGCAATGTAATGGAAGAATGAAATCCCTTCCAAAGGGTGGCTCCATAGGATTTACTTGCATAAAGAGGACTGTCCATAACTGGTGGTAATTTCCCAAGGTCTCCGAGGAGGATGACTGATATGTTTCCAAATTCAGATGTTTTTGAGTGTGGGAAAGCCTCACATAGCCTACTGTCAATTTTTCCTAGCAACTTTGGGTTGATGAAACTCATTTCATCAATAAGAACATATTATATATGTTTCAGTGACTCTTGAAAAGAAGATAATGCATGGCCTTCAAGGGGTTTTAATTCTTTGATTGGAATGAAGGTACTTTGCTACTGAAGTAATGTTTTGTGGGAAACTTATGGTGTGTCCTGAGTATTTGTATTTTCCTCCATGTACTTGGGTGACTTGCAGTAATGGATTGACTCATGTGATAAGCATCTCCTCAAATTGGGTTAAAGATGCAAGAATGGTAGGATTCTTTTCAGGGTCCATGTTGTTCCATGAAGAGAAGTGATGATCGTGATTTTCAGATTTGCATATGCTACAGGAGGGAAAGCCTTCAAAGGAAATTGTTTTAATTCCAGGGTAATTTTCCAAACAAATTGAGAAAGTTTGGGTTGTTTCCAACAAATCTATGCTTTTGCGAAACCGACATTGGGCTTCAATAGTCTGCGATGAGGGCGGAAATATGGGAAGTCTTTGTGTATGGGAAGGGGTGGGGTGTTTTGTTTGGGTCGATTGTGGATTATAAGGTGGAAAGTAGATGGAAGGAGAGGAGGAATTGGTTGTACATGTCTGAGAAACTGAAGAAAAGTTGGTACTTGCGAAAGTTTCTTGTGGTGGTACAAGAAAATGGGGAGGCGTGGTAGTAGTTAGCAAATATGGGTTCGTACAGAAGGAATTGGTATGGTCATGCAAATTTGTTTCCATGGAAGTTACATGTGAAATGTTGGCTATAAATCCTTCAGTAGTTGTATTTGTTGGAAAGTTTGGAATGACAGGGAATGGTAGGTTGTTGGTCGATGTAAGTTGACAGATATTTGAGATTTCCATTGTTCTACGCTCTGGGTGATGACGTCTCAGCTCAAAATTTATGTGAAATTTAATTTTTGTGTAGTTCTCTCTTCATCGGGCTCAGTTTGCAGGAGTTGACATGATTACGAAGTGACACACCTATGGATTACCACCTATTGGGAAAAAACTATGTCGGTCAATAATGAACGATGCATTATTTGTTGACATACAAAAAAACTTTATACAATAAATTATATACAATTGTAATGCATGTGGAGTTCCAATTATAACTACGTGTAAGAGGTATCATTTTGAGGATTAAAAAACTGCATTTGTTGCTTAAGGAAATTAATATTAGTTATGTGGAAAGATACAGTATGTTCCAATAGTATACAATGATGCAAATACGTACATAATATAAGTGCAAGTAATTATCATTTATTTTCTTTAAAGATATCTCAATCCACATAGTAGGAGGAGGCAATAGTATGTCAAAATCAATAAACTCTATACATTTGAAATGCATGTGGAGTTCTAATGGGAACTAATCATAAGAGGTAACAATTTGAGGATAAAAAACTTTTGTGTTTCCTAAGGAAAAGAATATTTGTTATATGGAAAGATACAATACGTTCTAATAGTATATAAGGATGAAAATACGTACATAATAAAAGTGCAAGTTAAATGCATTTATTTTCTTAAAATTACTTACAATCCACATAGTAGTAGGTGACAATAGTATGTCAGTTTATAAGGAACTACATAATTTTTCTATTGAAGCAAGGGAAAAGGGCAAAACATAGATATGAAATAAGCAACATAGCAGTGATAGTTCAAAGTATAGAATGGGATGGGTGAGAGTGTAAAGTTTGAAGGGACGGATACATTAGAAGTATTTTCATAAAGAAGGTTACTGAGGAGTTGCATTATTATCCACTCTCTTAGAACTGAGGATGACACATTTCAATCTGTTGTTTCCGTGGTATGTCTCTTTTTTTAGGGAAAGTGTGAAGCAGTATTCGTTGCCGATTATATTGCTTGTAATTTCACTAGTCACGTCTTCGTCTATAGACAATAGGTGGAGATCTCTAGCTTTAACACCCATGATCGACTCAACTGTCTCATCAAAAGCTGTAACTAACTGGAGTTCTCATGTTGGATCCTTTAGATCGATCCTGAGTGCATATCTATAATCATAGTTCTGAAGTTGTATGTTACAACTCGAACATAACCATGAACCATTACCATTCTCTCTCACCTTTTTCCTGCATTTTTTTTCACCTTTTTGAAGAGGACATGCCTTGTAAAATAAGTATGCCAATGGCTGCCAATCATATTGGATTGGTCAATATAGAAAGAAAGTATGGTATGGCCACCAATCAGATTGCTTTCTATGCAAGCATGTCTACTATGAACATTTTGTGTAGTGCTGAACATGATTAAGAAATTATTCAAGGTCTGCATATGGGGAGGAGGATATAATTTTTACTGTATATAGCAAACAAGGGTCATCTAGGAGTGACCTGTGAACAAAATCCAAGTGGTTGCAAGCCAAATGGGGGTTCCAGGCAGACATGAACTTATCAAAGTATTGTTTTGTTGCCTCAATAACTTCATCTCATATTATGATATTTTTTCTTCATTTAAAAAATTTCCCATGTAAAGTAAGCCTCCACCCCTGTTCCAAAGCTCACATTTTGGCACAAGTTAAGTGGATGCTAGTAAAGGTTGATGATCTGATTTGATATCTGCCAATTTCATGTGCTAATAAATAAATCTCTAACGATTTTTCAACAAGCCTATTTTGCATACTAAGAAATAATTGTAGTCATAACTACATCTCATATTATGTTTCTATTTCTCCATGATCTTGTTTTGTAATTCTAATGGCACTCATTGGACTTCTCAAGGAATCACTTCTGTAAATTCCTTAGAAAATATGAATTGTGATAGACACAAGCAATGAATAATGACTAAAAAGGAGGATGAATTTGTTTGAAAACTCACAAGGTTCATATAGCCTAAACAAAGGCTTAAAATTATCCTAGTCATGCAACTCATATACTTTATGTGGACCACTTTCCAATAGAGTTCTTACAATTAATACATGCACATTGTGAAGAATGCCACTAACTCAACACAAGGCCATAAATAGAAGGCCTAAGGATGTTTGTTACAATCAGATTCCATCTAATACCCCAAAAATCCTTTAACAAGCTTACAAGATAAGGTTTGTTAGATTGGGGTTTTAATTGAACCCCAATTAAATAATTTGCTAATACTGAAAGACATACAAAAATAATATCCATGGATAAATACATATGAATGTCATAAAGCACCAAAATCAAGCTCTCAGGAATCCAGTGTTCAAAAGAATATGAATTATAATTGGTGTCAAAAGGCATCCTTTTATACTTAAATTTACCCCTAAATGACATCCCTTTAGAATAAAATTTTCTGATTTTTTTAAATTTCCCTGTGTATGCCTGTATGTAAATTTTTTAAAGTAAAATACGTGTGTACAAGGCAGTTAACAATTTGAAAAAAATGCTTCGTAGGGGTGTTGAAGAACCATGAAACCTTTTACAGTATTCTCTTAAGCTAATGCCAAAATAAGAGCTTGAATATTTGGGTGTGGATATAAAGATTTATTCATGAAAACAATATTTTTAACACATGTTGCAGTTGTGAACACCCTAGTAGATATGTATGAAATATATTGAAGCATACACAAGGCCAGATGAGTTCTATGTAAACTGCATCAAAGAAATGTGGTGTCATGGACTATTGCGATGCCAGGGTCTACAAAAAATGGGTTTTTTCATAAGGCCTTGGAAAAGAAACAAGCAGATGTAAATCTATCAGTCCCTGAAATAATGGGTTTTCCCCTTCTGCGTCAAAATGCATATAATGAAAGCAAATAAAAACACCCGTTGTCCAAATAATAGTATCAGAATGTAATGAAAGAAAATAAAAAACACTACAGATGAAATCTATCATTGCCTAGTGAGTGGAAACCTCACCAAACTACAGATCACGGGATAACGTGGCTCTGCCTTGCGCTTTGGGCAAACTGATCTACCTTTCGATGTGAATGGAAGTGAATCTGTTTGCTCTGCATTTTTACATGCAACTGCCATGGCTGGGAGCTTGGCGTGTGACATTCAAGGGTCATTCATTTTGAAAAACACCCACCTTACATGTGCATGAAAAAAGGGTAAAACATAAACATAATGATCCAGATGTAAGTCGAACAATGTAAAAAAATCTGAATTTAGAAGACAATGAATCCAAAAAGTTGGGTTTTAAACTTACATCTCTGGGAATTGAAGAACATGAGGGCCTTACGAAGAGCCTACGTGTAATCTTTAGGTGGCAGAGGGGAATGGTGGTGCCTAGGAATTGTCTTGACAATGAGGATCATGAGGCTAGCAATAAAACCAGAGACTAAGAAGGATATAACAATCCACTTAAAGACAATTCTATTGTAAACAATGCAACGAGGGACCAACAACCAACTCTGCTAAGTCTCATCGGGCTTCCTAGACAAGGTTGTTCTGTTAAATTCCTACAGGCTAATGGAGGAGGCGGAGGTATGGAAAATGGACATTTCAGCTACTGCTCAACATAGGTAGCAATGGCGGTGAGATGCACAACAACTGGTGTTGGGTGAGAGGTAGACGAGTGGTGGAGAGAAGTTAACATGCAATAAAATCTACATGCATTGGAGTTAATGGCATTATTTTTCTCTACATTACATGTAATAACTTCCATCTTTAGCTTGGCCACACCCGAATGCAATTTGGGGCATGAGGGTGGGCACAGTGAAGGTCTCATAGGCTAGATCACTAGCGGTGAAGGAATTATCTCCATAATGGTACTGGTATTTGTAATCCAGACTACAAGACTACGATGGAGTGCTTTACAGACAGAACTCAAATAGTGAAGCTTAGCGTATGTTTGCGATTTGGAGGGGTCGAAGATTTGGCCACACTGGGTAACGTATTTACTGCATGGCTTGCACTGCATCTAGATCAGATCATTTCCTATGTCAAAAAAATATCATCCAAACCAAGATAATGGAGAAATAGAAACATAAAACGAATGGAGAATGGAGAGATTTGATGGTAATAGCTCGAACAAACATCCAAATGGCTGAAAACGTCTAAACGACTATCAAATTTAACATAGTCACAGAAACATCCGGAGGTCCTTTACCATAGGGGGAATGCCTTCGATGTAATAAATAAAACAAATTGAAATGAAAATAATATATTTGGATATAAATAATTATATTCCCATCATGATTAAAAGACTAAAATAAAACAAATTTTAAATATTAATAAAATATCAATAAATTTACTTGCGTGAATCATCCAATCCCCACTTTTGAGTGCCATCTTGCCATTAATTAACTGAAGATCAAACTCCATTTGGAATTATCTTGTTACATCCAGAAATTCTTGACCCTTCTCTGAGGAGGGGTATCTTAAGTCAAAATCTTAATTTTTGGAGTTTGTAAGGATGTTGTGTGTAATTTTAAATCACAACGATATTGAAATCATGAGTGAAAATTAATAAATTACTCGTAATAGAATTTAGAAATTTAATTTAAAATAATTAAATGAAAATGAGTTTTAATAAAACTAAATTTAATCAATGAAAAGGAATTTTAAAAAAAGGAGAAATGGAGTGGATTACATGGGAACGAGGTTGTTGGAGAGAGAATGGAGGAGTGACATGTGCAGGCAGTGGCATGTGGGTGTAGGCATGCACAAAATTGATATGTTGAAATGATTGTGGAAATTTTCAAAGGAGGCTTTTGTAGGTGTAAAAACCGAGTAGTTCACCTTTGCCACCACACTCCCAGCTTGTGCTAAAATAAAATATTTGGAATGCGTTTAGAAATCCATCCAAGCACTTTATTTGAGATCCAGAGACATTAACCATGGTGAAACCTAACTTAACATTTTAAATTTAACATTAATTGGATAGTTGTAGCGAGTGCAGAAGTTAGAGCCCTACTTTACTAACAATGGGAAAGAATGGTTTTGTACTCTCATAATTAAATTAAAAAAATGTTGCAAAGAACTGTGCTAAATAGATCTCTTGCTAATAGTTTTCCTAAGATCAGTACCATTATGGCTTAAAACAACCCTCTAGATAGAGATAAATATGTAACCCTAATATCTCCTCATTTTTCTATATATAAATTGATTGATCTAGATTTGTATTTTTATATGAAGCAGGTTCAGTTATCCCAGAGAGGAAAGGAAAATGGTTTCCTATCATAGTTTTATTTGTTGTATGCAGAAGAAGAAGATTGAGGATTAGGAGGCGCTTCATTCAGGCGTATGTCTAGTTGTATTGATATTTACTTCTTCTACTTCTGAGCACATGTGCTACGTGTACTGTAACCTTTACAACACCAATCTTGGGGTAGACGATGACTACCACTTCATTTTTCTTGCTCTTTATCTTTTATTTTGAGTTTTTTTTGTATTAATTAAGACATTGAAAGTTCCATGTCCTTTTATCCCAATTATGTATCTACATGATTTGTCTCTTTCACTCTTCCTCTACGTGAAACCCTCTATTTGTCCATTCTCAACACAATTTAGAGAGGTTCCGTTTAATGAGGGATTGTTTTATGGGGGCTACGCCATATAAGAGCTATGTTTGAAACCATGGAAGCGCCCCAGAGAGGATTTTGTAGTTTTAGGCAAGTATACTCCCAACGTGCTCCAAAATAATATAACTAGGATCAAGTTCTGGGCAGCCATCTTCATGTTTTGGGAAATGAAAGCATTTTTGGCTTTTTTTCCTCCATCACCTATGTGCGTAGCTACAAGTGGTTTGAAGGATTTGTACAAAATGATGTTCTTAAAGATACTTTGAGGCTATTTTGAGAAATTCCTCAATGAGGTGATATCTCATGGAATGCAATTATAGTTTGGAAATGCTCAAGATGGTCTTGGAAAAATAAGGCAACGGAGTTTTATTTTAAGAAATGTGAATAGGAGGCATAAATCCAAAACCAGTAACACAATATTCTCCTAACTTGTGCTAAAATGGCAGCTTTTGAATTAGATTGGAGATCCATAATAAATAGTGGAAAATAGTGTTTTGTCGATTGTGGATGTTGAAACTACTGTTGGGACCATATAAAAATCATGTGATATTTTTTATGAAATGACTGAAGGAAGTTTAGTCACATGGAGTGTAGTGAAATTAAGGTTTTCATGAAGTGATTGATCATAAGGGTGAGAGCATCGAAGGTCTACTTGTTTGCTTTTAGGCAGGGTTCTTCTTACCTTTGTATTTCATAATTATTGTATTTTTTTAGTTCTTCATTCAAAATGTAACAAATTTTTAAACCCTTGGATTATTATACAATTGGTTATTTTAAACAAACTTGTATTACAAAACAATAAAATGTCACCTCATAACTTACAAAATCCAAATAACCCTTGTTGTCAACCATAGACATAAACCCTCATTCTAAGATGGTTTGGTAATCTCCTAATCAAACTAGATAGCTGAAACCCCCTTTTTATTGACAAGTTGAGTTTGATTTTCTTGTAAGCCTATCAACAGTTCCTTTATAAAATTTAGTAAATCATAATTTTTTTTATCATGAGAAATGCCTTTCTGGAACCCCTACCCGAAATGTTAAAGTTTGAACCTGATGCATGCCATCACAAGATACCACAAAAAGTTCTAAAATTCCCTAATTTGATTATTTTTCCAGTTGGCATAGCACTTTAGGATCCATGTTGACCTTGTTTGCAGTGTCGAGTAGTTGCTAAAATTTAAAATTTTGGTTTCATTTTAGCTTGTTGTTTGGCTCGTGAGTGAAGAAATGATTAACTGCCTTCGTAAACCTCTAGTAATATTACTGTTGATGGTGAATCACAACACCCCTGAATGTTTGCAACTTGATGGGTTGAGAATATCAGTGTGATTGCATAACATGGAGCTTTTTCCAAGTGTGGTACCCTGTAAATCAGGAAAATCTCTCCAGATGAAGGTCGGTTCCTATTCCTCTGTTCAGATGCACACATAAAAATGCAGAGGGTTTAATCAAAAAACCTATTCTAACTTGCCAAGGAGACAAGGTAAGAAGATGCATATAAATAAACCTAAACTAACAAAGGTGATGCACCGAGGAATGAAGAACACCTGTCTTGCCAATAAACACAAACCATTAAAATGTAATGTAAGATCATGCACAAATAACCAAATTTGTAGTGAAATATCAGGAGGATGCAAATGAACACAGAGAGGGTTAAGAATCATCCACAGACATGCATTATTTTCTCTAAAGATTGATACATTACACTACAAAATACCAAGAGGAAAAGTTGCATTACAGTTTTAGATGGGTGGTTTGAACTCCACAAATTTACCTGCCAAAGAGAAGAAGGGAGGGGTAAAACAAGAATGTCCAACCTTTAGAAAGAATCCCCTCCTTAAAATTTATAGGAAGAATGAGAGAGGGAAGAGAGAGGAATTCCAAATCTACCCCAACCACTTCTAGGTTGTATTTAATTCATCTCATTATGGCGGTAGGTGAGAACCCTAGCAAACACAAAAAATGGTGAATTGTATTTTTGAATTTTTGAAGAAATTTTTCTCACCCAATTAAATATATCTAGTCATAGTTGTGAAGATGACCTTATAATATTTCTGAAAATTCCAACCTTGCATGAATCTGAGCTCCCTGTGAAAAGTTATGGCCATTTGAATATCTGGGTCAGGGTTTGCTTCCTGTCGGATTCAGGGTGTTAACTCTCAAAATGTTGCGCCTCCTGAAGGTGCACCTCGGCGCATCCATCCTCATGTCAACATACTCTTAAGTGCACCAATGGCACTGAAAATTTCATGCTGACATCTTCTGATCTGTGCCTCCAACTTGCTCCAGGGCGCGGCTTTTTTCATGTCGACATCTTCTGATCTGTGCCTCCAACCTGTGCCAGGGCACGAATTTTTTCATGTCGACATCTTTTGATCTACACCAGGGTAAAAAAAATTTCATGTCAACATCTTCTGATCTATGCCTCCAACCTATGCCAGGGCACGACCTTTTTCATGTCAACATCTTCTGATCTGCGCCTCCAACCTGCACCAGGGCGTGATTTTTTTCATGTTGACATCTTCTGATCTGCACCTCCAAACTGCGCCAGGGCGTGAATTTTTTCATGTCGACATCTTCTAATCTGCGCCTCCAACCTGTGCCAAGGCACAAATTTTTTCATGTTGACATCTTCTGATCTACGTCTCCAACCTGCGCCAGGGCGTGACTTTTTTCATATCGACATCTTCTGATCTGCACCTTCTGGAGATGCACCTCGGCATAAATAATGTCAAGTTTTGAGTTTCTTTGATTCCTATATTCTTCTATTTGTTTATATTTACCTAGGGGGGAGATATATACAATAATTACTTGAATTTTTTTGTGACCATTAGTTCATGGAGAAACACATTTCTAGCTAGTTTTTCAAAGGAGTTTTGTAGGCCTCTAGTCATTACTTGACAAGGTAAAATCTTGTCCAATTACGACCAATGGCCCTAAAAAACTAGTCATCATTTGTAAACAGTTCATCAGTTCTAAGTTCCATCAACTCTTGTGAGTTCTCGATATATAGGAGAATGCATAGGAATTTTCTCGTTGTGCATTACCATTAGAAGTCAATTTTTGAACGTAGTTTCTTAGGCTTTAAGCTAAAATTGGACCTTTTTTCACAAGTGGTAGAAAAATGTAAAATAATGGCGTAGGACCCTTGCCAAGTCAACAAAATGATGAGAAAACTTATTGACACTTACAAATAATTGTATGAAACTCTACTTTGTGGCTTGTTTTGATAAATTTTATTTTTGGCTCGTCTCTCTTCCCTATATATTTCTCTCTCCTCCCTTAGTAAAGAAGTGAAGTGCAATTAAATGATTATGTAGATTTAACCATCTCTAATTGTGTGTGAAGTATTCTAATTATATGAATGGAAAACTAAAAATATTAATTATGTTAAATTTAGGTAGATTCCATGCCAACATTTGTGTTGACCATGTAATGGTTGCAGGTACCAAAACATGGAGAAAGTTAAGTGTACTAGTGATTTCTTAGTAACATGTTATTTGGAAAATATAACTATGTAGGTTACATCAATATTATTTTATATATTGAAATGTTAATTATGTATTTTGTGATGAGTATGAAATTGTTAACATTTTGGGGTGTTTGGGAAATGGGTATTCAATTATGGGTGTTAATTGGATTTAGAATTATGTAGTGTAAAATGTTGGATATGTATGCTAACTGAATATGAATTAATCTCTTATTGTGTATTTCAGTGTGTAATTAATGATTAAGTCTCTTGTGAATTGTACCATTTACTTGGAAATGTAAATAAGGAAAATAAATAATGATAAAACTCATAGTAAAGTTCTTGTATTTCGTTACCTCCTTGTACGATCACTTGCATAATGTAGGAGACTGAAAATCTAGGTTGAGCCTAATTCCTTTCTCTAGATAGAATATCCTATCTTAAGGGAAGTAAGAACCCAAACTCAATTTACTGTAATACTATGTATGTTTAGCACCATTGTCATTAGCCTAATCGTTAGGAATGGTAATGGTTAAACTTTATTCTAAAGTATGTAGCTTCCTCCTAGGAATGTTAATTGTGTGTGTAGCAAGGAGAATGTGTTCACTTAAGATAGTAATCCATGGGAAACTAGCTTTAAATATAATACAAACCCTCTTAGGTCAGCACATGAGTAGAATGAAGGGCTTTAGGTGGAAAAGATTGAAAACTACCCTTTGTAAGTCATCTTAAGGAGTTGGGGTTGTGAATGAGTTCCATACCCAATTTCAATTATCGTTTTGGTTTCTATAATACAATACTAAGAGCTAATTATGAAACATAAAAAAAATTATGCTTAGTTTGTCAAAATGTAAGCATGAGATGATGTCCTAAGAGAAAATAGAAATTTAAATATTTTTTGTAACTGAAAGAGTTTGCGAGAATTGTATCAAAAACGGTGCACCACAATGAATTTACACTCCAAAGGAAACATAATAGCTCCAACGTAATCACAAGGAGGAATTGATCAAACAATGGAAGAACTTCCATAACAGAACAAAGCTTGCACATATAGAGAAAGACAGTGGAGTGTCTTGGCATACTCATAAATAAGAAATGAAAGGGCACATATAGGGTGTTGAGTAACCCTAGTGCATGACACACAAGCGAACCCTAAAACTAACCCATGTGAGATGACCCTCCATATGTGAGTGGAGGACACATAGGATCCCACACACCAACACCCCCCCCTTCATTGAAGCTAGGGTAGTGGCTATGATGAGTCAGACAGAACAAGAAGACACTCCTAAACAACTAAGAAAGATGGTTAATGGGGTCTGACAACTAAATACTAGATAAGGTGCCCATATACAAACAAAATATTCCTAAAAGAAGAAGAAGAAGAGGAATATATAGCCCAAAGAAGATGAGAAGCTGCATAAGACCTCACCCCAAGAAGAGACCGCAAGTGAAGAAACTTCACTTCAGTGAAGGGCTTGGTGAATATATCTGCAATTTGATTAGTTGTCTAAATGTATTGAATGCCGATGATACCATCATGAATAAGCTCTCATATGAAATGCATATGGATCTCAATGTGATTTGTCTGATGATACTAAACTGGATTTCTACAAATTGAGATAGTGCTTGTGTTATCGCAATAGATAATGATAGGCCGCTGAAAGTGGATGTAAAACTCTGTTAGAATACCCTGTAGCCAAACAACCTTTGTGGCAATGTTAGCCACTCCTTTGTATTCTGGCTCTATAGAAGACATCACAATTACATCCTGCTTCTTGCTAGACCAACTAATAGGATCCGAACCAAGAGAGAAATTATAGCCAGAGGTAGATTTCTGATGATCTAAGTCACCGGCCCAATCAGAATCTATGAACCCAATCAAGTCAATATCCACCCCTCCATAATAGTGAATGCCATCAGTATAGGTGCCACAAACATAATGAAGGATATGCTTAGTTTCTTTCCAATGTAGCTCATGTGGCTCCTGCATGAATTTGGACATGATCCCAACATCATAAGATAAATCTGGTCAAGTGTGAGTCACGTAAATCAAGCTCCCCACCAATTGTCGATAAAGGGTACCATCAACCAAGGGAGTAGAGTAATCATAAACCAACTTAACCCTGGAAATAAAAGGAGTAGGAGAATACTTGCAATTGTACATCTAAAAACGAGCAAGTCAAGAGCGTACTTAGGTTACAAAATCAAAATTCTTGAGTCAGATTGTGAAATCTAAATCCCAAGAAAGTAATGAAGCAGACCTAAGTTATTCATGGAAAACTTTTTGGCCAAGGTGATCTTCACAGAATCAATGATAGAGGAAGAGCTTCCAGTGATAAAAAAGTCATCAATATAGATAACAAGAATGAGTATGGAGTCATCTTGCCGTAGAATATAAACATTTGGATCAGAGTGACACCTAGTAAACCCTGATGTAAGTAAAAAGGATTCCATCTTGGCATACTGAGCTCGAGGGGATTGTTTAAGGCCATAAAAAGTCTTCTTTAACTTACAAATGAGGGAGGGATCATGGACATAACTTGTAGGTTGTTCCATTTAGATCTCTTCCTCTAGGTCAACATGAAGGAAGGAAATCTTAACATCCATTTGATGGACTTTCCATCTATTTGTTATGGAAATGGCAAGGGTCAGTCAAATAGAAGTCATCTTCACAACCGGAGAAAAGGTGGGTGAGTGCACCAAGTTGGGGGGCCAAAAAGCGGACAAGAATCCAAAAAAATCAAAAACATGTATGCATTTTGTTAAAATGCACTCACATTTTAATTTTTTTGGCTTAGGAATCACCAAAGCATAACGTGTACACATTACATAATGCCTACACGTTACATAACGCGTACACGTTATGCCTATTATAAACAAAAAAAGAGGTCCGAGCCTCTATCATTTTACCTCCCTCACATGCGAGTTTCAGAGCTATTTCGTGCCCTCATGTTTTTTCATTCAGCTAGATATCAAGCTCAAAGGATCATTTCTAGATCTCCAAGAAGATTTGAATCGACAATGGTGCCACGGAGAAGAGGTAAGCACAATTCTTTTCTCAAAATTGCATTGCAATATGATAATTATAGATTAAAATTTAAATTGAGTACATATTTTTTTATTGTTATAGTTAGAGGTCAAGGGAATCAACCACAACCAAACACTGTTATTCCTGACATTCCTTCCAACACTCCCACAATTGCTTAACATCCCTCGGGTAGTCAAGAAGATTTAGCAGCCCAAATAATTGAAAACAAAATTGAAATTGAGGATTTAATCAAAACAATGAGGGATGCACAAATCTAGAAACCCCCCACTGTGCCTCTCTTGCAAACACATTAGAGGCATTACTTGTTCAAATTGACGCGGAAATGGGGAAAATTGATCATTGGACAACTTATAGAGACAGTTGTAGGGTTTATTATTCCAACAAATTGTCATATGTGGATGTAAAGAAAAAATAAATTTCAAAAGAACTCATATGCGCCTTATTAATGAACCCCCACACTAATTTTCCTATTCCGTTAACATGTAAGCAATTTCCCATCCAATGGTGTAATAATAATTTGATTAAAAATAATTTTTGGGACCAATGGTGGATGGTGTTTGATTTTCCACCTTGTAATAACAACAAGGTGCCACTATATTTTATGAGGAAACTCTATTGCGAGTTTATCCTCAACGAGATCCAAAATTATTTTGATATCTGAGATTTTTAGGGCCAAGGAAAACGATCTGCACAGGATCAACCAAGTGCATAATGTGCACCTATTCAGTAGGGGTAGATTCCCCACACAGAAGTCCCCTCACCCTGAGATTGTCCCTCAAGCATTGATGGAGACATTAGAGATTGATACACTCCAAGTGTTTCAGGGGCTATCGACGACCCTTGTTCGACATACGAGGGAGATTTCTAAGCCAGACGCTCATAGAGGTACACAGATTATTCCCTCAGGGAGTACTAGCATGAGGCCACATTTTTGCTTGTCATGTGGTAGCATATGTTTGGGGGGCGAGAAGGACGATACTTTCATGCATACTGATTTTGGTGCACTTGGTGCTAGGGGTGAACATGATAATGTCACTATGTCAGATGTCCTTTTGAGTGATACATTTGGACTACATTCATCAGCGTCACCTTCGTAGGTAAATTTGTTATGTTTTGTTATTTGTGTTACAAAAAGTTTGGAGTACCTGATTTACTTATATATGTTAAATTTTTGAAATAATTGTATTTGTACATGTACATTGCAGTGATATTACAGTGCGTGGGAGGTGCATCTTCATACCGAACACAGGTGGTAAGCACCATGCATACACATACATTCACAGAGGTAATTTAGAATGTTAATTATGTAAAATTTTCACATGTATATATATATTATATTATATATAAATATATATATATATATATATATGTATGTATGTATGTATGTATGTATGTATGTATGTATGTATGTATGTATGTATGTATGTATGTATGTATGTATGTATGTATGTATGTATGTATGTATGTATTGTATGTATGTATGTATGTATGTATGTATGTATGTATGTATGTATATTCTTGTATGTCCATCTAACTCACATGATATACATGTTTGATAAAGATGTTGACTTCACTAGACACCCCACCATCTTTGCGATAATTACATAAAGGTGTTGCCGCTGCGATTTCATTTGTGCAACAACTCACTGAGGTATTCAAAAAACACGTAAATTTTGTTAAATTTCTCATGTAATTCATATTATGTTAAATTACATGTTAGTAATGTCTTTCATTGTAATAATTATTAAATTATATTAATAATGTCCTTCATTGTGTGTATGCAGGAGTTACCTAGGATAGGGTGCAGCTCTGTTCATTTGATTCACAAGCGTGGCGGGGTAAAAACAATAGTTCTATATTGATAAAATTAGTTAAAATATTGTCATTATGTAGATACATGTACTTAGCTCTATTTTCACTAATTTTGTTGTTAGATTTTCTGATCTTATGTGTATGTAGGGAACTACAAACCCCTCCATTTTGACTTCGAGGGCACAGACTCCTCCATCTCGTCATCTTCATACCCCCATTCGTACTGCAGGAGCTCCTGATGACTCATCTGAGCATGAGATGCAAATTTGGTGTGATAAAAAACTTGCGGTAAGTTTGTGTATTTATGTAAATACTTTCATTCTAGCATGGTCTTAAATACATGTTGAAAACATATATAAATTAAGTTTTCACAAAAAAAACATTGTTTGCATTTACAGGTGAGTATTCAGCGGAAGAGGACTCAAAGCATGGGCTCGGACAATCCAAAGTCATCTCATGGATCTCCATCTTCATCTAAGGGAGGGCCTTCTTCGAGCAAGGCCAAGAGAGGGATAGAATTTGATGAGTAGGAAATATATATGTCTTACATGATATTTTTTTTGTATGCCTATGTGTATGGCATTGTATGTAAGCCTATATGGCATTTGAACTTGATGGTATATGACCTATTTGGCCATTTTTGTATTTATTATGCACATTAAAATACTATTTGGAACTTGATATTTTTGTATGAGACCTTATATTTCTGAGATTATTTTTGCATGAATCTAATATGATGTGCACCTTGACAATATTTAAGACATTATGGATTATGTTTTCATTTATTTGTGATGTACATGTACTAGCATTTTCAATGTATAATATGCATCAAACTTTGGAAATCAATATTTATATAAATGTTGACAGCAGCCAAATTGATGATATCTACAAGAAACTGCACTCCTTAGACTCCCGTTTAGGGAAAGGCCAAAACTCGACATGATTACAACATAGCCATCTTTAGGGTGATTGAGGAGTTCATTGAGTAACACGTCAAAAGTGTCTCCAACCTAAGCGGAGTTCCGGCAACACTTTGGGGTAATGATAAGGAAAGCAAGAAGACCTTAGAGTAGCTGGATTATAATGATGCTGCCCCACATGACAACTTTGGGTATGTTCAAATCCTGGAAGAATATCAAAACCATCATTGGCAAAGCTACTAAAAAGTAGTTGTAGATGCTTCTGCTGTCCTTGTATGTTTTTTTACTTTTTTTTGTGGAACCTTTACTGCTTTTTTGCAGTAATTTTGTTGTTTTGTCTCGTCTTAGTAGCTGTTTTTTGGCTAATTTGAACTTCATTGTCACATTTGGATTCTGATCCTTTTCTCTCTAGTTCTCTTGCTCATTCTGGCTTCTAGGCCTTCTTTTGTAAACAAGGGTATAGTCCCTTTCAAAAAACTATTTGCCAATAATAATAAAAAATATTTATATAATGTATGTATATATATTTACCTAATCTAAGGAATTATTTCATTCAATTTATCAATGTGTATATGTGTATTTACCTTACTTATGCTTCTTCTTGCTCATGGTCTCTTTGTACTGGTTCCTATCTTATCACGCACTTACTACATTCTTCTATGATTCGTAGTCTTCTCCCTTGTTAAAACACCTTAAAGTCATCACAATTTGATGCCTTTCATCTATTGATATTTTGAGAATGTCTCTCCATATACATTACTCCAATGCTTGAGAATGTCTCCAGATGCAATGACATTCTGATTCAGACACTCAATGGTTCTTGATTGTTTAATCCTGTCCAATTCGTGTTACTACCTTTAAATCTATAGGAATTTCAAGTTATTTGGAAATCACATCACACCCTTCACTAGGCTTGATGACTATCCCTATCCTTTTTAAGGTGATTTTGAAAGCATCCATCGGTTTATCATAACATAAATTATTAATGAATGGAAGGTCACTAAGCCATAGGCCAGCTGACTCCCATCTAGAACTAAACAAGAAAGATTTACTAGGTGATTGATAACTCCTATGTGTTCTTAGACGTACCCCTATCAAATTCATTCTTAATCCAATCTAGTCATTCAGGGATATTAAGTGACTACGCCTGGATGGGGTAGCCCTACATTGACTAAGACTACACTATTTCTCATGTTTACAAACAATAGCACAACAAGAGAACCAGATGGAGATGAAGGAAACCATGAGAGGATTTTGTAGAGGGCCCCAACATGGAGGTCTCAGATCTAACGAGATGTCTCTAGGTGCCACGGAGTCCAAGAAATCACTTGTCAAAGATATGGCGTATTTGGGCCTTAGGGATCTTAAGTGACTATGCCCAGACGAGGTAGCTCAAAAGTACGGAGAGCGTACGGAACCAAAAAAAATCCTCTAGTAGTGTTCACTAGGCCATTTAGACATGTTGGCGTAGTTGGTTTGGTCCCACGAGCTTTCGATTGCAAACTACAGTGTCTGGCAGCCCTACATTGATTCTGACTGCACTATTTCTTGTGTTTACAAATAATAGGACAACAAGATAACCAGATGGAGATGGAGAAAACCACTAGAGGATTTTGTAGAGGGCCTCAAATTGAGGTATCATAATCTTATGAGATGTCTCTAGGTGCCACGGAGTCCGAGAAATCACCCGTCGAAGATATGACATGATTGGCTTCAGGGCTCTTAAGCGACTATGCCGGGATGAGGTAGCCTGAAAGCACAGGGAGCGTAAGGACCCAAAAATAAGCCTCCACTAGATTTCACCAGGACATTTGGATGCGTTGTTGTAGTTGGTTCGATCCCACGAGCTTCTATTTGAAAACTACAGCATCTGGAAGCCCTACACTGACTCAGACTACACTATTTCGTGCGTTTGCAAACAATAGGATATTGAGAGAACCGAATGGAGACAGAGAAAACTGCAAGAGGCTTTCATAGAGGGAATCAACATGGAGCTCTTAGATTTGACGAGATGTCTCTAAGTGCCACAGAGTCTGAGAAATCACCCATCGAAGATATGACATGATTGGGCCTCAGGGCTCTTAAGCGACTACGCATAGACAAGGTATCCCGAAAGCATGGTGAGCGTAGGGAACCAAAAAAAATCCTCCAATAGAATTCACCTAGCCATATGGATGTGTTGGTGTATTTGGTTAGGTCCCACGAGCTTCTGTTTGCAAACTACAATGTCTGGCAGCCCTACACTGACTCAAACTACACTATTTCTCACGTTTGCAAACAATAGGATAGTGAGAGAACATGATGGAGACAAAGAAAACAATGAGATGCTTTCATAGAGGGCCTTAACATGAAGTTCTTGGATCTGATGAAATGTCTCTAGGTGACATGGAGTCTGAGAAATCACCCGTTGAAGATATGGCATGATTGGGCCTCATGGCCCTTTAGCGACTACGCCTGGACGAGGTAACCCGAAAGCACGGGGAGTGTAGGGAACCAAAATGAAGCCTCTAGTAGTGTTAACTTGGCCATTTGGATTTGTTGGAAAATTTGGTTCTGTCCCACGAGCTTTCGTTTGCAAACTACAGTGTCTAGTAGCCCTACACTGACTCAGACTGCACTATTTCGCGTGTTTGCAAACAATAGGAAAGTGAGAGAACAAAATGGAGATGGAAAAAACCATGAGAGGATTTTGTATAGGGATTCAATTTGGAGCTCTCAGATCTAACGAGATGTATCTAGGTGCCATGGAGTCCAAGAAATCACCCGTCAAAGATATGGCGTGATTGGGCCTCAGGGCTCTTAAGCGACTACGCCCGAACGAGGTAGCCTGAAAGTATGAGGAGTGTAGGGAACCAAAAAAAATCCTCTAGTAGTATTCAACCAAACCATTTTGATGTGTTAGCATAGTGGGTTTGGTCCCACGAGCTTCCATTTTCAAACTACAGCATCTGACAACCCTACACTGACTCAGACTACACTATTTCTCACGTTTGTAAACAATAGGAAAGCTAGAGAACCAAATGGAGATGAAGTAAACTGCGAGAGGATTTCGTAGAGGGCCCCAACATGGAGGTCTCAGATCTAACAAGATGTCTCTAGGTGCCATAGATTCTGAGAAATCACTTGTCGAAGATATGGCGTGATTGGGCCTCAGGGCTCTTAAGCGACTACGCCCAGACGAGGTAGCCCTAAATCACAGGGAGCGTAGGGAACCAAAACTAAGTCTCCAATAGTGTTCACCAGGCCGTGCAGATGTGTTGGTGTAGGTCTGGTTTTTGGTCCCATGAGCCTCTATTTTCAAACTACAGCGTCTGGGAACCCTATACTGACTCAGAGTGCACTATTTCTCACGTTTGCAAAAAATAGGACATCAAGAGAACCGGATAGAGACAGAAAAAAATGTGAGAGGATTTCGTAGAGGGCCCCAACATGGAGGTCTTAGATCTAATGAGACATCTCTAGGTGCGACTGAGTCCGAGAAATCACCCGTCAAAGATATGGCTTGATTGGGCCTCAGGGCTCTTAAGCGACTACGCCCGAACGAGGTAGCCTGAAAGCACAGGGAGTGTAGGGAACCAAAAACAAGCCTCTAGTAGCATTAACCAGGCCATAATGATGTGTTGGCATAGTTGGTTTGGTCCCATGAGCTTTCATTTGCAAACTACAGTGTCTGACAACACTACACTGACTCAGACTGCACTAATTCTCGCATTTGCAAATAATAGGACAACGAGAGAACCGGATGGAGATGGAGAAAACCGCAAGACGATTTTATAGAGGGCTTTGATGTGGAGGTCTTGGATTTGATGAGATGTCTCTAGGTTCCATGGAGTCCAAGAAATCACCCGTCGAAGATATGGCGTGTTTGGGCCTCAAGGATCTTAACTGACTACGCCTGGATGGGGTAGCCGGAAAGCACAAGGAGCATAGGCAACCAAAATGAATGCTCCACAAGTGTTCACCTAGACACCCCAATGTGTTGGTGTAGTTAGTTTGGTCCCATGAACTTCCATTTGCAAATTACAGCCTCTGGCAGCCCTACACTGACTCAAACTGCACTATTTTGCGCGTTTGCAAACAATAGCACATCAAGAAAACCGAATGGAGACGGAGAAAACCGCGAGAGGCTTTTATAGACTACAAAAATCTAACCTAAATAGTCAGAGTAATAAACTAAATCATCATTCTATTTCTCACATATAAAATGAATTTCTACCTTCAAAAAAGAAACTATGGGTGAATGCTCAATCAAAAAATAAATTACAATTCTAAATGAGTTTCAGGCTCAATTATCAATACTTCATTGTAGTTTTTCTTGCCAATATGCTGATCTTGGAACTACCCCCCGTTTGATTTGTGAAGTTGAAGTAGCTGAGATTAATAAAAATAATCAACTTGGCATGTTGTCCTTGAGATTATCCATGACTCTATCGACAACATCACATATATCTTCCATTCCAGTTAAGTTGTGATCCTTCCACGCTTCCCATTTTTCCTTTTCTTTCATTCGTATCTTCTCTTTAAGTTCTTCCAAATGTTTTTGGGTAATCAAATTGACTCTTTATGACTTTTAGGAGGCATTTCTTCTTGAATCATAGTGACATATTCACCTAATTGTTTTTCTTCATGATGTTCATTTTCATCTAAAGTTGAAGACTGAATATTTACATGGCCTTCGGCTTCTTTTTGGGCACAAACAACCTTTTGTAATATCCAAAAAAATTCAGGTTCTTCATTCTCTGTTTGATTGAAGATATTCATTCTTTCAAAATGAATAGTTGGAACATTGGTGGTCTCCCCAACAAACTAAGTTCATATTCTACATAGTTGCATCCTATGGCAAAATCACTGAGAATTAGTGGTTTCCTCCACCCGTGCTTTCGGGCTACCCCGTCTGGGCGTAGTCACTTAAGAGCCCTAAGGCCCAATCATGCCATATATTTGACGTGTGATTTCTCAGACTCCATGGCTTCTAGAGACATCTTTTCAGATCCGAGAGCTCCACATTGAAGCCCTCTACATAAGCCTCTCATGGTTTTTTCTGTCTCCATTCGGTTCTCTTGCTGTGCTATTATTTGCAAACGCACGAAATAGTGCAGTTTGAGTTAGTGTAGGGATGCCAGAGGCTGTATTTTGCAAACAGAATCTCGTGGGACTGAACCAGTTATGCTAACATGTTGGGGTGGCTTGGTGAACACTAGTGGAGGCTTTGTTTTGGTTCCCTATTGCACTCGTGCTTTCGGGCTACCCTATCTGCGCGTAGTCTCTTAAGAGCCCTGAGACCCAAACATGCCATATCTTCGGCGGGTGATTTCTCAGACTCTGTGGCACCTAGAGATGTCTCGTTAGATCCAAGAGCTCCACGTCCCATCCCTCTACAAAATTATCTTGCAGTTTTCTCTGTCTCCATTTGATTCTCTCACTATCCCTATTGTTTGCAAATGCATGAAATAGTGTAGTCTAAGTCAGTGTAAGGTTGCGAGATGCTGTATTTTGCAAACAGTAGCATGTGGGACCAAACCAACTACGCCAACACGTTGGGGTGGCTTGGTGAAAACTACTGGAGGATTTTTCTTGGTTCCCTACTCCGCCCATGCTTTCAGGCTACCTCGTTTGGGTGTAGTCTCTTAAGAGCCCTGAGACCCAAACATGCCATATCTTCGATGGGTGATTTCTCAGACTCTGTGGCACCTAGAGACATCTCGTTAGATTTGTGAGCTCCACATCGGATCCCTCTATGAAATCCTCTCACATTTTTCTCTGTCTCCATCTAGTTATCTTGGTGTCCTATTGTTTGTAAATGCGTGAAATAGTGTAGTCTAAGTCAGTGTAAGGCTGCGAGATGTTATATTTTACAACGGTAACATGTGGGACTGAATCAACTATGCCAACATGTTGGGGTGGCTTGGTGAACCCTACTGGAGGTGTTGTTTGGTTCCCTACGCTCCCTGTGCTTTCGGGCTACCTCGTTCGGAGCGTAGTCTCTTAAGAGCCATGAGACCCAAACACGCCATATCTTTGACGGGTGATTTCTTGGACTCCGTGGCATCTAGAGACGTCTCATCAAATCCGAGACCCTCCATGTCGAGGCACTCTACAAAATTCTCTCATGGTTTTTTCCATCTCCATTCGGTTCTCTCGATGTCCTATTGTTTGCAAACACATGAAACAGTGTAGTGTAAGTCAGTGTAAGGCTGCTAGATGTTGTATTTTACAAATGGTAGTGTGTGGGACCGAGACAACTATGCCAACACATCCAAATGGCTTGGTGAATGATACTAGAGGTTTTTTTTTGGTTCCCTACGCTCCCCGTGCTTTCGGGCTACCTCGTTCGGGCGTAGTCTCTTAAGAGCCCTAAGACCCAAACATGCCATATCTTCGACGGGTGATTTCTCAGACTCTGTGGCACCTAGAGACATCTCTTTAGATCTGAGAGCTCCACGTTAGGACACTCTACAAAATCCTATCGTAGTTTTTTCCATCTCCATTCGGTTCTCTCATTGTCCTATTCTTTGCAAATGCACAAAATAGTGTAGTCTAAGTAAGTGTAAGGCTGCTAGATGTTGTATTTTACAAACGGTAGCATGTGGGACCGAACCAAATACGCCAACACGTCCAAATGGCCTGGTGAATGCTACTAGAGGTTTTTTTGGTTCCCTATGCTCCCCGTGCTTTCGGACTACCTCGTTCGGGCGTAGTCTCTTAAGAGCCTTGAGACCCAAACACGCCATATCTTCGACGGGTGATTTATTAGACTCCGTGGCACCTAGAGACGTCTCGTCAAATTTCGGGCTACCTCGTTTTTTCCATCCCCATTTGGGCAAGTAGTCTCTTATGTTGGGGCATTCTATGAAATCCTCTCAAACAACGTTTTATCTTCCATCCCCATTTGGTTTATTAGCACTCCGTGGCACCTAGAGACATCTCATCAGATCCAAGAGCTCCACGTTGGGGCATTCTATGAAATCCTGTGGGACCGAACCAAATACGCCAACATGTCCAAATGGCTCACAATTTTTTCCATCCCCATTTGGTTCTCGCACTGTCCTATTGTTTGTAAACGCACGCAAAATAGTGTAGTCTAAGTCAGTGTAAGGTTGCTAGATGTTGTATTTTGCAAACGGTAGCATGTGGGACCAAACCAACTATGCCAAAACATCAAAATGGACTGGTGAATGCTACTGGAGGTTGTTTTTTGGTTCCCTATGCTCCCCGTGCTTTTGGGCTACCTCGTTCAGGCATAGTCTCTTAAGAGCCCTAAGACCAAAACACCTTATATCTTTGACGGGTGATTTCTCAGACTCCGTGACACCTAGAGATGTCTCGTTAGATCTGAAAACCTCCATTTTGAAGCCCTCTACAAAATCCTCTTGTAGTTTTCTCTGTCTCCATCTGGTTCTCTCGCTGTCCTATTGTTTGTAAATGCGTGAAATAGTGTAGTGTAAGTCAGTGTAAGGTTGCTAGATGCTATATTCTGTAAACGGTAGCTTGTGGGACCGAACCATCTAGGCAAACACATCTGTATGGATTTGTGAATACTAGTGGAGGCTTTGTTCTGGTTCCCTACGCTTCTTGTCCTCTCGAGCTACCTCATCCAGGCGTAGTCCCTTAAGAGCCTTGAGGCCCAAACATGACATATCTTTGACGGGTGATTTCTCGGACTCTGTGATGCCTAGAGAGATCTCGTCAGATTCAAGAGCTCCATGTTTAAGCCCTCTACAAAATTTACTCGTGGTTTTCTCTATCTCCATTTGGTTATCTCGTTGTGCTATTTTTTGCAAACATGAGAAATAGTGCAGTTTGAGTCAGTGTAGGGCTGCCAGAGGTTATAGTTTACAAACGGAATCTCATGGGACCGAGACAACTACGCCAACACGTCGGGGTGGCCTGGTGAACGCTAGTGGAGGATTTTTTTTTGTTCCCTATGCTCCCCGTGCTTTTAGGCTACCCCGTCCAAGCATAGCCCCTTAAGAGCTATGAGGTCCAAACACACCATATCTTTGACGGGTGATTTCTCGGACTCCGTTACACCTAAAGACATCTCATCAGATCCGAGACCTCCATGTTGGGGTCCTCTACAAAAATAATCTCATGATTTTCATCGTCTCCATCTGGTTCTCTCACTGTGTTATTGTTTGCAAATGCACGTGAAATAGTGTATTCTGAGTTAGTGTAGAGCTATCAAAGGTTGTGGATTGCAATCGGAAGCTTATGGGACCAAACCAACTATGCCAACACATTAGGATGCCCCAATTAAACACTAATGGAGCATTCATTTTGGTTCCCTACACTCCCCATGCTTTCGGGCTACCCCATATGGGCATAGTCCCTTAAGAGCCATGAGGCCCAAACATGCCATATCTTTGACGAGTGATTTCTAGGACTCCATGGAACCTAGAGACATCTCATCAAATCTGATACCTCCACATCGGGGCCCTCTACAAAATTATCTCACGGTTTTCACTGTCTCCATTTAGTTATCTCGTTGTGCTATTGTTTGCAAATGTGTGAAATAGTGCAGTCTGAGTCAGTGTAGGGTTGTCAGAGGCTGTAGTTTGCAAACGGAAGCTCATGGGACCGAACCAACTATGCAAAAATGTCGGGATGGCTAGGTGAACACTAGTGGAGCATTTGTTTTAGTTCCCTACGCTCCTTGTGCTTTTGGGATACCCCATCCGAGAGTAGTCTCTTAAGAGCCTTGAGGCCTAATCATGCCATATCTTCGATGAGTGATTTCTTGGACTCCATGGCACCTAGAGACGTCACGTCAGATCCGAGACCTCAACATCAGGGCCCTCTACGAAATCCTCTCATGGTTTTCTCCATCTCCATTCAGACTGAGTCAGTATAATGTTGTCCATTGCCAATCACCTGAATAATATAGGTGGTTCATACAATATAGGTGGTGAAATGAGAATTTTAATAAGATATTTTTACAATATAGGTGGTGAAATAAAAATTTCGGTTTGTTGTTCCTTTCTAATATTTAATTTTTCTTAGCTTCAATTGGCTTCGAGGCTAATAAATTCTCTACTGACAGTGCCAACCACGTGAAGGTGGAAGCTTTTTTGGCACCACTAACCTACATAAACATGTTAGTAAGCAATTAAATAGAATTTTAAATCATACAAAATTCAAACGAAATCATTTAAGTAAATATTCAAATTAAATTCATGAAGAACATACCTTTGCAAATTCAATCCAATGAACCGTAAGGATCAACTCTATTCTTGAAAGTAGCAAGAATTACTTCATGATCTGATTCATGAACATTCCACATATTTTTGTTTGATGGCCAACCTCAATATTGATCAATTTAATATTTGTTGCAAGGACCAAATGTGAATAGTGAAGTATCTTTTGATGTCCTATATAGTATTCAAAGAACCAAATGTTTGATTTTTTTGATAGGATATCATCGAAGCTAAGTTCTAGTGACTACCACTGATCTAGTGGGATACTGAAGGTTTTCACCATCATTGACTGTGGAAGTCAATTTTTCCCCCTCTACACAATGAGATAAAAAGTAGTATGTTCCCTCTTCATTAAATTTCATCGCAATAACTACAAAAACGTGCCATATGTATCACAAATTAAAACTATTCAGTCAATTTATAAATACATTAATAGTTGGTCATTTAATAATTTATAAATCTAAAACATGGCATGTACATATATGTATGTACCTTGTTGTACTAAATTAAAGACTTGGTCAAAGTCAAGTGATGTTGTCATTTGATTCGAAGACCCTGTAAGTTGTAATGCTCGTGTAACTTGATGTGTGTTGAGTGGAATTAGAGGTCTAAAATTCCATTCATCCACCCACTATTATGACTCACATTCATTCCATGCAAAATCAATGCATGATATATAAAAACATGTCATGCACCTAGTACAAATAGTCCAAGCATTTACATTTGAACTATGGAATGAGTGCATATCACTTGATCCTGCAACTGTCATACAATCTTCAAATTTTTTTAGATGTTGTTTCTCTATCAACTAAAAATATATACGAACCATTGATCTCTCTTGAGATTCATGGCCCATATTCTTGACACGCCAATCAATAATGCTTTTTGCATCTGTAAATTTAGCACCATCCTTGAACTTTAACTCTTCTCTTGCAAGTGCTCTTTTCACACATGCTCTTGCACCATCATGTTCTCCTTTTCCATGCCCTGCCTCAGTAAAAGTCCATATATGTTGTACATTTTTTTATTTTTGCATCCTTCTTAGCCAATAAAACATCCGTGCATTCTTAAATTGTGATGTGCAGTTGTTTGACCAAATGTAATGTTGATCGAAACTAATGTTCCTCTCATTCAAGTTCACATAAAACACCTAGAAACACCTTTGTGCATATTCTGTAGAATGTGTCCGATCATCACTGATGTAGAAATGATACTCTCTTAATATTTTTTGATCTTGCTCAGTGCTTTCAGGAGAGTGCATGAATGTTATATGCATGAAAATAGAAACTTGCACTGAGTTATAATATTGAGACTGAACCTCTATTTGTAAATGCAATGTGTAATTATCTGCGAAGTCAACTACTAAAACAATAGTGCCAAGTGGGAATGTGTCCTTGCTTAACTTTAATTGTTCATCCAACCATTGAGCTCTATGTGTGTTCCTTGCATACTCTTAAAAAATTTCCTCTCTAAATTTGACCATATATTCCAATACAGGTAATTGTTTTGTAACAAGCTCACACCTCTTAGATTCTTTTCCATCTTTTAATTGATATGCCACTGATTTATATTTAGTGAAATCAACCAATTCTTTTCCTATTGAATATGTACTCTCGTCATGGATACAACTTTTCAGATTTGGCAAGCCACCGCATACATTGCACGTTCCATCCAAACATGATTTGTTATAAAAAAAAATTTCTTGTTGATTTTTCACAAAATATTGTTAGAATAAATTCCCTTGAAGATTTTTGTGGGAAATTTATTCTACACTCCTGCAACATGATGTCAGTATGCAAAACACTATGTATTTGACAAAAAACATCATAATGCATTGAAAATTCAACATGATGCTTGCAATAACAAGTGGTACATGAGGGTTTGCTCATTTCAAAGAACTTTTGGCTAACGTTAATTTGTGGATTTTTCAGTTTTAAACTTAGAGAACAATTCTATTTGAGTCATATCTAAGAATTTTTTTGCACACAATTCACAATTACGAGAACCTATTCTTCTTTTTACTGTATCTCTTCTATTCGGTGACACCCTTGTGTTCTCATTCCAAAATTTTATAATTAATTCTTTTAGAATATTAGATGTATTCTTGTCTTTTCATGGAAGTCTACTAGAGAAATCCCAATAGTCAGTGTTATTGACTAACGCAAGACGTTTACGTCTCTCTATTGATTTCATTAGTGTTTTTCTATTTAGCTTCAGAGCACTGCTTGTTTTTCTAATCAAGCGGTTATTAATTGTTTTATCACTTACTATACAATTAGTTAGTGCACGTCGTGTAGCATTACTATATTTGGTGTGTCTTTTTCCACCTACATTTTGGTATGCTTTATGTATGTTTTCAACAATTGATGTATTTTGATCAACAACGTTAGATGTTCTTAACCCCAGGGTCTTCATTATAGGTCTCATCTTAATTAATTTCATCAATGAAACAAATAATTAACATCTTTGTGTGTCATTTAAATTCTCAAAGTAATTATCTCAAATTCCACTAGCTTTTCTTCTCGCATTTCTTTCAGACATTTTGTTAGGCATTGGTTTTATAATGTTTTCATCAATTTCAATTAAGTGAATTGGTTTTCTTCACAAAATGGAATGAGGTGTTCTTAGAGGTGAAGATTCATTTACAAGGTTACTTTCTTCGTTCAGTGTTTTCATACAAATTTCGAGGTTAACATTTGGATTCTCAAGTTAGGGTTCAATAATTGGATTCATATCAATTTCTTCATCCATGCCAACATTATCATTCAATTAAATATCATTATTCATTACAAAATCATTATTTTCTACATTTTCATTATGTATTTCATCCCAATTTTCTAATACATTAGCTACATTTGATATAGTGGATGTACCTTGCCCTGCTCAAAGTTTTTGAATTCTCTTCAATTTCTTTATTCTCTTCTTTTCCAATTGCTTCGATGTCTTATTCTTGACTTTTCTCTTGTCCTTAGCTTGACGTTTATTGCCCATGATTAGAAATAATCAACTAGCGGGGTAGGTGACAAAATGAAATACTAAAAAATCGTGCAAGAATGTAGAGAATATTGCAGACAAAACAGAATGTTTGTAGAATTCTCGTTAAAGAGATGAAAGGGACGTTGGGGGGCCACAATATATAAAACAAAGAAAAACGCGTATGCATTTTACGTTTTCTCTTTTCCCAAGCTATGCCTCAAGGCTTGGGATCTGGTTTAGATCCCTAAGCTTGAGGCATGGACCTACACAAACACAGCAAACAACGAGTTTTTACAAGAAAATGTAAAAATGAAACTTCCTCTATGATAAATCTAAAAAAAATAATCGATCCATTTTTAAAAAAATTATACCACGACGTAGAGCAAAGTCTCTTCTTTCTAAAAATATAATTTTCCAATTTTTTTTACTAATATAAGGTTTCCATATTATTTATTTTCTAACTATGCCTTTTTATAGCTATTTTTTTAAGTGTAAATATGTCTATCTTTCATGGTGTATCTTTTTTTATGGTGATCGAAATTTAAAAAAATTATACTAGCCCAAACTAGGCATAATTCTATACATATTCAAAAAATTAATTAATTTTCAATATTTTTTGAGGTAGTTGGGGGGGGCATGGTCGGAGCTCTGTTATTTTTCAAAACATAAAATTTTTGTACTAGAAAAATCATAAATAAAAAATAATTCGCTAAAAAAATCTAAAAAAAATGGAGCCCAAACTAGATGCTCCTAGCTATATTTCTACCAAATGGTTTTCAAAAATACTAAATGGTGCTCAAAAAATGGTGGGGGCATGAAATTCACTCTATTATATTTTTTTAACAAACATAGGAGTGCCTTTTGGTATTTTAGTTGTTTGACCAACCTAAACTTATCCGTTTTCAATAAAATTTAGTAGCTTAGAAACTAGACTCAAAATGATATGATTCATATTTCTACAACATCTTCCAATTTTGAGTGTAACTATTTCAAAAAACTCGTACAAGTTGAAGTTTTTTTTTTAGAAAAATTCGTCCACTTAAGACCCCCTTTTGGCCCCCCAACTTAGTGTACTCACCCAGGTTTTAGTATAATCAACCCCATCTATCTAGGAGAAACCCTTAGCTACTAATTGTACTTAAAAATTTTTGACATCTCCATCTACTCCATACTTTGTTTGGAACACCCACTTACACCGAACGATTTTTCTTCCTTTCGAAAGAGGGGTGAGATCCCAAGTATCATTCTTCATGAGAGAGGAATACTTCTCATTCATGGCAGAATCCCACTCAGAAATACAAGAAGCCTCCTGGAAATATTTTGGATCATAGGTAAAGGTGAAGAAAGAGTGGGGTTTATCAAAATCTGAGTGAGTACGTCTCATATCTGAAGTATCTCCAACTAAATCTCCAGTACTTTGCAAAGTTTTCCTAGCCCAAAGAGGACCAAGAGGACCAGGCTCTGAGTCAAAAGATTCATCACTTGAGTGAGAAGGTACATAGTCCTCATCATCACTACTTTCAGAATCAGAAGACTCAAAGGTCTGATGGTCGGGTGGATCGGGAAGAGGAGCAAGCTCAACAACATCATCATTTGATGAGTCAGAATCTGAATCAGCAATTGAAGAACCTCAATAGGTAGAGAAGTAGAAGTCGAAGAAGACTCATCAAACTTAATACTTCTATCAATATAAATTTGATGAGAATTAGGATTCAACAATCGACATCCCTTCACGTCATTAGGATACCCTACAAAGATACAAGGTTTGGATTGTGGTTCCAATGCCTTGCATTTCTTCTTAGGAATCCGAGCCATAGCCTTGGATCCAAAGAATCAAAAGTGCTCAACATCAGGCTTCCATCCAAACTAGGATTCAAAGGGTGTCATCCCTCTTACTACCTTTTGTGGAACATGGTTCTGAATATAATTAGCACAATTCACTGCTTCAGCCCAATACTGGGGAGGAATAGACTTCGATTGAATCATATAAGTGGTCATCTCCTTAAGAGTACGGTTCTTTATTTTTACTACTCCATTATTCAAAGGGATATAAGCAATTGTATGTTGCAAGGAGATCCCTTCAGAAGTATAGAAATCCATGAACCTATTGTTTACATATACACCTCCATTGTCGGTTTGAAGAGCCTTAATAGATCGTTCCGCCTGTTTCTCAACAAGAGCCTTAATGTCCTGAAAATGTTCAAAGACTTTAGACTTAAGCTTAAGAAAATATAACCAAGTATATTGCGAATAGTCATCAATGAAGGTGAGCACATAAAGAGCTCTAGTAAAAGAAGGAGATAGAAATAGACCAGAAATATTATTGTGAACAAGATCTAAGGGACGAGTAGCTCTCTAGGCTTTTCCTTTGTCAAATTTCTTTTCAGGATGCTTTCAAAGGGTACAACCCTCATAAAGACCCTTAGAAAATTTGACGTGGGGTAACCCATTGACCATTTCATTTTGGCTCAATTTTTTAAGGTAGCGATAATTTAGATGTCTGAAATGATCATGCCATAGCTTACTAACCTCATTGGCATGAGTGAGAAAGGCATTGGGCGTAGAATCAAAATTAAAGTGGGAAAAGGTATACAATCATGAACGATTATCCGCCTTTCCCTCAACCATTGTAGTGTCATTGTTAATGTCACAAATAATCACCGAGTTAGGACCAAATTCCACTCACATTCCTTCACCAAGGTGAGTAATTTGGTAAGTTGATAGGAGATTGGTAGAGAGATCAGGAACACTCAACACTTGGTTGAATGTTCCCCCATCCATCTCTACCAATCCACTACCAGAAACTGACACTGTCGTTTCATTACCCATCATGATTTGAGACATACCACAAGGCTCAATGTTGGAGAACTCAACATGCAAAGAAGCCATGTGGTGCAAGGAACCAGAATCTATAATCCAGGTCAATAAAGGAGCAACTTTGGATACAAGGGCCTTTCCTTTCTTCTTATCATATTTAGAACCTTTTGCAGTGGAAGACTCAACCTTCAGAGCATTTTGTTTGATAGACTCAGGAACACCTATTTGATTTTTCTCAAGTAAATGAGTTAGGTGATCAATTTGTTTTCTCATACATAGATGCTCTTTATGACTAGGATTCTTGCAATAGGAACACAAATACTTGTCTTTTTGTGCTCTAGGCTCAGAAGTCGAAGTGTTCATGTTAATTTTAGTTTTGGTCTTGGTTTCCTTCTTAGGTTGATCATTTTTTTCTTTCTTCTTTTTAGTCTTCTTTTCCTTACTAGTACTTACTACAAGGGCATGTGACTTGGACTTGAGAGACCCCATTTGAATGATTTTTTCATGTTCTCGAATGAGTTGGGATGAAAAAAAAATCAAAGAAGGGCATATTCCAATCCTTTCCCAAGGCAACTTTTGTAGCGTAAAAAGTTGACATAAAGATAGAATATTCTGGACCTAACTTAGAGAGAATCAACAAGATCGGTTGAAAATATTTCTTCTCTACTTGACATTCCTTTAAAAACAATCTAGTGTGGAGAAACTTAGAGAAGAATGCTTGTAGGTTTTCAAAATCACTAGGATTTAACCCTATTAGTTTGTTTTCCAACTCATGCGCTCTCATGTCATCTTGTTCTCCAAACATTCCATGTAACATTTTCCATGTAGAATTAGGTGTTTCGAACGACTCAATGTGGAAGAGCAAGTCAGGAGAAACAAACATGTAAAGAAGACCTAAAGCTTCATCACTACAGTTTAACCAATTAGATTTTTCAGGGTCATCATCAGGTTTAGTCTCAGTTCCCATGGTGATGTAGAATAAACCTTTACCCCTTAGTTTCATAATAATTTTCGGTTTCCATTCGAAGAATTTGAATGGCGTAAGAAAAGGAATTGAAAGTGCATCAATAGTGAAGAGAGAGAAAAGGAATGGAGAAAATAAACTTAAGAATCAAAACCACCCAGGACAATATAATAACCCCCTGATTTCGAAACTTTATATTTTAGTGCGTTGAATACAATCAGGTCTGAGTGTGTGTTTTAGAATAGTTGGTAACTCACCTTGCAATCAACGTAATAACACGTAAGAGAGGAGACCACAATTATGTTTCGTGGAGCGCAGCAAAGTGACACTGTATACAAGCACAACTTGCAAAACACTAGGAAGGAGGTGAAATCAAATCCTGGTTATGAGAAAGAGTGTCTCACATCGCAATGGATAACCCTTACTACAAACTGTGGCAGATGCGCTCACTAGTCGCAAGCAATAATAAGGGTAAATACAAGTTTTAAATCAACTCAAGATGAGTCCCGATGATCTTCAGAATGCCAGAAAGGCACGTGGAAGACAAATAGGTGCTCAGAGTATCATTGCACACTTGAGTGCACAATTAGTTAAAAAATCGATAATTACGCCTAAAAATTATCATTTTAAAATGCTTAATTTAGCTAATTTTAAAGCTATAGGAGTTTAAAAGGAATGACAATTTAACATTAATTTTAAAAGACAATTTTAATTATTACTAATCGAAAAGGAAGAGATCGTAATTAATAGAAATAGATTTAATATAATTAAATCTAATTAATTACGAAAATAAACTCTAATTAAGATCTAGTTAAAATTAAATCTTAATTAAATATTTAAATATGCTTTCCCTTTAAAGAAATTCCCACCAAAAAGATTCAACACCTTCAATAGTTTTTTTTTTTTTAAAAACACTTTATAAAAAATGACCACCAAATTGATTTTTTTTTTTAAAAACTTACCATCAATGAGTTTAACAAACTTACGGTTTGAATGAAATAAATAAAATTTAACAAACTTACCATAAATAAGTTTACTATTTATTTGAAGAGCTGAGTTGGAGGTGGAAATCCTAACTTGGAGCTGTAACAGACGGGCATTGTGGAGGGAGATTTCGAGTTGGGTGAGGGAAAGTAGGTGACAAGGCAGGGTTGTGAGGGCCGAGCAAGGCAGGATAACATGTAGGTGTGGGGTAAGCGCAGGTAAATCAAAAATCACGACCATGGCAAGAAGGAACCCACGGGGAGATGTAGATCATGTAGTCTGGGTTGGCCATGACTCGTAGGCAACAAAAAAAGGCTCATCCAGGGGTTTGAAGCTTGGTTAGAACAAAAAATATGCACGCCAGAGGCCAAGGAACTCGGCCGAGTTAAAAAAAAAACAAACCAAAACACGACAGGGTCGAAGGAAACAAGTTCATAACTCACCAAAAATGACTCTGACACACCAGATCTAGCCACTGTGTGAAGGAACCACACCCACGAAAGCACGAGTGAGCCAAAAAATAGCTTGGCCTGGTTGGAAGAACAACAAAGACCAGAGTAGAGAAGGACTCGGTTGTTTGAGCATGAGTTGGGAGGAGATTCGTGGAGAGCTAGAGGAGCTCAGGGCAGAGAAGAGGAGCTCGGTGGAGAGCTTGGTTGGGTTGAACACCACACAACACCCCTTCAAACCAAAATTTGAACCTGGATTCTGAAAAAACAACATGCAAACATAGATAAACCAGAAAAAGATAGAGATCTAAAAAAAATTTAGTTTAATAAAAAAATAAAAAACTAGAAATAACCTCTTATTTTAACTCATCTACAGATTTAGCTACAGTCAGCTAAATGTAGTTGTAAAACCCCTAAAAAACTCAAGGAGATCTGCACATACATGAAGAACACAACAAAATTGAAACTTTCTAAGAACAACTTTTTAAGAATGTTAGCAAATGAAATTCCAGAATCTAATGATCGAAAAAAAATTACACGAGGAGTTGAAAATAACAAAACCAAGAGTGCTCACAACTTAGAGGATGAATGCATGTTTACCTGATCTCAACTCTGATACCATGAAATAGTTTGTGAGAATCGTATCGAAAACAGTGTACCACGATGAAGTTACACTCCAAAGGAAATGTAATAGCTCCAGTGTAATCACAAGGAGGAATTGATCAAGAAATTGAAGAACTTGCATAACAGAACAAAGGTTGAACATATAGAGAAAGACAGCGGAGTGTCTTGGCATACTCATAAATAAAAAATGAAAGGGTACATATAGGGTGCTGAGTAACCCTAAACCTAACCCTTGTGAGATGACCCTCCATATGTGAGTGGAGGACACATAGAATCCCACACACCAATAATAACGTGTTCAAATCATCTGGTTGTGAGAAAAGGAATCCATGACGTATAAAATTTAGTGTGAACCAAAATAATTATTAAAGTATGAATAAAAAGGGAGAATCATGAACCTTAATATTTTAAATGATGGGCTATTCCCTCTTGTTCTCCCACTAGTCCTATTGTGTAATGAATGTATGATGTTAAACCATGTAATAATGTTCTTAGTGACGATTCTATAGGACAAAAACTAGTAGTCCTATGAGCATACGAATGTCCCTATTAAAAAATGGGTTATACAATTAATTGCAACAAGGCATAGTAACCAAATTAAGTGAAACCTTTTAAGCTGAATGTAAAAAAATATTAAGGAAATTTAGTCTAGAAACAAAGAGGAGAATGCATGTTTACATCTTAAGTGCCTTAAAATTATTGAATATAATTATTGAAACATAACTCTAATAATTTTATATACATGCAAATGTTGTGTTATGAGTAGTGATATTTTGTATGTTTGTATTGTAGTAGATCCTTGTGTGTCCTTGTTATTTGGGAAATATACATATGATGTGCATCATGTGGATTTTTTTTGTCTTCTTGTTGGGGTGAGGTTTCATCATTACATACTAGAGAAATAAGGTGTAATTAGTGAAGGGAGGAATAAGGGAAATGTGTGTTTGTTTTGGAGGAAACAAAAGGATTCGTGGCTAGTCTTAGTGGAGGGATAAGAGTGTGTTATAATGGAGGGATAAGGGGGATTGTCGAATTGATGTGGTATGCATACTATGGAGGAACCAAAGGCTAGCTAGGATCCCTTCTTGGAGGGATAAGGGGTAGTTACAATGACGATCTCTCCCCTATGTAAGCCTCTTAGATAGGCTTGGTCATGTGTGTCATATTTCCTTGTGAATCCAATTACTTCTCATCTTGTGGTACGCTTGGGTCCCTATCGGTATAAATGTCTTGTGTGATGTTGAATTATCCTAAGTGATTTCATGTATCAAGTGATGAAAGTAAAAAGAATTATTTTGGTATTTTCATTTTTGTATTTGTGTGCCTATATTTTATGGGCATTACACTATACATCCAGTTTTTAATATCTCCTTATATATTTGAGCTATAATTCTATTATTTTTCACTATTGCAAGCATTAATGAATTATTCTGATTGTTATGGTTAGTTAAAAATTGATTAGATCATAATAATATCCTGTAACAAAATTGTGCATCCTACTCATTGTTGTGCACATTCCATAACATAATTTAATTAGGGTGTAAAAATTTAGTGAACCCTATGTATTTTTATCCTGAGCCAATACATACAGTTACTAATCCTAGTCCTAGTGCATCTCCATCTAGGCCTTTTCTTTCATCTGCTACATCTAGTAAGATACTCCCTTCTAGTAGCTCCATGCATAGGTCCTCTAGTTCACATGATACTTCTATCCATTCATGCTCTCTTTGGACTTCTACAAAATCATTTAGGTCAAATACTACTTCTCACATAACAATTTATCTTATGGCTCTCACTGTATCACTTTATATGCATTTTACTCATAAGGGGTTCTCCCACCCTAGGTATTTTATGACACATGATATGGTTTCTACAAAAATTATACATTAGCATACCTTATCTCTTCTGAAAAGTGTGGGGTATGTCCCTTCTTCATGCTTTGATTATGATGTGCTTCTTTATTAGGCTTTTATAGTGTAGATTTTTTGTTGCCCCTTTTTTATACATAACTACTTTCAATAAAAATTAAAACATTCAAATAATCACATAATATATAAAAAACATTCACATATTCACAAAAATAAAAATTAAGACATGTTTATGGTTTGACTAGATATCTTGTTACTTTATACATGTTTTTTTATATTGGTTTGATGAATAACATATATTTTCTATATACTCTTTACATGCATGTTCACGAGGTATGTTGAGCTTAATGCAAGACACCCACAAGATAATAAGTGATGGTAAATGATGACTTGGTTTCCTCCCATTAATACTACTCTTTAGGGGAATCTGCCACACTATATAGGTGATTTATTTCATTACAATTACCTTACACTTTCTCATCATGCTTGATTACATACATAACTTGTCTATGTTATCTTTTGAGCTAATAGAAATAATGCATGATTTTTGTGAAATGCTAATCTCTCTTGCTATTACTATTTTTACTATCACTTGTAGACACAAAATCATGCACTTGGGTACATTTATAGGTTCTAAAGAATACTAGTGTATGCATGAATCCTAAGAAAGAAAACTAGTTATGGATAATTATCTTTAGCCTCTTTTCTTTGTCTCTTACTATCACTTTGGTCTTACATACCCTACAACCCTGATGGAACCTGAAGAATTTATATTTTATGGCCTCAAACATTGGAACCCAATTAGGACATAGCATTCAGGAACTTTTGTCCATACTGGGCACTCTTGACCCTTTCTTAACTTTACTCACACTTTTTGTCTCTCTTTTATCTTTAGAGCATATTTTTCACTTATAGGTCGTCCTTACAGTTGTGAATTACGAAATTCAAACAAGGGAATCATATATGTACTTATTTACTTCTCAAGAATAAGGACCAAGTACTAAGCATTGCTATCATCACCTAATATTTCATTCCAAATTTACTAAAGTATTCAAAAGCATCCATCTAGCACTCACTCAAGGGACAAGGGTTGCATCACTTATGCATACACTTCATAGGACGGGAAGTCTATTTTATTCCATCCACATATACTATACATATTCTCCTTTCTAGATCTATCCCTCTATCATTTGTTAAACTTGCACAAAGGCATCTTGGGGCACCATTTTTACACACACACACACAAGAACTACATGGGGTCTGAGATGTAGTGTAGCGCTTGGCAGTAAGTTCACTCTTTGGGTGACCAAGGGTAATTCCAACTCCACATTATGCATATTTTTTTATTATATTGTATGTGTTTTGTGGACATGTGTGTGTAAATATTCTATTTTTTAAGTTATAGGTACCTTAAGGGATCAAGGAGCAAACATCAAGTGATATATAGGACTCAAGAGTGAACCTCTTGCGACACAAAATAAATCAGTTCCCTAGAATTTACATAGCCACATGTGCCCATATCTGGTTGCTAGCACCTCTACCCTCCTTTGGGATCCTTGTCATGTGTCATTTATTTGTCCCATAATTCCAGTGAGCATCAACGACGCTATCTACAGTCTGTTTAACATTTTACCTACCTAGATCACTTCCTTTTCACTCAAAAATTAGATAATTCTTCCTATCTCTCCTTCTTGCTTAAGGTTTTACATTTTACATGTTTTATCTCTTGTGTGACTACTATATTTTATCATTTATATGTTATTTATTACAATAGTTACTCTACAATAAAAATTTAATTAAAAAATATTAAATCATCAATATTTTATATACTTTCTTGATACTTTATTTTGATTATTTGCTTATGTGGTTTACTTCATTTCTTTCCTATCATGTTATCCGAATCCTTTATTATGATTGATTATTTCCTTTCTTGATTATGATTATATGTGTAGACACTAAAATTAGGTCACACTCCCCTTTTGTCCCATCAACATATAAGCACCCTTTATTACATTTACCTAGCCATGACCCCGTTCAGCCCACTAATATTAATTTAATTAATTAAATTAAATTAATGCATGTATCCTCACTATATTTAGCATTTAAATATATTATTTAAATAATATCTACACAAACAGTCACTCAGACATCTCACAAAGCTAACTCAACCTAAGACCTATTCTTAGCAAGTTACCATAACTAACTAAGACTTACCCAAACCCTAAAAATCAATACCTGCACTCCCTCTAACCACATTCCCGCATGCTCTCAAGAAGCTCCCACTCTAATCCGCGGGATAATGACACAAGATCTAAGGAAATCAGGAGGATCTCCCAAAGTTTAGTAAACCTAGAAAATCCCGCCTTGACCGATGTCAATTTCCCCTAACCATCGCCGGTTAACCCGGACCACAGTCGGTTACCCCTTTTAACCCCAAAACAACCTTATTCTGAAAGTTGGAAGTAAGTTGGAAAACATTGGGAGAAAAAGGGTACGAGCAAGAATGAAATCTCAAAGATATAACACATCTTCAAAGAGCCAACTCCGGCAAGAACTGAAATCCAAGGAAGGAGATTGAGAATCTTCTCCTGCACAGCCATCCTAGCCACATTCTGATCTATCCAAGAAAAAGAGGAGTGTGCATATAGCCCATGTAGAAGATTTTCTTCAGTTGGTGATCACTTGCAGCCTTCAAACCCATCATCATCACCTCCATTGTTCACATGCAAACCTTCAGGAATCAAATCCAAGTAAGTACAACATCATAATTTCTTGGTTATTTCCTTTTATCATTATTTTATCATCCATTGTTTATCTTGCTCCCTATTGACCATCTTCAACATTTTTTTACCTCCATAGACCCATCAAAACTTTGTAAAAACCTATTCCATTCACCCAATACCTCATCCTAGCCAACCAAATCCTTTGTGTAATCAAAAAGGAGACCAAAACTCCGTTCTGTGACGTTTCCAGATCTCACAGTAACCGGTACCGGTTATACCTAACTGTGGTTGGTCACCCCTGATTGATGCCGGTCTCTATTTTTTCCCACACAACCTTAAATAGAGACCTATCCACCTAATTTTACCTCACCCTCACTCACTTGTGACCTACCCGAGACCTTTATTAGACTTGCAAAACCCATAACCAACCATTTGACCTATGGATTCTTTTCTAGCTTAGCCTATTAGATTAGATCTATTTTCTTATTGTGTTTTTAAGTGAGATACCTAAATCATTTCAAAATAAAAATTGGATTTACCTTGTTTTCAACATTAATTTGTTTAAAATAGTGGACTGACAACCATCTAGGAAGTATCACGCTTCCTGGATCTAGCTCACGCTAGGCAGTTCACTACCCATATTGTTTAATTATTTCTTGTGGTCTTGCTTTCATTACAAGTAGTTCCTCCTAGCCAAAAGGAGCTCTCACAGTCAGCTGTGGATTCGGAAGTCATATGCATGCAACAACCCATCAACTGAAATTTGAACAGGTATTCCTCCTACGCCCGTTACCCAATTTGTTTCGTCAAAAATTCAAAGAAACAATCTAAGAAAAAGGTGAATTTTTTTGGCATGCTCGGTGGGACCCATCTGAGGTTGCTTGCATTTCATTCATTCCTAGGAAAAAAATTTGTGTTTGTTTCCCTTCTAAAAGTGTACACTCTAATTTTCTTCCCTGGTAATCCACTCCTTCTTTCTATTTGCTCTAAAGGAAACTTTTATTTTGGTGTATTTAAAAAGAATCATTTCTTCATGTTTTCTGTATTTTAGTGAAAGAGCATCCCTCTTCCTCTTCATCTTATTGTGTCATCCAATTTCATATTTTTGATTTTGGTTTAAAAACAATCACATTTCATTTTGATTTTCTACATTAGCTCACATTAAATGAGGGCAACCTATACGCTGGAAGTCATTACTAGCTGATGGTTGACAAATGAATTATAGAAAAGCACTTCTATCCTTTTCTCTTTCACTGAGTCTTACTAACCCACACAAAAATTCAAATACATACATTCTTAAACAACATATTACCTAGAATAAGTTGTAGGTGATCACACGATCATGACACAGTCGGCACCCAGCTCGCTGCTCTGTTGAGTCATACTTCAGAGCAAAGCCCGCCCCCGCCATAACATTCCTGAAACCTCACCCTTTAGAAATATTTCTTCGTAGGAAGCCTTCCTCACCAAGAAATTATATTGTTCTGTTCATAACAGTCAGTCCACACAAATAGTATAAGCTAAACAAACATAATAGAATAGGCAATCTAGGAAAGTTCTTTCTTAGTGTTCTGCTTGATTTGCATTTTGAGGTGAGAGCTTTTGATCATGATTTTTGTCTTTCCTCACACACTCCCAATCATATTTGGTGTATTCTGACTTCATTTGAGTGTGTTTAGACCACATCTACATCATTCTTAGACTTCTGGGTTTGATTCAAAACCAGATTTCTAAATCACAACCATTTTCTTATCACTGTTTCAATTTCACATTAACCGTCATCGGCCACCTCTGACCGCCATTGGTTAAACCCAACCGATGTTGGTTCCAGGTCCTTTTGTTAACCTACTCAAAAGGATACTTTCACTTCACTTTTTTCCACTTTCCAGTCTCTTTCACTATCATTTTTTGTTCCCATTGGCATTTTACACATCCCCAGATTTGGCATACTTGTCAGGTTTTTCCTTCTACCTCACTGATTACTCACTGCTTATTTTCTATAGTGACTGGTAGTGGTTACCCTTGACCGATGTCGGTTTTACCTAACTGGCATCGGTTAGCTTGTTTCACATTCCACCCACCATTTGTTACTGCATGCATTTTTTTTCTTGTTGTCCTCTGTACCATTTACAGAGAAGCAGCCCCACCTGATTAGTACTGGTTCACATGGTGCTGACCCAAAGACAAGTGAACACCCTCGTGTTCCATGCTAGTTTCCAACCGCTCCCACCTAGTCCTTCACCACCTTCTATTTTATCACCAGTCATGGATCCTATCCAGCCTACTAATATTACTACCAGAGATGAGGAGTTTGATAGACTCCTTGACCAGAACCTTGTTGCCTTGTAGTTTTACCTCTCCCACTCATCCACCTAAGATGCCTTGGGTTAGTTGATATACAACATGCCCATATCTATCCCCCTGACTCTCACACCCACTTCTGCATCGGCTCCATCTAGTTTAGTGCTGCCCACTTCCACTTTACCCCAGTCGTTTCACAGTTAGGTCCTATACCTGCTATGACTGCCACATTTGTTACCTCTGTAGCACCCATTACATCCACCATACCCTCGGTGACTACCCCAAACATGACCTCATCCACCCCTAATGTCTCGTATATACCAATAACTACATTACCACCTCTAGTTTCGGTGACTCCTACCCCATTTCAGAACATGGTTCTTTCTATTCCACAATCATTATCCCCTATTGCTACTATGGTTACCACGACCCTTCCACCCCCATATACATACTACCAAGAACCGCATGTTTCATCTATCATTCATTCTGGGTACCTACCCCCTATTTCATTACCTTCTTCTCCACCACCTTACATGACAGCCCCATACACTAGAATGCCACACCCATTATATGTCCAAAACCAACCTCCTCATGCTATATGAGGCATCCAATCATCACAACCCACCCGCGACCTAATTAAATTGATGGTGGAAAAGATGTAAACACTGGAGACATCGGTTTTTGGCTCCCACAACACTCTCACTTATGATGATATTTTCAAAGAGCCTATTCACCCATCCATTCCCATCCGTTCATACCCTGTGCATTGGGAAATACCTAAATTCAACTGCTTCAATAGTACGAAGACCCACAACAACATTTGCACTCGTTTTAAACATGGATGTTATTTGATGCTCATGATGATGCCTTACTTTTGAAAAAATTTCCCATGTCCCTCACTGGACCTACATTAGATGGTATAGTGGGTTACCCAAAAATCAATATTTTCATTCAATCAGGTAGCCCAATCTTTTTTGGATCATTTTTCTATTCAATATCACCAAGAAAGTTACCATGACGATGTATAATCCACACATCTGTACGAGGATGAATCTATCACAGATTTTGTCACTCACTGGGGCAGCCTGATCAATCAACTACCTGTAAACTGCCACAAACTAAACTCATTGAGCTCTTTACCCAAGCTTGCACCAACTGCTTCAATAGTACGGAAGACCCACAACAACATTTGCACTCGTTTAAACATGGATGTTATTTGATTGCTCATGATGATGCCTTACTTTTGAAAAAATTTCCCATGTCCCTCACTGGACCTACATTAGACTGGTATAGTGGGTTACCCAAAAAATCAATATTTTCATTCAATCAGGTAGCCCAATCTTTTTTGGATCATTTTTCTATCAATATCACCAAGAAGTTACCATGACCGATGTATAATCCACACATCTGTACGAGGATGAATCTATCACAGATTTTGTCACTCACTGGGGCAGCCTGATCAATCAACTTACCTTTCAACTGCCACAAACTAAACTCATTGAGCTCTTTACCCAAGCTTGCACCAAACATATCTCCCCGACCTTGTAGGTCCAAACTTTCTGAACATTCGATGAGGCATTCACTATGGCATGAAAGTTAGAGATTCGGGACATTGAAGAGAAGAATTCATACCCTGATGATATTTTCAAAGAGCCTATTCACCCATCCATTCCCATCCGTTCATACCCTGTGCATTGGGAAATACCTAAATTCAACTGCTTCAATAGTACGGAAGACCCACAACAACATTTGCACTCGTTTAAACATGGATGTTATTTGATTGCTCATGATGATGCCTTACTTTTGAAAAAATTTCCCATGTCCCTCACTGGACCTACATTAGACTGGTATAGTGGGTTACCCAAAAAATCAATATTTTCATTCAATCAGGTAGCCCAATCTTTTTTGGATCATTTTTCTATCAATATCACCAAGAAAGTTACCATGACCGATGTATATTCCACACATCTGTACGAGGATGAATCTATCACAGATTTTGTCACTCACTGGGGCAGCCTGATCAATCAACTTACCTTTCAACTGCCACAAACTAAACTCATTGAGCTCTTTACCCAAGCTTGCACCAAACATATCTCCCCGACCTTGTAGGTCCAAACTTTCTGAACATTCGATGAGGCATTCACTATGGCATGAAAGTTAGAGATTCGGGAAATAAGAATTTGGCATTCAAGTCGAATGAAACCTCCTCTTCTTCTAAACCTCCAACCAATTATTCAAAGGATAAAGGTACCACTAAAGCAGTGGTACTCAAGGCCAACCCAGCTCATCTGTCCAATCAGGCTACACCCTCATGTAATCTATCACCCGTATAGGCTTTTCAATTTAGACAAGAGTAGTGGAAATATACCCCAATTGGGGAACCTTACTCTTCTGTCTTAGAAAAGCTTATCAAAGCTAGTGCCATTACCCTTCCACCCATAAAACCACACACTGGTTTTGACCTGTCGATACTAAAATTTTCCTCCGTAATTTCTATTTCATTAATGTATGTATTAGGAATAGGATGTTGTTAAGTATAATTAGTAATAGCACGCGATAGAAGATAACAAAGTTTCTGGTACGATGCCGCCAATAATGTATAGTACGGTAATAGTCAAAAGTATAATAGGAATGTTGTGGTAAAGAGTAAATATTTGTCGTAAGTGGTTCGGTAATGTTAAAATGTCAAAGTTAGGGTAAGTAGAGAAGTATGGTCTACATGATTAGAAATTAGAAATATTATATTGGTAATAAGGACAAGGAGTGAGGTCATAAATATTTTGTGTATTTTATTTGTAAAAAATTTAAAAATGTGGAACCCATGTGAAATGATAAGGTTTATCTTATCTTAAAAGATAAGCTTACATGTACAGATAAGAGTTAAGGTATGAAATATGATTCGTCAGAGTAGATTTCTTATCCTATCTTAGAGATAAGATGGATAAGCCTGGAAGTTCTATAAATAGAGAGGCCACCCCCCTCATTTAGCATAGAAGGAAGTAATGAGAAATATTGTATGAGTAAGTGTGTAAAGGAAGCCATCATTTTGAAGGTGTGTTAAAGAAGCCATTAAGAGGTGTAATTATGAAGTTTCTCCCATAGTTATTATTGGAAGGCAAGTGAAGTCAGTAGCACTTGAAGTACCTCATGGGTGAGATTGTAACAATTTCATGTTGATATTATAATTTACACTGATATTTCAGATTTATCATCATTCCTTCTTATCATAGTCTATGGTATTCTTGTGTTATGTTTATTGTTGTGTTTCTAGATTACATCCACCAAACTAAAAGCTGTGCATTAGTAAATAATCATAGCACGAGGAGTTCCCGGTGAAGAATTATCATAGTGTCAGATTGGTGATGACAGTTTGATTCCGTTTTCGGGACCATTCCTCGTTGGTGGATTTTCTGGAGAGATATTCCCACTTAGTCAGAAATCATTTGGAGGGTAACCTTTCTTTTACCGTGCATAGTAGTTACCATGGTAAAGTCACTTTTTACCATGAATAGTATTTACTGCAGTAAAGTCACTTTTTACTATGAATAGTATTTACTGTAGTAACGTCACTTTTTACCATAAATAGTGTTTACCATAGTAAAGTCATTTTTTTACTGCAGCAAGTCAAGTTTTACCATAGTTTACCGTGGTCATTTCTATTTTACTAAAGAAACGTGTAAAGTCACTTTCTATTATAGTGATTCCAATTATTTTTATACATAAGTCTTGTTGATTGTACTTATGGGTTGGTATTTCACTATGGTTACTTTTGAAAATGGGGAAGATTCCTATTTTTTCAGCCCAATCTAATGAAGATGCTTCCTCTTTCATTCAAGAGCTTAAATGATCTTGCATTTGTAATGGCCTCATAAGAAGGGAAAAATGGACTAATTTTTTTCCTACCTTTTTGGATGGTTCAACCCTTAGGTGGTTTGAAACACTAGGTGATAATGTGAAAAATTCATGGGATTTATTAACTGAAAGTTTCCTTGAAGAATTTGGTGAACAACAGAAATATGCAGATCTCATGATCGATATCACAAAGCTATCCCAAGGAGAGAAGGAGAAGATAAGGGATTATCATGCTCGTGTTCTAGAGCTAAGGAGGAAGCTCGATGCCCAGATCCGGAAGGAAGGATTAGTGGATGGGTTGATGAATGGCGTGGATAATCTCCTATGTAAGCACTTAATTCTTGGGATGAAGCCAGAGATCAAACAACGAGTTAAGTATGACCACCCAGCTACCATTGAACAAGCAAAGGAGATTTCAAGAAGGCAAGAAGAAAGCATGGAAGAGGAGCCCAAAGAAATTGTTGCTAAAGTAGAGCCTACACCAGCACCTTTAGTCTAGAATCCACAACCACTCTCGGTGAGCACAAATATTTCTCCTAGTACATCTACTGAGTATGAAGATCTGCTTAAAAAGATGGGTTAGTTAACTATTAATCTTCTTCAAGGAAAAGAATTTATTTCTCAGACAGGAGATAGAGGTCCAAAAAGAAATATTTCTGAAGTTGTTTGTTATGGTTGTTATAAAAAGGGTCATTATAAGTATAATTGTCCAGATAGAGCTTCTACATCCTGGTAAAGGAGATAATGATAAAGGAAAAGCACCTGTGAATTCTTTTGATGTAGTAGATAAGAGAAGAAATAATGAAGTAGATGTGTTTGTAACAAAAAGAAAGAAAGAAAAAGATAATCAAGATGGAAATGATCCTAAGAAGATGAAAGGAGAAACTAGTAAGAAACATAGGAGAATAAAGTTGGGTGTGCAGGATTTTCTGATTTCACAGGGGCAAGGACCATACTCCATCTTGGAAGATCTGTCCAAAAGGCATGTAAATATTACATATGGTCAACTCTTGGCTATGTCTTCTGAGAAGAGGCAGGGAGTTGCAAAGTGGACTCAATGCTCGACGAAGAAAGGAGGTTGAGGTCCCTGTTTTGGAGGCAGAGGTGGATCCCTATGCTCCACAAGCTGAGGTATTATGTAATGGTATTTCAATTCATGATGTCTTAGTTGATGGAGGTGCTGCAGTTAATGTAATGACCGAATCTGTAATGAATATGTTGGGTTTAAAAATTGATCTCCCTTCAACACTTATGTTAAGGTCATTAAATAAGGGAAAAACTAAACCAGAAGGTGTAGTTTCAAATGTGGCAATATCTGTTATGGGTGTTGTATGTGTGGTAGACTTTCAGGTGATGAAAAAATAGTACTGTTGCGTACCCAATGTTGCTGGGAAGACCATGGCTAAGGAGAGTTCATGCAAGAAACTACTGGAATGAAGGCTTCATGACACTTGGACGTGGTAGAGAGAGGGTGAAGATAAACGTGATCCCTCGACATCATAAGGCAGAACCTGTGGATTCAAGTGATGAAACTGATGATTGGACATCCTTTGATTACTCTAGTAACAGTGAAGTGGACACTGAAGATGAAGAAAGTGAGGTTGATGTTTCAGTCATGGATATGCTTCCAGTCACACCAACTCATGACCCCATAAAATTATCTGAAGAAGAAGTTGATGATCGTCTCCAACAAATAAAGATTGGTGATGCTGTGATGGAGAGTGAGAAGGAATCCTACCTCTAACTCTTTTGAAGGTACATACACCTATTCACTTTTGATTACAAGGAACTCCATCAATTAAGTTGGGTAGAACATTCTAATGAGCTGGTAGATGGTGCTAAGCCCATAAAGCAAATGCCATATAGAATGAATCCTAATTTTTCCAAGACTGTAAAAGAAGAAATAGATAAGTTGCTTGATGCAGGATTCATATTTGCTGTGGAGAATTCAAAATGGGTTTCTCCCATTGTGATCTCAATAAAAAAGAATGGGAAGCTACGCATTTGTGTTGATTCATTACCCTCTTCCATTTTACAGGAAGCTCAATAAGGCAACAAAGAAGGATTAAAGACCACGTTCACCCTCTTCCATTTTTTAGATCAGATCCTGGACAAAGTAGCTGACCAGGAGCAGTGCTAGATTGGAGCAAGCCATTCATTATGTACACTGATGCCTCAGATGCAACACTAGGAAGTACTTTGAGCCAAAAGGATGAAAATGGGAATGAACATCCAATTTACTTTGGGAGCAGGACAAATGAGCAGTGCTGAGGTAAATTATACTGTAACTGAAAAAGAGGATCTGGCTATCATTTTTGCTGTAAAGAAGTTTAGAAAATACTTGCTAGGGAAAAAAATTCTAGTTGTAACAGATCATCAGGCTCTAAAATATATTGTAAATAAGCCTAACCCATCAGGGAGGATAGCAAGATGGATAATTTTGCTACAAGAATTTGAATTTGATATTATAGATAGGCCAGGAAAGAAGCATGTCAATGCAGATGCACTCTCTCAAGCCTATGATGGTTTAGGATCATCTTGTGATGATGATGATTTCCCCGATGCAGCTTTGTTATCCCTTGACACAATCCCTAGTGAATACATAGATATTTGGAATTATCTGAATGAATTCAAGTTTCTTGATGGTGCCAATGCAAAGACTAAGAGAAAGATTACTCAAGCCAGTCATCCATATTCTATTCTGCATGGAGTATTATTTCGAATAGGACCTGATGGACAGTACAAGAGGGCAGTTGGACGTGATCAAGGGAAGGAAATACTAGAAGAATTCCACAATGGTACATGTGGAAGGAACTTCTCTGGACAACTTACAGCAAGAAGGATCTTAGATGTAGGTTATCACTGGCCCACTCTTTTTAAAGATTGTTATAATTATTGTAAGACATGTGATATTTGTTAAACACATGGTAACCGTAAGGCTTCATCAGCTCCATTATGCCCTATTCTTCCACTTGGTCCCTTTGAAAAGTGGGGAATAGACATTGTAGGTCCACTTCCAACTACCTCGCGCCAAAATAAGTATATTGTAGTTGCCACAGATTATTTAACCAAGTGGGTTGACATTAGGCCATTAAAAACAACTTCCATGGATGAAGTGGCAAGGTTCATATATGAACGCATTGTCACCAGATTTGGTTGCCCATTATAAATTATAACAGATCAAGGAAGCCACTTCATTAATGAGGTGGTAGAAGCCCTAGTCAATAAGTTTTCTATTAAGCACAGGAAGGCAATAACATACAAGCCAAGCACAAATGGACATGTGGAATGAACAAATTTTGTGTTGTGTTAAATTCTAGGAAAAAGATGCAGCCTTGCAGGTACATAAATGGGATAAAAGGATTCATGTAGCATTGTGGGCATATAGGGAAACATCAAAGTCAGCAACAGGATACTCCCCATTTTAGTTGGCCTATGGCATTGATCCAGTTCTTCCTATTGAGTTTGATATTCCTACTGTGAGAGTTATGAAAAATGAAAGGATGGATGAAAGTGATTTAGTAAAAGAAAGGTTGGTACATCTTCATTTGCTGGAGGAAATGAGAGAAATAGCAAAGGATACAAGCCATAAGAAGAAAATCAAGCAGAAGGAATACTTTGATCAAAAGATCCGGTGGTCTCCATTTCATGTGAATGACTTGGTTCTAGTATATGATTCTAGATACAAAAAAGAAGACAAAGAAAATTTCTTCCAAAATGGATGGGGCCCTACAAAATAGCAGTTGTGCATGAAAATGGTACGTACCGACTTGAGGAATTGGATGGCACTCCCATTACGAAATGGGTCAACCACGACAAGTTGAATATTTTCCAAGCACCAGAATAGTCTACTCCAAGGACGGAGTAGAAGCTAGGAAGGGGGAAGATGTCGACACTAAAATTTTCCTCCATAATTTCTATTTCATTAATGTATGTATTAGGAATAGGATGTTGTTAAGTATAATTAGTAGTATCGTCTGATAGAAGATAATGGTGCCATCAGTATGGTGCCGCCAATAATGTGGAGTATGGTAACAGTCAAAGTACAATAGGAATGTTGTAAAAAGTAAATATTTATCGTAAGTGGTACGGTAATGTTAAAATGTCAAAGTTTGGGTAATTAGAGAAGTAGGGTCTACATGATTAGGAAATAGAAATATTATATTGGTAATAAGGACAAGGAGTGAGGTCATAAATATTTTGTGTATTTTATTTGTAAAAAGTTTAAAAATGTGGAACCCATGTAAAATGATAAGGTTTATCTTATCTTAAAAGATAAGCTTACATGTACAGATAAGAGTTAAGGTATGGAATATGATTCATTAGAGTGGATTTATTATCCTATCTTAGAGATAAGATGGATAAGCTTGGAAGTTCTATAAATAGAGAGGCCACCCCCCTCATTTAGCATAGAAAGGAAGTAGTGAGAAATATTGTAGGAAGTGTGCAAAGAAAGCCATCAGTTTAAAGGTGTGTTGAAGAAGCCATTAAGAGGTGTAATTGTAAAGTTTCTCCCATAGTCTTGGTGAAAGGCAAGTGAAGTCAATAACACTTGAAGTACCTCATGGGTGAGATTGTAACAGTTTCATGTTAATATTATAATTTACTTTGATATTTCAGATTTGTCATCATTCTGTCTTATCATAGTCGATGGTATTCTTGTGTTATGTTGTTGTTTTGTTTCCAAATTACATCCACCAAACTAAAGGCTGTGCATTAGTAAATAATCATAGCACAAGGAGCTCCCGGTGAAGAATTATCATAGTGCCAGATTGGTGATGACAATACGTACCCCCTATTTCCCTACCTTCTTCTTCGCCACCTTAAATGGCAGCCCCATACACTAGAATTCCCTACCCATTATACACCCAAAATTAACCTCCTCACATTATAGGGAGGCATCTAATAATCAGAACCCACTAATTACCTAATTAAATTAATGATGGATAAGATGCAAACACTAGAGGCATCGGTTTATGTCTCCCGCAACACTCTCACTTATGACAAGATTTACAATGAGCCTATTCACCCATCCATTCCCATCCATTCATACCTTGTGCATTAGGAAATGCCTTAATTTAACCACTTCAATAGTAGGGAAGACCCACAACAGCATTTGCACTTGTTTAAACACAAGTGTTATTTGATTTCTCATGATGATGCCTTACTTTTGAGAACTTTTCCCATGTCCCTCACTGGACCTGCATTAGACTGGTATAGTGGGTTACCCAAACACTCCATATTTTCATTTAATCAGGTAGCCCAAGATTTCTTGGATTATTTTTCCATCAACATCACCAAGAAAGTTACCATGACTGATCTATATTCCACACATCAGTACGAGGATGAATCTATCCTAGATTTTGTCGCTCGCTGGCGTAGCCTGATCAATGAACTTACCTTTCAACTACCACAAACTGAACTCATTGAGCTCTTCACAAGCTTGCGTCTAGACATATCTCCCTAACCTTATAGGTCCAAACTTTCGAAACATTCAATGAGGCATTCACTATGGGATGAAAGTCAGAAATTCAGGCTATTGAAGAGAAGAAAATCCAATTACGAAATAAGAATTCGAAATTAAATTCGACCAAAACCTCTTCTTCTTCTAAACCACCAACCAATTATTCAAAAGCTAAAGGTACTGCTAACGTAGTGGTACTCAAGGCCGGCCCATCTTATCCATCCAATCAAGCCAAACCCTCATCTAATGTATCACCTGTACAGGATTTTTGATTCAAACAAGAGCATAAAAAATATACCCCAATTAGGGAACCTTACTCTTCTATTTTAGAAAAGCTAATCAAAGCTGATGCCATTACCCTTCCACCCATAAAACCACATACTAGTTTTGACCCTTCTTGCCAAATGCCCATGTGGTATAAGGAACAGGATTTCTGTAACTATGACCGAGTGAAGGGTCATAGGTGACGGAAACTGCATCACTTTGAAGAATATTGTCCAAGAAATGCTTGAGGAAATTCAAGTTGACTGTGGATAATCCTAACACCACCCCTAATTAAACTCTACAAATCTTTTAAAAACCATTTCCCAATAATGACCCTTCATCCAATCAAACAGGTGATACATCCACTCATGATACCCATACTCGTGAGGTTCATGCGATCTTTAATGAGGTACCTATTGTGTCTCAATTACCTCATATTCCTTCCATAGAGGAAATCCTATCCCGAAATCCTCCTTCCACATTAGAACCAACCATCACCGTTCTTTCACCAATAGAAGAACACCCTTCATCTCCTACATCACCTATGGAGGAGTCTTCTACTAACATTGAGACCATCTCACCCCTAGTTTCTTCACTTAGCGAACCTTTACCTACCGTAACTCCACCCATAGAGGGGCACCAATTATCTCCTCCACCCATAGAGGAGCACCCATTATCTCCTCTACCCATAAAAGAGCACTTATCCATTCCTCCCCTCATAGAGGAACTCCCATCATCCATTCCACCCATCATAGACCCAGTAGGGATACCTTTTCCTCTTGGTGAGCATTCTCCATCCACTACCCTGACATCCAACTGACCTACTTTCAGCTCTCTTACCCATGGAAGCTGAAACCAGACCGATTCCCCATCTCCAAGATTCATTTTACGGGAATTCCCATCAAGTCTTCACCATCTCCACCCACAAATGTGTCATTCTCACATTTGGTTGATCACTTAAAGTATGTGGATAGAGCTTTGTTATGGGGGCGCCTCTTACTCCCTGTCTCAACACAAATGCAGAAATCACTCGATGATACCTTCACTATACCTACCCAAACACATTTCCACCCATTAAACCATATGCAACCAATACCATGTGCAACCCCTTCCACGATACCCATTAGCACTCACACGACACCCTTACCCATAACCCGACCTATGCCTAAACCCAAACCCATACCCAAAAAATTTACCTCCACTAAACCTATTACCACTTTAGGGGTCACCCCGATCCACCAGCCTTACTCATCGATCTATTAAACTAGATTTAGCTACATCCTCCAACGTCAACACCACACCTACTCTCGACACCCAAACCAAAGAAAAAAACTCATCGACCTCATACCCCGACTACACCAATCACACCTGTACTTGTCCCATCTGCCTTAAGATATCAACTACCCAGCATGGTCAAGCACCCTTCACCCATCCATAAACTAATAACACAACCACTCATTCCTTCCTCACAAATCTCTAACCTACCTAGGAACACAATACGACTCATACCCGCACCTGCAACCTCTTTACCACCAATACCTCCAATATCTTCAGTCGTTACTTCACTACCTACTACAGTTCAGTCATTTTCCCTCACACCCCAAGCATGACCTATGCATCATTTACCTTCATAGCACCCCCGTTATCCCCATGGGTAACTCACCCTCTTCCTCCATCTGCTTTTACTTCTAGACCTTGTATGCCCACATCACCTTTACGCAAGAAGGTGTACCCCAAAAACAAAACCCCTACTACCCCATAACAAGGTAGTCAAGAAAAAACCACACCCACCTACCCATCCATCTACTATACCCCTACCCAAACGAACCTGAACCGTTACCTAAAACCACACCGGTGCCTAAACCTATAGCTCAACCTGTTCCTACTCTTCCAAAAATAATTCCCAGATAACCAACCATATCTACAACCAAACCCACATTTACTTCCCATTGCGATCCACTAGCAGGGTCTTATGCCAAGATTTTAACCAACCTCCTTGAGACTTCTGTTATTACATTACTGCAACTTTGACCTTACGACCTGCCTCAAACCCAAGCCAAAAGGGTTTGATGATACCAAAAATTTTCCATACCATCATGTGTCCAGGGCACACTGTGGAGAACTGTAAGGTCTTAAAAACCATCCTTCTTCAATTATGTCCACCAAAAACCAACTTTAATGATGATGACCTTCTGGACGAGGACCCTGCTTCACCTGCACCCATTCCCACACTACCCACTCAACAACCACAACCTTCACCCTCACAGCTCCCAGAACCACATACAAAATTTGAAATTAACATGGTTCGCATCAGAGAACTTGCCACACCACCACCCAAATGTCGCTGTACCCAACTAACCTCATAAGGTTTTTCTCCTCCCATAGGTTTTTACCCTTCATGTTGTTATACCACTTACCCTACACCCTCTCCATTTGACAAATTCCCTCAAATCAACATGTTACACATCACTACACGTGCACAAAAGGGTAAAGAAAAGGTAGCTGACCCACCAACCACTCCTATACCCAACATACCATATGTACCCATACCTAAGATAACTATCTGCGGCCCCACATACCCCATTTCTAATGGCGTCACACATTGCACCATGCTCAAACAATTTGTTGGTATGAAAATATGCCGGGAGGGTAGATCTATGGATAGATAAGCCAATAGTGTGCAGGGTATAGCCCCTCTTTGAGACAACAAAGTGAAACTGGTTTATTGCTATTCTACCAACAGGAATCTGCATAAATCCTACAGTATTCTACCTTCAGGGGTTCAAGAACTCATCCCAGTTAGGGTATTTATGACTGTGAAAAGAAGGGAATGAAGTGAGGAGAGGAGATAAGATAGATCTGAAGGGAGAAAAGAAATGAATTCCAAAGCAGATAGGTCAGAGGGTTTATGTTTTGGGCTGGTAGTAAACAGAGCCAAACCTACTTGCATAAACAAACAAAGCAATACTGATGAACAAATGACAAAAAAGTAGAGATAGATCCAACAGAATAAACACACAGATCTGACATAAGAAATATCAAATGCCCATAACACATATATTCAGCACAAAGTTTTAATATTTGTATTAATGTTTTCTTCTATTACAAAAAGTACAAAGCCTTTTCTTCTCACTTCTATTTTTCATCTAAAAAGTGTCCACTGCTTGAATACAACAAGTATTTATGTATATATAGAAGGAGAAGGAGAGAGAAGGAAAAAAGAAACCAACAACTAATTACAAAATATTTACAAAATATCTAAAAGTCAACTGTTGACTTTGGGGCAACTTGGTGGATGACAACATCCCATGGTGCAACATGGATGATGTCATCATTTATGTCAACATACTTTTAAATATTACAAAAATGGAAAGAAAGCCAAGAGGAGGAGGGATATTCGTCATCGTCCCATGGCTGGAAGGGAGTATCCTACTTCTGCTCAGGAGAGGCAATGTGGAATTAGGCCTGGTATTCCATGAATTTGCTGATCATCGGTTGAAGTTGTTCCTGAGCAGGACCCTTGGTGTGATCGTCGATGACTTCGCAAGTCTCCCGTTCATCTCTAAGTTTTTCTGGGAGCTTGAAGTATTCATTACCTACCTCCATCAGGTATCCCACAAAGTCGCGGCAAGCCAGAAGGTTGTTGATGGATTTAGTGTCAAAAGTAGCTTCTGGCCCTAACCCTTGCCAGACGATCTCTTTGAAGAGTCGAATGGTTTCATCTCCCTCCCTCAAGGGGTATGATGGAGCGAGTAAGCCAAGAGACATCCTTAGGATAATTTTCTCCATCTGATGCATTGCATCTAAGGCTTCCTCTTTAACTTTGTCTATCTTCTCCAGGAAAAATTCCATCTGATCAACCCGGTAGTCCAAAGCAGCAAGGACCTTGTCTCTTGGGTGATCGAAGACACTGAGTTTAATTAAATCATCAACTGAGCAGTTGAGAATCTTGTGGATTGTCTCATGTTGTAACCTAGCATGGTCCAACTCTTCGGAGATAGGTCCCACAATCACTTGGAGTTCCTTGTTGGCCTTACCAATCTTTTGATATAGCTCGATGAACTTCATGATCACTTCCTCACTATCTTTGAGGATTTGGTCTCTCCAAGAAGATACGGCCATTCCCTGTTTGCCAATATTGGCGTATTCATTTATATTTTCATGACTAAGGGCCTCAGGAGTTTTAGTGGTAGTTGTGGGAGGTGCACTGCCCATTTTTTGTAGGGCTCAGAGAAGATGTCTATTTTTCTCTTTTAGTATCCTATTCTCTTCCTTTGCTTCCTGAAGCTTCTTGCAAAGGGAATCCACCATATATAGGGCCTCTCCTTGCAGGATCTTGGAGGACATTCCCATTGTGACTTGATTCAATTTATAATATGTAGGATACAGATCCTTTTTATCTTTTATGGGATCAAGATACGTGATCTCCATTACTCTTTCACCTGACTCACTGTGAGAGAAGCGGGTTATTGGATTTTGCTTCTTAGCTCCTTTTGTTGGAATGAAGGAGAAGTCCATAGGTGCAATGGAGAATTTCCTCTTGTGCTGGCTCAAGTGTTGGGAGATCCATGCTGGACTTAAGGGAGTGGGACCAGAGGGAGAAGAGGGAATGGTGGCAGAAGAAGGGGCAACTATAGTAAACAAGGGGAAATGTGTCGAGATGCTTGGTGGTGGCATTGATAAAGAAGCCTAATCTCTAATGCTCATAGGGGTAGGAGTCACTGTAGGAGAGGGAAACTATGGGGGTGGAAGGGATCTGAGAGATGAGGGAAGAAATACTGGGGGACAGCTCTGCGAGGGAAGAGAAGATGGAGGAAGAGGAAGGGGGGAACAGTAGAAGATGGGGGAGAAGACAAAACCAAAGGAATGATTGCTTGAGTGATGTGAGGAGGAGAAGGAGGAGTGGGAGAAGGAATGGTGGGGGAACCTCAGTGGTTACAATAGTGGCAACAGCTTGAGTGGATGTGCCCGTTGGAACACTTACTGCTGCTTCTTTCTCTGGAGATACCAGGGTTACAACTTGTTCCTAGGCAGTAGAAGGGGGACTCTCGGGAGCTTGCTCTTGAGTAGTGCTTGATTCCCCTTCCTTGTCTTTCCCTTTTCCCTTTGGAAAATTCTTCTGCCTGGCAGGTGCATTACCTAAGGGAGACGTAGCAAAGTTTACCCCAAGGTAGATGAGACCATTAAATCTACACCAATGTTCTATGTTGTGTAAAGTTCCTTTGAATCTTTCCTCAATAGCTTGAGGTGCCTTTGCTCTATCAATATTATAAAAATGGATAGTTTTCCCTATCCGTATCTAGATAGACCCGATCAACTTCTTGATCGGGTCATTTGGAAACCTTTTGGGATAATGGCCATGCCATATTGGATAATTTCTGCTAGGGCCAGGTAGGAGTGATCCTTTCTCTTGAGCTCGACCTCGTGGTACAAGTTGATGTAGATATCCTCAATCTGTGGGACATGGATCAGATCAAGCTTTTCCTTTAAGAGGAAATTGTGTGGATCAAAGGTCGGCCTTGCCAGGAAATTATACTTCATGTTAAGCAGCTCCAGTTCTGTAAACATTTTCCCGGGCCTTGGTGTGAGAAGTGCAATATACCTGCCCACTGTGAGGGGGAATGGAGTTCGACCCTTCTTTCTTTTTAGGAACTTCTCATGATATGTGATGAGCTATTTGGATAGCTCCAATAGGATCAGCTTAGGGCCTGCATATCTTGGTAACTTGGTGGGATCCCCCAAGAAGTTGGCGGCTCTAAGATAAGTTAAAAGTGGGGAATTGCATAAATAATGCCTCCCACTTCTTTGTTGCAATCACTATGCTCTTGGTCATCCGACCGTGAGTCATATTGGGCCTTAATAGGAAGATGAAAACCATAGAAGAAGGCATCATTGATCTTGCTGAACTGTGGGATGTTGTTCTCTAGTTTCAACTCTAGATAATATTCATATATTTTTACCTGGGGCCACACTCCGCATCGGCTCAGTGCCGAATAGTCTCTCTCTAAGGTAGTAGTGTAGACCATGTAGGATTTCATGTAGAACCTCCCCATTGTTGAGAGTTGTTGGAGCTACTCAGAGATGGTATTGCTGATGATCTCTGCCCACTCAAAACGCTAATCAGGCATATTTTTGTTCATTGTCTCCAGATACTTGAGCATCCATTTGTGGAAGTAATGGGCATTAGGAAGCCCAAATACCCTACTCAGGAAGGTTATGGTGTCGCTCAGCTCTTCTGAGAAGTCACTATGATGAATAACCTGGGGCCACCTAGTTATTACCTTCTTATTCTTCAGATATACTTTGTTTCATCAACTACATGCATTTTTCCTCATTTTTCATCCCATGCTTTTATGCAGTCTTCCTGGCTTTACTACCACAAAGTGCCAGTGGTGGGGGATTCCCAACATGATCTCAAAGTGCCAGGTAGTGAGGTTGATTATAACCTCGCCATTTTCATTCTCGACACACCTTGTGTCCTTATTGTAGCATTGGGCCACCACCAATCATGAATTTGTTGTTCACTGCGCTTACGAGAATTACCCTAGCGAAGTGTAGACCACTGTCAACCAATTTTTCCATCTAAGGACTACCTGTGACCCTTCTGGTTCTGGCCCAAAAATATTCCATATCAATGTGGCAAAGTTTAATGTCCCTAATGTCTAAGTCACACTCTGTATGGGACTCAGGCATCCTGACCCTTTGATACTTGTACTTCATCTCTTCCTCCGTGAGTTTTGGCCTTACCCTTTTGACTTGGTTGGCCTCCTTGATTGATGAAGACATGTGCGAATATGAGTTTAGTTGCTGATCTGCAAGAAGAAGAAGTGAAGTCCAATGTAGAAGAGCCATGTTGGTTGTTAGATTATCCATCAAAGCTTTGTGTAGAAAGAAGAATTAGCAATTTAGAAGCCTCTGGGCAGAGGGTGCAAGTATACTGCAGGTTGCAGCGTCAGAAAATTAAGGTGCACAGCTGGAGAGTGTTGCAAGGAAGAAAACAATGCCAAAGGGTGCAGGGGGCAAGAAAATTACACAAAAACATTCAGTGTTGATGTAGAAGGATTTGTGCCTGCACCGTTTGTGTAAGGTTTTAAACTGGGGTGAAAATAATTCTTGTGTTGCATAGCAGCAGGATGCGCCAATGGCGCAGATTTTAAATGTGTTGCAAATAGTTTTGGTGTGCTAGTGGGGCGTAGGTTTTAAATGGTGTATCACTGACTTGAGGTGCACCAATTCTTAGCCTTTGGCGTGGCACAAAAAAAATCTTGCATGACATTCAAATTTTGGTGTAGGCAAGATTGCGCCGGCGCCTGTGTTAGGTTTTGAAGATTTTTTATAAGGTGCAGGGAGGGTGCATGCAATAGGCAAGGATAGTGCACTCTTTGGCACGACTATGTTTTATGCAACATTGATGGAATTTGTGCAAAAGGAAAACCGTGGGTTCGGATCACAACAACTCAAGATTTTCTCTTTTTCGATTGGTTTTATGTGGTTTTCAGGGCTCTTTAGCATAGATCTAGACAGTGAGGGGGATTAATGTAACACCCTGAACTATTGTTACTTCCTCCTGAGTATTAAAGTGTTGATATATGATTTCTTCTGTATAAGGATGTGTTCCTTTGATTGTGAAGTCATGCTTGATATGGATTGTATCTTCTTTGCTCTTGAAGATCTTTGACTGAGTCAAGATATGCTTGGACTCTTTTATTTCTTTCATTTTTTTTAGCACCTGAGTTCAATTTGATTTCAGGAGGAATTGTGGATTCATCCATCTTTATGACTCAGCCTTGGATCAGTTGCATTGATCCAAGAGATGTTTTAAGTTTATTCAGGATGAACAAAAAAAATATCGACGTTACGAAAGTTGCAAGGTCTGAATGAGTTGAATGAGCAATTTTGTAGTTTAACTCAGGCTGATCGTGTAAAATGAATTTGGTTCCCAAAATCATGATATCAGGAAGGCCTAGACCTTAAGCCAGGTAAGAAATTCTGGTGTATACTGCAAGCTTATTAGCTATACCAGATAGAATCCATTATGGGGATGTTATACCCTGCTTGGTTCTAATAATGATCGGTCCTACTTGTGAGACCTAGACTGAATTCGTTAAGGTTAATAACCTTAACCTAAACTAGAACCTATTGGTTAAATGATTGCTAATCTAAAATAACCCTAAACTATAAGCGTAATGCTCCTAAGGTTAGCTACACCTAGCACTATGGAAGTAAGACTAATGTCTTACCTTATGATCTAACCTATGTTCTAACCTATCTTAACTAATGATAATGGATGGAGGGGGACCTATGAAGGGGCGCGAGTCATGGGCGGTGGTTTCCATGGCATTAAATGAGGTGGATAAGGATGAAGGACTTGGGATTTGGCGAAGGTTGCTAACGGCTATTGTGACCTGACGTGGCAGCATCACCAAATTTGGAAATGGTTGTTCTGTTTTCATTTGGCAAATCACCAACTTAGGCGGTCAGTGGCAATGGAGAATAGGCATGAATCTTGGAGTTAATGCCATTGATGAACTTTGGTTCCCGAGCACAGATTGCTTGGGAAGGCATGCAAATGGAAAATTGGTTGGTATTTTGGTTTTCCATGCGTTCCATTTTTCTCTTTGCTTGATGACTGGTTCTTCGAACCAGTCTACTCTGTGTTGCATGGCAACCTTGAGAATATCTAACTCTTTTCTCTGTCGGGGAAAGTTTATAAGGCATGAAGGTAACAATTTATTGTTGTTTAATCTATCGTGGAAGAAGAAGAGAAGGCGTTGAACACATTCAAAGGTCTTCTTCGGATTTTTACGTGACACTATCAGGCATGATAGGCCCTAACTTTTAAAAATCTTGCTTTCCTTCAAATGATTTCATTAGAACAACTCTGTTCAGATGATTTTTGGTTCAGTTGGGTTTAATGGTAACAATGTATGAAATATCTTGTTGTGTTTTCATGCTGGTTCGATTATTCTGTTGAATCCTTGCTGAGTGTACATTTGGATTTGTTACTGTTGAAATATCTTGCTGTGTTTTGCATTTTGGTTAGATTCCGTAGAAATGCTTGCATGGATAAGATATGATATCGACTCTGTTGGAGCCCTTGAAATGATTTTTGTTGAAATCGATTTCTGTTGAAGCCTAGTTTTGAGCACTTGTTGGAAATGACTCTGTTGGAGTCCTTGAAATGTTTTTTTGTATGGTTTGTCTTCTATCGAAGCCTAGTTTTGAGTACTTGTTGGAAACGACTCTGTTGGAGTCCATGTTGTATCCTCATGTGAATGTGACTCCTGTTAAAATCCTTGATGTGCTGCATGTTGGTTCGACTTCTGATGTAAGCCTTCGCTGTGAATGCTTATAGATCCGACTCAGTGTAAATGTTTTGTTGTGTTTATTTAAGAATTCAACTCAGTTGTAAATATTACTGCGTTGTTTATGGATTCGGCTTAGTAGATATGTTTGCTGAGTTGGTTTTGGATTCGACTCTCTCTCTCTTAATGTTGTTGTGGTTTTATTTAGTTCGATTCTGTGGAAATGTGTATTGGGTTTCTTAACAAACCTGACTCTGTTTGAGTCCCTGCTGTATTTTTATATTAGCTCGACTTCGGTTAAACCTTGCTGAGCTTAAGATATGGAGGTGACTTCTGTAAAGTCCTTGTTGTGGTTATCTTTCTTGAATTCGGCTTCTGATATAAGTCCTTGTTGTATATTAGTAGGGATTAGATTCAATTGAATGTTTTTGTGTATTTACGTGTTTCGATTCAGTTGAATGTTGCTGTGTATTACGTGTTTCGATTCAGTTGAATGTTGCTGATTGTTTCAACTCAGTGGGAATGTCGTTGTGTTTGCACATGGTTACGTCTTCTGTCTATTGTGTTATCTAGTCTCGTGTTTGACTGAGATAAAGAGTTCCTAGCTGTGCCATGTCAGGCGATGGCGTTGGATATTTTCCACGTTTAAGGAATGATATGGAAAGTTTTGTTGAGTCTATTGGGGTTGGATTATTTATTACTACTTTGTCTCGAGAGCTCTTGTATTTCTTAATAAGCTACAGGTGATTTTTATATTCGAATTTTGACGAAACTGTAGTTTCTTCTTATTATCTCGACTGATTTAGTCGCATGCTTTTAATGTAATTGCATTATTCTTGAGAAATCGGTACAGTCCTGAACATGATTGGAATGGAAATCTGAATGTTTTTGTTTCTTTCTCCTCACCTGTAAAGTTTATGTTGATATATATATAACTGTAGGAATAATAAGATATTCTCTCCTTGTCTAGAAACTATGAATGTTTTCTTCTTTGTATCCTTATGTGAACTCTACAGTACAGGCATAAGAAGAGTAGACTGTTAAATTGTATGTAGAGACTGGTAAAAATAGTATTGCAGTATAAGTTCGTATACTTGTAAATACCATTGAAATAATGTTATGATTATAAAGGAACCCGTCAGTTGAGCTTGCTGGATATTATAATCTGCCTTTGCGGAATTGTTAGAAACATACTTGTTGGAAACACGAACTGATAGGATATTCATTTTTGAATGGAATAAGTTGTTGGATCATTGCTGTCCTTGAGATACATATGGATGGATGTTTTGGAATCATTTTGTTCTTCTTTATCTCTAATATATATGATGAGTCATCTGAAAATATTTAGGTTTAATTGGCAGCTATAATATGAGTTATGCGTTATAGTTATGTTAGAATTGTAGAAAGATTATTGGCCTGATTCATGTTTAAGAATTTGATGAAATGATTTCATTTAAACAGGTTGTTCAATGAGAGCAATTGTTAGAATGAAATTGTTTTAAGAAATTAGTGCTTATTCATGCTCAGTTCACATAACTGACCCGTGTTTGGCAATTTTTTGCAGATGGTTGTCTGTAAGTGGGTAAAGGCACGCAGATCTGATATGATGCTCAGATTATTTAATTTGGTTTTATGATGAATTCCAACTTGACTTCCCTAATTGTATTATATGAAGAAATTTGTTCTTATGCTGTGAGAGTATTGTATCAAATATGCTAAATGCATAGATTGTAATTATTTGGCTTAGAATTAAATGAAATGAGGGTAATTGATACTTATGGTTGTATTTGTATTGTGATGGATTGATCCTCTTTGGTTCGATTGTTTCGAAGTGCATTTTTATTATTATTGTATACCTTGGAGACATTTGGATTCTCTAAGCAGGCCTTGTAAAGATTTTGTGACTAAACACTTGTGAATGATTAGTAGTTCTGTTATATTCCATATAAGGTTAATTTAGAAATTAGTCCACTGTCTTCCAAGAAGATAAGGTTCAAATAAACCTTAATAGGTAGCTGAACGGGAAGAGTAATCTATTACTCCCTAACCTTGATCTAAGTCAGGACAACGTGCATAATGAATCTAAATCACTATATCTTAATACAAATAAGTAATATATAATTCAGTTTTGGAAAACCGATATAAACCAAAAAGGGCATATTTAGCATCCTTAATAGGAGACTTAGGGCTACTGCCCATTTTCGTGGATTAAGATTATTGTGAATCAATGAACTCTTGACGAGATCTCAAATCTTATTAAATTTCTCTCTGTGAAATGGATCTTAAATAAGTAAGGCAACTCAATGATGAGGAACCCAGGAGTTTGGGATAATACTACCCAGAAAGGAGAGTCTTAAAGTATAATTTCAACTCAACGTAAGTAACACCTTAAGAAAAGTAGATCTTTCCGAGGTGGTTTTGTAGGATTACGGAACATGTCGACTGCAGGGTTGTACCTTCGAGAAGATTAGGATCTTTTCGAGGATACAACAATGTAGGTGACTTATGGCGACACCCTTGCATTGATCGTTAAGATTTACACCTTAAACTTGAACAAGTTTTTACTCGGGATCTGGTTAGGAACATGGTCATGTTATAAGGCTGCCCTTGGAGATTTTGGGTACCTTGACACACATGGTTAACTAGGGTTGACCCAGTATGTCAGCTTATCCCTAGTCCTTGAGAGCATCCTTTTAACGTTGTCATGTTATTAATCCATTCCTGAGTGAACGACTTGGGGAGAGGGATGGCTGACAGAAGTCAGTATAAGACATTCTATATAACATCGGAGTGGGGTGGAGGAAGTATTCTAAATTGACGTGTATGCCGTCAAGGAATATGAGACATGAACAGTATGTTTTAAAACTTTGGCCAAAGTATCGCAAGCTGTTGATTACGTTGTCCTATATCACCTAGTCTAAGGGACGGGATGCCGATGAATAATGGTAACAATTATTCAGATAGGTTCCTTGGGCAGAGTATTCTAAAATCCCAGTTTAGGGAAGAGAACCACAAGAGTGTGGTGTTAAAATAAAAATGCCAACTCTATGACACTCATGAATAGATCGGTATATTACCGAATCATGGAATGAATAGATCAGTGGTATACCGAGTCATTCCAGCTGCATATGGTTATCTGTTATAAGAATGTTTGTTTTTGATTTGTGAGTTCTAAATTATGTATTTAGAACTAGGAGGCATTTATCAAAAAAATATAAAAATTACTTGTTCTAATGTACTAAATTGGGGAATGTTACAAACAAAGCAAAGAGGATCTTGGATCACTTTTGAGAAAAATCCCTCTAAACCAGCAGATTTGGGAGGGTTGAAACTAATTTGGGGGGGGGCCTCTTGGGTTCATTTGTTTATTTTTTATTATTTAACAACCACAACCTCAGGAAACAACACAGAAAACCAACAAACAAATACCACAAGAAAAGCAAGGACCACTTACCAGGAATATATAGACTGGAAGAAATGAAGTGGGGTCCACGAACGCGACGTAAAAGCGACACGAGGATGACAAGAGCATTGACAGGTGCAAAGAAAAAAACTTTTCACGTGTTTTTCAATCGTGAAAATGACAAGTCAGATGCACCTATATATAACAAAAGGTGTAATAAATGCGCCACCAACTTTTTCAAAGGGCGCACAAAAATGAATGCCAACATGAAATTATTTACGCCTTTGGCGCAGTTATGTGACTGTCAACATGAAATTATTTACACCTTTGGGTGCACCATTCAGGGGTGCAACATTTTTAGTGTCAACATGGTGGTACATGTGCCTCGACGTATATTTGAAAGGTGCATCTTGGGAAGGCGCAACATTTTTAGTGTCAACAATGTAGAAGGTGTGCCAAAGGTGCAAAAGGGGGCAAAAATTCATTTCATGTTACATGAACAAAATCTGCGGCTAGCCAAAAAAAGGGCCAAAAGACTGAGTTCGAAAAACTAGATTCTCAGGAAAGGGATTTTATGCCATTCCGAACGCTAAGGGACCTCGGTGGGGAAACAAAACAAAATTTTGGTATGGTTACCTACAAAATTGCCCTCATCAATTTTACAGGATAACACAATTACACCAATCTCCACTCAAAATGTCCTTATATGACCTCATCCAAACCTTGGAATCCCATCGTCAAGCCCTCATGGAGGTTCTTCAATCTATCGAGGTTTTACCCAATGACCCTACACCCATAGCCTCCATTATCACACCCCATCATGTATCCTCCCTCACCAAATTACCACCTTCATCCTCACCTCACCTTGTTCACCAAGTGGCCTCCCTCAGCTTCTCAAAGACAGAGATTGTGCCATACCAAAATGATGACCCAGACCCAACCCTCTTCATTGCTGTACACATTGATGACATACGGGTATGCCGTGTGATGATTGATGGAGGCACTAGCATTAACATCATTTCATCCCATGCATTTTCTCAAATTCTCATACCTAACAATTGCATGGATAAACATCCGGTCATGTTGTGTTCATTCAATGATGCTATCACCTCCACACTAGGCACTGTCATATTTCACGTTTGTGTGGGCCCCCGCTTTATTCCAGAATTGTTTTATGTTTTGGAAGAGGATTTCCAGTATAACTTGTTACTTGGTAGACCCTGGATCCGCGTCATGGGTTGTGTTCCTTCCACTTTGCATCGTTGTGTAAATTTTGAACATGAAGGACTCACTTATACCATTCCAGCTGACCCATCACTTTTTAAAACATGCAACATGCTTTTACCAAACCCAATGATGTACTCATACCGGTTAAGCCATCTACTTCCACAACCAATACCGCTTCACCTACACCTACACCCAACACCTGCCAGTACAGCCACTTGCTTTCACCCAAACATAGCTCCTCCACGACTATCACCACTATAACCTCCACGGCTGACCCATTAGCTTCCCAATCCATCAACACCACCTCTGCATTGACCTATGACACATCATCCATACCAGCTACCCACATACCAACCACTAATCCCTTGGAAGGTGTTTTTAAAACACTTCACTCTAGGGGAGTACCGCCTATATAGTGTCAACACCTTCCTTACTCCAACAAGAGTATGGAAGCCCTCACCAACATCCTCACTATGATCACCGTATAGGAGAACACCTCCTTTATTGTCCTCCTCATCTTCATACTAGTCTCACCTATGGAGGACTTGATACTACCACCTATACACCTGAACCACCATCATAACCCCGCCCATTTTCCGCGGACTTCCAATCACTTACCAATCACTATTTCACCCATAACTTCATGCACCACTATACGTGGAAGGGTTTTGGTTTTGGATTTTATGAACAAGGTCGCCATTACCATTATTCCATGTACCACCCACAAACATAATGACTGGAGTGGTATTGGGCTTCCCGGACCCTTCTACCAAACAGGCCCACATTGAATTCATTGAGGACCCTAGCCCTTCTCCACCTTCATCACCACCCTCACTGACAGAGTCAATGGATCCTAAATCCATCCCTCCTAACTTTTTTTTTTTCATAAAAAACATTTCCTTGGGGCCTTTTGACTTATCAATGTGAAGGTTGAGGCCCCTTCCATTCTCCCATTCCTGTATCCTGAGATGATCGACGACAACACATCGACCATTAACGTCGTTTCAATGTTAGGATGATGAATCCATACTCCACCTACCTTGGTGCAGAAGACTCATATATTCATCAGTCATTACCCTCTGAGACACAAACCATGTTAAATGAATCGACTATTGAGATCAACATTCATACTTAGGATGACCCGCACATCCTAAGGATCAGATAATCTTTAGATGCTGCTCAACAAGAAGCCATCACTTCCTTTCTCCGAGATCATAACCACCACTTTCGCTTGGTCTTACGCAGACATGCCTAGTATTGACCCCACCATAGTGGTCCACAATATCGTAACCATTCCCGATGCCAAACCTATCAAACAAAAGCTGAGGAAAATGCACCCTCGCATTTCTCTTCTCGACAAAGAAGAACTTCAGCGTCTTCTTTCTATTTCCTTCATCTTACCCATTGATTATCCTCGTTGGATTTCTAACATTATCCCAATTACTAAAGCAATAGGGGGACTCCACATTTACATGGACTTTCGAGACCTCAACCTCACCTACCTGAAAGATGACTTTCCCTTGCCTGGTATTTATCAACTAGTTGGACCTTACCATAGGTCATGAGATGCTTTCACTCATGGATGGTTTCTTGGGCTATAACCAAAATTTTTCTTACCTCAGAAGATCAGCACAAGACTACATTCATTACCCCTTGGGGAACCTTTTGCTATCGAGTCATGCCTTTTGGCCTTAAAATTTTGGTGCTACATATCAGCGTGCTATGACTTACATCTTCCATGATATCATGCATTGCATATTGGAAGATTACGTTGATGATCTCTTGGCTAAATCTAAACGCCATGCCGAGAACCTCACTGTCCTCGAAACCATCTTTGATCGCCTCATTAAATATTATGTCCACCTTCAACCTACAAAGTGCGTCTTCGTGGTTCTCTCAGGAAAAACTCCTAGAATTTATTGTTTTCCCTCCGTAATATAGAATTTGACCCTGCTAAAGTCAAGGCCATTCTAGAAATGCCTCCACCCACGAACCTCAAACAACTCCATAGCCTACAAGGTAAATTGCAATCCATTCATTCATTTCATTTCACAATTATCAGATCGGTGTTAACCATTTTCATCATCTACTTAGGAAAGATGTCTCCTTTAAATTGGATTATGATTATCACAAAGCTTTTGAGGCCCTAAAACAATACCTTCTCCAACCGCCCGTAACTCATTCCACTGAAAGATGATCAACCTTTTTTACCTATACATATAAGCTATCGATCTCATCTGTAACAAAAAAATGAGCGTTCCTTAAGAAGGTCTCTTGTTTCATTATCCTTGGGGGACTCCTCTATAAGCACGGCTTTTGATGGTATTATCTTACGATGCCTCACAAGTTCTAAAATTCCTTATACCATTAAGGAGGTTCATGATGGCATATGTGGAGGTCACTTTAGTGGCCTTGTTATTGCTAAGCGTATTCTTCACTTAGGCTATTATTGGCTGACCCTTAACCATGATTGTTGCATGAAAATGTCAACAACATTCCAACCTTCATCACACACTCAGTCATGCCTTATAGGTCACTCGTGACCTTTGGCCCTTCTCTCAATGGGGTTTGGATCTTGTCGGAGAAATCAATCCTCATTCTTCCCAATGCCATCAATAGATTATAAACGCTATCGAATACTACACAAAATGGGTGGAAGCCATACCGCTCATCTCTATGAAAGCCGAGAAAATATGTGAGTTCATTAACCATCACATCATTTGTCACTTTGGTGTCCTGTCATCACCAATCTGGCACTATGATAATTCTTCACCGGGAACTCCTCGTGCTATGATTATTTACTAATGCACAGCCTTTAGTTTGGTGGATGTAATCTGGAAACAAAACAACAACCGAACACAAGAATACCATCGACTATGATAAGACAGAATGATGACAAATCTGAAATATTAAAGTAAATTATAATATTAAAATAAAATTGTTACAATCTCACCCATGAGGTACTTCAACAAGACTATGGGAGAAACTTTACAATTACACCTCTTGATGGCTTCCTTTGCACACTTCCTACAATATTTCTCACTACTTATTTCTATACCAAATGAGGGGGGTGGCCTCTCTATTTATAGAACTTCCAGGCTTATCCATCCTATCTCTAAGATAGGATAAGAAATCCACTCTAACGAATCATATTCCATACCTTAACTCTTATCTGTACATGTAAGCTTATCTCTTAAGATAAGATAAACCTTATCATTTTACATGGGTTCCACATTTTTAGACTTTTTACAAATAAAATTCACAAAATATTTATGACCTCACTCCTTGTTCTTATTACCAATATAATATTTCTAATTCCTAATCATGTAGACCCTACTTCTCTAATTACCCAAACTTTGACATTTTAACATTACCGGACCACTTACGACAAATATTTACTTTTTACAACATTCCTATTGTACTTTGACTGTTACCGTACTCCACATTATTGGCGACACCGTACTAACGGCGCCGTTATCTTCTATCAGACGCTACTACTAATTATACTTAACAACATCCTATTCTAATACATACATTAATGAAATAGAAATTATGGAGGAAAATTTTAGTGTCGACATCTTGCCCCTTCCTAGCTTCTACTCCGTCTCGGAGTAGACTATTCTGGTGCTTGGAAAAATCTTCAACTTGTCGTGGTTGACCCATTTCGTATGGGAGTGCCATCTAATTCCTCCAGTCGGTACGTACCATTTTCATGCACAGCTGCTATTTTGTAGGGCCCCATCCATTTTGGAAGAATTTTTCTCTGTCTTCTCTTTTTGTATCTGGAATCATATACTAGGACCAAGTCATTGACATGAAATGGAGACCATCGGATCTTTTGATCAAAGTATTCCTTTTGCTTCATTTTCTTCTTATGGCTTGTATCATTTGCTATTTCTCTCATTTCCTCCAGCAAATGAAGATATACCAACCTTTCTTTTACTGAATCACTTTCATCCATCCTTTCATTTTCATAACTCTCACAGTGGGAATATCAAAATCAATAGGAAGAACTGGATCAATGCCATAGGTCAACTGAAATGGGGAGTATCTTGTCTTTTACTGAATCACTTTCATCCATCCTTTCATTTTTCATAACTCTCACAGTGGGAATATCAAACTCAATAGGAAGAACTGAATCAATGCCATAGGCCAACTGAAATAGGGAGTATCCTGTTGTTGACTTTGATGTTTCCCTATATGCCCACAATGTTGCATGAATCCTTTTATCCCATTTATGTACCTGCAAGGCTGCATCTTTTGCTAGAATTTGACACAGCACAAAATTTGTTCGTTCCACCTGTCCATTTGTGCTTAGCTTGTATGTTGTTGCCTTCCTGTGCTTAATAGAAAACTTATTGACTAAGGCTTCTACCACCTCATTAATGAAGTGGCTTCCTTGATCTGTTACAATTTCTATATGGGTAACCAAATTTGGTGATAATGCATTCATACATGAACCTTTCCACTTCATCCATGGAAGCTGTTTTTCAATAGCCTAGCTTCAACCCACTTGGTTAAGTAATCTGTGGCAACTACAATATACTTATTTTGGTGTGATGTAGTTGGAAGTGGACACCTACAATGTCTATTCCCCACTTTTCAAAGGGACCAAGGGGAAGAATAGGACATAATGGCGCTGATGAAGTCTTACAGTTACCATGTGTTTGACAAATATCACATGTCTTACAATAATTATAACAATCTTTAAAAAGAGTGGGCTAGTGATAACCTGCATCCAAGATCCTTCTTGCTGTAAGTTGTCTAGAGAAGTGCCCTCCACATGTACCATTGTGGAATTCTTCTAGCAGTTCCTTCCCTTGATCACGTCTAACTGCCCTCTTGTACTGTTCATCAGGTCCTATTCGAAATAATACTCCATGCATAATAGAATATGGACGACTAGCTTGAGTAATCTTTCTCTTAGTATTTGCATTGGCACCATCAGGAAACTTGAATTCATTCAGATAATTCCAAATATCTTAGCTTGAGTAATCTTTCTCTTAGTCCTTTGCATTGGCACCATCAGGAAACTTGAATTCATTCAGATAATTCCAAATATCTATGTATTCACTAGGGATTGTGTCAAGGGATAACAATTCTGCATCGGGAGAAATCATCATCATCACAAGATGATTCTAAACCATCATAGGCTCGAGAGAGTGCATCTTGCGTTGACATGCTTCTTTCCTGGCCTATCTATAATATCAAATTCAAATTCTTGTAGCAAAATTATCCATCTTGCTATCCTCCCTGATGAGTTAGGCTTATTTACAATATATTTTAGAGTCTGATGAATCTGTTACAACTAGAAATTTCTTGCCCTAGCAAGTAATTTCTAAACTTCTTTACAGGAAAAATGATAGCTAGAGCCTCTTTTTCAGTTACAGTATAATTTACCTCAGCACATCTCATTTGTCTGCTCCCAAAGTAAATTGGATGTTCATTCCCATTTCCATCTTTTTAGCTCAAAGTACTTCATAGTGCTACATCTGAGGCATTAGTGTACACAATGAATGACTTGCTCCAATCTGGATTCTTCAAAACAGGTGAAGACACCAGGGCTTCCTTTAATTGTCCAAAAGTTACATGCGCCTTATTTCCTGGTTCATAAGTAACATCCTTCTTCAAGAACTGGGTTAGTGGCTGTGCAATCTTTGAGAAATTCTTGATGAACCTTCTATAGTAACCCACATGGCCTAAAAATGATCTCAACTTACTTCTATTAATAGGAATTGGTAAATCTTTGATTTTTGAAACTTTATCAGGATCAGTACCAATACCATCTCTGGATACAACATGCCCTAACAAGACACCTTTAGAACATCCAAAGACACACTTTGTAGGGTTTAGTGAGGCTTGTGCTTCATCTAACCTTTGAAATGTTGTCTCCATCTGGTGCAGGTGGTCCAACTTGCTCCCATAGATGCAAAAATCATCCAGAAATACTCTGATGAAGGTCCCAATGTAGGGTTCGAACACCCTATTCATCAAACGCTGGAATGTTGCTGGAGCATTACACAACCCAAAAGGCATAACTCTATAAGCAAACGTTCCCCAAGGAGTGGTGAACGTGGTCTTCAGCTGATCTTTCTCTGCTATACGAACTTGGTTGTAGCCGCTATATCCATCAGCAAAACTGTAGCACTCCTGGCCAGCTAGTTCATCCAAGATCTGATCTGAAAATGGAAGAGGGTAATGATCCTTCTTTGTTGCCTTATTGAGCTTCCTGTAATCAACACAAATGCGTAGCTTTCCATTATTTTTTATTGAGATCACAATGGGAGAAACCCATTCTAAATTCTCCACAGCAAATATGAATCCTGCATCAAGCAACTTATCTATTTCTTCTTTTACAGTCTTGGAAAAATTAGGATTCATTCTATATGGCATTTTCTTTATGGGCTTAGCACCATCTACCAGCTCAATACAATGTTCTACCCAACTTACTTGACGGAGTTCCTTGTAATCAAAAGTGAATAGGTGTATGTACCTTCGAAAGAGTTGGAGGTAGGATTCCTTCTCACTCTCCATCACAGCATCACCAATCTTTATTTGTTGGAGACGATCATCAACTTCTTCTTCAGATAATTTTATGGGGTCATGAGCTGGTGTGAATGGAAGGATATCCATGACTGAAACATCCACCTCGCTTTCTTCATCTTCAGTGTCCACTTCACTTGTACTAGAGTAATCATAGGATGTCCAATCATTAGTTTCATCACTTGAATCCACAGGTTCTACCTTATGATGTCGAGGGATCACATTTATCTTCACCCTCTCTCTACCACGTCCAAGTGTCATGAAACCTTCATTCCAGTAGTTTCTTGCATGAACTCTCCTTAGCCATGGTCTTCCTAGCAGCATTTGGTACGCAACAGTACCATTTTTTTATCACCTGAAAGTCTACCACACCCATAACAGATATTGCCACATTTGAAACTACACCTTCTGGTTTAGTTTTTCCTTTATTTAATGACCTTAACATAAGTGTTGAAGGGCGATCAATTTTTAAACCCAACATATTCATTACAGACTCGGTCATTACATTAACTGCAGCACCTCCATCAACTAAGACATCATGAATTGAAATACCATTACATAATACCTCAGCTTGTGGAGCATAGGGATCTGCCTTTGCCTCCAAAACAGGGACCTCAACCTCCTTCCTTCTTCGAGCATTGAGTCCACCTCGTAACTCCCGCCTCTTTTTAGAAGACATAGCCAAGAGTTGACCATATGTAATATTTGCAGGCCTTTTGGACAGATCTTCCAAGATGGAGTATGGTCCTTGCCCCTGTGAAATCAGAAAATCCTGCACACCCAACTTTCTTCTCCTATATTTCTTACTAGTTTCTTCTTTCATCTTCTTAGGATCAGTTCCATCTTGATTATCTTTTTCTTTCTTTCTTTTTGTTACAAAGACATCTACTTCATTATTTCTACTCTTATCTACTACATCAAGAGAATTCACAGGTGCTTTTCCTTTATCATTATCTCTTGTACCAGATGTAGAAGCTCTATCTGGACAATTATACTTATAATCACCCTTTTTATAACAACCATAACAAACAACTTCAGAAATATTTCTTTTTGGACCTCTATCTCCTCCCTGAGAACTAAATTCCTTTCCTTGAAGAAGATTAATAGTTAACTGGCCCATCTTCCTAAGCAGATCTTCATACTCAGTAGATGTACTAGGAGAAATATTTGTGCTCACCGGGAGTGGTTGTGGATTCTGGACCAAAGGTGCTAGTGTAGGCTCTACTTTAACAACAATTTCTTTGGGCTCCTCTTCCATGCTTTCTTCTTACCTTCTTGCAATCTCCTTTGCTTGTTCAATGGTAGCTGGGTGGTCATACTTCACTCATTGTCTGATCTCTGGCTTCATCCCAAGAATGAAGTGCTTACAGAGGAGATTATCCACGCCATTCATCAACCCATCCGCTAATCCTTCCTTCCGGATCTGGGCATCGAGCTTCCTCCTTAGCTCTAGAACACGAGCATGATAATCCCTTATCTTCTCCTTCTCTCCTTGGGATACCTTTGTGATCTCGATCATGAGGTCTACATATCTCTGTTGTTCACCAAATTCTTCAAGAAAACTTTCAGTTAATAAATCCCATGAGTTTTTTCACATTATCACCTAGTGTTTCAAACCACCTAAGTGCGGAACCATCCAAAAAGGTAGGAAAAAATTCAGTCCATTGTTCCCTTCTTATAAGGCCATTACAAATACAAGATCGCTTAAACTCTTGAATGAAAGATGAAGCATATTCATTAGATTGTGCTGAAAAAACAGGAATCTTTCCCATTTTCAAAAGTAACCACCGTGAAATACCAACCCACAAGTACAATCAACAAGACTTATGTGCACAAATAATTGAAATTACTATAGAAATGACCATGGTAAACTATGTTAAAACTTGACTTACTGTGGTAAAAACTGATTTTACTGTGGTAAACACTATTCACGGTAAAAAAGTGAAGTTACTGCAGTAAATACTATTCACGGTAAAAAGTGACTTTACTGTGATAAATACTATTCACAGCAAAAATGACTTTGTCATGGTAACTACTATTCACGGGTAAAAATGACTTTACCACGGTAACTACTATGCACAGTAAAAACAAGGTTATCCTCCAATTGATTTTTGACTAAGTGGGAATATTTCTCGATAAAATCCACCAACGAGGAATGGTCCCAGCAACGGAACCAAAATGTCATCACCAATCCAACACTATGATAATTCTTCACCGGGAACTCCTCATGCTATAATTATTTACTAATGCATAGCCTTTAGTTTGGTGGATGTAATCTGGAAACAAAACAACAACCGAACACAAGAATACCATCGACTATGATAAGACGGAATGATGACAAATCTGAAATATCAAAGTAAATTATAATAATAACATAAAATTGTTACAATCTCACCCATGAGGTACTTCAACAAGACTATGGGAGAAACTTTACAATTACACCTCTTGATGGTTTCTTCAACACACCTTTAACTGATGGCTTCCTTTGCACACTTCCTACAATATTTCTCACTACTTCTTTCTATTCCAAATGAGGGGGGTGGCCTCTCTATTTATAGAACTTCCAGGCTTATCCATCCTATCTCTAAGATAGGATAAGAAATCCACTCTAACGAATCATATTCCATACCTTAACTCTTATCTGTACATGTAAGCTTATCTCTTAAGATAAGATAAACCTTATCATTTTACATGGGTTCCACATTTTTAGACTTTTTACAAATAAAATTCACAAAATATTTATGACCTCACTCCTTGTCCTTATTACCAATATAATATTTCTAATTCCTAATCATGTAGACCCTACTTCTCTAATTACCCAAACTTTGACATTTTAACATTACCGGACCACTTACGAAAAATATTTACTTTTTACAACATTCCTATTGTACTTTGACTGTTACCGTACTCCACATTATTGGCGACACCATATTGATGGCGTCGTTATCTTCTATCAGACGCTACTACTAATTATACTTAACAACATCCTATTCCTAATACATACATTAATGAAATAGAAATTATGGAGGAAAATTTTAGTGTGGACAGTCCCTCATCGCCTCATCACTACAATGGAAAACAATTCAAAAATAAAACACTGCAAAAAATTTGCGATGCCTTCGGCATTCAAGTTAGTTTCTCCTCACCTTATTACCCACAAACTAATGGCCAAGCCGAATCCACTAACAAGACCCTCAATAAAATTCTCATGAAAGTGGTTGACAATACTAGGAAGGATTGGCATACGCACATTCCTTTTTCTCTATGGGCATACCACACTAGTATTCACACTTCCACTATGGCGACACCCTTTTCACTGGTCTACGGTAAAGAGGCTGTTCTGGTTCTTGAAGTCCAGATCCTCCTCACTCTACATTTCTCTCTAGGACATGCTTGCTGATGGTGACTTTTGTCCTTGAACCGCTTAGCACAACTAGAGTTATTAGATGAACGTCACCTTAATGCTTTGGATCACCTTCAAGTTTATCAACAACGTATCAAACGTGCTTATGAAAAACGTGTTCATGAATGAACCTTCCAATTTGGTGACCTTGTTTTGAAAGAAAATCAACACATAACCAAATAAGAAAAAAGTAAACAAGGAAAATTCACTCCTAATTGGCTTGGACCATACATCGTAACTCATACTTATAGATCAGGTGCCTATCGTTTATCCTTGCTTGAGGGTAAACCCAAACCTGAGCCCCTTAACACATTACATCTTTGACCATTCTATTGTTGACTCATTGTCCTACCTCACCCTGTGTCTCTTTACAGGATCATCCCTTGAGTGCTATCCACTTCATCCATCTCCCTAACGATTAAACAAGAATCATGTGATTACCCGTCACCCTTTTACCTTATCTTAAATATGTGCACCACGGCTCTGCACATGGCATGATTCTCATGGATAATTTTTGTCTTCTTTTAGATGAGATCCCATGGTCGTTCACCCTTGCCTTCTCAACAAGAACCAAATGCTTCATTATAGTCTCGTCCATGACTCAAAAGCCAAAAAAAAAAAGATGAATCCCTTAGAAGGACATCTTCCAAAATAAGGGATCAACTCCTTGAGTCAAACTTCCAATATAAAAGATGAATCCCTCAAAAGGAAATCTTTCGCCTTTAATTTTTGCTATGAGTAGACTACTCCCTCGAATGACGGCTATACAAAGCTCGCAACTCTCTAACTAGTCTTTCAAAAAAGAGGACTATTTTCTCAAAAATTAAAATTCAGAAGCTTCTCGCATCGATTAGCTTTGCGAAGACCTCAAGGAGACATATATTCCTCCTGTATAGACTTCCCACATTGATCAGTCTATCTAAAAATTTAAAAATAAAAGAAAAAGAAAAATAAGCTTTTTCGTTGTGGACTTGCCTATTGTGATCTTGGCTCTATTTCCCAAGGCATTCTACTTCCCATTTTATGACCCAATTACCTGCACCTCTGCACCCGTTGTCTTTTCACTTCATACCTCAAGGGACCTGTTGAACCTATGAAATTTGGTGATCATGTGACTATTCGTCACTCTTACAATTATCAATCATGTAATGTCTTTGGGGCTTTACGTTCATTTATCCTATCTATAGATGTGTTTCTTATGTTTTGATCCTTGCCAATTGGGTGGATTTCTTGCCCCCTCTTATCTTTTCTCTTCTTCATTACCTTTTGATCTTCTTATATAGGACTAGAGCCTCGACACCTAGCTTTTGGATATTTTCTTATCCCACCTCAATCAACCTAAAATCACCTTTACCTATCTACCTATTCTCAACCCCAACATCAATGCCCTCAACCTAGTTATACCTATGACCTAGAATCAACACTACCTATCGACCTAAAATCACCTTTACCTATCTACCTATTCTCAACCTCACCTAATCGACCTTGACCTAATCATACTTATGGCCTCGAATCCAACCTAACTATCAACCTCACTACCTATTCTCCTATCTTCTCATATTCTTTCCTAGCTTATGGGAGAACTACATCGATCTGAGGTCCCTTTTCACCGGGACTATGTAGGTAGCACTTCCAGGGCATGGGGCCCTGGAAGGTTAGCTCGGCCACTCTTTACCCTAACCATTTCCCCCCCTTTTTACCTAATTTCCTGTTCATATCAAAAACCTCGACATCTATACCATATACCACATGAATTTTACCACATATATTATTTCACATTTTCATACATAACCAACCTTTTCCACATTTACACTATCTCATGTGTTTATATTGCCATGTGTTCCCAAAAAACCAACCTACTCAATCCATGCCTATCACCTGACTCCACCATGCCTAAACCAACCTGACTCAATCCATGCCTATCACCTGACCCATGCCTAAACCAACCTGACTCAATCCATGCCTATAACTTGACTCGATCTATGCCAAACAACCTGACTCCACCATGCCTAAACCAACCTGACTCAATCCATACCTATCATCTGACTCAATCCATGCCTAAACCAACCTGACTCAATCCATTCCTATAACCTGACTCGATCCATGCCTAAAATGACCTGACTCCGTCATGCCTAACTCGACCTAATTTCCATCCATATCAAACCAAAAAACACATATCTCATCTAATCTAAAGTAACAAATCCATATCTCATCTAACACAAGCCATAAACTCAATATCTCATCAACACATTAACACATCACCAAATACCATGAATCTCATCATATAAATCAATAACTGTGTATCTCAAAATACATGCCTGTCTCATCATGGCCATCATCTCCAAAATGTCAGCACGCAAGCAAATATATAATACAAAATGTCATCGCCACGCAGGCCGGTCTCATATATACAAACTACATGAATGAATCAATACAATTAATCTTTGGCACGCAGGTCAGGTATCATGTATAACACAATAATCACTACCAAATCTCTTTGGCATGCTTTTTATACCTTACCCAACTTGACCAACATTGGTTAACCCTTGACCACCGAGGCCGGTCTGATTGCCCTAGCTAACCGTCATCGGTTCCCGTACACATCATCGGTTCATACTGACCAGTGGTCAGTTTACCCTGTGTACTCATTACCCTCACATACACCTGCATGGACCACTTTACCTTCACTTCTGGCCCTCCACCTTCTTCAACCTCACCGTATCCATTTTTGAGGCCTCCTTATTTTACCCCTACCTTGGCCTTACCCGTGCCGTGATCTTGATATTTTAGACCTGGACCATTGCTAGTGACCTTTGACCTCATGTGTTCACTATACCTTGCGGCACTGTTACCTATGTTGATTGACCTAATGACCTTACCTAGCCTATTTCCATGACTATTTATCCTGACCCTACCTTTGGTGTATCGAAACATACCTAAACGTTCCTACACCTAACCTATGTTGTGTTTCTTGACCTTATCCTATACCTTGGATACTGGATTCACTTCACCCTTGTTTGGATAAACCTATCGACCTTAGACTATGTAGAGTTTTCCTGCTCTTCAACCGGTAGCTGTGCTGTAATTTATACATGTGCGTGCATTTGACTATTGCTACCTTTGACCCTGACCCATTACCTAGAACACCCGAGTAGACCTTTCACTCCTTTTTCCCTTTACCTACTTTTCTTTTCCTCACATTTACCTTTTATCAAACCACTCACCGCTTCAGCCTGCTGCCTCGTCAGTTCCTGGTTTGAGGGGGATCACCTTCACCCACACATGGGGCAACCACATCTTATTTTTGTTAGCATCGCTTACCAATACAAGCTACGCAACAAAAAGGGGAAAAATGTAGACACTAAAATTAGGTCACACTCCCCTTTTGTCTCTCGACATATAAGCACCCTTTATTACATTTACCTAGCCATGACCCCCTTCACCCCACTAATATTAATTTAATTAAATTAATGTGTTATCCTCACTATATTTATTATTTAAATATCTTAATTAGATAATATCTACACAAACAATTCACTTAGACACCTCACCAAGCTAACTCAACCTAAGACCTATTCTTAGCAAGTTACCATAACTAACTAAGACTTACCCAAACCCTAAAAATCAATGCCTACACTCCCTCTAACCACATTCCCACATGCTCACAAGAAGCTCCCAGTCTAATCCATGGGATAACTCATACATCAAGATCCGAGGAAATCAGGAGGATCTCCCTAAGTTTAGTAAACCTAGAAAATCCCATTGTTTATCCTTGACCGACGTCAATTACCCCTAACCATCGCCGGTTAACCTAACCGCCGATCAGACCACCGTCGGTTACCCCTTTTAACCCCAAAACAACCTTATTCTCAATATATATTAGGGTGTGTTGTAGTTTCCTATTTTATAGAAGGTTGGAATATATATTAGCCTAAGTTGGAAAACATTGGGAGAAATTTGAGCGACCGAGTAAGAATGACATCTCAGAGTTCAGAGATAACGCATCTTCAGAGAGCCAATTCCAGCAAGAACTGACATCCAAGGAAGGAGATTGAGGATCTTCTCTCCGTGCACAACCATCCCAACCACTTCATTGCCTCGGCTTGACATGATCTATCATTGGAAGATCTAAAAGAGGAGTGTGCATGCAGCCCATGCATGCATCTCCTAATCTACTTTTCTTCAGTTGGTGATCACTATGCAGGAAAGTGACCTTCAAACCCATCATCAACACCTCCATCCTTCACACACAGACCTTCAGGAATCAAGAAATCCAAGTAAGTACAACATCATACTTTCCTGGTTATTTCATTTTATCATTATTTTATCATCCATTGTTTATCTTGCATTAAGTTCACAAGGTGATATTATGAATTATGAGTCCTTTTTATCTTATTCAAGACCATCTCCAACATTTTCAATACTACCTCCATAAACCATTTCAAAACCTTGTAAAAACCTATTCCAGTCACCCAATACCTCGTCCCGACCAACCAAATCCTTTGTGTAATCACAAAGGAGACCAAAACCTGTTCCATTCTGTGACATTTCCAGATAGTACAGAACAAATCTGACAGTAACCAGCAGCACCTAGTTATACCTAACTGTTCACGGTTCCCACACTGCTAGGTCACCCCTGACCGACGATGTGTTCCGGTCTCTATGTTTTCCCATGAGCAGAGGGTGGCAGGCTGCAAAGGAAGTGTGAAAGTTCCTTAAACAGAGGGGGGGGACCTATCCACCCTAATTTTATAACTCACCCTCACTCACCTATGTGACCTACCCGAGACCTTTATCAGACCTGCAGAACCCAGAACCAACCATTTGACCTGTGGATTCTATTCTAGCTTAGCATGTTACATTAGATCTATTTTCTTATTGTGTTTTTAAGTGAGATACCTAAATCATTTCAAAATAACAATAGGATTTACCTTTTTTCAGCATTAATTTGTTTAAAACAGTGGACTGACAGCCATCTAGGAAGTATCATGCTTCCCGGATCTAGCTCACGCTAGGAAGTTCACTGCCCATATTGTTTAATTCTTTTTGGTGGTCTTGCTTTCATTACAGGTAGTTCCTCCTAGCCAAAAGGAATCTCTCATGGTCAGCTGTGAATTCGGAAGTCATACGCACACAACAACCCATCAACCGACATTTGAACAGGTATTCCTCCTACGCCCGTTACCCTATTTGTTTCGTCAACAAATCAAAGAAACAATCTAAGAAAAAGGTGAAACAATATGATTCCTTACTATATATAGAATGAGTGCCTTGATTTTCTTATGACATTGTAGATGTCTAATGTTTGTGATTTTATGCCTATCTTGCATATATATACTTGCTAACTCTATATGGCCTAAGTTTCTTGAGTGTCTTGTGACACTATCGACATCCCATGTCTGTGGCTTAGTGTCTATCTTACATGTATAAACTCATTTCTATGTATGATGTTTACAATTACTTCTATTTTTATTGTCTTGTGACACTGTCAGTGGCCCATGTTTGTGAATATATTCCTATACGTGACTACATTTTTATATTATTGATTACTTATCCCTAACTATTTTTCCTACTTTTTCTAATATGGATTATGACATGATGGACTCTTACTACACTGATGTTTCTACTTGTATACTATTACTACTCTAGCTTATGACTTGTTTGACTCTTGCGACATTGATGTCTCTAATTCTATACTATTACTACTCTAGATTATGATATGATTTACTCTTTTTACACTATTGTTACTACTTCTATACACATGTATTATTGTTTTTTGTGTATTGCACGTTGCCTTATCTTTTTGTCATGGTTTATACCATATGCAACCTCTTTTGTAGGTATACTTTCCTAGAAATTATTACCATTATAACCTTCTTTGAAATCCTACACATGTTAAAATATTTATCCAATGGGGTTACACATTTATTCTTTTCAGTTATGCACTTAAATGGTTTTTCATATGTGCCTCAAAAGAATATACATTCATCAAGATATATTTTGGCATCTATATATAGATTACAAAACATAAGAATAGATTTTTACAAGGCCCAAATCCTTATAAATAGGTATAGATGCTAAAAAGTGAAAAAAATCTTCAAGATTCAAAATTGTACAACTCTTTCAAGATGGTATGGTCATGACCACACTATACATTCCCAAATAGGGGGTATATTCTCATAATTTTCTAATAGTCTCATATTCTATTAAGGATTCATATATTTCTTACATAATTTTAGACATAGAATAATTAGTTTAGAGGATGATACGAGGGCATGAGTAGCATCATTCCCTGATGTCCTCTACACTATTTAGAAACAATTGGAAGAATAAGGTTTGGATGCATGGGACTTCATCTCCCCTATGTTACTCTAGAATGTATACTCTTGGTCTCATCACTACAACACATGATGGGGGCGTGGTATATCCATTCCTTTTGACTATTTGGTTATATCTTACTTGGTAGTTATAAAATTACAACAATTACATAATTTGGACTAGATCCTTATGTATATGTGTGGTATGTGGGGTTGACGAAGGTATCGAAGTAAATAAGTTCTTTGTAGGATTTCCTTTCTCCTCTCTCATAAAATTTAAAGGGAAAGATATTAGGGTTACTAAAAACTAGAATACACTATTCTTTCCCTCTTGACAAGGTACTTTGGTTACTCCTCTCTCCTTCATTGTTGGGTTACATGTTCTCAAAACTCCATTTTATCCTTTGACACAATTGGGGACTGATCACACTCAATCCTTTAACATCTCAACAATGATTCCAAATCTTCAGAGCACAATAAAAATGATATTTACTCCTTCCATATGATGAAAAATTACATTCCTTCCATTCTTTGCATCTTCGTTACTTTATTATATGAAACTTAAAAGTTACAAAAGTTATGATAGTTATATATACTCAGAGATATAGTTCAATTTCTATCATAGAAATTAACTACACTCTATGTTGCAGGTTTCACCGTAGAGTGTGCCAACACCAAAATAAATAATAAAAACTATCTATAAAATATCAAGTGTATGTGTACACTCAAATATTTTTTCCTATAAACATACAATTTTGAATTACATACTTAAAGGGGGGAAATGTAGAGACTAAAATTTGGTGACTTGTCCTTATTCAATGACACTTTTGGATATGCTCCCTTGCTAAGAAAAATGTTCATATTCTAGTTACAAACAATATATCTATCTATTTCATGAATTTATCATCTTTACACTCTTCTTTATCACAAAATTTATGAAATATTAATTTTTTACCAAAGTGTTAAAACTATCATTGTGCATCATGTTATAGCTTTTTATTTGTCATCACACTTTTCCTATCCTAAACCATACAGTTTGGTCACGATTGTGAAATTCATTCTTGGTTGAATCACATGGTCCCTGACCTTTTTTTTTAATCAATAAAAAGGGGCTTTTGGGTCCCTTACCCATTTTATAAACTTTTAAAAAAATTCTTACAAAAGTGTATGTTAAAAACAAAGTAAGATAAATAGAAACCATCTTAAAATAAAGATACTATCACTATCAACTAAAACAATGATTAACCTTCATGTAGCTATGCAATGAAATCTATAGCAATCTTCCACATGAACCAAAATAATAGTAGATAGGTAAAAAATCAATGTGCAAACATAATTTTTTTCGTTTACTATTTCTTCTTCTATAACAACCTTCTATAGTACTTTCTGATTAAACTACCCCTTTAATATATATTCAATTGAGTGCACAAGGTGAAAATATATTAGGGGAGTGTGGATGGCTTGTCTAATTATGCATAGTATCTCATAGCTTCTTAAAACTCCAACCAGATTACATATTGTTCTTTTATGTTTTTTCAAAGTTCCTCCTAAATGATGAATGAGAGGCCACAAGAAAAGGGAAATTGGAATTTCAGCCCTAACCATCTAACTCATTGCCTATTTATTTATCATATGTAAAATTATTCCTATTATATATCATCCCACTCATTATAAGGTGACATTAATTCTCTTTTCCTTAATAATGGTGAAATAATATGGACACCTAACCAAAAAACCATAATAGACTCAAGCACCTGAATTCTTTACACTTTTTTTTAATGGATTTCCAATTTCGCTCTTGATTTAAAATGGATCTTCCTTCAATTTTCTTCATGTATCTATAGCTTCTTGTAATTTCTTCTTATTTCATCCATCTTTGGAATTCATCCCTAAACCATAATGTATGGGTTTCCTCCTTTCTAGAATAATATGACTATTTCTTGTGAGGTTCTAATCTCATTTTATATATATGATATAAAATCCCTCTCAAGCACATCACCAACATATGGGTTGTGGTTCCAAGTATTTAATAACAGTAAGATAAAATTATGAATATATGCTTCACAAAAAAATTGTCTTCTTCATTTGAGGAAAAAAATCCTGTTAGAATATGCTTTCCTCTAGAAATATCAGTTATAAGTGAAGAAGCAATCCTCCCAAGTTGAAATTTTATCCAAGCTTCCTAAATAAATAGAGCATATATTATTAGTAGAGATATACATTCAAAAAATTGTGCTCCTAATTTACATGCCTAAAGGAGATTAGTTTTTTAATAAATTTATTTCTTCCTCCATTTTTATCTCTTTCTGATAATACATTTAAGACAAATTCCTTAACATTATTTAGAAATCATTGCATATCATTTTTATCATTTTCTAGAATTAGCTTGAAATCACCAATCTTATCTTTCATCCTTTCCAATTGAGTAGCACCCTAAACAGTAAATACCTGTGTAGACACTAAATCACACACTTTGGGTACATTTCTATGTCCTAGTCACATACTACTATTCATATGATTCCTAAGGAAGAAAATTACTAATTGACAATTATCTTTGACCTATCTGCTTACTTTTTGGTTTTCACTTTGTTCTTCCAAACATTCTTTCCTATTCTAACCTTTGACACTTCATTTCTTCTGAGTCTGGACACCAGTGCCCAACCAGGACACTAGTCACCTGGTGCCCCCATCCCCTCTGGGTGCTTCCGACCTCTTTATATCATACTCACATCTTTTGGGTCCTTTTGTATCCATTTGGACATCTTATTTTCTTTATGGCTATCCTTTTAGCAATTAATTACGAAATAAAAGAAAGGGAATCATATAAATATAAATCTTTGTGACCATAATAAAGGACCAAGCACTAAGCATCTACTATCACCACCTAAGGTTAGATTCAAATACCATTACAAGAATCCATCTAGCATCCATTCAAGGGACAAGGGATTGCATACACTTCATAGGAGGGGAAGTTCATTTTTTCCATGCACACATCTATTTACATTTTCTACATCTAACTATTGCTTTCTATCAAGTGTGGCTCACACAAGAGCCACATAGGGAATGATTCTACACACACACACATGCAAAAATACATGGAGTCTAAAATGTAGTGTAGCACCCGGATCGTAAGTTCACTCAATCGAGTGACTGGCAAGGTCAATCTGACTCCTCATTTTGCATATTTTTCTTTTTAGGATTTGATGTGTTTTGGGGTTTTGCAGGTGATTCTTTCTTCTTGCATATTTCAAATTACGGTGATTAACAACAAATACATAAAAGAGAACATCTCGTGCCCTGCAGAAATCAGTTTTCTGAGGTTCTAAGAAGTCACAAGGGGCCTAGAGAAGGTTTGTAGGTCCCCTGGCACCCTAGTCCCAACATTTCCAATGCTCACACAATTTTGCTTAGCTTGGTTGTGACATTATTCCCTTCCCATTCCAGTGTTTTCTATCTCATCAAACCTTTGGGATTATTGTGAATAAACTAAGTATCTTACCCTCTCCCTTACAACTAGGGTTTCATATTTTTCTAGCTTACTTGCTTGGGTCAAATTTGTATTTCAATGTCTATATCTGCATCCATTACATCGTTAGATTTAGTATTTATTTATTTTAATATTTTCTTAATCATTTGGTGAACCCGTCTTTCAACACTCTTCGATCCTCATTTTAATTCTCTCATGGATCATAAAATTCTCAAATTTCTTTATATGATTTAATTCAAATGCATCCTAATTTCCAATTTGTTCTGAAAAATACCTAGACACCATGTATCTCCCTAGAGATACGTTGCCGCATCAAGTGAGTGTTATTTTCAATCATTTATTTGATGACCCTAGCCTTCATGATCCTCCATTTAGTCAACCAAAGTTAGATTCAATTCAATATTTGCATTCTTTATTTCAAGATAATATTTCAGGCTATGAAATCTAAGATTACATCTCTTAAATCTAAAATCCAACATCTTAAGGATGCTTCTCAGGCTCAAATTAGTTCTTCCTCTTATCCTCATTTTATTTCTTATACATGTGCTCATATTAGTGAACCCCAAGTATTACCACTCCCCGCGCCTTTGATATAAATTCTAAGTCAACAAGATATTCTTCCATAGCTCATAGCTCATCAATTGATCAGTTTGCCAACTACTCATTATTATCCTCCTTATCGGCAATAAAATATAAAAGTCTCCCATTTTGAATTTATCATCAAATTAATGGACATGATGACAATGATTGATATGCTTTACAACATAGAATCAAACATCTAAACATTAAGGTTTTATCACATTCGCTACATAACAATTTGTTATATATTCATCTCCAATTATTACATCCCATTGGGTTCCTAAATTTGATTCATCTATTTCTAATGAGCATCATGCCACCACTTCTAATGTTCCTTCTTTTTGTTAGTCAAACACCGCATATGCTCGGAACCATTCCAACTAAGAAATCACCTCTCAAGGCTTGTGTCTCACCCATCCTCTGAATTCATCTACAACATTATTAAATCAAACCAAGTAACCTCCTCTACATATCAGGGTACAACTCCTCCACCTCTCAAGTCTTCTATGGAAAATAAGCAACCACTCGTTATGTAATATCAATAAAATCTAACTATATTCCTTCAACGATAAACTCAAGGTCCCTTCGCCATCTCCACTTCAACATCTAATCACCTATTCAAACAAACTATTCCTTACTTTGATCCTCAAAACCCATTTCAGACACCGTGTATAGATCAAATCATCTCTTATACACTTGGGGAGACTCATGATTACTCTTGTCCCCACTTCTAAGTATTGTCATATGTCTTAAATTTATACTATTTCACTCCATAATTCACATTTAGTAGTTTTACACACATAATTACACCTCTTATACACTAGTAACTCATCAACATATTGTGTACATGTAATGCTTCAGTTCATGCTTAACGATTGAGGGCATACTACATATTGAACCTCACATCTATGCACCTTTCACACATCGTTCATTCAACATCTATTTCTCATAGTTTCTATCACACATTAATGCACTACATGCACATATACATATTTCTTAGATCTACTTATACATGCATGTAAGTATCATTACCCGATGACACACTCTCACTCCCTTTGGTTCACACTTTACTGTTGAGGGAATATTATACACATGAACCTCATTTTACTAAAACAAGTTCACCCTTCATGCATTTCAAGGGCATCTCTTTCTCACAGCCTCTACCACACATCATATGTGCACATTATACACATTCACGCTTATATAATTTCTTTTATTAATACTTTTTACACGTTGTGCTTGTAACACTATGATGCACTCTAGTTCCACAGTTCATACTTGATCTGATTGAGGGTCTCAATCTAAAATGAACCTCACCACAACACAAACTCAACACAATTTACGCTCTAAACTTTTTCGATCGCATATTTCTAGCTCACACATTCAAACCATTTCCTGATGAAGCAAGGTCCTATTCTATGGTTCATTCTTGATTTTTACGAGGGGTCTTTTATAAATGAACCTAATCTCATGCATACACATCCATTTATTGGGGGGCACATTTATCTACTTTTACACTCGCATTGCATTCCATTCCATCTCATCCACAACATATTGGATATCTTGGTCACATTTATTTGCTTACTTATGTTTACATGTAATTTTTATCTTCACATGTTAGACAGATACATTGTATGTCATTATATTTTCTATATACACTTGTGTGTTCACTTAACCTTCTAGTTTTGAATACAGAATTTCCATTGAAACATTACACTGTAACATTAATACTTGGCATAATTACCTATTACGATCCCACAATGGCTCCTGGGGGCATCTACTTTCATACACATCTTGTGCTATTGTTTAAAAACATTTAGTTAATCTTTCTTATTTTCCATATTAGCATCTAACTTACTAATCAGATTATAATATTTGAAGATGAAATTATATATTTACTAAAATGAAAACCTAAGGTGCTTCATGTGCATTAATTAATTTGTAGGAGATTTACTATATGTGTAATATTTATACATTTCTTGATACTATGACTCATTGTCTTCCATTAGTTTGTCATTATTTTCCACTAGTCTTTCTTGAAACTCTAAACTATATGATTCTAGCCACTTTGACCTCTAATTGTCTTGTGATATCTGAAGTGATGTCCTCAAAGTTTGCAACCCACTTTTTGTGTTGTACATAGTCTTCTTGTATATTTTCTTCTTATGTGTTCACTTATACATTGAGCTATCTTGGCTTTTACATCAAAGTCTTCTAAAATGTGTAATAGTCTCCTTTCTTGAATTAACACTTGTTTCACACACCACTTTGCTTGCATGTACTTGGTTTCTACTAAGCACACTCCACCACCACTGTAGGGCATCACACTCACACACAGTGGTCAGTCCTCCTTTGATTTGCATACTCCTTATATTGATTTCGAATGCACCCAAATAGGGAGGTCTATCATTTTTGAATCAACAACCCCATTCAACAATTTATAGTCATGTACAACATAGTTGCAATAATGGCACAACACTCACAATCAGTCGCAAATTAGACAATCAGGGAAACACAGACAGTGGCCAAAATCACAGGTAGAACAATAATAACATAGGGTGCCCCTAACCCTTCAATAATGCCTATGACAAGGGGGAAGTTACAGAGACTTTTCTCAGTTTGGAAGTATTTCACATCATTTTACACACGGCTTTTATAATTATTGGATAAATAATTCCTTCAACACTCGTTGCATGCATTACACCTTTTTTATCATCTTTTTGCATGTTAGAAAATTGGATTGGATTTGTCACACACAATGTGCAGTGATTTTTATATAGCAAGTAGTCAAAGGTATTAGAATAACAATAGTAATTTTCTCCCTACACTTCATCTGAAATTGGGTCACAATCCTTGTGATTGCCCCAAAAACTGCATTCAACACAACTGGTATGAGATTGTGCCAAAAATCTCATTCTATGTATAACATATTCATAATTCTTTGTGATCTTTCACTCATCACGGATCAAGTGCACATGTTCATGTGTATATTTTTAAGATATTTTTACAATACCTTTCTACGCATTTTAATCAAATTTTTCATATACATCTATTTAACTACTAATGTTCAACTTATTCTCTTTTGTAGGTGAGTCCTTATGGGAAGTATGTAGTGTCAGTGTCAATCACACCATCATCACACATCAAGTGACATCAATGCGTAGTTACAACGTGAATTTTACACATACATTTCACTCCTCAGCAGTCATGATCATTTTCACTTCCTCTTCTCTAACATCCATGCTTTAAATATTTTTATCACTCCAAAGATTCGATCAATGTCTCATCAGCACGTAGACTTTTCACCATCGATCTACATTATTATGAGGTACACATCTCCTATCTACTTTATGAATCGAGAATTCACTCAAAAATATAAATTGGGGGAATAGGATGTAGAAAGATGTAAATGACGCACTTTGGGTATATTTCTAGGTCCTAGTCATATACTATAAATATTCATATGATTCCTAAGCAAGAAAACATACTAATTGACCACTGTCTTTGATATCTTTGCTTGACTTTCTGAGTTTTCAATTCTTGTCTTACACACCTTCTTTCCCAGTCTAACCTTTGACACTTCATTTTTCTAAGTCTAGACATTAGTGCTCATTCAGGAATGTTGTGCACCTAGAACCCTCATCCCCTCATGGAGTGCCCTAACCTCTTTGTATAGAATATTTCATGATGCTTTGGGTCTTTTCTAGCCAAGTTTGGGAATTATTATTTTCTTGGTGTATAAGACCTTTGATGCTGATTTATTATTTGAAATTAAAGCAAGGGAATCATATAAATATAAAGCTATGTGACCATAATAAAGGACCAAGCACTAAGCATCTACTATCACCACCTAAGATTGCATTCAAAGGCATTTAAGAGCATTCAAGCATCCATCTAGATTCATTCAAGGGATAAGGGATTGGTTCTTCTATATACACTTCATAGGAGGGGAAGTTCATTTTTCCATGCACACATCTATTTACATTTTCTACATCTAGCTATTGCTCGATATCAAGTGTGACTCGTACAAGAGCCACCTAGGGCACAATTCTATACACACATGCGTAAAATTACATGGATTTTGAAATGTAGTGCAGTTCTCAGATCGTAAGTTCACTCAGTCGGGTAACTGTCAGGGTCAGTCTGACTCCTAATTTTTCATATTTTTCTTTGTAGGATTTGATATGTTTTGGGGTTTTGTAGTTACTCTTTCTTCTTGCAGGTTTTAGACAATTAACAAAGAAGTACAATGACAAACATGCGACTAAAAGTGACATCTAGCGAACCTCTGTGTGACCTTGCAAAATCATTTTTCTAAGGTTCTTAATAGTCATAGGTGCTTAGAGGAGGTCTGCAGGGCCCCAGGTGCACCTTGACCACCCTAGTCCTAACATTTTTGAGCACTCGCAAAATTTTCTAAGGCTCGGTTGTAAAATTATTCCCTCCTATTCTAATAGTTTTCCAGTTTGGCACACCTTCGGGATGATTGTGAATCAGCTAAGTATCTTACCCTCTCCCTTACAACTAGGGTTTCATATTTTTCTAACTTACTTGCTTGGGTAAAATCTATACTTCATTGTCTATATCTATGATGTTACATATTTAGATTTAGTATTTATTTATTTTAGTATTTTTTTAATCAACCTGATAATAGGGATCCTATATGAGACAATTCCCTTAGTCTTTGTTTCCTTTTAATGATAGGATTTAGGAGCATGTACAATCACTTTCTTGGCTATATTATTTTTCAGTTCCTCTTCTATAGATTTTTTCCTCTCAATATGTGTTTCCATGTGATGATAGACACTAGGTTCATATTTATTTGTGCTCTTGGTCATGTTACCTATAGGTACCCTCTTGTATATCTTCTTGATATAAATAGGGATCTTTAATAGTTATGTTCTCATCCATATTACATATAGGTACTTCTTTCTATCACTTATGTATCTTTATTTTATAGCATTAATAGATGATCAGTACTCTACCTTCCCAGGTCAAGCTTAAATGAGGCCTTTTGTAACTCTAAACATGAAATTAACAGTCTCCATTTCTCTTCCTTTTCCTTCAATATATTGATGTTCCTTTTGTATAAGTGTGGGTATAACACTCCCTCCAGCATATTCTTGACTAGACTGCACATCGTCAAAATAATTTCCTTCCTGTGGCTCATAATCAATCTAAAGATTCATTTTACCCCTTCTCATTTATAACAACATCATGTACAAACTTATCCTCCCCTTCCACTCCTCTTTTTCTAATTTCACTCTTATTTATATTATGATCCATTGAGCTAGCTAAACCCTAGTAACCATGGTTTCCTTTAAATACTTTTGCTTAAACTCCATTATAATTTCCTCAAAAGAGGATGAAGAAGTAGCAATAACTAATTTCCTTCTTTTGGGTTATTCTTTCTCAAGGGATTTGTTGGAAGTAAAAAAATCCATGATACACCTTTACAGGAAGGATTAAATGACGTATAATATCAATAATTTAATAATCCCTTAGTAGGAAAGGACCTTCTTATTCCCTCCATTTCACCTTACCACCATAATATCCAGTGATTTGAGGAGAAAATAAGGATGATTTATTATCCTTTAATCACTGACATGTGACAACAATTTAAAATGGTAGGAATAAAAAAGGGAAATTCTAACTTCATAGGTAATAGTGCCTCAAGATGAATAATGTTACAGCAAGAAAATGTTATAGTAATAAAGTGCACAAGATTCCTTTCTTGGTATCATGCATATACTCTCCCAGAATAAGAAAACTCATCCATGCATTTTAATCCTCTCTACTTTACAATAAATCATATTTCCACCGTGTATGGGAGATTCAAAATCCACCCAAGGTTTTTATCTAAAACTATAATCTGCAAGCCCCCTTATGATCGTTGTTATATTTTTCCAAGCTTCAAGTAACTTATAGTGCCCACACCTTTTATAGCTCAGTTACTGGTTGTTTCTTTGCTCATAGACATGTTTTTATAGAGATTTGTTATATCTTGCACATTATATTAGAGATTTGATCTTATTAGACATGTGTGGACTTTTTTGGCGAATAGTGCCAATTTAGCTTAATTTCTATGTTGTCACATTATCATATGATGTCATGGGTACTAACGGATATGATGTTGTTTTTGGAACATAATTATATTGATGGATACTTAGTTGTTGCATGTTGGGATTCTATGGTTATATGTCACTCTATCATCTTGTCTAACTTTTTGAAGAATTGAGTATAATTGTGCACGTTATCACATTTTGATTTCAGTAGGATGTTAGGCTAATTTAGAACTCATTGACATCTTACTAAGTCATTGGTTTATATTTTATCAGACAAGTGCGGTTAATGTGTGCAATGAGTGTGCAGGTGACAGGTTTACAGGAGAACGTGGGATTCAGGCCAACTACACAATCTTACACAAGCATCCCACGGGCTAAGCCCTAGCCATGTTTATTGCTTGAGGCCTTAGCGTATAGAATTATTTTTTTGGGACACCATGGGTGGTCCTCTTTTTGTAATGTATTATGTCTTGTAATTATTAACCTTGCTTAGGGTAATTGGTTGTGTTGTAAACTTGTTTTTAGGAGTTAATGATCCCACTTTCATTAAGTTTTGATTTTTTTTAATGATGTACTTAATTTTGGGGGTTTAGGGCCACATGTGAACCCTTGGGTGGTCCCCACACCCTCTAACCATGTGCCTAATCTTTCCAAACCCGAAATTGGGTTATTTTGGGCATTTTTAGGGAGCCCTTTTTAGTTTGGGAGTCCCCTTAACATAAAATTGAGCCCTTGGACCCTACCTAATGGGTAGGGGGGCTTATTTCCAAGGCTAGAGGGAGTTTTCCCTCCCTTTTTGCCTCTTGTTTGGTCACCATCCATGTAAGGGGTGTGGATTGGAGTGCTTGTTAAAAATTGCACTAGTTTTGTCTTGTCAACATTTAGAGTAATTTGGGAGAAGAGGGCTAAAAGACAATTTTACCCCTTCTCTCTTTTGTTTTGGCATCTTTGACCTTGAAGGAGGAGAGGGGTGACACATGTCACCCCCTCATTTGTGTGGATTTTTGCTTGCTCCTCTTCAAATTTCCCTTCATGGGAATTGAAGAGAACCTTTTTTTTGGGAGCTTTTTGCTTGGATGCTTGGGTGATTTGGAGCTAGGAGTTGCTTGGGTCAAGAAGTTGGAAGTTGGAAAGCTTTTTGGAGAGCTTTCTTTGAGGTAGGCTCTTATGTCTCATTGCATGTGTTGTATTCATTTAGTTGTTAGATTGGCTACTTGAATTTGTTATTGTTGCATGTGGATTTTGGTTGTTGTTTGCTTGTTTTACTCCCTCCATCATATGGCATGATGGAGTTTTTGGAGTTTGTGGGGGAAGAGAGAGGGATTTTTCCTCTCAATCCTCAAGGCTTGATGGAATAAGCCTTATAGGGTATTAGTGTTTTCCCCTCAAATGGTTGAGGTGGGGAAGTTGATTCATTTGGCTTTTAATCTCCTTCCCCATTCTTGGTAAGGAAACCCCATTTGGGGTTTGAAAATCCTTCCAAGAAGGACTTGGAGAAAGGGTGGAGGAAATAAGGAGGGTTTAAATGATATATGAGCAATAAGGATGGTATGGAGGTCTTGTTATTGTGCTTATAATCTTGGTAACAACTTTTGGAGAACTCCTCTCCTCTCTTCCCCTTGGGTTTTAGAGGTAGAACTTGTTTTCTCCTCCTTTTCACCTTGTAAAGTTTAGGGGTCTTGTTTTATTCTTGACCTTGTGTTCATGTGAATGTGTCTTTGCTTAGTTCACCCTTACTCTTGTGCAAGTTGTTGGTTAGTTGTCCTCTTTCCCATGGGCTTGGGGGAGGCTAGCATGCATCCCAACCTTGGGAGAGGCATGTAATGATGCCTATGGGTTGGGTGGCAAACAAGCTCTTTCTCCTTGATGGTTTTCTTGAAGGCATGAAGGTTGGAGCTCAAGGTTAGAAGTTGAAGATATTGAGAGATTTTTCTTTTTCTTCTCTATCCCTTGTGAAAAAATTCTTGGGATTCTAACTTCTTGAGTATGTCTTGTGGAAGACTTGTACTCCTTGTAAAATTTCCTTTTTGTAATTTTGCATTCTTGAAATCTTGAGCCATTTTTTGAGCTAAGTAATCTACCTCAAAGTATTGTAAAAATATTGTGATAAATCTTCTTGAGTAGCTATGTATTTTGTATGTTGGTACATGTGAACTTCAAATCTTGAAAATGAAATATTATTTTGTTGTTTTTCTTTAATATGAAAAAAAAAATATTGATTTGTAATCTCCCTTTTGAAAGAAAATGTATAAGTTGGAATATGAATGTATTGTGAACTTATTTGTACCCTTCAGGTTGAATATCTATCGTCTTTAATCCCTCTCGAAATAGTTAGTAACTTATTAACATTTGTAAAGCAATATTAAGGAGATAATTGTTGATTTCTCATTTGGATAAATGAATTAAAAAGAAAAAGAATATTTGTTGTTTGCTTGCTACCTTGTTGTGATGATTTATAAATGGTGTAAAAATGAATAGCTTTGAGAAACTAGATACGTGCTTTCCCTATATTGTAAATCAAAGGATAGAATGAAAACCTATTATCTTGAGTTCAAGCTTGAAATCTTTACCTTGTGTTACCATGTATGTATGAAATGAAAGGCATGGATGTGAAGTCACTACGCCACCATGAAAGATCAAAGTAGACTTGCAATTTTTTTATCATTTAAGGCGGGGGATTGGTATGCTATGATATATGTAAAGAATGAAATTTTTAAGTCAATCCAAGGCTATATGAGAAAGATTGAAGATTATTATATTTTTGTTGTTGTTGTCATATCAATTACAGGTTATAAAACAAATTATGTGTTATGTTTTAGATGAAAAGTTGAAGCATTTAATTACATATACTATGTTCAAGAAAAAAAAAAGTAGCAGAAATATGTGATCCCAACTCATGTATGTTTTTATGACTGAAAATTTAAAATTTTACAAGTTTCAGACATTCAGATACATACCCTTATCATTTTAGTAATTTTCCATACTGTATTAACAAAAATATTTCAAGAGAGTACATTTACAGTTTGCAGAGTTAGAGCACATATCAGATTTGTTTTGAGGGCGCTTGATTTAGATTTTCCTTAGGGTGTTCACATTATGGTATGAAAAGATATGTAGATATGTGTGTGTGAATCATTTAGCTTCCAATGGGACATAATTGTTGTTTGTCCCTCCATGTTTTCACCAGCAAAATAAAACTTGAAAGGGGAAGATAGACCCGAAACAAAAAATAAATCAAAATAAAACCACCAAATGGGTTGATCACATTTAATACCCAATACAGAATGTGGAGAAATAACTCAATCTAAACAGTATTTCAACTGTCTTTTTCCTTGCATAATGTAAAATAATCGAAAAAATCAAATAAAACAAAAACTGTGAGGGGGATGGTCCAAGCCCTCCCCCCATCCAAAACGCTAAAAAAAAATGGGCAACTTCTAAAAATAAAATCCGCATGCATGTGTATCGCCCCTATTGCCGGCCGCCCTTCACAAAATGAAAATAATATTGATAGTAATTTGCTGCCATCTTCCATGGAGATAAACCCATTGCACAAAAAAATAAAATGAATTTTTTTTGGAAGCTCTATCTTTCAGTGGCCGCCCCACCAGTAGAAGAAATGAAATAAAATAAAGTAATATATATATAAAATAGAGAGAGAGAGAGAGAGAAATTTTATATAAATGTATGTGTATCAACAAAAGAAAAAGAGAGAGAAAGAAAACACCTCTTGTGATGGTTCGAATCTCTCAAAACAGTATGCAATGCTGGTTTCATAATAAAAGAAAAATTCTCATAGCACTCCAACAACCTACAACAAGAGACAAATCCAAAATGAAAAGAAAGAGATAGAAAAGAGAAGAGATAAGGAATTTTAGGGCACAATTTTGATCTAGGGTTGAGGATTGTTTAATCCTAGGGCTCAAATAAAACCCTACTCACTTTAAGTCACGGGTTTTGGTGGAAATGGTATTTTAAATAAAAAGGGGAAATATGGGTCAATATATGTTTTTGGGGATGACTTTACCCAAGGATGAATAATTATATTTCCATGTGGTGAAGTTATTAAAGTGAATATATATAAAAAAATAATAATAAATTAAATGTGTGTAATATAACAAAAGATAAAATTAAATTAAATTGAATTGATGTCTTAAGCAACCATGAGGGATTATTAATTAATAAGAATTAAGGGTTAATGGAAAGAGCTAAATAGATTTTTAGTTTGTTACTTCAAAAAAAAAAAAAAGTCTATTTTCTGATGTCCTGAGGCGGGGTGTGACATAACTCCACATATATCTACTCATATAAACCTTGAAATTTTGGTAAAAACTCCCACCATCATGCATATTTAACTTTTTTTTACAAATCTGGTCATTCTCCATATCTAAGTAATATTTTGGCTCTTTTTGGATCGTAGAACCCCCCATCCCTCAGTTCAATGATAGATCACAAGAAATTTTCCTTCCGATTTTAGAAACGTAAAAAATCTACACATATATATAATGATAGTAAACCGGCATTTTCAAAGTGTAAAACCTTCCAGTTTGGTCACGTGAGTATTAAAATACTACCTTTTGAAAGCCTTCATCATTCAAACAAAATATGTAACACAAGTGGTAAATCATAATTTAAATACTCTCCTTTCATAGTATTCATACTGTCACCTTTCAATTCCTCAATTTAATGGGTGATTAGTAATTAACGATGATAAGATGAGGCAAACACTTCCTCATCATTAGGTACCTTTAACACCTTTACCCTTACCCCGTGAGTACTTATATTCATATATTCACCATCATTTCCCAATCTTCTAGTATCCTTATTTTTAATACCACATTTAATAATATTTAATTTATCCATCTCTTTGAATATATTCTTATTTTCATAAAACCCTAAACAATATTGATGTCATGTGATCTCATTATTTAAATTCAACCTAGAATCCCTAACTAAATAAGTTGCATGTCATTTATATAATCCATCACTACATATTTTAAGCATTCAAATAGGTCAAAGAGTCTAGCTTCCTTTATTTTGAACCATGTGTAGGTCATATAGCGATGTCTTAGCAAGAAAAAAGTCACTCCAAATATTTTAAAATGGTTTCAAGGGATAAAGGATTAGGCCACATAGTTAAAGCATATTATACCGCACTATTAATACACTAGATAAATTCTCTATTCTATATATGGCATATTATCTTTTTTTCAATATACATGAGGGCACCCATAGGAGGTTGACGTATATCACATTCATACTTACACAAACATTTAAGATAGTTTCATGAGGCTTTATATTGTGTGAGGCCATGTAGTGTAGCACTTGGATTGGTTCAATGGAGTAGATTGTTGAGGATACTCTAGCCTCACCACACATATGATTTATCCTTTTTGTTATCTAATATTTTTATGAATAATATTGGAAGTGTATAGGGTTTTCACTATGTGTTTACACCTTAATTAATTTCTAAGAGTGTTGTAGAGTTATAAAAACTAAGAATTGTGTAGGGATTAGCAATGTATGTAAAATATTCTAATCTAATTAACTTTCAACATCAACTATACCTGATCAAAATAATGTTTTCCAAATTGAATAAACTAAATGATTTATAAATGATAAGAAAATAGTTCAAAACAAAAGAGAAGAGATAAAATTAGTTTTTCAAGTTGATTCTAGAATGATATGGGTGTGTAAAGTAGTAGAATACATAAATTTGAAGCTTTAGATTCTATACAGAAGATTATAAAAGTCGAGATCATGAATATTAAGTACCAAATATATACAAAATAGGTAAGAACTATATGGCCCACAATAGGGATTGTGTGGTTTTAAGCCAGGGGATATTTGGTCTATGAAACCTTATATGTGCTTCACTTGTCTAAAAATGGTGCTCATTGTTTTTCACACTTTATTACATGATATCAAGATGATTTGTGATGACCTACAATAAATTAGAAACCCTAGCAACTTGTAGAACCCTTCATCAGATCTTTAACAAACCAAAGGAGAAGAAAAAAATGTGTGTTTGTTTGAGAGTGGAATAACATGGGTGGTCCACCCTCCCTATTGTTAAACCAATTCTAGTAATGTACTATATATCCTCAATGTGGAATCAATCATCATTTGGTTCTTCTAAGTGATTTTGCAAGTGTGTATAGCTAACCAACACCCTAAGGTTTCCCTCATGTTTTTAGACACTAAGATAATGAGTTGACTATGTATTATATAATGTACCTAGGATAGTAATTGTGAGATATAGTTTCCCTCATCTATGTGACCTAACCCTTATAATGATTAAAAACCTTGTGTAATGCTTTGAGTAAATTTTCTCTTGTTTAGGACATGCTCTATGATATTTACATACTTATGGATTGGTGAATTTAAACTCCTTAACCTGGTTAAGTTCTTCATATTTGTGGTAAATACTTCATTAGATTATGTGCAATTGATTTGAGCATATTTAGAAACTCTTTGAGTGTTTTTAGAATGATGTTTTTAATAGTATCTTGTGAGAATTCCATATGAGTTATAAGGTGATAATGACTTGTTTATATAGTTTTCTATAGGAAATATATTATGTTAAGGCCAATCCTAGGAAGATTAAATTACCTAAATAATTATCTAACATTGAAATCATATTCATCGATGGATAATGGGTTGGACTGTAAATGTTAGATAGGACCAAACCCCACATCCTAACCCTTTGATGTAGTTTTAGATAGGATATAGGAGCACATAAAGTGAAATTTATATGACATGAAGATCATATGTTTTATGTTGATTTGATTGAATAATATTTCCATAATTTTTTGACAAATCATGGTATGAAGATAAGCAAGTTATATAATGGATAGAGAGATGATGATATTAGATTCTAAATGTGATCATTTTTTTTATCAAGGAAACAAGGTCAAAGTTGACACTACAGAAGGAAAATTTACTAGATCTTAGTTTCTACATTTTCTTCCTTTAAATGTGTAATTAAAATTACATTCTTAAAGGAAAAACATACTTGAGTGTGCACAAAAAAATTTCCTTCATTCAAAGGGACCTCATGATATATTGTTATCGGCATGATCTATAATGAAACCTGCAACATAGAGTGTAGTCAACGTCTTAGATATAAATTAAAATTTAACTCAAAATATGGATAATGCATTGTAATTTTTAAAATTACACAAAATATATGTAAAACATAGAAATAATACACCTTTTTGTGAGATGAGGATCCCCAATTTTTGTCATGCCTTGGAGAGTTGGAATATTCTTTAGATATTTCAAAGGATTGGGGGTGATCAGTCCCTAATATTTTGACATAGGAGATATTAAATAAGGAATAATTAGACTACAAATAACCAATGTTGTTTGAATCCTTCCCAATTTGAGAATATGAAGAGAGAAGAGGAAATATCAATCTATGAAGCTAACATTTTTACTTCTACGATTTCCATATTTAATAATATGGCCATAGAAGGGGAAAGATCAATCTACAAATATCGTATTATTGCTTCAAAATTTTACACTAAACTCACTAACCACACCACTATAGATGGATCTAGGCAAAACTTTATCCAACTTGAAAAAAATATACCTTAGAATATATGCACATTGTCATGCCCCCATAAGGTGATATTTTTCTTGAATTGATTATTTATATTTCTTTGAATTTTCTAGGGAGAAGGAGACCCATTCCCCCAAACCCATTTTGTATCAGAATTTTTCAATAATACTATGAAAAAGGAATGAATTACTCATACCCCCTATAACCTACTCTAAAAGGTGTCATTTGTATTTGTAACTATGTAAAAAACCCCTATAAAAAGTTAATAGAAACTGTAGAGATGGGAATTTGAGTGAAACATCCCTTTGTTTAAGAACATATGGAGAGATCAAAACCATACCATAGTCCTAACTGTGTTATATGGTTTTGAAAATTTTGAATTCTGCAACATTTTTAGTATTTGTGACCTTTTTTGAGGATTTGATACTTGTGGTGATTTTTTCTTGTATCATGCAATCTTTCTATATCTATGGAAACACTCTGTTGAATGCCCCCTCTTTTGAGGAATGTTTGATAAATTATTTGAGTGCATGGCTCAATAAAACATATGAGAACCCATGTACCATATGTGGGATATTTTGAAGGTTGAAGTGATGGCAACCTATAATAATTTGTACCTACAAGGGGTATGTACATGGTGGCAACCATGACGTAGAGAATGAGAAAAAATCAATAAGAAACAAACAAGAATACATGTGTAAATAAACTAGTAACTATAGATAATAATAGCAATCATGTCCTACTCCATAGGAAAACAAATGTATAATTATCATAGTAATCATGTCAAGATTCATAGCAAAAACAAAAGTGTAAGCATAAATGGAAGCTAGAGATATTATATTAATAGAAATAAAAGTGTGTAGACAAGTAAACAAGATCATGTAAAACATAGTCAGATATAGGCATGGAGCTGCAAACATGGCACACCCACGGGTCTACACAACAATCACATTAGAAGAAACAATGTGCCATAATAATAGAAGCAAGTGCATACATGAAAAGTAGGCATGAAACCACAAACATGGTACACCTACAATGTCACAAGACAATCAAGTCCCTTAGGTCATATACAACAAAACATTACATCATTGTAGTCAGATAAATCCATATATTAAGAAACCAAGGAATTAATTTACATAAAAAAGTACTAAAAATGTTATAGAAATCAAGTGTATCAAATAGTAATACTAATAATAGAGATAGTAAGATAAGTTAGCACTGCATAAGATGCATGTATTAGTTCCTTGGATCCAATAGATAGAAATAAGCACTATGTATGTAACAAGCATGATGAGGAAGATATAAAATAACATGTAATGAAATAAAAGCAATTTTAAAGTGTGGAGGGATGCCCCAAAGATATAGTGTAAAGAACTAGATTGGATCCTATCACCGTGCAACAATCTGTAAGTGCATTGCATCAATATCAAGATATCTTTGAAAACATTTGTGTAAATAATATATATATTATATGTATCAAATCAATGTAACCAACGTCATTTGTAAAGTAACATGATAACCAAGAAAACTAGACTAGGTCTTGATTTTTTATTTTTCTCATATTTGATTTTTTTGTATCATATGATTATTTCAATATTTTTACATTGCTTTGAGGATATTTGTGTACAATTAGGGGAATAACACTATATCTTAGCATTTGTAGAGAATATCATCTATGTTGGGGACAAAATTAATTATACATAAGGGGAAAACCCCCAAGGGAAGTGATGTTCATGTTTTTATCTATTTTTTGGTAGTGTCGATGAATATGATCATGGCGCAATCATTTTTTTAATGAGTGTTTCCAAAATTACACCCCGTGTAATTTTGAACAACTCATCAAAAATGGACTTATCCAGAAACAATTCTTAGGAAATCCACACAATATTAAGCTATCCTTCTACAAAGTGCAGTCACGTAGTGTTCTGTGATTTCTCCTAAATTATAGAAAAAGGGAGCATCGAGTAGAGAATTAAATGGATTTTTTATGGAGATAGTGTTTCACGAAAGTTTGTTATTCTTTCGCAACACTAAGGAGGTAAATATTCCATGGGAATAAAATCAATATCTCATGTGTCGAAGGAAAGTTAAAACATCACGGGGTTTCATGCCCACTAAAATGTTAGAAAATTAAATAAGGACAAGATCCACATAGTGAGCAAAGGAATGAGAATCTTAGTGCTTCACCATATGCAGAAACAAAATGTCATGTAGATTTAGAACATAGCTTCTTGTGGAGTTTTTCAATTTCATAGAACAAAGGATTAAGTCCACTAAGATAAAGGCCATGAAATGGAAGATGTGGTGTTGTAAGGCATGATGTGGAAAGGAAAAAACAAGTTCAAATGTGACTAAGGTTGGAAACTGCAAGATACTAACATAGTGTCCCATCGATTTCTCAATTGAATTTATTTTGCGAGTTCTCACAGAGCCACAAAACAAAGCAACATAGTTGCACATAAATTTAAATGCGAGAAGAAAGAAGATATCCATGGCATAGTGATAAAGTGTAAAGGAAAAGTGTGGAAGTTTCCAAAAATCATGGCGGGAGCTATGAAACATCCAAAATCCACATAATTAAGAACCAAATCACAGGTTTTTTAATGTATTACGGAGGTTAGAGATTCTTTTGCACATCATCTTGAGGATGCAGAGGCCATGGGAAACCATGGAAATCATCTTAAGTCCATGGATTGCACATAAGATCCGCATCTATTTTGAAAATCAACATTTAACCACTTCACCAACCAAAATTTAATGAAGTGTGGGCATTGTTTCTTCTCTTACAAAATATTATGGCATGTGATTCAATCTATGTCAGGTACCCATACTTCTCTGCAAATTTATATGGTGATGTTTCCTTGGTGGTTTAAACTTTCCTTTTTGTGCCTCTCTTTCCTTCTCTCTTCTTCTTATCATTTTTTATAAGTCTAGAAATCATCCAAAAAAAGAGATCCTTTTTTTATAATGGAACCATGCCAAAATGGTGACTGAATTCTCATGAGCTATAGACCTCGGATTTGGTCTCTACGACACATTTTTACCTTTGTCTAGGAATGTAACTGATTGTGTATATTTTAATAAATACATCTTTTTTGTGTGGTTATTCTCTATCCTATGCTCATTTTCATTGCATTCTTGCCTCTCTATTTACTTATTCGGTATGTTGTGTGCCTTGTATTCACATGTTTCCATTTATATGTGTTGTAAATGTGTGGGAAGGGTTAGTTACAGAAATTTGGGTCTCTGGTACGTTCTTCTAGCCTCTCCTCCTACATTTTCTTCCCTTTTTAGAGAGTGACCATCCATTATTTTCAAATCCTATCACCACTCCTATTAGCTTAGGATTTTCCTTATGCATCTCTTTCCCTCTCTCCCCTCCTTTATTCTTTGGGTGTGTTTGTGTAGTGTAGTTGTAGGAGTAGTTTTAGCATTAGGTTATATTATGTTTTATGGATTCTCCTAACATGGGAAATAGAGTAATTCGGCCTTCTCTGGAGGTCTATCTCAAGCCTTAAGTCCCACACTTAGAGATAGTCCCATGGTTGCCCAAAATTTTGGATCTCCCACGATTTAGGAAAGGGTGTAAATTTTTAGCGTTAACATTTTTGGCATGCCCTGTGGGACAAGATTAAATAACTTTACAACTTTATATAATCAAATTTTATGTGTTCTTTGTGATACCCAGCCTTTGGAGGCAGTTCTTAACACATCTAGTGTCTCCATTATTCAAGAAACCCATTCTATGAGTTTACAGACCGTTCCCTTCATCTTTCCACGCATTTTCATGTTTTCATCTCTCTCCAAATATATCTTCAATTCTCTCATTTTAGTTCAGTCCCCCTTCATTTGTAGTAGTGGGATGATATCCCCAAAACAACCCTTAAAAACCTACATATTTTCTAAGGAAATGGACATCTATCTCTTATTTATCACATTCAAGATATAGCCAACCACTATGTCGTTAAAAAGATCAGAGAAAAAAACATTTATCTCATATGTCTTGTTTCATCATTCAGAGGTAAAGAAAGATATTGGTATAATAGTTTCACTCCACAATCCATTTCCACATGGGATCAACTAGAAGAACAACTACAAAACTGGTTCATGGAGAATGTGAATGTCATTTCTCTCATGGAAAAACTCAGCAAAATACAGTGAGATTCAATGGAGTTCATAGCTTATTTCAATATTATATTCTCAAGAACATGGCTCAAAATCCCTTAAAATTTTATACCCTCACAAGGAATGTCATTCTTGTATTATTTGAGGTCTTTGGATGTTGATTTAGTTGTATTAATCCAAAATTTATGAGGTAATACTCTTCCTTAGGCTCTTGCAAGTGTATTAAAATCTGGGAATATACTCAATTAGGTTAGAATAATGAAATTTATCCCCATTACTTCTATTTTTCCATCACCATCTCAAATTCTCCATAACCCCCTATGCAAATCAATAAAAATATACCATTCTATTCCAAAAACAAGAATATATTTTACTTCCTAGCTCTCCTTTTCGTGCTCTAAAATTTTATCATGCCCAAAATATCCCCTATGATCTGTAAAATTGATCTCCATCTCCACCCAAGCCATTACCCAATCCTTGAAAACCTTTCCATAATGTTTTGAGAAGCCTCAATGTTCCAAATTTTTCCCCAATGCTCTACATGAATCGTATTAATTCTAGTTACCATACAAGGTGGGTAGATAACGATGTTCTCTAATTCTATAGATAGGAGGAACCACATAGATTAAGATATGTTTTGGAACATCATTTGGCCTCCCCAAGTGATTAAATCATCAGTCTAGAGCCCAAGCCTTCTCTACTTGCTAATTTAATCAAGGAGAAGGATCTTACCAATGTCGCATATCCAACAAATTACTCCATGGATAAAAATTACACATTTATTGAGGATTGGTGTGAATCTAACTGGGAGGATGAGATGGATGAAACTACACAAAGGGAAGTAACTAGTGAAAAATAGAGTAGGAAGCTTTGAAGGAAGAAAATCAGAATGGACTGCAGGTTAAGGTGAAATATTTTTTTAACACTTATGACATATGTGGGTATGGGGAAGAATATTTTTCAAGTGAACAAGGTGAAAAAACTCAGTGCAATGATCTGCATTGCTCCACATGCCTTGAACTTGCTTCATGTTTGGCAAAAAATAAGACCGGGGCAGAGAATGAAGAGGAGGGGAATACATGCCCTAAAGTGGAAACAAAGATGTCCATGTAAGAGAAATAAACCCCAAGTCCATATCAGCTTGCGGACATCTAAAAGGAAGATGAATGCATCTCTACCGACTTTAGTCTTGGAGCTGAGTATGAAGAGGAAGAGAAATTCATGTAAATCAGCCAAAGAGTTACAAAGAATATCTTCCCAATCAGATATTTGGTTATTCTAGAACCAAAATCTGATTTTCCCCCTGTTATGCTCAATTTAGAGCATGAGGAAGATCATCAAGATGCTAAAGGTCAGCTCCAATACCTCTCAAACCCAAATGCAGAGAAACTAGAGGAGGTATATATCTTTTTATGGGTTGATACTTTGTTCAATAGTGAAGTGCAATAAATTTTGGCACTTACTCCATGGTATTTGGTTACAAAATTAATCACATGGTCCAATTTTGTGAGGAAGGGAAGTTTTTTCCCCAACCCATGGTAAGTTTTGTTTAGCTCCCTTTTATTTTGGTTAGATTAGGGTAGAATAGATTTACTTGTTGCAAAATAAGTGCATTATACACTCTCTGTATGTCTCACTTGAAACATGTATGATTCTTCCTATTTGTATATAGTTTTTATGGCCCTTTTTTGTTGTTGCATAGTTCAGCTTCCAGATCAAGTTTCATGGTAGAATCATATAGTGGGAGTAGTTTCCAAACTTTGACAAAGCTCCACATATCAACTTGAGTGCAGTGTTGAGTTGATGCAGATTAGGAGACATGATTTTAAGGTTGAGAATAGTTTTCTTCAAGGTTATGCTTGACTCCGTGCCCAATGGATGCTTCAAGTCTACTGGTCTTCATCAACTAGCATGAAGATATCCCCTAGAGGTCACCAAATTGTTGTCCAACATTACACCCTATATAATTTTGAACAACTCATCAAAAATGGACTTAGCCATGTTTTTCATCAGGAAAGTCATGCAAGACTAAGCTTACCTTCCGTGGAGTGTAGTCACATAGTGTTTTAAAGGTTATCGTAACTCACTGAATAAGGGAGCATCGGGAAGATATTATTTCAAGGAAGTTTGTTAGTATTTTGAGGCACTAAGGAAGTCAATATTTTGCGTACACCAAATTAATATCTCATGGGTTAAAGGAAATTCATATCATCACGGGGTTTCATGCCCACAAAAAAGTTAGAAAATTGGCTAAGGATAGGATACACATAGCAATCAAAGGAATGAGAATCTTAGTGCTTTTTGGTATGGAGAAACATAGTGTCATTCAGATACAAAATACATAACATCCTATGGAGTTTATCAATTACACATAACCAATGATGAATTCCATCAAGTTAAAGGCTGCGATGTAGAAGAATGTGGTGCCACAAGGCACCATGCAGCAAAGAAAAAACAAGTTCAAATACAACTAAGGTTGGAAACCATAAGATACTAACTTGGTGTCCCGTGGGTTTCTCAGTTGAAGTGATTATGTGGGTTCTCGTAGAGTCATAAAATGAAGGAACATAGTTGTACATAAAGTGTCACATAATAAAAAATAATATCTATGTGGTATAGCAATAAAGTGTGAAGGAAAACTGCGGAATTTTTCAAAATCCACAGTGAGATGATGAAACACCTAAAGTTGCACAACAAGGAAAATTCATGGGATTAGGTCGAAGGCTACAAAACGTAAAAAATATGTCAACACTCAGAAACTATATGTAATGAAGAAGTAACGCATGAGTGGTTTAATGTATTGTAGGGATTAGAACATATTCTGCACATCATCTTGAGGATGTGGAGGCTGTGAGAAACCATAGAAGTTATCTTAATTCCACAGATCACACACAAAAGATGCATCTAATTTGAAAATCAATGATTAAGTTTTGATGTCATTTCCTCTCGTACAAAATTTGATGGCATGTGATTTGATCCATGATAAGCACCCATACTTCTCTACAAAAATCTATGGAAATTGGTCGTTGGTGGTTGAATTCCTCCTATTGTATCCTCTCTCTTCTTCTCATTTTCTATAAGTGTGAAACTCATCCAAAAAAAGAGACTCTCTTTGTTGTAATAGAACCATACCAAAATGGTGTCCAAATTCTCACGACTTCCAGACCTTGGATTTGGTCTCAGTGACACATTTTTTCCTTATTCCATGAATGTAACCGATTGTGCATATTTTGAGAAATAAATCTTTTGTTTTTGTCTATTCTCCATATTCTCATGTTCATTGTTTTCTTGTCTCTATGTTTCCTTCTTTGGTATGTTGTGTGCCTCAAATTTTAATTTTTCCAACTCTTGTGTGTTTTCAATGTGTGGGAAGGGTTAGTTACAAAGTTTCAAGTTTGTGGCACATTTTTATTCCCTCTCCTCCCACACTTTATCCACTTTCTTCCCCTTGTGAAGAGTGATCGCCCCTTATTTTCTAGTGCTATCACTACCCCTATTATATTAGGATTTTCCTTATCCATCTCCTTCTCTCTCTATATCCCTGATTCCTTAGATGTGTTATTGTAGTTAGTTTTAGGAGTATTTTTAACATTAGGTTAGATTATGTTTTATGGTTTCTCCTAACCCATGAAATAGATTAATTCATCCTTCTCTGGAGGTCTGTCTCAATCCACAAGTACCACACTAGGAAACAGTCCCATGTTGCCCTAAAATTCTAGATCTCCCATGATTTAGGAAAGGGTGTAATTTTTTAGCATTAACAAAGAGTTGGTGTCTGATTAACAAAAATAAGAAGTTATTAGCCTAAAAGAGGACACTAGGGTATTAATGTTAATCTAATTAGGAGGGATAAAATGTTGTAGTAAATAGACTAAAACAGTATGGAATAAATGTAAGTAAACTATTCTAAGTGAAATAAAACCCTAAATATGCAAGAGAAGGAAGAGAAATAGCTTAGTTGATTGGAAGTGACTATTGCAAGTTGTCACGGATCTAGAAATAAAATCAGTAAGTGCATCCAAACACTCAGGGACCATGTGAGGGATAGATCTAGAGGATATAAGATGACTAAGGCATGTGGGAGTGTACTGGGGTGCCTCGGGGTACCCTGGTCTATAATCTAGGGCGCTCTGATCACTGTAAATGCTCAAAACCTGAATCTGATATGGTCGGCAAGTGTCTTCAAATGCTTCTTTTCTATTGACCTAGATATTTTGGATGATCTCTGTAATGACCTGTAATGAAAAAGGAAATATCAAACCCTAGAAAATAAATATGCAAATGAATGGGTCAAACTGACCTTAGTCGCCAAACTAGTGGTTTTATCATTGAGCACTACACTACATTTCAGACCTGGATGTAGTTTTGGTGTGTGTGTATGTGCATGTCTTACCCTTGGTGCTCTTGTGTTAGTCACACTTTGTGAAGTAGAAAATAATAGTAACTATAGAAAATGTAAATATCATGTGTACATGGAATAGAATAGAATCCCTCCCCCTATGCAATGTGTGTGATGCAAATCTCCTAGCCTTAATGCATGGCACTATGTGGATGCAAGTTATGAAATGGATGTAATTCTAGATGGAGTAATATTAGTATGTGATGTTATGACCTGAGACCCTTATTATGGTCTTATAACTTTATATTTATAGGGCTCCCAAGCTTAATTTCATAATTAATCCTGACAAGGCCGACTAGGAAAAATATAAAGACAAAAAATGGCTAGAAATGCCTCAAAAAGAAGTAAGAAAGGATGTGCATAGACTGGGGCACCCAAAGTGAGACCAAGGCACCCCAATACAGGCTAGGGTGCCCTTATTTTGGGCTAGAATGATAGGGAAGTTACAAAATGGGTAAATACATGCAATAGATTATGTAGGAATGGAGAAATAAAATATAAAATAAAGATGGCTAAAAGTTGGGATTAATTAGTACTTTATCCACTTGATAACCTTCTAAATAGTAGCATAAAACTGGGATAAATAATGCCTAAATTGCATGATTTTGTGTCTACATTTTTCCCCCACTTTATGTTGGTGAGAAAAACGCTTGGTACCATAAAGTAGATAGATATGCATACTTGATATCCATGTCGAGTGTAGAAGAAGTTATGTCAATGGACTAGACTCAAGCATGGAATGACAAAAATAAAAATGTGGAGGAGCATAGATACTAAAGATGAAAAATGCGCATAAAAAGTGATGAGAGTGAACCTAGGGAGAATCACGTGTGTAGCTACTATTGTGTGTAGTGTACCTCCATGGTTTGTAAAGGAAAGTTCCTATAGTAGTGTGTTGTCATTGTCATTATCATTTTTGTTATTGTTGCCCCCAATTTGACTGTTTATTTATGATACAACGGACCTGCAAGGAGAAAACGATCAAGTAGTCAAATATGTATGTATGTAAAAATGTTGTGTAAAATATGCATGTGTAAAGTACGCAAATGTAAAATATGCTAGAAAAAAAGTGTAAATGGAACATGTACACCTCATCCATGTTGAGATAGTGTAGTTTGATATCATGTACTGTCACAATTTTTTTGGGTGATCTCATGCCACCTTGGATGAAGAAGTATAGGGAGGAAATGTGTTGTGTCCTCCAACTTAAACTACTTCTGCTAAAATTTGTGAAGAGATATTTGTACTATCTTGGTTTTTTGGGTGATTTGATGTCACTAGATGGAGAAGTGTAGAGAGGCACACCCATTGTAACCCCCAATCCTATAATTGCTAAAGGACACCATGTCCTCTTAAGGCCACTTTTTATAGAGTTTGTAGACTGGTCTGAACTCACTCATTATGTCTGAATCGGTGTAAATACATTGTGTTAGTAGAAAAACCTCAATGATCCCCCCTCTTTAGGTGTGCATGCGACATTACAAAAATGAGAATTTGGCCCCAAAAGAGGACCCATCTGTACTCTGTCCTATGGAACTCTACCCTACAGGGGGAAAGGGAAGTGCTTGGTAGATACCAAGGTGCACACAAAAGGGGATGGCTAGATAAAACAAGTGTTAGTATAAAAACACATGAATGTAATAATATAAGTGCAAAAGTACATAGACAATGTAATAACTGCCAAAAAAAGTAGTGTAAACACACAATAAAACAAGAAGACCGCACAAAGTGGGTTTCAAACATGGTACATCACTCACGATGTCACAAGACACGCAAGGTCATTATGACCACAAACAACATATAAGTGTGCACAAAATCAAAGGTCAAAGCCTGCATAAAATGGCAAACAAAGTAGACAAGTAGTCATGGAAACATGTAATCCTACAAAACAAGTGTTGCACATAGAACACTTGGTAGCATGTTAGAGTGATAACCAATATGTCAAAGTGTGCATGAACAGGAATTATAAGATGTTAAGTACAAAATGAAACAATAGTACCTAGATAAGATAAATGCGGATGCCCCCAGCGACCGGTATAGGAAGTGTAGAAGGTGAGCATCCATGCCGTATGTAGATACATGTACCTATGATCACACTAAACAAAGAGGTGAATACACACATGTGTATGGTAATGACATATAAGAAAGCAAGCTAACATGTGTAATAAAGAGCATTAAATCTCTAGTAAGTAAAAGTAAATGTCCCTAAGATAATGCAATATGTTTTGGATGGATGGAATGGAATGCAAGATGAAATGATAGGAGAATCATGACCCTCTAGTGAATAGAAGTGTATACAGTGAGGTTATTTTTCCCTCGGTATTCAAGAATGAACCGTAAATGAGAGTGCATCATCAAGAAATGGTCGATTAATGTTGGTTGTATCTAGCACACTATGATGAGTGTGTATGTGTAGTGGTGATGAAATGCGACATGGGGATATATGTGCGTGAACCCTATAGCCGAAGTGCATATCATGACTTGTTGAATGGAAGAGTGATTATTTATCCCTAAGCATGTATCACTATAGAATTAGTGGATGGTGAGGAGACATATGGAAATATATGTATGGACCCTACAGCCTAAGCGTATACCACGACTTGTTGAATTTGTGAGTGATGATTTATCCTTAAGCATATATCACTATAAGGTGAAAATGGGGGATAATTTATCCTAAAGTATATGTCACTATGGGATGAACAAGAAGGGAGTGGTAATGTACCCTAAGGTGTATGCCACTACAAGATGATAGAATGGCTGACGATTTAACCAAAGGTGTATGTCACAACACGATGAATAATAAAGGAGTGGTGATGTCACCTAAGGTGTAGATAACTATAAGATGATAAAGGGGATGGTGATTTAGCCTAAAGTTTATACCACTATAATATGGGAAGGGGTGACTATTTAGCCTAAGGTGTATGTCACTAACAAGGGAAATGGTGGATGAAAAAAATGTCGCATTGGTGAATGTAAGGTCCATTAGATTGGTAAACCCTTGGTAGTTTAGTATAGACTAAGGAAATAAAGTGTGTCATAGGGTGGTGAGTGCAGCATGTAGAAGACAATATAGTGTACATGAACAAGTGATGAATACGAGAAGAAAAGGTGTAGTGTAAACAATGAAATATATAATGTGTAATGTATAATGTATATAGAATATGTAATGTGGGAGAGGAAATAGTATGTATATATAGAAATGGAATATGTAAGTATGATAAAATGAAACTAGACCCATATGTAAGGGAATCTAGTGTAGTATGTAGAATTCATATGGTGAATAGATGCACTATGTGAATCATATAATGTAGGAAATGTAGGGTGTGTAGATGGAATATGTAGTGATGATAGGTAAAGCTAGACCCATATATAAATATAGAATGTAAGGAAGAGATGTAAAACTAGACATAGATGAGATGATGACTAGTGTAGCATGTATGAGATGGATGGTGTACAAATGACTAATAGGTGAGGTATGTGTAGGATAATGTATGATGTAGGCTATGTATACAAATGATGATAAATTGTACATGTGTATAACCTAGTGTGCAGTGTGTGAGGCTCATTGTAATGGTAATCCCTTAACAGCCCAATCTAAACCAAAGCAAAAGAGTGTGTAATCAGGTAACGGAGGTGCTGTGACATATAAGAAACATTCCTATATATGGAGGAATGAATGAAGAAAAGGAAAAGAGAGGAGATGTAGCTATGTTAATATGGGGAAGGGGGGAGTATGTAGTGTTGATGCCCCCTTAGTGATAGTGTGACAAAGGTGACTAGGAAATGCCATCAAGCAAATCATCATTGTCTTGATCGAAACCATAAATGAAGAAGGCTACGGAACGGAAAAAAAAATCTCAACACTCAAAAAATCTATGCAATGAAGAATTAAAGCATGAGTGGTTTAATGTATTTTAGGGGTGAGAAATGATTATGCACATCATCTTGAGGATGTGGAGGCCACAAGAAACCATGGTAGTTATCTTAATTCCATAGATCACACACAAAAGATGCATCTAATTTGAAAATCAATGATTAACCACTCCACCAACCAAAATTTAATGAAGTGTCGGTGTCATTTCCTCTCCTCCAAAATCTGATGGCATGTGATTTGATCCATAATAGGCACCCATAATTCTCTACAAAAATCTATGGAAATTGGTCCTCGGTGGTTGAATCCCTCTTGTTGTATCCTCTCTCTCCTTCTCTCTTCTTCTCATTTTCTATAAGTGTGAAACTCATCCAAAAAAATATATCCTTCTTTGTTGTAATAGAACCATGCCAAAATGGTGTCCAACTTATCACAAATTCTAGACCTTGGATTTGGTTTCAGCAACGCACTTTTTCCTTATGCCATGAATGTAACCGATTGTGAATCTTTTGAGAAATAAATCTTTTGTTTGTGGTTATTCTCCATATGCTCATGATCATTGTTTTCTTATCTCTATGTTTCCTTCTTTGGTATGTTGTATGCCTCACATGCACATTTTTCCAACTCTTGTGTGTTGTCAATGTGTGGGAAGGGTTAGTTACGTAGTTTAAAGTGTTTGGCACATTTTTATTCCCTCTCCTCCTGCACTTTATCCCCTTTTTTCCCTTGTGAAGAGTGTTCGTCCCTTCTTTTCTAGTGCTATCACTGCCCCTATTATATTAGGATTTTCCTTATCCATATCTTTCTCTCTCTGTCTCTCTCCCTGATTCCTTAGATGGGTTAGTGTAGGTTAGTTTTAGGACTATTTTTAACATTAGGTTAGCTTATGTTTTATGGTTTCTTCTAACCCATGAAATAGAGGAATTTGTCCTTCTCCGTAAGTCTTCCTCAAGCCTTAAGTCCCACACTAGGAAACATTCCCATGTTTGCCCAAAATTCTAGATCTCCCATGATTCAGGAAAGGGTGCAATTTTTTAGCATTAACAAAGAGTTGGTGTCTGATTAACAAAAATAAGAAGTTACTAGCCTAAAAGGGGACACTAGGTTATTAATGTTGATTTAATTAGGAGGACTAAAATGTTGTAGTAAATAGACTAAAATAGTATGGAATAAATGCAAGTAAACTATTCTAAGTGAAATAAAACCCTAAATGTGTAAGAGAAGGAAGAGAAATAGCTTAGCAAATTAGAAGTGACTGTCGCAGGTTTTCATAGATCTAGAAATAAAATTAGGAAGTGCAACTGAACACTCAAGGACCCTGCGATGGAAAAATCTAGAGTATCTGAGATGATTGGGGTGCTTGAGAGTGTACTGGGGTGCCCCAAGGCACCTTGGTTTGCAATTTGGGCATTCTAATCACTTTAAATGCTCAAAACATGAATCTTATATGGTCATCAGGTGTCTTTGAATGTTTCTTGTATATCGCGCTAGATCTGCCAGATGAGCTATGTAATGACCTCTAATGTAAAAGGAAATATTGAACCCTAGAAAAGTAAAATATGTAAATGAATGGGTTGGACTGACCTCAGCCACCAAACTAATGGTATTATCACTGAGCGGTGCACTACATTTTTGGACTCAGATTTAGTTTTGGTATGTGTGTGCGCATGTCGTTCCCTAGGTGCTCTCATTCCACTCACACTTTGTGAAGTAACAAGTAATAGTAACTATAGGAAATGTAAATACCATGTTTGCATGGAATATAATAGAATCCCTCTCCCTATGCAGTGTGTGTGATGCAGATCTCCTAGCCTTGATGCGTAGAACTATATGGATGCAAGTGATGCAATGGATGCAACTCTAGATGGAGTGATAGTAGTGTGTGATGTTATGACCTAAGACCCTTATTATGGTCTTATAACTTTATATTTATAGGGATCTCAAACTTAATTTCGTAATTAATCTTGGCAAGGCCGAATAGGAAAAATATAAAGACAACAAATGTCTAGGAAGGCCCCCAAAAAAAGTGGGAAAGCATGTGCATAGACCAGGGCACCCAAAGTGGGACCAGGGTGCCCTGAGGCACCCCAGTATAGGTTGGGGCACCCTCATTTTTAGCTAGAATGATGGGGCGGTTGTAATACAGATAGATAAGTACAATAAAATATGTAAGAATGACGAAATAAAATATTAAATAAAGATGGAAAAAAGGTGGAATTAATTATTACTTTATCCACATGAGAACCTTCTAAATAGTAGTATAAGACTGGTCTAAATAATGCCTAAAGTGCATGATTTTGTGTCTACAATTTCCAATGATCATGTATTTTTTTATTATGAGGAATATTCTCATAATTTGGTGATAACACTCTCAATCTTTAGCTTAGTAATATTAATAATAAAAGCTTTATAGCGATTAGAAGCATGTCCATATATGCAATGATAGTCATAAAATGAGTGGCACATATTTTTAGATAGCTTGCGATTAGAACAATGTCAAAGAAATGGTAAAGGTAGTAAGTTAAGACCCAAGAAGATGGATAGAATCTTTTTTGGATTTTTTAGACTGGAAAAAATAGTGATATAACAAGCAATTGGTATAATATCGAGTGTTTTAATAGCATGTTTTAGTGGATTGGAAGGATCTATAGGACATGTATCATTACTAAATAATGTAGTAGAAGGAGAGATATTTGAGATTATAATGGTTGGGACTAGTAGATGTGAAGAGTGAGTGAAACATTGATTCGTCTTCATCAATATGGTTAAAATTTAATTGTTGGAGGTTATCATCAATAAGTTCAATGTTTTTGATATTTCTCTCTAAGGAAACATCATCGTTGGCTTAGGAGTTGTATATATATATATATATATATATTTGAAGTAGTGGTTGTAACCAATCAGAAGTATTGGCATCATGAATAGATTCACCAAAAACATAGGTAGGAAATTGATCCACAGGTATAGGTTTCTTTAAGGGAGTGATAACAAGGAATCGTGAAGTAGAAAATATTTGAAAGGTTTGGGCTCAGCAGCCATAGTGTACTCACATCCTTCAAGTATAAATTTGATACATTGGTGAACCATGGATGAGACAGCTTGCATAGAATGGATTCAAAGAAAACCTAGGAGTTTTAATTCATATTTGTGTCCATTATGTAAAAGTTAGTTGCTAAAAAGTTCTGGCCCACTAAAATATAAAGAGTAATTGTGTCTAATGTAGAATGGGTAATGTGATCAAACCCTCATACATTAGTAATATGTGTGTTAACTTATTACATGGAAATCCCCATTTTATTAAATAGAGAACTAGGAAAAATATTAAGACCATAACCATTATCAATTAATACCCACTCCAAAAGGAAACCCCTAATTTGTGTTGTAATTAGAAAAGGTACACAAGAGTCCTTGCTTACAATGGGTGGGATATTTATCAAATAAAATTTATAGCCTTATATATTTCTTTTAATGTGTTCATGATAGAAGCAAAAGAAACATGTTGTGTAGAAGAAGGCAAATTGACTGATTGCAATGTTTTATATAATATGTCTTTGTAGATAGTATTTTTTATAGTAATTCAAGTACAAATATACTGACAAGACTATTATTAATTTAGTCTAATATATCAAATCCCTTAGAGGGAATACTAGGTTTTGAAGTGGGTGTTATATGTGGGGAGTAATGATGGGTTACTTCTACTAGGTTTTTTAGTACAATGGGTGGTGACAACATTTATATCAGCAATAATATGGGAATAAGTAAATTTAGGTGTACGTTTCAACTTATGAGGATACTCAACTTGTACATAAATTTATGTAGGGTCTTCTTTAGTCATAAAACAAGTAGAACCGTCATAAAGGCCCCCATTGTCATATTGGAGATGAATGAGTTTGTTTCCTTTTTTGATAAGTATATTTTTGAAACTTTGTGTTCTTGAACTTATATTGTCTTGTTGGAAATTACAAAGTTGTTTTTATTCTATATATGTGTGCGTTGAAGTACTTTGATTAATGGTTGTAGGCATTTGATTTTCTACCTACAATATTAATCATCCCTCTCTTTTTCCCGCTCCCTTTCCCACTCTCTCAAAAAATTCCTCTCTTGTAAGAAATCGCAAGATTTTGCCGCAGGGTTAGTGGAGTATCCCTATTGGATCCCATGACATCAGACCACCACCGATTTCAATTTCATGCACACATAATAAGTGGAGTTGCACCACCCAAGAAGAGGGACCTAAATGAGTCCATGAGACATTGGAATATATGTAGCATCAAATTTTCCACTACAAAAACTTATTCTTTTTTGCCTATAACATGACTTTTGGCATACCACAATCTTAGAGCTGATTATATTGGCAAGCGTTAACTACAAAAGGCCAATTTTCTGATTTCACAAGAAAATACCACACACATAATCAAATATCTCCAGAAAACCACATGTCATGAAAAACTAAGAATTTGAAAAATAAAAAGAGAGTTGATCATGGACAACATCACTCATTGCTAAAATACCCCACTTTTGATTCAAGTGAATGACCTCACACGTATTCCACAAAGTACTTCATATTCCCATTGTAATCACATTTCCCAACAACTAGCCTGAAAGGAGATATACCATGCTAAATAGGCTACAGAGGAGGAATGATGTGAATCCCACTTTCGAGGCTTTGCAAAAAATGTACGCATGAAAAAATCAAATGTAATTCATATTTCTATAAATGCTTGGTTAAAAATCTGATTCTCCCAACTTTACAAATGAATCTTCAAGTGAGTACAACTATGGAAAGAGTTGTTGCATTAAAATAATGCAGTATAATCGATACTGTCTACAATGATTCTCCCAGGTGACTATTTGCATACTTCTAATATGTAGAGGGCCAACGGTTGTTCCAACATATGAATTCCTAAAGGTGAAGAAGAAATAGAAGGCATGGAATAAAGAATTAGGGAGACATCTATAAAATTTGCAGAAGTTTGAAAGACGACAGCTGAAGCATTCAGGAATAAAGATAGACTTCTAAAATGATGTAATTTTTAGATAAAAATAACCCATTGACAACTAAAGGGGAGGAATTACAATACCACTTTCTCTTACACCCCATTTTTTTGCATGCATTACCAACAAGTTCCCGCAGTTACAAATTTCTAAAGTCTCAAATCCTGACAACTAAACATCTTTAGCTAAAATGTAAGAGCACATGAAGCTCTACCCTCATCACATCATGCTAAAGATTCTTTTAATCAGACATGAGGACATTTCTGTGAGATTGTTCACAAAGGAATGCAATTCAAGTTGGGGAGCTAGCTAGTGGTGTCTACCTCTTCCAAATGCTAAATTGAAACATTACTAGCTAGGAGGTGCATAAAAACCATGTATGTTGGAGTGAGTCTCCAAAGAGGGTTGGTTCTCCTAGTGTAATCCACCGAAGACTAGTCAAGACCTCCTAGTCTAGTTGGCTCTAAATGAACTGAAGGAATCCAATGGGACTATGAGAGACTTAAATAACCCTTTAATTGAAAATATGGTGATACTTACCAGAAGGATACCTCTTGAAGTTGATGCACAAACTCTGATAACAACGTAACACAAGATATGTTCATACCAATGCTCAAATTCTTGAAGTATGATTCTTTCTCCAAAGGGTTAACTTACCAAGATAGATATGTGCAAAGCAAAAGTGCTTCAGAGAAGGGCCATTGAAGTTGTGAGGATGACTTCATCCTATAAGGTAAAAATGAAGAATCCCTCAGAGGGCAATTTGGATAAGAGCCACAACAAGATCCTAGAGACACTGATTAAACACTAATCTGATGACCTGTAGAAATTACCATACAACAATAGTAACGACATGGTTAAAGAGATAAGTTAAACTACCAATCTAGGGATAACCATCTAGGTATCACAACATAAATAAGATCTTACAGGAGCACCCTAAAGGCTTTTGAAGGATGCTCCACTGGCGTTAATGCAACATGCAAAAATCAAGAAGATGAATAAAGGATTAAAAAAGAAGGGTTCATTGAAGATAATCCCCCTCCAATAAAAAATTGAAATAGCTTGAGTGAATGATACGCAAATAAGATTTTGTGAGTTTTATAGAGGTGATGAATGATGACGAAATATTAGATGCAAGACAGTTTCTCATGTGTAAAGGCGATTCACTTGATATGCCACATATCAAAAAGGATATTCGCAAGGCTGTTGGATGTGAGTTTTTTGACAGAGGTCTAAGAAGTTATACATAGATCCTAGTTGTGACAACTGACTATCAACAAAAGAAAGATGACACTCAGTTTGGACGACCCTGGGTTAGACAAACGTCCATTTGTCTTGGACAGAGTCTACACGATGGAGAAACCCGATCCCATGGAAAATGGAAGACCTAGGTCAGACGCTATTCTTACACATAAGTCTATTCCCATGCCCCTTCTAAATCTAACTGTTTTGGTCACTCTCTACACTATAATATAGTATGACATACAAATTAAACAGTCAATCGTTACTATAGCGTAGCTCCGAAATCTACCTCTTTTTCCCAGACTTGTACTATAAGAGCTCTCCAAAATAAGGCTATCTTGATCCTCTAAGAATCATAGTTCAACTAGGGGACTTGTCCCTGATTGAACATGTTCATCCTTATGTTCTCCATTCAATCACTATTGAACAATGAAATAGCATGACTCTAAATCATCAACCTAAACACTGAAATGGTAAGGAGCATTTTATGAACACACCTAGAGTTGACCCTTCAAGAGGTTGTTCGATGTTGTCAATAAAGTGGTTCTCCCAAAATCCAATCCACTGTGAGTCCATAAGTCCTTTTACTAGGTCTATAAGATAAAGTACCCACCTTTATTTTGTTCCATATCATTAACATGCTTGCTACCCTGAAAGCTACATCAAATACCGAGATTGAAGGTCGCTTTATACTTTGATATGTTTCCCTATCTTGTAGAGTGAATGAATATGAAAACATCTGTTAGAGTAGGTATTGACATATAGATTCAGGTTCAGCCTCAGATGCATGCAATTACCTATGAATATCGCCAATTATTCTCACCCACTCATTGTGACTCTGAATGATGGCTCTTGTTACTTATTTAGAGTCATTAGAGGGATAGTCATCTACGTGTTTATGTATAGTTATTTCCTTGAGGTCAATGGTATACGCACAAGTAGCTCTTGCCTTGATCTATCCGGATAAGACTAGGTCCTTAATGACTAGTTCTTGGTATTAGACATCTATGGATACATTTGGAATAATTGTTACATAGACTAGCTTCTTTCCTTGATTTATGGCTTAGAGTACATATTTACCTTGAGCTCATATTCACCTAGGTACTGTTATTCTGTTGCATACATAGGTAAGGCTTTATTCTCATCTATATTTTATTTAGTCCTCACCCACTTATAATGTGTGATATATATTTTTCATTTGTTTAGCATATTAGGGGGATATTATCTAAGTTGTTAGGTCCAAATAGTTCTTATCCTATTGATCTATGGTATTTGACTAGAACCTTGATGTTCTTAGCTTGGTACGATCTGGTTATCATTCCTTTTATGGTATCAGAGTAGGATATTGTTGTTGACATATTCATATATTCGGCATCCTCAGCCCCTGGTCACATGGTATGGTCGTATGAGGACTTAAAACTTGGGATTCATACTATTAGGTGCTTAACTTCAGCCCCTTTTAATTTTATTTGTGTGTTGAAGGCAAGAACATTTTATTTTGTTTTAGTGGCAACTAGAATAAATAGTAGAGCATAATATTGAAAAACTTGTATCTTTTGATTGATAACTCGGATTTGAATGCCCTTTTTGTGTAAAAGTGTTTATTTTTCCATGCTCTTTCCATTGAAAATATGTATTTTAAGAATTGCACTATAATTATAAAGTGTCCATATTGTAACATGCACTCATTATAAAGTGCCAAAATTTGGGGGGGCTCTTGTTACATTGCTTAAGGGTCTTGTTGCATTGCTTGGTTCTTGCATTTCTTTTGGTGATTTTTTGAGGATGGCATCTTTATCTAATTCTACATTAGATCATGTTGAGCCATTAACAACACATAATTACCACACATGGAAACCAAAGAATGGAAACAATAATTAAGCGGAAAGGATTATGGGCTTTAACTTCTTCAGAACAACCAATGTTCACTAGAGAATATGAAAAATTTTAGTACCGATGCAAATTTGATGAGTGTATGGGTTTGATAGGAACTTATGTAAGTGACAGTATTTTGTTTCATTTAGAAAAATGTGACTCTCCTTTCAAAATATGGGAGAAATTGGAGGATTTATTTGGTAAGGTGGATCATATGAGAGCCATGAAACTTGAAATTGAGATCACCTCTCTTAATCCTGAAGATTTTCCAAAATTATAGACTATCTTACCAAGTTCAAGCATTTGTTGACATAGTTAAAGGGGAGTGGAAGAGATAAGAAAGATGAAGAGTGTGTTTACTTGATTCTATCCAAGTTGAGAGGACCATTTCAAATATTTTGCTTCTACCTTTTTCTCTAGCATGGATGCCTTAGGTGACACATTCAAAATGCCTGACTTAGAAATATTTTGTGAAAGACTTACTAGGGAAAAATCCAAATTGTCTCACCTTGAGTCTTCCACCTCTCAAAAGGCATTAGTTGCATCTAATCCTAAGGGAAAGGGAAAACTAAAAAGTAAAACCAAATCCACCCCTTCTCCATCTCAAAATGTCTCCTAAACCCAAATAAAAAAACTCTAAACCCAAGGAGTCTTCTAAATCAAAGAATAAGTCTAGCCTTTCATGCTCTTTTTGTGGGGGTAGTGGTCATGAAGAACATAGGTGTTATAAGCGAATGCAAGCCTTAGAGGATGCAGTCAAGAAACACAAAATTTCTATCTCCACTCCACCTCCTTCTAATCAACATGGAAAAAACACTTAATGTTGTTGGGAGATCTCAGTCACCACTTGCAGATAGTTGGGTTATAGATTATAGTGCTTCTCATCACATGACTTCTTCCAAGGAGTCTTTTGTTTCTCTAGGTTTGAGTTCTACTTCCAAAATTGAGGTTGGAGATTCTTCCTTTCTTTCTGTTAAAGGAAAAGGTGATATACACTTGATGGTGGTAGTATCCAAGATGCACTATATGTTCCTAACATCACTACAAATTTACTTTATGTATATCAAATTTGTCATTCTGGTCAAGGAAAAAATAGTGACTTTTACACCACATGTAGAGCAAAAGTAAGAACTTTGTTGGAGCCCTCATTCACTTGTTTCTCAGGGTATTGTTGATCATAGTTCTAGACTATATCACTTTGAGGGTTTTGATGACACTTCTTCTATAGGGACAAGATTGGTTTCTCATGCAGATTCAGAGAGTAAGCTTTGGCATGAAAGATTTAGACATCTTAATTACAAATATTTGAAGGAGTTGAGCACTCATGGTATGGTAGATGGTCTTCCTAGAGTTTTATTGTCTTGAGGGAGTTTGCTCTGGCTATGCATTAGGGAAACAACACCAAGATTCCATTTCCTAAGAATTTGTGCTAAGAGAGCTTCTTCACCACTTGAGCTTGTGCATAATGACTTGATGGTTTTTTACCTACCCCCTCTTTCAATGGAGATAAGTATGTACTTACCTTTATTGATAATTTCTCGAGGCATACTTGGGTTTATTTTCTCAAGTACAAAATTGATGTTTTTTAACACTTCAAAGTCTTCAAGGCTTTGGTTCGAGAAACAATCTTCGATTTGCATAAAGAACCTTCACAATGATAATGGGGGGAGTACTTCAAAAATGATTTTTCTGATTTTTTGGAATACGTCAAGGCATTATTCACCAGCATTATGTTCCTCATAATCCACAACAGAAATGGCTTAGCAGAGTGGAAGAATAAAACTTTTAAGGAAATGGCTAACTATATGATGCATTCAAGAGATTTACCTCCTATATGTTAGGCAGACGCAGTTAATAGTGATAACTACATTCAGAATTACGTACACCACGTAAAGCACTTGAGAATTTAAATCCAGAGGAAGCTTGGGTCCAACACTAAGCCAAATGTCTCATTTTTTTGAGTCTTTGGAAGTCATGTCTTGGGCCTTTGTGCCAAAGAAGAAAAGGAAAGCTTTGGATAAGAAAATTAAAACCCTTGATCTCTTGTAGGGTATTATGAGGACATGAGAGCTTATCGATTTTCTAGATTTTGATACTCATGATGTTATTTTTCAAACACATGTTCATTTTGATGAGCGCTTCACCTCCCTCATGGTTCTTCATCTTCTTTCATGCCTCCTCCTTCTTCTTAATCTCATCTTGATGATCCTTTCTTTGAGGAGGTTGATGAGGAGGTTATAGATGTTGTTGAGGATCCTATTCCCATTGATGTTGTCACTATGCCTAAGTGGGATCATACTACAGTTTCTGAGGCAACACCTTTCATTCAGAGGATCTTCCACCCATTAGGCATCATCACACACATTATACATGTTTTGGACTTTTGTGTCAGGAAGTTTCTGAGGATCCGTAATCTTTTTCAAAGGATCATGGGATATAGGAGTGGGATGATGCAATGGAAGCTGAGTATTATTATTTGATGAAGAATCATACTTGTGATTTGGTATCTCTTCCTAAAGGAATAAAGATGGTTAGGTGTAAGTGGGTATACCAAACCAAATACGCAACTGATGGGTCCATTGACAAGTATAAGGCTCATCTTGTTGCAAAGGTTTTTTCACAAGTTGAAGGTATTGATTAATCTGAGAATTTTTCACCCGTTGCCAAGATGGATTTTGTATGTCTTGTACTTTATATTGATGCATCACAGGGGTGACCCGTATACCAGATGGACGTGAAGAATACCTTTTTACATGGATATTTATAAGAGGAAATATACATGGAGCAACCAGTTTGATTTGTTAAAGATTCTTCTCTTATTTTGTAGGCTCTGAAGGTCTCTCTATGGTCTCAAACAAGCCCCTCGGGATTGGTATGAGAAAATGGATTTTTTTTCTTATATCTACTAGTTTTGTTCATTACCACTCCGATCATATATTGTATGTCCAGTATGTTGGTGAGGATATTGTGATACTTCTCTTGTATGTTGAAGATCTATTACTTACTAGAAACTCTTCTTCCCACATTCAAACTATTCAGAGGGCTCTTTCTACATAGTTTTGACATGACAGATCTTGGGATATTGCATTATTTCCTTGGTTTGTAGATTTCTCAGAAAAATTCAGGGGTTGATTTGAGTAAGAAAAAGTACACCCATGATCTTCATTCAGCGCTTTGATATGGCTGATTGCTAGCCAAGTCCATCTCCTTTTCAGTCTAGGGTTACTCTTACTTCTACATGTAGCAAACTCTACTTTGTGATCCCACTTTATATAGGAAGTTGGTTTGAAGTCTCATGTACTCGACCCATACTTTCACCTTGATATTTCATTTGTAGTAGGTCTTGTATGTCAGTTTGCACATTCTCCTCATAGTAGTCACTGGCAGGATGCTAAAAGAATTTTACACTATTTGCAGGGCACTTCCCACTTTGGCCTACACTACACTAGTGGTTCTACTCAGTTGGTTGGGTATACAAATTCATATTGGGCATGTTCTATTGACGACAAGTGCATTCCATTTCTGGCTATCTTTTTTTGTCTCGGTTCTTCTCCATTTAGTTGGGCGTGCAAAAATCCACAAGACTATTGCACTTTCATCTTCAGACGAAGAGTATTGGGCATAAATTACAACGAGTAAACATATTCTTTGGCTTTGACAGTTATTGATAGAGTTTGGATTCCCACAGGATTCACCGACTGTACTTTGGTGTGACAACCAAAGTGAAATTCACATTTCTCACAACCCAGTTGAGCACCAGCGTGCCAAGCATATTGAGATACACATCCACTTCATTTTTTAACACATTCAGGATGGAGTTCTTTGCTTGGGAGTACATTCTCAAATTAGCAGCATAGGTTGAAGACATATCTTTACGAAGCCTTTTGCATCACCTCACTACCTTAAGTTGTGTGGAATGCTTGGGGATTTCAGAAGTTTGTTCTTGGGGGGTGTTCGTGAGAAAATATTCCTTATTCTTCTTCTTCTTCTTCTTTCTCTTTCCTTTTAGCAGGATTCTTTCCTTCTTTTGGTTTGAGATTTCTTCATGGATATATTGTACATGAGTACCCTCATTAAGACCTAGTTTGTCGGGACTCATACTGTGGACATGCCACTTCTATTTTGGCCCCTAGCTTCATTTGAGGGGGGCTGTTAGAGTAGGTATTTACCTTAGCTCATGTTCACCTAGGTACTTTATTTATCCTTTATTGTATTTATCCCTCGCATCACCTTATGTGTCTAAATATATCTTTTTATTTATTTAGATATTAGGGGGATATTATCTAGTTGTTAGGTATAGTTATTTCCTTGATCTATGATATTGAATAGTTATATCCTTGATCTATGGTATTGACTAGATACTTGATGTCTATTTCTCATCCTAAATCTATAGACTTAACTAGTTCTTTCCTTGATTTATGGATTGATCTACGACCTTGATCTAGTTATTAGATTGTTATTCCTTGCCTATATAAGAAAATCCCATTCTCATTGTATTTCATTGAGTTCCATAATAATATATGATATTGCTTGCTCATTTTTTTGCAAAGGTTCATGTAAAGTTATTCTAGTGAATTACTTTCATCTTATTGATCGTGGTGTTTGATTAGCATTTGTGTTCTTAGCTTGGTATGATCTGGTTATCGTTCCTTTTTATATATTTATGACACTAGAACCCCTTGAGAACATTTATATCTACATGGTATGGTCAATCTTATATAGGATCCCTACATTTTATAACCTAGTTGGGTATCTCTCTTTTATGAGTCATACACTCTAGTGAACCTAACGTTAATCTTACTTTTTTATATATTAGGTCAAATTCATTCCTTATTTTCCCTACCTTTGTTAACATCAACAATCGTTGCATAGATCCCTAACTACACAAAAGATCTAGTTTTCATAGGAGATGTCTTCTCAAACGCCATTGACCCCTATCCAAGATAATTGCATGGTTGATCCCATCTTAATTATTTATAAACTTACAAACCTACACTCTCAATTTCCATCAACCCCTTTGAACGCTAACTATCTAGAAATATAAATCATCTCTAGTAGTATTTTTCCTTTCTTTAAGTATCCCCAGTTTATTGTGGAATAATTAATGTGTAATTTTATCACTGAAGCATCTTTGTCTTAGTATGACATCTCTCAGGATCCTTGCCTAAATTGGTTCCACATTACATAGATTTCCTTTCCATATAAGCTAATCCTAAGAAAAAAAATCCTCCACCATGCTAAATACATACTAGATCCAGCATCCCCAACAATTTCATCAACATTGAATGAGAAGGAAAACATGAGGATTCTCCTAAATCTGATTATACACATGATATGTAAAAAAAATTGCAACAATTCCTTGAGTATATAGGAGAGTCACCTGACACACTATATAAATGTCTTAAGGAATACCTTTCTTAGAATTTAGATGTTGACATTCACCATCTTAATCCTCCTCCAAATGGATAAAATATCTATCTAACCAATCATACTGATATTAATTCCAACATGAATTCTACCCAACTCATCTTATAACTCATGGGATGCTTAAATCAGCAACAACCATGGCTATGAAAAAAATCATACATTTCCAAACTATCTTGTATCATCTTACCAACTGACCCCAAATGGTCCCTTATGGAAGAATTAGTCAATGTTAGGGCCCTCCACTTCCATTTGGGCCCAATGGGCTTCCCATTGCACAACCCCTATTCACAACAAAAATCTCTAAGTTATCTAAAGAGAATTTTTAGCTCCCTACGTTGCTTCCATGGAAATTTGTGGTGTCTCTCCCTCTATCACTTACAATGTCTCTTCTAATCCTACCATCCATATTAAGGAATTTAGACATCTGTATAAGTAATGGGTCAAGAATAACTCTTACACTACCACCAAATTCAAAATTATTATGGGAGATTATTTGGATTGGTATCAAACCCTTTCAAAAAACTCCATTGTTCAATTAGAAAGCTTGGTAATTTCCCTAATTGATGAGTTCCAATATCACAACCTTCCTAAAAACACAATTAATACCTTCATAAATTACAAACAAATGGATATTGTACCTACTCAAACCTTTATAAAACATTAGAATACCTTGTCTGCTAGGGTTGAACATAATATTCTTGAAGGAATCATATTCAGACTATCCTTTAGAGAACTAGCTCCTCGCCTTCATTACAAGGTTAACGAATTTTCCCCTAACTCATTAAAAGATGCATTCTAACAGGCCAAGCACTAATATTATCTCATGAAAGAATTTGAAAATCCTTATCTAAAATAGAAAAATTATAAGAACATCTGACTAACTAAAAATTTAAACATATGGACTATAGTTAATCTAAGCTATTAATAGTTGTAAATAAATGTAAAGATGACCAAAAAAAATACGAAAAATAAAATACTCACCCTAATGTGCAAGAGATAAGAGGAAAGAACTCAAGTGAATAGAAGATGCTCATGAGACTGTGCCACAGAGGTTGCTAGAGAATCTAGAAGTAGGAATGACTGTGTAGAATCCCTGAAAAGGATGGATCTAGGATGTCGATCTAGAATGGGGCACTTGAAGAGGGATTAGGGTGCCTATATACACTATGGTCTTTAAAATGGGTGCCCTGGTATGTGTAAAATATTTGTAACTGATCTTTACAGGTTCATAGATGGACCAAAACCCTTCACATGTGTCACATCAAATCCATTGCACTACACCGTAGGTCACTGATAATCCAAGTTGATAGAAAGACCCACAAGAAGTATCAAAACCCTTAAAAAATAATGTAAATGAATGGGTTGGATTGACCTTGGATGCCACAACAATGGACTTACTAACTGAGAAATACACTAAATTTCAGACCCAAATGTAGTTCTGGTGTGTATGTGCATCATATTCCCTAGGTTCTCTTGTTTCAGTCACACTTTGTGAAGAAGCGATCAATAACTAGATGTAAAAAATGTAGTATAATTATGGATGTAATAGAATAAAATATCCTCCTATGATTGTGTGATGCAGATGACCCAGCCTTGTCCTTTTTTATGGAGATAAGTGAATGTAAATGATATCCAAATGCCTTAGATGAATGCAACCCTAGGTGGATGATCATATTGACTAGTGCTTGGTCCCTCATTATGGTCTCCTAACTTTATATTTATAAGGTTCTCTTGATCTAATTTCATAATTAACCCTAGAATGAATGACCACCAAAAAGATAAGGATCTAAAATGGCTAAAAAGATCCCAAAAATTGGCAGGAAAGTGTAAAAAGGATCAAGGTGCCCCTAGTGGGACGAGGACGCCCATGGGCTCCCCAGTCAAGGCTAAAATAATGGAAGATGACCAAAATAGACTAGGCGTGTGGGTGTAAAATTTCAGGAATGATGAAATAAAAATAAAATAAGATGGCCAAAAGATTGGGGTTATTTAGTACTTTCTTCACTCAAGAAACTTCTAAATAGTAGTATGAGACCGAGACTAAATAATTTCTAAAGTGCATGATTTTGTGACTAATTTTTTCCCCTAATTTATGTTGGTGAGTAGAAATCTCTGTAGCATAAAGTAAATAGAGATGTGTACTTGATGTCCATGAAGAATGTAGCAAAAAATGTGATGATGGACTAGAAAAATAGTGGAATGAAAAAAATATGGAGCGTGGAAACTAAAGATGAAAATGCACCAAAAAAGTGATGAGAGTGAACCTAGGGTAGAGATGTGTTTGTATTTGTTGTTTTATGTGATGTACCTACATGGTTAGTATGGTGTGTACTATCACAAAGTATTTTTTTAGCATCGTTGTTGTTGTTTCCCTGATTTGATTACTTATTTCTCATATGGATGGACTTGCAAGGAGAAAATTATCAAGTAGTCAAATATGTATGCATGTATGAGTAAAAACACAATGTAAAAGATGCATGTAAAAGTATGTAAATGTAAATACGTAAATGAAAGAGTGTAAACGGAACATGTGCACCTGATTCATGTCGAGAAAGAGAGTATAGAAGGATATCTTGTATTGTCAGGGTTTATGGGTGATCTGACGTCATAGGTCGAAGAAGTGTAGGGAGTAATTTCATTGTATCCTCCAATATTTAACTACTTCCCTGGATGTGTGTGAAGAGGTCTCTATACATCTTATTTTTTTGGGTGATCTGACACTAATAGCCGAAGTAGTGTAGGCAGGCACACCCATTTTAACCTTCAAGCCTGTAACTACTTCCAAGAATGCTAATGACATTCATGTCCTATAAAATCTGTTGTGTATGGGGTTCGTAGACTGGTTTGAACCCACTTGTTTCTTCTAACCCATAATGCCAAGGGTGGAAAGTGTATTGAATTGAACCGGTGTAAATGTGTTCTTTTAGTATGTAAAATCCCAAATGATGCCCTCCATCTTTAAGGGTACATGCGATGTCATTGATAGGAGAATGCGGCCTCAAAAGAGGACCAACCACATGAAATTTGTAACTATGCCCTGTAGGGGGAAGGGAATGCACTTGGTAGAAACCGAGGAATGCACAAACAAGGATGGCTAGCCAAAGACAAGTGTTAGTATAAATGAGCATGTATATAGAAAACAATGTAAGAGGTACACAAATAGTGTGTAAGCTACCAAGAAAAGTAATGTAAACATGCAAGAAGACAAAATAAGCCACACAAATTGGGTTGGAAACATGGGAAATCACTCACAATGTCACAATACATGCAAGGAAATCATGACCACAAACAACAAACAAGTGTGCATATAAAACATAGGGCAAGGCCCAGAAATAAGAGAAAACAATAGATAAGAAATGTAACAAACAAGTGTGGAAGCAAATATCTTTGCATAACATATGTTGCACATGAAGCACCCATTATCATTTTAGAAAGATAACTAGTATGTCAACAGTGTTTATAACCGAGTAATGTAAGGTGATAAGTATAAAATGAAACAATAACACCTATGAGAGACAAATGTGCATGCCCCCAGCGACCAGTGTAGAGAGGGTAGAAGGTGAGCATCCATGCCACATGTAAGAGACTTGTATATGTGATCACAACTATAAAAATACATGAATGTGTATGTGTGGATGATATCGATAAATGACATATAAGTAAACTAACTAGCATGTGTAATAAAGTGACCCTGAACAAGAAAAAGTAAGAAAGAGTAAGATAAACCATGATCTTCAATATGTTGTGGATGGATAGAATGAATGCAACATGGAGTGTTAGGGGCCATGTGCCCCTAAGTGAATGGAAATTTATGCAATGAGGTTCATTTGGTTTTCCCCCTCAGTAGTCAAGAATGGACTGTAAACAAGAGTGCGTCATTAGGAAATGGTAAAAGTGTGTGATGTGTCTAACGCGTTGTGATGAATGTGTAGGTGTAGTGATGAGATACGACCTAGTGACAATGTGTGTATGAACCATATATCTGAAGTGTATATCACGACTAGATGAACGTATAAGTGATGATTTATCCTAATCATATATCACTATAAGATGAATGGATGAGTGATGATTTATCCATAAGCGTATATTATGATGAGATGAAAAAAGGGAGTGGTGATGTAACCTAAGGTGTATACCACTACAAAAATGATAGAATGGGTGACTATTTAGCCTAAATCATATAGTACTAACCTAATATTATCATGTGATGAAAGGTAAAATGAAAATCATGTGATGAATATAAGGTATATTCAATTTGTAAACCCTTGGAAGTCGATTATGTACCAAGGAACTAAAGTGCTTCATAGGATGGTGAGTGCAACCCATAGAAGACAATGAGATAGACATGATAGTAAGAGGTGACCATGTGATGAGTAGAATATGTAATGTATAATGTATAAGATGCAATGGATGATATAGACTAATGAGTGTAAGATGTGTGTGATGTCGTATTTAAAATACGAGAGGCGTAAACCATGAAGTTTTTGTATATGTATGATTAAGGCTAAAATGATGTGTATGTATGAAATGCTAAAGTGAAAATTATGCAGTATAAATGTAAGATGTATGATTTAAGGTTATAGATGTGTAAATGTCGAAATGATGTAGAATAAAGATAGTATGTATGATGTATGATGTGAGATGCATGAAGAGACGCAGTGTATGGTTTGTTGGCTCCTGGATTTACACCCTGGGGGAATGGGAAAGGGAATACAGAAGTGCAGGGGAGGTCATGTGACCGAAGGGGGACCCTCACAAAAATTCATCCTGTAGTCAGGGGGATCTATTTCTGATCACCTGTCCACCCTTCTCTAGGGAGTGATGGGAAGGTACTCGAACAAAAGGTGTGGCTGTTATTCCTGCTACTTTTGACTCGTCCCTAGTAAGGGTGAGAGGAGTCGATAATGTTGTCAGTGGAACATAGAAATTAGGGTGTGGAGTCAGGGTGATACTCCAAAAAAAGTGAGAGGAACAGATTGAAATTGGGTATAGCCACCTAAAAAAATGTTCACTCAAAAGAGTGATCACAAAATGTTATACAAACCCAAGAACTTGATATGAGCTGCTAAGGTAAATGCTAGTCTGACCCACATATTTTTCCCCGAGTTTTTTACACAAGTTATATGCAAGTCGATGATGAGGGACCTTGGATCAGGGGTGAGAACACGCGAAATATATGAGTTGATAATGTGTTCCCCTAGGTGGGACTGTAGAATATAAACTGGTGATCAAGGACCCACACAAATAGTTAAGATTTTTACTAAAAAAATTTTATTTAGAAAAAAATTTGGGTGGAAAAACTTGTGGATTTATTATCTATGATCTAGGAATATAAGTCCCTCTACTTAACTGGTGCAACTGTCGTATATACATGCACGAGTAAAGGTGGATTTTCTTGGTGGCCTTGTAGCCGGGGTTCCAAAAGGGGCACTCCACTGACCCTACGGAAAAGCTAGAAATCTATTTCTAGGGGAGACCTTTTCTGAAGAGTGGGAAAGGGGAGTGAGGAAAGAGGTATGGGAACTAATGTTGCAAGTAGAAAATCAAATTCCTTCACACACTAGTTAGAAGTTTCATCACATGCACTAAAGTTAGGAAGAAACAATATGGAAAACAAGAACAAGACCAATTATAATTTAATGAACACAAAGTATCAGTAAACCCCTTAGTCAAAAAAGACTTGAAACTCATTCTTCATGTATTGATTCTCAAGAAGAAATTGTACATAGTTCGAGAATGGAAGACATTGAGAATAGGGCAGAAGTATCTAACTCTTTTCACTCACAAGGGAGAAAAATCTCTCTCATGAACTTAAAAGAATACAACCAGCTAGAAGAATTTCAGAATTAGAAGAACCCTTTGAAATGAAGAGCTCTTTATAATTTATAGCAATCTGAATTGACCTTTCACCTCCCTAACATGACTCTTCGTTTCCATATTCCACTTGTGACCTTTTATTTTCCATGAATTAAGTATTTCTATTATAATTTTGAGAAGATACTTTTTACAATTAAAATGGTCACTTAAGTGAATAGGACAAAATACAATGATGAGGCATGACAAAGAATTAGAATGAAGAGAGAAATTAAAGAGGGAAAGAGAGGGAGAGGGAAGGGATAGAGGGGAAAACACTCCTCGTGATGAAATGATTTGAATTCCTTGATGCAACCATGAACTTTGAGTGTGGATTTCTTCTAATGGTTATCTTCTACACTGATGAAGATCACTCCCTTGAATAACTTTGAATCATTTTCCCAAATTAGTGATGACCACAAACTCTATGATGCATGGACATCTTAGACCATAGAATGAATGTCTAGAAACATTGTTATGATGTTTAAAACTGCAAACTTGATATGAACACATACGATACCCATGATGACCCTCTTGGAAACATGGTTGATGAACCCTTTGACTCATTGAAATCATTCTGACCAATCCACTTTGGATCACTCAGTTCCTTAAGTGATGAAGATGAATTTAGATGATGTGCCTTGTGATGCCTTGCTTTGCTTTTGTAAACCATCGCTCTCAAGATGATGCTTCTAAGACTTCCGTGAATTTCTCATTCATCCTTTTCAACTCATGAAACCATCTCATTATCCAAAAGGGAGTCCAAAAAGAATTAAGGTGAGTGAAAACAAAGTCATATGCAACTTTCCACTCCAAAATGAAAAATTTCTATTTTTAGAATATGATCCTATGCTTTGTTATTCTAGGACATATCACATGTCTTGTTCTAGTTTCAAATTTTGAACCATATACCATATTCCAACCTCCTATGTTCCTGAGATATTGCTATTTTTAGCAGGTTGTTATTTGGGGACTTTCTATTTTGGGAAGAAGTCGTTTTATGCCTTACTTTTCATTTTACCCCTTTTCTGATTGTTCAGAGTGACATAAATTGCAATTCAGTGGGACACATCATTTATAGCATGAGAGGAAATATAACATATGTTATTTTTTTTAAGTGGTGAAAATGACCTCTATTTGCGACGGGAACAATTTTTTAGATTTGAATCTTCGTTAAGAACTCGTACTCCAATTTTCATCATGATTCACTTTCCAAAAATATTAGAAATGAAAAATGAAAATTTATGTCTTGTAAGAGCTTTGGGTATGGAGCTATCAAGGTAGAATAATGATAAACATTCAGTGCTTCATATCTCAAGAAACTAGAAACTTCATCATGCAAAACCTAGTTTGATAGAAACTAGATTTTTTGGAGACCCTTCAATTTGAATTTTGGATGATTTTTCCCTCCGGATCTTCGGGAATTTAAAAATTTCTTCAAAGAGGGCATAATTCTAATAAAAAACATAGCCCTCCATATCTCTAAAAAATAGGGACTTTATGACGTGAAAACTATTTCACACAAAACTAGATTTTTCTACGATCATTCCCTCCAATTGTCGTGTAATTTCACCCACTAGAACCTTGAGAAGTGGAGAGGTAGCTCACTGATTTTTCCCACTAATGTGTCATGGCAGACATTAATATAGCTTGAAATTTTCAGGTCTGGTTTTTTTCTCTATTCAAGAAAAAATAAATTCCATTGTGATAGGTTTTTGCTTCTAGTGCTTCACGTGAAATTTTACTTCAATTCGACGACCGGTTTGATAGGAAATTGAACTTTGTTCTTCGTGGAGCCGGAAGTGAAATTTATTCATTGTGAGAAATCCTTGCTTCAAATTGGAGGTTTGAATATGAGTTTTTAATGGCCTTCAAGAGATAATAACTCAGCAATAGACGTTTTGTCAATCCATGCAACGGTTTGCAAGATATGTTCAATTCTTGGTTTTATGGCAATGGAGTTTTCAGACTTCTTATTCTCTATTCTTTATTATTTCTTATTGGTTTGATCAATCTTATTTTTTTGATCTATGTTCCATCATGGAGTGAAGGATAATGTTATGTGATGGATCTGGTTTGATCTTTGGCAATGGTGGAGTTGTGGACTGGTGTTCTTTGCAGCTTTTCTTCTGGCAGTGAGAAGCAACAAGAAGAAGCTAACAGTTAGAAAAAAATTCAAATTTTTGAGTTTGATTTGGGAATATTTTTCATGTCTTGATATCCCTGACCTTAGGGACATCAAGGACATCAAATTCCATAGTGATCACAATGAAAACACATGTCCTTAATCCGACGGTAGGGAATTTGAACTCTAAAAATGCACTTGGGGGTTGAACTATCAAATATGAAGGTCACATGAGGGTCCCAGAGGTCATATGGGGGTTGGGAGAATTTTTCCAAGGTTGATGTACTTGAACTTAGGGATGTTTGGGATATTAAATCCCACTAGGCTCCTAGTGTTGACACGTGTCCTCCCGAAAATTGACTTACTCCCGAATTGTCTCCAAGAGGGTAACTTGGAACGATGATAACTTGAGCTCTTGGTGGAATTTATTGGTGAAAGTTTATATGATCCTGACTGGAAATGGAATTTTGAATCCAATGGTGGGGGAATCATGTCTTTATTATTCCATCTGATCCCTTAAAAATGGAAATTTTATTTGGTACTCTATATGTGCGTGAGAAACACTTCCTGTAAACCCTATGCACCAAGGTGTTGTGAAAAATAAGATTACATCATCTTTTAGGTATTGGAATTGAATTTTCAGAGATGTTTTGTTTTACTCCTAACTCAATCTGGAGCTCCCGGAATCTTCTTCTCAATCCCAATAGTTATTTTAGGCTTGTGTACTACCTAGGCTTTTGAACACTAATTCTGGTGAAACTGCCCCAACTTCTCTAAATCTTCCCTGAACCTTCTAAAATCACCATCACAATGTTCTTATTCCTTTTAATCACTTCCACCTCCATTTTGGATTTTCTACTCCACTCCATGGAGTTTCTCTCCTAGGAAGGCCAGTGATAGCCCTTCCCATGACTGCCTGAAATTTGCATTTTTAAAGAGCTCCTAAAATCACCTAGGGGAAAATATTTACATCAAGTAGGGGATGAATAGATTGACATATTTGACCTGGGGTTCCTAGGAATGATAAAAGATGAAAAATTCAACACGTGGGTATAGTTTTTGTGTATGGAGACTTCAAATTTACCTGTCACACATTTGCAAAACAACAAAGTTATTCATATTTTTAGTGGGGATAAGAGGGATTTCGACAGAAAGGAGGGAAAATGGGGAAAAATATTTAAGGGAAACTGGGGGAGTTCCAAAAATAAAATTCCAACTGCAATATGTCCTCATTACTACATGAATACAGATGAATAAATGAATGGGCCTCTTGTAAGAAGTTAGTCTGCAAGGAAAGTTTTGGGAAGACCAAGATCTAAATTCTTGACAATCCAACTTACTACACCTAAGGTAGGATCATCTCATGCTAAATCATGCTAAATAGTTTGGATCAAGGGACCCCCAACAAATTACAAGTCATACCTCCAAATCCCACTTAGTCCGCATGGATATTTTTATAGGCTTCAGAAATGAAGTTTTTCAGGTGCCCCCAGAAAATGTCAGATACTCACACCCTTCCTAGATGAGATTTAAGCAAGTGCATGATACATTTGAAAATTGAGTTACAACCATGATTCACATAGAATTATAACAAAAAGACACATATCACCTCAACCTTAAAATAATTTCTCAAATATAACCCCCTTTTGTTTAATGTATTCATTTCATTGAATAGCCTTTCTGCTTTAAAATGCATGCAGTGTGTACATATTGTTTCTTTTAAAATCATTTAGTCACATCTTATAGTTACTTATTTTCTCTTCCTTGAAATATGAGAGATCCTTAAAAGAAGAAAATTTCATCCCATGGTTGCATTTTACATTTCATTCATACTTTGCACAAAATCAGGGGAGGAAGACATAGGCAATTATTATCTTGCTCACCCTCAAAACTTAGGAAAGCCTAAGTTTCTTTACTTCCCTATGTTTCACTCAGATGGTCTAGCCTAGAACAAAACCCCCAAACCATGTCACATCAAATCACTAAAATTCAAGACTCCATCTCTAAAATGTTATTTACTTTATAACCCAGGTAAGTATCTCTTCTTAGATGTTGAGGTCAAACTGCTTCTTGTGTACATTCCTCACTATGACCTGAAAATAGGAAACATTGTTTGCTCCTACTATGGAAGATGTAATTTGGGTCAGAGTTCTAAGGAAATTTCAAGTGTATTTTCAGACTGGCCTATACAACTTCTGAAGATTCTTTAATTTTCAAGCTTAGGGGGATTTGGGCCTTGAAATGACTAAGCCCCAAGGAAGATAAATCATTCACACACAAGCCAAATGGGTAAGAAGGCACTCAAGGAAATGCACGTGGGAGAATAGGTTGGCACGCGGAAGAATAAATATGTTTGGGGACTTAGCCGCATTTTGAAGGTGGTGTCGTAGGAGAAACATGTGAGGGCCCGAGTAGGCATGATGAATTGATAAGGTGCCATCCCGGAGCCTTGGATTTCAAGAAAATAATATTCCACATAGGGAATATTCCCTGAAATATCATTATAGTTAGTAGAAGCCTTTGTAAGCTGACATAAGCTCTTGATCGATAATGGAGGACAACACTTTCACTTGGCATGCAATCTGCTCATGGGAGACACTATGGCGGTGAATCCATATTCTATTTAAAGGATTGCTTAGGTTCAAAATTGACATAGATAATAGAGCGAGAGGCAACAAAGTGCTGCAAGAATGTTGTTACTAAGCATATATATATGCACTCAGGTATAAATAATAGTTATAATGGGAAAGAATAGTTAGGATCTATATTCAAAGTAGTTTTGAAAGGTCGAGATGTTATTTCATGATATGTATGGTTTGAGATGACCCCTTTTGATGTAATATGGATACTGTAAACAAATTTAATCAATATATGGAGCTTTGTTTTGTATATTTTTGTATATGAACTAAACCCTAGTGTGCTTCATGTTATTTATGATTTAGATCTATTTCCATTATGTTTTTTTATGTTTGTGTTTGTCTCATGGAGTATCTATGCTTAGAACTAGATCTACTACATCTATATTAGTTTAAATGCATGTGTTCTTGTTATACAAACCTTTCCTCCATTAATGGAAGAATATTCTTACAAGGCTCACATAAAGGAGGGGCTCGGTGCTCACGTGTGCCTCACATGATTTCCTAGCACTTGGGTGATAGGCCGGTGTGCTTGGGGTTAAAAGAAATATTATAGGATAGAGGTAAATGAGACTACATCCTTGTTCCATTATCGAGGCCTCTTTTGAAGCGGTTTTGAGAATGATGTGTGATGACAAAGCATCTGACCTTAGAAAACATTGAGACCTAAATTAAAAAAATGGATGATGAATTTTCTCATAGGTTCAGCAATGGATTTGAGTTTGATACACATAAAGGGGTGGAGAAGAAACTATATCACGAGCTCTATGAGACATTATTCTGTTGTTTCCCGGTAGATTTGTATGAATGGCTCTCAGGACGAGTTAGTACTATAGACCTTGTGTTTGGACCCAGGAGGAATATCAATAGTTACAGGATGCTGATCTGACCTAGACTCGTGTTGTTGATCACTTTTGGGGAGGTGTGTTGACTAGTTACACATTGGAGTACAAAATATTAATGTATTATTGTCTGAAGGTTACTGAGTTCAAGTTCTTCTGAGAACCCACAGGATAGTTCTTGTAGGTTATACCTCTAGCTATCAAGATCTTGATAATCACTTTGAGTTTGGAATCATTTCCTATTGATGGATAAAATCTCATTAGGTGCGGGCCACAGAAGCTAGTGTGGTGGAGATGGAAGACCTTGCAGCGGAGGCAGAGAGCGAGGAGAGGCGGCTCAATTATAATGAAGCTTGAGAGAGAGATTTGGTGAGATAGCATGAAGTTGGCGGTGTGTATGGAATTATGTAGGTAGATGTTTCAAGACAGATTTGAGATTAGCGCGGAGGCCATGGGGACTTAAGCATTCTTTTCTACCTCGTCTTGACAAGCATGGGAAAGAAACCCCCTCGAATTCTTGTTAAAGCTCATTGTATGGAGAAATAAGAACCGTATGTGTGCATCTTATCCCACCTAGCAACTAAACCCTGGTACTTAGTTTTCCAGTATCTGAGATAAGTACTTCTAGTTCAGTATGGTGTTGGTGAACAAATAGCTTTCAGGTAGTTATCATTTTACATCACAACCCCCATCTATGGTCTCGCGCAGAATTTTTTAGTGTTTGGAGGTTATTTTTCTGGCACATCCTTTGGTCAAGGTGCGGGTGTTACAAAAATATTTTTCATAGTGTGAATACCTAGGAGTGGTTTTGGGTTATTTAGTAGTCATAGTTTTTAATATTTATAAAATAATATATGAGTGTGTAAAACAGTTGTAATGAACAACTCATAGTTGAAAGATATTTGGGATATTGAGAGGACTTAGAGATTAGCCTTGACTCCTTACTTATAGGAGTTCATTGAGTTATTTATATGTAATCTCTCCATTGGGAATTTTTCCTGAATGAATTACAATATCTCTGGTTTTATTATTTTACTGTGTAATTTTTTGTTTTTTATTTGATTAAATCATGGATATTTACAAGATTTGGTATCAAAGTGGGTTAGACCACAATGATAACCTGTAGGATTTTTTGAGGCGTTTAGATCTGGAATGAATTTGTTTCATTGGAATAAAATCTGTGACCTACGTGTTTCATTGGAATCAAATTTGTGACCTGAATGTTTCATTGGGAATGAAATATGTGACATGTGTGTTTATCTACCAACAACAGTGACTCTTCACTCAGGTGAATCCATACTTGGATGCGACGTGACTTCTTTCAATATCCGGATCCGCAATGACAGAGGTATTGCGTTTCTTTCCTTTTTTGGATGCAGATGAAAAAAAATAAAGAATTTTTTTTTTGCCAAATTTGGAAAGGGTCCGGGAAGATGTTGGAGTTATAACTTAAAATTTGCCATAACTTTCAGCTAGTAACTCAGATTAATTTACCATTTTTTTTTAAAATGTGTATTTTTTTATCTCCTACACACCTGATCCTATGTTTTTTATTGTTGGACAAAAAATTATTTTTTCCATTTTTGGCAAATATGTCAGAAAATTTTTGGCAACTATTTATATGTAATCTCTCCATTGGGAATTTGTCCCTAATGAATTACAATATCTTTTGGTTTTATTATTTTGATTAAATCATGGATATTTACAAGAGCGGGTTCACAAATTTTGGGTATCGTGTCAGGAAGTGGTACGAGAAACACATCTTGAAGTTGTTTGGTATCACATACTTTCAGTACGTAAGTTTAGCGCAACGGTGGGAACGTAGACTGAAACTGTGTTGGGCCCCTTACTTGCGTTAGTAGGAGGATCTAGAGGATCTAGAGGATCTAGAGGGATAGGAGCTAGTGGATCTAGTGGTGCTAGTGGAGGAAATTTAGGAGGAGGTCAAGGTTCTATATCTAGTGGGCAAGGTCCACAACACCATCAGTAGGTGTTATACAAGATGTCACCCTCCCACTTACCTGATTACAAGGGTGTGGAAGACATTGCAGAGAATGTGCACAAATGCGAGTTGCTATGGCATGCAAAGGGAATCACTACCCTAGAGAGGAAAGAAATCTAATTTGAAACTATCTTGTAAGGGTGCACGCATAGTTGGTTCCAGAAGTATGACCCCCATCAGATGGCAGTGGATTCTACCATGTTGTGCAATGACTTCTTGGCAGAGTTTCACATTCCTGAGATCAAAAAAAAGAGCATCAGTGCTTTGAAGGAAATCTAACAAGGTATGGCAGAGAGCATGTGGGGAGTATGATGTAATTTTTAAGACTCTCATGTCAAAGTAATCATATGATATCCATCTGTCATAGCATGCTTAGTCATTTTTCAGAGGACTAATCACATTGTTCAGGAGGTCACTTTCACATAAGACCTTCACATATCTACAACGAGGCCTTGGAGGCTAATTTTTGCACTGAGGCAGTGGGAAGCATTGATACCAGAGTTAGCCCATATTTTGAAGCATAGATTGTTGTCATGGTAAAGCAGCTAGAAAACTTATCTGCGAATTCAGCTCATGAGACTCGCATTGGTTTATGGTGAACAAATTATGAAGTAGAAGGACATATAAAGGACAATTTCCCATGAAATTCAGTGTGTACCATACTTGTAGATTGTGAGATTTTTCATGGAGATCATGACGCAAGTAGATGCCCATTGTTGCAACGTACAATCTGTAAGAATGTTTCTTGCTATTGCAATATTTTCACCTCTACTACTCATGACACCAAGGATTGCAGACTGATAGACCAAATCCATGATGCCATTAATCTCGGTGTGTGCCAGACTAGTATTGGGAATATTTATAAGGCCGAGGAGCATTAATAGGAAGGGCATGCAGATGGATGAGGTCAAGGAAGAGGTTTTCGCAGAGGCTTCATAGGTCGTAACGGTTGCGGAGGAAGAGGTGACTTTCCCCATGGGACCTTTTACAATTGTGGATTGACTTGACACTACAAGTGTGAATGCCCTGATTTGTTGCAGTGCTCATAGTGTAGGAAGAAGGACAAGTATGAAGAGTTTCTAGAGTTGTATGACCACATGAGAAAGAATCAGAAGAAGTAAAAAGATGTGGGGATGGTAGGTGTAAAAAAGGACTGACCCAAAATGGATGTCGAGGGTAGTGCTTAACTCTGAGTTAGATATTTTTTTGCCACTACACTCACTGAGGTTTCACGCACCTGAGATGAACCAAGACAGGTGCCCCTTATCACAAGAGAAGAAGTGATACATGATAAATATCCTAATCCTACCCACCAGAAGGAAGTATACCAAGAAATAATGGAGGTGATTAGGAGTTTGCAAGGATAAATCTAGTGTCTTAAGGAGAAATTGTGCCAGTTTGAATATAAGAAGAGAGTTTAGGTTCCTCAACAGGATGTGGATGAGGTTAGGGAAGTGTGTTGGATGTTGTAGTAGGAGAAAATTATTCCTCTGCTGGGAGAATGGATGAGGGATAAGGTATCACGCACTAGAGAAGGGTGCGAGAGAAAACTCTTACATGCTAACCTACCTCCTCACAACATTGATTATGACAAGGAGATCACACTAAATGCAGTTGTTGATAAGTGGATCCTTAATAATATATTGATTGACACAGGTGTGAAGGCCAATTTCCTTACTCTAGATGCATGGAATCAAATGGGGAGGCCCCCCATTATAGCCATATTCAAATGTGTTGTATATGGATAACAGGACGAAGGCCATGTCTCCAGGGGTGTTAAAAGGTGCATCCATTACTATTCAAAGGGAAAATTTTGTTGGGGACTTTGTGTTTCTAGAGCTCGTTGAGATCGATAGTTTTCCACCATTACTTGGGTGCCTATACGTACCCAAAATTGTAGGGTACTGCATCGCTAGAACAACATTACATGTGCCCCAATGATGATATAGGTCTCCTCGCAAGGTGTTCGGGATCTGGAAAATATCTCCAAGTGTGTGTTAACATCCCGCATGCCCCACTTAGCCCCTGCGTGCTTTGTTTTTTCCTTCCCCCTTCTTTTCCTTTGCTTTTTGGTCTTTAGTGATGAAACCACCACCCTGCCTGGGCGGCGGTCTTGTGACCGCTTCCCGGGTAGGGCGGCGGTCCTATAACCACCGCCCTGCACGCATTTTTCCATAATGTTAGTTTAAGCATGACTCACATAAATTTTAATGTTTACCAGCTTTTTTCACCGCCTTTACTTGTATTTATGATTTTGGTTCCCTGGAATAGTGTTTTTGAATTATTTATGGTTAAAGAGTTCAATTTGGTTTTCACCTTTGGGTAAATGGGAATTCTATAAATAGCTAGCTTGTGCTCAAGCAAATGGCCCCTCAAATTTTCCTCTCATCTTCTCTTTTCATAGTTTTTGTCTTTCAGTTCTTAGGATTTCAAAGTTTTCATTTGTTGCATGCTTAATTAGTGTTGTTTTGTTGTTTGGAAGCCACATAATCTTCTTGTGCTAGTGTTGTTACTGTTTCATGTAATTAATTAGAGTAGGATAGTTTAATTTTCAGTAGGAAGCCATTAAAGTTACAGGTTTTGTTTGTTAAAAAGGATTAGTTTTAGGTTATGGACGTTTTATGTTGTATGACTCGTAATAAATCCCACTAGGAATTGCATAAGCCAAGCTCTGTTTTCTCATGCACTATCCCTCTCCTACTCACATTGTATTCAGTTTGCATCCTAAGCTGCCATTATTTTGATACTAACTTCTGTTGATGCTAACATCACACACTTTTCTAGATTCACGTGAGCATGAAGGAACGAGGAGATCACACTGAGGGGACAAAGCCACACACCATCGGATTTACCACTGTTCTGTAAAATCCAGGTTCAAGCTTTCAAAGTTCTAGTTAAAGCATATCAAATAGAGTAGTCAATCATTTCATTTTAGTTAATCTCACTTTCGATATTTTCGGGGAAGCTGTGGGGATTGATAGTTTATGGAAAACTATGATTCACTCCTCACTTCTGAGGTAGGATCGAGAGTCTTTCAAATAGAATAGATCAGTTATCTGGTTATTTAGAATAGATTTACAACTTCACAGGCAAGTAGCCATACTCAACTGCTTTGTTTGTTTTAATTTCATTATTAGTTTAGTTGTCAATTTCTAGATATATTAAATAATTTATCTCTCAATTTTGTTCCATAGTTTATCAAAAATACAAAATAGAGGAATATACATAGATATATCTTGCGTAGTTAATTTATTTTTTCATTAGTTAGATTTGTATCATTTCCTTTTACATGACAATCACGGAACCTAGGGAGCCCAGAGAATACGTATTCGAGCCAATCGTACCTCAACCCAATCTTGTTACAGCAATAACTAACATAGATCAGAATATTAGAAATCTAAGATTTCTGAAAAACAACAAAATTACAACAGATCAACTCACAGTTAAGAGGACTAAACATAGAAGATGACCAAGCACACACGTTTTGGTCAAACCAGCCAAATTACAAATTGCCCTAAATAGATACCTGTATGACTGTAGAAGGGCTTGAAAGAGAGAAAACACTCGGTTGTGATCCTTTGGTCCCACAGCCAGACGTAAGGGACATTCTCAGTGATATAGACACTAGCTTAAAAATTCAAGTTGCCAGAATGCTTGTAGCATACTCTAAGAAGATTGCACAACTGTTAGTTCTAAATATAGAGGCCGAAAAGGCATACGACTACTAGATACTAGGGATTAGAGATTGATTCCGCACATGACCAGAGGAGGTCCTCAAAAACCATGCTTCTAACGGTTGTGATCCACAGGTCCCACAACCCAACGTGCTCGCAGGTCAATTAGACATTGATGCTAGTTTTATGCACAACTAGTATTTAGGTCCTCTCCACTTCCACCAATCATTATCACACAATTATCCTCACTAGACATAATAGCTAATCAAGCTAAGGGATTTCTAGACTAGACCAGAGAATCACCCATAGAATCCACTATATCCATCATCCATCTTATGACCCTGTCTTGAGACATACACGAAACAATTCCAAGTTATTTTCCCCCATATCCCACAACCTATAGATGGGATCACACCAGAGCTCGATATTGATTGGAGACTTTAAGCAGTCATCCTCGCAAATTTGATCTATCACACCAGTTCAGGTTAGGAGGGCCTTCTTTTCCTTAGATTCATAGATTCTATTAGTGCGTGTCGAGGATATAAGATTACCTAACTAGTTTTCCTGTACGCCAACGTATATTCCTTCCCCACCAGTTATCTCAGAACGACCTCGGGAGCTCATGTGTGAGGAATGTGTTACTTGTAGATTCCCATGCTCGCTTGTCACTTTTCCATCCTACAAAATTGGTGAACCTGACGTGAACTTTCTACTTTCTGGTTCAGAGTCATATTTCTACTTGTTCGTCTCATTAGTATACTTATCATCTTTTCCACCTTGTTATCCTTCACATCAGCTTCACCCACAAAATTGGTGAACCTGACGTTAACGAAATAGTTCTTCCTCTTCAATTTTTTCCATCCACCTTTGCTCTTTCCCATTATTTTGCTGGTATTCATTTACCCCCCGAATATGTCGGGATTCGATGCAACAGTTCTTCCTCTTCAATTGGATCAACTCACTCAAACACAACAACCAGAGCCTTCAGGCTCGAACAACATGATGTTTATGGGAGAATCTGGTTCATCCCCTCAAGTATTACTTAGACCACAAATTAGTAGACAATCAGATCCATCTGGTTCATCTCCATATCTATTTTTAGATGATGAACATTTGGTACGTTATGCCAGGAATGAACAATGCTCTCATAATATGTACCCACCTATAGGAAGTTTACAAACACAACCCGAGGTCTCTTTTCAAGAAAATACCTCCATGCCACTACCTATAGGAAATGCCCTCAGGGAAACTTGGCAAGGCAACGATCAGTTCATAGTGGGGTACCACATGCCTATACAACCTCATGATATACAACAAATTCCACTAAGGCAGAATACTGTGACTTCACCAAATGACATCATCTCAACTTTAGTAGAAAAATTTAGAGGGTTAGAGCTTGCTCAAGCGAGTCAAAATTCTCAATTCATGCAGGTAGGAATTTTCCAATCCTCCACATCATCCTATCCAAGTAGACCTCCTCACAGGAATAGGCAAGTTGGGCCATGCCTCCTTAGTATTCACAAAAAATGCCAACTAGAACCACCATTTCTAACACCATTCTGGTGGAAAATATGATACCTCCTGGTCTAGTACAAAATAATCCATTCCTGAGCAATGCTCCTCTATACTTAAACATGTATTCCAAATCACCACAAGGAGATATGTTCTCTTCTCCCGGCATGTTCGCTCAACCACAAGGGTTTCCTTATGCCCCTGCAAATACATATGCTACGCCATAGCAACAACCCATTCCACCTCCACCCCCTCAGTAGGCACCATCAATGGTCGAAACCTATGTGATAGGGACTTATTCAGAATATTTGAAAGAACCCTTATACTTCACCATACGAAGCATCATGCATCCAAGACCTCTTCCCGATTTACCCAAATACAAAGGGGAGGGAGATCCTAACACACATATCAAGGCCTATGCCACAGCCATTCAAGAATTACTCCCTTGGGATGGGGTTGTTGCTAAAATATTCCCCAAAACTATAGAGGGCAGTGCCCTCAATTGGTACTACAAAATACCTGAAGCATCAATACATTCGTTTAAACAACTCGTTTCAAAGTTCATCAAGGTGTTTGACATGAAAAAACTATTGAGAACAGGAATCAAGGAATTCTTACATATTAAGCAAGAACACAATGAATCTATAGCTCATTTCATCCAAAGATGGCGTACAGTCCTTTATTCTTTGACAAGTGCTCCAAACATGGATCAAATGGAACGATGCAATTTATTCCTTCATTCTCTCAGTAGAGAGGTAAAGGAAGAAGTCCAAAAGTTCCCACTAAGAACTTATGATGAAGTACTCGAGAGCGCTCTCCGAATAGATCAAGCTGTAATAGATAGCAGTCACAAGATGTATGGAACAAACAGGAGGTTAATCATCCCCAACCAAAACACTATGACTTATCCTAATACAGTAAATTCCAATCAAGGACCTAAAATCCTTAACAAGAATCATGGGGTGACAACAGATGGGGTAACTGACCAAGCTAAAAAAGTAAATGTTGTAAATACTCCACCACTAGTTAACAATCAATGGAACAACAATTTTACCCCAACAATCAATGCAGTGGATTTTAATCATCCACAACAACAACAATGGAAGGTCTAAACACAGGGTCCAAGATAAAACGCAACTGGGTATCAAAACCAAAACCAAAACCAAAAACAACAAGTGCAAAACTTTAATCCTAATAGTCAACGGTTTAATCAAAGTTTTGGACCACAATATGTGCCAAACTAGCAACCTAGAAATTACAATCCTAACTTGTGTTGTGGCTTCCACAAAATTTGAGGCCATGACACTAGGACTTGCCGCGATTACAATAAATTCATGCAATGTTTTCCAGAAGAACAACGACAACTTTTTATAGATATGTTCTTAGCAGATCCTGTATCACTTGCACCAAATACTTTCATGGGAGAAGTCTCCCCTCAAAATGCACCCCTCAAGATCTTCAACAATCCACTCCCAAATCACAATAACAACAAATTAAATCCAAATGGGACGAACAAGGGTGTAATGGCAGGAAACAATGATCATGTAGCCTCGACTTCACTAAATCCACCTGTCGCACTGCAATTAGGAAGTCAGCCATGACCCAAGATAGTCAGTTTAGTGGAGTTAGACACTGAGCTACACATGGAAGCTGTAACAAGGACATGAGAGTATTCCTCTCAGCCAAATCCAAGTTATCTACTAGAGACAGATAACATCCAACAACCAATAGTAAAACCCCTAAGTGCCTATGATTTAATTAATGACCTAACAAAGACCTTCTCTCACATATCCTTTTTGGACTTGTTGAAGAACTCTCCTCCCCATAGGGCTGCTCTTTTAGAAGCATTAGGTTTAGGTCATTTAATTAACATCACTCCACCTCCCAAAACATAGGTAAACCATATAGACTTTGATATCCACCCTCTGGGGCAGCCGGATAGGGATACTGAGTTTATATTCGACATAAAAAAAATGCCAATAGATGTTGAGATTGCACGCAGAGGTAATCCTAGCCTTACATTTACAAGTGTGGGTTTATAACAATTACGTTAAATGCACAATGGTTGATGATGGGGTAGCAGTTAACATAGTTCCCTTCTCTTTCCTTCAAAAGCTAGGGTATGGAGAAACAAATTGCTCCACGACGCAGAATACACTAAGAGGTTATGATAGCCTTAAAGCCACTTCGATTGGGACCATAATACTACCAGTCACCTTAGGACCCAAAACAATCCTAACTGAGTTTTATATTATAGATCAGGAAACCAACTATAATATGATCCTTGAGCCATGGATACACCATATGAAGGCAATCCCTTCTACGTTATTTCAAGAAGTAATATTCTTACACTTAGGAAAGATATTCGTAACAAAAGGAGATCCGAAACCATTCGATATACACCTAGTTGACCTGAAGAAAAGGCCAGGAATTCATTCTGAGTTTTTAACTCCCAACAAACCAACTTAATAAACCAACCAATGTGAAATCGAAAGAAAAGTTGATACCTATAATTGAGTTAGAAGTTATGAACCTAATCAAGAATATCCCAGCCCTCAAGGATGAGGCTAAAGTTGTAGAAACATTAGGAACTACTGCAAAGATTGTCGAATTGCTAGAACAGGATCTACCAATTTTCCTACCATTCGATTCTATAGGTATGGGATATACCCTAGGAGTTGGTTCTCTTCTATTTGAAGAACTCTGCATGGTAGAAGTAACTGCAAGCAGAAGAAGGTGACGTAAAAAATGTCCCAACGTCCATCTTCCCAACTAAATATTGGACTCTCCATTTTGATGGAGCTAGATGTTGTTATGGGGCTGGGGCAGGTGTGATCTTTACTTCTCCTGAGGGAAAGATCTTATCGTTCGCCTTTAAACTAAATTTTGAATGTACAAACAACAGCACTGAGTACAAAGCCCTCCTCCTTGGCCTCATCTTAGCTAAGAGGCTCGAGGTTGATAACATCAGGGTGTTAGGAGACTCTCAATTAGTAGAAAACCAAGTCTCTGAGGTGTATGAGACTAGAGCTGAACATTTACAACTCTACAAAACAACAGTATTAGATTTGAGCAAAGAGTTTGACTTCATATCAATTGAAGCAATCCCATGAAAACAAAATCTTCTATAGATTTGATAGCAACCTCAATGTCATGCTTCACTCCAAACAGTGAGTTGGAGGATACCCATTTTATGGTATCCCTTCGTACTGAACCGTTAGTGAAGAAAATGTCAAATATTCTCTTAACGAACATAGCTGAGAACAAATCTACTATCTTAGATCACGTTGACAGTGATAGAGCCACTCTTGATTACTTAAACACCTATGCAGTGTTACATCTCACCCATCACGTGGTAGATTTGTCCTTAATCCCACATTCATCTTCTTACTTTGGAAATCCCATGATAGAGCTTCTCCGACAAAAGGAGCTCGACATATACGCGGTAGAGAATGGAGAAGATCTGGAACTACCTCCAGGCCTGCCTGAGTTTGAAGAAGGTAACACTTTTTAAATCAAAGAAATGATTGATATTAACATCGGAACGGAGGAAGAACCAAAGATCTTGAAACTAGGATCTTCATTAACTCTAGAGGAAATAGACATACACACTTGAATCCTCAAAGAACATTAGAAGGCTTTTGCATTTAATTATAAAGAAATGAAAGGGGTTACACCACACATCACGGTACATAACCTCGTCACCAAATCAGATGCAAAGCCAATTAAACAAAAATTGAGACCAATGAAACCCAAGGTGGCTCTCATGGTGAAGGAAGAAGTAATGAAACTCCTCAAGTAGGATTCATCAAGCTAGTTGATTATTCTCAGTGGGTATCTAATATCATTCCCATTCTCAAAAAGAATGGGAAGATATGCATTTGCATAGACTTCTGAGACATTAACAAGGCATGTCCTAAGGATGACTTCCCATTACCATCCATTGACATCATCGTTGATGCAATAGCTGGATTTGACCCTTTTGTCTCTCATGGATGGATTTTCGGGATACAATCAAATTAGAATATCCGAACAAGACCAAGCCAAAACCACATTTATAACTCCTTGGGGAACCTATTGCTACGTTGTTATGCCATTTGGTCTCAAGAACGTTGGCGCTACATACCAGCGGGCAATGACATACATATTTCACGATCTTATTCACAAAATCATGGAATCCTATGTAGATGACTTGTTGGCCAAGGCTAGGAAATTTTGTCATCACCCGCAAGTGCTCCATGTCATTATTTCATGTTTGATCGAATACAGAGTCACACTAAACCCAGAAAAATGTGTTTTTGGTGTGACAGGAGGGAAGCTCCTAGGTTACATTATATCATCACAAGGGATCGATGTAGACCTAGCCAAAATCTTGGTTGTTCTTGAAATGATCCCACCTTCGGATGAATCTGGGATCAGGTCGTTTCTTGGGAAACTTGGTGCAATCCAAATATTCATCCTAGATTTAAACGTTGCCATTCATCCAATCAACAATCTACTCAAGAAATATTATAGTATTGATTGGACCAAAGACTGCAATGAGGCTTTCAAATCCGTTAAGCATTTCTTGTTGTCACCACCTACGCTAATGCCTCCTAAGCCAGACCACCCTTTAATTTTATATTCACGAGCTACCAATGTCTCGCTAGCCTGCATGCTGCCTCAAGAAGATGATGACAAATGAGAATGTGCAATCTATTTTATTAGCCAAACTTTTCTCGACTATGAAACACGTTATACGCAAGTAGAACGAGAGTGCCTTGCCATAGTATTCGCAACCAAACACTTAAGACATTACATGATAAATCAAGAAACAAGGGTCATTGTAAAAATAGACCATTTACGAACTTTCCTCACGCAAGGTTCCTTGTCTAAAAAGGTTGGATGCTTTATAACCTTAATGGGTGAATTTGAATTAAATTTTGTAAACCAGAAGTCCATTAAGGGACAAATCATTGTAGATTGGTTAGCTGATAACCCGTTAGACGGAAGTGATCTAGTAGATCTAGATTTTCCTGATGAATACATATATTACATTGAAACTAAACCTCCTATCTCTAAATGTCCTTGGTATACTGACATACTATTAATTATCTCATGGACCATACGTATCCAGAAGGTGCTACACCACAACAAAGAAGGTGGTTACGCATTATTGTAGCCAAATACGTTATTATAGAACAAGCACTCTATCATATGACTTTCGACAGAATGCTTCTAAGGTGTGTTGACATAGAAGAATCCAAGAAAATTCTCTACGAATCTCACAGCGGAATATGTGGAGGCCACTTCGGTGGTCATGCCACCACTCACAAAATACACTGCATGGGCTATTTCTGGCCCACTCTAGAGCACGACGTAGTAGAGTTTGTACGTAAGTGTCATAAATGCCAAGAACTTATCCCACGAAGATTCACATGCCAGCTCAATCTCTACAACCAATCGCAACTCCATGGCCCTTTTCTACATGGGGCCTAGATTTGATATGGAAATTCTCTCCCTCGTGAACAGATGGCCATAACTTCATAATCACGGCCACTGAGTATTTTACCAAATGGGTATAGGCTATGCCTCTTACCACTGTACCAGGTTTTGTGATCGCCAAGTTCATTTTAAACCAGATCATTTATGGGTACAGTGTCCCGCAAATCATTATCTCAGATAATGGTACTTCCTTTAAGAATGATGAGGTCTGTGAGCTATGCAATAAATTTAAAATAAGCCATCATACAGCCTCCCCTATATTACCCTCAAGCTAATAGACAGGTTGAAGCAACAAACAAAACATTGAAAGCTATTCTCCTTAAAACGGTAAAAGAAAACAAATGAGATTGGCATTTAAAGTTGTATCTGAGACTTGTGGGCCCACCAAACCTCAATAAGAACACCAACAAGAGAAACTCCTTACTCATTGGTATTCGGAGCAGAAGCAGTTCTCCCACTTGAGGTTGAACTACCCAGTCTCCACATCTCACCACAAGGGATTCTAGATGACGAAGCTTATAGAGAAGCACATCTCTCCCAACCAGAAAGCCTAAATGAGGCCAGATTAGACATTAAACAGTGGCATAGAGTTTATGCTAACTGGATGTGCCGAAAGTATAAGAAAAAGGTCTATGAATGAGATATATATGAAGGAGATCTAGTTCTAAGAATATACCGACGAAGGAAGGAAATTTCGGCCAAAATAGTTGGGTCCATACCGAGTCACGAAAGACTATGGAAATGGTGCATATCTCTTATGTATACTGGAAGGCAAGGAATTCAACGAAACAGTCAATTCCTTGCATCTTAAACGATTCTATGCATAAGCAACTAGCACTATTTGTATAATTATATTTACATTGCACCTTCATGTAGTTAGGTTCATTTTGTCCACTTGTTTCGTATAATTTTGTGATCAAGGAACTTATTCTCAAAGCAATTCATTACAAACTTTTGATGGTATTGGCATAAGCCTTCTAATCATACTTCTTCATTTTCATAACATCATCACCTGTTTCAGAATCATTTCATCCATATAAAGTTAGATATGACAAAGTCTTAACAGTAACCATACCAAGTTTTGCATGCTTGTTCTCACTTTTGGTTTCTTCCTAGGATAGGTGTCTTGCCTATGGTCTATTCTAGAAGCTTCATAGTGTCACATCTATCCCATACATATATCTCTTTGGAAATAAGAACATATTGACATTTTTCTCAAATAAATAAGTCAAATGTAGATCAAATAGAAAATTTTATTTTTACACATTTCCTTTCCCTACCAACCTTCGGTGATGAGCTTGTGTCTCTTACTAGTGATGTAGGGTTGGGAAAGGATGGGAATGCCCTTACTCACCTGTGCCTTTTCCATGGTGATAAGCCCATTCTTCTTACTAGTAGCGTGGGGCAAGGTGTGGGGGGGTCCTCTTGACAGATAAATGTTGAAGGTTGTAAGCAAATAGTTCAAATGGACCTTTGAAATCTTGATTCAAAAACAAATGAATCAGATATCCAAAATTCCAAGAGAGCACAAAACCCCAAAAACTAGATTTTGTCTACCATGGGGCCATCTACGGATCTAAGTCTAGATAAACCGCAAAGCAAGTAGCATTCTAAAACTATGGATTCACTTGAGTAGAGCAGGTTTGTAGCATCCTAGATTTGGTTCCTCCAAATCTTTGTCTATCTCTCATCACTACCATTCAACAAATTTCATAGCTTGTGCCCTTTCTAGCTCTCGGTGGTGAGCCCTCGCATCTTACTAGTTGCATGGAGTTAGGAGTGGGGCAAGTTCATTTGCTCATCATACCGGTTTATCATCTCCTTTTGTCAAAATAAATATGAAGTACCAAAAAATTACTTATATAAGCTAAAGATCAAGATCACATTGTGTCTATGTTATCATATATCAGCATCACAAAATACAAAAAGAAAGAAAGCATTTGTATCATTTGTTCTCCATTGCATACATTCTAAAAAGCATATAAAAAATAACATCATAGTATACATGTGCAAATGAATCACAAAACCTAGATACTTGGAAGGGTCTAATCCAAAAGAATATATAATATATATATATAGAATATATATTATATATATATAATATAATCAAGTTTCAAGTACAATGCCATCATGTGCCATCTAGGCATGGTCAAAATGCTCAAAGAGCCTGGGAAATACAAAATAAATCATATAAATAAATCTAAGACAGCCAAGTGGCCTCTCAACCCCTATGAGATCCCTCTGAAGGTGCAATTTGACCGCTTTATCTAGGACTATAGCTATGTGGGCACTTCCTGAATGCACTAAGGGCTCATGATCCCAAGGAGCAGCTATGAAGATCTCATTATGAGAGCGAATTCCTCATCAGGAACTCTAAACTATCCTATACCTTAGCCAACTCGGTAACTAATAAGAGGGTAGTCACCATCTTGGCCACATGCCAGAAAGGGGAATGAAAATGTTGGTATGCCTACCAGTTTCCAAAGGCTCCCCTGCATACATGATAGCTCCGTGTGAGTCCTCTCCATGGGGATCATTAGGGTATCAGTGCATACCTAGTGAATCAGGTCTCACCACTCATCGGTAGTCTCTACAAGAAAAGGAGAAAAACAAATTAGAAATAATCAAAATATAGAAATAAAGGTAAACAAAAGGAAAGATAGAAACTAAGACAATCCTAGCTAAAACAAATATTAAGAGAAGGATGATAACTTACTCGGATCTTCGGTCCTCCAAGAGGGATCCCTAGGGTCAACACCTTCCACAGATGCCACCACTGACTGATGTCCTCCTCTTGTGCCTGGGGCAACATGATGTCCTACTATGGACTCATCCTCTTTGCCCAAACCCTAAGAAAGTGGCTCCTCTGAAGCTAGGGTCACCCTCTCCACACTCCATTCTGCCCTCTCGACTTGTAAGATCTCCTGAGTGTCATGCCACTCGGGATCGCTATCCTCCTCTCTACCTAATTCGCTGACCTCAGCCTCGGTCTCCTCCTCCATCTCTCCCCCTATGAACTCCTCAGACTCGAAGTCTATATCAATGGGGTCATCGTTGCTATGGGCAAGACCGACAACAATCTAAAGTAAGGGTGCCCGAGGAGCGTCGGCTCTCCCTCAAGCACGTACCACCCACCTAGCTGCAATAGGGATGCTAGGAGTAACAACATTCCAACCCCGGCCTCTAGCACCTCCCCTAGCCTCTTGAACTGATCTAAACACTGACACCACTGGGGGGAGCATACCAACGTAAGGAAGGCCAAATTACTGAGGCACTCAATCAAAAGGGTGTGTCTCCACCCTCCCCGTCCTGTCCACAAGCTGCCCTGTGGTAGAGAAAGAGATCAAAGTGAGGGACTCCTCACCCCATAAACCTGTCATGGCCTAATAAGGTGTGGCCTCCATATCATCAGTGGTCAGGGAGGTAACTGGCTGATGGGGTGCTCTAAGCACCGACATATCTGTCCATCTAGCTACCCTCACAGCTCTGGGATCCACCACCTCTACACCTCTCCCATAATGGATGAAATGCTCATAGACCTAGCTCATAACAAGGGTCAGATGGCTCAATGACTTCCCATGTAAATGAACCACCCGATACAAGTCATGATAGGTGGTCCCAAGTATATCAGCTCCCCAGGTGTAAATCTGGCCATGTCCCTCAATCTGTGCAATAATGGGGGACCAGCAATACAGTAAAGTGTCTCCTCCCTTGTCCCCGATCAATCTCAAGGCAAGGATCCCCATAATGGCCTGACGAATCAAGGAGATAGGCAGGATAGGAATAGAACGGACCCTCACCCCCTTCTTCGAACCAGTGGAGATAACTGCGTCTACCATGTATGAATCCCACTATGATATCTGAGTCCGTGACCCTATTGTCTCAAGTGTGAGCCATCTCCCAATGATTGGGACCCCCAAGATGCAGTAAACATCCTCCAAAGTGATGGTCCACTCACCCCTGACTCTTGGAAATCAGAAAGTGTTCTGATCCGCATCCCAATATGAAAACAAGTCACAAAGTATGTGACTAGAAGGTGCAACATGCGGGACCCATGATATACATAATATACCGGCCCTCTGAAGAGTGTCCTGCTCATCCTGAGAAAGTGTATCCAACACTGCTGGAAGCCATTCACACTCTCTCTCTCTCTCGGCTCCATCTAATATACTCCTCCCTCGCTTGCGTGCACCCAAAAACACATAAAAAGGTGTAAGTTAGTATTCAAATCACATTGGAAAAATCATTAAAACATGTAAGAATGCTAAAAATGCAAAAAGGATTCCAAACAAGTGTGATTTTGAAGTTCTGTAAAGGACAGCCACCTTGAGCAGGGTGGCATTTCCGTAACTGCCGCCTTAAAGGTAGCAGTCCTATAACTGCCGCCCTAATCAGGGATGCGGTCGTGTAACCGCCACCCTGCTCAGGGCGGCGGTCGTGTCTTGAATCTCTGCACGGGTCATGTGCCCTAAACAAGGCCTAAAAACATAAAAAATGACTATTTTTTTACCAAAATAAATCCTACCCATTAGGTGTCCCCCCTAGGTGACCCTATTAACACTAACATTTTCAAAAATAATGCCCCCATGACCAAAATTTTGCCATTTTAACATTTTAGGGGTAAAAACATTAAATCAAGGAAAACTAACATGTGATCTCGCAGGTCGGTGTTTTGCTCGTGGAGGCATGATCACTATCTCATCATAAACGTTTTGACTATACTCTCGTCAAAAACCGTCACCATGGGTCCTAGAGCTCAAAATCAATCAAATCAACACACGCAAATGAATAGGAAAATGGGCCCATTTTTACATATATAGCATCTTGACTTGTTTTGAATGCCTCTTTTTCACAGGTTTGGAGCGCTGACGGAGTTAAGTTCTTATCCCCGCACAAATGGTACGTCCTCATTTCATATTATTTTAGTATTTATCTTTCAATTTATTTTGTCTAGACTGTCGACACTAAAATTTTCCTCCATAATTTCTATTTCATTAATGTATGTATTAGGAATAGGATGTTGTTAAGTATAATAAGTAGTAGCGTCTGATAGAAGATAACGGCACCTTCAGTACGGTGTCGCCAATAATGTGGAGTACGGTAACAGTCAAAGTACAATAGGAATGTTGTAAAAAGTAAATATTTGTCGTAAGTGGTCCGGTAATGTTAAAATGTCAAAGTTTGGGTAATTAGAGAAGTAGGGTCTACATGATTAGGAATTAGAAATATTATATTGGTAATAAGGACAAGGAGTGAGGTCATAAATATTTTGTGTATTTTATTTGTAAAAAGTCTAAAAATGTGGAACCCATGTAAAATGATAAGGTTTATCTTATCTTAAGAGATAAGCTTACATGTACAGATAAGAGTTAAGGTATGGAATATGATTCGTCAGAGTGGATTTCTTATCCTATCTTAGAGATAGGATGGATAAGCCTGGAAGTTCTATAAATAGAGAGGCCACCCCCCTCATTTAGCATAGAAAGAAGTAGTGAGAAATATTGTAGGAAGTGTGCAAAGGAAGCCATCAGTTAAAGGTGTGTTGAAGAAGCCATCAAGAGGTGTAATTGTAAAGTTTCTCCCATAGTCTTGTTGAAGTACCTCATGGGTGAGATTGTAACAATTTCATGTTAATATTATAATTTACTTTGATATTTCAGATTTGTCATCATTCCATCTTATCATAGTCGATGGTATTCTTGTGTTCGGTTGTTGTTTTGTTTCCAGATTACATCCACCAAACTAAAGGTTGTGCATTAGTAAATAATCATAGCACGAGGAGTTCCCGGTGAAGAATTATCATAGTGCCGGATTGGTGATGACATTTTGGTTCCGTTGCCGGGACCATTCCTCGTTGGTGGATTTTCTAGAGAGATATTCCCACTTAGTCAAAAATCAATTGGAGGATAACCTTGTTTTTACTGTGCATAGTAGTTACCGTGGTAAAGTCATTTTTACCGTGAATAGTAGTTACCATGACAAAGTCATTTTTGCTGTGAATAGTATTTATCACAGTAAAGTCACTTTTTACCGTGAATAGTATTTACCGCAGTAACTTCACTTTTTACCGTGAATAGTGTTTACCACAGTAAAATCAGTTTTTACCACAGTAAGTCAAGTTTTACCATAGTTTACCGTGGTCATTTCTATAGTAATTCCAATTATTTGTGCACATAAGTCTTGTTGATTGTACTTGTGGGTTGGTATTTCACGGTGGTTACTTTTGAAAATGGGAAAGATTCCTGTTTTTTCAGCTCAATCTAATGAAGATGCTTCTTCTTTCATTCAAGAGTTTAAGCGATCTTGTATTTGTAATGGCCTTATAAGAAGGGAACAATGGACTGAATTTTTTCCTACCTTTTTGGATGGTTCCGCACTTAGGTGGTTTGAAACACTAGGTGATAATGTGAAAAACTCATGGGATTTATTAACTGAAAGTTTTCTTGAAGAATTTGGTGAACAACAGAGATATGCAGACCTCATGATCGAGATCACAAAGCTATCCCAAGGAGAGAAGGAGAAGATAAGGGATTATCATGCTCGTGTTCTAGAGCTAAGGAGGAAGCTCGATGCCCAGATCCGGAAGGAAGGATTAGCGGATGGGTTGATGAATGGCGTGGATAATCTCCTCTGTAAGCACTTCATTCTTGGGATGAAGCCGGAGATCAGACAACGAGTGAAGTATGACCGCCCAGCTACCATTGAACAAGCAAAGGAGATTGCAAGAAGGCAAGAAGAAAGCATGGAAGAGGAGCCCAAAGAAATTGTTGTTAAAGTAGAGCCTACACCAACACCTTTGGTCCAGAATCCACAACCACTCCCGGTGAGCACAAATATTTCTCCTAGTACATCTACTGAGTATGAAGATCTGCTTAGGAAGATGGGCCAGTTAACTATTAATCTTCTTCAAGGAAAGGAATTTAGTTCTCAGGGAGGAGATAGAGGTCCAAAAAGAAATATTTCTGAAGTTGTTTGTTATGGTTGTTATAAAAAGGGTCATTATAAGTATAATTGTCCAGATAGAGCTTCTACATCTGGTACAAGAGATAATGATAAAGGAAAAGCACCTGTGAATTCTCTTGATGTAGTAGATAAGAGTAGAAATAATGAAGTAGATGTGTTTGTAACAAAAAGAAAGAAAGAAAAAGATAATCAAGATGGAACTGATCCTAAGAAGATGAAAGGAGAAACTAGTAAGAAACATAGGAGAAGAAAGTTGGGTGTGCAGGATTTTCTGATTTCACAGGGGCAAGGACCATACTCCATCTTGGAAGATCTGTCCAAAAGGCCTGCAAATATTACATATGGTCAACTCTTGGCTATGTCTTCTGAGAAGAGGCGGGAGTTGCGAGGTGGACTCAATGCTCGAAGAAGGAAGGAGGTTGAGGTCCCTGTTTTGGAGGCAGAGGCAGATCCCTATGCTCCACAAGCTGAGGTATTATGTAATGGTATTTCAATTCATGATGTCTTAGTTGATGGAGGTGCTGCAGTTAATGTAATGACCGAGTCTGTAATGAATATGTTGGGTTTAAAAATTGATCGCCCTTCAACACTTATGTTAAGGTCATTAAATAAAGGAAAAACTAAACCAGAAGGTGTAGTTTCAAATGTGGCAATATCTGTTATGGGTGTTGTATGTGTGGTAGACTTTCAGGTGATGAAAAATGGTACTGTTGCGTACCCAATGCTGCTGGGAAGACCATGGCTAAGGAGAGTTCATGCAAGAAACTACTGGAATGAAGGTTTCATGACACTTGGACGTGGTAGAGAGAGGGTGAAGATAAATGTGATCCCTCGACATCATAAGGCAGAACCTGTGGATTCAAGTGATGAAACTGATGATTGGACATCCTCTGATTACTCTAGTACCAGTGAAGTGGACACTGAAGATGAAGAAAGTGAGGTGGATGTTTCAGTCATGGATATCCTTCCAGTCACACCAACTCATGACCCCATAAAATTATCTGAAGAAGAAGTTGATGATCGTCTCCAACAAATAAAGATTGGTGATGCTGTGATGGAGAGTGAGAAGGAATCCTACCTCCAGCTCTTTCGAAGGTACATACACCTATTCACTTTTGATTACAAGGAACTCCGTCAAGTAAGTTGGGTAGAACATTGTATTGAGCTGGTAGATGGTGCTAAGCCCATAAAGCAAATGCCATATAGAATGAATCCTAATTTTTCCAAGACTGTAAAAGAAGAAATAGATAAGTTGCTTGATGCAGGATTCATATTTGCTGTGGAGAATTCAGAATGGGTTTCTCCCATTGTGATCTCAATAAAAAAGAATGGGAAGCTACGCATTTGTGTTGATTACAGGAAGCTCAATAAGGCAACAAAGAAGGATCATTACCCTCTTCCATTTTCAGATCAGATCTTGGACGAAGTAGCTGGCCAGGAGTGCTATAGTTTTGCTGATGGATATAGCGGCTACAACCAAGTTCGTATAGCAGAGAAAGATCAGCTGAAGACCACGTTCACCACTCCTTGGGGAACGTTTGCTTATAGAGTTATGCCTTTTGGGTTGTGTAATGCTCCAGCAACATTCCAGCGTTTGATGAATAGGGTGTTCGAACCCTACATTGGGACCTTCATCAGAGTATTTCTGGATGATTTTTGCATCTATGGGAGCAAGTTGGACCACCTGCACCAAATGGAGACAGCATTTCAAAGGTTAGATGAAGCACAAGCCTCACTAAACCCTACAAAGTGTGTCTTTGGATGTTCTAAAGGCGTTTTGTTAGGGCATGTTGTATCCAGAGATGGTATTGGTACTGATCCTGATAAAGTTTCAAAAATCAAAGATTTACCATTTCCTATGAATAGAAGTAAGTTGAGATCATTTTTAGGCCATGTGGGTTACTATAGAAGGTTCATCAAGAATTTCTCAAAGATTGCACAGCCACTAACCCAGTTCTTGAAGAAGGATGTTACTTATGAACCAGGAAATAAGGCGCATGAAGCTTTTGGACAATTGAAGGAAGCCCTGGTGTCTTCACCTGTTTTGAAGAATCCAGATTGGAGCAAGCCATTCATTGTGTACACTGATGCCTCAGATGCAGCACTAGGAAGTACTTTGAGCCAAAAGGATGAAAATGGGAATGAACATCCAATTTACTTTGGGAGCAGACAAATGAGCAGTGCTGAGGTAAACTATACTGTAACTGAAAAAGAGGCTCTGGCTATCATTTTTGCTGTAAAGAAGTTTAGAAATTACTTGCTAGGGCAGAAATTTATAGTTGTAACAGATCATCAGGCTCTGAAATATATTGTCAATAAGCCTAACCCATCAGGGAGGATAGCAAGATGGATAATTTTGCTACAAGAATTTGAATTTGATATTATAGATAGGCCAGGAAAGAAGCATGTCAATGCAGATGCACTCTCTCGAGCCTATGATGGTTTAGGATCATCTTGTGATGATGATGATTTTCCCGATGCAGCATTGTTCTCCCTTGACACAATCCCTAGTGAATACATAGATATTTGGAATTATCTGAATGAATTCAAGTTTCCTGATGGTGCCAATGCAAAGACTAAGAGAAAGATTACTCAAGCCAGTCATCCATATTCTATTCTGCATGGAGCATTATTTCGAATAGGACCTGATGGACAGTACAAGAGGGCAGTTGGACGTGATCAAGGAAAGGAGCTGCTAGAAGAATTCCACAATGGTACATGTGGAGGGCACTTCTCTGGACAACTTACAGCAAGAAGGATCTTGGATGCAGGTTATCACTGGCCCACTCTTTTTAAAGATTGTTATAATTATTGTAAGACATGTGATATTTGTCAAACACATGGTAACCGTAAGACTTCATCAGCTCCATTATGTCCTATTCTTCCACTTGGTCCCTTTGAAAAGTGGGGAATAGACATTGTAGGTCCACTTCCAACTACATCACGCCAAAATAAGTATATTGTAGTTGCCACAGATTATTTAACCAAGTGGGTTGAAGCTAGGCCATTGAAAACAACTTCCATGGATGAAGTGGCAAGGTTCATATATGAACGCATTGTCACCAGATTTGGTTGTCCATTAGAAATTGTAACAGATCAAGGAAGCCACTTCATTAATGAGGTGGTAGAAGCCCTAGTCAATAAGTTTTCTATTAAGCACAGGAAGGCAACAACATACAAGCCAAGCACAAATGGACAGGTGGAACGAACAAATTTTGTGTTGTGTCAAATTCTAGCAAAAGATGCAGCCTTGCAGGTACATAAATGGGATAAAAGGATTCATGCAGCATTGTGGGCATATAGGGCAACATCAAAGTCAGCAACAGGATACTCCCCATTTCAGTTGGCCTATGGCATTGATCCAGTTCTTCCTATTGAGTTTGATATTCCCACTGTGAGAGTTATGAAAAATGAAAGGATGGATGAAAGTGATTCAGTAAAAGAAAGGTTGGTACATCTTCATTTGCTAGAGGAAATGAGGGAAATAGCAAAGGATACAAGCCATAAGAAGAAAATGAAGCAGAAGGAATACTTTGATCAAAAGATCCGATGGTCTCCATTTCATGTGAATGACTTGGTCCTAGTATATGATTCCAGATACAAAAAAAGAAGACAGAGAAATTTCTTCCAAAATGGATGGGGCCCTACAAAATAGCAGTTGTGCATGAAAATGGTACGTACCGACTGGAGGAATTGGATGGCACTCCCATTACGAAATGGGTCAACCACGACAAGTTGAAGATTTTCCAAGCACCAGAATAGTCTACTCCGAGGACGGAGTAGAAGCTAGGAAGGGGGAAGATGTCGACACTAAAATTTTCCTCCATAATTTCTATTTCATTAATGTATGTATTAGGAATAGGATGTTGTTAAGTATAATTAGTAGTAGCGTCTGATAGAAGATAACGGCGCCGTCAGTACGGTGTCGCCAATAATGTGGAGTACGGTAACAGTCAAAGTACAATAGGAATGTTGTAAAAAGTAAATATTTGTCGTAAGTGGTCCGGTAATGTTAAAATGTCAAAGTTTGGGTAATTAGAGAAGTAGGGTCTACATGATTAGGAATTAGAAATATTATATTGGTAATAAGGACAAGGAGTGAGGTCATAAATATTTTGTGTATTTTATTTGTAAAAAGTCTAAAAATGTGGAACCCATGTAAAATGATAAGGTTTATCTTATCTTAAGAGATAAGCTTACATGTACAGATAAGAGTTAAGGTATGGAATATGATTCGTCAGAGTGGATTTCTTATCCTATCTTAGAGATAGGATGGATAAGCCTGGAATTTCTATAAATAGAGAGGCCACCCCCCTCATTTAGCATAGAAAGAAGTAGTGAGAAATATTGTAGGAAGTGTGCAAAGGAAGCCATCAGTTAAAGGTGTGTTGAAGAAGCCATCAAGAGGTGTAATTGTAAATTTTCTCCCATAGTCTTGTTGAAGTACCTCATGGGTGAGATTGTAACAATTTCATGTTAATATTATAATTTACTTTGATATTTCAGATTTGTCATCATTCCGTCTTATCATAGTCGATGGTATTCTTGTGTTCGGTTGTTGTTTTGTTTCCAGATTACATCTACCAAACTAAACGCTGTGCATTAGTAAATAATCATAGTACCGGATTAGTGATGATAGGACCCACCATTTTATGCCTCTTCATGGCTAAAACACTTCTCTGAGGGGGTAATATGTACGTACCCAAAATTGTAGGGTACTACACCGCTAGAACAACATTACACGTGCCCCAATGATGATACAAATATCCTTGTAAGATGTTCAGGATCTGGAAAATCTCTCCAAGTGTGCATTAACATCCTGTATGCCCCACTTAGCCCCTGCATGCTTTGCTTTTTCCTTCCCCCCTCCTTTCCTTTGCTTTTTGGTCTTCAGTGATGAAACCACCACCCTGCCTGGGCGGTAGTCTCGTGACCACCACCCGGGAAGGGTGGTGGTCCTACATGCGTTTTTCCAAAACATTCCTTTTATCACGACTCGTGTAAATTTCAATGTTTACTAGCTTTTTTCACCGCCTTTGCTTGTATTTATGATTCTGGTTCCCTGGAATAGTGTTTTTGCATTATTTATGGTTAAAGAGTTCAATTTAGTTTTCACCTTTGGGAAAATGGGAATTCTATAAATAGTTGGCTTGTGCTCAATCAAATGGCCCCTCAAATTTGCCTCTCATCTTCTCTTTCAATAGTTTTTGTCTTTCAGTTCTTAGGATTTCAAATTTTTCATTTATTGCATGCTTAATTGGTGTTGTTTTGTTGTTTGGAAGCCACATAATCTTCTTGTGCTAGTGTTGTTACTGTTTCATGCAATCAATTGGAGTAGGACAGTTTAATTTTCAGTAGGAAGCCATTAAAGTTGTAGGTTTTGTTCATCAAAAAGGATTAGTTTCAGGGTCTAGACATTTTATGTTGTATGACTCGCAATAAATCCCACTAGGAATTACATAAACCAAGCTCTGTTCTCTTGCATTATCCCTCTCCTACTCGAATTGTATTCAGTCTGCATCCTAGGCTGCCATTATTTTGATACCAACTTCTATTGATGTTAACATCATAGACTTTTCTAGATTCATGTGAGCACGAAGGAACAAGGATATAACACTGAGGGGACAAAGCCACACACCATCAAATTCACCACTGTTCTGCAAAAACCAGGTTCAAGCTTTCAAAGTTCTAGTTAAAGCATATCAAATAGAGTAGTCAATTATTTCATTTTAGTTAATCTCACTTTTAATATTGCCAGGGAAGCTGTGGGGATTGATAGTTTATGAGAAACTATGATTCACTCCTCACTTCTGAAGTAGGATAGAGAGTCTTTCAAATAGATTAGACCAGTTATCTAGTTATTTAGAATAGATTTTACAACTGCACAGGCGAGTAGCCATACTCGGCTGCTTTGTTTGTTTTAATTTTTTTATTAGTTTAGTTGTCAATTTCTAGATATATTAAATAATTACTCTCTCAATTCTGTTCAATATTTTATCAAAAATACAAAATAGAGGAATATACATAGATATATCTTGCGTAGTTAATTTTTTCTGTCATTAGTTAGATTTATATCATTTCCTTTTGCATGACAATCACGGGACCTAGGGAGCCCAGAGAATACGTATTCGAGCCAATCGTACCTGAACCCAATCTTGTTACAGAAATAACTGACATAGATCATAATCTTAGAATCCAATTTTTCTGAACAACAGACTTACAACAGATCAGCTCAAAGTTAAGAGGACTAAACATAGAAGACGACCAAGCACACATGTTTTGGTCAAACCAGCCAAATTACAGATTGCCCTAAATAGATACCTGCATGACTGTAGAAGGGCTTGAAAGAGAGAAAATGATCAGTTGTGATCCTTTGGTCCCACAGCCAGATGCAAGGGACATTCTCACTGATATAGACACTAGCTTAAGAATTCAAGTTGCCAGAACGCCTGTAGCATACTCTAAGAAGATTACACAACTATTAGTTCTAAAGATAACGGCCGAAAAGGCATACGACTACTAGATACTAGGGATTAGAGATTGATTCCGCACATGACCAGAGGAGGTCCTCAACAACCATGCATATGGTTATGATCCACAGGTCCCACAACCCAACGGGCCCGCAGGTCAATTAGACATTGATGCTGGTTTACGCACACTAGTATTTAGGTTCTCTCCACTTCCACCAATCATTATCACACAATTATCCTTACTAGACATAATAGCTAATCAAGCTAAGGATTTCTGGACTAGACTAGAGAATCACCCATAGAATCCACTATATCCATCATCCATGTTATGATCTTGTCTGGAGACATACATGAAACAATTCCAGGTCATTTTCCCCGTATCCCACAACCTATAGATCAGATCACGCCAGAGTTTGATATTGATTAGAGCCTTTGAGCAGTCATCCTCGCCAACCAATCTATCATATCGGTTCATGTTAGGAGGGCCTTCTTTGCCTTAGATTCATAGATTCCATTAGTGTGTGTCGAGGATATAAGATTACCTAACTAGTTTTCTTGTACCCCACGTATATTCCATCCCCATCGACTGTCTCGGCATGACCTCGGGAGGTTGGGTGCGAGGAAGAGTTACTTGTAGATTCCCATGCTCACTTGTCACTTTTCCATTGTACAATGCCCTTGGTGCTATGAAAACAATGTTGACTTGCATTTCAATAAGGCATACATAAGTTTTGAGAACAAGGAAGAGTGTGTGATTATTCCACTAAATGATGAATGGTATACTCCATATGTGGAGCCATTGGGTGAAGAAGAATTAAACAAGATATATGTGTGCACCATCAGGGACCTATAGTTCATTCAGCCATCGAAGGAAGGGGTTATTGTTATCCAAATTTCACCCCCACGCCAAACATTGGATCGGCCAGGACCTCGCATAAGAGGAACCGTAGAAAAATCATTCAAATCCTGCAAATTGGTCATAGAAGGACTCAGCTATGGAGTGGCGAAGGCCAAGAGAGACTAAAAGACCCTGTGCAAAAGAAATGACTCTGTCAGGCCATTTCCACATCTTAAATCTATTCTCTAAGCTACAGGTAGACTCAACTATGAGATAGCAGGGCCAGACAAGAAGGGCGATGCCGCGGAGGAACCAGAAATAAGAAGGGGAAGAAATGGTGAAGTTTCGAGGTCCTCAGGCTTGAAACTATTCAAAAAAGGGTCTAGAAATGATTAAGTATGGAGGAGGCAGCATAAGAGGCCACAGTCCTAACAGTGCTTCTCCAAAGGTGAATCCAAAAAAGGGGGAAGCCCAAACTAGTGCTAGGCTTCCACGCGTCCAAAATCCCAAAAAGTTACGGGGTTGTTGAAAATTATTCAACTAAGAAAGAAGGTGTCAGGTGTAAGCTTGGCACAAAACCAAAAGGAGCCACATGTCCAGGCGGAGCTTTAAGGCTGTGGGAGTTTTTTGAGCTTTGTGCAAAGGGTAAAAGGATAAATTGCGGACCCACAGGACCAATTTTTGTTCCAAGCTAGCTGCCATAAGTCCCATATCTTCAAAGGGGACCCATTTTTGAAAACTATTTTCCCGTCCATTGGTACGGACCCGATACAAACTTCAAAGGGGCATATCTTTCAACTCAGGGCTTGAAATATTGTGAATCTGACATGATTGGAAAGATCTCAGCCTCACCTATGCTATGGAGGTCTGAAACTTTAATTTTGAGGTGGTTAGGTAAAGGAGAATGGAGGAAACATCTTCAGGTTCTCAATGCAAGATCCATCTATCTCAACAACCAGATCGGATTCGATCTGTCTCTGTCATTTCCTCTTCTTTCAAGGTGACGAATCAAAGATTGATGTAGCAAAGATGAATTTGGGGGCAAATTTTATCAGAAGCATTAATAGCAGTGGTTGAGCTTCAACCTGATTTTCCCGCTTTCCTCTCTCTTTCTTCTCTCTAATAGAATCTATAAATACGGGTGGAGGACTCATTGTAAAGGGTTGGAAATTCTTTGTTTTGTAGGCTCCTTTTTCCTTCTAGCAAAGGGATTTGTGGGGTTTAGGCCTTCCATAAAAAAAATTGTAATATGTTTTTTCCTTTTCGCTACTTTGTAATGAACGGTATCAATCCACAGAGCAATAAAACACGTTTGTAATCAATCTTAGATCCTTTCTTCTCTCGTTTGCTTCCATTTGGTCTTCCATTATAGATCTGGATAACTATGCTTGTTTATTGTATGCATTTTTTTGGTTTGTGTCTATTGGAAAAATAAGTGTTCATCATTCCTTTGGTGCATCACCTAGTAGTTTAGTTATTTCTTATTTCTTATACTCTTTTTTCCATGTCTCCTTGGAAAGTTTTAGATTGGGTATAGAAATAGATCCTCTACAAATCCTTACGTATGCACCTAAATAGAGGGATAAGGAACCAACCTTTAATCTGGAGAGCTTTTCCATTTTTGCATGGTCCCACACCTTAGGAAAAGTTCAATTTTATGCAATCACACCAAATGACCTTACCTTAGAAAAGTAGATTTTTAGAACTCATTTGGGGGTGCTGTGATTTTTTATAACAATATTTGCACACACAGTGGGACAAAGAAGTCTCCATCTTATTACTGTAAGAATTGAAATACACTTGCTATGATTCTAGATTTTAAGAAATCTTAAAATTTTACATTGAGAAACTCCAACAGAGGAAGAATCCACTGGTTTCAGCAGCCCAAGCTTGGGAGATTCATGAGAAAAACCCAATCTGGAGCAAGGAAAGAAGGTATATTTGAATACTTGTGTCTATCCCCAGGTAGAGAAAGGAGAGGAAGAAGAGTTCAGAGGTCCCCATCTCCACCAAGAAGAACCTTGTCAACACCTCCACCTGTAAGGCCTTTCTTTCAATCTATAAGGGTTCTTAGGCCAATCAGAATGGAACAACCAAATCCATATGTCAACTTCACCGGAAGCATCCCACTCGCCCTGAATGCACAAAATCCATTCCTGATAGCAGCATTAAAGAGCATCTTGTATTTCTCTGGGGAAAATCAAACTTCTCCTAGTGATCATGTCCAAGATATTGCAAATGTTTGTAAAATCCATGAGATCCATGAGATGGACATTGTAGTCAAGTTGCTCGCTTCTTCACTCAAAGGGAAACATTCACAATGGTTCAAGAGTCTTGAGGCAGGCTCTATCCAGAATTGGAATCAGCTATGTACAACTCTTCACAACTAGTTTGGAGAGAAAGGTGATAACTTGTCTTTGTTGGAGAAACTAACAACGATCAAGAGAGCCCCAAATGAGCAGCTAATAGAATTCAACATCAGATTGTAGTGAACAATTTTGTAAGATCAAATAAAAACTAGATAGGATTCCAACAGTAGTAAAGCCAACTAATTAAGGTGTCTTCTTATACTTTCTTAGGGCTTTAAAATCTAACATGTCTTTGATGATTCAATAAATGGGGGGCACAACCTTACCTTCTACCTATAGCCTTTCCATATGGGCTAAGAACCATTTGATTCAGGCTGGTAAAATCACTCCTAGGCCATACATGCCTTTGTACCTTGATTTAGAAACCCATATACTAGCCAAATTCCTACATTAGCTCCTATACCCACCCCCAGGAGTCAAAGTTCAGCTGAAGCTTCCACTTCATCATCTAACACCTCTAAGGAGCTTCAGGAAGTGATGAAGCAACTGCAAAACCTTGGAAATGAGCTAGTGACCATCAAAAGACAACAAGCTTAGAGTTCTAGGCCATATCAGCCCCAGGATCAATATAAAGCTAGACCCAAGTATCAGCAAAATAGGCCACCATCTCAGACTACAAATTAGAGCCAAAACCAAGGACAACCCCAAGTTACTAGACCTTTCAAGTCGTATGATCCAAGCATAGCTTCAACATCAAGGGCATTGGTTCCTGCACAGAATAATATGGCATAGGAATACGACTGATGTTTTCCATGCAGTCAACCACATAACCAATCGATTTGTTTTAATGGTGCTCTAAATCAGGCTTTGATGGTGCAAACTATTATGGTGCCACAAGAACTTTTCCTAGAGGGAGATCAGCAGCAAGGAGCTCAATAAAGGGGACTTCCAGGAGAGACTATGGTTGTCAATTGGCAGGCTGAAGACTTCTGTGGGATGAATCAATCCCCTTCTCAAAGTGTAGCTGCCAATACATGGTCCAAAAAGAGAAATATTAGAGAGGGATAACCACTGAAATCAGGTGACCCTCAACCTTCCATCACTCCACAAGGTTCTAATGTTCCAAGTGCAAATCCTAACATACAAAAACAATCCAAGCCACCTTCCAAATCTAGTTAGGCATCGGTTGTAACAACCCATCTGTAAGAAATAAATGTGTCTGGGAAGGGGCAGAAAAAAGATAGCTCATTCAATATTATTGATAAATGAAGAGGATAAGTGTGAACATTTCACTATGGGAGTCACTAGCCATTCTAGGGCAGAGGGATCTATTGCAGACTGCCATGCAGAATTGGTCAAGTTCAAATCAACCCCCTAACCAACAAGAGAAAGTGCTTACCAATGTAGTTCAACCTGAGAGGAACCAAGGATAACAACAAGGTAAGAACCTAAGACCTCCTCCATTCTACATCTCATTAATTTTTGGAGACAAATTAGTGCACAATTGTATGATTGATTCTTAGGCTAGTAGTTCTGTGATGCCCAAACAAATAGCTGATCAACTAGGTCTCCAATATGAATTAATCTCTAGAGTAGTCGAATTAGATGGGACAGTAGTGACCACTGTTGGAATCATCAAGGATCTAAGTCTCACTCTGCATGCATGCCCTAATGTGACAGTTTTGCAAAACGTGTCTATTATAGATTTGCCACCACATTTTTCTTTGTGTCTGTCTAGGGACTTCACTACCAAAATTAGAGGTTATTTGTCTGCTCATTAGTCACATATGCTCTTTAGGAAAAGGTATGGGGCAAAGGCCATGGTCAGATCTGAACCCATTGCGAAATACCAAATTGAATCTAATGTGCCTAGTCCAATCAATGCCAACTACTCATCTTTTGATCAAGAATACCTCCTAAGCACTAATGAAGCAGATACCAAAGTGGTATGTATCCCAGACTTGACTCTATATGAGTGGGCCAACAAAAGACATGCTTTTGACCCCTATAAGGAGATGGAAGAATCTGACCTGTGTGTCTACTGTCTACATGAAAAGAATCATCCACTTCCTTAATTAAGCCAGAATACAATGATGACAATGGGGTATGGTAATTGTTCTTTGATGGCTCAAGGAGTAGATAAGGGGCTGGATGAGGAGCTATGATTGTGTCCCCCAAAGGTATGAAATACTATTCAGCCTTAATATTCTAGTTTCCTTACTCAAATAACACTGTTGAATATGAGGCTTAGGTCCAAGGTCTTCATTGGGTAAGAAAGCTAGGGATCAAGAACTTAGAAGTGTTTAGTGACAGTGAGTTGGTTGTCAATCAAGTTAGAGGACTTAATGCTATAAAAAACGACCTGGTCAAGAGCTAAAAGAGTAGGGTATGGAACCTCATGAAGGATTTTGAGGCATTCAGCATTGTTTCCATACCCAGGAAGGAGAATGAAGCTAGTGACAGACTTGCAGTAGTTGGAGTAATGTTTGATGTGGTTGATAGCATCAAAAGAGACAAAGAAAAACCACATATCCATGTGGTTGTGAGGCCAGCAGTACCGGATAATAATACATGTTGGCATGTGTTTGAGAATGATCAGTAGATCATTAAATTTTTGCAAGAAGAAGCCGAATTCTTGGCTAAAAACCAAATCAGATTAGATCATCAATATGGGAATCAAATATTACATCTGCACATAAACAAGCTTCCCAAAGGCTTAGTGACCCTAGAATCTATTTTCAATCCTAATGATCAGTTTAGAAAGGAGAAGGCTAACATGTAGATCAAAGGAGAAGATTCAGATTCAATCTCAGTTGGAGGAGACAACACACTTAAAATTGGCAAAGTGGCCACTGAGCAAGAAAGGTATGAATTCATACAACTTTGCCAAGAATTTCTAGATGTGTTTTCTTGGAGTTATGAAGACCTAAGAGGATTGTTAGTGCAAAATCACAGCACCCCTGGATGCAGATCAGGCTTCTAGGTTGATCACTCAGGAATCCAGTGTGATTGCACAACATTAAATCCTTTCTCCAGGTGTGGGACCTGTAAAATGAGAAACGAATCTCAAGAGAAGGCTGGTTCCTATTCCTCTGTTCAGATGCACACGAAATATGCAGAGGGTTTTCTCAAAAACCTAATCTAATCTGCCAAGGAGACAAGGTAATAAAATGCATAAAATGAATCTAAGCTAATAGAGGTGATGCACCGAGGAATGAAGAACACCTATTTTTCCAGTAAACACAGACCATTTGAATGTGATATAAGATCATGCACAAATAACAAAACCTGCAGTGAAAGACCAGGATGATGTAAGATGAACACAGAGAGGGTTGAGAATCATCCAAAGACATGTATTACTTGCTCCAAAGATTGATACAATACACTGTAGAATTCCAAGAGGCAGTGTGGTATTACAGTTTCAAATGAGAGGTTTGAACTCCACAAATTCGCCTGACAGGAGAAGAAGGGAGGAGCAAAATAGAAAAATGTTCGACCTCTTAAAAGAAGCTCATCCTTACAATATATAGAAAGAATGAGAGAGGAAAGCCAAATCTACCCCAACCACCTCTAGGTTGTATTCAATTCATCTTATTATGGTAGAAGCGGCGGATCCTGGCAAAACGGCGGGCTGTCTAACAGAAGCGGCGAACTGTCTGCTGCATTAAAGTTGTTTGTTGAAGCATTACTTTTGCCTGTTATTTCGTGCCAGAGGTGTTTCTTGATTTTCTCTCTCCAAACTGAACCAAAATGCAAGATTGACCCCGGAATCGTGTAGAGAATTTCACCAACTTTCCATTGATATAAAGAACGTGCAAATCCGAGCTCTGGATAGAAAGTTATGGCGATATGAAGATTTAGGGCACAAAACAGGTGAAAACGTGTTTTGAAATCTTTTCCCACGCTCTGCCACCTGGATGACACATGGCACGTGCTGACTGGATGAGCAATTCTCTCTCCTCCACCTTTCGGCGGGCCTTTTGAAATTTCCCTGTGGGCCCCTTAAACATGGACACGTGTCTTCTTCTGATTGGCTCGGGTTGTCCCCTCAAAATTTGCCCTTTGACTTTTGGATTCTTTCCCTTGCGACACGTGTCGTGATTTGATTGGTTCTCGGGCCTTTCGGCTCCTTCGCACCCTTCGCGTACTTTTGTCCCGGATGTCCCAAACTGTTTGGGACAAAAACTTCCGATTCGCCCGAAATGGGCTTCCTCATCCCTCATCTGGCCGATGACACGTGGCGCAATCTGATTGGCTCTCGGCTTTTTCGGTGATCTGCATCCCTCGCGTACTTTTGTCCCACATGTCCCAAACTACCTGGAACAAAATCTTCCTGTTCACCCAGTTCACGTACCTTTGTCCCAGATGTCCCAAAGTAGTTAGTGCGAAAGTTCTCCTTTTCAAGCGAACCGGCCGGTTCGCGTCATCATGGCCCAAATGTCCCAATTGCTTCCGGACTGTCTGTTCTCATTTCAACCGATCCGGGCGGTTCGCGTACTTCACGTACTCCTGGCCTGATTGTCCCAAATGCTTAGCGAGCCACCTGGAGGCTTTTCGGCCAATCCGCGCCTAGATGTCCCAAATGTCCTGACTACTCCTAGGACTAGGACTTAGCCATTTTTCGTGATTTTTCCTGGATCAATCTACATGCTTGGAACTGCAAAACTCTGATGCATGTTATCGAAATTTACCCTGGGGGGTGAAATTTGGATAACAATTTGGTGACTCAGCAGGGTCACCTGCCTGCTAGGTAGAAGATCAGTGGCCTTTTAGCGATCTATTGGGCATGGAGTCATAAGCAATAACCTGAAACGAGCCTGATACTGCAACTTTTTCTCCAACAACACTCTGAACTGTAGAAAACAACCTGAGAGCAGCAAAACCTATGCCGAAGCACTTAGGAAAACTGAAACCTAACTACAACAGGACAATGTACACAAGCACTTGGAGGAATGAAAATCTAATTAATATTTACAAGGTAGTGAACTTCCCTCTAGAGGCAACTCTTGAGATAGATTCCATTGACTGGAATCTGTAGTTCTTCACCATCCAATGAGGCCAATTGGAAAGCATTGCTGCTCTTGCACTTCGTGACCATGTATGGGCCACTCCAAATGGCATCAAATTTGGAATGCCTTCCTGTTTTTTCCCGATCTGCATCCCATTTCAGAACTAGGTCCCCCTCCTGAAAAGATCTATCCTTGGCCTTTCTGTCAAAGGTCTTCTTGATCAAAGCTTGATCCTTTTCCATTGCTTGGGATGCCTGATTTCTGATCTCTTGCAGCTCCATCAGCTCTGCATATCTCACCTCCATAGGCTCAAATTCAAGCAACTCCAGCTGCTTCATGAGTTCCAATGTTGGCAACTCAAGTGACATGGGCAAGATTGCCTCTCTTCCATAGACAAGATTAAATGGAGAATTACCTGTGGATCTTTTGGGAGTGATCCTATCAGCCCATAAGGCTGATTTCAGTTTGGTATGCCAAGCCCTCTGATTCTCATCAAGAGTCCTCCTAATGATCCTCAGCAAGTTCTTATTTGTAGACTCGGCCTGGCCATTACCTTGAGGGTAATAGTTTGATGAAGTGCTTAGGTAGATTCCGTTCTTAACAGCCCACTCAGTCACCTTAGATCCAATGAATGCCAATGCATTATCAGAGATTATAGTAGCAGGTACACCAAATCTGGTAGTTATCCCCTCGTAAAAGTCTAAGATGCTAGAGTCATTCGCCTCTTTGAGTGCTACTACTTCTGTCCATCTGGTGAAGTAGTCCGTGGCTGTCAAAATCTATTTGTGCCCCTGGCTTGAATTGGGATTGATGGCTCTAATGAAGTCTAAACCCCATTGCATGAATGGCTGGTCAACTGAGATTGGATGTAATGGAAGGGCAGCAAGTCTCTCTTTTCCTGTGAAGAATACACAATTCTTACATCTCTTGATCCATGCATAGCAATCACTAAATATTTTAGGCCAATAATAACCAGCCTTCATGATTTTTAGAGCTATCACTCTTGGTGCAAAATGTCCACCAGCTGGTCCATCATGAAACTCTTCTAATACTTTTTGGATCTGACCTGTGCTAATGCATCTTAGCAGCACTCCATTCACATCCTTCTTGAACAAAACTCCATCAATGATGGTATATGGAACAGCCTGCAACCTGAAGTATCTCCTCTTTGCTTTGCTCATTTCTGGAGGGCATAGGCCTGTTTGTAGGAAATGTATCATATTCTGAGTCCAACAGGGAGTGGACACATCATCATTTTCCTGTTCTTGATCATCTTGTAATAGCAAGACATCGTCTTCTTCATCTTTTGAGTCATCTGGTTGTTTGGAAGCGAGTTGCTCACACAAACCTTTGCCTCTTACCAGCTTAGTGATCTTGATCTCAATGTCATACTCCATGACACGGGTGATCCATCCTACCCTTTTTTCATTCAAATCCTTGTTGAGGAGGAAGTCCTTAACCCCAGCATGTGAGGCTAGCAACTGGACCTTGTTGTTTGAGACTAAATGCTTGAATTTCTTCAAGCTTCTGATTACTACAAGCACATGCTTTTCAATAAAAGAGTACCTCACTTCGCAGTCATCTAGGCTCTGGCTGAAGAAGGCAGTCGTCTGTTCATCATTATCTTTGTTCTACTGTACCAGAATGGCAGAAATAGTGTCATTACCTCCAAATGCATAGAGGATGAAATCCTTAGAAAAGTCTGGGTTGATGAGAGTGGGTGCTTGAGAGATGGCTTCTTTGATTGCTTCAAAACTCTCCTTGCCTTCTGCCATCCACTTGAAAGCCATGTTTTTCTTTAACATTTTGGTGATGGGCTTGACAAGGGCTGCAAAATCTGGGACAAACCTCCAAACAAAGTTTATCCTTCCCAGGAAACTCTGAAGGGATTTCTTGTGGCTTGGCAATGGTAGTGCTCTTATGGCTTCAACCCTCTCTGGATCAATTGCTAATCCTTCCTTAGAGACAATATGGCCAAGGAGATTCCCTTCATGTGCAAGAAAGATGCACTTCTTGGGATTCAAAGACACTCCAAACTTTCTACACCTCTGAAACACTTGCCTGAGATGAAAGAGATGGTCTGCTGCATTCTTTGAGAAGACAGTGATATCATCTAGGTATACCAGCACTATCTTGTTGATCAAGCCTTTGAATGCCATATCCATAGCTCACTGGAATGTTGCTCCGGCGTTCGACAGTCCAAATGGCATCTTCTTCTAAGCATATGTGCCCCATTTGGTTGTGAAGGCTGTCTTGAACTGGTCTTCCTCCTTCACCATAATCTGATTGAAGCCTGAGTAACCATCAAGTAGTGAAAACCTTTCTGAACCAGCTACGACCTGCAATATTTGCTCCATGGAAGGGAGTGGATAATGATCCTTGAGAGAGGCTCTATTCAAATCTCTGAAGTCAACACACAGCCTGATCTCTCCACTCTTATTTCTAACTGGAACTAAGTTGGCAACCTAACTAGAATGCTTGATTGGGAATATGATTCTCGACTCAATCAGCTTGTCCAATTCTTTCCTCATGAGAGGCTCCTTGTGTGGATTGACTGGTCTCTGTTTTTGCCTGACAGGCTTAGTATTTGGATCCAATTCGATGGTATGCTGAGCTAAGCTGGGATTGAAACCTTTCAAGTCTTCATAGCTCCAAGCAAACACGTCAGGGAATTCTTGACATAGCTGTATGAACTGACACCTTTCTTGCTCAATTGTCATCTTTCCAATTTGCAATGGCTTGTTCTCTTCTACCAAGATGGATACTGAATCTTCTCCCTTGACCTGAATTTTTGCTTTCTCCTTTCTAAACTGATCATTGGGGTGAAAAATGGACTCCAAAGTGATAAGTCCCTTGGGCAGCTTGTCAGTTCTCAGCTGTATCACTTGGTCACCATATTGCTGTTCCAACTTTTCTTGATTCTTAGTTGAGAACTCAGCTTCTTCTTGCAAGAAATGGAAGATTTGCTGGTCATTCTCAAATACTTGCCAACTAACATTGTTATCCGGCACTGAAGGCCTCACAATCACGTGGATGTTTAGCTGTACCTTGTCTTGTTGAATGTTTTCCACAATGTCAAAGGCTGCCCCTACTGCTGCAAGCCTGTCAACGGCTTGATTCTCTTTCCTAGGAATGGCTTTGATGCCAAAACCCTCAAAATCTTCCATGAGATCCCACACCCTGTTCTTGTAGCACCTGAGTAGATCATTCTTGGCAACATGTTGTCCCTTGACCTGATTTACAATCAATTCACTGTCCCCAAAGACTTGCAAGTTCTTTATTTATTTTTTGATTGCCCAATGCATCCCTTGCACCAAGGCTTCATATTCAGCAGTGTTATTGGAGCATGCAAATTGAAATCTAAAAGCTGAATAGTACTTTACTCCTTGAGGTGAAACAAGCACAGCTCCACCTCCTGCACCTTGTCTACTCCTTGATCCATCAAAGAACAGCTGCCATACCTCATTGTCATCCTTGTGGTTTGGCTTGGTGATGCTAGGAATAGGTTAACTTTCTTCGTGTATAAAATAGACTCCTAGCTCAGATTCTTCTACTTCTTGATAAGGATCAAAAGCGTGTACCTTGCTTTCCCATTCATCAAGAGTTAAATCTGGGATACTTCCAACTTTAGTGTCAGCTTCATCAGTGCTAGGGCGATCTTCTTGATCAAATGCTGAGCAATTGACATTAATCTGACTTGGAGTGTAGGGCTCAATATGGAAGTTTGCAATAGGTTTAGATCTGATTGTGGCCTTAGTTCCATATCTCGTTCTGAATAGCATGTGTGACCAATCAGTGGACAAATATCCCCCAATCTTGGCAGTGAAGTCCCTTGACAAACATAGGGCAAAGAGTGGCGGAAGGTCTATAACTGACACATCTTGTAAAACAACAACATTTGGACATGCGTGCAAGGTAAGACTCAAATTTCTAATCACTCCAACTGTTGCTATTGCTGTCCCATCCAGCTGCACTACTCCCTTAGATGTTATTTCATACTGGAGTCCTAATTGATCAGCTATCTATTTAGGCATTACTGAGCTACTTGTCCCGGAGTCTATCATGCAATTGTGCACTAGCTGATTTCCAATGATTAACGAAACATAGAATGGAGGGGGTTTCAACATCTTACCTTGTTGTCCTCCATGACTTCCCTCAGGCTAGGCAGCATTTGTAAGCACTTTATCTTGTATCTGCTGATTCGAAGTTGGCCAGTCCTTCATGGCAGCTTGCAGTAGATCTCTTTGGCTTGGGATAGCTAGGGATTCCCACATAGATATATTGACGTTTGTTTTCTTCATCTGATCAATGATACTGAATGGTGATGAAGGATCTCTCTGCTGTCCCTTGGTTTGCACATTTACTCCTTGTATGTGGGCAGCAACAGCTGGCATTTGAGTTGGCCTAGGGGCTGTTCTTGGCTGTCCTTGTGCATTTGAAGCGGGACTTTGCTTGCCAATCATTTGTGGAGCCGTGGAAGGTTGTGGATTGGATGGGGCTAATGGCTGTTCTTCACCCAAATTTCTCCTTTTTGACCTTGTGTTTGCTGCAACGCCTTGAGAAACTACCTCGTTCATGCCACAAAAATCCTCTGCTTGCCAATTTACCAATGTTGTGTCATTTGGGGCTGATTACTATTTGAATGTTTCTTGTTGTTGGCTGTTTTCTTGACTGTTCTCACCCTCCACACCAGTAGTTGTCACCATTAAAGCTTGAGTCAAAGCACCATTGAAGCACATGGATTGATTATGAGGCTCATTACATGGAAAACACCAATCATACTCCTGGGCAATGTTATTTTGTGCTGGTACTAATGCCTTAGAGGCAGATATGGCATTTGGATTATAGGGCTAGAATGGTCTATTGACAGGAGGCCTTGTTTGATTCATATTTGCAGCTGGATTAGGTGGCCTTTGAGGCTGATACGGATGCCTATTAGGTTGAGCTTGAGGCTGATACGAAGGTCTAAAACCTTGAGCTTGCTGTCTTTTGAGTGTAGCCAGCTCATTACCTAAATTTTGCAGTTGCTTCATGACTTCTTGAAGTTCATTTGAGGCACTAGAAGATGAAGTAGAAGCTTCATTTGAACTCTAATTTCTAGGAGTGGGAATAGGAGCTAAGACAGGTGCTTGACTAGTACTTGGGCTTTCTAAACTTGGATATAATGGCATTGGAGGCCTAGGAGCTAGCTTGCCAGCTTGGATAAGACAGTTTTTGGCTCTAATAGCAATGCTATAAGCAGCAGGTAAGGTTGTGCCTCCCATAGATTGAATTAACATAGAAATATCAGAATTCAAAGCTTCAAGATAGTATAGAAAAGCACCTTCTGCTATTGGCCTGACTGCCACTGGAATCCTATCCCAAGACCTTTGAAATCTAAAGTTGAAATCAATCAGCGGCTCGTTGGGGGCTCTCTTGATAGTTGTCAATTGTTCTAGTAGAGACAAATTGTCTCCCTTTTCTCCAAATTGCTCATGAAGTGCAATACACAGCTGATTCCAGTTTTTGATAGAGCCAGCTCCAAGGCTCCTAAACCATTGCAATGCTTTCCCCTTGAATGAAGACGCCAGCAATTTGACAGCCACATCCATTTCATTTATCTCATGGATTACACAGACGTTAGCAATGTCTTTGACATGATCACCAGGAGTGGTATGATTTTCTCCAGTAAAAAATGGAATGTTCTTCAACGCTGCAATTGGAACTGGATTATGTGCATTGAGGGCGAGTGGGCTACTGCCAGTGAAATTGACAAAGGGATTTAGTGGTTGCACCATTCTAATTGGTCGAAGAACTCTTGAATACTGAATGAAAGGCTGATTAGGTGGAGGAGTTGAGAGAGTTCTGTTTGGTGGAGATGGAGACCTTTGAATCCTTCTTCCTCTTGGCCTTCTTCTTGGAGATAATTGCAAGTATTCAAACAGCACTTCTTCTTCTCCAACTCTTGACCTTGTAATTCTTCTCATAATTTTTCAGGACTGTACTACTGAAACCAGTTGATTCTTCCTCTTGGAGTCGCCAGATATGCAAACAATAGCTATTTTTTTAAGCAAAAAAATTGCAGCAGATGCACATCAACTTTGCTGCAATAAAATTGAGACCTCTAGGTCCCACCCGGCGTGCCAAAAACTGTTAGTGCAAAATCACAGCACCCCTGGATGCAGATCAGGCTTCTAGGTTGATCACTCAGGCATCCAGTGTGATTGCACAACATTGAATCCTTTCTCCAGGTGTGGGACCTGTAAAATGAGAAACGAATCTCTAGAGAAGGTTGGTTCCTATTCCTCTGTTCAGATGCACACGAAATATGCAGAGGGTTTTCTCAAAAACCTAATCTAATCTGCCAAGGAGACAAGGTAATAAAATGCATAAAATGAATCTAAGCTAATAGAGGTGATGCACCGAGGAATGAAGAACACCTATTTTTCCAGTAAACACAGACCATTTGAATGTGATATAAGATCATGCACAAATAACAAAACCTGCAGTGAAAGACCAGGATGATGCAAGATGAACACAGAGAGGGTTGAGAATCATCCAAAGACATGTATTACTTGCTCCAAAGATTGATACAATACACTGGAGAATTCCAAGAGGCAGTGTGGTATTACAGTTTCAAATGAGAGGTTTGAACTCCACAAATTCGCCTGACAGGAGAAGAAGGGAGGAGCAAAACAGAAAAATGTTCGACCTCTTAAAAGAAGCTCCTCCTTACAATATATAGAAAGAATGAGAGAGGAAAGCCAAATCTACCCCAACCACCTCTAGGTTGTATTCAATTCATCTTATTATGGCAGAAGCGGCGGATCCTAGCAAAACGGTGGGCTGTCTAACAGAAGCGGTGAACTGTATGCTGCATTAAAGTTGTTTGTTGAAGCATTACTTCTGCCTGTTATTTCGTGCCAGAGGCGTTTCTTGATTTTCTCTCACTAAACTGAACCAAAATGCAAGATTGACCCCAGAATCGTGTAGATAATTTCACCAACTTTCCATTGATATAAAGAACGTGCAAATCCGAGCTCTGGATAGAAATTTATGGCGATATGAAGATTTAGGGCACAAAACAGGTGAAAACGTGTTTTGAAATCTTTTCTCGTGCTCTGCCACCTGGATGACACGAGGCACGTGCTGACTGGATGAGTAATTCTCTCTCCTCCACCTTTCGGTGGGCCTTTTGAAATTTCCCTGTGGGTCCCTTAAACATGGACATGTGTCTTCTTCTGATTGGCTCGGGATGTCCCCTCAAAATTCACCCTTTGACTTTTGGACTCTTTCCCTTGCGATACGTGTCGTGATTTGATTGGTTCTCAGGCCTTTCGGCTCCTTTGCGCCCTTCGCGTACTTTTGTCCCAGATGTCCCAAACCGTTTGGGACAAAAATTTCCGGTTCGCCCGAAATGGGCTTCCTTGTCCCTCATCTGGCCGATAACACGTGGCGCAATCTGATTGGCTCTCGGCTTTTTCGGCGATCCGCGTCCCTCGCGTACTTTTGTCCCACATGTCCCGAACTTCCTGGAACAAAATCTTCCGGTTCACCCGGTTCGCCCGGTTTGCGTACCTTTGTCCCAGATGTCCCAAAGCAGTTAGTGTGAAAGTTCTCCTTTTCAGGTGAACCGGCCGGTTCGCGTCATCACGGCCCAAATGTCCCAATTGCTTCCGGACTGTCTGTTCTTATTTCAGCCGATCCGGGCGGTTCGCGTACTTCGCATACTCCTGGCCTGATTGTCCCAAATGCTTAGTGGGCCGCCTGGAGGCTTTTCGGCCAATCCGCGCCTAAATGTCCCAAATGCCCCGACTGCTCCTAGGACTAGGACTTAGCCATTTTTCGTGATTTTTCCTGGATCAATCTACATGCTTGGAACTGCAAAACTCTGATGCATGTTATCGAAATTTACCCTGGGGGGTGAAATTTGGATAACAAGGATTCAATCCAAAATTAGCACAACACAATCAAACTGGATCCAGCTGCTCAGCCCATTAGGTAGAAGTAGAGACCATTCAACCCTCATATTGACCCTCTGATTGAGAAGGATCTGAATAACTTGATAGAGGAAAGCATCATATTTCTAATCAAACACTCAAGTTGGGTCACAAATATGGTCCCAGTCAGGAAGAAAAATGGAGAAATCATGTTGTGTGTTGACTTAAGAGATTTGAACAGATCCTCCCTCAAAGATCACTACCCACTCCCTTCAATGGAGTAGATCTTGCAAGTAGTGTCTAGGTCAGAAAGGTTCTCCCTCCTAGATGGTTACTTAGGGTACAATCAGATCATGGTGAAAGAAGATGATCAATTCAAAATAGCCATCACCACCAAATGGGGCACCTATGCTTATAGAAAAATGCCATTTGGATTTTCCAATACTAGAGCCACTTTGAAAAGGGCAATGGATATGGAATTCAAGGGGTTGATCAACAAAATGGTACTAATCTACCTAGATGACATCACAGTGTTTTCCAAAAATGTAGCAGACCACCTTTTTCATCTAAACCAGGTATTACAAAGATGCAGGAGTTTTGGGGTGTCATTGAACCCTAAGAAATGCATATTCTTGTCCCATGAAGGCAAGTTGCTAGGCCATATTATATCAAAGGAAGGATTGGCAATTGACCCAGAGAGAGTTCAAGTAATAAGAGCATTTCCATTGCCAAGTCACAAGAAGGCTCTTCAAAAATTCTTGGGAAAAATCAATTTCATCTGTAGGTTTGTTCCAAAATTTGCTACCCTTGTTAAGCCAATAACATTGACACTGAAGAAGAGCTTAGCATTCAGGTGGACAACTGAAGGAAGGAAAAGTTTTGAGGCTATCAAAGAAGCCATATCACAAGCCCTAACTCTTGTGAATCCTGATTTTTCTAAATACTTCATAATGTATGCCTTTGGTGATAGTGACATGATTTTTGCAATCTTGGTTCAACATAATAGAGAAAGTGTAGAACAGCCAATTGCTTTCTTCAGCCAGAGTCTAAAAGATTACGAGGTGAAGTACTCCTTGATTGAGAAGAAGGTCCTAGCGTTGATAAGAGGATTGAAGAATTTTAGGAATTTGGTTTCAAATAACATAATCCAACTATTGGTCTCCCATGTGGGAGTTAAAGAATTCCTTCTCAGTAAGGACCTGAATGAAAAACATGCAGGATGGATCACTCATGTCATGGAATATGACATTGAGATCAAGGTCACCAAGTTGGTCCATGGGAAGGGGTTGTGTGAACAAGTAGCCTCAGATCAACAAGATGAAATGGAAAGTGAAAAGGAGGTTGTTCTTGTTTTACAAGATGATCAAGAATAAGGGAGATATGATGTACCTACTCCTTATTGGACCCAAGACATGGTGCACTTCCTTAAAATAGGCATGTGTCCTCATGGGATGAATAAATCAAAGAGGATACATTTCATGTTACAGGGCATCCCATATGTTCTTATTGATGGTGTCTTGTTCAAAAGAGACATCAATGGCATTTTTTTGAGATGCATTGAGACAGATCAAGTGGAAAGGTTCTACAAGAGTTCCATGTTGAAGCATTTGGAGGCCATTTTTCCCCAAGAGTGACAGCACTCAAAATCATGAAAGAAAGATATTATTGGCCCAGAGTGTTTAGTGACTGTTACACATGGATCAAAAGGTGTAAGAATTGTGCATTCTTCAAAGGCAAAGAGAGGCTAGTAGCACTTCCATTGCACCCAATCTCATTTGACCAAAATTTCATGCAATGGGGATTGGAATTCATTGGATTCATCAATCCAAATTCAATCCAAGGCCACAAATGGATTCTAACAGTGAAATATTATTTCACCAAGTGGACGGAGGTAGTGGCACTCGAATCCAATGAGTCTAGTATCCTAAATTTCTATGAAGGGGTAGTAACTAGATTTGGAGTGCCAGCCACCATCATATCAGAAAATGCATTAGCATTTATAGGTTCCAAGATCACAGGATGGGCTATTAAGAATGAGACTTATTTGAGCACTTCATCAAACTATTTCCCTCAAGGTAATGGCCAAGCTAAGTCCACAAACAAGAACCTGCTAAACATCATCAAAATAAATATTGATGAGAATCAGAGGACCTGACACACAAAGCTCAAAATAGCCTTATGGGTTGATAGAATAACACCCAAGAGATCCATAGGCAGCTCTCCATTCAAGATCGTTTATGAGAAAGAGGTAGTGTTGCCTATATCTCTTGATTTGCCAGCATTAGAGCTCGTGAAGAAATTAGAGATGTCTAAATTTGATTCAATGGAGGGAAGGTATGTGGAGCTGATAGAATTAGAAGAAACCAGAGAAAATTCTCTTCAAGCAATGGAAAAGATTTAGGCCTTAATCAAGAGATGTTTTGATAAGAAGGAAAAAGCAAGGACCTTTCAGGAAGGACACCTAGTTTTTAAATGGGATGAAGATCAATCAAAAAAAGGGAGGCATTCCAAGTTTGATGCTATCTGGAGTGGCCCCTATATGATCACAATGTGTAAAAGCAGCAATGCTTTCTAATTGTCCACATTGGAGGGCGAAGAGTTACAAATTCCAATGAATGGGATTTATCTTAAGCACTGCTACTAAAAAGGAAGTCTCACCCCGTACATATTAGTTTAGTTTCTCTTTCCTCTAAGTGCTTCTGCACATTGTCTTGTTGTAGTATAGATTGCTTTTCTCCTAAGTGCTTTGCACGCTCTGCATGCTTCCATTTGGAGCATGTATGATTTTAAATTTTTTATATAGTTGTGGTGTTGTTTTGTCGCTCTTAAATTTTTTATTCAGAGAGATAGATGAAGCCCTGGGTTAAAATAATTTTCTACTCTCAAAAACCTTCATTTCGATATTTATTATGAAAATTGAGAGTGCAAGCAGCCAAGCTCATGAATCAGAGGCAGAATTAGTATCATACCCTCTTTCTCGACTCCATGCCCAACAGATACAAAAAGGTAATTGGTATTTTCATCTAGCAGGTAGATACCCCTGTGAGTCACCAAATTGCTATCCATATTTCACCCCCACACCAAATGTTGGATCAGCCACGACCCCGCATAAGAGGAACATGAGAAAACTCATTCAAATCCTGCAAATTGGTCATAGAAGGACATAACCATGGAGTGGTGGAGACCAAGAGAGACTAAAGGACCCTGTGCAAAAGAAACGAGTCTGTCGGGACGTTTCCACATCTTAAATCCATTCTCCAAGTTACAGGAAAACTCAACTATGAGATAGTAGGGTCAGACAAGAAGGGGTGATGCCGCAAAGGAACCAGAAAAAAGAAGGGGAAGAAACAGTGAATTTTTGAGGTCCTCCGGCTCGAAACTATTCAGAAAAGGGTCCAGAAATGATTAAGTATGGAGGAGGCAGTGGAAGAGGCCACATTTCCTACGACACTTCTCCAAAGGTGAATCCAAAAAAGGGGGAAGACCAAGCTAGCTATAGGATTCCACACATCCAAAATCCAAAAACATTATGGGGCCATTGAAAATTCTTCAACTAAGAAAGAAGGTGCTAGGTGTCGGCTTGGCGCAAAACTAAAAGGAGCCATGTGTCCAGGTGGAGCTTCAGGGCTACGGGAGTTTTTTGAGTTTTGTGTAAATGGAAAAAGGATAAATTACGAACCCATGGGCCTAATTTTTTTTCCAAGCTAGCTGCCACGAGTGCCATATCTTCAAAGGGGACCCATTTTTGAAAAATAAATTCCCGCCCATTGGTACGGACCTGATACAAACTTTGAAGGGGCATATCTTTCGACTCAAGGCTCAAAATATTATGAATCTGAGACCATTGGAAAGATCTCGGCCTCACCTATGCTATGGAGGTATGAAACTATAATTTTGAGGAGGTTAGGTAAAGGAGAATGGTGGAAACATCTTTGGTCTTTCAATGCATGATCCATCTATCTCAATAACCAAATCGGATTCAATCTGTCTCTGTTGTTTCCTCTTCTTTCAAGGCACCAAATCAAAGATTGATGCAGTAAAGATGAATTTGGGGGTAGATTTTATCAAAATCATTAATGGTAGTGGTTGAGCTTCAACCTACTTTTCTCACATCCCTCTCTCTTTCTTCTCTCTGATCGAATCTATAAATACAGGGGCAGGACTCATTGTAAAGGGTTGGACATTCTTTATTTTGTAGGCTCCTTTCTCCTTCTAGCAAATGGATTTGTGGGGTTCAGGCCTTCCATAAAAAAAATGTAATATGTTTATGCCTTTTGGCTACTTTGTAATGAACTGTATCAATCCACAGAGAAATAAAACACGTTTGTGATCGATCTTAGATCCTTTCTTGTCTCTTTTGCTTCCATTTGGTCTTCCATTACAAATCTGGCTATCTGTGCTTGTTTATTGTATGCATTTTGTTGGTTTGTATCTATTGGAAAAATAAGTGTTCATCATTCCTTTGGTGCATCACCTGGCAGTTTAGTTATTTCTTATTTCTTATACTCTTTTATCCATGTCTCCTAGGCAAGTTTTAGATTAAGTATAGAAATAGATCCTCTGCAAATCCTTACGTATGCACCTAAATAGAGGGATAAGGAACCAACCTTTAATCTGGAGAGCTTTTCCATTTTTGCAAGGTCCCACACCTTAGGAAAATTTCAATTTTATGCAATCACACCAAATGACCCTGCCTTAGAAAAGTATATTTTTAGAACTCATTTGGGGGTGCTATCATTTCACACTAACATTTATTCAATGGGATGATGCATAGTCCATAAGTGATACAACCATCGTTGCTTGTGACAACTGGGTGCATGGGAATTATGAAATGATTGGAAGACATATGAGGGATACTGAGGCTTGAATTGTCAAAATGGGATCAGTTAGGCACTTGGGAGGAAGGTGGTTGCCACGGTGCACTGGGAAATCCAACCCTAATGTTTTTCTGCATGAAATGGAGACCCAATGAAAGTTTCAAGTGGAGAGAAGGAATATTCTTACCTATATTTTTCATGGCACAACAACACATTGGTGGGTGACACATCAAGATAATCTTCTAAAGTGGTGCGAAGTGAGAATTGTGCTCTCTTTTAGATTTCTCTGAAGCAATGCACCATCTCAAATTTGTTCCTATAACAGGAATGGATCCACCTCATGTCATATGCAGGAGTGTGAGAAGACTTGGATGGGAGGTGCATAATCTTTACCTCCTTCCCTATGGGTGCATAAGTTCCATTCCACCTTGTAGGTTTACGCATGCACATGGTATGTTCATTCAGAGTTGCAGTTGTATATAGGGAACTAGCAGGAGTTGACGGCAGATATTGTTTAAACATTTGAATATCATAGTACTAATTTATCGGTGAATGAGGCATTACAAGTAGTCAAATGCCTTACCTTGGGAGATAGTGCTATGGCAGAGGACATGATTCTAGAGTTGTTAAGAGAACCAGAGTTGGGGCGTGCTTCATGGAGGAAGAATCAAAGGGAATATAACTTGAGCACGCATAGTAGGAGAAAGATAAAGGAAAGTTTATCTACATGATAGACGGTGAAGAGGTGGAGAACTTTGATGTTATCCATACAGAAGGTATGCACAGAGTGTTAGATATCACTCATGAGTAAGTGCACGTTTACCACAAGCCATTGAAGATAAATAATGTTAACATTGGTACTTAGGCAGAACCAAAGGAAGCTATTATTGGGGACTATTGGACAGACCAGGAAGTCTCAAAAATTATTGAGCTTTAGTGTGATTTTTAGGATTTTTTTATGCACGGGTACCGTGAACTTAAAGGATTTCACCCCTCGCTAGGAGAAATGAGAATCAAGTTAAAGGATTGTGCGTGTTTGATTTTGAAGAGACCTTATAAGATGAATATGAATCTAGGTGTCAAAGTTAAGGAGGAGATTGATAATATGATAGCATCTGGGATCATATAGGTTGTTGAAGAATCTGAAAGGGTAAGCTCAATGGTCATAAGTATCAAAAAGGATGGGAGAATAAGGATTTTCATTGACTATAGGGATTTGAATGTAATGTGTGTAACTAATCCTTTCCCAACCTCGTTCACTAAGGATATCCTAGAGTATCCCGGCATAAGATCTATTCATTTACGAAAGTGTTTTCAAGATATCACCAAGTTCGAATTGTAAAGGAATACCAAGAGAAGAAAACTTTCACCACTGAATGGGGAGGTTTTGCCTATACGGTAATGCCTTTTGGACTAAAGAACTCACCTATTGTGTTTTCATGCATTGTGGTTCAGGCATTTCAGGACTTCATTCACAAGTTTCTTCAAGTCTACCTAGATGACTGGACAGTATACGGATTAGTAAAGGACCATTGTGAAAATATATGGTCAATGTTTGAGAGATGCAGGTAGTTAAGAATCTCCCTGAATATTAAGAAGTGTATTTTTACCACTCCTTTTAACATGTTGTTGGGAAACATTATTTAAAAATAAGGATTATTGCTAGACCATGCAAAATTTATTGTTATAGTGGGATTATAGGATCCTACAAGTCAAAGCACAGTGCACAGGTTCTTAGGACATACAGGGTACTATAAAAAATTCATCAAGGGATACACCTAGATTTATGCACCTCTGGAAGAGCTATTGAAACATAAAAGTAAGTTCTATTGGGGAGAGGCGCAGAAGGTGGAATTTTACACAATGAAAGAAAATCTTACCACTGCACCCATTTTGCACTTTCCCTTTTGGGAAAAACCTTTTCATGTGCATGTTGATGCATCTGGGATGGCAATTAGAGAAGTATTATCACATCTTGGAGAGGGGATTGTTGATCATCCCTTGTTTTTTTATAGTAGGAAGCTAACTCTGGTTGAAAAAAAATTATACCATCGCAGAGTGCAAGGCATTATCAATGATCTACGTGTTGCACAAATTTAGGCAGTATTTGCTATCAACTCCATTTATTTTCTACATGGACCACATGGCATTGAAATATTTGGTGAACAAGCCTGATTTTAAAGGGTGTATATGCCAGTGGGTCTTATATTTTAAGAAGTTTGATATTATGGTTGTAGTGAAACCAGGGAAAAGTAATTTGGGACCTAATCATTTGTCAAGAATTACTTTGGGTGAGGATTTGCAGAGCATTGAGGATACAATGCCACATGCACAACTATTCAAGATGTATCGCACACCCCTTTGACTTAGAAGATATTGTTTTTTTCCTATGAATGGGTGTGGCACCAAAAGGGATGAAGGCGTTAGAAAGGAAACAATTATCCTTACTCAGTGCACCCTATATGTTAATTGGTGGAGACTTATACAAGTTAGGTTGTGACGAGGTTTTACGTTGGTGCATGCTTGGACATTAGTGAACTGCAATCATGGAAGAGGATCATGGTGGAATTGCAGGAGGACACTATGAGGGGAATACGACCACATGCAAGATCCTTTTAGCTGACCTTTGGTGGGAAATGGTTTACAAGGATTGTATCGAGTATTGTAAGGTCTGTGACCATTTCCAGTGCCTTGGTAAACCTATGAAAAGAGATGAGATGCCATTAAGGCCTATCATTAATATAGATTCATTCGAGAAGTGGGAAATTTACTTCGTAGGCCCTATTACCCAGCTACGCAAAGGACAGTTACGCGCTATATAATTACTTACATAAACTATCTTACACGGTGGGAAGAGGAAAAGCCTACGAAGGATTACATAGCTGCCACAATAGCTAGATTCTTGTGGGAAAATATAATGAGTAGGTATGTATGCCCACTGAGTTTAACGAGTAATAGGGGTACTCATTTTCTAAATGAGATGGTTAGAATCTTATTGATTGATTTCATGGTGGCCCATCACAAGTCTACCCCTTATCACCCACAAGCTAGTGGGATAGTGGAACCTTTTAACAAAATTTTGAGTCACACGTTGACCAAGATTTGTGATGTTGGGAGTAAGGATTTGGATGACAAAGTCTTTGTCATGTTGTGGTCATATCAGACAACTTATAAAATATTGAATAAGGCCACACCTTTTCAATTGGTGTTTAGCATGGAGGCTATATTACCTATTGAATTCATGTTACCATCACTGCGTATTGTGCGCAGGAGGATTGGCTGATTAACAAGCATTAGAGGAGTGCATTAATAAGATTATGGAGTTGGATGAAAGGCGAACCATTTATTTATGGAGTCATAAAATGGAAAAAAATTCAAGAAGAAGGCATGGCATATGCACATCAAGAATAAAAATTTTGAGGTTTGGCAGATGGTCTTTCTATATGATTCTAAGTTTTTACGCTATCCTGGGAAACTCAAAGTGCATTGGTTATGGCCATACATTATCACTTGCATACTTAATTCAGGCGCTTTCTAATTAGAGGAACTTGATGGAACAAGGTTTCCTGGTTACTTTAACAGGATTAGGGTGAAGCTCTATTATAAATAAGTCTTTGGTGTGTTTGTAAATAAGGCAGTATTGGCATGTAGCTTAGGATTTCCCTTAATGCATTTTCCTTTCTTTTTGTTTCCCTTCTTCGTTGCTTTGCTTTTTATTTTGGTTGGTTTGTTGTGGGCATGCTTGTGCACCGGTACTAAAAGGGTTTTTAAGCACAGAGGACCGTGCATCTATTTAGTATGGGGTGGAAGGTGTCAAAGAAGAGTTACTATGAAAAAATTTGGTCAGGGTAATTATTGGGAGTGATAAGAATAGGCGACCCAAGTAAGAAATCAAAATCACGTGGGTTTCAAAAAGTGCACATAGTACAAGTGATCATGAGAGAATTTTTGTGTCAAAAGACTTTGAGAAAACCACATACAAGGGTAAAAAGTGAAGGAACAATATGAGGTAGGTGAAGGAAATAAATTGGTAAATGATGCAGAGGTATACATACTTCGGCATGGGGGGTGCATGCAAGTGATTATGTTGTCAAAGAAGTCTTACACACTATAAGGTTGTGGAAATTTTTGCGTGAGTTTACATACAGAGGGAGAGTGATGGAAAAAATGTGTGGAGGGATGTCGCTAGAAAAAGATAACTTTATTGCATTCATACATTGGTAGGTGGCATAAGAGTTTGTGCAGGAAAAATAAAAAGCTATAAATAGAAGTTCAAGGATGAGTTATTCTTTTACCTTACGTTTGTGTTGAAGAGCGCTTGCGAACTAAGGCATCCTGGCGAAGAAAAATTTATGGAGATTTACGTGCATAGTAGAGGATTCAACAAATTTGGGAACCAGATTGGAAAGGGAGTACATGGGCTTGAGTGGAGAAGTGTGTTTACAGGATTCCCATGGGTTTTACGCCGTATTCTGGAAGGAACATTTTCTAGGTTAGGGTTTACAGAGATATGGCATAGGATTTTGAGTTTTCGTAGAGGAGTAAAGCTGCAGGACTAAGAAGAGTTAGGAAAAGGGTGAAGGAAGAGCTCACAAGGACCGAATGAAGAGAAATTACACCAAGGAAGGGATCTAATGTTTCACCAAATAAGGGAAATTGCAAGGGAAAAGTAAAACCATCTATTTCGACCAGTTTTAATGAAGAGTGGTATGAAGAGATGCAATACCCATATGGCATGTTGTTAGGGAAGGAATGGGTATCTCACATATGTAAGATGGTCATGAGTGACTACAACCATCAAAAAAGTACCACTAAAAAGGAAATGACACTGGAGTTGGTTCACCCCACGGGAAGGAGGACATAGGATGGAAAACTTGTTTATGACGACGAGGCAGAAACTAAGTTGGAGAAGGCTAGACTCTTGTAGCTCTATGAGATTCCCTATTTTGGCAAGCCTGAAAGGTTATACCAATTGCTAATGTCATGCATGCATGAGGATCAATTTTATTTCATAGGATAAAGAATGCACATAACTCCTCATCTGATTTTTAAGTACACTAGCATTATCTGTGAAGGAGAGCCGTTAGAATATGACTTGTGTGACAAGGAAGCCATCAAGAAGAAAGTTGCAACATATAAATACAAGAAGGGTTTGTTTTATTTTGATATCCTCAAGATCACTGATCCTTTCATGAGGATGGTTGTGCACTTGGTCAAAAATTTGAATGGGAAAGAGAGATGGACACAGGTAAACAAGAGTTTTTTGAACATTTTTTACAAGATCTAGGAGGGAAAAATATATAACCTTTCAGCTTTTATCATAGAGGAGATCATAGATGCCATGCGTGATGGAGACAAGATTATGTATGGTAACATCCTTATAACCATTGTTTTTTCAGAGATTGGAGTACCTGATGGGCCAAATAAATATGTTTGAGAGTACCCAGATGAGGAACCCTCCCCTACTAAAAGATTTGAAGCCTACACTTTTGACATGATGACAGTTGCTCATAAGGCGTTCTTGGAGAAGTGGTTCAAATGAATGCACGATGTATTTGGGGAAAATATGAGAATTCCTGAACAATTGTTGGCATTAAAGGATGGAGAGGTTGATTTTTTTTGTATCAGTACTTTTGTATTGACAGGTTTACTTTGACTAATAGCGCTAAGAGTCCTTGGTGTAAGCTTCCCTTCTCTTTCACAGTGTAATACTTTCAGATCGCGGTCAATCAGCTTAAGGAGGAAAAGAAACTTAGATTTGATTTAAGTGTAGTAGATCACAATTAGCTCAAGCTATGCCAAATGTTGGTGTATCCCAAGAAGTGCACTTATGTCAAGAATCATGTCTCTTATGATGTACATATGTTAAAACTGGTGACATTTCTTATTGCAAGGAGAATGGTGGAAAGGGTGTTTGTACATCGAAGGCCCAAGATCAAAAAGGGTGCTTATGTTGAGGATGACATATATATCCTAGAAGACCCCACCAAGAGGAAGAAAGTGGCAATAAATAAGAGGGAATGAGAGGAGACTCTGGCATAAAAGGCACCGAGCATGCATATGGTTCAGACTACGAGGGCACAATAATCCAGCGTGGGCATGATCATTTACACTCACAAGAATAAGTCCACTATGATTGAGTCACTTGAGAGGGAAGAGTTTCCAGAAAAAGGTGAGTATCCTATGTTAGAGGAGTCACCGTTGAGGAAAAAGCAGAACATGGTGCAAAGTTTAGACTCTAAGGAAACAAAGAGCATGAAGCGTGATGACTTTGGGGAAGAGGATGAAGAGTGTGTAGAAGGTAAGATTCCTCATGTTCACAATATACATGATTCTGATGAAGAAGGTGATGAAGAGAAGAATGGGTATGAGGAGGGCACCCATAAAAAAGGATAAAGTGAAGAAGTAGACATGCATGCTCAGAAGATCCCAACCCCAACTAGAGAATAGATAAATGACACAATAGAGAAGGAGGTTACAGGTATTATTCAATAGTTATTGGAGCATGAGGTGGAACGTAGTGTGGACAAAGTCCTAAAAGAAATATAGGAGAGCACTAACATAGAAAAGGAGTATGGGAGCATGGGCAGAGACCCCAGCTTAGCAATGAGCTTCTCAAAGGTAGCGGGCATAGGTTGAAAGGGCATAGGAGCGGTGTAGGAGAAAACCATGACTTACATCAATGATGCAAGAAAGGTACTACATGTGCGTTTCGAAATCATAGTTCCCACAGACCAACTCCTCACTTGGTATTCTTTTGATGAAGAGGGTGCACACCCATGCACAAGGAAAATGTTATCTTGGGATTTTGAGTCCCACGTTGATGAGCCCGAGTTTGAGGTTAATAGTTATGCATTGATGAAGAAACTAGATGTCGAGGGAATAAACCCTCTTATGAATGCCCAGCAATTGTTGGGTGAGAAAGTTTGCAACATGCTCAACAAATTTTCGATGGAGGTGGAAGCAATACTTTTCATCTTGAATGACAGAATAAGCATCTTGGAGGAGGATCTTGATAAAAAAGAATGAGGAGTTTATTAAGAGGGATAGGGAGATAAAGCATAAGGAATTGATTAGTGCGTAGTTAAGGCATGAGCTAAGGGATGAAAAGGAAAAGGTACACAAAGTCTAAAAAAAGATAGAGGTTATTTCAAATGCCATTATCTTAAAGCACTCGAACTTGGCCCCTCCTGAGCAGAAGTATGAATTAACCATGCACTACTTGGAAGACTTTTCACATATACTCACCATGGAGAGGTAACCACTTGCATTAGAGTTGACAGAAGAGGTGATGGCACGTCAGAAGGAAGAAGAAAATTTTAAGATTGGGAAGACAATAACTCGGTACTCAAAGCTCCTTACCTCAGTGATGACTACAACATAAATGGTCAAAGTTGTGTATGACAATTGTGGCGACAGAAATAGAGTAGCAAGCATATTGGTTGCTACCCATGAGGCGGATCTGAAGGAGTTTCAAGTGAAAAATAAGGGAAATAGGGTGGAGTGAGATAAAATCTTGGCAGAGGTTGATAAGAAATCAAAGGAAATCAAAACCTTTAGGGTTTCAATTAAGAATAAATTGAAGTAATTGTACCACCAAGTCACTCCCAACATGGATGTGCTAGGCGACCTTAGCAAGCAAATGGAAAACATCGTAGATATGCTGAAGGCTAAGGGAGATGAGCTAAGTTTTGATGAGGTTAGCATGCTGGTGAGTGATTTACTTTAACATGCGCAGGATGAGGTAGATGCTTTGGATAAATTGAGGCATTTGTGAAGAAAGACTTCCCACTCCTTATGTGCCAGTAACAGGATCCTTCTATTCTTCCATTGCTTTATTCAATTGTAGATTCTTTCATCTCTCCCATTCTTTATTCTTTGGTGAAAGAGAAAAATGTTTCTAGGGATGGATAACATGCATAGTGTGGGGTAATGTTGGGCCCTGAATTGACTAAGTCCCAAGGAAGAAAAATCACGCACACACAAGGCAAGTGGGTAAGAAGGCGCTCAAGGAAAGCCAAGAGAGAGAAGAGGTTAGCACTTGGAAGCATAAATAGGTTTGGGAACTTAGCTGCATTTCAAAGGTGGCATCACAGGAGAAACATGTGAGGGCCTGAGTAGGCATGATGAATGGATAAGGTTCTAGCTTGGAGCCTTGGAGGTCAAGAAAATAATATTCCATGTAGGGAATATTCCCAGAAGGATCATTATAGTTAGTGGAAGCCTATGAAAGCTGGCATAAGCTCTTGATCGATCATGGAGGACAACACTTCCACTTGGCATGTTATCTTCTCATGGGAGAAACTATGGCAGAGAATCTAGATTTTATTTAAAGGAGTGTTTGGGTCTAAAATAGACACGTAGAATAGAGTGGAGAGGTAACAAAGTGCTGCAAGAATGTTGTTACTAAGCATAGATGTATGTGATCAGGTCTGAACAAGGGTTGTAATAGAAAAGCATAGCTCAGATCTCTATTCAGATTAATTTTGAATGGTTGGGATGCTATTTCATGATGTATATGGTATGATATGACCCATTTTGATGTAATATGGCTACTGTGAATGGATTTAATCAATATATGGAGCTTTGTTTTGTATATTTGTGTCTATGAACTAAACCCTTATGTGCTTTATGTTATTCATGATTCAAATATATTTTCATTATGGTGTTGTGATGTTTTTTTTGTCTTATGGAGCATTTATTCTTAGAACTAGATCTCCTACATTTGTATTAGTTTAAATGCATGTGTTCTTATTCTACAAAACCTTTCCTCCATTAATGGTAGAATTTTCTCAAAAGGCTCACATAAAGGAGGGGCTCAGTGCCCGTGCATGCCTCGGTTGAGCACCCAACACTTGGGTGATAGGTCATCATTCATGGGTTTAAAATAAATATTAGAGGATAGAGGTAAATGAGATTACAGGGGAAAATTGCTCTATCCATACCATATTCACACTTTACAAAACACGGTTGAAGTTTTGGCCTTGCACTGAAAAAACAATCTGTGTCATAACTTAATCATGTATAAGTTTGAGGATCTGCATAGCATTGGTAGGACCACGATACTCCTAACCATCCTATTGCTAAAATATGAGCCCAAATAAGGAAAATATAAGAAAAAACCAACCCTCATTCCTTACTTCTTCGAGAAGAGAATCCACTGAACAAGTTTGCTTTAGAAAAATATGATATACACAAATGGGTACCAACATCAGCTCCAGTTCAGGGATGGATTCCCGCATGGGTGTCTAAATAACACAAGAAACAATATTGGAAGAAGAATATTAGTCTCCTATCCATTGGGAAACAAAGTCAAAATATGATTGGAACTGCAAGTCACCACCATGAGAGCAAAAACCAACAGAAACCCAAATAGGAAAAAATCACACCACTATATACTATACAAGAAAACCACTTAGGTCCAAGGACCCAAAAATTTCCATTATAATCCAATAGGATCCCATATAATTTTCCCTTGTCCCATCCGTATACACATGTTACCATGCTAGCTCTTAAAGGTAATAATTACCATCTCTTCAACTGAAACACATATCCTCAATTGCTTGTCATTGCGTAGAAACCCTTCATTTTTTAGAAGCATAATCACATCTCCATTCATACCCATAGATCTGATTTTCCCTCTAGGTAAATTCCAGTCAAATATAATTCCTTTTCCACAACACACCACATTATATAGCAATCCAAGGACCTGTATGTGTTTCTCAAGGTGTCTGATAAATTTATCTATTTGCAAAGTAGATAAATCTCCATTTATCCAAAAAAATTTAAACTCAACATACACATCAAGACAATTTTCAACATACTCACCTTTACATGTATTCACCATACCTGCTTCTGGAAAGAGACCATCTGTTCCTATTACATTTTTCTTAACAGGTGGGGAATCGACACAAAACTCCACACACACATCAGTCTTATTTTTCGAAGGGAAGGAACTGAACTATATTTGAAAATCATAATCCTTAGGTGAGATGACCTATTGCATTCCCAAAGATTCAGGAAACAAGCAATTCTGTATCACTTGATCAAAAAAAGGGGGATTAAGAGCACATACTCCCTATTTGATTAGAAACTAATTACCAATATCTTCTATGACTAAAGTCGAATCATTAACCTTATGCCTTTCATTGACTGATACAACATTCTTATTATTATTACCAAAGTGATACTCCCTTTTATCCAAGGTCATGACACCATTTTCAAGGACATATGAGGATATCAACTCATCAGCATTCAGGTCTCTAAAAACTCATAAGATAGTCTAAGATGTTTCTCTTTTTCCACTATTACATCAAGGAAAACACATATGTCTTCTATTAAAGGGACATCTCCATTATATTTAGCAATCATTTCATCATTTATCATAGAAAAATTATGATCGAATGAAGTACAACCTATGTCTAAAACTACTACATCAAAACCTTTGATTAAATCCTAGCATACCCTAAAGAGAATATCCCAGAACTCATCATATGTTCAGGCTTGTAGGAGGTCAATGGAAGATACCCCGCCCCTTTTTTTGGAACTACATAGACATATCTTTCTTTAATGCCCAATTTCACTTTGTCAACACTGAACACATTTTCCATAATACAAGCGGCATGGGGCATGAAGCATAAAAAAATTTCACACCAGACACAAGAATAATGAATCCAATCATTCTTCTCAACACAATTATCAATCAGTGTCTTAACACTTGATACATGTCCTATTGTGTCATTTTCTTCATTAATGAAACACATGAACCTTCTTCCTTCAACCAAGCATAAGGAATCTTCATCATATTCATAAAAGAAATAAGTAACATTGGAGTGATGGAATATAGCCTAATTATGAAAGGCACAGGAGGATTGGGTGCATGGATTCAGGGTGCATAAGTATGTGGGGAACTATAGTGGAACATGATGTTCCCAGGAAAGCGTAAAGTCAAGACTTAGAATTTTCCAGAATAAGGCTAATTATAGACATGGAGTGTAGAGCATGTTGTTTAGAAGACTTAAAGAGCATGCAAAGGCTATTTTGGAAAATTGGAAGATCAAGCACCATGAATATTTTTAGGCTATTAATAGGATTAGATTGCAGTTATATTATTAAATGATCTATTATTAGTGATCTTACATGCTCTTGTATTTATCATGTAAGGGTGCATGACTATTTTTATCATATAGCCTATTTTTGAAATGTGCATGGGCGCTGAAGGCAAAGTCCCCACTACCTATATATGTATTTATTTTCATGGTTTAGGATTGAGTTCTATGTTAGAGTTATGTTGTTGATTTATGGGCATGCATGACTATGGTGTCAATATTATGTATGTGTGAAGCTTCTGTGTTTTATAGTAATTAATATAATGGATCTTTATGGCTGGATATTGGTGATTAATATAAATGAGCATGGATCTTGCATGGTAAATTTGATTATGGTTCTTGTTTAATTAATCTTGCATATGGTTAAGATCTAGATATAGTTTTATGTGCTACAATATACTTAATTATCTGTTATGAATCTGGAATATTTGTATGATCATGCTAACTCCCTAAACAAGCTGACATAAAAGAGGGACCTGGTAACCTTTCTCGCTTCAGGTGAGTGCTCATTTTTGGGTGGGTGATGTGTCAGCATGCCTTGGGCTATTCGTGGTAAAATCTAGGCTACAAGTAGGGTCATCACTGAATTGTTTTCTAAATAAAGTTACCATTTTCATCCACGAATAAATAGAGCTATGAGGTAAAAAATTAAACTAGTCTCTAGCATTTCCTTGCAGTGTTTACACAAATAGCCTCATAAAAATACTTTCATAACTCACCTGGTATTCATGCATCATTTCCTCAAACATGGAAATATGTTTTTCCACAGAAACATCACCATATCCTCGAAACATAGACAATTTGAGTCTGATCCTAGTGGGGATTTAATGGGGGTATCCAAAAAAATTCTTAAAGTTCAAGGGTTTGAACAAACCTAGTATAAAAGGAAATTTAAAAGGAAGAAAACCCTCACCACTATCACAGATACCCATGGAACACTTCATAGAAAACATTTCTTACACATAAATATTCACCACATAAAGTCTAAATGACATAATAATAAATGTTGAACACAGAGTTGAAACAAAATAAATAAATTCAGTCGAACATCATCAAAATGAAAAACCATTGGTCTACTACAACTAAAAGGATAACAAATTCACCACTAGAATGATAACTCTAGAAAAATAAATCATATGACATCACAAGAAAAAGTCACAGATCAAAACACATTTTCAAATATTGCAAAGATCAATAAAAGAAGGTTAGATCAAAAACCTAGATGAATACCAAAATTTTAGGTCCTAGGAAACAAAGGTGATGGCTCCTGGATTTACACCCCAATGGAAGGGGAAATGGAATGTGGAAGTGCAGGGGATGTCAGGAAACCAAAGGGGGGATCTCATCAAATGTCGTCTTGTAGCCGGGGGGATCTCCCTCTGGTCACCCATCCACCCTTCCCGAGGGAGTGATGGGGAGGTACTCAAACAAAGGGTGTTGTTGTTATTCCTGATACTTCTAACTCTACCTTAGTCAAGGTGAAAGGACTCGAGAATGTGGTCAAGGGAACATAGATATTGGGGACTGGAGTCAGGTGATGCTCCAAAAACTTTGAGAGGGACATATCATAACTGTGTACCACCACCTAATTTAAATTTCACTCAAAAGAGTGGTCACTAAATGCTATAAACACCTGAGAACTCGATATAGACTGATAAGGGCAGTGTTGGTCTGACCCGCAGATTTGTCCCAAATTTTTTTACACAAGTTATATGCAAGTTGATGATGAGGGACCTCGGATCGGGGCTGAGGACACATGAGATATATTAGTTGATAATGTGTTCTCCCAGGTGGGTCATTGGAATATAAACTGGTGATCAAGGACCCACGCAATGAGTTAATATTTTCACTAAAATTTATTCATATTTTTAGAGGGGATAAGAGGGATTTCAATAGAAAGGAGGGAAAAGAGGAAAAATATTTAAGGGGAACTGGGGGAGTTCCATAAACAAAATTCCAACTATCATATGTCCTCATTACTACATAAATATGGATGAAGAAATGAATGGTCCTCTAATATGAAGTTGGTCTACAGGGAAAGCTCCGGGAAAACCAAGATCTAAATTCCTAACAGTCCAGCTTAGTACACTCAAGGTAGGATCATCTCATGCAAAATCATGCTAAATATTTTGGTTCAAGGAGCCCCCAATAAATTACAAGTCATATCCCCAAATCCCACTTATTGTAAATGGATATTTATATAGGCTTTAGAAGTGAAGTTTTCATGTGCCCCCATAAAACATTAGATACTCACACCCTTCCTAGACGAGAGGTAAGCAAGTGCATGATACAATTGAAAATTGAGTTACAGTCATGATTCACATAAAATTATAACAAAAACACACATATAACCTCAACCTTAACATCATTCTGCAAAAAAAAAAAGAGGTTTCATGAATCCTAATGAATTTTCCAAGTGACAACTATTAAAATTAGGAAAAGACAAGGGAAACATATATTAATGCTCTCAAATCCCATTAATGACTGTACATATGCAATCATCTTAACATAAATTCCTAATAATTTGGTTACATAGGGAAAAAAATTCATCACAACATAGTCCTTCCTTCTGGTTATCATTGCCTCTGCAAATTCCCACCAAAAACATTTTCCCCCAAGAGCTTCCTACCCTTTTTCACTCTTGCCAAGAACTCTCATCTCTTCTCCAAAACTCCTTTTTCATCTTATATACTTCCTTATCACCTCAGGGTTTTAGAACATATTCCTTGGATCTCTTATAAAATACCACTTCATATAACTTCTCGGGGCCACCACGAAAAAATGTAAATATTTACTCACAAATAACCTTCAATTTTTCCAACTGCCACCATGTCCTTCATACGTCATCATGATGTAACCAAAAATTTTCTAGGTCACGTCACACTTAACATTTGGAATTTCCACATGTGTATGACCATGACGTGGCTAGATAAATTAATGTGACAAGACAATTTTGAAAAGCGTGGGCCTTTAATCACTCTGTGGCGACATGTTCCACATAAATAGGTGATCTTTATTTAAACCTCACATATACCTATAAATCAAAATGGGATATGGTATTAATATTAAAATGATGTCCTTTTCCATCTCAGTGCTAGCGTCATGCCTATGTAAGTGGTTTACCATCCTTCCATTTGTCACCTATATTTTTTAGAGTCGTTTGCTTTCTATTTTTCCACCAATTGTCTTATTTCCATGTCTTCTTCACCCACGGATTTGAATCTTCCTCCCATAGAATTCACCCATTTGAGTGAGTGTTTCTAATTGACTAGGCCAAATGAGGCTCTCATTCATCATATTTTTAGCATACTAGATACCAAGGTCGGTCCTCCCAATATTTCTTTGTTAGAGTACATGCTTTCAGTTGCAGCGCCTCATAGAATTGTGCCCTTCCTTTCCTATTTTCCAAGTTCTTCATTTTCACCTAGTTCACCCAGAATACCAGGTGGACACCAAACAATGGAAATCTACTACTTCCCTTCTGTTAATAATGATTATTGGTGTGTGAATAGGGATTACTACCAGCTACCAGCCCCTTAATCTAACCATGGAAATCATAATGCCCATCCTTCTACTCACCCCACATGGGGATGAGCAAATCCCAAGTGCACCAGAGAATGCAATAGAGAAGCGTCTGACAACCTTAGAGGATTCCCTTGCTGAAATTTGGTCCACAATAGGTATTCAATCCTTTCCCCTCAAGAAAAGGAGAACCATGAGGGAATACTCTACTAATAAGATTCCTCATTTCCCCATGTCTCAGCTCTCCTCAGGTACAAATACCAAAGCACATATAAGAGGGGGACATTCTCTACCTAAATGGTTAAACTCCCCTAAAAGAAAAGTGGAATTTTTCTAGTTGTTGAATGGGTCACAGATAGGGACTTAGGAATTGCTGGAAATGGTCATGTTGTGGGGATTTATATCTAAAATCTATTTCGTGTTTAGTACAGTGGCCCATGATGACTTTATTCGACGCAGGGATGAATTTCCTAAATGTGTTCCAAAGCTTCCAAGTGATAATGAGCCTACATAATTTTGATGCTCGTGTCTTTTTATTTTATCAACCAATCCATGTTTTATAATACTATATACCAATATGTATATATTTTGTGAGGGTAGGGGCCCTTGAAATAGAACCCCCATTGCTTTGAGTATCCTTTCTACTTTAAAATGCATGTCATGTGTACATATTATTTCTTTTAAAACCATTCAGGTGTGTCTTATAGCTACTTATTTTCTCTTCCTTACAGCATGATTGGTCCTTAAAATCAAAAACATTTATCCCATGGTTTTATTTTACATTTCATTCATACTTTGCACACAATTAAGGAAGGAAGACGTAGGCACTCATTATCTTTCTCACCCTCAAAACTTGGGAAAGCCTAAGTTTCTTTACTTCCCTTTATTTCACTCAAATGGTTTGGCCTGGAACAAAAGGCCCTAGCCATGTCACAACAAAGCATTAAAAATCAAGAATCCAGGTCCGAGATGTTATTTACTTTATAAACTGAGTATCTCTTCTCGGATGTTGAGGTCAAACTATTTCTTGTGTACATTCCTCGATATGACCCAAAAATAGGAAACATTGTTTATTCCTAATATGGAAGATGTAATCTAGGTTGGAGTTCTAAGGAAATTTGGAGTGTATTTTCAAGTTTCAATACACAAAATCTAGAGATACTTTAATTTTTGGGATTCGGGGGAAAATTGTACTATCCATACCATATTTGCACTTTACAAAACATTCCCGAAGTCCTGGCGTTGCACTGAAAAAACAATTTGTGTCATAACTTAATCATGCAAAAGTTTGAGGATCTTCATAGCATTAGTAGAACCATGATACTCCTAACCAACCCATAGCTAAAATATGAGCCTAGATAAGGAAAATATAAGATAAAACCATCCCTCATTCCTTACTTCTCTGGGAAGAGAATCCACTGAATAGGTTAGCTTTATAAAAATAGGACAGACACAAATGGGTACCAACATAGTGTACTCTGTGGGTTTCATGTGTAGTAAGCCCTCAACATTCAAGTGTGAACTGAATCACAAGAGCATGTCATCGGGTAATGATGACGGTATAACGTATGTATGATTATGGGTGATGATATGATGTTAAGATGAGGTATGCATGAATGTTAAGAGTGTGATGTAGTACTATGTAAGGATGATAATGCAAGGATGAGAGATTTTCTTGTGATGTTAATGTGATGGGGGGTGTTAGGCGCTATTCCCCCCAAGTGTGTGGAAATGTGTGCACTATTTAATAAATGATGTATACAGGTAATGAAGTATCATAAATTTTGTAATTTTGATTCCGGAATGGAATAAATGATGAGAAATTATATAGTATTCATAATGAGCGATAGATGATTATAGATGTATGTATGTACGAGTGGTTTATGTAATGGATATATATGTGAATGTAAGATGAAATGAGGTTCTTAATCATAACAGACCTCTCAACAGTCATAGAAGAACCATGATAATATGAGTGTGTCATCAGGAGGGTAGAGTGACAAGAGTCACCTACCAAAGACCAAGTTTGCGTTTAGAGGTGGAAGAATGGTTGAAAAAATTAATAGTATAACCATGTGATTGTGGTTGAATTTGTTATGTGGTATGACCACTAGTAGGAGGATTACTTACTTTGACAAACCTAATTGGTTAGATCTTATACTTGACAAGAGGCCAAGTTGCATTAAGTTTTAAAGGAGGTTTCTTAGGTTGACTTGGTAATACAATAGACGACTTAGTAGGTAGAGGTTGTGAACTAATTTTGATAGGTAGTTGATTATGTTGACTTAGTGATGTCCCAAATGGTTGATTAGGAGGAGATGGTGAACTAATTGTGAGAGTTTGTTGTTTAGGAGGTGTTAGAGTAACGTTGTCCTGATGCTCATTAGATATAAATCAATCAAATTTAGGAACCCAATAGGATGTATCATTTATATTAGATTTTTTGTGTAGAAAATGAAATAAAGCCTTGATGCTCAATATATTTGTTTATTCATGGAAAATTCTGGCAATCATTGTAATTATGTCCATTGATTTGATGATAATTGCAATATGGATGACCTTGATATTTTGCTAACCAAGATGGAGAATAGTAATGAGTAGGTAGTAGAGTGATCAACTGATGACTAAGGATCTTAATAAGAATCTCATGTTGCGTAGTGTTATGCTCAAATATGAGAAGCTTAGGAAATTGAATGTCTTGAGGTTCAACTAGATGATGTGTAGTGGACATAGATTGCATATAAAATGTAAAAGGAGCACAAACATGCGATTAAGAAGCATCCTTAAGCAATTTAATTTCATATTTGAGAGATATAATCGTGGATTCCATGGCCTTAAATTTATCTTGAAATAAAGCATGTAGATCATGGATTGAGTCCAAGAAGGGTTGATTAGGTGGAGGATCACTAAGGTCATCATATAAATGATCGAATATAGGACTTATTTTGTGCAGCGGCATATTTTCATCTAAATGCATGGTGTCTAGTTTTTTTTTGCAAAATAACCCGGCAATGGGGATATCTCTTAAGCAAATCAGATAAAGAGACTTGAGAAACTTTGAGAGCCATAATAGATGAAAACTGAGAATCCTAAGCATGAAAGTGATTGGGTTCACTAAAATTATTAAGTAAAAATGTAAATATATGGACTATAGTTAATCTAATATATGAACAGATGTAAATAAAGTAAATAGACGTTGTAAATAAACATAAAGATGACCCAAACAACTATGAAAAAGGAAAATGTTAACCCTAATGTGTAAGAGAGAAAAGGAAAGAACTCAACTAAATAGAAAATGTTTGTGGGACATTGCCACAGTGGTGACTGGAGAATCTGGAAGCAGAAATGACTGTGTAGAATCCTCAAAATGGATGGGTATGGGTTGTCTATCTGGATTGGAGCACCTGTAGAGGGACTGGGGTGCCTATGGGCAATCTAGTATACAAAATGGGCACCCTGGTATGAGAAAAATCTCTGCAACTGATCTTTACAGGTTTGGAAAATGGTCTGGAACCCTCGATGTGTATCGCATCAAATCCACTGCACTATGCTAGATTTTACTGATAATACAAGTTGATAGAAAGACCTGTAAGAACTCCAAAATAAGTATCAAACCCCTAAAAAAATAAGAATGCAAATGAATGGGTAGGACTAACATCAGGTCCCACAATAATGGGCTTACTAGCTAAGTATCGTACTACATTTCAGACCCAAATGTATTTCAGGTGTGTGTGTGTGTGCATCAAGTTCCCTAAATGCTCTTGTGACAGTCACACTTTTTGAATTAGCGAGTAATAACTAGATGTAAAAATGTAGTAGAATGGTGGATGATATAGAATAGAATCCCCTCTTATGCTTGTGTGATGTAGATGAATCAGCCTTTTCCTTTGTAATGGAGCTAAGTGAATGCAAATGATCTCCAAATTCCTTAGATGAATGCAACCCTAGGTGGATAATAGTAGTGACTAGTGCTTAGCCCCTCATTATGGTCTCATGACTTTATTTTATAGGGTTCTTTTGATCTAATTTTGTACTTAATCCCAGAATTTCTGACCAACAAAAAGATAAGGATCTAAAATGGATAGAAAGAGCCCAAAAATTGGCAGAAAAGTGTGAAAAGTACCAGGGCACCCCTGGTGGGACCAAGGCACCCATGGGTGCCCCATTACTAGCCTAGGCACCCCAGTCGATGCTAAAATAATGGAAGATGACTGAAACCAATTGGGAATGTGGGTGTAAAAGTTTGGGAATGAAAAATAAAATAAAATAAAATGGCTAAAAGATGTGGTTTAATTAGTACTTTCTTTGCTCACGAACCTTCTAAATAATAAAATGAGACATGGACTATATAATGTCTAAAGTGCATGATTTTGTGACTACAACATCCAAGTCCTCATGAGACCTAGAAACAAGAATGTCACTCATGGTAGAGTCACAAATAATATTCCTCAAGAAACTTATTCTAATAGGACCATCCATAATATTGATCAATCCATTGTTCAATCATCTTATACCTCTTCCCAATCTAACTATCACCAACCTCTATCCAAGGAAGGGTTTCCATGAGGACTACCTTTTCTACTTACCATGTCGATACATCCCTCTCACCCTATTCCTCAATGGCATGATGAAAGAAAATTATGTTGGTGGAATACAAATTGGGGCCATTCTCATGATAATTATTATGTTCTCTGTTCCTTTTCCTATACCTTCCTCCTGTGCAATAAATTCGATCACAGAAGCTATCTCCATGGAAAGGTTAGAAGAATTTATCAAATCATGTGATAAATCCCAAGAACATGATCAACATGATATATGGTTCATAAATCCAATGAAAGTCTCAAAATATATAATGATCCCCTTATTGATCACTCCAAACCTGATAAATTCAAGGATGATCACATTGGTAAGATAACCACTCATGTTTTTGACACCTCCTATCTTCTACCAATGTATATACCTAAAGTGCAGTCTGTGTAGATCACTCCAAGTGATCATCTCTTGTATTGAACACATGTATACTCCTTCAACTCAGGTTATCCCTTACAAGATCATCTATCCATGTTCATCATGCAAAACACCTCTAGAACATGAACTTAGTTTCCCACTTCCTTAATTCAATTTAATGGCATTGCCCCTATGCAAATACTCTTACAAAATCGATCTCATGTGTTGTTGGTCTCATCAATTCCTATGTCATCATCCCTTACAGTATTTTTCTCCCAAATTTACCCCCTAGGTTAATTTGGATAACACATTTTAAAATGGACTTACCCATTTTTATAGGTCTGAGACAATTAAATGGCCATCAATTTCCCCTTTCCAAGATCACCGGCCATTAGATTTTGAAAACCCATGGGATACTTACCTAATTAATTGGTGGGTCACTTTAAAAAATCCAATAGATGTTCATTTTCCTATCAACTTCAAGGTTAAACATCAAGCAGCAGGCCACATGGTAGCATTATGACTCTCCTCATAGTTTTTTGCTTCGATGGATGTGAGACCCACGGAATAAGACACATTCCTAAATATTTCGGGTCCATGGTGGAGTAAAGAAAATTTAGTGAGCTCAATGGAACATGTAGTGAGTGAAGGAAATGATAGATAGTAGAAGACCAATGGTCCAAGGCAAACATGTGTCATCATTCCACCAAACTTCAAGGTAGATCCATTCCACATACCTCAATTCTACAGAATAAACTAAGTTTTATAAAGGATTTGGGTCCACATGGGTAAAATAAAAAGTGGAGGTTAATGTGAAAAATTCAAAATCATTCCCAACCTCCGCAATCAACCAGAAGATTCCGTGTTGCAAAGGTCAAATGTCGGGTCCATGGAAGGAGTTTATAAGTCAACGGTCAAGGAAGTGGGACATGTGTCACCATTCTGGTGAACTCTAAGCCATTCACATTTCACAAACCTCAAGTTTGTGGAATAAATCAAGCTCAATTATATTTCAGTTCTGTGGTGGAGGCAAGTCTACAAAGGAATTGGATCAGTACAAGGAAACAAATCAAAGGATGCCACATAACGCTGATCCAATGGATAGGGGCAAGCACATGGTGGAATTTAGTCACACTTTGTATAGATGGAATCTGACGGATCTTAATCCTTGTTATATAATATTTTTGGTCTGGGATTAGTTCCATGGGACACGTATCATAGAGAGGGAAAAACACACTACAAAACCTGAAGCTATGTGGAGCCTTCTTATTGGCTCACCTTTTCAGTCTAACATCGCGAAGATTAAAGTCTAAGTCAGTAAATTGTGAAGAAACATGAATCCTTCCCATTGGCTTATGCTTCACATCAGCCGGTAAAGTTTCAAGATAGTTTGACACCGTGAAGGATCATGGTAATTTTCTATTGGCTTTCATTTCATAAGGCCTCAGAGTGCAAAAAGGAATTAAATCCCAATCCCGTGACCTAATGGGAAGTTAACACATGGCAAAAGGAAAGTAATGTACATGTAAGTAGATGTTGGTCCCTGAGCTAATCAGACGTTGCCACGTGTCAAATTCATGTGCTTCCGATAGGAAAATCCTCAAAAGGCCATATTTTTTGACTCTGAGCTCTAAATTAGACAAAATTTATGTCATTAGAAATATCTCCTCAATCCCTTCAATTTGATGTAATCAGATTTAAGTTTTGAAGGTGGTTTGTGGGTAAAATGGAAAACACACATTCTAAGGGAGAAACGATCATTCCTAAGCACGCAAACAATCAAATTAGATAGCTCAACCACCAGAATTTATGAAGTGTGGTGTTTATGGACAAAGTAATGACCTTGTAAGGTGCCCATGTGCTTTGCAGGAGAGTTTAATGCAGACTTTTTGTGGTTGAAATTTGAAAATCCATGCCTTCTCTTTTCCCTCTTCTCTTTCTTCTCTTCAAGCTATATATTGTAAAATCTTTCATTATTGAAAGGAGGATGTTCCAAAACTATAAAGGAATTATGTCAAAATGGTTCCTGAGAAGTTATGAGCTATTGAACCTTCATTTTGGGCTTGGAAATTTGTTATTGTGCCTTCCTCTGTAATTGTAATGGTCTTTGCATACCTTTCTTGTAATAAAATTTGTTTTTTGGCACATCTTGTCTACCCTAGCTCATTTTATATGCAACTTTGCCTCTCGTTTACTTTATGTAGTGTGTTGTGCATGTATTTCTCCTTTACAAGCTTGTTTTTTTGTGATTTATGTGAGAATAGATTTGAAATGTTGCTTGGGTGTGTGTCACTTATGTCTAGCCTCTCCCTTCTCCATTTCCTTCTCACTTTTCCCTTTCAAGAGTATTTTCACCCTTTTTTCTGGTGTTATCACTACCTTTTAGCTTAGGATTTCCCCTTTATGCATCTTGTTAACCCTTCTCTCTCTCTCTCTCTCTCTCTCTCTCTCTCTCTCTCTCTCTCTCTCTCTCTCTCTCTCTCTCTCTCTCTCTCTCTCTCTCTCTCTCTCTCTCTCCATGTTCCCTTGGAATGATTAGTTTAGGATTAGTTAGTTGCATTTCCTTTCTTAGGATCAATTTTAGCATTAAATTAAGTAGAGGAAGTTAGACTTCTCCAGAGGTCTAACTCAAGTAGAAAGTTCCACAACTTGGATACAATCCCATGTTAGCAAAAATTAGGGATCCGCAATGATTAAATCATAGGGTGTTACTTTTTTATGATAACAGTTTTGGCATGCCCGGGTGGAGCAGAGTTTGAAGATATTTATAACTTAATTATCTCATTTACAGACATTTCCCTTCACTCTTTCATCCATTTTTCCCTTTCCCTTCACCCTTCCATTCATTTTCATGTTTTCACTTCATTCATGGCTCTCCAAAAGTATCTTCCCATTCTCTCATTTCATTTCTTCTCCCCTCCATATGTAGTAATGGGATGATTTTCCCAAAACAACCCTAATATACTTTCCTCTCTTTCATGGAAATGGAGATCAATCTCCTATTGATCATATCCAAGACATATCTAAACACTATGCCATTCACAATTTCATTCAATAAAATGTTTACCTCATATTTCTTGATCTATCATTCAGAGGCAAAGAAAAATATTGGTGTAGTGGTTTCGCTCCATAATCCATTTCCACTTGGAATTAGCTGGGAGAATAATTCTACTGCTAGTTCAAGGAGAATACAAATGTCATTATGCTCATGGAACAACTCAGCACAATATAACAGGCTTCAATAGAGTATATCTTAGACTTCAACATCATATTTGAGAGGACTTGGCCTAGAATCCCTCAATAATTTAACCCCTGACAAGGTACGACATTTTTGGTTCATTCAAAGGCCCTTGATTCTAATTTAGTTGTATTAATCCAAGCTCTAGGAGGAAACACTCCTTCCTCATGCATTTGATACTGCCATATTAGCTTAAAAGAGTCTCATTCAGGTGGTCCAAAGGAAATCAATTCTTATTGTTCCCCTTCTTTCATCTTCTTCCACATTTTCGTGTCTAATAGTGCAATAATTCAACAGCCCCTCACATATGCTTCATTCCTAACCAGCCTCATCATGTTTGATGATTTTAGAACCATTTAAGAATGGTGTGACTCTTATTGGGAAGATGAAATTGCATAAGGTGAATAAAGAAGGGCAGTCACTTCAAAAGGAATATAGTTAGACTTAGAGGATGCTCTTCAAAAGGAGGCAAAAATTTTTACAAAGGCATAATAGAGAACAAACCAGCCTACAAATAGTTTCCTTAAATTCTACATGATACCCCTATTCATTAGGTTGAGCTTCAAAGAAATGGTAAAATCATAAGGATTAGTCCATTAGTTCCAAACGATGTTTGTCCAATCAAATACATGGCTACCTTAGAGCAAAAAATAGAGTTGTAACCAGATCATTCTCATTTCAGAGCATGAGGATGATCTTCAATGCACCAGAGGTCAGCAGCAATGCCTCCCAGATCCAAATGTAGATCAACTAAAGGAGGAATTATTTTCATTTGTTGTTGATACTTTGGGAAGGGTGTGAAACCGGATTCAAGTCAATTTTTTCACTCTTATTAAAGGCCATGTTCATTGCCAAATTAATTACATGGCCACACTTTGTAAAAAAGGGAAGTTATTTCTCCCTGCATGTTTCAGGATTTGTTTGGCTTCTCATTTATTTGGTGAGAGTAGGGCAGTGTAGGTTTGTTTTCAAAAAAATAAGTTCTTTTACACACTCTGCATGTTTCTAATTAGAGCATGTAGGATTTTTTTATGTTTGTATATAGATTTTGTGGGATTTTTGTTGATGTTTACATAGTTCAATTTGGAAGGAAGCTCATCTTAGGGCCAAATCAGATAATTGGAGTGCTTTCAAAGCTTCATTCAAAGCTCCACAAATCAATTCTAGGTAGTTTCACTTCAGTACTAAGTCCATGTAGGATCATGGTAATAATTTCAATGTTTTGATCAATTCTTTATTGTTTCAGGCTTGTATCCATGCCCAATGGATGCTTCAGGGATACTGGTCAAATTTAGTAGGAAAATTACCCTTGAAATTTTCCAACCTATTATCACAAATTCCCTCCAAGTTAATTTGGATAACACATTTAAAACTGGACTTAGCCATTTTTTAATGGTTTGCAACGGTTTAAATGGTCATAAATTTCCCCTTTCCATGAGCAGCCGACCGTTGAATTTTAAAAACCCGTGGGAGAATTAACTTTCAAAATTTGGTAGATGTTCATTTGGCCATCAACTTCAACACCAAACATCAAACAGTAGGCCACGTGGTAGGATTATGGCTCTCCTCATAGTTTTTGGCTTCCACAAACGTGAGACGCACAAAATAAACTATATTCCATAATATTTTGGGTCCGTAATGAAGCATAGAAAATTCATTGATGTCAATAGAAAAAATGGAATATGAATTCAATGATAGATGGAAAAGGATCAATGGTCCAAGGAAAACACATGTCGCCATTCTGGAGAACTTCAAGGAAGATCCATTCCATGAACTTGATCTAAGTTTTATAAAGGCTTCAGGTCTACAGGGGTAAAATAAAAAGTGGTGGTTAATGTGTAAAATAAAAATCATTCCCAACCTCTACAATTAACCAAAAGTTGCTACGTTGCAAAGCTCAAATTCCAAGTCTACAAGAGGAGTTTGCAAGTCAATGGCCAAGGTGGTGGGATGCATGTCACCATTCGAGTGAACTCCAAGCCATTCACATTCTGTGGATCTCAAGTCCATGGAATAAATAAAACTCAACTATATTTTAGGTTTGTAGCATAGGAAAGTCTACAAAGGCATTAGGTCAGTACAAGGCATCAAATCAAAGGATGCCACATGGTGTAGATCCAATGGCTAGGAGAAAGCACATGGTGGCATTCCATCACACTTTGAGCATATGGAATCCGACAGATCTCAAGCCACGAAATGAGACACATTCTATAATATTTCAAGTTCTAGTTTAGATTAATGGGATAGGCAGCACAGAGAGGAGAAAGCACACTGCAATACCCAAAGCTACATGGATCCTTCTCATTGGCTCACCTTTTCAATTTGACATCGCGAATGTTAATCCAAAATCTGACACAACGAATTGTGAACAAATGTGGATCCTTCCCATTGGCTTATGTTTTGTAGTGGCTAGTACAAGTTCAAAGACAATAAAACACTATGAATGAGCATGGAAATTTTCTATTGGCTCGTATTTCATAAGGCCTCAAAGCGTAAAAAGAAAAAGGAAGCAAAGCACTATCCCGTGACCCAATGGGAGGTCGACACATGGCAAAAGGAAAGTAATGTATATGTAGGAAGATGTCGATCCCTGAGCTAATCAAAGGCTTCCACATGTCAAATTCTTGTGCTTCCCTATAGGAAAATATTCAGAAGTCCATATCTTTTGACTCTGAGATCTAAATCAGAAAAAATTTATGTCGTTGGAAATTTCTCCTCTAGCCCTTCAATTTGATGTAATCAGCTTTGATTTTTTAAGGTGGTTTGGTGGGTCAAAATGGAAAAAATTTCTTCTGATGGAGAAAAGAGAAGTCTTGATCATGCAAATGATCAAATCAGATGGCTCAACCACCATGATTGATTAAGTGTGTTGTATATGGATAAATTAATGATCTTGTAGGGTTTCCATGTGCTTTGTAGGATAATATAATGTAGACTTTTGGTGGTTGAAAGTTGAAAAGTTGTTCTTTCTATTTTCCCTCTTCTCTTTCTTCTCTTCAAGCTATATATTGTAAAATATTTCATTATTGAAAGGAGGATTTTCCAAAACTCTAAAGGAACTATGTCAAAATAGTTCCTGAGCAGCTATGAGTTGTCAAGCCTTCATTTTGGTATTGGAAATGTGTTCTTGTGCCTTCCTTTGCAACTATAATGGTCTGTGCATAACTTTATTACAATAAAATTTATTTTGTGGCACATCTTGTCTGTCATAACTCATTATATCTATAACCTTACCTCTCTTTTACTTGATGTAGTGTGTTGTGCATGTATTTCTCCTTTGCAAGCTTGTTTTATTGTGTTTCATGTGAGAATAAATGTGAACTGTCATTTGGGTCTATGTCACTTATGTATGGCCTCTCCCTTCTCCATTTTCTTCTCCCTTTTCCCTCACAAGAGCATTTTCACCCTTTTTCTAATGCTATCATTTCCTTTTAGCTTGGGATTTCCTTTTCATGCATATTTCTAACCCTTCTCTCTCTCCTTGGTCCCTTGGAATTATTAGTTTAGGATTAGTTAGTTACATATCTTTTATAAGGAGTAGTTTTAGCATTAGATTAGGTAGAGGAAGCCGACCTTCTCTAGAGGTTTTTCTCAAGTAGAAAGTCCCACAACTACGAGACAGTCCCATGTTAGCAAAAATTAGGGATCCGTAACAAGAAAATCTCAGGGTGCTACTTTTTTGTGATAACAAGTATCTCTTCTACTATGGACAATCCCATAGAAATAAAAAATGGTACTCCATTATTAAAACTTTTAGATAGTCTCTCTTATTCATATCCTATTAATATCTACCCTTCTCAAGTTTAAAACATTGCACAACCTATATCTAAATATCGGGACCCTCTTGTAAAAATTTCCTGCCTGCCTAGTCAAATATCATTCCTATAACTCCTTGGAACCTCCCCACATCATCATGAGTGTCTAATGAATTCCCAATTTTCCATGAAGGTTCTCTTTCCAGCCACTTTGGGGCAGCATCCTACCCTGTCTAGATCTAAAGAAAGAATCATTTGGTAATACAAAGAGATCTTTATTTCCACCAATCGTTCTTCATGTATCTAATTTCCTATTGATTCCATGATTCATGAAAATTTTCTATTTCATGTTTATGATCCCCATATCCATATTAGTTTAGATTTTTCATACCACAATTAAGGGAGCCCTCATAGAATAATTTTATGGTATGTATATTGCTTCTCTTGACTATATTAAGAAATTAGATGGCTCCACAGATAATCTAAAATCTACCCAGTGCACATGCCACGATATGATTGTATACAGATGCTTCCTATGGGCTATATTTGTTTCCCTATCACCCTATATCCTTATATTTTTCATGTCAAAGTAATGGTCTTTAACTTTCCCTTGTTTTATAATATCCTTCTAAGATGACCATGGACTCACCACATGTGAGTAGTCATGTCATCTTCCTACTAATGTGTTAAGTTCACACACTTATGATCTATTTATAATATACAAGGTGATACCAACCCTTTGACCAATTTTGATAGCATGAGACATATAAAATTCCTACCCTTTAAGAACTTCCTACCATCCCCTTTAAGGAATATCAATTCTTCAACCATCTATTAGATTCTCTTCGTGGATATGATGGTCATCTTGAGGTTATCATTCTTACTTCACCCTAACTTCTTGATTATGATGATGATGAGCCCAATAAAATCATCCTTTAAATTAGCACCTCAAAGCTCCATGATGTCATCATTTCCCAATTACCCTGCACCTTACTATAAACACAAATTTATGAACTTGGGTACATTTCTAGGTCCATAAACACATACTTGTATCTATATGATTCCTAGGTGGGAAAATTAGCAATTAACAACTATCTTTGGCCTCTTTTCTATGTTTCTTATTTTCTATCTAGTCTTCCACACCCCACAGCCCAATCGGTACTTCACTTGTTTATCTTTCATGGCTTTGGACACCAATGCTCAAGTTCCCTCATCCCCTCTGGGTTTCTGTGGCCTCTTTCTACTTTACTCACTCTTTTTGGGCCTCTTTTATCTTTTGGGCATCTTATTTTCTTATGGGTCGGCCTTCTAATCATCAATTGTGAAATTCAACCAAAGGAATCATATAAATACAAAGTTATGTGACCAAAATAAAGGACCAAGATCCAAGCATACTTATTATCACCTACGATTGCATCTAAAGGCATCCAAAGCACTCAAAGGCATCCATATAGCATCCATTTAAGGGACAAGGGAATGCATTTTCTACATACACTACATAGGAAGGGGAAGTTTATTTTACCATCCACACATTCTCTTTACATTGATATATCTAGTTACATCCCACTATCAAGTACACTTGCACAAGGGCATCCTAATGCATGATTTCTACACACACTCACAAGAGCTAGATGGATTCTAAGATGTAGTGCAGTGCTCAATTGTAAGCTCACTCTATCGGGTAACCGGTAGGGTCAGTTTGACTCCCCATATTTCATCTTTATTTTTTTGGATTTGATGTGGTTTTGGGGGCTTACAGGTGAATATTTGTTTTCCAGGTCACACATACCTCAGTGATCATATTGTGACACATAGGCAATCAACAGTGAATACTTGTGACACTCCAAAAATAAGGTTCTAACCATTTTCATAGTCACAGGCACCCAAAAGAAGTCATCAGCACCCAGGTGCCCTTGTCCACCTGTGGGTGCCCCTGTCCATCCTGCTTCATGATCTACATAATTTATTTGAAGAAATAATGACACAGATCAATTCATGTTCAATAGCTTTCTCTTAGTCTACATCAATTCCAGATCGAGCGCAAATCAGCTAAGTCCATCCCTCTCTCTTGCACTTAGATTTTAATATTTTATTAGCTTATTCCTCATGTCAAATCTATACTTTAGCATTTTATTATCATACGTGAACCTACAATATTATGGTTTTACAAAATTTTGCTTTTTATAAATCACTTACACCCATGATCACACAAGAAGTATGCAATCATATTCCCATCACCATTACTCACACTTAACATCCATATATAGAGCACATATTCTATCCTAAGATTATCATTGATTCATGTTCTCTTGATGTCACCACCCCTGACTATGATGATGGCTACTCTCTAGATAATCCCTTCTTATAATGCTATACCTAGGATAACAACGTAGAGATTATTTTCTACCTTGAAACCCTACACTCTACCTTTAGTCATAGGATAAATAATATCACCATATCCACACAATATGTAAACCCTCCCTTCGATAAAGGTTTGATGATCTCATGGATGATAAGGATATCTATTCTGAATTCAAATCTAAAGATGATCTTATAGAGTACACTCCCCTCATTACTGACTCAATGATTGAGCCACCATCCACTACATTGTCTGATCCTTCTACACCACATATTATGTCTCTCATTTTCCCAACTTCCCAAATAGTACCTCTTTTCATTATGTCTCCCAACCTACCTATTTTCGAGATATATTGCACCTAGTATGAGGATCCTGAGCATGATATTTCTCACTGTAGATATTATAGATGACATATGAAAATTCTTGACATGGAGGTTATAAGAGACCAATAAAAGCAAGTTATGCAACCCTCTTCCACTGCACCACTCTTTTGTTATCATCATGGTTTTTTCTCACATACATACAATATTTTTTTAGTCGTCTTATATAAGCACCAATCTCAAGAACCATCTCCTCATGTGCATAAGTATCGAGCTAAATCCCCTCCTTCATTTCATTCTATCTCTCTTTATTCACCCCCTCATCCTTCCCAAAGTTACGTCCATCATGATGTTCTAAAAATATATCTATTAGGATTAATGGATCCCTCTTTTCTACACAATTAATAACTCATCATGACATTAATCTCATCCATGATAACGTATAAGACCTCATGATTCATACTTGCTAAAAAATCTTCCATGGAGTAGAAAACATTATAAATAGTACATGTCAATATTTCAGACATTATCATTAGATACTTCCAACTCCATTCTCTTTTATTTCCCGTTTGGATTTATATTCATTCGGCTTGGGTTCTTCCAACATAATTGGGTTTATATGACCATTTCATCCTATCTTGGATACTTTGGTATTCCTATCTTCCCTCCTACTTGGGTTCTTCCTCACACTTGGTTTTATATGGTCATAGATTTCGTCATTGGATATTAATCCTCACTCCATTTTTATCTCATGTTTGGGTCTATCTATTATCATTTTTTTTGGTCCTATCATTGGTTCCCATTCCATGCTATATAATGCTCCATATCTACTCTATCTATTTCAATAAAGTATTTAATTATTTCATTCCTCTTAATCATGTGTGTTCATACATTTGTGCATGCATAATAAAATTAAATCATAATAGTAAATACATAATGGATTTCCATCCACAAGATTTCAATAAAAATGGTATCTCATATATATATTGAATAAATATATACATCATAATCAACAAAAAATTATACAATCAACCATCCCTCAAACATCTCGTCCCTCAAATGGAGGTCAGCCAATGCTTTGAGTTGATGGTTCCTAACTAGTAGCACATAGGAACTGTGACAAAGATGTGGTTTGATGCAGGAGTACCAAGGAAAGAACTTATATAAAAGATAAAATCTCCTCCTAATCATTTCTATGGCATCAAAGAAGGTGAATATTAGTCCCTAAGTCATGAGTGAAGGCCAAGGATGCAAGGGCAAGTGACAAAGAGGAGTCAAGTTGCTCAAGAATTTAAAATACAAGTTTCCCTCAATTTTGAAATTTGGAATTTTAAAACATGTAAACGTGTCTAGTAATTTTGTACAAGATATGTTATTGGTTAGGTGATTAAACACATGTCTTGGGAGTGCTTTGAAGTCTAAGGCCAAATAATGAAAAATACCCTCTTTGTGTGTGCAAGGTCATGTGTTAAGGCCTTAAGCCAATTTAGTTAGGATTCAAACATGAAAGTGAATTAAAAAAAATGAAGAGAATTAGAATTTTAGATTTATTTATCATCCAAGGGAAAAAATAATGAATAGAGGAAGATCAGAGAAAAGGTGAAAACCCATGAATTTTGTATGAAGTATCTTAATAAGTTCAAACTCGATGTTATACAGCTATGACTATATATGTGCCTATATTGAGCAATTTTGATATTGAAATATTCAAATGATATTTTGTTTATGTGAAGTCACATTCTTAGTATCACAAGAGGAAGAACTTCCATTGTATTATTGTTAAGAAAAGATAGAATCTCTATTTTGTAAGTGTTATTTTGAGTGTATGATTGACTATAGTTTTTGATTGCATATTTCCAAGGATTCTTATGTTCACAGTTGTGAGATCTTATTATGAGACATGTAATTCAATATTTTTTGTTGCAAGGATTTGAAATTGGCAGCCATCATCATGAAATTTTATTATTGCATGCTTAAAGCTCTTGAAAATACCACACTCTATTTTTTTATGACAAGATATTAGTCAAATTGTGAAATGATATGAATGGGAGGTTTGTGTAACAACTTATTGTGAGTTTTATTGATTCTAATGTTAAGAAATGAATGAACTTTATGTCTTGACTTCATCATAAGGGTGGTATCCATTTACTAAATGACATGTAATAAAAGCTTTAGAAAATTGCCATCTACATGTTAAACACATAAGGAAAAGTGATTTACTTAGGTTTGATGACTTAAGAAGCCCATTGCTAAAAGAAACACGTTTGTGATGTTAAAACAGATCTTTAATTAAAATTTTATGTCTTGGAAGATAGTGTAGAAGTTTTTATATTCATTTCTCCTTTACCATATTTCTAGTAACCCTACCTATCCAGGCTAAGACAGTAAGAAAAGTGTTGTTGGAGGAATGTGAGAGCTAGGCCATGTTGAATGGTGAGGTAAAATTGTAGAGGAGGTTGAGATCCACTTGTGTATAAATTTTTAAGTTTCAAATTGATGATTCAAGAAAGTTATAGCTAAACAACTTCTCTCATGATTCTAGGAGTGCTAATTCAGAAATCAATTGGGGCTTAGTGATTGAAGGTGAAAACCAACGAATTTCAAAGTGAAAATTTTGCATAAATCATAAAAATAATGTCTAGAGATATATTCAAGAATAAATTTGAAAAACCAATGGTGGAAAGTTTCTAATTCTTTACCATTCTTGGAAGGGAGAAAACTTCACAGTGTAATACCTAGTCATTGGGGGCATTTAACAAAGGAACTTTGTTATAACCTTGATGTACATCTTGATAATTCTAGCATAGATATAAAGGGATGATGGGTGCCATAAAATGTATTTATAAAAGTCTAGGAACCTCTTAAATAAAAAGATAATCCTGAAAATTCCCTAAGAATGGGCTAATGGGGATTTTGAGAACCTAGTAGCAAAGAAAGTGAATTGGAAATGAAGGGATAAGGATATTAGCTCTAAAATTGAGGGAACACATCATTGAGGGAAATGGATACTAGAATGTAGTTCTATTTTTTTTGTAAAGCTCTATAAGATTCTATCCTTGATCCAAGAAAATCATGTGCAGATTGAGAACCAAATCACAAAAGAAGACATATAAAGAGTTATACCAAGTGATGCAGCCTAGAATTTGCAAGATAACACCCTAGTTACACTAGCACATCACTCATCCTAGACTGAGCACTCACCTAAAGTGTGCAAAGGTACTAGGTACCTCTTTAGGGTTGTTCTAACAAGGATGACACATAATGAAGAAAGAACCATGAAGACACATGACTAATCCATCATTCTACAACGGATGCTACCCACAAGTCTATGAAAGAATGAGATTAAATAGTAAGCATGATTAAACACTAACATGCACTACTCAATTACACATAATGACACTTAGATTCAGCCAATATCCTCCATCTATTAATAAGTATAGAAGTTCCTTACATTACTTTCAATTCATCTTAAAGCGCATATGAATCTGATACACATATTTAGAATCATACATACATGTCTATATCCCTTTGATACATCATACAGATCTCTATTTTACTATACACCTAACCATCATATATATATAGGGTGGGGACTTGCCCTTCACCGCTTAAATACTCCAGAAATAGGTTGCATGTTATTAATAGCCACACGTTGTTCACAATTATAGCCACACATGCAAGTGTGCTATCTATAGCCCTCTTACAGATAACTAAAGTGTTCATTCCATTCTTAGCTTGCCTCCATGCATAGACATTTGAACTACTCTTCTAGATATAGACAATGCTTGGCACACACTTCTCTGCATCGTTGATGTGTTCCACATGCCATCTTCCAAAAATAGATCCTCATGCCCAAAATCGGCTAAGTTCTGAAATCTAAACCTACCTTCCTCACACGGGTCCTTCCCGTACTTCCGCACCTTTAATCCTGGCTTTCTACCCTACGCAGACTCCTTGTGTGATCCAAGTATTCTTTAATCAACATTACCCCACACTAATCTCATTGTCATCCTGACAATGGTCATCTCCAAACTTTGAATGAAAGAATAAGAATGAAGAATGTTGACAAATCAAGAATTTATATGAGGTTATTCAAGAAACCTCCTCAATATCAGTTTGCAGTATCATCTTTGGATACTCTTCCTTTATTGCATCCTCCAAATGCTACCATTCAGTGAGTGCTTGTTTCACTTTCTCTGGGATGTCCACAGCTATGGACTCCAACTCATCCCATACAATTTCCCCTTTCTCGTTCTGTAGAATCAACACAACACTGGACATGGATTTCATCCTTCCTTCCAAAAGGTCCATCTTTAGTGCAATCAGTTTGCTAAGCTCTTCTAGCCAAGTTTTGTATGCCTCTTTTGCTACTGCCAGGGCCTCGCGCTTTTGTTTAACCATTACTAGCCTCTCTATGCGGCCTAAGGTCTCATATTTCATGGCCTTCTGGACCTCATTGGTCTCTTCCAAGGTCTTAATATTGATGAGCACCTCTGGAGCTTTGCATATATTTAAAGCTTGATCTAATTTCTTCAAGACTTCTTGTAATGCATGCAATAGCCCTTCATACGATGTGATTTTCCTCATTGCTGATGCTTTTTCCCATTTAGCATCCTTCTCTGATTGTTCTGGCACTTGCATATGAAAAGTTTCATCTTCTAGCACCAAGTCCACCAACTTCCCCACATAGTGTATCGCTGAAGGAAAATTTTGTGGTACTTTGGGCTACAAGTGTGGCCTATCTCTGATTACATTTTCCCCAATCTCCTTTGTGATGCTTATGAATACTTCATTCTTCTTTTTTTTGAAGTCCCTTTCCTACGTTTTACATGCTATCTCCGTGTCCTTCATCTTCAACTCTTCACGCAACACCTTGATTATGGAAGATTTATCCATGTTCCTTCTGGCCACCTCCACTGAAACTTTCACCAGCGCATTACTGACCTACTCATTTGACCTGACAGTAGGCTTTACTATCATATTTCTATCCTAGGGTGCCTTCTTTAATCACCTTGACACACGTGACTCTTTGCATACATAAAAATCAGGCTCGTCCATGTGGGTGTGAATCGACCAGGATGGTTTCTTTCATGTTTGTACGGTCTTCATATCTTCATCCATCAACTCCCAGTGAAATAGATCCTTCTGCACTATTGTGCTCTAGAAGCAGGCACAGACAATATTTCTTATTTCCTCTGCATACCCCATGGCTGGTGGAATCTTCTCTCCACTCACCCTTCTAGACCTCTACTGCTTAGGAACTCTAGCTTCCAAATTTGGAGTTTGCGTCTCCATGTCCTGTGTTTCTCATGTAGATGTTTCCTCTGGTATTTTATCCTCTTCATCCTTCTCCTTTTTTGCCTCACCCTTTTCTTCTGTGTGCTCTGGGGGTGTAGGGGATGTAGGCGTGCTCTCCTCAAACTCTTCCACCTCCTCGCTCAACTTTAACTTCCTCCTTCTTGGTGCGGTTACTTCTTTATGTTAGGAGAGTCAGGGTTATATGCACCCAAAGGTTGGGGTAACACCTAGGGTCCTTGATCTCCTAAATACCCTTTTAAACCTGTACTCCCCTTGGACTATATTCAAGTCCTCTTCCTCTCCCTCTTGTGGCTGAGGTGGTGTAACTACACGCTCAACTTCTCTCTGACTTATAGAATGTTTCCTACCCCTATGCTCCAAGCCACCACTATCTTCGCACTCTTCCTCCTCATCCTACACTTTGATTTTCTCTGAGGGCTTAGGTGTTGGGACATTCTCCATTGTGTGCTTCCATTTTGGTGGTGCTAGAAGTACGAACTCACCTTCCACATATTTGTTTCTCTCCATCTTCGGCTTCAACTAGAGATATGCCAATGTTGCCCTCAAATCTGCTACAAACCAAGCTTATTGGCTTGATGTCCAGCACTTCAGAAATGATTCTCTCTGTGTAGATGCTCCTACCAGGGTATACATACTTCTTCCGCAATGTATGGTAGTCACATTCTACCTTGTCTACATTAAATTTTAATCTGTGCATGTTGGTAAACCTATGAATAGACTCCTGAAAATACCTTGTAGTGAAGGCATAAGGTAACTTGCACCAAGGGCTCCAAGTTCCATCCTTCATTGGAAAGCGCACGATGCAAAAATATTGGTACACAGCAAACTGAACTTGTTTTCCTACCACTGCTAGTAGGTCCTTTGGTATGCGAAATTCTTATCCAAATGTCACGTGGAGCCTATCATACCACTTCTCTGCCCTTTCTTTCACCTCATATATCATATTCCCCTTACATAGATATTTGCTGAATCTTTCAGCTGAGGAATTTTTCTCCATGGGGTATTCCCATATTTTCTCCTTTGGTCTGTCTGGTACTCTGATTTCCATGAAGACCAGTGATAGGAGAACAACCCCAAAGCTGATCTTCCCTCCTATACACACTTCCTTGACTATTTTCTCTATAATATAGCTGGCAATGTTATATATTGTCCCTTCCAACATCTTCCACGCCACATGCAACCACATGGTGTTTACCTATGATCACCGCTCCTGATCATTTAACTTGGTACGCAAGTGTGTTGTAGCTTGTAAAACTAGAAAATTCTTGCATTTTTCGATGTCCATTCCACACGGACCCTTTAGTTATCCCAACTCCTATTTGTTCTTAAAAATTGTGGCTTTTTCTATGAGGTCACTTTGTATATCTTCTCTTGTGGCCTTCAGACTTGTCACTAATGAAACAAGTGCAGATGAAATTCTAGCTCTGCATCCTGTAAAGTAGAAGTATTTTTCATGAACCCTACTCATGAGCCACTGGTACAAGGGATCATATTTCCTGAAGCATGGAAGCTCATACAACTGATATACCCTAATTTTCTTCAAGAGATTTTCACCTGTATCATCATATACCAGCATGTCATCTATCATGTGTTTTTTGGTTCTAACCATGAGTAAGGAGTCGAGATCCTTTTTGTTCTCTGATGTTCTGTGATGATATTCACTCACCTTACTTTTTATAATAGGTGAATCCCATTCTTGGCCAACAATAACCCCTTATGGGTATTGCATCTCTGAAAAGTGACTTTCAGGAGAAATCTCTTCTTCCTCAACGACCACATTCTTTTATTTTGATGCTACTGTAGATGCCTTCTTTGGTGTCATTTCTAGCTTGCCAATGTCTCCTCTTCACTCTTGTAACTATGTGAATCAAACCATAGCTCGATCCAACTCTACCCTAGGTGGAAACCTTGTAACCTAACTCTTTTCTATCTCCCTACTTTTCTCAAACCCTTCACCACCGGGGAGGAAAGCTTCTTAAAGCATAGATTTGGTTGTCACGCTTGATTTCACACCCTTCATACCTTAAATCCATCACTCGGCTCTTCACACTTGGCTCTTCTCTCAAATATTCTTAGTTGCAACGGTAAAAATGAATCCGCATCCCTTCCTTATATAATTTTTTCAAATTTTGATGCATTTATTGCTCCTCACCTACCAAATATCCCTTCATTCATTGACCAAATCCATTCATTCCATGTGGTACATCTCCACATCCTAGCTATAACCTTCTAGCATGCCTTCCTACCTTCTGGTCACAGACTTCTCTTCAGCGCGTGCTCTTGCACCTAAGTACCTCGTCACTGCACCTTCTCCTAGTAGCTATCATGGCCTCCACTTACCTTGTGTTATATTGTTCCTTCATCCATCTTCATCCTTGGTCACATTTTGAGAAGCAATCCTCTGTAAAGCACACCTGTAGCAGATTATTTATTTCACCTTTCAAGTCCCTTAGTCCTTTTCTTGGATAATGACAACCACCCCACACTAAAGGTATGTGTAGTCCTCTGCGCATAAATATTCTTCATACAGTAATTAGCTTCATGCGTGCAAGCACGCTTATTACACAAATAACAACTAAATTGGAAAAGCATAGTGACAATAATGTAAATACATTAAAGAAATACTGAATTGAAAATCTAGGCTAAATGACAATATTGCCTTATTACAAACACCAAGAATACTTATTTATAGTAGGGCTTCAGCCTACTTCTGTTAAAGTAACTGGGTATCCTTGTTCCATCAAGTGCTTCTAACTGGCATGTACCTGAGTCAAGTATAGAGGTTATAACATACAACCCCAACCAGTGTACTTTTAGCTTTCCTGGATGGCACAAGAACTTTGAGTCATAAAGAATAACCATTTGTCCAACCTCAAACTTTTTATCTCTTATGTTTCTTTCATGACATGCTTTCTGCCTGGCCTTTTTCCTGCTTCTGACTCCATCGTGCTATGGATCGGTGCTCATCCAGTTGAATCATCTTTTCAATCCATTCTTTTAAATCATGTTCATCAGCTAGACCTCTAGCACGTGTAATGCGCAAAGAAGGTAACATAAATTCTATAGGAAGAACAGCTTCCGCACCAAATACCAATTGAAATGGTGTGGCTTTATTCAATCTCTTGTAAGTTGTTAAATATGCCCAAAGCACAGATGATACCTTGTCATCCCAATCCTTTCTTCCAACATCACATATTTTGGTCAAAGTTTGGCCCAAAATTTTGTTGAAAGCCTTAGCAATTCCATTTTCCTGAGGATGGTAAGGTGTAGTTTTTTGGTGTTCAACCATAAACTCATCCAATATGATCCTAATGGTCTCATTCAAAAAGTGTGTACCTCTATCACTTGTCAAGCTTAGAGGACATCCATATCACGTAAGAACATTCTCCCATAGAAACCTAGCTATTATAGCTGACGTATAGTCTTTGGTAGGTGCTGCTTCTTCCCACCATGTGAGATAATCTATGCAAGTAATGATATAGTGCAATCCAGTCCCACGCGTGGCTGGCAAAATAGGTCCTACAAATCCAATGGCCCATTTCTCAAATGGTTCAGCACTAGTAATTGGTCTCAAAGGAATCTCATCTCTTTGCCCTAGTTTTCCTAGGTGCTGACAATGATCACACGCCTTACAATAATCTTTACAATCTTTGTACAATGTCTTCCACCATAATCCAACAATTAATATCTTTCGAGTAGTCGCATCACCTACATAATGTCCTCCTGCAATACCACCATGAGCTTCTTCCATGATATCCTTGCACTCATGCTCTAACACACAGGGGTGTAACACTTCATCTCTACCTAACTTGTACAGGTCACCACTGATTAACATAAGTGGTGCCGCACATTATAGCAAGCTGCTTCTTTTCTAATGCTTTCATTCCTTCTAGTGGCATACATGTTCGTAGAAAGACAACAATGTCTTCTAATTCCATGGGTGCGTGTTGTAACATGTATAACTATGCATCAGGCATTGTTTCTTCAATTGTTTGTGCATCCTCTCCTGAATTGATTCTAGATAGATGGTCTGGTCCAGAATTACTTTTCCCTGGCTTCACCACCACCATGAAGTCAAACTCTTGAAACATGAACACCCATCTGCATATGTGCCCCTGTAAGACTGGCTTATTTACCAAGTACTTCAATGCCATGTGATCTGTGTAAAACAAAAATGGGGTTGCTAACATGTACTATTGAAACTTGTACAATACATAAATCATGGACAAAGCTTCGCACTCTATAGTTGTGTAATTCCGTTCAGTAGGATTCAACTTCTGACTAGTAAAACAAATTGGATGATCAATAATACCTTCACTAGGTTGAGCTAACACAGCACCAATGGCCATACCAGAAGCGTCCACATGTACATGAAATGGTTTATCCCATGATGGAAAGTGCAAAATGGGCGTGGTAGTCAGTTTCTCTTTTAATACCTCAAATGCATGTTGTTGCGGTTCTCCCCAATAAAATGTACATTTCCCATTCAGTAATTCTTCTTAGGGTGTTGCAATTTTGGCATACCATTTTAAACTTTCTGTAATACCCTGTATGACCTAAAAATCTGCGCACCTCACTTTAACTAGTAGGCACTTCTAGGCCTAAAATGACTGCAACCTTGGTCAAATCAATTAGCAAACCTTCCTTTCAAATGATATGTCCTAACAGTATCCTAAATGGCATAGCAAATATGCACTTCTTGATATTCAAAGAGATACTCAATTTCCTACATTGTTCAAACATTAAGCGTAGATTGTCACAATGATCTTTCACAAGCCCGTATACTATCCAATCATCTAGATAAACTTGTAAGAAGTTGTGAATAAAATATTTGAATTCCTGAACAACTATGTGATAAAATACAGCAGGTGTATTTTTCAATCCAAATGACATCATAGTATAGGAAAAACTACCCCATTCAGTTGTAAATGTTGTCTTTTCTTGATCCTCCTAAGCTATCCAAACCTGATGATACCCAGAAAATCCGTCTGTGAAATAATATATTTCGTGCCCTGCAACTCCTTCCAGTATTTCCTCAGTGAAAGGCATAGGGAACGGATCTGTGACACATGCAACATTCAGCTCCCTATAGTCCACACATATCCTAATCCATCCATCCTTCTTGATACTGATCACCATTGGGCTGACCCATTCTGACTCATCAAGGGGCTTGATAATTCCAGATTTTGATATTTTATCAATTTCTTCCTTTACCTTTTCACACAAATTAGGATTCATCCTGTAAGGCCTCTTTCTAACTGGTCATGCACCATCCTTAAGTTTGATCTTCATTTCCCCAAGTGATTCATGTATGCCTTTAAGTTCATGATATCCTCTAGGGAATAAGTCCTGATAATCTCTGAGTAATTCGATGATCTTTGCTACCTCCAAGTCTGACCAGTAATCTCCAATTATGGCCTCCTTAGGCTCAGCCTCCAAACCTATATTCACCTTCTTTGTCTTCATAGGTTCATGGTAGGCACATGTTTCTGCATTGTCAAGATGCATTGTGAATGATCAAGACCTTGCACACCCCAATGTGAATGCTCAATATCCAAGTTTTCAACTTCCTTGTCATCCACGATGTAAACCATCTTTCCTTTTTCTCTCTCAAGGTGTTGGTTGTCAAATAAGGACTTTAATGAAAGCAATAGTCAGGGGACAGAAATTCCCTCCTCTTTAATGGGAGAGGTTCCCTTATTTAAAGGCAAAAACTTATTTACAAATGTACAACATTTAGTTTTAAAGAGGAACTCTAATATCATGAAAGTGTTTTAAATGACCGATTATCAATACAAAAGGACAAAAGAACTAAGGAATGGTAAAAGGTAGAATAGCATTCTTGGGAAATATAGATAGCAAAATAATTCCTTATAAATGTCGAACTGGGATCATATAGAACAAAATCATTTGTGTTAAAACCATAAGATGTTATTTCACAGACAAAAAGTTCCAGAGATGACATCCACAAGAATACAAAGCTTCTTGATGTAAAATAGATTAATGATTCAATAATTTTAAAAGATAGGAAAGAATGAATAAGCACAGATAGAAATAGAAAGGGAAATCTTCTTGTATTGATAGCTTTTGACTCTTTTACACTTTCAAAAATAATAAGAGTTCCAACCCCTTAAATTGGCATGGAGAGCTCATTATATATCTTACAAATTGGTTACATTTGGTAACCGTTTCTTTTAACTAAAATATTAATTAAGGAAATTCACAAAACAATGTCCTTAATTAATTCACAAGGAGCTCAACACTAAGAATAGAAGAAGAAAAAGAGAATATAGAAGAGAAAACACCCGCTTATGGTTGAGGAGGGCCCACTGATTTGAGAATCTTATGTCTGAATTTTTTTAATGCCTCAGCTATCTCCATACCTTGTGGGATTGTTGTGTTAGTAGTGGCATGAGACCAAGTCCCTAGACATTTCTCCATATCTTTATCAAACTTGGTATGCCCCATGTATTCTTTATTGGCCTCATCAATGGCGGATTGAAGAGAGAAAATATCCTTTATCTTCTCTTTGGTAATTAATTCTTCTTTGAACAAGTCTTCTTTGACAAATGTTCTAAACTGAGCTTTGATCTCTTGAAGAGAGAAAGGAACACCTGAAGTTTCATCATGAAGATGGTAATGAATATCTTTAAAGGCAGAGGAAACACAAGTTTTGAAAGACTCTCCTTTCTGCCAAATGTTCCTCAATTCTCCCAATGCTTCCTCTAGAACCTTTATCTTCCATTCAACACTAAAAATCCATGTCTTTGATAAGTTGTTCTTGGCATCATCAAAGACATTGTACTGGCCAATAATATCTTCTCATCAATCTTGACCCATAAGGCGAAGATCTGTAATATAACTACTCCAAACCTTTAGCTCTTTGTCCATAACTCTAATTGAGGAGGAGAGTTTCTACTGTAAGATTGGCCACCTTTTCATTAGTTTTAAAGGCCTCCATAATGAAGTTCAAACTTGCTATAATCATGTCATCAACCATAGCCTCCATGGCCTTTCCATAATTGGAAAACCTATGTATGTCCTTGATACTCTGAACTTCATCCTGACTGAGAATCATGGGAGGTGGAAGGGTGACGAGTGGGGTAGGATCCAAAACCTTATCCTTGGCCAACAATGACTTGATAAAGTTGGAAAGAACTTGATTGTGTTCTTCCAATTGTTCTATGGTTTGTTTTCCCTTCTCAACTCATTCAATAACCCTTGTTACCGTTTCCTGAAGGTTATGAACCTCACTCTCAGGAGTGGATTCTCCCATTGGGATCCTTGAAAGCTCTAAATCAAAGACCAAAAGATCCTGCTCTGCCTTATCAACCTTGGGCTTTACAACCTCTAGGAACTGTTGGCCGTGAGCATTAGTTACTATCCTTGAAGTGGTCTTGGATTTCTTTGATGGAAGGGGAGGGACAGTACACAACAGAGCCACCACAGCATCAAAATTTGGCCCTGTTAGATGAGATGAAGATTTCCTCTTCCTGTTGTCAACCATGGGTTGCACCCAAGCAAAGGTAGAAGAAGAAGAGGAAGGAACAAGGGGCCCAAGAGAAAGAGAACCCATGGCACTTAGATTATTAACCACCAGTTACCTCTAACAAAGAAGTAGATGGAGCATCAGGAGCTTCCTTTGCAAAGGAGTCTATGGTATTAGGAGGTTCAGTACTAGACATTTCCTTTTCTTCTTCAATAGTGACTTCAAGATCTCCCGCAGGATTTGGCACTTCACCGTCATCACTCTCACTAAGAACAATAATGTTCTTTGGTCCTTAAGGTAATTCTGAATGCTCAAGAAGAGATTCTTCCTGAATTGGTTCATGTTTAACCTCTTTGATCTTCTTTTGATATACTTGAGTAGAAGGAGTAGATGACTCGGGATCTTTCATTGAGGAAGAATGAGGGGTTTTCTCAAGAACCTCAGTACTGGTTGTATGTTCTTCCTTCCCTAGTGTAGAGTTATATTTGGAAGAAGATCCATCCTGATTCTTCTTGAACTCATGAACCTTCCTATCAACTCAAACTTTAGTTCTTACAAGAACAGGGGCAATAATCTCAACCAAATCATCTCTCTCTTTTTTGTACCAATCCAGATCTTCTAAAGGAGTGTGTTTAATTGATGTTTCATATTCAAAGGATTGTAAGTCCTCATCATCATCCTTAAGTCCTTTAGGAACTTGGTAGAGATTGAGATCTCTAATATTGTTGTAGAGAGAGTCTATCATAGTGCCTCTGTCTGGCTTCAAAATCATCTGCACAATCAGCCCAGTAATCCTCAGTATCTGGCTTGTGATGATAGATTATCCTAAGGTTCTAATCAATAAACTTCTTTAGATCAAAACAAGTCCTAGGTCTAAAGAAATGGACAGTGAGAGGAGTGATAGCCCTTTCTAAATTTTGGGCATCCAAAGCTATTTTACATGTATAGTTTCCCAAGGAGATAAGGAAATGCAAACCAGTGATCTTCTTGTCCCTACAGGTTCTATGGAGTTTATCAAGTTGCTTGCACACTTCAACCAGAGCCATTTTATCATTGCAAAACATGGGGATCTTGAGGGGTGTATTTTCATAGCCATCCAACTTGATATATGAAAACCTCCTGAATTGGATGAAGAAAGCCCCATACTTGGCTATCAGGTTCATAGCTTCATCAGAAAATCTCCTAGCAGTATCAACTTCCAAGAGTCTTACAATATACATGTTGAAAGCATCATTGACTCTTCTGAAATTGTGATTGCTAGCTTCAAGGGTAAACTGAGGGCAGTATGCATAAATAGGCTCATTCTTCTGGCCCACCATGTAGGTGAAACCGAACCACTGTCGGGATGTAGCCAAGGTATACATGAGATAAGAATTCATATAGAACTTCTTAGTTTGTTGGACACTAGACAATTTCTCAATCAAATTCATGCAAACAATTTCAGCCCAATTAATGTTCTGTTTTCCCTCGCAGATGATATTTATAAAGGGGCACATCAAGAAGTGAAATTCATTGGTGGAAGGAAACCCCATGATACTGGTGAGAAAATTAATAAAATTAGACAACTCCTCATTAAAATCAACGTTCTGATTAATGCCTTGGAGAGTCAGGACACTCCCTTCTTAGGGTTCTTTAACCATGATTTTGCTATCTAGGCCTTTTATTTCTCACTTTCTTTATCGAACAGGGTTTGAGCTTCAGCACGAGTGAGAACTATGGAATCTTCAGTCTCTGGAATGTGTAGGGTAGCAGCAATGGCAGCAACATCTAATTTAGCAATTAATTCCCCATGCACATTAGTAAGTTCCTTGGTATCCGAGTTAAAATGGGCTCCACAGGTAAGCACGGTATCGGCACACTGTAAAAATATAGGAAAAGAAACCATGTATGCAATTCCACTATCACTAATCATTTGTGCCGTGGGAGCAAGATTAGACCATGTTAGTTTGCCCCAAAAATCTCCAAAATCTAAGTGTTGAACCTCACTATCTCCAATATCAGGTACAGAGGTCTCAAGAGGTGACACATGTTCTTGACCCTGAAACTTGATCTTCATTTTTGCAATGCATAGGGGAATAGCCTTCCAAGATCAAAATCATGATGAAAATGCAAAGGGATACATGGGCATGAGCAAACGACTTTAATGGCAAGGATTCGAGCAAGAGATGGCAAGCGAGTAATGTGACAAATGCATAAGGGATAATCCCATTAAATAGCCATTTAAGAGAGAGAAGAGTCATTAAATGTGCATTAAATTCACCTTACACCGACTCAAAAAGATGAAAAAGTGGGAAAAGTGGAGAAAATTGGCCTGGACGGTCTTTGGTACATTTGGGACATGAGAGATGCAAAGACGCGATCCGGCCGATGCGGGTGATGTGGGGAATCTATTAACAGAAAGCATATATGCATTTGGGACAGATGGGGAAAATTTATGTGAAGAACCTGATGCAGGCGATGTAGGTGATTGGGGAAAAGGAAGTCCAGGCGAACTTGGGACAAACGGGCCAAAATTTTCTGATAAATCCGTCAGTCAAGGATTTGTGGGGAAAGCGGCTGATCAGTGAAAAAAAGGCCCAACAGTAATTGGGATATGAGGGAAAAAAAATTCTGACAGACCCACAAATCACCAAAATGACTCCAATAAATGTGAATTTTCACTATCTCCTCAAATTTTTACTTCACTAGAGAATTACTAAAGGGTGTCAACTCAAAAAAATTTAAATTTATGACTTTCAAAAGAGGGGCAATTTTGAGAGGACAACACAAGGCAAGCGCACTCAAGTAGTTTGGAGTCTATTTCTTCTTCCTTTTCAAAACATGCTTCGAACTCTGTCTCACCGAATAATTCCTAAATATGTTCTTCTACTTTTGCACTATCTCCCATAGTTAAGCGCTTGACAAATTTTAATGCCTCTGCTACCAGAGGTTGAGTTAAGAAATAATCAAATGTCTGAATCATACTTGTAGTCAAAATTTTCCAGTTCCCAGTTTCTCTATGTAGTTCTACATATACATACCAAGTGCGTGCGCATCCTTGGAGTGTGAAATACAATTTATGCACCCAGAGTGATGATGGTAATGCTTCCTGTCCTGTTGTCCAGAGTCTCCCACACTTCTCAATGTGATGTTGAACAGGTTGATTACCATGATAAGTACAGGTATTGGCGTAGGTGCTTTGTTCCTTATAAACCTAGTAGATAAAGCTATTCCAATCTCTTCCCAGTTTATAAGATTATCTCTATGGATTGTCCACCAGCGCGTTGTTGTCCCGTGTAGTGTATAAACTAGCATCTCTCTCCTTGTAACTGGATCTTCCCACTACATTTTCATTGCCTTCAGAAAGGTATGCAGAGCTTCTATCCCTGTATACTATGGTATTTTACTTCCTATGCGTCGTATTGAATGAAACCTATTCGTGTGCGTGACCATGCTTTTCACCTCGCGCCCGACTAATTCATATGTACCATGAGCCCAATTGTCACAAGCAATAATCATAGTGTCACTAATAGAATGAGAATCCTCCCACTGTAGAATACCTTCTTTTGCTGGCTCGTTGACCTCTGGGTTCTGAATAGCACGTACATAGACTCTGTTTAAGTCCTGCTCACTGAGACGCTCAACATAGGGTGTAGACTTCCCATCTATCAATGAAATCACAACCCTCTCCTCCTTGTTTTCAAAGCTGATATATCCCTTATTGAATCTCAAGTCAGCATTATTTGCATAACACCAAGGGCATCCAAGCAAGGCTAGAAAATTGTTTACTTCTGCAAGTGCTAATACCTCAAAATCCCCAATAAACTTGGCTCCTTGTATAGTTATAGATGCATCCTTCAACACTCCTATGGGGGTGGCCTTACTCCAGTTCACCATGAATAACACATTAGATGATGGCTACAATGGAGGCCTCCCCATTTGTACCCAAGCACCTAATGTCAGCACATTTACTTCCGCACCTGTATCGATCAATATGTTTCTTAACAGCCACCCATCCACAACAACATTCAAAGTAATTTCCTTGTAATAATCAATGCTATCAGGGGGAATATTTGCATGCAGAATATTTCATCCAGTCTCAAGACTTGCGTGTAGAGTGTTCCCTTTCAACCAACTTCCCAATAGTGGAATAATGTTCTCTTGGAGCAACATCTTGCATAAATCCCACAGATCATAAATATCAGTTTGGACTATCTCTGATGCTTTATTTTGTTCCTTTAGGTACTATATCTCACCCTAAATATTCCTTAACACTTCCATGGTATCTTGGTAAACTTCTTTCTGTGAGCAAGATTTAAATACCTCACGTTTAAAACTTCCTCCTTGGTAATCATAGGCTTCTGATATAATGCCTCTCGTGCACACACAACTTCAGCACATGTAATGATCTTTACTGTCAATGCCTCAGGTCCTTTTGTTATCTTGGGCATCCATTGGTCTTCTACCATGCGTTGGATTCAAACCATCTTGGCACCTTTGTTTTCTTTCTTATGCTATTTACTCAGATGCTCATATAAGTTTGGGCACTCTTCATAGCTATAGTTCTTCTCACAGAAAGAACAAGCATTTTTCTGAGGAAATTCACACCTATAGTGATCAGGGGATCCACATGTATAAAATGTTCCATGAGGGAACTCTCCTCTTCCTCCACCATGACCTCGTCCTCCATATCCACCACAATATCCACGTCCTCTTCCATGACCTCCTTCAAAATTCCCCTCATTCTTGTCATAGCGCGTTTGATTATGATCCCGATCTTGGTGCTCATTCCTGCCCTTAGAATTATCTGTTATACTTGTCTATCATACTCTAATGTCTATAGCATCATGGATCTAACCAATCAACCGAAAATCCTCAGTATCATGGTTTGTGGACCTACAAATCTTGTAAAAGAAAGATACATTCTTCCTTATCACATGCTATAACAAAGGACAGTGACTAACATCATGATTCAAATGGAAAATTTCACATTCCAATAATAATGAATGTATAGATCTGTAAGGACACCTATCCTTGGTATGAGCTTCCACTTCACAATCTATACACCAAATTCCTGAGTGCGTCTCATGGGCTGAATTTGCCGATAGCTTTTCTAACTACTTTGTCATAGCTACAATCTGTGCCTCTAGAAATAGACTAATGCCAGTGTCAATGCTCCTAACTACCTCAGCATGCAAATTTGCTTCCAGTGCTTCACGTGGATCTGTGTATGTCTTATGTGATAGTGCCCTCCTAAAAGGTGTAATCAATCCTCCAACAAACCACTGTGCATGTTGGATAGCATGTATATCATAAGACAACTTAGATAGAAGTGTCTTAAAATGAGCATCATACTCACGTACACTTTCAATAGTGCCTTGCTTGATATCTTTGAGTGCACTCATACGCTTCTGCTCAAACTTAGGAATAGGGAACTTTTTTAATAAAGCATTCCTCAGTGATGCATAATCCACGCAAGTTTGATCAAGGTCAAATTTCCTATACCAGTTGTGCACGTGCCCCTATAATGTAGTAGCGAATTGACTTGCCTTTCGCTCAACAGCTGTAATCCCCTTAGCGCACCACAAAATTTCACACATGCACATGTTTGGTAGCATCCTCTATACCTCTATACTCTAGGAGATTAAGGGACATCTCCATATAGATATTTTGTGGTTGTTGCAGACCTTGACCACCTGATCTAGAACCCCCTAGGTTTCCTCTACCTCCAGAACCACCAGATCCACTAGAACTAGAACCACCTATACCTCCTGATCCTCCACTTGTAGCTGGAGTAGGACCTGTAGATGTACTCCCCTATTTTCTGACAGTAGTACTATACTGAACCCCTATAGTTCTGTGAGGTAGCTCCACTTCCAGAGGTGAATCCAACATTCTGCGTGCTCACATTCTGTGTGGATGATGCACCCAATAATGCTCCTCCATATAACATTGAAGTTGTTTTTCCTACCATTGATGTACTTGATCCCTGGCTTACTCTTGCTCTCCTACTTCCCAAGTTAGTTTGTTGAGTACTTTTCGTACGAGATACTGAAAAACCAAGCGGAAAGGCTAGGTCACCAGGTGGATTAAGATGCGTGCCTGTGGCCCAAGTAGTCTCTACTGGTGTACTTCCATGTGAGGCCGAGAAGGGATATCTATCATGCTTTCTAAGATGGGGGAGTTCCTGATGCTTCGGCTCCACGTCCTCTTCGTGAGCCATAAATCCTTCACGAGCCATCTTTCTCCTCAATGTCATACTTTCTACAATGGAACACTACTTCTCTATTTCCCTCTCATGCACCTCATTATACTTAAGCCGCCTTTCCTCTCTCTTCTTTTCTGCCGCTAGGTCCGCCATCTTAATACCAAACTTGTTCCTTCCTTCGCGCATGGTGAAGTTTAGTTGGCCATCAGTTTACTCTCCAGGTTCAAAGTTACCATCAAGATCTTGATTGCAAGTGGAATACCGTGCAAATACGTTCCCCTTGGATACCTCAAAAACTTAAATTCAGCGACCTCTGGGCAAGAGTACGTCAAAATTGAATATTCTAGAATATAACTATTTAGAACACCACGAAACCATGTATCCACCATGTGAGTCCAAATTAAATCATCATCATAAAGAGCCTAAAATTCTTCTTGTGTCTAAACAAGTGCATGATATCTCCAATTCTACTGATATGCATAAGCCATGAGCCACTCGTAAAGTTCTACTAGAAAGATAACAAAAAAAATCTCATATAAGTTGTCGTACATGTCATGTTCTACACAAGTGCATGTGTTAAACTTAGATCCACTGTTGAACCATCATGCATATTCTTCCTCCAGATCATGTATCCATTCCTCAATACTTGCTAGAGTTAACTGGTACGTCTTCATTGCGAATCATCCTAAAAACAACTGAAAAAGAGGTCCCGAAAATGGAACCAATGATGTAGCCTATAATTTGCAAGATAACACCCTAGTCGCACTAGCACATCACTCAGCCTAGACTGAGCACTCACCTGAAGCGCGCAAAGGTACCAGGTCCCTCTTTAGGGTTGATGTAATAGGATGACACATAATGAAGAAAGAACCATAAAGACTCATGACTAATCCATCATTCTACAGTGCATGCTACCCACAGATCTATGAAAGAACAAGCTTAAACAGTAATCATGATTGAAACACTAACATCCACTACTCAATTACACAGAATGACACTTAGATTCAGCCAATATCCTCCATCTATTAATAAGTATAGAAGCTCCTTACAGTACTTTCAATTCATCTTAAAGCACATATGAATCTGATACACATATTCAGAATCATACATACATGTCTATATCCCTCTAATACATCATACAGATTCTCTTTTACTATGCACCTAACCATCATATATAGAGGGTGGGGACTTGCCCTTCACCACTTAACTACTCCAGAAATAGGTTACATGCTATTAATAGCCACATGTTGTTCACAATTATAGCCACACATGCAAGTGCACTATCTATAGCCCTCTTATAGATAACTAAAGTGTTCATTCCATTCTTAGCTTGCCTCCATGCATAAACATTTGAACTGCTCTTCTAGATATAGACAATTCTTGGCACGTACTTCTCTACATCGTTGATGTGTTCCACATGCCATCTTCCAAAAATAGATCCTCATGCCCAAAATTGGCTAAGTCCTAAAATCTGAACTTGCCTTCCACGCGCGGTTCCTTCCTGTCCTTCCGTGCCTTCAATCCTAGCCTTCTACCCCGCATTAACTCCTTGTGTGATTTTTGCCAAGTATTCTTTGGTCAACACCAAGAATCAAACCATGATATTTTGCAAGAATGTTGGGGAATTCAAGAGCCAACTATAGAAGGTGATAAGACTTTGTGGGTAGAGCTATAAGTATAAAAGCAAGGTTAGAGCATGACACACCATTGAGAGGCATAGTGGGAAGTATTGAACAAAGGAATGAATATAGGTTTTCTATGACTTCTTGAATGCATTTTATGATGATTCCAATAGTGGAGTGAGTGTGTGAAGCAAGGGTAAAGGTCAAGAATCTTTGGATAGGGTAATAATTTGGTTCAAACGAGGGTTTAGTGGAGCACATATGAGTATAAGTATCAAGAAGGAGTACTAAGTCTAGTTTTGATGCAAATGGATCTTGTGGATGATCAAAATAGTGATGTATGAAGTATTACTAGTATGTATCCAGTGTTGCATGTAGGAAATATACAAGATAGATAAATTGAGGCAAGTCTTAGCCTTCGTAGGCTTGAAAAAGAATCCCAAGTATAAGTATTTTGGAGATGATTACTAAATTTCTCAAGTAGATTGAGTCTTAGGTTAGGGTGCATCATTTTTCATATCAGAGCAGGAGAAATATAGTTTATTAAATTATTATTTTTTACTAATGATGGAGATGGGCAATTTGCAGGAGTCAAGGAAACAAGTTGTAGAAGGAAGAGGTGAAAACGAAGAAGGTGTGGAAGGTGATTGTAAATTCCTATTAGGTACTAACATTTGTCTCAGAGAAGTGTATTTATAGGTGACTAGACCTTGAAGAATAATACCTCTTTTTATGAGCCTTGAAGAGTGAATTTTTCTTGAAAATTTAGGGGAAATGCTAAGTTTTGAAGGATAGACTTTGATGTTTGAAACTTCCTTAATATTTTGAATGCTTTGATGATTGAATCTTTCCAAAATATTTTTGACTAGTCAATTTTTCATGGAGTTCTTAGACATGTTTGTATCTAACAAGTGGTAAAGTATTGAGTGATTGGTAGATTGAGAAGATAAAAGAGAAAATTGTCTAAAAGACTAGGGTGCAAAAGACCTAGGTGAAAACCTAAAGAAACCAATAAAGAAAGGTGAAAGAAACTTGGGTGAGGGTCACATGGAAATAATGAAAAGAGATATATGCAGAAAATCCAAGGGATTAAAAGAAAAAAGAAACTTATGACAAAGAAAAAAGAAGCAAAAAGGTGAAAAAGTTGTTCCTAGAAAAAGAGAAAAATGAGACAATGGAAAGATTTGAGATATTAGAGGCAATAATAAAAATCATGATGGGAATATAAGACCAAATATTTGAGTGGAGGTTGAAGAAGAAGGTGAAGTGGCCTATTAGGCTACTCATGAAGAAGAGTAAAAGACAAAAGAGGAATACTTTAGAGAATGAGATACTGGAAGACACCCATGGGAAATTGAAGGAAGATGTGAAGATATGTGAAAAGGAGAATAAGAAAAGAGGAAACAAAGAATTGAAGATGAAAAGGAAAATCATGTGGACCTTATGGGCTCTATTTTTATTATCTAATTTTTTATTTAAGTGGGTATTTATAGGTTTGAAGATATTAGTGATGAAAGTGCAAAAGGAGACTTCAAAATGGATGAGAAGAAGGTCCAAAGAAGCACATGTAGAAGAAGATGAAGCTGAGATAATACAAGTACATTTGGTACTAGGAAATGAAGATGAAATGGAAGATTCTAAATCAAAACAAGAGGACTGTGAAGACCAAATGCCATTCTTTAAGGCATGGGAAAACTACTTGGAAGAAAAGAGAAGTGATAGTGAGCAAGAAATGGATGATAAAAAATAATTATGGAAGCTAAATCAGATTTTTCAGATTGGAAAAGAAGAAGAAATAGGTATGAATCACCCTCCTAATGAATTCAAGCAAAATAAGGAATGTATCGAGAGAAAACACCAATATTTTCATCCAAAGGAAATCATAGATCATGGATATATTGTTCCTATATGGCTTAAGGGCGATGCAAAAATAAAGAATTCAAAAGAGAAAACAAGTGAAGGTCAGGTTTCCAAAAAATTTGAGTCAAGTACACAAGCTAAATAATAAGATAAAGTTGATGTAGGATAGAGTTCAAGCTACAAAAGCAAGCAAGGTAGCATATATGAAGACAAGAGACCATCCTAAGCATATGACAAACAAGAAATGGATAGTCAAAACAAAAAGAGAAGAAAAGCTACTACAAGGAAGCATGAAAAATGAAGTGAATACTAGTTTGAAAGAACAAGATGGGATGGAAAAGTTCATTCCAAGCATGGTAGCCAAACATTTTACATAAGAATACACAAATTCAATAAAAGATTTAAGGAAAACTTCTAGGTATGAAAGTGATTGGTGAAAATTTATATGATGAACTTGATTATAATAACTTGAATCCAATAAATGAACCAATGAAATAGAAATTCATAGCCTTCAAGGAAGTGAACAAAGAAGTTACTTGGGAATTTGGTAAATGCTCCTACAAAAATGAAGAACAATCATGTAGAGAAAGTGAAGAATGTGCCATGGAGGAATGTCATAACAGCCCCAAATTTTATGAGGCCATGGATGAAGAATATACTCTCATGTTGATAGAATATATGTACATGATTGAAAATCTCCTTAACTCTTCAAAATATCTACAAACCAAGAATGAGGACAATGTACTTATATTTGAAGATTTATTTCTTGGTAATGAAGATTGTGTAAATAGATTCCTAGAAATTGTGCCAAAGTATTCTAATAATGCATTTTAAGATCATGAAGCAAGCAAGAGTGAGTGGATGGCTGAGAATGATGAGCTTAAGAAACATTATGATTAGATTTTCATGAGGAAAATAGGTGAACTATTTCTAAATTTGACTAGTGCAAAGGAAAATGAAAGGAAAAGGGAAGATGAAACTGAAATGCTACGCCCTTAACCTATTGCTTGTATTAGGATATGATTAGCTGACTTGTGGCTTACCATATCATTTTATTGTATCATTTATACTTTCTCATGCTTAGTAGGTCAGACCTTGGTGATGGCCATAACATATGAATAGTATATATAGGGGATTGTAGGTAGTAATTCATCATCATTTGAGCATTTGAATCTTATTATATGGTTTGGAGGTTGCCCCCTCGAAGTGGCGAAGCTATTATAATTGGATATTGAGATCATTATTCTGAAATATTGTGTTATTTTGTGTTCTATTGTTTCTCTTAATCTGAATTATACAAGTAATTTCATTACAAGTGGTATCAAAGCTGTGATCTGGGCCAAAATTAGGGGAAAAAAACCCTAACTTTTTGTTTCCACCATATATTTAAAACCAAAGAGAATTGGTGGGATATATTTTTACCATAGTTTTGAAACATTTCAAATAAGGTTCCCTGACAATTTCATACTTTTTTGATTTATTTTGCAAACGTTATTACAAAATTAGGGTTTTTCATAAAATTGCTCCCTAGGGTGCAAATTGTGGAATTTTTTCAAATTCATTACATTTTTGGAAAGAAAAAAAAAATATTTTGGGTTTGTTCTTTAAGTTTTTTTATATTTGGCCTAATTCATAACGAAATCCAAAACCCTAAAATTTGACCGTGATCCCTCCATCCTACTATTTTGGGGCATCATGGTGGGGCCTTCCATAAGAGGAAAAAAGAATCCCATCACTCTAGGTAAAACACCATAAAAGGATGAGATAGTAGTTGAGGAGTTGGAGATATAATATATAACTACATATTCCTTAGGGTTAGGGTTTACTTCGACAGATCATAAAGTAAGCCAACTTGAGTTCAACCTAAGAGACCTCGAATCTAAGGTGGCCAACAAAGAAGATGTGGATAGGATTAGACATAGATTGGAGGATTTCATGCAAAAATTCAGTATGCATATGATGGGTAATCATACTTATGTCAATCAAGGTGGATCCTCAGGTCAACATAATAGACACATGAGCCAGAGTGGATCTTTGAGTGTGCACAATCCAAATATGAGCACTCTGCAGGCCCATACTATGTTTCCAAAAGTGGAGATGCACACGTTTGATGGAAAGGATCCACTCAATTGGATCAACCAAATGGATAATTTCTTTAAACTACATTAGATTCCATCATGAAAAAAGGTGACCATGGCATCTTTGTATCTAGAACCTGACCAATTCATATGGTATCGATGGTTATGTGCTCAAAGGTAGAAGAGTGGTCTTAATGTTACATGGACAATCTTCACTGAAGAGATGCAATTACACTACATTTCTAGTGTGTCAGATAATTACTTTAGCTAATTAGCAAAGTTGAGGCAGACAGGATCTGTTAAGGATTACATTCATCACTTTCAAAACCTTTCTCTATGGGTAGAAAATATTATTGAAGAGAATTTGAATGACCTATTTCTTGGGGGTCTTAAGGATCACATTGAGCATGAGGTACATATGTTTAATACTCATAAGGTTTCTGATTCGATGATTATGGCAAGAAGGGCAGAGGAGAAATTTTTTTCAAGTAGGAGACAACATTTCACTTTTACTAGAGATCGCAACACCTTGGCCCTAATAATCCCTCGGCCAGTTAGATTAACACCTCAACAAATTGAAGAAAAAAGAGAAAAAGGGTTATGTTTTAACTGTGACAGTAAATTTGGACCCGGACATAAATGTGCTGAAAAGAAGTTGTTCTACATTGATGGGCCTTGTGAAGATGAAGAGAATAATGAAGATGCAGAATCAGAGGTCTTGGCTGAGCCAGAGGAGGATTCAGGAGATCCTCAGCCAATGATCTCATGCCATGCAATTTCAGGTATTAGCACCCCCCAAACCCTAAAGGTGGTTGGATTCCTAAAAAAATAGAGGGTCATAGTGTTGATTGATTCAGGAAGTACTCACAACTTTATCAATCATAAGCTAGCAGTGCACCTAAACTGTTTCATTTATCTAGCTCCTGAATGTCAAGTAATGATTGTTGATGGAGGTATTGTTACTTGTTCCAGAAAATTCCATAGCATTAAGCTTTCCATGGGAGATTACATAATAAATAGTCCCATGTATGCCATTTTTATGGGAGGAGTAGACATTGTGTTAGGGGTTCAATGGCTTACCACTTTAGGAACCATTGAGATGAACTTCCAAGACTTGTTCATGAAATTTCACTCTGAAGGAAGGACTTTTGAGCTAAGAGTCTTAAGAGCAAAGTCTCCACAAATATTAAGTTCTCATCAGATGCACAAAATGTTAAACAAGGGTGCAGATGGATTTGTAGCACAACTCTTTTCATTGGAGGCTCATCATTCTAAGGACATTATACCATCAGATATGTAAGTAGTGTTCGATGCACACTTTGTTGTATTTGAAAATATACCAAAGGGCTTACCTCCAAAGAGAGATCATGATCATGTTATTCAATTATTACTAGGAAGTCAACTGCCTAACATCAGACCTTATAGGTACCCACATGTGCAAAAGTGTGAAATCGAGAAGATTGTACAAGAGATGTTGGAAGCAGGAATCATCCGCCATAGTCAGAGTGCTTATTCTTCTCGAGTAGTGATGGTATGGAAGAAAGATGACATGTGGCACATGTGTCCTGATTATAGGGAACTTAATAAGTACACAATCAAATATAAGTTTCCTATTCCTATTATTGATTATTTGCTTGATGAGTTGCATGGTGCTGTTTATTTTACAAAGCTTGATCTTCATTTAGGATACCACCAAATCAGAATCAAGGATGAGGATGTTCATAAAACCACCTTTCGAACAAATGAAGGCCATTATGAATTCCTGGTAATGCCTTTTAGACTCACAAATGCACCTTCTACATTTCAAAGTGTGATGAATTCTATTTTTAAGTGATTCCTACAGAAGTTTGTCTTAGTGTTTTTCGATGACATATTAATTTATAGCAAAACATGGGAGGAACATTTGCATCATGTAAATAATGTTTTGGAAACCCTTGAGCAACATCAACTTTATGCAAAGCCCTCTTTTGGACTCAAGGAGGTTGAATATTTGGGTCACATTATCTCTCATGAAGGGGTTAAAGTGGATCCTAATAAGATCAAAGCCATGATGGAGTGGAAGGTTCCAAAAACCCTAAAGAATCTACGAGGATTTTTGGGGCTTACAGGTTATTACCGAAGATTTGTAAGGCATTATGGAAGCATAGCTGCACCTCTCACAACTTTATTAAAGAAGGATTCCTTCCATTGGAGTGAGGATGCAACCAAAGCATTTGAGAAACTAAAGGAGGCCATGTGCACCACTCCAGTCTTGGCTACTCCAGATTTTTCCAAAACATTCATTGTTGAATGTGATGCATCAGGGGTGGGTATGGGGGTAGTTCTCATGCAAGAAGGCCGTCCTATTGCATTTTTGAGCCATCAATTCAAAGGTAAGAATATTTCCAAGCCGACTTATGAGAAGGAAATGCTAGTCATACTTCATGCAGTAAAGCAATGGAGACCATATCTCATAGGAAGACACTTTAAAGTGAAGACAGATCATGATAGTCTGAAATACTTCTTGGAGCAGCATTTATCATCTAAAGAACAACAAAAATGGGTCTCCAAGATGTTGGGATATGATTTTGAGATTATCTATAATAAAGGGAAGGAGAATGTAGTTGCAGATGCTCTATCATTGAAAGATGACTCAACTACAGCCTTGTTATGTGCCATATCCATATTATAGGAAGATTGGATAGATGAGGCAAGGTCTGAATGGATAAATGACCCAACCACACAAAACCTCATTCATCATCTCAAGAATGATCCAAGCATGTCTGAAAAATTTGTATTGAGAGGGGATGCTTTATGGTATAAAGATAGAATATACCTATGTAAGAACTCCACTCTTAAAAATATGATTCTATCTAAGCTTCACTCTTCTCCAGTAGGGGAGCACTCTAGATTCTTGAAAACTTATCATCAAGTCAAACAATATTTCTTCTGGGAAGGGCTCAAAGGGGATGTCCAAAATTTTGTGGCAAAATGCATGGTTTTTCAGCAAAATAAGGATGAAACAGTTCGATCCCCAGGTCTTCTACAACCTCTATCTATTCCTAGCCAGTGGTGGGAAGAGGTTTCCATGGACTTTATCACAGGATTGCCTAAATCTGAAGGAAAAAATGTCATCATGGTTGTGGTGGATAGACTCACCAAATATGCTCATTTATGTGCTTTGGCACACCCATTTGCTGCAAGCATGGTAGCAAAAGCCTTCATGGACACAGTTCAGAAGCTTCATGGGACACCAAAGATTATAGTAAGTGATTGAGACCCGATATTTACTAGTAATTTTTGGACTGATTTATTCTCATGTTTGGGTACTCAGTTAGCTCGTAGCTCTTCTTATCATCCCCAGTCTGATGGGCAAACAGAAGTTGTAAATAAGTGTTTGGAGGGATATCTTCGTTGCTTTACGTCAGATAAACAAGCAAGATGGGTCCAATGGTTGCCAATTGCAGAATGGTGGTATAACACTTCCTTCCATACTTCATCTAAAATGTCTACTTTTTTGGCACTCTATGGGTACCATCCACCATCCATCACATCATCATTGAGAGGAAAACTATGGGTTAGAGCAGTAGAAGAACACATTCAGTATCAACAAGAGGTCCTCTCTTGTCTCAAAGAGAACTTGGTCATGGCACAAAACCGAATGAAGCAACAGGCTGATCAACATCACATGGAAAGGAATTTTGAAGTCGGTGATTGGGTTTGTGTGCGGTTACAGCCATATAAGCAAATGTCTTTGAAATAACAACAAAAGGATAAAAAACTTTCACCAAAGTATTATGGCCCCTATCAAGTATTGTAGAAGATTGGTACTGTAGCATACAAATTAGAACTTCCACAATCCACCAGAATAAATCTAGTCTTTCATGTTTCTTGCTTGAAGAAAGTAATTGAACAGAGAGTATCAGCCTAAACAGTGTTACCTGAGCTCGATGAGGAGGGGAGGGTCATCTTGGAACCTGAATGCATCCTTCAAATACACACTAAAAGATTAAGGACACGGGTTATTATTGAGTACCTGATCAAGTGGAAGAATATGGACAATGAAGATGCAACATGGGAAGATATGACATTCCTACAGTAGCACCCGAAGCTTCTCAACATTGGGGACAATGTTTCTTTGAAGGGGAAGGTCATGCTACGCCCTTAACCTTTTGATTGTATTAGGATATGAGTAGCCGACTTGTGGATTACCATATCATTTTATTATATCATTTATACTTTCTCATGCTTAGTAGGTCGGCCTTGGTGATGGCCATAACATATGAATAGTATATATAGGGGATTGTAGGTAGTAATTCATCATCATTTGAGCATTTGATTCTTATTATATGGTTTAGAGGTTTCCCCCTCAAAGTGGCGAAGCTATTCTAATTGGATATTGAGATCATTATTCTAAAATATTGTGTTATTTAGTGTTCTATTGTTTCTCTTAATCTGAATTATACAAGTAATTTCATTACAGAAAGAAAACTAATTTCTTGGGAAAAGAAAAAATAAAAAAGGTACAGGTTTGAGGCATTTTGAGGTAGTGAAGAATGATAGAGAACAAGCAGAAAGACAAGAAAAATGCAAGCTTTAGCAAAGAACAAGATGAATCCATGAAGGAAAAGCACTACAAATGGATGAAAGGGGAAATGAAAGATGAAGATATATATATATATATCATTGTTATGTTTATGTGTGCAAGTATAATAGGTGGCAATATAAAGATCATGGACATAAAAATGAAATTCAAGAAACCAAGAAGTAGTGTCAAAGAAAATGTAAGGATAAAAGACAAGCTATGCGACCCAAGTGGCTGTGAAATACACAAGGATAATGAAAGTGGAGTGATAAAGGATAAACAATGCAAAGAAAGTGATGACTCAGTTAAAGACATGATTACTCAAACAAGCTTTGTGAAGGATTTTTTTCACCACCTTGGGTGTATGATGTAGGAGCATCAAGGAAAGAAGTTATATCAAAGACAAAATATCCTCCTAATCACGTGTATGGAATCAAGGAAGGTGAATATTAGTCCTTAATTCATGAGTATAGGCCAAGGATGAAAGGGAAAGTGGAAAAGAGGAGTCAAGTTGCTCAAGAATTTAAAATACAAGTTTCCCTCCATTTTGGAAGTTGAACTTTTAAAATATGTAAAGGTGTCTAGTGAGTTTGTAAAATATGTGTTAGTGGTTAGATGATTAAACACATGTCTTGGGAGTGGTTTGAAGTCTAAGTAAGGACAAATAATGGAAAATACCCTCTTTGTGTGTGTAAGGTTATGTGTTAAGGCCTTGAGCCAATTTAGTTAGGTTTTACACATGAAAGTAAATAAACAAAATGAAGAGAATTCAAATTTGGCAGTTAGTTATCATCCAGGGGAAAAAAGGATGAATATAGGAAGGTATTCATCGAGGAGGAGGATCAGAGAAAAAGTGAAAAACCATGAATTTTGTATGAAGTATCTTAATAAGTTGAGACTCTGTATTATATAGCTATGACTGTGTATGGGCTTGCATTGAGCAATTTTGATATTGAAATATTTAAAGGATATTTTTTTAATGTGAAGTCACATTCTTAAAGAGAACAAGAGGAAGAACTTCCATTGTATTATTGTTAATAAAAGATAGAATCTCTATTTTGTAAGTGTTATTCTAAGTGTATGATTGATTGTAGTTTTTCATTGCATATTTACAAGGATTCTTATGTTCATGGTTATGATATCTTGTTATGCAACATGTCCTTTCATGATTTTTCTATTGCAAGGAGTTTAAATTAGGAACCATCATCGGGAAATTTTATTATTGCATGCTTAAGCTCTTGAAAAGACCACACTCTATTTTTGTTAAGCCAATATACTAGTCAAACTATGAAATGCTATGAATGGGAGGTTTGTGTAAAATCTTATTGTGAGTTTTATTGACTCCAATGTTAATAACTGAATAAATTTGATGTCGTGACTTCATCATAAGGTTTATATCCATATTGTTAAAGGACATGCAATAAAAGCTTGAGAAAAATTCCATCTACAAGTTTAACACAGAAGGAAAAGTGATTTACTTAGGTTTGATGACTTAAGAATCCCACTACTAAAAGGAACACGTTTTTGATGTTAAAATAGATCTTTAATTAAAATTGTGTGCCTTGGAAGACAGTGTAGAAGTTTTTATATTCATTTCTCCTTTACCATATTTCTAGTAACCCTACCTATCCAGGGTAAGACAGTAAGAAAAGTGTTGTTGGAGAAATATGAGAGCTAGGTCATGTTTCTTGGTAATGTAAGCTTGTAGAGGTGGTTAAGATCCACTTGTGTATCAATTTTCAAGTTTTAAATCGATGATTCAAGAAATTTACAGTTAAACAACTTCTCTCAGGCCTATAGGAGTGTTAATTCAAGAATCAACTAAGGCTTAGTGATTGAAGGTGCAAACCAACGAATTTCAAAGTGAATTTTTTTAGAAATCATGCCAATAATTTCTAGATATAGATTCAAGAAGAAATTTTACAAACCAAGGGTGGAAATTTTCTAATTATTTACTAGTCTTGGAAGGGAGAAAACTTCATAGTGCAAGACCTAGTCATTGGGGCGTTTAAAAAAGGAACTATGTTATAACCAAGGAACTATGTTATAACATCTTGATACTTCTAGCATAGATAGAAAGGGATGATGGGTGCCATAAAAAATTCTTGAGAAATTTTGATAACCTCTCTTAATTAACAAGATAAGCCTGAAAGTTCCCTAAGAATGGGCTAATGGGGATTTTGAGAACCTAGTAACAAAGAAAGTGAAGTGGAAAGGAAGGGATAAGGAACCTAGCTCTAAAATTGAGGGAGCACATTGTTGAGGGAAATGGATATCGGAATGTAGTTCTATTTTTTTTGTAAATCTCTAGAATATTTTATCCCTAACCCAAAAAAATCATATGGAGCTTGAGAACCAAATCACAAAAGAAGAAATATAAAGATTTATACCAAGAATCAAACCATGAGATTTTGCAAGCATGTTCAGGAAGTCAAGAGACAACTATATAAGTCAATAAGACTTTGTGGGTAGTGCTATAAGTGTAAATGCAAGGGTGAAGCATGGCACACCATTGAGAGGCGTAGTGGGAAATAGTGAACAAAGGAATGAATATAAGTTTTCTTTGACTTCTTGAATGCATTTTATGATGATTCTAACAGTGGAGTGATTTTTTGAAGTAGGGGTAAAGGTCATGAAGCTTTGGAGAGGGAAATAAGTTGGTTTAAACAAGGGTTTAGTGGAGCATAGGTTAATATAAGTATCAAGGAGTACTAAGTCTAGTTTTAATGAATAACGAGCCTGTGGATGATCAAAAACAGTGAATTATGAAGTATTACCAATATGGATCTAGTGTTGCATGTAGTAAATAGACAAGATAGAGAAATTTAGGCAAGTTGTATCCTTTGTAGGCTTGAAAAAGAATCCTAAGTACAGGGATTTTGGATATGATTACTAAATTTTTCAAGTAGACCGAGTCTGAGGTTAGGGTGCATCATGACTCTAGACTGAGACCCCATAGCCTCTCCCTTTTCTCTACCCACTCTCACCTCTAATGTTGCAATGTTAGGTACATCTTTTTCATGATGCTCTATTGAACCCTATGCATTTGATAGTCTCACTTCCCACTCTTGTTCTAAAAATTTTTGTGTGTGGAGAAGGCCATGTACTAATGATGATATATATTTTCACGCGTCATTACTAGAGCATCTCTATATATCTAAAGCTCATGAGTTACCTCTCCAATGAGCCTAAAATCACCCACCAACTCTCTAGATTCTACTAATACTATATTTTCCATCACAGTTGTATCCTTTGGGTCTATGACACCATCTAGGATCTCAAGGTGCATTTCCTTTATCATCCCATGCCACTCGTCAGTGTATGCCCTATAAAAGCACACAACATATGCATTAGTCATTATCATCTCTATATGCATCACATTTTATCACAAGAATCCAACTATCAATACTTACATGGTTATATTGGTTGCTCCACTATGACAGTTCCATCAACTCTACCTCCTAAAACCATCATCACCTCCTCATACCATAGCCAATAGGATCTAAGAATTTGTGACTACATCTATCTACACACAAATATCATGGGCTCTCTCTTGTAAGAATCTTCCCTTTACTCTAGTTATCCCATCATAAAGGTATTTATCTATGCCCTTGTATTTGACAAATTTCCTCCTCTAGGTATTTTGAATCACCACTCCCAGTGCTAACCATAAGGCCTCTCTACTCTCTCATCCCCACCAACAACTTATCTCTTAGGTTTGTCCTCTACCTACACTATTTGAGGTCCCTCTACACCTTCTGCTCCTCTCTACCATTACCACCTACCACCTAGTTATGGGGCATGTCTTACTCAGTGTGGTCAAAAATGGTGGTACACCTATCACCAATCCTTCCCTCCCTCCTTTATCTCTCGCATGTCTCTGACACTACTTTAGGAAAGGTGGGGTTACCACATGAGCTAGATATCCAAACCACAATGGAAATCTATCTACTAGGTGTGTCTACACCTGCCACACATAATGTCTGGTAATCTCCAACATCCCCTCAGCTACTACTATAGTTGGCTAGCTAAGCCATTGGTCCACCATCCCTCTATAAGGATCCCATATAACTTTCTCAGGTATCACCCGCAGAAGTCTCCTAAAACTCTCTATTGGCCTCACTGTTGGGCCTCTCTCCCACTATAGAATCCTAGGGGCATCCCCTACTACATGTAGTGGTTTCCTTGTAATCCTATACATTGGAAACCACTCATATATCCAAGTTGACAATAGTATAATGGGCCCCACGACTCTCTATTGCCACACTCAAATCTTGTGCATGGTTGTGCAAATTGTACCCATTTGGTTGTACCCCAACTTAATTAAATATCTAATTCCAAAGCATTTCAAGCCACTAATACAAATAATGGTATCGCTCCATTTGCATTATGACACAATACTTGTACCACAACCATAGAAATAATATCCTTCAAGATATTTGGAATTTGCATAGCATACACAACACTCAATCTGATCATCAAAGAGCCTATGTGGTACTCATTGTTTCCCATGTCCCACCATGTAAGTTTTCTACTACCCATCCCCAATATAACAACATCACCTACCATGGGATTCACATCACCGTGTGCCCCATCTCTTCCACCTTTTCCACCAGCTCATAATCTCACCATCGTCACTAAAATCACTCAATTTAGGTTACTTCATATCACATTTTCTCTCAATCTCAATTAACAAAGAGACTAATGAATTCTTCCCTTTACTATCTATAGTAATTATTTTTAATTGAATTTCATTGTGATCTTCTCTGATCTTCAAAATTTTATCTTGTACATTACAAACCCTTAAGACATTTTCAAAAATTGTGCCACACTCATGGTGGAAGCCCACTCCTTTCAACATAATTTACCTCTCTATTTCACCCTTTCACTGAAAACCTTATTTTTCCATCATTTCAATGTTAGATATGATCCCTTCCATTTCCCTCATAAATAGGTGATTTATTTCTTATTTTACTAATTATATTCTAGTGTTTCTTTTGAGTCTTACTTATTCAGAGTTCTAAGCAACTACTACACCTGCCACAGGTAAGTTGATTGATATCGACATGTAAATATGAGATGGGTTTATTTCATTTAGCATTTTATTACTTCCTTTCAGCATTTCATTTCATTTGTTTAGTTTCTGCATTTCCTTTTGATTTCATGTTGCATAGATCCTTTTTTTTAAACCATCTCGTGTTCCACTATTGTGACACATGATAATCTATGGTTGGGGCATATGTATACACCATATTTTTGACACTTTCTAATCATTTATTTTGTGCATTGGTTACTGATGCATTCTTCTCCTTAGCAGGTGCCTTAAGGAGCATGTCAAGATTGGATAATGATTGAACTTGGTCACGTGGGCTAGACCAAAACATTAGAGAGATGTCACGGTTATCCTTAGTCACCCTTATTGTCTCATTTCCTCCATTTTTCACACATTTGTACTCATTATTTCCACTTATCACATCATGTATATTTTTTATTCGTATTACATGTTATTATCCTTGATTTTTTATCATTTGGACCTCTTCCATTCATCACCATTTATTCCTTGACCTATATTCCTTAGGATTTCAACTCTTGACCCTAAGGTTTCCCCCAAGGCTGACGTCATCACCCATGGGTGATGGCGTCTATTTTAGATTTATCATGGATTATGGTGTTAGGTATATATACCTAAAATTTCTCTTGGGAGAACCACCACTTTGAAAACACTTGCTTACATACATATTGCACATGATCTACCCCTTTCTCACACTATTTTTCACTTCTTAGATGATTTTGGAGTCTTGGAGCTTGCCTCTTTTGCATTTGGGTCACCAATATTGAGTTAGGATTGGAGATATTCTTGTTAAGCTTTCCCCTTCTCCACCCATAGTGATTCTATCTTATTGTTGTTGTCTATGGGGATGATTATGCATCAACTGTCACATACATAGTGAAAGTAAGTATTTCTAACTCTCTTTAGAGAGAATGACATAGAATGGAGAGGGCCCTATCAAGATATCAATTTATCCCTATAGTTTTATCTTCCTATCTATAGATAGAGTAGAGATCAGAAATTCCCTACTTGGGGCTAGAGATTAGGAAGGTACCTTATTTTGTATGTATTTACTTGTGGTTGTTGGTCATTCATTTTTATAGGCTAGAATAGATGTATGTTTTCTTTATTTTTTTTCATTGTCTTATTGTTGGCTTTATCCACCTATTGGTTGTTTCCCTTCTCTATTTTATAATTTTAGTAGGATACCTCTCTTTATCTTGGTTGTAGGCATTAGAAACCTATATCTAACCTAGGGTTAGGACTACTATCCTCTAGAATTATGTCACTTTCACTCCTTGAGAACCTTTGTATCTACATGGTGTAGTCAGTCTTAGATAAGATCCCTACATTTGATAACCTAGGTGGGAACCTCTTTTTTACTCCTCGTACAACTCTATGATATTTTCATACTTTTAGATTGGCATATATAAACACTCTGACTTAGTTGAGTTCTTTAGAATTGTATCAGGGACTTCTCTAAATGATGTACAACTAATTTGAGCATATAAATAGGAATCCTTTGAGTGCTTTTGGAATGATATTTACAATAGTAGCTTGTGAGAATGTCATGTGACTTATAAGGTAATAATGACTTTTTTATATAGTATTTCGTATGTGAGATATTACGATAAGGCCTACTCTAGGAATATAAATTACCTAAAGAATGATTTAGCATTAAAATTATATTTTGAATATTGAGAAGGGGTGGGACCATATACGTAATCCAAGATTGGACCCCACATCTTGACCCTTCCATGTGGTTTTGGATAGGAGAGAGAAATGCCTAAAATGAAATTTGTACCATGAACAACATATGTTTTATGTTGCTTTGATTGAATAATATTTCCATATTTGTTGACATAGCATGGTGTAAAGATAGGAAATTTGTAGAATGGCTAGAGAGTTGATGAGATTGGATTCCAAATGTGAGTATTTGTCTTAACAAGGATACAAGGTCAAACTTGGAATTACACAAGGATAAGTTACTATATTTTAGTTTCTATACTTTTTCACAAGTGATTACATGTCATCTTGAAGTTGTGTGAATAAGAGTGACATATAACAAATAATATTTAAAACAAGTGAGGAAACATAAATTTATGTGACCTTAATGCAATAAGGTCTAAAATTGTACAAAAGGTGAATACCATAAAACTTATCTTGACCCAATTATTTGGTCTTAAACATGATCATATTCCATATCCATAATCAAGAACAAAACATATACAAGATCATAATTTCCTTTTTATCCAATTAACACAACTAGATCATAATAGCCTTTTTATCCAATTAACACACCCAGATCATCCTTATACTGATTTGTACAACTAAGTATTCATATCTACTTGTATATTCAAGCTATCATTTATCATTGTTGCAAGTATTAATGCATTATTTTGATTATATATGGTTAATTATAAATTGATTAGATCATAATAATCTCCTATAACAAACCATTGCATCCTAATTTTTATTTTGCACATTTCATAACCTATTTTGATTAGGGTGTAAAAAAATTGTTATATTTAAGGTGTGATATAGACAATCATATCGTTTACTTGCATTATCTAGGTCGTTAACAAATGTAAGTGGTTGATTAGTTTGAGATTTGGTGGCAACTATAGAAGAAGTAAGGAAAACTTTAATAGTCTCATAGAAATCCATTCTTTAATACATGTCAGAGAAATATTGTGATTGAAAGAAGGGGGGAAATTTAGTGTCCCTCAATTTAATGTTATAAATGTATTATATTATAGGGATAACATAACAATTTTTATGGTTTTGAAAGGTAGAAAAGAAATTTGGCAAATAAGATATGGTTGAAAATTGAGGATGATAAGAAGATTTTAAAAATAAAGTGAGAATATCACCCAATCAATGGTGGGGTGAGATTCACAGTAGGTTCTCCATAGTGTATGTAAATGAAGAATGAATTGTGAAGGATCCTCTAAAATATGAAAATATAGAGGACCACTTCAGGTTCAGCACACACAACTTATCAATTCACAAAATAGTATGGGGCCATAGACAAGGATCATGTGAAAATGAAGTTGTAAATGGAATTATAAGAGAGGTATACAAAAATTAATGAGTGGTATATGGTGTAGGACCTTAATTTATATAGGAAAAACTAGGAAAACATAAGATATATAGTAATAAGGGTACCATTAGGCTGTCAACAAGAGATCTAATATAAAGGATGTATAAGGGGTACCAGTAGAAAGAAAGAAAAATGTAATAGTGAATGTGAATACTATAAGGAATGAAATATGCTACGTGGTACTCTCTTATCTAATACATAATACAAAGAGTAGTAATCAACCAAAACATATAATAAATAGGTTAGGATTATGGATACTTACATGGGTTGATTGATTGGTACATTAATATCCCCCTTTAGCTTGCAACACCTTGTGATATATTGTTATGGGTGAATCCATGATGGATTGGTATAAGATGTAAAACAACCTCAAGTTAGTGACTCTAAAGACTAAGGTAGACCTTAGAATTAATCTCATATTCTTTACATCTTCAATATCCTAATGCTTTAACTTGTCTTCCTCAATGTAAGTTCCTCTAAACCCTAAGTCATCTTCTTCTTCATAAGGAATAATTGTGAGTTTAGAAAGAGTGAATTATTCGATGATATATAGAGAAATTAAAAATAGGGGGCCTTATATGATGTAATCGGTAAGGCCAATGATGTTGATTATGTGCACTAAAATGGAGAAAAATGGGAAGAAGACTGGTCAACATGGGGAACATAAATTTTGGAATGGTAGTTAAAGTTGTTGTGAATGAGATATAATGCAGTGTAAGAAAGTTGTAGGAAGGGAAATGCCCCAATGATTTGCCATGTTATGACATAATTTGGCCCACCCTAATCTTGAATGTACTCCTTTTCGATATACATCCACAAATATTAATGCAAAAATTATTCCTACAAAAAAATTTAGTAAGGAAAAATAATGTGTATACACTTCATAATCCAAATGGTTATGTAATCTATCTTTAGAGGTGACCCTATTACATGGATTTTGAGAAACTTGGGATAATATCTTAATCTGGTTTTACAATTCAGGTATAGTGTTAATCATAGTAGGCTTTTAAAATAAGGAAGAGAAGTAGTAGTATAATAAGTTGGAATAGAAATGTTAGGAAAAGAAACAATATGAGAAGAATTACAAAGAATAAAAGGAGCGTGAGAAGAATTTGAGGACTGTGAAGACATTAGAAGGGGAAATAACTTGAGCAACATGAAAAATAGTCAAAAGAGTGTGAGAAATAGGGGAATCATTACATGAGGAGAAATGATGTGAGAATAAAATGTGATATGAGTACATGCATAGGTAAAGAAAGTAATCCTCAAAGTGTAATGAACTTACTTGGATAAATAATCAAAATAATAACATAAGAACACCAGATGATAGAAATAAAAGCATAAGATAAAAAATATATTATTAATACACTTTGAGAGGGAAACCTCCACAATCTCTAAATAATAATATAATACTCAATATGATGTTCAAGTATTAACCATTACTTCCTATTTATACCTTACTTATAATATATCTACTCCATAGTCCAACCATACTAATAATATGAAAGCATGGAGAAATATGGTATGAAAAATTAAGATATTATGTTAGCCGCAAGTTGTCCATACATGTCCAAACACACATTATAAGATAAGGTTATAACATGCCTCCAATTCAAACAAAAATTATCCTCAATGTTAATCGGTTATGGATACTTCTATATGAAATATTCATCCTTTCATGTTGAATCCTCTCTCAATAAGTTCTTCCACTGAACAAGATCCTTAATGAGCACCATCAATTACATTTTCTTAAGGTGAGTTTGGATACTTATATCTAGTTCCAATATGGTGTCCCCTTTTCATGAATTATAGGTGACTCTTTTTGGATATCAAACTCTTGGCCAAAATCAAAAACATGAATTATTGGTTGTATTATTGATGATGATGATGGAAACTTAAATTGGTATTGGGAGTGTTCCTTGACTACTTGAATTTTCTAATGTACCATTGGGGAGGAGGTGATTGATGGTATTCAGTGACCATAAGATTCCTATAATGGATACCTTTTGGAATAAATGTCTCTTCCTAGGTCCCTATGGCATACTCTCGACTAATACTGAATAATGTTTCACCCCTTCCTAACAGGTTGGTCATAAGTGCTCTTTTGATGAATTTTCCTCCATTAATTATCCCTTTTTTAAAATGAATTTCATTTTATGAGAGTGTACCATAAATTGTGACTTTATGTATGATCGTCTCAACTCATACCTCTCTCATTTTGTACAAAAAATACATGAACAATTTCTTGAAGTTCATCTTGACCATGAAAAAGGTTGTGAGCCATTAAACTCAAAATAAAATATCAACTCCTATTATGGGAATGGAAAACATGGGGCTATTCAACAAGGAATCCCCCATAACAATTGTAAGATTATTGAAAATTTCCTAAACACTAAATAGTACATTCATCTATAACTATTATATGACTAAATCTCGGTGTGTTAATAACTACTTGAAATCATGTATAAGGGGTGAGAATAAAGATTTGTTGAATAATTACCCATGAGTTATGTGGGTGTATAAAATATAATATAATAATTTCCATACACCTGATGATGGGGGTAAATAACACATAATGTATTAATGTAAACCAATTGTGATATGAAGGGATGTGATAGCTAATTATAGCCACCCCTTGAGTACTATTTATATGGGGTTAATTCTCAAGAAAATGAGAATGTGAAATGTAATATTTATATTGAAGGCTCTCAAATAGTAAAGAGTGAAATAAACTGGTGAGTTTATTGAAAGTGGTAGGAAGAGGGGGGAAATTCCTATTAGACATGGGAAGGGGGCACATAGTGTGTGTCTACTAAGGGGGTACTAGAGTAAACATTAAAATTTTCTAGGACATGTCTTATGGTGTGTGTATTTGTGATTGGAATCCTCCAATAGATCTTCCAATTCCAAAACCTACAGGTTAATGTTCTAGACACTAAGTACTATTGAGAGAGGACTTACAAGATTTTTCCAGGATTATATAAAAACATGTACTTAATTTGATTTAATTTAAAAGAATATATTTTATAAACTTTTGAATGTTACTTTATTTCTTATATCTAATTGTTTTAAATGGAGTGATTTATAAAATAGAAATATCTATAACTTGGGAATAAACTAATTTAGATAGAATTACGTTTTTTATAAAACATATTTTCTTTGTGTACAGTAAATTCTTGAAATTTGCACTTGATAGAAACCATGAATTGAAATTATTGTGTTGGTTAAAACATATAAGTTGAGGTGTGAGTTCAACTTATCATTGAAATAATTTTGAGTACTTCTTGAGTCAATCAATGCAATCATTGTTGGATTTTCTAGGAAACCAAATACCTTGAGAGTTTGAGGGGTGATAACACTTGAAGTGCATGATAAGATATAGTTAGAAAGGATATTTATTGAATGTATCTCCACAAAATCATATTTTGCTTTGTCTTTGTCATCTTCTTTTTCTATGAAGTCCTCATTATAAAATAAATCATTTTCTACACATTATGTCTATGATTGTATTTGCTACTACAATTAAAACATTATCATTTTTCCTTATTCTCTTCATTTTTTAATGTGGTATCCTAGTTTGCTATGAAAATGTTGGTGTATATGAGATATTGAGCTGATTTTAGTGATGTGTGGTCATTGATAATTGAATCCTTTTTCTTTCCTTTACCTTGTTTGCTAATACAATGGAATCGGATATGGAACTTGGATTAAACATGGAACATCGAGTTATATGTTATCCTTGATCCCCCTAAGACCAATTCATTATTGGTTTTCCTAAGTGTTCTCAACACATAGTAACAGAATCTGGATTCACTTAATATAATCCTTGACAATTAATATTTGATGCCATTTTGCTAACTAGTTAGAGTTGTTCTCCATCACACCATTGTGGTAGTGAATATATAATTCATTAGTAAATACTAACGAATAATAGTAAAGTTATTCTTCTTTTTGAGATCACAACCATCGATATCAAATGAATTTATGGGGTTTTGAATATATAAATCCCAATACCACCTTTTTGCGTATACAAATTTTAATGTATATTGAGAAATTAGTTGTTTGATTGATCCATATGAATGGATCCTTCCTATAAAAAATTGTGTACCTCCAATTTTTGGTAACATGTTTTGAGACCTTGTAGGGAGAAAGTAAATTTTTGAGGTTGCACCATATTTGGATTTAGGTTGATATAATATCCCATGTAACCAAAACAAGAACTATTGGAATGCTTGTTAGCAAAGATAGTTGTCAATAGTGCATTGATGCCTTTCATTTCTTTGTCCATGTTGTCTCTGAGCTCATCCAAATCTTTTTTTAACCATGATTTGCATTATTACCTCAAGTTGATTAATTAAATTAGAAACCCTTGAATCAGAATTTTTTGACTCCATATATTATTTGATAGGTGTTCCTCCTAACAGTTTCAGGGCCCTTGCCTTAGATTTTAGTCATGAAACAACTTGATTGACCAAACTTTGATCAAACTATTTTGGTGAAATTTCAACATATAAGTGAAAAACACATAATAAACCCCTGTAAAATTTTGTGAGCCTTTTTGACATCAATCAAAATTAAAAAAAAAATCTAAAAATTGTGGCATGTGGAGCGAATTTGTGAAAAAATAAATTGCAAAAATTCTCACCCAAATAGATCGGAAAATTCTAAAATTTGGAGAGTAGCTTCCTTGAATGGTTTAATAATTATAGAAAAAGAATTTAAGAATTTCCACAATAGTTTGTGAGATATAATTGAATCTTAAAAATTAGGTTTTCCACCCAAAAGTTTCCCAAATATAAGCTTTTATACCATATATAATGAACTTACTTGGATAGATAATCAAAATCATAGCAGAAAAACATATGATAGAAATAAGACCAAGAGATCACAGATACAAATTATCCAACCACTTTGAGTGGGAAACATCCACAACCATACAATAAGAAAAATATTATCAATGTTCAATTACTAACCACTATGTTGTATTTCTACTCTATTTGGGACGTGGCTACTCCATAAGCCAACCCTACCTAATGATATGAAAACATATAAAAATGTGGTATGACAAGTTATGAGATTATATTACCCACAAGTCATCCATACATATCCCAATACATGTTATAGGCTAAGGGCATAGCATAAATTTCTTGATCTTTCTTACTAGCATTCAAATACTATGATTCACCTTATAGTAATTATCTTGAATAACAACCCCATTAGTAATATAATGACCTTAGATTTGGGATTGGGCCTCTAGTGGCATACCTAATAATCTAGGACCTAGGAGGGTAACATGGTGGAAAAACACCATGAGTGATAATTTAGTTGTGTTAGGTGTGTGTGGAAGCTTATTGAAAAGTGTAGTGCAAAGAGATGGGGATGGAGATATAACTATTAAACAATAATTGTGTTTTATTTATTAGTTCAATTTTTTTTTTGGCATACTCTTAAGAAATATATATGAATGTTATCTTCTAATTTGATACGTGAATTATCTAAAGCTACAAATGTTTATATATATTACAAGTTGAGAAGGCATGAAGATCATTCATAGAGGTTAAAAACCACTTTAGAGATGATGCTTCATCATATGTCAGGTATGGTATATTATTGACATTTTTCCAGTATTTTAACATAACATGAGCCTCACAGGTACCACCTAGGATAGTGCAGGGGTTGTATATTATGAGATCTACAAGGTAATGCTCAAAGTAGTTGAGGTTTTGTATGGTGTGAGCTATCCTTCATGGTATGCTTAGGAGGTGCATCAATATTTGTAAAAGTTTGTGGAAGGTGTCGTGAAAGGTTGGGTAACACATGTGGCTGACACTAAGTCCAACCTACACAAATTACACTACATTGCTAGAGGAGTTTGTGTAAAAAGTTTTAGAAGGTAGATTGATGGTCTTGGAGATATTGCAAACTTCTAGAGGAATTTTCTAGTATGTCAGAGTCCATTGAAGTGGAATGACATAAATTGTAAGAAATATAAATCTGTTTGATAGTATTGTGAGGTTTTTTATTAGTAGATTCTCTTCAATCAATAGCCTCTACTTGAAATCCAATAGTCTTAATTGTGATATGCCCAGAAAGCAATTGTAGAACCTTGCCTTCTAACTATAACTCGATGAACCATTTATCTTGTTAAGGGAGTTGAATCGCTCTAATGAATTTGTTCACAAGTATAGAATAGTGTTATGTAAACATGGTTTCCAAAATCTGATATGTCTTTGTCAGTTGGGAGCATGCATTTGTAGGATATGTTATTATGAATTCAAAGTTTTCATAGATGTATGGTAAAATCATCTTGGGAGTTAATACGACATGTGATGGGCATGGAGTCACTTCAAGAATCTAGTATCTCCTACTAATTGATATAACTATGTTATGAGGATATATGTTGTACATACATTTAGTGGCTATGCGTGTAGGGATGCCCAAAGAGTGCATCACATTCATCAATTCGTGTTATATCAAACACTGTCTACTCTTGGAAATGTATGAATAGTGTATGGGAAATGAAATTTTTAGGTGACACATATACATTTGGTGTTGCTAGAACTAAAATAACCCAATTCGTAAGGATTTTGAATGAGGCAAGGTTAGAACATTTAGTTTCTTAATAGTTTATTTAAAGATAAGGCTCTTCATGTTATTGTCGTTGATCAGGTAATGCAATAGTTATCATTCCATCCACCCTCTCCAAATGGAATAAACATTATGCATCAACTTGTTATGCTATTAGTGTCACTTGTTCAGTGAATATTACAACATTTGGATTTGCGTCAATGAATCATTTAAATAGATTGACATCGTGATCCTTTAATTATGATGGTGTAAATAAATTATTTCAAGCATAACACACCATTTGAGTGGTTGCTATTTTTTACCTATTTTAAATCGTTATGTGTTTTTGTTTGAATAAGATGGTTGATTTGGTGTAACAAAGTACTACTATGTTCTTTTCTTTTTCATGTCATTTACCTATCTTACATTGTTGTAAATTATTTTGAACAATGTAGTTTATTTAGTGCATATGATGTGACTTTTTTTCCCTTCATTCTAGGCTTTCCTTAATGGCTTCCGAATAATGGCATGATTCTCTTATTATCTTGGTTGTATCAACTTTAATTTTAATTGAATGAATGGTCATAAGTTTTTATAATAGTTGAGAAATATATTCTCCTTCGACACAAATGAGCCTAGTTTTGTATATAGGTCATGGAAAGCATCAACAAAGGCTTGGAATTATTGGTCATCTCATTTTGACAGTTGTTTCCACTAAATGTTTTGATCTTCATAAAAATATTCAAGATAGTAATCATCATTGAAGGCTTCCAACAATGTATCATAGGTTGGCTCAAACTTTCCTTTCTCGTCTTCTTCCCATAGAGAATGAGATTGGAACTTCTTGACGAGTGAAGAGACTTTCAAAAGTGCAATGTTGATCTTCTCTTTTCCAAAAAAAAACATTCAAGAAAATATGATTCTAACTAACCTAACCATATTTCTATTGTATCAACATTTTTTTTAAACATAAGAATGAATAAATTTAGTTGAAACCTAGGAGGGATCTACCAAAAAATATTTACTTGACAATTGGGTCAATAGAACTACCTATTCTAGGAATTTTTGAAATTGGTTGAACAAAATTCTCCTTTGTTCTTTAAGTTCTTTTATGATTTCTCACTATTACCTCTAGCTCATCTTGCACTTGATTTTCCTTGCCATTTGAACTTTGTTGAAACAATCATGTGAGATAGGCTAATGGATCTCATGGTTTTGATGTTGAGGTTCAGACACTTTGATCTTGTTCAATGGGTATTACAAGATTATGAACTACTCTAATATCATTTGATATGGGGCCAAGGAGGTAGCCCAATGGATAAACACCTTAAAAATGAGATTTTTTCGTGTTATGTGCATGTGCAGATGCTTTGTGAGAAGAGTAGTGCAAAAAGAGAAATAGAACTTAAATAATAAATATGTTTTATTTTTTTCGTTTGTCATGTACACGACATACTATTGAGAAATATGTATGAATGTTGTCTTCTAATGTTATGTCTAACTATCTAAAGCTAAAAACATGTATTTATAGATTACAAGTAGAGAAGGTATAAAGATTGATAACAAAGGTTAAATATCTTTAGAGGTGATGCTTAATATTTTTGTCATTATGTGATGTGGCTAACAAGTGTACGATGTTTCTGAGATGGATTGTAACATAACAAGCCTAAAGGATTACCTAGAATAATGCAGGGATTGTATAATCTAAGGTCTGCAAGGTAACGCTCAAAGCAAGTGACTTGTGTGTGGTGTGAGTTAGCCTTCATGATATGTCATGGAGGTATGCTAGACTATGAAAAAACCAATGGAAGATGTAATGTAAGGTTGGACACACACATGGGTGGTACCGATTCTAACAAGCACATATTGAATCACACCATTGCATGAGTGTGTGCAACACCCGTGGAAGGTAAATTAATGGTCCTAGAGATAATATAAATTTTTGGAGGAAGTTATGGCATGTCATATTCCAATGAAGTGGTGCCTTGCAAATCATAAGCTATGATAATATGTTTGGTGGTACTTTGAGGTCCACTATTGGTGGGTGCCCCTGGATCACACAATAAGTCAACTTTCTTAGTATAAATGTTTCAAGAGATGGTGTGTAAGGTAAAGTAAGCCTTGGATTCTTTCTTGATCATTTAAAAGAGCTTTCTTCCCTTCACTACTTTCACATTCAGTAAGGCAAAAATTCATAACATTATCATTCAAAGAAGCAATAATACGAATATAAGGTAAAAGTTTAGGATCAACATGAACATCATTGAGAGTATGCATTTTTAAGTTCACATAAGCTCTAGAATTAATCAAAGGAATTGCCATAAGATCAATCAAATTGGAATTGAACTTAACACTTCTTCCTCTTCTTAGAGTCTTTGATCTAATCAATATGGATGGCATCAAAGATGTAGAGAACAATATGCTACCGATATCACATAGAATAGCTAGAGCTAGAAGACTATAACAAAGTTATAACACAAACCCTAGGAAAATCAAATCTATCACTAAGGAGGCACAAACAATTTGTATAAGGCTATAAAAAATGTAGGTTTTCCAAAAGGAAAATGATAGGGTTGGGTGTTAGCCGAGTTATGTTCGCTAGTAAGGAAAAACCTAGGTTGGGGTGCAAGTTGAGTTGGGCTCAGCAAAATGTAGATGTGTAAAGTAATTTTACACTAACAAATCTGCATAACTAACCATCATAATTGCAATTAGGATACTTATAGATATAGCTATAAAAATAATACCGGATTATAATAATATGAACAATCTAGGAGTGTAGGAAAATTAGAATATTGAAAATGCTTGAAAAGGAATAGAGAAATAAGGTTTTGGAATGATACACATTTAGTTATTAATATGGAGGTAGTCATCACCAATAGGCAATGGAAAACATGTCTTAACAACTATGTGAAACATAACCATAAAAAATAGGGGAATTGAATCACCTTGACCATAATCGTAACACTCATTTAATGGCACAACCATAAGCAAAAAGTACAAATTATTACAATTTCTAGATATCGAAAATTTGATTAAACGACAGTAATCCTTTGTTCTTGAGCTCTGTAAACCTCACTCGCTTTTCCATAATTTTTTGTCACAAGGAAACAATTGTCTTCCTTTGAAATCTTTTTTTAACAACCAAGGGTATCGAAAAGTAATCTAGGGACACCAGGTGATTAACAAAGTGAGCGCCTGGCACGCAAAGGCTCCGATCTGGCCCCACTAATCCCTCGGGTGAGGTGACTAGGCCCGCACTAGCCAACCTCCCAGGGTACATCCAAGTAGAGAGAATCGACCTTGGGACCTATATGAACGGAACCCAAAGCCCTTAGCCAACTACGTTGCCTATGCGGGCTTCTTTGAAATCCTAATTACCTTACGAGACATTGTTAACACATAATAAATGGGGATGGGGATTGGGGGGGGGGGGGGGGAGAGGTTTGATTCAGAGGCATGTTTTAATCACATTGTGTCGTTTGGGAAACGAGTCTCAAAAACAACACATGAGTATAATGGTGTTCAATAGGCTATTCAGTGTAATGCAAGCATCCCAACCCTTATTGTTTCAATCGATGTAACAAGTAGTTTATGGTATACACTCTTTTATAAAATGCATGAATTTTCGTTTTGGCACAAAAATGCTATTGACACATAAATTTTGTCCCCTAAATGTACTAATACACCTATATATTTATAGATTTTTAAAATTCAAATTAAGACCATATTAACATGCAAGCCAATACAAAATAGGCGAAAAAAAAATTGAAATAATTTTTTTAAAAAACCATTAAAAACTCAAATCAAGACTCAGATGGCCCCACCCAAATGGTAATTAGAACCGTAATAATACAATTATAAAAAATCCAAAACAACAAACCATGAGTAAGAGAGAACCCAAAGAAGGAGAATAAAAAGAAAGCGAAGTTTATATCAAACAAAGAACATATATTCAAAAAATTTACAAAACTCGATACAAAATGGCAAAATATCAAAATAATAAAAATACAAAAAAAGTCGATAGACCCATAATTAATTAGAAAAAACCCAAATTGGAGCGCATTTTCAAAGCTTCCAAGAAAAAGCATTACTTACCCAAAATAACCAATTCATGTCCACTAAGACAACATATATTTGATCCACTTTAATGTTTCCCGAATCTCGATAATGACCTGCAAACATTACAAAAGTCGTGGGGACCACTTTAATATTTTCCAATTAAAACGCGGTTTCGGCGGTGTTTGCCGGCAAGAAATCGCCCGGCCGGGAAGAACGGCGGGCAAAGCGGGGCGCAATAGCCAATGTGGGGCCCACTCGCCGCGTAGGATCTGGCACGCTGACATGTCTTCTGCGGGACCCACCGTCGCTTTCTTTCCGTATAAATATATTCGTTTCGATGGAGTCGCAGATGTAAGGGTCAGGGTCACCGTCGTCGAATGTACAGTACACCAGGTGATTTATATATTTGCAGATATACAATTAATATATATCCGCCATCTTCTTCATTTTCCATTGTGGATATATCCAGGATATGAGACCGATGGCGTCTGATCATGGACAGAAAGTGCTGTTTATATATGCAGTTGCACTGCTATGCGTAGGCACCTGTGCTCACAAGGATTCGTCTCCGACCGTGTGGAAAACTCTTTCAGGTTGGTGCTTTGCTTTCCGCTGCATTTTTCTTTGTGACTAACATAGCTTCATTTACTTAACAGAGCTTTTCAAAGATATCAACATTAACAACACGTTATATATGTGTCCAAGATGTTAGTGGTCTAATTGTAATGGATGGCACTGGTAAGAATGTGATCCAGGTTTGCATCGCCCTTACTGCTGCTATACGTCCTTAACTGTATAAAATTGTGTTGTAACCATCATGGGTTACATTTGAGTATAAATCGTGTTTAAGAGCATGACTCGGGTTTAAATTACATTGCGTAACTATTATGGGGTATATTTGACCATAAATCATGTTTAAATTACATTGAGTAACTATTATGGGGTATATTTGAGCATAAATCATGTTTAAGAACATGACTCAGGTTTAAAATACATTCCGTTACTATTTTGGGGAATATTTGAGCATAAATCATGCTTAAGAGCGTGACCCAGGTTTAAATTACAGTGTGTGTTATAACAATAATGGGTTATCATTGAAAATAATTGTTGTTGAAGAGCTTGACCTGGGTTCAAATGGCTTTCCACAACTCTAGCACATCTAATGCATGGCCCAGGTTCAAATTACCTTTAAGCATATTTAGAACGCATAACCCAGGTTCAAATCATCTTCCATAATTTTATAGTGCATCCTTATTTGTTGTGCTGTAATAATTATAAGCTTTATTTGGGTGAAACTTATGTTTAAGAGCATGTCTCAGGTTCAAATCACCTTCACCATTATAACTCACTTATTGCACATGTAGTCAGGTTGCATGTCAAATTATAAAACTCTATAAATCTATAGCACAAGTAGTCAGGTTGAACTGTTGGTGTCGAATCACAGCACCCCTGGGACTCCGCAACGCGTTCGGTTGAAAGTCTCAGTGCGATTGCACAACATGGGGAGCTTTTCCCAAGTGTGGGACCTCGCGAAATCGGAAAAAGCTCTCCGGATGAAGGCCGGCTCCTATTCCTCTGTTCAGATGCACCAATAAAACGCAGAGATTTATCCCAAAAAAAAAACCTAATCTAACTACCAAGGAGACAGGGAGAGAGAAATGTATAAAAATAAACCTAAGCTAAGGAGGTGATGCACCGAGGAATGAAGAACACCCGTTTTGCAAGATTAAACGCAGACCATATAAATGCAATACCACACCATGCACAGGCAGCCAAAATGCAAAGAGAGATCAAAATGACAACAATGAATACATGAGAGGATTTAGATTTAATCACAGGCATATATATATATTGTTCAAAGGATCGATTCAGTACATTGCAATGGCCAGGAGGCAAAAAGTGGCATTACAATCCATATGGGAGGCTTGACAGCTCCACAAATTCTCTTGCAAGCAGGAGAGAAGGGAGGGGGTTGCAAAGCAAAAATGTCCAACCTTTAAAAAACAGCCCCTCCTTACATTATATAGGAAGAAAAGATGAGAGAGGAGAAGAATTTGCCCCCCCCTTTTCCCAACCACCTCCAAAACTGCATTCAATTCTTCAACAACCATGGTGGCAGATGAGATCCCCAACGCCTGTCGGGTTCGGAACTCCCTCGTGCATTTGCATCGGGCTTGGAAACTGGCTCGACATGCTTCCTTTTCATGCTCTTCCCGGCGTGTTTTCCCGATCCCGAAACCCGATTTCCTTTGCTGTCGGGTTTTGAAGACCCCCCGACATGTATTCGTTGCGCCATGTCGTTCCGCCCCCGAAACCCGATTTCCTTTGCTGTCGGGTTTTGAAGACCCCCCGACATGTATTCATTCCTTGTTTATCTGACCTGTTTTCCCGACGCTTAAACCCGCGTTCGCTGTGCGTCGAATTTTTTACCCCTCACGACATCCTTCCTGGGCGTCGGATTTTGAAGGCCCGCATACATATTTCTTTGTTGTTTCTCTGCCATGCTTCCTCGGCGTGTTTTTCCGCCCCCGAAACCCGCTTTTGGCCTCTGTGCGTCGGGTTCTCCATCCCCCGCGACATGTTTTTCCCGCGCCCTGTTTACCCGACTCCTCTGCCCGCGTGGTTCTCGCGATTTGCCCTGGTGTCGGGCCGGAGAGGGAAAGATATACAACATGAACCATTTTATAATAAATGCAATCAGGCTGTGTTAGAAGAATTATAAGGTATATTCGAGTGTATGTGCTAACAATTATGGGATACATGTGAGCAATCAGGTTGTGTTAGAAGAATTATAGGGTATATTGGAGTGTGTATGTAACAATTATGGGATACATGTGAGCATTACCATATTTACAAGATCTTAAGAACGTGGTCCAAGCTTAGCCCTGTCACTTCAAACTAGGTTTATCATGAAAAACATCAGTCAATGTTGTGGTGTATAAGTTTTAAATAAGTACCCCGTGTGGTTTGATAGTTATTTACAATCATTTCAAGTTCCATGCGTATGAGATTGTTTAGATTTCTTTGTGTGTGATTTAATCTGATGCAAGATTGTCTATGTTGTAACAGACCCTTTGAGTTTTAGAAAAACCCCAGACAAGTGTAAATGCAAAAACATGCTGCTTAGGACTAAGACGATGGGTGCACATGTGATTTTTTACCCATTCATTTGCATGCACTTTTGGTTTGCTTGATCAGTAAGGGTACAATGACAGGCACATCCAGCCCTCTTATTGGGATGTACCGTAAAACTATAAGAATGGTTTGATGACTGCAACATTTACACAGAAACCATAGATTTGAATATGATCCAATGATCCATAATCAAGGCAGCTGCTCTGCCTTAGCACTATGCCATGGCCCACTGTGCCAAATAGATGCATAATTTTGATGCACAGAATCTGTATCCCTCCTGCTAGTTGTGCTGGACGCATTACTTCTGCACTTAACTCTAGTTTCCTACCTGCATTTATCGAATGCAAGTGTAGTTATTGTGTTCAATGTGCTCCCTAGACTATAGAATGATGCCATCTGAGGAAGCTGCAAGCTTATGGAAGGTGGCGGAATCCAATTTTATTTCTTAGAAGTACCCTAGATGCATGCTTTTACTGCTGCTTTAGGATAAATGATTAATCTGTTAACAAATTCCATCTCTAATAAGTGTTTTGTTTTTTTTAATTTTTTGTCAATTTGATCTGGTGAGGAATAGAGCTCCAATGCCATGTTTAAGTGCCCAAGTTGAAAGCTTGCCTGTGCAGAAGTTCTTCAGCAGGAAGAACACCCCAGTTGCAAAAGGCCTGGCCCTCCAAATGTCTTCAGGTTATACCTAATGACAAGAGGAATCACCTCAGCCCCACCCATGGTAAATTTCAATAGCCTGACCTGTGGGCAAGAGTGTTCTTCCTATTGGATTGGATGGGTCAAGAAAGATTGAGTTGGGAAGGTACCCTTAAATCAACCTTGGTCATTTCTATGCAATATTTATCTCAATCAATCTGGGATTATATGGGGGGATTAGGAATCACAGTCACTAACTGGGTGGTAATTTTCTGTTGCACTTAGCATTTCAGCTTTTTTAGTAGGAAACTTCTAGGGTCTGCTTATGATGGGTGTCTAGAAGATTGCAGCACTTCTGAGAGTTCTGAGGGAGCTTTATTGCCAAATAGAAACTGTTATCTGGTGATATTTTTCAAAAATATTACCTTTTCAAACAAAATCCTTAAAAACTGGATCCCGCAGGGCACTAGTTTGTATCCTATGGGAACATTCAGCTGCAAATGGCTCCACTTTTTTTCAGCATTTCTAAGTCTAGTTTTTTCTTAATAAAGAACCGGTTTCATTCCCTATCTTGACCAGGATCAGATTTTGACTCCTTTCCACAAGTGATTTCTTTTCAACATAGAGCCCTTGAAAAAGTTTATTTGATATTATTTTGACCAAATAGAAAGGTAAAGCAGTTTTGGTGCAGCACCTAGTAGTTTCAATCTGCTAATTGATCTCCACTACTACAGCAATATGTGTAGATGTCATGAAAAGGGAAGTCCATCTTTTTCACAAAAATATCTGGGACCCAATGGCATGCTACAAATTCCACTTCTGTAGGGTGTGTTGCTAAGTGGTTGATGTCACAGCCCTAATATAGTTGCATCCCCTGAGGCGCATATGTCAAACATCATGAGATCACTCCCCATAAATTATTCACAGGCAGAAACATTATAGACCAGAATGTCGTCGAGAGTGTGCATAGGCGCAGATGGTTGGGGTTTAAGGTTTGACAGTTTTCAAGTTGCAAAAATTTCAGTGGTATTTTATGTTGTTTTTATGTTTTTGACTATGCCAAAATTTTCAAGATTGAAAACTATGCATTTTCATATATCTCAAGTCTCACAAGCTCCTCCTATGTGATTGTCTATCTAGCCTCTCTAAATCCATATGAGAATTGAAATCGACTAGTTGTAAGTGAAAGTTAAGTTTATAATATATCACTAGATGATTGACATTCACTTCCTCTTTCTCAAGTACTTGTTATAACTTATCGTAGTCTTTGAGGCTTAATCTATCCATTTTATGAAATTGTAACATCTGTGTGTGCAACTGCTTTTAAGGAATTCGATGCAACTAATCATTAAATGCTGAATCACTCCCACTTCCTATCAGCAGTTGTAGTTCACTTCTTTTAGGGAATTGTTGATGCAAAATCACAGCACCCCTGGATGCAGATCAAGTTTCTAGGTTGATCACTTAGCATCCAGTGTGATTGCACAACATTGAATCCTTTCTCCAAGTGTGGGACTTGAAAAATGAGAAAGGAATCTCCAGAGAAGGCTGGTTCCTGCTCCTAAACTAGCTGCCACAAGCTATTCCAGCGCAGGCAAGCTAATCTAAACCTAATCTAACCATGCCAAGGAGACAGAGAGAGAGAGAGAAGGAAAAAATAGCAAAATCCTACACTAAAACGGTGATACACCAGAGAAGGAGAATGTTGAACCTCTATCAAAACTGCCATGGGACAAAGAGAGGTGAGCAATGGGAAGGATGGACAGATGCATCACAGGCCCAAGGATAGATTTCACACAGAAAATGTCCCAAAACTCCATGAACACAGCTCCAGACCTGCAATGAACATTCAAACATGCACAAATACCTGCAATGAAGAGAGGCAAGAAGAGAACAAGCAAAAACGAGGAAGGATGGACAGATGCATCACAAAACACGTTTCGTTGCTCCAGAAGTTTGCACAGAACATCATTCCATTAGTAAAAGGCAAAAAACGCCATTACAGAGCAGGGAGGAGGTTCGAACTCCATTTTCAACCCTAGAGAAGAAAAGAAGGGAGGGCAGAGCAGAAAAATGAACAACCTCTTATTTTGAGCCAAATCTGGCTTTTTACATTGCATGGGTCGAGCCCAGGGGACAGAAACGTGGGAAAACGTGTAAAACCATTCCTCATTGAATGCCAATGCATTAAATCAGCATGGAGGACCTTACAAACCCATACCCTGTCACTTTGACCGATTTGGAGGAGAATGCGACCCATTTGCATTAATCTGGCCGCTAAAATGTCACTTCTGGCCGTGCAGAAGAAGAATGCGACCCATTAGCATTAAAACAGGTTGTTGAAACGTCGCCTCTGGCCATTATCACGCGTCAGAGCCGTTTCTCAATTTTCTCTCTCCAGACTGCACCAAAACTCGAGATTAGCCCCAGAATCATGTAGAGGATTTCACTAGCTTTCCATTGATGTCAAGAACGTACAAATCCGAGCTCTGGGTCGAAAGTTATGATGATCTGAAGATTTAGGGCACGGAACAGACCAAAACGGATTTTGAAATATTTCCCGCGCTTCGCCACCTGGATGACACGTGGCAGGCATTGATTGGTCGAGTGATTCTCTCTCCTCTGCCTTTCGGCGGGCTTTCTTTTGAAATTTCCTTGTGGGCCCCAGCTGGGACACGTGGCACTATCCCATTGGTTCGGATCAGTGCTCGAAAACTCACCCTTTGACTTTTTTGACCTTTTCTCCTTGTGACACGTGTCGTGATCTGGTTGGTTCTCGGACCTGCCGGCTCTTTCGCGCCCTTCGCGTCTTTTTGTCCCGGATGTCCCAAACCGTTTGGGACATAAACCTCCGATCCGCCCGAAATGGGCTTCCTTGTCCCTCATTCGGCCGATGACACGTGGCGCTGCTTAATTGGCTTTCGGCTCCTTCGGCGATCCGCGTCCCGCGCGTCCCTTTGTCCCATATTTCTTTGTGCTCCTTGTGCTGATTTCGGCCGAACCGGCCGGTTCGCGCCTCTTTGTCCCATTTGTCCCTTTGCTTCGGACTTCGACCTTTTCGCCCGGTTCGGCCGGTTCGCGTACTCGCGGCCCAAATGTCCCATTGTGTTTCGGACTGTTTGTGCTGATTTCGCGCGGTCCGGCCGGTTCGCGTCCTTTTGGCCCGCTTGTCCCAAAGGCGACCCTCTCAGCAGTTAGCCAATTTTTTCTCTTTTGGCCGGATCGGCTTTTTCGCGCCCGCCGCGTACTTTTGGCCCGATTGTCCCAAATGCTTAGCGGGCCGCCTGGAGGATTTTCGCCCGATTCGGCCGGTTCGCGTCTTTCGCGTACGTTCGTTCCAATTGTCCCAAAGGCTACCTTGAGCAGGACTTAGCCAATTTTCACAATTTTTCCTGGATCAACCTACTTGCCTTCTGCAACTTTTTCGCATTTTCTCAGAGCTTGCTCCTTCCTTCTTCGGCCAGGGGAGTTAGAAAAATATCTGAGGGAACCTCAGAAACATGATGTTTGCTCTGAATCAATCAATGTGCCTGGGACTTGAATATTCTGATGCATGTTATCAAAATTACCCTTGGGGGTGAATTTTGGATAACAATTTTGGCGACTCAGCGGGGTCATCTGCCTGCTAGATGAAAAGACCAGTAGCCTGAAGCAATCCATTGGGCATGGAGTCATGAGTAGTAGCCTGAAAACTGATCTGAACTTTGAAAACTTCCCTCTGAGCCACTTGGAAACCCACCGGACATGGAGTTGTTCTCACCAAAAACCACTGAAAAGAACTGTGCAAGAGCAAAACCAGCAACACCAAAAACTATGTACAAAACTGAAAATCATACATGCCCCAAATGGAACATGCAGAGTGTGCACAAGCACTTCTTCTGCTGAAAGCAAACCTAGCTACTCTACTCTAACTGGAAGCAAAGGCAAGCTAAACAAACCCTGCAACTGGTTGTGAGAAATAGCTTCCTTTCTTCAAAATTGGCAGCCATGCAATTGATTTGGCACTGATCATGGCTGTTTGGATGGATGGAAAATCAACAAGAAGCTGGTCTTCTATCCAAATCATCAAGGTATCAACTGAAAAATCCAATACCTCTTTTAGTTGCTCTGCATTTGGATTGGAGAGGTATGGCAGCTGATCCTTGGTACTTTGTAGCTCATCCTCATGCTCAGAAGCAAGCATGACTGGTTGTGGCTTCTCCTTTGGCTCCAATGAAGCCAAATACCTGATTGGGCAAGGTCTGATCCGTTTGATATGCCCATAGCTCTGATTTTCAACTCCAAGAATGGAGTCTTCTTGTAGACCCTCTTGAATGGATGATGTGGAAGAAATGGTGGAATCCTTCTGTCCTTTCTCTTCCTCCAATGAAGAACAGGGAAGATTAGAATCTTCCAATTTTGATTCCAAAGGGCTGCTATAAGATGCAGGCTGCTGCAAATGAAAGCTCTCCTTCATGGCAGCAGGCTCTGGTGTTTGGAATGTGGATGATGAAAGAGAGAAAGGTGAAAGCTCAACCGGCTCTTCTCCATCAAAACAGTCCTCCAAATCTGACAGGTAAACTGCCTCATTGCTGTCCTGCTGCTCGTTTTCAACTTCCTCCATGGTGTCCTCTTGATCTGCAACTTGACCACCATGGTTTCCTTCACTCTCCAATATTGAGTTTGAGAGATCAAACTCCTTTTCAGTACTAGAACTTGAGAGAGATGAAGTGGAAAGAAGAACTGAAGGTTCTCCTGTAGCCTGCTTTGTGCTCAAAGCCCTTGGATCTGCACTTTTCTCCTCCACAGCTAGAATGTGCTCCTCTTCTTTTGGATTTGGAGCAGCTTCTCCTTCCTCCAATGTTTGAAGACAATCTTGCTCTTGATTGAACTCCTCCTCTAGCATGAAGTTTGTCAAGTCAAACTCTTCAATCTGCTGCTCTAGAGGACAAGTTGGGACTGCAAGATCTTCTTCTTCTTCCTCCAACAAAATCAGTCCTGACTGCTGACCACCATTTGTTCAACCTTAGCCTCTTCTGTAGGCTTAACCATCAAGGGGATCTTTGTCATCCCAAATCTAAGAGCCCAACTCTTCAAGCTGTCTGTCATTTCTTTTCTTTTTGGCTCTTCCTCTTGTTGTCCTTGATGACTGATTTTTTCAATTTCTTCTTCCCCACATGGAATTGGGGATGCAAGAGGAGGGATAGGTTGAAACTCAACTGATTTGACAATTTTGTGTGGTGGTGGAGGCGGTGAAACCTCTTGTTTCTTTGGAGGAGGGGGTATTTCTGTTAGCTCTTGTGGAGGGGATGACTGTTTGGAAGGGAAAAGGAAAGAAGAATCGAGATGGGGTGGAAGACTAGGGGATGGAGGGATGGATTCAACACTTGGGACAGCAGATGGAGAGAAATTTACAATGAGATGGTGCTGCTTGAGTAATGGAAAGAGAAAAACCAGATGATGGTGTAGAACTTACCCATTGACAAGGTTGTTCAACACCAAGTCTGTAGGCCTCTATTTCTGCTGTCCATTGTGCAAGTTGGGGCAGCATCTTTATCATGAAGTCCAGCTTCTCCTGAGGGCTGTAGTGCCTTGGAAAAGGTCCCACCCATGGACAGGGTGCTCCATAACCAATTCCAAAAGCTTTCATTTGTGCTTGAGCCCTGGACTGCACCATCCCCACCTCCATCTTTTGGATTTTCTCCAACAGACCAGCATCTTGGATCTGATGGTCTTCATTGTATGCATACTCTTGCTCTTGGAAAGCTCCATAGCCAAACTGACTTTGGCACTGCTGTTCATATGAGTATGCATGCTGATCTGGAGGATTTGTAAAATATGTTGGAGGTGTGATATACTGCTGTTGTTGTAAATGTGAGTTCCATGATGGAAATGAAGTCATGGTTGCACAACTTCATGGAATGGAAAAGAATGAAAGGGATGGAAAGAAAGATGGATGAAAATGGATGGAAAACAGGGAAAGGAAGGTCTGCAACTTCAGAGAAATGGGTTGTTGATCAGATGGAGTCACCAGATGTGTTTGCAAGTGCCTCCAAAGGCTGAAATCTTCACAGGAACACACCAACCTGCAAAAGATGAAGTGAAAGACCTCTAAGGTCCCACCGGGCATGCCAAAACTGTTGATGCAAAATCACAGCACCCCTGGACACAGATCAGGCTTCTAGGTTGATCACTCAGGCATCCAGTGTGATTGCACAACATGGAAACCTCTCTCCAAGTGTGGGACTTGTAAAAATGAGAGAGGAATCTCCAGAGAAGGTTGGTTCCTGCTCCTAAACTACCTGCCACAAGCTATTCCAGTGCAGGCAAGCTAATCTAATCCTAATCTAACCATGCCAAGGAGACAGAGAGAGAGAGAGAAGGGAAAATAACAAAAGCCTACACTAAAACGGTGATACACCAGAGAAGGAGAATGTTGAACATCTATCAAAACTGCCATGGGACAAAGAGAGGTGAGCAATGGGAAGGATGGACAGATGCATCACAGGCCCAAGGATAGATTTCACACAAAAAATGTCCCAAAACTCCATGAACACAGCTCCAGACCTGCAATGAACATTCAAACATGCACAAATACCTGCAATGAAGAGAGGCAAGAAGAGAACAAGCAAAAACGAGGAAGGATGGACAGATGCATCACAAAACACATTTTGTTGCTCCAGAAGTTTGCACAGAACATCATTCCATTAGTAAAAGGCAAAAAACGCCATTACAGAGCAGGGAGGAGGTTCGAACTCCATTTTCAACCCTAGAGAAGAAAAGAAGGGAGGGCAGAGCAGAAAAGATGAACAACCTCTTATTTTGAGCCAAATCTGGCTTTTTACATTGCATGGGTCGAGCCCAGGGGACAGAAACGTGGGAAAACGTGCAAAACCATTCCTCATTGAATGCCAGATGCATTAAATCAGCATGGAGGACCTTACCAACCCATACCCTGCCACTTTGACTGATTTGGAGGAGAATGCGACCCATTTGCATTAATTTGGCTGCTAAAATGTCACTTCTGGCCGTGCTGAAGAAGAATGCGACCCATTAGCATTAAAACAGGTTGTTGAAACGTCGCTTCTGGCCATTATCACGTTTCAGAGCCGTTTCTCAATTTTCTCTCTCCAGACTACACCAAAACTGAGATTAGCCCCAGAATCATGTAGAGGATTTCAACTAGCTTTCCGTTGATATCAAGAACGTACAAATCCGAGCTCTGGATCAAAAGTTATGATGATCTGAAGATTTAGGGCACGGAACAGACCAAAACGGATTTTGAAATATTTTCCCGCGCTTCGCCACCTAGACGACACGTGGCAGGCTCTGATTGGACTGAATAATTCTCTCTCCTCCACCTTTCGGCGGGATTTCTTTTGAAATTTCCTTGTGGGCCCCTTAAACTTGGACACGTGGCGCTATTTCATTGGTTCGGATCAGTGCTTCGAAAACTCACCCTTTGACTTTTTTGACCTTTTCTCCTTGTGACACGTGTCATGATTTGGTTGGTTCTCGGACCTGCCGGCTCTTTCGCGCCCTTCGCGTCTTTTTGTCCCGGATGTCCCAAACCGTTTGGGACATAAACCTCCGATCCGCCCGAAATGGGCTTCCTTGTCCCTCATTCGGCCGATGACACGTGGCGCTGCTTAATTGGCTTTCGGCTCCTTCGGCGATCCGCGTCCCGCGCGTCCCTTTGTCCCATATTTCTTTGTGCTCCTTGTGCTGATTTCGTGCGAACCGGCCGGTTCGCGCCTCTTTGTCCCATTTATCCGATGCTTTGCTTCGGACTGTCTCGACCTTTTTCGCCCGGTTCGGCCGGTTCGCGTACTCGCGGCCCAAATGTCCCATTGTGTTTCGGATTGTTTGTGCTGATTTCGCCCGGTCCGGCCGGTTCGCGTCCTTTTGGCCCGCTTGTCCCAAAGGCGACCCTCTCAGCAGTTAGCCAATTTTTTCTCTTTCGGCCGGATCGGCTTTTCGCGCCCGCCGCGTACTTTTGGCCCGATTGTCCCAAATGCTTAGCGGGCCGCCTGGAGGATTTTCGCCCGATTCGGCCGGTTCGTGTCTTTCGCGTACGTTCGTTCCAATTGTCCCAAAGGCTACCTTGAGACTAGGACTTAGCCGATTTTCACAATTTTTCCTGGATCAACCTACTTGCCTTCTGCAACTTTTTTCACATTTTCTCAGAGCTTGCTCCTTCCTTCTTTGGCCAGGGGAGTTAGAAAAATATCTGAGGGAACCTCAGAAACATGATGTTTGCTCTGAATCAATCAATGTGCCTGGGACTTGAATATTCTGATGCATGTTATCAAAATTACCTAGGGGGGTGAATTTTGGATAACAGGAATTCGTTGTTGTTGGGTTGTAATTGCTTTAGTGTATTATTTAGGAATTTAATTCCGTTTCTCTAACTGCTCTATGTTTTAGTGGAATTGGGAGAACAAGGTCGTCGCCCTCCCCTGCCAATTTCCCGTTGAACCCCCAGATAGTTAATACTCTCCTCCATAGAGCCCTAGTTGATTAACTATTTTTAGAGGTTGAAAGTCAAAATAGGAGTCTTGCTTGTTGTTGCTTTTTAGGTGGTTAATATAAACACATGCTAGTTTAGTTTTGGAGAGGAGAAAAGACAAAGATGTACTATTTTCTGAAGAGTTAATCATAGTTGCTGTTAATAGCTGTTAGGCTTCTTGCTTCTGATGTGCTTAATACGTATATTCAATGTTTTTCTATTGATCAACATTACTAGATTACAAGGTTGGTTTACTGCTGTTTTCCTATCAGCTTCATACAGAGCTGTTGTAAGTAGCATACGTATGTATTGAGATTGTATTGCAGGTAGTTTTTGATTGCATTAGGTGGTATCAGAGCACCATGGCCCAAAGGGATTGTATGTGAACTAGGTAGGAAGAGGCATAGGAATACAAGACAGGGGAAACATACAAGATGAACTAGGAAGGATAGTTTAGAGGCCATTGAGGTTAGCTTGACTCCTGAGGATGTAAAGGAACAACAGAAGGTTCAAAGAGCTCAAGTTGGAGCCATAAATCCCATGGAAAGGCTTATTGAAGTTGTAGCCAAACAAGGAGCCAGGGTTATGAAGTCCTTGATTTTAAAGGTGAACTAAATCTATAAGTGTTCATGGATTGGATTCAAGAGTTAGAGAAATACTATGAGATGGAAAGAATCAAGGAAGCTGGTCCACTAAAAGTAGCAGGATCAAAAATGAAATCTCATGTTGCCCTATGGTGGGATAATCTCCAAAATGTTAGGAGAAGACAAGGGAAAGAGAATCAGAATGAGGCCAAAGATGCTAAAACATTTAAAAGCTAAATTTATGCTCTCTAATTATCAACAAAAGCTTTTTAGGGAGTTTCAAAGTCTAAGGAAGAAAATAGTCATCAATACAAACTTATACTGAACAGTTCTTGAGGCTGCAAATCGGAACTGATTTACAGTTTACTAGAAGATGATGAGCAGGAGATGGCAGGATACATCAATGGTCATAGATTTCAACTCCAAGATGAGCTAGCCCTACTCAAAGTGAGCAACATGGATGAGGTGTATCAGTTTACCTTGAAAACAAAGGAAAATTAGAATAGGTGGGGCAAGTTGGTGAGCGAAAGGGTGGCAGCAATTTAAGTAGAGGAAGAGAAAGTTCTAAAAATATAAAAAAATTAGGCAAGAGAAAAGTAAAGAGCCGCAGCCTGATCATGGTGGAAGATGTGGTTTTAGAGGTTGGGGTAGAGGTAGAAGCTAACAAAGGTTTGGGTATTAGAGACCCCTGAAGTGTTATAATTGTGGCGGCCTCATAGAGCCATTGACTGTTCTGAAAATTCTATAGTTTCCAATGGAGCTGTGATGACCTAGGAGGAACCACAAGTAGAAGAAATTGAAGCCGAGACTAGAGAGAACTTAATAGCAAGAGAGCAAGAAGCTGATGGCAGATTGAAGAAGAAAGAGTGTGTTCCAGAAAAAATGCAAGCGTAAAGACAAATTGCGTAAGGGAATTGTAACTGATAACCAGGTACGTAAAGAAATGGTGCAAAAATAATAGCTTGCTTGCATTCTTAAGTTGAATCCTAATAGTATTTCTTGGTTGAAAAACGGTCATAGTGTGCTTGTTTAGTTGATTTTAAAATTGGTCCTTATGAAGACAAAGTGTTATGTGACATAGTGCCAACGGATGTTTGTCATTTGTTGTTGGGAAGGCCCTAAAATTATGACCGAAAAGTAATCCATCATGGGAAAGAGAACACTTATGAAGTACAACTTGAGGGGAGGAAGCATCTTTTAAAACCATGGAGAGAGGAGGGGGAAGCTGAAATATCCCTAGTAGTAATAGGCTACAAAAAATTCTCTAATCAAACTAATGGATAAGTTTGTTATCTTTTATGCCTTGATGAAGAGAGGAGACATGAAGAGAAACTCCCACAAGAGGTGCAAGAGCTATTAGCAAGCTATTTTGATGGAACCCCAATAGACTTATTGGCAGGCTTGCCTCCTTCACGAGGCATCCCACATCACATTGATTAAGTTTCAGGATCAAAATTTCCTAATCAAGCTGCCTATAGGTTAGCTCCACAAGAAAATGAGTAAATGAGATGGAAAATATCAGATTTGTTAGAGAAAGGGTTCTGAAGGGAGAACATGAGTCCTTGTGCCACACTAGCTTAACCAATGTTTTAAAAATCGGAATCGGACTCGGAACCGGCCGAGGTCTGGACCGGAAACCGAACCGGAAACCGGACCGGTTCAAACTTAATGAACCGGTTTACTAAAAAATACATAAAATTTTATATTTTTAATGAAAATAATATATTTGAAAGGTTAAAAACCATAATTCCAACAATTATACACAAAATATGCATAGTTTGCTCATGTATATAGTACCATAGTTGGAATACTCGCATTCGGCAAATACTCGACAGACCCCCTCAAAAGAAAACTCAGCAAAAACTTGGCAATATTCGGCCAATACTCGAGAATACTCGGCAACTTAAAAATACTCAAATTTCTTTAAAAAAACATAAATTTGCAGCCAAATTGTGTATTTGTAGCATTTTCTTTCATTGCTATTAATGTTTTCTTTTTGTTGGGAACTTTACGATAGCATTCAGTCTTGTGTCTGAGGATGCGCAAATTGGAGTGTAAACACAAAAAAACCCTTAAAATAGCAAAAGAAAAACCTACATATCTGTTGATATGTGAAGTCAACGTTTGAATAAACAGGTTGCGACCCAAGCTGACAGGTCGGACGATTAGTCCGAGCACGGGAGAATACTCGCCGAGTTTTGGAAAGCTATCCAGTATTTTTAATTACTAATATGTCTACAGGCGACCAAAGCTCATGATTCTTTCAGAAGATTGAAAGAAGTTGCTTGGTCCAAAAAGGTTCAAAAACGTATTTTATGAAAATAAGAAAAATATTGCCATCAATGTGTAGAGCTCGATAAAATATACACTTTTTAAAAAAATGGCAACTAAAACGGAGGCACATAATGAAAGTTATGGTACATGCAAATTTTTGCTGTTACATCTTCCCGGACCCTTTCCAAAAATGGCAATTTTTTTTCTTTCCTTGTATTTTCTTCACCAAAAATCCAAAAATAGGAAAGAAAATGCCAAAAAAGGAAAAAAACCTGACTCGGCCGGTTCAGGATGAAACCGGACCAGCTCGACCGGTTTGGTACTAAACCGGCCGGTTCTTTACAAAACCGGTCGGTTCAGTACTTAACCAGTCGAACGGTCCGGTTTTTTAACCGGTTCATGTCTAAATATGTTGAACCGGTCGAACCGGCCAGTTCTGGTTCCGGTTCAGCCGGTTTATAAAACATTGAGCTTAACTATCACCAAAGAAAAGAGGAAAACGGAGAATGTGTGTGGACTCTAGAGCCATCAACATTGATCACAGTGAAGTACCGATATCCATTACCTAGAATGGATGACATGTTAAATAGCTTGGTGGGTGCAAATTTTTTCTCCTAAGTGGATATGAGGAAATGGTTACCATCAAACCCAGATCTGAAATGGACATGAATAGAGTACAACCTTTAAAGGATTGGTATATACTAGTGGTTAGTGATGTCATTCTAAATGTCTAATGGTCTTGCCACTTTTATGTAAACTATGAACCAAATATTTAGACCTTGCATTGGAAAGTTTGTTATAGTTTACTTTGATGATATTTTGAATTTAGAAGATATGGGGAAGAGCATTTGGAGCATTTGATAAGAGTGTTTGATGCAGTTAAGAGTGGAAAGGTTGTTTGTAAATCTTAATAAAAGCGAATTTTGTAGAGAAAAGTTGGTACTCTTGGGTAGTGTGATTTCAACACAAGGAATGAACATGGACCCAAGAAAAGATTAAGGCCATACTTGAATGGCCTATCCCTAAAAGTATAACAGAGGTGAAGAGATTTCATAGATTAGTAAATTCTTATAAGAGATTTATCAAGTAATTCAGTAGTATAAGTGCTCCAAGGGGAAACCTTTTTCTTGGACTCAAATAGTTGGAAAAAGTGTTGTACAACTTAAAAATAAGGCAATGAAAGCTTCAATTCTTGCTTTATCAAAATTTAAGAATATTTTTACCGTGGATCCTGATGCTTCAGTTGTGGCAATTGGAAGAGTGTTAAGTCAAGAAGGCAAGCCAATCGCCTATTTTAGTGAAAAACAAAATGACACCGAAAAAAGGTATGACACTTATGATAAAGAGTTGTATGCTATCGTTTAATCCTTTAAAACAATGGAGGTGTTATCTATTGCATGAGAATTTGTTTTTTTCGACAAACAATCAAGTGCTGAAGTATATAAATTCTCAAGCCATGCCAAATGGGTCTCATTTTTTTGCAAAATTATACATTTATAGTGCAACATGTGAGTGGAAAAACTAATACTACAGTTGACGCTTTAAGTGAGAGATGTCACCTACTTGTTACAATGACTGATCAAGCAGTTAGATTTGAAGAAATGAAGAATGAATATGCATGTGATCCATACTTCAACAAAATTATTGGTTCTCTAAACAATCTAACAACTGCATGTGGGGAATTTTTGATGTGGGAGCATAACTTCCGAAGACCATAACTTTTGATCCGACCATCGAATCGTCTTGAAATTTTCCAAGGTGCTAAATTCTAAATAGTAATATGCCATGACCAATTTTTCACAAAGGCTGGGTGCCATTTTGGCATTTTTCGGGACCAAATTCCTTCATCTAGTGATCTAAAATTGGCTCCAAACCTTTTTTAGTTTTGTCTAGAACTTAGAGTTGTAATAACTTTTGTTTTGCTTTATACAATAAGCTAAGATTTGGCGCAAGCCTTCATTCATGAAGGCATATTTTGTACGCAAAAATTTGGGGGGCCATTCGAGGTGTTTTACTAGTAGGTATTTTTTTTGTGTTTAAGGGTTTCTTGACATTTTAGGGTTTTTTTAATACGTAGAACCAATTCATGCCCAATACAACACATATTTGATCCACTTTAATGTTTCCCGAGTCCCGATAATGACCTGAAAACATTACAAAAGTTGTGGGGACCACTTTAATGTTTTCCAAGGGACACGTGCCTTTTCTCATTTCACTAATAATTTTCAAATGCGGTTTTCGGCGGTGTTTTCCGGCAAAACATTGCCCGTCCGGGAAAATGGCAGGCCAAGCAGGGCGCAAAAGTGTAGCCAATGTGGGGCCCACTCGCTGCGTAGGATCCCGCAGGATGACATGTCTTCTGCGGGACCCACCATCGCTTTCTTTCTGTATGAATATATTCGTTTCGATGGAGTCTCAGATGTAAGGGTCAGGGTCACCATCGTCGAATGTATAGTACACCAGGTGATTTATATATTTGCAGATATGCAATGAATATATATCTGCCATCTTCTTCCTTTTGCATTGTGGATATATCCAGGAGATGAGACTGATGGCGTCTGATCATGGACAGAAAGTGTTGTTTATCTATGCAGTTGCACTGCTATGCTTAGGCACCTGTGCTCACAAGGATTTGTCTCTGACCATGTGGAAAAACTCTTTCAGGTTGGTGCTTTGCTTTCCTCTGCATTTTTCTTTGTGACTAGCATAACTTCATTTACTTAACAGAGCTTTTCAATCATATCAACATTAACAACAGTTTACATATAGGTCCAAGATGTTAGCAGTTTAATTGTAATGAATGGCACTGGTAAGCTGTTATAGGTCCATAACTGTATAAAATTGTGTTGTAACCATCATGGGTTATATTTGAGCATAAATCATGTTTAAGAGCATGACTCGGGTTTAAATTACATCGCGGAACTATTATGGGGTATATTTGAGCATAAATCATGTTTAAGAGCATGACTCAAGTTTAAATTACATTCTGTTACTATTTTGGAGAATATTTGAGCATAAATCATGCTTAAGAGTGTGACCCAGGTTTAAATTACGGTGTGTGTTATAACAGTAATGGGTTATCATTGAAAATAATTGTTATTGAAGAGCTTGACCTGGGTTCAAATGGCTTTCCATAACTCTAACACATCTAATGCATGACCCAGGTTCAAATTACCTTTAACCATATTTAGCACACATAACCCAGGTTCAAATCATCTTCCATAATCTTATAGTGCATCCTGTTTTGTTGTGCTGTAATAATTATAAGCTTTATTTGGGTGAAACTTATGTTTAAGAGCATGAGTCAGGTTCAAATCACCTTCACCTTTATAACTCACTTATTGCACATGTAGTCAGGTGGCATGTCAAATTATAAAACTCTATAAATCTATAGCACGAGTAGTCAGGTTGAACCATTTTATAATAAATGCAATCAGGCTGTGTTAGAAGAATTATAAGGTATATTCGAGTGTGTATGCTAACAATTATGGGATAACATGTGAGCAATCAGGTTGTGTTAGAAGAATTATAGGGTATATTGGAGTGTGTATGCTAACAATTATGGTATACATATGAGCATTACCATATTGACAAGATCTTAAGAATGTGGTCCAAGCTTAGCCCTGTCACTTCAAACTAGGTTTATCATGAAAAACATCAGTCAATGTTGTGGGTGTATAAGTTTTAAATAAGTACCCCATGTGGTTTGATAGTTATTTACAATCATTTCAAGTTCCATGGGTATGAGATTGTTTAGATTTCTGTGTATATGATTTATTCTGATACAAGATTGTCTATGTTATAACAGACCATTTGAGTTTTAGGAAAACCCCACACAAGTGTAATTGCAAAAAAATGCTGCTTAGGACTAAGAGGATGGGTGTACATGTGATTTTTTACCCATTCATTTGCATGCACTTTTGGTTTGCCTGATCAGTAAGGGTACAATGACAGGCACATCCGGCCATCTTATTGGGGTGTACCATCAAACTATAAGAATGGTTTGATGGCTGCAACATTTACACAGAAACCATATATTTGAATATGATGCATCTGCCTTAGAAGTTAGCACTATGCCATGGCCCACTGTGCCAAATAGATGCATAATTTTGATGTACAGAAGCTTTATCCCTTCTGCTAGTTGTGCTGGATGCATTACTTCTGCACTTAAGTCTAGTTTCCTACCTGCATTTATCGAATGCAAGTGTAGTTATTGTGTAATGTGTGTAGTGTGTTCCCTAGACTATAGAATGATGCCATCTGAGGAAGCTGCAAGCTTATGGAAGGTGGCAAAATCCAATCTTATTTCTTAGAAATTGTACCCGAGATGCATGCTTTTGCTGCTGCTTTAGGATTAAGGATTATTCTGTTAACAAATTCCATCTCTAATAAGTGTTGTGTTTTTCTAATTTTTTAATTTGATCTGGTGAGGAATAGAGCTCAAATGCCATGTTAAGTGCCCAAGTTGAAAGCTTGCCTGCACAGAAGTTCTTCAGCAGGAAGAACACCCCAGTTGCAGAAGGCCAAGCCCTCCAGATGTCTTCAGGTTATACCTAATGACAAGAGGAATCACCTCAGCCCCACGCATAGTAAATCTCAATAATCTGACCTGTGCCAAGGGGGTTTTTCCTATTGGATTGGATGGGTCAAGAAAGATTGAGTTGGGAAGGTACCCTTAAATCAACCTTGGTCATTTCTATGCAATATTTATCTCAACCAATCTGGGATTATATGGGGGAATTAGGAATCACAGTCACTAACTGGGTGGTAATTTTCTGTTGCACTTAGCATTTCAGGTCACGTTTTTTAATATAAACTAGTCGCCTACAAGATCACATCATGAATCATTTGACCCATTTCCTACAATTTTGAGCATAACAACTTTCAACAGAGAGCCCTGATAGTTCATTCAACTGATCAAAGGGTGTGTAGATGGGAGAAACAGAAATGCTAACGCAGTTCCACAGAGGAAAATACAGCTCCTATTTATCTTCTGCAGTGGTCCCATGTTAAGTTTTAAAATCTAAAACAGTAACAGAAGGAATATTTTCCAAAAATGGTGGAGCCGTCACTCTTTTAGTAGGAAACTTCTAGGGTCTGCTTATGATGTGTGTCTAGAAGATTGCAGCCTGAGAATTCTGAGGGAGCTTTACTGCCAAATAGAAACTGTTATCTGGTGAGACTTTTCTCAAATATTATCTTCTGAATCAAAATCCTTAAAAACTGGATCCTGCAGGGCACTAGTTTGTATCCTATGGGAACATTCAGCTGCAAATGGCTCCACATTTTTTTCAGCGTTTCTGAAGTCTTGTTTTTTCTTAATAAAGAACCAGTTTCATTCCCTATTTTGAACAGGATCAGATTTTGACTCCTTTCCACAAGTGATTTCTTTTCAACATAGAGCCCTTGAAAAAGTTTATATGATATTAGTTTGACCAAATAGAAAGGTAAAGCAGTTTTGGTGCAGCACCTAGTAGTTTCAATCTACTAATTGATCTCCACTACTACAGCAATATGTGTAGATGTCATGAAAAGGGACTTCTATCTTTTTCACAAAAATATCTGGGACCCAATGGCATGCCACAAATTCCAATTCTGTAGGGTGTGTTGCTAAGTTAAGTGGTTGATGTCGCAGCCCTTATATAGTTGCACCCACTGAGGTGCATAAGTCAAACATCATGAGATCACTCCCCATAAATTATTTATAGGCAGAAACATTATAGACCAGAATGTCGCTGAGAGTGTGCATAGGCACAGATGGTTGGGGTTTAAGGTTTGACAGTTTTCAAGTTGCAAAAATTTCAGTGGTATTTTATGTTTTTAACTCTGCCAAAATTGTCAAGATTGAGAGCTATGCATTTTCATATATCTGAAGTCTCACAAGCTCTAGGATGCCAGGAAACGCCTGGGGGGGTCCTGTTTCCCCTTAGAAATGTTTCCGAAACGTTTCAGGCAAAGGAAACGGGGGGGGGAACGGCAAAAACGTTTCCGGAAATGGCCGGAAACGCATTTCCGGAAATGTGCCAGGCGTTTCCGGAAACGGCACAGGCATTTCCGGAAACATTTTTGCCGTTTCCTACGCTTTTTACTTTTTAAAACTGACTTTACTTTTTAAAAAATGAAAAAACTTTGCATTAAATGAACCCTAACCCTAATACAACTACCTAGACTTCCTAAACACACTTCCTAAAAGCTATATAATGACCTCTTGGGTCCATTCTAAATCACACTCTCATTTTTCTCTTGCTAAATACAGTTTTCATTAAACTAGCATTTTGCATTGTGAAGAGCAAAGAGACATCAAGGAGCAGCTTGAAGGAAGAGTTTAGGACGTGTTGCTAAGAGCTAAAGGCTTCAAGGAGGAATTTCAAATCAGATTTGGAAGGTGGGATTGACTTCAAGGAGGAAAAACCAGGTATTTTTCAAGTTTTTTTTTTTTTTTTTGTTAAAGAAAATGTTAATGTGATCAATGATCACAAATGATGTGTGCATTATGCACACATCATTCATGATCATTGATCATGATGTCAATATGTAGGTTTAATTTAGTAATTTTAAAACTCTATGCTTAAAAAAATAAAAAATGTAACATTTTCTTTGCGTTTTTAAAATAAAAAGCATATATTCTTTTTTAAAATTATAAATATCATCCGAACTCTGTGTATGCTCTCACCTCGCACCTATATGGTGACCTTGGTGATCAAAAGCAGAATAGGATGTGTAGGGTTTTTAAATTTAATTCTTTTTTGTTTTTTTAAAAAGTTTATTTTGTTTTTTTAAATTAATAAATCCGAACTCTGTGTATGCTCTCACCTCGCGCCTATACGGTGACCTTGGTGATCAAAAGCAGAATAGGATGTGTAGGGTTTTTAAATTTAATTCTTTTTTATTTATTTTTAAAAGTTTATTTTGTTTTTTTAAATTAATAAATCCGAACTCTGTGTATGCTCTCACCTCGCACCTATACGGTGACCTTGGTGATCAAAAGCAAAATAGGATGTGCACTGTAGGGTTTTTAAATGTAATTCTTTTTTGTTTTTTTTTTTAAAGTTTATTTTGTTTTTTTAAATTAATAAATCCGAACTTTGTATGCTCTCACCTCATGCCTATACGGTGACCTTGGTGATCAAAAGCAGAATAGGATATGTAGGGTGTGGTTCTAAGTTTATGTTTTTATTTTTCAGTGCACGTTTGATTCAATGGCATCCAGTTCAGCTTCAGTGGGAGGGCATGGGGAAGGGGAAGAAAGCCAAAGTGGGGGTGTGGATCCTAGAGCTCCTCTTTGGAGACATGTGCAAGTTGTGGAGAACCTTGTTGGCGGTGGCTCTCGAGTTTGGGTATGCAATCATTGCCAAATACAATTTAAATCCTCTTATACCCGACTCAAAGCTCATTTAATGGGGAAATCAGGAACGGGGATTAGAAAATGTGGCAAGGTTGAACCGAAACATATATTGGCATATCTGAAAGAGCAAGAGGAGGCTGATATGGAAGCTTCAAGAGCTAGATTTAAAACTGCTCCTTTGCAAAATAGGGGTTCACAAAAACCACCCAACCCATCAAACCATCCTTTTATCCAAGTTGCAGTTGAAACTCCAACAGAGGGAGAGTGTTTGTCACGAAAGAGAATTTCCAAAGGCCCATTAGAGCAAGCATTTGCAAATGAGAAAAGGGATGTTGCTGATGAGTTGGTTGCTCGATGCATTTATGCATGTGGGCTGCCCTTCAATGTGTTGCGCTCACCTTATTGGCAACAAATGGTGAGAGGTATTAATGATGCACCGAAAGGGTATAAAAGCCCTAGTTATGAGAAGGTGAGAACCACATTGTTGGCGAAAGAAGTGGCCCATGTACATACTTCTTTGCAGCCAATTAGGGATTCATGGAAGGACTCAGGGGTATCTATCATTTCAAATGGATGGAAAGATGCCCGAAATAGACCCCTAATCAACATTGTTGCAGTGTGCCCTAAAGGGCAATGTTCTTAAGGGCTGTTGATTGTGAGGGTGAAGTGAAAGATGCTCAATTTATTGCTAATATTTTGATTGAGGCTATTGAGTCAGTGGGCCCTGCAAGCGTTGTCCAAGTCATCACAGACAATGCCAAAAATTGTAGAGCAGCAGGGATGATTGTTGAGGGGAGATATGAGCACATTTTTTGGACACCTTGTGCAGTACACTCCTTGAATTTGATGCTGCAGAAGATTGGCAAAATACCATGGATTGAGGAAGTTTATACAGAGGCAAATGAGATCCAAATGTTTGTCACAAATCATCATATGTCCCAGGCTATCTTTAGGAGGTTCTCGACATTGGAGTTGCTGAAGGTAACCAAACAATTTCCTAGTTTCTAATTTTTATTTGCTAACTTTTTATGAAATATCAAATTATCAATTGAATTCCTTTTAAATTTAATTTTATATTTTATTAACTTGCTTTAATTTATTTTAATAGGTTGCTGAAACAAGATTTGCCTCTCACACGCTCGTCTTGAGATGACTTGTGAAGGTAAAGCAAGCCTTAAGGCTTATGGTGATTGATGATGTTTGGACCGTGTGGAGGCAATCAAACACAGAAAGAGCCATCAAAGTAAAATCAGTGATACTTGATGATATTTGGTGGGCAAAGGTTGCATACTTGCTTAGTTTTACTGAGCCCATTTTATCTATGATTAGATATACAGACACAGATAATGCTTGCATAGGGGAGATCTATGATGGCATTGACTCTATGCTTGAAAAAATTAGAGACATCATACAACAAAAAGAGCAGGATCCTGAAGAAAAATTCTACAGTGAAGTTAAGAACGTGATCATGAGAAGGTGGAATAAAATGACCACCCCATTGCATCTCCTAGCCTATGCCCTGAATCCCAAATTTTATAGCAGTGAAATACTTGCACTACCTGGTAGGCAAAAACCATATGATGACCATGAAGTTGCAAGTGGAGCTAAGGCAGCATTCCAAAGGCTTTTTCCTGATCCAGATGTAACTAGTGCGGTCCGCTGTGAAATGACGCTCTTTGTCTCTTCATCTAATAGTAGCATGGGTGAAATAGATGCAACACTTGACAGGTACAAGATGCCCCCATGCATGTGGTGGTGTGCACATGGCCATGATGCCAAGTGGCTGCGACCTGTTGCCATTAAAATCCTTTCACAGGTATCAAATATTAAAATGAAATCAAAAGTTTGTTTATTAATTAAAAATGTATGTTCTTACTTCTTAGTAAATTAATATTATTACTATTAGTATTACTAATTGAAAATTTCTAACTTCTTTTTTGTAACAGGTGGCTAGCAATTCTTCAGCAGAGCGGAATTGGAGTACATATTCCTTCATCCACTCAGTCAAACGGAACAAGTTAGCATCCAAGAAGGCTGAGGATTTAGTGTATGTGCATTCCAATTTGCGCATTCTATCACACAAGAGTGAAGCCTATGTTAGAGGTCCCAACAAACTTTGGGATATTGATCCTGAGACTAGCGACTTTGATGCTTCTGCTGCAACTCTTAGCCAACTTTCACTGCTTGGCATTGATGAAGAAGAATCAGGATCTTTTGCAGAAGGGAGGGAGAGTGGAGCTAGTGGGAGTGGAGATGTCGGTGCTAGTGCTGTTCATGGAGATGATTATGAGGAAATCTAGATGATATATTCTAGAATCTAGATTATTATTATGTATATGTGAATCATTGAAATTGTAACCATGTTGAATGATGACTCTTTAGAACTTAGAGGTTCAAATTTCAATGAATTCAAAATATTTTGAGTGCTTTATCAATTATCTCTTATGGTCTACAATTATAAAATGAGTACTATGCATATATATATATATATATATATATATATATATATATATATATATATATATGTATATATAGATTAATATATGTACGGACGTTTCCGTCGACGTTTCGTATCCAAGGTTTTTTGAAAATTGCCGTTTCCGCGTTTTGTACCCGTTTCCGTTTCCGTTTCCTGTAAACTTAGTAATTCACTAATAATAGCAGTTTCTCTAACTGCTCTATGTTTTAGTGGAATTGGGCGAACAAGGGCATCGCCCTCCCCTGCTACTGTCTTGTTGAACCCCCAGATAGATAATATTGTCCCACATAGAACCCTAGGTTGAAAGTCAAAATAGGAGTCTTGCTTGTTGCTTTTTTAGGTCGTTAATATAAACGCATGCTAGTTTAGTTTTGGAGAGGAGAGAAGAGTTAATCAGAGTTGCTATTAATAGCTGTTACATTTCTTGCTTCTGCTGTGCTTGATACTTATATTCAATGTTATGTTATTGATCGACATTACTAGATTACAAGGTTGGTTTAATGCTGTTTTCCTATCAGCTTCATACAGAGCTGTTGTAAGTAGCATACGTATGTATTGAGATTGTATTGCAGGTAGTTTTGATTGCATTAGGTGGTATCAGAGCACCATGGTCCAAAGGGGATTGTATGTGAACTAGGTAGGAAGAGGCATAGGAATACAAGACAGAGGGGAAACATACAAGATGAACTAGGAAGGATAGTTTAGAGGCCCTTGAGGTTAGGTTGACTCCTGAGCATGTAAAGGAACAACCAGAAGCTCAAAGAGCTCAAGTTGGAGCCATAGATCCTATGGAGAAGCTTATTGAAGTTGTAGCCAAACAAGGAGCCGGGGTTAAGATTAAAATCCTTGATTTTAATGGTGAACTAAATCTATAAGTGTTCATGGATTGGATTCAAGAGTTAGAGAAATACTATGAGATGGAAGGAATCAAGGAAGCTGATCCACTAAGGGTCAAAGTTGCAGCATAAAAAATGAAATCTCATGCTGCTCTATGTTGAGATAATGTTCAAAAGCTTAGGAGAAGACAAGGGAAAGAGAATCAGAATGTGGTCGAAGATGCTAAAACATTTAAAAGCTAAATTTATGCCCTCTAACTATCAACAAAAGCTTTTTAGGTAGTTTCAAAGTCTAAGGCAGAAAGAGTCATCAATACAAACTTATACTGAACAGTTCTTGAGGCTGCAAACCGGAACTGATTTGCTAGAAGATGATGATCATGCGATGGCAGGATACATCAATGGCCTTAGACTTCAACTCCAAGATGAGCTATCCCTGCTCAAAGTAAAGAATTGGTGCAAAAGTAATAGCTTGACTGCATTCCTAAGTTGAATCCTAATAGTATTTATTGGTTGAAAAAGGATCATAGTGTGCTTGTGAATCAATCTTGTTTAGTTGATTTTAAAATTGGTCCTTGTGAAGAAAAAGTGTTATGTGACAGTGTGCCAATGGATGTTTGTCATTTGTTGTTGGGAAGGCCCTAACAATATGACCGAAAAGTAATCCATCGTGGGAAAGAGAACACTTATAAAGTACAAATTGAGGGGATGAAGCATCTTTTAAAACCATGGAAGGAGGAGGGGGCAGCTGAAATATCTCTAGTAGTAATGGGTTACAAAAGATTCTCTAATTAAACTAAAGGATAAGTTTGTTATCTTTTTTGCCCGGGTGAAGAAAGGAGACATGAAGAGAAACTCCCACAAGAGGGGCAAGAGCTATTAGCAAGCTAAAATGATGGAACCCCAACAGACTTACTGGCAGGCTTGCCTCCTTCACGAGGCATTACACATCATATTGATTTAGTGTAAGGATCAAAACTTCGTAATCAAGCTGCCCATAGGTTATCTCCACAAGAGAATGATGAAATGAGATGGAAAATATCAGATTTGTTAGAGAAAGGGTTCTGAAGCGAGAGCATGGGTCCTTCCACCACACTAGCTTAACTATCACCAAAGAAAGGAGGAAAATGGAGAATGTGTGTGGACTCTAGAGCCATCAACAGGATCACAGTGAAGTACCAATATCCATTACCTAGAATGGATGACGTATTGAATAGCTTGGTAGGTGCAAAAATATTCTCCAAAGTGGATTTGAGGAGTGGCTACCATCAGATCCAGATCCAAAAGGAACATGAATGGAATGTGGCCTTTAAGACCAAGGATGGCTTGTATGAGTGGCTAGTGATGTCATTCTAAATGTGTAATGATCTTGCCACTTTTATGCAAACTATGAATCAAATATTTAGACCTTGCATTGGAAAATTTGTTATAGTTTACTTTGATGATATTTTTGAATTTAGAATATATAGGGAAGAGCATTTGGAGCATTTGAGAAGAGTGTTTGATACAATTAAGAGAAGAAAGGTTGTTTGTAAATCTTAATAAAAGCGAATTTTGTAGAGAAATGTCGGTATTCTTGGGTAGTGTGATTTCAGCAAAAGATGGACCCAGAAAATATTAAGGCCATATTTGAATGGCTGATCCCTCAAAGCGTAACAGATGGGAAGAGCTTTCATAGATTAATAAATTTTTATAAGAGATTTATCAGGAATTTTAGTGGTAAAAGTGCTTCATTAACCAATTGTACCAAGGGGAAATCTTTTTCCTGGACTCAAGTAGTTGAAAGAAGTGTTGTACAACTTGAAAACAAGGTGATGGAAGCTTCAAATCTTGCTTTATCAGACTTTGAGAAGATTTTTACCGTGGATTGTGATGCTTCAGTTGTTGCAATTGGAAGAGTGTTAAGTCAAGAAGGCAAGCCAATCACCTATTTCAGTGAAAAACAAAATGAAACTAAAAAAAGGTATGGCACTTATGATAAAGAGTTGTATGCTAGCACTCAATCCTTGAAACAATGGAGGTGTTATCCACTGCATAGAGAATTTGTTTTGTTGACAGACAATCAAAGTGCTGAAGTATATAGATTCTCAAGCCAAGTTATCTCATAAGCATGCCAAACAGGTCTTATTTTTTTACAAAATTATAAATTTATAGTGCAACATGTCAGTGGAAAAACTAATATTGCAGCTGATGCTTTAAGTGAGAGACGTCACCTACTTGTTACAATGACTAATGAAGCAGTTAGAATTGAAGAAATGAAGAATGAATATGCAGGTTATCCATACTCCAACAAAATTATTGGTTCTCTAAACAATCTAGCAATTGCATGTGGGGAATTTTATGATGAATATTTATTTAGTGATGGTTTTTTGTTTAAGGGACTCCAACTTTGTCTTCCCATTGGATCTAGGAGGGAAAGGCTGATTAGAGAAATGCATTCAAATGGCTCGGGAGGTCATTTTGATAGAGACAACTTACACCTTAGTAAGTGACAAGTTTTTTTGGCCTTAGATGAGGAAGGTATCAATAAAATTGTTTCTACATGCAAATTTCATCAAGTGTCTAAAGGAAGACAGTAAAACAATGGTTTGTATAAACCCTTACCGGTGTCTTAAAAACCATGGCTTGATATTTCAATGGATTTTGTCTTGGAATTGGCTCTCACTAAGAGAGATAATGATTCAATTTTGGTTGTGGTGGTATAGTTATCTAAAATGGCCCACTGTATTCTATGTAAGAAAATTAATGATGCAAGATTGTTGATTTGTTCTTCAAAGAGGTCATGCATTTGCATGTGCTGTCTAAAACAATCCCAAGTGACTAGGATATAAATCTTCTTTGTCACTTTTGGAGAAAGGTTGAAAGTAAATAGCAACAAGAAGTTAGGCAACGGAAGTGGTGAATAGAAGCTTGGAAAAATTTCTGTGGTGTATACTTGGGAATAGCCCAAAATAGTGAGATCGTCTTATCATCACAAGCACAACTTACTTTCAATCCCAACATCAACAGGTCTATAGGTAAATCTCCTTTTCATATTGTTTTTGGAAACAATCCAAAAGGAGTAGTGGATTTAATTCATCTTCCTGTGGAGAAACGGAATAGACGAGATGCTTCGAACTTTGTGAAGCATATAAATGAAGTGCAACAAGAAGTTAGGCAAAGGTTGCAAATAGTAAATGAATATTTTAAAATTCATGCAGACTTGCACCGGAGAGAAATGGTGTACCTGCATATAGAAAGGTTTCCTCAAAGCACTTATAATAAGTTGAAACCAAAGAAATATGGTCATTGCAAGGTTCTCAAAAAGATTAATAAGAATGCATACTTGATAGATTTGCTTGAACAATTTGACATTAGTCCTATATTAGATGTTGCAAATCTTTATCCCTATCATGTAGGCTTGGAAGAAGTTCAGGAGGAGAGTGTGCTTAGAGAGCAGACTGGACACTTGCAAAAGAAAGAGAGAGGGCAGATTGAGAAGATAGTGAACAGCAAGATTACTACTACACAGGCCAAGAATTATAAGTTGTATATAGTGAAATGGAAAGGATTACTAGATTTTGATAACACCTGCATCACAGAAGAGGAGCTTATGACGTTAGCAAAACAAGATTCAGCTGAACCAGAAGGATCAAAATTTTGAAAGGGTAGGATGATGTATACCCATCCACCTTACTGAGATATTTAAGTGTTCTACTAAAAATAGTAAATTCTAATCACACTAGTATTGAGTGGACTAGGTAAATGCAGTCGGGCAAAGTTAGTCTATTTTTAGAAAATAAAATGTCAATTTCAGGCACACTTAACTGCCGTAGAATGTTTGGAGATCGGTAATAGTTGACTTTTTTATTTAGTTTTATGCATGTATATACATTATGAGAGGAAGAAAAAAGAGGTCTTCTCTTTTGGTTTGGAGGAAATTTTGGAGACTGTTGGCTGGGAGTCCCTGTTCTTTTCCGTAACTGCACTTTTTATTGTGCTATTCTGTTGTCTACCGTAGATATCAGAGCTGCTGCAGACTGTTATTAATGTTTTGTCCCTTCCTCCTCTGTTATGTATGTGTTGTATATATTTCCCCCCCCCCCCCCCCCCCCCCCCCCCCCGCGACAGCAGTAAGAACAGAGCGGCGCGAATGGAGGGGGGTTTCAGTCGCGGGAGGAGCATGGCGCGGATATGCTGGAAGGGCCACAAAACCCGCCAACAAGCGAATCAGGTTTTCGGAGCGGAAAATCAGAGAAAGAAAACATGTCGGGGGGGGGGCAAAAAAACCCGAAAAAGAGGAAAATATGTGCGCGGGCCTCCAAAACCCGACGCCAAAGAACATGTCGGGAGGTCGTTTGAAACCCGACACAATGCAATTCGGGTTTCCATGGCGACAAAAACAAGTCGGGTTTTCACGTCGAAGAAGCATGTCGGGAGTTCTAAAAAGCCCGACACAAGAAAATGTGTCGGGGGGTTTCCAAAACCCGACAGCAAAAGAAATGCGGGTTTCGAGGTCGGGAAAACACGTCGGGGATGCACGGGGCAAAAGCATGTCGAGCACCCCTCCGGACCCGATGCGCATGCGGGTTCATCTTCCGCCCCGACACAAAGGAAAGCTCGGAATCACGTGGGAAGCGGGTTTCGGGAAAACGCAAGCATCGAACACATGCCGAGGGCTTCTTCCAAACCCGATTCGAAGTACAGTCCGCCATAATGAGACGAATTAGGTGCGGATGTGGAGGTGGTTGGAAGAAATTCCGAATTTCTCTTCTCCCTCATTTTTCTCATATAAATGTAAGGAGAGGGCTGTTTTTTAAAAGGGTTGGACATTTTTGTTTTGTGCCTCCTCCCTTCTTCTCTTTGGCAGGTGGAGTTGTGGAGCTCAAACCTCCCATTTGAAACTGTAATGCACCTTTGCCTCTTGGCATTTTTTGCAGTGTATTGTATCAACCTTCGGAGCAAATAAATGCATGACTGTGGATGTTTCTCAACCCTCTATGTGTTTCATTTTGCATCCTCCTGATCTTTCACTGTGAATATGTTTATCTGTGCATGATATTGCATTGCATTTCTGTGGTCTGTGTTTAATTGGCAAAACATATGTTCTTCATTCCTCGGTGCATCACCTCCTTAGCTTAGGTTTATTTTTATGCATTTCTCTCTCCCTGTCTCCTTGGTAGTTAGATTAGGTTTTTGGGGTAAACCTCTACGTTTCATTGGTGCATCTGAACAGAGGAATAGGAGCCGGCCTTCATCCGGAGAGCTTTTCCGATTTCGCAAGGTCCCACACTTGGGAAAAGCTCCATGTTGTGCAATCGCACTGGGAGTCTCAAACGATCGCGTTGCGGAGTCCCAGGGGTGCTGTGATTCGACACCAACAGTTTTGGCACGCCCGGTGGGACCAAGAGGTCATTCCATCAAAAAATTTGAAGGATTTTTCATGAAATTTGCACAAAAAATTGCAGTTTTTTACAAATTTCGAATTTTGCATCTCCCAGCCTGAACCCCGAAATCAATTTTCAAGGGCTTAACTTGCTCAAAACGAGTCAAAATTTCACCAGTTGGTAGATCTGACTGTAATCTTCAAAAGGGTATCTTTAGATTTTTGAGATTTTGATTTTCAAAATTTCAGGTTTTTTAGTGATTTCGGGTTTTCGGGATCCGAGAACATCAAAGCAGCAATTTCGGGTTTTGGGGGATGCATTGCATGGTCCTAATCCCGACAACAAAGAAAATCGGGATTTGAGGGATGTCGGACATGTTCCAAGTTCCGACACATAGCAATTCGGGTTTTGTGAGTTGCATCGCATGACCTGAGTTCCGACTGTGCTTTTCAGGAATCCGCAGCTGCACAACATGACATGAGTTCCGAACTGAAGATTGCATTCCTCCGGGTCTTTCAAATTTTAAATCTCGATTTCGATATTGTCAAGTTTGGTGTGTAACTTGGCAACATCCAGCCTTTTAGAGGCATTTTCAAAAAACACATCTGGCGACTCCACCTGATGCAGCAACCCATTTCTCTGAGTTACAGACCCGTTCCCATCCATTTCCACCCATCTTTCTTTCCATCTCTTTCATTCTTTTCCATTCCATGAAGTTGTGCAACCATGACTTCATTTCCATCATGGAATCCACATCAACAGCAGCAATATATTCACACCTCCAACATGTTTTACAAATCCTCCAAATCAGCATTTTGAGTCAGAGTTCAGGATCAACATGCATACCCATATGAGCAGCAATGCCAAAATCAGTTTGGCTATGGAGCTTTCCAAGAGCAAGGGTATGCATGCAATGAAGACAATGAAGAAGAAAATGCAGATCTGCTGGAGAAAATCCAAAAGATGGAGGTGAACATGGTGCAATCTAGGGCTCAGGCACAAATGAAAGCATTTGGAATTGGTTGCAGAGCACCTTGTCCATGGGTGGGACCTTTTCCAAGGCATTACAGCTCTCAAGAGAAGTTAGACTTCATGATTGCAACACTGCCATTACTTACAAGGTGGATTGAAGGAATAGAGGTGTATGAGAGAAGTATTCTGCAACCTTGTCAATGGGTAAGCACACCACCTCATACTCTTTCTTTTCCTCCTTCTCAATCTATATCATTTCAGCAGTGTCAAGTTTTAAACTCACCATCTGCTGCCCTAAATGTTGAATCCATCCCTCCATCCCCTAGTCTTCCATCCCATCTCAGTTTTTCTGCCCTCTTCTCTTCCAAATCCAAACCCCCTCCACAAGAGCTAAATGAAGTACCTTCCACTCCAAAGAAACAAGAGGTTTCACCGCCTCCACCACCACACAAAATTGTCAAATCAGTTGAGTTTCAACCTATCCCTCCTATTGCATTCCCTAATCCATGTTGGGAGGATGAAAATCAGAATGCCAGCCAAGGAAAACCACAGCAAAAAGAGAGTGCCAACAAAGAGGAAGAAATTCAAAGTCTGAAGAGTTGGGCTCTTAGATTTGGGATGACAAAGATCCCCTTGATGGTTAGGCCTACAGAAGAGGTTGGGGTTGGAGAACAAATGGTGGTCAGGACTGATTCTGTTGCAGCAGAAGAAGGAGATCTTGCAGTCCCAACTTGTCCTCTAGAGCAGCAGATCGAAGAGTTTGACTTGACGAACTTCATGCTGGAGGAGGAGCTCATTCAAGAGCAAGATTGCCTTCGAGTAATAGAGGAGGGAGAAGCTGCTCCAAAGGCAAAAGAAGAGGAGCACATCCTAGTTGTGGAGGAGAAAAGTGCAGATCCAAGGGCTTTGAGCACAAAGCAGGCTACAGGAGAACCTTCAGTTCTTCTTTCTACTTCACCTCTCTCGAGTTCTAGTACTGAAGAGGAGTTTGATCTCTCAAACTCAATATTGGAGAGTGAAGGAAACCATGGTGGTCAAGTTGCAGATCCAGAGGACACCATGGAGGAAGTTGAACACGAACAACAGGACAGCAATGAGGCAGTTTACCTGTCAGATTTGGAGGATTGTTTTGATGGAGAAGAACCGGTTGAGTTTTCACCATTCTCTCTTTCATCATCCACATTCCAAACACCAGAGCCTGCTGTCATGGAGGAGAACGTTCATTTGCAGCAGCCTGCATCTTATAGCAGCTCTTTGGAATCAAGATTGGAAGATTTTAATCTTCCATGTTCTTCATTGGAGGAAGAGAAAGGACAGAAGGATTCCACCATTTCTTCCACGCCATCCATTCAAGGAGGTCTACAAGAAGACTCCATTCTTGGAGTAGGAAAATCAGAGCTATGGGCACATCCAAAGGATCAGACCTTGCCCAATCAGGTATTTGGCTTCATTGGAGCCGAAGGAGAAGCCACAACCAGTCATGCTTGCTTCTGAGCATGAGGATGAGCTACAAAGTACCAAGGATCAGCTGCCATACCTCTCCAATCCAAATGCAGAGCAACTAAAAGAGGTATTGGATTTTTCAGTTGATACCTTGATGATTTGGATAGAAGACCAGCTTCTTGTTGATTTTCCATCCATCCAAACAGCCATGATCAGTGCCAAATCAATTGCATGGCTGCCAATTTTGAAGAAAGGAAGTTATTTCTCACAACCAGTTGCAGGGTTTGTTTAGCTTGCCTTTGCTTCTAGTTAGAGTAGAGTAGGTAGGTTTGCTTTCAGCAGAAGAAGTGCTTGTGCACACTCTGCATGTTCCATTTTGGGACATGTATGATTTTCAGTTTTGTACATAGTTTTTGGTGTTGCTGGTTTTGCTCTTGCACATTTCATTTCAGTGGCATCTTGGTGAAGAACAACTCCAAGTTCAATGGGTTTCCAAGTGGCTTCAGAGGGAGGTTTTCAAAGTTCAGATCAGTTGGTTCAGGTTATCAACTTATGACTCCATGCCCAATGGATTGCTAAAAGGCCACTGATCTTCTACCTAGCAGGCAGGTAACCCCCGTGAGTCGCCAAATTGTTGTATATATTTCCCCCCCCCCGCGACAGCAGTAAGAACAGAGCGGCGCGAATGGAGGCGGGTTTCAGTCGCGGGAGGAGCAGAAGCGGCGATAGGATATGCGCGGAAGGGCCACAAAACCCGCCAACAAGCGAATCAGGTTTTCGGGAGCGGAAAATCAGAGGGGAAGAGAAATGGCGCGGGACATGTCGCACAGAGGGGGGGCAAAAAAAAACGACGCGAAAGCAAACAGCAGGAAAACGATGTCGGGGGCTTCCAAAGACCCGACGCCGAGAAGCATGTCGGGAGGTCGTTCAAAACCCGACACAAAGAAATATCGGGTTTCATAGACGGGCCTTGCAAAATGCATGGCGAAGCGGGTTTCCATCCCGACGTTCGGGTTTTGGGGGCGGTAAAAGCATCTGACGCAAGAAAATGTCGGGGGGCTTTCAAAACCCGACAGCAAAAGAAATGCGGGTTTCGAGGTCGGGAAAACACGTCGGGAAGATGCATGGGGCAAAAAGCATGTCGGGAGCACCCCTCCCGACACCGATGCGCATGCGGGTTCATCTTCCGCCCCGACACAAAGGAAAGCTCAGAATCACGTGGGAAGCGGGTTTCGGGAAAACGCAAGCAAATCGGAACACATGTCGAGCCAGTTTCCAAGCCCGATGCAAATGCACGAGGGAGTTCGAAGTACAGGCGTTGGGGATCTCATAACCATGGTTGTTGAAGAATTAGGTGCAGTTTGTGGAGGTGGTTGGGGCAAATTCCGAATTCCTCTTCTCCCTCATCTTTTCTCATATAAATGTAAGGAGGGGGCTGTTTTTTAAAAGGTTGAACATTTTTGTTTTGTGCCTCCTCCCTTCTTCTCTTTGGCAGGTGGATTTGTGGAGCTCAAACCTCCCATTTGAAACTGTAATGCACCTTTGCCTCTGGGCATTTTTTGCAGTGTATTGTATCAACCTTCGGAGCAAATAAATGCATGACTGTGGATGTTTCTCAACCCTCTATGTGTTTCATTTTGCATCCTCCTGATCTTTCACTGTGAATATGTTTATCTGTGCATGATATTGCATTGCATTTCTGTGGTCTGTGTTTAATTGGCAAAACATATGTTCTTCATTCCTCGGTGCATCACCTCCGTAGCTTAGGTTTATTTTTCATGCATTTCTCTCTCCCTGTCTCCTTGGTAGTTAGATTAGGTTTTTGGGGTAAACCTCTGCGTTTTATTGGTGCATCTGAACAGAGGAATAGGAGCCGGCCTTCATCCGGAGAGCTTTTCCGATTTCGCGAGGTCCCACACTTGGGAAAAGCTCCATGTTGTGCAATCGCACTGGGAGTCTCAAACGATCGCGTTGCGGAGTCCCAGGGGTGCTGTGATTCGACACCAACTTGCAGGTAATTGAATTTACATCAGTTGGTATAAGAGCATCCAAAGATGCTGAGAAAAGAGAAAGAGGTAGAGATGATTGAGATAATTGAAAAAAGGGGTAATCAAATACTTTCAAGGAAAGAAAGTTTCAGCAGTAGATTTTGTGTGAATGGAAAAGAAAGAAAAAGGACAGACCAACAGAATGAAGTAGAAAAAAATTATGGAGGTCATCAGAGACCTGAAGGAGATGTTTGTGAGAATTAGAGTTTTCTCAATATCATAGAGAAGAGAAACAAAGCAGAAAGATGGCATGGATTACACAGTGTTGTTGAAATGAAAAGAAAAAAGGTTTCTTTGAGCAAGGTTCACTTGAAAAAGATGAAAGAATCTCTTGAAGAAGAAGAGTTTTTTGGTGTTAAGAAGACACCAGAAAGAAATTCATTGACAATGTGTTTCATGCATGGAGATGAATTAGCTGAAGGTTTTCAGCATGCTGCAGAATTTTTTCCTCATGGAGGGTGAGGATGAAAATGAAGAGAGAGATTGGGCTATCTCTTGAAGAAGATAGGCATGTATGATTTCCTGCATGAAGGTAAATCAACAGATGAGGTTGATTGGCAAGTTACAACAGAGATTTCTCTCATAGAGCATGGAGGTGAACCTAAAGACACGAAAGAGGAGGAAGAGAGGGCTATTTTTGAGATGGTCATTGCAAGCGTGACGATGAAAGCACATAATAGGGTGAATTTAGAGTGGAGGGGGATCCTGTTATTTTGTAATTAGCTGAGCAAAGTTAGGTTGCATTGAGTGGATTTAGAGTAGAGGGGGATCCTGTCATATTTTACTGAGCTAAGCAACATGAGGTTGCAAGCAAAGTAGAAACTATCCTTGCAAGTGTACGTGAAATTGTACAAGAAGAGGTTCACAATTTCTAAAAGATGGGGAGGATGATGTAACCGACCATAAAATGCTGAATCACTCCCACTTCACGTCAGCTATAGCAGTTCACTTATTTTAGGGAATTTGTTGTTGTTGGGTCGTAATTGCTTTAGTGGATTATTTAGGAGTCTTTTTGACTAATAATAGCAGTTTCTCTAAGTGCTCTATGTTATAGTGGAACTGGGAGAACAACTATATTGATTAAATAGCAATTGCAAATGAGTTGCAATCTACGCCAGAGCTGGACATTTCATCCCTGTGACAGAATTTGCAAAGCGGATTTGTGCATACCACGGCTTCTCTGTAACCGTAATAACCACAAAATGGATGTAGCGCTGCGAAGCAAGCGAGTTACGCCCGACTGTTGGCCTCTTCCACCCTCAACATCCGCTTCACAAAGTTTTTGGACATTGCCTGCCACAAGGACGACCATATGAAGATCAGAACTCACATTTCGATCTTCATGGAGAAAGTTGCACCGTGTTGCAGCTGCAGCCTGACGGCAACCTCCTCCTCTCTGATCACACAGTTGGAACTCTCACCATTCATTCTGACATTGTTTGGACATTCGCAGGTTTCGTTCTGCGTATAGACTCCATATTCACCGCAAGAATTGGGCAATAGACATTTAGTCATGGCGTGGAAAAGGGGCTCGGGGTATCCTAGCGCATATCCTCGCAGATTTCCGTCTTAATCGATCCTCACAAACATAAGATCTAACAGTTAAGACTTTCGCGATTGGACAGACTCCAGGTAATAATACTTCCTAACCATGGAGCAATCGAGGTGTGCGTCGGTGGGAGCAAAGCCCAAACCCAGTTTGGATGCCGGCCATGCAATACTAACCAAGAAGGAGCAATTGGACCTCCGTCACCTCTGGTAATCCAGTGTTTTGTTGCTTTTGTCATACCACTTCCAAATCCAATAAAGCTCCATTGGCCGATCGGGTTCGTCGACGTACATTCCAAGGCCTCCGCGCTTTACGAGAAATGTATATTTGCCGTAGGAGAGATTATAATGCGAGGATTTGTTGTGAAGAGTTTGTCTCTTAAAGAGGTTGTGGCCTATTGGAAGAGTATCGGTGGGGAATTTCCAGGTGGACCAGATGAGGATGTCCACGTGATCAACCAAATCTAGATCCTTGCCGCCCAACAATTCCATATACTTTGCCCCGCCGCCGAAAGCTCCTGTTGACCATACAAAAACGTCATGATCGGCGAGGAGGTTGTCGTGAACCTTGCAGGAGTTCCGCTATTTTGTGTGAGGGATCTACCTGAACTCGTTTAAGATGTCGTTGGGAAAGAGCCAACTGAAAACTAAATCGTGTTGTTTGTGAAAATTATGCTTGAGAACATCCAAATATTTATATATTTATTTTGGCATAGGAGAAATTAATATTGCCAGAAAAAGTCTGCTTGGAAAATATTGCCAGATTTTCACACTTTCGAGCAAAAGCAACTTTAAAGGGGGACGCCTATTGACAAACTATTTTTAGAGTTGGAAAGTCAAAATAGGAGTCTTGCTTATTGTTTATTTTTAGGTGGTTAATATAAACATATCTTAATTTAGTTTTGGAGAGGAGAGAGACAAAGTTGTACTATCTATCTTATTCACTAATAATAGTAGTTTCTATAAGTGATCAATGTTTTAGTGGAATTGTGAGAACAACTGTAGTTGATTAACTATTTTTAGAGTTGGAAAGTCAAAATAGGAGTCTTGCTTATTGCTGTTTTTTAGGTGGTTAAAATAAACATATGTTTGTTTAGTTTTGGAGAGGAGAGAAGACAAAGTCGTACTATCTATCTTATTCACTAATAATAGCAGTTTCTATAAGTGATCAATGTTTTAGTGGAATTGTGAGAACAACTGTAGTTAATTAACTATTTTTAGAGTTGGAAAGTCAAAATAGAAGTCTTGCTTATTGTTGTTTTTTAGGTGGTTAAAATAAACATATGTTTGTTTAGTTTTGGAGAGGAGAGAAGACAAAGATGTACTATCTTCTCAAGAGTTAATCAGAATTGCTATTAATAGCTTTTATACTTCTTCCTTTTGTTGCGCTTAATAGTTGTATTCGATGTTGTGTTATTGATCGACATCGGTAGATTGCAGGGTTGGGTTGCTGTTGTTCTCCTATCAGCTTCATATAGAGTTGTTGTAAGAATCATACTTACGTATTGAGATTGTCTTGCAGGTAGTTGTGACTTGTGACTGCATCAGAATTTCCCCATTTCTCTACAAGGTTTAAACCAAATAACCAGTTTTACAAGCAGTTGTGTCAGGAATGAATGAAATGCTTTGAACATGGGTTCCTAGAGTGTGGTGGTGTTGCATTTGGGCTCTGAATCTCACCAACTTAAATCAAATGAATGGAAACTGGTCACAATTGGCTCCATTTTCTTCTCTATGGTTAACTTAGATTTTTTATTCATGGCTTTTCTTAGAAAGCATATCTGCAGTTAACCATGTATGCATTAAAAGAAATTATAGCTTTGTCCTTGACTATCGAGGAAATGTTTTCTTGAGGTAATTCAGTACAAGGCCATTTCTTTCTTTATTTCAACTCTGATGCTTAAATTACCATGACAAAAATACTAAAATGTTATGTTTGTATATTAAAACATAATAAATATTAAAATAAAGAGTTAGGGTGAACTCCGGCCATGAATCTTAATATATAAGTTGCAAAACATGAAACATATACAGATTTTCAATTTTGTTGACAAAGTGAAAATGTTCATGTTGATGCAAAATCACAGCACCCCTGGACACACATCAGGCTTCTAGGTTGATGTTCAGGCATCCAGTATGATTGCACAACATGGAAACCTCTCTCCAAGCATGGGACTTGTGAAACCGAGAGAGGAACCTCCAGAGAAGGCTGGTTCCTACTCCTAAACTACCTGCCACAAGCTATTCCAACGCAGGCAAGCTAATCTAATCCTAATCTAACCATGCCAAGGAGACAGAGAGAGAGAGAGAAGGGAAAAACAACAAAAGCCTACACTAAAACGGTGATACACCATAGAAGGAGAATGTTGAACCTCTATCAAAACTGCCATGGGACAAAGAGAGGTGAGCAATGGGAAGGATGGACAGATGCATCACAGGCCCAAGGATAGATTTCACACAGAAAGTGTCCCAAAACTCCATGAACACAGCTCCAGATCTGCAATGAACGTTCAAACATGCACAAATACCTGCAATGAAGAGAGGCAAGAAGAAAACAAGCAAAAACGAGAAAGGATGGACAGATGCATCACACAAACACGTTTTTGTTGCTCCAGAAGTTTGCACAGAACATCATTCCATTAGTAAAAGGAAAAAAACGCCATTACAGAGCAGAGGAGGAGGTTCGAACTCCATTTTCAACCCCAGAGAAGAAAAGAAGGGAGGGCCGAGCAGAAAGAATGAACAACTTGTTATCTATTGAGCCAAATCTGGCTTTTTACATTGCATGGGTCGAGGCCCAGGGGACAGAAATGTGGAAAAACGTGTAAGCCCATTCCTCATTGAATGCCAATGCATTAAAATGGCATAGGATACTTTACCAACCCATAACCCTGCCATATTTGACCGATTTGGAGGAGAATACGACCCATTCTGCATTAATTTGGCCGCTGAAATGTCACTTCTGGCCGTGCACACACGTCAGAGCCGTTTCTCGATTTTCTCTCTTCAAACTACACCAAAACTCGAGGTTGATCCCAGAATCATGTAGAGAATTTCATAAGCTTTCCGTTGATATAAAGAACGTGGAAATCCGAGCTCTGGATCAAAAGATATGGCAATCTAAAGATTTAGGGCACGGAGCAGACCAAAACGGATTTTGAAATATTTCCCACGCTCTGCCACTTGGATGACACGTGGCATGCTCTGATTGGTCGCGTGATTCTCTCTCCTCTGCCTTTCAGCAGGCTATCTTTTTTGAAATTTGCTTGTGGGCCCCTTGCTAGGATACGTGGCTACTATCTCATTGGTTCGGATCAGTGCTCGAAAACTCGCCCCTTTGACTTTTTGACTTTTTCTCTTGTGAGGACACGTGGCAGCTTCTGATTAGTCCCGCGGGCCTGCCAGCTTCCTTTGCACCCTTCAACGTCTTTTTGTCCCAGATGTCCCGATTGCTCCTTGGGCCGCCTGGAGGCTTTTCGGCCGATCCGCGCATTTCTGTCCCAAATGTCCCGATTGTTCCTAGGACTAGGACTTAGCCGATTTTCACGATTTTTCTTGGATCAACCTATTTGCTTTTCTGCAACTTTTGATGCATGTTATCGAAATTTACCCTGGGGGGTGAAATTTTTGACAACAGTTTTGACTACTCAGCGGGGTTACCTGCCTGCTAGGTAGAAGATCAGTGGCCTTTTAGCGATCCATTGGGCATGGAGTCATAAGCAAGCCTGAAAACTGATCTGAACCTTGAAAATCTCCCCTCTGAGCCACTTGGAAACCCACCGGGCATGTAGTTGTTCTTACCAAAATGCCACTGGAACGAACTGTGCAAGAGCAAAACCAGCAACACCAAAAACTATGTACAAAACTGAAAATCATACATGCCCCAAATGGAACATGCAGAGTGTGCACAAGCACTTCTTATGCTGAAAGCAAACCTAGCTACTCTACTCTAAACTGGAAGCAAAGGCAAGCTAAACAAACCCTGTAACTGGTTGTGAGAAATAGCTTCCTTTCTTCAAAATTGGCAGCCATGCAATTGATTTGGCACTGATCATAGGCTGTTTGGATGGATGGAAAATCAACAAGAAGCTGGTCTTCTATCCAAATCATCAAGGTATCAACTGAAAAATCCAATACCTCTTTTAGTTGCTCTGCATTTGGATTGGAGAGGTATGGCAGTTGATCCTTGGTACTTTGTAGCTCATCCTCATGCTCAGAAGCAAGCATGACTGGTTGTGGCTTCTCCTTTGGCTCTAATGAAGCCAAATACCTGATTGGGCAAGGTCTGATCCGTTGAGTATGCCCATTGCTGTGATTTTCAACTCCAAGAATGGAGTCTTCTTATAGATCCTCCTGAATGGATGGTGTGGAAGAAAAGGTGAAATCCTTCTGTCCTTTCCCTTCCTCCAATGAAGAACTGGGAAATTTAGAATCTTCCAATTTTGATTCCAACGAGCTGCTGTAAGATGCAGGCTGCTGCAAATGAAAGCTCTCCTTCATGGCAGCAGGCTCTGGTGTTTGGAATGTGGATGATGAAAGAGAGAAAGGTGAAAGCTCAACCGGTTCTTCTCCATCAAAACAGTCCTCCAAATTTGACAGGTAAACTGCCTCATTGCTGTCCTGCTGCTCGTTTTCAACTTCCTCCATGGTGTCCTCTTGATCTGCAACTTGACCACCATGGTTTCCTTCACTCTCCAATATTGAGTTTGAGAGATCAAACTCCTTTTCAGCACTGGAACCTGAGAGAAGTGAAGTAGAAAGAAGAACTGAAGGTTCTCCTGTAACCTGCTTTGTGCTCAAACCCTTTGGATCTGCACTTTTCTCCTCCACAGCTAGATTGTGCTCCTCTTCTTTTGGATTTGGAGCAGCTTCTCCTTCCTCCAATGTTTGAAGGCAATCTTGCTCTTGATTGAACTCTTCCTCTAGCATGAAGTTTGTCAAGTCAAACTCTTCAATCTGCTGCTCTAGAGGACAAGTTGGGGCTGCAAGATCTTCTTCTTCTGCTGCAACAAAATCAGTCCTGACCACCATTTTTTCAACCTTAGCCTCTTCTGTAGGCTTAACCATCAAGGGGATCTTTGTCATCCCAAACTTGGCAGCCCAAACCTTCAAGTCGTCTGTTATTTCTTTTCTGTTGGGCTCCTCTTCTTGCTGTCCTTGATGACTGATTTTTGCAAGTTCTTCTTCCCCACATGGAATTGGGGATGCAAGAGGAGGGATAGGTTGAAACTCAACTGATTTGACAATTTTGTGTGGTGGTGGAGGCGGTGAAACCTCTTGTTTCTTTGGAGGAGGGGGTATTTCTGTTAGCTCTTGTGGAGGGGATGACTGTTTGGAAGGGAAAAGGAAAGAAGAATCGAGATGGGGTGGAAGACTAGGGGATGGAGGGATGGATTCAACACATGGGACAGCAGATGGGGAGTTTAAATGAGATGGTGCTGCTTGAGTAATGGAAAGAGAAAAACCAGATGATGGTGTAGAACTTACCCATTGACAAGGTTGTTCAACAACAAGTCTGTAGGCCTCTATCTCTGTTGTCCATTGTGCAAGTTGGGGCAGCATCTTTATCATGAAGTCCAGCTTCTCCTGAGGGCTGGAATGCCTTGGAAAAGGTCCCACCCATGGACAGGGTGCTCCATAACCGATTCCAAAAGCTTTCATTTGTGCTTGAGCCCTGGACTGCACCATCCCCACCTCCATCTTTTGGAATTTCTCCAACAGACCAGCATCTTGGATCTGATGGTCTTCATTGTATGCATACTCTTGCTCTTGGGAAGCTTCATTGCCAAACTGACTTTGGCACTGCTGTTCATATGAGTATGCATGCTGATCTGGAGGATTTGTAAAATATGTTGGAGGTGTGATATACTGCTGTTGTTGTTAATGTGAGTTCCATGATGGAAATGAAGTCATGGTTGCACAACTTCATGGAATGGAAAAAAATGAAAGGGATGGAAAGAAGGATGAATGAAAAATGGATGGAAATGAATGGAAAGGAAGGTCTGCAACTTCAGAGATGGGTTGTTGACCAGATGGAGTCGCCAAATGTGTTTGCAAGTGCCTCCAAAGGCTGAAATCTTCACCGGAACACACCAACCTGCAAAAGATGAAGTGAAAGACCTCTAAGGTCCCACCGGGCGTGCCAAAACTGTTGATGCAAAATCACAGCACCCCTGGACGCACATCAGGCTTCTAGGTTGATGTTCAGGCATCCAGTATGATTACACAACATGGAAACCTCTCTCCAAGCGTGGGACTTGTGAAACTAAGAGAGGAATCTCCAGAGAAGGCTGGTTCCTGCTCCTAAACTACCTGCCACAAGCTATTCCAAGCGCAGGCAAGCTAATCTAATCCTAATCTAACCATGCCAAGGAGACAGAGAGAGAGAGAGAAGGGAAAAACAGCAAAAGCCTACACTAAAACGGTGATACACCAGAGAAGGAGAATGTTGAACCTCTATCAAAACTGCCATGGGACAAAGAGAGGTGAGCAATGGGAAGGATGGACAGATGCATCACAGGCCCAAGGATAGATTTCACACAGAAAGTGTCCCAAAACTCCATGAACACAGCTCCAGATCTGCAATGAACGTTCAAACATGCACAAATACCTGCAATGAAGAGAGGCAAGAAGAAAACAAGCAAAAACGAGAAAGGATGGACAGATGCATCACAAAACACGTTTTGTTGCTCCAGAAGTTTGCACAGAACATCATTCCATTAGTAAAAGGCAAAAAATGCCATTACAGAGCAGGGAGGAGGTTCGAACTCCATTTTCAACCCCAGAGAAGAAAAGAAGGGAGGGCCGAGCAGAAAGAATGAACAACTTGTTATCTATTGAGCCAAATCTGGCTTTTTACATTGCATGGGTCGAGCCCAGGGGACAGAAACGTGGGAAAAACGTGTAAGCCCATTCCTCATTGAATGCCAACGCATTAAAACGGCATAGGATACCTTACCAACCCATACCCTGCCATCTTTGACCGATTTGGAGGAGAATACGACCCATTCTGCATTAATTTGGCCGTTGAAATGTCACTTCTGGCCGTGCACACGCGTCAGAGCCGTTTCTCTCGATTTTCTCTCTTCAGACTGCACCAAAACTCGAGGTTGATCCCAGAATCATGTAGAGAATTTCATAAGCTTTCCGTTGATATAAAGAACGTGGAAATCCGAGCTCTGGATCAAAAGATATGGCGATCTGAAGATTTAGGGCACGGAGCAGACCAAAACGGATTTTGAAATATTTCCCGCGCTCTGCCACTTGGATGACACGTGGCATGCTCTGATTGGTCGCAGCGATTCTCTCTCCTCTGCCTTTTTCTTAAAAACGGGCTGTCTTTTTTGAAATTTGCTTGTGGGCTCCTTGCTAGGATACGTGGCACTATCTCATTGGTTCGGATCAGTGCTCGAAAACTCGCCCCTTTGACTTTTTGACTTTTCTCTTGTGAGGACACGTGGCAGCTTCTGATTAGTCCGCGGGCCTGCCAGCTCCTTCGCGCCCTTCACGTCTTTTTGTCCCAGATGTCCCGATTGCTCCTTGGGCCGCCTGGAGGCTTTTCGGCCGATCCGCGCATTTCTGTCCAAAATGTCCCGATTGTTCCTAGGACTAGGACTTAGCCGATTTTCACGATTTTTCCTGGATCAACCTATTTGCCTTTCTGCAACTTTTGATGCATGTTATCGAAATTTACCCTGGGGGGTGAAATTTTGACAACAGTTCATTGATAGGAAAAAAAGGAATTTATATTAATTATGGAAAAAATAAATTATATTAAAAAAATTGATAAACAAGTTTACACGAAAACCTCCACAAAAGTATTATACCAGAAGTTATTGCAATAGAAGTTATTTTTTGCACTTTTTCGCATTTTCCAAAAGACATGCTACCATTAATGTCTACACTATAATAGAGCCACTATTGTGGCTTATTGAACATATCATCTAAAAAAAAACAATGCTAATAAAGAAAACATAGGACATGTGGGGGGATCTTGCAATAACCATATACACCAAACTAGATTTATGATAGGGCCTATTGTTACCCAGAATTGCACCTTGATAGAGAGTGGTGTGTGTGCTCTCTCTTCTGTTGACAAAATTGGAACACCTCAAGGTTGTGGGTAACCTATGACTGAGGTGAACTTCGAGAGTGGGAGCTTGGTTCCCTTGTGAATCACCTAAAACTAACAAATTTGACAAGGAAAAGGGAGAAGGAATGTGGGAAATGAAAAATTGAGGTGATACACCAATGATTTGACACCACATACGTATTACTGCATACAGAAAATACAAAGATCCACACACCTGCACAACTCTAAGCTAATCTGCAAAATTAATTCAAAGGTTTGGGTTAAAGGACATCAGTAGAGAGAAGAGTTTCCACACCAAAGCAATACAATACACTGTTAAACAAGATGAAAACTCAGAAAACCAGCAATATGAAAAGGCAAAATGGAACTTTTTATTCAGAGATGCAAGTACAAGCTAGGATTACAATAGCAAAACAATTGGAAGTAGTGTGTATGTGATTTTCTTTACAAAAAATCAGTCTATGCTGCCATGTATTCTAGACCCCTGCTGTAAATGCAAGAATGAAAGTATTTTTTTATTCACCCCTTGACTGCCCTAGAAGCATGCAAGAGAGTGAAATAATAAATATAATTAAACTCCAATACCTTGCTGCGTTGAAAACTGGGCCTGCTTGATGATGGAAAACAATTAAAATTGCCCCTTAAGGTTGTTGTGTTGAATCTTAAGCATGCAAGAGTGGTTGAAAACAAGTAAACTGTCCTTTTAATAAATAAATCTTCTTTAGTTGCTTTTAGCACCCCTTTTCATGCTTTTGTTTCTTCTCTATTTTGTCTTTTATGCTTATCCTGCTTTACTCTTTGCACTTTTCCCTTTTTGGCCTCTTGTGCTTGTTTTTGACTAAGGCTGTGTTGAAAAGGCATGCAAAGATGCTAAAAATAAACACAAACTCCCCTTTGCTGACCTGTGTTGAAAACTGAGCATGCAAGGGGTTAAAATACCATCAACTCTGCCCCTTTGACTGCATTAGAAACTGAGCATGTTGTGTGGATTAAAAATAGAAAAAAGTGCCCTCTAACTTGGTGTCCCCAGATTTCACGCTGAAATCTGAGACTACCCCAATGTAAAAAATTTCTTACTTTTAAAATAATGGGTCGTTTTGTGTGTTTAATTGTCAGAAAGTGTTTGTTTTGTGTCAAGATATGCCCAATGAATTATATTAGTCAATTTCGTCAAATACCCAGATGCCTGAAATCATTATATTCTGTCGTTGGGATTTGCCTACGAGAAATTTGTATTTAATTATTGTGAGCCCCGTTTGAGGCAAATTGTGCTCCGGTTTAACCCTGTTGTGGTCTTACATGTCAATATTCCCATATACCAGTAAGGTTTTAACCTAGGAATGAATCCTAGGCTTTATTTTTGATTTCTGGCAACGTTTTGTGTTTTTGGTGTTTTCCCGTTTCGTTTTCTGTGAAATTTCTTTGTATCAATTCCTTTGCCAGTTTAATCCGATTTCTTTCCTGGAGTATCTGGAGATCATCCATGGATGTTATGCCAGAAGGAATTCACCACAGGAGGTCTGGTTCTCTCTAAAAGACGAAGTCATGCACGAAAAAGCTTCTTCTGAGCAGGTTGCATTTTTGGGAAAAGAAGGTTTTAAGCTACAATGGAATTTTTGGTAGCAGCAGGCAGGTGGGAATTTTGTACCTGCCTAGCAAGGTACTTTTTCCCATGGAATCAACACCACTTAAGTCACAATGGGAAAATTAGAGGCAATAGGAAGGCAGAAATTTCTTACCTGCCTTGCAGGGTGAAAATTCCCATTGTGAAATAAAAGAAAAATCACTTTAAGGCATTGATGGGATTTTTGTACCTGCCTAGCAGGGTAAATAATCTCATTATGAAATTCAAAGAGCTTAAGTGGATCATGGGATTTTTGGAGCTGCGATGCAGGGTGAATAATCCCATTGAAAATTAGCTTTTAAAAATAGAAATGCCTTCATGTCAAAAAGTGTGACCCCTTTTGGGAAAGAAGGGCAGCTTTAAATGAATGAATGAATTAATTCTTTTTCCAATTTTGGTGCCCAAACATGAGGAAAAGTTAACAAGGGTAAAGTGGATAAAGGAAATTAGAATTAGAAATTCTAAAATTAAATAAATATTATTTATTTAATGCAACCCCTCTATGTCAAAAAGTGTGCCCCATTTGGAAGAAGAATAATACTTTTTAAAGTATTAATTGATATAATTAATTCATATTTTCAGTGGATGAGGTCAAAGCACACTGTGAAGCTTCAGTGGACTGGAAGTAGAGAGCTAAAATTTAATTTATTTAATGGCAGCCATGAGCATGCACAAAATAGGCGCCCCATTTGAAGAGAAATTCTTATTAATTAATTAATTAATTGTCAGGAATAAGAGGGGCAATAATTAATTATAGAATGATGAGGGTTATATAAGCATGGGCTGCTATAAGGATGAATTAATTAATTTCATAGCAAGGAAGTGCAGACCAGACCAAAAGTGCACCCCATTTGAAGAGGAATTTTGCTCAGAAGAAGGTGTATTTACTGTTGGAAGCTTCAAAATTTGGCACCTAGGTTTGAGGGAGCTTGATTTGTGTCTAAATAATTGTCTGCATAGTGGTACAGGTGCTCAAGTGAAGTTGGTAAAATTCATGCTTGCTTTGCATGCAAACAAAACATCAAATTTTGGGGCAGCATGCTTGATATATGCAGATTTTTATGCTTAAAATCAAGTGTTCATGTTCCAATTGTTATCTTTGTCTGAATTAAATGCAGGAATTCATTACAGGTGCTTTTATAGGAGAAAAGGAACTTAAATCAATGTCCAATACATTGAACATATCCTCCGAATCTGAAGAGATATCCAAATCTACACCGATTGTCAAGAATTTCGGCCGAATAAAGAGAAAAAGAATTGCTCAGACAAAAACAAATACGGCCATGACAAAGCGGGATGAAAAAGAAAGCTCAGCTGAGTAACGCATCACTTCCAGGTTCACTGACATTGGAGATACAAATCTAGGTCCAAAGCCTCTTTCTGAATTGATTGACAGACCCAGAGCTAGAAAGACTTCTCTCATGCATGCAGTCAAAAGCAGTGGAATCATCTGAGCTGCAGCATTCCCATTCACAACCCAATTGCCAGAATTCATCATGGAGTGTGCTAGGTCTTACCATCCATTATCCAGATCAGTCCGAGATGCTGCGGGGAAGACAATAATCCGGTTGGATGCACAGTTCATCAATTATTGTTTGAAGATCCCAACACGACAGGTGGTGACGACTATTAGCATGTAGGATGCCAACAACAAATGGGAAAAGCATAAAGTTGACTGTGTGGGCGTAATGAACAGCAGATACATGAAGAAGCCCAAATCTCCATCTATTCCCGAGAACTCTTCCACGATCCAATCTGGTACAGGAGGTGGATGATATTGTCAAATTGTTATGCAGGATGAATGGCGAAGCTAATGCTCACAACTTCCGCACATGGATGTATGCTTTCATCAGGACCATTGAAGTCAACAAAGCAGATTCAATAATCAACTGGTCAGAAATCATTAGTGACAACATTGGTGAGCAGCTTCAGAATGTGAGACGTACTTACAGCTTTCATTGTGTTCATTGTGTTACACATTTCTTTCCATATTCTTATTAGTGAAGTTGCAGTTGTGTTATTTTTCGATATTAACTGTGAATTAGTTTTCGGCAGTTAAATAATCTTTTAAGATAGGAGATTAATAATCAGTGACTGCAATAGAATTTTCACACTCCCTTGGCCTAGACATTGAACAAAGGCCATTTATGGTCTGTGGAGCTGCTACCCCCCATCATTATAAATAATAGAGACCTCCAGCATGTCAGCTGTCCAAAAACTAGCTCAAAAGCACCCACACTAATGAAAACCACCAGAATAAGAGCACAAAAATGAGAAAAAGGAGAACCATGGTGCAGTCGTGGAATGGTAGAAATTTGACATCTCTCCATAAGCAATGGCCTTACTTGAGTGTTCACTCTTTAACAGTTGAGGTCAACAGCAGGGGGATTTTTCCTGTGGCTACAACAACGGTTGGATCCTGACACATGCGCAGTGACACTTCCCTAATATGAGCCTAAGTACCCTTGTCAGCATTGAAATCCAAACCGAGCATATGGCTTGAGCTAATTGGTAATCAAACTACTATTAAATTACAAAGTGGACTCCAAAAGTAAGTACAGTACATGAATGCATCATCACTAAGTATAAAAATTTTGTATTATTGTCTGAAATCCTCTATTGTTTAGTCAATATCCCCTGCAAGTGTTGCAGATTTTGCAATGTGTTTATAAATAGCCAAATCTTTGTTAATTTTTTACAATGGTTAACTTGATTCTCACTCATTCAACATCAACGGTTCTGTAGTTTATAGTACAGATCAATCTTTTGTTGCTATGATGCAGGTGGAGGATATCCGGTATCTTCTGTACTTAGATTAAAAATCGAATTACAGTTTTTTTAAATATTTCAATTTGTTACTGCAACCTCCTTAGAATAGCAAATTGTGTCTCTGAGGGGTGTATTCAACTGGTAAATTAGTTTATTACCCCCAATGCTAGAAATCCATGACCTGAGTGCATTAAAGTCTTCTATTTGATTGAATAAGTTATATCAAATGCAATTTCTAGAATTCAGAAGATCTATTGATCTGTTAACTGCTTTACTGTTCAAACTCCAAATTGTACTTGAATCAGTAATACCCAGGACATATGCAGATTTTTCTTATTTGAGGAGATAAGGTGCACCTAGAGACTTTTTAATTGAAGCAGATGTGAATTTAGGTTTATTCTTACTGTTTTCTTTTTTTGTTAAATACTTTCAACTTTTGCAAATTTTCTTGGCAATTTAAATTGGAACCATTAGTGAGCATTCTTCTAAGGTTTAAACTTCTCCTTGCTCGTTTTTCTGGTATGAATGTTGTTTGACTTGCTTTGAAGTTGGAAAGAACTAATCAAAGAGTGCATCTTCTTTGACTTGTTTTCTGCAGGTAAAGCACCACTTGTTGTAGCTCATGGTGGACTGTCAGGACTTTTTCCAGACCAAACCTTCTGCTGCTTATAATGTAGCGATTAATAACAGCTTCGATGCTGCAATGTATTGTGACTTGCAGTTAACAAAAGATGGACAAGGCATATGTCGGACAGATTTAAGATTGGATAACAGCACAGACATTGAAACTTTTTATGAGGATCGGAAAACTTCTTATCTTGTCAATGGTAATAACATCAGTGGATGTTTTTCTATTGACTTCACTGCTGAAGAGCTTATCAATGTATCAGGCGAGTTGAATGGGAGGAACAGGCATCGTATTTTTCTGAAAAATGTAAACTATTATGGTTGCATATTATACATTTCTTCCCAGGCTTATACCATCTCACTTCCCATTTTGAGTAGGTTGTCTCTGCACAAATTTTCATTGAATGAAGTGGTTCTCTACCTTCTGGTTTTATATTTCTTACGACCTAAAGATTAAATGCACCAACAATGTACATTCATTCTAGATGGGATTATAATCTGCCTTCTTTCTAGTTGTTTGGTCTTAAACCTCAATAGCCTGTTATACACAATGTACATGTGCCAGTGCCATAAACACGGCTGATCCACAGTCCACGGAGAAGTATATCTAGAAGCAATAAGCTTCAAGTATCCAATGTTGTCTCGAAATCTAAAACTTGAAACAAAGCAATAGATTGCTTATTGCGGCAAGTTAAATTTGGTTTGTACCTACTATTATTGAGGAATTGATTGGTCTTTTTTGTGTTTGGGCAATTTGGTATTCTTGCATTTTTGCAGCAGTGCAGTTGGTCCCAACCCGCTCTCCTGCTTTCGACTACAATTTTCCACTGGTTGCACCAGAAGAGATACCTGAATTTAACCCAGCTGCAATTTGGTTGAATGTACAGGTATGTCCTACTAACTTCCATGTGACAGTTGCTTATCAATTTCTGGTCTGGATATTTTTGTGGCTTTTTCAGCACCTGGTAAGATTCTAAAATTAATAACTAGCAATGACATATCTCGAATGAGTACTAAAAAATATGCATCTTAATCCATTTTCATTTCCTTTTGGATTCTTATGTTGTTCGTATCCATGCCAGTACGCAATTTTTTTTGAGGAGCACAAGCTAAGCATACCATTATATGTTAGATCTTTTGCCAAGAAGAATGACCTTGCAGTACATTTCTTCCACGGAGATTGGATTTTTAAGAGCCATGGCACCAAAATTTAAAAGAAGCAAGACAAAGTTGATTTTCAGATTCCTGGACAAAGAAGATATTGACCCTTCAATAAATGAAACATATGGTTCCATCTTAAAAAATTTAACACTTGTGAAAAACATTGTTGCTGGAGTACTAGTTCCAAAGAGTTACATTTGGCCACTGGGAGAAGACTTATACTTACAAGCCCCCACAAAAACTTGTTGAGGATGCACATGCTGCCGGGCTCGAAATTTTTGCTGCTGATTTTGCCAATGATGAATATGCCATGAGTTACAATTATAGCTATGATCCAATAAGAGAGTATCTGCAGTTTGTGGACAACAACCATTTTGCAGTTGATGGATTTCTAACTGATTTCTCTGTAACAGCAACAGATTCAATAGGTAACGGTGTCTTGCAATTTCACCCAAAAATGCTCAGCAGTGCCTTCAAAATTTCATGACACATTCCTAAACTTGTTCCTCCTGTAATTTAAAGCCACTATGAAATTTTTTGTTTTTGGATACATTTATTTGGTTGCAATGAGATTATAGTTTCTTCAAGTTAATCAGACGCCTTAATGATAATACAGCTTGCTATGCTCACATCAATGTCAATATATCCTCCAGGGCAGGTACACGGTTCATTCTCATAGTCACCATTGTTGTTCTTCATTCCAAGTTTCGAAAAATTTTTATGGTGGAAGTTTTAGAATGCTTTTCACTGGCCAATGAACATTTAATATTCCTGATTTGTGACACCAGGAAATCCACTAATTATTTCCTACAATGGAGCTAGTGGTGACTATCCAGGCTGTACTAATATTGCCTATCAGGCTGCCATAAGAGATGGAGCTGACTACATTGACTGCTCTGTCCAAATAACAAAAGATGGCATTCCTTTCTGTAGGGAGTCGCCAGATCTTTTAGTTGGTACAACTATAACATCAAATTCAGTATTTTTTCCTTCTCGTATTACAAAGATACTGGCAATCCAGGATTCCCAAGGCATTTTCACATTTGATCTCACCTGGGAGGAAATTCAAACCTTGACACGTAAGTCTGGTCTCTATTTAAGCTGAGTAAAGAAGTCTCATTAAAATAAATCTCTCCCTTTGAATATGAAAACTTGAGAGCAGTGGTTTGCAATGTTTCTAAATTAGGGAGTAAAGTTTAAATTTACTTTCATCATAAGAATTCAAGAAATATGTGTATGCTAATCATAGACTTTATAACATGTCAGAGTTTTATAACTTTAAACAAAGTAGGTTCATGATTTTTCATTCTTGCGTCAAGTGTTCTTCATTTTGTTTGGTTTTTGGGCGTTACTGATGTTATAAATTTCTTGAGCCGTGCAGCAAACACGTTTAGTCCATTTGAGAAAGACGGTAATCTTCTACGTAATCCTGCTCAATCTAATTTGGGGAAATACATGAACTTAACTGCTTTTCTAGATTTTGCGAAGAATCAAGCCAACATTAGTGTTCTTATCAACATAGAGGTATAGTTCATCAAGTTGATTATAACTAAGTAGAAAAGGGACATTGCATTCAAAATAGCTTCTGCAAAGGGAACTAGTAAAATCATGACTTGCAAGTTTCTTGTGTCTTTTGCAGAATGCACGAGCCATAGCATCAGAACGGAAGCTTGATGTCACAAATGCCACTATTTATGCCTTAGATATGGCTGGTTATTCCAACATATCCGATAGGATAAGGATACAGTCTGATGACAGTGCTGTGCTGGCCCATTTACAAGCAAAAGTCAAAATTCAAGCTTGTTTATAAAGTGAAAAAAGTTAATATCGCCATCCCTGATTCCATCATCAAAGAGATCAAAAGATTTGCAGACACTGTAGCACTATCAAGGTCTGTTGTATTCCCAACTTCACACGAAGCATTTCTGCTCAACTCCACAGATGTTGTCAGCAGAATGCACCTTCATAATATATCAGTTTTCATCTATGCACTGAGAAATGAATACCCTTCTGTAGCCTTTGACTATCTTGGAAATCCAACAATGGAAATCAACTCGTTTGTACAAGTTGCCAAAGTAGATGGTCTTATTACTGGGTTTCCAGCAACTGCAAGAGCATATCTAGGTAAAAGTCACTTACTCTCAGTTCACTGGCTATGATTTTTAATAATAGATTACGTACAATGTTAGGATTCTCGGCTATCCAGAATTGATATCCAACATACGGTAACTATTTAAATGTGCAGTTTAGAAATTTTCTACTTTTAATGGCTTCTGATGGTGTATGTGATTCCAGGTAATGCTTGTTTTCATCCTCGTACAAAAAAAAGATCCATCAATGTTTCTTGTTGTTCCTGGGTCAGCTATACAGGCCTCAGGTCCAGGTAGCTTGGGACCTGCTTTGGCCCCAGCTCCAACTCTTTCAGGGGTGGTAGATCCTCCATTGCCATCCTTGAGTGGCAGCTCCTTCTCATTCTCCAGCTACAGCTCCAACCAGCAAACCCAACAGTGCTTGTCCTACTAGACAGCCTTTGTTTTTATCTCTTATAATAGGCTTTGTATTATTCTTTAATTCTTATTAGAAAGGTAGATTATACTGCATCCTTTTTACCAACATTTTATAAACTTTCATGCTGATTAGGTCACGGGAGCATATGATACTCCAAATATTTCTGAAGATTTTGTTTTTCAGTTTGATTCTCTTCTGGAGTTAATGTTTTTTTAGTTTTCAAGAGAAGAGCTTAACGTTTTATAACAGTTGGAGGAACTAATCTAGATAGACGTGTTCTCCATCAATTGTTATTCTTTGTTGAAATTGTAAGAAGCTTACTATTTAGTTAATCTAAATTGGAGAAAACCATCCTGATACATTTCATGCCATTTCTGACTACTCAACTTTATAAGAAGCATAAAACTTATTCTTAACAAATTCAATTGCAGTTATCAAATAAAATATGACACTATGGAAGCTTTATACAGTAACAATATATGTGATATTTTATCTGGGATAAATTTGAATAATGCAAAATTTTACATTGACGAATTCTTTCTTGCAATGAATTAGCGAAAAATCCATAAAAGACAGATGGTTTATATCACTCCAAACGCGTTTACATTGATGATTCCATTACCATGATTTAGCACTATTGGGCATAACAAAAGCCAACATTACTAGTCTTTTTGTACATATTATGTTTGGTATAGCTAAACATGAGGTCTACATGCATCCTTGGAAAAACTGTCTTCATTCAACCTCATAGTAGTTTAATTTGAAGCATGTGAGTTAGAGGAAGTTGCAAGCCGTCTAATGTAATAATGAAAATGAAGATACTTTAGTGGAACATGTATAGAGTTCATAGAATTTTATATGGAAAAAGGAAGTGGCTATAAAGTTGGAGAAACGATAGTGTTCCAGTATCTATTGCATTTAAGCTTACAAACTTTGTTGAGGGTACGTGGGAGAGAGTGAAAACTACGATCGCTTTACTGTTTGAGATGACGGTGCAAATCGGGTGGACCATTGAAAATTCCAAATCGTTTGATGCCACAAAAAGATAGTAAAAAGATATCACAGTTTAATCGCTTCCATTCATGTGATTATGTTGACTAGCTTATAACATTGAAGGAATTGTTTCTCCTCACAATTGTTATGGATGAAACTCATTGTTGGTTCAACTGTCTTATGTGCCGCAAAGTTTGTCTATGTTCCATTCTTTATGGTGTCAATTTTAAATCTGTTCCCTTGTTCTATACATTCGCTTAATATAAAGTACACATAGAGGAGTGCTGGTATGTAGGTAATCAGAAGGGAAATGCAAATATTAATGTAGGTTGAAATGGATTTTTTTGTTTGAATTTGAAATTGTAGGGATTGGCTGCACAGAATTCTTAAGCTTAGCTGTCAAGGACGGAGTGGTTTCCATTCCACCAAAGTCACCCGGGGCATGTTTCCGGCCTCATCCTTTATTACTTGGTATGTTCTGGGAGTGGATCTTGGTGGATGACTAGGCAACACCTTTTACACCATCACATGCACCGTTGGACTACAACCCATTTGATTGAAATGAATGTTTTCATAAATGCTTGCATCTATAAAAGTGGATGAGAACAATCCATCTTGCTGAGGTCATTTTTCAATCCTTGGCAATAGAATAAGGTGTTAAATGCTAATTTAAAGGCATTGACATATTGCCACGGTCTAATATCTGATATCTTTTCATTCACTAAATAAAACAAGGGAATAATAAATCCTTTGGATCTTGACACTTCTGTAACTTCATTTGGGTATGCAGATTTGTTATAGTTTGCAACTTTGCAGAGGAAATAGAAATAGAAATACAAATACAAATCTCCTAGATATCCTGCTTAAACTTCAAATCCTTGCCATTTCTTCATTGCTCTCAATGGCTGGATAACTAGCGACTGGAATAAATGTTTGCTTGATATATTAAAAAAATATCAGAGGGGAAGGGCAAGGGAAATGAAGTCCTCCATTGCTACTACTCCAAGACGTCAAAGTTGGGAACCTGAAATCACCTCATCCTCGGCATTGTTCTCCATTTAAAAGAACAGCTTCAATATTTTGTATGGGGTCAGCTGTTTTTTTTGGAAATGCAAGTTTGTTCAAGAAATCTTGGGAGACCTTATCAAAACTTTTCACAGGGATATCCTAACTAGCAATTGTACGTGAAATGTACGATGGAAATGCTGAAGGGGAAACATGGAAGAAGGTAAATAGGAGGGTGTGAAATTACTTAGAGGAAGAGAGGTGAAGAAGAATGAGTTAGACGAAGGATAAGGCCAAGGCAGAGAAAAGTGTAATGGGGAACCCATGCGAAACTCAATTCTTGTACAACCACATGCCATTTTTGTCAATCTTTTGAGGAAGAAAGGGTGTGCAATGTGCAAGTCATTTAGGCACCATATTTTGGAGATATTTTGGAATGAAATGAGTGGTCAATCAATATTGTCAATGTCAATAATTGTTGTTTTTTAATTTGAACCCTTGTATTTTTTCATATAGCTATAACATGTGTACATGTAAGGGGGAATTCACTTGCGCGTCTCATGGAACACTTTAGAGACGGATATGTTAAGGGAACCAATCATCCTAGAATGTTGATTTCATGCATATTTGCGATAAAGGTTTTGCTCTAGTTATTAGGGTCATGAATAAGGCTTCCCTCAGTAACAATATTGATGATGTCATTTGTCAACAACCATTAGTGTTAAGGATTTCGATTGGACGGTATTTATTTTGTTAGATAAGTTGAAGATATTAATGGAATGTTACAAATAAAAAGGTGGGAATTAAAGACATGCATGTCCCACATCTATTCCATGGCTTAGATTGTTCCTGCCAAAATAATATTTGGTGTTTGTACCACATTTTCATCTTCATCTCGCTTGCATGCTTAGTGCAATTTGTGCTTAAAGGGGTATAAATAAAAAAATGGTAAAAATTCAATAGGTTCCATTTTCAAAACCCAAATGCAATGTTTCATTCTTGTAGCTCTTTGTAGCCCCCTTTTCAGTGTTTAAGCTCAATTAATTGCAAGAAAGGAGATTTTTCAACCAACCATATCTGATTGAAGCTTACAAATTTTCACCACTATGGCTAAAGGAATGTGACAACATTATATTGTGAGGACTTGAGCCGCCTCCACACTCTAACCACATTGTAAGAAGAACCAATGAAAAGCAAAGCGCTAGTCTCGACGACACTGAAAATGACAATGTCATGTTGATCTTGAATGGACTCCACACATTTGAAATCCAACATCCTCCATGCTTTCATTGTCTAGTCCCATGAACACAATACAAAAAACCTTGTGCCTTTTTTCTAGGCAGGGAAGAAACAACAAATTTGTCCTTCATCTATGGGAACTATCTATACTTTGAGTGGTGGACATGCATAAGGAGTTGTCCAATGGCGGCAGTATGGTGACTACCATGAAATGAGCTTTGTTATTTCAACCTTATTGTTTTTTTCGGTGCTAAAGCCTTTTGATTGGATGGTGTTTAATTTGTTATATAAGGCAAGAAGGCATGAGTCAAAATTTGGACACAAGATGGAGGAAAATAAATGGGAATTAAATATTTACATGACCCACACCTATTCCATGGCTTAGATTGTAATTACCCAATTAATATATGCTATCTATGCTTTATTTTTTCATCCCAACGTCACTTGCATTATTCACATGGGTGCACTTTGTACTTAAAAGGGTCAAAACAAATAAAAGGGGAAAATGCAATAGGTTCAAGGCCTGAAACCCAATAAAACTTCTTGCTTCATGTAGGACTTTGTAGACCCCATTTTAGTTTTAAGCTTAAGCAATAGTAGTGAAACAAACGATGCACGAAGAATCATTGATAATTGAACCCCTCCAACGGTTGGTCATCAAAGAGACATTAACTGCGAGTCAAACTCTACTTTTTTTATTTTTTCAAGACATGAATGGAAAGTTTGAAATAAAATGATAGAAAATAAATACCTCCATGCCCCGCACCTATTCCATAACTCAGATTGTCCTTGTCTAAATAATATTTGTTATATATGTTCCACTTTATGCATGGTTCTAGTTATTGATTCATATCCTTGTGTGAACACAAATGTTAAGATTAACATTAATTCATAACTATACGATTGCAAACATGGTTATTAATAATTGACACAAATGATTGTCCTATTTCATTTACTATTTTCCAGTTGATTGTTGCAATAGCTTCGAAAAACATACTTTTTAATGTGTTTCTAATTTTTTGGGATTATTGTAATTATATTTTCATGTACATTTTAATAACATAAACATTGAGTTGATGTGGGAAAATTAATTGTAAACAAAAGAAAATTAAAAATACTACGTAATAGAAAAACATAGTATATAAATAATAAATTTCAACACATATTGTAAGGGTCACAATAAATTCGATATCTTTAAATATTATTATAAAATATACATCCGAAACATTGGAACGTGCAAGAGGCTTTAGCTACTGACACACAATCAATCAGAAAAATTGTTCCATAACAATATTTACAAAATTGAATCTTCAGTGTTGCTTAAAGATTGAATAGGAAAAACATGTCTATGCATTCACTGCCACTGGGAACTTACATACATATTGTTTTAGACAAGCATTAAAGATTTTTCCCTACTACAAACAAAACAACAAAACAAAAGATAGTGAACTAACTATTGTTTACCATTGTGGTTGTCTTCGTGGCAATGCAAAACATTCCATTAAGCCTAAAGGTGATGAAGGCACCAAATGAATTCCACCATATCTTACACTTTCAATTTGAGGCTCCAATATGGCACATAAGGGGCCATAAATACAACTCCTTATCCTTGCATCCCTTTTGCTACAACACTCACACCATTTCTAGGTCTTGTTTAGGCTTGGGGAACCCATGTGGGCTATCGCTCAACTTCTTTTTCCACTTCTTTCTCAATTCCCTTTTCCTTTTTTGTGCTTCCTTCTCCATGAACTTATCAGACTCTGCTTCAAAGCTAGTGTCATGAAGTTCTTTGGGCGAGCTAACTAACGACCATGCCATATCATGCACCTTTTTCCGCTCTCCACATACTTCTTTGTCTCTTCTAAGGCCGATTTCATCTTCTTGACTTGGGACTCATTCCTATATTTGGTTGGCCTCCATTTATTTTTGTTCAGGGCCCTCTTTTCCATGACTTGCGTATTCTTCTAATGGCTTGTACTTCATTTCCTCCTATCATGGTGGTTCCTTCATGCCCTTGTCAACATTCCTCCCTTCTTGCATGTCGCTTCCCTTGAATTCATCCTCATGCACTTCGCTAGTCTTGTTTGATTTAGGTCCTTCTATGGGCCCTTCCTCAAGTCCATGTGTATTTGAGCCTTAGAACTTCATTGTTTGCATTAGAGAGTAGTATGGTGGAGGGGATGCTGATGGAGTTGTCATGACTGTGGCCTCCAAATTTTCCATCTACAGTAACATATTGTTAGACTTGTGATCTAGCCATATTTCCATTGGGGGTGGAGGTTACAATGTTGGGATTGGGGGCCACCAATCCATCCTTCTTATCTTCTAGTCAACATAACTCTTGTAATTTGGGTTTTGAGCTTCCTTCATACACATTTTGTGGATCCGGTAGATTTTTTTGTGAGATTGCTTGTTAACATCGATATCGTTTTAGAATACTTCAAACCCTCCTTAAAAATCCATGACAAAATGAAACTTATCAAGTAACTATATCTTTAATTGAAGCCTACAAAATTATGTCAAAGATTAACATGAAAAAATAGAACGGGATTAGTTTTGCATAGAGATGGGTGCACCGAAAATTGGAAATTACTTATAACTTTGAATAATTTTAATGGGAATATCTAGAAGTAGATTGAATTGTAATACAGATTTACAAATATTCAACTATATGCATTCGATGCTAATTTCAATTCCATTACATACAAAAATCAAACGTTAACATAATAGTAGACTGCAGTCATATTATTCCTTTCCCCTAAATCCAAAAACAAATGGAAGCCATACACATGGAAGTTAAAATCGTCTATCTGGTAGTGGGTTGGCGGCCCAAATGTGATCACTAGACAGAGCAAGTAGGGAGACCAAAGCATTCATAAGGAAACAAGGTATTCACAAATTGTAGGACATTGTGCAAAGCATGTTGGTAGAGAACACAACATGTTTATCATTGCCACTGAATATTTGAATAATTCTCTGTTTAATGCATTGATGGATAAGGTTGGGGAAATGTATGGATTTGATTACCCCGGAGGACTATCTGCATGTTGGGTGCAAATATTGCATCTGGGATATTTCCTGGCTTGAAGGCATCACTCCCATTACCTAACCAAGGTCCCAACTAGGCCAATCCAAGAAATTTCCTTTGCATTGCAACTTTAAGAGTTGTTTCTTGCATATGACAGCGTGGGAAGGAAACTGGCACACCAAGTGTCAGATTCTATTGCTAGGAGTGGCAGATGGTCGGTTAAATGGGGTGATTGAGCTCTCTATTTTCCACCTAAACCCATTCATACCCATCCCACTCAAAAATCCCTTGTTCATCAGATTGATTCCGCATTGGTTTATACTTTCGCTCCACATTTCGTCATAGAGTCTGAGCTGCTCGAAGTTTTTTGGCTAGATTTTCTACACATCTGAAAACCTAGGCATTCATGAGATAAATCTCCCTCATTTACTGGTGAGGCTCCCGTGTCATATTTGTCAGTTAAATTTTCTAGTATCTATTTGTTGGTATTACTTTAACCATGTAGCTCATGAACCATAGCTAAATAGTTTTGCAACAAGTAAGCAACTGTAAAAGAAAGGAAATATCTGAAGAAGGGGAAAATAAGAGAAAATAGGAAGGAAAGAGGGAAGATGTGCAACCCAATCAATAGATTACAGAGTTGATCACATGCACATAGGTAAAACAGATAGATATTAACATACATAATTATAAGCAAAGGAAACTTTCAAATCTAGATCTAGAATAACACAAAGTTTATGAATAGATCTAAGATAGAAAGTTAGAAACAAAGTGCACCGTTGACACAAAGTTCTCCAGAAATATGCTCCTTTCTATTCCTTTGCTTTCAAATAGCTATCAAGAGTTTCAACACAAAGTCTGGAACACAAGAATGTTGCTTACAAATTATGATCCTTTAACCCGTAGGTTCTTCCTCTACTTATAGAATGAAGAGGGGAAATTACAAATGAGAAACTATAATTGAACTAGAACATAAACAAGAAATGAAAAGAACATCTGGAAATCATCTTCCTCTAATTCCTCTCTTAGTGACATGCATCAAGAGTTCAAGTCAAAATTGTGCACATCTGTAACTTAACTTAAAGAATCATTCCAAATAACTTAAAGTAATGGTTTTTAAGCCAATCACTTTTAAGTTTTACAATTACATCCGGGAACATAAAAAATAGAAGAAGAAAGATATGCCAGCTGTAACTTCCTATACTTTCTTTTTATTCTGATACTGAATATACTTGTTGAACATAAAATTCAACAATTTCCCATTTGTTTTAGCCACAATTTCTTTCTCTACCCTGAATTGTAGCAATCCTTCACTCAAAACTTCGATGCGTGCTTCCACCTCCTTCAAGCTAGACCCGAAATTCTTAATATCTGACTGCAAAGTTACTAGCTTGCCGATGGAACTCATCGTGGAAGGCCTAACAGCTCCATCAATCCTCTCTTGAATCATCAGAAGAGATCCTTCCAGGGAATCAAGTATTTTGCTGGGAATTGTCCTTTTGTATGAAGAAAAGTTCCTGACCACTTCCTCATTGGTGAATAGCAATGACATTTCTTGGCAGGGATAATACCAAACTCTCGAGTGCCCGCATTCTTTTCAGCATGATTCTGAAGATCTCCAAATGGAAAGAGACCACAAACTCAAGATGTTTCCCCTTTTCAACTAATCCATAGGGCACAATTCACCCAGCAATCAAAACCTCCCTCGGCAGCTTATTTATCTAGACCAAAGTGCTCAGGTTACTTTCAGCCACTGTGTTCATATCCATTGTGTTTGTCACTAGTGTTTCAGCTGAACCAATGCATCTTTCGTGACCTTTAGATGAGCTGACACCTCCCTGAGTTGTATAGAAGATTAGAGAATGATTAGACTCTTCTATTCGTTGATAGCTTTAACTTGGTTACCCGCATCTTCCACTTCCTACATCAAATGATCACTCACCTGCTCATGGGCTGAAATTGGCTAAGTGGAAGATTTAGCAACTTTAGCAATGATATCGCACAACTAGGAAACCTGCTTCTGAAGTTCAACTTTTTCTATTTTTCTTTGTCAAGCTTAAGGAATAAAGCATTTATCAGTGTTTACATGTCTTGCTTTAATCCTTCAGTAGTGGTTTGACATATTGACACTTTGGTTACTGTTATATCTGTTGCCGTAAGCTCACTCTTCTGATTTCCTTCTGCTGGAATTGATGCCTTAATGAAATTTTCCCCTAATTCTTCAATAATCAACCTCAAAGTCACCTTAGCAACTTTAGGTCTTCTGTCTTTTCCACCCAAACTTAGGAGCAGCTGCAAGTCATGTTCTTCCAAGTTGATCTCTTCTCTAGCTTCCGGGACTAACTGTGAAGCCAACCACTTTGAGAAATTGCTCCTTGAAGAATGAGAAGTTGTTGAATGCACCACCATATCGTGCTCTGGTCCCTCTCCATCCAAAACTGGTACAGTGTTGTGGCTAGCGTCTTCTGAATTGTCCAAGGACAACGCTCTTTCAAAATATTTCATCTGCAACTTTATCGTTTCTTCAAGAAGAGGCGAAGATCGGAGTGGCTGAGGAGAGAACACAAATGTTGTTGGATTCAACAGAGGAACAACAATATTTTGTTGAGGTTCATAGGCTGGTGAAGTGTGGTGAGTTGACACTGAGAAAAGTTGGAACTAACACCATAGCCGTAGAAGTGACCTTTTCCTGTGTATGAGAATTTTTGTGCATTTTAAGCTTTTCAAGCCTTTTGGTGCTTTCTCCTTCGTGCTTCCTTTTGATGCAGTCTCTTGTGCTGAGGTTTCCTGTGATTTGATTCATCAAAGATTCATCAAGGCAATATCTCTTTGTCAGCAACCAGTTCGAGGTGTTGACCAGAACCGCAACAGATCTCTCCTCAATCGTGTAGCAGCTACCAATGTTCTTCTGAAGATCAGCTCTATCCCCTCCCATCTGGTGGTATGATTCAAGTAACACAGGCCCATCGTCTATGAGATCCGCAGTTATCCGTGCTAATCCATAATCAAACACTTGTCACGTCGATAACCTGTTGAAGTCTTTCTTTCTAACTTCGTACTCTCTTTTGTACTTCATCTAGAAGTCTTCTAACGAAGGCAAATGCGAGTATTCCTGGGAGATTGTCTTCCATGATGGGAAGAAATCATACTCGTACTCAGAGAACATCTCAACTTCAATTCCTCTGGCCTTGTGAATGCTCTGACAACTGTAATAGCCCACTATGATCGGAAAGAAGCCTGCAGACTTGTGTCGCTTCGATTATAGGTCATGCATCCCCATGAGTTGTCTGCATAACTCTATGATGACCAATTTGTCCCTTGGATATCTGGGCAACTTGACTGGTTCTCTTGAAAAGCCAGTTACCCTGAGGTATGTAAAGTTTGCAAACTGGATGAAGATACAACCATGTTGGGATACAACTTCCCAAGCTTCCTTTCTCACCATGTTGGTCTTCAGATCACTATTCAACTTGCAAATGAATTCATAGAAGAATCCATTATTGACCACCTTGTAATCTTTATTGCATTCAGGCACAATCAGCTGCAGGCAACACTCAAAAATAGGATCCTTCGAGAGTACGCCTCATCTATCCAGCTTGGAAAAGATACCCTGTGAGGCTGCTAAATATACCAGGTAGGAATTCATCTTGAAGTTGTATGTCCGCCTCACACTTTGGAGCTGCTCATCAATGTTGTCACTGATGATCTCCACCCAATTGATTATTGAATCTACTTTGTTGATCTCAATGGTCCTGATGAAGGCATACATCCATGAGTGGAAGTTGTGAGTATTAGCTTCTCCATTTATCTTATATAACAATTTGGTAATATCATCCACTTCATGTACCAGATTGGATCATGGAAGAGTCCTCAGGAACTTCGATGGAGATCTGGGCTTCTTCATATACCTACTGTTCATTATGCCCACACAGTCTACTTTGTGCTTCTCCCATCTGTTGCCGTCATCCAACACATTGATTGCAGTCACCATCGATTGTGTTGAAATCTTCAGACAATAATTGATAAATTGTGCGTCCAACCGGATTATTGTCTTTCCCGCAGCATCACGGATTGAACTGGATAGTGAATGATACGACCTTGCACACTCCATGACGAATTCAGACACTGAGCTGTGACTGGGAATGCTAAAGCTTGAATGATTCCACTGCTCTTTATTGTTCGCATGAGAGATGTCTTTCCAACCTTGGATCTGTCAATCAATTCGGAGAGGGGTTCGGAGCCTAGATCTGTATCACCGATATCAGCAAATTTGGAAGCAATGCATGATTCCGGTGATCCTTCTCTTTCATCCCGCTTCATCATGGTCGGAGCAATCTTTGTCTGAGCAACTCTTTTTCCTTTTATTTTGCCATAATTCTTTGCAATTGGTGTAGATTTAGGAATTTCTTCAGATTCAGAAGATATATTCAATGTATGTGACATTGATTTGAGCTCCCTTTCTTATATAAACACCTGTAATGAATACCTGCATTTAATTCAGACAAAGACGGAATCCAGAGTATGAACACTTGATTTTCATCACAAAAACCTGCATATAAAGTCCGTTGCCCTAAAATTTGAGGCTTCGCTTGTATGCAAAGCAAGCATAAATATTTTTAACTTCACGTGGACACTTATACCAACATGCAGATAATAATCAAGGCTTAAATCAAGCTCCTCCAACCCTAGTTGCCAAACTTTGAAGCTTTCCGATAATGAAAAACACTTTTTTATGCAAAGATCCTCCTTCCTTGGGCGCCAAAACTGTCCGGGCTGCAATCCTTTGCTAAAAGAATTAATTAATTCTTTACTATGGTAGCCCATGCTTATATAACTCTTAGCATTCTATTTTTAATAATTGCCCCTCATATTCCTGGCAATTAATTAATAAATAAACATGTTTATTCCTTCAACTTGGGCGCCTAAATTTGCATGCTCATGGCTGCCATTAAATAAATAAATAAAATTTATTTTTAGCCTTCTTCCTCCAGTTCTCTTTGACTTCACATCATGCATTGACCTTCTATTTCTCCATGGCACCAAAGTTAGGAATAAAAGCTATTAATAAATGCCACAAAAAACATTATTTAATCACCAAATGGGTCACACTTTTTAGCATGTTCCAAGGAACTATTAAATAAATTAATTTAATTTATTTTTAGCCTTCTTCCTTCAGTCTTCTTTGACTTCACATCATGCATTGACTTTCCATCATCCCTGGCGCCAAAATTAGGAAGAAAAACTATTAATAAATTGCATTAGAGTTATTATTCAATGCCAAAAGGGATCACACTTTTTAGAATGGGTGATTTCTAAATTTAAGAAGTCAACTTTGATGGGATTATTCACCTTGCACTGCAGCTCCAAAAATCACTTTATTCACTTAAGTTCTTTGACTTCCATAATGAGAATTTTTACCCTGCAAGGTAGGTAAGAAATTTCCGCCTCCCTACCACTTTTATTTTTCCCATTATTTAATTAAAATACCTCCCAAAAAGTGTGACTTGTATTAAAATTGGCCTCCTTTGATAAAGTGCGACTTGCATGGGTGAATAAAACCTTATGATGGGAAAAGTTAGCCTGCCAGGTAGACAGAAAATTCCTATCAATGCTTTAAGTGATTTTTCTTTATTTTATAATGGGAATTTTTACCCTGCAAGGCAAGTAAGAAATTCCCCCCTGTTCGCTGCCTCTAATTTTCCAATCGCAACTTAAGTGACTTTGGCTCCATGGGAAAAAAGTACCATGTAAAGCAGGTACTAAATTCCCACATGTCTGCTGCTACCACAAATCCCACTGCAACCTAAATCCATCCATTCCCAAAAAGTGCGACTTGCCTAGGAGAGGCTTTTCGTGCATGACTTCATCTTTTTTGGTTAGAAGCTTACATTTTGAGGTTGATTCCTTTTGGGGCAGTGTTGTAGATGATCCCCAGATGTTTCAGACAATTAAATAGACTATATTGGTGAAAGAATTGACCTAGGGGAATTTCACAGAGAAACCGAGGAGAAAACCAGAGAAAAACGCAAAAGAAATAAAAAAAGAAAAAACATTGCCAGAAGTTGTAGACAATAACCTGAATTCATTACTGGTAAAAACCCTAATGAGACGAGTGAATAATGACATGCAAAATCACAATAGGATTCAACCGGAGCACACTTTATTTGAAACGAGACATTATTTATTCAATAAATAATTAAATAAAAATTTCTCGCAGATAAAACTTGGCTGAGGGATAAAACGAGTTTGGGCATCTGAGTATTTGCCGAAATTGGCTCATATGATACACTGGGAATATCCTAACATAATACAAACATCTTCTGACAAAAAAAGAACACACAGACCCATTATTTTAAAAGAACGATTTTTTAAAAATGGGTAGTCTCAGATTTTAGGGTGAAATCTTGGGACACCCAAAGTCTTAGACGAGTATGTGAAGAGGAGGGCGTTGATTTTTGACGACACCATGCATACATCCGCCGACAACATTTGGCAGTCCATCAGTTTGCAAAGCTTATTGTGCTCCCCGTCTGTTGTGGATGGATGCGCTTGTATATTCATACCTACACTGAGGCTACACATATATTTTCATTTGTTTTGATATTAAATAAGAGAAGAGGGAACTAGAATATTAACAATGAATATGAGATCTGATCTTGAGGCAAATATCAAAGGCTCTGTACAGCCCTCCATGTAGTAAAATGACCTTTCTCGCCGACTGCCTCTGCTAGGAGTATGAATTTTGAGACTGTCAGGCTTTGGTCCTAGTAATCTCTGCCAGATCACTGTCCACGAGCGAGATATTTCAGCTGACGTGGTGCCACGATTCCCCTTCGTTATCGTGTGACAGAAGGGGGGAGAGTGTTTACATGGACACTTGTCCACCTTCATTTTTCAACGTATGAACGATCCCTAAATCTATGCCATTCATATTCTGGAATGTGTCAAAGTGGGCTATCCTCAACCCACTAAGAGTATGACCGTTGAAAGCCGAGATGCCCCAGTTTGGATCAGACATAGATAATTTTCCATTGAAATGTTGAGGTAAGGTTAAACCAGACATGATCCAGGTCTTTTTGGGAAACTTTATTTGCACATCTACGGCAACAAAAGAGAGTTCCTTCCTATGCAAGGATTTGTGTTCATATGAAGTGGTCAAAACCCTTACATATGTAACCTATGTAACCTTTGCTACAGGAACTCAATTGGTATATGCATATGCAAAATATCAATAGGAAGACTAAGATATAATTGGTGGAAACCCATTCCACGAGTCTGTCTAAAATTTTCTTGACAACCATTTTTGACAATCCAAAATAAATTGTCTTTGATAAGAGTCTCCTCTAGGTGAAGGAAAGACAACATAGGAGATCCGCTAGTAAGTACCTGGATTTGCTACGTGTTATGAATGCACTCTATGCCTAGGGGTGTATAAAAGTCAACTATTATCAGCAGTCACATCCTCGGGAAGAGTGGCTTCCATTTTCTCAATGGCCAATGACCTTATCGCAACATCAAATTCTACAACTGATGTACATTTTATAGCCGCATAAGCTATCCTTGTCAGACATGGAAGATGAATTGGGGTGGGGAAGGCAATCTGATGGCAGTTACATGGTGGCGGAGGGGTATAATTCTTTGGCTGGACCACTTAATCATCCATAGGCGAATATCTTTAGAAAGATATGACAGTCGGTGCTATGGTCGAAAGTAATCTTTTTTACCTAGACCCTTCTTCATAAACATGTACTCACAGGGGAAAATCTTATGACAAGAAGGTTGAAAGGTCCTTTTAGATGTGTGTTATGCTTAAATGAGGTAGAAACATGCGATCATCTTTTCTTTTCTTGCCATTTTGCTTTACAACTATGGAAGTACTTGTCTGACATGTTCACACTAGTTTGGCATGATACCACTAACCTGGTGCAGGTTATTCACAGTTGGGGATTGGCTATAAAAGATACCCTTGTGATGAATATTGATTTTTGGATTTCTATAACATTAATGTTATGGAATGTCTGGAAAGAAAGAAACATGCACATATTTAAAGGGAAAATACAAGAACTAGTCTCTTTCTGGACCTTTATCAAAGCTAATATTGCTGAAACACTCCAAACAAAATTCAAATTTCCAAACCCGATATCAGCTAAATGGAAGAGAGTCCTTATAATTTTGGAACTTCAAGAGGAGAATATGCAACAAAGTCCTTATAGCAACCCATCACCGCAACCCAAATGTTGGCAGCTGCCTCCTGAAGGTCACATTAAAATTAATACATATGGGGCATCTCGAGGAAATCCAAGACAAGCTAGTATAGGAGGAATATCTAGAGATAGTGCAGCGCAACAACACCTTTTTTATGGGCAACAAATTGGAATTACCACAAATAATATGACTAAAATCCTTGCCATTTAATATGCTTCGAAGGAAGCATATAAAATGGGGTGGACCAAAGTTATTATTTAATTTGAATCTCAAACGATTATTCAACTACTTAATAAGCAAGACACCATTCAATCTTCTAATTGGCATATTTCACAGATCCGAGACAATATTGGTATTTTGGCTCAAGATTTCTAGGTACTTGTTTATGTTCATACTCCTCGAGAGAGTAATAAAGTAGCAGATTCTTTGGCTAACTGGGATTTGGATTAGGAAAACATTGATTTGATAGGTTATATTCCTATAGGGTGGTCTACGGAGAAAAGCCAAACATTTCACCGAATCCTTCATTTGGATGAGTTACATGGATGACTTCTTCTTGTTGTACTATGCTTTAAGCTGCTACTATGATATCTCTAAGGATGATTCCTGGTGTATTAGTTACACTGCTTGGCACTGTATCTACTTGTAACACGTTTTTTGATGATTAATGGAAGGATTGTGGTTTTTCAAAAATCAATAGGAAGACTCCTGGTGTTGCCCCGAAGTAAGAGAGAGAGCCGAAAACTTAAGTTGATTCATCAATAGGTTTGTTATGCTATGGGATGTCATTTTATTATAAATTGTTGAGAAATATAATTACTAGCAAAAGCATCATAGGTGCTTATGAGAGGCGGATAGGCATATGCCATGATTAATTGAAAATACTGTTTAATAATAAATATTAACATGTGGTTTATGAAATCATAAATGTAAATTATTGATTTTTGTAAACAATTAAAATTAATTATGGGTTGAATGGACAAAAGAAATAAATATAAATTGAGTGCACCATAATTTAGAGGCATAAAGAATGAAAGTTTCTAGACATATGATCTAAATACAAGTTGTTAACCTGAATTTGAACTTGAGAAGAAAGTGTCATCCTTTGTGTTTGTTGTTAAGCTTATATGGAATAGATGTGGCCTGTGCGTGGAATATGTGTGTGAGGTATAGTAATTGTTGAGGGCATAAACTAGTGGAAAAGTATTATATAATTAGTCTGACAAGCATTCATGTAAAATAATTGAATGATAAGCATTTAATATACTCTGTTTTGTAGGTATCAACACAATTGTTGTATTTGTTAGGTGAAATGTCAACCACTTTTGTACTAGACATGATCATATAACATACACATAGTATAATGGTTTATGAGTGCGATCCTAATAAAAAATAGCCACAAATTTAAAATGCATGTGGTACATTTGAAAATAGTAAAAGCCACATTTTTTTGCCCCAATTTTAGTTAAGTAGGTTTTGGGCATTTAAGGAACATGTCATATGATTGTCGGTCAATGCTTTGTCCCACCAATCACTTCATCTTTTCCCTAAAAGTTACAACAGATAAAGATGATTGCCGCCCCCATTTTGGGTAAGCAGGTTTTGGGCATCTAAGGAACACGTCAATGCTTTGTCTCTCCAGTCACCTCATCTTTTCTCTTAAATGAAAATTATTGTATTATATTTGCAATTTCATATATAAATCAGATCTTACAAATAAAAAATCTCTCTTAGACCTGGAAATTACATAATACACTTTGATGGTTTTATAAGTAAAACTACCTCCTTATAAATTAAAGAGAAATGTGCAATAATTAAAGTTAGAAATCATGTTCAGTTTTAGTGGCCACTAGAGTAGCTTTTTCCTTCATATCCAGGAATACATTTGCATACCCCTTCCCTATTGGAGAATCTATGCATTTTGCATTGAAGCCGCAAGAGTATTTGGTGGTTGATTTAGTAATAAAATATTTTTGTTGGACAATACCCCAATTTGATTTAATTTAAATTGAATTAAATCTATATTTCAGAGTAACTATTGTAATAAATAAGGTATGAATGATAAAATACAGTAATGACACAAACAATGAAGCATGTAAAATGTTAAACCCTAAGCATGTAGGAGAGGTAAGAAGACTTAGTTGATTTCTAAGTGAACATGAAGTGATCTGGATAGGTGAGAGTGTTGAATAGACTCTAGACAAGGTCGTCACTACTTATTATAAATTATGGAACCTAGGAATAGAGTCGGACATGGGCGCCCAAAAGAGGGCAGAGGCACCTAGGCACTGGTGATTGGATCTGGGCGTTGGTGGCCATGCAAATGTTTAGAAAATGATTTCTCTTGTGTCACAAGGGCTTTTATGTTGATCCATTTTTATCATTTGATATTTACTCTTTAATCGTCGAGGGTACCTGTAACCTGCAAAATAGAGTGACTACCTGCACGTGCCCACAAACCACATCAAATCTATAAAAAAAGATGCAAGATGTGGAGTCTGACTGACCTCAGAGGTCACCCAAAGAGTGAATTTACTGTCAAACATTACATCTCATACCCTATGTAGTTCTTTTGTGTGTGTGTAGAAATGGTGTCTTATGGTGACCTTGTGCAAATTTCAAAATGCTAACTACCTAGATCTAGAATGTAGTAATGTAATATTATGTGTGGATGGAATAAAATAAACTTCCCCTCATATGCAATGTTTGCAAAAGTGATGCATCCCTTGTCCCTTGTATGAGTGCTAGATGGATGTCTTTGAAGTGATAAATAGTGTCTTTAGATGTAAGATTATGTGGTAAAAATAGTGCTTAGTGTTTGTGTAACGCCCATAAATTTGACACACAAATACAACAGTAAAATTATCTGAATATATATATATTTTTTTCAATGCTCTTAACACGACACCACATGGACTCAAATAGAAAAATTCAACATCACATAAGACACTTACATAAGCATGGACCCACATAGATAACATGATAACATAGGGTACACATCAATGTCTTACTCAAATGATGTAAACCAAGACAATGACCCAACGATGGTAAGGCACACAGAATAGGCATACCCCACAACATGACCTTTTTATGGTTTACATATTTATTACATCTAGTTCTCCATTATATAACCTTATAGGATTCTAGTGAATTAAAATGGTAAGGGTGTAAAATTTCCTTTTTTTTTCTAAGTCTTTCAAATACTATATTTTTTGTGTAGCATTAGCCTTTAAAAGAGGATGCATTGTTGGTTCCTTCCTTAATTACCATTAAGTATCCATAGATCATTTGTTAATCAAATTCATTTTATATACCTACGCACTTCCTAGTATTGATTCTTACGTTAAAGGTTTGTTTCTCAAAATATGTTTCGTTGACGTTAAATTTTTATCCTCATTATGAAAAGGACCTAACAAGATGTTAAGGTTCTATTTTTCGAGGCGTATATTCGATGTTTAAATTTTACCTTTGCTAGACAAGAGAAACTATTGTGAGATCAAGGAAGATATATTAGAGTTTAAAGGGTGATTTAGATTCAATATATCTCTTCCCATAAACATCCTTCCATCATAGTACCTTATTTTTCCTGTTACAGTTGATATAGTTCAATAACTTGTTTGAATTTGTTCAACATGTTCACATCAAGAAATTTTATTTAAATTTATATATATCTTTTGTTTTCTCGAAAGTTTGATCTCACCAAGGGAAATTCATATTTATTTTTAACAACATGAAAGTGTCTAGTTGAGTTATAAGGACTTCAAGCATGATGTTATTCCTAACCCCAAAATCTTGTTAACTCTTGAACTCTTTACACTTACGTCATAATTTGGTCTCACTATTGATATTTTTTGAACAATTAAAATTCAAATGATACGTAATTTACACTTAGGGATTCATGACTATAAGGAGTTGTGACATTGCACCTATCTACTTATTTCATTTCTCTTAGACCATCAAGAATTAAACACATATAAAAAGACAACCCAACAACTATATGATTCTAAAATGCCTTCCAAGGAACAATTTAAATCGTTGTGTGAAAAAACATTAGTGTTTCCATCACCAAAAACCTTAAGAGAGGCTTTACGATCTCCTAACTTCAAAAGCATTCAAGGATGGTGGATAAAATACCCCATATGAGAAACACATGGTAATCCTACTACATACTAAGGTACACATTTATCTAAGAGGGACAAAAGGGGTTAAAATGTAAAACCTATAAAATTTTACGCGTTCAACAATTTCTAAAGCCATATTTACAATCATTGATAATCTTACATCATATCCCCTTTGTCCAATAACATCAAGAGAGGGACCACTCGATAAATTACATTTATTAGTGCTCGAGGGTTTCTACACCTTACCACAAGATAAAATTAGAGAAATCAAATGTCCATGTCTTGCAAGGCATTCTTGCCACTCGAGGTATTCCAAGAATACATTTTCTCATTTTCATTTAACATTTATCTTATAAAGGGTTCTATTAGATTTGGTTCGTTTATTTGACTTACCAATAAAATATATCACTCGATAGTTAATTTCAAATATCCTATCATATTCACATTTTAGGTTTGATTCTTAAATGGAAACTATGTTTTCTTATTCACTTGTTCTCACGTGGATCAAATCACATCCACTTCACATCATAAGAAATATTTAATATGTTGCAAGAAATCTCCATGACCCTTGAAATGATTAGATCGACATCACAAGGGTACGTTCCCAAACGAGGGCAAGTTACAAATTTTTCCTTTACAATTAAAAACTTAATAGTGAAATAATGCACAACCTAACTATCTTTGTGGTCCCACCCATTGTTCATTACATTCCACTTCTTACACTATTTAGTCTCTAAAAACAACCATGAGATTTCAAGCTCAACATGTCATCTTGTATGCCATTAAAATGATGTTATGCCTCACACTAAGGAATCATTACACACTTTCATACCTATGTGAATGCTCTCAACTAGGTTTCTAGGAGGAATACACAAACACATACAATACCTCTATGTCTCTAAGACTACGAAAGATGTTTGGAGCTAGCCTAACTTGGAGCTTACTAGAGAGGGTCATTACATTCAACAAAGGTAAATATTTTGAGCTATATGTTTGTTTGGTTCTCACTTTCCACTCAATATAAAAACACACACAATGTAAGTTGATATTTTTATTTGAAGATTAAGTGATTTCCTAGGTCATTGCAACACTAGCAGATAGGTAAAAACACGTCATTTTAAATTACTTGCTAACAATTTTACTAGCACAATCATATCCATAATTTTCAGCTACAATAAACATTTTAAATGACAAGGTTTTAGTTTCATCCTCCTATATTTATTTTGACACTAAAAGAAGGAATATTTGACATCTATTTCCAAAGTACATAATACAATCAACTCCATTTACTTAACAGAATATACATTTACAACTAAGAGTAACATTCGTTAAATAGGCAAAAGTACAACTATGTACGAAAATAACACATTTTCCCAATACACAACACTATCATTTTCATCATGGAAATAATGAAAATAATACATTCTATTCATAAAAATATCATTGAAATATTCTAAAAAATTACATTGCCTTCAAATAACATGCTAATAAAAGACACAAATGTTATTTTTACTACTCCTTTTGTTCAGGTACCTGCAACCAACGTTGTGTCAGTCCTAGGACCGAGTATGGAAATCCCCTACACTCAAGCATAAATCCACACATTCATCATTTCTAACAATTTCATTTAAATAGAAGAGAGAGGGAGAGGAAGAAGATAGAGTTTTTTTCTCATGTATTCACACTTTCACTTTCATTTGTACTTAATGTTTTAATACTAGAGAGAGAGAGAGAGAGAGAGAGAGAGAGAGAGAGAGAGAAGAGAGAGAGAGAGAGACTTTATGTTCCATACAAAATATCATGACCATTGCCTTTCATGGAGAGAGAGAGAGAGAGAGAGAGAGAGAGAGAGAGAGAGAGAGAGAGAGAGAGAGAGAGACTTTATGTTCCATTCAAAATATCATGACCATTGCCTTTCATTCCATTTTCATTTCATTTCAAACCAATTTACATTTCCCCAATTCATTTACGTTTTCAAATCAACCAAAGTTTCATAATTGTTTCTAGAGAGAGAAGAGGGTAGAGAGAGAAAAACACCATACATTTCAAAAAAATCACTCATACAAATAAAATATCGAATAATATTCTACATGAAATTAAGACAATGGTATTATGATGTCACACACATTGCTAGAAGTCAACGAGACTCAAGAAGGTGATCTGAGCTAAAGTAACAAGTTGAGGAAACTGACCCAAACAACAAAAAGTGCTTACAAATTGGGTCTTAAATACTCTCATTCTAAGTTTGATCATGAAGTTTTATGATTCGTAATTACTCCCCCATATATAGACATTTCCTCCTGACTAGACGGAAGTCAGTTATGTCGAGTAGAGATCAAGTTACAAGGGAAACTCCGGGGCCAGTTATTATAATTTTGTCAGTAACTCTTAACACACAGTGACTAGTGGGTCCCAAAACCCACTTGTAAAATTATTTTCTGAAGGTTTTTTCAAAGGAATGAATGTATTTTATGATTCTCTTAGTTGGCAGTCTAGAGGTATGAGGTAGTGGATTTCAGTTTTTCTCAAGCCAACAGAAAACATAAGCTAAATCGATAGTTTTATTAAAACAAACACATCACACAAGTGACTGCTAAGCTAAGAGGGTTTAGGAATACGATGTGCAAGTGCGTTAAATAATTTCAACAACTTGGTTAAGGTTCCCTAAGATGTTCCATCTCACTAGGGATCATTCAACGAATTTTGATTTTACGGTACATTTGGGTGTGGCGCTCCATGCTCATGAGTTTTGAGATTTTGTTTGTTTGAATATTTCGCGTGAAGGTAATATTTTTGTCAATTGTTGGGATTTCATTCCCTATCATTCAACATTTAATTTTAAAATATCTAGAAATGATGAAGCAAGATTTAGTGCAAGTGAAAAGGGGAAAACCATACCTTTTTACGTAAAACTCGTGATCCTCGCATTAGATGAGACCAATCAGCTTTAGGCATTCTGGAAAAAAAACACTCGGGCTCTTCATTCTTACTCCACCATTTTGATTATAATCATTCCAAGGAATTTGTAACCATGAGATGGATCTAGCAGAACCCTTATTTCTTCAAGTTTTTATGCACCAAACAGTTCATGTTATTGGTCTAAATCTCCTATTTTGGTACAGGGAGGGAAAGGTCATGATTACAAAATTCTTGTAGTTTTACTTTTATGTTTGTTCCTGCAATGTTCATCTTGCTTATCGTGCCATATATTTCAGCCCAAGCTCTGTCCCTTGCAACCACAACCATCTTGTGCTTTATCTTTTTAATTGTTTTCCTTTGTCTAGCTGCTGCTAATCAATCCTTCCATTTTTTTTATCTTCTCTCGATAAAAAATCAGCCCTCTTCTCCATGTGCTTACGATGCTTCCTTTTTATGAAAACTACCCTCAGAAAAGATCATGGCTGAATAGGCTGGGATTGGTTCACCCTCCTTAGATATAATCCAGAATATCCCATTTTGGCGTGGGAAAACGGTCTTAAGGTACGCTTTCTTTTTTTTGCATACTTTGCGTGGGGCTTCGCTTGGGCAATCGATGGTCTTACTGAGTTGTGGAGACCCTCATTCTTTACATTCCATGTTGTTGAATGAAAGGATCCACTTCTCCCAAGAGTGCAAGCGAATAATGTTGTATTCTTCACAGAAATAACATTGAGGGGTAAAAGTTTATGCCTGAAGAAATACCATTGAGTGAAGGCATTCTACCTAAAAACGATTGATCTGCATGGAAGGGGATTTGTGATTTGTTGAGGGTTTAGATGCTAGAATAATTGAAACTAGATTCATCCAAAAATAAAAATAGCAATGTTAAACATTTGGCATGAATCCCTTTAAACCTCACTTTATACTTTGTTGCATACTACAACAATTACTGCTAAAATTTCTAATGCTAATTAGGGTTTCACCATGGTAAACGAAACATTAGGATCTCCCAAATAATTTCTATATAGTTATGAGAACGAAAATTTCTGCATGTCTGAAATAATGTTATGGGTTGTTTCTGAGGGCATCGTTTATCATATCCAACGCTCAAATTTTTCCTCGTTCCACTATGACTTGGAATGCAGTCCAAGGTTTGGGTTCCAACATGGTTAAAAACTCAGAAAATATTGCTTGACAAATCTGCAAGGAAAATGATAGGTATGAAACTAGGTTTAAAATTTTAAACTCTCTTCCAAGATGTCATGTGACAACTGGAACGTTGACAGTCTGAGAGGGGATGAAGAAATCAAGGGCATTACATCTCCCTCCCCTTATAAGAGCATCATCCTCGATGCGACATAACACAAAGCTCAAAGGATAATTAGGCAAGAAAGTAAATAATGACAAAAAGTTCCATTAGGGATAAGAACAATCTTATCTTTATAACCATGACCACAAAGAAGTAAACTAATTTTGGCAATATCCTAAATTTTAATGTTATATGAAGATTGGTAGTTAGTTATATTTTACTTTACTTACTCAATTAGTCTTTTCTTTTATAATATTTCTTAATCTCAAGCTCTTAATATTCATTGTTTAGAATTTCAATTGTCTTATGTTCATGGGTGCCCAATAGTAATTGGCCTCAAGATGTCACACAACATAACACAACACAAACGAACCATGAGACATCTTGCTACATACTTTCATGACTGTATCACATCACAAGACCTTTAATTCCACCATGGAAAGACAACAATTAGTCCACATAACTAATAATTTCCAACAATTATGTCACAGGCATAGATCCAACACACACAAGTGACTAACAAACAGTGAATCATGACACTGATACAAAGGAAACTAGTATCACATGACCCAAAAAAACCATGACTGTACCAACACAGTGCCAAGACAATATCCAATAGTCCATACCAACCAAGGGGAGCATCAAACCTCAATCATAACAATGTGTAACAAGACTCACAAGAGTACACATAACTCATAACACCAACTCCACACATCACAAAACATCATGAAACAATCTCCATATATCTCCAAAGCATCACAAAACAACTCCATATACCTCCCAAAGCATCACCAAACAACCCCATATACCTCCCAAAGAGAAAGAATCATAGTGCCAAAACCAAGCCGAGTGCTCAATAGAGCCCCATCAAGAATATCAGGTCACTCAACCATAGAGCCCCATCAAGAATATCAGGTCACTCAACCATAGAGTGTCATCGAGAACATCAGGTCACTCAACCATAGAGTGTCATCAAGAATATCAAGTCACTCAACCATAGAGCCCCATCTCCTTTCTCCATATAATGAGATTCGGGTCACCCTATGGCCCTGGGCACATAGAGCCCCGTCACCCCTAACCCAAGTGACATAATAACTCATGGTTCAACAACCCGCTAGTTATCTATAACTCCTTGGGGCATACCCCCATACAATGAAGCGGGTCCATAGGTTCAACCACTCCATGGTGAATCCCATGACCCTATTCCAACACATTACGACATTAGAACCAACATAACAATCCATCTCAAATGCCAAGTGGCAAAAATCCAAGCCTTGGGCAAGGCTATAAAACTTTTAAACATGAAAAGAAAGTTTAAAACTAAGAAAAACAAATGGCTAATTAGCCATAGTTAGTGCAAAAATCCGCATGTTAGTGCAACAACCAAATAAAAATCCCAAAATATAAGAACACATAAATCAAGAAAATTGTTGGTTCTTACAAGAAAAGAGATAATGATCAATTTATGAATAAAATACGTATAGAGAAATAACACATTACAATCACTATGTGGCCTTATACAGCCACCAAAGGGTACTCATCGAGTTTCTAGCACTCGGATATCGAGCCTCATAGCTCGTAAAAATATACATGTAACTCTTCCTGAAATGAGTATATCAAATAATGTAATTGTCATCATCTCTGTTAATGAAACTGAATCATCCCTCCATACTCCCACAAGGCTCAACATAGTCAAAATCACATAGGATTGTTCGATGGACAACCCAATAGGAAAGGACAGGGGATGCTAGTTTACATAAGTTGAGCCTAAGGTGGTGCACATCCACAATATACTGAGCAATCTTGAAGTATACTAAACAAATAGAAGTGGGTTTTTAATCTATATAAGACTCCACTTCCTCACTCATACTCGGCTCAAGATTATGAAAACCTGGTCCATGCCTCCTCTCTCCACACATACACTCTTGACGGTTGCTTCCCTTAGGGTCATCTAGTGTAAGGTTCACAACATAACACATAACTACATCACTAACACAATGGTGATTCACACACATTAACCATAGCGTCTTACGCATGGTATATATACAGGGTATAACAAAATCATTACTTTCACAGGTTATGATACATCACTTTTCCACATAATGCACCTAAGGTGCAAGTACTGTACAATAGGGGTCATACGATCACCATATGCCCCTAATTCATGACATGAACCATCACATATTACACGAATTATACATATGATGAAAACAGTGACTAACATTACAACATATAATCAATTGCAATACAACATGGTGACACACACGATTCATCACAACATGGTGGTGACATCATGATAAAATCCAATTCACTATACACCAATTTTGTTATACAACACATCAACACACCTTCATATCACATAATAACAAAACACTCCAACACTCTGTAATCCAGCAAATAACATTATTTTCACACACAACAAGGTGGTACATCACACATGAAATCCTCATTGAATCCACAAAAGGAGAGCAAATACTCTCATCACAAGCACATCAACATGATAACAAATACGCACTAAGTGACATGCACAACACATGTGCGTTCATAATATCACAATTACAACATTGTTCACATCACAAACATATATCACATTACTCTTCCCATCTCCACCACCACCATGCAAGATCATCACAACTCCAATCTATCCCAGAGGTTCGAGAGCATGAACCTCCACTCTAATACCATATGTAACACCCACAAATTTGACACACAAAATACAACAGTAAAATTATCTGAATAATTTTTTTTTTTTTAAATGCTCACACATGACACCACATGGGCTCAAATAGAAAAACTCAACATCACATAAGACACTTACAAAAGCATGGACCCACATAGACAACTTGATAACTTAGGGTACACATCAATGTCTTACTCAAATGATGTAAACTAAGACAATGACCCAACTACAGTAAGGCACACAAGATAGGCATGCTCCACAACATGGCCTTTTTTTTTATGGTTTACATATTTATTACATTTAGTTTTTCATTATATAACCTTATAGGTTCTAGTGAATTAAACTAACAAGGGTGTAAAATTTCCTTTTTTTTCTAAAACTTCAAATACTTTATTTTTGTATAGCATTAGCCTTTAAAAGAGAATGCACTTGTTGATTCCTTTCTCAATTTCCATTAACTATCCACAGGTCATTTGTTAATGAAATTCATTTTAAACACCTACGAGCCTCCTAATATTCATTCTTAAGTTAAAGGTTTGTTTCATCAAAATATGTTTAATTGACGTTAAATTTTATCCTCATTATGAAAAGGAAATAACAAGGTGTTAAGGTTCTGCTTTTCGAGACATATATTTGATGTTTAAATTTTACCTTTGCTAGACAAGGGAAACTATCATGAGGTCAAGGAAGATATGTTAAAGTTTAAAATGGTGATTTAGATTCAAGATATCTCTTCCCATAAACATCCTTCCATCATAGTACCCCATTTTTCCTGTTACAGTTGATATAGTTCAATAACTTGTTTGAATCCATTCAACATTTCCACATCAAGAAATTTTATCTAGAATTTGGCTATATATATCTTTGTGTTTGTGTGTGTGTGTGTGTGTGTGTGTGTTTAATCTCAAATTTTGATCTCACCAAGGGAAATTCATATTTATTTTTAACAACATGAAAGTGTCTAGTTGAGTTATAAGGACTTCAAGCATGATTATTCCTAACCCAAATTCTCGTTAAATCTTGTACTCTTTACACTTACAACGTACTTTGGTCTCACTATTGATATTTTTTGAACAATTAAAATTCAAATGATACGTAATTTACTCTTAGGGATTCATGACTATAAGGAGTTTTGACATTGCACCTATCTACTTATTTCATTTCTCTTAGACCATCAAGAATTAAACACATATAACAAGACAACCCAACAACTATATTATTCTCAAATGCCTTCCAAGGAACAATTTAAATCGTTGTGTGAAAAAGCATTAGTGTTTCCTTCACCAAAAACCTTAAGACAGGCTTTATGATCTCCTAACTTCAAAAACATTCAAGGATGGTGGATAAACTACCCCATATGAGAAACACATGGTAATCCACTACTACATACTAAGGGCACACATTTATCTAAGAGGGACAAAAGGGGTTCAAATGCAAAAGCTATAAAAATTTTACGCGTTCAACATCCTTCTAAAGCCATATTTACAATCATTGATAATCATACATCATATCCCCTTTTTCCAATAACATCAAGAGAGGTCACTCGATAAATTGCATTTATTAGTGCTCGAGGGTTTCTACACCTTACCACAAGATAAAATTAGAGAAATCAAATGTCCATGTCTTACAAGGCATTCGTTCCACTCGAGGTATTCCAAGAATACATTTTCTCACTTTCATTTAGCATTTATCTTATAAAGGGTTCTATTAGATTTGGTTCGTTTATTTGACTGCCAATAAAATATATCACTCGATAGTTAATTTCAAATATCCTATCATATTCAAATTTTAGGTTTGATTCTTAAATGGGAAACTATGTTTTCTTATTCACTTGTTCTCATGTGGATCAAATCACGTCCACTTCACCTCATAAGAAATATTTAATATGTTGCAAACAATCTCCATGACCCTTGAAATGATTAGATCGACATCACAAGGGTACTTTCCCAAACGAGGGAAAGTTACAAATTTTCCTTTACAATTAAAAACTTAATAGTGAAATAATGCACAACCTAACTATATTTGTGGTCCCATCCACTGTTCATTACATTCCACTTCTAACGTTATTTAGTCTCTAAAAACAACCATGAGATTTCAAGCTCAACATATCATCTTGTATGCCATTAAAATATGTTATGCCTCGCACTAAGGAATCTTACACACTTTCATACCTATGTGAATGCTCTCAACTAGGTTTCTAGGGAGGAATACACAAACACATACATTACCTCTATGTCTCTAAGACTACGAAAGATGCTTGGAGCTAGCCTAACTTGGAGCTTACTAGAGAGGGTCATTACATTCAAAAAAGGTAAATATTTTGAGCTATATGTTTGTTTGGTCGCTTTCCACTCAATATGAAAACACACACAATGTAAGTTGATATTTTTATTTGAATATTAAGTGATTTCCTAGGTCATTGCAACACTAGCAGATAGGTAAAAAACACATCATTTTAAATTACTTGCTAACAATTTTACTAGCACAATCATATCCAAATTTTTCAACTATAATAAACCTTTTAAATGACAAGGTTCAGTTTCATCCTCCTATATTTATTTTGACACTAAAAGAAGGAATATTTGACATCTTTTTTCCAAAGTACATAATACAATCAACTCCATTTACTTAACAAAATATACAATTACAACTAAGAGTAACATTCGTTAAATAGGCAAAAGTACAACTATTACGAAATAGTACATTTTCCCAATACGCAACACTATCATTTTCATCATGGAAATAATGAAAATAATACATTCTATTCATAAAAATATCATTAAAATATTCTAAACAATTACATTGCCTTCAAATAACATGCTAATAAAAGACACAAATGTCATTTTTACTACTCCTTTTGTTCAGCTACCTGCAACCAACGTTGTGTCAGTCCTAGGACCGAGTATGGAAATCCCCTACACTCAAGCATAAATCCACACATTCATCATTTCTAACAATTTCTGTTTAAATAGAAGAGATAGGGAGAGGTAGGGGGAGGAAGAAGATAGATTTCATTTCTCATGCATTCACACTTTCACTTTCATTTGTACTTAATGTTTTAATACTAGAGAGAGTAGAGATGAGAGAGTAAAGAGACATTTTATCTTTCATTCAAAATATCGTGACCATTTTCCTTTCATTTCCATTTTCATTTCATTTCAAACCAATTTACGTTTCCCCATTCATTTACATTTTCAAATCAACCAAAGTTTCATAATTGTTTCTAGAGAGAGAAGAGGGTAGAGAGAGAAAAACACCATACATTTCAAAAATCACTCATACCAAATAAAAGACCAAATAATATTCTACATGACATTAGGATGGTATTACGAGGTCACACGCATCGCTAGAAGTCAACGAGACTCACAAAAGGTGATCCGAGCTAAAGTAACAAGTTGAGGAAACTGACCCAAACAACAAAAATGCTTACAAACTGGGTCTTAAATACTCTCATTCTAAGTTTGATCATGAAAGTTTTATGATTCCTAATTACTCCCCCATATATAGAGAATTCCTCGTGACTGAACAAATTTGGTTATGTTGAGCAGAGATCAAGTTACAAGGGCAACTCCGGGGCCAATTATCATAATTTTGTCAGCAACTCTTAACACACATTGACTAGTGGGTCCCAAAACCCACTTGCAAAATTAGTTTCCAAAGGTGTTTTCGAAGGAAAGAAAGTAGTTTACGATTCTCTGGTTGAATCCTAGAGGTATGAGGTAGTGGATTTCAGTTTTTGCTCAAGCCAAGCAAAAAACGTAAGCAGAAACTGATAGTGTTTTATTAAATGAACACATCACACAAGTGACTATTAAGATAAGAGGGTTTAGGAATATGACTTGCAAGTGCGTTAAATAATTTCAAACAACTTGGTTAAGGTTCCCTAAGGTGTTTCCATCTCACCAGGGGTCATTCAAAGAGTTTTGGTTTTGCAGTACGTTTGGGTGTGGCACTCCATGCGCGTAACATGACTTTTCGAGATTTTTTTTTGTTTTAAGATTTCGCATCAAGGTAAGATTTTTGTCAATTTTTGGGATTTCATTCCCTATCATTCAACATTTAATTTTAAAAAATAGAAATGATGAAGTGAAGATTTAGTGCAAGCGAAAAGGGGAAAACCATACCTTTTTACATAAAACTCGTGATCCCCGCATTTGAAGAGACCGCATCAGCTTTAGGCATTTTGGAAAAAAAATTTGGGCTCATTCACACTTACTCATTTTGATTATAATCCTTCTAAGGTATTTATAACCATAACATATGACGGAAACCATTGTTTCTTCAATTATTTTAGCCAAACAGTTCACGTGCTTGGTCTAAATCTCCTATTTTGGCGTAGGGAGGGATCATGATTACAAAATTCTTGGAGTTTTGTTTTTATGTATGTTCCTGCATCATCTTCATATTTCTTCAATTGTGCCATTATTTCATCTCAAGCTTTGTCCCTTGCAACCGCAACTATCTTGTGCTTTATCTTTTTAATTATTTTCCTTTGTCTAGCTGCTACCAATTGATCCTTCCATTTTTTAATCTTCTCTTGTTCTAAAATCAACCCTCTTCTCCATGTGCTTACGATGCTTCCTTTTACGAACACTACCCTAATTTGGCTGAATAAGGGGGATTGGCTCACCCTCCTTAGATATAATCTAGTGGTGAGGACCGCGCGGTCTCAAGGCGGCTCTTTTTTTTGCATCACTTTGCGTTGGGCCTTCGCTTGGGAAATCGTTGGTCTCAAAATTTGTGGAAACCCTCATTCCTTACATTCCATGGTGATGAATGACCAAGGATTGATTCTCCCAGTGGTACAAATATTGTTGTATTCTACACAAAAATTCCATTAAGGGGTGAAATTTTATTGAAGAAATGATCGAGTGAAGGCTTGTAATTACGATTGATTGCATAGAAGGGGGGTTTGTGATTTGTTGAGGGTTTAAGATACTGGAGGAGAATTGAACCTAGTTCATCCACAACTACAAATACAGTGATCCCTTTGGCACAAATCCCTTTCCAAATTATACTTTGTTGTAACTAAACAATTACTGCTAAATTTCCAATGATAACTAGGGTTTCACTGTGGTAAACGCATCAAGATCTCAAATAATATTTTTGTCGTGTTATGCAAGGAAACTAATAGCTTTGAAAAATCATTTGGGTTGTGTCTCTCTCTAAGCTCAAATTTTAACTATGACTTGGAGGATGCGTCTAAGGGTTGGACAGAAAAATTGACATATTCCCTGACAAAAACAACTCAGAGGTAAAGCAAAAAAACTAGTTTAAAATTTTAATATATATTTCAAGATCACATACAGCTGGAGGATGAGACAGGTCTAAGAGGGGATGAATAAATAGAGGGCATTACAGTTTGGTCCTGATTTTTAAGAAGTAACAAGTATATATATGACTCCCTTGTTTGAATTTCGTAATTGAAAACTTGAAGGTTGATCCATAAGTGAAAAAGATTCCCAAAATATAAGAGAGACCCAAAAAGAGCGAGTAAAGGTAATAAAGGGTAAGGATTGCCCAATATGGATAGAAGCATCTGGGTGTTAGTGTCCTAACTAGGTGTTAGTGTCTAAGCCCATAAAAGATAAATCAATCAGATTCCATCAGGGATGTAGGGTGTGTAAGACCAAAGAGAAGAACAAGAAACTAAGAAAATAGGCCAAAGATAGTTATCAACTACTATTTTTCTTATTTAAGAATCATATAAACATTAGAATGTTTTAGGACATAGAAATGTACTCAAATGCACAAATTTGTGTCTACATTTTCCCCCACCTTATGTTGTTGAGTGAATACTTGATACCATAAAGTAGATAGAAGATGTGTTCCTTATGATCCTATAGAGAGTGTGGTGAATAGCGTGCTGAGTGGACAAGTGAAGCATGGAATGATTGAAAACTGAAGTGTGGAGACTAGGAAAGGAAAGTGGACCCTCGAGGTAAAGCATGTGTGTTGTAGCATACTGTTGTTAGTTTGTGCTTGTTGTTTTTTAAAGGACAGAACTACAAAAGAAGATCAAAAGAGTAGTCAAAGTTTTGTATATGATAGATTAGAGAAACATGTGTATAAGTATTTAAAGAGTGTAAAAGTGTGTAAAAAGGAAATTGTACACCTGATATGTAAAAGAGTAAAGGATAGAAATGTGTCATGTTTTCCTAGAGTTGCTGGTTTGAATGTTGAAGGTGATTTTTTTGGGTGATCTCACACAATAAGTGAGTTTTTTGGGTGATCTCAAGCTAAGAGCGAGTGTTGGGGAGAGAGGTTTGGTTTTACTCTCCATCCATAACTCTTCCCAATAAGCACCACTGCAGATGGTACATTCTTATTTGTTTTGAATTTTATCCGAATTGTTCTGATTGTAATGTTTGTGGGAGATAGAATGCATTTTTTAGCTGAAGGAAAGTGCTTATTACTGTATAACTTCTCTCTAAATTGTTGTAGGTTGTGTTGTACTGATTAAATGATTGTGTCTTCCCCTAGGACATTAGCGCCCAAGGGAAAACAAGAGTGCCCAAGGGAAAATAGGAGCGCCTAAGGGAAAACAGGAGTGTCCAAGTGCTAGTGTCTAATTCTGGGTGCTAGCATCTATTATGTGCGTGAGGTCCAAGTTTGTTTCTGGACCATTATGTGACTGTATACTTGTGTTTTTTCTATACTATTTCGATCTGAATTGTAGCTTTGAGTTGTTGTAGGGGTGATTTTTTCTCCCAATGTATGCCCCCCATTTGAGGTGCATGCTAGAATAGTAGAAGAATTTGGCTCAAAGGAGAGGAACATATGGTGATTTGAAGTAGATACGTGCATGAGGTAACGGGTTTTCATGGTAGAAATCAAAGCACATGAAATAAATAAAGGCTAGTAAAAAGTGTTATCATAAAAGCTAGCATGCAAGAGAAAATAATGTAATAAGCAAATGTTTAGATAAGAGAGACCACGAAAAATTGGTTTCAAACATGGGACATCGATCACAAATGTCGTAAGGACAATGAGGGCCAAAGTAGCAAAAAAAATACAATGATCATACAAGAAATAGGGCATAACCCACAAACAATATCCTACAATAGAACACAATTATCAAGCAAAATACATCAGATAACCATGGATGCATGTAGTCCTACAAAGAAAATGCTACACATGAAGCATCCATTAGGATGTTAGAAAGATAAATAGTATGTAAAAAGTGTGTATAAATCAGCCAGAAGTAGTGAAAATTTTAGCAATAGAACCTAAAGTGCATAGAATGTTGGACTAGTGAAAGTAGATGCCCTTAGGAGCCTCAGTGGGACTGATAAAAGGTACATTGTGTAGACACCAAATTTGTGTCTTACAGAACCCTTTGTGACCCGCATCTCATCTTGCAATCTAACCTCATCACCTAAACCTTACACAATTATTTATTAATTACCTTGTAATTGATAAATCCACATCACCTTACTTGCCACCTCATTTTGCCACCTCATCATGACCTAGCCCTAACCCTAAACTAACCTAATTAAGACCTATAACTTGGTCCAAATTCTACACCCATGACTAATGACCCCTTTCTCGTACCCAAAACCGACCTTCTAGTCACTTGACCAAGCCCGCAACTGATCTCTTGGGAGAAAAGCAGGGAAGGTGGGCTATTTTACTAAAAATAGCCTACTTTTTCCTCACCGATGCCGGGTTCCTACTCAACGGTCGAAGGATTTTTGAATCAACAGAGATCATTTGGGAGTGATCAAGAGAGTCCAGATCTTCACTTGACCGAGCAAAGACGAGTGGAGAAACCAGAAGAGTTTGCAGCAAAGGAGATCAACTTGCATCTTCGTCAAAAACCAGTAAGTCACATCTTGCATGTCCATCTGTTATAACATTTCTTATGCTTTTTGAATCACAGTCCTCATAAATCCATTCTTGAATCCACTACCCCATGTGCCATTGCATCTAACTATCATTCATCTACCTCTCATCACCTTATTTCCTAATATCACCTATATACAGCCCTTACAAACAACAAAACCACCCCACAAAACAACCAACCTTCAGATCTTAGACCATACCGATTATCGGTTATCAGTAACCGGTATCGGTTATCCCGACTATAACCAAAAACCAGCCTTTCCCCTACCCAGTTCAACGAAGCAATTTAATTGATATCTCACAGTCTTTTGTGTTAATTCATATTAGCAGGGGAACTGACCACCTTCGAAAGGAAGTTTTATATTTCCTGGGCCCAAGGCAGTTCCCTCATTTATTGTCTAATAAAAATCGGTGTGGTCTTGTGTTCTTATTTGCAGGTAGTCCTTCCAAGATAAAAAGGAGTTCTTTGCAGTCAACCTGATCTTTCTCTACGGTACGCGCACACCATCTCGACGTTCAACAGGTATTCCTCCTAGCCCTAACCTTATCTGTTTCTAAAAGGAATGAAACATTTCGAGTGAAACATTTTGGCACGCCCGGTGGGGACCCATTTTTGGTTTCTTTCTTTCTTGCTTGCTTTCATATAGGGAGTATACTTGCTGTTTTCTTCTTCTAAAAGATATTCACAAGGTTTTATATTATTTTGATAAAAGAACTTGCTTTGCTTTTACATCTCGCATTAGTGAAAGTCATCTCTTTTGCTTCATCGAATATCATTTTCAATTTGGGTTTAAAACACGTGCATTGCATTACTGCTTACTGTTTTCAATTCTAGTGAACATAGATTAAGTAACAGGTCGTACACGTGGGGGTGATATCCATGGTATTGACAAGAAATTAATCTTACTTTCACTGCACAACACATACCGAATCACTTCACAATTAACACAACAGCTCAAACACCCCCCTTTTCTGCGGTATTCCTCCGCACCGATTGAGGTAACCTTATAAGCCAAAACAACTTGACATTTCCCCTAAGTCTCTTGTTTAGGATTGACATCGTTCCACATCTAAAGGCATAAGCCCACAATAATTAAAATTAACCCTAGGGTTAGTCTCTGGATTTGCGTGTGCATCTTGCTTGTTTTTAGTTCTGTTTTCTTTCTCATACCCTGTCTTCTGTGATCAATAATTGGAAAAGTATACTAAACGTTGTTTAAAATCAAATTAGCAGCCTTTTATATCTTGTTAGCCCAGACTTCTTACACCGACATCGGCTACCTGACCGCCGTCGGCTATAGTATAACTGACATCGGTTACGAGACCGATATCGGTTACTGTCTTTCCCAATTCCTGACAAACCAGCAACCTACCAATTTCACCAGTCTGAGTTTGTTTCTATTCCTGACGGATTGAAACCCTACTGTGAACTCCTGTCCATGGTTGTTATCACTTGAAAGCAAGCCACCACCATGGTTTCACATGCTTGCTCTGTTTCTTTTCCTGAATCACCCCCTTCACATTCTGTGGGGAATCCTACGGATACCAGCGAGGTTCCTAAAATTCCTGTGGGAGATAAGGACTTTGCCAAGTTTCTGGATGCTAATTCTAGCGCTGTACAATACTATTTGTCTCATACCCCTGACCGTACGCCTGATGGTCAACTCCTTGTTGGTATGCCTATTAGTATAGCTGCTCATTTAGCTCCCACTCCACCTGATAACACCACCTTGCTTCCTGCATCTCTAGCCCCGTCTCCCAATCCGACGGCTTTAGAGGTTCATACGACTTAGATTGGCTTTCCGTTGGTTAATCTTGGACCCCACATATCATTACCGCCGACTGCCCCTACCTCATCTCTCTTGCAGACTGCTCCGTTCATGACTTGCTCTCTGCCACCTATCCACACTAGCTTTCCTTCTCAAGCTCCGCCTACCTTTTATTTCCCATACACGTATCCAGTAACCTCAACATCTTATATGGGACATCCCTATTCGGTCGCCTCAACATATTCATCCTCCATACCTTATCAACACTTAACCCCACCATTGTCCAGCGGAGGCCCTTGGCCCAATTTGCCTCCGTTTACCACAATCGCACTATCATCTCATCCAACCATGGATTTCATTAAACAAATGATGGAAAAAATGCAAAACCTGGAGGCTTCTGTTTCAGGAAGTCGTAGCGCCTTGACATACGAGCAAGTTTGTCGGGAGCCTATTCACCCGTCTGTCCCCCTTCATTCGTATCCTCCTCAATGGGAATTACCAAAATTTACCCGTTTTAACAGTAAAGAGGACCCTCAACAACACTTGCGATCATTTAGACATGCTTGTTATTTGATTGCTCATGATGATGCCTTGTTACTCCGCACCTTTCCCATGTCCTTATCAGGACCCGCCTTGGAGTGGTACAGTGCTTTAACCCAGCACTCAATCTTCTCTTTTAACCAACTAGCCCAATCTTTCTTGGATCATTTCTCCATTAACATTGCCAAGAAAGTATCTATCACTGACCTTTATGCCATCCGACAATTCGAAGACGAATCTATCACAGATTTCGTTGGACGATGGCGGGGCCTTATCAACCAACTTACATATGCCTTGCCTCAGGCTGAACTTATCAAACTTTTTACGCGGGCATGTGCTAAGCACATTTCTCCTACTCTTCAAATTCAAACTTTCCGCACATTCGATGAGGCCTTTACCATGGCTCGGAAACTAGAAATTCGAGCCTTAGAAGAAGAGAAATTGCGGTTGCGCAACAAAAACCCCAATTTCTGAACTCCAGATTCCACCAACAAACCTAACACCACCAATCCTCACCCATCGACCACTTCGAAATCAAAAGGGGCCGTGCACGCGATGATGGTCAAATCCCAACCACCGTCTAATACCCCGCCAAAAACCACTTATAAGTATAAGCAAAACCCATCAACTACACTCCCTTGGGAGAAACATATGGTGTGATATTGGAAAAATTGCTCAAAGCAGGAGCCATTACCTTACCTCCTGTTAAACCTCACTCCGGGTTTGATTCTACCCGCGCTATACCTTCCTGGTACAAAGAAAATGACTTCTGTAACTTTCACCGCGTATAAGGACATGAGTCATGAAAACTGCAAAATGTTGAAAAACATAGTGCAGGAAATGGTTGACGCAGGTGATATAACCCTCGATAATCCTAATGCCCCTGCCAACCGAAATTTGAAAATCTTCAACAAACCATTCCCAAATCACTCGTCCAACAGTAACGTAAACCAGGATATCTTAGCCGAGGAGGAGTGTTCATGAGATCCATGCAGTCTTCGACTCCCAGCCAAAAGCCTCTATCAAGAAAATTTTGAATCAAGCCTCTCCACTAACACAAGAGTCCGAACCTCCTTCACTACCATCAAGCCAAAGCGAAATCATTCCTTTACCCATAAAAGAGTTAACTGCCCAGATCTTCTCTTCTCATCAATGAGTCTGCTTACACCACATCCCTACAAGACTGCGAACGGATGTTATCTAATCTATCTATTTCCCAAATGTCCCCTTCTACCGCTCTTGCTGCACAAGAGGAAGACTCGCCACTCCTTTTGACATCCTTAGACAAGAAATCTCTTGCACCAACATCACCAAATTCTTTTACCAATAACAAACCCTCTCAAACATGCCCTCCTGCCTATTAGTCCTTCATCACCTAAATCTTTTCAACAACCGGTCGACCTCTTAATATCTATCGATACAGTACCTCATCTACCCCCTGTATCACACCCACAGTGGACTGGAATCACAACCCGTCTTTCTTCCGTACCAAATTTACAATTCATGCCTGAAGATTGTCATTCTCCAAAAGATAGATGAGTCCTATTGGAACGTTTGAGTACCCCCTATTCTACTCAAATGCAGGTGACCGATCCGGACACCTCTACCCATATATCCTAAGTGTTTACAGAAACTCAAAATGCCTATGTCCTCAGTCTCATCCCCCGTATCTATACCAAGTAGCCTATTCACCTCTATTAACCTAACCAAATCTTCCCCTACACTTGGGACCTCACCAATGCCCAGTCTAATGCACCCGCCTAAGCGACTTGATTTATCCAAAAATAAAGTCGCCCCGCCACCTAGGAGACAAACTCAATCCATGCCTCTATCACAATCAAAACCATCATCGTCACACCTACCTTCCATATTGGGACCTCATCCCTCCACCTTGCATCAATATATCATACCTCCTGCGTTTTCTTCAAAATGACCTACGCCTTCTGCACCTATATAGAGATCAAAGGTTTATATCAACATTGTCACCCCACATATCCTGTCCACCCATCAACCCTAAACGAACTCCATCATCAAAGGATTTTATTTTCTGTCACTCCCCTTTCTCCGTGGTTGTTTCCCGCTACCACGTCATCTGTAGCCTCATCATCTAACCAGCTGAATATAGCTTATGCGCCAAAGAAACCACGTTTAGTGAAAACCACGTATCAACACCCCTCGGCTAAACCACCACCCGTACGAACCAACCACGCCTAAACATTACCAAAACCCGTAAAACCAATACCCTCATCCTCCTCTGATTTTGACCCACTCAAAGGATCTTACGCCAAAATCCTTGCTATGTTGGTGGAGAATGCGACCATTTCCCTACCCCCACTTAGACCTTATGACCCGTCTAAACCTCGACCTATAGGTTATGATGAGTCTAAAATCTGCGCCTATCACTGCACACGCCAGGACATGATGTGGAGAGATGCAAAGCTTTAAAAACCATCCTTCGTCAGTCACCTCTCCCAGATACAAAGGTTAAGAAAGACAACTTACGAAGGGAGAGACCTTTAGCTTCAATTCCCTCTACTATACCATCTATCCCCACCTCACCAAGATCTATCATTATTACAACCCCAACTCTTGAAGACCATGATTTATCCCAACCATCTTCTTCATCTCCGGTCTACGAGATTAATATGATTAGTGTTGCTACTCGAGCGCAGAAAAACAACAAGAAAGCAAAAGAAAGCACACATGCGTCATCTCTTTCTCCATCCAGCATCCCGATTGCACCACCACCCAAAGTGGTTATTCGTGGACCCACTTACCCCATCTCTAATGGAGTTGCCCATCGAGCCATGATCAAACAGCTTCACCAATCGCCCGTAAAAATGACACTATATGATCTCATTCAGACTTCTGAAGCCCATCGACAAGCTCTCGTTGAAATTCTTCAAGGGATCGAGGTCTTACCTAATGAAACCCTGCTTGTTGCCTCCATTCTAACACCCAATCACGTTGCTTCTCTCACCAAACAACCCACTTCCCCAGACCACTTCTGTACAACAACAAGCTGTGGCAGTTAGTTTCTCTGAAGATGAAATTCTTGACTTTGGTACAAAAGATCCTGACCCTGCCCTTTTCATCTCAGCTTACGTCTGAGACATTCAGGTACGTCGTGTTATGATTGACGGGGGTGCTAGCCTAAACATCATCTCTTCAAAAGCCTTCCAACAAATGAATATCCCCTCTAGCTACATGTGTGCCAATCCCATCATGTTGCGGTCATTCAATGACGCTATTACCTCTACCTTAGGCACCGTGATCCTCAACATTTGGGTAGGACCACGTACTTTACCCAAACTCTTCTATGTCCTTGAAGGAGAGTTCCAATATAACATATTGCTAGGTCGCCCTTGGATCCGGGCTATGGGATGCGTTCCCCTCAACATTACATAGATGCATAAAATTTGAGTACGAGGGGAAGTCCTACACCGTAAAATCTGATCCTCCCCCCTTTAAAACTTGCAATATGTTATACCGCCCTAACGATGTGCTTATACCAATCCAGACACCCATACATTCAACCCAACCATCCTCTTCAAATGTACCTCAACCATCCACCTCAACCGCACCTACGCCTTCAACTGATGAAACCACCGTTGTAAAAACCACTTCCCTTCCCGCAGCTAACATCCTAACCGGTAGACCCCTTAGTAGATGTTTTTCAATGCCTTACGCTGGGGGAGTATCGCCTATATAACGTTAGTTCTTTCCATACCCCACAGGGAATACGGACAGGTACATGCACATCCTACCTATGACCATCGTGTGGGGGAAGTAATCTCTTACGGACCACCCCATTGCCGCACCAACCTAACGTATGGAGGTGTTGACGCATCCTCCATTACCCCTGAACCCCCTCTTGGTGTGGTTCCCTTCCAATCCAATTTTCAATACTTGACAAATCGTCGTTTCGCCCTCACCTTCTTGACTCACTGTGCTTGGAAAGGCTTTGGTTTTGGTCTTTATGAACAAGGCCGACATACACTCATTCCCATGACTACATGCAAACACAATGATCGCAGTGGTCTCAGTTTTCCTGAAACACCTACACAGGAGGAACCTCGTGTCATTTGTCTTCTAGAAGACAATGACGTCACCCCTACCGAACCATCATCACCCATTTTGCCTTCGTCACCCACAGAGTCAATAGATCCCGAATCTATCCCTCCTAACTTTTTTTTTTCATAAATGCTATCTTCCTAGGTCCTCTCAATTATCAACGCGATAATGATGACCCCTCTTCTATCCCCCTTCTGTATCCAGACATGATCGAAGAAGATTCGCCTTCGATTAATGTTGTTGAGTGCTAGGATGACGAATCCATCCTCACTTACCTTGGGGCGGACGACTCCTATATTCAACGCACCTTACCCTCTGAAACTCAAACCATGTTGAATGAATCGACTATAGAAATCAACATCCACACGGAGGAGGATCCTCACATTGTGAAGATCGGACAATCCCTTAACACATCAGAACAAGCCGCCTTTACTACCTTTCTCCGTACCCGCAACCAAGCTTTCGCTTGGTCCTACGCGGACATGCCATGAATTGATCCTACCATTTCCATCCATAACATCACTCTAAACCCTGATTCCAAGCCAATTTAAACAGAAATTGAGAAAAATGCATCCACACATTGCTCTCTTGGTCAAAGAGGAGCTTCAACGACTCCTTTCTGTTTCTTTCATTCTACCTATTGACTATCCTCAATGGATTTCTAACATCGTACCTGTCACTAAAGCGACGGGGGGACTTCGGATATGCACGGATTTCCGGGATCTTAACCTTGCTTGCCCTAAGGATGACTTCCCCCTGCCTAGTATTGACCAACTTGTTGATCTCACTGTAGTCCATGAGATGCTCTCTCTCATGGATGGCTTTTCAGGATACAACCAAATTTTGGTTGCCCCTGCCGATCAACACAAAACTGCCTTCATAACTCCTTGGGGAACCTTCTGTTACCGTGTAATGCCATTTGGCCTTAAGAATGCTGGTGCAACCTATCAGCGGGCTATGACCTACATTTTTCATGACATTATGCACACTATCCTTGAAGATTACGTCGATGATCTTCTTGGCAAATCTAAACATCGTAGTGAACATCTCGATGTTTTAACCATTATTTTTGATCGCCTGTTACAATATTCTGTCCGCCTTCAACCAAAGAAATGTGTCTTTGGTGTCCTTTTGGGGAAACTTCTTGGCTTTATCATCTCTTTGCGTGGCATCGAGGTCGACCCATCTAAAGTCAAAGCTATCCTAGAAATTCCCCCACCTACCAATCTCAAACAATTGCATAGTTTACAAGGTAAGCTCCAATCTATCCGATGTTTCATCTCCCAACTCTCGGATCGATGTCAACCTTTTCATCACCTTCTTAAAAAGGACATTGATTTTCAATGGAGCGAAGAGTGCCACCAAGCCTTTGAAGCTCTCAAAACTTATCTCTTGCAGCCACCCGTGCTTATCCCACCCCAGGACGATTGCCCTTTCTACCTTTACCTTTCCGCCACTGACCACGCTGTAGGGGCCATGCTTGCACATCATGACTCCGAGAATCGAGAACAAGCCGTTTATTATATAAGTCGTACTTTGGTGGACTATGAGACTAGGTTGTAGACACTTAAAATTGGTTACTCAATTTAGTGTCCCTCACATTCGTTTACCTACTTAGGTAACCTGGGGCACGTTTACGTCACCGCTATCCCCTTAGGATATTATCCGATTTGTGACTTAAACACCTATCTTAAATTTAATTCACCCCATGAGTAGTTAAATATTAAATATTTAATTACACCTCTTCCCATGTATCCTAATCACTTATCTACCCCAAATTTATTCTATCTATGTATCACCCCTATTTTTCCTCTTCCCCAAGCGGGATATTTTCCGTATTTGGGGTAATTCTCATCTTCCTAGAAATCAATCATTTTGGCCATCTCGGGATTCTATTCCGCGATCGGCGCCGACCCATACGGTCGGCACCGATTTTCTAGGAGCGGCGCCGATTATAAAAGCAGGTCCAGAACTCAGTTCTACGGACTGAAAAAACAGACGAACGCACGCACGAACAGAGAGAGAGATCGCGAAAGAGACACAGGTTGTAAGAAAGAGAAATATTTTAGCATCAAGTGTATCAAATGAGGGCAGATCCTGTCCGAATCAATCCCTGAGAGGAGCACCGTTACTCTGCTTCTATCACATCAACATCGCACGCATCCATCGATCCTCTGGTGACTCTGTTCCAGTACCTTACCAACTTCAGCATATCTAGCAGATGTCGACTGTCTGTCCATCATTTCCCAATTCCTGAATCTTCTTGCACTGTCCCTGATCAACTGGTCTACCTTCAGTCGACGCCGATCTTACACAGTCGACGCCGATCCTTCATCAATCGACGCCGATCACATCAGTCGACGTCGATCACATCAGTCGACGCCGATCATCCTGCAGATAGGTAAAAGGCCACAGGTAACACAAATCCAGCTTTATTTTCATAGTTTCCTGTTTTCTGTAGCTGTCTGTCTGCTGTTTAGATTCTGTTTCATTACCATAATCAGAAAATCAAGTCTTTTTATACATCTTTCATCATGTATGCTTCTTTACTTAATTGAAAACGTGGACCGACATCCGCTGAGGAAGCTTATCGCTTCCCGGACGCACTTTTTGGGCAGTCCACCCAAATATCTTTTAACGCCATCTTTTTCTGTCAAGCATCGGTGTTTTGCAGGTTACTCGGATCTATTGTGCGGATTGTTCGTGTGCGCCCGTCTTATCTACATCGGCTTCCTCATCCATCTACATCTGCGGATCTTGTCCATCAGGTATCGATTTCATTGGAGTTTTTCAGGGTTTTTGTGTTTAGTTTGGTGCATTAACTTGGACAGGTAACAAGCGCAAAATTCTTGATCTACATTCTGGCACGCCCGGTGGGACTTGAACCTGGATATTCTACCCGTTCTCAGATCTCTGGCTCTGCTGGCCAATGGATCACGCGGCTCTTGCGCCAATGCTACCATGTGAGCATCCTGACCAGCCCATGTCGGAAATGCCCGATATGGCCTCCAGATGACCTGGTCTGGTGTCAGCGTCCTGAAACGCTCGCTGTACCAATCAGCCGATCTCCCTGTATCCCCTGCGGCCACGTCTGCCTGCCACCGCCGGAATCCATAATCAATGCCTCCCACTGCTGCTGGCATCCAAGGAAGCCTGGATGGCCTGATCACCGCTATGTGCTCGTATGCCCAGCAATGGAGCACAAAACTGACATCTATACCTGTCCTCCGACCTGTGGTGTACATCCATAGCTCATGGTATATCTGAGCTATCAGGGCATCAGCAAAGGCGAACACCTACCTAAACTGCAGAATGTCGCAAACACAGTCTAATAGCAACAGTGGGAATCTCCCACCTCCTGAATATGGCAGAGCAAAGTAGGATATAGCCATCTGAATCAGCACTATCCGTCTACTCCGGGGGCTATCCTGTCTATACTGTGAGGCTATCCTCACTACCCCGGACACTATCTCTGAGTCATCTGCCCTGTCTCTGTATAATCGACCTAGGGCCCTCTGCTGCTGCTCCGGGGGTGTAATCTCGATCAGGTCCCCAGTGATAGGCAATCTTAGTATCCTGTATATGTCCTCATGGGTGATGGTCATCTCACTCATCCTGAACCAAAAAGTGCACGTGTGGCTGTCCCACCGTCGCACTAGTGCCCGCATCAGCTCCACATCCCACGGCACTTGTCTGTAATATCTGAAACCCCCGAGCCCGGCTAACTCTAGATGCCGCCAGTCTGCATCAGTCACATCTGGGAGAATAGTATCCAGTAACTCGGGAATAACATCCCTCATATGTAGAGCCTCTCGTGCCTGCACCCACAACAGCAAGAGCAACATTAGTCTCGAATCGCAGTATCCAAAACAACAAAAACTTCATCTTTTCCCATCGGCGTCGATTTAATAAAATCAGTGTCGTTTGTCTCTAATCGGTGCCGATTAATATCAATCGACACCGTTCAAAAACCAATCGACGCCGACTGGCTGTCCGGACGTAAATCAGCCCCTTGCCCCCATAAACACAAAAAAAAAAAAAATCAAACAAAAAATAAATAAATAAAAGAAATGCAACGGGTTCAAGAAGAACCACTTACCCCAGGTCGTGTCCTCCTGCGCTTCTGACCGCTCCCAGAGGCTTCCATGATGCTCAAATCCAAATTCTGCCTCTCTCTGAATCAGTCGTCATGATGAAAATAAATCATTTACATTTTCCGTTCGCATATTTATATGCGCTACGATTGGTTGACGCCAATTTTTCTGATCGACGCCGTTTATATTGGTCGTCGCCGATCGATATGGTCGCCGCTGATTTTCACGCATCGATCAGTCTTTCCATATCAAACAAACTTCCCACATTGATCAATTTGCTTTTCTGTCAAAATCATGAAGCTGAGATTTAGGACCTTTTGTCGATCATATGGAGAATCCTATTTTCCCACTATGGACATGTATTCTGTCCCTTGTAAATTCTAAGAAGATACTTACTTACTGCTCCTTTCGTTTCCCTCCTAGATCTGTTTTGCGGCTAGTTAGTGTCAGGTCTATTTTAACCTCATGTAGGGCTTTACATGCATGATATTGTGATTTTCCTATCCAGATTCTATCTATGGTCGGTTGGGAGCCCAACTTATCATTTTCTTCCTTATCCAGGTATATCTTGTTCTTTCCTAGTCAGGGTCGTTTTCATTACATCCTTGACTCTCGCAAAGAGTATTCCCCATTATTCTTTGTTTTTCATCCAGTCAAATTGGCATTTTACATGTTAATTTAATCAAAATTTATCTTCTATCTAATTTCATCTCGTCTATCAAAGCATCTATTATCAACACATCTATTTCTGGCTATCTATTTTCATCAAAATTAAATTAACATCTCAGACAGGACGAGTACATCAATCACATCTATCTATCTATCCATCAAAATATCTAAAAGCTGGTGCATCCAAGTTACACTATATCCATCTATATCCATTTTTCATCAAAATAAAATCCATACATCAATCACATCTATCTATCTATCCATCAACATATCGAAATCCAAGTTACATTGCATCTATCTATCTCTATTTTCATCAAAATTCTATCCACATATCTATATCTATCCAATCACATCTATTCATCATCTATCAGTCTATATTCAGATCCATCACAATTATGCTACATCTATCCATGTATATCAAAATCAAACGCATGAGATCAATTATATGACAAATAAAATGATGAATCTATATATATACATGTGTGTCTGTACAACAAAAATGGGTGGCTTTCAATCAAGCCATCTATACAATGCCTTCCAATCGAGGCTACATCACTATACAGATACAATATCTATCAATCTCTATATCGTAAAGTCCGATGCATGGAGGACGCTATCTCCTCCACCCTCCTCTGGACCAGGCTGTCTCTCCTGACCGCCGCCTATCGAGTTGGATGCACCTGCTGCTGGAGGTCTCGGCCCACCTCGATCTCTCCCGGTGCTCCCTCCGCATGAGGCCCCGCTCGCTGTAGCCGTCGCTGCTCTCCTCCTCGCGCCGTACCGAGGCACATCTGGGGCATGCTGCGCTAAGGCATCCTCATAGTATCTCACCTCAGCAAGGAGAGACTGGTATGTGCTCAAGCTCACAGTACCAGGTGCTCGTAATGGTGCTGCTGGTGCTGCTGGGGCTGCTGGCCCTGCTGGTGGTGCTCCTCCTAGGGTCGTACCCTGCGTACCAGACTCCGACATGGCACCTGTCTCCCCATATTTGGCCCTGAGGGCCTCCCTATGTCGAAGGTAGCGATCCCTCTACTGGATTGCTATATCTCACTCCTGGTGAGTGGTTTCTCTCTCCAAAATTAGGGCATCCCTCTCCTCTGTCAAAGCCCTGATCTCCTCAAGAGCTACCTGATGTGTCTGTGTCAGGGTGGCATGCTCTCCCTCCAATCTATCTAGCATAGCAGCTATATCATCCTCGTCGGAATCTATAGATGCCGGGAGATGCCGTGGTAGCTCTGTATCGTACCATGCTGCGTCGCCCTCGTCCACCCCTGCGTCATCGTCACTGTCTGTGGAGGGTGGGGCCTCTCTCAATGGGTCTACCGGGATCAAAATCGGCAGATCGGTCTCCCTGCTGTCCCACCTATAAGGCGTGTAGGTGGTCGGCACTATCTGCACTAGGCCGAACTGTCTCAATACCCTCATAAACGGGACTCGCTCCCACATATCTGGCCTACGACCCCTAACCACCCTGCTCCGCCTCAATGCTACCAAGTGAGCATCCTGACCAGCCCATGTCGGAAATGCCCGATATGGCCTCCAGATGACCTGGTCTGGTGTCAGCATCCTGAAACGCTCGCTGTACCAATCAGCCGATCTCCCTGTATCCCCTACGGCCACGTCTGCCTGCCACCGCCGGAATCCATAATCGATGCCTCCCACTGCTGCTGGCATCCAAGGAAGCCCGGATGGCCTGATCACCGCTATGTGCTCGTATGCCCAGCAATGGAGCACAAAACTGACATCTATACCCGTCCTCTGACCTGTGGTGTACATCCATAGCTCATGGTATATCTGAGCTATCAGGGCATCAGCAAAGGCAAACACCTGCCTAAACTGCAGAATGTCGCAAACACAGTCTAATAGCAACAGTGGGAATCTCCCACCTCCTGAATCTGGCAGAGCAAAGTAGGATATAGCCATCTGAATCAGCACTATCCGTCTGCTCCGGGGGCTATCCTGTCTATACTGTGAGGCTATCCTCACTGCCTCGAACACTATCTCTGAGTCATTTTCCCTGTCTCTGTATAATCGACCTAGGGCCCTCTGCTGCTGCTCCCGGGGTGTAATCTCGATTGGGTCCCCAGTGATAGGCAATCTCAGTATCCTGTATATGTCCCTCATGGGTGATGGTCATCTCACCCGTCCTAAACCAAAAAGTGCACGTGTGGCTGTCCCACCGTCGCACTAGTGCCCGCATCAGCTCCACATCCCGCGGCACTCGTCTGTAATATCTGAAACCCCCGAGCCCGACTAACTCTAGATGCCGCCAGTCTGCATCAGTCACATCTGGGAGAATAGTCTCCAGTAACTCAGGAATAACATCCCTCATATGTAGAGCCTCTCGTGCCTGCACCCACAACAGCAAGAGCAACATTAGTCTCGAATCACAGTATCCAAAACAACAAAAACTTCATCTTTTCCCATCAGCATCGATTTAATAAAATCGGCGTCGTTTGTCTCTAATCGACGCCGTTCAAAAACCAATCGACGCCGATTGTACCAATCGACGCCGACTGGCTGTCCGGACGTAAATCAGCCCCTTGCCCCCATAAACACAAAAAAAAAAATCAAACAAAAAATAAATAAATAAAAGAAATGCAACGGGTTCAAGAAGAACCACTTACCCCAGGTCATGTCCTCCTGCGCTTCTGACTGCTCCCAGAGGCTTCCATGATGCTCAAATCCAAATTCTGCCTCTCTCTGAATCAGTCATCACGATGAAAATAAATCGTTTACGTTTTCCATTCACATATTTATATGCGCTACGATTGGTCGACGCCGATTTTTCTGATCGACGCCGTTTATATTGGTCGTCGCCGATCGATATGGTCGCCGCCAATTTTCCGCATCTATTTTCCATAGCGTTGATGCTTGGCTTATTTGTCCATCTGATCATTATTGTGTGCTGAATATTGCCTTTCGGCACATCTTTTCGATATCATTGTCTATTTCGAGTTTTGTTCCCTTTGCGTGGGACACTCGTACTTTTTGGCAGCCTAGAGTTAAACGGGTCTGTAGGAACTAACGTCGTTTGCTTTGCAGACCGTCTAGTTGTCCCTACCAATGTGTCTCTCTTTAGATGCTGACTATTTTGCAGTTCTCCTTACACTCATGGGGTCTGTAGGCACTAACGTCGTCTCATGAGGAGACCGGCTAGTTTGCGCTACCAATGTGAGTTCCTTAGGTTGCTGCCTTTTTATTTATTTTTATGCGTCATCAATGATCAGATCTACTCCAGACATCCGACTGGGGCATCCGGCGTTTTCATCTACCTCTTTCAAACTTGGGATCGTCTGTTCTATCACCTATCCCATCCCTAGTTTGAGGGGGATCACATCATCACTCATTCTTCCCTTCTTCCATCTCTTAGTTTTTGTCTCATAACCTTGCTTATCGCAAGTTACTTGACAAAAAGGGGCAAAATGTAGACACTTAAAATTGGTTACTCAATTTAGTGTCCCTCACATTCGTTTACCTACTTAGGTAACCTGGGGCACGTTTACGTCACCGCTATCCCCTTGGGATATTATCCGATTTGTAACTTAAACACCTATCTTAAATTTAATTCACCCCATGAGTAGTTAAATATTAAATATTTAATTACACCTCTTCCCATGTATCCTAATCACTTATCTACCCCAAATTTATTCTATCTATGTATCACCCCTATTTTTCCTCTTCCCCAAGCGGGATATTTTCCGTATTTGGGGTAATTCTCATCTTCCTAGAAATCAATCATTTTGGCCATCTCAGGAGTCTATTCCGCGATCGGCGCCGACCCATACGGTCGGCGCCGATTTTCTAGGAGCGGTGCCGATTATAAAAGCAGGTCCAGAACTCAGTTCTACGGACGCGAAAAAATAGACGAACGCACACACGAACAGAGAGAGAGAGAGAGAGATCACGAAAGAGACATAGGTTTATAAGAAAGAGAAATCTTTTAGCATCAAGTGTATCAAATGAGGGCAGATCCTGTCCGAATCAATCCCTGAGAGGAGCACCGTTACTCTGCTTCTATCACATCAACATCGCACGCATCCATCGATCCTCTGGTGACTCTGTTCTAGTACCTTACCAACTTCGGCATATCTAGCAGACGTCGACTGTCTGTCCATCATTTCCCAATTCCTGAATCTTCTTGCACTGTCCCTGATCAACTGGTCTACCTTCAGTCGACGCCGATCCTTCATCAATCGACGCCGATCACATCAGTCAACGCCGATCACATCAGTCGACGCCGATCATCCTGCAGATAGGTAAAAGGCCACAGGTAACACAAATCCAGCTTTATTTTCATAGTTTCCTGTTTTTTGTAGCTGTCTGTCTGCTGTTTAGATTCTGTTTCATTACCATAATCAGAAAATCAAGTCTTTTTATACATCTTTCATCATGTATGCTTCTTTACTTAATTGAAAACGTGGACTGACATCCGCTGAGGAAGCTTATCGCTTCCCGGACCCACTTTTTGGGCAGTCCACCCAAATATCTTTTAACGCCATCTTTTTCTGTCAAGCATCGGTGTTTTGCAGGTTACTCGGATCTATTGTGCGGATTGTTCGTGTGCGCCCATCTTATCTACATCGGCTTCCTCATCCATCTACATCTTCGGATCTTGTCCATCAGGTATCGATTTCATTGGAGTTTTTCAGGGTTTTTGTGTTTAGTTTGGTGCATTAACTTGGATAGGTAACAAGCACAAAATTCTTGATCTACAGGTATACACATGTAGAAAAGTTATGCCTAGCCCTATCATTCGTAGCCACCAAAACTCCGACATTACCTCCTGAATCACAAAACTTTTTGTCATCACCAACACGGACCCCATTCATTATATGTACGCCAAACCACATCTAAACCAACGCATCGCTCGATGGCTTATGCTCCTCACCGACCTCGACCTTGAGTTTATACAACAGAAGTCAATCAAAGGACAAACTCTTGCAGACCAACTTGCGGAGGCCCCTTTACCTGGGGAACAATTCACCAATTTTAATTTCCCTGACAAACTCATCACCGCTCTTTCACTCGGGGAAGAGTCGTATCAAATGGACCCTCTTCTTCGATGGATCTAAATGCCAGCGCGACGGAGGAGCCGGCGTTGTTCTCCTATCCCTCTTGACACTGAACCTTTGCCTCTTTCATTCCGTCTTGATTTCCCCTGCACTAATAATACAGCGGAATACGAGGGCCCTTGTTCTGGGTCTTCAAGTTGCGATACACTTAGGTATCAAATCTATCAATATTTTGGCGACTCTCAATTGGTAGTCAATCAAGTTATGGGCGTCTACCAATGTAAAAAATGAGGAACTTAAAAAGTACAAACACTACGTGGATTCACTTCTAGCCTTATTTACTCACTATTCTATCCAAACCATTCCCCGCTCCACTAACAAATTTGTGGATACTATGGCTTGCTTAGCCTCACAAATTCCAGCTTCATCAACTGACTCTGAATTATTCATCTTGGTCCAACAACTTTTTGCACCATCCTAATCAACCCCGGTAGTTTGTATGATAAATACTGTGTCTACTAATTCGCAGGATACCTGGTACCACCAATTTCACGACTACCTTACAATCTCTGTTCTCCCACCTGACCTTACTAGTAACTGGAAAACGTGCTTTTCTTAAACAGTGTTTCTCGTTATGTTGTCATGGGGGGAATCCTCTATAAACGTGGACTTTGATGGCATCCTCCTTCGCTATCTAACTGGTGCAGAGGTCACCTATACCATCCAACAAGTCCATGATGGGATTTGTGGTGGACATTTTAGTGGCCTTGCCGTGGCTAAAACGAATCCTTCGCCTAGGTTATTATTTGCCTACTCTTAATAACGACTGCTACGAATATGTTAAGCGTTGTGTTATGTGTCAACAACACGCCAACCTTAAACATACTCCTAGCCACCCCCTACAGGTTGCCCGAGATCTTTGGCCTTTCTCACAATGGGGTTTAGACATTATTGGTGAGATTCACCCGTCCTCTTCGCAACGTCACCGTTGGGATAATCACAGCGACCGAAATTTTACACGAAATGGGGGGTGGAGGCCATTCCACTTGTTTCAATCAAAAAAGAAAAAAATTGTCGAGGTTCATTAACCATCTCATTATCTGTCGTTTTGGTATTTCTCATCGCCTGATAACAGATAATGGTAAATCTTTTAAAAACAAGTTGTTACAAGATCTTTGTGACAAATTTGGTATCAAACTTAGTTTCTCATCGCCTTACTATCTGCAGGCCAATGGTCAGGCTGAATCTTCTAATAAAACTCTAACCAAAATCCTCATGAAAGTTGTCAATGAATCTGGAAGAAATTGGCACGATCACATTCCCTTTGCCCTTTGGGCTTATCGTACTAGCATTCATATCTCCACTAATGCCACACCTTTTTCTTTGGTATATAGGTACCGAGGCTGTCTTGCCTCTCGAAGTACAAATACCCTCCCTTAGAAATATCTCTTCAGGATATTCTCACCAACGATTATTTCCGCCAAGAGCGGTTTAGCCCAATTGGAGCTTCTTGATGAGCGTCGTCTTACAGCTCTTGATCACCTCCAAATCTATCAAAAACGTATCAAGCGTGCTTATGATAAGCAACTTCATGAGCGTACCTTTAAGGTTGGTGATCTTGTCCTCAAAGAGAATCAACATGTAACCAAACTAGAAAAGAGCAAACGTGGAAAATTTACTCCTAATTGGATTGGGCCTTATATAAACACTCACACTTATGGATCAGGCACTTATCGTTTAGCTTCGCTTAATGGTAAACCTGAGCCCTGAACCCCTTAATGCCTTGCATCTTCGACCATTCTACTGTTGAATTTAGTGTTATATCACTTCTTATCTACCTACTGCTTGTCCCTTGAGCTCATTTACCACTACATACATTTTAGTTTCCTACATTTCCAAATAAAATCAAGCTCACTTCTCACCTCCCTTCAAACGATGCCTTCCCCTTTTTAGTCTAGTCCATGACTACAAAGTATTAAAATAACACCTTCTTATGGGATTTTCTTGAGTCAAACTTCCTACCAAACTAGATGCTTCACGCTAAAAGAACATCTAGCTATCTAAATTATATATAGACTTTTCCCTCGAAGGACAACTATATGCCAAATTATTGTTGTTATTCTATATAGACTGCTCCCCCGAAGGACAGCTATGCACTAAAATCATCTCTACTACTATAAATAGACTGCTCCCTCGAAGGAAAACTATACACAGTCAGCCTTTTATCAGAAGCTTTTCACGATGGATCAGCTTTGTGAAGACATCAAGAATAGTACAATCAATATCCCTTGTAGACTTCCCCACATCGATCAGTCTATATTCAGTCAAATAAAAGCCTCATTCAAAAGAACTTTTTGGGTCATGGACTTGTCTATTTAGGGTAGGTTCTCTTTCGTCAGAACACTCACTTTTGTAATAAGTTCTCCGTACCTCAACTATACCATTCACCTCACCTCACCATTTGTTTCAACTCAAGGGACGTGACGTACACCTGATATGTTGTGATCATACAACTCTTTTCACCTATTGACTTCTCGTCTATGCACCGGTACCTAGGGCTTCAAGTTCGTTCTATGTTGTGTGGTTTTTTTTTGCTCTGTTCACCTGCGGAGCACTCTTTCCTCTTTGTCTTGCATCTAGGATTGTGTGTTGATCTTAATCAGGACATGATTCCCTACCACTTGGGTAGGCTAACTTTCGCTTCCCTTATACCTTTTACAACATCACCAATTCATTACCAACACCATCAACCTTACCTTACCAATATTAACTATCAATACTTTTACCAACCAACCAATCGCCTAACCATACCTAAATTACCTGAATTCACCTCTCCCTGGTCCTAAGGGAGAACTACATCGGTCTGAGGCCCCTCCTTGCTTTGTGTAATGGGCTATGTAGGCAGCACTTGGGAGACATGGGGTCTCCCAAGGTTAGCTCGACCATCCCCTACCATAACCTATCATGTGTAGTAAATATAAACATTTTTTGTGTATTTCTATTTCATCACATTCCTCTTTATCCTTTTTTTCAAAACACCGAAAATAAAAACACAAACATTCTTATTATTATCGTAACTCAAATCAGCATACATATTCAGCTTTATTTAGATGTTAAACACATACATCTTCTCTATCATCGACATGCAGGTCGGCATCCTTATTTATTCTTATAGCCTTGCTAACATTTACTTAGACCCTCACGCCTCATCCCGAACTAAGGGGATGATCGTGATCGACGACGCCGCTCACCAGGCCTCTCTGTCCTCAACGGTACCACGGCTATTGGCACCACCCACTGATCTGCTAATCTCTCCTGTAACATATGAATACACTCCCTCGCATGGAGGAAGCTAGCTTCTAGTCCCTCCGCTCGTGACTCACAAACATCACAAATATCTACCTTTGCTGCAAACCCCTTGTTAACCATTTGGCCCTAACCCCAAGGCCGCACCCAACCACTTGGCCCGACCCAAGGCCGCAACCAACCTATTTGGCCCGAACTAAGGCTGCAACCAACCTATTTGGCCCGACCTAAGGCCGCACCCAACCATTTGGCCCGACCCAAGGCCGCAACCCTAACCATCCGACCCGACCCAAGGCCCCCACCTTACCCATTTGGCCCGTCCCAAGGCCTCAACCAACTAATCTGGCCCGACCCAAGGCCGCAACCTTACCCATTTGGCCCGACCCAAGGCTGCAACCCTAACCATCCGGCCCGACCCAAGGCCTCACCCTACCCATTTGGCCCGACCCAAGGCCTCACCCTACCCATCCGGCCCGACCCAAGGCCGCACCCCAACCATTTGGCCCGACCCAAGGCCGTACCACTTCCATACCTTACCCAACATCACCAACATACACTCTTATCCACCCATCCTGTAGTTTTTTGTCCAATCGAGCTCACCTGTTCGTGTTTTAGCATAATTAGGGTCCTTGACTTGATCTGTCGACCAACTTTGCCCAGACCTAGACCGTGACGTTTATCTCAACCAAACCAGCCATTTGGTACTCGCCGAACATGCCTAAACGTTCCTGTACCTTACCTGTTATATACCCTGGAGCTACTTCATATGCCTTGGATACCAGGATTATATCACCCTTGTTTGGATAAACTATCGACCTTTGCCTATGCATTGCTGGTTTGCTCGTCAAATCATGTACCCTAGTCGTACTATTTCATTTCAACATGCGTCTGCTTCCTTGGACCTACCCCACCACCTTACCATCCCCTCTACACCATTTACCCTTTATCAACCCTATCCCTGATTTCCCGTTCACCTCAATCTGTGATAGATTTGAGGGGGATTACCTATACCCTTAACAGGGGAAACCACTTCATATTATTGTCCGTGCAGCTTTACAAAACAAGCTACACGACAATAAGGGGCTAATGTAGACACCAAATTTGTGTCTTACGACCCCTTTGTGACCCGCATCTCATCTTGCAATCTAACCTCATCACCTAAACCTTACACAATTATTTATTAATTACCTTGTAATTGATAAATCCACATCACCTTACCTGCCACCTCATTTTGCCACCTCATCATGACCTAGCCCTAACCCTAAACTAACCTAATTAAGACCTATAACTTGGTCCACATCTACACCCATGACTAAGGACCCCTTTCTCGCACCCAAAACCGACCTTCTAGTCACTTGACCAAGCCCGCAACTGATCTCTCGGGAGAAAAGCAGGGAAGGTGGGCTATTTTTACTAAAAATAGCCTACTTTTTTCCTCACCGATGCCGGTTCCTACTCGACCGCCGTCGGTTACATAACTGCCATCGGTTCCCTATAAATGGGCTCCCCGAACCAAAATCAAAGGTCGAAGGATTTTTGAATCAATAGAGATCATTTGGGAGTGATCAAGAGAGTCCAGATCTTCACTTGACCGAGCAGAGACGAGTGGAGAAACCAGAAGAGTTTGCAGCAAAGGAGATCAACTTGCATCTTCGTCAAAAACCAGTAAGTCACATCTTGCATGTCCTCTGTTATAACATTTATTATGCTTTTTGAATCACAGTCCTCATAAATCCATTCCTGAATCCACTACCCCAGCGTGCCATTGCATCTAACTATCATTCATCTACCTCTCATCACCTTATTTCCTAATATCACCTATATACAGCCTTACAAACAACACAACCACCCCACAAAACAACCAACCTTCAGATCTTAGACCATACCGATATCGGTTATCAGTAACCGGTATCGGTTATCCCGACTATAACCAAAAACCAGCCTTTCCCCTACCCAATTCAACGAAGCAATTTAATTGATATCTCATAGTCTTTTGTGTTAATTCATATTAGCAGGGGAACTGACCACCTTCAAAAGGAAGTTTTATATTTCCTGGGCCCAAGGCAGTTCCCTCATTTATTGTCTAATCAAAATCGTGTGGTCTTGTGTTCTTATTTGCAGGTAGTCCTTCCAAGACAAAAAGGAGTTCTTCGCAGTCAACCTGATCTTTCTCTACGGTACGCGCACACCATCTCAACGTTCAACAGGTATTCCTCCTAGCTCTAACCTTATCTGTTTCTAAAAGGAATGAAACATTTCGAGTGAAACACATTGCCAAACATCATTCCATCATGTAAAAACCTATAAAATATCTGCATTCACCTCAAAATACCAAGTGAATACACATGTGTATATATAAATAGATGATGACATGCTAAGAATATGTTTAGCATGTAAAATAAAGTGTAACATGTAAGTAGACAAAGAAAGAAAAAATAGATGCAACCAAGATATGCAAATGCAATGTATGAGTGTGATGGTGTAGTATGCAAAATGTGAATATGATACGAGCAGCGTGCCCTCCAGTGGCTGTGTAGGAGATGAGGTTCATTTATAGGGACCCTCAACAATCAAGAATTGACCATAGAACAAGATTGTGTCATTGGGTTTTGTGATGCATGATAATAGATGATAGAAAGATGTATCGTGAAGTATAGAGCATGAAATGTGTACTAGATGTGAGGTACATTTCAAAAGTAGACCCTCAACAGTCGAGTATGAAACATGGAACTAAATTACATCATAGGGTAGTGACAGTACAATATGTGTACCAGATATGTGAGTATTCTTGAAAATATTAGACATGAAGCACAAAGCGTGAAGTGTGGTAGTAGATGCTAGAGACAATTGATAGTGCTAGAAGGGGATAATTGCAATGCCCCCAAGTGTCCCAATGATGGAGATTTATGTGATGATGAAAGAGATATATTATGATGGTGATGGAGTTTGAAATATATAGTACGAAATTTTATTATATTAACAATGGGAGGTAGAAGAAAGAGTAGGACCAAGGTTGGGTTTTGTGTTGATAGGAGGACAGATTTTTAAAGGAGGTTTCTTAGTTGAAACTTGTAACGTTGTAGAGGAATTGATAGGAGGAGAGGATGGAGGATGTATTTTGAGATGTGGTTGTTTAGTTGGATTAGGTAATGCCGTAGAGGACTTGATAGGAGGATGGAGGACGGATTTTGAGATGTGGTTGTTTAGTTGGATTTGGTAATGCCGTAGAGGACTTGATAGGAGGATGGAGGATGGATTTTGAGAGGTGGTTTCTTAGTTAGAATTGGTTGGATAGGTGGATCTTGAATTACCGAAGAAGGAACATTAGTGATTATGGAATGATGCTCATTACACATAGAAGAAGCATATTTAGGAGCCCATTGGGATTTAACAATTGGAGATGAACATGTAGTCGAATGTTGTGTAGCAAATGAAATAAAAACATGATGTTAAAGGTGTTTATTTTTTATTTGTAAAGCATAGCAATCGTTGTCATGATTTTCATTAAGTTTTTGATAATTACAAAATGAGAGACCTATTTATTTGACAAGCCAATAAGGAGTGTAGTAATGGGTAGTTGGTAAATTTATCAACTGGTGATTGAGGATCTCAAGAAGAATATCATGTTGCTCAACATTTTGATAAAACATTAGAGGTGTTGGTAATGGTAAGACATGAGGTTTTCTGATATGAACACATGTAGAAGACATAGGATTGGGATGATGTGTATAAGAAATATCATGGGCTCGAGAGGTAGCCTTGAGATGTTGGATTTCAGTAGTGAGATATGTAATCGTGGTTTCCATAGCTTGAATTTTATCTTGAAATCAACAATGTAAAATTTGAATTGATTTTCAAATGTATTGATTGGTTGTGGTATCATGATCAATAGGATCATGAGAGAGATGATCAAAGATAAAAATAACTTGTGAAGGTCGTGTATTGTGAGGGAGGTAAATACTGTCTAGGGATTTTTGGAGAGCATCTTCATAAGGTGGGTGCATTTGAAGTAATTCATGCAAGAAGATTTGAGGAATTTTAGGATCCATGAAAGAATAAAAATAAGGATCCAAGTGTATGATCATGAGTAGGGTTCACCAAATGATTTAATTTAAATTGAATTAAATATATATTTCAGAGTAACTATTGTAATAAATAAGGTATGAATCATAAAATACAATAATGACACAAGAAATGAAGCATGTAAAATGTAAAACCCTAAGCAAGTAGAAGAGATACAAAGACTTTGTTTATTTTCAAGTGAACAAGAATTGATTTGGACATGTGATAGTGTTGAACATACTGTAGACAGGGTCATCGCTGCTTATTATAAATTCTGGAACCCAGGAACAAATTCAGACAGGGGCACCCGCAGGAGGGAAAAGGTGCCTGGGGCACTGGTGACTGGATCTGGGAGTTAGTGGCCATGCAAATGCTTAGAAATTGATTTATTTTGTGTCACAAGGATTTTTTGTTGATCCTTATTTATCACCTGATATTCACTCTTTGATCGCCGAGGGTGCCTGTAACCTACACATGTCCAAAAATTGATTCAACAAAATTAAATTTTTTCTAAAACCCTATATATTTCAAATTCACATGAGATAGATAAAGTAATAAAGTATAAGTTTGACCCAAGCAATAAGTTTAATGAAATTAAAAGCCTAAGTGCAAGTGGAGGGATAGAAGGCTTAGCTGATTTTGTAATTAATCTTGAGGTGTTATGAACTGGAAGATTGATAAGCAGGAGGGGAAATTTTCACAACTGATCTCAAAAAATTGTGCGACCACCAGATATGCCTGGATTGGGAAACCTGGAGTAGGTCAAGGGCATCTAGCTGTTATAGACTACTTTTAGGCACCTGTGACTACGAAAACCTCATAATTTTTTTTTCTTGTGTCGCAATATTGTCACTAGTATTCGTTGTTTTTCAGTTGTATGTCGCACTAAGCCCATAAGATTCTCCTGTAACCTACAAAAAAATGATCTCCTATGAAATCCCAAAACATATCAATCCTAAAAATAAAAATATGCAAATAGGGAGTCAGACTAACCCTGGTGGTCACCTGAAAGAGTGAACTTACGACAAAACATTGTTTACATCTCAAAATCCATGTAGTTCTTGTGTGTGTGTGTGTGTGTGTGTGTGTGAAAATTGTGCCTCATGTGGCTCTTGTGCAAGATGCACTTGAATAGTGAGTAATAGCTAGATGTAACAATGTGATTAGATGTGTGGATAATAAAACAAACTTCCCCTTCTATGTGTGTATGCAAAAGAACACAATCACTTGTCCCTTGAATAAAGCTAGATTGATTTTTTGATGCTCTTAGAAATTCCTTTGGATGCAACCTTAGGTGGTGATAGTAGATGCTTATAGCTTGGTCCTTCATAATGGTCATATAGCTTTATATTTATGTTATTCCTTTGCTTGAATTTTACAATTGACATCTGGAAGACTGACCCATAATAAAACAAGATGCCCAAAAGATAAAAGAGGCCCAAAAGAGGCAAGAAAAGTACAAAGAGGTTGGGGCACCTAGAAGGACAGGGGTGCTTGGTGATGGCGTCATGTTTTGGGTGTTGGTGTTCAGGATGATAAAAAGTGAAACAAAGAAGTATTGACTGGGAATTAGGGTGTAAGAGGCCAAGAATAAAACATGAAACATATACATAAGGCCAAATATAGTTGTCAATTGCTAGTTTTCTCACTTAGGAATAATATGGATAGTAGTATGTGACTAGGACCTAGAATTATACCCAAAGTGTGTGTTTTAGTGTCTACACAAACCATAAAAAATCCAACAAAAAAGATGCAGGATGTGGAGTCATACTAACCCCATCGGTCATCCGAAGAGTGAACTTACTGTAAAATGATGCACTACATCTCAGACCCCATATAGTTCTTGTGTGTGTGTATGTAGAAATGGTGCCCTAGGACGCCTTTGTGCAAGTTACACAATGATAATATGATAAATCTAGAATGTAACAATGTAATAGTATGTGTGGATGAAATATAATAAACTTTACCTCTCATGTAGTGTAGTAGAAGTGATGCAGCCCTTGTCCCTTATATGAGTGTTAGATGGATGCCTTTGAAGTGCTTTTGATGCAGAATAATAGTCTATTTGGACTCTTGATGATGTAATAAGTGGCATTTTGGAGGTTTCCCTCCAAAAATCACATTTGAATATTCAAATTAAAGTCGTAATGTAGCCTTAGCCTAAGTGTTAGTATGTTAGTCACCTAGGGGGTTAGGTCTAATGTTAATGGAATAAAGTTTTCATGTCTTAAACATACTCTCTTTACCCTACCAAGGTATAAACTCATTATGGTTGGTCTAATCATGGATGAGTTAGGTTGGTGAAACCTAACCACCTCTCTTTGATCATAATAAGCATAATGAGTTCAAATTGAGGAAGTCATTGAAGTTGGTGGAGGAAGTAGAGATGGAGAAGAACTTTGTAATTGAGCCAAATGGCTCTTAAAGCTCTACAAATTGTTAGAGTAGGTATTTACCTTAGCTCATGTTCACCTAGGTACTTTATTTACCTTTATTGTATTTATCATCACCCACTTATGTGTGTGGATATTTCTTTTATCTTATTTAGATATTAGGAGATATTATCTAGTTGTTAGGTATAGTTATTTCCTTGATCTATGGTGTTGATTAGTTCTTTCCTTGACCTATGGTATTGACTAGATCCTTCATGTCTAGTTCTCTCCTAAATCTATGGTCTTGACTAGTTCTTTGATGACTAGTTATTTCCTTGATTTATGGCTTGATCTACAACCTTGACTGGTTCTTATATTGTTATTCCTTGCATATATAAGCAAGGCCCATTCTCATTGTATTTCATTGAGTTCCATAATAATATATGATATTGCTACTCATTTGTTTGCAAAGGTTTTATGTAATTTTTTTTCTGGTGAATTTCTTTCATCTTATAGATTGTGGTGTCTGATTAGCATCTGTGTTCTTGGCTTGGTACGATCTGGTTATCGTTCCTTTTATGGTATCAGAGTAGGGTTTTTTGCTATTTTCAGAATCCTTAGCCCTTGATCATATGGTATGGTCGTACGAGGGCTTAAAAATTGTGATTTATACTAGTAGGTGCATAACTCAAGCCCCCTTTCATTTTATTTGTGTGGTGAAGGCAAGAGCATTTTATTCTATTTTAGTGGCAACTAAAATAAATAACAAAGCATAATATTGAAAAGCTTGTATCTTTTGATCAGTAACTTGGTTTTGAGTGTCATTTTTCGAAAAAGTGCTTAATTTTCATGCTCTTTCCATTGGAAATATTTATTTTGAGAATTGCACTATAATCATAAAGTGCCATATTGTAACACGCACTCATTATAAAGTGCCAAATATGGAGGAGTGTTGTAATAAATTGTGGACGTAATTTTGGCTGAGCTCAACGTCCTAAACTTTTAGGAGTTGCATTCTTGTATCTATCATGGATTCTGATAATGATATGCTTTTATCTTAAGTGTGTGGAATTCAAGAGGATATTGTAAATTTTTTGGAAGAAAATAGATCACTCAAGAAGTGAAATTATCTTCTATAATCACTCATTCATGATAAGGATACACTAATACACTCCCTGCAACAAACACTTGCTAGCCTACAACATCGTCATCATATTTTGGACAACCATGTCCATGCTTCTAGTCCACTTGTAGTTGTTGCTCTTGTACCCACTGACATTGATCTTCTAGTCTTTGAGCATGTTACTACTCTCGATGCTCCTAAGCCTATGAGGCTTGTTACTGCATGCTCTTCCACATCTATGCTGATTACAGTAACACATGTTGTGTATCTTAATTCTTCTCATATGCATGACTCTTTTGAGAAGCATACCACTGCATTCGGATCTCGCATGCTCAGTTCTATGGGTTTCACTAATGGAGGTATTGGTAGACATTCATAGGGTATTGTTTCCCCTATTCCACATGTTAAGTGGAACTCCCGCCATGAAATTCATTTTCGAGCAGATACTTCATTGGGATCACACATTGACAGAGATCCTATTTTTTCTCCCTCGAATATTTCTGAGGATCATGAGCAACACATGAGTTCTACACCTTCACTCAAGCTTGAGAAACCTGAGATTTTAGTTGTCAGACATGATCAACCTGACACACATTCTGATGTTCCTTTGCATGCATCCATTGTGCATTTTGCACTAAGTCATATGAAGACATATTCTTCATCCATTCGTGTTGATTTTTGGGTGGATATCTGATCACTCATGGCGGCAACATAGGAATTCGTTGAGAGGACTCTACAGGCGTGGCTCCTCCACCATTCGACCTCTTACTCCACTTTCTATACCTTCTACATTGTAATGCTTATTGTTTTGAGAATTTTTCTTTAGCAGGTGTAGTGTATCTCTCTTGTTTGTTAAGAGATTTTGTATCTGTATTTTTGACATTTTTGGCATGTTGACAGTATCTCTTGTGGGGGAGCTATTCTGGTGAAGTCTAGTGTTATTTTTTGAGTATTTGATTTTGGGCAACTCATACAGATCGGTGGCGTCACTCCACCCATTTAGTAGTATGGGAGGGTGTGGTACTAATCCCGCTTCTTCAGATTTTGTTTCCTTGCCTTGTTACCTTGAATTTTCTTGGATCGTGACACTCTGGATTTTGTGTCCTTACCTTGTTTCTTTTGTTATTGTTCTTAGATCGTGGCACACCTATTTGCAGCAGTTGATTGAATTATGTTTAGTGTTTTCTTCTTGCACTTTTGACATCACTCCATTGACAGTCTCCTTGTATGGAGCTATTTTGGTAAATCCTAGTGTCAGTTGCTTTTGAGTTTTGTGATCAAGCAATGGATTCATACTACAGTGCACACCAAAATTCTTCAGCATTGTACAAGTTTTTTAGCCAAGCTTCTTGGGATGCCTTGCAGCGGGTTTCTACTCTCTTTACTTTGTTGTTACTGGTTTTGGGTACCTTGCGGTGTCCTTTTTTTCCCAGTTATTGTACATGAGTACCTCATCAGGCCTAGTTGTTGGGACTCATGTTGTGGACATACCACTTCTATTTTGGCCCCTAGCTTCACTTGAGGGGGGGGGGTGTTAGAGTAGGTATTTACCTTAGCTCATGTTCAGCTAGGTACTTTATTTACCTTTATTATATTTATCCTCACCCAATCATGTGTGTCGATACTTATTTTATCTTATTTAGATACTATGACATATTACACATTTCATGATTATATCTAATAAAAGCTTCATTTTTGTGTAAAATTGTGTTTGAATGCATATTTGATTACTTGTGTGTGTGGATCACATTATTGTTTTTGAATATTTGAATTATTAATGATGTTTAGGGTTTTTGGAAGGTTGTATACAGTTAAAAAATGATGGCATAGCCATTACGAGGGCTTGTATTTAAGAAAGAAGAAGAATTTTTTAAGAAAGGATAGTCATAAACAAGGGCATGAGATTGTGTGCATAAGGTAAGGATTGATTTAGTGAGTTTAAGGATTCTATCATGAATAAATGAGTATCTTTTAGGGAATATGAATTGAAAAAAATGTGACAAGTTGCATGAATTAATGAATGAAACTTAAAGATAAGAAGACTATATCCAAACTGTGCATGAATTATGTTTTCAGTCTTTAAAACCCTTAAAACATGGATTCGGGAAAATCATGATAACTTTTTATTTCTACCTCCAAATGATCTAAAATTTTGACTATAGAATTATGATGAATTTTTCAAAATGGTTTTTAAAACCATTTTTCTATATTATATGTTTTTTATAAGTTGTGATGAAAACTCAGTCCAAACCCTACTATGAGAATACAAAATCATGCTCAGACATGGTAAAATGAGCATAACTCACATTTTTTAGGAGATGGGTTCTGAAATTTTGAGGGTAGAAGAATTCAGAAAATTTTCAAGTGGGTTTAAATTATTTAAAGATTTGAAAATTTTACAGATACTTATTCATGACATAAGTTTCTGATTTATATGTGAAAATATGGGTTTTGTGTCTTAACTACTCAAGTAAAACAAGCCTTAAGAAATAAGGATACAATGGAAAGATATTCATGTAAATGATGCGGGAGCATAACTTGCAGAGGCCATAACTTTTGATCCGACCGTTGGATCGTCCTGAAATTTTACAGGGTGGTAGATATACATTAGTACTATGCTGGGGACAACTTTGCTTGCAAGGTTGTGCTCATTTTGGCACGTTTTCGGGCTCGGATTCCGTCATCTAGTGGTCTAAAATTGGCTCCGAATATTTTTTCTGCTTTTCTCTAGGTCTTAGAACTTTAATAACTTTTGTTGTGCTTTTCAGAATAAGTCCAAATTTCGCGTGAGCCCTAATTTATGAATTCATATTTGGCACGCAAATTTTGGGGTCAATCCGAGTTGTTTTGCATTTTAGGGTTTTTTGGCATTTTAGGGTTTTTGGCATTTTAGGGTTTTAGAGTAGTCTTGAAATAAAAGGAGAATGGTAATGATGTAATAGATCAGTGTGAATTCCAGAATGAGAAGTAAGCTATTGTGAAACTCCTGGTTTTATTTGCAAAGGTGTTTATGTGTGTTTTTGGAGGTATTTCAACCTCTTGCAGCTGGATTCACATCAAAGGTTTATTGTGATAGGTAGTGGCCATGTGATCCTTGCAAAGGTTGATGGGTCCATTTCAAGCATTTAACTTGATGAATCTATGATTGTCATGTGTAAGAGCTATGATGAAGGCTACAAGCAAGTATAAGGTTTAGAATTGGAGATTGATAAATAGTGAAGATTTGTAACTTCTTGGAATGCATGAACATGTTATATGTATGTATTTGATCATGTTCAAAGTTTTTATATCCTTTAGTAAAGTGGTTTGATGCATTTTTTATTTTTATCAGAATTGGGCTTCTTGAGATAATGTGTAGTTAGCATGGTTTGATGATTTGGATAGGTGATGATATAACTTATTGGTTTGTAGAATAATTTGGTTTAATGAGAATATTGAATGCAGGGTACCACGCATTAGATTTAGTTCATTTTGATGTAATCTTAGGTTGTAATATTAGTGCTTAGTACTTGCTGTTGATTTTTTAGAGGTAACTAAGTATATATTTGACTCCCTTGTTTGAATTTCATAATTAACAACTGGAAGGCTGACCCCTAAGTGTAAAATATTCTCATAAGATAAAAGAGACCCAAAAATAGTGATTAAAGCTAATAAAGATTCAGGTGTGCCTAGTGTGGACAAAAGCATATGGGCATTGGTGTCCTAACTGGGCGTCAGTGTATGAAGCCATAAAAGATAAATCAGTCAAGTTCCATAAGGGTTATAGGGTGTATAAGACCAAAGAGAAAACAAGAAACTAAGAAAAGAGGCCAAAGATAGTTTTCAACCACTAGTTTTATTTCTTAGGAATCATATATACATTAGTATGCTTTAGGACCTAGAAATGTACCTAAGTGCATGTTTTTGTGTCTACAAAATTAACGTAGAGACCATAAGAATAATTCCTTCCTTCTCCATAAAAAACATATATGTATTCCCATTGACTACCTTAAAGGTACTAAAATCAAATATAGTCGAGAATCCACATTTTTGAACTTCCTAAAAATTACCTTGGCCAGTGAAATTTATCAGCTTCTAATTATCTGCAAGAATAGTTTCACGACAACCATAATCGCAATACATTGTACCACCAATATTTTCACAGTTAGTTTTACAACCTAACTCACAATTATTCCTATATGAGTAAGTACAAAATGTCCCACAGCCAGTGACCACAAATTTGTTGAATGCATAAATAGTGAAAATCCCCTTGTGGGTAGATGAAAGTACTTTCTTGTATTTATATAAAAAATAAAAGACTTTTCTACCAGGGCGGTCAAATTTATGATGAGGTTGCCCATGTAATTGATCCCCATAATTGGAAAATCCTCGCTAATAACACCAATATCATTAAATTCTTTAAACACAGGAAGAAACAAAGTGAGTCCCCATTATAATTATCTTCATTGGATATGATCTGAAATATAGGATACCCTCAATCAGAATTGTCAATAAGTGGTAGAGGAAGAGACAAAGAAAGACTATCCTACAATGAAAATAAATACATAATGCTTTTAATCCCACAACTTTTTGTATACTCTCTCCTTCTTGTATTTTTTAGGTGAAACATCAAGCACTTTTCTGCATGACTACGATGATAAGAAAACAATTATTAAGAATTTTGTCTTTAGAAATCCTATCAGCCAATTAGGTTGAAGTCTCTTTTACTAGTATTAATAATTGAATACAAAATATTTAAAATAGTATATGATTATCATATTTACATAAAAGTAAATAAAATGAAGATTCTATAATAAGGTTAAACTTTATATGTATTTCAAATCTTTTTATTGATTAAAATTAAGAGTGGTTTAGCGTACCAACTACCTCTTTGAACAACAATTCATTTTCGAAAACCTTGAAGAATTTTTTTGGCTAATGAAGAAAAAGAAGGCCCTAGTATCATACGGGATTTCAATTGAATTCTTCTAGGTTCTATGGCCCACCCTCAAGGTGGACGTGTTTAATGTTTTAAGGAGGTAGAGCGCTAATGGATCCTTGGGGGCTGCCATCAACCATGTCTTGATCAAATTAATTCTTAAAGTTGGAAACAAAAATAAGATGAATTGGTGGCCTCCCATTATTTTTCTTAATATTTCTTACACAATTATTGAAAATCTCATTATTATGAAACTGAAATATCTTGCACATGACATTGTTTTCCCTGAACAGAATAGATTCCTAAAGTTAGATACATTCTAGAAAATCTCTTATATGCATTGGAAATTTCTTAATGGAATTATGATGTAGTGGGGGTAAAAATTTATTTTGATCAAGCATATGATCAAATTCTGTGGCGATTTATTCTCAAAATGTTTGATTGGTTGGGATTTATTCCTTGTTTCATACATTGTGTCCAAATTCTCTTTATTGAAGCACATGCTCATGTCAATGGAAACCTCAGAGCATATTTTGATCTTTAGCACTCCATTCATTAATATTTTCCACTTGCATCTTTTCTGTATGTTCGCATTGTTGATGTTATTGGCTATATGCTCCAACGAGCTCAACATCAAGGTGACTTGAGAATAATTACTAGCTTCTACAAGATTCTTATGCTCTAAAATCCCATTTTTTTATGATTATATTATATTTCTACATAATAATGAATAATAAATAGATAATTCTCATTCAATTCTTTATGTTTATTATGATTTTTCTAGATCAAAGTTGTGTAACCATAAAACATAAGCCATCTTCATCAAAAGTTCCCTGAATTTGGCTTGGATTCCCTAAGCCTGGAAAATTTTCCCTCATGGGGAGATAACTTGCTATATGGGTATCTCATTTGGCATATCTCTTTCCCTCAAGGCATGTGAGGTTGCATGCTCATCAAAATTTAGAATAAAAAAATTTAGAAAATTGGTCTTGTAGTTTTTTGTCTCTAACATCCAATCTAATTGTTATCGATTAAACTTTTTTAACCAACCATGCATAGTACTCATCATATTAGTTTTCTTATAAAACAAATTATGTTAAACTTATGCAGTTGGTTTTCAACTTCCTTTATAGCAACAACTCGAGTAAGAAAGGTATGATGTTCATTTCCTGATGGTTTTGTACTCAACCCCAAAATTGTTCGTAGGGTCAAGAATTGATGCAACCTAGAATTTACCAGATAACACCCTAGTCACGCTGGCACATCACTCAGCCTAGACTAAGTGCTCACTTGAAGCGTGCAAAGGTACCAGGTCCCTCTTTAGGGTTGTTGTAATAGGATGTTAACATGATGAAGGGAGAAACATATAGATTCATAACTAATCCATCATTCTACAATGCATGATACCCTCAGATCTATGAAAGAACAAGCTTAAACAATAATCATGATTGAATTAATAACATGCACTATTCAATTGCACATAGAATGACACTTAGATTCAGCCAATATCTTCCATCTATTAGTAAATACAGAAGCTCCTTATAGTATTGTCAATCTATACCAATGCGCGTATGGAACTGATTCAGTGATTCAATCATATGCGTACATTCTCTATTACACATACATACACCTCTCAGTCATACATCCAGCTTCAACTCTCTACTATGTACCTAACATCACTTATATATAGGGTGGGGACTTTCCCTTCACCACTTATCTATTCCAGAAATAGGCCGTATGCTATTAATAACCACACGCCATTTATAATCATAGCCACACATGAAAGTGTGCTATCTATAGTCCTCTTATAGTTAACTAAAGTGTCAACTCTATTCTTAGCTTGTCTCCATGCATAAACACTTCAAACCAATTCTCCAAAGATAGAAAATGCATGGCACACACATCTCTGCATCATTGATGTGTTCCGCACGCCATATCCTAAAAATAGGTCTTCATGTTCAAAATCGGTTAAGCCCTGAGATCTGAACTTGCCTTCCGCGTGTGGGTCCTTCCTATCCTTCCGCACCCTTGGTTTCAAGCCTTTTATCCCACGCAGACTCCTTGTGTGGTTTTTGACAAGTATTCTTTGATCAACAAGAATCATTAATCCACTATAATGGAAATGTCTTGCACTAAATTTCTTGCACAAGCTAACTAGGGTTCCAAACCTTATAAGATATTTTCTATAACATGAGTTTAGTGTACATCACATTAAGGATTTTGGATCTCCATTCCTTAGGAAGAAAAAATCCTTAATAGTTACTTTTTATATAATTTTGGATCTCTTCCTCGCAAACACGATTAGGAAACCTAGTAGGAAATGGACCCTCTTCTCTAATAACACATCCAATCCCTTTGACATTGATTAGCCCCAACTCAAGTATTTGGTAGAACCGGGTTATTTAATCTAATTATCTTCCCCTTCCTATCCAACCAAATTTTAATGCCAATTCCCTTGAAAAAAGGTTTTAATACAGTTAAGGATATTTGGGATGGAGACACTGGAAATTAGCTCCCTTAGACCCTACTTAAACATATGTTTCATTTTCCTACAAAGCTTAATCTGGACTATACCTTTCTTGGACAATTGATTCCACCTAAAGTCCTTAAATTTAATGCTAATCATACATGCCTTGGAAAGATTGGTGACAGATAAACTAGGGGGCCATTACCACAACTAGGTCAAAGTTTTTGTATCATCTCGTGCTACTAATGTTCCCTACATTATATGAATCTCTTATTTATATTTAGTTTATGCCCTTCTTATGAATCTTAATGGAAACACATAATGAACACAATTTGGAAGCCCCTTGATGAGGCCAAATGTCAATTATTGGGTTGGTGCATTCTTCACATAAAACTCCTTATTGGCCACACTTTGTCCAAACTTGGTATTATTTCCAATAAATGTGCCTTTTTCCTTTCCCTTGAATAGTCCCTCACCTATTTTGGCATATTACAACATCCTCTTAGCTTTGGTGCTCCCTTCTTTCTTCTCTTCCAAAATTATTTCTTAGCAATTTAATTAAAAAATCAATTAAAAAATGCCTCACTAGGAATTTTTTCCCCTTTCCCTCTCTCATTTGTTTGGAACATTTGCCAGTTTGGGCATCCTATTTCATATTTGGAAATATAGTTTTCAAAAATTATACAATTGGAATGGTGTTATATTAGTTATTCAACAAACTCAAATTTTGTCTATTATTTCCTTACAGTTGGAACAAATCAATGCTTAGAAAAAAGAGTTGGATGTTGTGCTCGAGAAGATTAAGAACGTTTCAAAGCATTGTGAAAGAGATAGGTTATGGACTGCCACATGCCAATTAGTAGTGTCAATTTCATAATTTGATACTTGATTGGCTTATGTATTTCTTGTTGTTTCACTCTGCTCCTGTTATAGGAGTGGCTTTATAAACAAATTTGTGTTTGTCGCTTCTAGTTTTCCTCTTTACTCTTTATTTAGTAACATATACAACATTTTTGACCCATAAAAGCTAAAAAAATTAATTAACAGTAAAGAACCTTAACAAGGACTAATAAAAAAGTAGTACATGAGGAATTTTAATCTAATATAAACATCTCATATCTTAAAAAGGCCTTTTTATTTACAAGTGGGTCAAATTATTCTAATAGTTCTAAACGAATTACTTGTAGGCATAAAAAGAATTCCTCTAATATATTATGGAATATTTTTTAATAAATATATTAAACAAGGATAATATGGCCCTCATCTCAAGAGTTACATAAACAAGTGCCATGAAGTGGCTTATTATGTTGAAGGTATTACACCAGAAATCAAACATATTTAATCATACATGAGATAATAAGGCCCTCACCTCAAGAGTTACATAAACAAGTGTTATGAAGTGGCTTATTCCTGCCAAATATAGTGTATCAAAAATAAACATAGTTCATTGCATACAATATATACAATATCAGCTGTATATAAATTGTAATGAAATATGCAATGAACTATGTTTAATTTTTGATACATGCATAATATCAGTTATTATTAATTTCAGATGTATATAAATTGTAATGAAATTACTTGGATAGATCTTAATATCAGCTGTAATAGAACACCAAAGAACACCAACATGTAGATAAATGATTACAATATGCATATAGAATAACTCAGCCACTTCGAGGGGGCAACCTCCAAACCTTACAATGAGACTCATGTGCTCAATATGATGATTAACTACTCCTTACTACCACCTATATATATCATTCCTATATTATGGTAAACACCAAGGCTGGCCTACTAAACATATGAAAGCATAAATGAATGGCATATGAAAATAAAAGAGATTATGTAAGCCACAATTTGACACTACATATGTAATATGACGTATAGGACTAAGGGTGTAGCTTGCCCCTCTCCTTCAAAAAAACATTATCACCAATGTTGGCCAACCCTGAATGTTGTAAAAATGCTTCATCTTCCCATGTTGTATCTTAACTATTCATACTCTTCCACTTTATCAAATTCTTGGTAATGACTCAGGTGCTTAGTCTTTTGGTGTGTGTTTTAATGACCCCTTCAAGTTCCAATATGATCCTTCCCTCCTCATCCATTATAGGAATAATGGACTGGGTTGAAACACGTTACCCAATGAGTTTATTCAAGCAAGAAACATGGAAGACTAGATGTATTTTAGATCCTTGAGGAAGCTCCAACTTATATGCCACACTATCATTTTTCTGCACAACTTGCTAAGGACTGTAGTATTTATGTGCAAGATTATTATCCTTCTTCTATTGTTGTAAGGAAAACTACCTATATGGATGTAGACACCAATTTTTGGTATAGCGCCCCTCCGTCATATCACATCCATTCACTTCTCACTCTCACTTTTCTTTTTCTTAAATTTAAATAAAATCCCATCCATTTACTCACCTTATTTAATTAATTATCAAATGGGCTCCATGTGGACCCATTTGATAATTCATATTTTTGGCATTATCCCCCATCTCTCACAAATTATTCAATCCATGGGTATTAATATACCTATCCGAAACCCCTTTCTAAATTTCAAAAGGAATACATTATTTCACCTAATATCCCCACCTCTCATCACATCTTTATCTTTTGTTTACTTTTAAGTAAAATTGTGAACCCCACGTGATCATATCATGTCTCTTAACTCAGGTTACTTTACTCAACCCTGAGTATCTTTTAACCTGTAGTCTAACCTCACCATTAAGCTATAAATATGGGGTTTCCCCCCATATTTTAGGGACCTGAAAAGAAAGACCTAGACCGAATAGACTGGAGGAAATAAGTTGGAAACTCTAGGAAAATGTTGTTTTGAATTCTAAGCTTCTTATTTATCATTATATTCTCTCGGTACCCTTATAATGACAATGTAATCCCCACAATACTTTGCCCACAATTTTTTAGTTTGCGTAACATGGTTCTTATTGCACGTTGTGTTCAGATCAAATCAAGAGCATCATCTACCTACCTGCAGTGTCAGGTTCCTTTGTTCATCAAGCTTGCATGTTATTTACTTATCTTGTATTTTATCATTATCTTTCTAGACATGGGGGTTGACATCCTCCAAGGGAGTTAAAATTCTCTTGAAACCGGCACTATCTAGGAAATCCCCACATATTGTATCTAATCCCATCTATTTTAGTTTTATAGATCTAACTTATTTGTATCATACATATATCTTCTTTGTGCCCGTAGATCTACATCTACATCTGAGGTCTTAAGCCCTCCATCATTCGAAGTTGCTTGTGGCTTTCTATAATGGCTTTCACCCATGCGAGAATGAAGTTTCTTGTACAACATTTGGCATGCCTGGTGGGACCAGATCCTAGTTCTGGTCGTTTTGTTTGTTATTTTATTCATCTTTTCTAACTTGCATGCAATAGCTTAGTATTTTTTGTTTTTCAGTTCAGTACGGTCACTCGTTGAAATCACCAAAATGTACATGCTCTTCTTGTTTTTGGTTGGAATCTACCCGCATGGGATATGAATCCAGAAATTAACCTTATTCTCCTAGTTATAGTCACGTGATATATATTTTGCATCTTTTGTTGTTATTACTCACCTGTTTACAAGGTTTAGTATTATTACCCTCCATGTAGTGTCATCTTTACATTCAGTGGTTTAGGTTATCATGGAGGTACTTGCTTCTAGTTTTTAATTAAGTTGTCATGTGGTCATTATAATTAATATCGAATGCATTTTTAATCATAATAATATTAATATTAATTACATACACAATTAACAATTAAAAAAAATTATAAAAAAAACTAAATTAGAATCCTAACTATCCCCTACCTATCACCCCATTTCACTATCTACCTACCATCTCTCTTCCCTCACCACCAAGATTCCACTACTCCCTACACCCAACATGAGATCACACCTCCTCTCCAACCTCAACCAAGTTCCCTTCCACCTTGCTCCACTCTGTCCCCATGTAGGCTGACTTCTCTCCATTATGACTCCCCTCCCTTCTATCTGCTCAGCCACCCACCTATCCCACTACCCACCTCACACTCACCACTCCCATAGATCCGCGCCACCACAACACATCCAATCCCACCACCCTCCCACATCCCAGATCCCCATCACTAAACCTCCCTCCAACTTCTGCACCAACTGAGCCACTCGGCTCACCCTTCCACTCCAACTCCACTCAATCCTTCTTTATTTCCTATCGAGCCACCCACGGGATCGCACCCAACCGACTCCCATCACCCACTCAGCTCACTATTTCTCCCTGTTGTAGCCCACTTAGCCACCAAGTCCTCCACCCCACTTACATATCTCCTTGCCCCATGTTGTTCTCCATCCACCCATGTTGAGCTCCCATCCACCTCTCTTTGTCCACTTCACCCAAATCTACCTCATCTCTCGTCTATCCTCTCTCCACGAGCCATCGTTTCCTTACTCACACGTCATTTCCCCCCTCCACGTATTTCCACCCAACTCCACAAGATCCATTTACCTACTCCTCTGACCAAGCTCCCATTCTTCCCACGTAGACTGAGATCCTTCCCATGCTCACCACCTCTCCCGTCCCCTCCAACTCCATTCTCTAACTCTCCACCCATCTCCCTTCCTTACCACACTAATCCTTTCCCCTGATCACACGTCCTCTCCACTCCTCGAGCATGTGGTTTCTCACATCTCATGTAGACAAAATGAATATCCACGCAAGCTCACATGATTCCAACGCTTGATGCATCCCAAATGTTTCCATATTTGTTTTTAATTCATGCAAGCTCTATTGATAGTGACTGTGTAATCTCTTTATCGCAATTGATTTCAAATTCTTTAGAACACATTTATAAACGGTGCCTGTTATAAGCAATGTCTTTTAGTGGTATAATTTGGTGACTGTACAGGCACTTTATAGCAATTATTTAGCAATTATATAGTCTCTTGCACAGTCTCTTTTATAAGATTCTGATATGATTTAGCAATTGGCTTACAATTTTTGTACAACACATTTATAAACAGTGCTCGTGACACCCTAGTCAATTACATATTTATCTTTACACTATGTCATCATACATATGAAGATCCATATCCATGTGTGGTATGACCCACCAATTTTAGTCCACTCATCCTTTAGGTAGGTTTGAAAAATATATCATTTTATTAGTTGGGATTTTATAGTCATGTCATTTTGTTAGTTTCACTTTTATAGTCATATCATTTCATCCTTACTTTCATAGTCATATCATCCTTGCTTTAATTCTTGTGGGTTTCATTATGTACAAACAATAGTTCATATCTATCATTTTATTAGTTGAGATTTTATAAGTCATATCACTTCATTAGTTTAGCTTTTATACAAGCTATTATTTCATTAATTTAGTCTATCTTTTTTGACTCAATTGCTTCCCTTATATTATTTTATAGTCTATCGTTTAATTCTCGTCGTTTATTTACTCAAATGAAATAGGAACATTGAACTACGATTTTGTTAATTAATTAGATTATTTTATTTTATTTTTATATTTTTACGACGACACCATTTATAAAATATGTACGACATTTATGTCATTTTTTTCTTAACCACCTTAACTAATAACATTTATTATCTTCTTGCAGCGTGATGTCTATGACCTCACGACAACAACATTATGATGTCAAAGACAACCATTGAAACATAAACATGACACCAATATCCTTTCATGCACCCCATCTGATATTGTAAATGGTGCCATTTTAGGGTATCAGGGCATTCCAGACCACTGAGTGGCGCTTTCAAAATACGTCACTACCACGTGCAATCAAATAACAAGGAAAAGTATTCTCCAGGTTTTACTGGTTCTTCTCTATTTTCCCTCCTCTGCATCATACTTTCCCTTTTCTAAGTGACTATCTTCATTGAATGTCACATTTGATTTTGGTCTAAAATGAACCTTCTGCATCCTGCTTGCTCACATAGCCTAAATAAAGGGTTTAACCTTATGCATTTCACTTATCACACACTGCTTGAGACTGCATGAACATAATTAACACATCAAAACATTCCTCTCACCTGGTTAACTGATTGGGACTTAAACACCCAATAGGAAACTGTCTCAGACAACTCCCAATCCAAAATTACTTGAAACCAGCCTTAGAATTCTGTTCTTTAAGCACCTTCTTTATCCACCTTACTTTTATTTTACAGCTTGAAATTAATCATGATGATAAATATTATGCTGCTTGATTTATTAAAAAACAAAATACATAAACAAATGTTTCTCTATTTCACACCTATTGTAACTCTCTCTCGAATCGAGACAAAACAACAATCTCCTCTATCTAATGATATTACTTCTTCTGACAATCTCACCCAACAAGATTCTAAAATCAAAACCACGCCTTCAGTTACTCAATCTCCAGTCTCCATGACCTCGCTTCCTAAGAACCATGTCATGTACGATTATCCCTATCTTAAAACTAATCCCCATATCTCTTCCCAAGCTAATCTTCCTAAATTGACCGCACCACCATCTACCACTCCTTTAGAGACACTTGGGCCTCCTCCTAACCCCATATATGACTTTTTAATCCAAAAATATCCTACAATATCTCAATCCTCCCAATCTCCAAAATTGGTGGATCGCATTCCACCCACATCCCATTTTGACAATTCTATTACATCCACTATTAATAGGCTTGTCCAACCATCTCAACCTCTTCACACTTACCTTCTTGCCCATCTTATGCTCTAACCATCTCAATCTCTTACCACCACTATCCCCACTTATCATTTATCACAACAATCTACCCAACTTCAACAAACACATCATGTCCCTATTATTCAAAGTTAGCCAATGTAATGATCTCAACCCTTGACACATGTTAGTCCTTACCAAGAAACTTCCCAAATACCCACACACCCACAAATAAATCAATTGTCTTATCAAACCATTCCACAAACATCCTACCCACAAACTTATCAACCACCTTATCAGACACTTCCCCAACTATGCACACACCCACAAATGCATCATTCACCTTATCACACTACTTTTCAAACCAAACAACCAATTCAATTTCAACCCAACACCTCGAGTGATCCAATTCACGCCTTAATGAATCAGTTGGCTAGTTTAGAAACCCTTACCGTAGCACCCAAGAACACCTTATCTTATGAAAACATCTGTAATGAACCCATTCATCTGTTGGTTCCAATCAAACCCTATCCTCCTCATTGGAAACTTCCTGCATTTACTAAGTTTAGTAACAAGGAAGATCCCCAGTAGCATCTCCTCACATTTAAACACACATGTTGTCTTATTGCGCATGATCACAATCTACTTCTTCATACTTTCCCCATGTCTTTGTATGGTCCTGGGTTGGACTGGTACAACAGTATCCCACAACATTCCATATTCACCTTCACTCAAATTGTACAGATGTTCTTAGAACACTTTTCAATCAATATCACATGTAAAACCACTATCGCTGATCTATATACCATTCGACAGTTTAAAGACGAGCCCATCACCAACTTCGTCGTAAGATGGCATGGCATTATAAACCAACTGTCCTTCACTCTCCCATAAATTGAACTCATCAAATTATTCTCGTGTTCTTGTGCAAAACATATATCTTCTACTTTGTAGATCTAATCATTCTGAACCTTTGATGAAGCTTTCACAATGGCTCAAAAACTTGAAACCCGTGCCATTGAGCAGGGTCATCTCAAACCCAAATCTACTAAATCTAAAGTTGAATCTACCAAACCATTCACATATAATGACAAATTTAAGGGTGCGGCCAACACTGTGGTCATTAAACCCTCGTCACCATCTTTATCAAGCACATGGTCTCAACAACAATCCCCTCAATCAATAGCCAACTACACTTCCTTTGGAGAATTGTACAATTTTGTATTTGATAAATTGATGACTGTAAACTCCATCCAACTTCCTCCCATACGACCCGTGGATAACTCACAATCCAAGCCTATTTGGTATCATGAAGCCCACTATTGTAAATATCATTGAGTAAAAGGTCACGACATTAAGAAATGTCATTCCTTCAAATATTGTTTCCAACAACTTGTAAATCAAGGGGATATCCAAATCAATAGCTCCACTACGCAAACTAATCAACCACCAACAAATCAAGCCACACTCTTTACATCTCAATTATCAAATTCTTATATGATTGAAACTGTCAGTCAAGATCTTATCTTATCACCAACTCCACATGTTCCCACAGTGGACATTATTCCCACTCCTTATTCAGAACCTAACACACATATATGGACTTTCACTAGTGGTCTTGAACCTACACCTTCTCCTATCCTTATCACATCCATATCAAATTTGACTATACCATCCACTACAATCATACCTAAATATACCACATTGAATCCATCCTTAATACCCATTTCAGCCCCAATGATATTAGCACACATCCATACAACTCTCACATCTATTCCTTCACCCACATCTTCATCAAACACACTTATTACTACACCTACATCACTTATCTCCACAACCATCCCAACTAAACTTAGTTCTATTGCATGCACTCTTACAACACCACCTTCAACATCAAGCCCATTAGCCAACATATCATTCTTACCCCTCGAAAAATTTATGAAACAATCGGTCCCATCTACTTCTACACCCGAAAATGCTCTTGTATTTGTTGCATTACCCATAATTTCTACTCCAATGGCTATCACATCACCCACATCTCCAAATGTCCCAAATATGCCTACATCCCTATCTATCCCAACACCCCTATATCTAACATATCAAAAAATCCACTCATCCCTACCTTGGCATATTTACCTATGTATTCACCCATGGCCACATTACCAGTGTTATCCCAATACTCTTTGCCTAATTTTGCTATCACACCAACCAAATCATCTCGATCTGCAATCCTATCTAAGATACCCTTTGAAACATCTACTAAACCAACACATCTACCTAAATCAAATAAATATGGTTTACATTCTCCCTATAAAAAATTAACCCTTCCCATGCCAAAACCTAAACACTCCATATCTTACATAGATATCATTAATCGCATCATACAAACACCTATCTCTCCATTAAAGTCCTTGTTTTGTTTTAGGACATTTTCTCCATTAATAACCACACCATCACTGTCAGATCCTCCGGTTGAGATTATTATCATCCCTGCTAGGAGTAAATCTTCTCGATCAAAGTCTAAGGCTCAGGGAAAACATCCCTGACAGTCCCCTATGCATCCTCAAACACATTCAAATTATCCCTCTTCTCAACAATCCAATGCCACAACATCTATTTTAGGATCAATCTCTCCATCTACGACATCTTGCCACAATCAATCCACATCCAAATAATACAATCCTTCAACCAAATTTTATTTGTCCTCCAAAACTAAAAATTCACCCATCCAATCTACATCCACATTTTCTCCTAATTCTAAGCTGAGATATCCTATCAAAACCCATAAGAGTTACCTTCCCCATGACACTTCATTGGGGTCTTACGCAGATATCCTTCGACATTTAATTCGAATATCTTCCATCACACTTCCTCCCATTAAATCCTTCAATCCCTATGGTCCCAAGCCATCATGGTTCAATCCTAATTGTAGTTTTACTTATCATTGTACCCTGGGCCATGACATCGAACATTGTAAGGCATTTCATAAAATCATCCACAATCTTATTGAGAAAGATGATTTCCTCATTCAGGGTAAATTTCCTTCTCCATCTACATTGAATCCAATTCATATCCCATCTGTCGGGTCTCCCATAATTTCTCCATCCATATCATCCCTTAATATCCCTCGAGCCCATGTCTTTCCTCCTAAGGAATGCCCTCCATTGTTCATCAATATCACTTATCTTTCTAAGAAAACTTGTGGTCTCTAATCATTTATCCCATCCAAATCTAAAATAATCTCATCTAAACTATTTCAACATCTTTAACTCCTTCATATTTAACTTATTGGGGGAACAACCTTCCCTCACCCTTGAGCACATCATATGTACAAATCCCTTGGCACTAGGGAACTTTACCGCTTAACATTGTTTCGTTTATCCCATCCAAATGCAAACCAATCTCATCTAAAATCTTTCGACATATTTTTACTCTTTCCGTTAAGAGACCTTTTTACTGAAGTCCACCATTGTGGCCATATTTTTGTCTATTTTTGGGCACCATTTACTTTCATCGAAGTTCTCCTTTAAGGCCATCTTTGTCCTTTTGTTAAGGGACCTTTTTACCAAAGTCCACTATTGTAGCTATATTTGTGTCTCTCTTGGGGAACCATTTATTTTCATCAAAATCCACCGTTGTGGTCATATGTTTGTTTCCTTTAGGACATAGTTTGTTTCCTATTTGGCTATCATCTCATGTTATTAAAACTTCACTGTCTTCCCTCCCGTGGTGGTAGACTAGAGACGGAACCTATTAATGCATTATACTTGGGACCAGTCTACTGTTAGCATATCTACCAATGAGCACTTAGTTATATATCCTTAGATTATTCCTCCATCCTTAGCCCCTTCCATTTTTCATTGTAATGATCTGAATTATGTGGTCCGCCTTTACCACTTTGATGTGACCCCATAGCTGTTACATCCATCACCTTCTCACTCTCTTATTGCCACCATGCAAAGGGTCCCGGAGTGTCTCTTGTACATTCATTATCCCCTCCTATGTGGTCTACTTTGCTATTCCCAACTCTCCCCCATGAGAAGCTTAAAGTCATGTATGCAAAATGTAAAATCAAAGTTATCCAAAAACAGACCGATCCCTTGAAGGACAGTAGTTCATGCAAAAAAGAATAAGAAAAAACAAAGCATACAAATAAAAAATCAAATGAAATAGAATGATCCCTTGAAGGACGGCCATCATATTATTCTTACCACCCATATAAAGTAGACCATACACTCGAAGGATGGATGCTATGTTATTATGGAATCTAGAAGGTTTCTCGCATTGATCAACCTTCATTTTATCAACATTTTCCAAAATCTTCTTGCATTGATCAGATTTTTGCTATTGTTATTTCCTTTTCCTAGAGCTGGGACATAGAATTAAGGAACACCACCTTTGGAGAATCCTCTTCCCACGTATGAGTTACATCTCTAATCCATTTTTCATGTCCATATTAGGATAATGAGCATCTTTCATTCATATTTCCCTCATGGTCTTTTGGTATAACTAACTATCGTTGGTTATGTATTAACACCTTTTATTGGCTGCAAGTGCAATGCTTTAAGTGGTAACCTTTTCTTGTTTATCTCCAATCCAGTTTGAAACATAGTTTCTTTGTACACCCTTGCTACAACTATGTTTCATTCATCTCATCCATATCATATTTTATAAAATCACATAAAATTTCACACTATCTATCCATAATATCCATGAATGCGCTCGCAAATACAATTTTCAGTTTCTAAATTCTACTTGATCGCCATTGCAGTTTGTGATTCCTACTTGAGGATCCTTCTCAAGGAAAGTTTGTTATCTATCAGCTCCTTATCTCTCAACATGTTCCACAATGTCTTTGATCCATTGCTCTTTATTCCCCATTTCCACTCATCCCCATTTTTCTCCACATCATCCTTCTCACCTTTTTTTCCCCTCGCACCATGCCAGATATATTACTTGTCTTTCCTCTTGAGTTTCCTTTTTACTTTTCCAATTTTATTTTGGAAATCTTACTTAACCATCCATATAGCCAGAGCATCTTAGTTAAGGTATATCTTCTTCCTTGGATCCTCCCGATGTAGAATCTTCTCCACTATTTCCTCTTTCAATAGACGACAATCACCACCACAAATGTATTTCTGCTCCTTCTTTTCCACTTGACACTCTTGCATCATCACTCCCACCACGTGGGCATCCCAATTAAGGATTTCCCTTACACTCTCCATCTGCACTACATATATTCCTTCATTCACTCATGTCACCCTCCTTTGTTTCCTTGTTATCACCTTCATATCACCTCCATTCATCTCTTATTCAATTTTGGTATACATTTCTCAGTCTTTTCATCATTCTTCTTCTTCTTTGGCTTAGAGATCCTACTTAATCATTCCTGTCGCAGGGAAATCTTACTTAATACTTCCTCTTAGGAATGGTTTGCCATATGACCCTTCCACCTCCCATCATATCTTCCTTATCTTATATCTCCCGCCTCTCATCGTATTCATCCACTCCAACCAACCATTCCACACCTATATCCAATACAATGTTGTCATTCTCCTTCCTTATCGATACTGTTGGTTTGGTGATCTTACTTAACTCTTCCTGCGGCATAGAGATCTTACTTAAGAGTCCCTCTTAAGAATTATCAGTCATCTTGCACTTTCCCACTACCCCACATTCTCTCCATCTACATTTTCTCATCCTTCCCCATCATCACATCCTTTCACCTCCTCTTTCATTCTCATAAGCACCACTTCCTATTGGTCCCTTTTTCATCTCCATCATCCATCGCTGGGTGATCTTACTTAACCGTTTCTTCTCCATTCATCTCATGTCTTGTTTCTTCATTTTTCTCTCATTCATTCTCATCTAATGCATCCTCTCATCACCTTCATCTTCATATACATTGTTATCCCTCGTTTGTTTACTCCTTCCACTCCATCTTTTAGAGTTATCCCATATATCTATCCCCATACTTATCCATCATTTTCATTGATCATCTCCTAACATTATTTCATCATCATCTTTTGTTTCCACACTAGTAATTATTGATGGAATTCTCCTAAAAATCACTCATCCCGATTCTGCACAGCTTGTATCCTTTTCTTTGACCCCCTCGATCCTATCTTCATTTCTTCCTTCCCCTTTTCCCTTTGATCATTATTGGGGGACTTCTCCTAACATCCCTTCATTGGCATTTTCATTCCATTCTTTTTTTACTTTCTACCTCATCTCATCTTTTGTCCCATCCTTTCCTAATGATCATTATCGATGGATTTATCCTAACATCCATTCACTGGCATTGCCTCTCCTACCCCTTCCTTTCTTTTTCCTCGCCACCTCTCCATCTTCCATTCTTCCTTTCCAATTTCTTCACTATCTTCATCATGCACCCTCTCTCTATTTTCTCGTCACCAACTTATCCTCATCTCATGCAGCTCCGCTTCTTTTCCAATCTATGTCATTTCTCCCCTCAAGCTTCTCTTTACGTTCCTTATGCTTCTCACTCTTTATCAAATATTTCCATTCTTGGTTCCCTTCCTTCTACATAATTTTCTCTGTTGTCTTCTCCTCCTTTCTTATCCTCATCTTATTTCACTTCCTCTTTATCATCCTCCTCCCTAATTTACCTCACACTTCCTTCTTACTTCCCCATCGATAACCCGACTCTTCAACATTGTCCCATTTTTTTATCATCCCACCATCCACATGCATTTTCATGCGGTCAATTCCATATTATTTTCCTTGGATTTCCTCACTATGATCTATCTCCTTCAATTTTCTTTGCTCTATCATATATTTCATTTTTCATTACCTCTCTTCCTTCCCCCGCTTCATCCTCCTTTACACCTTTCATTTTACATAACTCTCTCTCTCTCTTTTTCATAATTTTACCCTCTAATCTATTCTTTTCTTGTCTTCTCTTTGCTTGTCCTTCTTCATTTCCCATTTTCTTTATAATCCTTCTTTGTTATCTTCTTCCTCCCCTTTCATTCCTTATTTTCTCCTCCTCTGTTTCTGTCCCTCTATTCCATACCTCTGTTGCCTTCACATTCGGTCTTTCTTACTCTTCTCATAATCAACCAATCCTCATGTCTATTTCATTTTCTCTTTCTCAACATTCCTCACACCTAACATTCATGATCAATGCCAATGTTTCTCCATTTATGTACCACCATCGATCTATTTCATTACCATTCTCATTCTTCTCTCAGTAGCATTGAACTCTTCTCTTTTTGAGAACCCTGCCACATCTTTTATCATCGCCAATCCTCTCATAGGGACATCATCATATATATTTCTAAGAATCTCTTCCCATCTTCCTTTTGTCTTGGAAGATACCATAATGGCCATCACTTATTTGATCTTGTTCTCTTCCATGAATTCTCTACTTTTGTTTTGTCACGAAAGTATCTAGAATTATTATCCTACTTATCAAACAAGTAGGACTGCTTTTACCTTCTAATTTTCTAACACTTATGAATCTTCCTATGAAACATGATTACCATCATTTTTATCACCCTTTTAGGGCATTATATCTCACCCTTCTATCCTATCTACTCATCATGTCCACTTTTGTGATTATTCCCCTTGGGATATCTTATTTCAACATCCATCTATATCCTATGTTGGGGCACCTTTTCATCCTTGTACTTGTCGACGCATATAACTAAGTTTTTGTCCTTCTCATGCCCCATGGTGGGGCATCATTATCTTCCTCCTCGTCCCTTTTGTGGATGCATGATTTTTTCGCACGATTCCTCATAGATAAAGGATTGCGCACATATTTTGCATTTAGTTGCACATATTTTGATGTTTTCCCATGACCCATTGGTCATCTTGGTTTACATCCATACTGCATTGGTATTCACCCACTCACTGGGTTATAGAACATTGTCGTCTATCTCTGTTGAGACTATAACTGTCCTCTACCGATGTGATATTGGAGTCACCGCCATACTTTTTGTTCATTTTTATTGCGATCCTTTTTTTTACTTGGGGAATCTTTCCTTTGGTCATGTCTTCATCCATCCTCTGACACATATTTCATCTAACCCTTTTTTTGTCTCATGGCTTGCTATCACAAACCACTCAACAAAAAGGGGCAAATGTAGACACCAATTTTTGGTATAGCGCCCCTCCGTCATCTCACATCCATTCACTTCTCACTCTCACTTTTATTTTTCTTAAATTTAAATAAAATCCCATCCATTTACTCACCTTATTTAATTAATTATCAAATGGGCTCCATGTGGACCCATTTGATAATTCATATTGTTGGCATTATCCCCCATCTCTCACAAATTATTCAATCCATGGGTATTAATATACCTATCCGAAACCCCTTTCTAAATTTCAAAAGGAATACATTATTTCACCTAATATCCCCACCTCTCATCACATCCTTATCTTTTGTTTACTTTTAAGTAAAATTGTGAACCCCACGTGATCACATCATGTCTCTTAACTCATGCTACTTTACTTAACCTTGAGTATCTTTTAACCTGTAGTCTAACCTCACCATTAAGCTATAAATATGGGGTTTCCACCCATATTTTAGGGACCTGAAAAGAAAGACCTGGACCAACCGGACTGGAGGAAATAAGTTGGAAACTCTAGGAAAATGCTGTTTTGAATTCTAAGCTTCTTATTTATCATTATATTCTCACGGCGCCCTTGTAATGACACTGTAATCCCCACAATACTCTACCCACGATTGGTTAGTTTGTGTAGCATGGTTCTTATTTCACATTGTGTTCAGATCATATCAAGAGCATCATATACCTACCTGCAGTGTCAGGTCACTTTGTTTATCAAGATTACATGTTATTTTCTTTTCTTGTATTTTATCATTATCTTTTTGGACACGAGGGTTGACATCCTCCAAGGGAGTTAAAATCCTCTTGGAACTGACACTATCCTAGAAACCCTCACATATTGTATCTAATCCCATCTATTTTAGTTTTGTAGATCTAACTTATTTATATCATACATCTATCTTCTTTACGCCCGTAGATCTACATATGCATCTAAGGTCCTAAGACCTCCATCATTAGAAGTTGTTGGTTGCTTCCTGTATCATATTTCACCCACACAAGAACAAATTTTCCTGTACAACAATGGATATAACCATACAAAAATAGAGTCTCCCACTTCAAAGTGTCACTCACTATGATGTTGATCATCTTGTTGATTCATTGTGTTTTATTGCCATTTCCAAAGTCTCTCTAAGTCCAGAGAGTATCTCGTGTTGGTGTTGAATGTGATCTTTGATTTCTCTCATCTTTCAAGCTAGAGATGAGTGATGGAGGATGGTACCTGTATGGTGTCAGAATGGAGATATTTTGGATGAATTATTATACCATCATTCTACAAATGACAACCAAAGATTTTTTTAGTGGTGAATATTCGTAATATGGCAAATGTTCCATTTTAGAAAAAATTGAAAAGGTGAATTTTCTGGCACGGGTCTTGACATGTTCACATAAAAATTAAAATTTAATTTTTTTAGGGGTTGGCTTCACCTACCTCTTTATAATATCCCCTATATAATCCTATATTATTCGTCAGGTAGAACACTACTTACTAACTCATTCCACACTACTTAATAACTCATTCCACAGTCCACTTGGGGGCATATCTATTATAAATTACATAATTTGTGAACCAATAGATTCCAGTACACAAAAGTATAGTTTTTTAGACAAAAGTGTTCAACTGACACATTGTTGACGGGTGAAAAAAAGTCTCTATGGACGTGTGACAAGAAGGATCTCAGGATGGGTGATAAGAAGGCTCTGTAGACCGGTGACAAAAAGGATTTGTGGATGGGTGATAAGTAGAATCTGTTGACGGGTGACAAGTAGGATTTATTGACGGGTGACAAGTAGGATTTTTTGATGGGTGACAAGAAGGATCTCTTGACATGTGACAAGAAGGTTTTACCGATGGATGACAAGAATAATCCTCTAACGCATGATAGGGAACTGTGTTGTTGACATGCGATAAGTTTCATTTGTTGATACATGACAGGGAACAATGGAAGCTTCTAGTGCTTAGAACACCCAAAAAGTTACAAAAAAACTCAAAAGTATCTATTCAAGTTTTTTTGGAAACTCTGCTGGTTCAGATACAGTAACCACCTGCACCCATAGAGCTCCCACTGAAATCAATCAGAGCACAGATTATGTGGAAGGTGTTATTGAAGTGGACATGCATTCTGCTCAATATCAGCCAAATGACACCTATAATGATACCATGCCAGGACTTAAAGATATCCAGTAGTGTAAAATGCAACACAAAATTCAAATGTAACTAGTGGTTCAAAGAAAAGGAAACCTAATGGTCGTGATATTCCTGAAAGCTTTGCACGTAAAATTAAAAACTGTGAATACGAACACGAATATGTGGATGCTTGAGAGGACATACAAGTTTGACTGGGCTAAAAAAATTCTATTTATTGAACCTGTACAACTAGATAATTCTGAAGAAATTTCATCAGAATGTACATGCACAATATGTACGTGGAAATTGGGAAGGCAACAAAAAATGCAACTAAAGTTGGACACAATTGAAAAACACTATGGAAAACAATATTTCACTTTAACTGGGGAAGATGGCCAAAAAATAAAAACACACAGATGGAAAAGTAAAAAATAATACATGCACGTGAAATATGCAGTAGAATATGAGGCTGATCAGATAAAATGCAGACTTCTCATAGAAAATGACGGAACGATCACAACACAAATTGGTAAGATGAATCAATCAATTTTGCGTGCTAAACTCATACAGTTTCTACTTTATTCCACATCCTTAAGAAATGAAGACCAACTTCAGATTTCATCAATTTCAAACCTTTGTATCAATATAATGGAATGCAAATTTTTCCCCAGTCTCACTGGTTAGACAACTGTGCATGGGAAATGGCTAAATGCCTTGCTATGATTGAGAAGGAAGATTTGAAAGAATGTGTAAAAAAATGCAAAGTTTATCTCTTTGTCAATTGATGAAGTGACCGCTGTTGATAACACCACATGGGTATGTATCCATGTTTACACTTTATAAAATCACATGAGGACTCCACGCCTATTGGGTGTTCAGAAAATGGTTGAAAATTGTAATGCAGAAAACCTATATAAACTAGTTATTTCTCTTTTGAAAGAAATTCCTGGCATGATTGCGAATGAAGTTGCTAAGAAGTTGGTATGTGTGGGAGAAGATGGGGCATCAGTCATGCAGGATCATAGAATTGGGCGGTGTGTTCGATTGCAAACATCATTCGCCCCTTATATGCTAGTAATTCACTGTATGGCTCATAGAATGAATTTAGCATATAAAACCGTTAGCAAATACAAAAACATTGCAAAAGTAGAAGACTTTATTATAAGAGAAATACATACTTATATGGCAAGCAACCCAGAGTTATTTCTTGAGTTTCTAAAATTTTCCATAGGTATTACAGATGGAAAAAATCTTTTGAAGGATGTTGAGACAAGGTGGATTTCATTGTATGAGCCTGCATGCAGAGTGAGTGAGGAGTATCCTTCGTTGGTTGGTTTCAAGTAAAAATATCGTCATGAAATTGAAAGGGTCAGGGACTTGTTGTTCCATCTAATTGATTTGGAGACATTGCTTACATTGGTAAGCATTCTTCCAATGTTACAGGAGATCAATACATTGATAAAACATGCACAGGGAAAATTAACCTATATTGTTGATTTTATATGGATGAGAAATATGGTGTGTATGAGTCTTGATGCCTTGTACACTTCCCTAGATAGTTTTGATACACCTGTATTTGATAACTAGAAATTTTTATTGGATCTTAACCATCCCAATAATTTTTTGAGATTTAATATCCATGATCACCTCCGTATCCATGTTAGCGGGAAAGAGATACCACTGTACATTCTGTAAAAAGTAAAGATGTTACATCAACGGAAAATGAAGTTCCTGTGACATGAAATCTGTTTGATTCTGTAGTAATTGAAACAAGAATAAAACTAAGAAAAATTACAAAATCCTTAGCATCAAAAATTAGAGAACGTTTCAGCCAAGAAAAAAAATCTTGAAGCCATGGGTGTGATGAAACCAAATTTTTGGAATAGAGAAGGTGGTCGTGCTGATTTTTTAGGTAAGATTTTCATAAATACACGGGTACAATATTGGACCATTTCAACAATACATTGGAGGTTGAGGGTATTGAAATAAAAGGTATACAGAATGTTGATTTAATAAAGACTCAATCAACTAATTTTGCAACGACAATGAGGTCACAATATAAACTCTTAGATGAACCTTCAGAGAGTGGTGTTATTACAAGGCTCTGGCAAAAAATCTACCATAGTAGTGTGTTACAAGAAGACATTAGTGAATATTTTCGGTTGTACGAGTTGTGCCAAAAAATGATTTTGGGGTCCATGGAGGATGAAAGAGTTTTCAGTGCTTTAAATTTTATTAAATCAAAACTGAGAAACAGGTTGGATAAAAATATCAAAAGTTACATAAGGTGTTATTTTTCTCTCTACTTTTTGGAAACCTTTCCTTTTGACAGAGCTATTATGCACTGGAATTCCCTTGCTGAAAGAAGAGGTGTAAATAATACTACTACAATACCAAGTAATCTCAACGATGAGACTGGAAGTGGTGCATCTTCAAACTTTGCGGATGCAAATATTGAATACGAAGAAGCTATTGAAAATGGATTATTTCAGCTTTAAATATGTATCAACTTGACATTACACTTTAACTATTCTTATTTATTAAATTTCATATAAATAGATTCTAACTTTATTGTTTATAGTTTTACATAAATACCATTGTAATTTTACAGATGCAAATATTGACTAAGGAGGCTATTTTTGATCTGTAGTTATCATCGAAGATGTTACAGGTATGCATATTTACATTTATTAAAATACCATCATTTACTAAAATCGTATTTATTCCATTGGTATTCTTAATTTTCAAACCACTTTGATGTTGTATTTTACAAGGTCTTCAAAGCTCAGATATAGTTGCGGTCCACTCTACAGTGCATTCTTGATATTTGTGTCACCTTCAATATGAACAGGTTAGATCTGTATTCTACATTTTAATCTCTTCATTTCATTGATGTTTATGAAATATGTGAGTTGGCATCCATCCAAGGAAGCTCACGATTCTTGGGACTAAGATTATCAAGAAACTCACCCATTTTTATTTTAATCCTTATCCATTTTTCGTGTTGAATTCCTGAGAATCGAAGTTCCCCTAGCTTGCTCAAGAAGACAAGAGGTACCTTAAACCATATCTTAGCCATAGTTTTAAATGTGAAGTAGATTTTACAGTATTAAGATATATGTGTCCTACCACATTTTTTTCCTTTGAGTATTGTCATTTCAATTCAAATTAAATGTGAAGAAATGATATACATATTAAAGAGTTCGAAATTTAAAATATAGAGAAGAAGCCAGGTTACTGTATTAAGATGTATCTGTCACACCACATTCTTAATTTTCTTAAAACAATTATCCATTATCATCATCTAGTCACATACAATTCATCATCATCCATACCTACTCTAATTTCATTATCAAGACTCAAGACATCCACATCCTATTTCCACATAACACCACATTCTAATGTCATCAAAAATATTATATGTCATCACCCACATATAATGATAAATGTAACTATGACCTTCATTGCAAGCAGAGATAATATTGCATAAATTTTAAATCCATGTATCATGATTATGCATCATACATCAATTAAATATCTGTATAGAAGTTTTATATAAAAATATAAGTGCATATAATTCATCTATTCACATACAATTCATCATCATTCATATCTACTCTAATTTCATTATCCACATTCTAAAGGAATAAATGGATAATTAATAATAATTATAACCACATATACTTTAATTTCACTATCCGGACATCCACATCTAATGATAAATGTAACTATGACCATCATTGCAAGCAGAGATAATATTGCATAAAGTTTAAATCCATGAATCATGATTATGCATCAAACATAAACACTGTCTAAAATATAGAAGTTATATATAAAAATATAAGAGCATACAATTCATCATCATCCATATCTACTCTAATTTCATTATCCATATTCAAATGAATAAATGGATAACTATAACCACATCTACTCTAATTTCATTATCCTCATCTAATGATAATTGTAACTATGACCATTATTGTAAGGAGAGATAATATTGCATAAATTTTAAATCCAAACTTCAAATTAAACAAATATCCAAGTATCAATTTTCACTCTTATGTATATAAAATATTTAAAGTTTCAATTTTTAGGTTCCCCAATCCTTAAGGCTCAACCCTTAACATTTTCACCAGGCCCTACTGTATTCCTTCCCTCAATTATCCCTGAACTAATCAGATCCTCAACAGTCATTTCTAGGTTCTTGATGATTGCTTCTTCTTCCTTTGTAGAATCTTCATGGGATGTCAAAGAAGGATCTGCCGCTTCCTTTGCTTTGAATACAATCTCAAGGTCATAGCCATTCTCTTTAATTATCCACTTAAGTGTATTGTATTGTTTTTAAACCAAAACAATATTTTCTTTCATCTTAATTGCTGCAGATAAACTATTCTTGGCCATTTCCAAGTGAAATTGGAACACCTTAGCTTGGCTCTTTAAATTTTCATATTTCAGCTGCAAAAAAAAGAGTGAAGTCAATTAAACATATTAAAAGACTAATTTTAATTGAAATTAATAAAACAAAATCAAATTGATTATACATACAATAGCTCTATCTCTTTCAGCGTTTGTAATCGCCACCATCTCCTTGTCCTTAGACAATTTATTGAAATAGGCTTGGGCCTCAACACTGATATTTTCCAATCTGTTTAATACTTAATCTAAAATATTGTCGTTATAGGTGTTTTTATATGCGATAGTACCAATTTTAGCTCTTATGAATAATGCATCCATCTTCGCGGGTTGATTTTTTACTGTTGTAAATAAGCTCTCTTTGTCAATGGTTGTCATAACAACTTACTATCTCAAATATTAATACTTTTTCCCTTCTCTCCCATTGAATGAGCTCACTAATTTGAGGGTGATAAATTCATTCATGTGGGATTGACAATCATATCCAATCAAGTTCTCCAAAGGAAATGTTGGCAAGTCATCACTATCTATATCAAAAGAGGATGATTTCAGTTTGAGAAACATCTGCTACATCTTTTTCCTTTTGGGAGCGCTGATCCTAAAAGCAATAATATAAATTCATATTAAAATTGAAATTGAAATGTTGAAAATTTAATTAAATTTAAAAGTACATTGAGATGGAAATATACCTGCTGGCCTTGAATCATAGCATGTGTGTTGAAAAAACCAGTTGGGTCACTACTATCAATGCCCAAATAATCTTAATCTAAATTTATTTGATTCAAAACTGATTGCCCTATTGTAGTGGGACAACCAACGAGAGAGAGGGTTGAAATAGCGAATGAGGAGGGAATGTTTAGTGTCCTGTCAGGGACCAGAATCAACGACATGTGTTTACTAATGGTCTTTTGTCCTGAACCTCTTATCGGCATTTTGAATCATAATTATGTGGTTGATTGAGTAGGTGGGGTTTGTAGATTTTGAGTAGAAGACAAAGGATTTCTATCAAATTTGAACATCAAGAACCTAATCGTTAAAAATTATTAAAAAATATGTAAAAGTATTAAAAAAATCACAAAATAAATGAATTCATACCTTGTTGAATGGGATTTTGTTGTGGTACGAATTGATTTTGTAAGCTGGGGGGCTGTGATAGAGTTTGAATGGATTTGGTTGGAGCTGATGGTGGTAATTGATATTGAGATTGACAATTACACGAGATTGTATCGAGTGAGTTTCCAATGCTTTCTTTGAAGCATGCGTGTATTCGAAAGTTCCTGCAAGTGCAGCAACTACATGTCAATTCAAGATGGTAAATCATTAAATGGAAGAATAAAAATGTAATCAACCCTACTTTGGATGTTAAGAGTATTACGTCTCTATCGTTTCGTTAATGCAAATAATTGGCCATCAGCTAATGAGTGAACTTCAATTTCATATTTTTATTCTCCTGAGGCCTCAGCATGTTGTTTGCCTCTTCCTCTCGATGCATATTTTTTCATGGAAGTGACTCTAGAATCTTTTCTACATATAGAAAATATTTAATCAAAAAAACTTAAAAATGACTACACTTGGTAAATACTAAAGATGAAATATGAACGATTAAAATTTTACCTATTGTTCCTCAAGTGGAATTGACAAATTATTCATTATCTCATTTGTGAAAGTTGGAGTTGGTTGATTTTTTAAATTATAGTAAGCCTCATAATAAAGAGCTAGGAGATGGTTGAATCAATAATTGGTTTTTCTGAAATTTTTGCATTGTTGATGTCTTCCTTTATCTTGTTTGATAGAAATGTGCACTAGTCAATTTTTTGATTTTCGATTGTTGCAACAATATATGCAATAACCCAATTTGGAATGTTAGTTTGTTGACCCTGCATAATAATTCAGGCTTGAAACAGAGAAATCAAGGTAGCAAGAAAGTGGTGTGAAAAATCTTGTGTATCCACTCCACATATTTATTTGCTAACGTGAGTTGTAGAAGTCATCAAAATCATAATCAATTTGAATTAATATAAAAAAATTCAAATGAGATAAAATTATACTTACAATCAACATTGAAACCATAACTAGATTCGAGGAAAATCTTGACATTGTCAGTAAGGGTTGCTTTGGTTGTTATTATTGGCACATTTTTAAATGGGAGGCCAATCAATCAATGGATATCAACAGATTCTACACCAAAGGAGAATGCACGCCAATCTTCCAATGTAACAGTAAAAGTATTGTTTTCTGTATTGTAGGATGAAAGTAGGTAGTTAAGAGTCTGGTGGTCAACCTCAAATTGTGGCATGCTAACAAGCCCTTGGAATTCAGATGCTACTATGGAATTCCTATATTCTACATTTGTTTCTATAACTACATGTATGTGGGGGCACATGGCACTTCTATATTAAATATTTCCCTTAAAGGCTCCAGGTGCAACATCCTGGGGTTCATCTTGGGTACCAGAAGCCATGACTTAGATTGTGATTGACATTGATGTATGCATAATACCTACAACAAAAAAGTGCTTAGAGAAGGAAAAAAAATTAGTATCCAGGAATGGAGCGTGAAAATGACGGGCAAAGTTGGTATTTATAGCAAAAATTAGGGTTTCGTGGTAGTGGACGCCCATCAACGACACCTTGATGTTACACGATAGCAAGGCATTGTTGAAGGGCGATAACAACACCTTGTTGTCATGTGATAACAAGGTGTTGTTGTCACCCATCAATAACATATTGTTGTTGCGCAACAGAAAGGTGTCGTCAATTCCCGTCAATGACACCTTGATGTCGCATGACAACAAGGAGTTGTTGACGGGTGACAAAAACACCTTGCTTTCACGTGACAGCAAGGTGTCGTCGACGCCCATCAATGACACCTTGTTTTTGTGTGACAACAAGGTGTCGTTGACGGGCGTCGATGACACCTTTCTTTCGTGCAACAACAAGATGTTGTCGTGCGACAACAAGGTTTTGTTGTTTCCTGTCAACAACTCCTTGCTATCACATGACAATAAGGTGTTATTGTCACCCATTAACAACATCTTGTTGTCGTGTGGCTTTCACACTTGCTCTCAAGTCTCTTGATCCTGCCAAGAGAATGTTTCCTACAGAAACCTACGGAAAATTGCCTTTTTTACAAATGCGGCCAAAGGAATATTCTCCGGGGATTTTCCACCTCCTTTTCTGAGAGGCTTCTTAAATTGAACCTTGATGACAACCATTGCACCCAATGTTCTTGTTTATCTAAACTAAAACATTTAAGATACCCCTCCAAACATTTATTTAGCACCTTAGTTTTCCCATCATATTAAGGATGATAAGATGAACTCTAGGCTAATTGAGTACCCATATAAGAGAATATTTTAGTCCAAAAATTACTCGTAAATATAGGATTGCAATCACTTACTATAATTTTGGGCGTGCCATGGCGATATTGAATTGTGTCTATAAAAGAGATGGAAATTGTACTAGCTATGAAAGGATGAGACAAGGCACAAAAATAGGAATAATTGGTAATTCTATCCACTACGACCATTATTACAATTTTCCCTTTTGATTTAGGTAATCTTGTGATAAAATATGTAGAGACCTCTTCACATCTCTTGCTAGGAATAAACAATGGTTATAGGAGACCTGGTGTCTTAATGGTCTAGTCCTTATTACTTTGGCACACTAGACATTTTGCCAAAAAAAATTGAACATCTCCTTTCAATCCCTTAGAGAATAAATCTTGTTTAACTTCATGATGAGTTTTCTAGAACCCAAAATGACCATCTAGTGGAGAAGAACGAAACTCTAAAATAACATTGTGTTTAAGTGTAGAGTTCTTATACAAATCAACTTGTCATTGTTCCACAATGTATCACCCTTCCATATAATTTTTTTAGATATGGTTGGATCCTGTTAGAGATTCTGAATGAGACCGTGGGTCTCTGCATATTTCTATCACTCTTCCCTTACTTGATCTACCCAATCTTCCTTTAGTATATAAATGGAATATAATAATGCTTATGTGGACTCATCCCTACCAGATAATGCATCATCGACCACATTTTTCTTCCCTTTCTTATAAATAATATCAAAGTCACAACCTAACATCTTTTTGACCCATTTTTGTTTCTTTTCAGAATATAGTCATTTATCCAAGAAGTATTTTAAACTATCATGATCAATTTTTACCTTGAAGTGTCTACCCATCAAGTATGGTCTTCATAGTTAAACAGTATGTAAAATTTCCATCATTTCCTTCTCATAGGTGAACTTCAACAAATTATTTCCTTTAAGTTTTCAAATCTCAAATGATATGGCATGACCTTCTTCCATGAATATTACCTCTGTCCCATTTTCTAAAGCATCACATTCAACTCACAAGGTCTTGGAGAAATATGGGGTTGCGAACACTAGGGTGGTGCACATCACCTCCTTCAATTTTTCAAAATCCCTAGAAGCTTTCTCATTTTAATGAAATGAGTATTTCTTTAATAAATATGTGATTGGTGCTGCTATACTACCATAGTTAATTTAAAATATGCTATAGAACCCTGTGAGCCCTAAGAAACCTTGTAAATGCTTGAGGGTTTTAAGAAAATTACCATTCTACTATGGCCTTGATCTTACGAGGGGTCCACCTTCATGAGAGACAATATGGCCCAAGTATTCCACTTCATGTACCCCAAAGGAACACTTCGAAGGCTTGACATATAGTTGATGCTTATCCAAGTATATTACAACTGCATTTGCATGATATAAATGTTCCTCCTATATTTTTTTGTAGATTAGGATATCATCAAAAATAGTCAAGACAAACTTCCATAGAAATGGTTTGAAATACAAAAGTCATCAAATTCTGAAATGTGGATGGTGAATTAGTAAGACCAAAAGGAATCACTAGAAATTTATAATGCCCTTAATTATTTTTAAAGGTTGTATTATGGACATCCTCTTCCTTTACGCTAATTTGGTGATACCCAGAATGAATATCTAGTTTTGTAAAATAAACTACACCATAAAAATCATCTAAAAAATCATCTATGAGAGGAATATGAAACTTATCTTTAATATTGTGCTTTTTAATTTCCTTATAGTCTAGAAACATGCACCACCTTCCATCCTTTCAATGCACCATCACCAATGGAGCAGAATAATCACTTTGATTATGATGGATAATACCCATTTCCAATATTTCCTCAACCATCTTCTCAATCTCACTCTTTTTCACATATGGGTATGTATAAGACATGATGTGTGGGGTTTTATTCCTAGAATTAACTAAGTGACATGATCATCCTCTCTTTCAGGAGTAAATCCTCTAGGATCCTTGAGGAAATTTTCATGCTTATTAATAACCTTATGAAAATTAGTATGTGCTATAATGATTGGTGGTTGAACTTCCATTGAGAAAAATCATGCTACAAATCCTTTAGCCCCCTTTTTTTAGAATGTTCTTCATTTGATGAGAACTAACCACTTGAGGATTTTTTGCATATATTCCTTGAAGTTGAAATTGTCTTCCTTCATAATGAAAGATTGTGAATAACTCCTAGAAATTCATCTCTATGGTGCCCAAAGTTGTGAGCCATTAAACACCAGATACAATATCAAATTCACCCATGGGAAAATATAACATAGAGGATTCCATTTTACCCACCATAAGTCATATTTTATGGCATTTCCCTAATAATTGGATTGTCCCACCATCTACAATCAATACTTGAAATTTAGGTGCTAAGTAGATGAAACAATTTAGCCTTATTTCTAGCTTATTATTGATGAAATTATGTGTGTTGTCCAAATCAATCAATATCGTCACCTTTTACTTCTTAAGGTAACCCACGAGCTAAAGTGTTTATGGAGTGATAATACCATATAGAGCATGGCATGCAATATTCAGTTGGGTATCTTCAAGGTCTTCCTCTATTTTTTCCACTTCACCACTTGATGTTTCCTTATTTTCTTCCTCCTTATTGGCCCCTTCAATGTAAAAAATTTTCTTCTTGGCACATTTGTGACCTAGTCCATATTTTTTGTCATGATTAAAACAATATGTTTTCTCTCTTTTCTTCAATTTGTTGAGTTTTTCAGTCTAATTTCTTGAGGGTGTAATGGTATCAAGGTGCTACAGTATTTGATTTTAGAGAATGTTTGCTTTCTAGTAAAAAAGAAAAATTTCCTCTGCCCTACTGCTATGATAATAGAATCATAAACATTAAGTGGATTAAACATGTTCACCTCATGATCAATGTGGTCCTTGAGAACCCCAATAAATAGGTCATTTACATACCCTTCTGTAATATTCTCCAAATGTAAGGATAGGTATTGAAATTGATGAAAATAATCCTTGATTGATCCTATTTGTTCTAAATTTTCTAGTAATTAATTCTCTGACACGTTAGAACTATAGTGCAATTGCAGCTATTTAGTGAAAATTATTCATGTGACATTGATACCATGTTTATACCTTTGAGCACATAACCAATGATACCAAATGAATTGGTTAGGTTCGAGATATAAGGATGCCATGGTCACCTTTTGTCCTGATGCGATATGATGTAGATAAAAAAAATATCAATTTGATTAATCCAATTAAGTGGATCATTTCCATCAATTTTAAGCAATTTCCAATTTTGGAATAATTTCATGTCATTGGTTAGAAGATCCACTAGTTTTTGAAAAGGATCCTCCTTGGTTGGTGTGATTTGAATGTGTGTGTTCATTATTGGAGGAACCCATGTGACTGGAATGGTAATCCATGCTAGTAATAATGCTTAATATAGAAATCGTCATCTCCTTCTACATTGATTCAAACCCCATCCTCATTTCACCCTTAAGGATACCTTCCAATAGAAGAAGCTCATTGTTGAGGTCACCCTTACTCACCATATTATTAACCCTTTCTTGAAGTTGATTGAGTACCTCAAGTACTCCAAAACCTGAAGATTATAAATACATATCTTCCTTACTTGGAGTCATTCTTAGAGTTACTTGAGCTTTCCCTTTTACTCAAGTTGATCTATCAGTCATGATGTAGTGTTTGGATCTCAGGATACAAGGATTAGGGTAAAAAATTAGGGTTTGGGGTTTCATAAATTTATTTTTCGAATGGAGGGAAACATAGAGGATAAATCCTAGCTAAATTTTGACAATCTTTTTGAAAATATAATAATCTAAGAAAATTTCCCAAAATCGTAACCTAGATAACAAATTAATGAAAATATCTAACATTGCTATAAATTTTAAAAAACAAGTCCAAATTTTTTTAAATTTGGAGAGGGTATTACTTGACTAATTTTTCAACACCATTAAAAAGTTACAAAAAAATTTCTGCCATTTATGAGATATATCTGAACCTTCACAATTAGGGTTTTGATGTAGTTCTTGCCAAGATTAAGCTTTGATACCTCTTATAATTAAATTACTTGATATATCTAAATATCAACAACAATTGAACACCAAATTGTAGAGAAATGATCACAATATGCAAGTAGAATAATCTAGCCACTTCAAGGGGGAAACCTTCAAACCTTACAATAAGACTCAAGTGCTCAATATGATGATTACCTACTCCTTACTACTACCTATATATATCATTCCTATATTGTTGATTAAAGAACACTTGACAGAAAACACACAAGAAGTCCACGTGGGAAAACATGTCATATTCAAAGGTGCGAATGGATAGGGAGAACACATGTGCGAAGCACAAGTTCATCTTTTCGGACTTAGCCATTTTCGCTCATGAAGGTCTTGTTAGTGCAAAATCACAGCACCCCCAGAATGATCTCTCAGATCTACAAATGGAAATGGGTCATTTTGGTGTGATTGCACAACATGGAGCTTTCCCAAAGTGTGGGACCTTGAAAAATGGGGAAATCTCTCCAGAGAACGCTGGTTCCTCTTCTTAAACTACCTACCATGATCTATTTTAGTGCAGGAAAGCTAAATCTATCCTAATCTAACCATGCCAAGGAGACAGAGAGAGAGAGAAAAGAGGGAAAAATAGAGCCTACACTAAAACAGTGATACACTAGAGAAGGAAAACTTCTTACCATCTAACCAGACTGTCATGAAATGAAGAGAGGTGATCAATGGAGAGGATGGACGACTGCATCATAGTCCAGAGATCAGATCCACACAAAAAGTGTCAAACCTAGTAAACACACCTCCCATATCTTTAAATGAACATTCAAAACATGCATAGATACCTGCAATGAAGAGAGGCAAGAAGAAAACAACCAAAAAATGAGCAAGGATGGATAAATGCATCACAAAACATGTTTTTTATTACTCTAGAAGTTTGCACAGAACATCATTTGTTGGAAAGAGAAAAAAATGCTATTTATAGAGCAAGGGAGGAGGTTATAACTCCATTTCGACCTTGGGGAAGAAGACAAAGGGAGCAGAGAAGAAAGAATGAACAACCTTTTACAAATGAGCCAAAACTGGCTTTTAATCGATGAAAACATAGAACAGAGGAGAGAGAACACGAGAAATCCATTTTTTTGCACCCAGCAATAGAAAACATCCATTAAAATAGAAAGTTAACCTCTGCAAATCCACTTCCCAATGCATTCAATCCTACAGGACAAGAAATTACCCATACCTCATTAAATCTAGTAGATGGAAATATGATTTTTATCCTTTTCCAATGCCAGAGACGTTTTTCCAATTTTCTCCCAATAATCTTCACCAAAATCCAAAATTAAAGATTTAATCATGTAGAGGATGTCAACATCTTTCCAATGACACCAAAATCATGAAAAACTGAGCTCTGGTTCGAAAGATATTGCCCTATGAAGATTTATGGAAAAATTGGTAAAAAACTGAGTCAAAATTGGGGTCGGCAGGGTCAAACTTTAAATTTTTCCCTTTTGGAAAAATTTCCCAAAAATCTCTACGGCCCCTTAGGTCTAGAAGACATGTGTCAAATTTTGATTGGCTGGGAGGGTCAAAGTTAACATTTAACCCTTCCGGGGAAAAAGTGCAAAGTTTTCCAAGGTCTCCTGACACCCCGTCGATGCATTGATGACGTGTCATAAAAATGACACGTGTCAGCCTCTAATTGGTGTGGAGGTGTGCTTTGTTTTCCTCCTTCATAGGCCCATGGCCTCAAACTTCACCTTTATCCCTTTTTTAAATTTTGCAAAAATTGTCAAACATCTCTGTGTCTTCGTGCTCCCGCATGACACATGTCAGCTTCTGATTGGCTGGGGAGGCATGGCCTAATTTTTCCTCTTCAGCCCTTTTGGAAAAAGCCAAAAATTTTCTAAGTCCTTCCTCTGGTCTGCCTTCCTGCCTGGCCATGTGGCACCTTCTGATTGGCACAAAGACCTAAGAAATATTCTTCCTCCATGTTTGGCGGTTCAAAAATTTCCTTTACCTCTTTTGGGTGAAAAAGGCTAAGTGTTGAAGTTTTCTCCGCAACTCTACCAGTCCTCCTTAGCATCTTTGCATAAAATGTTGCCACGTGTCACTTTCGGGACTTAGGCATTTTTCCACTTTGTTTCCTTCACGGGCTTGCGGGAGCACGAATGAATTTTGTGCTTTTAGCTAAAAGCACTACGTGCCAAATCTACATCCTTCGCTATGCCAGCCCGAGTTTCCTTGGAAAAATTTCTTCCCTGGGCCCACCAGCCTGCTTTGGGCAAAATTTCCCTCTAAACTCCATCGATCCATAACTTGAAAAATACAAGGAGTTAGGAGGACTTCCTTACCTTTCTGGAAAGGGGAAACAATTCTCTATCTGATGAAGCAATACCTAGAAAATTTTGAGTTTTTGAAATGTGTAAATATTTTACTGAGGTGCAAAAAAGAAGCTAGTTAACCCAAAATAAGAGGGAGCTTATTTTGGTTAACATGTATATTTTTAGATATGGTGTACAGAGCACACAAACGAGGTAGAGACGTAAGTGCAATACATTATCTATTCTTGGATCGATACGAAGAACTTTGCATGGACACAGGCCGGAAATAGATCTACTAATGTCAATTAACTATCAATAGTCTATTGTTAGCGCACTTGCATGTGTGGCTAGTTTTGTAAAGGCACATGGCTAATAATAGCACGTGCACTATTTTGGGAATGGATAAGTAGTGAAGGGAAATTCCCCACCCTTATATATATATATATATGTAGTAGAATGTGTAATAGAGGGATCAACATACAGAGAAGAGATATATACAGAGATATGGTGTAAAATCTGTTGCGCACATACTAATGTTATTGTATTGAAGCTTCTGTATACTTATTGCATTGAATATAATGGAGGATATTGGCTGAAACTAAGTGTTAGTTTTGTGTGTATCTGAATCCAGTATGTTTATGATCTCATCTTGGTTAGTACTTAATTCTGTTCTTCTTTAGATATAGATCTAGTATTCTTTGTAGAACGATGTGTTAGTAATAGAACTGCATGTGCTAAGTCTTGATCATGCTAACAACCTGTAACAACAACCCTCAAGATAGACCTAGTACCTTTGCATACTTCAGGTGAGTGCTCAGTTTAGGATGAGTGATGTGTCAACGCGTTTAGGGTCGTATTGGGTTTGTATCACTAAAATCTAGGCTGCATCATTGGTTCCATTGCCGGGACCTCTTTTTGGGTTGTTTTCAGGATGGTTCATGATGAAGACATACCAGTTAACCTTAGCAAGTGTTGAAGAATGGATATGCGATCTGGAAGAATAATACGCATGGAAATTCATCATTGGATCTAAGTTTAACACACACGTGTGGGTGGAACAGAATTTGTATGACATTTTATATGAGAGTTTTTTCATGTCTTTCTAGTAGAATTGTACGAATGGCTGAGTGCTTATGCATCTAAGCATAATTGTAGGTATCGTGCACTTGTCTGGACACATGAAGAATTCTAGGCCCTTTATGATGTTGATCTGATTTGGACTCAAGTTGTGGATACGTGGTTCCATGGTGCCTTAATTAATTATATTTTGGAATACTCAATCTCCACTTATTCGTGTTCAGAAGTATTTGAATTCTAGTTCTTACAATATCTAAGGGGAACTTACCTACAAGGAATTCCTCTGGCGATCAAGATCTTGATGGTAACTTTGAATCTAGAGAGTAAACTGATGGCTAACTAAATCTCACCATGTGCTGGGGAAGGAGTAGGATTGGTGAAAGATGGTAGACCTAGTGATAAAAAGGCAAAGAGAGGAAAGGTGGATTAAGTATAATGAGGCAACGCGAGAGGGAGACATAAAAGTAGCGTACCATTGCAGAAAGTATGCGGTTGAGGAGAGAGATGGCTCATGAAGGATTTCAAGCTCACGTAGAAGATGTGGAGCCATAGCATTAGGAACTCCCCCATCTTGGAAAGCATGATAGGAATCCCCCCTTAGCCTCACGAAGAAGCGCACCAGCAAAGACTACCTGGGCCACAGGTGCGCATCTGAGTCCACTGGTAACCTAGCCCTTGCACTTGGTTTTCCACTATCAAGTATGACAAGTAATCAACGAGTAAATTTGGAAGTAAGAGAGCAAGCACATCAATGGTAGGGTAGACGAATTCATTTTTATTTGGAGGTGTGTTTTTAGGCACATCGTCTGCATAGAACATGAGCGTGCCAAATTTTGGATTCACCTCTAGAAGTGGAACTACTTCACAAACCATAGGGGTTCAGTATAGTACTACTGTTGGAGCATAGGGGGGTATGTCTACAGGACCTGTTCTAGCTACAGGTTTGGGATCAGGAGGCATAGGTAGCTCTGGTTCAGGCTGATCTAGAGGTTCTAGAGTCAGGGGAAACACAAGAGGTTTTGGATCAGGTGGGCAAGGTCCGCACAAACCCCATAATATTTACATGGAATTTTCCCTTCACCTTCCAGAGTATAGGGGCATAGAAGATGTTGTTGAACATGTGAACATGTGTGAAATATTGTGGCATGCAAAAGGGATCACGGCTTCTGAGCATATGGCAAGCCAATTTTCCACTACTTTACAAGGGCGTGCACACATCTGGTACAAAAAGTTTGACCCTGATCAGACTTGCATAGATTATATAGCTTTAAAGGATGTATTCCTTAAAGAGTTTCATATCCTTGATTTTGAGCAAAAGATTATAAGTGCGCTCAAGGATATTAAGCAAGGCACTATTGAAAGTGTTGGAGAGTATGATGCATAGTTTAAAACATTGTTATCAAGGATTTCTTATGAAATACACGTAAGCCAACATGCACAATGGTTCATTGGGGGCTTGATTACCCCTTTTAGGAGGGCATTATCACATAAGACATACACTGATCTGTGTAAATCACTTGAAGCAACCTTGCGCACTGAGGCAGTTAGAAGCATAGATACGGGGGTGAGCCCATTTTTAGAAGCACAAATAATAGCAATGGAAAAATAGTTGGAGAAGCTATCAATAAATTCAGCACACAATATGCGCACATGGATTTGGGGCATAGACTGTGAAGTAGAAGGTCACACAAAGGATAGTTTCCCTCGCAGAATAGTATGCTCATTGCTAATGGATTATGAAATATGCCACCTAAACCATGATGTTGGTTACTACCCATTATTACAACATGCGATAAGGAAGAATGTTTCAAGCTAATGTAAAATATGTAGGTCCACAACTCATGACATGGAGGACTACCGGTTGATTGGGCAGATCCATGATGCTATAGATATTGGTGTACAACAGACAGGATTTTCAGATAAATCTAAGGGAAAGAATGAGCATCAGGATCGAGAGCACAATCAGGCGTGCTATGATCATAATGAGGGGCATTTTCAAGGTAGTCATGGTAGAGTTTGAGGATACCGTGGTGGATTCAGAGGATGAGGCCGTGGTGGTGGAAGAAGTAAGTTCCCTCGTGGAACATGTTATACATGTGGATCTCCTGATCACTATAGGTGTGAATGCCCCCAAAATATTACATGTTCTTTTTATGGAAATAACCATATCTATGAAGAGTTCCTGGACTTATATGAGCATATGAGTAAGCAACATACATAAGAAAACAAAGGTGTGGGGATGGTTAGGATACAACGCGTTGTGGAAAATCAATGGATGCCCAAGATAGAAGTAGAATCCGAGGCACTAAAAGTGAAGATCACAACCCATGCTGAGGCAGCACGTGTCAAGGAGGCATTACAACAGAAACCTACCATCACTAAAGATGAGGTTCTTCATACACGATACCCAGATCCTGCCTATCAGAAGGAGGTTTATCAGGAAACCATGGAAGTTATAAGGAATATTCAGGGTGAGATATAGTACTTAAAGGAGAAAAAGAAAGCATCAGAGATGGTCTAAACTGATGTAGATGACTGGAGAGAAGTGTGTAAAATGTTTCACCAGGAGAACATCATTCCATAGGTAGGGATTTGGTTTAAAGGTAACACTCCATGTGTAAGTACTGAGAATGAATGCAAGATCTTGCATGTAAATATCCCTCCTCATAGCCTAGATTATAACAAGGAAATCACTTTGAATTCTGTTGTGGATGAGTGGCTATTAAGTAATATACTGATTGATACAAGTGTTGAGGTCAATTGTTCTTACCTTGGATGCATGGGTACAAATGGGAAGACCCCCATTGCATCCATCCTCTAATGTAGTATTCATGGCTAATCGGACTAAGGCCACTCCCATAGGATTTTTAAAAGATGCATCCATTACCATACAAGGAGCAAAGTTCACTGGAGACTTTGAATTTTTAGCACTAGCAGACTCGGATAGCTTTCCAGCTCTATTGGGACGTCCTTGGTGTTATGCAAATAATGTTGATCTTCAGTTCAACAAGGGCTATATCAGTTTTGAAAATAATGAGGAAAGGGTTATTATCCCTTTAACAGATGGAAATTTTGTGCCCTATGATAAGCCCTTGAGTGAAGAAGATATGAATATGATTTATGTACGCACCATCCAAGATCCAGAGATGATTGAACCAACAAAAGAAGGACTAATTCAGTGGGAGGATGCATATTCTATTAGCGATACTATAATTGTTGCTTGTGATAGTTGGGCTCACAACACTTATGAGTTGGTCAGACACGAAGTAAAGAGCATATTTCCTTGAGGAACAAAACCACGTTATGTAAGGAGAATAGGTAACAACTTGGTACCTTTTTACACAAGGAGAAGGGGATCCCATGGTATTCTTGTGTGCCATGGAAGAAAAATGGATAGATCCATTGGAAAGAAGAAATACACTCACATATACACTACATGGGACAACAACACGTTGGTGGGTGGTCTACAGGGATAATCTGGTCGAATGGAATGAAATTGGGATTGCTCTTACTACTAGGTTTTTTAGGAATAATGCACCTACACAAATATGAAATTATCATGGTAATCAACCTGTCTAGCACCACGTTTAGAAGTGTGAGAGACTCTGGACATAAGGGCATGAAGCTTTACCACATTTTCTATGGGTGCACCAGTTTTATTCTACTTTAAAAGGTTGCGCGCGAGCTTGGTATGTATATGCAGAACTTCATAGAGAAACTGGAAATTGGTATAATTTAATTATAGGAATGGCCCAGATGTTTGACTTCTTCTCTATAAATCCTTAGATGGAAGAAGCATTAAAAATTATCAAGCGCTTAACCATGGGGGATAGTGCCAAGGCTAAAGAAATCCTTCAGGAATTATTAGATAAAGAGGAATCAGGAGCGCGTATTGATAAAGAACCAGAGGTTGATGCAACATTACTTCAATGTGCTTTCCTTGAGAGAGAGAAAGGAAAAATGGTCTACTTATTAGATGATGAAAAAGTTGATAATCTAGATGTAATCCATTCAACAAGAAGGTGCGAGGTATTGGACAGTGCGGATAAGACCATGCACGCCTATCATGAACCTATGAAGACAAAGCAGGTGAATATTGGAACAAATATTGATCCTAAGGAAGCCATAATTGGAGACTATTGGTCAGACTCTGATGTGGAAAAATCATAGAGTTACTAAGAGGATTACCAGGACCTATTTCCTAGGGGGTACCATGAACTTAAAGGTGTGCATGAATCATTAGGGGAGTTTGAAGATAAAGCTTAAAGAGGGTGTGCACATAGTTAGAAAGAGACCTTACAGAATGAACCCCAATTTTCATGAAAAGGTCAAAGAAGAGATTGATAACATGTTGAAGTCTAGAATTATCAAGCCCCTTGATGAGTCCAAATGGGTTAGTCCAATGGTGATCATTATCAAGAAGGATGGATATATTAGAATATACATGGACTACAGGGAGTTGAATGCTGCATGTGTAACTGATCCATTCCCTACGCCATTCACTGAGGAAATACTAGAGGGAGTTGCAGGGGTGTGAAATATATTTGTTTAAAGATGGGTATCATCAAAAGACTACATTTACTATATATTGCCAAAATACTACATTTACTATACATTTACCCAATTGAGGTATCATCAGGTTTGAATTTCCCAAGTGGATCATGAAAAGACTACATTTACTACTGAATGGGGTAGCTTCGCCTATACTATCATGCCTTTTGGTCTGAAAAATGTGTCTACTGTATTTTTCATGCATAGTTGTCCAAGCATTTAAAGAATTTATTCACAACTTCTTACAGGTATATTTAGATGATTGGATGGTGTATGGATTATTTAATGATCACTGTGACAAACTATGCTTAATGTTTTGAACGATGTCGATAGTTGAGTATCTCTTTTGAACATCAAAAAGTGTATATTTTCTACACCATTTGGGATACTTTTAGGACACATAATCTACAAGGAGAGTTTGTTTGGTTGATCCAGCAAAGGTTGCAGTCATTATAGGTCTAAGGGAGCCTACTAGTCAAAGTGAGGTGCGTGGATTTTTGGGTCATACAAGATATTACAGAAAATTTATCAAAGGCTATGCCAAAATTTCCACACCATTAGAAGATTTATTGAAAGGAAAAGGTACGTTCTACTGGGGAGAACAACAACAGCACACATTCGAGACACTACCGCACCTATTCTATGTTTCCCTTCATGGGACAAACCATTTCACGTACATGTTGACGCCTCTAGCATGACCATTGGCATGGTGTTGGCCCATCTTGGAGAAGGCATTGTATATCATCCTATTTGTTTTGCTAGTAGGAAGATGAATCCTGTAGAACAAAATTACACAACTACAGAGTGCAAAGCTTTGTCAATGATCTATGAGCTGCATAAATTCTGCCAGTACCTACTAGCTACACCATTCGTCTTTTATACAAATCACATGGCATTGAAGTATTTGGTAAATAAGCCTGTTTTACAAGGGTGCATATGTCAATGGGTGCTCTTATTTCAAGAATTTGATTTCATAGTTGTGGTAAAACCAAGAATACAATCAGGAGAAGAAGCACAAGAAATTAAGGATACCATGCTAGATGCACAATTATATAGATTACAACACGCACCATCAGAACTAGAGGACATTGTTATCTTTCTATGCACAGGGAAGGCACCAAAAGGAATAAAATCCTTGGAGAAGAAACAACTTGCTATACCCACCACACCTTATATTTTAATCAGTGGTGACTTGTACAAATTGGGTCACGATGAGGTATTGTGTCATTGTGTATTGGAACATGAGCACATGGGTATTATGGAAGAATCTCATGGTGGAATTGTAGGTCGCCACTATGCAGGTGATGCCATAGTGCGTAATATTCTACTCATTGAATTATGGTGGGAGACCCTCTATAAAGATGCATGTGACCATTGTCAACGTCTTGGAAGACTAGGTCAGTGAGATGAAATGTGTCTGAGACCTATTACTAGTGCAGAACCATTTGACAAATGGATATAGATTTTGTGGGTCCTATTTCACCAGCTGCATGCAGAACTGGATCGTGCTACATTTTAAATTGCATAGACTATCTAAAAAGATGGGCATAAGCAACACCTATAAAGTACTGTATAGCGGCTACAACAGCTTGATTTCTATGGGAAAATATTATTACAAGGTATGGATGTCCTTTGAGTTTGACTAGTGATAGAGGCACACATTTTATTAATGAGATAGTCAAAATTTTATTATATGAGTTCATGATTACACACCATAAGACTACACCCTATCATCCTCAGGAAAATGGAACTACTGAAGCTTTCAACAAAATTTTGGGCCAAACATTGACAAAAATCTGCGATGTTGGAAGAAAGGATTGGGATGATAAAGTATCTACAATACTTAGGGCATATCGAACAACATATAAAAGGTTGAACAAAGAAACACCATTTCAGTTAGTATTTGGTGCAAAATCCGTTCTTCCTATGAAATTTATGTTACCTTCTTTCTGTATTGCACGCGCTGGAGGTCTAGCTGATGAGAAAGCTTTAGGAGAATGGATTGAAAAGATAATTTAGTTGGATGAATGAAGAGCCATAGCACGTTAGAGTCGGAAGCAAGAAAAGGCTAGGCAAAAGGCTTGACATGACAAAAATAATAAGGGACAAGAAGTTTGAGATTGGACAAATGGTGCTTCTCTATGATTCTAAGTTTTTACGCCTTCTAGGTAAAATTAAGGTACATTGGTTAGGGCCGTATATGCTATCACTTACATCCTTGAAATAGGTGCTTTCCAGTTAGAAGCACTTGATGGAACACGAATACTTGGTTACTTCAACAAGAGTAGGCTGAAGCCCTACTATAAATAAGTCTTCTTGGTGTTTGTAATAAGACAGTATTGTAATTTAGATTAGGTTTTCAATTCTTTATTTCCTTAATGTGTTTCCTTCTTTGTTGCTATGCTTTGTCAATTTAGTTGGTGTGTTGTGTAATAAGCACGCTTGCGCGCATAGAGATAATTACTATATGAAGCATGTTTATGTGCAGAGGACTGCACATAATTTTAGTGTGGGTGGATTGTCGATATTTAGGTACAAAATCATGGGAATTGAAAAGTGAAAGGAATAAGCTACTACGGGTGCTTTTCGAGTCAAAGGATTGCTTCTAAAAAGTGACCAAAGATGGAGATGAATGAAGGGATAGTATAACGCGAGGTAATCAAAGGCCATAAAAACTACCAAGTAGAAGGTGCAGTGATGAGGTACTTAGGTGCAAGGAAGCATGTTGAAAAAGAAGTTTGTGACCAGAGGGTAGGAAGGCGAGCTAGAAGGTTATAGCTGGGGCATGTAAAGATGTAACACGTGGAAAGGATGGAATTGGTCAATTAATGAGAGGATATTTGGTAGGTGAAGGAGAAATGAATGCATCAAAAATTTGAATTTCTATATAAGGATGGATGCGAATTCATTTTTACCATTGTGATTAAGATTATTTGAAAAATATCTAAGTGCGAAGAGCTAAGTGATCAAATTGAGGTGCGAGAGGTGTGTAACTAGTCGCGATGAAGAGATCTGTGCACATAAAGAGATTGTGTGCCCAGTGGTGAAGGGTTTTGAGTGAAGAAAGGTGACAGAGAGGAGTGAGGGCATGTGATTTCACCTAGGGCATGCTAAATTGAGCTAGGGTTTGATTCACACGTTGCATAGAATTCAAGAGGTGAGTATCTACAAAGGATTGCAAGGTAGAAATGGCACCCAAGAAAGAAGTTGCAGCATAGGAGTGAAGGGAAAGAAGAAGGTGGTCGAATAAGAAGAGGAGATGGCTCCCAAAAGTAATTTTTCTAAAATGCAATATCCAAAGGGGGTTATCATAGGCCAGGAGTGGGATTCTCACATAAGGAAAAGTAAGTGAGTGAGTACAACCATCGTACCACAGAGAATAAGAAGGAGCTTGATGCCTTGTTGAACACAAAGACAAATAAACACACGGCGGAAGACATGCCATGTATGACGATGTTGGTGAGAAGCTCTTGAAGAAGATAGGAGTTTACCAGCTATATGAAATCCCTTACTTCAGGAAATATGAGCCCTTGTACCAGTGGCTCATGAGTAGAGTGCACGAATATTTTTTCTACTTTGCAGGATGCAGAGACTAGAATTTCAACCACGCTCATCTCCATGGTAATGGGATTGAAGGGCACAAGAGAAGATTTGTGAGATGATCTAATAGACAAGGCCACAATATTGGAGACCAGAAAGGAGTTAGGGTACATGAAGGGTCCGCTGTGGCATGGACATTGATAAACTGAAGAAATATCTAGTTGTGCAAGCAATCACACATCTCGTTACAAAGTTAAATGACCAGGAAAGGTGGTCACAAGTGAATACCATGTGGCTGCACATTGCTAAAAAGATGTCTGAAGGGGTAGTTTACAACATTTCACGTTATATTGCAGAAACAATCATTGAGGAAGCACACATAGGAGGAAGGATCAACTTTGGAGTTATTCTGTTGTCGCTGGTGTTCATGGATATCGGAGTACCTGATGGACCAAAAGAAGAAGATATGGGAGTATCCCATGCAGCACAAGTCACCTGTAGAATGCTTCAAAAATTACTTGTATGAAGGATCCAAGACATAACAGTCAAGAAAAGGTTTGAGAAATGGTACGATAGGTTCCGCGTGGCCTTTGAAGAAGAATGGCGCATCCCCAAGGACTTTCCTTCGGTGGTTGGAAAGGTAGTTCATTTTGATGTATACCAACATTTTTGTATAGCACAGTTTCTCCATGAAGGATGGAGCATGGAGCCCTTGGTGTAAGTTACCATATGCCTTCACAGTAAAGTACTTCCAGGCGTCACTACATAGGTTCTCAGATGTGCGGCACCTCACGTTCAATGCAGACAAGGTAGATTGTGACTACCACATGCTAAGGAAGAAGTATGTGTATCCAAGGTGGGGTGCATATATTGAAAGGCTCATTTCAGATGTATTGAGCATTAAACCAGTAAGCTTGGATGTGGGAGATATTGGAGCAGCACTGGTGTACCTCCAACTAAAGCCCAAGTTAGAGAATAACAAGTATGTGGAAGATGAGTTCACACTTCCAGCACCACCAAAGGGTAAGCACACCATGGAGAACATCCTAGTGCCTAAACCCACAGAGCCAATTGAAGTGGAGGATGAGGAGGATGAGTGTGAGGATAGTGGTGTTTTGGAGCATAGAGGTAGAATACATCCTACGAACAAGGGTGAAGCTGAGTGTGCCACTACACCACCTCAGCCATAAGAGGGGGATGATGAGGAATTGGATGTAGTCTAAGGAGAGCCATAGATTTAAGAGAGTGTTCAGGAGAACAAGAACCCACGGTGCTACTTAGAAAATAGTGTGTAAATCACCTAGACTCTCTCCAAAGAAGGAGATAACCGCGAAAAGGAGAAGTAAACTAAAGTTGAATGAGGAGGTGGAAGAATCAGAGGAAAGCACACCTAATTATCCTACACCTACAAAGAACGTAGAAGAACAAAAAGATGAAGAAATGAAGCAAGGAGAAGAGGAGGAAAAGGGAACATATGAGATAGTTACAAAGACTGCTTAGGACATGGAGGCACAAGTCCCAAATCTAGAGGCTCAAGTTCCTAAGCAGCCAAGGTCTAGAAGAACAAGTGGAGAGCACATTCCACCAACCATGGGTTATGCAGAGGATGCAGGTAAAATTGTCCACACCCGTTTCTAGAGCACACTATCACAAAAGGAATTATATGGTTACGAGTTAATGGATGAAGATATGGCTACAGTGTGCACAAGGAAGTTGTTATCATGGTCCATGCACACACACATGGATGAGCCAAATTTTGATGTGTGTGAGGAGTCATGCATATCGAGGAGGTTGAAGAAGACACCTCAGGCTAGACACATGATAGTAAATCTTACTGTCATGTTAGATGAACAGGTAAGCAATGCATTGGTAAAAGTCTCAATAGAGGTGGCAAGGTGGAATATGGACAAGGCTACCACAATTAGGGCACTTAGGGAAGAGATTAAAACTAAGGATGGAGAAATAGTGCCCCTAACATAGGAAAAAGAACTTAGTGCAAGAAAAATAACTTTGTATTTATCAGCATTGCAGAGGAAATTGGTGATAATATCATAAGATCTAGGCCACACTTAGAGCCAAAGGTACCAAAGAAATTTCCTTCAGCAATACACTATGTAGGTACATCGATGGACCTAGTGCTTGAAGATGAACCTCTTGGCATGTCAGTGCCAAAGGATCCAACACAAGAGGCCGAGCATGAAAGGGCTTCAGTGATGTGGAAGATTGCATCATATGAAGGAACACTGCAAGTGCTGTAAGAAAAACTGAAGAAAGTAGACCAAGCCTTGAACATCTGCACAGCTCCAGAGATGCTCATTAACATAAAAACCCTGGAAGAGAACAATGAGGTCTAGAAAGTGATGAAGGACGAAACACTGGGCCATGTAGAAATATTATCAATGATTAAAAATAAGTGCGAGGCCCTGGAAAGTAGCCCAAAAACCACACAAGAATTGGCTGAAGGAGCTTGGGAAGCTCATTGCGCAGAAGATGGATTTACTAGAGGGGAGGATGACTGCAATGTCCAACATTGTGTTGGTCTTGAAAAATGAAAAAGGGGAGATTGTGAAAGATGAATTGTATTCCATTGTTGTGGACATTCCAGAATAGAGCAGAGGAAGCACTCACTGAGTGGCAAACCTTGGAGGCTGAAAATAAAATAGGAATATCCTGAATTAGTTGTTTAGGTTGTAGAAGAAGAGAATGCAAAGTAAAAACATTCTTTCATTCTTTCCATTCTTTTATTCTTTACTTCTTTCCATTCTTCAATTATTTACTTCAATTTTTGAGATGACCATTGTTGGGGCAATAATGAAATTAGTGTGGGGTAATGTTGATCAGAGAACACTTGACAGCAAGCACACAAGAAGTCCATGTGAATGAAAACAAGTCATATTCAAAGGCACGAATGGATAGGGAGAACATGTGCACAGAGAAGAAGTTCAACTTTTCGAGACTTAGCTATTTTCACTCATGAAGGTCTATTTTTAGAGATGGCATAAAGAGCACACAAACAAGGTAGAGATGTGTGCACAATGCATTGGCTATTCTTGGAGGATCGGATACGAAGCACTTTACATGGACACAGACCAGAAATAGATCTACTACTGTTAGTTAACTACCAGTAGTCTATTGTTAGCGCACTTGCATGTGTGGCTAGTTTTGTAAAGGCAGGTGGCTAATATTAGTATGCGACCTATTTTTGGAATGGATAAGTGGTGAAGGGAAAGTCCCCACCCTTATATATGTAGTAAACTTTGTAATAGAGGGATCGACATACAGAGGAGATATATACAATGATATGCTATTAAATTTGTTACACGCATATTAATGTTATTGTAATGAAGCTTCTGTATACTTATTTCATTGAATATAATGGAGGATATTGGCTGAATCTAAGTGTTAGTTTTTGTGTGTATCTGAATCTAGTATGTTTTTGATCTCATCATGGTTAGTACTTAATTCTTCTCTTCCTTAGATATAGATCTGGTATGCTCTGTAGAATGATGTGTTAGTAATAGAACTATATGTACTAAGTCTTCATCATGCTAACAACCTACAACAACAACCCTAAAGAGGGACCTGGTACCTTTGCGCACTTCGGGTGAGAGACTCAGTTTAGGCTAAGTGATGTGCCAACGCGTCTAGGTTTTATTGGGTTTATATCACTGAATTCTAGGTTGCATCATATATTATGGCCAACACCAAGACCAACCTATTAAACATATGAAAGCATAAATTAATGACATATGACAAGAAAATAAATTATATTAGCCACAGGTCGACACTAAATATCAAATATAACCTATAGGAATAAGGGCGTAGCATAAATGTTGGGTTGTGGTATTATGTTCCTTTGGAGAATTTGAGAATGAGAAGAAGATGAGACAAAAAAGAGATGTGATTATGGGAAGATTTTAAAGGAGGTAAAATATTGCACTTACTAATAATAAAAACCATATCTTACTTTCTTCATACATGTCAAAAATTAATGAAAGAAATAATATGTTTTCACCTTGCATGGAAATAAAGTAAAGTACTAAATAAATATGAACAAGGAGAAAGAAAGACATGAATTTCAATCATTTTTATTGGTATTTCTTGGCATAAAATGAGCACACAATGTCATATTAATTTTTGTAATCACATGTACATTCATAAACAAAATTAGAGAGACACTTTGAATCTATGAATATATCAGTTTCCCAAAATCCCCCCTCACAATGAGATATCTCTCACCTTAAATGGGGATAGTAGTAAAACTACTTCATATCTAACTCTTAAGTAACTTTTCTATTTTTTACAACTTTACAAAAAGTGCAATGAGGAAATAGAATTTTTTTATAAAGAGATAGAAATAGTGAGAATGATTAAGAGTCAAAACACTAGAGAGGAAGAAGACTTCTAACTTTCAATCTATTTATTTCTTATGCTTCAACACTTGAACTTTGAATTTTGTGATTGTAGCCACAAATTCTCTTTCACTTGGTATTATAGTGCTGGAAAGATTGATTTACTCAAGTTCCCATAGTATCAATCATTTATAAAATTCCACTAACAAAATTTTTCAATCCTTGGGATGCTTCAATAATTAAATAATGAATTTCAAAAATCTTATCCAAATTTTCTTTCGTATTTCCTTCCATGAAAAATAGTTCTTTTTATTAGTTTTTTGAATTGCTCTTTTATATCTGATATTATGTTTATCTCAAAAGAATTTTCTTTGAAAAGGTCACAATTAAGAGCTTTCATATCCATAGATATTTCTAGTTCAAGGTCTTATCCCTTCTGAATATGTGTTCAAAAATCAACTTTTCTCTCTTTGAGAAAATATTTTTTCTCCATTCAACACTTTTTGATCAGGTGCAAGAGAGAGTGTCTTGGGAACTATTGAAAAAGTTTTCAAAGATGAAAATTTTCTCATTAGTAACTTACATTGCTATCAATCTTCCCCAAAAGGAAACCTCCTTCTCTACAACTTTAATTTGAGACAAAATTTCCTTGAACATAAACCAATTTACCATATGCCTTTTGTCTTTCATCAATGAAATTGAGACCATTAACCAATATTTTCTCTACCCGGGACCTAATGAAATTTCCACAGTTGTTATGTTTTTGTATTTTGGAGACAATGTTGGGATCAATATTTTCAAATTAAGTTGAAGAAGGAATATATTATAGCGGGGTAGAGTCAAAAGATAAGAGATATTTTACATATATTAACTGAGGATGTTAACCTTATCTTAAAGTTTCTATTGGTTTTTTTCCCCTTTCAACTCTCTCCAAAAGCCTTGATGTCGATTATTTGAAATTATGAAAATACCCTTCATGACTAACCTATCCTAATGAAAATATTGTTATCTCATAGTTAACCAAATTATTTTTTCCTTCATTCTTATCAAATATAGTCTTATCAATATCTACAAATTAAAATCCAACAAAATATGTGACCAATTGGGAAGTGGTTTTGGCCTTTTTAGGAGTGGGAGTTCTCTAAAGTAAGTTAGATACTCCATCGTAGTTAGGGAAAATTAATTTTGAAGGAGTTTTTATTTTGTTTTCAATGAATTATTGTGCTTAAATGAAGGATTCACCCATAATTATGTTAAATTGGGTGAGGGGAAGATTCTATATCAGAACATTGAGTATGTGTGGAGATTGGGGAACCAAGGTATCTACAAGAGGAGATATATCACTTGGCTTTTGATAATAATGTTAAGGGATCTTGATTGGAAACTTTTGTCTTGAATCACATCCTCCAAAAAAATTTCCTTGAAGGATATATTTTGGGCTATCAGTATCTCTTCCTCCCGATGTATTATTTATTTTTATATCTCTAGAATACACTTTAGTGTTTGAGGTTTTCATCCTAAAGAAGAAGGTGCTTCATGTCGTGCTTGAGAATGGGCCTTCTTTGCAGCATTAAAATTAGCAAATATCTTATGAAACCACCTCTTAGTCCTCAAGATGGAAAGTGTTTTCAAATCATCAAGATTATCATTTTCCTTTTGAGACCAATCAATTATAGGAACATGGGTAATTTGAACAACTATTTCAAACTCATGATCATACTTGGAATTATTATCATCTTCCATGCTTATGGGCACCTGATCAAGTTCAAAATATTATATTTGATGAAGACACGTCCTCATGTAAGTTTTTATCTTGACCTCAAATTCATTAACATAATCTTCCCAATAATATTTAATAGAAATCACATGATGATAGTTTGAAGGAAGACTAAGATTGTTCTTCAAAAAATATTTACTATACAAATAATTTCACTTATAGTAAGGGTATGTGTTGAATGGGGAAATGGTTATTTATAGGTTTTGATCATCTATTCTTGACTTGCACAAATAATGACCTAAATTAATGGGGAACTTTATATCATGCACCCTCCTATCTCTACATGTTATATGCACCACATCTAGTTGTCAACATCGCACAATGAGAACAAGATTTTCATTGTAAAAAGGATTTTATAGGGTATGTCATCATAACCATCTACCTTGAGGCAAGTAAACTTTTTGAATTGAATAAAAAAAATTATAGGTTGTGATAAGTTTTACTTCTCCATTGGAGATTCTTATTGTTTTATCTCCTAAAACAATCACAATTATCATGGTGAAGGCATCATTTACTCCCCTAACAAAAAGTTTGTTATTATCGTACGCAAGTTGAGTTAGGTGTTAATATATAGACTTTGATGAATCATGTCTACCTTTTCTAGAGAGGCCACCACATATTCTTAAAGTGGTAATGGGATACATAAAATATGAAGTCGTATAAGATGACTTGGAAAAACTTATGTGAGTAAGTTGTTGGCATAGCTTCTAACTTAATATTTCTCCCAATTAATAGTTTAATTTCCTACATATACAATATTGATAAATGTACACATTTAGTTGTAACACTATATGGTTGTTGGTATCCGTGTGACTCTAGCAATTAGAGTGATCATATCTGAAAGTTCCTATGAGAAATATGACATGTACAAATTTCTTAGGAAGGTTAGAGGGCCCTTTATTTTTCTTGTTCATCCAAGACTTGTCAGCCATACCAAAATATTTTTCTAATTTCTTATCAAACTCTTCTTGTACCATTTCCAGAGTTATTACTTTGGCATCTTTTGAAGGCTTTATTCTAAGAGAAACATTGATATGATGAGAATATAGTTTAGAAAGTACAAGATCATCTAGATATTTCAATTATTTTGTATGTGGATCAAGGCAATGTGTACAAGATAGGACTGTGTTTGCATTTTTGACCAAAATGGGGAATTCAACTGTGTGATCCAATTCTCTACTGTAGATTCATTCATCCAAAGTTCATTATCCATCGTGCATTCTAACCCATATTTTTTCAAATCAATATGTTTGAAATTATTATCCCTAATTTCAGGAACATCAGTCTCCAGGGAAGACATATGCTCATGGGTAAGTGCATGGAAATGGAAGGGGAAAATGGGATCAAAAGTGCTAACCTTTTTCTTGAAATCAACAAAAACTTGAATAATCTTCCTTTTTGATCTACAAAATCCTTCATTCTCAAAATAGCTTAGTGGTTTTCATAGTTGGGCACCGGATTAGCAAATCTATCAATCGTGGATTGGAGTCTTGAGTCTGTAAGAAAGAGTCTTGAACTTTTCTTTGAAAGTCGTGCATTTTCTTTGGAATTCCTATATTTTATTTGGAATTCTTGTGTTATATTTGGAAGTCTTCTACTTTTCATTCTTCTAGTCTAGAGCTAAACAATGAAGCCTAGAGCTCATGACTCGGTCAAAATTAAAGATTTTGATTGATGTATTTCTTGTTACAATTCTTATCTTCCTACTTTTTCATGAAAAAAAAAATTCCACAAGGATGGTTAGGATTTTAGGCAAAAAACAAGCCACAATTATATGAATGTTAATTCATTATATATGTACCATATTGAATCTCTAAAATGCATAAAAATAATTGCCTAAATAATTAAGTATGTTTTAAACTTACTCAAAATTGGGGAATTAAACCTTATTAAGATGATATTATTCAAGTCTCCTCAACCAACACCAAACACAACCATATTCTATGAAACAAACATTCGAGTGAAGAAAATGAGTGTCTACACACTCAGGTATTTTTTCCTTTAAGCATGCAATTTCATTTCATACTAAAGATGGGCAAAAATGCAGACATTCAAAATTTGAAATTCACTAATTTACACTGATAGATTTAACAATGCACTCTTTCTAAGATAAATACAAATTTCCCATACCCTCTTAGTAAATTTTGAGGTTTTAGATTTAGCTTGTTTATCCTCGCACACTGAAGTCTTGTAAAAAAATCAGCACATAATGCATAAAATCTATAGAAAAACATCAAATAACATGTTTTAAACTTCAAATGGCATAAAATACTTCCTTGGGATGGGTTGTATAGATTGGTCAGGATATTACATTCAATTCTGACTGACTTGTATGGTATTGGGCTGAATTTACTGTATTAGACTGACTTGTACGGTATTAGACCAATGTGTCCTCCAACTTTGATTTCAAATTCATATCTTTCATTGGGTCTTCTAATCTCTCTGGGTTGGCATTTCATGTATAAATCATCTACGAAACCCTGCATAAGCAAGTAAAAACTATCTCATTTACTATCGTGGAAATCCTATGGCACTACATTAATACACCCACTTCATACACTTGTAAAAGGTACCCAAGGATCCCTAAATATCACAATATTACATCTATAGTCTTTAGGGTAGAAATATCTACAGATCTAAATCTTATTACCACATCAAGGCATAAATCTCTCTCATTCACAAATACTCAAAGATCCCTTTCTCAAGTATCTTAACAAGAGAAAAATAAATTCAAGCATGGTCAAATATGGTTTTCAAATCTAGTTACATTATTTCAGATATCACATGTTAGGTGGAGAATGATGTGTGGGTTGAGTTATATTTGGAGTAATGCCAAGGTTGGAAATGCACAGGTTGATCCGTAAACTTCTACTTTGGAACTCTACGAATCACACAATTATGATGTTCTACTTTCAACATTGGAAAATGACATATTTTCTTGAAAAATTAGAGCCTTGTGATTGATTATCTAGTGATATAGAAAGGAAATTGTAGAGAAGGAAAGAATTCAAAAATTCAACACCAACAATTTTATCCTGGAAACCTCCAATGGAGGAAAACCAGTCAGGAAGGGTAACTGCTCTTTCTGCCCACTTTTATTGGTCTAATATAGATAATTACATATTACAATAAGTATGAAAACAAGCAACAATGTAGACCTTCTCTCCAATTACTTGCTTGCTTTGTTTCTACACCTTGCTCCTACAATTGCATTCCAGCACTGAAGATCTTGCTCACTAATCTCATTAAACTCTACTTCTCGATCTCTCTGGATCTTCGAATGATCATTCTCTTGCTCCTTTCATGCATTTATAGGCCTTCACATGTCCTCCTGTACACTGGAGGATGTGAAAGGGCATTGATAAGAAAATACATGGATGGGCGCTTCAATTTCACGTCCATTCACGTTTAATTCTTCTTTTCTATTCTAAAGTGACAAGACCGCCGCCCTGTGTAGACCAGTTGTCATAGGACCACCACCCTGGATAGGCAGTAGTTTTAGGACCGCTGCCCTGTAGGGTGGTGGTTCTGAAACCGCTGCTCTACATAGAGTTGTAGTTCCTTCCAAAACCTTCGTTTACCTCATTTTATTCATTTTTCTTGTTTCTTCTTCTTGGTGATGATGGAACTGATGAAGTGGTGTGTTTTTCTGGATCCCTATGGATCATACCTCCCCTACTTAGGAGGATTTTGGTCCCACAAAATCTTACTGTGGGAGTGGTAGAGGAATCAACTCCCTCTCGTGCTCCTTCGAGCACCACTGGGTCTACCTTGGTGTCTTCTCTCGTCTAACCTGCCAAGACTCCTGTGGATCTCTGGTTTGTTGCTCCAGTGCTACATCCTCCTCCAAGTTGCCTCAAGTACAATCCTCTTTGGAAGGTAACTTCTATATATTTCCTTCTTTGTCATGCATAGACGATGTTAGTGGATGCGAGTTCTTGTAACTTGCTATCATATGCATCTGCATGAAGTATGGCCTCAAGGTTTCTTCTCCAACCTGCTCAAGTATGGCGAAGGTCCCATACTATAGTGGTTTAGTCCTTTCATGTCTTTTTCTCTTGAGATGGATTGGCCAAATCCTCTCTAATTATGTTGCTTCTATAGTCACCACCATTCCTTGTATCTCCTCTTCTTGTTGTTGTCCCACGGTCAAGTCTAGTGAATCTATAGGTAGATATGGTGACTGCATAACAGAAGTTTGTTTTTCTCCTTGAATGAGCTTTTACTGTGGTGGTTTCTTCTGTAAAAACTGATAAGAGCTATCCAAATTCTCCATCCTTTGGTCACAAATATCTTTGCTCTTGTGTCCATTTTTCTTTTCTTCCAATGAAAGCAAACAAAACTGATGATTTTCCTGAATAAGTCTTGGTGCTTGGTTGGCACTTACCATAGCCTTCTTTGATTTTCTCTGGTGTGCCCAAATGTTAAAACTAACTCCATCCTTGACCCATCTGAACCAATTATCCCTCCTTGTGAACACAACATCCCTAGCATACAAGTAAGGACTTCCAAAGACAACGTCAAAAGCATCAAGTGGAATAATATCAGCCTCTAATACATCTATATATTGGGTATTTATCCCAAACTGAAACTTACACTTCCTTGTAACTTGTATTTCTACACCCTTCTTCACCCATCCCAATGGATATGGATGTGGAAGCATGTAAGTATCTAGAACAAGTTGCTCTACAACCGCATCAGAAATCAAATTTGACTAAGAACCAAAATCTAATAAAGTGTTTACCTTAGTCTTCTTGATTTGGATTCTGATTTGAAATAGATTAATCATCTCTTCTTCTTCTGCTGCCCCGTACATTTTCATGGCCATGCATCCCAACCTCTCGTTTACATCCGAATCATCCTCGATCTCCACCTCTCTTTCTGTCTTCATAGTTTTCATGGATTTCTTAGAATCCTTGGTTCAGTGCTTTGGGTGAAATTCTGGATGAAACTTCCAACATGTGGGGTCAGTATGTCCATTTACATCATAATTCTTACAGAAATTCTTAGGATCTTTACAAGTACACAAAGTAGTAGGGGAATGTTTACCTTTCCATTTACCTTTGCTACTTTTCTTCCCTTGTTCTTTTTCCTATTGTTCTATTAACTGGTATCCCTTTGGCTCTATTCTCCTTGCTTCTTCTCGTCATCAATGTAATATACTCATATACAAGATTTATTGAGATCCTTGGGCTTCTTGGAGATTACCTTCCTCTAAAGGTGAGTGTGAAGTCCTCCCAAATACTTGCTCAGAATGTCCTCATCCTCCAAGTCCATATTAAGCAACATGGCTTGTCTCTGAAATTTCAAAGTGTAGTCTTGCACGCTTTGACCACTACCCTATCTAAAGTACTACCACTTAATCATCATGTCATTCTTATGGCCAATAGGATAGAAGTTAGCTCTAATCAATTCTTTAAAACCTTTCCAAGTACTGACAATAGGACGTTTCTTCTTCTCACAAGTGTCTAGATGGGTTTCCCACCAAACCAGAGCATGACCTTCCATTTTGAGACGTGCAAAGGTCATTCTTTGTACCTCAGTGACATTGTCCACACTAAAGTACACTTCCATTTGTTTTAGCCATTTATCCAGTAATTTTCAATCTACTTGTCCTTCAAAATTCTTTATTTCCACTTTTGTTTCAACTTTAAAAGTTGTATGTGTGGATCTTACCTTCTCGCTTATAATTGGTGTCTCTTCCTGATCTTCCCATTCTTCCTCTTGGTGGCTCTTTCTGATACCAATTTTTTTAGATATTTCTCGAACCACTGAATCCATGTAATATTGCTTAATCGAAGTCGTCTTTTGCAGATCTGAAATCTCTTTTTATTTCCTATGCAATCTATCCATCATGGTCTATAGCATCTCGACTCTACGGACCAAGTTCTCTTCCTCCATTTAAACTTGAACTCTTTGTTTCCACTTCTTCGTAGAAATATTTGGCTCACAAGGTAAAAATTCTTCACCTTTGGACCTTGTCACTATCATAAAAAATCAAAAGAAAGATTCGAATACCATAGTCCTCGATATATAATCAGCTCTTATACCAAAGTGATCCGTAAAATTCTACTTTGGAACTCTACGAATCACACAATTATGTTGTTCTACTTTCAACTTTGGAAAATGAAACATTTTCTTGAAAAATTATAGCTTTGTGACTGATTATCTAGTGCTATAGAAAGGAAATTGTAGATAAGGAAAGAATTCAAAACTTCAACACCAACAATTTAATCTTGGAAACCTCCAATGGAGGAAAACTAGTCGGGAAGGGAAACTAATCTTTATTCCCACTTGTATTGGTCTAATATATACAATTACATATTACAATAAGTATGAAAAGAAGCAGCAATGTAAACCTTCTCTCTAATTACTTGCTTTCTCTGTTTCTACACCTTGCTCCTATAATTCCATTCCAACACTGAAGATCTTGCTCACTACTCTCATTAAACTCTGCTTCTCAATCTCTCTAGATCTTCAAATGATCATTCTCTTGCTCCTTTCATGCATTTATAGGCCTTCACATGTCCTCCCGTGCACTGGATGATGTGAAAGGGCATGGAAGGGAAGAGATACAGATGGGTGCTTAAAGTTTGCATCCATTCGTGTTCCATTATTCTTTTCTTTTCTAAAGTGACAGGACCGCCACCCTCAGTAGACCAATAGTCACATGACCGCCACCCTAGCTGAGCGGCAGTTTTAGGACTGCCACCCTATAGGGTGGCGGTTCTGAAACCGCCACTCTACACAGAGCGGTGGTTCCTTCTAGAACCTCCGTTTACCTCATTTTATTCATTTTTATTTTTTCTTCTTCTTGGTGCTGATGAAACTGATGAAGTTGTGTGTTTTTCTGGATCCCTATGGATCACAAGTGTTCCCATAACTTAACTAATGTTATTTTTTAGGACTTATCATCCATGGCTAGGGTTTGAGATAATGATTAGAGTATTAATATATATTTCCATGATGATCACAAACTAGGGTTTGAAAATGAAAAATATTTTCAGAAAACTGACATGTACTAAAGTTACAAAGCCATGATCTTAGAAGGTCCAAAATTGTATCAGAGGTGTTGAACTATATGGTACGGTCCTGACATATTGGTACGATAGTCTCTAGAATGAAGTTTGTTTCAGTTCATATCTCCTTGTTCCTATAATTTATCTTCCCATAACCTTCCTTAATCATCAGTAATCAGCTAAGTGCACTCATTCCTTTGTATTTTAAAGTCTGTAGCTTATTTAACATATTTGTTACAGGTATAAAAGTGTTAATCTAGTTGTATAAATTAATGTTGGAAGTTAATTAATTAGAATATCCACATGTTGCCAACCCTTACATCCTTTAGTGTATTATTTCACTAAAACCAATTAGGTTTCATGTAAAATCAAATTAGGGTGTAAACAAGAAATTAATTTGTTATGAATCTTTCAACAAAATCATAAATGTAAGTTTGTTCTCAATTTTGAGCAAATTGAATTGTTTATGATCAAAATATTTTTGTTTATAACATGTATAAACTATTTTACACCCATATAAATTTTTCTTGGGCTTGAAAAGTTTTTGCTGGACCTAGAACAATTTTACATTATTGTGAAAATATTTAATTTGTCATAAATTTTGAATTTATTTTTTACTATAAAAATGCATTCTTTGGAAATTTTAATTATTTTTGACATTTGCTCCTTCAAGTGATTGTAATTTTGATAAATTTTGATTATTAAATGGAAATAACTATAGTATATGGAAAATTAGACTCAAAGTCAAATTTATCGCTAGTAAATAAAGGGATGTAGTTAACAAAACAAAAAAACTACCTAGTGGGAAGCATGTTATTACATCTAACATAATCTTCATTCTATAAAAATTCCAAAAAGTTATGTCAATCATCCTCATGAGTGTTAAGGTGGAATTCCTGCTCCATATTGGATGTTAGGAATCTCCTAGTGAATCCTAGAAACAAGTTGAAGTCATTCATGAGGACACTAGGATCTCCACGGTCATTAAAATAATTTTAGTACTCATGACCACTCCTATGAAGGGAGATGAGAAAATCATAAACTATATTGTAATGTTAAAAAACATTAAATCCTAGTTGGATGGTTTTGATTGCAACCTAATCCATGACAAGCTATTGTATTTTAAAATTCAAATGATTATTCATGAGAAATTCAAAAATTTAATTTCTATTCTCAGTTAAAAATATCAAAATAAACTAATGATATTAATATAAATATCATATCTTATCTTATCATATAGGAAGAACGGGTTATGACTAACTTTGATTCGAAAGAGAGTGTCACTCAGACACTTCTATCCCAAAATAATAAATCTTTCACTCCCAAAAATAGTGTAAATCAAAATGGAAAATATAATTTTAAATCCTCTAATTCTAATAATGGACATAAACAAAATTTAATGAAACTTGTAGCAACTTTAGTAGGTTATATCATAGACAAGAAGACTGTCAAAAGCCAAATGTCAAAAATAACAAAGGTAAAAATTTCAACAATCAAACATCGATACATAACCAAAATAGAAATTAGAATAAAAATCAAAATTTAAATGGCAATAAAACCATTTCACTCTACACTACTTTATGTGCATCTAACAACAACGTATGGGTCCTAGATAGTTGAGCTTCAAGATACATGACCTACATGTGTGATATAGTCTATAATACAAAAGAATATCATGATCAAATCTATCTAGGTGATAATTCTATTTAAAAATCTCATAGTCGAGATAGAGCTAGGCTTTTTAATGGATTTACTAGCAATGTTTATATGTTCTTAAACTGAAAATGAATTTTTTATTTATATCTAAGTTAGCTCAAAATAATTATAGTGCAACCTTGTTGAGGGATAAATGGTTCATAAAAGATTCAAATTTGTTATTGTTGACAGTATTCAGAAAAATGTTTGTACATTTCAATAGTTTTAGATCTTAATCTTTTCTTTCTTCTCATATTAATAATGAAACCCAATTGTGGCATGACCAATTGGTCATATAAATTTTAAGAGTCTTTTTGATATGTCACGTATAGATCTGTTAGTTGGTATTTCCAAAATTAAAACCCATAATTAAACATGTGAGGATTACCTACACGATAAGCATCATATTTAACCTTTTCACAAACATCATAATGTTAAATCTCATCCTTTAGAGTTGGTTCATAATGATGTTAGTGGACCACTCGAGGTTTCCTCCTTAACTGGTGTTCTATATGTTGTGGCTTTCATTGATGACTAGACTGATTAAACTAAAATGGGATTATTCTAGTGTAATCCAATGTTATATGAGTAGCAAATAAATTACTAGATGCAATACTAAAAATACCCAAGAAAAAATCATAAATAAAAAAAGGGATAGAAATACTTAGTTATTTCGCAATGATGCCGAGGGTATGCTGAGTTGGAAACCTGTTAAAATGAAATTATATATTGTCATAACCCTGCTCAAAAAATTGTAAGACTGTCAGATAAGGGTGGAAAAGAGTGCCTAGAAGGATGGGAGCGGATGTCACTACTATCTGATATGTGCTATAGTTTCCTAGAAGGTCCTCAAGTTCTGAATTTTTCTAGGTAGGAAGAGTATCAAAAATATTCACTTTTAGTCTCTTTGAGGTCGCCAAGATCATTAGATTCATTGAAAACCTGAAATAAATGAATCACCTACAAAACCCCAAGACAAGCATCAAACCCCTACAAAATAAATATGCATGTGAAGGGTTCAGAATGTCCTCAACAAACACAATGGTGGAATTACTAACTGAGCGCTACACTACATCTCAGACCCGATGTAGTTTTATGTTTGTGTGTAAATTGTTCCCTAGGTTGTTCTTATGAGAGTTGCACTTTGTGAAATAATGATAAATAACTAGATGTAAAATGTAATAAATGTGTGCATGGAAACAATAGATTCCCCTCCTATGAAGTCTGATGCAGATGAACGAGCCTTTTGTGCCTTGTGATGGAGCTATATGGATGTAATTGTAGCTTTAGGTGCCTTTGATGGATGCAACTCTAAATGGTGATAGTAATGCTTAGTTCTCAGTCCCTCATTATGGTCACATAACTTTATAGTTATATGTTTCTTTTGTTCTAATTTCTAAATTAACCCCAAAAAGGACGACCACCAAAAAGATAGAAATCTCAAATGGCTAAAAAGTTTCTAAAATGTGTAAGTAAAGTGTAAAGAGGATTAGGGTTCCCCAAATGGGACCAAGGTCCCTAGGGTGCCCCAATCCTTAGCTGGGTGCCCTAGTTAGAAGTAGATATACACAGAATGGAAAAATAGATTGGGTGGATTTAGGTGTAAGATTGAAAATACAATAGAAAGTAATGTAAAAATGGCCAAAGACACGGGTTTATTATTACTCTTTTCACTCAAGAACCATATGAATAATAGCATGAGACCGGGACTAAATATTGACTTAAAGTGTTTGATTTAGTGACTACATTTGCCCCCACTTTATGTTGGTGAGCAGAAATCTGAGTAACATAAAGTAGATAGAGATATGTACCTGATAATCCATGTAGAGTGATGTAGAAACGCGCTGAAGGAATATAAAAAGGTGTGGAGTGAAAAAAAGATGGAGCATGGAGAATAAATATGCAAAAAATATGTAAAAATTGATGAGAGTGAACTTAGGGAAGAAGCCCGTGTGTAGATGCCAATGTGTTTAGTGTATCTACATGGTTAGTGATTAACTAAAATTAACTAAAGTATGTGTAGTATAGGGAAAGTTAATCTAAGCTATGAACAACTGTAAATAAAATATATAAATTTGGTAAATGATCTAATCAACTGTGAATAAGGAAATGTTAACCCTAATGTGAAAGACAGAAGAGGAAATAACTCAACTAATAACATATGTCTATCAAACAGTTTCGCAGAGGTGATTGGATAAATCAAAAGCAAGAATGACTATGTAAGAATCCCGAAAAAGATGGAGCTGGAGGATCTAGATGGATTGGAGCACATGGAAGAGGACTAAGGCACCTATGGGCACTTTGGTTTGTAATTTGAGCGCCCTAATTTGTGCAAAAGCTCTATATTTGATCTTTACAGGGCCAGGAGATGCTCTAGAACTTTTGTAGTATGTTGCATCAGATTCTTTGTTCTGTGTTGGATGTCGTCAATAATCTAAGATAATGAGAAGACCTACAAAATACCAAAAGAAGTATCAAAACCCTAAAAAAAATCAAATGAATGGGTTGTACTGACCTTAGTTGCCACAAAAATGGGCTTACTAACTGAGTGCTACTCTACATTTCAGTCAAGGATTTAGTTCTGATGACTATGTGCATGTCATGCCCTAAGAGATCTTGTGCCAATTACATTGTGTAGTGAGCATAGCTAAATGTAGAAAATGTAATAGAATGTGTTCATGAAATGGAATAGAATTTCTCCCCTATGAAGTGTGATGTAGATGTCTTATCTTGTGCCTTGATGATGGAGTTATGTGGATGTCAATGCAATAGAGGGATGCAACTCTAGGTGAGTGATAGTGGTAGATGATGTTAGGTCCCTGTTTATGGTCTCATAACTTTATATTTATAGGGCTATCATGATATAATTTCATAATTAACCATGAAAAGTCTGACAAAAATAAATATAAAGAAATTAAACGGCTAGAAGAGGCCCAAAAAGTGGCAAGAAAGTGCAAAAAGGACCGAGGCACCTCTAGTGGGACCAGGGAAACCACGGGCACCCTAGTGCTGATATGAGAACCCCAATCGAGGATAAAATAATTTGGGATGAAAAAAAATGTTTGGGTGTATGGGTGTAATAGATCGCAAATGATGAAATAAAATAAACAAGATGGTCAAAGCATGGGGGTTAATTAGTACTTTATTCACTCAAGAACCATCTAAATAGTAGTATGAGAGTAGGATAAATAAATGTCTAAAGTGCATGATTTTGTGACTACAATTAATATCATGAGTGTACTTGCCATGTGTGTGTTGTTGTTGACTATTTTCTTCCCATTCAGATGGACTTGCAAAAAACAATATGATCAAGTAGTCAAATATGCATGTATATGTATAAAAATGTTATGTAAAGAAACATGTAGAAATAGTATAAAAATGAAAATGAAAAGGGAAGATGTGAACCTGATATGTGGTGAGACAAAGGGTGTAGATATGATATCCTATAATTATTGGTGAAGCCTGAGTTTTTTGGGCGATCTCACACCACTGTGGTCAAAGTAGTGTAGGAAAAAGTTATGATATTCTCCAATTAGTAACTACTTCCCTGAAATTTGGTGAAGAGATCTCTGAACTGTCTAGTTTTTTGGGCGATCCGACCCCACTGGCCAAAGTAGTGTAGGGAGAAAATTCCATTGTATCCTCCAACGTGTAATTTCTCCCTAGAATGATAACAAAAATTTACCCTATAAAAGTCATGTATGGCATTCACAGATTGGTCTGAACCCACTCACAAATTATAGAATGATTATAGATTGTAATTTATACTTAATTGTATACTGAACTGTATTGGTACAATGTGTAATACCCCAAATGATGCCCCTTCTTTGGGGGTGCATTCGATGTCACAGATAGGAGAATTTGGCCCTAAAAGAGGACCTACCATGTAACTAAAGCTCTGTCTTACAAAGGGAAGGGAATGTTCTTGGTAAATACCAAGGCACACACAAACAAGTGGTTATAAAAACGAGTGTTGGTATGAATAAGCATACATGTAGAAACAAACAATGTGTAAGATAGAACATAAGTGCATAATGTAAACACTCAAAGAGACAATCATATACTGTGTAAAGAGGGTTGCAAACATGGGTTATCACTCACAGTGATGCAATACATTTAATGTTGTCATGGCCATTATAGATTAAAAAAGAGGTGTTAGTATGTAAATTCAAACCAATAAATTAACCAAACTAATTCCTAAACTAACACATCTAATAGCTACCTTAGATAGAGAAAGATGGAAAGAGATGAGAATATAATACCTACACTTACCTACAAGTTGCATAACTCCTTTGATGTGTTGAATTTGCTCTTGATGGATTATTGATTGAACTTGGTTTCTTACTTTAGATTTTGGAGACACTTGGGAAACACCTCCCCTTATCTTTGATTACTTGATGAGGGATGAAGAATTCGATTGAAGTAATGATAGAGTGAAAATTTAGGATGAATTTATAGAGTGGATGGATTGATAGAGTGATAAAAATGGCAGAGCTTTGTATGAATTTGTGACTTTTTCCTAGCTTTTTTTCATGGAGGATGAAAGTTAAATTTATATTTTGTGGGTGGAGGATTCAATGGTAAGATGAATCCATGTTATATTAAGATCGAGGGTGGAGGATTCATGTTTGGATGGAGGATTCTAGAGTTGGAGGATTCTAGAATTTGAAAGAAGATTCAATGGAGGGTGAGAGGTTTATTTGAATTTTTAAACAGAGGGAAGTTTAGAGAGTCTTCTAGAAATAGAAACCTCTATATTTAGAGGTGTAAGGATGTGATTAGATTAATATTAGATTAGGTTAAATAAATATGATTAGGGATGTGCTTTGATGGAAAGGCTAGGTGTAGGGATGTGTAGAGTAGGTGGTATGTGAGATGTAGGAATATTAAATTCCTCTAAAATTTTAATGAAGGATTATGATAATAATATGATATAATAAGGAAAGTAAAGTGATTAATGATAAAATGGGATATAATAATAGATTTAAAATATTAATGATGAAATGATGAGATAAAAGGATAAATGATAAAGGGTAAATATGATAAAATCGATCAATAATAATAATTAATCTTGTGATTAATTATTATATGGATGATGTTGGGATATTTACAGGAAAAATTAATCGTAATTAATCATGTCAAAATTGTAGATGTCTACATTTTTCCCCTCTTTGAATGGTTATTGTGTAGCAAAGACTAGATAAAGAAAAAGAAGAAAATATGATGGTGATATGATGCCCCCTCGAGGGTTTAGGTGGGGAGGAATGAGTCGGGTAACCACTCAAAAATAGGATATACCCAAGTTAGTGGATGAGGGGGGATTAGAGTATGAGAATATTTGAGGATTCATAGGATTAGGATTAGAGTATTAGAGGATTATAAGATGAGAGAGTAGAAGATTAGAAGAGTAGGGGATAATATTAGAATATGTGAGAGAAGAATAGAGGAATAGGAATTTAGAAGAATAGGAGAGAAGAGTAGAGGAATAAGAGATTAGAATATTTAGATGAATAGGAGATTATCATATTAGGAGATATTGGATTTCAGATTTTGGATGCCATATTCAATGATGTATGACAAGGGTGAAGATATAGGATTTTGGATTTGATGATGCTCAGTCAATGGGTTAGAATTTAAGATTTTGAATTTAGATTGGAGGATGTTAGATTTTCTGATATTATATGTTGATATGCCCCAGTCAAGGGGTGAGGATTTTGGAGGTCAAATGTGAGATGATAAGATTTGGATGTGTATATTGAATGATTAAGATATGATTGATTGGATAGGATGATGAGTATGATAGATAGCTATATGATGATGAGGATCAGTTGTGGATGATGATAAGGCTAAAAGATGATGATAGAATGGGGTATGCTACCATAAATTTCCCATTGTTATCATCATTAATAGTTATGATTAATGATATGGAATTAAGAAAGATGCATTACGGAATAAAGACCATGATGATTAAAATTACCAAATGCCCCTATCCTCATATCATTGGGTAGATTAATATAAACAAGATTTTCCTCATATCATTGGACTGATCAAGATAGAAATACGGTCCTCATATCATTGGACCATGCAAAAAAAAAAAAAAAAACCGGCCTCATATCATTGGCCAAAATGTAAATGCAGATAAACAAGAAAACACACACAAGAAAAAACATACACATTTTGTTTTGGTATATTAGATTTTTTAGATTTTGGATTTTGGATTTTTTGGATTGTTTTGATTTTTGGATGTGTTGATGTTTTATATTTTGGATTGTGGATATTTATACTATGGATGTTTGGATGTTTGGATGTTTAGATTATTTGATGTTGGTTGTGGAGATTTTGGATTTCAGATGCGAGGGATTTTGATATTTTGGATAGGATATGTGATGGGGGATAAGAAGGAATGTAAATTTGGATGTGAATTTCTCCTATAAGTCCCAAAGTGTGTTTGAGTAGGATGAAAGGTAAGGATTGTGGAAAATTAAATAGGTTGGATAGGACAAGGATGTGATAAGAATTGTTATATTTTGGATAGGGATTAGTTGATATGATTCAAGGATAGGACAAGGATTGTTTAATGTTGGATGGCTAATAAAATTGAAGGATAGGTTGGATAGGATAGGGATCAGTTAATCAGTTAGGATTAGATGGGATGTGAGATATATAGGATGAGGGATGTTTGTTAGGATAAGAGGGGGTATATTGAAGTTGATAATATATGCCTCCAAGTATAAGGTTAATGGATTGGGGGATAGATGTGGCGTGCCCCATGTGTAAAGTAGGGTGGCTTGTGTGGATGGATGGATGGATTTGATTTTCCCTCAGGTGTATGGTATGATGGGGAATGAGGGGTATCTAAAATTGATAATTCCCCTAGAAGATGGTAATAAGGCTGCCCCTAGTCATAATGATGACAATGCGAAAGGGACATGAGGATTGGATGAAAAGGAAAGGATCATCGTCTACCCATGGATGGTTGATCCTAAGGGAAAAAGGATGTGGGTGTGATGGATGGAAGGAAAATGACATCAATGATGAAGAAAAGATGAGCCTAATGACACATGTTGTAAGGAAAGTGTTGGACTAAAACAGAAGTATGAACAAGGTCTAAACAATACCTGGTAACATGCAAGCGCTATGTTTCAGAAAGATCAAATTTCATGCAATTGTGAGGGTTAATTACTTCTTGAAGTAAAGACTTAATGGGTATCATATGAAGAAAAAATATCCAATATATAGGGAGTGATTAAGCAAGCAGTTTGATGGAAGGTAAATGGAAGGTTAAGTCGTGCATTGCTCCAGTGTTAGTCAGGCATCCATAGCCTCGATAGAGATAAATATGATTCTTATCACAAAATTTCTCTACTTCCATCCAGGCATCCATATCCCTAGTAGAGTTTCTAGAAAAACCCCTACAAAAATTCTTGAGGTGGATTTTATTTGATATTTTAATTTTGATATGATTTTGGATTTTTGATATTTTAATTTTTTTGCATAAAAAAGGTTCCACTCTCTTAAAAACTCTCAAGTGGCTAAGAATCACTAGTGGCCTGATGGTGGGATGGAAATGAGTGTGGTGATGAAATTGGATAGAGTGTCAAAATATGCACCCAAGGGTCTTTACCATAATTTTATTAAGTGTGTTAAAGTGTGTTGATCTCTAGGAGGAAAATTAAGCTGGAATGTTGGAGGTAATGATAGACCAAGGTCACATGGTTGTTGTAGGTTCTATTCGCTTACAACATGTGTGAGAAATATGATCTAGTGTTTATATGAATGGATAGGAAGAGGGTATAAATGAATGTTATGATAGAGAATGGATTATATGCAAAGGGATTTGGATTTTTGGATGGAAGGAGGATGGGTGGGAAGGAAAGAACATCCATGCACAAGCAACAAATTACATCTTTAATCCATTTTTAGGTGTTTGGTATTGGTAGGGGGATTAAATGATTTGTGATTCAGTTGACTGGTTAGGATAATAGGATAAAAAAGAGGAGTGGTAGAAATGGGTTTTGATGGAGTAGTGGGAGGGACGTTGTTAGTGTTAGGTTTATTAACCTAAGCCTAAATGACCTGGATTTCAATGAAGGGAGATGGGTTCACGAATTTTGTGTTCATGGATACCAAGGCCTTTGCCTCAATGTTTCATATTATCAAACATATTTTTGGTTATAGGATATGAAGTGTATGGGGAATATGATTTCATGCGGTCATCGTGAGACTGGGGGGTTGTAGTGTTTTCATCCGCTAATAGGCCAAACTTAACAAAGAATGGGAGGTGAGATTTTTTTATTTTTGGTTGGTGATGGATGTTCGGATATACTATGAGATTTGGATGGTTTAAAATGTTCATATGTCGAGTGGGTTTTGGATGATAGACGATGGTTATGGATAGGATTGGGATGAAAATGTGGTGATAGATAGGTACAAGGATAATAATTCCTTAGTTAATGAGGTGTTATACATAAGACCTAAATTACATGAAATGATTGGTCGAATGTCCATGGGTGTGATGGAATTCACAATAATAGTGTTCCTTATACAAATATGGTTTAGGAAGTTTTTTATTATGTGATCTTATTGGGGGATGGATGATCATGTTGAAGGTTTTTAGACATTGGAAGATGGTGGTTAAAGATTATCCTAAAGGAGTGAATTTGTTTAGGTTAAATGGTTTTGATGGGGTAGGAAGTAATGGTTTGGAAGGAGTATGAAGTAAAGTTATGGGATTGGGTGGATAGTGATATTTGTTGGTTGATTTGGATTAATGAGTTGGATTATATTGTTATGACTTAGAAGAGGAAGGGGATGGATTAGGCTTGGGTGTCGAAGTGGATGTTTGGGGATTGGAAGTCAAAGTATATTTAGTTGATTTTGGATTGGTTTGAATAAGTGGTTTTTGAGGTAGATGGTTTTGGTTTAGGATTAGATTGTTTGGTATTTATAGATGTAGATGAAGGGGATGGGAAAGATTGAGATGAAGGGGATGGGTGTGATATGGGAGTTATATTAAATTTGAGTGATGTTAAGGATGAAGGATATTTTGGGAGATGGGTGTGGTGTGGGAACCACATTGGACTTTGTAAATTTAGGGAATGAAGTGGATGAAGGTGGAATAGGATCCTCATTAGATTGGGTAGGATATGGGGTGGGGAGAGGATAAGGATTGTGTGTTTTAGGTTTGGGATTTTGTGACTTAGGAGTCACTTTATATGTTTTAGGATTGGGGGATGGTTGGGAATAAGTAGGATTAGAGGATAGGATGGTGTTATGTTTAGGTGACGAAGGGCTTAAGATAGGATTAGATGTGGATGATGACAGTGGTGTAGGAGACACATTAGATGATTTAGGATTATGGTTAGAAGGGGATGGAGAGACGTAGGAGTCACAGTGGATGAGATAGTATTTGGCTTAGGTGACGGATGGGGTGAAATAGGCTTAGAGGCTAAATTTGATGGTGGATTAGGGGATGTGGGACTATCTAGGAGAAATTTTGTAGGAGTGGATTGGGATGATGAAGATGTCGAGGGTGGAGGACTGAGATGGGATGTGGGAGATGATAATTTTGACTTAATTTTTTGGGGTTGTCATGGATATGTGAATGGGGATCGATGATATGTTTTACAATGATTGGATTTAAGAGTTGAGGTTTTGGAAGATTGTGTATTATTTTTATGAGTTTTGATGGGATGAAGATGTAGGTCATGATGATCGATATGGTATTTGGAGGTTGTTTCTTGTGATGGTTATATGGGTTTGGGATTGGTGGCTAGATTAGCAAGGACATAAAAGAGGTCCTCTCTATCTAGGTAAAAGTTAGTGATGTGGTAAAATTTGATGTAATTGGCTTATAGGGATAGTGATTTATGTTGTTTGGGTCGAGGTGTGAATTGATATGATTTGGGTTCCTCAAGGAGGACATTAATAGGGTGAGGGATATGAATCGTAGAAAGGGAAAATTGTGTATGGGGTTGATTGGCATATGATGGTTTAGGAGGTGATTGGTTGATACATGAATTAAGATTGGTTATTTGTTGATTGAGTTTTTGGATTGTTTTCAGGATGTTAGGATCAACATGAGATGGTTGATTTAGATGGTGAGGAGAGGATTGGTTGAAGTAAGATGTTAAGTTTGAGATTTTTTTATTAAGGTGTCGGATAGTGTGTGGGATAAAGTGAGATGGTTGACTTTTATGGGTGGGGGATGATGGGATAGCTTGGTTGATGGATTTAGAGAAGAGGTAAGGGTTTGAATATTGGTTTAGAGAGGATGTGGATTGAGGATAAAAGGCCATGGTTAAATAGGATATGTGGGGGATTAGTTTTGGATTAGGATTTTGGATTAAATATGGTGATGGAATTAGACTTGGGATTCTTGTTTGATTAGAGATATTGAATTATAACGATGTTTGATTAATTAAAATTTTAAGGTGATGGGATGGTTAAGGGTGTCCACAAATAAGCAAAAAACATGAATCACACACCCTAACTAGTTAAGTGGGATTGCAATCAAGATATATCACACTTTCAATACCACACACCAACGATGGTACCAAAATTGGATCTCCACCTATGTTTTAATGTGGGTCGGTTAGCGAGTGATCTTGGGGAGTGCAACCTCCTTGCACTATAGCTTAATATGCAGCCAAAAGGTTTCCTATTCTAGGTTAAAGAAGCTCTCTAGGGGAGTCCTCGATATACCTTGTAGTACGTGGGGTCCAATTCTATGTTGCAAGTATTTTTTCTAAGGCATGGGTATTAGGACGTGGAATCCCCTCACTTCACATCACTCTTAAAACAAGAAATTTATTAGCCAATAACAACAATTGTCCAATAATTTATATACCCCACTGGAACACAGGGTGTATCTACATGTCTCGAGATGAATCCCATGGTCACAAGACCCCTAGGACTATGGAAAGTGTGCGGATATCAATTCCATGTCGCGTTGCCCCTACAAAAGAAAAATGGGAAGGCTCGCCACTTTTTATCCTCAAGATCGTCCTAGGATGTGAGAGGAGAGAATACACAGTTTTACCTTTGGTATGAACAAAAAACAAAGAGGAACACACAAAAAGGATAATAAATGCAAAATAATGGATGCAAGATAAAACAATTGAAAATTATGTAATGGGATATTCAAGAGGAGGCCCTGCAAAACCAAGGATTACTAGTTTTTTTATAACCCCAAATGGCTTGGACTAAATGAGCCAAAAAAAAAGGATTAGTAGTTTCAGATTGAGTTTTATCTTTGGTAAGCATAGGAAGCTACACACAAAGTGTCAGTAGTTTGGAACAAGAAAACATAACTTAATGCGTAGTTAAAATATAAATATTTAGGAAAATGAAAACCATGAATAAATTTTCTTACAAAATAATAAATTAACACTTTGAATGCATAGATATTTGAATACCTTTCCAAGATTAAAAAAATGAATTCGTTTCGAGTTCAGGATAAAAAATTATGGCTCTCAAAAGGTAGGAAAAAAAAGTAAAATAAATGTGCCAAAACACAGAAAATGCACCAATTCAGCACATATGTGCCACTTTACATGCAAATAAACCAATTTACCTACAAATGTGTTATCCTATGTAAAAATACAATGTTCTCTATGCAAATGTGTTGTCTTGTATGCAAATGTGATGTTATATTAGAAAATGCCTTGATATAGCTACATATGTGTTGTTAACAGGTCAAATGTGTTGATACAGGAGATTGTTACAAAAATTTCCAATTTTAAGGTGAAAATCTCAATGAAAATTTTCCAAATTTGAACATCTTGTTTCTAGTAGGGAATGCTACTAAAAATAGTCACAATGTTTGGGGGTAATCCCCACGGTGGGCACCAAAATGTAGACAAAAAAAGGAGTTAGCATGCAAATGAAAACCAAGAAATTAACCAAAGTAATTCCTAAACTAACACTTCTAATTACTACCTTAGATAGAACAAGATGGAAAAAGAGGAGAATATAATACCTACACTTACCTACAAGTTGCAAAACTCCTTATTTGATGTGTTGGATTTACTCTTGATAGATTATTGATTGAACTTGGTTTCTTGCTTTAGATTTTAGAGACACTTGGGCAACACCTCCCCTTATTTTTCCTTTGATTTCTTGATGAGAGATGAAGGATGAATCCAGCGTGCTACATACATTACATAGTTTGACCATTTCCTGATGACGCACTCTCATTTTTAGTTCATTCTTGACTATTGAGAGGGCATACTAAATGAACCTCCCTGCATATAACTCTATTAACTCGGTGGGCACACATTTATCCTATCATCGATTTTGAATTCCATTCCATCCATCCACAACATACTACATTTGATGGTTACATTTACTCTTGTTTGGACTTGTCTTTAAATGTTCGCAAGTTACTATACATGTTAGATAAATATCTTGTATGTAATTATCTTGCCATACACACATGCACGTTCACATCCTTTTCTAGTTGTGATCATAGATATAGAGCTTCCACATGCATCACCAATGCTTCACACATAACCTATTGGGGGCATTCACATTCATACATCATAGGTGTTATAGTTTCATTTTGTACTTAGCACTTTCTATTATCATGTTATACATGTTTTGACATACTGGCTATTTTTATAACATGTTAACAAATGCTTCATGTGTAACATTTGTTATAAAGGGATATTTTTTTCATACTTGTTTGTTTGTTTTCTTTTATTTGTTATTGTTTCCAGGTTTTTCCCTTTTTTTGTGTACACACTTGCTTGTTTGTGGCTGTGGACATCTAAAATGTCAACATGATTAATTAGAATTAATTTGTCCCGAATATCCCAACATCATCCATATAATAATTAATCACAATATTAATTATTATTATTATTAATCCATTTTTATCATATTTACTCTTTATCACTTATCATTTTATCTTATCATTTCATCATTAATCCTTTAAATCCATTATATATCCCATTTTATCATTAATCACTTTAATTTCCTTATTATATCATATTATTATCATAATCCTTCATTAACATTTTAGAGGAATTTAATATTCCTACATCTCACGTACCACCTATTCTACACATCCCCACACCTAGCCTTTCCATCAAATCACATCCCTAATCATATTTATTTAACCTAATCTAATATTAATCTAATCACATCCTCACACCTCTAAATTTAGAGGCTTCTATTTCTAGAAGCATCTCTAAACTTCCCTCCATTTAAAAATTCAAATAAACCTCTCACCCTCCATTGAATCCTCCATCCAAACATGAATCCTCCACCCTTGATCTCAATCCAACATGGCTTCATCTTAGCCATTGAATCCTCCACCCACAAAATATAAATTGAACTCTCATCTTCCATGAGAGAAAGCTTTGAAAAAGTCACAAATTCATATCAAAGCTCTTCCATTTTTATCACTCAATCAATCCATCCACTCTATCAATTCATCCTAAATTGTCACTGTATCATTCCTTCAATCCTTATTGTTTTTCTAGCTGTAATATATGTTTTCCCATTATTTAGGTATGCTTCTATCATTTTCTCTTTTCTAACCTCACCTTTTCCCACTCATCATTTCTCTCTTTTAGCTGAGAGAAGGTTATCTTTTTCTAGATGCAAACATGATCCTCTCAACATACCTTTATTTCTTAGCACTTTTGCTTTATCCACATAGTTTACAATTGTGACATGAATATGCATATCCCTTCCCCCATCTCTCATCTTACTAATTGTACTTGCTTGTTTTATTTTCCCTTTCCATTGTAGCCTTCTCCCTAATATTTTATCCCTTTGATAATTATATTTTATAATTATCATGTCATTCTCTCTCTTAGACTATCATTTTACTATTGACTTTCCTCTCTATCAACTCCTGATGCTTTTGTAATAGTTCTTTTATCACTTGTGTGCATGTCTTAGCCTCTTCTAACTTACTTTGTAGTTCATTTTATCTCTCGTCTATGTTATGAAGTGTTTCTCGTAATTATTTTAGAAGGTACGACCTATTGGTCTCTGATCCCCATTTGTAGTGGTTGATTTCCTAGTGAGATATATTCCTCCATAATGCCCATATTAGTTTTGGTAACCATTATACCTTGTCTTGAACCCTTACTCATGGCCCTTACATAAAATAGTAGATAACTGGTCTAACCCTGCCTTTGTTTTAGAGTGAAGATGTTAATAATCCTTTAAAATACCAAACTATCATGATCAATCACCTCTTCAAAATTATTTTTGGATCATGATAGAACACAATATTAGCAATTAGTCTTAGTAAAGTCTTCATGGAGATAAAATACCTTCCAAAACACTATGCAGTAAAGAACCATGTTAATTTTTTCCTTGATTCCCTCTTCTAAACATCCCATTATATCATATATCATTTTGTGAGAATGATTAAGTATGATGCATAACATAAGAGATCCTAGTCGAATGAAATAGTAGGCTTGTACCATGCCATCTTTCACAATTTTGATAGCTCTAACACCAAATATATATATGAAATGAAAAAAAAACTTGAAAGATCAAATGATGAAGAACCAATATCTACTAAATTTTGATCTCCCAAATAAAATATTAGTTGACAATTACTTCACAATTATTTACATGAAATCTAGTTACCACCATATCCTGATCCATCCTAAATAAATCATGGATAAATATTACAAGACACGAGAATGATCGTTCAAATGAGTTAGTTATGAATTTCTACTTGAACAATAAACCGATCAAATTTATGTATATGATGGATATATACTTCATCCATTCCTAAAATCTTTAATCATTTTCTAATTGGTTGAAATCCTCATCTTTAGTAAGGATTGATATTAGCACGTTAATAACATCTGATGCATCTTACAACCTTTAAAAAAATAATATTTGTACAAAAAATTTGGTAATTATTCATTTGGAGTAACAAAGATTCATTACACATGCTACATCAACATTAAAATTATAGCTATACATGCATATTAAAAATATAATTGTGATTTAGTATTTGATTACTCCATACTACCTTAAATAATTTCTTAGTCATTTTAGACATTGTGTGTAAATTTAGATAATAGTTTCATCCTTGATTTATTATATATGTCCTATCTCATCAACTACATAATGCACGTCAAATCCAATGTTGATTGGACCAATGCATGGTAAAAAATTTTTGAGTTAGTAAGATTATTCCTCTACATACTATTTTATATCACAATGCATGAAATTTCCTAAACCTTTTGAGATTCACACTAAGGCATCCAAATATGCATTTGGTATCCAGTAGTCATGCAACAAGGAAATTAAGTTGATTACTAAGTTTAGATACATTCGATGACATGGTAAAAATTTACTCCACGTGATAATTTTGTTATGTGGTATTTTGTAAGATAATAAAATAAAAAGGAAAGTGGGAAAATGGGAAAGTAGGTTTTAGACCAAAGTAATCAATAATAGATCATTATGTCACACTCAAGCACTTAGTTGAAAACGTCTGGAATACAAATGAAAAATTATATTATTGTTTAGTATATTTCAAGAAGGACATCATGAAGTCGTATCTAAATACAATTAAGTTGGTCAAATTAATATTATTGTTTACTAGATAGTAAGTTATTTATCAACTTAAAATATTTTAATATATTCATGTTCCTAAATAAGCTCTTATATATTAAATCATTCATGAATGGTGTAATCACATGTGTATGTTAATTTTTTTACAAAAAAAAATTATGGACACGGATCATGATGCGCAACAATATGTTGAAGTGATAACAAAAGTTATGTAATTACTTCCCAAGAAAAATGTGAAACACTTGGTGAAGATGGATTTCTAAAAATTAAAAAAAATTCCCAACAAGAACCACTATCGCGAAAGAAACTAATAAAAAATGTAGAGATAATATATGGTGAATTTGTTAATTTATCTATAGTTGTTGGAGCACTTTTTTTGGTTACATTCTTGAATCAAATTGATATGAAGGAAACATTAGAATTTTTGGGTGTTGATTTTGGACGGGAAAAATCAAAACGTATGGAAGAATACTTTGTTGGGAATGTTTCTAAAGGAATAAGTTCTTTGGGTACAAAAACTAGGTCTGTTGATAAGAGTATTTCTCATAGAACAATATTAACTTCAGTTTTAAGTGAAGATACGACAAAGAATCATCATGTTACCATTTTTTCTAAGGCATTGGGTGTATCTATAAAGACACTCAGTAGGTATGCAAAAAGGAGGAAGACATTGGATGGTTGTACTGTGGAAGGAAATTGGGAACTAATGTGTAGAAATCCACATTCTGATAAAATAGAGGATACTATTGTGAAGGTAGTTTCTGATTTTTGGACTGAGAGTACTCGTCCTTCTCCAAATGTGAGGGATGTTTTAAAACACAGGATATCTCGCAATAACTATGATGAACATATAAAACATTGGTTCGAAATAACTCAAGGTGAGATGTACATAAATTTTATAGAAGAACATCCAGATGTTAAGATTGGACAATAAATGTTTGAGAATTTGAAGCCTTAGTATGTGCGAGATTATAAAGTCCTTGACACATGTTGTTGTTGATATCACCCTGAGTTTGATTTTCACTATCAGGTAAAAAAATAAATTATATTACATATATATTAAGGTTTGATTTCATTTATATCTATATATTAGAAATTTGATTAAATTTTGTTTTTTTAGATGTGCTTTACAATTAATGTATTTCAAAATGTATGTTTTTTCAGGTGTATAGAAAGTTATGGGAAGCACCAAATGGTCCTAAAAATTACCACCCTACACGTGTCAGTTAATTCATATATTATATTCTTTGTAAAATATCTGATGATCATGTCGACGATCATATGGCTTGCATCAAAGGTGTATGTGACAAGTGTGGGGACTTGAAATTATTGCCAAAAAAAAAATTAATATTTGGACATATTTCAAATGGTGGCTTGCAAGAGGTGATTAATGTGTGTGTGTGTGTGTGTGTGTGTGTGTGTGTGTGTGTGTGTGTGTGTGTGTGTGTGTGTGTGTGTGTGTGTGTGTTTAAATTTGGATGTACATGTTTTATTTTAATTTTATGTTTGTTGCAAATGAATATGACAATTTTTCCATGGTGTATTGATTTTACAGGTTCAAATACATAAAATATTCAACACGGCTTGGAAAATATGCAACCAGGTTGGATTTGGTAGAAGAGTAAATCCCCATTGCTACATTCATGCAAAGTTTCTGAATTTTAATTAATATGTATATTAAACATTATCACTATGCAAAGTGGCGGGCTACACAATTCAAGACTAATAGAGACACATTTCCTATTGGTTCCATATTGTTCGTGGTTGATTTTACTGATAATTACTCATTTTATCAGACAAAAATAAATTCAAACATGGTATTATCATACATACCAGGTTAGCATCATGGTTCAAGTATTTTATAGGCATACACAATTGGATTTGGATGGGGTTGAAAGTACATATGTGAAGTGAATGATCAATAAGGAGTATCACTTCTATATAAGGGAATCAAAGGAACATGACACCCACTTTGTGTAGCATTTTTTTGGTTTTTCCTTTCAATATCTTCATCAGTGAGGATTAAAAATACATCAACATTTTGTTTGGTTGGATGGTTTTGCATCACAATTCAAATGCTCTTGCTCTTTCTTTGCACTCAGTTTCTATCATTGTCATCACAAAATACCTCATTTATGGAGTTTTTTTTAGAGTGGTCATGGGAAGGGAGAACACGATGGTGTGGGTGCATGCATCAAACATGCTCTAAAGAAACAAATCTTTGATTATGAGGGAGATTGATTGATTGATGCCCACACCATTGTAGAATGGTGTAAGAAACATTTTCCAATTTAAGCTTCAACCTCACAGGATTTAACCTCACACACTTCAACCTCACAGGCTTCAATCTCATAGGATTCAACCCCATATAGAGTGTTTTGGGAGATAACAAGTATTTTAATTTAAAACATGTATGTATCTTTATGTGATTTATTAACTACAAGTTACAAACTTTAAAAAAAAAAAATCTTAATTTTGATATTTGTTTTAAAGTTTATTGATTTTGAGCATGATTAATTAAATTTATTGATTGAAGGACAAAGTATGGATGTGAAAGGATTCCTAATTCTAGGTCTTTACACTCTGTGATGACTATGGATAGTAATAACTGGACAATATGTTCAAGGGATTATTCTTTTTTTGTTATGAATGCATGAACAAATCATATTCAAAGTGAAATAGTAAAAACATGGGTATGTAGGTGAGTGGAAGAAAGTTTTTTTAGTTTTGGATGACACATATGGATCAGGTCATGATGATAGTTTTGAAGATGTGCCATTAATTTCACCTGATTATGGCCACACATCTAGATGGGTTAAACAAGGTATGTTTTATTTAAAAGGATTGTATAATTTGATCATTGAATGAATGTGTGTGTGTGTGTGTGTGTGTGTGTGTGTGTGTGTGTGTGTGTGTGTGTGTGTGTGTGTGTGTGTGTGTGTGTGTGTGTGTGTGTGTGTGTGTGTGTGTGTGTGTGTGTGTGTGTGTGTGTGTGTGTGTGTGTATGTATATGTATGTATGTATAATTTATAATATACGGATCATTGAATATTTCTTTTCATTTTTTTGTAGGTGATTTATTTACAGTCAATGCTGAAGAAGACAATATTGAGAAAGTGGAGTACTACTTTATGTGTTTCACAGAAGAGAGAACAAAGCTAACATGTGAAATAACAAGTGAGGAGACAACATTTTATATTGGCTCAGTTGTAATGTAGGGAACATATTTACAACAAGTGAAATCCCTCCAAAGTGGGATTCACTTTTTTGATTATAAACCAAACAAAAAGGTGTATCATTACACCCATCACATAATTACTACAAGGTTACAATTGTAGTAGGTGAAGACTAAAAGTGGTCACCGTAAAAAATGGAGACTACATGTAGAAGACCATGAAAAACATTTACAAGTCATTGAATAATGAGTTGAGCCACTTGGTATTGTATAGAAGGACCTAGAATATTATATATTGATGTCTTCCAGGAATGGAATATTTTATCTATTTTATTTTTCATTTGGCATACATATTTAACAAATTTCTTGCTATGATATTAAGGATGGATTCATTAATGATGTAATTTTGTTCCCTAGTATCTCCAATAATATTCTTTCCATATATATCAATGTTTTTATCATGAAGGATTTGGATACTTGAACTATATATATAAAATGAGTTAAAAAACTTGGTGCTAGGTCTACTTAACATATCTTGTATTGATGGTGGGGTAAGTGCATGAAGTTGGGGGGCTAAAAAGTGGACAAGAATCCAATAAAAATCAAAACGCGCTCGCGTTTTAGTTTTCTTGACTCGGGAATCACCAAAGCATAACGCGTACGCATTACATAACGTGTACGTGTTACATAACACGTGCATGTTATGTTGACTATAAACAAAAATAAATAGGCTCGAGCCTCTATCATTTTACCTCCCTCAAAAGTGAGTTTCAGAGCTTGTTCATACCCTCACATTTTTCCATTCAACTGGATCTCAAGCTCAAAGGATCATTTTTGGATCAGTGGGAAGATCTAAATCAACGATGGCACCACAGAGAAGAGGTAAGCACAATTCTTTTCTCAAAATTGCATTGAAATATGATAATTATAGATTAAAATTTGAATTGAGTACATATTTTTTATTGTTACAGTTAGAGGTTGAGGGAATTAATCACAACCAAACCCTGTTATTCGTGACATCCCTCCCGACACTCCTATAATTGTTCAACATCCCTTGGGTAGTCAAGAAGATTTAGCAGCCCAAATAGTTGAAAAAAAAAATGAAATTGAGGATTTAATCAAAACAATGAGGGATGCATAATCTACAAACCCCCACCGCGCCTCTCTTGCAAACACATTGGAGGCATTCCTTGTTCAAATTGACACGGAAACAGGGCAAATTGATCATTAGACAACTTATAGAGAGGGTTGTAGGGTTTATTATTCCAACAAATTGTCATATGTGGATGTAAAGAAAAAATAAATTTCAAAAGAACTCATATGTACCTTATTCACAGACCCCTACACTAATATTATTGTTTCGTTGACATGTAAACGATTTCCCATCCATTGGTACAATCATAATTTGATTAGAAACAATTTTTGGGACCGATGGTGGATGGTGTTTGATTTTCCACCTTGTAATAACAATGAGATGCCACTATACTTTCTGAGGAAACTCTATTACAAGTTTATCCTCAATGAGATCCCAAATTATTTTGATTTCTGAGATTTCTGGGGCTGAGGAAAAGGATCTAGACAGGATCGACCAAGTGCACAACATGCACCTATTCAACAGGGTAGATTCCCCGCATAGAATCCACCTCACCCTGAGATTGTCCCACAAGCAGTGAAGGAGACAGTAGAGATTGATACACTCCACGTGCTTCAGGGGCTATCTGCGACCCTTGTTCGACATACGAGGGAGATTTATGAGCCAGATGCTCACGGAGGTACATAGATTATTCCTTCAAGGAGTACTAGCATGAGGCCACATTTTTGCTCCTCATGTGGTAGCATATGTTTGGGGCCCGAGGAGGATGATACTTTCATGCGTACTAATTTTGGTGCACCTGGTGGTAGGGGTGAACATGATAATGTCACTATGTCAGATGTCCTTTTGAGTGAGACATTTGGATTACATTCATTGGCGTCACCTTCACAGATAAATTTGTTATGTTTTGTTATGTGTGTTACAAAAAGTTTGGAGTACCTGATTTACTTATATATGTTAAATTTTTGAAATAATTATATTGTACATGTACATGCATTGATATTACAGCACGCGGGAGGCGCAACTTCATCCCGACCACAGGCAATGAGCACCATGCATACACATACATTCACAGAGGTAATTTAGAATGTTAATTATGTAAAATTTTCACATACGTGTGTGTGTGTGTATTTGCATGTGTGTGTGTGTGTATATATATATATATATATATATATATATATATATATTAGTTTTGAAGTCAAATATATGTATGTTCTTGTATTTCCATCTAACTCACATGATATACATGTTTGATAAAGATGTTGACTTCACTAAACACCCCACCAACTCTACGACAAGTAGATAAAGGTGTTTCCGTTGCGATTTCATCTACGCAGCAAATCACTGAGGTATTCAAACAACACGTAAATTTTGTTAAATTTCTCATGTAATTCATATGATGTTAAATTACATGTTAGTAATGTCTTTCATTGTAGAATTATTAAATTATGTTAATAATGACCTTCATTGTGTGTATGTAGGAGTTACCTGTGACATAGCGCAGCCCTGTTCATTTGATTCACATGCGTGGCAGGGTAAAAATAATAGTTCTATATTGATAAAATTAGTTAAAATATTGTCATTATGTAGATACATGTACTTAGCTCTATTTTCTCTAATTCTGATGTTAGGTTTTCTAATCTTATGTGTATGTAGGGAACTTCAACCCCCTCCATTTTGAATTCGAGGGCACAAACTCGTCCATCTTGTCGTCTTCCTACCCCTGTTCGTACTGCAGGAGCTCCCGATGACTCATCTGAGCGTGAGATGAAAATTCGGAGTGATCAACAACTTGCGGTAAGTTTGTGTATTTATGTAAATACTTTCATTCTAGCATGGTCTTAAATGCATGTTAAAAACATACATAAATTAAGTTTTGACAAAAAAACATTGTTTGCATTTACTGGTGAGTATTCAGCGGAAGAGGACTCAAAGCATGGGCTCAGACGATCCAAAGTCATCTCATGGATCTCCATCTTTTCCTAAGGGAGGGCCTTCTTCGAGCAAGGTCAAGAGAGGGATAGATTTTTATGAGTAGGAAATATATATGTCTTACATGACATTCTTTTTGTATGCCTATGTGCATGGCATTGTATGTAAGCCTATATGGCATTTGAACTTGATGGTATATGACCTATTTGGGCATTTTTGTATTTATTATGCACATTAAAATACTATTTGGAACTTGATAATTTTGTATGGGACCTTACATTTCTGAGATTATTTTCGCATGAATCTAATATGATGTGCAATTGATAATATTTAAGCAATATTTTTTCATTTATTGGTGATGTACATGTACTAGCATTTTTAATGTATAATATGCATCAAACTTTGGAAATTAATATTTATATAATGTATGTATATAAAGAGTTACCTAATCTGAGTAATTATTCATTCAATTTATCAATGTGTATGTGTGTATTTACCTTACTTGCGCTTCTTCTTGCTCATGGTCTCTTTGTACTGGTTCCTATCTTATCATGCACTTACTACATTCTTCTATGCTTCATAGTCTTCTCCCCTAGTTAAAACACCCGACAGTCATCACAATTTGATGCCTTTCATCTGTTGATATTTTGAGAATGTCTCTCCATATACATTACTCCAATACTTGAGAATGACTCCAGATGCAACGACATTTTGATTCTGACACTCAATGATTCTTGATTATCTAATCCTGTCCAATTTGTGTTACTACCTTTAAATTTGTAGGCATTTCAAGTTATTTGGAAATCACATCACACCCCTTCACTAGGCTTGATGACTACCTCTATCCTTTTTAAGGTGCTTTTGAAAGCATCCATGAGTTTATCATAACATAAATTATCAATGAATGGACGGTCACTAAGCTGTAGGCCAACTGACTCCCATCCAGAACTAAATAAGAAATATTTACTAGGAAATTGATAACTCCCATGTGTTCTTAGACATACCCCTATCAAATTCATTCTTAATCCAATCTAGTTATTCAGGGCTCTTAAGTGACTATGCCCGGACGGGGTAACCCTACACTGACTCAGACTACACTATTTTACACATTTACAAATAATAGAACAGTGAGAGAACCAGATGGAGACAAAGGAAACCACGAGAGAATTTCATAGAAGGGCCCTGATGTGGAGCTTTCGGATCTGACGAGATGTCTCTAGGTGCCATGAAGTCCGAGAAATCAGTTGTCGAAGATATGGCGTGTTTGGGCCTCAGGGCTCTTAACTGACTACACCCGGATGGGGTAGCCTGAAAGCACGGAGAGCGTAGGGAACCAAAAAAAAGCCTCCACTAGCATTCACCAAGCCACCCTGATGTGTTAGCATAGTTGGTTCGGTCCCATGAGCTTCCGTTTGAAAACTACAGCCTTTGGCAGCCCTACACTAACTCAAATTGCATGATTTCTCATGTTTTCAAACAATAAGACAACGAGAGAACTAGATGGAGACAGAGAAAACCGTGAGAGAATTTCATAAAGGGCCCTAACATGGAGCTCTCAGATCTAAAAATATGCCTCTAGGTGCCACGGAGTCTGAGAAATCACATGTCAAAGATATGGCGTGTTTGGGCCTCAAGGCTCTTAAGCGACTATGCTCGGATGGGGTAGCCCAAAATCATGAGGAGCATAGGGAATCAAAACAAATCCTCCACTAGTGTTCACCAGGCCATTTGGACGTATTGGCGTAGTTTGTTTGGTCCCACATGCTACCGTTTGCAAAATACAACATCTCGCAACCTTACACTGACTTAGACAACACTATTTCGGTGCGTTTGCAAACAATAACACAGCTAGAGAACCAAATGGAGACGGTGAAAACCACGATATTATTTTGTAGAGGGACCCGACATGGAGCTCTAGGTGCCACGGAGTCTAAGAAATCACTCGTTGAAGATATGGCGTGTTTGGGCCTCCGGGCTCTTAAGCGACTACGCCCAAACGAGGTAGCCCAAAATCATTGGCAACATTGGGAACCAAAATGAATGCTCCATTAGTGTTCATTAGGCTATATAGATGTGTTGGCCCAGATGGTTTGGTCCCACAAGATTCCATTTGCAAATTACAGCCTCTGGCAGCTCTACATTGACTCTCACTGCACTATTTCTCACGTTTGCAAACAATAGGACAGTGAGAGAACCGGATGGAGATGAAGAAAACCATGAGAGTATTTTGTAAAGGGCCCCAATATAGAGCTCTCAGATCTGACGAGACATCTCTAGGTGCCACGGAGTATGAGAAATCACATGTCGAAGATATGGCATGTTTGGGCCTCAGGGCTCTTAAGCGACTACGCCCAGACGGGGTAGCCCGAAAGCACAGGGAGCGTAGGGAACTAAAACGAATCCTCCACTATTATTCACCAAGCCACCTCGATGTGTTGACATAGTTGGTTTGGTCCCACGAGCTTCTATTTGCAAACTACAGCCTCTGGCAGACTTACACTGACTCAGACTGCACTATTTCGCATGTCTGCAAACAATAGGACAACGAGAGAACCGGATGGAGATGGAGAAAACCATGAAAGGATTTCATAGAGAGCCCTAACATGGAGCTCTTAGATCTGACGAGATGTCTCTAGGTGCCACGGAGTCCGAGAAATCATATGTCGAAGATATTGTGTGTTTGGGCCTCAGGGCTCTTAAGCGACTACGCCCGGATGGGGTAGCTCAAAAGCACGGGAAGTGTAGGGAACCAAAATGAAGAATCCACTAGTGTTCACTAGGAAATTTGGAAGTTTTGGTGAAGTTAGTTCAGTCCCACACATCGAAGATACCATTTGCAAAATAAAGCATCTAGCAGCCTTACACTGACTTAGACTACACTATTTCAAGCGTTTGTAAACAATAGGACAACGAGAGAACCAAATGGAGATGGAAAAAACTGTGAGAGGATTTTTTAGATTACCCTGACATGGAGCTCTTGGATTTGATGAGATGTCTCTAAGTGGCACGGAGTTCGAGAAATCACCTGTCGAAGATATGGCGTGTTTGGGCCTCAAGGCTCTTAAGCGACTACACCTAGACGAGGTAGCCCGAAAGCACGGGGAGCGTAGGGAACCAAAATGAATCCCCACTAGTGTTCACCAAGCCACCCCCAACGTGCTGGCATAGTTTTTTTCATCCCACGAACTTCAATTTGTAAACTACAGCCTCTAGAAGCCCTACACTGACTTAGACTGCACTATTTCATGTGTTTACAAACAATCAGATAGCGAGAGAACCGGATGGAGATGGAGAAAACCCTAAGATAATTTCGTAGAGGGCCTCAACATGGAGCTCTCAGATCTGATGAGGCATCTCTAGGTGCCACAAAGTTTGAGAAATCACCCTTCAAAGATATGGTGTGTTTGGGCCTTAGGGCTTTTAAGCAACTACGCTCGGACGGGGTAGTCTGAAACCACAGGGAGCGTAGGGAACCAAAAAAAAGTCTCCACTAGCATTCACCAAGCCACCCTGATGGTTGGCGTAGTAGGTTTAGTCCCACAAGCTTCTTTTTGCAAACTACAGCCTCTGGCAGCCCTACACTGACTCAGATTGCACTATTTCTCGCATTTACAAACAATAGCACAACGAGAGAACCGGATGGATACGGATAAAACCACGAGAGGATTTCGTAGAGGGCCCTGGCATTGAGGTCTCAGATCTGACAAGATGTCTCTAGGTGCCACGGAGTCTGATAAATCACTTGTCAAAGATATGGCATGTTTGGGTGAAAGGGCTCTTAAGCGACTACGCCCAGATGGGGTAGCCCGAAAGCACCAATGTTCAATGATTTTGCCATATGATGAAACTATGTAGACTATGAACTTAGTGTTTTTGGGAATTGTGGAAGGATCACAACTTAACTGGAATGGAAGATCTATGTGATGTTGTTGATAGAATAATGGATATTCTTAAGGAAAACATGCCAAGTTGATTATTGTTTATTAATCCCAGCTGCTTCAACTTCACAAATCAAACCAGGTAGTTCCAAAAATAGCATACTGGCAAGAAAAACTGTAATGAAGTATTGATAATTGAGCCTGAAACTCGTTTAGAATTTTAATTTATTTTTTGATTGAGCATTCACCCATAGTTTTTTTTTTTAAGGGAGAAATTCATTTTATATGTGAGAAATAGAATGTTGATTTAGTCTATTACTCTGACTATTTAGGTTAAATTTATGTAGTCTACATTCGTCTCTCACGGTTTTCGTCGTCTCCATCTACTTCTCTCGTTGTTCTAATGTTTGCAAATGCAAGAAATACTGCAGTTTGAGTTAGTGTAGGTTGCCAGAGGCTGTATTTTGCAAACAGGAGCTCGTGGGACCGAACCAACTACGCCAACATGTCAGGGTGGCCTAGTGAATGCTAGTGGAGGCTTTTTTCGGTTCCCTACGCTCCCCGTGCTTTCGGGCTACCTCATTCAGCCGTAGTCGCTTAAGAGCCCTGAGGCCCAAACACGTCATATCTTTGACATGTGATTTCTCAAACTTTGTGGCACCTAGAGACATCTCGTTAGATCTGAGAGCTCCACGTCAGGGCCCTATACAAAATCCTCTCGCGGTTTTCTCCATCTCCATCTGTTTCTCTCGTTGTTCTATTGTTTGCAAATGCGCGAAATAGTGTAGTCTAAGTCAGTGTAAGGCTGCTAGATGTTGTAGTTTGCAAACGGAAGCTCATGGGACCGAACCATCTACGCCAACACGTCCAAATGGCCTGGTGAATGCTAGTGGAGGTTTTTTTTTGGTTCCCTACACTCCTCGTGCTTTCGGGCTACCTCGTCCGGGAGTAGTCGCTTAAGAGCCTAGGCCCAAACACGCCATATCTTCGACATGTGATTTCTCAGAATCCGTGGAATTTAGAGACATCTTTTCATATCCAAGAGCTGTACATTGAGGCCCTCTATGAAATTCTCTCATGGTTTTATCCATCTCCATCCAGTTCTCTCGTTGTCCTATTGTTTGCAAACGCAAGAAATAGTGCAATGAGAGTCAGTGTAGGGTTGCTAGAGGCTGTAGTTTGCAAACGCAAGCTCGTGGGACAAAACCGTCTGGGCCAACACATCGGGGTGGCCTGGTGAACACTATTGGAACATTTTTTTTGGTTTCCTACGTTTCTCATGCTTTCGGGCTACCCCATCTGGGCATAGTCGCTTAAGAGCCATGAGGCCCAAACATGCCATATCTACGACGGGTGATTTCTCAGACTCCGTGGCACCTAGAGATGTCGCGTTAGATATGAGACCTACATGTTGGGTCCCTCTAAAAAATTCTCCCACAATTTTCTCCATCTCCATCCGATTCTCTTGTTGTGCTATTGTTTGCAAACACGAGAAATAGTGCAGTCTGAGTCAATGTAGGGTTATCAGAGGCTGTAGTTTACAAAAGGAATCTTATGGGACTGAAATGTCTAGGCCAACACATCTATGTGGCCTGGTGAATGTTATTGGAGGATTCATTTTGGTTCCCTATGCTCCTTGTGCTTTCAAACTACCTCGTCTGGGCGTAGTCGCTTAAGAGCCCTGAGGCCCAAACACGTCATATCTTCGATAGTTGATTTATCACACTCTATGGGACCTAGAGATGTCTCGTCAGATCCAAGAGCTCCATGTCAAGGTATTATACAAAAATCCTCTCACAGTTTTTTCCATCTCCATTTGGTTCTCTCGATGTCCTATTGTTTGAAAACGCTCGAAATAGTGTAGTCTAAGTCAGTGTAAGATTGCTAGATGTTGTATTTTGTAAACAGTAGCGTGTAGGACCAAACCAACTACGTAAACACATCCAAATGGCATGGTTAACACTATTGGAGGCTTCATTTTGGTTCCCTACGCTCCCCGTGCTTTTGGGCTACCCAGTCTGGGTGTAGTCGCTTAAGAGCCTTGAGGCCCAAACACCTTATATCTTCGACATGTGATTTCTCAAACTTCGTGGCACCTAGAGATGTCTCGTTAGATCTGAGACCTCGAAGTTGGGGCCCTCTATGAAATCCTCTCACGGTTTTCTCCATATCCACCTAGTTCTCTCGATGTGCTATTGTTTGCAAACACAAGAAATAGTGCATTCTGAGTCAATGTATGCCTGCTAGAGGCTGTAGTTTGCAAACGAAAGCTTGTGGGACCAAACCAACTATGCCAAAACGTCGGGGTGTCCTGGTGAATGCTATTGGAGGATTTTTTTGGTTCCCTATGCTCCTCGTGCTTTTGAACTACCTCGTTCAGGCGTAGTCTCTTAAGAGCCCTGAGGCCCAAACACGCCATATCTTCGATGGGTGATTTATCAGACTCCGTGGCACCTAGAAATGTCTCATCAGATCCGAGAGCTCCATGTCAAGGCCCTCTACGAAATACTCTCTTAGTTTTCTCTGTCTCCATCTGGTTCTCTCACTGTCTGATTGTTTGTAAACGCATGAAATAGTGCAGTCTAAGTCAGTGTAGGGATTCCAGAGGTTTTAGTTTGCAAATGGAATCTCATGGGACCAAATCAACTATGTCAGCACGTCAGAGTGGCCTAGTGAACACTAGTGGAGGCTTCATTTTTTTCCCTATGCTCCTCGTGCTTTCGGGCTACGTCGTTCAGGCATAGTCACTTAAGAGCACTGAGGACCAAACATGCCATATCTTCGACGAGTGATTTCTTAGACTCCGTGGCACCTAGAGATGTCTCGTCAGATCCAAGAGCTCCACGTCACGGTAATCTATGAAAGCCTCTCACAGTTTTCTCCATCTCCATTCAAAATGAGTCATTGTAAGGTTGTCCATTACTAATCACCTGAATAATATAGGTGGTGAAATGATAATTTTAATAAGATATTTTTACAATATAGGTGGTGAAATGAAAATTTTTGTTTGTTGTTCCTTTCTAATATTTAATTTTTATTAGCTTCACTTGGCTTTAAGAATAATAAATTCTCTACTGGTAGTTTCAACCACGTGAAGGTGGAAGCTTTTTAGTACCACTAACCGACATAAACATGTTAGTAATCAATTAAATAGAATTTTAAATCATACAAAATTCAAACAAAATCATTTAAGTAAATATTCAAATTAAATTCATGAAGAACATACCTTTGCAAATTCAATCCAATGAACCGCAAGGATCAACTCTATTCTTGACATTAGCAATAATTTCTTCATGATCTGATTCACGAACCATCCACAGATTTTTTTTGATGGCCGGCCTCGATATTTGATCAATTTAATATTTGTTACAAGGACCAAATGTGAATAGTGAAGTATCTTTCGATGTACTTCATAGTCTTCAAATAACCAAATGTTTGATTTTTTGATAGGATATCATCGAAGCCAATTTCCAGTGACTACCACTGATCCAATGGGATACTCAAGGTCTTCACCATCAATGACTGTGGAAGTCAATTTTTTTCCCCTCTACACAATGAGATAAGAAGTAGTTTGTTCCCTCTTTATTAAATTTCATCGCAATAACTGCAAAAACATGCCCCATGTCTCACAAAGTAAAACTATTCAGTCAATTTATAAATACATTAAGAGTTGACCATTTAATAATTTATAAATCTAAAACATGGCATGTGCATATATGTGTGTACCTTGTTGCACTAAATCAGAGACTTGATCAAAGTCAGGTGATGTTGTCATTTGATCTGAAGACCCTGTAAGTTGTAATGCTCATGGAACTTGATGTGTGTTGAGTGGAATTATAGGTCTACAAGTCCACTCATCCACCCACTATTGTGACTCACATTCATTCCACGCAAAATCAATGCATGATATACAAAAACATGTCATGCACCTAGTATAAATAGTCCAAGCATTTACATCTAAACTACGGAATGAGTGCATATCACTTGATCCTGCAACTGTCATACAATCTTAAAATTTTGTTAGATGTTGCTCTATCAACCAAAAATATCTATGAACCGTCGATCTCTCTTGAGATTCATGGCCCATATTCTTGACACACCAATCAACAATGCTTTTTGCATCTGTAAATTTAGCACCATCCTTGAACTTTAACTCTTCTCTTGCAAGTGCTCTTTTCACACATGCTCCTGCACCATTATGCTCTCCTTTTCCATGCCCTGCCTCATTAAAACTCTAGATATGTTGTACATTTTTTTCTTTGTGCATCCTACTTAGCCAATAAAACATTCATGCATTCTTGAATTGCGATGTGTAGTTGTCCGACCAAATATAATGTTGATCGAAACTAATGTTCCTCTCATTCAAGTTCACATAAAACACCTGGAAACACCCTTGTACATATTTTTTAGAGTGTCCGATCATCACTGATGTAGAAATGATACTCTCTTAATATTTTTTGATCTTTCTCAGTTCTTTCAGGAGAGTTCATGAATGTTATAGGCACGAAAATAGAAGCTTGCATTGAGTTATAATATTGAGACTAAACCTCCATTTGTGGTTGTAATGAGTAATTATTTGCGAAGTCAACTACTGAAACAATAGTACCAAGTGGGAATGTTTCCTTACTTAACTTTAATTGTTCATCCAACCATCGAGCTCTATGTGTGTGCCTTGCATACTCATAAAAAAAATTCTCTCTGAATTTGACCATATATTCTGATACAGGTAATTGTTTTGTGACAAGCTCACACCTATTAGATTCTTTTCCATCTTTTAATGATATGCCACCTATTTATATTTGGTGAAATCAACCAATTATTTTCCTATTGAATATGTACTCTCCTTGTGGATACAACTTTTCAGATTTGGTAAGTCACCACATACATTACACGTTCCATCCAAATATGCTTTGTTATAAAAAAATTGTCTTGTTGATTTTTCACAAAATATTTTCAGAATAAATTCCCTTGAAGATTTTTGTTGGAAATTTATTCCACACTCTTGCAACATGATGTCAGTATGCAAAACACTACGTATTTGAAAAAAAAACATCATAATGCATTGAAAATTCAACATGATGCCTACAACAAGTGGTACGTGAGTGATTGATTTTCACATAAAAGGGTTTGCTCATTTTAAAGAATCTTTGGATAATGTTAATTTGTGGATTTTCATTTTTAAACTTAGAGAACAATTCTGTTTGAGTCATATCTAAGAAATGTTTTGCACACATTTCACGCTTACGAGAGCCTATTCTTCTTTTTACTGTATCTCTTCTATTCGGTGACACCTTTGTGTTCTCATTCCAAAATTTTACAATTAATTCTTTTAGAATATCATATGTATTCTTGTCTTTTCGTGGAAGTTTTCTAGAGAAATCCCAATAGTCAGTGCTATTGACTAACGCAAGACGTTTACATCTCTCTATTGCTTTCATTAGTTTTTTTATGTTTAGCTTCAAAGCACTACTTGTTTTTCTAGTCAAGCATTTATTAACGGTTTTATCACTTACTATACAATTAGTTAGTGCACGTTATGTAGCATTACTATCTTTGGTGCGTCTTTTGCCACCTACAGTTTGGTATGCTTTATGTATGTTTTCAACAATTGATGCATTTTGATCAACAACATTATATGTTCTTAACCCCAGGGTCTTCATTATAGGTCTCATCTTAATTAATTTCATTCAATGAAACAAATAATTGACATCTTTGTGTGTCATTTAAATTTTCAAAGTAATTATCCCAAATTCCACTAGCTTTTCTTCTCACATTTCTTCCAAACATTTTGTTAGGCATTGGTTTTATAATGTTTTCATCAATTTCAATTAAGTGAATTGGTTTTCTTCGCGAAATGGAAGGAGGTGTTCTTAGAGGTGAAGATTTGTTTACAAGGTTACTTTCTTCATTCAGTGTTTTCATACAACTTTCAGGGTTAACATTTGGATTCTACAGTAAGGGTTCAACAATTGGATTCATATCAATTTCTTCATCCATACCAACATTATCATTCAATTCAATATCATTATTCATTGTAAAATCATTATTCTCTACATTTTCATTATGTATTTCATCCCAATTTTCTAATACATTAGCTACATTTTATATAGCGGATGTACCTTGCCTTGCTTGAAGTTTTTGCATTCTCTTCAATTTCTTTATTCTCCTCTTCCAATTGCTCCGGTGTCTTATTCTTGACTTTCCTCTTGTCCTTAGCTCGACGTTTATCTCTCGTGATTAGAAAAAATCAACTAGTGGGGTAGGGGACAAAATGAAATACTAAAAAATTGTGCAAGAATGTAGAGAATATTGCAGACAAAACAGAATGTTTGCAGAATTCCCGTGAAAGAAATGAAAGGGATGTTGGGGGCCACAATATATAAAACAAAGCAAAACACGTACGCATTTTTTGTTTTCCTCTTTTCCCAAGCCATGCCGCAAGGCTTGGGATCCAGTTTGGATCCCCAAGCCTGAGGCATGGACCTACACAAACATAGCAAATAGTGAGTTTTTACAAGAAAATGTAAAAATGACACTTCCTCTGTGATAAAACAAAATAAAACAATTGATCCATTCTAAAAAATTATACCACAATGTAGAGCAGAGTCTCTTCTTTCTAAAAATATAATTTTTCAAATTTTCTTACTAATATAAGGTTTCCATATTATTTATTTTCTAACTATGCATTTTTATAGCTATTTTTTGAAGTGTAAATATGTCTATCTTTCATGGTGTATCTTTTTTTGGGTGATTGAAATAAAAAAAATTATACTAGCCCAAACTAGGCATAATTCTATACATATTCAAAAAAAAATCTAATTTTCGATATTTTTTGAGGTAGTTAGGGGGGGCATGGTCGGAGCTCCGTTATTTTTCAAAACATAAAATTTTTGTACTAGAAAAATCATAAATAAAAAAATATTCGCTAAAAAAATCTATAAAAATGGAGCCTAAACTAGATGCTCCTAGCTATCTTTCTACCAAAGGGTTTTCAAAAATACGAAATGGTACTAAAAAAATGGTGGGGCACACGAAATTCACTCTATTATGTTTTTTTAATAAAAATAGGAGCATTTTTTAGTATTTTAGTTGTTTGACCCACTTAAAATGATCCATTTTCAATAAAATTTAGTAACTTAGAAACTAAACTCAAAATGCTACGATTCATATTTCTACAAAATCTTCCAATTTTGAGTGTAACTATTTTGAAAAACTTGTACAAGTTGAAGTTTTTTTTTAGAAAAATGCATCCACTTAAGACCCCCTTTTAGCCCCTAACTTGGTGCACTTACCCGGTGTTTTTAGATAATGTGTACATGTAAAATGATATTAGTCACCATTTTTCAAAAACTGAGTTCATGATTTCTTTGCCCGTGGATGGATGTAACTAAAATGTGTCATTTTAAGTTCATAAAAAAGTAATGGATATTAGTTGTTGCATACAAGTCTTAAAACCTCATAATGTACTCACTCATTCATTTTGAGTTTCCTTTGATGTAACATCTTAAGTGTTCATATGTAACTCTTGGAATCTTATTTTGAATATAATTTATTATCAATGCTTCTTCAAATTCCAAGAATGTGCTCAAAGATACACCACATACATGATAAAACCAATATAAAGCCTTACCTAATTGAATATTTGAAAAATATTTATCAAAATACTATTACTATCATGTTGTTTTATTAAAATTCAAAACCCCTAAAGATGTAGATATAAGTCATTTCTTCCTTCAAAAATTTTTACATCAACTCTTATGTTTTTGTATTTTTCCCTCATTTTAGTTTCTCTTTTCTGGCATCTTTTATAATAATTTGAAACAAGTTCTTAGCATCAATAAATCTAACTTGAATCTTAAATTTTCATGTGAGAAAAATGATAGACATCATCGCCCCTTATTGAAATTTCCATTTTGGGGGAAATTTCTAGCAGATTGTATAATTTTTTTAATTTTGATAGACAATTAAGAACTACATGACTCAAGGTATTGAAAGATATTAGGGAGATTAGAAAAAAATATAGAAAATTAATTAAATTTAAAGGTTCATGGGAAAAAATATTGGGTTTTGAGATTAAGAATGACTTGTAAGAACATTCAAAACCTACGCGAATCATTATCTTACTTCATGACTATTGATGGTAAGTAAACCAAGTTGGGGGCCAAAAGGGGGTCTTAAGTGGACACCTTTTCCTGAAAAAATAAAAAACTTCAACTTGTACGAGTTTTTATAAATAGTTACACTCAAAATTGGAAGATGTTGTAGAAATATGAATCGTATCATTTTGAGTCTAGTTTCTAAGCTACTAAATTTTATTGAAAACGGATAAGTTTAAGTGGATCAAATAACTAAAATACCAACAGGTGCTCATTTTTTTGTTAAAAAAACATAATAGAGTGACTTTCGTGCCCCCCACCATTTTTTGAGCACCATTTAGTATTTTTGAAAACCCTTTGGTAGAAAGATAGCTAGGAGCATCTAGTTTGTGTTAGAATTTTTTGTAGATTTTTTTAGTACGTAGTTTTTTAATGATTTTTATACTACAAGAAATTTTATGTTTTGAAAAATAACGGAGCTCCGACCATGCCCCCCTCCCCCAACTACCTCAAAAAATATCAAAATTTAGTTTTTTTAATATGTATATAATTAGTCCTAGTTTGTGCTTAAAAATTTTTTATTCAATTTCGATGAGTTAAAAAAAATACACGACAAAAGATAGACATGTTTAAACTTCAAAAAATAGCTATAAAAAGGCATAGTTAGAAAATAAATAATATGGAAACCTTATATTTGTTAGAAAAATTAGAAAATAATATTTATACAAAGAAGAAACTCTTCTTTATGTCGTGGTATAATTTTTTTAAACGAATCTGATCATTTGATGTTGATTTATCATGGTGGAAGTTGGATTTTTACATTTTCCTGCAAAAACAGTGTGGTTTGTTGTGTTTGTGCAGGTCCATGCCTCAGGCTTGGGGATCCAAATTAGATTCAAAGCCTTGAGGCATGGGTTGGAAAAGGGAAAAATCATAACGTGTATGCGTTATGCTTTGTTTATACATTGTGGTCCCCTAACGTCCCTTTCATCTCTTTCATGGAGATTTCTGCATCCATTTTGTTAAGTCTGCAATTTTCTGTACATTCTTACACGATTTTTTAGTAGTTCATTTTGTTCCCCTACCCCACTAGTTGAATTTTTCTAATCATGGTGATAAAATTCAAGCCAAGGACAAGAGGAAAGTCAAGAACAAGACACCAGAGCAATTGGAAGAGATGAGAATAAAGAAATTGAAGAGAATGCAAAAACTTCGTGCAGGGCAAGGTACATCTGCTATATCAAATGTAGCTAATGTATTAGAAAATGGGGATGAAATACATAATGAAAATGTAGAGAATAATGATTTTGCAATGAATAATGATATTGAATTGAATGATAATGTTGGTATGGATGAATAAATTGATATGAATCCAATTGTTGAACCTTTACCTGAGAATCCAAATCTTAACCCCGAAATTTGTATGAAAACACTAAATGAAGAAAGTAACCTTGTAAACAAATATTCACCTATAAGAACACCTCCTTCCATTTTGCGAAGAAAACAATTCACTTAATTGAAATTGATGAAAACATTATAAAACCAATGCCTAACAAAATGTCTGAAAGAAATGCGAGAAGAAAAGCTAGTGGAATTTGGGATAATTACTTTGAGAATTTAAATGACACACAAAGATGTCAATTATTTGTTACATTGATGAAATTAATTAAGATGAGACCTATAATGAAGACCCTGGGGTTAAGAACATCTAATGTTGTTGATCAAAATGCGTCAATTGTTGAAAACATACATAAAGCATACCAAACTATAGGTGGAAAAATACGCACCAAAGATAGTAATGTTACACGGCGTGCACTTACTAATTGTATAGTAAGTGATAAAACAGTTAATAAATGCTTGATTAGAAAAACAAGCAGTGCTTTGAAGCTAAACAAAAAACACTAATGAAAGCAATAAAGAGATGTAAACGTCTTGAGTCAGTCAATAACACTGACTATTGGGATTTCTCTAGCAAAATTCCACAGAAAGACAAGAATACATCTGATATTCTAAAAGAATTAATTGTAAAATTTTGGAATGAGAACACAAGGGTGTCACCGAATAAAAGAGATACATTAAAAAGAAGAATAGGTTCTCGTAATCATGAATCATGTGCAAAACATTTCTTAGATATGACTCAAACACAATTGTTCTCTAAGTTTAAGAATGAAAATCTACAAATTAACATTAGCAAAAGATTCATTTGAAATGAGAAAACCCTTTTATGTGAAAATCAATCACTCACGTACCACTTGTTGGTGCAGGCATCATGTTGAATTTTCAATGCATTATGATGTTTTTTGTCAAATACGTCGTGTTTTACATACTGACATCATGTTGTAGGAGTGTGGATTAAATGTCCCACCAAAATCTTCAAGGGAATTTATTTCGTCAATTTTTTGTGAAAAATCAACTAGACATTTTTTTATAACAAAGAATGTTTGGATGGAACGTGCAATGTATGTGGTGGCTTACCAAATCTGAAAAGTTGTATCCATGAGGAGAGTACAAATTCAATAGGAAAAGAATTGGTTAGTTTCAGAAAATATAAATTTGTGGCATATCAATTAAAAGATGGAAAATAATATAAGAGGTGTGAGCTTGTTACAAAACAATTACTTGTATTAGAATATATGGTCAAATTCAGAGAGGAAATTTTTTATGAGTATGCAAGGCACACACATAGAGCTCAATGGTTGGATGAATAATTCAAGTTAAGCAAGGACACATTCCCACTTGGTACTATTGTTTCACTGTAGTTGAATTCACAGATAATTACACATTGCAACCAAAAATGGAGGTTCAGTCTCAATATTATAACTCAGTGCAATTTGTTATTTTCGTGCATATAACATTCATGCACTCTCCAGAAAGCACTGAGAAAGATCAAAAAATATTAAGAGAGTATCATTTCTACATTAGTGATGATCAAACACATTCTACAGAATATGTACAAGGGTGTTTCTAGGTGTTTTATGCAAACTTGAATGAGAGGAACATTAGTTTCAATCAACATTACATTTGGTCGGACAACTACACATCACAATTCAAGAATGCATGGATGTTTTATTGGCTAAGAAGGATGCACAAAGAAACAAATGTACAACATATCTGGAGTTTTACTGAGGAAGGGCATGGAAAAGGAGAGCATGATGGTGCAAGAGCATGTGTGAAAAGAGCACTTGCAAGAGAAGAGTTAAAGTTCAAGGATGGTGCTAAATTTACAGATGTAAAAAACATTGTTGATTGGTGTGTCAAGAATATGGGCCATGAATCTCAAGAGATATCAATGGTTCATAGATATTTTTGGTTGATAGAGGAACAACATCTGGCAAAATTTGAAGATTGTATGACAGTTGCAGGATCAAGTGATATGCACTCATTTCATAGTTCAGATGCAAATGCTTGGACTATTTATACTAGGTGCATGGCATGTTTTTGTATATCATGCATTGATTTTGCATGGAATGAATGTGAGTCACAACAGTGGGTGGATGAATGGACTTGTAGACCTCTAATTCCACTCAACACACATCAAGTTCCACGAGCATTACAACTTGCAGGGTCTTCAGATCAAATGACAACATCACCTGACTTTGACCAAGTCTCTGATTTAGTGCAACAAGGTACATACATATATGTACATGCCATGTTTTAGATTTATAAATTATTAAATGGTCAACTCTTAATGTATTTTAAATTTGACTTCAGTTTTACTTTGTGATGTAGGGCACATTTTTGCAGTTATTGCGACAAAATTTAACGAAGAGGGAACAAACTACTTCTTGTCTCATTGTGTAGAGGGGAAAAAAATTTGACTTCCACAGTCATTGATGGTGAAGACCTTGAGTATCCCACTGGGTCAGTGGTAGTCACTGGAACTTGGCTTCGATGATATCCTATCAAAAAATCAAACACTTGGTTGTTTGAAGACTATGAAGTACATCGAAAGATACTTCACTATTCACATTTGGTTCTTGCAACAAATATTAAATTGATCAAATATTGAGGTAGGCCATTAAAAAGAATCTGTGGAAGGTTCGTGAATCAGATCATGAAGCAATTCTTGCTACTGTCAAGAGTAGAGTTGATCCTTGTGGTTCATTGGATTGAATTTGCAAAGGTATGTTCTTCATGAATTTAATTTGAATATTTACTTTAATGATTTTGTTTAAATTTGTATGATTTAAAATTCTATTTAATTGCTTACTAACATGTTTATGTAGGTTAGTGGTGCCAAAAAAGCTTCCACCTTCACATGGTTGGCACTGTCAGTAGAGAATTTATTATTCTCAAAGCCAAGTGAAGCTAAGAGAAATTAAATATTAGAAAGGAACAACAAACAAAAATTCTCATTTCACCACCTATATTGTAAAAATATCTTATTAAAATTCTCATTTCACCACCTATATTGTATGAACCACCTATATTATTCACGTGATTGGCAATGGACAACCTTACACTGACTCAGACTACACTATTTCATGTTTGCAAACAATAGGACAACGAGAACACAAAAGGAGATGGAAAAAACTGGCATAGGATTTTGTAGAGGTTCCCTAGGTGGAGGTGTAGGATCTGACAAAACATCTCTAGGTGCCACGGAGTCCAAGTAATCACCCGTCGAAGATATAACGTGTTTTGGTCTCAGGGCTCTTAAGGGACTACGCCCAAACGAGGTAGCCCGGAAAGCACGAGGAGCGTAGGGAACCAAAACAAGGCCTCCAATAGCATTCACCAGGCCATCCAGACGTGTTGGCGTAGACGGTTTGGTCCCACGAGCTACCATTTGCAAAATATAGCGTCTGACATCCTTACACTGACTTAGACTACACTATTTCACGTGTTTGCAAACAATAGGACAACATGAGAGAACCAAAAGGAGATGGAAAAAACTAGCATAGGCTTTCATAGAGGTTCCCTAGGTGGAGGTGTCGGATCTGAACGGACATCTCTAGGTGCCACGGAGTCTGAGAAATCACCTGTCGAAGATATAGCGTGTTTTGGTCTCAGGCTCTTAAGGGACTACGCCCAGACGAGGTAGCCCGGAAGCACAGGGAGCATAGGGAACCAAAACAAGGCCTCCAATAGCATTCACCAGGCCATCCAGACATGTTGGCATAGACAGTTTGGTCCCACAAGCTACCGTTTGCAAAATATAGCATCTGACAGCCTTACACTGACTCAGACTACACTATTTCACGTGTTTGCAAACAATAGGACAATGAGAGATCACTGAAAGGAGATGGAAAAAATCTTGCATAGGATTTTGTAGAGGTTCCCTAGGTGGAGGTTTTGGATCTTAACGAGACATCTCTAGGTGCCACAGAGTTCAAGAAATCACCCGTCGAAGATATAACATGTTTTGGTCTCAGGGCTCTTAAGGGACTATGCCCAGACAAGGTAGCCCAAAAGCACCTGGAGCATTGGGAACCAAAATGACCTCCAATAGTGTTCACCTAGGCCACTCCAGACATGTTGGCAGATCGGTTCAGTGTCCCAGAGCTTCTGTTTGCAAAATATTGCATCTGACAACCTTACACTATTCTAGCATACACTATTGTAGCATGTTTACAAATGAGATGGGATAGAAAAATGTAGAACTATTATTTTCTATAATTATGGGAGATGATAGAGGAAGGTGTCATGATGCTTCCTACAAAATTTTAGGTCAAATTTAGGTCATTTGTTCAAGTTATATGAGTTTTTGTAAAACAGGGCTTTTGTTCAAGGTTGTCCGACTAAAAATGTGCTATATCTTCGACAGGTGATTTCTCAGACTCCATGGCACCTAGAGATGTCTCGTCAGGCCTCCAAAATTCCATGTCAGGACCCTCTACAAATCCTCTCACGTTTTATCCATCTCCATTTGGTTCTCTCGTTGTCCTATTGTTTGCAAACGTGTAAATATTGTCAGTTTGAGTCAGTGTAAGGCTGTCAGACACAATACTTTGCAAATTTGTAAAGCTCTTGGCACCAAACCAAATGTGCAACACATCTGGATGGAATTATAGGGAGGTGCCTCATTTTTGGAGGCCCTAAGCTCCAGGTGCTTCCAGGCTACCTCGTCCTGGCATAGTCCCTTAAGAGCCCTGAGACCAAAAAACCCTATATCTTCGACATGTGATTTCTCAGACTCCGGGAACCTAGAGACTACTCTCATTAGATCTGAAACCTCCATGTTTGGACCCTCTATGAAATAATCCTCTCATGGTTTTATCCATCTCCATTTGGTTCTCTCGGTTTGGTCCTATTGTTTGTAAACACGTGAAATATTACAGTTTGAGTCAGTGTAAGGTTGCCAGACGCAATACTTTGCAAATGGAAGCTCTTGGCACCAAAATAACTATGCCAACACATCAAGGTGGCTAGGTAAATGCTAGGGGAGGTGTTAGTTTTGGAGGCCTAAGTCCAGGTGCTTCTGAGCTACCTCGTCTGGGCGTAGTCCCTTAAGAGCCCTGAGACCAAAAAATGCTATATCTTCGACGGGTGATTTCTTAGGACTCCGTGGCACCTAGAGATGTCTCGTTAATTCTAAAACCTCCATGTCAGGACCCTCTATGAAATCCTCTCATGGTTTTATCCATCTCCATTCAGTTCTCTCATTGTCCTATTGTTTGCAAACACGTGAAAATACTGTAGTTTGAGTCAGTGTAAGGCTGTCAGACACAATACTTTGCAAACGGAAGCTCTTGGCACCAAACTAGACTATGCTAACATGTTGGCCTGGTGAATACTAATGGAGGCCTTTTTGGTTTCCTATTCCAAAGCTCCATGTGCTTCTAGGCTACCTCATCCAGGCGTAGTCCCTTAAGAGCCCTGAGACCAAAAAATGTTATATCTTCGACGGGTGATTTCTCGGACTCTGTGGCACCTAGAGACATGTCTTGTCAGATCCAAAACCTCCATGTCAGGACCCTCTACAAAATCCTCTCATGGTTTTATCCATCTCCATTTGGTTCTCTCGTTGTCCTATTGTTTGCAAATGCATGAAAATAATGTAGTTTGAGTCAGTGTAAGGTTGTCAGACGCAATACTTTGCAAACGGAAGCTCTTGGTGCCAAACCGACTACGCCAACACATTGGAATGGCTAGGTAAATGCTAGGGGAGGTGTCATTTTGGAGGCCAAAGCTCCAGGTGCTTCTGGGCTACCTCGTCTAGGTGTAGTCCCTTAAGAGCCCTGAGACCAAAAAATGTTATATCTTCGACAGGTGATTTCTCAGACTCCGTGGCACCTAGAGATGTCTCGTTAGATCCAAAACCTCCATGTCAGGGACCCTATATGAAATCCTCTCATGGTTTTATCCATCTCCATTCGGTTCTCTCATTGTCCTATTGTTTGCAAACGCGTGAAATACTGCACATTTGAGTCAGTGTAAGGCTGTCAGACGCAATACTTTACAAACGGAAGCTCTTGGCACCAAACCGACTATGCCAACACATCAGGGTGGCTTGGTAAATGCTAGTGGAGGTCTCATTTTGGAGGCCAAAGCTCTAGGTGCTTCCAAGCTACCTCGTCTGGGTGTAGTCCCTTAAGAGCCCTGAGACCAAAAAATGCTATATCTTCGACAGGTGATTTCTCAGACTCCGTGGCACCTAGAGACATCTTGTTAGATCCAAAACCTCCATGTTGGGACCCTCTACAAAATCCTCTCACAGGTTTTATCCATCTCCATTTGGTTCTCTCGTTGTCCTATTGTTTGCAAACATGTGAAATACTACAGTTTGAGTCAGTGTAAGGCTGTTAGATGCAATACTTTGCAAACGAAAGCTCTTGGTGCCAAACTGAACTATGCCAACAACATTGGGTGGCTAGGTAAATTCTAGGGAGGTGTCATTTTGGAGGCCAAAGCTCCAGGTGCTTTCGGGCTACCTCATCCGGGCGTAGTCCCTTAAGAGCCCTGAGACCAAAAAACACTATATCTTCGACAGGTGATTTCTCAGACTCCGTGGCACCTAGAGACATCTCATCAGATCTAAAACCTCCATGTCAAGACCCTCTATGAAATCCTCTCATGGTTTTATCCATCTCCATTTGGTTCTCTCGTTGTCCTATTGTTTGCAAACATGTGAAATACTGCAGTTTGAGTCAGTGTAAGGCTGTCAGACGCAATACTTTGCAAACAAAAGCTCTTGGCACCAAATGACTACGCCAACACATCAGATGGCTAGGTAAATGCTAGGGGAGGTTTCATTTTGAGGCCAAAGCTCTAGGTGCTTCCAGGCTACCTCGTTCGGGCGTAGTCCCTTAAGAGCCCTGAGACCAAAAACGTGCTATATCTTCGACAGGTGATTTCTCAGACTCTGTGGCACCTAGAGACATCTCGTCATATCCAAAACCTCCATGTCGGGACCCTCTACTAAATCCTCTCATGGTTTTATCCATCTCCATTTGGTTCTCTCATTGTCCTATTGTTTGCAAATGCATGAAATACTGCAGTTTGAGTCAGTGTAAGGCTGTCAGACGTAATACTTTACAAACGGAAGCTCTTGGCACCAAACCGACTACACCAACACATCGGGGTGGCCTAGGTAAATGCTAGGGGAGGTGTTCGTTTTGGAGGCCAAAGCTCCAGGTGCTTCCGGGCTACCTCATCCAAGGCGTAGTCCCTTAAGAGCCCTGAGACCAAAAAATGCTATATCTTTGACAGGTGATTTCTCAGACTCCGTGGCACCTAGAGACGTCTTGTCAGATCCAAAACCTCCATGTCATGGGCCCTCTACAAAATCCTCTCATGTGTTTTATCCATCTCCATTTGGTTCTCTCGTTGTCCTATTGTTTGTAAACATGAAATACTATAGTTTGAGTCAGTGTAAGGCTGTCAGATGCAATACTTTGCAAACAGAAGCTCTTGGTGCCAAATCAACTACGCCAACACATCTGGATGGCCTGGTGAACACTAGTGGAGGCCTCATTTTGGTTTCCTATGCTCCCCGTGCTTCTGGCTACCTCGTCTGGGCGTAGTCCCTTAAGAGCCCTGAGACCAAAACATGTTATATCTTTGACAGGTGATTTCTCAGACTCCGTGGCACCTAGAGACATCTCATCAGATCCAAAACCTCATCTGGGAGTTCTTGTTCAATGACTAGATTGGCTTAAGAATGAATTTGATAGGGGAATGTCTAAGAACACACGGGAGTTATCAATCACCTAGTAAATCTTTCTTGTTTAGTTCTGAATGGGAGTCAGCTGGCCTACGGCTTAGTGACCTTCCATTCATTGATAATTTATGCTATGATAAACCCATGGATGCTTTCAAAAGTGCCTTCAAAAAGATAGGGGTAGTCATCAAGCCTAGTGAAGGGTGTGATGTGATTTCCAAATAACTTGAAATGCCTACAGATTTAAAGGTAATAACATGAATTGGACAGGATTAGACAATCAAGAATCATTGAGTGTCTGAATCAGAATGTCATTGCATCTGGAGACATTCTCAAGCATTGGAGTAATGCATATGGAGAGACATTCTCAAAATATCAACAGATGAAAGGCATCAAATTGTGATGACTCTCTTTGAACTATTGAAGCTTGTAAGACTTTGTGGGCATCCTTAGATCCTTCTATCCATGCTTGTTGCAAAAAACATTGTCTTAATGATGGTCCTAATGTTTGTATGCTCAGGTGTTTTAATAGGGGAGAAGACTAAGAAGCATTGAAGAATGTAGTAGGTGCATGATAAGATAGGAACCAGTACAAAGAGACCATGAGCAAGAAGAAGCGCAAGTAAGGTAAATACACATATACACATTGATAAATTGAATGAATAATTACTCAGATTAGGTAACTCTTTATATACATACATTATATAAATATTGATTTCCAAAGTTTGATGCATATTATACATTGAAAATGCTAGTACATGTACATCACCAATAAATGAAAAAATAATCCATAATGTCTTAAATATTGTCAAGTGCACATCATATTAGTTTCATGCAAAAATAATCTCAGAAATGTAAGGTCTCATACAAAAATATCAAGTTCCAAATAGTATTTTAATGTGCATAATAAATATAAAAATTCCCAAATAGGTCATATACCATCAAGTTCAAATGCCATATAGGCGTACATACAATGCCATGCACATAGGCATACAAAAAAATGTCATGTAAGACATATATATTTCCTAATCATCAAAATCTATCCCTCTCTTGGCCTTGCTCGAAGAAGGCCCTCCCTTAGACAAAGATGGAGATCTATGAGATGAATTTGGATCATCTGAGCCCATGCTATGAGTCCTCTTCCACTGAATACTCACCTGTAGTTGAACCTGTAAATGCAAACAATGTTTTTTTGTCAAAACTTAATTTATATATGTTTTCAACATGTATTTAAGACCATGCTAAATGAAAGTATTTACATAAATACACAAACTTACCGCAAGCTGTCGATCACGCCGAATCTACATCTCACGCTCAGATGAGTCATCGGGAGCTCCTGGAGTACGAACGGGGGTACGAAGATGATGAGATGGAGGAGTCTGTGCCCTCAAATTCAAAATGGAGGGGGTTGAAGTTCCCTACATACACATAAGATCACAAAATCTAACATCAGAATTAGCGAAAATAGAACTAAGTACATGTATGTGTAATGACAATATTTTAACTAATTTTATCAATATAGAACTATTGTTTTTACCCCGCCATGCCTGTGAATCAAATGAACAGGGTTGCTACCTATCACAGGTAACTCCTGCATATACACAATGAAGGACATTATTAACATAATTTAATAATTCTACAATGAAAGACATTACTAACATGTAATTTAACATAATATGAATTACACGAGAAATTTAACAAAATTTACATGTTGTTTGAATACCTCAGTGAGTTGTTGCGCAGATGAAATCGCAGCGGCAACACCTTTCTCTACTTGTCGCAGAGATGGTGGGGTGTCTAGTGAAGTCAACATCTTTATCAAACATGTATCACGTGAGTTAGATGAACATACAAGAACATACATATATTTGACTTCAAAACTAATATATATATATATATATATATATATATATATATATATATATGTATGTATGTATGTATGTATGTATGTATGTATGTATGTATGTATGTATGTATGTATGTGAAAATTTTACACAATTAACATTCTAAATTACCTCTGTGAATGTATGTGTACACATGGTGCTCATCGCACCTGTGGTCGGGATGAAGATGTGCCTCCCGCGCACTGTAATATCAATGCATGTACATGTACAAATACAATTATTTCAAAAATTTAACATATATAAGTAAATCAAGTACTCCAAACTTTTTGTAACACACATAATAAAACATAACAAATACCTGCAAAGGTGACGCCAATGACTGTAATCCAAATGTCTCACTCAAAAAGGCATCTGACATAGTGACATTATCATGTGCACCCCTAGCACCAACTCCACCAAAATCAGTACACATGAAAGTATCGTCCTCCTCGGGCCCCAAACATATGCTACCACATGACGAGCAAAGATGTGGCCTCATGCTAGTACTCCCTAAGGGAATACTCTGTGTACCTCCACGAGCATCTGGCTCAGAAATCTCCCTCGTATGTCAAACAAGGGTCATAGATAGCCCCTGAAGTGCGTGGAGTGTATCAATCTCTATTGTCTCCTTCACTGCTGGAGGGACAATCTCAGGGTGAGGGGGATTCTGTGTGGGGACTCTACCCTGCTGAATAGGTGCATGTTGTGCACCTGGTCGATCCTGTGCAGATCCTTTTCCTCAGCCCTGGAAATCTTGGAAATCAAAATAATTTGGGATCTCGTTGAGGATAAACTCGCAATAGAGTTTCCTCAGAAAGTATAGTGGCACCTCATTGTTATTGCAAGGTGGAAAATCAAACACCATCCACCATCAATCCCAAAAATTATTTTTAATCAAATTATTATTGCACCAATGGATGGGAAACCATTTGCATGACAACGGAACATGAAAATTAGTGTGGGGGTCCATGAATAAGGTGCATATGAGGTCTTTTGTAATTTATTTTTTCTTTACATCCACATATGACAATTTGTTGGAATAATAAACCCTACAACCCTCTCTGTAAGATGTCCAATGATCAATTTTCCCCATTGCCACGTCAACTTGAGCAACTAATGCCTCCAATGTGTTTGCAAGAGAGGCGCGGTGGGGGTTTGTAGATTGTGAATCCCTCATTCTTTTGATTAAATCCTCAATTTCAATTTTGTTTTCAACTATGTGGGCTGCTAAATCTTCTTGACTACCCGGGGGATGTTGAGCAACTATGGGAGGGTTGGGAGGGATGACAGGAATAACAGGGTTTGGTTGTGGTTGATTCCCTTGACCTCAAACTGTAGCAATAAAAAAATGTATTCAATTCAAATTCTACTCTATAATTATCAAATTTCAATGCAATTTTGAGAAAATAATTGTGCCTACCTCTTCTCTATGGCGCCATCATCAATTCAGATCTTCCTGGTGATCCAGAGACAATCGTTTGAGCTTGAGATCCAGCTGAATGACAAAACATGAGGGCACAGTTAAGCTCTGAAACTCACGTTTGAGGGAGATAAAATGATAGAGGCTCGGGATTCTTTTTTTATTTATAGCAGACATAACACGTGTACGCGTTATGGTTTGGTAAATTCCAAACCTAGGAAATTAAAACAAGATCATGTTATAATAGAATGCGTACACATTTTACTTTTTTTGGGTTTTTGTCCACTTTTTGGCCCCCCAACTTTGTGCACTTACCACAGAAGTCGGTAAATGTGCAGCCAAACCAACCTCAAGAGTTGAGCTTCAGGACTCCAACAATGGCGTCAAACCCCCGATAGTGGAACATTTTCCAGGTGCTTCACCTCATATGCATGAACCAGTTGGTGCCATGATGCATCCTAGATGAATGGGGTTCATTTTGATTTATAACTCACCTCAAATCTCATTCGTGGCTTAACCTAACTGCACCCATAGTTAGTGACCTCAAATGATCCAAAATCGACAAGTACATAGCACCTCAAGGGCTGAAGTATCACATCTCTAAAAATCAATGCAACCACCATGGTTAAAGATGTCACCTAGCCCATTCAATGCAAAGAGTGAAACTCCTAACTGAGGGTCGATAAAATCATCATGTGTAGGTTTATCGAGGACAGATATAGTGACATCCTGAGATCATCACCGATTATCAAATGAAAACTGTAACCTCAGGTATAAAAAATACCACACGTCAAAAACTACATGCCAAGGGTCAATTACACATTAGAGGGGGCTAACCCATATGTTCCAATATTATCATTTTCATTGATTGAAATAATTAAGGATGTCTAAATAATTCACCTTTAGGTTTAGGTGAACCTCAACATGTAATCATCATTATGAAGTATAATGGTAATTGGTCATTATTCAGAAATTGTGCCTTTAGAGGCCACAAATTTAGGATAAATCAAACGTGGACATAGGGGACATGAAATATTTTATTACAGTAATATACCCTTACTTTCCGTTTGTCTACATAAAAACTCCAAAAATTGACCTCCTAACAAGGCATTCCTTATCAGGAAATTCATAATTATAATCTCATTATATCCTATACATCCTGAGACACTTGATTTTAATGAATCCATAAATTTTTTTTATATGACTTGGTAATCAAATGGGTTGGATGTTTTCAAAATTGTTCTATTCTACGAAAATCAACCAATATTTTTTCACAATGTGGCCATACTACCAATGAACTGTAGTTGGATTCTCAAGAATAGATTGCAATTTTACAATATCTAAATGTGACCCTCTCAACAAATTAGGAGTGCAAGAATTCATTACTGTAAAAAAAGTGGAAATTAAAATTCAATTTACAAGTACTTTTAATTAAAAAATTCTCCTAAGAGTTTATTCTTTATGCCTTTAATGAAAATAGAAATATGATTTTCAAACTTGAATGCAAATAATTCACAGAAAATAAGAAATTACATATATCTTATTGTCATTTGTAATAAAAAATCACTAACATAGAATTACCATTGAAAAATGGAATAATGTAAAATCTAAGTTATTCTATTATAAATGTATCACATAGTAAATGAAGCTCAAATGGCATTTTATTCAAGACAAAGTACATGTGCAGAGATACATCACAAAAAATTCATTTTATAAGTCAGTGCTAAGGGAACAAATTTATTACCATGCATCAAAAATCAATGAAAGATCATGTTAGGAGATAAGATGAAGTTTTTCAACATGAGTAGAAGTACAAACACTTATAAAATGTTTTCTCTATTTATGTGAAATTATCCTAAAATAATTAAAATAAACAGGTGCATTTGTGTTGTGAAATCTAAACCAAATTCATATTCTGTGAAAGAACTCTAGAATTAATATATCATTCTTGATAAATTTTATGATAATAGGTTCATCATTATTTTCTACATAGATTGGGATCACTATTCTTAGTGTTATTTTTATCAAACTTTCCAACCTTATGGATACGATAAAAGATTTCTATAAATTCTACATCAAGCCAAAATGTGAACAAGAGGAAACCATTGAATCTTTCCATAGTTGATTTTTACTCAGTCCTAAGAATGGCATACAATGGAGATGAAATGGCAAGGTTGACATGAGGTGACAAGATTTGGGCATGCACCAAAATATGTCAATAAATAGTTTTGGGGATTTACAGGCTCTATGCATGGCACAAATTATGTATGGTTTTTTAAGCATGAGAAGGACCAAAAGACATTTGTGTGCAAAAGTTCTATGTAAAATTATGAACATACACAATTAGGTGATAAGACTTGCGCACACTACGAAAGGCATGTAAAAAGTAAAATCAGGTGAAGAGGTGTGTTAGTTTCCTTTCGGTGTCATTATGAGAAGCTAAAACAATTGTTGTGAGGTAACTTGCAAGACATTGAAAAGGATGAAAATAGTTGATTTGGTGCAAGACTGAGGAGCTATGAGTGATACAATTTTGTTAAGGAAATCTCTATACATAGTGTGAGATGTCACTAGGTGCAATTCAAGCATGAGAATTAACACACACTTAAGGTAACGTAAAATTGAACTCCCCTAGCTTGAGAGGTGTGGTAGTTACATTGTACAAAATTGTAAGAAGTTTTAAATGTTGTGAGACAATGCAAGACATTGCAAAATTTACAAATGTTGATTTGATGCAATGGCTATGTGAATTGTAAGTGATGAAAGGTTATTGAGGAAATCCTTTCATAATTTTTCCAGATTCCTCGCAATGAATTTCCTAGGATTCTTCAAGACCAATCCCTACAATGTAAAGAAATTTTGGTGGTGTCTCACCAATTTATGTTCTGGTCACAATATTTGTTGAACACGGTTGTAAACATAACCATTTTCAAACAAAATTAAATGAGTATGTTTCAGTCAAACTGGAATCCCTTATAATGGAGATGAGGTGGTACACTCTATATCTCATGTTAGTGAGAGTCTTAGTGGTTTACTGATAAAAAAAATTCCTCTTAAAAGCGCCATGGATAATATAATCAAATAACCTTGATATTAAACATGCACACTTACATGTTTTTGAGTAGTCCTTAAACCCCCGTTTCTGAAATGAGGTCATTTATGGATACCTCTTCCTATTAATTTCCTGTTGACATTTTGAAGATATATTACATGACCTTACATGTTTCTGACATGAGGAAACTTCTTAAATGAACCTATTATATTATTAATTTGCTAATGAAAGTAATTTGACTAGAAATATATTGTTTGTATATTCTTACAGCTGAGCCCATTTGTACATGTGGGAACTTAGAACCTATTCTAATTCCTAGGAGCACATAACAATGATACTTTTCAAATTGGCTAGGTTCCGGATAACAGGATGGTATGGAAATACTTTTTTTCCTGATGGGATTTCGATGGAGCCCAACAAGTAAATAAATTATCCATTTGGGTAATACAATATCAGAGTATCAAAACTTATAATAATTACACTTCAAAGTGTTGTGCACCAAAATCTACCATTGAAATATGCGAGCATCAAATATTGTAAAGCATTTCATTGATTATATGGTTAAATTTTTACAATTCAAAGAATCTAAAATAGAAGTTGATCTTCTCTTTTGCTTATGTTTTGAATTTATTTTCACTGCAGTTTTTGTTATCTTCCTCATAAAAAAAATAACATCCGAGTTACAACCCATAAATTTCACAATGGGGATTGTTCTGTTCCAAGTATCCTTAGTCGGCAGTTGGTTGCTTAATTGTATTTCTTTCAATGGAAAATGAAATCATTATGTTCAACTATAATAGGTAGGACTACTCTACTAGGTTCCTAAAAATAGTAATTGCCAACTTAATAAGCGCATTGCAAGAAGACCACAACATACTCGTGATGCACAATGGGACACCAAAATTTGTGCAGCCTGGTCATGATACAATATATTTAAATAAAGGGCTAAGTACTACTCGAATTTATTTTTCAACCTGGGAAAATACTAACTTTTGGGCATTTTATAAAACTATTAGTACACTCTTATGTTGTTTCCTACTCTAATTGTATAAGGTATCTCCACAAGAAAAATATAAAACTACTATGATTTGGGAAAATCTTATCTTCATGGAAGATGACACAAAAAAAGACACGCCAATGTATTGATCAAACATTAACATAAAGACAAATGTTAATAAAGACAAATCTTACTATGTTCTTGGAAAGTAATAAATTAAAATGTCTTCATAATTAATTGAATGCCACATGTGGTGATTGAAATTTGTGAAGCCTGATCATGATACAAGAGATTTAATTAAAGGGATAATTACAGTAGATGGGGATTGAAAATTCAAATTTGTAACCAGTTTTTAAAATTTTTTAGTACCCCAACAAAAGTGCAATTGGCCTCGTGGATGTTAACAGTTCTTTTTAGTTGTAGGATTGAACTCTTTTGTGACTTCAGAATGTTGTGGGTATATATATTAACTTGAATCAAGATTTTTTTTTTCCTTGTAACAGTCAGCAGTTGCTTGCTTAATTACATTTCCTTCAATGCAAAATGAACACTTTGTTCAACTATAATAGGTAAGATTGCTCTATCAGGTCCCTAAAAATAGTAATTACCATATTAATAAACACATTGAAAGAAGACCACAACATACTTGTGATGCCCAATGAACAACAAAATTTGTGAAGCCTGATCATGATACAAGAGATTACGTAGTCATTTTTATAAAGAAAAAGCTAGGGTTTCAATTATTTTAAGGTAGTTTCATTCCCAACAACATGGGATCCTCTATTTTCACCAAAAAACAAGTTATTCCATAGCTCTATGTGCAATTTGGTCACAAATGGGGTTGCGTAGGTTGTTGATGGGCCAGTTCTGGGCCTGTTGGTCGCCAATGGGGGCTCACAGTTCAGCTCTACCCTATGGATTCTTTGCGTGAAGGGGGCAGGCGAAAGAAAAGTGAATTCTTCCACATTGCCTCTAATATATAAATCAGGGGGTTTTGTGAAGGTAGTTCACGTAAACCCTGTTCTATGCCATATGTGGAAAAATTATATGCTACGTGGAACTTCACACGTAGTGGGTTCATGCGAAGGGGGTGTTCACGTGAACCCCCCTAATTTGCTACCCTGCCACATTCCCCACTCAAGTTTTTGGGACAATACGTGGGACATAACACCATGCATTGACCCGGTGATGAGATGTGACATAGTAATGGCATGTGTGTGACTCTATATCCTAAGTGTATATCACGAAAAGATGAATAGAAAGGAGGTGGTGATTTATTCTAAAGCATATTCCACTAAACAATGTAAGTGAAGGTGATGAGGTGTCCTATCATGAGATGGTGCTAGAAGATGTGACCCTATAGCCTAAGGTGTATATCACTAATCCTAGGAATGTCACATGAGAAGATCAAATGATGAATATGTGAATGTGAGGTGGTTCATTTGTGGTGTATACCCTCAACATTCCAATATGGACCATGAGACTAGAGTGTGTCATCGAGTAGTGAGTGCAGCACATAGAAGTGAATAAGAAAAATGTGTACTATGTGTGGTAGGATGAGTAATATGTAATGCAATATGTGTATATGACCTAAGATGTATAGATGTATAGTATAGATAAGATGCAATGTATGATGACATGTATGAGGTGTAAAACATGTAATATGTGATAGCTATGGGTGATGTATGTAAGACAAGATGTAGAATGCAAAATGTTGAATGTATGAAGACATAAAATATCTATAGTCTATAATGTAGTGTGTCATACAAAGATGATGTAGGATGATGTGATGATATGTGGTGCCTAATGTGTAGTGACTACTGTGTAGTGTGCGGAGTTCATGCATAGAGAATTCCCTCAACAATCAAGTGTGAACCAAATCACAAGAGTGTGTCATAGGGTAATGACAATGTATGTGGTTAAGATGACTATGTGAATGTTATAATGTGGATATATGTAAATGTGAGTATGAGACGTGTGTTGATGCTAGGGTGGAGGGAATGTGTGAATGTTATGGCCCCGAACTATGTAAGTGATGTAGATTTAATCAAAAGATGCTAACTGGATCAATGTAAGGGGTAGTTTCTTTGACAAAAGTGATTGGACACTGATTCGAGGACTAGATAGGGTCCTTAAATTGTGAGAGTCGAAAAACATCAACTAGAGTGTGTTTTCCTTGTGTAATGAGTGGTTTCTTGTTGACCGCATATTACTTGAGATGTGGAGGAATTTCATTGATATTTAAAGGGGGTTACTTAGTTTGTCTCTGTAATACTATAGGTGACTTAGTAGGAAGAAGTGTTGGAATAATTTGGAGAGGTGGTTGCTTGACCTGAGTAGGTTGCGTAGGTGGTGTTTGAGTGATGGAAGAAGGAACACTAGAAGTGATGGCGTGATGCTCATTAAACATAGATGAATCAGATTTAGGAATCCATTGAGATGTAGAATTTGTAGATGGGCATACAAAATAATGTTGTGCAACGAATGAGATAAATCCCCTACACTCAAGATATTTGATTCTATGTTGTAAAGCATAACATTAATTTTCATTATGGCCATTGATTCAATGATAATTGCAATATGGATGACCTTGATATTTTTCTAGCCGATAAGGAGGATAGTAATGATTAGGTGGTAAAGTGGTCAATGGGCGACTAAGGATCTCAGTAAGAAAGTCATGTTGTTTAGTATTGTGCTCAAATATGAGAGGTTCTGGTAATGGTATGACTTGAGGCTCACCAACATGAGCACATGTAGTGGACATCAAATGAGTATGAGATGAAGAGGGAGAAAAAACATCAACTTGAGTAGTGTCCTTAAGATGTTGGATTTCAGATTTGAGAGATGTAATCATGGATTCCATATCTGTAAATTTGTCTTGAAATAAAAAATGCAAAGCATGAATTGATTCTAACATGGGTTGGTTAGATGGAGGATCATGAGGAATAGGGTTTTCAAATAGACAATCAAATATAGCACTTATTTTGTGTGGCGACGTATTCTTAGGAAAGTACCTATTGTCTAGGGATTTTTATAAAACAACCTAGAAATTGGGATGCATCTTAAGCAAATCAAAAAAATAAATTAGAGGAACTTTAGGAGACATGATAGAGAAAGAATGAGGATCCTACGTGTGAAATCAATTGGGTTCACCAAAATGATTAAACTAAAATGGGATTATTCTAGTCTAATCTAATGATATAAGAGCAGTATATAAATGCAATACTAAAAATACCCAAGCAAACTAAGAATTATAATGTATAATCCCTAAATACAAAGAATGGATAGAAAGACTTAGTTATTTCCCAATGATACTAAGAGTATGTTGAGTTGGAAACCTGGTAAAATTGAAGTACAGACTATCATAACCGTGCTCAAAAAATTATGTGACTATCGGATAAGGGCAGACAAGAGCACCTAGAAGGATAGGAGTGTCTGCCACTACTGTCTAATTTGTGCTATAGTGTGCTGACAGGTCCTCAGGTTATGAATTTTTCTAGGTTGAAAGAGTATAATAAATATCACTTTTGTTCTCTCTGAGGTCGCACCAAGATCTTTGGATTCACTAGAAACATGAAATGAAATAATCACTTGCAAAACCCCAAGACAAGCATCAAACCCATAAAAAATAAATTTGCATATGAAGGGGTCGGATTGTCCTCAGCGAACAAAATGGTGGACTTATTAACTTAGTGTTGCACTACATCTCAGACCCGATGTATTTTTATGTGTGTGTGTGTACAAATTGTGTCCTAGGTTATTCTTTTTCCATTCACACTTTGTGAAATAGCGACCAATAACTAGATCTAGAATGTAATAAATGTGTGCATGGAAATAATAGACTCCCCTCCTATGAAGTGTGATGCAGATAAACCAGCCTTGTGTGCCTTGTGATGGAGCTAGATGGATGCAATTGTAGCTTTAGGTTCCTTTTATGGATGCAACTCTAAATAGTGATAGTAAGTGTTTAACATTTGGTCCCTCATTATGGTCACATAACTTTATATTTATATGGTTATCTTGATCTAATTTTGTAATTAACCTCGAAAAGGACAAGCACGAAAAAGTTAGAAATCTCAAATGGCTATAAATTTCCCGCACCCCAGTCCTTGGTTGGACACCCCAGTCAGAAGTAGAAATACACATAATTATAAAACAGACTGGGTGGATGCATGTGTAAGATCTAAAATACGACAACAAACAATGTAAACAATGGCCAAAGACATGGGTTAATTATTACTCTTTTAACTCAAGAACCACATGAATAGTAGTATGAGACCAGGACTAAATATTGACTTAAAGTGTGTGATTTAGTGACTACATACACTAAGATGAATTGGACTCATTATATTAATACAAATTTTGATGTGTTTGCTGAATTCAAATAATTTAAAGCCCTATTTGAAGCCTCTTCCAACTTCAAAATAAAAAAGATCAATAAATTTCAATGGGGGTTAATATGTTAGTAAATATTTCGATGCATTCTACACCTCTTATGGAATCCAAAGAGAGTTAACGACTCCTTAATGTCCACAATAAAATGGGATTATGGAAAGGAAAAATAGAACTATTTTAGAGATGGCCAAGATGGTGATTCATTTTTCTCAAGTTTGTAAGTTTCTATAAGAAGAATAAATTAACATGGTTGTCCTTTAAATAGGCTTCCTAAAAAATCCCTTCATCAAACCACACCTCTAGAAATGTGGTTAAATAAGAAACCAAATATTTCCCATCTGAAAATTTTTATTATCCTTGCTTCTATTTTCATTCCTTAAGATATTAATAAAAAAACTTGATCCTACCTCCTATTCCTACATTTTTGTTGTTGAAGACGAACAAAAGGATTAATGATGTTCGACCCAGATAGATATGAGATCATTGAAAATAGGAATGTTCAATTCCTTGAACTACATTTTTCTGTAACCTCGTCTAAACCATCATTTGTGCCTCTAGTTAAAGAATCATATGTTTTACAAGATGATGATCTTATTCCATATTCTTTCATTACTAAATTTGAACAGGAAATATCATAGCATATGATTCATTCTAAAAATCCTAAACGGTCTCAATCCCTAATTCAAAATTCTTGTCCTGATATGCTAAGAAAAATGACTTTCCATGTCTTAATGACCTTATATGTGTGTGAACATTCAAAATTTCGAAGAGGCAAGCTAAGAAAAAAGATGGATAGAAACCATGAAATTTTATTACAATGTGCTTATTAAAAATAAAACTTGGGAAATTTCCCTACTTTATCAAAATGGAGTATAGTTAGATCTCAGTGGTTATATAAGATCAAATACAATTCCACAAATGGAATTAATAAATTTAAGGCTAGGTTAGTGGCTCATAGGTTTACTAAAAAACCTAGGATTGACTATGTTAAAAAATTTCTTATGTAGTAAGGATGCACACATTTAATATTCTCGTAACTATAGTTACTCAATATGGTTAGGAAACCGACCAGATAGATGTGAACAATGTATTCTTGAATGGTGATCTCAAAGAGGGAATCTATATGACCCAACCTAAATGATTTGTACAACCTAGAAAATATAAGTATATTTGTAAACTAAAAGCTATATTTGCATGGTTTAAAACAAGCTCCTTGAGTTTGATATGCTAAAATTATTAGTTTTTTCAAAGATAAGGGTTTTTCTAATTTCTCATCTAATAATGATTTATTTGTAAAATTTGAATGTAATCACATTATTCTAATTATTTTATATGGTGATGATCTTATCACAAGCAGTCAAACTATTTTATCCTACATCTCTATTTTTTATATTGCATTATCTTCTTTTGGTAAAAAAACTCTAAAATAAAAGTTGGGATGGTGAATTGGCCCTCCCTTTTTTTCATGCTAGTGTATTTTATAATGCAAACCCATTGTTATTTGTGTTATCAATTATTTTTAATAATAAAATAAATAAAATATTATTGGAACTAATTAAATTTATTTTTAACTTAAATAAATGGATCAGGGGTACATTATAAACATTTTTTGATTAATTTACAGACAAGGATTCCATTTTAGGAGACATTAATAGGGTTTTAAATGTTAATTTGGGGAGTTATCTTAGGGGACATTTGTTAATTTGAAGTTGAGGGAGTCATTATAAAGGGATGGGGGATAAATATGTTAGAAGGCATAGCAACACCATCACTCATTCAACCTTTTGCAAGCAAGCATGAGGGAAACTAAATAGGGTGTTTAAGAGACAAATCTATTGTTTGTTTAGATTTTAGGAAGAGGTGGAATGTAACACATGAATGTTGGAATTTTTATACACCTCCATGAATTATTTGAACGTAAACAAATAATTCAAGTATGAATATAGCATGCCTATGTAAAATGATGATTATGATATGTATATATGACGTAATAAATATGAGCGATTGAAATGCATACATTCAAATGTTTTATGTACATGTAAAATGACTGCAATAGGTATTTTAAACCTTTTTTTTAAATGAAAAGGTTATAATGAGAATTCTTGATGCTCAAATTTTTAGCTTGTATAATGCACCTGTGTTCCAAGCATTACATGGGATATTTTCTCAATGTGGGGTTGTTCTCGGTAGAGACTCTTGGAGACAATAAGTTTTGTTCCTAACCTAATGCATAAAACCAAACCTACAGCAACACAAAATACTTTAAGCTACTTAGCAGAAAGGGGAAGTGTTGAAAGGGAAATAAATAAAAGGGAAAGGAATATAGGGTTGGAAAATTAAATAAATAAAAGGTAGTGATACACCAAATTAAGAAAAATATCCTAGAGATATTGCATTCATTGATTTTTTGGACTCAACTAGTAGGTTTATCTGGATTACAAAGTTTTTTATGATTCCACCTATTAATAATTGCAAAAGGGTAAGATTCATCCCATGGAATAGTGAGATGAGATCAAAGGGTTTAATGTTGCCACATATAATCCTATTAAAATTATAATTTCATATCGCTCAACTTACATTTGCAACCAACAACATCTAAGGAATCCATTAGATATAGGTTACCAAAATCCTAGATTAAATACAATATTTACAAAGAAATGAAACTGTTATCGCCAAATCACAGCACCCTTATGCATGTACAAGTGCATATACTTGAACTCACGGTGTAATTGGATAACATGGGTACTATCTCCAAGTTGTGGGACTTGCTACTTGAGATAGACCTCCAGAGAAAGCTGGTTCTTGCTCCTAAACTACCTGCCACAATCTACTCTAATGCAGGATAAGCTAACTGTTCTAATCTAAATTTTCAAGAGACCAGGGAGAGAGAATGCATAAAATGAAAGCCTACACTAAAGTGGTGATACACCAGAAAAGGGGGGTGTGAGAGTAATCTCCAAATGTGTGAAATACAGAGGCAAAGTGCACACTAGAAGAGGTGATGACAGTTCACCATAATCTAGCAAAAATACATTCACAACAACATTCCAAGCATACACAATGATAATGAATCCCTACAAGAACATAATAAATAGACACAATATTCTTATAGAAAGATCAAAGGGGCAAGAAGAATGCAAGAAAACACAGCAGGGGAAGATACATCCACAAACTGGTATTTTATTGCTTCATGATATGCACAATTCAATCTATTACAAGATAAGGGCCTGGATCACCATGCAAGGAGTCCACTACAAGGGCCTGCAACACACTGGCTTCACAAAGCAATTTTGGCAGAGCTTTGCTACCCAAAAACTCTCTCCTTTACAATGAGCCCAACACTCCAATTTATAGAAAAATGAGAAGGAAAAGAGAAGGGAAAATGGAAATCCCGAAATCTGTCCTTCAACCACCTATAAGAGGCATTAAATTGAGTGAAATGGTTATGCATTACTTGAAAAAGGCTCCCCATACTGTCCCATGTGCTGCAGCAGAGAAAGAATGATGACCATGTCTCTTAATTGCACTCCCAGCTACCAAATAAAACACTGTTCTGAACCCGGCCACGTTTTCTTAAAAATCTCAATCAATTTCTAATCAAATATGGAATTTCTTGATTTCTGTGCATCAGGATCGGAACCACGATTCCAACGGTACCAATTTTGTGTGATTTCGTTGAGAAATGCAAAAGTTATGACCTTCTGAGTGCGGGCAACTATTTTGGGTCTGGCAGGCGTTTTCTGTCATTTGACGGGAATGAGCATTAACTGACTGGAGCCGAATATATTTATCTTATTTAAATATATCTACCCTCATTAAAAATAAGAAATCTATTTTTGTGGCGTAGAGGACGTCGTGCTTGTTCCAGAAAGTCCAATTTTATGAAAATCGGAGCTCGGAGTCAAAAGTTATGGCCGTTTGAAGTTCCACGGGCCAAACGTTGACTTTTCTTCTCTGTCTTCGGCCGCTTCGGCTTTTCGCGTCCCACGCGTCCCTTTGTCCCAAATATCCCAATGCTGAAGTTCCCTATTTTGCCCGGTTCGGCCAGTTCACGTACTTTTGTCCCGCGCGTCCCAGACTATTTCGGGCTGCCTTGACTCATTTCGCCCGGTTCGGCCGGTTCGCGTACTTTTGTCCCGCACGTCCCAGACTACCTGTTTCAACAGTTAGTCAAATTTTTCCATTTTTCAGCCAGTTCAGATTTCTACGTCCCACGCGTCCCTTTGTCCCAAATGTCCCAAATGCTGCGCAGACCGCCTGGCGGCCTTTCGGCCGGTTCGCGTCCAGATGTCCCAAATGTCCCGACTGTTGCAAGGACTAGGACTTAGCCATTTTTTATGATTTTTTCTGGCCCGAGCTTGTTTTTGCAATTTTTTCACATTTCCTCAGAACTTGCTCTCTTCTTCTTGGACAGGGGAGTTAGAAAAAATCTGAGGGGACCCTAGAAACATGACTTCTTTTTTCCTGGACTCAATATAATTGCTTGGGACTAAAGAATTTGATGCATGTTATCAAAATTACCTTGAGGGGTGAATTTTGGATAACATAAACTCCTAGAATTTAAAGTAGGTGAGAAAACTAATGGACTCACTATTTTTACACTTAGAGCTTGAGTTCTTTACAAAATTAAAATAAAAGATAAAATAGGTGCATTAATTGCAGCTTCATGTAATTTGCATGTTGTCAATGCATTTCCAATTATTTGTCTTCTTTCTTTCGCATATTTTTTCCCTATTAGATTGTGTTTAAGAAGATAGATCTTTTAAACAAATATACAAGAGAACTACATCTTCACTTTGAGCCAGTTTATGTACTTAGTTAATTTTCTACAAATAGTTGTTCTTTGAGTAACACACAATTGAGAAAACTCTTTTTTACTTCCTGATCCTTATTTATTTTGTTGACTGAGATTTCATCCATGTGCATAAATTCCCACGGGGTCCACTATAGATTAGTGGATTTTATTTATCCCTTGCCATTGAATTATTGATAAATTTGATGGTGGTCAAGTCTTGAGATGCATCATTGGTTAGCTTTGTAACAACTAGCAATCGTATGTGAAGTGTATGATAGAAACACCAAAGGGATGGAGTGAAGAATGAAAAAATGAGGAAGTGAAATAGAGGGAAAGGATGAGGGGTTATTAGGAAGGGGTTCTATGGAGAGGTAGGACACTATGTTGCAATGTATCGTCTCTATCTTAAGCGTATTATTCATAGGCGGTGTAATATGTCTTTAAAGAGGACAAAGTAAAAAAGGGGGAAATTTGAAAAGGTTTTATGTTTGAGACCCAACTAAAATGCATGTATCGTACATCTTCCACAGGTTATCTGTGAATAGTATCTCTTATCTGTGAATTTTATTTGTTTACAACAAATCCACAACATGGACAAAAAACTCCTCGACATCACAAAGAAATTTGTGAAGTCTCCCAAATGAGGTGACGGGGATGTGCTCTCTAATTGTTTATGTCAAAACTGAATAGACAAATGCATTTTCCTAGTGGTCCAAGGACTCAGATTTGAAAGCTTCCGATACACTAAAGCAATGAAGCACCCTTAAAAATAAAAATACCATTTCGACCATTTGGCGCTCTTGCTCCTCCTTGCACCTCTCAATCAAAAAAATTCGAGCAAGAAGCTTTGTGTGCTATCTCTATTGTCTCAAGTAGGACGGGTACAAGAAGAGTCAGTTTTGTTATTTTCTCAATGGTTTAAGGTTGTATGAGACTTCTAACCTTGTTTAATCACTTTGCAAGAATGGTCAAATTTCAAATTTTCTCTAACTCAAGGTCTTACACAAACAATCCATGGAGTATCTTAGATTAATGTTCGACACGTTTCCAACTTTTTAAAATTATCATCATAAATGAACAAGTCATATTTTTCTAAGATTAAGTGTTCAATTCATATGATCTATTTCTAATGAAGAATGCTAAAACTTTAGAGAAATGTCAGCTTTTACTTTGGCATTAATGAGTGGGGTATGTGGTAAATAATCATGTTGCATCATAGTACGTAGGACTCTTTATTTGTTTTGTAGGGATATTTTATCATGCAATGCTCTATAAAGGGAGTCTTGGTGGTAGCGTTGTAGGGCTTTACTCGCATCTTCCAGTCATATTTGGTCCCTGGAAACCCTTGCATTTTCCTTGTCCTTCTTTCCTTCCAACAATTCCGCTACAATTCTCTCTTCCCTCAGCTTCAGGGTTCCCAGCTTCACATCTTCTCTTGCAACGGTGCCCTTCCGGTCAAAATGATACTCTGGTTTTCTTTGTATTCGCTAGTCATCACTCCACTCTCGGGAAGGATGCAAATCTCACGTCTTGAATATAGAAGACACATTTTCACCTAAAATTCAAAAATATTGATTATAAACTCAAACGCATATTCCAGTAACACAAGAACTTCAATTTAAAGGGAGGCACCTATATACAAAAAAGAAGCAAAAAGCATACCAAGAAAAAAAACTTGGAATTCATCACACTAATCCTTACACATAACCACAACTCCTTCCCACCAGCTATCATTCCACCAAGCATCTACTGCAGTTCCAACTGCAAAAATGCCAAGACTGTTTTCAGGTGGGCAAGGCCGAATGGTAGGAGGACCAGCAAGTCTCACACCCAGCTTATCAGGAAGGGATATTCTAAAAGAAGGAACCCATTCCTGTAATACAAAAATAGCTTAGGGTAAGACATTAAGATTTTATTAAATAAAGAGTATAGTAACATTTAAACCAGAAAAATAATAGCTTATAAATAAAGAAAGCTAACTTCTAAATTTCTACTCCCATCTTCATTCAACACATCTTTGTACCAAAGCTTTATTCGATGTGGCACCCTCTTAATTATTGTGCATCTAAACCAACAACATTTGATGCCACTATCTTGACACAGTAATTCAATCTTCTCACCAATATCAAAAGACGTGGATTGTTGTTCACATGCACCACCTTTTTTCTTACTTTCACCAACACCCAATGAAAAGCATCTTCTTTCAGATATGCAATTATCTAGACTTCCATCTGCTCCACCATCCAATGTCTCTTTGTAAATGTTTCCTGAGATGGTTTTATTTTTTTCTCCTAGTTTTCTTTCCTAAACATGATTAGAAGCACTAAGACACTTTCGGGTACATCTATTTTTCCTTGGATGTTTATTCACTACCGTCCCAGTAGCCACATCTTCATCCAAGTCAAAGCTGTCACTAAGCTCATGTTTGCAATAATCTTGCAGATCAGCCAAATCAATACTTTTGAGAATTTTTTGGTGCCAATAGCCTTGTATCTCATTTAAATTAAAAGACTTGATACCCTCATTGTCAAACTGCCTAAAACAAACATATATTTGAGCCATAAATGCATATGGGAATTTTTCCAAGCATTTCTCATAGTGCTCAAGAGTAAGATTTGTAGCCTGTCCATCAACACATTCAACAATGAGAACTTGAGGAAATGGAGTGATAAAAAGTTCTGTTTCATGAGCTAGTGGAGGGGGGATAGTTCCAACCACTTCGTTAGTTTGATGAAACCAACGGACCCTAATTTTCTTCTAAGCTTTCTTGTCTTCATACATATCTTATAAATATGTTGTATGATGAATTTTTTATTTAGCCATGACATGAAAATAATTTTTAACCTGATAGGCAAATAGAACAAAAATTAGATCCTGAACAACTTAAATTTACATAAAACAACTTAAATTTACATCAAACACTACACTGTAGTCAAAAGAATAAAAGGACAAAAAGTGGACCAAAGAAACAGTCTTCAGACCATAATCAGATTTTAAGCCCAATTTCATGTGTAAATTTATGACCTACATAACTTTAATTGTGATGTAAAATATTATAGCGTGATATTCAAAGAAACAGTTATAGGGAACTTTTTCTTACTGAAATAGTAATGTCACTTCGTTGAAAAGACTCATAATGCCTCAAACGCTTTCTACAAGTCCATGAAGAACCTAGCCATGTAATACCCTTGCTGGTAGCTCTTATCTTCCTTTGAAATTTATCCTGCAAACCATGTCACTGACATTGGCAACTTCAAAAGAAAAGAGTAAATAGAAGGACTTTTGTAATCAGAACAGGTATACCATGACAAGAAATGAAGGCATGAAAAACCTTAGTTGTTACCTTTGTAATTATGAACATAGTTGTCCAGATCATCCATATCTTCCCCATTTGAAATATCAATGTTTGAAATTCGAGATGATTTGTGTCTGAATTATGAATATCAAAAACAAAAACATTAAATTTGGCTTCCTTGTGCAAACATTTATTAGGGAAAGAACTTATAAAAATCCAACCAGCATCAAACACATCCCAAAATGTGAAACATAAAAATGACATGAATAACCAAGTTACATACTGTATTCTTAAATAATGAAAAGACTTAATTAAAGAGTGTAATGGCAATAGAGAAATATGCAATTTTTGGGAAATCCATTAAAAAAAGGATCTATGCGTTTAAAGATAAAAGAGGCACAATATAAAATTAACAACTAAATATTAAAGAGAATGTTAAAGTATTTTGAACATAAGAGTGGAACTATATTTCTCAATTTTAAGGCGTTGTTCATTATCTCCGCCACCAACAGCTGCTCGTGGTATGCCTTCTTCGCTGAGATGACGGGCACGTAAGAGGAGAACATGAAGTGGATGCGTGGGTATGGCACCAAATTCATCTGGAATTCTTTCACGTCCACATTCAATACCCCCTCAAATCGCAGGGATGTCAGTAACGAGGATATCACCTACAAAACACAGTTCACTTCAATTCAATAATGTTTGATTTAGGTACTTACACAAATGCATTATGATGTTTCTATAATTGTCTTCTTGTCAGAAATGTACTTAAGTGATTTACATGCCATCTAAAAATATATGGCACATCTCATTTAATCTCATCTTTATAAAGACGTTTGGAAAAATTTAAAAAACAGTTACAATTAACCTTCTCCATAATGTAAATTTTTAAAAATGTTGTATCAGATTGTGAGTTTCAAAAGGAAAATTTTAAGATACTAAAATAAGTTACTCAGTTTTGAGTTATAATTAAACCTGAAAAATAATTCACGTGAAAATTGGTCGAATGGAATTTTTTTGGTGAGATAAATTTACTACCCAAAAATATGCTTTCAAATTGCATAAATGGAAATGCTAGATTTATATAGAATACAAGTCCGCACCAAAAGAAAACAAAAGAATGCCTTTGGAATACAAATATAAAAACATTCTCATATAGAAACTCCTTCCCCAATGTTTTGGTCTTTTCTAAAGTGGGATGTGCTAGCAACTCAGTAAAAAAATTGCATTGTAGGTTAAAGAGAAAACATTACTCCTAGATTGTTGCTCTAAAAAGACACTCAAAATATATAGATAATAAAAAGTGTTGCACAAGAAAAAGAGGGTCATATGCTACAGTCAAGAGTTGAACAACCAGCATCTCGACTATACTTCCTAATTTCCTTAATGAAAAAAGGACACTAAAAATGACCAAAATGAAAATATAAGAATGAAATAGTTAAACAATCAATAGATCTTTGAAGCAAAGACGGTTCATTTGGGTGCATCAAAGCTTTTTAAAAAAATGATTCCTTTTTCACATATGCATTCATGATGGCAAGAACATAGCATAACTGTGAACTATGAAGAGAAACTCTTGCTACACAAAATCCTTTAACAAAATATGTAAGTGATGATGCAAAGCAATAGAATGTATGACACATTTTCCTAAATTATATGAGTAAACCAACAAAAAAAATTCAGAAATTAAAAACAAAATTGATTTTGGTTTAGATAACAAGTACATCAAGATAACTGACATGAGTTAAGGGTGAAAAGAAAGCAAGTTGAATATTCCCAAGGCATAACACCATTAAGGGTCGCACGTGTGTATCGAGATCTGCATTACATAAGAGGTTGATTAAGACTATATCCTGAATGGAGCATAAAAGCACTAAAATCAGGAATTGAATGCTTAAATAAAGAAATGAGCCAATGAAAAACAAGGGATTGGTCAAGTTCAGAAAATGTGAAATCCCCTTCATTCACACAAAGAACTACAAAATCCTTGAGCATATTTAAGGAACCTGGGAAATGTAGTGGCCCTTTCTAGGATGAGTTTGACTTATGAGACCAGTAACCATAAACAAAAAAATTATCTCACAGTTGAACAAAAGCCTACCACTGCTAGAAAACTCCTTAACTGTGTATTAAACAAATGTTTCATCTAAGAATTGATACAAGTCTAGTTTTAAAAGCATTACCATTGGGGTATCAGTAACCCTCTCTCTTCCCCCACAACCATTGTCAAAATAAGAATTGGGGTATGCAAAGCAGTTGAAAACCATTATAATGTGCATTTCAATAATTATAAAAGTAAAGAAAAAACACCTGCGAGTTTTAAAAGTAGCTAAACTTTAGATTTATAATTTAAAGGTCAAAGTAAATTCTCTTTTGATTCACAAATAAGAGACAAAAAAATCAATCATCTCAAGACCAAATCCAAAGAATGTTCCTTAGTTTTGAAATAGGCCCCGTAAGTAAATTCAATCAAAATTAGAACCAAGTATTCAAATTCAGAATCAGATCAGGGTGAATTCTAGAAACAAAAAATAAAAATAGCAGCTAGCTACCAATATTAGAACTCAAAGGTCATTCATCTCAGTATAAATGATCTATTAATTCAAAGCTAACGGCCCAACATTAGATTGTTTACAGAGCAAATCCATATTACATTCCCTTATTTTTACCATAGACCCTTAAATTGATTGAGAATCATTTGAAGGTGGATTCCAAAAACTAAAAAGGTAAAATGTAAAGAAAGTTGCCAATATTAGAATTCAAAGGTTATTCAACTCAATATAAATGACCTATCACTTCAAAGCTAAAAGCCTTAACAGTTAATTCTTTGAAGACCAAAACAAAATTTGAGAATCATTTCAAGGTCAATTCCAAAAATTAAAAAAGAAAAACAGTAAATAAAGCTACCAAATTCGGAATCAGTTAAGCCTTATTGACAATGATTTGAAGCTTGTTCAACTTAGCATAAATGACTTATTACTTGAAGATTGATGCCCCGAAAATTAAAATGTAATACAAATTCCCCTTATTTTAAACACAATACGGGGATTAGAATAAAATAAATGTTATTAATTGCGATCCAAAGGCAATTCCAATCATAGTAAATGACCTACTAACTCACAATTAGCAGCATAAAATTCAATTTCTAGAAACCAAGTCTGGAGAATGTCTTCTTTTTCTCAACAAGCCGTCAATCACATTCCACCGACAGAAAAAGAAAAGAAAAAGTTACAAAAACATACGTAAAATAATTATCATGCAAATTCTCTTTGACATTTGGGTTCTAATTATGATTAATAAAATAAAAAACAAAATTGAAACTACTTGGGTATTTGGGATTTACAGTGTCCAGATAACCAGGTCCAGGTCCTGACTATGATTGATCAATAAAAACTAAAAATATATTATTGGGTACGTGGGGTTTACAATTTTCAGATAACCCATTTGGGTTTTAATGATTCTTGCCTCGTCCCTCCCTCAACTGCATTAAATACCAAAAACCTTTGCAGTTTTCTGCTAGCTTCTTGATGTGGTCCATGCATAGATCCAATATCTCTTTCCCAAATGAGAAAGGCAAAAAAGATATTCATTTATATTAGACCCATTACAAAATAAAATGCATTCCATTCAAAGAAATTGGATTTTTATGATCTGTGTAGGTACTTAATTGGTGTAAGGGGTATAAGCAAATTTGTTAACGACACTTCCTTGACATTAATGAGTTGTTCCGGGTGAAAGAGTTCGCGATAGGTACCGGTTCAAACCTTGTCAATGACGGTAGGCTCCAGATCCATAAATATTACATGGGGGACGTGTTTCCCGTCTCCCGTCTCACTGATTCGCACTTCCCCTAGCATCGTGCTTACAACATCCTGTAGTATTTTATTCCCTGAAGAAATGTTGTCCTCAAGTGTTTTGGGAAAAAAAACATTCGACTGTATTCTGACCCAATATGCAGAAACAAAAGACGCTTTGACTTAGATTATTTTATTCTTCTTTCATTTTAGTGAATTTAGCAAGGGTTTGCTCCATTTTTTCAAATACCTCTACAAACTCTGCAACTTTTTGACAGTCGGAAGGGAATTCTTCTCCGGCAGACTTCGTTAGAGTGGTTTCCTCCAGTGCCTTATCGTGCAAGGTCGACTTGCTCTCTTCTCCCACCACGGCATCCCCAAACCCCACTTGAATAAAAGCCCCAAATACATTGCAGAGACCCCTGGATTCCTCTCTCTGAGCGACTGATAATTACAGTGTGAATTCAACTGAGCGGTGAGAGCCTAATTCTTGATGGCCCCCCTAGAGGTGGGAGACATGGGAGTGGTGGCAGAAGTAGAGAAGAAATCGCATGCAGTTAGCCATCTGTCTGTACCATGCAGCGAGAAAAATAAAAATTGTCCACAAAAATCTATAAAAATACTTGAAATGTTGTTATCCCTTGGATTTCAATGAACCTGGGATAAGGAATGAAATGCGTACGATGTCTGACGATTGTCAGAATTTCAAGTCTATGTTCACTACAAGAACACCTTCGGCATAATAATCACATATCATTATATTAGATACAAATCAATGGTAGGAAATCTCTTCAAATTTTGATACCAAGATCGCTCAAGCTTAAGGAAGTTGTGAAGCATAACGTTGAAGTTTTGAGTGAGCCATTTCCATCAAGATAAGATCATGTTAAAATGCATTAGATTTTTTTATGACTCGCAAGGGTGTTTAGCTTGTTGAGTATATATTCTAGTTGTCTACCATCCATTAGGAACTTGGAGTCATAAAAATTATCCAACTAGTTGATCCTCTTTGTTTATCTCATTTAATGTTTAAGGAGCATACCTTCCCAAGAAAGTCTTTAATACACCCTTATATAAATTAAGTGAATTTAATAAGGGGAAGCATAAAATTTCTTACTAAATCCACTCTATTGGCTCCCAAATCTATTCTGTCATTGAGTTTGATGAAGAGAAGTTGAAGGATGATTCAGTTGTAGTAAAGGGTTCTCTTTAACAAGTTGGGAATGGATTCAAGATAAACGAATGTGAGAAGGGGGGTCACTTCTCTACTTATTCTGGTTATGAAAATCCAAGAGGAGATACCCTAGCAATTCTTAACACAAGATGAGCCTAAGCACACACTATATTTTCCCACAAACACAACCTCCATAACTAAGCACCCAATTAAGTGTCACTTGTGACAAACCCATGCATTTGCAGGTTAATATACAAACCTGAATTGCTCTATTCAAATATATGAGGATATCCATAACTTGTTGGTTTAATAACAAATATTTGAAGTACAACCAAACAAGCATGAAGCCCAAGTTATAATGAAGAGGCATCCAAAATATACAATCTGAAATGAAGGCCTTAAAGGAGTAGTAAAACAAGCTTTAATTAAAACAGGGGGTTGATCATTCCAACTTCACATGAACCTTTTCCATTGGACCAGATCTATAAAGCTTGAGATGAAGGAATCAAAGATAACATATGAACAAAATCAATATTCACAACTAATGCAACAACTCGTAATTCATAAAACTACCAAACCCCATACACTAATATTTAACTAGTTATCATGCCAACATAACTTAGAATTTAGAATATGAAAAATATAATGTTAATAAGTGCAAATGAAAACAAAATTTCACAAGGATTTTACAAATGAGGTCTTGATTATTACACATTAGAATTTAACACCAAATGATCAAAGGAAATCCTAATAATTAGAGTGAATACACTTGAGACTCTTATGATAAATTCATTTTATAATCCACTATCTCACTTGTGAATTAATTAATATGTACATCCACTCTCTCAAATCTTCATTACAACATCCTTGAACTGATAACAATTATTCCTTCTCTAGAAGCTTATAAACAAAGCTCACATGATCCTTATCCATTGGAACATATCTAAAAATCTTGAGATGAAGGATTCAAAGATAACATGTAAACAACATCAATCTTCATAACTAATGTAACTCCTCATAATTCAGACAACTACTAAACCCCATACACTAATATTTACCTAGTTGTCATGCCACCATAACTTAGAATTTAAAATATGGAAAATCTAATGTTAATAAGTGCAAATGAAACCAGAATTCCACAAGGATTTTACAAAATGATGTATCGAGGATTACACGTCATATTTTAACACCAAATGACCAAAGGAAATCCTAATAATTAGAGTGAATATACTTGACTCTTATAATAACTTCCTTTTATAATCCACTATCTCACTTGTGAATTAATTAATATGTACATCCACTCTCCCAAATCTTCATTACAACATCCTTGAACTACAACTGTTATTTCTTCTCTAAACACTTAAAACAAAGCTAAAATTAACACATACATACTAGACAACCAAGGGGGTCATAAATCCAAATCCAAAATATCCAAACTAAATGAATTTTTGATCAAGATAGAATATGATTAGATGAAGCACATTCTTCTCTATTTATATGATTAAGAGAACATCCTAGAATGGAATTAGAGGGGACTTGTAGAGCTTGAGAACTGATGAGAGGAGAAAATAGAGTATGCACAGATCATCCATGGATCGAATGAAATTTGAAAAATAATTATAAACTTGTAAATAATTGAATGGCTTCAATTGTTCTCTTTGAGCAACATATAGCACTTTAAGAGTATTAAAGAGGTCCCACACACATGCAAGAGCAAGAAAACTAAAGGACTGGATTTGACTCATGGTGGCAAATGCCAAAAAAAAAACTCTATCATCGAAATATCACCAATATCACAACCATTTTCTCCAAAAATAGAACAAAAGTGTAGCCCTCTTAATAATATTTTCAATGGTACCGATATTGAATTGATTGGAGCTCGTTGTTAAAATTTATGAGCAAAAAAATAAGGCTCTGGTAATTTTAATGGAGTCTCCCAGTTTGACGTTTATCTTTATAATTTAGTCATCAAATCAAAGCCAATAAACCAAATTTGTGACAAATAGCTTCAAGCCATGTAGTTGCCTCTTAAACTTTAGATTTTTCCAAGTTCCACCACGTGGTTACAATCAACATTTCCGGTCACCATAACTCTTTGAAACCTCGGGTCTAATTTTTTTTATTCATCATGCATACATTCATATCAAGAGGGGGTATTCATGGGAAAAGCAACGGCTATTCTAAACAGCAATTTCACTGCGTGGATGACAATAGTGAAAGGTGGACTGGTATTAGCGCTCTTAAGGTCTGTAAAAAAATTTGCAAGCAGTTAAGCATGGTGACAATGGGGGGCCCCCCTTGCCAGATTGAGCCCAGCGCGGATCCGGATTGGAAGGATAATGTGGAGCTTTGGAATATTCTCATCCAGGGAGGCATCACCAGCTTTATGGAGAAGATTTAGGGCCACGACCAAAGTATTTCAGTGTGTTTTGTGAAGGAGTGGAAGGATCGCATTGTGGATTATGGGAGGCAGAAGATTTCAATTAACGAGGATTTAATTGCTGAAGTGACTGGCCTTGGCATGGAAGGGTACCGCTTTTTTAATAAAAGGGTTGATAGAGAAGCTGAGGAGAGAAGATTTGTTGAGGGAACAGAGAAGTTGATCTTTGTCATGATGGGCCTACTTGTTAGCTCGATCCCTTCACCTTATGATAAGGTTACCCGTATGATGGTGCATTTCATATCTTTAGATGGGAGGTTCGTCACTGTGCCAGCTAAGCATCTTGTCTTCCTCAACCACTTCCACAGGAATTGCATGGTATGTTTCCCCCATTATCTACTTAACTCTCTTGAGCACTCCATTTTGGAGTTTCAAAAGCATGCTCGTGTGGTTCCTTTACACCAGGGGATAATTTTCTTGCTGCATAAATTGTGTCTTCTTCGATCTCCTGGTTTCCCTTCCTCCCCCGGCTCTATTCCCCCTCTGCCCGGTTCAGTGGCCGCTAGCCCCATCTCTCCACATTCTGTCCCCACCATTGTTGTTGTCACCCCTATTCCGGCCTTCCCGGCTCCATCTCCCATTCCCCCCACCTCTGCTCCCACCCCCTTTGCTTCCACTTCGGCCAAACCGGTTACCAGGTTCTCTAGAAGACTGAACCCTGATACCCCTGTTATGGGGAAGGGTCCTCAAGAGATTGAAATTTCCCATAACCTCCTTCATATTAGTAGTGCTAGTTCTCAGGAAGCACATATGGAGAGCTCCACAAAAAGGTTGGAAGCCCTTAGAAGCTGACATGAAGTTGTTGAAAGGAAGAGGTCAAAAACTTGGCAAAACAAAAAGGTAAGAGGAAGAAGGAGGAGGAGGTGGCTATGAATAATAGCCAGATTGAAGATATTTACAAGAATCTGAACTCCTTAGACTCCCGTTTAGGGAAGGCCAAGACTCGCCAGGATTATAATATGGCCATTTTTAATGCAATTGAAGAATTCATTGAGCAGCATGTCTGTAGTGTCTCCAATCTCAGCGGGGTTCCAGCAACCCTTTGGGGCATTGAAAAGGAAATCAAAAGGACCATTAATCAGCTGGATGTTACTAACTCTACCCACATGATGACTTTGGGTATGTTCAAATCTTGGCAGATTATCAAATCCAGCATCGACAAAGCCACCAAGAAGTAATTGTGGGTGCTTTTGTTGCACTTCTTTCTAATTATTGTTGTTTTTTTGTTGCTTTTCTGCAGTGTTCATACTGTTTTTGTTTTGATGGGGGGTAGCTGCTCTTTGGCTACTTTGGGCTTCATTGTCCCATCTGGATTTTGATCCTTTCTGTTCGGGTTCTCTTTCCTATTCTGGCTTCTAGGCCCTCTTTTGTTCTTAAGGGTATAGTCCCTTTCAAAAAACTATTTTGCCAAAAATATAAAAAAATCAAGAGGGGGGTAAATGTTCTAATGAGTTTCAAACCACAAAAACACTTCAAAATTCTTGTTAATCACCATAAAAAGATTTGAAACTCCAAGTTTTAGTAACAAGGCACGCAAATTAAAGTGGAACCACTTTTGGTGCAACACGCTCATTTTCTTAAATTCGGTTAAACACTTACATACATAAGCATATTTTTGTAAGAGCTATATTTCTCGGAAGAGAAGCTAATTTAATATTTCATTTTGTTTCTATAATTGCATTATTTCTTACAGTGTGTTGAAAAACTTATTTATAAAAATGAAAACATATGCAAATCCCAAAAGGGTCGGGTAGGGTGATGCAAAAGGCATCTTATTTTTTGGATAAGAGAAAAAAAACTCATACAACTTGTTAAAAAAAAAATCCATTGATAGGGAGGAAGAAGTGGTTTCCCTTCCTACTTTCATGTTGATATAGGATTGGCTATATTGAAAAAATAGGAAACCATGAGTAGAAAGAAGAAGAAATTCTATCTATTTGTGTTGTTTTTCCTCATATATCATCATACCATTACAGAAATGTAATTCTTTGAAATCTTGAGTTGAATTTCATTGTGCTTTTCTTCTTGTTATGATTTTAACAAGACCAATGGATCCTCTTCACTATTCTCCAAGATGGAAAGAGTTATCTATTCTACTTTAATCAATTCCTCAAATAGAGATATATTCCTTTCAAATTTGAGGAAAAGTTAAAACTTGTGTATGATGTTTCTTCTTTGATGAGTCCCTCCATGGTATCGGTAGCTTATTTTATTGGAAGGTAGGATGTGCAAACTTAAGAAGGGGCCATTATATTCAGTGGAGTCACCATGTGATCTAAAATTATTCAAAAAGTTGAATGGACTAAAATTATCACCAAAATCTCAATTGTAAATGTGCATCAAGAAATATTTGTATTAAAATCAAATTGTAGAATCAAATCATGGTCCCCACTAGGTGTGCCAAAAAAATTTATGTTTGCATTTGTATCTTGTACGATGCACCCACGTTACAAACATAACATTTGTTCTCTGCTCAATTTGGGACTTCTCTTAATAGAGAACTTCCAGAGACATTTAGTTTTATTCTTAACCTAATGCGTAAAACCAAACCTACACTAACACCTAAGCTATCCTAAACTCTTTTAAAAAATCAAGAGTGTTAGGAGGGAAATAATTGAAAAGGAAGGGGGTTTAGTGTTGGAAAAAACTTAATAAAGTGGTGATACACCAAATGAAGAAAAATATACCTAAAATATTGCATTCATTTATCTTTTGGAATCAATCATAGATCCATATGCACTGCAAATCTTTCGATAAACCCATTGATTAATAATTAAAAATGGGTGAGATTCATCTTGTGGAGTAGAAAGTTGGAATCGGGGGATTAAATCACCTCCACAACTAATCATATCAAAATACATCAAGTCACTCAAATTACATATACATTTGCAACCATAAGGATCTAAGGAATGCATTACATAGGTTACTGAGCTCCAAGATTAAATACACTATTTATAGACAAACTAGACTCCTAGAATATAAAATATGAGAGCAAACAAAAAGACCCAATGTTTTACATTAAGAGCTTGAGATCTAAATAATTAAAAGTAGATAGAAGATAGGGAAGTACATTTTTTGTAGTTGCACATAATTTAATTGTTGTCCACACATTTCCAGATGTTGTAAGTTCTTTGGCATTTTAATGTTTTTGGATAAGTATTTTTCCTATATCACATCCTCTCGGCAAGTACTTGGCAAGATATTATGTAATCACCCTCGCCTATAGCCTTTAGTGGGAGTATGAAGAATGTATTCAGGGTCCAAAACAATTATTCACTCTTCATCATGATGTTGAAATGGTAATCATATAATTCCATAAATGTCAACATTTTGGGGGAAGAATGGAATGATGTGTTTATACCACCATTATACTAGTGGTGTCAACTAACCCATCATACCTACTAATTTACACGTAAAATAATGGAGATACCCCTCCAAATAGTTTTTGACCAGTTCAATTTTCATATCAGATTGGGAATGACATGAAGATTTATGAGCCACCAGAGTTTCCAAACAAACAAATAAATAAATCTAAAATTTCCTAATAAATATGGGACCATGGTCTCCAAAATCTTGATGGTATCATACTTGCTATGAAAGGATGATATAAGGCACAAAAATGCACATATTTTGTGATATTTCCTACAACCACCATGATTAAATTTTTACCGTTGAACTTGGAAACTCCCGTAATGAAATACAAGGGAGACTTCCTCCCATTGCTAACTAGGGATGGATAAAAGGTGCAAAAGGCTTGGACTCTTAATTATCCCACCCTTGTTTTGTTGAGACGTTGAACATTCTACCACAAATTTATGTACATCATATTTTGAGCCATTTCCAAAAACAGTCTTACATGTCCCTATGATAAGTTTTCATCACTACAAAATAACATTTTGATTTAATCCCAATTTCAACTACAAAATCTTTGTATTCAAGATATATATCCTTCAATTTTAATATAATACATAAATTTTAACTGAAGTTTAGCCAATGGTTACAACATGAGAAATAAAGGCTTGAAGGTATATTTAATTCTTAAATAACACCCTACTCTCAACAACCTAGGTACACAAGGAACTAATATTCAAGTTATGATCATTTCTCATTAAGTGAACTTTATAATCCTAGAGTAAGGTTGTAAAGTTCTTAAAGCAATTCAAATGTGTTAAATTCATTATTAACAGAGAGATAACCATACTCGCATAAAATATCAGAAGTCCTATAACTATCATGATAAATCTATAATTTTGGCATTAAGATGGAAAATATTAAAATAATAATTTAATAATACATTTAAATAATTAAGATAGGGAAAGACCGCTTTCAAACACTTGGGATGTTGGAATCACAATGGACTGAGAGGAGGGTGAGTCCATCCTTTAAAAAATTTAATTAATTCAAATTATCTTTCTCAAAACATAAACCATCCAACTATTAATGTGTGCACATACAAAATTCATTCAAATAACCATAACCATGAGAGAGAAAGAGAACACCATAACACAAGATATAAGTGGGAAACCCTCGAGGGGAAGAAAATACACTAAAACAAAAAATTGTTATAGAAATTTTTCAAAATTACTTGATCACCAACACAACAAGGAGCACCAACCCCTAATTTGGTGAGGCACCAACCCCTAGTTTAGTGAATCACTAATTCCACAAGGACACTACAACCCCCTAAGATGATCAAGCACTCACTCAAAAACCTTTGAATGAAGATATATGATATAATGTTGTTGCAACAACTGATGGATATCACCTATTCAACTCACACACCTTCAAACCCTTGTTCAAACTTGTACTTCTCCAACTAGCTATATCTCACACTTTCATCACTTCTTTTAAATTCAATCACTTGCACACAAGATTTCTAACAATCCTCAGCCTCTTTCACACTCTCTAAAATATATAAATTTTCCTTCATACCTATTTTACTCACACACATGGGTCGCACTTTTTCCCTCTCTAAGAACTAGTGCAAATTTGAATTCAAACATAACTTTTGTATGCACTTCAACTCAAAACATAAAGGATGTCTGTCCTACATCATAATTTTGACCAAAAAAACTTACAAAAATCTAATTAAATTCATTAAAATATTCATGATGGACCCATGTAGGTTGGTCATGCCCAAATGAAATAAACTAGCACAAAACCAACTCAGAACCACATCATCTAGATGAGCTAAAACCAAAAATACCAAAATCATGATTATTCAAGCTCTAAAATTCATTAAAAAAATGTTAAATATATCATAACAATGTCATATATGGTTTGTAATTATCTTTCACTAATCAAATTTATCATAACACACTCAAGAAAGTTCATATCCTTCTCAAAATAGTTGTTTCCAAGACCCTGTCTTCACCTTTGGTCCTCAATACCATCAAATAAAATCTCAACTATGGTATGTAACCACTCATTAGAATACCTTGGACATTTATATCACATTTATTCTTTCTAAATCTCATGAAACATCCATATGTGCAAACCAAACTAGCTTTCCTCTTCACCAAATTAAGCTGCCCAGAAAGTAGTTTTACTAATTCAACTAATTTGCACCCTTTCTGATCACTTTCAAGACATCCTATATACCTTCAATCAGGAACAAAATTTAAGCCCTCTTCACTCTCTAACATGATATCAAGCTTCAAATAATCCATTACATGTCCTCTTTTACCTCCATTTTTCTAGCAAAAGCAATTATGTCCTAAGAAACAACAAACCTCCCTCTGTCACAAATTGAGTTGGTTGACCTATCAAACCTCATCATCAAGAAAAAAACATACATAATTACCATATGAAATCCCTCTAAATCCTCTTTCCATATCATCTTACATTTACTTCCAAATATCCAAGTGAAAGGCCTTCAATCAAGTCCATCTCTGAAAACTGCTCTAGAACTGACCCCAAAACTGTCCTTAAGACTACTCTTCATGAATAGGGGGACACTTTGCCGTTTATAAGCACAAACATGATATGAAACAATCATGGACATCAAATTACAAATTCTCATACATAAAAACTAATGCCAATTTATTTCTGCAACTCCATTGGACAACCTTGTCCTCAAACTGGACTTCTTCATAGGAACATAGTATTTTCAGGTGGGGTCCACTCATCACCACATGCTATATCATACCTTTCTATAAATATAAAAGATTATTATAAAACATAAAATCATAAAACTATCACAGATAAATAAATTTTGGGAACTTATGATCAATATGTCTTCTACTCGCTTTTAAGCTAGGGTTTTGAGCACACAAAAAGAAGTTTACTTTCTTAACATTCGTTCATAAAAAATGTGACAATGAAACCACTCCGTTATTTTTTAAAAATGATCTTGACTATCAATGGAAAATCATTCCTAAAATACACAAGGTCCCATGTAAAGAAAAAAATTCCTAGTGAGCATCAGAGGGTGCAATTCGAGATGGAAATAACCTTCTTCTTAACCCTGTTTCACCAAAAACAACATAACTTGACAAAATATTCTTCAGAATGACTCAAAAAATTTCTCACACCTATAAGAAACCCCTTTTACACCATCTCCAATCATCTTCATGGCTCAAATAGGTCTCTATATTCTCATCCCATCTCAATTGCATGACTAACCTTTGGGGTTTTGTATGGTTTAGGCTAGGGTCAACTGAAACAACAATGTAACTCATCATGAAACATATCTAAAAGGACCTAACATACCTATAACAACATGTATGACATCCCTGCATGCTTCCAAGAGCTCTCATGGCTCTATAACTCATCCTCATGCCTCTAAACACCTAGAATGGGTCTAGATGGACACCTAAAACTGGGTCTTCAACCTGTAACTTCAGCCTAAAACTCATGTGAGTGCCTAAAAACTCCCCAAAAATGATCTCCATTCTACTAACATGACCCTCAAGCCACCAAAAAACTCCAACCAACATGCTCCATCACCTAGGCTAGCTAGGTCACACAACTAGGTTTGCTAAACCAAGCCAATCTCATTAAATCAACTCATGCCATCATGAAACCACTTGATACTCCATGTAATAAACCTACCTAGCATTATATAACACATCTCCATCATATTATTTTTCATTAATGATATTTTACATCAATGACAACTCCTAGAACTCAACATGCCAATAATATCTACCCCTTTGTCATTGATGGAAAACCACCTAATCTTCTCCCCCTTTTTACATTAATGATAAAGTATCATACCTGTAACCTGTACAATATTCATATTTCTTATCTTCTATATACCACATCCTTGCATGAAAACAATCAATCAAAATCCATCCTATTTGACTCATACTCTCTGTTTTGACCCTTTCCTAAAGCATTGATTATGACCTATTTCTCCACCATGGGAACACTATAGCAGACCATACACTAATGTACCTACTACAAATGAACAAGCCATCAATTCATGATTTGGAGGCTAAAAAACATCAATGATTACCTCATTCTTGTCTTGATCTGAATTACATTATTTCTCAAACTTGATATAATTTTGTTTCACAAACATGTTTTCATCCTTCCTTATACCATTGAAATCCTTAAAATGATCCTTTTCACTTCCATATGAGAGCAAATTGTCACATAGCTCCTTGAAGCACAGATACCTGCATGAAGATTACTTCCTTATGACTCCCAATAGATCTATGACTTCCCTCTCTAGTGGTTAAGAACTTAAAACTTTTCCTCCTTACCTTCTTAGACCTATCTTTATATGTGAGATCATAGCATTTCACCACTACCCTGAGGAACCTTTTCAATGTCATTGTTCATTACTTAATGTTGACACAACTCCTTTTGAGTAGACTGAGTTCCTCCCCAATCCATTAATGTCTAAAATCAACACTGACTCATCCATGAAAGCCTTCAATTTAGTTCATGTAGACCACTTAGACTCCTTTCATACTTAACTACACTAGTGGAAACAATCTCCCCTTGCCTTATGGACACCCTTGTAGCATAATGTTTTACAAAATCCACCTCCTACAGTACTTAGGATGCAATGTCCCACACACCTTTAAACGTTGATGTAATGTCTTAGATCACTAAGTATTCTAACTAGCCTTATAGATGGCCTCTTAAATCTTAGAACACTTGGATAAAATCTACCCTATTGAATCCCCTTACCTTTAAAGTGTTTTGTCATGCCTTGTTTACCATGCATTAGTGCATATTATGATGTCATGAACGACCTCACTCCATGCAAGCCTTTAGCTACCTATAATACTTTGCAATATTTATGTATTTTTCTATACAAGTGCCTCTCCACACCTTATAACCTTTGTACACCTAAATATGATGACCCAAAATGGAATCTCCCATTTTTAAGAGGCCTTGTTCATACCTGTACCATGTCACTTTCCACCTTGGTACCATGTTGATATCATGAACAAATTCACTCATGGACAGCTTGTTCACCACTCATACTTTACAATATTCTAATTATTTTCCTATGTGCATTCCTTTAAACACCTGTATAACATGATTTTCAACCATTTGTAGCATGAATTTTTAGGACTCACCAACATCGAGGACAGTGCCATTTTGGTCTTTGCACCTGTAGCGTGCATTTTACTTATACACAAATCACCTATATAGATTTTATGCACACAACACACATCTCAGGAATAGTGAGCATATTTTCTTTCTTTTAGCCCATCATCATACTAAGACCTCTTGAGATTTTATATGCATCATGATAGATCTTCATGCACACCTTTGAAACATTGTATTGGCTTTAAGAGATAAAACTTTAGACAAAATACCTTATATTTTGCATACCTTGATCAACTTAAAAGAATTAACATCAGAGAGTACTACTTATATTCATTCCTTGATGTCTTAATTGGACCATCATAGTATCTTGTCTCTTGAGAACCTGTCAAAAATTCCATTGCACACCTATATGACCACCTACATGTATGTAAGTGCCATTCTTTCTCAATCTTATAATGCCTTATCACTGTTTGTACACTATTACATAGTCATATCTCCCTTGTAAGCATGTTTTCTTATTCTTGATTCTCAATATATTATTCTTTCATTAGCTCAATCATGTAGACATACTCAATGATAGTTTACATCATATCTATCATGTTCTGAAGATCTAACCCTTCATTTAACCAACCTTTTATACATGTAGCTTCTCATTTCATACCTCTGAGCTAATTATACCTTCATTCATAAAATCTTCGAGTAATCACTATAATGTTCATCCATCATTGACACTTCAAAGTGTGTTTTAATACCAACTAACACAGTACTCAACCCAAGACGTCCATTTCCATACTTGTAACCCTGAGTCATTCAACATACCTAGGTTTAAGTTTATGAGCAATCTTCAAGGTAACTCTTCTAGCTTGGTCATGAATATCATAGTCATCATGCATTTCTTCTTGATAAAACATCATTTTGATCCCTACATAACCTCTTGATCCTTTCAAAATTTTCTTGAGATGATGCACATGATCATGAAAACCACATTGTCTTCTCTATTCTGCTCCCACAGACTACTAGCCACATTCCAAGAGAAATTCACACCTAGTTTTTAATCCATTCACTTTCACAAATACACCTTACCTATTTTGAGTACCCATTTGGCCACTTTATTTTCTCTATCAAACTTGTAGTATGTTCTTGAAGAAATTTTTCCCGATTTGCAAGTTATCACTATCAATTACGTCTTTAAAAACACTCTTTCAGACTATCAAGAAAATAAGTGCATATAATGTCATAACACCATACAAATTTCAAATATCTCTCCTCAACATGTCAAGGACATATGGTGAAAAAATCATGAGATTCCATTCACTCCATCTGTACTTATGGAATTTTTCTTATAAACCCAAATCCCAAGAAGCTTAAACTTGTTATAACCTCCTTTAATTTTAATTTCAAGGCTTCAAATTTTGACTAGAAACCTGTTTTATTCAACTTGAAGTGTTTTTATTACTACTGAGGGGTCATTATTCTTTAAATATTTGAATTCTATCTCATTCTCTCTTTCCCAACCTTGATATTTTTATCACCAAAAAACAACACCCTCCGATTTGTCATGCCTGTGTGAATGAACAACCGGTGTTTTTGGATAACATGGAATTATCTCAAGGTGTGGGAATTTGTAGTTGAGATAATTCTCCAAAGTAGGTTGGTTCCTCCTCCTAATATAATAGAACTGCCTCTAATGAAGGGGAATCTACTATCTAATCCTAATATATGATTCCAAGGGACCATGGAGAGAGGAAAATGCATAAAAATGAATAAATACTACACTACATGGGTGATAACACCAAGAAAAAGGAGTGAAATGTTTTGTTGAGGGAGGAATATAAAGGAAAATGTAGTTCAAAGAGGCTAGAATGGATTTGACACAGTCCCAAAACATGCATTTACCACCAAATCCTAATGAAACACAACAACATAAACCTACAAATGAAAAGGCATGCACATAATAGAATAACCACAATGGAAAGGAAAGGAAATGCAAGAAAAATAAGAAAGGGTTGAGAAATCACCACAATTGACAATTTTTATTGCTTCAAATGGTTGCACAATCCATTATATTTACAAAATAGAGGCACAATTATATTCTACAGGCCCATGGGAAGGATTACAGCTCAATGGAACTGAGAAACCAAAATTCAAGAGTTTCCCTAAGTCCCAGAATCTCTCCCTCAAAAATGAGAAGAGTTTACAATATATAGAAGTGAATGAGAGAAAAGAGAAAAGTGAAACTTGGATTTCTTCTCCCACCCACCAACAACTATCATTGAATCATCTGCAAAGGGCATGGGAGTCCTTAAAAATTATTTACCCCATGCATTTTAGCTTCTAGAAGAAGAAATGGGATGTCGTACTTCATTAATTGTGGTGGTTGGGTTTGGAACTGTGCATTTTCATGATGGATATATTTTCCAATTTTTTATATATCTAACCTCGTTAAAATTGAAAAATACAATTCCTATTGTGTAGAGGACATTGAGACCTTTCCAACGATATAATTTTTTTCAAATTTTAAAAATTGGATCAAACGTTATGGTCATTTTAAGTTTCACGCGAAAAAATGTTGTTTTCCTTTATTCTACGGATTTTCCATTTTTCTGCAACTTTCTATTTTTCTGCGGACTTATTTTCTATGGCTTTCATAGATGTATCTAGTTTTATTTTTCTACAGCTTCTACGGATTTATGCACCCCTTTATTCTGTAAATATTTTTCGCGGACTTTGTTCTACAACACTTTTTGTGGACTTCATTCTGCAGAATTTTTTTGTAGCACTTTCTGCAGACTTTGTTCTATGGACTTTTTCTGCAGCCTTATCCAGTTTTGCATTTTCTTTGATTTTCTCTAACCTTTTGGATTTCTCTCGATTTGGGGAGTTAGAAAAATTGGAGTAGAGTGACAAATTTTCTCAATTTTACTCATTTTTTTCTCAAATTTGGCTAAGAATTGAATTCATTTTCCTCTAGAAGAAAGGAAATACACCAATGACCCCAAGTAATCCCAAATCAACTACAATTATCAAAAGACATGGAAATTTACCTGTAATGCCTCATCTGGGACACCAAAAAGAAACGCACTATACAGGCTAAAATTTTAAGGAAATTTTTTTTTTTGAAGTGTTTAAATTAAATACTAATACATTGTTTGTACCTTTTCGTAACTACTAATTTTATACCATTTAATTTCTTTTATTTTATTTTATTTTTATTTTTATTTTTTTCAATTTATTTTATTATTATTATTATTTGTTTTTATCTATCTTGTTCGCTAACCCTTACTCGACATTAATTATTTAATTATATTTTAATTTTATTAATGCCCCAAAAGGATAACCCCACACCACTTTTATTCTATTCATCCCCCTCCTTTATGCTAAGCTTCTCATTAAAACCCCAAGACACCCAAAAGGAATTAATTACGACACTAAGATCGAACCATTTTGGCCATTGTTTTAGAAGGAAACCCTAAAATTACCCTAACCATCTCCTTTAACTCTTTTCTCTTTGTTTTCTTTCATTCTTGTTTCTCAAGCAAGTTAAGGGTAAGCTATAGATATGTATATACCTAATTATAAACTCTAGTTTGTAAACCCTAATTAGTAAATTAGGATAGGTGTATACCTATTTATTTATTTATGTAACTCTTACTCTTATTAGTATTATTATTATTTTTATTGTTATTGTTTTTGCTTAACATATACAATTTCATTGTTGTGTGGCAAGAAGACAGACAGGGGGGTGCGGCTGGTCTGGTTTGGGCGCGGCAGGCTGAGGAGACGGCGGTGCAGGTCGAAGTGGGGGCGGGAAAATGCGGCAGGCGCCGCGTTGGAAGCGGCGGGTGTGGCGCACCGGTACAGCGGAGGGGATCCGTGGGTTAAGGGCGGCCGGGGCGGAGGCTGGTGCGGCCGGGGCAGGCGTGTGGCCGGGACGGCGGCTGGTGCAGCCGGGGCAGATGTGGGGGTCGGTGGGGGCAGCGCCCCCACCTCTAATACTACTGTTGCAGTCTGCGCGGGCGCGGGGGGGGGTGAGCCGAACCCCCCCACAAAATATATTTGTTTTTTTTTTTTTTTGTTTTCAAGACCTTGCACAGGCGCAGGTCGGCTGGGGAGGGGGCCGACCCTCCCCAATGTAAACCCCTTTTTTTTTATTTATTTATTTACTGAAATAAACTTATATAATATATATATATATATACATATATATATAACTATATATATATATATATATATATATATATATATATATATTTATATAATGTTTACTTCTATCCATATTATAAAGACAAATAAATAAATAAATAAAGTTGTTATCATACATATTATACATTTACACAGCAGTATACTTCGAAAGATAAAGGAAAATATCACAGAGATGGAACATTTTGAAAACCCCAATATGCCATATTTCTTATGGTTATCAAAGAGAAATATTTCTTGTGCATTTTTCCTAGTCATGTGTTAAGGTAAAACTAAAAGAAATTATTACCTATCCATTTCACAAACTAGGCTAAAACCCAAGGAAACTTTGTTGTAAATTTTTTTTTTATTTAAAAAAAAACAGAATGAGTTTAAAATGTATATCTATTTCACTTTATCAAATCTATGACCAACCAATAAAATTTCTTTATTGCAAATGTAAGAGGTAACAAGGAACCCAACCAAGATAGGAAACTTGAAAGTATAACAAGGGAGATACTACAGCCAAATACATACTTGGAAAATTGGTTTTCAAATACAAGTATTAATTTAGATTTCACAAGCAAGAAATGCAAGAATATATCAGATTCATTTTCTTAACATAGTCCTATCCATGTGGGCAAGGAGACAAAAAAAATTAAGGCAACCAACACCTTCAACCCACTTTGTTTCTCTTTCCTTTTGTACAAGATTTACATTGAGGATTTAATTAGATATATCATTTGCTTCAATACTTCACATTCACAAACTTGGGCAACAAGCATGTTAAAACCCAAGTAGCATCAATTCATATATACATGTGATACAAAATATGCAAAAAGGAGTGTTTACAAGGAGATGTGAACTCTCACATACTATCTTCTAAAAGAGGATTACATTTCAAGGAAGTATCACAAGGAAGGATAAGAACTAAAAGAGCCCATGTTGCCACCAATCCAACTTGAAAGCCATCTCCTATGTCTTCCCAAAACCATGCAAGGAGAAAAGAGCTTGTTTAACCACCCAACCTTTAGGCATCATCACATGCCTTTCCCAAAGGTTGGGATGCATGCTAGCCTCCCCCAAGCCCATGGGAAAGAGGATAGCTGCCAAAACTTGCACAAGGGAAAGGATGCACAAACAATAAGACAAACATGCAAAGAAAATAAGACACAAGCAAACAAGACTCCAAAAGAAAACCACAAGGAGGAGAACCCATGTTCATCCCCCAAAAATGGGGAAGAGAGGAGAAAGTTCTCCAAAATAAAACATCACATTATATGCACATAACACATCTTCTTAACCTCCTTATTGCTCCTTAGTCAAAACAAACCCTCCTTATTCCTCCCCCTTTCTCCATGTCCTCCTTGGAAGGATTTTCAAACCCCAAAAGGGGGTTTCCTTACCAAGGATGGGGAAGGAGATTCAAGCCAAATGAATCCACTTCCCCACCTCAACCATTGAGGGGAAAAAAAAAAAAAAAATATGACCCTACAAGGCTTGGCCATCAAGCCTTGAGGGTTGAGAGGGAAAATTCCCTCCCTCTTCCCCCACACTCCAAACTCCATCATGCCATATGATGGAGGGAGTAAAAACACACACTAACAACACTAAAATTTTATTCAAAAATAAACAAATTTCAACAACCAATCTAACAACTAAAATCAAGCAACACATCTACAAGATCTAAGAGCCTACCTCAAGGAAAGCTCTCCAAAAAGCTTCCTAACTTCAAGATTTCCACACTTAGCTCCAAGCAAATCCCAAGCTCCAATTCACCCAAGCATCCAAGCAAGAAAATCCAAGAAAAAAGTCCATTTTTTTTTTTCCATGAATGAGAATATGAAGAGAAGGAACCAAGTATCCTCACAAATGAGGGGGTGACATGTGTCACCCCTCTCCCTCCTCATGGTCAAAGATGCTAAGACAAAAGAGAGAAAGGGTAAAATTATCTTTTTACCCTTTTCTCCCAAATTTCCTCAAGTGTTAGCAAGACAAAACTAGTTGCACTTTTGATAAACACACAAATCCACATCCCTTACATGGATGTGACAAAACAAGGGTAGAAAGGGAGGGAAAACTCCCTCTAGCCTTGAAAACAAGCCCCCCTACCCATTAGGTAGGGTCCAAGGGTTCATTTTAGTGAAAGGGGGACTCCCAAGCTACAAAGGGGTCCCCAAAAATGCCCAAAATACCCTAATTTCGGGTTTTGCATTTTGGCACAAGGGTAGAGGGTGTGGGGACCACCCAAGGGTCTCACATGTGACCCTAAACCCTTGTGATTAAGAGACTAATAAACAAAAATCAACAATTTAAAAGAAAGAGAAATTATTTACTCCCTAAGCAAGTTTACAACTCTACTAACAACCCTAAACAAAAATTAATAAATTAAAGCAAAATACTTTACATACATTGGGGTCACTCAAAGTGCCCAAAATTAATAATCATCTATCCTAGGGCTTCACACAGTGAACATGGCTAGGACTCAGCCCGTGGGCTGCTTGTGCAAGTTTTGAGTAACTGGCCTGAATCCCACGTTCTCCTGTAAACCTGTCACCTGCACACTCATTGCACACATTAACTGCACCTGTCCCATACAATATAATTAAGTGACATAGTAAGATATTAAAGCATGCTAAACTAACCTAACATCCTACTGAAACCAAGAGGCGACAATGTGCACAATTATATTCCACATTCCAACAGTTAGACAAGATGAATAAAGTGACATATAATCCCACCATGCAACAACTATCCATCAATATAATTAGATCTCTAAGCACATCATATTCATTTGTTTCCATGTCATAACAAGAAAATGCGACAATAAGGAAATTAGGTTAAATCGGCGTTATACGCCTGAATGTCACACATGACTATTAAAATCAAATATCTAAATATAATGTCCAAGATATCACCAATCACTGTCAACACATGTCTATGAGCAAATAAACAACAAGCTACTGAGCTGAAGAAAACGTGGGCACTACATTACCTAACATCTCCAGATTCTCCATTAAAGTCCCGATCAAGTGCCCAAGTCCAATTTCCTCCCAAGTTGTCCATTTTTGTCTGGGGGTAAAAATGGATAACAATTTGGCGACTCACGGGGACATATTCCTATTATACGAACTGACTAGTGGCCTTAAAGCATCCATTAGGCATGGAGTCAGCCTGATAAACAAAATTTTGATTTGAAACTCTGAAATCTGATCCCTGAGCCACTTGAAACATTACTGAAACTGGAAAACTTGCTGATTTGGAAAGCACTTATGACTTATGTTAAAATTGGTTCTTTTCCTGAACATTGTCACTTCCAATGAGTTGAACTGTGTAAAAGCAACCACGAAGCACCAAAACTATGTATATAAGAGGAAGATCATACATGCTCCTAATGGAACATGCAGAGTGTGCATAAGCACTTCTTATAGTGAAATTAACCTACTCCTACCGGCAAAACATTGTGATATAAGCACTTAGAGGAATGGGAATCCTAAACTGATATGTACAAGGGTGAGAATTCACTTCAGTAACAATGTTTGAGATAGATTCCATTGACTATAATCTATAATTCTTCACCATCCAGCTTGGTCAGTCAGAAAACATTACCACTCTTACATTTCATGATCATGTACTGACCACTCCATATGCATCAAAATTGGAATGCTTTCCCATTTTTTCCCTGTCAGCATCCCACTTCAGCACCAAATCTCCTCCTTGGAAGGTTATTGCTTTGGCCTTCTTTTCAAAGCTCCTCTTGATCAATGTTTGATCCTTCTTTATGGTTTACACTATATGCTCTCTTGTTTCTTCCAACTCCATGAGTTCCACTCACATGGCTTCGTTGGGCTCAAACTCAACTAACTCCAGCTACTTTAGAAGCTCAAATGCTGGCAACTTGAGTGATATAGGAAACCTTACCTCTCTTCTATAGACTAGCTTATATGGATAACTACATGTTGACATCTTTGGTGTAATTCTATCAATCCACAGGGTTGATTTGAGATTTGTGTGTCAGGTTCTCTGATTTTCATCTGGAGTCCTTATTATTCTCAATAAATTCTTGTTGGTGGACTCAACTTTCCCATTACCATGAGGGTAATAGTTAGATGAAGTGTTGAGATATATTATGTTCTTAACAACCCACTCAAATATTTTAGTGCTAAGAAATGCTAGAACATTATCTGATATGATAGTATTCGGGACACCAAATCTAGTCACTATCCCCTCATAGAAGTCTAAAAAGCTAGATTCATTTGCCTCTTTGAGTGCCACTGCTTCGGTCCACTTGTTGAAATAGTATGTAACTGTTAGAATCCACTTGTGGCCTTGGCTTGAATTCAAATTAATGACCCTGGCAATGAAGTCTAATCCCCATTACATGAAAGGTTGGTCCACTGAGATTGGATGAAGGGGAAGTGCTACTAGATTTTATTTCCCGATGAAGAATGCACATTTCTTACACTTTTTAATCCATGCATAGCAGTCACTAAATAGTGTGGGCCAATAATAACCATCCTTAATGATCTTTATGGTTATTACTCATGGAGAAAAGTGGCCTCCCACTTCTCCATCATGGAATTCATGTAGTACCTTTTCAATCTAATATGTTGGGGACACACCTTAGAAGAACTCCATTCACATATTTCTTGAACAAAATTTCTTCAACAAAAACATATGGAATGGACTGTAATCTAAAGTATCTCCTCTTTGTCTTATTCAATTCCAGAGGGCATAGACCTATTTGAAGATAATGTGACATATATTGAGTCCAACATGGAGTGGGTACACTATCCGCTAGTTGTTATTGATCATTTTGCAGCACTAGGATAACTTATTTTTCATCATTTACTTCATCATGTTGAATAGAAGCAAGCTGCTCACACAAACCTTTTTCATGGATGAGCTTTCTCACCTTGATTTCTATTTCATATTCCATCACCCAGGTGATCCAACTCGCCCTTTTCTCATTCAAATCCTTGTTCAAGAGAAAGTCTTTGACCCCGGCATGGTATACTAACAATTGAATCTTATTGTTTGAGACTAAGTGTCTGATCTTTTTTAGGCTCCTGATGACAACTAAGACATAATTTTCAATAAAAGATTACCTCATCTCAGAGTCTTCCAAGCTCTGGCTTAAGAATCATATATTTTTTTCAGATCCTTCTTTATTCAGCTAGACCAAGATGGTTGAGATTGTATCTGAACCAACGAAGGCATATAGGATGAAGTCCTTTGAAAATTTTGGATTAATGAGAGTTAAGGCTTGACATATTACATGTTTAATGGCCTCAAAAATCTCCTTTCTCTCTACTTTCCATTTGAATGGCATACTCTTTTTTAGCATTATGGTTAATGGCCTGAAAAGAGTGACAAATTCAGGCACAAATTTGTAAACAAAATTAATTCTCCCTGTGAAACTTTAGAGATTTTTCTTGTGACTTGGCAATGGTAGAGCATGGATAGCTTTAACTCTTTCGGGATAAATGGTTAGCCCTTCCTTCGTAATAATGTGACCCAAGATTTTTCCTTTGTGAGCCAAGAATACACATTTTTTGGGATTCAAAGATACTTCAAATCTCCTACATCTCTAGAAAACTTGCCGGAGGTGAAATAGGTGGTCTGCTGCAATTTTTTGAGAACATGGTGATATCATCAAGAAAAATAAGCATTATCTTGTTAATCAACCCTTTAAATTCCATATCCATAGCTCTTTGGAATGTAGCTCTGACATTTGACAATCCAAAAGGCATTTTCTTATAAGCATATGTGCCACACTTTGTGGTGAAGGTTGTCTTGAACCGATATTCTTCCTTCACCATGATTTGATTGTAACCGGAGTAGCCATCCAACAATGAAAACCTCTCCAAACTAGATATTACTTGCAAGATTTTCTCCATGGAAGGGAGTGCGTAGTGGTCTTTCAGTGAAGCTATGTTTAGATCCCAGAAATCCACAATCTGATTTCTTTGTTTCTTTTCTACTGTGGCACCAAATTCACTACCCAACTTGAGTGCTTTATTGGAAAAAGGATATTTTTCTCAATGAGTTTGTTTAATTATTTTCTCATGAGAGGTTCCATATGGGGATTTACTGGCCTTTGCTTCTACCTAATAGGCTTGGATTCTGGATCCAATTCAATGGTGTGTTTTGCTAATCTTGGATTGAAATATTTTAAATCCTTGTAACTCAAGGAAAAGACATCTAGAAAATTCTTTACAAAGTTGGATAAAATTAGACGTCTCCGGTTGAGTTGTAGCACTTTACCTTCAACTATTGAAATATTCTCTAAATATTCACCCTTGGCATGAATATTAACTTTATCCTTCCGGATTTGGTCATTAGGATTGAAGATAGACTCCAAAGTCACTTAACTTTTTGGTAATTTATTTCTCAGCTACACCACTTGGTCACCATACTGCTGCTCCAATTTGTCTTGATTTCTAGCAAAGAATTCAGCTTCTTCTTGAAGAAAATTTATGATTTGTTGATCATTTTCAAATACTTACCAGCTTATATCCTTATCTGGAACAATTGGTATTACAATCACGCTGATATGAGGCTGAGTTTGATATCTCTTAATACTATCAATAACATCAAAAGTTTTCCCAATTTCTAAAAGCTTATCCACATCGTTATTCATCTTTCTTGGGATGGATTTGATGTTAAAAGCTTCAAAATATTCAATGAGATCCTATACCCAGTTCTTGTAGCTCTTTAAAAGATCATTCTTAGTAGGATTGAGTCCTCTAACTTGGTTTACAACCAGCTCACTATCCCCAAACACTTGCAAGTTTTTAATACCTTTCTTCCTTACCCAATATAATCCATGGATCAATGCTTCATACTCTAATGCCATGTTGTTCGAACAATTGAATTGCAAGCGGAAATTTGAGTAGTATTTTATACCTTGGGGTGATACGAACATTGCTCCTCCTCCAGCACCTTGTCTACTCCTTGAGCCATTAAAGAATAGTTGCCAAACGTATTTATCATCTGGTTTAATGATGCTATGGAGAGGTGGATATTATTCGTGCAAGCAATAGATTCCCATCTCGGCCTCCTTCATTTCCTTGTATGGATCAAAATCATGCCTTTTGTTTGCACACTCATCGAGAGTTAAGTCTGGAATGCCTCTAACTTTTGTATTTGCCTCCGAAGTGCTTGGGAAATCTTCTTGGTCAAATGTTGAGAAATTTGCATTCATTGGACTTGGTCTATGAGGCTCAATATGGAATTTTGCAATATGTTCAAACCAAATTATAGCCTTAGCTCCATACCTCGTTCTGAATAGCATATGTGACCAATCAGTAGACAAGTAGCCTCCAATTTTAGTGGTAAAGTCCCTTAATAAACACAATGTAAAGAGTGGTGGCAAGTCAATAACTGATAAATCTTGCAAGACTATGACATTGGGGCGTGCATGTAGTGTAAGACTTAATCCTTTGATCACACCAATAGTTGTCACTGTTTGTTTCATCTAATTTCACTAGACCTCTAGAAATGACTTCATATTGAAGGCCCAATTGATTAGCTATTTTCTTGGACATAACAGAACTGCTTGCTCTTGAATCAATCATGTAATTTTGTACAAGATTGCTCCTAATAATTAGAGAAATATAGAATGGTAGAGGCTTCATATTTTTACCTGGTTGGCCTCTTTGATTTCCTTCTTGTGGAGTTGTATTAGTGAGTACATTTTCTTGATTCTTGGGTGGCTCATTTGATGTTGACCAATTTGCTATGGATGCTTGCAATAGATCTATTTGGCCTGGGATTGCTAATGACTCCCACATTGAGATGTTGACATTTGTTTTCATCATTTTCTCTATGATATTGAAAGGAGAAGAACTATCTTTTTTTTGTCCTTTGATTTCCACAACCTTCTCTCGCACATGAGCTACTACAACTTGTACATGAGTTGGTCTAGAAGGTAGCTTGCATTGATTATGCACATTTTGAGCTATAATTGGATTGCTAACTCCTTGTAGAGTGACTGAGGGTTGAGTATCACTTGTATTAGATGACTATCCTTCCTCTAAATTCCTCGTTTTAGACCTTGTGTTCGCTTCCACACCTTGAGAAGGAGCTTGATTTATGCCACAAAAATCCTCAACTTGCCAATTCACAAGTGTAGTTTCACTTAGAGGTGCTTCTTGGGTAATACCTATTGTTGAATTTCTTCTTTATTTGTTTCTTGAGGCACACCAACCGTTGTCACCATCAAAACTTGGTTCACAGCACCATTGAAACATGTTGATTGATTGTGAGGTTGATTACATAGTAAGCACCATTCATATTCTTGTGTCATGTTATTTTGGGTTGTAACCAAGGCTCTAGATGTAGAAGTAGTATTAGGATTATAAGGTTAAAATGAAATGTTAGCAGAAGATTATCCTTGGCTTTTATTAGAATCTTGGGAAAGTGCTTTATTTGGCTGATATGGAGGTCTATTGGGTTGGGCTTGGGGCTGATATGATCTGAAATTTTGTATTTTTTGTCTCTTAATTATGACCAACTCATTGTCTAAGTTTTAAAATTGCTTCATGACTTCCTGAAGCTCATTTGAGGTGCAAGGAGAAGAAGTATAAGCTTCATTGGCATTTTTATTTTTTTAGGCGGGAATGGGAGCTAATGTATGTTGTTTGACTAGAACTTGAATTTCCCATTTCTAGATAAAGAGGCATAGGTGGCCTAGGTGCAAGTTTACCGGATCTTAAATCAAACAATTTTCAGCTCTAATACTGATGTTATAAGATACAGGGAATAATTTTACCTCTTATATATTTTATCATCGTGGCGATATCATAATTTAAAGCTTTTAGGAAATAGAGAAAAACACGTTTAGCTACCGGTCGTCATGGTAATTGGAATTCTATCCCATGTCCTTTGAAATATGAATTTGAAATCATCACATTTGATCATTTGGTGCCCTTTTGATTGTAGTTAATTTCTCCAACAAAGATAAGTTGTCTTATATTTCCCTAAACTGGCCACAAAGAGTTGTGCACAATTGATCCCAATTATTAATTGATCCTACTCCTAGGCTCCTGAACCATTGTAAAGTCTTTCCTTTGAAAGAAAACGCCAATAATTTAACTATCACATCCATCTCATTGACCTCACGAATAGCATATACATTTGCAATGTATTGAATGTGGTCAATTGGAGTTGTATGATTTTCCCAGTGAAGTATGGGATATTCTTCAATGTTGCAACTAGAATTGTGTTTTGTGCATTGAGAGCAAGTGGGTTGCTCCCCGTAAAATTGAAAAAATGATTTTGTGGTGGTGGTTAATGAGCCATTCTGATCAGTCTGAGAACTCTAGTTGATTGAATAAATGGCCTATCAGATGGAGGTGTTGACGAGGTTCTGTTTGGTGGAGATGAAGATCTTTGAGCTCTTCTTCCCCTTCTTTCTCTGCCTGGAGATAGATGCAAATACTCGAAAACACCTTCTTCTCTTGTTTTTGATATGGTTTGAATTCTTCTCATGAACTTGACAAACTTGGGCTACTAAAATCATTGAATTATTCTCTTTGGAGTCACCACATGTGTTGCTACAGAGCCTCTTAAAGGTAGAAATTTACAACAAGAGCACTAATCTTGCTGTGATAAAATGAAGAATTATTTGTGGTCCCAATGGGCATGCTAGAACTGTTATCACCAAAAAAACACCCTCCAATTTTTCATGCCTGTGTGAATGAACAATTGGTGTTTTTGGGTAACATGGAATTATCTCAAGGTGTGGAACCTTGCAGTTGAGATAGTTCTCCAAAGTAGGTTGGTTCTTCCTCCTAATCTAATACAACAACTACCTCTAATGAAAGGAAATCCACCATCCAATTCTAATATATGATTCTAAGGGACCAGGGAGAGAGGAAAATACATAAAAATGAAGAAATCATAGACTACATAGGTGATAGCACCAAGAAAAGGGAGTGAAATATTCTATTGAGGGAAGAATAAAAAGGAAAATGCAATTGAAATAGACTAGAATGGATTTGACACAATCCATTATATTTGCAAAATAGAGGCACATTAACATTCTACAGGCCCATGGGAAGGATTACAGCTCAATGGAATTGAGAAACCAAAATGCAAGAGTTTCCCTAAGTCCCAAAATCTCTCCCCCAAAAATGAGAAGAGTTTACAATATATAGAAGTGAATGAGAGAAAAGAGAAAAGTGAAACTTAGATTTCTTCCCTCATCCACCAATAACTATCATTAAATGCTCTAAAAAGGGCATGGAAATCCTTACAAATTATTTCCCCCACATAATTTAGCTTCTGGAAGAAGAAATGGGGTGTCATACTTCATTAATTGCGGTGGTTGGGTCTGGAACTATGCATTTTCATGCTAGACATGTTTTCTAAATTTTTACACATCTAACCTCAATAAAATTAAGAAATATAATCCCATTTCATAGAGGACGTTGAGACCTTTCTAACGATATATTTTTTGTCAAATTTCGAGCACTTAATCAAAAGTTATGGCCATTTTAAGTTTCGCATGAAAAACTGTCATTTTCCTTTACTCTGCGGATTTTCCTTTTTTTTGCAACTTTCTAGTTTTCTGTGGACTTATTTTTTGATGCTTTTGCGGATTTCTATGGCTTTAGTTTTCTATGGCTTCCATGTATTTCTATGCCCCTTTGTTCAGACTTTTTCCGAGTACTTTGTTCTGCGGCACTTTCTGTGGACTTTGTTCTACAACACTTTTCGTGGAATTTGTTTTGCGGACTTTTCTGCAGCACTTTCCGCAGACTTTGTTCTGTGGAATTTTTCTGCAGCACTTTCCGTGGACTTTGTTCTGCAGAATTTTTCTATATATTTACCCAATTTTGTATTTTCTTTTATTTTCTCCAACTTTTTGGATTTCTCTTAATTTGGGGAGTCATAAAAATTGGAGTAGAGTGTGCCAAAGCTAATTTTTCTCAATTTTACTCATGTTTTCTCAATTTTGGCTAAGAATTGAACTCATTTTCCTTTGGAAGAAGGGAAATGCCACCAATAACCCCAAGTGCTCCCAAATCAGCTGCAAGTGTCAAAGAACATGGGAATTTACCTGACATCTCTAGATTCTCCATTAAAGTCTCGATCAACTGCCCAAGTCCAATTTCCTCCCAAGTTGTCCATTTTTCCCTAGTGATAAAAATGGATAACAGCTCTTTCAAACTTACACCTTCCAATCTCATCTTATCTTTTTTGTCTTCAAATTTTTTTAGTGCACAACCATTCTCATACACCTTATACCACCTTGAACTATCTTTCTTGCACACCTTTATCACATACACACTTATACTCACTTTGATTTACAGATATTGACTTCTTTTAATGAACATAATGACTTAAAAACCAACATAACAGTGAACTTTTACAAGATATCTTTAATTTTTCAACCACTAAGAACATCTTCAGAACCTTTATACAGACTGTGGTGAACTCTCATTATTATATTTTATGAGCACTTGACTCAATCACTAAGTTCTTGACCTTGACTCAATCCTGACATATCATATTCTTGACTTGATAGCATGACATAAACTTATCTTACAACCTACTCTTTGCTTGACTAACTAAATCTCTGACATGTTTTTCATATACCTTTGAATATGACACCATATCCTATGACTATATTATCCAATGACATACTCAAGACCTAAATATACACCTTTAAAAGGACTTATAGACTGTAGACACACTTTCATTAATTGAATCGACCACTAACAACAACATAGAATTACAAAACCTACCTTGATAGTTTTATGACATACCTTGTGATGCCTTAACATCATGATATGACCTTGTATAGTATCATGTTTCAATCAAATAGATCCCCCTCTTCTCAATGCTTTATATGGATCAATATACCTCCAAGAAGCCTAGTAGAGGCATGTTTCATCATTGATGGATTTAGAAGAAATACATGAAAAGGTCTTACTCCTTCTCGGACACCTGAAAAATCACTTCCATCCACTTGTTTCTAATATAAGCACTGAGTCATGCCTTGATTTGTATCAACCACCTGCTCTTGATGAGACTTCATTATTCCTTCTAAGATCCCAAGACCTTCTTTGACTTCTAACATGCAATTTAGAACCCTGAAAGCCTTTTTCTTACACCCTTGGACCTTGAAATTTGTTATCTTGCCTTGAGTAACCATAGTGTCATTCTTTAACCACATGACCAGCTTTATTGCAACTGAAACACACTGCTGAATTCTCGTGCTTATAGCCTTCCACTTGACTAGGTGGATCATACAAACCATATCTAGTAACACAACCTCTCTCATGGTAATTGTAACACACTACATCCTTTGTTTTTTCATTCCTACTATCTCTTCAAGAGTAATCATCTTTAGCAAACCTCCTACACTCCTTATCCCTCTGACCAAAGCTATTACATGTAAAACAATAACCGTTGAAAGATATTTCATACCTTGAGGCATTAGGCTACCTAATGGGATTTGCTTTCACATTGTATTTGGTGGAGTTCTCCTTCTTTCCATCCCTCTTGCTTGGTTCTCCATCCTTCTTGTTTGAAAATTATCAACTTGCATCTTTTATTTTTCTTAAGGTCTTCATTAAACCTTAAACATTCTCTATCACATGTTGATCTCTGATTTCCAAGAAGATCATCAGATCCTTGGTGATTTTCTCAAATTTATGAAAGGACATAGTCTTCTTATCAACCTCTAATAATTCTACTATAAGAAACTCTATGTCTTCTTCAAACTTGGTGCACTTGCTCTCTTTGTCTTGAAAGCTTGTGACTAAGAGCTTTACCTTTTCTTCTAGCAATCTGACAAAATCATTTAGCTTTCTTATTTCAAACCAGTGCTTATCTTCTAGATCATGAATCTTATCTTCATATCCTTTGATCTGAGATCTCAGCTTCTTGTTCTTATTTTTAGCATGCCTTAACTCATTTTGGATGCATACTAGTTCATCTTCAACATCATCTTATTCTTCCTCAAAATCTCTGCAATAACCTGATATGAAATTGCCTAATAATGTAGAACCATTGGACTTCATCTTAGATTTGAAGCCAATCTCCTTCTTGACAGGATTGTCACTCCGAATTCTCATTTCACATGCATTTAAGGTTCCATATAAATCATCCATCGTCAAGAGAGTCAATTCCTTATCCTCTTCAATATAAGACACTTTGGAGTCGAATCTAAGAGCAAGAGATCTCAATACTTTTTGAACTGTTACCTCTTCCTTCACATCTTCACCTAAACCTTTCATAGTATTAACAACCTTGTCAAACCTAAGAAAATATGTAACAATAGGCCCATCATCACTCATTTTTAGTCCTTCAAATTGATTTCTAAAATTTTAAAGCTTAGTTGTCCTTACCTTTGATTCTCCTTAATATAAGATCTGAATTTTATACCACATTGTCTTTGTTGATTTGTAATGCATCGCCTTTACAAGTTCAAGTTCAACCAACCCACGCATGATGGCATTCAAAGCCTTGGAATTGTCACTACACAATTTCTTGTCATCTACAAATTTTGGAGGAGTAGCAAGAGTTGTACAACCATTCTCAATTGATTTTTAAATATTAAACCCTATAGACATGATGTGAGTCCTCATCCTAATACTCCAAAAAGCATAGCTCACTCCATCAAACAATGGGGTCTTGCTACAAGAAGAGCCACTCTGCTGACTTGCTAATTTTTGGATTTAAAGGATCTCCTTTCAAATGATCAAACATATCCAAAATGACCTACTCTAATACCAATTATTGGAAGCACAATGGACTCATAGGGGTGGTGAATCAGTGCTTTAAAACTTTTAACTAATTCAAATTATCATGCTCAAAATATAAACCATTTTAACCACTAATGTGCACACATACAACATTCAATCAAATTACCATAATCATGAGAGAGAGAGAGAGAACACTATAACACACGATATAAGTGGGAAACCCTCAAGGAGAAGAAAACCCATTGAAACAAAACTTTATTATAGCAATATTTCAAATTTAGTTGAGCACCAACTCAACAAGAAGCACCAACCCCTGATTTAGTGAGGCTTCAACCCCACAAGAAGTACCAACCCCTAGCCACAACGAGGCTACATACCCCTAAGATGATCAAGCACCCACTCAACCACCTTTGAATGAAAATATATGATGTAATTTTTTTGCAACAACTAATGGAGATCACCTATTCAGCTCACACACCTTCAAGCCCTTACTTTTCTAACTCGCTATATCTCACACTTTCATCACTTCTTTTGACTTCAATTACTCGCACACAAGCTCTGTAACAATCCTCTTCATCTTGCACACTCTCTCATATTTGAAACTCATACATGTTTTAATCACACACATGGGTCAAAAATTTTCCCTCTATAAGAACTAGTGCAAATTTGAGTTCAAACATCACGTTTGTATGCACTTCAACTCAAAATAATAAAGGAGGTCAGCCCTACATCATAATTTCAACCAACACAACTTAAAAACATCCCAAAAAATTCATTAAAACATTCATAATGGACTCATGTAGTTTGGTCATGCCCAAATGCACAAAACTAGCTAAAACCCCATCACCTAAATGAGCTAAAAATACAAACACCAAAACCATGATTAGGCAAGCTCCCAAATTCACCACACATGTAAAATATCACATAAAAACACCATCCATGGTTATTTATTAGCTTGCACTAATATAATTTATCTTAGCACACTCAAGAATGCTCATATCCTTATCAAAATAGTTGTTTCCATGACCTTGTCTTCACCTTTGGGACTCAAGACCACCCAAGAACATCTCAATTATGAAATGTAACCACTCATTGGAATCTCCTGGATTTTAAAATCAAATTCATGATTTCTATAGCTAATGAAACATCCATATGTGCAAACCACATCAACTTTTCTCTTCACCAAACTGGGCAACCCAAAAAGCAATTTTACTAACTCAATTGGTTTGCACCCTTGTTGTCACTTTCAAGACCTCCAAAGGCTTTCAGTATGAACAAAATTCATCCCTCTTAACTTTCCAAATGACAATAAGCATCAACCAATCCAAAACTTTCCTCTTCTTCTTCCATTTCCTAGCTAGAGAAATTATGTCTTGAGAAACAAAAAACATTCTTCTTCACAAAATGGGTTGTATGACCCATCAAATATCATCATCATGAGACAAATCATATATTACTGGAAATTCCTTTGAATCCTCTTTCCATAACATCTTACATTTCCTTCCAATTCCAAGTGGAAGGCCTCCAATCAAGTCAATCACTAAAATTGCTCCAGAACTGCCACAAAACTGCCTTTATACCAGTCTTCATAAATAGGGCCCATTTTTCCCTCAAGAAGCTCAACCATGTTCTAAAACTATCATGAACATAAATTACAAGTCCCATGATAAAAAAATTTCTATTTATTTTGCAACTCCTTTTGACAACCTTGTCACGAATTGGACTTCTTCATAAACTTGCATTTCCAGGTGAGATCCACTCATCACCACATGCTCTACCATACCTTTCTGGAAACCTTATGGAGTCCTCTACATCATCCAATCATCATAATATCACAAGAAATTAATCCTAGGAAATTATGATAAATATCTCTCGTATCACTTTCAAGCTAGGGTTTCAAGCACACAAAAAAATGTTTACTTTCTTAACATTTGTTCATAAAAATGTGAAGATGAAATGACCTCATTCTTTTTGTGAAACTCTCTTAATAAAAAAGCATCCCTAAAAGCCACAAGGTCCCATAAAGAGCACACATTTCATGGTGAGCATCAGAATGTGCAATTCAAACTGGAAATCACCTTCTTCTTGACCCAGTTTCACTAAAAATAACATAAATTGCAAAATCTTCTTCAGAATGACTCCAAATTTTGTTTACACCTCTAGGACACCCTTGTGCACTATCTCTGATTATCAACATGACTCAAATAGGTCTCTATCTTCTCAACCCATCTCATTTGCATGACCAGCCCTTGGGGTTTTGCATGGTTTAGGCTAGGGTCAGCTAAACCAACATTATAATTCATCATGAAACTTTTCCAAAAGGCCCTAACATCTTTAATACAATATAAATCAATCACCTGCGTGTCTTAATGAGCTCACATGGCTCTACAACTCATCCTCATGCATCCAAGCACCTAGACTAGGTCTAGAAGAACACCTACAATTGTGTATTCAACTTGTACCTGCATCCTGAAACTCATGTGAGTGTTTAAGCACTCTCCATGTTGCTATTATGCTCCTTAAGCCACCAAACAACTCCACCCATCATGCTCCATCACCTAGGCTAGTTAGGTCACCTTACTAGGGTTGTTAGACCATGTCAATCTCACTTAATCACCTCATGCCATAATGAAACCACTTGATTCTCCATGTCATCAACCTACTTAGCATGCTCTAACCCTTCTCCATCATCCTATTTGTCATTAATGAGCTTTTACATCAATGATAATGCCTAGAACTCATCAAATGATTATCTTTTCCAACAATTTTATATGAATAGTTATTTTAAACACAAATGAATTAAACTTCAAAACTATAATTCAATACATAAGGTTTTTGGGTTTGGGCTGAATCTAAATTTTGCCTTAGCTATCACCATAGAAACAAAAACTTCAAACCAATAGTTCAAAAAGCACTTAACTCATCATAATAAAATATGGAAGTGGCTATTCTATATACAAAACGCACCTATATGCATGTATGCCACATGCACTCATTCATCCCATTCATTTCCCACCAAAGTACTTGGTTATTTTTTCAACTTAATCATTGAAAAACAAAATTGTGTTTTCAAACACACAAGTCAGTTTACTCTAATTTGACCCCGCAACTTGAGCTTTATACCCACCTATGAACCCTGTTATAACACCAGTTATTGGATTTCATTAACCTTTATTAAAAACCATGCAATTTTTTTTATTTTGACTGACATGCATGGTGTGCATGCATGCATGCATCCACATATGGTGGTGCATTTTGTATAGACTTTAGCCTCTGCCAGGATAACAGCTCATGGAAACTTTTTGAAAAATCCTCAACACAGAAGAAACTATCCTTGGGAATTTGTTCAACTACTATAAAGAAGCAACCAACCCTCATTTGCTAAATCAAAATTAGTTCCAAGATACTGCCTACCAAATACATAAATGAGCATTGAAAACAGGGGAATTGATACTTATCACCAGGATGATGGGCATTGACTAACCTTAGGAATAACAAAATCATACACCCTATAATATAACATTTTCTTAGAGTTTTTGTCCTAGCCCTTTCTAAAATTAAAGACCTTCATAAATTCTCTCTAACATTATAACAAATTATAAAAAAAAATGGTATCACTAATATTTTTGCAAGAAACCACTATAGGTTGTCATGTTGGGCATCACACATACTGCGAAAAAAATATTCTCTTATTTATAATTTCCACATACTGCAACAAAAATATTCTCTTATTACGCCGATAGGCGTAACTTTTATGGGCTCAAGCCCCTAACTTTTGACGCGGCAACAGTGATTCGGTGGCTCGGATTGCTTATTGGGTACATGCAACAAAATTATGGATGTAATCAGGTGCATTGGTTTCAATTTGCAATCAACGAAATAGGAAAATGACAGGCATGTAAGGACGCGTGGGATGTGCATGCATTGATTACAGTTCGTTGTGGCCCATTGATGCTCTGTGTCATGTAACAAACCATTGGGTGCTTCAAACCTGAACATGTGATCCTCAATTTCCTCCATCCAGACTACACAAACATGGGGGTTGTAAGCAGGTCATGGACATTCATCTCATTTTAACAAAAAAAACAGAAGTAGATATCGCACCAAGTGATTTAGCTGATATGTACGCAAGATGTGGGTGCGTACGCTAGCAATGTGAACTGTTGGACTAAATGGGTGTTAGAAATGTACCCTCGTTGACCTGCACGACAGTCAGAAAGGGATCCTTGAACTTGTTAGGGACTCCATTAAATCATAGTGGGCTACAGATTTTGTTGGGCTTGCGGTAGGAGTTTGACCGACTGCCCCCATAATGTTGTGAGAGTGAGATTGGCGTGGATATCATTTTAGTGGAGGCGATGGAAGTGTGCTTGTGTTCCAACCTTCTCCATCTGTAGTGGCAACTTGCACCTCCCTGCCTTATTGTGCTAGGCTCCTGCTCGCTGCTATGAGAGGTTTAAAACAGGTTATATATGTACATCCCTCATGGTTTTTTATAGCATAGTTGTTAGTTCCATGTCTCATATGAATGTCAAAGGTCCAATGCCTCCTTTAACTCGCCCTCTCTGTATAAGGTTGTGAGAGTGAGAATGAGATTGGCAGCGGGGATGGGGAATGGATTGTAGATTATTGTTGTAATTACAATGTGCCATTAGATAAGAATGCAAATGACAGAACATTTTGAGAGGATGGGTCGGTGCTATCATTTCGAAAGGGCGCTGGTATTGGTGTGTATTGTGAAATTGCTTAACATTCTCGACTAGAGCAAGATTTTTTTGAAGGAAGCTATAAGTGATATCATCAAATTATGATTGCATCTTATGGTGGTCGCATGGGTATGTGGGCTCGTGGGGCTTGCACAATATTTTATTCCAATGAGTTTGTAGAGCGATGTAGAGCAAATTGTCTGGGTTAGCTTTTGTAATCTTTGGTGGAGAAACATGCATAATTTGTATGGTGAGAGTGATTCTATTGAACATTTATATTATCATGCATCAGGCTCCATGTGATACAACGTGAGAAGACTTGTTCGAGGTAGCCTTTACATTGAAGTTACCACATTCGATCTTAGAAGCATGCACATGGCACATGAATGAGGTTGTCACATTGGATCTTAGAAGCATACACATGGCACGTGAATTGTTCAATTGGATTGCAATGAGGGAAATCATACATTGGTGTTTTTTTACTTATTTGGAATTGTATTATTTTTTTCATCAATGCTTCGAATAGTAGCAGTAGATTTGAAAAAAAAATTTTCCCCCATTTCGAGCTACATTTCCATTACATCTCATGGATTGATATTGGGTGTGTGAGGGTGTAAAAAGGGTTACAACTTACTATATAACTCATTGCTCACCTGTTATCTATAAAGAGGTTGGACAAAAACAAACTCCTCACAGAATTTGCACAAAATGGGTTTGTTGAAAAGGCTTTGGAAACTATTTGGACAAAGCAATCACAATTTTTGCCAGGATCCTTCCATATGTGTCAAAATGCAAGCTTTGGATCAAGACATCAACATTCATCAAACCATAATGGAAATATGCCTTTTGGTAGATGTGTACACAAAAATTGGCAACATACACAAGGCATGTGAACTATTTCAGAAAATGCCTCAACGAGATGTAGTTTTTTGGACTATAATGAATGCATGATATGCACAAAATGGTTTCATTGATAAGTCCTTTTAAACTTTCAAGTAAATTCATAGATGCTAGTTGTACAAGATAGAATCCATAACCTTTGTCAGCATAATCCCAACCCACTCCCAATTCATCCTAAAATGGGTGTTTTAGAATAGGGTATTGGATATCCAACAAAATATAATGGGAAGTATATTTTAAGTGACCTTTATCTTGGAAGGAAGCCTAGACTTGTAAGAAGACATAGACATACATGGGAAAACTCATGAGGCATAATTTTGTTTCACAAAAAACAATCGACACATGTGCTTGACCTAATTGGTTTCAAGCCTTCTGTAAGATATGCAGAAAATTGACCCATTGAAAAGGCATTTGACTCTTATCCGACGACAAACCATGACCCACCCACTTCTGTCAAACTAGCACCCAGCGTGACCAACCACATACACCAGACATGTCAACTATTTTGGGCAAAAGGCCTTTGAAAAATGTCATCTCCTTGAAATGCAATGATTTTCATATATTCACAAAAAAAGGGTTTGTTGACAAGGCCTTAGAAACTTTTTAAATGTCAAAACTTATGCTTGGTGCATGTAACACTAAAATGGGTATTTTAGACATGGCATGGACACCTTTGAACACTGCAAAAATGTAATTTGTTGGTGTGAAACCCGAATCTACATTTTTTCCATCATATTCCCAATATGTACAAAGACAAGCTTTGGATCGGATTATGCAAACCCGTCTAAGAATACATGTAAGGGGATTATACCCAGATGTTATTGTTGCAAAAATAACCTTCACAAAGTAATTGCAAGTTTATTTTTATCGCATATTGTAGTTACAAATATTGTACCCTACATCTGTATAACAAAATGTGTACGTATGGACTGACCCTTTTGATATGGTTCTAGACGTCCTATCTCTTTACCAATAATCTTCCACCCATAAGATTTCGATCCATCACAAGAATTTTTTTGCCATATTCTTCTCCACATTCAAAATGTTGAAACCCATTTCAATGATTGGGAAACATGAAGCTTGATTTCACTCCATGCTTTACCAAATTTCTCAAACAAATGTTGCTCAAAGATGCGTACCATTTCTTATGTGCAGATTGAGAAAAACAAAGTCTACTTTCACCATTTGCATCCAAACAATCAAAATGTTGAAGCCAATTTCATTTATTGCGAAAAAGGGTTGTGCTTCACCAAATTCCTCGATCAAATTAATTATTTTAGATGTGTGCCTTCAATAACTCTTGCAGTTCTTCACTAAAAAACACATATTCACCTCTTCTCCACAAATAATAAAACATAAGCCCACTTCCCTGTGTCTATTTCCTTTACATAAATGAAAGTCCTATTTTTGGTACTCTAATAATCGGGTGTTTCCCATCTTCTCATTGTTTCTCCTCTCTTTCACCTTATTCTAACATTGCACATCATTAACCCTAACCCATCCCCTCATTTTGTTAAAATCCTTTTTTGTTTAACAATTTCCTTCCCGTTAATCCCTATCAACGTCTCCATTGCGCCACTTTAGTGCAATTGCTAGTTTAGAATTTCCAATTAAAGCACCAGTGTGGCTCTCACAAGTAGAAGAAAATTAGTTGTTGGTCATTCTCACCCTCTTAAATTGATTTTATCTAAATTGCAATGTGCACCATATATTTGCCTATGAACTTCCCCTAGAGCATTACTTTGATAAGCTCAGCCTTTCATCAAATCCAAAATTCTCTGAGTACAATGGTCGATTTGTTGGTGAGACAAGAAACCCACTCAAAAACATTGTAGGCTCTTAAATTTTATGATGAGATTAATTTTGCTGTTATTTGCTTCTTGCAACCTTGAACACAAATTTCTAAGTGATCTTATTTGATTCATTTCTCTAAATATGCAGCATGCATCATCAAATGCTCAAAAATCCATTAAATACGCCACATTAAAAAGGGCCTGGCACCACACCAGAATTAATAACATCAATAACTCCACTCCCATAAAATACTGCTTCTCAAATATAATAACAAAGAGAAACAAGCCCAAATGCTCTAATGCATGTGGCATGGCAATAAGAATTGACCTACCAGCCACTTTAATCAATACCCACACGATAAGAGGGACAACCTTAATAACATTATCTTGTCGAAATTTCTTTACATGCCTGGGCATCCTAAAAGCACAGTTACCATGTTCGAAAAGTTCGGATAGTTCGAAAGGCGAAAAAAGTTCGGAAGTTCGGAATTTTTCAAAAGGTAAGGTTCAGTTCGGTTTAGAAAATTTAGAAATACTATACATATATGATGATATTTGAAAAGAAAAACCAATTACACATAATAATAAATAAATATATTATCTACAAAGCTTTTCCTTTACGTGCTTAGGTATTAGTGTTTCTTGTTTTGTGTTCAAGTTCTTTTAATTTAAACACTGTAATTTTTGAATTAAAAAAGAAAAAATAATGTTCAACCAAACTTGTTGGGTAAGTTCGGTCAGACCAAAAAGTACAGTTCAAACAGAATTTTCACTAAGTTCGTAAGAATATGGTAACTATGCCTAAAAGGCAGCACCAATGCACAAGAAATCATTACATAGCATACAGCACTTTATAAACCAATTGCATCATAAACATTTGACCATTGTATTTTCCTGAACCTCGAAATGTTCTCTAATAATAATAATGCACCAGGATGATTCTGTGTCTGATAGCAACCTCATCAGATATCCCACGAGAACAATCATTTCTTTGCGTGTTAGTGACATACTCAAAACTAATACTGGTTGCAGACAAGCACAAAGTGCTTAATAGAAAAAACCGCAAAAAATATCATACAAGCAAGCAAGAATCCCTACAAAGGGCTTTATTAAATAGAATGCAATTGGTAAAAGACAACAGATGATACATGGCTGAAATAGTACAGGTGCCTTAGGAACAAAGCATCGCACCATGCCAGAAAGAGTGAAACGTGGCCTTGCCTGATTTACATGAAACTCACACGATCAAAGTTTAACCAAAGTCACAAGGAATGATACAAAGCTCTTATGTTGAGCCAACCTGAGATAATAAAGAAATCATCTGATCGAACAAACTGTATTAACGTACATTACAGGGATAAATGCAGCACTGTTAAAACCAATTCAGGCTGGGAAAAAAGTAAATTGGTAGGGCAAATGGGGTATAAATGCAGAAAAGGCTCACTTCCATTCCGGTTTTATCTTGTGATACTATGCATTGCACAACTGCAATGAAAACAGACTCCATGGAATAACTCTTTGGAGGTCTTAATGGAAGCCCATACATTCTCAATTTATGCTTTTCAAAGCTTCTTCTCTGCTTTGAAAGTTAGATTGAACCACTTCTTTTTATTTGATTTGTCCTTCACATCTGATAGGCTATCCTCTCTTGGACTTCCCGTCCTAGAATCTTCACCCGTGGACTTGTTTGCATTGCTGCTACTGCTTGTACCCTTCGACACAGTATTTGCAGTGAATGATGATTGAATATTGTCTCGTAGTTTCAGCAGGTCATCAACCTACAATTTCATTCAAGCAAAATGGTTACAACTAACAAAACACCACCTATGGTAGAAAATATAGTCCTGAATAAAATGTAAAAGGGAAAACAACAAAAAAGTTGGCTATTGTGACAAAAGAGCACCATGCAAACTGTAAAAGTTCTAGAAACTTACAGCTTGTTTTTCTTGAGCATATTTATTTGTGACTTCCTGAAAGCGAACCAAAGCCTACACAGACAATATAAGGCATTGCAATTACATAACATGGCAATCTTCTGAATTGAACACAATGTATGCCTTTATTTCCATATGATTAACAGCTTCAAGATCTAATATGAAATACTTTTCTGTATTCTGTCTCAAATTGGCGAAGTTCATTTCGCTTGGTTAAGATTTGAGCTTCTACATCCTTGAGCTTCTCTGTAGAATCTTCAAAAGATTTGGCACAAATAGCCTCAATGGTGTAGCTAGCACTCTTAAAAAAATTGTCACCTGTAAGAAAAGGGAAAGGCTAAACATATATCATGTCGAGGGAAAAGAACCACAGTAAGAAATAATGAAAAAAATGGTGTTTACCATAAACTGCAAATATGTGGGTGCCTGCTTTGAGTTCAGAAACTTCACACGGTTGGATGCCTTCTAACTTTTTGAAAAATGCAGCGTCGGGATCTTTGGCCATAGCCAACTGCATAATAAAATTGTGGTTAGGACCTGATCCAATCTCCAAACAATGTTAAGACTGATATCAACCAATAATTTTATTGATCAATCTATCCTCTATAGTGGCCAACAACCGGTATCTCAAAAGATGCATACCGCATTAATTGACGAATCAAGACGATAGACTTGAAAATGTAAGAAGTACATTCCAGCTGAAGTAACTTTACCAGTCTTTTCACTATCTTCCTGCAAAAGTGACTAAAAAAAATTCAAAAACTCCCAAGGAACATAGCGTATTTTACTTGCCTACCTGAAATATATAGAAAATCCCATAGTTAATATATATTAGACTTTCGGTGAGTGTATTCAACAAGTTTGAAATATTTTCTGTAAATGATGTCAGGATTTGGAGTAAACTGGCAAAATGTAATAATATGTCTGCTAAGTGTTATAATGAAATATTTTCAGTCTCAGATCATCCTACATATTTTCTTATACCATGTTTAATTTTTCTGGTCATTTTATAGACATCCTGATGCTTGTATAAACTAGTACAGATGTCTTCAATAGATCTAACCGAGATCCACTGATAGATATTAATCTAGAGATATTTACCTTGGATTTTTCATATACCACATTGATTAATAATTCTATTACCTTCTGAGTAAATTTCCCACTGACTGGTTATGAATTGCATCAATCCAGCTACATCACTATGTGTTGCTCAAAACTCTATCCAGGAAAAAAGGGACTCAAAATCTCTTTTCAGGATGGCCAAGCTATTACAATTTTTCAATTGACTCCTCCAAACAAAAAGAGAACTTCCCAAGTGACTGTCAGAAGGCTGTCAAATTTAGGGTTGAAATTACCATGTGACCGTCAAATGGACATCAAACTTAACAACAAACATGAAAGTGAACAACTCACTACATTTTACTCCACCCCTGGCTGCTAATTTAGCATGCCTATCAGAGTAATAATTAATATGCAAGTACAGTTTAATAGGTAGCCAATATTGATCAGTTCTGAACTCAGCTGCACTTGTATACACTACACTAGACTACTACCTATACATAGAAAGAAAGAAAGAAATTATCTTACAGATGACCAAAAGTAGGTCAATGGGACTCAAGGATATAACAATTAGCAATAGAAAGTTCTAGGAAGAATCATAGAAGCAAACTAAAGAAATAAAGCATAATAGACAAAATAGAGCTGCGTGCCAGAAACACAAGTGGCAAAGAAACCGATACAAATAACTGTGGAGGGTGAACAAGAGCCCCAAAAGCACGTGCCAAAGGAGACTGGAGGCAAATGTCATTGAATGTCTCTGTCTGTGCCTGAAATGGAGGAGTCATCTGAGCCATTATCGATCACAGTGAAAGATCGGATAATGCTCACCAGGGAGTATACTGGGTCAGAGGAGCCAAGTTGGGGGAAATCCTAGGAGGAAGTAAGATACTTCCTCTAGAATCCCCCCGACATCCAAGGCTGGTGTATAATTCCCATAGTATAAAATCACAGAAGGAAAAACAGGCAGCATTTTATTGTTCGGCTTTAGAACATTTCCAATCACTGGAGTTCATATCAGTGACCTTGTTCTTTTATGGTTTATTCTTAATTTTGGCAACTGTCAAACTATCCTCATCATTACATGAGAGTTAATTGGCTCAAGGATAGTATCTGTCATAACATTCATGAATGGTATCTACGTTCAAAACAAGTTACCCTATATTTTAAAATGGGGATGTGATGACCAGTGGAATCTTCAACCTTGAAAATTGACAAAACAAGTTTTGCAGTGCACCATCCGTACAGATTGAAATAAGCCATGACTATTTCAAAATTAACAAAAAGGCATATCCTAACATCATAAAAAAATTAAACACGAGTTCAAATTTCGAAGCTACCTGTATAGCTAGCCCATAACCACCATTTGCCTCCTGCTCGAAATAAAGAAGCTGCAAAAATATACAGCATACATTAATTACCCTTAAGATTGGATTAATATCAAATTACAAGTACAAGGTGCAAAGCTGCAATAAATAAAACAAGAAAAAATACATCGCAGATGAGTATCCTGCTAAACGTCACAACATACAATCTGTAGTTAGCATATGCTAACTTATCGTGAACATTGAATGAAAACATTAATTAGTTTAAACATGAAACCGATACATCGGGTTGTCAATTAGCAACCGTAATATGCCTTAAGCTTGCAACTTCCATTTCATATGATAATTATTACACTTTGATATGCCTCATCTCATGAAGATTACCTTAAGAGCTTGTATTTGAAAAAAGAGATTGGATTGACTCTAATTACAATCCCGGACAACTCACCATTTTAATCATATTGAATAAATGTGATTTCATAAGCATTTCGAAGGCCACTCCTCAAGTTTTAATGATAATATTGTTAACATTAATTGCTTCAAAGATTAATTACAATAAATTTCAGCTCTCATTTCTGGAATATATTACTAGCCTATAACACCCCTAAAATAGCTTGTCACATTGTACAATTGAACTCTCTAATTTAAATAAGAACTAATCTCAACTACATTAGAAAATGATCTACTAAACACAACTAATTTTTGCATCTGATTGATGTCATTTCCTCATTTGGAAAAAGGCATGAAATTGAATAATGAAATATGACCTGCGGTCAACTATTTTCAGGTAAATCATGTAAATATCAATTATCTGAATTTTTCAAATATGCTTTCAAGCCTTGGAGTACCAATTTCAGCATCACAAAACTGGTTGCAAGTGTCACACAGGTGGTTTATTAGATGAATTTCAAGTGAGGTAATCTATTTTCTTGAATCTATCAATATTTCAATTGCTTTGGCATCAAAATAAAACAATCCAGATGCAATCTAAGACATGATATATTGCTAATTTAAATATATAAAATACAAATAATTTTTATATGTTGTCTAAGAAGTGACAAATTGTAGAATAATGTAGGGAAAGTGCTTCAGGTTTTCATAGATATGGCTTAAGGAGCAAAATTTTGCATCGGGGTGTGCATCTTAATTCATAACGGACCGAGTTCTATTCTGGCTCTAGCTATTAGAATGTAAGGATTATTTATAAGGATGTCATTAGTTATTTAACTAAAAAATGGTTGCAACCGGTTGTAGCTATATCAACCATTTTGTAACTACTTCATTCCTAATATAATGACGGGCACACTATCTCCACAGTATGCAATCTGTCTTTTCTTTATTTCTTCCTTGTGCACGTCTTCCAACATGGGTATCAGAGCGAGACGCAAGGAGGTTTTTGAGGAAAGACAAACTGCAAAATCATGAGTTTCATGTAGCCACAATTATATACTAAAGTCTTATTCAAGGGACTGCAACAAGTCACAGAATATACCAGTCAACATCACAGACAACAGTCAAGGTTTTTCAAAGCATTTTCAACTCATTTCCATGGCATCTTGGTGCCTTTCGTGGGCTTCCTTAAGTATGTTGAAGATTTTGTGCTAGAGCACAAACAGTATAACCATGAAAATACTGTCCTTTTGAGCACAAAGTAATCACAAAAACAGACGCGAATATAGTTGTGAAGTGCAAATAAATACAGTCGTGGCCTGAAAAGAAATCGTGAGGGCTAAAAAAAAACTGAGGTCGAGGAGCTAGGACAAATCAAGGGCACCATCATACAATTTATACAGTCATGAATAACAGTTGCAGTCATAAATTTACAGACGCTTTTTTCAGGAGAAAAACAGAGTTTCAAGTAAATACGAACTAGGGCACATTTTTAGTTTGGACAGTTCTATTCTTCCAATATCTAGCAAACAGAACAGTGCACATCACAGTTGCAGCAAAGGACTGGTATTTTTCTCTATTTACTCATTTCGGTAACACGCAGTCGTATTCATTTCATTAAATGGAAATTCCCATAGAAAAATATTCTGGTCTATATTTTCATACATGGAAAGTAAAAATACAAATGCAACTTATGAATAAAAATTTGTGGGGCATAGTAAACGGGAAAGAGAAAGCAGTAGCACCCACCAGATGCATAAGGTAGTGAGAATAGTGATGAATACATAATATAAAGATGCTCTAAACTTTGAATGCAAGAAAGGATATAGGGTAGATGAAGCTCGGTATGGATGGTTGCTCAAATAGTTTGGGAGACTCTGGATCTTGGGAATTATACCCTCACAAAGGTCATGAGACAACTTGATGGAGCTTGTGGATGGAAGGTTGTCCAATAATTTGGAAGATCTATGATTCGGATGTTCAGAAGGTGGAATTCAGGAACTCGGGAGATACACCTTTACGAAGGTCACGAAGCAGCTTGATGGAGCCCTACCTAGTCAAAACACTGCTTTCAAAGTGAAAGCCTCTAAAGATTACGTAGTTCTGTTTGGTTCTAGCTTTGTTAAAATGCTTATTTTTGCTTTATGTGGGATGAGCCTTAAGAGGGGGTATTAGAATGTAAGGCTTATTTATAAGGATGTCATTAGTTATTTAACTAGAAGATGGTTGTAACCAGTTGTAACTATATTGACGGTTTTGTAACTACTTCATTCATAATATAATGATGGACACAGTATCTCCATAGTGTGTGATCTGCCTTTTCTTTATTTCTTCCTTGTGCATGTCTTCCAACACTAGCTTTCCTTGTTATCATTGGCATGTACTTGCCAAAGTTCATATTTTCATGGCCATCATGTTAAGACCTCTGTTGTAATGTTATTAGATTCCTGCAAATCTTATTCATGATATATTGCTATGCAAATTGTCAAATTATGTTACTGTTTTACGAATGCCATCATATGAAGGTACGACCATATTAATTAAATATACATATTACTAATTATGTATGTAACATGTTCCTGTGATTGGTTTGTTCTTAACAGTCATCTGCACGCACAAAGGCAGAACCCACCCCACACTTAATCAGACCACCTTCAAACCGAAATCACCATGTTGGCATTATATATGTATGACTGTGTGTGTGTTAATGCTACTGGTTAAATTTTAGGAAATAGTGATTGATAAGGAAAGATGGTTACTGTGCCTTGTACCAGCTTCTCCATTTTGCAGGTTCTACTATTGTCACTCATTTGGAAAGGAGAAAATTCAGCTAATGTAAGCATTGTGGTACATAGGGACCCATCAAAACATATTTTGTAAAATGAGCTAATGTTGGGCATTGCCAAGGAATGCTCACATTTTTGTTAGCCATATGAATGGTTTGGAAAAAACATCTGGCAATGTTATTGGCACTGCTTTCCCATAACTATTCATCATGTTTATTTATCCAAATGAGTGTAAATCATTTTGGTTGTTTCTTCCATTTAGCGGCCTGTCTGGATACATTTACCACATCAATACCAGTGCACTGGAAAATAGACAAATATTACACTTATAAGAAAACGAAAATTTTATTTTAGTTGAACATAAAATATGCTCATAGCATAATAAACTGACTAACATAGACAATCATGTGTCTATATTATTCTCTGCAGTACCTCAACAAAGAGCTCAAATGCAATAGGCAGCAACAAGAACAATTTCTGAACAAACAGGATCTGTATGTAAAAACATAGACTGTGGCAGTGCAACCGACAGTAAAACATGGACAGTGGCTGGGTAACCGACAGTGAAACATGGCAGTGCAACAATGTTCATAATTGGTTGATAACTGTTAAAAATTACTTATATAATAAGCCTCTGTTCCTTAGTCTCTTGATCTGTAACAATTTTATGTTCAGCATGTACATATATAGTGAAGCGAGGCGAAGTAGTCATATTATTGAAATTGATTTGATGATGTGAAAGGCAGCTATGATTGAAATTAGTGTTCAACTGAGAGACATTGATTAGAGGAAATCATATTCTATTAAACCCTTGGTATGATTGGAAATGTAAAATCACAAGTAAAGATATAAAAATCCCCTATAATGAGTCATATAGGACTATTACAAGTAAACATTATGTCTTAAATAAAGAATAAATAAAAGCTAGTACAAAATAAAAAACCAAGAGAAGCTTCTTGATTTATCTAAGCAGGATCGTAAAAGATCATGGGCCAAAATCATTCTTAGATGATCTAAGAAATCAGGAAACATTAATATAAATAACTGAAACTCCTACCTCAAATGAACTCTATGCATCTCCTCCATCATCTGAAAACACCCAAATCACTCAATTCTGCACTGAGCTTTTTGTGGACAAGATATAAACTTTGGCATTAAGTGCCTTGCAAAAGGAAAATTTAAGGATATTGAAGGGTATCAAGCTGAGAACTTAAAGTTGAGAGCCCAATCCTTGTGCGTCATATTGAACATTCTTTCAACCAAGTTGTTGAGCAAGGCTTCTGAAAAATAGGACTGAAATGCTGAAATTTTAATTCTCATTTAATTCCAGAAACCAAAATGACCCAGAAAATAATCAAACCATCATAATTAGCCCTCGGGCAACATTGTATGGTTTGATACTTGGACAACAAAATTAGCCAATGGGTTGAGGACAGCAATGAAAGGGCTAAGGGACAAGATGGCTTATACACTCAAAATGCTACTACTGATCACCTTGTCACCTTCAGAGTCATCACTGAAGATTGCAGAGAAAAAAAAGAGGATCTCAGATGTTGATTTATTGTACTCAAAAAAGCCTGACAATGTTCCAAGAGCCAAACTATGGAAAAGTTTACAAGAAATTAGTATCCCTCTTGAGCCTAGCAGTGTTGTGATTAATAAGGTTTATGAAAAGATTATATTACCAAATGAAATGCAACAATGAATGGTCAATTGATATAGACTACAACATCGGGGTGAAGCAGGGATGCATCCTCTCTCCACACTTTTTCACATCCATGTCAACAAAATTGCAGAATGTTTAGAGGAGTGCACTGGTGCAAATATGTTTGGGCCATTGTCATCTTTCTACTATATGCTGATGACATTATTCTTCTTCAAAACAACTCTCCAGGTTCTCCAAAAGCAGCTCAATGTTCTCCAGTAATTTAGTATCAAATATGAATTTGACATTAATGTTGACACTTGACACCAACCAAGGTAATGATAATTAAATTCAAAAGAAGATCTTATCCTCCACATTTGTATGACAAGAATACCTGTGAGGAGGTCCAATCTTACAAATACTTGGGCATTGACATCAACTACCAATATCCTCCAATTTTGTATGACAACAATATCATTGAGGCGGTCCAATCTTTTAAATACACGCATTGACATCAACTGCCATTTAAGTTGGAACCACGGTGTAGATAAATGAATCTACCTTTCCCTCGATGATCTGTAGCTTTTTAATGCATACTTCCATGAATTGAATCTCATGGGTTTCACCCAGTTCCAATCAGACTCTTTTGCTGGTTTGCAAATGCATCAAAATTACCATACTTGTTCTTCTTTATTCGTGCATCAACCCATGCATGTGTCAAGCTTTTCATATGTTGAAGTGTTAGCTACTATTGATGTTCTGATTTTTTCGTGGTTAGCATAGCCTAGCAAAAACCACCTCTACTTCATCTCAAAATTTGAATCAAGGGATGATTCACTTGGAGGTTATAGTAGGCATAGTTATTTGCACTCATCCTCCCCGAAGTGTCTTTATGTCCTCCATGCCTAGATGTTTAGTGCCATCTTCCAAATCAAAAGACATAAAATTGTCCCTTACAGCAATCCCACATTCTACTTCCAACTCATTCAAAGACTTGGTGTAAGTTATAACAATCTATATGGGAATTTAGCCTTCAGTTAATTGTGAATCCATGCTGAGAGTGATTTGCTATAATTTCTAGTACAGTAGTTGTTGACTTTGTTGAGCTTAACAAGTCTTTAGATAGCACAAAACAAATGACAAAAATCAAACCAAATAGGCATTTACTGTCCACGGCTCTTAACCTATCTACTCCTTATCAACCAATGAAGGTGTTAAGGTAATGTAATGAAATCATAGTATCTAAGTTAGATTTTGTCGAAGTGATAATATCATTGAAAAAAAAATAACCTCCCTTGAAAATAAATTCTTACAATATTGTTATAGGCAGACATGAACCACAATTAATCTATCCTATATGGTTTGGAAGCATCAAGGTATCATAAATGCAAATTATTTCAATGTATATTTGATATGTCACCTACAAAGTTTCTTGCAAAATATCATTAGAGGCCATTTACTTGCAAAGCATTCTTCTCCAGTTGCAGGTGTATCACAACCAAAATCAGTTAGAAACTGTGCACACATGTCAAGAATAAACAAATATAGAGGATGACTAGCCTTCGCGTCCCTGTTGCATAATGGCCATGTCAGATATTGACAAACCACTAGAGTTATTTTGTCTTAAGTTAAGAAAAAGGGCACAATTCAAGGTCTATTCAAATCAAATAAGATCCTTAAGATTTTACAAGGTTAACAAAATTGTATTTTTTTTATATGCAAAAAACATATTTGCCATAGGACAGAAGAAATGCATAAAAAAGGAAAACATATTCTCTGTTATATAGTACACTTTTTTTACATTTTCGTACATATGCAAAAGTACACTAAAATAAGTTTTAAAAGTGGAGACTGTACCTCAAATCCTGCTGTGTCATACTGCCTTCTTTTTTCTGTATCAGAAAGAATGCTGTAAGAGTAAGCAACCTCTTTAAACAGTTCTGATGCTTCAGGATTGCTTGCATTCTTGTCAGGATGATATCTGTAAAGCATCCATAAAAAGAAGATATTGTCAATGCAAAACACTTGACAAAAGCTCTGCCATCAAATCTATCTAACATCAAGACCACTAAACTAAGTAGAAATCCACAAAATCCTTAAATGAGTATATAAAAGGAATATGCACATGAATAAAATCATATGACAAGATAATAAAATATGTAAAAAGGCCATGCAATCCATTTGGCAGAAAGCCAAAAGACTGATCTATAAGTTCCTCAGAGGACTTGAGTCGTAGAGATCTTTTTCCAAAGCCCATTTCTAGTAAAAAGGTTACCAACCAAGTTCAAAAGCACAAATGCCCTAAAAAAATGATTTATAGCCCATTAAAAGACAAGAAGATAACATTCAAAGGCACTGCAGCAGGAAAAAAAAGTACACTAATTGGAACACAAAATGAGAAGGGTTATTTTTATTTCCAAACTGCTTTATCAATTACAGATATTGATAAAACTCATAGATGCAAGTAAATTCCAAATGGGGGTAAAAGACGAGAACAATAACCATACTCTGCCAAGCAAGAACAAATTGCTTCAAATGTATAAAAATATAAAATACCACAAACCCTGTATGAACATCATTGGTAAGTCCCACTCTCAGACCCCCCACTCTCAGACCCCAGACCATGTTATCATGTTCGAAAAGATAGGTACATTCATGAAGAAAGGTTCAGCAAAGTGAGAAATGTAAGTGAAGGTTCAACCTTCAAAACTATACAACATAAAAACTTATAGATAAGCTCTATGATTCACCAACTCCCCTTTTGAAGGGAAGAGAAAAAACAGAAATTCGATAGGGGAAGTCTAGAAGTACC